>CM062935.1:44470000-46973581 GCA_031878705.1 Tapirus indicus | reverse complement strand
CTCCAAGTGTGTGCCCTGTGTGCTGGGCTGGGGAAGCATCACCAAGATCCTCAGTGCCTAGCTTACTCAGTACTCCCTTCTTCAAAGATTAACCCTGTATACTAACCTTGGAAAAAAGCAAAGCAAACCAAAAGCAATGTCTAAAACCTATGTCTAACTGTCTCATATAATTCTGTTTAGATTTACCACAGATTTAAGTCAAAGAGTACAAAACTGGTCTACAGCTAGAAGCCATGTTAAAAACCTTAAAACTGATATAATGGATTTCACACACATACATATTCCAAACAAAATAAAAATAAACTTTTTCTACAATTCCAAAAGAAATGTTCACTAACTCTACACCTAAAGGAGACTTTCTGAAATTTACAGATCTTTGAAATAAACTGCCATCCACTTGAAGAGGCTTCATATCTAACAAAGAAGTGTTTCCTATCACTCCTTCTGAATGGCATGAGAAGGCACCATATGAATAGGATGATTGTTAATTATTGTTTCTCCAACATATTTTCTTATTAAGAGTAGCCAGAAAAAAATGATTGTTTGATGAACTGATCTCTATACTTTTAATTTCCATTCTCTTATAAATCTTACTGCTTTCAGGGCAATTTAACATAGAAAGAAAGATAACCTCAAAAGGTTATGCCAAAGTTCTGACATAAATAAACTCTTTAGTCAATGATGTGTCTACAGCTATTTGAAAAAACAGAAAATGAGGAAGGGCCTAAATCTGAGCAGAAAAGAAGATGTCGCTCCCACAGTTCATATGAGCAAAGTACTTTGAATTATGGTCTGGCCCTTGCTCATGCAGCGTCTAGCTGCCCTGTCTACCAGGGCAGACACTGGCCACATGGAGCTACTGAAAATAAAGTTAATTAAAATCAACTACAATTTAAAATTTACTTTCTCAGTCGCACTAGCCATCGTTAAAGTGCTCAGTAACCATATGTCGTCAGTGGCCAGCTAACTAGATAGTACAGGATAAGTACAACACTTACATCGCTGCAGAAAGTTCTATTAGGTAGAGCTGATGTAGTCTGAAACAGCACTCTCTGAAAGCCACATATGTACTAATTGTAATTATTTACTCAGGTTTGTAAGACATATAAAACTTGATAGATCTTGCAGTGGTCTTTTTAGTTACGTAACCACGTCTTGGCTTTTTTAGAGCAGTACCGATATTTGTTATGTTAGTATTACTTTCAATAACATGAACCTTTAAAAGTAAAAGTAAATGCAACATATTAAATTTTTTTTAGTAGGACTTTTTACATAAACAAATAAACAGACAAAATCTTTTGTCACACCATGCACCCCAAATTTTGATGCTAGAAAAAACCAACCAAACAAAAACAACCCATGTGTATGATGAATGCAGCCAAGATATTGCTCTGGGAAGAGCCTCTACTTTCTCTAGGTGACCACAGGCACCCCTGGCTGTGTCTTGTCACTCACCGAACTCTAGGTGGGTCTGAACCTCCCTGCTGACACCTGCAGGGAAGAGAGTACACTCTCTGCACCACCACTCGGACCCCGCCTCCCGGCCACGTGGCAGCTCCTTGACTTTCTATTGCATCCAGAAGAGAATCCCTCAGGGGAGCCTGGGCTGGGAAGTGCTGTTTTGCTTCTTTGTCCCCGTGGGTACAGTCTGTCCCCATGGTGGTAAGACCACTACACATAACCTGGCCAAGACATGCAAAGGGAATAATTTTAGTTTGACTCATGATGGCACGCTACATATCAAATAATGACATTCTTAGGTAATCTTCTGATGTAACTGCAGAACACTAAAGGAATGATGAAGGGCACCTGGTTACAAAGTCCATACTCTCTCTCTTTTTTTTTTTTTGTGAGGAAGACCAGCCCTGAGCTAACATCCGTTGCTAATCCTCCTCTTTTTGCTGAGGAAGACTGGCCCTGGGCTAACATCCGTGCCCATCTTCCTCCACTTTATATGGGACGCCGCCACAGAATGGCTGCCAAGCAGCGCGTCGGCGGGCGCCCGGGATCCGAACCGGCGAACCCGGGGCTGCCAAGCACAGATGAAACCGCTGCGCCACTGGGCGGCCCCCCACAAAGTCCATACTCTTAACCACTATGCTATACTGCAGCTTTACTGTCATTGCTGTGAGACGAAAACATATCTCACAAATTTAATATAACATAGCTGTTTAAAACTATGTGTTAAAGCAATAATGCACGTTGAGCCATATTTTAAATCTGTTACAACTAAATTGATTAGAGAGTCCTCCTTTCTGCATAATCCCCTCCAGACACTTCTTTTGATAGTCAAAGGGAGATTCTGCTTGATTACACATACACAAATCAGGATGAAAGTCTGTCTACTTGTCTACCTTTCTTCTTCCTCTTCCCGCTATCTGTCAGTCTCAGCACTCCATTCAGTGCTGATTCAGGTAACATGGCGACTTGGAGGCAGGTAACTGAAGTTACAGACACTTAGAGCTTGGAGTGGCCCCAGGAGTGCCTGTGGTGCCCACTGCAAGTGAACTTGAGTGATTCCCGAAATTTATCTTGGCAGACAATCATGGCTCAGGGCCAGTAAAATTCCAAAAAACAATCTCCAGTGTATAATCTAAAGTTTATGCAGCTTTTTTTTCATCCCACGGGATATACATATTATGAAAAAGAAAAACACGATTTTTTAATAAATAAAAGAGGGCTTAAACAAGCTTCTTAGATAATTATAAGATGAGAACAGAAAAAATGAAAACTCCTATATTTTAATAAATGAGAATAAAGATTAAAAATATATAATTAGAAAGATGAAATACCATAAAAAGACCACAACTCAATACTGAACTGAACCATAATTTCTTCAGGCATAACAATAATAACAGGATGCTCTAGCACATATATTTGTAGGGAAACTAAAGGTAAACACCTTCACTTATAACAAAGCCCTTTCAAATCCAATATTATTACAAAGCATAAACCTCCAAGCCAATGAGAATTTACCTGGCTTTCAGGTGAATTATTTGTTGGACTCTTAAATCTAAACATCTGGGCTAAAGTGATGTGTCTTCTTGGAAGGGGTGTGTCCCAACAGTGCATTTCATGCGTTGTTTTTGAATCTTCTTTGGCAACAGTTTTCTGACAAAAATAAGTGTTCAGAATAACAGGGCAACTTCCATTTGGGATAATAAGCTTTTGCCTAGAAAAGGGAAAGAAATACAACAGTTTATTTGCAATGTTGGATTCCCCTCATGTTCTTGCTAAATCAGGAATACAAAGAGCAAAAGAGTCTCCTGCTTTGGACAGATAAAACCAAGCCAGCCCACTAAGTGACAGCCACCTTTGCAGGCTTAAGAGTGACTGTCAATGGATCTGATTTTACTTTTCTAGTGAAAGTCCTGTGTCAGGAGAAAGGGGAATGGAAGAAGTGCCTGGGCTTGACTCCCTCAGGTCCTCCTAGTCTGGTAGATGATGGCCTTAGGACACCTCAGGGGGAAATGCAGGAGTGAACAAAGACCATCCATCAACAGGCTCAAAGAATTGCCCAGACACTGAAATAAGTGTTATTGACAAATAAAACCTTCAGACACTTCACCAGCTCTAATCTTTCAAAGAACATGATATGAAATACCAAAGGAACTTCTACCTTTGCTATCAAATGGACCATAGTCACTAAAGTGCCTCATATTTAAGCAGAAAAGGAGTCTGGCAATATAACAGACAAAATTCTCCTGGCTCCTCTCAGATATCAGATTTGAGAAGACTCTTTAATGCTCATTCCTTAAAACGGGTAGTGCTGCTTAACGTTAAGAAAAATTTAGGACTTCCACTTCTGGGAAGATAGGGTAGACATATTTTTCCCTATTTCTCCCATTAAGCACAACTAAAATGCCTGACATTATATATAGACTAAACGTAAGAAGACGAGCTAGGACCTTGAGATCTTGGGACCAAGGAACAATACAGCAGTGAGTTCCTGGGTTTTCTTTTTGCCTCTTATATCCCAGACTTAGAACTGAAGAAGCTGGCAACCTGGAAACAGCAGAGGGTACAGACAAAAAAAGTCCCTATGAAAGCTTACTCTCTCCAACTAAAGGACCAGGGAAGGGGCAGGCTAGTGCAACAGAAAAATTTTAGAAAATAACTGCTCTAAGGAAGCATCACAGAAAAACAGTGACCTGTCACTACACACACCAGCAAAGGGCCAGTGAGGAGCCCAGATTTCCACCCTCATCAGCTTGCAATGAGGCCCAGTTAGAGTGGTATGAGAGAAGGGGGGATAGGGTGTTGGGACTTTCATCTCTGCAGGCTTTTTAATAAGCCCCCAAAGCCCACCATCCCCACACACCACATGATGGAGACCATCTGGGGAAACCTGGACTTCCACCCAACCTGACATTAGCAACTAAACATCTCTCCCCACCTCAGAGTAGGCTTAGCAGAGAGTCAGGACTTTCACACTACCCAGGGGTACTGAGACCACTCTCTGCCCTCCGATATTCTGCCAGTGTTGTCAGTGGAAGCCACGTGGGGAGCAGTAACAAGGCACTCCTGGCCTACTCAGCCAGGGTTACGCCAACGGAGGCCTAGCAGGAAGCTGGAACTCATATCTGCCCAGCAGTAACAAGGAGTCCTTCCCCTACTCAGGTATCAATGGAGGTCAAATGTGGAATCTGGACTTCTGCCTCCACCTGGCAAAACAAGCTCCTCACCCCCTCCACTTCTCCTCTCAGAGCAGTGTCAGACAAAGCCCCCCTAAAACATGTTTAAGTAAGATCCAGAGTCTCATATCATAATACCCAAAAGGTACAGACCGCCATCTAAAATCACTTCTTATACTAAGAAACAGGAAAAATCTCAACTTGAATGAAAAAAGACAATTAATAGATGACAAAGTTAAGACAGCACAGATGTTAGAATTATCTGACAAAGATTCTAAAGCAGCCATTATAAACATACTTCAATGAGCCATTATGAATGCAAGAAACAAATGAAAAAACACAAAGTCTCAGCAAAGAAAGAGATTTTTTAATGGAAATTTAGAACCAAAAAATAAATAACGAAAATAAAAAAGTCAATAAATGGATTCAACAGCAGAATGGACAGAGAAAAGAATCAGTGAACTTGAAAATAAAGTAACAGAAATTAACCAATATAAAAAACAAAGGGAAAATAGACTGAAAAAACAATGAACAGAACCTCAAGATCTGTGAGAAGGAAAAGATAAAAATGGAAAGATATAGGTAAATACAATAGGTTTTCTTACCCCAGTTGAGTTTTCAAAATTATACTTGGAGTTGAAGCAAAAATTATATCACTGTCTGAAATGGTTCTAAAGGTATACAGAAGAAATATTTAAGACAATCATATAAATGAGGACAGTAAAGACACATAAGACGTAAGGTTTCTACACGTCACACAAACTAGTGAAATGTTGACCCAGCAGACAGTGATAAGTCATGTACATAAAATGTAATGCCTAGAGCACCCAATAAAATAGCGATGAAAAGAGATACACACAAAAACATTATAAATGAAAAAAAACATTAAAGTGAAATTCTAAAAAATGTCCAAGTAACCCACATGAAGCCAGGAAAAAGAAACAGAGAAATGAAAAACAGAGAGAGAACAACACAGAGAAAACAAAAAATAAAAAAGTAGACTTATGTCCTCATGTATATAATTACATTAAGTGTAAATGGTTTAAAGATACCAATTAAAAGACAGAGATTAGCAGAGTGGATTAAAAAACATGATCCATCTATATGCTGTCTATAGGAAATTCACTTCAAATATAAAGATATGGGTAGGATGAAAGTAAAAGGATGGGAAAAATACCTCATGGAAACATTAATACAAATACAGTTTGGGGAGGGGCATTAATAAAACAGAGGAAGTAGGCTTCAGAGCCAAGAAAATTATCAGAGACAGAGAGGGACATTACATAATGATAAAGGGGTCAATCCGCCAAGAAGACATAGCAATCTTAAATGTGTGTGCACCAAGCAACACAGATTTGACACACATGAAGCAGAAACTGTGTCAGCAGAAACTGACACACATTAAACTGAAAGGAAAAATTGACAAATCCACAATTAGAGTTGGAGACTACAACACCCCTCTCTCAACACTTGATAGAACAACTAGACAAAATATCAGCAAGGATGAAGAACAGCGCAACAACACTATCAATCAACAGGCTCTAATTGACCATTATAGAACACTCTATCCAATAACAGCCAAATACATATTCTTTTCAGGAGCCCACAAAACATATTCCAAGACAGACCATATTATGGGCCATAAGACAAACCTCAACAAATTTAAAAGAACTGAAATCATATAGTGTGTTCTTTGATCACAATGGAATCAAACCAAAAATTACAGAAAGATAACAGGAAAATCTCTAAACACTTGAAAACAAAACAATATGCTTCTAAGTCATCCAAGGGTCATAGAGGAAGTGTAAGGAAAATTAAAAAAACAAAACAAAACACTGAACTGAGTGAAAATGAAAATTTAATATATCAAATTTTGTGGAAAACAGCTAAAGCAATACTGAAAGGAAATTTTATAGCACTTACAGCTTACATTAGAGAAGAGGAAAAGCTCAAATCAATAATCTAAGCTCCTACCTCAAAAACCTAGGAGGGAAAAAAGAGCAAAATAAATCCAGAGCAAATAGAAAGAAATAAACAGTAAAGAACAGAAATCAATGAAATTGAAAGTAGAAAAACAACAGAGAAAAAAACACTGCAACAAAAAGTTGGTTTTTTGACATGATAAAACTGACTGGTAAAGAGAAAAACAGAGAAGACACAAATTGCCAATATCAAGAATGGAACAGAGGATATCACTAACAGACTATGTAGATATCACAAAGCTAGTAAGATACGACTATGAACAACTCTACATGTAAACATTTTAACAACTTAGATGAAATGGACCAATTCCTCAAAAGCACAGCCTACCACAACTCAAACAATATGAAATAGATTATCTGAATAAAGTTATAACTAGTAAGTAAAAGGAATATATAATTTTAAAACTCCCAAAAAGGTACCTCCAGGTCCAGATAGTTCTACCTGGAGAATTCTATCAAATGTGCAAAGAAGAATTAACACAAGTCTATACAATCTCTTTCAGAATATAGAAGAGGAGGAAACACTCCCTGATTCATTTTGTAAATGTAGTATTACCCTGATATGAAAAGCAAAGACAGCACAAAAAAAGAAAACTACAGACCAATATACCCCAGGATTATGGATGCAAAATTTCTTAACAAAACATTACCAAACAGAATTCAGAAATACATGAAAGGAATTATAAAATATGACACAGTGGAGTTAATTCCAGGGATGCCAGGCTTGTCTGATATTTGAAAATCACCTTCACCACATTAAAGACAAAAGAAAAGTCGTACGATCTCAACAATCAACGCAGAAAACCCATTTTACAACATTCAACACTCGTTCATAATAACAAATTCAGAAAACTAGAAATAGAGAACTCTCTCAACTTGATAAAGAGCATCTACAAAAATCCTACACCTAACATTACAATTAATGGTGAAAGAATAAATGGGAAACAAGGCAAGGATTTCTGCTCTTTCACCACTTTTATTCAGCACAGGACTGGAAGTTATGCCAGTGCAATAAGGCAAGAAAAAGGGAAAAAAATGACATACAGCTCAGAAAGGAAAAAATAAAACTGTCTGTATTTGCAGATGAAATGACTGCTTGTGTAGAAAATTACAAGAGATCTACAAAATAACTCCTAGAACTAATAAGCGAGTTCAGCAAGGTCACAGCATATACAAAAATCAAATGTATTTCTATATACTATCAACAAACATGTGGACACCAAAATTAAAAATAAAAATCACTTATAATTTCAAAAAATAAACAAAAAAAACCTGTTAATGTAAATTTAACATAACATGTACATGACTAGTATGCTGAAGCCGAAGCAGTGAAGAAACAAGTCAAAGATCTTAACAGATGAAGAGACATACCATATTTATGAATTGAAAGACTCACTATCATAAAGTTGCCAATTCTCCTCAAATGGATACATATATTTAAAGCAGTTCTCATCAAAATCCCAGCAAGATTTTTTTGCAGATATATATAAACTTACTCTCAAATTGATATAGGACATCAGCAAGATGGCAGAATGGGAGGTCTTTGCTCACATGTTCCCATGGTGACAATAATTTGGCAGCCGTCGACAGTCAAAAATGCCTGTGTGGGAGCTCTGGGATCCAGCTAGGAGACTGTGAAGCCTAAGTGGAGCTCAAGACTGATGAGGCTATTTTGAGAAGGCAGGCCTATGACCAGGTGGCAGGCATGCTGACAGTGGTCCTGGCTACAGAACTGGAAGAGTCCCATCCTCTTTGGACTTGGTCCTGTCACCAGTAATGTCTGCCAGGGGACCTGGGTGGAGCCACACCCCTTCATGCCTCAGATAACAGGCCTGCTGGCCTCAGTCCCAGCTGTGAACCCTAAAGCAGCCCATGACTCAGCTCTGGCCAAGTCTGCAAACTATAAATCTGATAAGGGATTAATACCCAAAATATATAAGGAATTCATACAACCCAATAGCAAAAAAACCCAAGTAACCCAATCGGAAAATGAGAAAAGGATCTGAATAAACATTCTTCCAAAGAAGATGTACAAATGGCCAACAGGTATATGAAAAGGTGCTTAACATCACTAATCAGGGAAATGCAAATCAAAACCACAATGAGATATAATCTCACACCTGTTAGGATGGCTATTATCAAAAAGATAAGAGATAACAAGTGTTGTTGAGGGTGTGGAGAAAAGGGAACTCCTGTTCACTTTTGGTGGGAATGCAATTTGGTACAGCCATTATGGAAAACAGTATGGAGGTTCATCAAAAAATTTACAATAGACCTACCATATGATCCAGCAGTCCCACTTCTGGGTATATATTAAAAAATAAGATAAAAGAAAGATCTGAAAGAGAGATCTGCACTCCCATGTTCATTGCAGTATTATTCACAATAGTCAAAACATGGAAACAACCTTTGTTGACAAATGGATAAAAGAAAATGTGGTAGGTATGTATGTGTATTACACACACAAAATGGAAAACTTTTAGCCATAGAAAAGAAGGAAATCCTGCCACTTGTAACAACATGGATATGGATGAACCTGGAGGACATTATGCTAAGTGAAATAAATGAGACACAGAAAGATAAATACTATACAATCTTGCTTATATGTGGAATCTAAAAAAGTTGAATTCCTAGAAGCAGAGAGTAGAACTGTGGTTGCCAGGGGCTGTGGGGTGGCAGAAATGAGAAGATTTTGGTCAAAGGGTACAAACTTTCAGTTATTATTAGATAAATAAGTTCTGGAGATCTAATGTACAGTATGGTGACTACAGGTAAGAATATCATATTGATTAGTTGGACTTAACTAAGAGCGTAGGTCTTAAGTGTTTTCACCACACACACAAAAAAAATGTGTGGTGAAGGATGGGTTAATTAATTTGATTGTGGTAATCATTTTACAATGTATACATATATCAAATCATCATGTTGTACACCTTAACTATATACAATTTTTATTTGCCAATTACACCTTAATAAAGCTGAAAAAAATAAAATCAAATTAACATGGAAAGGCAATGGAACTAGAATATCTACAAGAATTTTGAAAAAGAATAGAGTGGGGGGAATCACTCTACCTGATTTCAAGACTTACCATATAGTTACAGTAATCAATGCTGCACGGCGTTGGTGGAGGAAGAGACATACAGGTCAATAAAACAGAATAAACAACTCAGAAATAGACTCCACAGATATGCCCAACTGGTTTTTGACATAAGTGCCAAAGCAACTCAATAAAGGAAGTAGCCTTTGGATATCCGTAGGCAGAAAAGTATGAGATTCAAACCAAGTCTCATACTTTATATAAAATTTAACTCAGAATGGATCATGAACATAAATGTAATCTATAACGCCACAAAACTTTTAGGAAAAAAAACAGAGGAGAAAATCTTCAGTATCTAGGGCTAGGCAAAGAGTACTTAGACTTGAGATAAAAAATTTTTACCCATAAAAGAAAAAAAATTGATAAATTGGACTTCATCAAAACTAAAATCTTTTGCTCTGAGAAAGATCCTGTTAAGCAGATGAAAAGATAAGCTACAGAGGGAAAATATTTGCAAACCACATACCAAGAAAGGACTAGGATCTAGAATATATAAAAAACTCCAAAAACTGAACAGTAAAAAAATGAACAATCCAGTTAGAACACAGACAACAGTCATGAACAGACAATTCACTGCAGAGAGATACAAATAGCAAACTAGCACATGAAAAGACGTTCAACACAATTAGCCACTAAGAAAACACACATTAAAACCACAATGAAGTACCTCTACACTATCAAATGACTAAAACAAAACATAGTGATACCACCAAATGTTGGTGACGATGTAGAGAAACTGGACTGCTCATATATCACTGGTGGGAATGTAAAATTTTATAGCCACTCTAGAAGAGTCTGTCAGTTTTAAAAAAAGTAAACATGCAACTACCATACAACCCATTGCACTCCTGGGCATTTATCCCAGAGAGATGTAAACTTAGGTTTATACAAAAACCTATATAGGAATGCTCATAGCCCCAAACTGGAAACAACCTAATGTCATCAATGAGTGAATTTAAACAAACTCTTAAATCTATACCATAGAATACTATTCAGCAATAAAAGGAATGAACTATTGATACACAGAACAATGTGAATGAATCTCCAGGGAATTATGCCAAGTGAAAAAATAATCCCCAAAGAAATGGGGACTCTATTAGTGGTTGCCATAGTTTAAGGATGGGAGAGAAGAGGGGAAAGGGGGAAGTTGATACAATTGTTAAAAGGGTTACGTGAGTGATCCTTGTGGTGACAGAATTGTTTGGTATCTTGATCATATCAATGTTGTGATACTGTACAACAATTTTGCAAGATGCTGACACTGGGAGAAACCGGGTAAAAAGGATACAAATGATCTCTCTATATTATTTCTTACAACTACATGGAAATTTAGAATTATCTCAAAATAAAAAGTTTAAAAAATATAATGGAAGTTGTCTAATACTAATCACTCTAAAACAACATCCCAAAAAATCACACCACTGATTGATTTAAACTCATAAGGTTTCCGGTCTCTAAAAATTTCCTTTATTAAGGAAAAACACCTATATTAAGAGTTATGATCAATATCTAATTTCTGTCCAAGTATTAGTACTAGCTATGCAAACATAAGTTTGGGCTTTATGCAAAATTTTCCGGTATGCAATTTCCCTGCTCAAAGATAAAATGCTTAATACGACTTCATGTAATATGTTCTAGACTCAACTTACCTCTCTAACATGTAGAGTATGTAATTATATGTAAAGCTTGTAATCCTATATGATTCTTGTTGAAAAATTAGACCCATGTTTTCTACTAGACTGTAGTTTATCCTAATCTAGATAAATTCCTTAGTGTCTAGTACATTTCCATACAATGTATTCAAACACAAATTTGCAATAGTAGTATTTTAAGCCTATGGACTATAGGTAGGGTAACCCAGAAATAAGAAAAAAAATTAGGAGAGATTGACAGAGATGCAGGTAGAGACACAGAGAGAGAAAGTAGGCAAGAAGAGGCTACAAGAAAATAGAGGATAGGGGTGGGCGCATTGTCTAGCACTGTCTGGGTACAACTGCAAATATGCTGACACAGCCAGATGGATGAAAGATGTCATAACCTCCAGCTTTTCCTTTCAAGTTAATTTTAAAAATATGATAAAGTAATATTATTTTAACAACTAAGTTAATAAGAAGAAAGCATTAGTGTTTAGACCTTTCAGGGCTAGCTATGAGCAATTTATCTGCAAAGGGGCATAATTAACACACACATATGCAAACCCAAAAGGAGCCAATTTTTCTGGTCTCTTTGACAAAGTGAACAAATCCATGCTAGATGCAAGATTATTCCATCAAATGAATAAAAACCATTACACATTGAGCCTGCTCTACGTGCAAATAGATTAGGTAAATGTAAAAAAGTACCCATGATCTCAAGCATTACATTCTTAGTGTTTTTGCTCACTTTCTTCCATTTCCCTCTTATTTATAGGCAGACTTGACTGGCCTCTTAAAGTATTTCAAATTCCTCGCTAATCTTTATTATAATGCTACTATTTTTATTAGCTAATAAAGTTTAACATTCCATATTTTAATATTTGCCTATTAGAAATGTAGGTAACTTTAATACTGATAACTCCCTTATTTTCTATTTTTCTTCAATATTTAAAATTCAATTTTATATGAAAATATTCTCTTAATTAAAATTAACTTTGAAATTCTGCAATTCATAGTAATCTGACAAAGAAGACTGACTTGGCAGGAATCCTTTTTAGCAATAAAAATATAACTCTTTTAGTTTCAAGTGGAAAAAAATGAAGTTAGCTGATAAGCAATTAACAAAAATGAACAGTAAATGAATATTCTACGCTTCATCAAAAGATACAAAAGTGATGCAGTTGGAATGAGCGATGTTGTCTTTGATTAAATGTATATCATTGTGCAACATCACAGGCATTTCTGTTTACTCACCCAGCACTCTGCCTTGCCAGTAAAGTTAGAGTTGACCCAAGTTCAGTCTTCCAGATTCCTGGAGATTATAGAGATGATATACAGTTTCATCCCAAACAGGCAGATTTTAAAAAGTCACTGATTTACCTGGTAACTATTAATCTGGACCTCTTTTATAATTAAATCATTACAAATTTAGCAAAAAAAAAGTTTTAATTTTATTCTGCATTGTAGCTGAACAATTTTATATTTTCAAAAATAGCACTTACATATGTATGTCAGTGTTGTTTATTTTGGTTAAAAGAAAGGAAACTCAAGGTGGAAATAATGGTCCTTTGGCCCAGCTGTGGGGCTCTGACAGAGAGAAGAACTCAGGCCATGCCACTGAAGCATGTGGCCTGCTCATCCAGCCCCACAGCTTCTGCAGGAAACAAGGGGGACACTTCCAGAGATCATTTATACTAATGATGACACAATTATTTAATTATACACAAAACAAAAATATATGGATATACATATTTAGTAAAATTCTTCCTGATTCATGTTAATCAAACTGAATTAGCGTAGAATAGAAATTATTTGTAAGGAAATTTAATTCATTACTTTAAATCACACATAAAGTAACAAAATTATAGTACTTAGGAAAGAGAAAGTTTGGCAAACCTTCAACAGATACAACTAATTTTTTTATTAATGTTAATTGACATATAACATTATATTAGTTTCAGGTGTACAACATAATGATTTGATATTTGTGTATATTATGATATGATCATATCATAATAAGTCTAGTTAACATTTGTCACCATACATAGTTAATAATTTTTTTCTTGTGATAAGAACTTCTAAAAGCTACTCTCTTAGCAACTTTCAAATATGTAATACAATATTATTAATTATAGTCACCATGCTGTACATTACATCCCCATGACTTATTTATTTTATAGCTGGAAGTTTGTATCTTTTGACCCCTTCACTCACATTGCCCATCCCCCACCCCCCTGCCTCTGGCAACCAGCAATCTGTTGTCTTATCTATGAGCAGATACAACCAATTTTTGATTAGCACATTACTTGTTTCTGTACGAACAGTACTGGGATTTGAAAATAATCAATTCTCTAACTTAAGGTAAACACTTTTGAAATCTTGTTTAAATTTCTCATGTACTCACAAGTCTCCTTTATCTTCCAAAGAAAACTACACAGGTAAGCATTAGTCTAACTAGATTCTAAAGATCATAATTTTTGAATTAGGGAATCTGAATGAGGTTTAAAGTATGATTCAGCATAATATGAGAATTCTGAAATTTAATCACAGATATAACCTTTCACACTCATATGATCTGGGAAATTAATTCAAATAATAACATGCCTACATAAAATAGATTTGCAAGGCTAGTGAATATGGGAAAGAACTTAAAACCCATATCTAGGTTCATTTAGTTCATTTTACTCTCTTTTTACTAACCACTGGGCCATGGGCCTGGGAATCCAGTCAGAGACAAGAAGGCTGAGTGGACAGTTTCACTGCAAAGGAAGAGGATGTTACTGAAACATGATACCCTGATGACACTCTGGGAGTAAGCCCCCTGGGGTCAGGGGAGGCTTCCCAGGAGGTAGCCAGATGAGGGATGCCATGGGAATGCATGGAAGGGAATGCATGAACCACTCAAGAGGCTGCCTGGTAGCAACGGCCACAATTTAGATTCAATGTGATGGGCAAATATGTCACAGGACCACACCTCTGAGTCTCTGCAGAAAATTCACATGTTCCATTTCCTTTATTAGCAGGCAGAGGAAGTTACAGCTTCTAAACATCCATATCTATGGTACCAGCATTATTTCTCTAGGAAGTATGACCTCTCAATTTCTTTTTATACTGCAGTCCAGTGTTAGTTGGTGTGGACTTTACAACCGCTTCTCTATTTATCTTATTGCCACAAATGTTATGTGACGACCAAAAAGCAAGTTGAAAGAGGATGTATGGATTGAGATTAATAATATAGCATCTGTAACTAGCTTTTCTGAAGATCAAACTGAAAATAAAAACAAGCCTAAGATGTCAAACCTCACTTGATAAAAATCACATATACAACCAACATCACCAGTGAACATTATCATGATGCTGGACTCACACTGTTTCTTCTGTTTAAGGAACTTGAAGAATATGCATTTACTTTCTAGTAAACTCCCAGAGCATCCTTGAGAAGTTGACCACCACGGTGGCAGGATGGCTAAAATATGAGATCGCTACATACACCAATGGAATACACAAAAAACTAGAACACAGCAGTCTTTAGTGGAGTCCAAGTATTAAGGTTTCTTGTGGAAATCTTTTTTTTTAAGAGAATACTATACGTTCAATAAAAATGACAATTTGTCAAAACGTTTTCTGAAAATAGAAATGAATGCTCAAACACATATGCTTTGCATTAAGAACCATTTCCACTTCTCTTCACCTGAGAGTGTTATACATAGAACTCAAATAAACAGGAAACAACAGACTTTTTAAAAAAATGTGACTGAGACAAGAGAAAGAAAACCAAGTGAAATATCTTCTATCATTGTCAAAGGTTGACAGTTCTATCACTACCAACCCTGTCAATGTGTGGAATACTGTTACCAACTCATTTTCAGGAAGTCAGGTTTGTGAGACATGTTTATTTTTACTTTCCTACCAGTTATGCTTTCTCAAAGTTTTTCTGTGTCTAGCAACCAATTAAATCAAGAATATATTTTGCACTGAATACGTTGACAGTGACAATTGTGACTGACACACAGATTACCACAACCCCCTTAAAAAATGAACAGTATTTGCGGCCGGCTCGGTGGCATAGCAGTTAAATTTGCATGCTCTGCTTTGGCGGCCCAGGGTTTGCGGGTTTGGATCCTGGGCACGGACCTACACATTGCTCATCAAGCCATGCTGTGGTGGAGTCCCACATACAAAATAGAGAAAGATTGGCACAGATGTTAGCTCAGGGACAACCTTCCTCAAGCAAAAAGAGGAAAATTTGGCAACAGATGTTAGCTCAGAGCCAGTCTTCACCAAAAAAAAAAACCAAAACACTAACAGTATTTATCTCAAATCATAAAATAAGATCAATTTGCTTTTTTTACTGTCTAGGAAGAACGCTTGCAAATCTGTGATGGGTAGCAAAGAAGATTAATGGATTAATGGGATTAAATGCAGTGACCTAAGGAAAACAAAGACAAATAGGGGTTGGCCCAGTGGTGTAGTTGGCTGAGTTTGGTGCACTCCACTTCACAGCCCAAGTTCGTGGGTTCGGATCCTGGGGGTGGACCTACACCACTCATCAAGCCATGCTGTGGTGGCAACCCACATACTAAATAGAGGAGGATGCGCACAGATGTTAGCTCAGTGCCACTCTACCTGAAGCAAAAAGAGGAAGTTTGGCAACAGGTGTTAACTCAGGGCCAATCTTCCTCACTGAAAAAAAAAAAAAAACCCCAAACCAAAGACAAATAGAAAGAATTTTCTTTTCTTTTCTTCCTTCTTTCCCCTCCCTTTTTTCCTTCCCTCTTGTAATGGCTAGCTAGCTAAAGAAGGTTAGACTAAGAATTGTAGCTGTCATAAGAACATAATCTAGATTTAACTTTTCTTTTCACTGAAGACATGCTTGGGATGAACCAATCAATTTCGTCTACAATTAAGTTTCAACACTAAGCCCCACCGGACCCAGGACCGAAGCTGGCTACTGTACACATCCTTCTTCGTTCTGCCAGGGGAGGCCAAGCCATTGTGTGGGACTAGTTGAGAGGGCATATAGCTAAAGAAGGTTAGACTAAGAATTGTAGTTGTCATAAGAACATAATCTAGATTTAAGTTTTCTTTTCACTGAAGACATGCTTGGAATGAACCAATCAATTTCGTCTACAATTAAGTTTCAACACTAAGCCCCACCGGACCCAGGACCGAAGCCGGCTACTGTACACATCCTTCTTCTTCCTGCCAGGGGAGGCCAAGCCATTGTGTGGGACTAGTTGACAGGGCATACAGTCCACGTAGGGACATACACCAGGAAACAACTAAGTGCAGTAAAACATTATCAGTGCTACAATAGAAGGAACATGGGCTTCTGTGGGGAGACAGAAGATGGATTTCTTTCTATTAATGAAGTCTCTTCTAAAATGTTGTCTCTGTGAGAGGTCTTATCTGGCTGGTTCAACAACAAAAAAAAACAAAAAATGTTTTTTGAATGAATGTCACCCCTTCTTCTAGCTTCCTTGGAAAAGTTGCTCTGTTCTCTGTGCTCTGATAGTGCTCTGACATGTTTGCATCAGTCTCTACAATTAAATCCTCAACTACAAGAATATATCAGTTTTTTCTTTTTATCATTATTTTTTGAGTGCCAAAAAGTACCTGACATGTGCAAGAGACTCAATACATGTTTGCTAAATTAATGAAAAAATATTTTATTCCTATTCACCAGATAAATGTATAAAGAATAAGCGTGCCTTTGAAACAGATAAATCAGACCTTATACAACTGAGTCCCATGTGCTTTAAAGTAGGAATCTGGGAATGGTATAAATTTAATATAAGGGCTTGGAAGAATTAGTTTTGAGGGGGAAGTGTCCAGGCGCATGAGACTCTAATGCATAGCACATGGTGATTTGAGAGGCAGGAGAGAAGATATGGGTTTTGGATTTAAGAAATCTAAATTTAAATCCTGGCTTTGCCACTTACTAGCTGTGTGAATGTGGACAAATTTAATCTATGACTCAGCTTCTATAAAATGGGAGCATTGATAGCTGTAAGTTCTACAGAGATTTCTTGTGAGAATGAAATGAATGAACCGACGTAGAGTTCTTAGAACAGCTTCATACATGCAAGTGCTCATTGGGCCAGGATAGTCAGTACTGCTGTTGCCATTGTTATTGTAAGAGTTACATCTTCAGTCATTTCAAATTATTTATTGTCTATTGTTTAGCAAAAACTGGGGTTATTTAGTGTTATTTCCCCAAGGCCCATTTTCTTTTTCCTCCTAAAGATTAATAAGAATTATGGGTCGTTAGCAGCAAACATTACTTTTCCATTACCTACTCATATGCTTATTTACATAAAGCCTTCTTTGCTATTGATACTGGCTAGTTAGATTCCATTGGGTTTTAGTGCACTGGCCTACACTCTTATTTAGTCCTCTTCACAATAATTCCACAGGATAAATATGACTATCCCAATCTTCAGAGGAGGTTAAATAACAACCATTTCCATACCACTGGTCCATGATAGGGGTGAAATACAAACTAACTGGCTTTAAAGCCAGTCTGTTCTTTTTCCAAGATACCAGGCTACCTCCTTAGAGGGAGGATGGGACTCACCACTTGGATACTGGCAAGAGAGGTCCTGCCATTATTCCTGGAGAAACCAATGCATGAGAGGGGGAAGTGACACAAACTGACAGGAGGTGGTTGGCTAACCAACAGGATTAGATGAGGCTAACAAGAAAGCATGAAATTCGGGTGGGGCTATAGGAAATCATGCCTCTCCGTCTGCTCATAGCTATCAAGTGCTAGACAGTTTGACAAGTTGGAATGGAGGGACATTAAATTTAATTAAATTTAATTATACTTTAAATTTAATCAAATTTAATTCCTGGTGATAACAGAACATTTAGAGCCACATTCTATACCTGTGCCTATAACGTAGCCACTAGCCCTTGTGGCTAATCAAATTAAAATAAAATAAAATAAATTTGAAAATGCAGTTTCTGAGTTACATGGACCACATTTCCTGTATTCATTGTGGCTAGTGACTACCATACTGGACAGTACAGATATAGAACATTTTCATCACTGCAGAAAGTTCCATGGGGCTATCTGAGAATTTCAATTTTCAAGACGGACGATAAACCACATTCCAGTTACTCAGTAAATGCTTTCTGATCGATGGATTGATTGACCGACTGGATCTGAAAGAGGCTATTATGCCCCAGTGACTGCCAGGGCTAACTTCAGAAGCTTTAATGCCACCATGTTTCCTACTTTGGACACCTGCATCAGTACACCAGCATGAAATCCAAGTTAGTGACAAGACAATGTTAATGGTGTTTGTTATGAATTTTTAAAAATAGCAAAATATCCTGCCTACCTTCTCAGTTATTTAAACAGTGAATGGGCAACTCCTCCTCCTCACTAAAAATCAGATTTACTCTTAAGAAAAATTTAAAAACACAAGTCTTAGGAAACATCTCTAAACTGAAGAATTAAGCCAATGTCAGAAATAATAAGTTTAAAGCTTTTACTTCCTTTATTTTCAACTTCTTATCTGACAAGATTTGTTTCCTGTGTTCAAATGTGTTTCATCTACCTTCCTACCCAAATCAGACCCGTATATATCAAAGAGACTGATAAAAACACTTAAGTAGAACAGGGATATTTATAATTGTGTGTGTTCTTTTTAAATTCCCAGAGTACACTTTGTCTAATTCTGTTTTTAACCAAATAAACACAACATTGAGTAGCAGTTTATTTCTGTTTGAAAGTGAGCAGTATAATAAATACATTAAAGATGAATTCATAGAAGGGTATAAGATATAAGAATAAAATTCCTCTATAAACCAGAAGTCTAATTCTCTAAACAAACATAAAAGTCTCTGATCTGATCATTTCCTTTTTGAGCCACAGGGTCACTGGAAATGGCAATTTAAAGAAATAACCAAAATTTCTGGCAGTGGCTATAAATTTTATTTTCAAGGTACAAATCCTGTACTTTTATTCAGTAACAAATATTCTACCAGAACTTAACAGAAAATACAAAGAAAGAGAACAAAGTAGGAGGAAAAGCATGGTCTCAAGTCAGACTGACCTAGGTTTAAATTCTAGCTCTGTCATTTGCTGCCTATTTTACCTTGATCAAATTATTTTAATTTTCTGAACTTTAACTTTTTCATATCTAAAATAGGGATCATACTTACCTAATGGTATTACTGTGACATTAGGTACATATTTTCATATATACAAGCCACATGTGGAGACACATATATACAATGCTTGGCACATAAACTAGCTATTATTTGATATAGCAACTAATATTACTAGATACTGGCTATTTCTAAAATCTCTAGAGGGTAACTTAATTTTTCCAATGCAAGATAGGATATCTTAGAAAAATTTAGTTTTCTCTGGGTTCATGGTAGTATATTCATTTCTATACACAACTGGGTAATTAAAGGCCTTAAAAATGTTCATACACTTTTACACCACAAAGTCACTGTTAAGAATCTATATGAATGAAATAATCAGAGATGTGGAGAAAAACATTTATGTATAAAAATATTAATCACACTCACTTATAATAGTGAAATCTAGCAAAGAATCTACATTTCTAACAAAAAGAAACAGCTATAGAAATGATAGCATTAAAAATCCTAATTCAAAAAATATATTGAATGACATTGTGGGTGGAGCTCTTATTATACTGTTGAATTAAAAAAAGAGACTCAGGACTATACAAACTATGTGATCCCAAGATAGTAGGATTATAGTGTATTACTAACATAGGATTCTTACAAAGAGAAAGTGCTGGGATGATCTGCACCAAAAAATTAACCAACTTTTCCCTAGATCAGAGTATTATATACAGGTAACTTTTTATTTTCTTCTTTGTATTATTGTGTCTTTTTTTCCCACAATAAAGATACATTCTTTAATACAAACAAACACTTAAATCAATCTTTTCTTTAATAATAAACTGCCTCATTACTTGGTCAAACTAAGTAGCAATCACTTCCTATGAGTAACTCTTAAATATGCCCAAACTGACCCAACTAGCTAAGATTCAACATTTTCCTCATACCTCCTCACCTGAGCATCACAATTTTACCTACTCTCTCTCTCTCTCTAATTTTAGATTTGGGCTATGACAGTACCATCTCTACAGAGCACGGTTTGTGAGGCTAGTACTCAAAAGTCTGATTACCATCTTTCAGCTACTTTGCTTCATTAAGGCATGTTCCACTAGGTCAACGTAGCACAATGCTACAACTGGGCTTCATAGAGGTATGATTTCCAGGTAGACAATTATACCTGTTCTATTCAATTATGTTTTTTAAAAATCAGAAGTAGAAATCTTTATAACAAGACCCAAATATATGCATGAACAAGCGAAGTGCACAGTGTAGTACTGACAGAGAACTGGATATCTTAGTGTCAGCTATGATTGGTCTCTCTACCTTTAAGGATCATTCAACACTGAGTTATAAGGCATCCCCTGAATATAAACCTAAATGCATCTGCATGCTTGGCAGCACTACTTTCCCCAGCTAATCTTAAATCTTTACTTTACAGTCTCTATCTCCTAGAGTGACTCTAGAACAGAAATTTTCAACTTTGGCACGAATCAGAATCATAGGCTTGTTAAAACACAGATTGTTGCACCCCACCCCCAGAGTTTCTGATTCTAGGTCTTAATTTGCATGTTTAACAAGTTCTAAGGTAATGCTGATGCTACTGGCCTCATGACCCTACTTTGAGGATTACTACTCCAGAAAAACACACATGACCATTTAACTTTTCTAACTTTACTTAAGTGCCTAGAACGCATCCCAACCTTACCCTCTTCAGCTGATAAAACACCCGCTCTACTATCAGGACTTAGCGTAAGTGATAGGAAGCTTTTCTATGGACCCTTCTGGCTTTGCCAGTGCTTGCAAGAAAGCAGCACTTCTTCCTTTGTGTTCCATCACATCTGGTCCATCTCTGCAATCATTACAGCTATAGAATTTTAATGCTTTAACTTGTTGACATGAATGGCTTGGCTTACTCGCCTCCTAATTAACAATAAAGGTCTCACTCCATGCAGCAGAAGAAAGAGAGAAAAATCACACCTTACATCTCTGGGCCCGCAGCTAAATTGCTGCAGAGAAAATTACAATTTGATGAACATTTTTCTTCACTTGATTTTGTTAACAAAGCCTCCTATGCATCTCATCTGTAGTGTCAACAAGTTGAGTCAACAAATAATTCCCACTTTCTTAGAAACATCCAATACACTATTCCACATTTTCTTCTAGGTGCAAGCTGTCTATTCAGAGCAGCAATGGAGTAGAGTGGGTAGAGCACAAAATATGAAGTTCAGAGATTCGGGTTCAAGTTCAGTTTTGTCACTTAAAAGCCATATGCTCTTGATTATATCACCTAAACTAACAGAATCCATTTTTGTCTTGAATATGGGTAAAACAACAACTATGTTAGTGCATTTTAAGGCAGTAATGGATATGGAAGTATTTGAGACATTAAACTGCTTTATATAAATGGTGTTTATTATTCCTCAAAGATCTTGGATTTAAAAAATTAGTCTAGTCTAGAAAATTTTCAAAATAGTATCTTTCCAATAACAAGCCATTTAAAACTGTCATTTAAATGCAACTTAAAGCTATTGAAACAAAAAAATTGATGCTTTTATTAACTACCAAAATTGAGAAATCTTTGGTGTATCATTTTTAATAAGAAATATAAGAATTTCCAAATTCACAGGTAACAAAACCTACTTCAATTCTAGGACGTTAATAACCACAAATCTCAACGGCGGGGACGACCATCAAAGAAAACGGAAACTTAGGAACAAAAAGACGAAGTGACAATACCCAAGATAAGCAAAGGGTCAGAGTAAATGACTCAGTTTTTCTTATGCTAATTTTTTCTAGAGCTCTGGGAAGAATAAATGGGCTCAGGATAGGCTGAAGAATCACATCAGTAAAACAGCTGGGCGATTCTGTTTGCCTTACTGTCTAGTTTTTCTATTCTAATTGAGACGAAAAGTTGATTAAGAAAACCACTTTATCAAGAAACATCATAGTAATTAAGTATTCACATGAATAATTCAATAATCTGCAAATAAACTCAGATCACTAAAAATCAACAGAGGCAGAAAGGTAATAGCATAATGTAAAGGTATAAAAAGGAATTCTAGTAATGGTCACTATACATAACATAGGTTATCTCAACAGAAGTGACAATGTTCACATGTAAAAAATGTTTTAATGGTTCAATCTTTTGATTTCACAAGGAGGAATAAAAATTGAGATGGCACAAAATGTGAGAAAGACTATAGTATTTGAATAATGTTACCTAGAATAGAAAGGGGGAAAAACAAATCAGATAGATTGAAAAATGTTTTTCTGAAATCCATAAAATGTCTCAAATTGAAATTTCAGTTGAAAATTTATGAAATTCAAAACAAAAGGATTCATGCTGAATGGCAATAAAAGGAATTTGGGAAGACAATGACCACAAAAGAGCTGAAGTTGACACTACCAAAATAAAAGAATCAGTAAAATAAGACCAAGAAATATTGTCCTCAAAAATCACAGAGCCTGGGTTTAATTATTACCACAAACTGGCAAAAACTTACCTCAGTCTGGCTTCAAACAGACCAAAACTCAGTTAAACTAGATAAATGTGCAAGACTGGTTAAAGGACACTTTTTTAACTTATGAAAGCAACAAGAACATTCTGGATCAAAACTATATTTTACATAGGAAGCATAACTTCTCTTGAATGGCATTGCTTATTTTCACAAAGAAATTAGGGCAAACAAGCATGGCAAAAACCTCAGAATGTCACACAGGAACGCGAGCACAGCAAAGCCAGAGCAGGGTGTGTCCCATGCTTAGCCCCAAAGGGAGCTTCAACAACCCACGGGAGATACCACACTAACCAGAGTCAGAAACATGTATACAATTTTTGACCCTAAGAAAGTGAGACTGTGCCCCGGAAACGGAACACTTTGTCTGCGACTCTGCAACTCTCTGAAGGCTACGGTCCTGGTGAGGATTAATCCAGGGGAAGGGATGAAACCTTGGGGCTTTGTTTCTCCTCTGACTTGTTCCTGTCACCTTCCTCCAGACTTGGTCCCTCTGACAATGTGTCCTGAGAGTTGCCTGGCTCTGGTCTCAAATGTCATGTGACCCCAACAAATGTGGCTGCACACTAGGAGAGCGTTTGGCAGGGCCTGAGGACTGCTGGGCAGCCACCACCCTCAGGGCAGACCTGTCAACATGCTCTGACACTCCCAGGTCACCACAGGGGATTCCCGAGCATGCCCTACCTGAAGGTGAAGTGTGGCCACAGAGAAGTCAGTATGTCATTATACCTTCAATTTTTCATCCTTGAAGTTTAGTAATATCAGCTTGAAACAAAAACTTTTAGCTGCAAACACCAACTGCTGCACCCACCCAACTTCCAATCTCCTCCCACAGATGAAATGGACACTTGGGTTTTTCCATCTTTTGGCTGTTGTGAATAACCTGTTATGAACATTGACATACATGCATCTGTTTGAGTCCCTGCTTCCGATTCCTTTGATTATATACCTAGGAGAGGAACTGCTAGATTATATGGCAATTTTATGAGTAGCTTTTTGAGGAACGTCAAAATGTTTTGCATAGCAGCTGCACCATTTTACAACCCTACCAACAGTGCACAAAAGTTCCAATTTCTCGACATCCTAACCAACATTTGTTCTTTTCCATTTCTTTGATAAAAACCATCAAGTAGTATCTCATTGTGGTTTTGATTTGCATTTCCCTAATGACTAGTAATGTTGAGCATCTTTTCATGTACTTAATGATCATTTGTATATCTTCTTTGAAGAAGTGTCTATTCAAATCCTTTGCCCATTTTTGAATTGGGTTTGTTGTTGCTGTTGTTAAGTTGTAGGAGTTCTTTATATATTCCAAATATTAATCCCTTAACAGATATATGAGTAGCAAATATTTTCTTCTATCCTGTGGGCTGTCTTTTCTTTCTCTGGAGAACATCGTTTGATGAACAAAAGTTTTAATTTTGATGAAGTCGAATTCATCTATATTTTTCCTTTGTTGCTTCTGCTTTTGGTGTCATATCCAAGAAACTGTTGCCAAATCCAATGTCATGAAGATTTTCTACCAAAAGTTTTATAGTTTTAGCTTAGTTACTTCTTCCATCCAATTTGAGTGAATTTTTATATATTGTGTAAGGTATGGGTTCAACTTCATTCTTTTGCATGTGGATATCCAGTTTTTCCAGCATCATTTGTTGAAAAGACTATCCTTTCCATATTTATGGTTTGGGCACCTTTGTCAAGAATCAATTGATCACATATGTGAGGGTTTACTCTGGGGTTTATATTCTATTCCATTGGTCTATATGTCTTTCTTTATGCCAACATCACACTGTTTTGATTACTGTAGCTTTGCAGTATGTTTTGAAATCAGGAAGTGACAGTTTTCCAATTTTACTCTTTTTCAAGGTTATTTTGGCTATTCAGGGTTCCTTGAGAAAAATTCTATGAATTTTAGGATGGGTCTTTCTATTTCTGTAAAAAAATACCATTGGGATTTTGATAGAGATGGTATTGAATCACTATGAGTAGTATTGTCTTCACAATATTATCTTCCAATCCATGAACTCTTTCATTAGGTGCACATATGTTTATAATTGTTACCTCTTCTTGATGTATTGAAACTTTTATCAATATATAATGTTCTTTATGTCTTGTAACCTTTTTTGACTTAAAGTTGATGCTGTCTGACAATAAAATAGCCACCCCAGCTCTCTTTTGGTACTATTTGCATGGGATATCTTATTATCCTTTTACTTTCAATACCTTCGTGTCCTTATATGTAAACTTAATCTCCTGTAGTTAGTATATAGATGGATTCTATTTAGTTTTTTTAAGCCAATCCGCCAGTCTCTACCTTTTAACAGTTGAGTTTCATCCAATTACATTTAATGTGATTACTGATAAAGAGGGATTTCCTTCTGGCATTTTTCTATTGTTTTCCTTATGTTGTATATGTTTTTGTTCTTCAATTCCTCCATTACAGCTTTTAAAATATTTAGGTGATTTTTGTAGTGTACCATTTTAACTCTTTTCTTCCTTCCTTTTCTGTGTATTTTTATTTTCTTAGTGGTTACCTTGGGGATTACAGTTAACATCTTAAAACTATAACAACCTAGTTTGAATAACTTAGTTTCAATATCACATAAACACTCTGCTCCCATAAATTTCCACCTCTTCCTCTTCATATTTTTATTATCACAGATTACTTCTTTATACATTATATGCCCATTAACAAAGATTTATAATTACTGGTGTATGAATTTGCCTATTATATAGGAAAAAGAGAGAAAACACAATTTCCAAAGTACAATAACAGCGGCTTTTATATTTACCTATGTAGTTACCTTTACCAGGGGTCTTCATTTTTTCTTATGGTCTCAAGTTGCTGTTTAGTATGCTTTTATTTAAGCCTGAAGGAGTCCCTTTAGCGTTTCTTGTGAGGCAAGTCTACTGGTAATGAACTCCTTCAGCTTTTATCTGGAAATGTCTAAATGTCTCCATTCTTAAAAGATAATTTTGCTGGATATATAATCTTGGTTGACAGTTTCTTCTTTTGGGACTTTAAATATGTCATCCCACTGCCTTCTAGCCCCAGGATTTCTGATAAGAAATCAGCTCTCAATCTTATTGAGAATCCCTTGTATATGAAAAGTTACTTCTCTCTTGCTGTTTTTAAAATTATTTCTTTGTCTTTGGATTTTAATAATTTCACTATAATATGTCTCAGTGTGGATGTCTTTGTTTTATCCTGCTTGGAGTCCACTGAGCTACTGGATGTGTGTATTCAAGTCTTTCTTCAGATTTGGAAAGTCTGGGGTCATTATTTCTTCAAATATTTTTTTTCCTGCCCCTTTCTTTCACTCTTCTCTTTCTGAGATTCCTATAATGTACATGTTGGTATACTTAATGGTGTCCCACCGGTCCCTTAGGCTCCGTTCATTTTTCTTAGTTCTTTTCTCTTTCTGTTCCTCAGATTGGAGAAGTTCAAATGTCTTATCTTCAAGTTTGCTGGTCTTTTGTCCTGCAAGCTCAAATCTGCTGTTTAATTACTCTAGTGAGTTTTTCATTTCAGTTTTGTACTTTTCAGCTGTAGAATTTCTGCTTGGTTCCTTTTTAAAATTTCTATCTCTTTACTGATATTCTCATTTTGTTCAGACATTCTTTCCTGATTCCTTTTACTTATTTGTTCATGGTCCCTTTAACTCCTTGAACATATTTACCAGTCAATGAGTTCAACTAATAATTTCAATGTGTGTGTTTCCTCAGGGATGGTTTCCGTCAAATTCTTATTTCCTGTGAATGGGCTAGATTTTCCTGTCTCTATATTTTTTAGTTTTTTTAATTGAGAACGGGATATTGTATTATGTGGTAACCCTGGAAATCTAATTTTCCCACTGCTCCGGAATGGTTTTTGCTTGCTGAAGGCTAGAGCTGTCCTTTGTGACTCTTCCAAACTATTTTTGCAAAGTGTATATTCCTTGTTGTCTGTGAGAAACTTAAGTTTTTCTTCCTTTGTCTCTGCAGTCAGCCACTGGCCTTACAAAGATTTCTTCAAATGTCTGACTCCCAAGAGTAGGGGTAGCAGAAATAGATCCTGCTCTTAAATCCTCTCATGGTTGGAAAGCCATTCACCCTGTAGGGGGATGAAACAATGGCTGGCCTCTCTGCCATGCCCTCAATGACCAAAAGCAGCAATAAGCAATCAAAACTCACAACCCACATTTTTAGAGGACAAAATCCTCATTGCCCACACTGGCTCCAGCAAGCTGTCCTGGGGTTGCTTACTACCTGACTGCTGCCTGTCACAGGTTTGGGGGGTAGGGGATAGTAGCTGCTACAATATGAAAGCTGAATTTGATGGAAATTTACCAAGATTTACCAGCGTCTTTATCTAGTTCTCCCCTAGATGCTGCAAGTGTTCTATTAGACCCAGAGTTCCAAAACAGTTGCTTCAGACAGCTCTGCTACTTCAATTGTTGTTTCAGTGGAGGTACAGATTCCTGGAGCTTCCTGCTCTGCCATCTTCCGTGACATCACTCCAAAAATCGCTAATATTTACTGAGCACTTAGTCTATGTCAAATATTGCTCGAAGCACGTTTCATCTTCATATCAATCCAAAGAGGGAGTGCATTATTAGGATCTCCATTTTACAGAGGAAGAAACAGAGACAAACTAATGAGCCTAATCAAAGAGATGGGAAATGGTTGATTCAGGACACAAGGCAGTTTAGCAACAGATTTGTGCTCTTTGTGCTCTTAGCCACTACACTCTGCATACAGATCTTCAAGAAAGCTAAAAAATGCCTTGAAAATTATCAAGTCTGGGCTACTCATTTTGCAAATAAGAAAATAAAAGTGCAAGGAAGTTAGTGAATTGTCCAAAGGTCACCTAGAGAGTCAACTCATGGCAAAGCAACCATTATAACTTAGATCACTAATTTCCAGCCCCTTTCTATCATACATCCTCACCTCTCTGAGCACCTGGGCATTTGAAGTCTGAATGAACATGTTTTTCTAGGTAGAAGGGTCTTCATAAACAATGGCAGAGTCCAGAATCCACATTCCTTGGAAATATTGCCTATGCTCCAAAATCAGCTTTATCTCCACTTTCTTCAGGAAGCCTGCCCTCATGAGTTAACTGCAACCAGAAAAACATGCAGTCCCTCCTGTCTATATTACCTGCATAGCACTCACTACCTTGTACTATAATAATTTATGTACTCAAGAGTTTAAAATCTTCTAAAGAGAGAAGAAATTCTGTTTCCTATTTATTTATCTATTCCATGTAAACACAAATAAAACAGGGTCTGAACAAATATTTCCTAAGTGAGTGATAAATGAAATCTCTCTTCCCAGAACCACAGATTAAACCTACTTAAAAAACCACTTGCACAGTGTCAAGTCTACATTAAGATCTCCTTGATGGCTCCAATATACAGAATAAAGTCCACAGTCCTTAATGAGATATTTAAGTCCATTCAGTCTCCAAAAGTAGCTTGCATTGTCTTCAAGGTTGAAACTTTAATTTATATACTTTTCAGTACCCAATATTGTGTCTTGCATGTAGCAGGTACTCAATGACTACTAAGTGACAGAGGCTTAAACGATAGTGAATGTGATTTAAGACAAATCTAAAAATCAGAAGAATGGTTTAAAATATGTAACAATGTTTCCAGAGTTTTGAAATCTCTTTCTAAGGAGATCTTCAATACAACAAAACTTTCAACTCCCTCAGATGACTAAGTGTCACTCCTGTCTGGAGGCAAGAAGCTGGACTGAACAAGTACCTTGTAATCCTACAATTCTATGACTATCCACTTAAAATTGTATATTAGCCATCAAGGAGAAAAAGGAAATAGACTTGCACCTGTGACTTGATATGGAAACTCTGAAGAAAATCATTTAAGAATAGGAGGGGAAAAAAGTTTCAAGTTTAAGAAAAAGAAATCTGAGTACAAATATCAGATTCTTATCAATAACTATATCTAGTCTACTAGGCTTCTATAACTTTCAGCCACATAGAAAGAAGAATTTCCAATTTGAAATTTTATTCTCTTTTTGTTAACCTTTAGTATCAGAATTTCATTAAAAAGATAAAGGTTAAACAATTTTATGGCCGAGCAACATGAAGGAATATTATGCAAGTATTATAACTGTATATAAAGACTACAGAATCATACACAAAATGTTTAATAAAACATTAAGTAAAAAATAATGCAATATGGCATGGTTAATTTAATTGCTACAATAATAAAAGATAGAAATGAGTAAAGACAAGATAAAAAAATGAAAAAATCTACATAGTTTTATTATAATGGTGGGATTATTAGGTATCTTTTCCAATTTTAAAAGTTATAAAATCATTTTTTCTGTATTGTATCTAAGATATCAAAAATTCAACAGTGATAGATTAATCACTTATAAAACTAGTATGAAGTTTAAAAGACAAAAGTACTAAAAATAACTATAACCAGAGTAATTTGTTAAGGAATACACAAGGTTTTCTATATATAGAATCATATCATCCACAAATAGTGACAGTTTTACTTCTTCTTTTCCAGGTTGGATCTCCTTTATTTCTTTTTCTTGCCTAATTGCTCTGGTTAAGATTTCCAATACTATGTTGAATAAGACTGGTGAGAGCAACTGCTTGCAGTTCTTCAGCATTGAGTATGGTGTTTGCTGTGGGTTTGTCATATATGGCCTTAATTATGTTGAGGTACTTTCCTTCCATACCCATTTTATCAAGAGTTTTATCATAAATGGATGTTGGATCTTGTCAAATAATTTCTCTGCATCTATTGAAATGACCATGTGATTTTTATTCTTCATTTTGTTAATGTGATGTATCACACTGATTGATTTGTGGATGTTGAACCATCCCTGCATCCCTGGAATAAATCACACTTGATCGTGGTGTATTACCCTTTTAATGTATTGTTGTATTTGATTTGCTAATATTGTGTTGAGAATTTTTGCATCTATGTTCATCAGTGACATTGGCCTGTAATTTTCCTTTTGTGTGTTACCCTTGTCGGGTTTTGGTATCAGGGTAATGTTGGCCTCATAAAATGAGTTAGGAATTAGCCCATCCAATTCAACTTTTCAGAAGAGTTTGAGAAGAATGGGTATTAAACCTTCTTTGAATGTTTGGCAGAATTCACTGGAGAAGCATTTGGTCTTGGATTTTTGTTTTTTGGGGGGTTTTTGATTACTGTTTCAATCTCTTGTGATTAGTCTACTCAGATTCTCTATGTCTTCTTGATTGTTTTGAGAGGGTGTATGATTCTAAGAATTTTCCTATTTCTTCTAGATTATCCAATTTGTTGATGTATAGCTTTTCATAGTATTCTCTTATAATCCTTGGTATTTCTGTGGTAGCCATTGTAATTACTCCTTTTTCATTTCTGACTTTATTTGAGCCTTCTCTCTTTTTTTCTTAGTGAGTCTGGCTAAGGGTTTATCAATTTTGTTTATGTTTTCAAACAATCAGCTCTTAGTTTTATTCATCCTTTCTATTAATTTTTAGTCTCCATTGCATTTATTTCTGCTCTGATTTTTATTATTCCCTTTCCTCTACTAACTTTGGGCTTTCTTTGTTCTGCTTTTTCTAATGGTATACTGTTAGGTTGTTTATTTGAGATTTTTCTTGTTTCTTGAGGTAGGCCTCTATTGCTATAAACTTTCCTTTCACTGCATCACATAAGTTTTGGCATGCTGTGTTTTCATTTTCATTTGTCTCCATTTGTCTCATTTTTTAATTTTCCCTTTGACTGCTTCATTGATCCAATAGTGTTCAGTAGCACATTGTTTACTCTCCATATATTTGCAACTCTTGCAGCTTTTGTCTTGTAGTTAATTTCTAGTTTCATAACATTGTGGTTGGAAAAGATGCCTGATATGATTTCAATCTTCTTAAATTTATTGAGGTTTATTTTCCACTATCTTTGAGAATGTTCCATGTGCACTTGACAAAAATGTATATTCTGCTTGTTTTGGATGGAATGTTCTGTATATATCTATTAAGCCCATCTGGTCTAGTGTTTCATTTAAGGCCACTGTTTCCTTGTTGACTTTCTGTCTAAATGATCTATCCATTGATGTAAGTAGAGTGTTAAAGTCTCCTACCATTATTGTGTTACTGTCAAATTCTCCCTTTAGGTCTGTTAATAGTTGCTTTATATACTTTGGTACTCCTATGTTATGTGCACATATATCAGTAAGTGTTATGTCTTCTTGGTGGAATGTCCCTTTTATCATTATACAATGGCTATCTTTGTCTCTTGATATCTTTTTTTCGCTTGAAGTCTATTCTATTCTGTCTAATATAAGTACAACTACATCCACTTTTTTGGTTTCCATTTGCTTGGAGCATCATCTTTCATCCCTTCACTCTGAATCTATGTTTGCCTTTAGAACTGAGATGTGTTTCCTGGAGGCAGCATATTGTTGGTTCTTGTTTTTAATCCATCCCACCATTCTGTGTCTTTTGACTGGTGAAGTCAATCCATTTACATTTATAGCAATTATTAATATAAGAGGGCTTAATACTGCTATTTTATCTTTTGCTTTCCAGTTGTTCTATATTTCCATTGTTTCTTTCCCCTTGTATTTCTTTCTGCCATTTCCATTTGGTGGTTTTCTCAGTTTTCTCCTTATCTGATTTTTGACTTTGCTCTGATTTTTTGTTTTGTGGTTACCATGAGGTTTGTATAAAAGATCTCATAGATGAGATAGTACATTTTTGATAGCCTTTTATCCATTAGCCTTTGCAGGTTTCTTCCTTTTTACTCTTCCCCTTCTATGTTTTTGTTGTCACAGATTATTCTTTTTTGTATTGTGAGTTTGTAACCAAATTGAAGTGGTTATAGTTATTTTTGATGCTTTCTTTCCCTTTAGACTTTGTTATAAAGTGTTTGCTAACCTATTCTGATATAGACCTGTAATTTTCTGATTTTTTTCTATTTATCTCCTTGCTCAAAGCTTTGTAAACCTTTGTCTTTTTGTTTCAGATAGGAGGGCTCTGTTTATCATTTCTCACCAGGCAGGTCTAGTGGCAATGAACTCCCTCAGCTTTTGTTTATCTGGGAAAGCTTTTATTTCTCTGTCATATTGGAAGATAATTTTGCTGGATAGAGTATTCTTGGCTGGTATTCTTGTCTATCAGTATTTTGAAAATACCATTCCATTCTCTCCTAGCCTGTAAGGTTTCTGCTGAGACATCCACTGAAAGCCTGATAGGGTTCCCTTTGTAGATTATTTTCTTCTGCCTTGTTGCCCTTAATATTTTTTCTTTGTCATTGACTTTTGACATTTTTAATATTATATGCCTTGCAGAAGGTCTTTTTGCATTGATGTAATTAAGAATTCTATTAATTTCATGTACTTGTATTTCCAGTTTCCTCCCCAGGTTTGGGAAGTTCTCAGCTATTATTTCTTTGAACAAGCTCTCTGCTTCTTTCTCCCTCTGGGATACCTATAATCCTTATGTTACTTTTTCTAATTGAGTCAGATATTTCTCAAAGACTTTCTTCATTTTTTAAAAATCTTAGTTCTCCCCCCTCCTCCATCTGGATCATTTCTAGGCTTCTATCTTTGAGCTCACTGATTCTCTCCTCCATAAGGTCTGCTCTATTTTTTATGCTTTCCACATTATTTTTTATCTCATTAATTGTGTTCTTCATATCCAGAATTTCTGTTTGGTATTTTTTTTAGAGCTTCAATCTCTTTGGTGAAGTATTCCTTCTGTTCATTAATTTTATTGCTGAGTTTAATGAACACTCTTTCTGAGTTTTCTTCTAACTCATTGAGTTTCTTTATGCAGCTCTTTTGAATTCTGTCAGTCAGATTTTAATCTTCCGTGATTTCAAATTTGGTTTCTGGAGAGCTGTCATTCTCCTCCTCTTCTGCTGTGTTACTGTATTTCTTCATTATACCTGATGAGTTGCTGCTCTGCTGGTATATTCGTGGTAGTAATCACCTTCTCTTATTTGGGTAAGGCTTTGGTTACTCTGGTTCTGAGCTGCTTCTGGTTGTATTTGAGAGCCAGCACTTTCCTCCCTCCACTGCCTGTGCCAGAGGTGTCATGAGTGCCCTCCTTGTACCACTTGTTCCTCTTATGTTGCTGGTGCCTTGCTGCTTTCAATGTCAGTGCAATCTCAGTTGTTTTCAAAGGGGTCACCAGGCCATGGGTCTCATGTTTCCCCACTTGCTCTCCATAAGTTCGGGTTCTGCTGTCCTGTCCACAGCTCCTGGGTTATCTGGGGGTGCTGAGTGCACTGCTGCCAGGGGTACTGGGTTTAGAGGTGTCGCTGTTGCTGTTGGAGGCCCAGGTTCTTGTAAGCAGCCCCTGCTGCTGGTAGAGCTGATGTCGGGGGTGCCACCACTGGGGGCTGGGTCTCAGGTTCTGCTGTGGTTCCTGAAGCTTCACATTGCAGGTGCCACCTGCCACTGCTGGGGGAACACCATGGGCTAAGTCATAAGTGTTGTTACTAGGCCTGCAGTCTTTGTTCACTGGTGCCTGCCAATGTGCTTTTTTGAGACCTCAGACCAGGGGCACCCTGCCCCTGCCCCTGCCTGGGAAAGTCACGCTTTGGAAATAGTCCCCACTGCTAGAAAGACTGACACCACTGCCAGGGGAGGTGGAGGGAGCCAGGTCATAGGCTCTGTTGTGTCCTGGAGCCGCAGGATCTGTGTGTGCCACCCACCACTGCTGGGTAGGGGAGCAGGGCCGAGCCATGAGTGCCGTGTTTGCCCTTGCAGCCTGTGGTCACTGGCATGTGTGCTGGTGTGAGGATCCAAGTTTTGGATTGCTGCTGCCAGGGGAGAGGGAGAGGGCTGCTCCCCTAGTTCCACTGCCACCTGGAGGCTCAGTCCACCCACCTTCAGGTGTATAGATGCATGGATCACTCAGGTGTTCTGATGTGCTGTGCAGGGAGTCCTTTGTTGGTCACCGGAAGTCTGACTGGTTGTAACTTAGAGGGGAGAGACAAAGGGAACAACTCATGCCACCATGATGCTCTAGAAGGAGTTTCTTTATTTTCACTTTTAAAAAGTAAAAACACAGTAGTTTGTTAGACATACTTTAGGAACTTAGCATAAACATTACTCTATATTCTAACTTAACGTTGTTTCTTTTTACTGCCCAAAGTATGCAAGTCACCCAAAGAGCAAATAGACTTGGTGTTCAATTTCTTTTAAGTAGCTTAAATTGAGCAAGGAAATACTTTTATTAAGTTCATATGAGAAATAATGAAATGATACAATCATTTTTTTATATATGCCAAACTATTTTATTTTTAAAAATACTCTTTTTATTTAAGAAAAGCACATGCAAACAATGAATTTTAAAAATACCAATTCTACAAAAAGTAAACATTTGAATGTGATTCCCTAAAGGGACTAAACAGTGGTTATGTACAGGAGGAATTATACTTACGTCCTTTTACACTTTGAAGATTTTACTACACAAAAAGATACTGACGCTAGACTGAACAGGAAAGTAATCAGATAACTGAAAGAATGGTCGGAGATCATGTTAAATAGGTATTTCCTCCCTCTTATTACAAATAAGAGCAACTAAAAAATTATTCAAAGACAGTAAAACCCACAAAGATGTCCTTCTTTTGAAGTACCCAACTTAAAAACTTTTGGATACTTGCCCAGTCTCCCAGAGAGTGAGAAAAAAGATCCGTTTGGAGACAATGAGCTTCTCCATCTTTAGGGTTGTTTTTACAAGACTGACAGCATGCTAGAGAAAGCTGTGGGTCTTTGCAGATCCCAAATCTTATTTTCTCCTACCAGTAACACCGAGATCGGCTACCCCCGAGCATGTGACAGTCTTAATTTACTGCAGACCAACAGGAGTCCCAAGGCCACATGGTACCCCCAGGTAGAATAAGTGGTGTAACCTAGTAGAGACAACATGGGTGTTGGCATCACATAGATGTGGGCTTTAAGAAGGCCTGTGTGACTTTGACCTGCATCTCTCCCTGGGTTTTTGTGAAAATTTAATGTAACGCTGTGTATAAAAGAACAAAACATGCAGTCATCTCTGTGAAATATTAGCTTATTTCTTTCCTTCACTGATGAAGAAGTAGCAGTAAAGTACTTTTTCTAATTAGCCCAATGATTCTAAATACCAGGAAGCATGACTGCTGAAAAGAACTGTCATAAATCAAAAAAGAGTTAAGAAATTCTCTCTGGACTGCAGTCAGAAACTTTCCCAATGAAGTTGACAAAGACTACACCTGAAGTGCATTTGGCCTGGATGGCAAAAGCAAAGTTGGAGGGGTAAGGTTTGGAAGGGGTTGAAGATGGGACTATGACAAAGGAGTATGAGTAACTATTCCCTCCATGCCCTATAACTAAATCCTACAAACAAGTGTGTCTTGTAACAAAGATAAAATATTAAAAGAAAAAAACTTGCCTTAAAACCCTTTTTTTTCTTTAAACAAATCCATATACATTCATGAAAGGGGAAAAACATGTCTTTTCCCCCCTCAAGATTAAAAAGTGGTAACCACAACATCAAGTCAGTTCTGGACTGCACACTGTCTGTAGCCTTCTGACACCCAGCAGTCACCTCAGGCAACAATGACATTTGTTAGCTTTCTTCTAGGGAGGTGGAGAGCCCTGTATATTTGGCCCCTATCAGTTAACCTTGTCTCAATTGGGGGTGAGGGTGGAGAGTGGAGAGAAATCCTTTCCCGAAAAGCTATGCTAGTTCTCTAGGCACTGTCAGATTTCCAGATCATATCAATTGTTCTCATTTTACCCCTTAAGAAAATTAAGTTTGTGGCGACCTCAGTGTTGAAACTGACAATTCACAACCTCTACCATCATCTGTTACACAGGTAATATTAATATAAACAAAAGTTATTTAAAACTGGGTATCTTTTTAAACCAATGGAATATTATGACGTCAATCAGATAGTCATAAATACCACTCAGAAGAATGGGGAGATATATATTATATAACACCAAATAGAAAGAGAAGAAAATTAAGTCTAAGGCTACAGCTGTAACTAGGTGAAATTATACTTTCATGGATGTGGTCATGCAAAGATACATATAAAGAGAGGTTAGAAGAGAGGAAAGAAACATCTTTCTCTGGTTCTACAAGTAATAAATGATCATTATATAAAACTAGGAAAAATCAGAAAAATAGAAAGGAGAAAAAAAAATCATTAGGCACACAGCAATGAACACTTCGGTGTAATTCTTTCACCTCTTTCTTTGAATATATTTCACAGTTTTAATCATGCTTCACAGAAAATTCAGTATTCCACTTCTCAATGTTATTACATAAGCATTTATTTATATCAATATAATGTAAATACAATGTGTCAATCATTGTTTATAAGGCTCCATGCTGACCCACAGAAACCCTTACATATGTGGCAGGCAGGAGACGGGCAGTCACTGGAAGAGATGATATAAAGGACCTGCCAGAGAGACAGGATGAGGATCTCACCAGAGAGAGATGGGGTGAGGGACCTACAGGAAAGGTAGGGAAGAGGCAGAGGTGAGGCAGGGGCAGAGGCACAGGAGCAGCAGGGGTGAGGCAGGGGAGATGCAGAGTGAGGCAGGGGAGAGGCAAAGATGAACACTGTAACCAGACTGGTCAGATCCCAGGTCAATAATGGCAGAGGTGGAGAGGAGTCAAACAGGATGCAACTGGAAAAAGCCAATGGATTTGGAAGATAGTTGATCAGGAATTTACTACTGAGTGACCAATCTCAGATGAGAAGTACAGCCAAAGATCAATTGCAACGGGCTAAAAACAAAATGTAAAATCTGCATATGGAAAGAGAGGCTGTTGATTTTTCAAGTCATTGAGGGAAGGAGAGTTATGAGGCACAGCTTGAGAGCGGGCATGACTCAGAGGGAGGTGGACTGAGGGAAGGGCTCAAGGTAAGTGATGGAGCAAGGTACTGAAGAGGTTTTGAGATTGAATGTCAGGATGTTAGAGTACTTCTGCTTAGATGCTCCATTTAGAAACTCAAAAAATAAAATACAATACTAGAATTGAGAAGCACTTATATTTGATATGCTGCCACACAGATATGACCACCACTTCACAGGCCCTAGCAGTGTAACCCATGGACATACGTTGAGTTTGATTTGAATGCATGTACTGTTCAAACCGTCATTAAAACCATAGCAAAGATTGTATGAAGCACTTGTTCCATGCCAGGCATTTTGCCAGGCACTCTGCATGCTTTACTTCAACAAACCATTATGTGCATCCTACCGAGTATGTGCTGTTAGTATCACAAGTTTAAAGTTGAGGAAACTGAGGTGGAGACATTAAGCTGGGTTTGAACTAACTGCCTTTAAGCAATCTAACACAGTATCTAGAAAGGAGACCCTCCAGGCATCAAAGAATTGACTCAGTTTCATTTTACAGCAGAGTCCAGTGGGATTGTTTAGAGTGGAATGCTTATTTCTTTGAAGGAAAACACACCAGATACTAATTATTTTTGTTTGTTTGTTTGTTTGTTTTTTGTGGGGAAGACCAGCCCTGAGCTAACATCCATCGCCAATCCTCCCCTTTTTGCTGAGGAAGACTGGCCCTGGGCTAACATCCATGCCCATCTTCCTCCACTTTATATGGGACGCCGCCACGGCATGGCTGACAAGCAGTGCGTCGGCGGGCGCCCGGGATCCGAACTCGCGAACACCGGGCTACCAAGCGCGAACTAAACCGCTGCGCCACCCGGCGGCCCCCAGATACTAATTATTAAAGTGGTAAAATGTGGGAGTTGCTGTGGACTTAAGAATGGATAGGTTACTCCAAGATACATATAAAGAGAAGACAGGAGAGTAGCAAGGAAAAAAGAAGTTTTTTCTGATTATGAAAGTCACAAATGGCCCTTATAGTAACTTGGGAAAATCAGAATAGTTGAAAGAAGAAAAAAAAATCATTAATAGGCAGATAGCCATAATGAATGTGTTGGTGCAATTCCGTAATTCTGGTATACTATGTAAAAGCAATTACATTGGGCTTCTTGGACTTTCATCCCTGAGCAAACCGAGGAGATTTTTGGCAAAATGCCTATATAGTCTGAACTTCTTGGCTGAAACTGGAAGGCTTTTCAGAGAACTGAGAATCCCAAGAGAGCTGCTAAATGCAAGAGGCCAGCTGCAAGTTGATGGGAGAAAAAGAACAAGCTTGGTTGCCTGGCACTTGAAGACATAAGAATGGAACTTTAAGTAGCTAACTTGAGGACTTCTAGAAAAGATGCTGGGCCCCAGAATCTGTACAACCAGTGGAGAGAAATACTTGGCCCACCAGTATTACGAGTGAGAAGATATATTTGGAAAGGACAGTCAAGATTGTAAAATATCCTACAAGGTAAAAAAAAAGCAATTCCTATCAGGAGAGTTGGACAAATGTCAAGTTTCACACTGACATTTACATTTCATAGTCTACGAAAGAGCATTTCAGGGAAAATTATGAAATGCTCTTTAATTCAGCCAATAAAAATGACCACTTTTAAGAGCATCTGAAATTTTATCAGATGTGGCCTATCAACATAATATAAGCAAGGAGATTTTATGCTTTAAGAGTTAGTATCTGTGTCTATTTTTCCCAAAGGGAATGAGCATTTCACTTAAACGGATAACATTGTATTAAATGTTTTTCTTATCAGAAAGTGGTCATTCACAGGTTACATAAAAGTAAAATCAACAATCAAAGTTTCTGTTTGTGCTTGGTAAAGTAAACCTGATCTAAAAGAGAAAACTGGGATTTGGGTCATGGAAGATACAGAGTCTTCCCTACCAAGATTTCTTTCATAACTTATTTCACTTCATTTCTTCACAAAGGGAGCAAGATCCACGAACATGGCACCATATGCTGCTGCCCCTCATCCTCAGCTTTAAACCCACCTCAAACAAGCAGAGGGGATGCTTCATTGTCAACCTGTACTGAGATCCCTGTCTTTAAACTACCTCTGCACAAAAAATAAAAAGACCTCACCAGTTACCAGGACCACCCCTCCTTAGGAGAATGTGCAATCGTTTCTTTATGCTGTCACGGACATTTTATAGATGGGAAACAGAGGCACAGGATGACCAGGTGACTGGCTCATGGGGCTCCCCAAGCTGAGGCAGGAGGATGGGCTCAGGTCGACTGGGCTATGCAAAGCATCTGTTTCGAATGGAACACATATGTGTAACTTAAGTTAGACAGTCACATGCAGGTAGGGCTTGGATTTGTAGAGACAATAATCGCCCACAAGTTCTGTGTGTAACCTGAATTTGCCCATTATCTATTGGCGTCTTACTGGAATTAAGACATTGCAGGACATTTCCTCTTTGGGAGAAAAATAATTTGTGTTCAATTGGAGCTATGGAAAAGCTCAAGACATACTATTTACATTTGCATGATATGAATATTTGTGTCAAACTTAAAGAAAAGAGCTCTGTTTTTAAGAATATTAAAGTTGAACCCAGTATAGCACTTTTCTGCAACAGAAGTATCACAGCAAAGTATAAAACTAGCTTCTTTAAAACAATTAAAGAACTCAGAAGTATGGCACATATCTAAAAAGATATTAGGTATCTTTAGTAATATACCAAAAGTTTATCAACTTCAAACTGAGATGAACTTATACACAATGTCAGCCAACAACATAAATTAAGAATTTAACAGATAGCCATGTAGTGTGGAGTTCAGGCTATATAGGGAGAGTTAAGCCAACACTGGTTTCTGCCCTCTGGTTAATTACAATTTAATATAGTAACAATGATGCAGCAAAGTATGATTCTAAAAATGAGAAATACGTGAATGTATTACACATGACTGAATTGTACACTTTAAAATGGTTAATTTAATGTTACGTTTATTCTCAATTAAAAGTAAAAAGAAAAAAAAAGAGAGAAATAAATAGATCAAAGATTGCACAACCAGTTCTGATTTTCCTCTAATTTAGGAAATAACCAAACACATGCACAGATTAGCATGAAAGACATTATCCCTCACTGTCTGCCATTCATAATCTCCCTGCAACTGTCCTTTTTGTTACTAGCTCAGAACTGAGGAGCAGCGGCTGGCCTGGACAGATGTCTTCTCTAAGAAGGCACAAAGACTTATTTTGGTGTTCAGGAAGGTTTTTCCATTTTATTAAGACATGCCTGCCCCCAAATATCCAGAGTTCTCTCCTTTTTCCCCATCCCTCTCATTCTACCCACTCCAGGGGGACATATGCCCACAGCACCTGAACTTGGATTCAAAATTCTGTTTCTCAGAGAAATAACGTTATAAATGTGGTTAAGGGGAGCTGAGTCCCATTATCAGCAAAATGTTCAAATGCATTAGTCTGAAACAGACTTTTGGGAGCTGGCCTGGGAATAGAGACATAATTTCTATTATTGTTCTTTGGGCAAATGCAGTCTAAGTTCTAAGAAAGGAACTTTTGGGAACCAATCCATTCATACTTTAGGGATGTGTACTTTGAGGTCAGAAAGTAAAAGATAGCAAGGTCGGGGACATGCAAACACTCTAAATTTACTAAGCTTTATTCCTACCACTATAATTACCTGTGACAACTTCTAGTCCTAAATATTCACCTATAAATTTAAATTACAACATGTAGTTTGGGCATTATTTGTTTATGTCTACCCACGGGATTTCATTCTTCAAGTAATGTGAAGGCCAGATATGTTACTATAATATACACGTGTTCCAGAAAACAAAAAGCAGGAATTTTTCAGCCCAAATATCCAGCTCTCAGATGACAGTCCTGGCTTGGGAGGCGCTGCTCACCCTGCAGTTAGAGCACGAGATCATAGCCATCATATCCCCAGAGAATGAGGCCAACGAGTGGGTGGAGGCTGGGAATCAGTGCAGGACCATCGTCATAGCAAGCTAAACCAGTGACTCAGAGAAACACACACCCATCCAGCTCCCACTCGGAATCCATCTGAGGTCAGCTTGCCTTCACATCACAGTTGTGGCTCTACATTTAAGGTCACTAGGCCTATGGGCTAGTTTTCATTAGCTGTCTTCTCTTTGGCCCAGCAGAGATAGAAAGTTGTCCCTGGCTGACAATAGATAATGAACAGGAGTGGGTATGGCCTTCAGAGAGCTGTAGGAAGTGAGCACTTATATAGGATCACATAAAAACTCATTAATATGCCTGAGCCATCTCCACTTGTCTAAGAATTTTGCTTCTATTATTTTATTCAGTTCTCATAACAACCCTATCAGGTGGGTAGTGTACTGTTAACATTATTACTTGATAGATGAGAACTGTCCACAATTGCTCTGCTGTAAGTGGCAAAGTCATGTTCTTTCCACACTACTGTGATTTTTACCAAATGTAGTAAAAGTTACATTCACAGAGTGCCCTCATACCCAGTCCCTCAAGAATATCTCACTGTCTGCTGACAGGGGACAGGCTATATATAGAAAACCACAGGTCTCCCTACACAAGGTAAGCCACATGTCCCAATTCCCAATCCCAAACATTATCACCTCCATTAAAATGCAATGTATGCAGGAAGGAATCTGTGTTCTATTATAACTCTAGATGTCAATAGTCCGGAATTTGAAAAAAATTCTTACCATGTCACTAAATTGTTGAGGGACCAAATGAAAAGTTACTAGACCACATCATCTTAGGCAAGCATCTATCTCCCCAGCTCCTTCTACAGAATGTGCCTATTTCCCCAATAAGATTTTAGTGATGTGAGGAACTAGAATTGCATCTTCTATTTTTTTCACCTCATATAGTATGCAGTAAGTGCTAGGCATACAGTAGGCACCAATGGATACATGTTAGAATGAATTTTTCTCAGTTCCTTCAGAAAGTCATTCTTATCCTGCAATGGTTATTTTATGTAATGAAGTGCTATGGCTGGATTCATTTCTAACGTATTTTCTGTTTTTTTCCCCTAAGAGTGTATATACAACTTCTTCTGATATCTGTGCCTTAAGACAATAAAATAATGATCCTGAGTGCAGAGTGGGAGAAAGTCAAAGCAAAGCAGAGTTAAAAGATATAACAAAAAGGGAACTGATTATACCACTTGTTTACTTATAAGTATCAGATTAGATCATGACCATCTAAGATTTAGGAAAAAAAATAAAGTTTAGCCATTAATTTCTAGACCAAGAGCTGGAAAATGGGAGCCTGGTATTCTGAATGATCAAAACTATGGAACACATGCATTTGAGTTTAACCTGAGCAATGTATATTTAAACTCTAAGGACAGTTAGAATATTTAAATACACAGGATAGACTATTTCAGTTGTTTCCTAAAATAATTTTAATTAGTCCTTCATCATTTTTGCATTTTTACTATAGCTGATAGCTTAAACCATCAACTATTTACATTACTCTATTTTCTTCCCGTCTTCCTCTTAATGTGCATAGCAGATCTAATCAATGTATATTTAATTATCAATTTTACTTACTCTGTATACTTCATGTGCCATGAGTCTGTACTTTATCATATTAATTATTGGGTTTTAATTTAGGGCAAAAGCTTCTTATCTTCTAATTAATAATAGAAAAATAACAGAAAAATCTCCAAACATTTGGAAACTAAATAACATTCTTCTAAAAAATCCAGGAGTCAAGGAGGACGTCTCAAGAGAAACTGAAAAGTATGCCCTACTGAACAAAAATGAAAACACTAAACATCAAAGTTGGTGGCATGCAGCTAAAGCAGTGCTGACAGGGAATTTTATAGCATTAAAGTGCATGCATGAGAAAAGTTTCAAATCAATAATTAACTCCCTCCTGAATGAGCTACAAAACAAGAGCAAAATAAACCCAAGTAAACAAAAGGAAAGAAACAATAAAGATAAGAACAGAAATCAATGAAGTTGAAAATTAAAAAAATCAATGAAACAAAGAACTGGTTCATGGACAAGATCAACAAAATTGACAAACCTCTGGCGAGACTGACAAAGAAACAGAGAAGACACAAATTACCAATATCAGGACAGAAACAGGGAATATCACTACAGACTTTGCAGATATCAAAAGGATAATAAGGAAATACCACACATAACTCTACATACATAAATTTGACACATTACATGAAATGAACTAATTCCTTGAAAAAACACAAACTATCACAACTCATACAATCTGAAATAGATTATTGGAATAGACTTACAACTAGTAAGGAAATTGAATTTGTAATTTAAAAACTCTCAAAGAAGATATCTCTAGGTCCAGATAGTTTCATTGGAGAATTCTACCAAATGTCTGAAGACAAATTAACACCAATTCTACACAATCTCTTTCAGAAAATAGAAGAGGAGGAAACACTTCACAATCCATTTCATGAAGCTAGAATTACCCTGATACCAAAACAAAACAAAGATAGCATAAAAAAAGAAAACTACAGACCAAAATGCTTTATTAATATAGATGTAAAAATCCTTAAAATATTAGCAAATAGAATTCAGCAATATGTAACAAAATATACAAATATACCATGACCAAGTAGGGTTTATTCCAAGGATGCAAAGCTGATTCAATATTTGAAAACCAATCAACGTAATTCACCACATTAAATGCTAAAGAAGAAAAATCATATGATCACACACATCAATACAGAAAAACCATTTGATAAAATTCAACACCCATTCATGATAAGATGTTTCAGCAAATTAGAAATAGAGGAAAACTTCCTCAACTTGATAAAAAGCATCTACAAAAACCCTACAGGTAACATTATATTTAATGGGGAAAGACTAAAAGCTTTCCCCTGAAATTAGGAACAATCAAGGATGTTTGCTTTTACCCCTCTTATTCAACAGAGTACTAGAAGTTGTAGCCAGTGCAACAAGACAAGTCAAGGAAATAAAAGGCATACAGCCCAGAAAGGAAGACTTAAGCTGTTCCTATTTGCAGACGACATGATTGTCTATGTATAAATTTCCAAGGATTCTACAAAAAAAAAATTCTAGGACTAATAAATGAGTTCAGCAAGGCTGCAGGACACGATATCAACTGTATTTCTATATATTAGCAATGAACACAGACATCAAATTTAAAAATACAATACTACTTACAATTGCTAAAAAAAGAAAGAAATACTTCAGTGTAAATTTAACAAAACATGTGTAAGACATATGCTGAAGCTACAAAATGCTAATGAAAGAAATCAAAGAAAAATTAAACAAATGCAAAGACATACTGTGTGGATTTAAAGAATTCACATAGTAATGATGTCAATTCTTCTCAAATTGATATACATGTTTAATACAATTCCTATTGAAATTCCAGCAAGATTTTTTACAAAGATACATAAAATCATTCTAAAATTTATGCGGAAAGGCAAAGGAACTAGAATAGCTGAAACAATTTTGAAAGAGAAGAATGCAGTGGTAAGAACTGATCTACCTGATTTCAAGACATTATACAGCTTCTATTGTCAAGACTGTGTAGTACTGGCAGAGAGAGAGGCACACAGCTCAATGGAGCAGAATAGAGAACCCAGAAACAGACCCACACAAATATGTTCAAGATATTTTTGACAAAGGTGCAAAAGTATTTCAATGGAGAAAAGACAGCCTTTCAACAAACGGTTCTGGAGGAATTGCACATCCCTAGGAAAAAAATAAAACTCCACGTAAGGGTCACACCTTATACAAAGAAATAACTCAAAATAGATCACGGAGTTTAATATAAAACAACAGAGGAGAAAATCTTTGGAATCTAGGGCTAGGCAAAGAGTTTTTAGACTTGACATCAAAAGTACAATTCATAAAAGAAAAAACTCATAATTTGAACCTCATTAAAATTAAAAATTTTTGCTTTGTGAAAGACCTGTTAAGAGGATGAAAAGATAAGCTAGAGATTGAGATTAAGGACTTGTATCTAGAATATATTAAGGAGCCTCAAATCTTAACAGTAAGTAGCAAATAATCCAATTAGAACATGGGCAAAAGATATGAACACACATTTCACCAAGAGGATATATGGAGGGCAAATAAGCACATAAACAGATGTTCAGTGTTATTAGTCATTAGTAAAATGCACATTTAAAACAATGAGCTATTACTACACATCTATCAGAATGGCTAAAATAAAAATAGCGACAAAACCATATGCCACTGAGGATGTGGAGAAACTGGATCACTTACACATTGCTGGTGGGAATGTAAAATGGTACAACCAGTCTGGAAAACAGTTTGCAGTTTATAAAAAAATTACTAAACGTGTAACTACTATAGGATCCCACAATTACACTCTTGGATATTTATCCCAGAAAGATGAAAACATATGTTCACACAAGAACATGTACACTAATGTTCACAGCAGATTTATTCATAAGAGCCAAATATCCTCAATAGGTGGTTCAACAAACTGTGGTACATCCAAATAACAGAAGACTACTCAGTAGAAGACTACTTCTGATCCATTCATCAATGTGGATGATTCTCCAGAAAATTATTCTGAGTGAAAAAAAGCCAACTTCAAAAGGTTACATACTATATGGTTCCATTTAGTTAACATTGTTGAAATGCGAAGGAATAAGAATGGAAAACAGATTAGCAATCACCAGGGGTTAAGGATGGGTGTGGGCAGAAGGAAAGTGGGTACAGAAGAACAACGTGAGGAATCCCGTAGCGTTGGAACTGTTCTGTGTCTTGACTGCTATCAATAACAATATCCTCATTTTTATATTGAACTATAGTTTGGCAAGACGTTACCCTTAGCTGGGTAAAGGGTACACTGTTTTTATTTCTTACAACTACATGTGAATCTACAATGATCTTAAAATTAAAAAGTTTAATTAAAAATAAATTTAAAAAAGAAGGTACAAAAAGAATGAGAATAAAACGAAGGATAGCAATCCAGGTTCTCATACAAATGTGATTGTTATTAAGGCAGAAGTAGTGTCTCAACCAAACCTTTTTCTCTCCCAATCTCTTTCCCCTGGCAAGTTTTCAGTTACTACCCTCATACAGGTGACTTTGAGAATCTGTGCCATTGTGCTTCTCTCATCAGCTCCAGGCCTATACATTAATTGAAAGATTTTTAAGCAGGAGAGAGAGACATGACCTGATTTACATTTTAAAAAATCACTCTGGGGGGCTGGCCCGGTGGCGTAGTGGTTAAGTTCATGTGCTCTGCTTTGGCGGCCCAGGGTTCGCAGGTTCAAATCCCTGGTGCAGACCGAGGCACTGCTCGTCAAGCCATGCTGTGGCAGCATCCCACATATAAAATAGAGGCACAGATGTTAGCTCAGGGCCAATCTTCCTCAGCAAAAAAAAAAAAAAAAACACACTGGCTACTGTGTGAAAATGAATTAGAAAACAGTGGGGCAGGAGGACTAGCACTGAGGTACTCCAAGGGAAAGGGGAGTTTTCTCCAACATCAGTGTCTCCCCTTCAGACTCTGCACATTTCCAGTCACCTCAGCAACTCCTATCATTCAGAGGATGTTTTCAGACTTATCTCTGGGATTGCATTCACTAGTACCCCCATCCAGGTACTTAAAAGATGACAAATGGTGGAGTACCCACCAACGCCACCCCGAAATTTCCTCTTTAACAGTCTTGATCATTAGAAAATGACAGTTAAGACAGTATTGCTTACAGAAATTTTCTTCCCCCCAAAATTAAGAAAACTTGGCTTCAGTTTCTTGTTGAGATTTTCTAGACCTTCATTTGATAAGGAGAGTGCTCTCTGTACCAAGATAACATGTGAATGTTTGTAACTGATTTGAGAGGGGTCTCCAGAAGGTGCTTGGGTTCCTTTTGGCGAAGATCAGATATAGGTATGTGATGCGTGTGCATTTGTATACATATGCATTAAGCATGTTTTATTCTAATAATTTTAATTACTTTGAAAATAAGATAAAATCGCTGCATTTCAGAACTTTTATTTGAAATGTGCAAGAATTGCCATATACCTAATTTTGAATGTTGCTAATATTAACATAAAGAATAATCATTTTAAGTATAATATTTTAACAAATTCTTCTGTTCGCTACATTTTAAATTGTTTCAAAAACACTTCCCTTCACCATGGAAAGATATGTGCAGTATTGTGGTGAAGAGCAAAAGCGTCTGAGACGGCTGGAGCCCCAACTCGCCTCTTACTAGCGGTGTCGACTTGAGCAAGTTCCCTCACTTGTAGAATAGGGGTGGTACCAGTTTCTAACTCTTAGGATTATTGTGAAGATTAAATGAGATCATTCGTGCAAAGAATTCAGTACAAAGACAGGTTTGTAGTACGTTCTTTTAACAGTGTTACACTGTTGTTTTTCACCGTTAAGTAAAATCAGAAAAATTTCCATTATCCATTAATTCACCTAATAACTATTCCATGAATACCTACTATTTCCCAGACACAAAGCTGCATGAGACAGTCCCTGACTTGAAGGTGCCTACTTTCTAGGGACAGTGGGGGGAAGTCAGGAAAGAAGAAAATTGTCATAGCATGTGGCAAGTGGTACAGGTAATACTGTAAATCATGCAGGTTAGAGGTATGTCTTAGAAGACGGTGTTCTGACTGAAGGTCTTAATGCAGAATGGGGTTAGAGAAAGTTCCTAAAAGGAGTCGACACGGATCTCAGCCTTGAAATAAAAAGAATCATACCCTGGCTATAGGAGCAGAAGAGTGCTGGGGACTATCTAATAGAAGTTCAAAATACTTGATTGTAGTTTTGAAATCATACTTTTTGAATACATTTCCTGGCAATACGAGCTTTCAAAAAAAATCATCCTGTAGTAATAGAAAAACTAATCAGGAACACTGTTTTTATACAATTAAAAAGTAAATTAAAATAACTTTTGTTTTCTTTTTCCTTTTCACTTATTCGAGTACAAGAAGTCTGCATATTGTTTTTTAGGTAATGAAAACATTTACTTTCCCCTGTGCTTCAGGCCACCTTACCCATTCCCAACCAAAGAAGAAATCTAGTGAACAATTTTATTGGTTCTGTTTCATTAGAAAATTATGGTTGTAAGTTAGCCTTATGACCTTTCTATGATATTATTCATAGAAGTGTTTAAAACTCAAACCTTATCTCAGCACAGTCCCTCAATCAGCAAGCCAAACAGGTTCCAAGGGTTTATTTACCTCCTATCAAGCATTAACTTGGGAGAATAAAGCAGTCAATTTGGAGCAATACATTCAATAAAATTCTTCTTACTCAATTCTTACTTCCTCCCTAAAACATGTGCTTCCCTTACCCTCTTATTCTCTTTGCCATGTCTATGGAATTTTTTACTTTTTCCTTGAAAAGTTGGATTAAGATAGGAGGAAGTTGGTCCAGTGTACTAGTAGGGACGGCTGGGTCCCCACCCTGGAGGTAGAATGCAGCTGCTAGCAGACAGTCCTAACTGGGCTTCAGGTCTGAGAATAAGCAATCAAACCACCAACAGACAGCTTCCCTTGGGAAAGAGAGATTCTTCAAGAGGAAAGTAAAGGACATTAGATTGTCTGCTAAGTACCAAACCCCACTTCTCTGGACTGCAGGACTGGAATCAGAATGATCTCCAAGGAGTTTCCATGCACCCATCACCACACTTGACCCTTAAGACTTCTAGGAATCAGTTTTTTATAAAGCAGGGAGTTCAGCCAGAACATGGGTTTTGCATTTCATAACTAGCTTCTCATTTCATAATTAGTAGTTATAAAAGGTGAATATACACTTGAGGTAATGCTTTAGTGTACATAAGTTTCTTCAATCAACCCACAAATTTAACAGTTTAATTATCAAATCCTTCCTTTTGTGACTGGGGGAAAGATGAGACTGGGGTGAAGTGGGGTGACATATCACACACAGAGGATGGGAGGGGAGTGAAGAAAAGGGTGGGTTGAGGGAAAAGACTGGACTTCACAATCTTCTCTGGGATCAGGTCTCTTTCCAGCCTTGCAATCATTTTTCCCATGTTTATTTTTATATCTGACCCCTTTCTCTCATTCTCAATTCCTGCCAGGCATGTGATCACCTAAAAACCCAGCATCAAGGAACCTCAAGCCTCAACAGCAGAGCATAACCTCTGCCCACTGCAGACATCACCTCCCCGGTGGCACCACCACAGGAGTGGCTCTGCTCCAAGACCTTCTTGGTGCCCACTCTTGGACTCATCCCGGCCACTTACCCACCCCTGCTGCTCGTAGAGCACCTGCTTCCTGGTGTCACCTTCTTATTCAGCCTAAACTCCAGGTATTGCTTTTGCTCAATGTCCACAGCCTCTGCTCCTCCCTGCAAAGGCCCCACAGCCCTCATGTTTGTTATTGTTTCTGCCCTTACATCTGGGCCAAGCTAAAGAAAAATAGGATAATGGAGAGACTGTTAAAGTAGCAAAATTACTGTCTCTAACCTTAGTTATTTTTTCTATGTCTTATCAGCTCCCTTTGCAAATCTCACACATAGGTTCTAATGGGCTTTACCACTTCCCTCAAATTTTTTACCCTACACCTCTAGCCCTTTCTCTCAGCAAAAGCATTGCACACAAATTCATAGGGGAAAAATGAGGCTTGATTTCTATATTCTAGCACCTATAAGCTTACTTAAACCTAACCAATTTGTCCATTCACTGAACAAATATTACTTTTACACCAATCATGTTCCAAGTACTGTAACAGCTACCAGAGATACAAAGTTTAATAAAAAACAGTACCTGTTCTCAAAAAGTCCACCCTGCCTACCCTTCCTTCTCCTGACTTGGAAAAGAGAAGATGCACTCATCCAAGATTAAATCCCTTAATGTGGCTCTGTCTCTGACCTTCTCTCATAACTGTGCCTCTTCTCTATCATCAATCTCTTCCTATCCAAAGTTTTCTTGCCTTCAGGGAAGAAATGTCCATGGTTCTCCCAGTAAAAGAAAAGAAAAAAAGGCCTCCTTTACTGTGATTTCTGCTAGCCATCACTCCCTTTTTTTAGGTCTCTTCTTAGCCAAGCTTCTTGAAAGAATACTTGTTTGCCTCAACCTTCAGCAGCACATTTTCCCCCAAGGAAGTCCATCGAAACACCTCCTAGTCCAGTCACCAATGACTCCTAACTAAAGGGGCACTTTCTTATTTCATGTCTCTGTTGATCGCTTTTTTTCCCTTGGCTACTGGACCCCCTCTGGTCCCTGTTGCCCCTTACGAGTGGCTCACACCAAAGGTCCTTCCTTCCTCTTCCCCTTCTGCACATTTCTCTTGCTGCATTTGCCCCACAAGCCTCACTCCACATAATGGCCACCCCCAGGTACTCCTTGGCTCCATCCCTCCTGCTGATCTGCATCTCTGGCCTAGACATTTCGTGTGAGCTCTACTCTGACTATCCAACAATTGACTGGACTATTCAAATTTCAAATGAACCTGTCAAAAATGGAACTAGAAGTCTTCTCTGGCCTCAGTATTACCTGCCTTGGTTAATAGCCCTATCAACATACAATTGTCTAAGTCAGAAGCTGGAAAGCATCTTAGACTCTTTCCTCTTCCTCATCCAAACAATTCTGATGGGAGTATTGTCAACTTTACCACTCCTAAGGCTTCTCTCACTACAGCCTTCTAAGTGGTCTCTCTGCCCACCTCTAGCTCATCTCAAGCTGCTACTAGACTTGCCCATTGGAAACACACATCTGTGCTCTTCTCACTCCATCATTGTTCCACGCTCCCTCCCATCAAAGGGTCATGGAGCTTTCTGTTGAGATACCACTCAGGCATTTACGTTGTGGCAAGTCTAACAATGAATTCATCTATTTCTCCTTGCAGTTCTAACAGATTTTGTCTCACATACTTTGATGGTCTGTTGTTAGGTACATACACATTAAGGATTGTTATGTCTTCTTGGAGAATTGACCTCTTTTATCATTATGTAATGCTCCTCTTTATCTCTGATAATTTTCTTTGCTCTGAAGTCTTCGTTTGAAATTAACATAGCTACTCTAGCTTTCTTTTGATCAGTATTAGCATGGCATAACTTTTTGCATCCCTTTAATTTTTTTAAATTGAGATAAAATTGACATATAACATTATATTAGTTTCAGATGTACAACATGATTTGATATTTATATATTGCAAAATGATCACCACAGTAAGTCTAGTTAACATCCATCACCATACATAGTTACAAATTTTTTTTGCTTATGAAGAGGACTTTTAAGATCTATTCTCTTAGCAAATTTCAAACATGTAACACAGTATTATTAACTGCAGTCATCACACTGTACATTGCATTCCCCTTACTTATTTTATAATTGAAAGTTTGTACCTTTTGACTCCTTCACCCATGTTGTCCATCCCCCATCCCCCACCTCTGGCAACCACCAATCTGTTCTCTGCATCTATGAGGTTGGTTTTTTTTTTTTTAGATTCTACATATAAGATCATACAGTACTTGTCTTTCTCAGTCTGACTTATTTCATAATGCCCTCAAGCCTCATCCATGTTGTAGTAAATGACAGGATTTCATTTTTTTTTTTTTGTAGCCAAATAGTATGCCATTGCATATATATACCAGATCTTCTTTATCCATTGATCCATCAATGGACATTGGTTGTTTCCATGTCTTGGCTATTGTAAATAATGCTGCAGTGAACATGAGGGTGTATATATCTCTGAATTAGTGTTTTAATTTTCTTTGATATTGTGGAAGTGGAATTGTTGGATCATATGATAATTCTATTTTTAATTTTTCGAGGAATCGCCATACTGTTTTCCTTAGCAGCTGCACCAATATACATTCCCACCAACAATGCCATGCCTTTACTTTTAATCTATGGCTTTATATTTCAAGTGGGTTTCTAATAGACAACATATAGCTGGGTCTTGGTTATTTTCTTCCACTCTGTCAGCCTCTGTCTTTTAATTAGTGAATTCAGATCACTGATGTTTGAAGTGATTACTGATATAGTAGGATTAATATCTACCATATTTGTTACTGTTTTCTATTTGTTCTTGTTCTTTTCTCCTATTATTGTCTTCCACTCTTTCTGCCTTCTGTGGTTTTAATTAGGTATTTTATTTTCCCCTCTCTTAGCATATCAATTATACTTCTTTTTAAAACTATTTTTAGTGGTTGTCTTTGAGTTTGCAATATACATTTCCAACTAATTCAATCCACTTTCAAATAACATTATATCAAACTTATGGGTATTACACATATTACCAAGTATTTCCAATTCCTCCCTCCCATCCCTTATAACATTGCTGTTATTCATTTCACTTATATAAGCTAAAATCACCAAATACATTGTTGCTATTATTATTTTGAACAATTAGATTGAACTGTTAGATCAGTTAAGAATAAGAAATATACTTTATTTAACCTTCATTTATTCCTTCTCTAATGCTCTTCCTTTCTGTAGTAGATCCTAGTTTATGACCTATACATATCATTTTTCTCCTTTCTGAAGAATTTCTTTAACATTTCTTGCAAGGCAGCTCTACTGTCGACAAATTCCCTAAGATTTTGTTTGTCTGAGCTAGTGTTTATTTCTCTTTTACTTTTGAAGGATACTTTTGCTAGATTAGGATTCAAGACTGGTGGTTTTTTCTTTCAATACTTCAAATATTTCACTACATCCTCTTCCTGTTTGCATGATTTCTGAAGGGAGCCTGATGCAATTCTTATCCTTGCTTCTCTACAGGTAAAGTGTTTTTCCCCCTCTGGCTTCTTTTAAAGATGTTTGTCTTTGATTTTCTGCATTTGAATATGATATGCCTGGCACAGATTTTGTTTTATTTTATTCTGTGTGATGTTCTCTGAGCTTCCTGGATCTGTAGTTTGTTGCCTGTCATTAATTTTGAAAAATTCTCTGTCATTAGATTGCTTCAAATATTTGTTTCTTTCCTTTATGTCTGTCTTCTCTGGTATTCCCATTATGTATATGTTACACCTTTTGTAATTGTCCTACAGTTCTTGGATATTAAGTTCCTTTTTTTCCATTCTTTTTGCATTTCAGTTTTGCAAGTTTCTACTGACATTTCTTCAAGCTCACTGATTCTGTCCTTGGCCACGTCCAGTCTATTGATGAGCCCATAAAAGGCATTCTTCATTTCTGTTATGGAGTATTTTTCACTTCTAGCATTTCCTTTTGATTCTTTTATAGGGCTTCCATCTCTCTGCTTACATTATCCATCTGTTCTTGCATGTTGTCCACTTTTTCCTTTAGAGCCCCTAGCATATTAATCATAGTTGTTCTAAATTCCCTGTCTGATTAATTCCAACATCTCTGCAACACCTAAGTCTGGTTCTAATGCTTGCTCGTTTTTCTTCAAACTATGATTTTTACCTTTTAGAATGCCTTATAACGTTTTGTGGAAAAAAAGACCCACACAAGATATACCAGGTCAAAGGAACCGAGGTATACAGGCCTTTAGCATGAAGTTTTATGTTTATTTAGCTAGGAGTTATGCTATCTTTACTGTCTGCTGCAGTTGTTAAGAGGCAAAACTTTTCTCTGGTGCCCCTGTTGTCCTTGTGCTTCCCTAGAGACTTCTTCTTAAATAAGGCCTGAGACATGTGGTTCTTTCAGTTTTATTCCTCTGTTATTACAGGAGCCCTACTGATGTAGTGGCAAGGTTGCAGGGTGAGGGGAAGTGTTCTGAAGTCCTATATTAGGTTCCAGTCTTTAGTGAGCCTATGCCTCTGGACTGTGACCTTCACGACTATTTCTCAGCTCCCTCCATCCCCAGGTCACACAAGAAGACTAGAGAGATCTGGAGTTGGGTATTTCCATTCCCTCCAGATCAGTTGGGCTCTGATAAAACCCTGACAGGTTAGGCTCTGGTTAAATAGTTTCTCCTGAGGGCAGGCCTTATTAAGAAGAACAGAATGCTTTGGCATATTTCAAAATGGTTACTTTTCCCTTCCCTGTGCTAGAAGCATGAGGGGATTTTTCTCTGATTTTCACTGTGAGAACCTGGTAGGGCTCCTAGAAGTAAAACTCACAAAACTGCACGCCTCCTACCTCCCAAGACTGGGGTCCCTGGAGTTTTTAACACTCATGCTTGTCCACACTGAGTTTCCAGCAATTTTTCTTTTAAAGTTTTTCTACTCTGGGACTAGTTCCACAGATGTTTTTACTCCTGGGCCTCTGCTGTGGGAAGCTGTAAGTCTCTGCATCCTCTTGTCTGTCTCTCTAATTTTGGTGGCAGTGGAGTGCCCTATGACTTCAACTAAAAGAGTTGTTGATTTTAATTGTTCAGCTTTTTTCTCGTTGTGAAAATAGGAACGATGCCTCCAAGTTCCTTATGTCAGACCAGACACTGAAAGTCAGAACTCCTGGTTTTGGTTACTTCATTTTGGTTTCTTTAAACATTGTCTTGTTAGCATTCCTAGATGCTCGGTTGCCACCGTCCCTGCAGCACTCTACGGTTAGTTTTGGAAATCCTGTCAACCATTTCCTCATTTTCTGTTCATTGTTCCTCTGAAGACTGGGCAGCTGAATATACAATCTCCATAAAACACCCAGCAGGAAACTTTTTTTTCCTCTTTGTTCATATTCTGCTGCTTTATGACAGTTTGCTGGATTTTAAGGCTTCCGTAGGCTCCCTATGACCAAAATCTGTGTCTTAAATGTTCTGATTGTTCTCTTCGCATCTAGCAAAGCAGTAACAAGGTAACAGGTCTCTTTACTCTTTATTAATAATAAACTCAAAATTTATTGATATTTAGTCAATTAAACATTGAAATTTCTTCCAATTATATACAACTAAATCTAAAGAAAAGGTAATCTGCCTGTAGTCCAGTGGGCCAGACCAAAATTAAATCACAAAATCAGGGTGGCAAGATGCACATGCTGCCATGTCCCCAGGCAGTCCCCCAGGGTGGGACTGCACCACTGAGCCTCAGGCACCATTTCCACACTCCTTGTTTCAGTACTGCGTGGCACAGCCTCAGCGTGAGGAAGCAGACCCTGGGAACAGCCACAGAACAGGCCATCCTCCCTTTCTGTCCTTTCCTCAAAATGTGAGGCTCTAAGTTTAACTCAGGGGAATGACTCTAAATACATTATTCCTAAAGGGACCCAGGCTGGTGCTATTTATCTCCTTCTGGTCTCCTCACATTTAATGAAGAAACAATCCTTTCTAATACCCACTCTGCCAAGTTTTGTCAGGTGTCGTCACGGGCGTGCTTGGAGTTACACTGAGCACACTCAACCACATTTGCTAGTACTCCAGGGAGAAGGGGTGAGCCCTGCAGATCTTACCCACAAATCCAGACGGCAGCCTGCATGACCCGGGCTCCCTCCAGGCAACGCAGTGGGCACAGTCAGCTTGGACCAGCCAGCAGTGCCATCATCTTGCCTTGTGACCTCTCGTCACAGAAGTTTGTTCTTTAAACGCAAAAGTTTGAAAAGAGGGAGAAACATAAAATTGCCTATTTTTTCACCTATATTTGTTAGCAAAGTAGAAGTGGGTTATTCAGTTGCTAATGCTAAAGCTAGAACCATAAAGACAGACACTAGTTTTTTTGTTGTTTGTTTGTTTTTTAGGCTGTCTCCTATTCCAGTAAATGGACTACAAGGATTCTCCACAGAATCATGTGACAAGGCAGCAAACAGCTGCCCGCTGGCACGGTATGTAAATGAACTCAGTCACCCTCTGGGTTTTCCCCTCTCCTTTCCCTGCTCTTTACGGAGGACACAGAATCATAGGGAGTAACCAGCTGAAGTTTGCTCTGTACTTTAATAAGCAGGCAGGAAGCCAAACTGCAAATACAATGACTGGATTCAGTTTTACAAGCAAACACTGGAACTGAATTCACCCTAGTCCGGGAAGAATGCCTTCGATCAGAACTAGCAGGAAATCCAATTCAAAACAGGGTGTGTCATCCTTAATTTACAGTGTGGCCTTTACACCTTTAATGAAGTCCTTTGGAAATGAAATCTTCCTTCTGTAAAAGGTCCACACAAAAGACTGAATTTTACTCAAATCATATTAGAAATACTGTGCAGGAAATATCTGAATTCCCACAACCAGCACCCTTGGTAGGGAATGTTGGCTTTGTTTTCTCCTTTGGATACTGATTGTTAAAGTCTTAGAAGATATTAATAATTACTTAATTCTCCCAACTCCCTTCCAACCTCTGCTCCCTCTCTTACATCATGTACTATCAACTCCCCTCTTGTTCTCTAGGTCACTTGAATAACTGAATCTGAAAACTCTTTGAGATCCTGAGAGAATGAGGACAATCACATACTTTGGCCCAAGCACCCCCTGAATTGTGCCAGGAGGTTTACGTGCCTGTCTCGCATGCCTCTGGCTGGCCTGGGACAGCACTCTGAGAAGGGACAAAGGAAAACGCTGCGAGTCTGCAGTTCCAGCAGGGGGAGGGGAAGGGAGGGGCAAGGAGGTGTCAGGAGAGGTCAGGACCTCCCAGTCCTGCTGCTCCAGGCTGGGCCTTCCAAAAATGACAGTGTGACTGTGGGAGCCCACAGGGATTGCTGCCAGGCGTGGGAAACAATGAGCTACATGTCAGTTACAAACATTTTAATTTGGATGTATGAGAGGAGGGTATAGAAGAAATAATTATGAAGTAAAGGCTTCCCAAACTTAAAGGTTTAGGTGAGGAACAAGAAGGGGGGGATATTTCTCATCCCACAATGACATTATTTTATATGAATTGTTAATATTTTATATAATTTAGCCTTAGGTGTAGAGTTGCCAGATTTACCAAATAAAATATAGAATGGTCAGCTAAATATGAATTTCAGATAAATGATGAATAACTTTTTAGTGTAAATATAACTCATAGTTTACCTGAAACTCACATTTACTTGGGTGCCCTCTATTTTGGTAACCCTACTCAGGTGTCAATTCCAATGAACTGATCCCTAAAATAACTTTCAGTGCTCAGAGTTAAGGATTGTGAATCAAATCAACACCAGCCAGCCGTGCCTGACACTTCATGACGCTCAGTCCAGCCATCGCTGTATTTTCTTATGGAGATGTGGACAAAGATGCCATCTCTTTACCCAATGACAGGAAAACAGAGGGGCACACAGTCTGTGCAAAGACGTCATGACAGCTCTCAAATTAAAAAGTTTAACATCAGAGAAACTAGGTTATATAATGGTGTATACCACACTTCTGTTTTCCTGAGGAAGTTAGCACTTCTTATCGAAAATTCTATAGCCTGCTCGTGCTATTATTACTATTAAAAGAAAAATTTGAGAGGCATCCTCAGGCTACATGGCTCTATGTAATAAAGAGAAAAGAGTGGCAAACCTGGATGCAATTTGATTTACATCAGGGATTAAATGTAATCTGTATCACCAACCCACATGGAAACAAATTAGCACTGAAGTCAAAGGACAACAGCCCCTTGGGACTGCAACCTGGATTGATCTAGACTCCAGATAATTTATTTAAATTGGCATCTATACTGGGGAATTTCTAAACAGCTCAAGTGTTAAAGTTACATCTTTTAAACCTCTGTATTCAGTTGGTCTTTTTCCCCACAGCACACAAGTCTTCAAACCTCCATAAACAGTGGGAATGTGCCTTGCTCCCAAGTCAGTTCTCAGTCCACACTGGTCTACATTTGGGCACAGAACTGACATTTGTGGCCACAATCCTACTAAAGACCACCTCTGTGAAATGCCTCAATCTTACTGATATAGTTAGGGTCAAATAAAATGAAACTGGTTTTCAATAGAATACCTGGAAGCTCACAAAATAGAATTTAGGTGAAAATACACCAAAGTAGTACTAAGGTTTAAATCCTGAAAGAAAAACTTGCCTTTAAAAAAGACCTTTACATCTTTATTTTAAATGTTGCTTTTAAAACAATGTGCAGAAACATCATTAGGTTATTGTAGATTTCACAAATTCAGAAACAGAATATTACTACCTGGAGAAAAAAAATTCATCCAAAAACAAGGATGTCCAGTAAATAAAATACTTTTTAGGATTAAAAAATAATATAAAGATAAATTTTAAAACCACATTTTAAAAATTTAACAAATATTTTCTACTTTTTCTGTCTTTTTAAAGAGAAAAGCAATAAAATACTGTGCTTACAACCCAGTGGTATTTTGTGATTTTGATATGAATACATCTGTACCCTACCCAACCTCTGCAAATGGTAGCGAGGGGAGACTGTTCAGCCTAAGGCCCTCTGCCACCCAAGAATAGCAGAAACTTCCTCTTTCCCTTTGAGCTCACAGGCCCTCTAATTTCCAAGCTGGTTCTGATCAAGCCTTCAGCAGTTTTTCCTGCTGCTGAGAACAAAATAGGGAAAATAAATGAATTTTAAAATGGTTATTTTCCTCATAAATTTGGGGAAAGTGACCATGCAAGGGAAAACACATGTGGGTAAATACAGTCACATATTATAGATGCTGCAGAAACCAGAGAGCCAATCTAATGCTTAGTCTCCTCTAAAACATGCTCAATCTAAAATGATGGAGCTCAGAGGGAAGAGAGTGATCCTTTTAGGACTTTTAGTAATTCTTTCTCCTGCTCATACATTTCTAAGAACTAGGAACATCCTTCATTAACACAAAATACAGTCCTATCTTGCTGATTAGATTTCATTTCCATCCACAAAAACTTCCAAAACTACAAAAAAAAATTTGGAATGCTTCCAAATACGAAATGGATCTCTCCTCTATGAGAACAACAAAAACATCTGGGTATTTTTTATAAAGTCCTCCTCACAGGTTCTATATTTTCTTCATTTACAGTAACACATGTTCCATAATACCCAAGACAGAAATTTCTGGCTTTAATTATTTGTTCTTAAGGAGAAAGTAGTAAGGAAAGGAAGATGCATGAAACACAGTTGTTAGTAGTTTATTAGTCAAAGCAACTTCACTGAATGATCTATCCTCAACTTTTCCTTAGAGCCATCTCTCTAGAAGCAAGCCAGGCTTACAATGCCTAAGTGGATTCTATCTGATTTGGCTCTGATTTGACACTCCACTCTTAGGACACTCTCTGCTGGCAGATGACTTGGATCCAACATTCATTCTTGAAATGCTACACATGATTTTCCTCTGAAGAAGCAAAGCCTTTTTACTTTTCTTCAGAGCAAGGCCACGTCCACATTGATACAGAAATCAAATCACACTACAGGACAAGGCAAAGCTGCACCCACAAAATGAGGGCCATAGTTCTGCAGCCAGGTCCCTAGAAAATTCTTTGAGCCTTGTCCAGTTTGTTTATCTTCTTAAGGTCATCAACATTCTCTCCCCTCATCAACAGACTACATACAAGAGACTCAAGAAAATTTGATATTCCTAGGTCACTTGTGTGCTAAACACTAAAGCAAGTCTAAGACAAAGATGGGGTTCTTTTCTGAAGCCAGTTAACTAGAATATTCTGGAGTCAGACACGCCATGTGTCACACAGCTTTGTGACCCCCTACTAGTGATGGGACATTTAGCAAATTATTTAATCTCCCTGACTTCAGTTTCCCACCTGCAAATTTAAGAAAATAATGCCTCCCTTACACTTGTGTTAGAGATTAAAAGGAAATAACCCACACAAAGCATTAAAGATGATTAGCTTCTTAGAAACAAGTTAAGAATCTTCATGCCATCTGTAGCACACAATCTTGGGCTGTCAAAGGTTAGAGAGGTGGGAAACAACTCAGAGACTGAGACTGAAAAATTCAGGGTACAAAGATTCTCAAGGTTAAATTTTAAAACGAACACTCTTGAGCCAGACTTCCTGTGGCTTGCCCAATACATGCATAAAACTCAACCTTTCAAGTTTTGTTCAAGTCATATCAAACACACACTCAGAATGTGTACCAGTTTCAGTAGGAAGTAAAAAGGGGACTGAACAAGTCCCAGCCATCCATGGGACTTACAGATGTTAAACTGATTATTAGCAAGCTAGGGGATCATTAACAAGCTAGTTGATCAATACAGTACTCACAAAACATTTGTCCCTCCTGTGTTATTAGAGGCATATCACTCTAAAATTCCTTTTGAGAATTTCTCAGGAAAACTGAGAAACAAAGAAAATTAACTGAGAATCAAGTAATAGATACTCCAATCTCAAAGTCGACGCAATGAGACTATATTATCTGTAGTAAAGTTCAGTTATACTTTGGTAGCTAACCCTCCTCCCTCACCCAGGTTTCAGGATGAATTTGTGCTATACTAATGGGTGCAAAAGGCAAATACAATGGCAAGAGGTAAAATTAAAAATCTGTCAGACTTTGTGCTTATGGATTAGGTTAGTTGTTTTTAAACTGATCATGTACCTTGTTTTTAAATTTTTTAGGATCATGTCCCCCATCAAGCATATTTATTTATAAATTATTCCTACATACAAGAAGCAAGACACTAATTTAAGGCAAAGTTTACATACTATCAACATAATAAAACAGAATATAAAGCAAAGAAATAAATCCTAAGACGTACAGTAATATAATATGTGATAAGAGAAACATTTAAAATCAGCGGGGGAAAATTATTTAGGAAGCGAAGCTGATGAAATTATTTGAAAAAACATTAAAATTAATCCCTACCTCATATTATACACCAAAATACATTTCAGATGTATTAGAGTTAAATATAAATAATGAAACCATAAAGTTACTAGTAGAGAAATAGGCAATCATTTCATTGATTTCATGATTTCAAGATGTCCTCATCTCATTGTACAGTAATAATTTCAAAATTTCTTTTCCAATTATTTAATGCCTACATATTACAGCTTTAGATGAAAGGCTTGGTTTTTCTGAGAAAACTAAAATCAATGTAAATGAACATAATCATTTTGGATATCTAATGAATTTGATACAAATATAGCAAAAGAATATGTTGTGGAAGGATTAGCTAATTAGAGGAGAATGCACTCTCTTTCTCTGTGGTGAGAGCAGCAGCCCTCCAGGGCAGCCTGCGGTCACAGATGTGCAAATCACATCAAGCAGCTTGTCTATGGGCAAGGTGAGGGCTGGTATTGGAGTCAAGAAGAGTTGATGAGGAACTCTGCATCTTTGTTGCAGACTTATTTTTCAGGTAATAGTGACTAATTATTTACTGGGGGTATATCAGAATTTAAAAGTGTATCATGTGCACAATGTCACTAGTCATTAGGGAAGTGCAAATCAAAACCATGATGAAATACCACCTCATACCCATCAGAACAGCTATTTAAAAAAAGAGGAAAATAATAAGTGTTGAGGATGTCAAGAAATCAGAATCCTCGTGAATTGCTGACGGGAATGTAAAATGGTATAGCTGCTATGAAAAACACTACAGTGGTTCCTCAAAAAATTAAACATAGAATTACCATATGATCTAGCATTTTCACATGTCGGTATATACCCCAAGGAATTGAAAGCAGGGACTCAAACACATACTTGTATACCAGTGTTCATAGCAGCATTATTTACAATAGCCAAAAGGTGGAAACAACCCAAATGTCCATCAACAGATGAATGGATAAACCAAATGTGTATATATGCATATACATGTATATACACACACACACACAAAATGGCATATTATTCAGTCTTAAAAAGGAATGAGATTTTGATACATGCAATAACATGGATGAACCTTGAGGATATTGTGCTAAGTAAAATAAGCCAGAGACAAAATGACCAATATTGTATGATTCCACTTATATGAGTTACCTAGAATATGCAAATTCATACAGATAGAAAGTATCACAGAGGTTACCAGGAACTGGGCGGGGGGAGAGAATGGGGTGTTATTGTTTAATGGGTACAGAGTTTCTGTTTGAGGATGAAAAAGTTCTGGAAATGATTAGTGGTGATGCTTGCACCACATTATAAATGTACTTAATGCCACTGAATATACCTAAAAATATTAAAATGGTAAGTTTTATGTATATTTTACCACAGTTGAAAAAAGCCTATCATGGACTATGTGTGAATATAATGAGAGTTTACAGAGTAAAGAATATATTTCTGCCTGATAAATAAACGATAAGCAATAGGATATACTGGAGTACATAAGGAAGCCATTTGGTGTAAAACTAATTTGCCCTGACCTTGTTTTTCCAAAAGGGTCTGACTTGACCATTGAGCATGCATTGTATATCTGCTTTAAGTATTTACTAGGTCCCAAAGGCAAGAACAATGCCCTTAAAGATAGGCTATAACTTCCCCCACATTGGCATTTCCTTAAGGATAAGCATCTCTCCCTAGAATAGGGATTGACTGCTGACTTGCTGCGCTCACCTTGTGACCACCCACCTCGAGACCACCGAACTGCTGGAATTCACGGAATTGCTGTGCCGGCAAAGCAATCTCGTGACGATTGTACAAGGGACATTCCAATCATATGTGAAACACGCTCTTTGATAGTATATAACCACTCTGTACACCTCCACTTCTTTAGAGTGCTCCATTCCTTTGTGAAAGGACTCTCTCGGGCCATATGGTCCTCAGATCTGGCCCATAAATTCACCCCAATTTTGATTTATAGATTGGTTATGGATTATTGCCTTGACATATCTCAAAGTAGAGCAAATTTGTTTATTCAGTCAACAAACATTAAATATCTACACATTTATGAGATATGCAAAGAAAACAGTTTAGACAATTTAGTACCTAGAATTTCATAGGGTAATTGGGAACAACAGACAAAAAGAACGTAAGTATATATAAATAAAGTCCTGTAAGTACTATCATAGAAATATATATGTGATTATTTTGGCCCTGAGCTTTAAAGATTACCCACCCAAAAGGACTATGACCCTGACAAGGATCTTCTGCAGACAATGTGCCCTCAGTGCCCTTCACCACTTTCAGTCTCTCTTACACGAGCAGGCATCAGAGATGATGGCTACCACCCACTGGTTCTCATGCACAGTATCAGGCAGAGGTTGACAAGGTTCTTCTTTGCTAAGTATTTAAGAACACACACTAAGGTAGAGAACAGCATTTTACATTTTGAAATATGAGTTTCATTCTGTTAATAATTCTTCATAAGCACCCCACAAATTAGGTCAATGATTTCTTCCTCACCTTTTCGCAGAAGAAGACATCGGTAGGTCTGAAAGTTAAATACTTTGTGCCTACTGTCAGAGAGCACAGTAGAGTGGCAGTTACAGCTAGTGACTTTCTAACATGCAGGTTAAGCCCCTATAGTGCAGTGTGCTACTGCCCACTGCACGGGGCTCTGTTCAAAAGAAGGACATGTCTTTCTTTTGTAAACCTTTAAAAGAAACCCAGGAAATAGTTTTTAAAAGGGTGTTCTATGCGTCTCTGATTACTTGTTAACAAATACCCATTTAAATTCTTCAGGAGTACATGAGAAAAGCAGACCTCAGAAATGAAGGGTGTGATGGCTTCTTTGAAAAGCAGTCATAAATGCCAGTGAAACCCAGTATGCTGTTTTGTGAGCCATATTTGTGTACGTAAGGATATAATTTGCAGTTTTTCATTTATATTTATTAAATTTTCCTTAAAGCAGTCTGAATATCTCTGTCACACACACATTTATATTTCCTTCATCTCCCTCATTAGATTGTTTTCTTAGCATTGCCAACTCAAATGACTTTCAATTATCAACTCTGACAGCCTTGGAATCATATCAAAAGAAACCAACCCCACAGAATTCAGCATGGACTGGAGCATCCCCTCCTTTATGCCTCACTGTATCCTTAGATTTCTACCATAGCAACCATAAAGCACTGCGACCTATATTTATGGACACATATTCCCTGCTCTGGTCTGGTCTTGCAGTCCCCGCTCCCCTCCAAGAGAGAACAAGGAGCACGCCGCCTTCTTCATGTCCTCAGCACCCAGTGCTGGCCTGGCACAGAGCAGTTCTTCAGTAAGTGTTTGTGGAGCTGATGGATGAATGTATTTGGGATATATTAACTTTACGAGACCAGAGATGTGTTTAGTTGGTAAATTTTTGGTATAAAAAGCCCCTCTCTTCCAAATCTAGCTGTCATATCCATACCAAAAGCAGGAAAAAGAAATCTCAATCAGTAACTTCAGATTCTGATTTAACAGAATGTGAAATATCCAGGACAGAGCCAGGCACATTAAGTGCAACAAATCCTAGTTTTTCTCTTAACTCCTACTACCTAATATTTAAAGTTTTTAGTAAACTGTTACCGTTAGATTCAGGGACTTCTAATCACAGACATAAAAGATGCAATACCATAGACTTTTTTCTGGACCAATCCCCTAAATGCAAGCACCGCTGTGACTGATGTATTATAGAGCCCACAGTCACCATCCTAACATGAGGGGTCACAGAGGTTCATCTATGGGGCAAGAGGCAGCAGAGAACAGTAGGTGACTATAACAAAAACAACCTATTTTCCGAATTCTAATAATAGATTGTAGAAAAACACATATTTAGACACATACCTAACTCCAGAACTTTTAGTCATTTTAAAGCTATTAGCAAGGATCTCATCCCAAACAACAGTCTCTCCTCCACCCCTACCCCCACATCTAAAAATAAAATAGTACATTACAACGGCATATTTTGCTTGCTTCAGCCAAGAGCTCAGAAACCCCCGTCAAGCACTACTGTAGCTGGATCAGTCCACTGTATACTATGAGTCAGCACTTCTCCACATTTCTGGAAATTCCTTACCAGCAACATGACCTACCACAGGAAGCCAACTTTCCATTTCAATGTATAACAGGAAGTATTCAAACACATTTCACCTAAACTGGAGAACTGTTGTTAATGTAACTGCTGTTACATCAAAATAAGTGAAAATCTACTGACAGGCATCTGTTAAAAAAAAAGAATGAAATATTTTATTTTAAAATACACAGACACACAAATTAAGATTTGCTAAACCAGTATTATGAATCTGAACAAAGGTACTTAAGTGGCTAGAAGACAGGAAAACACAAATTAAGTTTAAAATTTAACTCAATTACTGTCCAATTTTCTGTTGCACATATTATTACAAAGTTGGAGAACTTTGGCAAAACCTATGTTTATTATATTAGGAGTTTGCTAAGTTTTGTTTTGAATATCTGGCTGGGCCAGTAATGTAATATACAGAAATATAAATACTTTGAAACGAAAACCTGCAGCAGCAGATATTTTAACAGAAAATACCTCACCCTTCAATTAATGGATTGAAGTTATTTGATATAGCACAAAATACATTAACAGATTAAATGGATTTTGTTTCAGAAGCGATTTTCTAGAAGCTTAATAGACCTTAAAACAGCCTGTACATTAACTATAACACTCATGCATCAGTGTGCCTTTTCCTCGCTTTACACTCAAAAAGCTGCTTCATAGTTAAAATGTCAGCTACAAGTAGTTGTTTTCCCATAATTCTTAAAGAGAGTTTCAAAATTTAAGTTCAGTAAAAAGGCAAATAGCTCAGCTATTGCAGTCATTAATAAATGTATTTAACATTCGAGCAGCATCAGAATGCAAGACATCTGGTTCTAATTTCAATTTTGGCTCAGAATAAAAGTGCCTCCCCCACAATCGTTTGACTATAAACTGTTCTTTTTCTCCTCTCTTTTTTTCTGCTTAGGAAGTTGTTGTCCTTCATTCTTGCTGGAAGCCACCTGACCACTGCCAGGAAGAGGAATGCAAAACATTCCCAGGAGCGGCTGTGACGTCAGCACCACATTCCACCTCTCCCTGGTCAGGGCTGTCGGGAAACTCCAGCCTCCAGCAAAACCCCTCAAATGAGATAACAGCTGAGGCCTGCACTAAATCATGCCAAGAAGCCCTTCATGTTATGCTTTAAAGATGGATAGTTTAAAAAAAAGGGAGAGAAAAAAAAAATAGAGTTAGCTTTATAAGGCATATTTACTGTTAATCTTCAAAGCTGTTTTTGTTTGTTTCTTGGAAGAAAAAACAAGGAAAAAAATAATTTAACAACAATCATCAGCAGACCAATTACCTCAGTCATTAGTGTGTAGATGGGGTAAAAAGAACAACAGAACAGTTTGGGCTTCAACCAGCAGAACTTCCTCAATTAAACAACCCCAATAACCCAGTCTCCAAACCCCCTTACAGGAGAAAGAAACAAAAGTCCCAATCAAGGATGCTTTAGAAACATTAAGAAAGTAGTAGATGCATTTTCTCCAAAGAGAAATATCATATAGAGATAGAAACTGAAAGTTGTAAATATTACAAAAAAAATACAAACATACACATAATCCTCTTACATGCAATTTTTATTTGTAACTTCCCAGATTCTGTCAACAAGCATATTTGTTAACATATTTGCAAATACATTCTACACGAATGATATTTTGTACTCTGGTTTTTGCACATACTATATCAAATATTTTCCCATGCTACATTATGATCTACTATACTTTATGAAACTGTAAAATGTTTCCTGGGGAGGGGGGTGGTCTATTACAAAAAAAGTTTTATGTACATTTTTTGGTTTTTGTTTCTGCTAAATAATATCCTTGGAATAAATTTGCAGGCATGGATAACTAAATTGAATATAAAATTTCTTATTACATTTGATACATATTGCCATAGTGATTTCCAAAAGAACTGTACTCAATTATAAGACATTTATAAGTTTCCATGTATCCATTGTACTGTAACTTTCCTAGCATCCATGTGTATGCACAAATAGCACATATAGCTGGCATATAATAATTTGTCTAGATATTTTAATTTACATTTTTATGATTAATAATGAGACTGAAGTTTCCTTCCTGAGTCAGATTTTCAGTAATTTTTATGGTGAGAATTTTTAGAAAAAAATACCACAATCATAAGTAACAATTACAAGTATTACCAAAAAGCGGATTTTACATTTATCCAAACAAAAAAAACCCATTGTTATCTTTGAACTTCTTGAAAATATTTGCTGTTACTAGGAGCAATCAACATCTAACACAACTGTAAACTATTTCCTAGATAGAGGCGTGTGTGTACACACACACCATATTATATATGTACACACATCCACGTGCCACTAAGGCGCTGTGTTGTAAAGCAAGAGCACAAGATAAGAAGTCAAGGGATATACATTCTAGTCCTAGTTCTGCCTCCAGCAAAGTCAATTACCTTTTCTGAATCTGTTTCCTCATCTGTAAGAATCTAGTTCTACTTATACTACAAGGTTATCTGAAGAGGAAATAAGAAAATAGTCATTAAAGTACTCTGAGAAGTTACTTGACTAGTTTTGTCTGTTAGGTGTTGTAATATGTTACAAAAAGTACTCAAAGTATAAAACTGGGAGTTTATCACAGTTCTCAAAATGTCTGTCTGTAAATGGCATGCTCCTAGGCCCTAAAACAAAGCAACTCAAACATTCCACCTTCTGCATGGTACAATAGTGCCCCAGAACAGAAATCAGAACATCTAGATGCCAGAAATGTCTCAGTAAAATATAGAGGTAAAAATATAAAGAGTTAGGGAGATTTACCATGTATCTTGCTCACCCACCTGTTAACTATACCCCTCCAGGAAGCCATGGATAGGAATGTCAGTATTGCAGATGCTGCCCTTGAAATGGGCTCCCTGATTTCAGTGAGGGTAAGGAGAAGCTGAGGCAGCAGAGCTCAGTGTCCAGAGGCAAGATGGGCAGAGTGAACATGGTAAGTGGAAGAACCAAATAACGGTCTGAGCGACAGGACTATTTGGTGGTGGATGGGTAATGAGGGGGTTCTAGGATAGAACAGTTGAGGAGCCCAAGAAACCTCTATCTGATTTGTGGGTCAAGTGACAGCGGCCCTGTCTGATCCAGCATGACAGTGTCCATGGTCTCTTCTAGGTCCCAGCCTGAGTCAGTCAGCAGTCCTATAGCCCCTAACTGAAGGAGACCTTGGGTCCTTTAAGGAAGAACCCTTCAACAATGTCATAATCATGTAATTTAACTCTTCCCTCTACCCTTTCCCAAAGGATCTGTAGCTACTTCTGAGGACAACTGTGCAGTAGAGAAAGGGAAATAACCAGACCTTTCAGGATTTATTGGACGTTGTCCCTGAGCTAATGATGATCCCCGAGGACTCAACATCTCTGTGTTCTATCGTCAAGTTGAAGGCTTTACAGGTGACAAACACAAATGAAGTTTGTCTTATGATTATCTGCCCAGATTCTGAGTTTTTAGATGGAATATATATTTGGAAATAAGCAGAATTTCCACAGCTGCACCTTAATCCATGTAATGAGCACTGCTGTGATTAGAAGAGCTAAAGAGAAACTCCTAAGCTTCTCCTCCCTGCCAAAATAGCAAACCCAAAGAAACACTGCATCTTTTGGGGAGATCACAAAGATTAACGCCACCATCAGATACTTGAAAAATGCAGGCTGGTGATCCCTACCATATCTCCTTTTGTGTGGGTCAAGCCTGTGCAGAAGACAGATCTTTAAGAATGACAGTGGATTATCACAAACTTAATCAGGGAAGAATTCCGCTTGCAGTTGCTGATCTAATATGGATTCTAGTAAAGCAAATCAAGTCACTCCCTGATCTGGTGTGCAGCTACTGATTTGACAAATAAATGTGTGTGTGGGGGGGGGGGGGTGTTTTCCTATCCCGATAGGCAGAGAAAACAGAAAGCTACTTGCTTTCACAGCAGGACAGCAGGATACTTTCACAATGTTGCCTTAGTGCTAGTCAACTCTGGTCCTGTGCCATAATTCAGTTAGCAGGAACCTCGATCATCTTACTGTCCCATAGGACAAGATGGCATCATACTGATAGGATTCGTTAGCAGGATATAACAGGTACCCTAAGATACCCAGGTAAGACAAGTACATGCCAGAGGGTAGAAGATAAATACTAGAAAAATTCAGGAGCCTGCTCCCTGAGTAAAATTTCTGTTGGTGCAATGAAATAGGCATGTTGAGATATTTCCTCCAGAGCGAAAAATGTTGTTGCACTTTTCCCCCACTACCCCCAAAATAGAGTCACAAATGCTTAGTAGAGCTCACTGGATTTTGGAGGCAACACATAACCTTTCTGTGTACTACTCCAATCTATTTACTGAGTGACCTATAAAAGTTGTCACCATTAAGTGGCGCTGAGAAAAAGCTCTCCATATGGTTCAAGACACAAAGCAAGCAACTCTGCCCTTGGACTTTGTGACCAACAGAAACACCTATGGCTGACTGGGATACTTGGAGCCAAAACAGAATAATGGAAGGACCTAAGATTTGGGGGCTAAGCTATTCAGCAAATAACTATTTTCCTTTTGATAAAAAAATTTTGGCTTGCTATGGCTCCTAGTGGAGACTGAATACCTGACCATATTAGATAACCATGAACCTTGGCCATGGGATACTCAATGCCATGGGACCCATCATGAACTGGGCAATGTCTGATTCAACTGGCTACAAAGAGGGACATGTCCAGGAATACTGTGTCCTCAAGTGAAAGCTGTGTATGTAGCATATTCAGGAGTGACTAGGATCTGAAACTAAGTTTCACAAACAGGAAGCTTATACTCTTGCTTTACCTACTCCTGCCATACCTGCCATCCTTCCCTCAACCCATACTTATGACCTCATGGGAAAATCAGTATGACAAGTAATCTGAAGAGAAAAAAGTCAAGCCTGGTTTACAGATGGACTGATATGATATGGGGTAGCATCTAGAAATAGACTGTTACAGATTTACAGCCCCCCTCAGGGAAGGCCCTGACAGATGAACAGAGCTTCATATGGTGCATCTTAGGTCCAATTTGCCCAGGAGAGATGGCATGAGGTATGGATCGCACTGACTCATGGACAGCCATAACTGCTTAGCTAGATGGTTAGGACTACTCTGTGAGGGCGCATCTTATGGTCCACTTGACCCAGGAGCAAACACAGCTTGCAGTGTGAGCCAAACTAATTTATGAACCAAAGTTTAGATGGATAATCACAAATTGTAGAAGGAAGAAGAATGAAGAACTGGCAACAAGACGGTTGGGCAAGAAGTATGTAGATTGATCTCTTGATCAAAGAACAAAAGAATATTTGAGTCCCACCTGAATGCTCACTGGAGATGAGGAAACTCTCAAAAACCAGAAGCACATGATAAATCACCCTAAAAGTGCTTGCTTAACTCCTACAGTTATCCAGAACTTGTTCAATGGGATCATGAGTAAAGTGATCATGGGGGCAAAGGCAACAATACAGACTGCCTCTCACCACTGCTAACCTATCTACCAACACTACTGAGTATCCAACTTGCCAGGTACAACAATCAATCCTGAGGGATCAGCCTGCCACACAGTAGCAGGTTAATGACATTGAATCCCTTCTATCAGGAGAGGGTAACAATTTATCCCCACTATTCATTTACTCAGGTTTGATTTTGCCTTCCCTGTCTGCAATGCTCTGCTAGCAACACTGTATGTGTAGTTCATCACACCAGGGGACAAACTTTGGCTATGTCAGAGCAAATGGATCATGGACTCGGTGGTAATTAGTTGTAGAAATGAGAACTCTAACAGCTGTGCATGTTTCTTCTTTCCTCAGTCTGTCATGTAAATATTTATGCATGTTAAATCATTTTCCTTCTCCCTTTCCCCTACTTTAGATAGGGTATTTTGATATTAGCCATGCAATTCACTCCAGAGGTTACAGAATTCTAGAATTACAAGATATAACGGGACCTAAACTAGAGGAGGAGAGCCTGTACTTGTGAAGTTGACTGCACAAAGTGAGGAGATTTTGGATCTGCCCTTTAGGGGAGAGAGAAAGACCCTTGTTATTTCTGTAAGTGAGAGCTGTACTATGACAGGTGTAAACATGTTGTTGTTTCTGCTGTTTAGAAATATAAGAGGGGTTTCTGTTGATACAGAACACCCAAATGTGTTGGTGCCATGCAATTGCAACAGCAGCATTTGTATTGGAACTGTCTCTTGGTTTCTTTCCTGCCTGTGTCACTTCCAGGTATGTAGCATCCAAACATGCTCTCCCTGCTTACACACCTAGACTGGATTCTGTAGTCTGATACGTAGCCAGCATGACTACGAGATCAAATGAGATGACACGTGCAAAACTGGTGTGAGAAATAAAGTACAAAAACATGTACATAAGGTATAATTTTCCATTTCATAGTTTAAAAGTGAGAAAATAACGAATCAGACGAGTCAGGAGGGTAACCCTCAACAATAATAGGAATTAAATCCATTGATATAATGTACAAGATATAGACTAAGTAGAGATATGGTTGAGTACTGAGTGAAAAAAAATTCACAAGAGTTGAAGGTTCAGAGAGAATAAACATTAATATTCTTAGCTGGGAAACCTGGGCTATAATTCTAGTTTTGTCACTAGACCTTCTTTGTCCCTTAGGTAAAGGCCAATCCATGCATTTGAAATACTGTTATGTCATTTAATGTTCTTTATTTCTGAAAACCATGGGACTCAATTCTCCACTAGAAGAGCAAATGTTTTAATTCCTTTTTTCAATAAAGGTTTTAATTTTTCATTGACCCATCTACATTTTCTCAGTCTCCTGGGTAAGCACCAATACACAACTGGCTGAAGTTAGGGTAATGCCTGCAGTCATAGAATGCTGTATGTTTTCTTGGCTAATCGGTGCTTACCAAATTCTGTCAAATCAGCCACTGACAGACTGGAAAGAACATGTGATAAAAACCACCTCTGGGATAACATGTATATTTCTTTTAGTTAGGAAAGAAAAGCCAATAGCAGATTGTTTACTTTCCAAGTACATTCAGACAGACAGCTAGGAAGTCGAAATGGTTGTAGAGCCACCACAGGTGTTTGAGTCTGCTCAACAGGAGAGAGAGCAAGTCCAGGGCAGCACAATCTTTTAGAGGCAACCCTAAAACTATAAGACACTTTCTTATCCAATTCTAGTGCAAACATACACCTTGTCATTTGGATGATATCAATCCATTTTCCAGAAAATATGATGGTCATATAGACCTCACAAGAGCTTCCATCCTTAGTTACATATCAAGGTAGTAGGTCCATGAACACTTGCATCAGACAAACAACATGCTATGTTCCCTTCATATTTCCAGGGCTAGTTTTACCAAAACAATTTTCTGTCAGTCAACAGGCATTTATTGAGTACCTCCTGGGGAGAGACCTCTAAGGTGCTCACTCTTCCACACAAATGCTTTTATTTTTTTTGGTTTGTTTTGTAAAATAGCTAGAATTTGTGATACTGAAAGTTACTAAAGAGAAATAAAGGTCTTCTCTTCTAATGATAACTAAAAATCTAGTAGTGATCAATACAAATATTTTCTTTAATAAGTTGCATGAGGTTCACATTTAGAAATTATTTATTCTGTAATCCATCAAAATGCTAAAGAAACACTGAATTTGCAACCTGAATGAACCAGCTAGGTAAGGGCATAGCAATTATTCAAGTATAGATATAAAAGATATTCTTGTTATTATGCCTCTCTCTCAAGGAGAAGATAATGGAGTAGGTCACACACCGTGGCTGGTTCAACATAGATGATACATGTTAAGTTTTGGTGCTATGGCAAACACACAAGTCTTGACCTGCCAGACATGATACTCTCTCCCCTTTAGGCAGCAAAGAAAAGCCCAGAAAACAGCACAGAATTTTGAGAATGTGCCTGCAATGATATTCAAAGAATTTGGTCTTATTTTTATAGTCAGAATATGGGAAATCTTCCTACAGACTGTATGGAAATGTTTATAAACACTGGAAATTTATTGCAACCCATAACTTAGGCATTGTTTTGTATTATTGCTGTTTTCTTAAAAAAGCTAGTTTTAAATAAAGTTCTGCTTTGCCTTCATAAATTGTAATTTGAAAATTACAATGTGCTAATCATAGAAGATATTTAATCCAGGCTGCCTTGGTAAAGAAACTGCTGACCCCAATTATTCAAGACGGAATGCATGCCAATGACGGTGTTTGTTGTTCATTAGTGGAATGATGCAAAATAACTGTTACCTCAGTTGGCCAATAATGTGCTTCCTTTTGGCCTATTACTGTCAAAAAGAGAGAGAGAGAGAGAGATCCCTCCTCCAGCCTTGATGAGAAAACAGGTAACATCTGTCCTCATTGTTTCAACATTGAAAGTCATACTTAATTCTTGACATTTTGATAGTATCCACACATTGACATTACAGTCAAGTTAAAAAAGAAAACAGTATCCAGTTTACCTATTCATTCTCCTTTAGGTACCTCTAAATCATTCTGCTATACAAACATATGCCTTCTTTCAGCAAGGAAGTACTATATGTAATTACCACACTCACTTTGTTAACAGAATGAACAGGCTCTCCAAATGAAGATTGTGCCTTATGTAGTTTCTTTCCTAGCCTGTCTTTGGAATGATGCCTGAACAACAGTTGTCCAATGACCAGACTGACTGTAAGATACTCCAAGTCCCCATAAAACACTATATTTACATACAATGTCTATTTACACTAAACTTTTTACACTTGCAAAACTAATAATCCTATCAAGCCTTATCAAGAGATCAAGCAATTAAAAGCTGTAATTACTAAATAAAAAATTGTAGAAAGCTTTCAAAACAGAATACATATTCTTAGTGCATATATATTCTCCAGAACAGACCATACAGTCAGTATATTTAAAACAATCGAAATCATACAAACTATATTCTTTGACCACGATAAAAGAAAATTAGAAATCAATAGTGCAAGAAAATTTGGGAAATTCAAACAACATACTCCTAAATAACCAATGGGTCAATGAAGAAATCACAAGGGAAATTAGAAATATTTTGAAAGGAATGAAATGGAAAACACAACATAGCAAAACCAATGAGACGCAGATAAAGCAGTGTTGAGAGGAATATTTATAGATGTGATAGCATATATTAAATTAAAAAAATAAATATTTGCATGGAATATAAACTTAACTGGAAATGTTGACCAGGCCATAAACCCTTCAACAATAGTCCAAACATTAAATAGGATATTTTATGATAATTCTAACAATAGGTTAGATTCTACTAAGCCTCTAGAAAACACCACCTTAAAAATATAGATATATATAAATTTATAAATTTCTGTAAGTTTATAAATTTGTCCAAACCTATAGCATGCACAACACCAAGAGTGAATCCTAATGTAAACTATGGACTTTGGGTGATAATGATGTATCAGTGTAGGATCATCAATTGTAACAAATGCATCACTCTATGGGGGATGTTGGGGTAGGGAGGTATATGGGATATCTCTGTATCTTCTGCTCAATTTTGCTGTGAACCTAAAATTGCTCTAAAAAAATAAAGTCTATTTTTTAATGGAGTTCTCAACAAGAGTAGTTTTAAAAGACTCGGTTTTTTTGGTGAGGAAAACTATTCCTGAGCTAACATCTGCTGCCAATCCTCCTCTTTTTGCTGAGGAAGATTGGCCCTGGGCTAACAGCTATGCCTACCCTCCTCTACTTTATATGTGGGACACCTGCCACAGCATGACTTGACAAGCAGTACGTAGGTCCGCGCCCAGGATCTGAACCCGCGAACCCCAGGCCGCCAAAGTGGAGCACGCAAATTTAACCACTATGCCACTGGGGCAGCCCCTTAAAAGACATATTTAAAAGTAAATTTAAATTCTAAAAACATCTAAAAAAAGGAAAACACCAACCAATATTTAATAACTTACCATTCTTTTCCTTTTTTCATAGGAGCCTTTTGGAAAGTTTTTCACCAAAAAACAGAACTGCAGAGATGTAGCAAAAGTGTCATGTCCAAAGTCATAAGCCATTTGAGTTCATTTAAAAAAGATAAAGGAAGAGCCAATAAAAACAGCAGATACTACCTAAAAATGAACCACAACACCCAGGCAGTTGGTCTTAGAGACAGCCCTAATACACGTGCCCAGAACCTTATTCTCCTGGTTCACCTGGCACTACAGGTACAAAGTAGCAAAGGAGAACTCCACTTCTGAGGCAACCATGGAGTGCCACGGTTCCAGTGCAGGATAAGTTGTGTCTTGTGTGGCCCTCCCTCCGCAGGGAACTGCAGAGCAGGAAGGAAAGAGCCAGGAAGAAAGGGAAATTACAGCTAGCCTAAAAGAACTTGAAAAAATCATTCATAAAAATGAAGATGCTGACAGGTAAGAATTACCTAAAAGCTAACTGCAAGACACGTATGTATATCACGTACACGACAATTTTCCATTTTTTATTTATTTGGTTCCAAAATAAATACTTCTGTAATTTATTCCACCCCCTTCTGCTTCTTGAAGTGAATATTAATTGTTTTAAATAAATGTTCCATTTAATAATGAATGAAGCTTTATGTTAACTTGAAAAAAAAGATTTTTTTAATTCCAGATAGTAAACATCTAGCTACTAAAGGACCAAAAATATTACCATAATAATAATACAAAAAAGACCAAAATCTTAAAAATACCAACTCCTGAATGAAAAAGTATTCTTAAGGAGTTGTCACTAGATGGAGCATTTTTAAATCCAATGATACAATGAGGAAAAAACAATAGGATTTCCTCACCATCTGAGCACAATAAGTGGACCCCCTGCTACTCCTATACTGACTGGGCAAGCTGCTGGGCCTGCTGGCTTCTACCAGACTCCAGGACTCTGCTCCCAGGACCAGTAGAACAGTTCGCGGGCTCAGATGTCCTTTCACCTTTACTTCACAGTACTACTGGAAAATAAATAGCCCTTAAAAATGTCAAGAAGAGAAAGGCAAGGCTTCTTAAAATTACTATTAAGAATTGGCCTACATTTAACATTTTCCTATTTGACCCTGAAGTGTTAAAAAAAATAAAGTACAATACTTAAAAGAACAATCCATTTTGGAGTCTCATAGCATTCATTTTATTTCTTAAATGTTTTCCAGGAAATACATTTTTAAAATCTGTTTAAATAATATCTTAAAATAGCTAATAGTGGTATTTGTGGCATTAACTCTGGTTTTCTTATTGGTTATAGGTTTAAAGGTAATAAACAATTGTAAACCTGCATGGAATAAATGAGACTTTCTCATTATAGCAAATTCTATATTTGAAGATCTGTTCTATGTATGGCACTGTGCCATATCCATAGTTCCTGCTCTTAGGGAACTAGCAATCTGGAAAGCAGAAAGATCTGACAAACCTACGTAACAGCTCTTACATTAAGGAGAATATAATAAGTGCTATATGAGAGGTACTAGTTTTATACAACAAACAAACAAAAAACTTGAAGGGTGCAAACAATGGAGAGAGCCCATCCAGCTGGAAAGAATCAAGACAGACTTCATGAGGAAGCGGAATTTGAGATGACTTAAATGAAGAGTTAAGACATTCCAGGCAGAGTGACGGGGGAAATACCAGGAATATTGAGTTGGTTCATTAACTGGGCCACAGAATAAGTAGCACAGCAACAGAAAGTGCACTTGGAAAAGCTGTGTAAGAGAACTATAACTATTCTGAGAAGCCAGCTCTATTGTTGTACCTTACATGGATTTCTGACCAGATGAGCAGGATGGCCAAAACTGTGCTTCCAAAATTTATGTCAGGGCTGTGGCAACACAGCCTGTTGCCACATAGTAGTAGGACACAAAATGGCCTGAAGAAAGAAGGACCCAGAAGTGAGTAGTTACCTGCTTGGAAGTCACCAGCTAGAAGTAATGGTTCAGGCAAGAGTAAAAAGGTAACAACGAAAATGGAAAAGAAAGGGAACTCAGAGCCATTCTGGAGGGACACTCTATGAAGACTTAGGCACTTATTTGTCACTTATAGCCTGGTATTCCATGCTAACCACTGATTTACCCAATCACCAGGTACAAGAAGTGAATTCGTTAGGGCTAAAATGGACTGTGGCTGACCTGTTTCTCAGAGATGAGAGAGCTGACAGATTTTCAAAACCAACCCCTCCGTAGAGAAAGAGCCTTGATGAGAAGCCTGTCTATTTTGCAAGATGTTGGTTTTATAGCTTGGGAAGAATAAAATTAGGTGTGTGGACAGGATGGGCCACTCTCAGCACATCATGTCCTGTTTCTTCACATGTGGCATGGAGAAGAGGCCACTCTGAGGCCCAAGGGTTTAGTTATCCAGGCTCCGTGCTTCAGGATAGGGAGCAAGGGCTCCCTGGATTGAAGGATCCTTGGAACCATCCAGAGGTGGTGTCACACTGGTTAAAGGTGGAGGCCTTGCCCCATTCTACACTGCCTGGCCTTCTGTGGCCTGGTTTCTTTCCACCTCTTTGCAGGTTATTGCGCACTTAGAAATCTTGATATAGAATTACTTTAAAAACAAAAGGCTCAGTACTGGGCTACTTTAAGTCTCTGCATGTCCATACTTCATACCCTTCTGGAATACCAAGACAAACAGTAGAGGACAGTTGCTCTGAGCAGTTGTCCCTGGGCCTCCATTTAAGTCATATTCTTTGCTCTCTGGAACTAGGTTTTGTGGCTTCCTAAGATAGCCTCTCAGCCTCAATATTTTATTTTGAAATATTTTCAGACTTACAGAAAATAGGCAAGAACACTCTTATACTCTTGACCTAGATTTGCAAATGGTGACATTTTATCACATTTGCTTTGTCACTCTCTCCAAATACATATGCACATACATACTACTATTGTTATGGTTTTGGTTACTATTACTTTTTTGCTGAACCACAGAGAGTAAACTCCAGACATCGTGGTCATTTAATTTTTATTAAGACTTTATTTTCTTAGAGCAGTTACAGGTCATAGCAAAATTGAGGGGAAAGTACAGAGATTTTCCATTTACCCCCTGCCCCTACACATGCATAGCCTCCCCCATTATCAACTTCCTCCCAACAGAGTGGTACATTGGTTACAGCTGATGAACTTACACTGACACATCATAATCACCCAAAGTCCATACCTTACAATATGGTTCATTCTTGGTGGTGTATATTCTATGGGTTTAGTCAAATGTATAATAAATGACATGTATCCATCATCATAGTGTCATACAAAGTATCTTCACTGCTCTAAAAATTCTCTCTGCTCCTCCTAGTTATCCTGCCCCTCCCTTCCACAACTCCTGGCAACCACTGATCTTTTTATTGTTTCCATAGTTTTGTCTTTTTCAGAATGCCATGTAGTTGGAATTATACAGTGTGTTGCCTTTTCAGATTGGCTTCTTTCACTTAGTAACATGCATTAAGGTTCCTCCACGTCTTTTCACGGCTTGATAGCTCATTTTCTTTTAGTGTTGAATAATATTCCATTTTCTAGAGGTAACTACAGTTTATTTATCCATTCACCTACTGAAGGACTTCTTGGTTGCTTCCAAGTTTTGGCAATTATGAATAAAGCTGCTATAAACATCCACGTGCAAGTTTTTGTGTAGACATAAGTTTTCAATCACTTTGGGTAAATACTAAGGAGCACAAATGCTGGATCATATGGTAAAACTATGTTTAGTTCTGTAAGAAATCACCGAACTGTCTACCAAAGTAGCTACGCCATTTTGCATTCCCACCAGCAATGAATGAGAGTCCCTGTTGCTCCACATCCTCACCAGCATTTGGTGTTGTCAGTGTTCTGGATTTTGGCCATTCTAACAGGTATGTAGTGGTATCTCATTGCTGTTTTAATTTGCATTTTCCTGATGACATATGATGTGGAGCATCTTTGCCATCTGTATATCTTCTTTGGTGAGGTGTCTGCTAAGGTCTTTGGCCCACTTTTCAGTTGGGTTGTTTGTTTTCTTATTGCCAAGTTTAAAGAGATCTTTGTATATTTTGGATAATAGTCCTTTATCAGATGTGTCTTTTGCAAATATTTTTCTCCCTGTCTGTGGCTGTCTTCTCATTCTCCTGATATTGTTTTTCACAGCGCAGATTTTAATTTTGATGAAGTCCAGATTATCCATTATTTCTTTCATGGATCACGCCTTTGATGTTGTATTTAAAAAGTCATTGCCATATCCAAGGTCTCATCTAGGTTTTCTCCTATGTTATCTTCTAGAGTTTTATAGTTTTGCATTTTACATTTACATCTCTGATCCATTTTGAGTTAATTTTTGTGAAGGATGTAAGGTGTGTGTCTAGACTGATTTATTTTGCATGTGGATGTCTAGTTGTTCCAGCTTCATTTGTTGAAGAAACTGTCTTTGTTCTGTTTTATTGCCTTTGCTCCTTTGTCAAAGATCAGTTGACTATATGTGGATCTATTTCTGGGCTCTCTATTCCATTCCACTGATCTATTTATCTATTCTTTCACCAATACTACACTGTCTTGATTACTGTAGTTTTGTACTTCAAGTAAGTCTTAAAATTGGGTAGCATCAGTCCTCCACCTTTGTTCTTCTCCTTCAATATTGTGTTGGCTATTCTGGATCTTTCATCTTGCCATACAAATGTTAGAATCAGTTTGTTGAATGGTCATTTAATTTTAAGTACTTCTAGATGTATTCCTGAGAAAAAGGTCATTCCTTTGGAAAAATCTCAATACAACAAATGTATTCAGGAAATTTGACATTGCCACAATACTAAAAATATGCAGTCCATATTTAAATTTCACCAGTTGTCCCAATGATGTCCTTTAGAGCAATTCTTTTCTAATCTAGGATCACAATTGTGTCTAGTACCAGCTTTTTGATAGCTAGTTTTGACTCTTTTGCTTTTATATGTCCTGAACTATAAGACTCTCTCTCCCAGCCACACCTGTCTGGGGCAATCGAGTCTTGGGTGACTCAACAGCAGGAGGCACTGCACAAGGAGGACAAAGGGCCAGTGTCACTGACCCCTGTCCCTGGCCCCACCATGTTCTGCCCTGGGAGAAGGCAATGCTGGTGATGAATTTGCCTTCGCAAGGGCACCGCACACAGGATGATGAGGTTCACCCGCCACAGCCAGGAGCAGCTGAGCCCACCTTAGATGAGCTGGGCCACCCTGTTTAGCCTTACCAACAAATTCGCAGCAACAAGCAAATGGCCTTTTGACACTGAGTGCTGTGGGAGGATTGACTCATGTGCCCTCAAAGTGTTAATGAGTATAAAGAACATACAAGAAAAGTAAGCTCTCACCAAAAGTTACTATTATTATTGCTATTATTATTTCTATTCGTAACTGACTTTGGTGAAGAGAATAGCAGAACTGCAATGTCCATTCACTCATTTGACACCTCAGTCTATCTTCCCTTGTGGCAAAATCCTACATCCCCAGCTACAGAAATTCATTCTTGAAAATGAATTCAATCAAATCGTTCTGGAAATGAAACTCAAGAGAAATAGTTTGCTAACTTGAAAAAGAAGTACCAACATTTTTAGTGTGAGGCTCTACTTGGTAATTTACCAGGTTCAAATTTAAGTATCAAAATTTGAGGGCTTTCATTAGGTAAAACTCCAACTCAACCTCTCATCTCTATCCCAACACTCTCCTAAACATGCTTCTAAGAATGCACGTGAGCCACTTGATTGACTGGAAGAAGACCAAGGGTTTTAGATCATGATTATAATATACCTCAACGGCCTTTCAGCAGTGACTGTTGATTTTATTTGGGATCACAGACCGTTGTGACAACTGGATATAGGGGACGCTCTTCCTAGAAAAAGGAACTTACATGTAAATTTCACATAATCTCTGTTCTAGAGACAAAACAATGGTTTTATTTCTCAATTCTCTTGCCTTGTCTTTGGAGTTCAGCTTCTTGCTCACCTCCTTGGGGAATAATCTGTGTGACTACCTATCCTAAATGGTCCAACTGTTCATCTAGGCTGATTGCTCTTGGGATGGTAGTTACCCCTGCGGGACAGCAGAGGGGAACTATTTGGTACTACATGGAGTATTATTCAGGGCTTATTAGAATTAAGAAAAGCAATTTGCCTGTCCTGTTTGGGGTATAGACTGGTATCATAGCTCATCTCTTATGCGGCCATTTTCTACTAATTCTGTTGAATGGCAGGAAGTAAAAGAGGTAAACTTAATATAAGCTAGATGATTTAAGCTATAAGGATTTTTAACAGGTCAAACCAAACAAAAAGGCTTACTTTAAAAGAAATAACTGACCAAAGACCTAAAGATATAATAATAAAAAAACCTGTTCAAAAATAAGACAAGCCCCAATAAAAGAAACACACACATACACAAGCACAATAGTAATAAAAAATCAAGTAGCTATGGTCCCCTGAACAGGAACTAGCAAGGTCTTTGAGACCGAGGCAGCTACAGTACAGGAAGCTGGACTTGCTTCTCTGACCCTGGGCAATGTCCCACTGCAGAGGGGCCCTGAGGTCCATATCCTTGGTGAGACAGCTCTAGAATAAGCAGCTTTCACCTTCACACACACACTGCCACAAGCCAGGTACTTGGCATTCATTTTTAAACACATTTAGTTGCTTTCCCTTTTCATGCTTTCACCCATCCCTACCCACACTCTACCTTCTAAAAAAAGAAAAAACAGCTACAACATCCAAACTGATATTCCTAATATTGTTTATTACCCAATAAACCATCAACCAAGTGGAAGTTTTATAGGGTTGGAGTTGACATGGTGAAAATTATAGGATCGAGTAAGAAAAGGAGTAGAAAGAGTCTTAAAAAATTGCTTCCCATGAGGACTCAGCTGGGCAAAAGGGCAAGCAAACCCAGAATGGGAAAGTTGGAAGAATCAAGGAGCTGAGCCCTCCTCCTTGATATCTTCCTAACTTCTTTTCAGTGTTTAGGAAGCCTAATACCCCACTGGAGCCCAACATAAACCTCTTACACTTCTCATTTGCAGTTGTCTATCCCATCACTCTTTCGTTCACTAAATGGTAAGCTAAGAGGAAGATCTCTGGCCAAGCACCTATGTGCCTTGTACAGAATAAATGCCCCATAAATGTTTGCTGGTCCTGTACGTGAGAATGAAAAACAAAGGCACCAGCAGGAGATGGTCTCCTCTAGAGAAGTAAGGAGAAATTGAGGGATGTACAAGAGCTTGAGGAGAATAAGAGTCCCAAAGAGTAAAATGAAAGAGGGCGGCGATGTCAGTTAAAGGGTGATTTGGGTCTTGGAAAATGTAGGAGAGAATAAATGTTTGGGAAAAAATTTCAAAGGGCAGAGGTTAACAGTGGGGGTGGAGCTGCAAATTCCAGGCTCTACAGAAACCTGGAGAGACATCAGCAGGGGAGAAGGGAAGTTACAAATATCCATCTGCCACATTCAACTTGTTCTGTTACATAAGCTAAAAACTGACTATTTGCATGAAAGGTGACAGGTATTAGGACATGAAGAATCACTCCAAAATGTTTATCTACTCTGAGTAGAGTAACATATGACAAATGTTGGCTTTGACCTACATTAAAAATGATATTATCATCCATTTGTAATTACTATTCAGAGGAAGTCAGACCACTACCATATCTAAAATGTAATTGAACACACTAAGAATAAAGAACAGTTTGATGTAGTCCTACTTGTTGATTTTTGCTTTTGCTATTTGTGCTTTTGGTGTCACATCCAAAAAATTATTGCTAAGGCCAATGTCGAGGAGGTTCTCCCTGTTTTCTTCTAGGAGTTTTACAGTATCAAGTCTTATGTTTAAGTCTTTGATTTATTTTGGGTTAATTTTTGTGAGTAAGATAAGGGTCCAATTTCATTTTTCTACATGTGTTTATCCAGTTTTCCCAACACCATTTGTTGAAGAGACTATCCAAACTTAAAAGCTTCCGCACAACAAAAAAAACAATCAACAAAATGAAAAGGCAATGTTTAGAATGGGAGGAAATTTTTGCAAACCATATACTGAATAAGTGTTTAATATCCAAAATATATAAAGAACGCATGCAACTCAATAACAAAAAAAGTAATCTGATTCAAAAAATGGGCAGAGGAACTAAATAGAAATTTTTCTAAAGAAGACATCCCAATGGTCAACAGGTACATGAAAAGTGATGCTCAATATCACTAATCATCAGGGAAATGCAAATCAAATACCACAATGAGATATCATCTCACACCTGTCAAAATGTCACCATCAAGAAGAAAAGAGGTAAGCGTTGGTGAAGATGTGGAGAAAAGGCAACCCTTGTACACTGTTGGTGGGAATGTAAATTGGTTCAGCCACTGTGGAGAACAATATGGCAGTTCCTCAAAAAATTAAAAATAGAACTACCATATGATACAGCAATCCCACTTCTGGGTATATACCCAAAGGAAATGAAAACAGAATATTGAAGAGATACATGCACTCTGACTCCCATGTTTATTGCAGCATTATTTGCAATAGCCAAGATATGGAAACAACGTAAGTGCCTGTCAAAGGATGAATGAATAAAGATGTGTGTGTACATATATATATATATATATATGTACACACACACACATATAATAGAATATTATTCAGCCATGAGAAAGGAAATCTTGCCATTTGTGACAACATGGATGAACCTTGAGGACATTATGTTAAGTGAGATAAGCCAGACAGAGAAAGATAAAAATTGTATGATATCACTTACATGAGAATCTAAAAAAGCCAAACCTTGTAATAACAGAGAGTAAAATAGTGAGTACCAGGGACTTAGGGGTGGGGAAACAGGAGAGGCATTGTTTTAGGGTACAAACTTGCAATGAGCAGTAAATAAGTGCTAGAGATCGAATGTACAGTATAGTGAATATAGACAACAATATTGTACTATAATCATCAAACTTGCTAAGAGACTAGATTTTAATTATTCCAACCACAAAAAAGAAATAACAATTATGTAGGTGATAGAGGTACAAACTATTGCTACAATGGCAATCATAGTATAATATATAAATGTATCAAATCAACATATTGCACATCTTAAATTCACACGTTATATGTCAAATATATTTCAATTTAAAAAACACAAAGAACAAAGAACAGGGACTAAGAACTCTACTATCTCCAGAGACTTCCTCTTAACCAACTTCAAATGGTCCTTTTAGATTTTTTAAAACTCAATTATGTATAGTCCACCTGTGGATCATACATTCACACAAGCGTCTCCCAAAATTGCTTTCCTACCCCCATCAGTTCTTTTTTAATTTGTATTCATTCTGTTAACAGTCATTCAATGCAGATTGGGCACAGACTATAAAGCAGGTACTATGCCAAAGGCCAGAAATTCAGTGGTAAGCAAAATAGACAGTGCCCTAAAGGAGCGTACTGTCCTTTTTGTGTTCCCTGGGGCTGAGTCCTTAGCCACAGAGATGACCTCCTTTTGTTCTATCATTTTTATTAAGAAAATTGTCAAACATACAGCAAAGTTGAAATAATTTTATAGGGAATATCTGTGTACTCAACTGCTTAGATCTTACCATTAACATTTTACTATACTTGTGTAACACATTATCAGTCTAATTTGTGTTTGATGCATTTCAAAGTAAATTACAGATATCAGTACACATTCCCCTCAAATACTTTAGCTTGCATATCATTAACTGATGTTCAATATTTTAAAGTTTTCTTAAAGGTAAAATTTATATACCATGAAATGCTCAAATTTTAAATGAATAACCAATGGGTTTTGACAAATACACACACTCGTGTCACCCAAGCATGTATCAAGATGTAGAACACTACCATCATCCCCAGAAAGCCCCTTCAAGCCTCTTTAAGTCTTCTTTTTTACCATTAATCTTGGAATCTAAGAGTTACATAACAATTCCCCACTTTTCACTCAGCATATACATACATATGTCCAATTATATTCCTCTTTCCCCAGATCTCTCTCATGACTGCACACTCTAAATAAATGTAATGACCAAAAAAGTAGCATTACAACTTACATCAGTCATAACATTGTGATGTTGTTACAAGGAAGTCAGTCAGAAGATAATAGCACCCAGCAAATGTATGCAACATCACATAGACAGCTCCAGTGCAGGTGATTCTTGTGGTGTCCTTCAAGAAAAGGCCTTGACCTTTTCTGCAATTACCATTCACATTGTTCAATAATCCCATGTTGGCAGCTGGCTTCAGATCCCTCATTGCCAATTATCTTGAATTAACTTTTTAGTATCCCTAAATTTTGCTTTTATAAGAATAGTTGCATTTATCAACATTCCAGCAGAAAAGTACAGTCAAGGTTAATAAAATTAGTATTAAAGCTTCTAAAGTTTGGACATCAAATGATCTTGTGAACAGGTGAGCAGTGTAGTTTTCTTCTGATAAACCAGCACCATTCCTAATGAAGGGATTAACCACTATGAAGGAATGAAGAATCTTCTCAAATGACTCCAGGAATCAGATGCTTGAACTCTTCCTCCTGACTCGGCTGATGTGGATAAGACAGACTCTGAAATCCAAGCTAGGCCACATGGGGAAGGACACAAAGGCTTCCTGCAGATCTCTAAGAATAGCAAGTGATCCAAGATTGTACACTTTCAGTTTATATGAACAAAGCTGTTCACCATTTCAACATTTGACGTCATCCACCAGCTAGGCACTAACACCGTCTGTCACATAGAATGCTTGGAATTTCCTCTTTGTAAGAGCTGGAGAGTTTCAAGTACAAACCTTACATTTTAATAAAATGACACATGCTATTACATCTAGGGATTTAGGATATTTCCCCCTTGGATTATTAAATCAGGACATACTCATCCAATCAAATACTTAACCAACACACTAAAAGACAAACATATTGTGTCTAAGATACAGCATTTAAGCAATTCTATGAACACTGTTTGATAACATTCTAAATAAAATAACTGCTCAAATCACTTTCTTCCTAATCTTCTCCTTTGGACACTAAATCCATCTTGTCTTTTCTTTATATTCACCTCTGAATCTTCAGTGTCTAGCATAGTATCTGACATCAAGTAGCTCTCAGGGAAGTGAATGAATGCTTTGATTCATTACGTATATAGAAAACAGACAAATACTGGTAAAACAAGGGTAGAAATTCTCAAAGATATTATTTTACTTTTTCTTCCATCCTGAGCCTCAGATGAAATGAATTCACCTTTTTAAGCTGCCACATTCTCTTTTTACTGTGATTCATTTTAAAATTCAAAGCACAGTGAGACACAATGCTTTGAAATTTGAAATACCTTAAGCTTTCTGCCTTAGAGTAAAGCCAGATGATCTAAACATGCATCATTTTAAAAACACACTAAGAAAAACTGGATGGCAAGCACTATGCACTTGAACTGTTTTACTAAACGCTGCTCAGTCCCATTCTGTTTTTTAAATCGGTAAACCTTCCTTCCCTTAAATTACAATTTTATTAGCTTATTAAAACTTCCAACTATAATTTTTAGTGAATTCCTTCTTGACAAACTGCCCTAGACTCCTCCTCACATCCCTGGTCTGGGAAGAGCAGGTCAGTCAGGACATCTTCCAGGCACTGCTCAGCACTAGAACTGTGTCTCCTGGAAGAGAGAGAAATCTCAACCACAGCATCAGCTGCTGCTCTTACTGCCTTTTCTCCTTTTACCCAGTGAACAGAAGTCAGCTGTGCGCGGTGCTGCAGAGCTCATTACAGATACCTGTTTATGACACGATGGCAGAAGCTGCACCCCTTGTGGCAGTCAGAGATAGGAGGAAATGGTCTCCTAACAGATCAGATCATTTCTAGCTAAGTAAAACAGAACTGTGTTCCACATCCCTCTTAAAATTTTACCTTGCTGACTTTATACAACTTTGGAATGAGATAAACGCTTCCCTAACCAAAATAAAGAATAGAAAAAATTATTCAAAAGCTAATTATATATTATTTTCTTACCATAAACTAGAATGACCTTGATAAGCAACTGCCTCTGCTAATTAAAAATGAATTCAGATGAATTATTCAAAAACCAAAGTTGTCTTAGTTGGTAAACATTCCCCTACACTCAACAGATTTATAGGTATACATCTTACAGCCAGTTTACCTTGGAGGGTCTATCTGATGTCACATTGCAATCACACTTTATGAGCATTTTACTGTGATTTCCTTTTTAATGGAGGGACAAGTGTTGGCTAACACTCAGAATGTTACTACTTTATAGGGTAGAACCTCAAGGACTCATCCATAGTGACTGTGTGTTCAGAGTGAACCCAAAAGGTCTTTTCTGGGACAATCATGGTTTTGCCACAGGTACGTCCCTGACATCTGCTACAGGCCTGAATGTTTGTGTCCTCCCCAAATTCACATTACATCCTAATGCCTAATGTGATGGTATTTGGAGGTGAGATCTTTGGGGGTTATTAGGTCATGAGAGTGGATCCCTCACGAATGAGACTGGTGCCCTGATAAAAGGGACCCCAGAGAGCTCCCTTGCCCCTTCTACCATATGAGGACACAGTGAGAAGGTGCTGTCTATGAACAGGGAGTGGGCCATCACCAGACACAGAATCTGCCAGGCCTTGATCCTGGACTTACCAGCCTCCAGAACTCTGAGAAATAAATTTCTGTTGTTTATAAGTCGCCTACTCTATGGTAATTTGTTATAGTAGCCCAAACAGACTAAGATGGCACCCTTCCATGCAGAGCTGAGTGAGCACTCAATTTGGGCACATATCTCTATTAGACCAAGAACTGAAGAATACTCTGAACCTGTCCCTCCTGTTTCCTCTATCTTTACCACCATCTATGAAGTTATAAAAGCCCAAAACTTTCAAGCTAAAAAATTTAATCCCCCCATAACCCGTCATCCTCCTATGTACTCTCAGGGCCCAGTCACTTCTCCCCACTGCTGCTGGCACTGCAAGAACATCCTCAGGGTGTGCTTGTCGCTAGGCTCAATGCCCCACCCCACCCCCAACTCATTCTTCACATTATTTCTGGTGAATTTTCTATAAAACAGACCTAATTATGTGCTCTCCTATCCCCTCTACTTTCCAGACTGAGTCTATACCTAGCACAAAGTACAAGCCCTTCATGTTCTGGATGCTGCTAGCTCGCTAGCTGTATCCAGAGCCACACCCTTTCCTCTCTATAATCAGCCTCCTTCACTCTCCTCAAATGAGATATTTTGCACCCAAATCTTTTTACCTGCTGTCCCCAATCCTAGCTAGATCCTCCAACTCATCCTTCAGATCTCAGGACAGTTCTAATATCCTGAGGCTGCCTGTCTCAGGAGCCCTCTCTGCCTTCCCACCCCCCCCCGTTCATGTCTTGGCACTCTCTCACCCATCACGCTGTAGCTGGCTGCTTATAAGACTGTCACCACTACTGGACTGGCAACTCCATTAAGGTGTTAACATGATTGTATCCCCAGCACTTGGCACTCTAAAAATATCTGTTGAATGAAAGAAGAAATGAAAGTATGTCAGCAGCGTAACTTTAAACTCACTGCCACCTAATACTTATCAAGAGACAGTCTAAAAGAAACAAAATCTATCGAGGATTAACTTCAAAATTTCATCTGTACTATTTCCTCTAGATATCCTAAAAAATACTCCTGGATTAGGTCTATCAGGACATTTAAAAAAAATTATCTGTATTGTAGAAAGCATTACCAATTAATATGAATAATAGCTAAAATTCACTGAGCATCTACTATACTGACACTGGTAGCAGACCACCATGTTTCATTAAGTTTAACATACCCCACAGTATTTTTATCTCCATTTCACTCATTTAGGAACTATGCTCAGAGATGCTCAAAACATTCCCATGATAAGAGAGCCAATAAATACTATAAAATCCACAATCTCATTGAATAGCACTGAGCTTTTCTACTGGCAGCTTGCACCAAGACATTATGAGAAATAATCCCCATTAAACTGTTTATTATATTTGCTCTATTATATTGTCTTATTTCTATATTATATCTTTATCCTTATAAGGAGATTTTTCTAAGGTATCACTACCAGATGTAGCAGTGCTTTTTATGTGCACTGGATCTGTTTGCATGCAGGGTGGCGACTAAGTCTCCTCCTTTACCACTGCTTGCTGTTTCTTCATGTAGATTTCCACACTTGTTGAAACCTTGTATTTTTAAAGCCATTCAAAATCCACTTTGGAACAAGATAGGATATATAAACAAACAAATAAATGTGAATTGCTGACTGAGATCCACGAAGAATCAGAAGTACTGGGGCAGAGGTGGTAGTCCAGAGGTGATGAGTCCTTGGTAGGTAAGATAAGTGAGGGGCGAGCGCCTGGCAGGAAGGAGAAACAGAAGGCAACAAGCGGGGAACTGAATAAGTCAGCATGCCACTGACTGGAGCTTCCAACTTAAGAATTATAGTCCAATTTCAGATACCATGTACTGAGCTGCTAATACTTACTGGATGCTTGCACATGGCATTTTCATAATCTCCTTGAACAAGCCAATGAGATACTTATTAATGCTCTGTGTCACAGCTGTGGAAAAGGAGAATCATGGCAATTAAAGAGCTTGTCCATGCATATCTAACATCCTGACTTTTCCAGCTGCTACCTAAAGTTTAGGCTTCCAATTAACCTGCATCAGGGAGCTACAGGGGCAGGCAATTAATAGTCCTCTGAGAGCCTGACAAGCATATGGGCATTTCATATGCCTTTTGAACACTGATGAGTTTCGGCTCATTCTCAAATAGTGGGAGCCACTAAGAACAAAGACAGTGGCTTGGACAATCACAAAGCTTTGAAAAATAACCAGGAGCTTGGGCTGGGCTGATTGACAAGGTACATCTCCTACATGAGGCCAGTCTGTTAAGACTGGGAGAGGTGGCTGTTTTATCTAATCCACAAAACCAACACAGAGAGTCAAGAAAAATGAAGAAACAAGGGATCCGTCCCAAACAAAAGAACAAAATAAATATCTAGAAACCAACCTTAATGGAATGGAGATAAGTGATTTATCTGATAGTTCAAAATAACGGTCAGACAGATGCTCACTGAGTTCAGGAGAGCAATGCATGAACAAAGTAAGAACTTCAACAAGAGATAGAAAATATTAAAAAAGTATCAAACAAAAATCATAGAGTTGAAGAACAGAAAAATTCAATAGAGGGGTTCAAAAGCAGTCAAGATCAATCAGCAAAAATGAACTCAAATACAGGGCAGTGGAATTCATTCAAAAAGAGGAGCAGGGGCCAGCCCCACGGCATAGTGGTTAAGTGTGCTCCGCTTCAGTGGCCTGGGTTTGCAGGTTTGGATCCCAGGCACAAACCTACACTACTCATCAGCCATGCTGTGGTGGCAACCCACATAAAAAATAGAGGAAGACTGGCACAGATGTTAGCTCAGGTCTAATCTTCCTGAAGCAAAAAAAGAGGAAGATTGGCAACAGATGTTAGCTCAGGGCGAAATCTCCTCAGGGCAAAAAAAGAGAGGAGTAAAAACAAGGAAAAAGTGAAGATAGCTTAAGGACTTATGGGACAACATCAAGGGGACTAATATATGCATAATAGGTACCCAAGAGGGAGAAGAGAGAGGGAAAAGGAGATAAATTCAAAGAAATATTGGCTGAAAACTTCCCTAACCTGGGGAAAGAAACAGACATCCAGATGCATTCAAAAGTTCCAAATAAGACAAATCCAAAGAGACACACACAAAGATATACTATAACTACAGTAGTTGCCCCTTATCTGTGGAGGATATGTTCCAGGACCCCCAGTCGATGTCTGAAAGCACAGATAGTACCAAACCCCATATATACTATGCTTCCTCCTACACTAAGCACTTATCACATACTGTGGCCATTAACTTGTGCAGTTTGAGGTGCGACAACAAAACTAGCATGAATTTCTTTTTCACAATTTCATGGCTAGAAGATTCATTCTTACTGTAGATCTTAGCAACCTTAGCATACAACTTTTTTTCTTTCCTTATTAAGTTGAGAACTTTACCTTTTCATTTAAAGGAAACGTTTTACAGCTTCTCTTTGGCATATCCAAATTGCCAGTATTACTTCTTTTGTATTTTGGGGCCAATATTAAGTAAGATAAGGGTTACTTGAGCACAAGCACTGTGATATCACTACAGTCGATCTAATAATCAAGACGACTACCAGGTGACTAGCAAGTGGTTGGCATATACATTGTGGATATGCCAGGAAAGGGACAATTCACATCCCAGGCAGGACTAAGAGGGATGGCATGAGATTTCATCATGCTACTCAGAATGGTGTGCAATTTAAAACATGAATTGTTTATTTCTGGAATTTTCCATTTAACATTTTCAGACCACAGATGACCACACGTAACTAAGACTGTGAAAAGCAAAACCGTAGATAAGGGAAGACTACTGTAAATCATCAAATGTTAAAGAAAAAGAATCTTAGAAGCAGCAAGAGGAAAGCAACTTGCTACAACAAGGGAACCCCCAAAAGACCATCAGTGGATTTTTCAGCATACACCTAGCAGGTTAGAAGGGAGTGGATGGTATATTCAAAGTGCTGAAAGAAAGCAACTGCTAATCAAAAATACTCTACCTGGCAAAGCTGTCCTGAATTGAAGAAAAGATAAAGAGTTTCCCAGAAAAACAGAAGCTGAGTCAGTTCATTACCATTAGACTGGCCTTACAAGAAATGTTAAAGGGAGTTCTTTAAATTGAAATGAAAGGACTAATTAGTAACATGAAAACATATGAAAGTACAAAACTCACAGGTAAAGGTAAATAAATAGTTAATTCAAAAATAGTCTAAAATTGTAATGGTTGTGAGTAAATTACTTATAATTCTAGTATCAAGGTTAAAAGACATAAGTATTAAAAATAACTATAACTACAATAATTTGTTAATGTATACACAATATAAAAAGGTGCAAATTGTAACATGAAAAGCAAAAAGGGAGAAGTGTAAAACTTTACCACTTTCACACGTGTTCAAGATAAATAGTTATCAACTGAAAATAGACTGTTATAACTAAGAGATGTTTTATGTAAGCCTTACGGTAACTATAAAACAAAAACCTATAGTAGATATACAAAAGATAAAGAGAAAGGAATCAAAACATCACTACAGAAAATAATCAAATCACAGAGGAGGAGAGCAAGAGAGGTGAAAAGGAAAAAAGGAAGTACAAAACAAGACCCAACATTATGCTGCCTACAAGAGACTCATTTCACCTTTAAGGATACACACAGACTGACAGGGAAGGGATAGAAAAACACATTCCATGAAAATGGAAACCAAAAGAAGGAGGGGAAGCTATACTTATAGCAGATAAAATAGACTTTAAGCCAAAAACTGTAACAAGAGACTAAGAAGGTCACTATATAGTATTAAGGAAATCAATTTCATCAAGAGGATACAACTGTAAATACACCAAAAAGAGGAGCATCTAAATATATAAATAAATTCAATAGGCATGAAGGGAGACAGATAGAAATACAATTATAGTAGGTACTTCAATACTCCACTATGATCTTCAACAGACAGATCATTCAGACAGAAACTCAATAAGGAAACACTGGACCTAGACATATTATATAAGATGGACTTAATAGACATTTAGAGGATATTCCATCCCAAAACAAGAGAACACACATTCTTCTCAAGAACATGTGGAACATTTTCGAGGATAAATCATATGTTAGGCCACAAAACAAGTCTGACTAAATTTAAGAGACTGAAATCATACCAACCATCTTTTCTGACCACAATGGTTTGAACTAGAAATCAATTACATAAAGAAAACTGGAAAACTCACAAATATGTGGAGATTAAAAAACATGCTCATGAACAACCAGTGGGTCAAAGAAGAAATCAAAAAATACTTTGAGACAAATGAAAATGGAAATACAACATACCAAAACTAATGGGACATAGCAAAAGCAGTTCTAAGATGGAACATAGCTATAAATGCCTACAGTAAGAAAAAAAAAGCTCTCAAATAAACAACCTAACTTTATACTCAAAGAATCATAAAATGAACAACAAACTAAGCCCAAAGTTAGTAGAAGAGGAGAAAAGATAAAAAAATCAAAGTGGAAATATATAATATAGAGATTAAAAAGACAATAGAAAAGATCAGTGAAACCAAGAGCTGTTTTTTAAATAAGATAAACAAAACAGTCAAACCTTTAGCTAGACTTAGCAAGAAAAAAAAAGGACTCAAGTAAATAAAATCAGAAATTAAAGAGCAGACTTTACAACCAATACCACACAAATACAAAGGGTCATAAGAGACTACTATGAACAATTATACACCAATAAATTGGACAATCCAGAAGAAATGGATAAATTCTAGAAACATACAACCTACCAAGATTGACTAATAAAGAAATAGAAAGTCTGAACAGACCAATTACTAGTAAGGAGATTGAATCAGTAATCAAAATCTCCCAGCAAACAAAAGTCCAGGACCTGATGGCTTCAATGATGAATTCTATCAAACATTTAAAGAAGAATTAAAATCAATCCTTCTCAAACTCTTCCAAAAAACAGAACAAGGGAACACTTCCAAGCCCATTTTATCAGGCCAGCATTACCCTGATACCAAAACCAGTCAAGGATGCTACAAGAAAAGAAAATACAGGCTTAATATCCTTGATGAAGACAGATGTAAAAATCCCTGACAAAATATTAGCAAACCAAATACAATACATAAAAAGGATCATACACCATGATAAGTGGGACTGATTCCAGGGTTACAAAGGATGGTGCAACATCTGTAAATCAATCAATGTGACACAGTATATTAACATAATGATGATGCAAAATCATATGATCATCTCAACAGATGCAGAAAATGCATTTGACAAAATTCAATATGAATTCATGATAAAAACTCTCAACAAACTGGGTATAGAGGGAATCTACTTCAACATAATAAAGGCCATATGACAAACCTGCCGCTGACATCATACTCAACAGTGAAAAGCTGAAAGCTTTTCCTCTAAGATCAGGAACAAGACAAGGATGCCTACTCTTGCTACTTTCACTCAGCATAGTACTGGTATTCCTAGCCAGAGCCATTAGGGAAGAAATAAAAGAAATCCAAATCAGGGAAGTAAAACAGTCTCTGTTTGCAGACAACATGATTTTTTTTATTTTTGAGGGGGATTGGCCCCGCACTAACATCTGTTGCCAATCTTCCTCTTTTTTCTCCCCAAAGCCCCAGTACATAGTTGTGTATCACAGTTGTAGAGTTGTAGCTCCTCTACATGGGATGCCGCCTCAGCATGGCTTGATGAGCGGTGTGTAGGTCTGCACCCAGGATCTGAACCAGCGAACCCTGGGTCGCCGAAGCAGAACATGAGAACTTAACCACTACGCCACCAGGTCAGCCCCTAACAGGATTTTATATATGAAAACCACAAATGACTCCACAAAAAAATGTTAGAACTAATAAACAAATTCAGTAAAGTTGCAGGACATAAAATCAATATACAAAAATCAGTTACGTTTCTATCCACGAACAATGATCATTCCAAAGCAAAATTAAGAAAACAATCCCATTTACAATTGCAACGATAAGAATAAAATACCTAGGAATAAATTTAACCAAGGAGGTGAAAGATCTCTACACTGAAAACCTTAACATACTGATGAAAGAGACTGAAGACAAAAATAAATGGGAAGATATCCCGTGCTCATGGGTTGGAAGAATTAATATTGTTAAAATGTCCATAAGTACCCAAAGGAATCTACAGTTTCAATGCAACCCCTATCAAAATTCCATGGCGTTTTCAAAAAAAAAAAAGAAATCCTAAAATTTGTATGGAACCACAAAAGACTCCAAATAGCCAAAGCAATCTAAAGAAAGAACGAAGCTTGAAGTATCATGCTCCCTAATTTCAACCTATATTACAAAGCTATAGTAATCAAAACAGTATAGTATTGGCATAAAAACAGACAAACAGATCAATGGAACAGAATAGAGAGCCCAGAAATAAAACCATGTATGTATGGTCAATTAATTTATCGCAAAGGAGCCACGAATATACAATGGTGAAAGGATAGTCTCTCCAATAAATGTTTTTGGGAAACTGGACAGCGACATCCAAAGGAATGAAACTGGACCCCTATCTTACAGCATATACAAAACTTAACTCAAAATGCATTAAGGACTTCAGCGTAGGACCTGCAACCATAAAACTCCTAGAAGGAAATACAGGCAGTAATCTCTTTGACATAGGTCTTGGCAATGGGTTTTTGGATTTGACACCAAAAGCAAAGGCAACAAAACAAAAATAAATAAGTTGAACTATATCAAACTGAAAAGCTTCTGCACAACAAAGAAACCATCAAGAAAACGAAAAGGCAACCTACTGAATGGAGGAAAATATTTGCCAATCATTCATCTGATAAGGGGTTAACATCCAAAATACATAACAAATTCATACAACTCGACTGTGAAAAAACAAATAATTTGATTTAAAAATGGGCAAAGGAAATAAAAAAGACATCCAAATGGCTAAGAGGTACATGAAAAGGTCCTCGACATCACTGGTCACCAACTAGGCACCTTGGTGGGTTTGGAAGCATTTAACTGTTTTTCCAAGTTGTTTTTTCCCCTTTTTGTTATGCAACTACCAACTACCCTGAACCAGACCAAGCCTCACCACAGGAGCTACGTCCACGACCTTTGCCTTATTTTTAATGCTAAGATGTCTCCCTGAGGAGCTGAGGCCTCATTACCATAACCTGCAGTGTATGTGGAAGCATGTTTTCCACCTAAGCCTGTGCAAGTGAATACCAGCCTCTTCCTTTTGCATATTCCCCATTCGAAATAAAGGTTCCTGCTTCCCTTTGTTCGGGGACAGCCAGGACTTTGGAAATGATTCCACGTGGCCTCCTCTTTGCTGCAAATACACTTCACTTTGTGAGACAACTTCCACTGGTGTAGAATCTTATTTAACTCACCAGGAGGCGAGCCCACTTGGTTTGGTAACATCACTAATCACCAGGGAAGTGCAAATCAAAACCACAATGAGACATCACCTCACACTTGTCAGAATGGTTACCATGAAAAAGATAAGAGATAAGAAGCGTTGCTGAGGATGTGGAGAAAAGGGAGCCCTTGTGCACTGTTGGCAGCCACTATAGAAAACAGTATGGAGGTTCCTTGAAAAATTAAAATAGAACTACCATATGATTCAACAATTCCACTTCTGGGTATAATCCAAAGGAACTGAAAACAGGATATCGAAGAGATATATATGCATTCCCATGTTCACTGCAGCATTATTCACAATAAGTAATATACAGAAACAACCTAAGTGTCAGTCAATGGATGAATGGATAAAGAAGATGTGTTATATATTTCTACAATGGAATATATTCAGCCATGAGAAAGAAGGATATCCTGACATTTCTGACAACATGGATGGAACTTCAAGGCATTATCCTAAGTGAAATAAGCCCGACAGAGAAAGACAGATACTGCACGGTATCACTTATATGTGAAATCTAACAAAAACAAAATGTCCAACTCATAAAAACAGAGTAGAAAAGTGGTTTCCAAGGGTTTACGGGTGAAGGACATATGGAGAGGCCGTTAAAAGCATACAAACTTTCAGCTGTAAGATGAAAAAGTTCTGAAGATCTAATGTAAAACATGGTGACTATAGTTGTTAACATTGTATTAAAAAATTGAAATTTGCTAAGAGAGTGGAAGTTGAATGTTCTCACCAAAAAAAAAAAAAAAAGATATATGAGAGGTTATGAATGTGTTAATTAACTAGATGGGGAGAAACTTCACAATGTATACATATATCACACCACAATGTACACTTTAAATATCTTTCAACTTCATTTGTCAATTATACCTCAATAAGGCTTAAAAAAAAGAGAAATCACAGAGGATGATGCTAACTTTCAAGATATGTATCAGTAGCAGTTAGTTTTGATTTAAACATTTTCCTATAAATTTTACCTGGTTCCTGTATTCCGGAAAGTGTGTAAAGTTGGAATGTGGTGTGAGTTTGATGCATCATGCCCAACTTCACAATCTTTACATCCACCAGTTGTGAGATGTAGAAAGAATTTTACTTAGAGGAATGCAAAGCTATTGGAAAACCACAGCCTTGACGCTGCACGAACTTACACATTATTTCTTACTTTGGTTTAAAATATCAAAGCATGAATTTTTTTAACTGAGATTTTGAGATAGCTTAAAATTTTCAAAAGGTATTAAACCAATTCTGTTTCTCAGGCAGCAAGATGTAAAAGTTTTCTATTTTCCTGCTGATTAATGGAATTGACTCTAATTGGCAATGAGTGTCAAAGTCGCTGTTTTAAAAAGTGCATCTGTGGTATTAACATTTGCTTATATTTAGGGTGTCCTTTTCACATTTCAAGGTACTGATGGTATCATATTACTTATGTAGCCTAGTTTATGTAGTTCAGAATAGAGTAGAAGCAACTAAAAAAAAAAGAAACAGAAATTCTCATCCGCAAAACTGAATGTTAGAAGCAATCTTGAGATGTTCTGAGGAGAAATTATTTATTTTTTGTGAGGAAGATTAGCCCTGAGCTAATATCCATTGCCAATCCTCCTCTTTTTGCTGAGGAAGATTGGCCGTGGGCTACATCTGTACCCATCTTCCTCTACTTTATACATGGGACGCCGCCACAGCATGGCTTGATAAGCAGTGCGTAGGTCTGCTCCTGGGATCTGAACCTGTGAACCCCGGGCTGCTGAAGCAGAGTGCATGAACTTAACCACTATGCCACCAGGCCAGCCCCAGGAGAAATTATTTTAAATATGAATTCTATACCTAGTTAGAGAGCATTCAGATGGAAAAGCAATGATTATGAAAGTATTTGTAGATACACAAGGACTCAGAAACAGACCTTCTCTAGAGTTAAGATTTGTCAAAGGTAATTTACAGAAAATGAATGTTTAATCCAAGAAAGAATCTATATAAAATATAGGCTAAATAGTAAAAAGCAAAGAACCTAGTAAGACTTATAGTTAAGTTGAAATATATAGTGTTTAATAAAGTTAAAAAATCTAAAACTAAATTCTTAAATGACTATAGCATAAAAAGCAATAAGAAAAAAGGGGGAAATAATAGTGTGCTAAGATTTTGTCTTTTTGGTAAGGCAGGATATAGAAAGTAATTAATTTTAGAAATGGACATGTAAAACATGTAAGAATAACCACTTAAGCAATAGAAAATAGATGAAATAACTTCTAAGTCTACTAGATAAAAAAATATGGGACGAAAAAAATTGATCCATCTAATAAAAGAAGGAAATAACAGGTTAAACTTATAACAACCTAGCTTAAATAATATCAACTTCATGTCAATATTATACAAACACTCTGCTTTTGTACATCTCCATCTCTTCCCCTTTATATTGTGATTGTCACAGATTACATCTTTATATATTATATGCCCATTAACAAAGGTTTATAATTAGTGGTGTGTGTATTTGCCTACTATATAAGAAAAAGAGAGAAATTACAAATAATACCAAAAGTACAATAACACAAGTAAAGACCACTGGTGGTAGTCCCCTGGAATTCAGACACAACAGACCTAACCGTCTGCCAATAGATGCAAGTCTATTCCTCAATATTTGCCTTGATTCTTACATGAAAGGTAGGAAATAAGTTAAAAATAAAACAACATGAGACAACAGGATAGAATGCACTATCCTTCATGTGTACATTTTAATCAGAGTATGTTTCTGGAAAACTTGGCAAGATATGGGGAGGATGGTGAACTGAGTTTGGAAGCCTTTGCTGGACCGCCTGTCTACCTTCCTTAACAGCTTTCCCTAAACTAGGGGAGAAGGGGCTAAAGGTGACAATAACTCAGCTACATTTGTCTTCAGAGCAGCATTTCAGGACAACATTGCTGCTTTCAAGTAATCCAAATAAAAACCTTCCTTTCCTAAAACACTCTCCTATTTCCCATTGTCACTTCCTCAGTAGTTGAAGAGAATCTATGAAACATTTACTTCCAGAACATAAAGTTGCTTCTCCAGAGATCTAAAGTAACTTAAGAAATATTAAAGAATTTGTTTTCTATAACCAAGTGTTCATGACACTACTGGTAAAAATGATGAAAGACACAGCCCAAGCAGATTTGAGAGCCAAGAATTTTGAATGTTAATTATGACCTAGCCACAGACTGATCCAATTGCTTTCATCAAACAACTATACTTCAATTGTATAAACTCTGTATTTTCAACTGGAAAATGGAACGACAAATTCTACTGACATCCCACCAAAGACAGCAGGTAACCAATTAATTCTCTATTTGACTGGATTCTCATTTCTTATATCAATTCTTTCTAAAAATCCTTAAGATTCTAGATGGCAGAATAAAATCAAACAGGCATTTATATTTTCTGTTGCCAGGGGAAAAGGTCTAAGGTCAACTTTGGAAAGGGAATAGAGATTTAGAACTCTGTTTTTACATTATTGACTTGTCTGAAGAGAAAACATGCAAAATGGCAACTTGACCTGTTCAGAGATCTCCCAAACACAGAGCTGATCCTCAGTTCCGTTAGAAAGTGGCCCAGTGTTTCACAACACTCAAAGTGTGATGTTGTGATTGGGGTTGGAATAATCTTTTAGGCATTGGCATTCCTGCTATTTTGCTCTTTGGAATATTCTTACAAGATTATAATCCCTAAAACAGCTAGGGATGGCATTTTTATTAAGCAAAATTATTGAGTAAGCTCATAATCAATAGACAGTCATTTTCAAAATATTACTTTTAATTTTCTCAAAATATCCATGAATGTTCTACACAATTAAGAGAAGCCCTATATTATTAAGAAAAAATTACTCCATAATATGCTTAGGATTTGTGGTCAAACATACAGAAAACAGAACCTCTACTTAGCAGTTAACCAAACTAGTTTGATTTTTTTCCTTCTGGTCATTTTTCTTCACCCAATAAGGAATGCTGAAGGGACTCTTTACAGTGTCACCACGCCAGGCTGTGAGAAAGAATATGTCTCATGTGAAAACAATTGGAAGCCCAGTGATCATGGCTGCTTGTAAGTATTTTCCATGTTTGCTTGGCAATAATTTAGTAGGATAGCACTATTGTTAAGTGAATACTACCTATCTCTGCTACTGGAAGACCTCTGTCTTGTAAGGTTGTGGAAAGAGAATGAAAACTTCCCAAGCATTTTTATCTTAGCTAGGGTAGGAAGATCTAGTAAACTATGTGCTTTCATAGCTGCAAATACTAGCATACATGTTCCTACCCCCATTTCTGATTCCTCAAAAATGAGTTGGTTATCTAATTTCAAGATCTTCTGGGAAAACATGGAGACCATACGATCATGCTGGTCTTACAAAGCCAATTTCCACTTATGCCACAAAGCATACTAGCTCTGCACTCAAGAAGCTCACAGTGTAGAAGGAAAGACAGAAGTGTAACTGTAGGTGATTTTCTACAGTTGTGCTATAATGTGCTATAATGGAGACACGTGGAAGGCACCATGTGGCACACAAGATAGTGCAACCAAGTTTGCCTTGAATTGGGAGCAACATGGCAAGGAAGGTAGAAAGAGAAGGAGCAGGAGAAGCACAAGTTTTGTCATGTGGACCAAGGGGGTGTGAAAACACACTCCAGGAAGAACAGTGCCCACAAAGAGGTGGATACACAGCATGGACCCTTGGTGACCACAATAAGCCATTATCATTTTGAGAACACGACCAGCTACCTCTATTCTGCCCTTTGCCTTTGTCTTATAGATTATCATTATGTTGAAAATAATAAAAGAAAAAATTAAGTTAGAAAAATTAGTCAAACCTTCTTCATTCTAGCTGGGACACAGCACGTTATGCTTCTATGATGTGAACTCCCAGAAGACAGAGAACATGATTGTTTCCAAGACCTTTTAAGCAAGAATAAATCTATATTCAATAATGAAATATAATATTTTTGTTCCTATATATTATTTAACCTGATGGGTCACAATGTGTTTCTGTATCTCAAAGAATTAGTGTGCTAAGTGGAGTGTTCTTAAAGAGAGATGCTCTGGGAGAGCAACACAGTGACGCCTATCACATCTTCTCTGTCCAGGAGCTCACAGGCGAGCTCCTTGTGGCCAGGAATTCAGGGGCTGCGCTTACTAACACCCCACTCCTGTAAGACCATGGCCAGAAAGCAGAAATTTTTTAAACAGTGAGACTTTTTTGTTTGCTTTTCCAATCTTTACTTTTGCGACAAAGAGTATACACGGGCCAATTGGGAGGCTGCATTAGATATGAAGCATTCCATTCATTCAATAATGTTTAATATTTAACCATAATGTTCTTAACAGGGCTTCAAAGCTAAATCAAAATTGGCTCGTGTCTCTGCAAGTAATCGCTTGTGTTGTTGCATCAAAATTACTTATTTTGAGATTGGTGATATCTAGCTTCTCTGAAGTAAATAAACCTTGCTCTGGATAGAAAAAGTACAGTATCCTCTGACCTTAATAAATCACACTCTTTCAGAAACAAGTCAATAGTACATCTTTTTTCTAGGACTTCACTTAGTTTACCCTACATGTGTGATCTCAGGAAGCACTGTTGTACCTATAATACTCTGCAAAATTATTCCACAATTCTCTATTGAATTTCATGAGTTTTACATGATTTTCATATTCAAACACTGTTTGAAGTTGAAGCTTCTGAACCATACAGTTATAATCATGTTTCTCTGTCACAGAGAAATATATGTGGAAACAGTTGAGTTCATAATGGACCATTCTATTTATTATCATTTATCCTCAGTCATCTTGTGAAAAGGCATAGCAGATATCTGTCATTTTACAAATGAACATAATGGGGCTAAAAAAAATGGCCAGAAATGTACTGTTGGGCCTTAAACTCTGGCAACTGCAAGCTCAGTACTCTTTCTACCAAGCTTCCTCGAATGTAAGGAATCGATACTTCTCCTTGGTCTCACGGGCTCCTCAACCCAGCAACACTCTCATGGATCACCATTCTTCCCTCTGCTGCCACCATGTCACTGGTCACAACACAGTGTCTACCATCTAGGTCAGGTCAGATGCTAGCTCTCCATCAAGGGTTATTGAGCCTCACAATTGGACACTGCAGGGTGACAATTCTCAGAGACAGCCAGTGGGGTGGGAGGGGTAAGCCCTATTTGGTACTTGTACCTAATACTTGAACATGTATTTTTGCAGAGTTCTGGCTTGGTGAGATGGAGTAAGGTCTTACTAATGACTTTCCTGTGTAGTGCATGTTACTGTCAGTGTCCTGCTTAAGTTTCTTGGTACAGAATATGGGGAAATTAAGAGGAACCACCCTGAAGGGCTGTTGTGAGGTTAAATGAGATTTAGGAATTGAGCACTGTCCCTGACATAGAATGAACACTCACGTAAATGTTAGCAATTATCACTCTTGAATAAGTTTAATGATAAATTAGTTGGGACATCACTGGGATTTTGGAATCCTGTGAACTCATAGATTTGGACCTTACAACAAAGGGATTATTTGATCTTAATTCAATGTACGCATTCTAAATGTTAATACTGAACTAAGTTTTACTAAATATTCTATTTAAATTGGATTTACATATATGCCTCCACATCCACATGTGTACTACGGAAGTATGCATTTTTATTAGATAACTAATTTATGAACTGAAACAAACACCAGAGAATAAGTAACTCTCTTTTAATTCTTCTCTTCTTTTTCTGTACTTGTTTTTATTATGGTAGAACACATATCATAAATTTTACCATTTTAACCATTTTTAAGTGGACAGTTCAGTGGCATCACAATGCATAATGTTGTGTAACCATCACCACTATTTCAAGAACTTTATCACTATCCCAAACAGAAATTCTGTACCTATTACATAGTAACTCTCCATTCTCCTCACCCCTTGGGGATCTGTATTCTACTTTCTGTCTTTATGAATTTGCCTATTCTAGGTAACTCATTTAAGTGCAATCAAGTAATATTTGCTTTTTTTGTGTCTGATTTCTTTCACTAAGCATAAACGTTTTCAAGATTCATCCAAGTTGTAGTATATATTAGAATTTCATTCCTTTTTAAGGATGAATAATATTTCATTGTATGTATATACAACACTTGGTTTATCTATTCATCTGATGATGGATACTTGGGTTGTTTTCCCCTTTTGGCTATTGTAAATCACACTGCTATGAACATTGGTGTACAACTATTTGCTTGAGTTTCTCTTTTCAGTTCTTTCAGATACATACTTAGGAGTGGAATTGCTGGATCATACAGAAATTCTATATTTAACTTTTTGAGGAATAGCCAAACTATTTTCCACAGCAGCTGTGCCCCTTAAAATTCCTACCAGAGGTGTACAAAAGTTCTAATTTCTTCATGTCCTTGTCAACACTTGCTATTTCTCATGGCCATCATCATCTTGATGGGTATGAGGTGGTATCCCATTGTGGTTTCAATTTGCATTTGCCTAATGACTAATGATGCTGAGCAACTTTTCACGTGTTTATTAGCTGTTTGTATATCTCCTTTGGAGAAACGTCTATTCAAGTCCTTTGTCCATTTTCAAATTGCATTGCTTATTTTTTGACAGGGAGTTGTAGGAGTTCCTTATATATTGTGAATATTAATCCCTTAGCAGACATATGATTTGCAAATGTTTTCTCTCATTCTGTGGGTTGTCTTTTCACTCTCTTGATACTGTCCTTTGATGCACAAATGTTTATAGATTTTGATGAAGTTAATTGATCTATTTTTTAAATTGCCTGTGCTTTTGGTGTGTTATCCACACACACCAATCATTGCCAAATCCAATGTTATATAGATTTTCCACTATATTTTCATCTAACAGTTTTACAGTAATCCCCCCTTATCCAAGATTTCGCTTTCCACAGTTTCAGTTACCTGTGGTCAATTGTGGTGCTAAAATATTAAATGGGAAATTCCAGAAATTAACAATTCATAAGTTTTAAATTGCATGCTGTTCTAAATAGTGTGATGAAATCTCACACCATTCCTCTCCACCCCGCCTGGGATGTGAATCATCCCTTTTTCAGCATATCCACAATATATATGCTAACCACCCACTACTCACTTAGTAGCCATCTCGGTTATCAGATTGACAGTTATGCTATTGCAGTACTAGTGTTCAAGTAACTCTTATTTTACTGAATAACGGCCCCAAAGCAAAGGAATAGTGATGGTGGAAATTCAGATATGCCAAAGAGAAGCTGTAAAGTGTTTCATTTAAGTGAAAAGGTAAAAGTTCTCGACTTAGTAAGGAAAGAAAAAAAAACGTATACTGAGGTTGCTAAGATCTACAGTAAGAATGAACCTCCTATCAGTGAAATTGTGAAAAAGAAATTCATGCCAGTTTTGCTGTCACACCTCAGATTGCAAAAGTTACAGCCACAGTGCAGGATAAGTGCTTAGTATAGGAAAAAACAGTATACATATGGTTTGGTACTATCTGTGCTTTCAGGCATCCACTGGGGGTCTTGGAACATATCCATCACAGATAAGGGGGGACACTACTGTATAGTTTTAGCTCTTAAGTTTAGGTCTTTGATCTACTGTTAGTTAATTTTTGTATATGGCCCAACTTTGTTCTTTGGCATATGGCTACCCAGTTTCCCATCAACATTTGTTGAAAAGACTGTCCTACCCATTGAATGGCCTTGGCACCCTTATCGAAAATTATTTCAGAGATTGGTGTCAAGATGGCAGCAAAGGCAGAGAATCTATTTAAAGAAATAATAGCTGAAAACATTCCTAACCTAAGGAAGGAAACATATATCCAGGTACAAGAAGCACAGAGAACAACAAAAAAGATAAACCCAAAGAAGCCCACACCAATACACATCATAATTAAAATGTCCAGAATTAAAGACAAAGAGAGAATCCTAAAAGCCACAAGAGAAAGGCAACAAGTTACATACAAAGGAAACCCCATAAGGCTGTCAGCTAACTTCTCTGCGGAAACCGTACAGGCAAAAGGAAATGGCATGATATATTTCAAGTGCTAAAAGGAAAAAAACCTAGAGCCAAGAATACCCAGCAAGGTTATCATTCAGAACGGAAGGACAGATAGAGTTTCCCAGAAAAGCAAAATTTAAAGGAGTTTATCACCAAGAAACCAGTCCTACAAGAAATGCTAAAAGGACTTACTTAAGGAGGAAAGAGAAGACCACAAATAGGAAAAAATTATCTATTTCCATGATAAGAGGGTAATGGTAAATGCAAAAACAAGAGGTTAGATATGATATCAAAAATATAAAAGGTGGGAGGAGGGGAGTAAAAGAGTAGAGCTTTTAGAAAGAGGTCAAACTAAAAAGACCATCAACTTAATATAGATTGCCATATACATAGGTTATTACATATGAACCTCGTGGTAATTACAAACCAGAAACCTATAATCAATACACAAAAAACTAAGAGAAAGGAACCCAAACGTAATGCTAAAGAAAGCCATCAAACCACAAGGGAAGGGAGCAAGAGAACAAGAAAGAAACAGAGAAGAACTACTAAAACACACAGAAAAAAAGTAACAAAATGGTAATAAGTACATAGTTATCAATAGCTACTTTAAATGTCAATAGACTGAATGCTCCAATCAAAAGAAGTAGGGTGGTTGATCAGAAAAACAACATGACCCATATATATGCTGCATACAAGAGACACGCTTCAAACCTAAAGACACTCAAAAACTGAAAGTGAAGGGATGGAAAAAGATACTCCATGCAAATGGCAATGAAAAGAAAGCTGGGGTAGTAATACTTACATCAGACAAAATGGACTTTAAAACAAAAACTGTAACAAGAGACAAAGAAGGGCACTACATAATGATCAAGAGAACAATCCAACAAGAGGATATAACACTTGTAAATATCTATGTACCCAACATAGGTGTGCCTAAATATACAAAGAAATTATTAACAGAGATAAAAGGAGAAATAGATAGTAACACAATAATAGTAGGGGACTTTAACACTCCACTTACACCAATGGATAGATCATCCAAACAGAATAACAATAAGGAAACATCGGCCTTAAAAGACACACTAGACCAGATGGACTTAGTTGATATATAAAGAACATTCCATCCAAAAACTGAAAAATACACATTCTTTGCAAATGCACATGAGACATTCACCAGGATTGATCACACATTAGGCCACAAAACAAGTCTCCACAGATTTAAAAAGACTGAAATAATACCAAGCATCTTTTCTGACCACAACAGAATGAAACTAGAAATCAGCTACAGGAAGAAAATCAGAAAAGCCACAAATATGTGGAGATTAAACAAAATGCTATTGAACAACGATTGGGTTAATGAAGAAATCAAAAAATACCTGGAGACAAATGAATATGAAAATACAACACACCAGAATTTATGGGATACAGGAAAGCATTTCTAAGAGGGAAGTTTATAGAAATACAGGCCTACCTCAACAAACAAGAAAAATCTCAAATGAACAATCTAACAGTGCACCTAAAGGAACTAGAAAAAGAAGAACAAAGAAAGTCCCAAATCAGTAGAAGGAAAGAAATAATAAAAATCAGAGCAGAAATAATTAAATAGAGTCTTAAAAAATAATAGAAAAACATCAATGAAACCAAGAGCTGGTTCTTTGGAAAGACAAATGAAATTGACAAACCTTTAGCTAGATGTACCAAGAAAAAAAGGGAGAAGACTCAAATAAGATCAGAAATGAAAGAGAGAAATTACAGTGGACACCTCAGAAACAGTTACAAATAAGATGAATCTAAGAAACAAACATCAAGACACATAATTTAAATTATTAAAAGTTAATAATGGCACAGTGGATAAGTTCAGCATGCTCTTCTTCAGTGGCCCAGGTTCGCAGGTTCAGATCCTGGGTGCAGACCTACACCACTCCTCACCCATGTTGTGGCGGGGACCCACACACAAAATAGAGGAGGATTGGCACAAAGATTAGCTCAGGGCTAATCTTCCTCATGCAAAAAAAGAGGAAGATTAGCAACAGATGTTAGCTCAGGGTGACTTTTCCTCAGCAAAAAAATAAATAAAGTTAAAGAAGAGAATCTTAAAAGCAGCAATAGAAAATCAGTTGGTACCAGACAAGGATGCCCACTTTCACCACTCCTATTTAACATAGTATTGAAAGTCCTACCTAGGGCAATCAGGCAAGACAAAGAAATAAAAGGGATCCAAATTGGAAAGGAAGAAATGAAATTGTCATTATTTGCAGATGACATGATTTTATATATAGAAAACCCTAAAGAATCCACCAAAAAACTTTTAGAAATAATAAACGAACATGGTAAAGTTGGAGGATACAAAATCAACATACAAAAATCAGTTGTGTTTCTATACACTAACAACGAAGTAGCAGAAAGAGAAATTAAGAATACACTCCCATTGGGCCGGCCCGGTGGCGCAGCGGTTTAGTCTGCGCTTGGCAGCCCGGGGTTCGCTGGTTCGGATCCCGGGCGCCCGCCGACGCACTGCCTGTCAGCCATGCCGGGGCGGCGTCCCATATAAAGTGGAGGAAGATGGGCACGGATGTTACCCCAGGGCCAGTCTTCCTCAGCAAAAAGAGGAGGATTAGCAACGGATGTTAGCTCAGGGCTGGTCTTCCTCACCAAAAAAAAAAAAGAATACACTCCCATTTACAATTGCAACAAACAGAATAAAATACCTAGGAATAAACTTAACCAAAGAGATGAAAGATCTGTACACTAATACATTGTTGAAAGAAATTGAAGACACAAAGAAATGGAAAGATACTCCATACTCTTGGATTGGAAGAATTAACATACTTAAAATGTCCATACATCCGAAAGCCAACAATTTTCACAGAAATATAACAAAGAATCCTAAAATTTATATGGAACAACAAAAGACCCCATATAGCCAAAGGAATCCTGAGGTAAAAGAACAAAGCTGGAGAAATCACACTCCCTGATTTCAGAATATACTATAAAGCTATAGTAACAAAAGCAGCATGGTACTGGCACAAAAACAGACATATAGATCAACGGAGCAGAATCGAGAGCCCAGAAATAAACCCACACATCTATGGACAGCTAATTTTCAATGAGGGAGCCAAGAATATACAATGGAGAAAGGAAAGTCTCTTCAATAAATGGTGTTGGGAAAACTGGGCAGCCAAATGCAGAAGAATGAGAGTAGACCATTATCTTATACCATACACAAAAATTAACTCAAAATGGATTAAAGACTTGAATGTAAGACCTGAAACCATGAAACTTCTAGAAGAAAACATAAGCGGTATGCTCTTCGACATCAGTCTTAGCAACATATTTTCAAGTACCATGTCTGACCAGACAAGGGAAACAATAGAAAAAATAAACAAATGGGACTATATCAAACTAAAAAGCTTCTGCACAACAAAGGAAACTACCAATAAACGAAAAGACAACGTAACAATTGGGAGAAGATATTTGCAAACTGTGTATCTGATAAGGGGTTAATATTCAAAATATATAAAGAACTCATACATCTCAACAACAAAAAAACTAAAAACTCAATTAAAAAATGGGCAAAAGATCTGAACAGACATTTCTCCAAAGAAGATACACAGATGACCAATAGGCACATGAGAAGATGTTCAACATCATTAACTATTATTAACACATGGTGTTGAAAACACAAATCAAAACTACAATGAGATATCACCTCATGCCCATCAGAGTGACTATAATTAACAACACAGGAAGCAACAAGTGTTGGAGAGGATGTGGAGAAAAGGGAACTCGCATACACTGTTGGTGGGAGTGCAGACTGGTGCAGCCACTATGGAAAACAACATGGAGATTCCTCAAAAAATTAAGAATAGAACTACCATACGATCTAGCTATTCCACTGCTGGGTATTTCTCCAAAGAACATGAAAACATCAGTACGTAAGATACATGCACCCCTATGTTCACTGCAGCATTGTTCACAATAGCCAAGACTTGGAAGCAACCTAGGTGTCCATCAAGGGACAAATCTGTAAAGAAGATATAGTATATATACACAATGAAATACTACTCAGCCATAAGAAACGATGAAATCCAGCCATTTGTGACAACATGGATGGACCCTGAGAGTTATTATGCTAAGCAAAATAAGTCAGAGAGAGAAAGTCAAAGACCATATGATCTCACTCATAAGTAGAAGATAAAAACAATAACAAACAATGACATAGAGACAGAGATTGGATTGGTGGTTACCAGAGGGAAACTGGGTGGGGAGGAGGGCAAAAGGGATGATTAGGTACATGTGTGTGGTGATGGATTGTAATTAGTCTTTGGGTGGTGAACATGATGTAATCTATACAGAAATCGAAATATAATGATGTACACCTGAAATTTACATAGTTATAATCCAATGTTAACACAATAAAAAAATTTTTAAATAAAAAAAGAAACTGTAAAACACAGGAAATGTCATCAAAGAGATCATTAGCTTAGCATTATGCAATATTTATACAGTCACGATAATGTAAATGCTGTTTACTGATTTTTAAAAATATATTTTTAAGCTTTCAAAGAAAAAAAGAAAATTATTTCATCATATATATATATATATATATGGGCTTATTTGTGGCTCTCTATTCTATTCCATTGTTCTCTATTTCTGTCCTTATTCCAGTACCATACTGCATTAATTATTGTAGCTTTGTATCAAGCTTTGAAATCAGGAACTTTGAGTCCTCCAACTGTGTTCTTCCTTTGCAAGATTGTTTTGGCTATTTGAGATTCCTTGAATTTCAGGATGAATTGTCTCCTGGAAAAAAAATGCTGCTGGAATTTTGATAGAGATTGCACTGAATCTATAGATTCCTTTGGGGAGTACTGTCACCTTAAGAATATTAAGGCTTCCAATTCATGAACATGGGATGTTTTTCCATCTATTTATGTCTTCCTTAATTTCTTTCAGCAAAGTTTTCTAGTTTTCACTGTACACGTCTTGTTAAATTTATTTCTAAGTATTTTATTCTTCCTGATGCTATTGTAAAGGTAATTGTTTCCTTGATTTCCTTTTTCAGATTGTTCATTGCTAGTGTACAGAAATACAACTGATTTTTGCATGCTGATTTGTATCCTGTACCTTTTTTGAAACTTTTTATTAGCTCAATCTCTGCGTGTGTGTGTGTGTGTGTGTGTAATCTTTGGGGTTTTCTCCATATAAGATCATGTCATCTGTAAGCAGAGATAATTTTATTTCTTCTTTCCAATCTGGATGCCTTTACTTCCTTTTTATTACCTAATTGCCCTGTTTAGAACTTCCACTACTATGTTGAATGGACATGGTGAAAGGCAGGCATCCTCGTTTTGTCTCTGATCTTACAGGCAAGCTTTCAGTTTGTCACCACTGAGTGTGATGATAGGCTGTGGGTTTTTCATGAATGTCCAATATCAAATTGAGCAAGTTCTTTTCTGTTCCTAGTTTGTTGACAGTTTTTAGTTTTAAAAGGGTGTAGGATTTTGTCAAATCCTTTTTCTGCATCAATTAAGATGATCGGATGGTTTTCTCCTTCATTATGTTAATGTGGTTTATTACAATAATCTAGCTTCTTTTTCTTTCTTTTTGGTGAGGAAGATTGTCCCTGAGCTAACATGTGTTGCCAGTCTTTCTCTTTTTGCTTGAGGAAGACTGTCTCTGAGCTAACACCAGTGCCAATCTTCCCCTATTTTGTATATGGGACACCACCACAGCATGGCTTGATGAGTGGTGTACAGGTCCGTGCCTGCAATCAAAAGCCAGGCTGCCGAAGCAGAGCGTGTGAATTTAACCACTATACCACTGGGCTGGCCCCTACAATAATCTATTTTCAAATGGTAAACCATCCCTGCATTCTGGGCATAAATACCACTTTGACATGGTGTATAATCCTTTTTAACATGCTGCTAAATTTGGTTTGCTAATATTTTGTTTCAGATTTTTGCCTCAATATTCATAAGAGATATTAGTCCCTAGTCTTTGTCTAGTTATCGTATCACAGTAACGCTGGCCTCATAGAATGAGTTAGGAAGTGTTTCCTCCTCTTCAATTTTTGGGGACAGTTTGAGAAGGATTGATGTTAATCCTTCTTGAAATGTGTGAGAAAATGCACTGGTCATGGATTTTTCTTTGTCAGAAGATTTTTGACTACTGATTTAATTTTCTTACTAGTTATAAGTCTCTTCAGTTTTTCTATTTCTTCATGAGTCAGTTTTGGAAGATTCTGTCTCATAGAAATTGTCCATTTCATCTAAGTTATCCAATTTGTTGGCATTCAACTGTTTATATTATTCTCTTATTATCCTTTTGTATTTCCGTAAAATTGATAGTTATATCTCCTTTTCCATTTCTGATTCTAATAACTCGAGTCTTCTCTCTTTTTTATTTAGTCGGTCTAGCTAAATGTTTGTTAATTTTGTGGACCATTTCAAAGAGTCAACATTTGGTTTGATTTTCTCTACAATTTTTCTACCCCCTATTTTATTTATCTCCACTCTAATCTTTATTATTTCCACCCTTCTGCTGGCATTGGATTTAGTTTGCTCTTTTTTTTTTCTAGTACCTTAAGGGGTAGAGATGGGTTATTGATTTGAGGTCTTTCTTTTTTAATGTATACGTTTACCACTATAATTTCCAACATTGTACTGCTTTTACATCATAAGTTTAGGTGTGCTTTGTTTTCATTTGTCTCAAGGTATTGTCTAATTTCTCTTGTGATTTCTTCAATCCAATGGCTGTTTAAGACTGTATTGTTAATTTCCACATATTCATGAATTTTCCAGTTTTCCTTCTGTTTGTAATTTCTAGTTTTGTTCCATTGTGAAAATAAAAGATACTTTTTAATCTCTTTAAATTAAAGATTTGTGTATTAGTTTCCTACAGCTACCATAACAAAATACCACAGAATGGGTGGCTTAAATAACAGAAATTTATTTTCTCACAGTTCTGGAGGCTGGAAGTCCAAGATCAAATTGTCGGCAGGTCTGATTTCTCCTCAGGCCTCTTTCCTTAGTTTGGAGGTAGCCACCTTTTCAGTGTGTCCTCACATGGCATTTTCTCTGAGCATATGCATTCCTGGTGTCTGTCGTCTTCTTATAAGAATGCATCAGTTATACTGGATTAGAGCCCAACCATATGACTTCATTCAATCTTATTAATTACCTTTTAAAGGCCCTATCTCTAAATATAGTCACATTGTGAGGTGTACTAGGAGTTAGAACTTCAACATACGAATTTTGAGGGAACACAATTCAGTCCATAAAAACTTGTTTTGTGGCCTAATATATGGTCTAAGTTGGAGAATGCTCTAAGTGCACTTAAAAAGAATGTATATTCTGCTGTTTTGGGATGGAGTGTTCCATATATTTTTGCTAGGTCTAATTGATTTATTGTGTTGTGCAAGTCCTCTATTTCCTTATTGATCTTTCTGTCTGTCTGTTCTGTCGATTATTGAAAGTGGGATATTCAAATTTCTAACTATTCATTGTAGATCTGTCTAGTTCTCCCTTCAATTCTTTCAATTTTTGCTTCATATATTTTTTGGGTTCCTTTGTTAGGTATGTATATGTTTAGAATTGTTACATTTTCCTCTTGTATTGAACCATGTATCAATATATAATATCCTTCTTTGTCTCTTATAAACTTTTTTAATTTGAAGTATTTTTTTCTGACAATAATATATCCACCCTGGATCTCTTTTAGTTACTATTTGTATGGAATATATATGTTTTATCCTTTTACTTTCAACCATTTTGTAATCTTGTAGCTAATTGTGTCTCTTGTGGACAGCATATATCCTGGGCTTTTTTAAAATCCAATCTGCCAATCTCTATCTTTTAACAGTTCAGTTTCGTCCATTTACATTTATTGTGAGTACTGATAAAAAAGGTTTTATTTCAGCCATTTATCTATTGTTTTCTGTATGCCTTATACGTTTTCTTTTTGTTCTTCAGTTCCTTCATTACCACTTTTTTTGTATTTAGTTGATTTGTGTAGTGTACCATTTTAATTCCCTCTCCTTTCCCTTTGTCTATATTTTTTAAGTTATTTTCTTAACATTTATCTTGGAAATTACCATTAACATCTTAAACTTAACAGCAATCTACTTTGGATAATATCAACTAAGTTTCAAGTATACAAACACTGTTCCTGTAGTACATCTCCTTCCCTCCCCCTTTATAATGTTACAGTCACAGTTTACATCTTTATACATTGGATTCCCATTAACAAAGATTTGTAATTATTCATGTATAAATTTTCCTATTAAATCTTATAGGAGAAAGAGAACATTACAAACAATACCACAAGTACCATAACACTGACTTCTATATATACCAATGTAATTACCTTCACTAGTGTTCTTCATTTTTTCTTAGGCTCAAGTTTCTGTTTAGCATCCTTTCGTCTCAACATGCAAGACTCCCTTTAGCATTTCTTGTAGGGTAGGTCTACTGGTAATGAATGCCCTCAGCTTTTGTTTATCTGGAAATGTCTTAATTTCTCTTTCATTCTTGAAAGATAGTTTTGCCAGACATATAATTCTTGGTTGACAGTTTTTTTTTCTTTCAGGACTTTAAATATATCATCTATTTTCTGACCCCATAGTTTTTGATGAGAAATCAACTTTAACACTCTTGAGGATCCCTTGTACATGACAAATTCCTTTTCTTTTTCTACTTTCAAAAGTTTGTCTTTGGATTTTGACAGTTTCACTATAATATGTCTTGGTGTGGACCTCTTTGAGTTATTGTGTTTGGACATCATTTAGTTTCTTGGACAGTATATTTATGCCTTTCCTCAGATGTGGGAGGTTGTCAGCCATATTTCTTCAAATATTTTTTCTGACATTTCCTCTCTCTCTTCTCCTTATGGTATTCCTATAATGTATATGTTTCTATATTTGATGGTGTCCTACAGGTCCCTGAGGCTGTTCATTTTTCTTCACTCTTTTTTCTTTCTGTTCTTCAGACTATATAAGTTCAATTGTCTTATCTTCAAGTTGACTGATCTTTTGTTCCACTGGTTCATATCTGCTGTGGAATCTCTCTAGTGAGTTTTTAACTTACTTTCTTTTAGGATGCAGAATCTCTCTTTGTTTTTCTTTTATGATTTCTAGTATCTTTATTGATATTTTCATTTTGTTCATATATTATTTTCCTGATTTCCTTTAGTTTCTTATCTATGACTTCCTTTAACTCATTGTACATATTTAAGACAGCTGATTTCCATCTTTGACTAGTAATTCCAATGCCTCGGCTTCCTCAATGATAGTTTCTGTCAAATTATTATTTTTTCCTGTGAAGGGCCATTCTTTCCTGTTTCTTTGTATATTTTGTGATTTTTGTTGAGAATTGAATATTTGAGTATTATTTTGTAGCAACTCTAGAAATGTAATTTTCCCACTCCCCAGGGATTGCTGAATCTTACTTGTTGAGGGCTGGATTCATCCATTTATGACTTTTCCATACTATTTTTTCAAGATGTGCATTCCTTGTCATATGTAGTGAGTGATATTGCTGTTCAGCCTGTGGGGGTTAAAAAAATGTCCACTAGCCTCTGTGCCAGTCCCTCAGTGATCAAAAGCATTCGACAATCAATACACAACCCTGATATTTTGCCCACCCTGGCACCAGCATTCTCCACCAGGATTATGAGGCAAGGGAATGTGGAATGGTAGCTGCGACCACTTGAAAGGCTGAAATTCCCCCAAATTTACTCTTTATTAAAGTCTTCCTTGGACTGCAAGTGTTCAGCTAGACTCTAGAGTTCTAAAACAGTTACTTTAGATAGTTCCTGTCAGTGCAGTAGTTGTTTAGGTGGAGGTATGGATTCCTGGAGTTTCCTAATCTGCCATCTTTTGAGACATCATTCCCCTTAGTTGCTCTCTTGACTCACTTTCTTAGATTAGGAAGAGTGTGGTCATTTGGTTGCTAATGTTTGCTTGTATGTTCCCGTTTCTGTTTCCCTCTATTGTAAATCATAATACATATTTGCATATTAGAGACTGAGCACTCCTACAGTACAATAACTGGTCCACATTTAACCAGCCTTTCTCAAAGTTATTTGAGCACAAGAACCCTTTGGTCATATTCCTATGAAGACCCCAAGAAAAAGTGTTCTGTGGAGCACCAGCCAATGTCTGCTTTTCTTCCTTTCTCATGTAAGTGTGTATGATTGATTTCCTTCTCTCCCTCCCTCCAGTTTTTTAGATTATCCAGATTACCATCATGGTGTTCATTTTTTCCTTTTCACACTGCATTTGTTTTCTTTTCTGTTTATTTCCTCTCAAGACACCTTGTAATTTCGGTAGGAAAAGACTGGCTTTCTGGCTGTCACAGCAGGAAGATAATCCCACCCAGTAAACAAACCCTCCATCTTTAGCATTGCTTTACTCCTAGGACTGAGAGGCAGCAATTTCTTCATTTCAAAGAATCCCAGGTGGCAAATATAAAGCAGGAACAAAAACAGCTGTGAACAAGCCTGTGGGCTCTTCCCTAATCCTCTGGCACTTACCACATGGGTTACACTGAAAATCCAGACCAGTTGACAGACTTTCTCTTCTGGCATCACAATCTCTCTTTACTCAGAGCTCTAGCTACTCCTGGTGTCAAGGTACTGTTGACAGTGCCCTCAAAATCTGCCCAAGTTTTACTTCATGGCACCATACCTCAATCCAAGAACTTAGAGGAGTCTTCCTGTTTCCTGTCTTTCTTTCACACGTTACAACAAACCCATCAGCAAATCCTGTTGCTTCTAACTCAAAAATATATTCTGAATCCACTGTTTACCATCCTAGTCCAAGTCATCACCTCCCCTAACACTAGAGCTACGCCCAAATCCTCCTAGATGTCTTTTCTCTGGCTTTCTATACATAGTCATCCTCCACAGACTCCAAAGTGTGAATCACATTACATCTCTCCTTTCCTGGACAGCAGGGAGGATTTAATTCCAGCTCTTTAACATTGTACACAGGTTCTCCATCCTTACTTCCGCCACTCCTGCCTCAGAATTTCCACTTTATCCATAAAGCACTACATATAACCCTGCATGTGCCCTACACCCTGCCATTTTTGCCTGTTGGTCTTTGCTCATTCAGTCTCCTCTACTTCAAATGCCCTCACAGTCTCTTCCTTGGTTCTTTTCAGCTTAGCCTTCATAGTTTGGATAGAGAACCACCAACTCTAGGAAGCGACCTCTCATCTGTTCTCTCCCTGGCACACGTACACACATACACACACACACACACACACACACACACACACACACACACACACTCTCTCCCCCCTACCGACCTACCTGTCAGCCATGCTAACCTCCTCACTGTTCTCAAATCCCTTGTACAGAGCGCTATTATTATACTTCCTAGAGTCTTTTATCACACCTTTTTATAATACCTTTTTAATTTAAGAGAAAGGTTTATAATACCTTTCTCTTCCACCACACTATGAGCTCCTTAAAGGCAGAGATGATTTATCATTCACTTCTAGTACTGTATTCCCATTATAGGTATAAGACCTATTATAAAGCAAGTAAACATTCAATAAATGATTCTTAGTGAATGTAAAAATCAATAAAATACATGGATATATCCTCTCACTCAAACAGAGAGTACAAGGCTGACATCTTGATGATTATTTAATACTCATTATTAATCACATAGTTGCTGAATGCCTGTTATGTGCCAAGCATCATTCAAGTCACTGGGAATAGAGTAGTGAAGAAGTTTTGCAAGTTTAGCCAAGGCAATTTAAGACATGAAACAGGTAAAAAAGCATAAGTACTAGGAAGGAAACAACAAAATTATTATCATAAGTGAAATAAGTGTATAAATAGAAACATTTTACTACACATAATAGGCACACAAATTGATAAGAAAGTCCCTAGGACCCCAAGAAATATGAGTAAAAGAAAAACAATTTGCAAGAGCAGCTGTCATCAGTAAAAACCTAGAAAGCGTTCACTTTGATCAGTAGCAGGCACTCCACCATGAGGTTTACAGATTACTTACTTGTATCAGGAAATCACAGCAGCAACATTAACAACAAAATGTAACCTTTTAACCCACTAAAACAGTTCCTAAAATCTAGTGTAAACAATAACCTGAAAGATCAACAAAACTATATATATATAAGTATATGAATGCCTATTAGAGTTGTTTATGATAGCAAAAAAATGGATATATGCTACCTGCTGAGAATATGGAAAACAGTAAGGAAACTATATCATAATGTGCAGTTATAAAAAAGGTTGCATGTGTTATTGATGTGACTGCTGAGAAATGAGCAGCAGTAGAAACCGCTATAACCTTTGCAGGTTACTATGGTAACAATATATTGAAAAGGTCAAAACCCACCTGTAGTCTCTGACCAAGAATTTCTACTTCTATAAATATCTTTAGAATATAATTAGAAGGGGGTATAAGCACTTTCATTCAAGTACTGTTTAAAACAGCCAAAAATGGGAAGCAACATTAAAAACTCAATATAAAAGAGACTGTTTAAATTATGATATATCCAGATAGTGGAATACTAAGTAGTCATTAAAAAGATGATATAGAAAGAGATGTGTGAATTTACTGATATAGAAAGAGATTCGTGACAATGGGGAAAGTCAGATTTTACTCCTCTCCCATATTAGGGTGCATATTCTGAGGAGAAACAAAGTATCTGCCACAGGGGTACTAATAAATATTTTTGAATGAATGAATAAGGTAAGAGGTGTCCTGGTTGTCCCTTGATACACTATCACATACTTATGTTTTTCTGGTGTTCATTCTGGCTTTAGATTTGGTGGTGAGTCATATTCAATCAGCCAGATGAGTTCTACCTCCCTCTCTCTTCAACTACCATCACAGAAAACTTCTTCCTTCACATTAAAAAAAATATCTGTGGGGGCTGTCCCCATGGCCAAGTGGTTAAAGTTCCACGTGCTCCACTTTGGTAGCCCAGGTTCATGGTTTTGGATCCCAGGCGTGGACCTACATTACTCGTCAGCCATGCTGCGGTGGCAACCCACATACAACGTAGAGGAAGACTGGCACAGATGTTAGCTCAGGACGAATCTTCCTTAGCAAAAAAATACATATATACTACATATACATATATATATATCTGCGTTCAACTTCCTAAAATGTTTCTTTGGAATCATATTATATTGAAAGCTTTCAGGTTCCTTCGTAGTAAAAGCTGTTTATTCATTAGTTGATAAATGTTGAAACTATGTGATAGGGACATAGGAGTCATTCAACTATTATACTTTTATATGTTTGAAATTTTACAGATTCACAACTTTTTAATAAGTTGCTTGTTGTTATATAATTCCATTTTATAATACAATTAATTCTAGGCAAGGCATTGTACTTCTACATTCATTCCCAGATTGGCTGAGCCAAGATAACATTACATCTTATAGGAATTCAATGAGAACTTATTAGATATTATATAGACAGGGCTCTAAACTCCTTTGAGTAAGTAGCCATTTGTACCTAAAGCCACATTTATTACTAAAGGACATATATAAGTGTCTAAAGTCTAATGATTCTTTTTAAAATTGTCTCCATGTTGAAAAACAGCTTAAATGAACATAAAAGGCTTTTAGTGGGAAAAGAGTAAACAGCCTACAAGGAAAAAATATTCATTATGACCTGCCAAGTTTAAAAAAAAGACTATCTGGTCATTTTTATTATTTTGGCTTTTTTTCCTTTAATTATGAGCTATTTGTAAGTGGCATCTAGATTGACTTCAGTTAACATTTGGATAAAGAAAGAGTTCTTAATTAAAAAAGCAGAAACCTCCAAACTATTAAGACAGATGGCCTAAATCACCTATACCATATTGACACACTCATCTTTCAAAAACACTTCCCATCCATCTCTCCTCCTAAAGTACCATAAATATTATTACTATTTCTTTTAATTAAAGAAATATGTTTTTAACAAAAATCTAAATCTATACATGACAAGACATAATACAATTTCCCAAGGAAGCTATTTAGAAGGTTGTCAAGTAAGCTTCTCTGAGAGACATGGGAACAGAGAAATCAGGTGACTGAGTGATTCACAAAATTGAAATATTCAGCAGGAAGTGTTAATTTTTATGATAGTGTAATGGACTGAACTGTATCTCTCACAAATCCAAACATTGAAGCACTAACTCCCAGGACCTCAGAGTGTGACTGCATTTAGAGACAGGGTCTTTAGAGAGGTGATTAAGTTAAAATGAGACCATTAGGAAAGGGCTCTAATCTAATCTAACTAGTGTCCTAGTAAAAAGAGGAAATTTGGACACACAAAGAGACAGCAGGGGCATGTGCACACATAGAGAAAAAAACATGTGAGAACACAACAAGAGTGTGGCCATCTGCAAGCCATGGAGAGAGGCCTCAATGGAAACCAACCTTGATGGTGCCTTGATCTTGGATTTCCAGCCTCCAAAACTGTAAGAAAATAAATGTCTGTTCTTTAAGCTCCCCAGTCTAGTATTTTGTTATGGGAGCCCTAGACACTAATACAGATAGTGTGTCAAGTCTGTCTGCTGGATAATGAAGGAGAGAAGTGTAGTGCTCCTCCCATCCCAGTGACCCTGGCTGCTGGCTGTGACCTGCTCCCTGTGAAATAACACTGTGATAGAGATATCTTCCTGTAAGTGCAGATACAAATCTCCATCGCTGTGTTAAATTACTGCACACTGCAGAGACGTACAGTAACTAATTTAATCCATCCCATGCTAATGCCTATTTAGGCTGGTTTTAGATTTTAAGGTTTTAAGCAAAACATTTATGACAATATCTTTTGTACATCTTTGAGTATTTTTATTGGATAAAGTCTAAGTAGCAAAAGTTCTAGATCAAAATGTATTCACATTAATGTTTGTGACACATTGTCAAAGAAGGTACCAACTTACACTCCCACGAACATTTGGGAATGATCAATATTTTTAAATTTTTGCCAAAGTACCTTGCTTTATATCTTTGCTACTTGTAAGAATGAACTTTCATGTGTTGTATTTAATAAATGCATTTATATATTTGTTTCCTTCTTTTGAGATGGTCATTTTGAGAAAGTTAGGTCATAATGACTCCAGAGAAATTTATCAAATTACATCTATTTCAGATATTTTCACTTTTATGGATTTGCCAAAATTCTTAAAGATAGCATTAATATCTGGTACCATTTGGCTTGGTTAACACAAGCATTCCAAGTTGTCTTTCTAGAGAGCAAAATTCATTTTCCATTGGATGGCATAATATATAAAAACAGTAAGATCTCACATATTAAAATGGGAAAATACAGGATTTCCTTTCATTCTTATTTTATAACCTATCTTCCATTTATGGAGCAAAAATCCTCAAAAAATGAAAACCAAAAACTTAGGGAGAAAAAGAAAATATTCAAAAAGAGTTCAGGAATAACAGTCCCTGCAGATAGCACTACACAGGGAATTCCATGTATTTTTCTAAAAGAATGAAAGAAGCAACCACCAAGGGAGCTGTCTTGGTAAGACCCAGACCTAAAAACATTTCAAATTCAAATGATAATAATTCATCCACTTGTAAGGTCTGAGAAGCAAGTGGGATTTGAAAATTTTTTGTAAATATAAGTCTTTGCAGATAACCTTGATCTAATTTTATTTCTCATGATCCCAAGAAAGTGTCCCACATTCAATGCTTCCAAAACATCTTCCCTAAGGAAGAACAATCACACTTAGAAACTAAAATTTTTTATTTAAAAAACCGTGTCATTTAATAAATATTTTTTAGAACATATAGAGGTTTGCAAAAAATTTAGAAATTGAGGATGGAGGAGATTAAAAAAGAAGAAGAAGTGGCTCTTGCCATCACAAATGAACTTAGACTCCACTGCAAGCAAGGCCGACATTACACAAAGGAGCAAAACTAAGATGGGAAGGAAGATGTTAAACGGGACAGACTCTGAAGGAAGACAGCTTCAAGGTAACAGATTAGAACCCTGGTGTCGTGATCTTTGCTGCCATTAACTCAGTCAGTATGGGGAAGGCTGGGGCATCCTAGGAGAAACTTACTTGGAGACTGCTCTTAAAAAGTCCTATTCCATGAATTCATAAATTTAACATTATATCAATAAACATACCTATACATTTTTAATTAGGTAAGTTAAACCTAAAGTTCTTATAGAAAAATAAGCAGAATTATGTAACTTAGATATAGAATACATATATCCTTTAGGATGTGTTAAATACTTCATAATCAAACTTTTAAGAATTTATGTTAAAAAATAAGATGCTAGAAGATTATACTCTAAATTGTTAACAGTGGTTATCCAGGAGAGGTGTGATTACTTCAAGAGGTGAAGATGAGAGGATTCACTTTCTATATTATTTATTTGTGAATTTTTTTTTTATTTTTAGTGAGGAAGATTTGCCCTGAGCTAACATCCATTGCCAATCTGCCTCTCTCTTTTTTTTTTTTTTTTTTTTTTTACTTGAGGGAGATTCACCCTGAGCTAACATCTGTGTCGATCTTTCTCTATTTTGTATGTGGGTCACTGCCTCAGCATGGCTGACAAGTGGTACAGGTCTGTGCCTAGGATCCAAATGTGCAAACCTGGGCTCCCGAAGTAGAGCGTGTGGAACTTTAACCACTACACCACGGGGCTGGCCCCTGTGAACTGTTTTTAATTTTTCACAATACATATGTAATTGTTTTCATTTGAATTAAAACATGAAACATTTTTAAGGCAAAAAATACAAAGATGCAATTATAAATAGAAAAATTCTACAAATTAAGCTTAATGAGAGATGAGTAGCCCTGGCAGATATTAAAACACCACACAAAGCTATAATAATTGAAATAGTGTAATACCAACACATGTAAATGTAGCTATATGAAAAGAACAAGAAATACTGTCACTGGCGCATTCCCTAGGCACCTTGAAGAAAGTTTAAAGGTGCTTAACTCTCTCTCAAGGTTGTTTTGCAGACCTATGTCAGGAAGAGATACCATCATCAGTCGGCCTGAACCAGATGAAGCCCCACTGCAAGGGCAGCACCTGCGCAGATGACCTGAGGATGCCAGAAAATGCCCTTTTCCTCCTCTTAATACTAAAATCTCCACCCTAGGAGGAGCCCAGGCCTTATGAACATAACATGTGATGTACGTAAGAGCATGTTTTCAGACTATACCTGCGCCAGCTAATACTCACCTCTCCATGTGATGACAAAACTTCCCTTTTAATATTCATTCTCCACCACCTGCTTCCCTTTGTTCAGAGAGAGTCATGACTTTGGAAATGATTCCACATGGTCTCCTATTTGCTGCAAATATACTTCACTTTGTGAGACAACTACTTCTGGTGGAGGGTCTGATTTTAACTCACCAGGAAGCACACTCATTTTGATTTGGTAACAATACGACAAAATACATGTGGGAATTTAGTATAAAATTTTAGATAAAGATGGAATTGCAATTCTGTAGAGAAAAGATGAAATTTTCAGTAAATGGTATTGGGACTCCTGAGTAGTCATTTGGAAAAAAATAAAATTGCATTCCCTACTTTACATATCACATAACTGTAAATTCCAGGAGGGCTAAAAATTTAAATGTAAAATTTTAAAAAGTAATAATCCATAAAAGTATTAGAATAGGGGCCGGCCCAGTGGCATAGTGGTTAAGTTTGCGTGCTCCGCTTTGGCAGCCCGTTTGCAGGTTTGGATCCTGAGCGCGGACCTATACACCACTCATCAAGCCACGCTGTGGCAGCATTCCACATACAAAAAATAAAGGAAGATTGTCACAGATGTTAGCTCAGGGACAATCTTCCTCAAGCAAAAAGAGGAAGATTGGCAAGAGACGTTAGCTCAGGGACAATCTTCCTTACACACACAAAAAAGGTATTAGAATAAAGCATAGAATAATTTTTTAATCTCACATTAAGGAAGATCTTATTTCTTTACTATCTACGATACAAAACCCGAAGCTGTGAAAGATAGATAAATTCAACCAGGGAAAAACAGACTATCTCTGCTTATCAAAAAGAAATAAACAAAACAAAACCCTACCCCCTAAAAAATTGAAAGACGAATGACAAACCGGGAGAAAACTAATTGTAATGCATATGACTGACAAGGAGCTATTTTTATCATTTCTAATGAGCGGATACAAATCACTAAGATAAAGACCAACAATCCAAAAGAAGAAAGGTCCAAAGGCATCAACAGGTATTTCATAGAAAATAAAATACAAATGGCTCTTAAAAACAGGGGAAGATGCCTAAACCCATATTATAGTAAAAGAAATGCAAATTAAAATGATAAACACCATTTTCCAGTTTTTAATTTGGTCAAGATCAATATAGTAGGCTGGTAAGGAGAGGGAAATAGGCACTTTATTTAGTGGGAATGTAACGTGGTGCCATTTGACAATGTCTGCAAAAATTAGAGAGGCACATGTCTTCCGGTCCAGCAATAACACTGACAGAAATCAATCTTATAGCTCTTCTTCACCCACGCAGAAGATGATGCATCCATGGCAGTGCTGTCTGAAGTAACCAGAGTAGGAGCAACCTACATGTCCATGCAAGGGGCCTGACTGAAAAATAATGGTATCTCTAAATTAGAAGTCAGTGAGAAGAATGTAGCAACCATATATTTATATACTAATATACTGCTACTGAGTGATCTCCAAGATACATTTTTAAAATAGAAAAGCATGGTACAAAAGAGTATTGTTCGACACTATTTTTGTAAAATAATTAAATAAAGGCAGGAAATACATACATATAGGTATATGAGTATATATATACGGGTATATCTGTGTGTGTATTACACACACACAGACCACCTCCGGAAGGTGTGTAAGAAACTGATATCAGTGGTTGCTTCAGGGGATGGGAATTGAGTAGCTGAGGGAGTAAGTATGGGAAGAAGACACTGCTCACTGTATATCCTGTGATACCTTTTGAATTCTGTATTATATGTATTAAATACCTACTAAACATGAAATAGGAGGGGAAAAAAACCATGCTAAAGGTATGAAGACCTAGAGAAACTATGATGCTATAGGGACCTACATAATGACTCTAAGAGTTTAACTTTACCTGCTTACAAAGATAAGATAGAGGCCAAGAGCCAGGGATCCAGAACCCACTAGTATTTCTAAAGTTACTTCCAAACATAACCATGCTCGAGTTTTCCGTGGTTCACTGTAAAAAAAACTCAACACAGCCTGAATATACATTTTTTGTTGAGGTTCAATAAACTATAACATAAACTGCTGCTGTATATTGATAAAGAAGATAAAACTAGGACGCATCGCAAAAATCAAATACTCTCAAGATTACTGGGTTTTACCGTAAGTTTCCAGAAAGGACTTCCAATAAAACAGCCAAAAGAACACAGGAATTATAGTAACAAGATTCTAGACAGGAGGAGCACTGGTAGGACAAAGAGTGCTCATTCATTCCACATCAAAGTTCTGTTGAGTACCCTCACGCCCTAAGAAGTAAAGGATACAGTTCAAAATCTAGCAGCAGGAGACACACAAAGCAAATGAGCAAATAAAAAGTGGTATACTTTAGTATGTCTAATTGTGAAAAATAAAGTAGAGAAGGAGAATAAAGGGTATGGAAGGGCATAGATTCCAATTTTAGATATGGGACCCTGGGAAGGTCTCTTTAGAAGGTAACATCTGAGTATAAGCCTAGAGGAGATAAGAAAACAGCAAACCATGGGAACATGGAAAGCGGGTAGGACTGAGCCTCCCAGCACAGGCACAGCAAGAGCCAAAGCGAGAGTGGTATGGAATTTGAAGACCAGGATGGAGTCCCAGGTGGCCAAAAGGGAACTGGGGAAGGTAAGAGGAGTAGGAGATAAGGTCCCAGAGCTCAGGAGGGGCTTTGACTCTGCGTGAGGTGAGCAGCAACTGGGGAGTATGGAGCCAAAAAGCATATTGAATATGCTATGACTTGAATATTCATAGCTTTGCTCCTCTAGTGATCTTGATGAGAGACAGAGGAGAACAAGGAAAGAATCAGGGAGATGATTTAAAAGACTATTGCAATAATCTAGAAAAAAGACAATAGTCATCTGGAAGGGTTATGACACTAGAAGTGGCAAGAAATGCTGGAGTCTGTGTGGATTCAGAAGTGGAGCTGCCAGGAGCTTCCCATGGGTAGAAAGGAGATTATAAGAAAAAGAGGAGTTGAGGATATCTGGAAGAATCGTAAGAAGATTGTTTCCATTTCCTGAGATGGGGAGAGGAGGGAAGGTTAGGAGCCTGATTCTGCCATGCCATCAGCACCCAGATGGAGCTGTGGGGGAGGCAGGAAGGCACATGGCTCTCATGATGGGGCAGAGGCATGAGCTGCAGATAAAGTTTGGGGAGTCATTAGCATGTAGCTGTTATTTAAAGTTACAAAATGAGACGAAATCACCAAGGGGGTGAGGTAGAAAGAGTAGGAAGAGGTCTAGGACTGAGCCCGGCAGCACTTCAGTACTGAGAAACCAGGTAAAGGCATGAAGAGGAGTGCAAGGGAGACAGCGAAACAAACCAGGAGCGAGCACTGCACAGGGAAGCATGACTCTCACACAAGTGATTGCTAGAGGAGCCACGTGGAGATCACTGCTGACTCTGCAGAGTGTGAATGTGGGCAGAGTGTGAGGCCAAAAGCCAGAATTAAATGGGCTCAGGAAGGGATGGAGGGGACAATTTGGACACAGTGGTTCAGCAACTCCTTGAGGCATTTTGTTATAAACGAAAGGAGAAAAATGAACCAACAGGAGGATGTATGGTCAAGATGAATTTAAAAAAATTTTTAACATGATAAGAACAATGGCATGATTGTAGGATGATGGAAAATTTGGGAGAGAAGAGAATTAAGGGCACTGGATTCTTGAGGAGGCTTCACAAAATGACAGCTGGTCATTACAGCATTATTCGTAATATCCTCAAACTGAAGACACTCAACTATCTGATCATAAGTATACATTTGTGATCCTATATGTATCTTGAACTGTTCAATAAAAAATGTATCAAAAATACAATAAAATAATGCAAGTTACCCTCTGATATCCTCAGCCTGCTAGTGGAAGAATTAGAGACTGATGATCACTTGCTATGCACACAATGAAAAGATCCCTCGCCTGGGAGGAAACTTTAACTTAAAGATTTGTAAGTTGACCTCTGAAACTTTTAAAAATTGCCAGTAAAATTAATAGTTAGCTCTTAAAATAAGGCTGCTCAAACTTTCCCTCAAAAGTAATAAGATTTTCTTCTTTCTGTGGTAACATCCTATTCGGAAGAAAGGAAACATGATAACCTCAAAAATAATTTCTGATCCATTACTGACCATTTATGCTCCTGAACATCAAACCCTATTATGTCTTAATTCATGCTTTTTATTCCCCCAAAGTAATTACCAAAGAAATATTAAATTAATGTGTATTATTCTATTGTTACATAATGCCTCTCACTAAAATTATATTTCTAAGAAAGATAAAAACAAAAATAGTCAGGTTTTGTAACAACACACCACTTAGGCAGGAATCTTGATATGGTTGTTTCTCCCTCAACCCCCTCTCCCAAATTATTAAAAATTTGCTGCCAGAAATACAAACAAGCCATCAGAGACACTTCAGTCCTTCGGTTACATAAAATCTTTGTCAAATCCTGGCTTCCTTCCCCCAGCATTTCTCTATAATAAGGTGACAAAAATGTTCTTGATAAAAATGTCTTTTCAGACAAACTCACAGTTGGTGACTGTTGAAATCAGTTCTCTGCACTCACCAGGGAGGGTAGATGTGGACGATGTCTTGGGGATGCCCCCTGAGGTAGTGTGCAGTCTCCTTGGTGAAGAGAACCTTCAGGCCAGTGCCCGGGGCCTCACCTTGAGAAGGACTATCGGCCTGCAGCCCCGCTAACTGCTCACACATGGCAACTTGGATGGTGCATTCCTCATGCAGCTCTAGAATTTTCACAGTTAATATACCAGATTTTCTACCTAGAAGGTGAAGAAAAGAACAAAAGCAAAAATAAAGTCTAAAAGACATATGGTCCAAGGGTGAATAAAGTGTCATGAAAAAAAGAATCATGTTCAGATAGCTTTCTTCACCTGGAGAAAATGGTCTATATGCTTCGCAAAGTAATACAGACTCTAACATACTCACTGTTAACATCTTTTTTTTAAATCAAAATAACCTGCATGTTGCATTTAATATATGCATTTCGAGCAATATAAAAAATAGTCCTCTATCATAAAGAAACAGTCTTGTTCATACAGAAAACTCAGACCCATCATTTCACAGAGTATGTTTTACTGCAAAACTTGAACCCTTTTGATAACCACAACAAAGGGTGTATGGCCACCTGTTGATCTTTCTTACATACCTTATATACTCCTCCACCTCATTACCTGCTTTGATTCTCTACTTTGAAATGATGCAGTATGACTGGCTGGCTGTAACCGTTCTAACGATCACAAAGGTTAAAAGTTGAGGATTTATGTGGAATGCTGGGTGTTAGGGCTCTAGATATAAATGGGTGAAATTCGATCTAGATTCAAGTACTGGCTTGAATTAAGTTAGCCAAGTTACATAGCATTTCAACACCACAGTTTTCTCATGTGTAAAATGGGAATCACGGCCCTGCCTTAATTAAAATTTTAAAGAATTAAATGACATAAATGAAGTTGACTGTATGCATAGCCTATAAGCTAGAAATCCTAGATATGTACCCAGAAACTCTGTCACATGCGCCAAGAGACCTAAACAAGAATGCACATCTCAGTATTGTTGTAAGAGCAGAAAACTGGACCCAGCATAAATCAATAGGAGGATGGGTAAACAGTGGTGTGTTCATACAACACAAAACTATACAGAAGTTAACGTGAGTGAACCAGATCCATCTCTCTCCAAAAACAAGAGGGGAATAAACAAGATATCTAGAGTATGACACCCATAATGTTATTTTTTTTAGCACAGAAACCAATAAAATATTGTTACAGATACATATATAATACAAATATATAAATATGGACCAGCAAGATTGATAGAAAACTCATGACAACCGCTGTATCTAAGGAGAGAAAAAGAGGAGTGTGACTCAGAACTGGAGCCCAAGGGATTTCAAACTTATCTGTCATATTGTTTCTGTTATAAAAGTATGTGAAGTAAAAAAGACAAAAGATTAAAATGTCTTATTAATTCTAGGTGGTGAGTACACTTATGTTTTTCTATTACTCTGTTTTTTAATTTAAAAAAATGAACTAAATGTGATAACAAAAACTAAGTGTCTAGCATAGTGCCTTGCTAATAACATACACTAGGAAGAGTTTCTTTGTCACTTTAGCCAACTGGTGAATAGTGAATAATAAAAATTAATATTTAAATAGCACCAAGTTTTTAGTTATATAGTTTAATTTCGCTTCCATTTTTTTCTCCCTTGCACTTTTTCTTCAGCCATTTTCCACTTGACCCCAAATTTTCTATCCCTTCATTTCTCTAAGTGCCAATAGTGTGTTCACATATTAAACAAGGCCACAGCACCTCCCTAAAGCACTATCTTAACTACTATTTCCTAAGGTATGTGTCTATCTTGCTACTATTCCTTAAGGTGAGAAAGGAAATGGAATGGGGGGAGGATATGAGCAAGCACAATGTTAAGCTGGTACTGGTCACTGTGGACGAGGGCAGCGGGGGAGCAAAAACGAGCATTAAAGAAACGCACTGACCAGGAAGTGAGCCTTGAGTCTGCTCTGCACAACAGGTATTTCTTAATAAAAAGTAGCTCACCTTCAATTGGTGAACATGTAAGCAAGTCAGGATAACGTGAAGCTCACTTGGTGCACACATTATTTTTCCTGGGCAGGCAGCCAGCCAGAGCAGTGGGTAGAAAATTAGGGTTTTCAGCAGCAAAGGGAAAAGCCCTAGGTTTAGGGGCTGCAGTGGCCACAGGAGCACTTTTGGACATATTTTAAGAATTTTAAAACTTGCACCTGTGCTCAGGGTCATCCCAACACTGTGCAGCAGGCTTGCCTTCTCCCTCATCAAGCACTGCCAGCAGCTGCTGTCTGGAGCTCCAGGGCCACCTGTGCTCTCTAGCACCTGCTGCCCTGCTCGAGTTCAAGTGGGCCAGCTGAGCACACACTCTTGGTTCTGTGTGGCTACAATAATTGCTGTGGCAGCCTCCAGCCATGCTCAGCTGCCTACCCAAGCAGCACAAGTTCTCTCTTCAGGTATTAATTATTGTGTTGTGCAGCTCTGATTAAAAAGTGACATAAGTTTTCAGTGGTATCCCAACCCTACAGTCCCCATAGACCCAAAGGGATTTTCTAAAAAGCAAGGTATTGCAGAAACGTGTAAATAGTATTACAGCAGAAAAATCTATATACCTAAGATGAATCACACTGCTACTGACTACAGTTTCTTTGAAGATTTTTATGATATTCCCATAACTGTGAATTCTGCTCAAGATTTATAGCATCAAATAACTAGTAGAATAAACATGCTTTATGATACTGACCAGCATCGCAGCCCTGGGACATGGCAGCATGCTTAGTGACTTAGATTTGGGAAGGAATGATGAGCGGCGCCCTCCTGACGGCACCACAGGGCTGGGAACAGCACCATGTGCTCCATAAAGCACTCTAAGTCCTGCAGAACACAGCCTTAGAGAGAAACCAGTGGCCTGCCTTCCCTGAAGAAAATAAGGCAGTATAATTTCCCCTTTGCAGGATAAAAAAGCATGGGGTACCTAAGACAAATTATGTATTTGAGGCAAGCTTTCAAACTGAGCACAAGAGATATCGGTTTTTACAAACGAAGATTTTTTTCCATTAGATGGATGGAAAATAAAGGGCAATTTCTGTGCCAGTGGGGCAACATTTTCCATAAATGCTGCTAAGACTCAGCCAAAATATCACCTCGTCCAGTAAGTGTTTCCTGAATCCCAGCCAGAAGTGCCTATTCCTTCCCTCTGAAAGCCTCGAATACCTTATCTATACTTATCTTGCTTGTAATAGCGGCCTCATTTTTAAATGGAGTTAGTCTTCACTATCCTCAAGAGCACTGCAAACATCAGGGAAGATAACACAGAAAGGCCAAAGTGCAGGACCTGGTCCACGCCAAACACAACAATGGCAGCTACTTGCCTTCATGGTCACTGTTATATATCATTAACTTTTCAAGGCATTTTCGAATCTATTATCATACTTGATTCACAATAATCCTAGGAAAAAAGGAAGGAAGATGTTAATCTCCCTTTTTGACAGATAAGAAAACTGAAAAAGTTAGTTGCTCATATGACTTTTTTAATGTCCGAGAGGATTACTGTCAGGTCTAATCCTAGAAATTGAGTATCCTTACAAGTCAAGGACCAAAATGTCTCTCGGGTAAACACCAGTTGAAAAGATAGGAAATTGTGAGTAATGGTTTTTTTTCCTACTTTATTATGCTAAAACAGGAATTGTTTAAAATGTAAAGAAAGCATGTGGGCTCCAGTGAGGCTCTCGCTGTGTCTGGACACGGTCAAGACTTCAACACTAGTTACTGTACTGAAAAAGAAGAGGATAAGCTGTCATAGTGCTAAACAGTGAAAAGAAAGTGCCACCAAGATCAAATGGAGAGCACACATTTTAATATATAACACAAAAGATTTTAAGTAACTAAGAAACAGGAATAGAAAGATTTGTATAGAAAATATACCACAAGACCTAGTAATTTCTATCCATACATATGTCTAGCAGATGAAACAGTTCTTAAAAATGGAAAATATTTAACTCAAAGGCTAATATTTGCTGAATGAATGCATGAATGAGTGATTTATTTTATCAGCTAACTGCTTTTTAAAAAGTCTATGGTTTTAAATGACCAAGAGGCCACAAAAGAATTGAGTAAATGATACAAGAATAAAATATAGTTGTGACTAATGGGTGAAATGACTTATTTGAAACATACAGCTAGCCAGGGTCCATTTATATGCACGTCAACTCAAATCCTCCTAAGTGGGTTATTCAATGAATTAATATATATTATGAGGAAAACCTTCCCGAATACCTACACAAGAAATACAATTCAAGATATTAATAAAAACAATACAAGAAAATACCAAGTGAAGCAAGTTAGTAAGTAGGGAGAGATGTTGAAATCATCCTCCTATGGAGGACAGAAATATCTGTAAGTTTTTCTAAGAGAAATACTTTTCATAATATAATTGTGGCACTAACTTTAAGTTGCTCCATTTATTATTATCCAAACATTGACCACATAGTAATTTGGGATTTTCCCATATACTAATTTCCCCCCATATTCTTCACAGATACCCCAACAGGCTAATCCACACGGTGTCGTGTTTTAAAATGTATGTCCTACTATTCTCTGAAACTGGTACTTTTTCTCTCCTTCAGGCCAAATCATCATCAAGTGCCACCATTCCTTTGTTCCTCATCCATCATGCACTAGTGCACACAGACACAGATGCAGGGTGGCAAGACAGCACAGCAACGGTCGGGAATGGACATCACGAGATTTTCAAGTTCACCTGCTTCTCATGCAGATAGGACCTCTGTCCTTATCAGCTACTCCGATACTGGTTACCACCAGCAGTGATTATAATACTCCTTGTGTGCTCACTCTGAATTACCATGGTATAATCATTTCACATTTCACTCTTTTTAAAAAGGTATTTTACAGCTTTTCCCTCCCAAATAATATATGCATCCAGTACCAAAATGGTCTTCTTTGGGGTACTTCTGTTAGTTACTTGTGAAATTTTAAATAATGTCTTTAATCAACTCTATGTCCTATTCTAATAACCGGATAGTTATCCAGGAACTCCTAGCTTTGTAAAATGAAGAAGGGCTTATGCATCTTTCTACATTATCCTCCCCAGTGTGCCACACAATTTTAATTCCACATAATTCCACTTTCATTGTCAAGGTTAATGTTCACAGTGTGTCCTATAACCTATGCCAAATCTCTGTGCTCTGGCCATAGTCTGACTCTAAGAGTTAAAAATAACCAACAAATTTATATTAGCACAATTATATAAACAGAATTCAATGCCTGACTAGAATTCTAGGAATACATTTGAATGAGAATATCCCTAGCCTCAAGGTCAAATTATTTGACTGTCATAATTCTTATTCTCCATTAGGCCTTCCAAATACCAAAAGAAATAAGATTATCTTCTGGTGGCCTCAACATTCCCATTAGAAGTCTTAGCTTTCCCAAAAAGTTCATTCCACCTCTTTAGAGAAGAGTCCACTCCTATTCTGGCTAGAACTAAATGCAGTCTGCCTGAACCTCGGTGGCAGGGGATAGGAGATCAGATCAGAAGGTCAAGCAGGGAGAAGACATTGTGTGCACTTGGGGTACTTCCTCTGAGTGTGATTGAATGTCAATGGGGAAGGTATATTATTTGCTTTGTTGAGAACAGACTAAAGGTGCAAGGGAAGAAGTAAGAAGACAAGTAGAAGACTACTGTAGCAATCCAAGAGAGATGATGGTAGCTTGGACCTGGGAAGTGGCGACAGAGGTGGTGAGAAATGGTTGAAAATTAGATACACTTTGAAAATAGAGCCGATAGTACTTGCTGATGGACTCGAAGTGGGATATGAGAGAAAATAGTCAAGAAAGACTCCAACGTTCTTGGCCTGAGCAAGTAGAAGAATAGAGGTAATGCTTACTGAGATAGGGAAGATTTCTAGATGAGCAGGTTTCTTTGCACGTGTATTGCGGGGGGGGGGGGGGGGGCGGCGGTGGCAGGGGAGAATACTGGTATCAAGACATCAGTTTTAGATATATTAAGATTGATGTCTCTTAGTTATTACAATAGCCCGGCTCTAACTGAACTCCCCAGTCTAATACATGACCATTCTGACCTATTATTCATGAGGTCACCAGAATGATCTTTCTAAGTGTAAATTTAATGGCAGCCACCCCTGCACTTGAACTCTTCAATGGCTATCCCTGGATAAAATCCAAACTACATTCCATTGTATAGAAATGCCTTTGCTGGGGCCGGCCCAGTGGCGCAGCGGTTTAGTTCGCACTTTGGCAGCCTGGGGTTCACGGGTTCGGATCCTGGGCGCCGGCCGATGCACTGCTTGTCAGCCATGCTGTCGGCGTCCCATATAAAGTAGAGGAAGATGGGCACGGATGTTAGCCCAAGGCCAGTCTTCCTCAGCAAAAAGAGGAGGATTGGCAACGGATGTTAGCTCAGGGCTGGTCTTCCTCACACACACACATGCACACAAAAATGCCTTTGTTACCTGTTACTTCTTACAGCTCTAGTCTCAAATTCCACAGCTCTACTCAAGTATCTTTAAATTATTTCTATAACAACAAGGGGAAAAATATGCCATACTTCAAGAAAGAGTTCCTCACCATCTCCCTGGTGAACTCTCTGAACACAACTCTCCTTTTCCATCCAGCGGAGTTTATTATTCTCCAGTATGTAATTGCTATACCTCTTATCTACCAAGATTTTAACACATACAATGAATAATTTCATCTATTAAACCACGAACTCTATGCTGTACCTGGATCAGTACCAATAAATATGTATGAGCTGAATGAACCCTAACACAAATTGTTGTAAGAACTTTGGGGACTATTTCTTTTAGTTTTGATTTCACTGCCAACCAAGACAGTTTTGACCTACCTCCTCTTATCTTAACTGGAGTTGATATGTACCCAGAGAATGTAAATTAACTGTGATTCCAGCGATGCTCCAAAAAGAAAAAGAAACAAAAAATACATTCCAAAATCAAATTCAAATAATGTTTTATCTATTCACTGTTTCTATTGTATCACAGTTTTCTTCATTAACATGCACTGAAAGTTGAATTGTATTTATTTATACATAATTATACTATCTTTTCTTTTGAGAGGTTACAACTTTGCCTAATTTTACCAATGATTCCCAAACATCTAGCAATATAATGCTCCTGTGAGTATTCAAAGGGTGAGTCTCTTATTAATTGCATTACTGTATTATTACTAATGCTTGGTAAATCAAAATTTTAGTTTCTGAGTAAATGCTGTAAGCTGCCCTCAGATTCAATTCACAGATAATTTCATGATAAAATTCATAAAGCTCTAAGCAGGAGGTCTAGATTACAACACCTCAAAACTAAATTTTGAAGAAATTCACATTTTTACCCTAGAAACAGCACAATTACTTTTTGTTTAAAATTTATCCTCCCCCATAAAATTTCAAGTCATCTGGCAATGATGAACAGACGCATTTCTTAACCACAACTGCTTACTGAACTGTAAACAATTGTGCTTTCACTTCTTGATTCCACATTTTTTTTTTGCCTTTTCACCCAGTTTAAAATACTCTTCACCAAAAGCCACAATAATTCTAAGCATGAAACAGAAATCTGAAACCCAACTCTTAAAAAAAAAAAGACTAGACAATACTGACCAGGCAATTGGAATGTTCATCACAGTCCATAGCTATGAGAACAATCAGAATTTAGCAAAGTACATCACTGGGATTATAGTGTCACAGTGCTACCATTAGCTATGTCACCGCGATTTGTTCTGCAGGTGTAGCCTGTACTGTTCTCTAGAGGGTGAATAGGCAATAGAAGTTCCCTTTTTTTTTTGTGAGGAAGACCAGCCCTGAGCTAACATCCGTTGCTAATCCTCCTCTTTTTGCTGAGGAAGACTGGCCCTGGGCTAACATCGTGCCCATCTTCCTCTACTTTATATGGGACGCCGCCACAGCGTGGCTGACACGCAGTGCGTTGGCGGGCGCCCGGGATCCGAACCGGAGCAGACGAAACCGCTACGCCACCGGGCGGCCCCTAGAAGTTCCCATTTTTTAAAGAAATTCAAGTAAGGAAAAAGCACACAAAGACTCCAGGAAGGCAACAGATCCCTAAGCAAACTTTATACAAAACCAGACAAAAGGGCGTACTCTGGACTGAATGTTTGTACTCCCCCCAAATTCATATGTTGAAGCTCTAACCCTCGGTGTGGTTGAATTTGGAGACAGGGCCTCCAAAAAGGTAATTAAGGTTGAATGAGGTCATAAGGGTAGGTCCCTGATCTGAAAGGATTAGTGTCCTTATAAGAAGAGACACCAGAGATCCCTATCTCTCTCATCTGCACACAGAGAAAAAGCCATGTAAGCACACAGCCAGATGGCTGCTGCCTACAAGTCATGAAGAGAGCTCTCTGACCTTGAGAGAAATTGACCTTGGTGGCATCCTGATCTTGGACTTCCACACTCTAGAACTGTGAGAAAATAAATGTCTGTTGTTTAAGCCAGCCAGTCTGTGGTATTTTGTTATGGCAGCCTGAGCTGACTAAGACAGATTTTGGTACCATGAAGTGGGGTGCTGCTGTAACAAATATCTAAAAATGTGGAAGTAGCTTTGGAACTGGGTAAAACTCCTGGAGGAGTTTTGAGGTGCATTCTAGAAACATGGACATTAAGGTGATGCTGGTGAGGTATCAAATGGAAATGAGGAACAGGTTATTGGGAACTGGAGAAAAGGCGATTGCTATGGACTGAATGTTTGTGTCTCTCCAAACTTCATATGTGATTCAAAATTTAAAATCCTCAGTGTGACGGTATTTGGAGGAGGGACCTTGGGAGGTAATTAGGTCATGAAGGTGGAGCTCTCATGAATGGGATTAGTGTCCTTATAAGAAGAGACACAACAGAGATGATCTCTCTCTTTACCATGTGAGGATACAGCAAAAAGGCAGCTGTTTACTAACCAGGAAGTTGGCTCTCACCAAGAATCGAATTGACTGGAACCTTGAACTTGGACTCCCAGCCTCCAGAACTATGAGAAATAAATATCTGTTGTTTAAGCCACCCAGTCTACAGTATTTTGTTACGGCAGCCCAAACTGGTGAAGACAGCAATTTTTGTTATAAGGTGGCAAAGAACTTTGCTGAACTGTGTTCCAGTGTTTGTAGAAGACAGAACTTGTGAGCCATGAGATTGGATATTCAGCAGAGGAGATTTCTGAGCACAATGTTACAGGCATGATCTGGGTCCTCATAACTTCTTATAGTAAAATGGGAGAGGAGAAAGATAAATTGAAGGAATTGTTAAGCAAAAAGGAAGCGGAACTTCAAGATTTGGAAAATTCTAAACTTGTCCATATTGCAAAAAATGAGAAAGCTTGCTGAGAAGAGAACACCAAGGATATGGCTAGGCTATCATTTGATAAAGAGATCATGGGATTTTACAAGCAGAAACGGTGCCAGTTTGAACTGCAGGAGACAGAGACCAGAAGAAATGAAGGAAGGCTGTTGGACTTCTTACATTCTGCAGGACAGAGCAATAGAGCTATTCTGCAAATGTGCATTACCTTCAGAAAAGAGAAGGACCCCCAGGGCGATTCAGAGATCACCAGGGCTGTGACTCTCACCACAGGTCCAGGGGCAGGGCTGATTATTTCTCCTGGGTTTCAGAGGCTGGGCCACCTCTTTGGTTTAGGCAGCCCAGGATGCTCCCTCCCTGCCTCAGAGCGCCGCCTTTGCAGAGAGCCACGGGGGTGATGCTGCCGCCTCAGTAGACCTGGAGGGCAGAGCACTGAACAAAACAGGAATTTTCTTGAGCCTTAAAATCTAATAGAATTTGCCTTGGACTTGCTTAGGACTTATCACCTCTTCCTTCCTTCCTATTTCTTCCTTTTGGAACAGGAATATCTATGCTATACCTGTCCCAGTATTGTATTTGGAAGCACATAACTCATCTGGTTTCACAGGATCACAGCTGTTGAGGAATTTTGCCATAGGATGAATCGTACCTAGAGTCTCGCCCATATCTGATTTATATGATATTTAGATGAGACTTTGAACATTAGACTTCAGAGTTGATGCTGGAGTGACTTGAGACTTTGGGGGCTGTTGGGATAGACTGAATGTATTTTGAATATGAGAAGGACATGAATTTGGGAGGACAGGGGCAGAATGTTATAGATTGAATGTTTGTGTCCCCCAAAATTTGTATGTTGAAACTAACCCCGAGTGTAGCTATATTTAGATACAGGGCTTCTAAGGAAGGAACAAAGTTTAAATGAGGTCATAAGGATGGGGGCACTGATTCGATAGGATTATTGTCCTTATAAGAAGAGACACCAGAGAGCTCTCTCTCTCTGCTCATGCTCACACAGTCTGATGGCAGCTGCCTACAAGCCAAGAAGAGAGCTCTCACCAGAACAGAATCACACTGGCACCCTGATCTCAGAATCCCAGCCTCGAGAACCGTAAGAAATAAATGTCTATTGTTTCAGCCACCCAGTCTGTGGTACTTTGTTATGGCTGCAAGCTGACTGAGACAGGGTTATTACAGGTTCAACTTTCTAAGGTGTGATGTATATAGGACCACCTAGTGTGCATACTGACCCCCTCCACTCTGAGTACCCACAAAGCAAGGTCTTCTTTATTGAAAAACTTCCTCATTTAAAACACCTTATTTCATAGCACTGTAGGCAATATTTTTGGTTGGGAAAATAGGATTAAAATGGTGCCCAAAAATGACACTGAAAACAACTTTTAAAAGGTCATATGGCTGGGGCCGGCCCGGTGGCGCAGCGGTTTAGTCCGCGCTTGGCAGCCCGGGGTTCGCGAGTTCGGATCCCGGGCGCCCGCCGACGCACTGCCTGTCAGCCATGCCGTGGTGGCGTCCCATATAAAGTGGAGGAAGATGGGCACGGATGTTAGCCCAGGGCCAGTCTTCCTCAGCAAAAAGAGGAGGATTAGCAACGGACGTTAGCTCAGGGCTGGTCTTCCTCACCAAAAAAAAAAAAAAAAAGGTCATATGGCTAAAGAGAAAGTACAGAAACAGATATTTAAATATCTCTATTTTTTATAAATGTAATATCAACTGAAAAATAAACGTGTTGAGAAAAATTTCAGTTATAAAATAGCAAATTACTAATTGTGGATGGTTAGTAGAGTCCTCCAGAGTTTAGAGGCTCACACCCACTCTACTCTAAACAATCCTGAAGAACTCCAGAACTGCATGTGCATCTATGCAGAATAGCACATCCACTGCAAAGCTGACACACTGTAAATCTGTGGAGCAAAATAAGCTGAAAATACACTTACTGTTGATAGAACCCAGGGTGTCCCTACTGCCATGTTATTCTTGATACTTACTCCAGTATCAACCCTCAACCACCTTCCCCTCCATAACAACTATTAATAAAGGACATTCTAACAGATGACTTCTAATTCATCAGTTAAGTCACTTTAAGTTGGGTCAAAGTAGGCAAAATCTGCAATTAGCCAGAGCAGTGCATGTCCCAATAGAAGTACAGAAAATTCACAACCACTAAACAAAAGTAGGTATGTTAGTTGTCGGTGCTATCTCCTTCCAACAACACTGGAACAAACACTAACAGGGAAGAGAGGGAAAGGAGAGAATTTAATTTAAGGATTAAAAATGAGATGGTGTCATAAAAATGCTTCTCTTGAAAGTCATGCAGTGAGAAACCAGGAAGCTACAATCATGGAAAGTGCAAGGGAAGTAAAACACTCCAGGGACTATGAAGTGAAAACACTCTGAGAGTAACTTTACAGTGAACAATACACAAGGCAAGAGGAAACAGCAACACAGAATTTTAAAAGTAGAAATAACCTAAGGCTTAATTAACAAAGTCAACTTTTCTCAGTAGAGAAACCAGGGCACAGATCAAGTGACCCACACAGGTCTTCAGCTCCAGCAGAGCTGCGACCAGAACCAACATCCCTTGACTAGGGCCATTTTTGTACTCTGGTGTCCTACGATATTTTAAAATTCACCCCTGACATCCATTTATTTACTTCATCAACACTTCCTGAATTACCAGGCAGTGCTCAAGGTTACTAGGTAAGCCCTATACATCTTTGTAGCACTTTGCACAGTTATTATTTACTTAAACGGTATTATTTACTTTACTTATATTGTATAATTACAATACAACAGGATACTGGATGTATAATTACAGACATAGAAAGAAAAATCTATTAGGCCTAGCGGTCAAGCTTTTATCATGAAAAACACAGCTGATCCAGGCAGGAGGTATTTAGTGTGGTGCACATGCATAGGGCGGCACAGAAAGGGGGCAGTGGGAAATGAGACTATGTCAGGTAGGCTGAGAGCACGGCCAAGAACGCCATACCACAGAGTTTAAAAGTGATGAACATTTATTCCAAGGACAAGAGACAGTCAATGGAAATTTTTAAAGCAGAAGAATGATATTATCAGATTTGCCTCTTAGGATATTGACCCTGATAGGCTGAAAATGAGGAAAAGTCAGTGGCAGGGAGACCAGATACAGATGGACACAATAATCCAGGCACAAGATAATATGGTCCTGAACTAGTAGCGGATGGAACCAATGAAGAGAGTTCTGAGGTAGAATCACCAGAATCTAGAGACCAGATGGATTGAAAAAATGTACAAAAAAGCCCAATCGAAGACTGCTCAGTTAATGGGCCAGGGAAGGTGAGAATCAGGACTTACTGGGTCTGAGGGGCCTATAGGACACTCTGCAGGTGGGGCAGGGGCTGGGCCAAGAAAGTCCACAGGACACAGAGCTACCAGGCCATCTGGCAGTCCTGGGGAGGCAGCATGGAGATTCCCAACGATAAAGAAAGGGCAAACAGAACAAGGAGAGGGCCAGCACAGAAGCCCAAGGAACACCCTGTTGAAGCTGCACACAAAGGAGTCAGCAAAGAACTGAGAAGAGAAATGAACACGGGAGGAGGCAAACCAAGAGGAAGCACTGTCTTTGGAGGAAGAGCAACCAGCTGTGTGAGTGCTGCATGAAGAAAGCAGTTAGAAATGACGACTTCTGCACACTGGTGGAAAGGAAGAAGCATCACACTGGGATGGAAGAGGTGTGAAGGTGGACCTGAGGACCTTTTAAATCACTATAACAAAGGCACAGTTTCTAATTTTTTCCAACTTAACAAGGCATTTTACTACTGCAAGAACTTGTTTATTCGTTTGAAGGCTGAAAAGTTTACTATTTTGTACAGAAAAACATATCAAGCGCATCTGTAGTGCTCTATGATAAGCAGCAACCCGGGCTCAGAACACCCACTTCAGTAAGATTCCTGCTGTGTGGGCTGCCAGAGCAGATACCTCGCCCTGGCGATCTCTCCTGGAAGACAAGGAAAAGTCAAGTCTGAGCTTGTATTTTCAGAGAGGCTTCTCCAGGCAACAAGATCCCAAGTGGAAAACCTATAACCCCTTTGAAAATAAAAATGAGCTGAAGAAGTGTAGAAAACTAGGTTGGTAGAAAGGTTAAGATGAAATACACACGATTTCACAGCATGGACAAATGCTAGTGCAATACTGAACTAGGCTGGAGGATAAAAATGACAATTAGTTGAGTAAGCCAAAGAAAATGCTGCCTTGCCAACATCAATACTTTTCTAAAGGTCAAAAACAGGATTTTTAATATATAGAAAATTTTTGTCATTAATGAGGTCTCAATTTAACAATATGAATGTATTTTTTATTTATTGAGCCACATGTGGAATTCAAAAGTAAACATGTTTTACCCACTATATAATTCATTTAGAATGGGCTAACTTTGCAGTCTTATTTTTGGATCATTTACAACAGAAAACAGAAATAAAGATTCTTCTAAACTTCAGTCTATGAGACAACAATCTTAAAACTGTAGAACTATTCTTCTTTTCACGCAAACAGAAATGGAGAAAGTACAGATTAAATAAATCTACAGGAAACCCAAAGCATCATTTAATTCTGCTGTGTCACCAAACTTCATTTCATAGATTTTTAGGTAGAAAAATTCACAAGAAATAATTTATTTCTAGGAATGAAGGTAAAAATGGACGTGGCTGAAGCAGCTAAGGTGTGACAGGTACATTACCCAGAGTGCTGAGTTTGGTATTAAGTATCCCTTCCTCTATTTCTCCAGTCGCATCATTATTTTTAATAAAATTATGAAATAACGATGTTATGAAAGTCAAATATGAACTCGTTAGTCTTTTGTTAACTTATACTTAAAGAGATCATTGGAAATTATAGTCATTTGGGAAAACACAGCTCTAACAGTGGACAAACTAATATCATAGTTTGTCTCCTGACTTGAATAACTCAGCCGAGAGTATTCATGTGACTTCTTCTCGCCCATGACTACAAAGAACCATATTAAATACCACTGCTGCACCAAAATGTGGGTATGGATATAAAAGAGGGGAAAAAATAAGGCTTAAAGACTGTCATTGGCTGTCTGGTTTTATTGGCCAGAGGGAAGCTGGAGATAATCCAGAGACAGCTCCCTTGACCCCAGAGGGAAGGGGAAGTGAAGAAAAGGAACTGCAGCAAAGCCTCTCCAGCTAAATGGAAGCTGACCCACAGGAGCAGGTCATAGCAGGGCTCCTTCAGCCGAGACAAAGGGTAAATAAAGTAGATCAGCAAGTTTCAGAAAAAATTTTAAATGACTTGTCAAAGACTCTCAACTACAGAACTAAGAACCCTTCTTCAATCCATGTCATTCTCATTTTGTACATCTAAATAAACATACATTGTTTTTTAAACTTGTCATATTATGCCAAAAATCCCCTTTTTTCCCATAGAAACTAAAGATTTTAAAAAGCATACAATACTGCCAAAAAATGGCCAAATTAAACGAACAGCTTATCACATATCTCTCTTTCCTAGTTTTAAATACACAATATTTGGAGACTTAGATTAAATCATATGTATTTTCTAACAATTATCTTTCAACTAAATAAAGTGATCTTAATTCACCAACAAACTTGCTTTGGTGGAATGATTAGCCTAACATTTTCTACCCCAAGTTGCTCTTGAATTATGAGAAAGCACTGCATCAAGAAAATTAGGTAAATCTCTTAGATACACACATATCTTCACAGAACTCTTGGTCCTTCTTCCTGCTCACATCACTGTTTATGTATAGAAAATGCTGTCCTGACATTCCTTCTTCCTCTCTCTACTCCTCAAGTGGTGTGTCTGAAACATGACCCTGTTTCAGGGGCTCCACCCTCAGAGGACCCCTTGAAAGCAGCGAGAAAGAGGCAGGGACCAGATTTCTGGCTGTCTGTTGCCAACGAGGAGGAGACCCCACTCTATGGCTGCTGCAGCCACTGTTCCTGGAGTCGGCCTGAGGGACCCTGGGGTAGAAGGTGGCCTCAGGGCCAGTGTTCTCACAGTCTCAGCCTCATTCCGCCTCAGGAGCACAGAAGTGCTCCTGTAAGGTTCACACAGGTAACAAGGAGAGCTCCCGGAGCGCCTGATGGGACCTGTGGTGGCTCTGGAGATGAACAACTCAGTCTCTCAGTGTGCTCACAGCTAATCATGCTCAAGGACAAAGAACAACTATATTCTGCATTTTGAAAAACTGCCTCACTGGAAAAACCAGTCTTATTATTGAATTTTGCACTTTCTGACACAAAGGAATAAATTTTAGGACTTCATAACTAAAATTCAGGGTGGAATTCTCTATCATTTCACATTTTCCTCCCTTCTTTAATTGTGAAAACAATGCTTGATTTTGACAAATTTTTTCCTTTACAAAAGGAATATCTAAAAAGAAACCCTGTCCCAACACCTTTTCCAATGATAACCTTTGTTAACGGTTTTCTACAATTTATTTTATAATATTTACTAATACTTTCAGACTATTATATAATGTGAAGAAAGTCTAAAAGCATTAGTTAGAATTGCCCAGGAGCACCGTCCTGAGTATTTTATTATAGTTAGCCATTAGAATAAGGAGTAGTATATGAGATCTTTCAATTTCTCTTGAAATTGTATAAATAAAATATTCGTCAAGGAGTAATTCATTGCAGTCATTCTCCTTTACAATTCCTAAGGAGTAATAACTGATTTCCTTTGGCTTTGTTTGTTTCTTTTGCCTGATTTTCCAAAATGTACTTCAATAAGTACATAATAAGTATAACGCATAAAATTTTGCAGACATCATTAAAACATTTTCAAGCGTTCTGTTTCCTTCTAAAGAATAAAACTTTAATATTTTAAATAAGGAAGCAAGAAAAAATTTATAATGCTATGACAGGATCAGACAGTTCTGTCAGTGATGGACCCATATTTGTTGCTTAATAAAAGTTTAAATGAATGAATGAAAGAAAGAAGAGACAAAGTAAAAAAAAACAAAACACAAGTTAAAATACTATGGCCACCTGCCACGAAAAAATAAAGAGATGGGGCATCAATTTACTGTATTTCTCTAATGAGTAAAAAACAAATTCTGAAATTAATAGAAAACCATCTATTTCTATTCTGTGAGTAGTGGTGGTTATAGGGTACTTGTTAAGCTGCATATCTATTTTTGCTGTACTTTATTCTTTGTGCTATATTTCAAAACAAAATGGGGATTTAAGAAAAGCAAATATTCACATGGTAAAGGCATTTCAAATTCCAAACCTTTAAATTGCACTTTTATATTTCACCACTTGAATATACTATATACTAAATAAATTGCCTCCTGCTGGACTTCAATAATAAACTAAAAATATCATTCAATTATAATGACTTTGTGCAAGAGGAAACATATTTAAAATATGGGCTATTCAGGCCAACAGGTAAATGAAAAGATACTCAACATCACTAATCATTAGGGAAATGAAAATTAAAAGCACAATGAAATATCACCTCATGCCTTTTAGAATGACTATCATCAACAACAAAAGGGATAAATGCTGGTGAGGATGTAGAGAAAAGAGAACCATTGTGCACTGTTGGTGGAAATGTAAACTGGTGCAGCCGCTATGGAAAACAGTATGGAGGTTCCTCAAGAAATTAAAAATAGAACTACCATATGATCCAGCTATTCCACTTCTGAGAACATATCCAAAGGAAACGAAAACACTATGTCAAAGAGATATCTGCACCCACATATTCATAGCAGCATTATTTACAGTAGTCAAGACATGGAAACAACCTAAGAGCCCATCAACAGATGAATGGATAAAGAAGAGGTATATACAGGGTGACGTCAGCATCATGGTGGAGTGAGATTCCCTCTTTAAATCTCTGCCCCCTACGACACAACGAAAACATCATTCGCATTCCAGCAGAGCTCAATCGAACACAACAAAGTACTTCTAAGAAACCCCTGCTGCCATACATCAGACGGTGGAGGCGCGGGAAGCCCAAAAGGACGCGAGGACAGGTAAGAAGTTGTACTCCCCCTCCCCAATCGATCGGCAAAGGCAGCACAGCTCGCAGAGAGAGGGGGGAGGGGTGGCCCGCAGCGGGGAACACTATTGTCATCCAGGTGCTCTCACAGATTGTCGAGAGATCCCCACTGGGAAGCGACGACGAACTGTTTAGGGGGTGTAGCAAACACCCTAAGAGAGCCAGAAAGGAAACCCCCGGGGTCGAGCAGGAGAAAGAGAGGACCCCTCCCCCCACACACCCCACGTTTCAGCATAATCCCTCCGGGGGCTGCAGCGGGCTCAGAGCAAACCGCTCACGATCTCCATCCAGTGGCAGCAGGGGGAAACTGCAGGACCAACTTCAAGATGAAAAGAAAAGGTAAAGCCGTGGGAACTATGCAACGGTTTATGATGTCTACAGACCAAGAGGAAAAAGACAAACATCCAGAAACCAACCCTGAAGACACAGAAATCTATAACCTGAAAGGGCAGGACCAACTTTATCATGAGGGGAAAAAATAAGGCCGTCCCCGTAGGATCCTTGCGACAATTTGTTATGGCTACAGACCAAAAGGAAAATGACAAACACCCAGAAACCAACCCTGAAGGCAGAGAATTTGATAACCTGAAGGACAGAGAATTCAAAATAGCTATCATAAACAAACTCAACGAAATACAAGAGAACACACAGAAACAAATCAACGAATTCAGGGATTTCGTCACAAAAGAGATTGAAAATAAAGAAAAACCAATCAGAATTATTGGAAATGAAAAACAAAATCAACGAGATAGTGGAAAATATGGAGTCTTTAAAGAGCAGAACTGACAATATGGAGGAACGAATTAGCACTATTGAGGATAGCCATGCAGAAACGCTCCAGATAGAGGAGGAGAGAGAGCTAAGACTAAAAAGAAATGAAGAAATTCTTCGAGAAATATCAGACTCAATGAAGAAAAGCAACATAAGGATAATAGGTATTCCAGAAGGAGAAGAAAGAGAAAAAGGAGCAGAGAGTTTGTTCAAAGAAATAATAGCTGAGAACTTCCCCAACCTAGGGAACGAGAGGGAAATAACAGTGAATGAAATCAATAGATCACCTAAATATATAAACAGGAATAAAAAATCATCTCGCCACATAGTAGCAAACTTGAAAAATACCCATGACAAGGAAATAATATTAAGGGCAGCTAAACAAAAAAACAAAATAACATACAAAGGAAACCCCATCAGGCTCTCAGATGATTTCTCGACAGAAACTGTACAGGCTAGGAGAGACTGGAATGATATATTCAAAGTCATGAAAGACAAAAACCTTCAGCCAAGAATACTTTATGCAGCAAAAACATCCTTCAGATACGATGGAGAAATAATAACTCTCCCTGATAAACAAAAGCTAAGAGAGTTCATCACCACAAGACCCCCACTACAAGAAATGCTCAAGAAGGCCCTTAGGCCTGAAAAAAAACAAATGAGAAAGGGGATACAAAGATTTCAGCAAGGAGAAAAGCAAGGAGACTAAACCAGAACAAAATACAGTTGGAAAACATCAAAAATTAATTCAAGCTCATCACTGGAAACACACATTCATGACACAATCTGGAATAAAGAGATAACAACTAAGGAGGGGAAGAGGTAAGGGATTGAACTGACCCAGCCTCAGGAAAAAGGAGGCATCTGAAAATGTACTTTCTTATCCAGGAGATCGCTTATATAAACCGCACGGTAACCACTAAACAAATAACCAGAAGAGAACCACACATGACAAATAAAGAGAAAACCAAGAGAATGACCATGCAGAAATACCAAATTGAATTTGCAGCCCAAAACACAAGTGACAAGAAATGAAGGAAATGCAAAAGAACCAGAAAATGAACAATAAAACAGCAACATTAAACCCTCATATATCAATAATCACTCTAAATGTAAATGGATTGAATTCTCCAATCAAAAGACACAGAGTGGCGGGATGGATTAAAAACCAAGATCCAACAACTGCTGCCTCCAGGAAACACATCTCAGCTCTAAAAACAAACACAGACTCAAAATAAAAGGATGGAAAACAATACTCCAAGCTAATGGCAAACAAAAGAAAGCAGGAGTAGCCATACTTATATCAGACAAAGTAGACTTCAAGATAAAAAAGGTAATGAGAGACAAAGAAGGGCAATATATAATGATAAAAGGGACACTTCACCAAGAAGACATAACACTTATAAATATCTATGCACCCAACACAGGAGCACCAAAGTACATAAAACAACTGCTCAGAAACCTAAAAGGAGATATTAACAATAACACAATAATAGTAGGGGATCTTAACACCCCCCTTACATCAAAAGATAGATCATCCAGACAAAAAGCCAATAAGGAAATAATGGACTTAAACGAAAAACTAGACGCAATGGACTTAACAGATATATACAGAGCACTCCACCCAAAAAAAGCAGAGTACACATTCTTCTCAAGTGCACATGGAACATTCTCAAGGATAGACCATATATTAGGAAACAAGGCAAACCTCTATAAACTTAAGAAGATTGAAATCATTCCAAGCATCTTTTCTGATCATAATGTTGTGAAACTAGAAATCAACTTCAAGGAAAAAACTAGGAAAGGGACAAAGATGTGGAGACTAAACAACATGCTACTGAACAACCAGTGGGTCATTGATGAAATTAAAGGAGAAATCAAAAGCTATCTGGAGACAAATGAAAAGGAAAATACACCATACCAACTCATATGGGATGCAGCAAAAGCGGTCCTGAGAGGGAAATTCATAGCAATAGAAGCTCACCTTAACAAACAAGAAAAATCCCAAATAAATAACCTTAAATTGCACCTAACAGAATTAGAAAAAGAAGAACAGACAAAGCCCCAAATCAGCAGAAGGAGGGAAATAATAAAAATCAGAGCAGAAATAAATGAAATTGACACCAAAAAAACAGTAGATAGGAGCAATGAAACAAAGAGCTGGTTCTTTGAGAAGATAAATAAAATTGACAAACCCTTAGACAGACTCACTGAGAAAAAAAGGGAGAAGACTCAAATAAATAAAATTAGAAATGAAAGAGGAGAAATTACAACAGACACCACAGAAATAAAGGGATTATTAGGGAATACTATGAAAAACTTTATGCCAACAAATTGGACAACCTAGAGGAAATGGACAAATTCTTGGAAGAGTACGACCTCCCAAAACTGAACCAAGAAGAAATAGAGAATCTGAACAGACCAATCACAAGTAGAGATCGAAACAGTCATCAAAAACCTCCCAAAAAATAAAAGCCCAGGACAAGATGGATTCCCTGGAGAATTTTATCAAACGTTCAAAGAAGATATAGCACCTATCCTTCTCAAACTATTCCAAAAAATAGAGGAAGATGGAATACTTCCCAACACATTCTATGAGGCCGACATCATCCTGATCCCAAAGCCAGACAAGGACAATACAAAGAAGGAAAACTACAGGCCATTATCACTGATGAACATAGATGCAAAAATCCTCAACAAAATATTGGCAAACTGAATACAGCAATACATCAAAAAGATCATACACCACGATCAAGTGAGATTTATACCAGAGACACAGGGATGGTTCAACATCCGCAAATCACTCAACGTGATATACCACATTAACAAAATGAAGAACAAAAACCACATGATCATCTCTATCGATGCAGAAAAGGCATTCGACAAGATCCAGCATCCATTTATGATAAAAACTCTCAACAAAATGGGTATAGAAGGAAAGTACCTCAACATAATAAGGGCTATATATGACAAACCTACAGCAAACATCCTACTCAACGGGGAAAAACTGAAAGCCATTCCTTTGAGGACAGGAACAAGAAAAGGGTGCCCCCTCTCACCGCTCTTATTCAACATAGTACTGGAAGTTCTGGCCAGAGCAATTAGGCAAGAAAAAGGAATAAAAGGACTCCAAATAGGCAATCAAGAAGTGAAACTCTCACTAGTTGCAGACGACATGATCTTATACATAGAAAACCCAAAAACTTCCATCGGAAAACTACTAGAAATAATCAACAACTAGAGTCAAGTAGCAAGGTATAAAATCAACTTGCAAAAATCAATTGCATTTCTATACACTAACGATGAAACAACAGAAAGAGAACTCAAAAAGACAATCCCATTTACAATTGCAACAAAGAGAATAAAATATCTGGGAATAAATTTAACCAAGGAGGTAAAAGACCTATACAATGAAAACTATAAGACACTATTGAAAGAAATCGAGGAAGACATAAAGAAATGGAAAAATATTCCATGCACATGGATTGGAAGAATAAATATAGTCAAAATGTCCATTCTACCTAAAGCAATCTACAGATTCAATGCAATCCCAATCAGAATCCCATTGTCATTCTTCACGGTAATAGAACAAAAACTACTGAAATTCGTATGGGGCAACAAATGAGCCCGAATAGCTAAAGCAATTCGGAAAAAATAGAACAAAGCTGGAGGCATCACAATCCCTGATTTCAAAATATACTATAAAGCTATAGTAATCAAAACAGCATGGTACTGGTACAAGAATAGACACACAGATCAATGGAACAGAATTGAAAGCCCAGAAATAAAACCACACACCTATGGACAGCTAATCTTCGACAAAGGAGCAAAGAACATACAACGGAGAGAGGGAAGTCTCTTCAATAAATGGTGCTGGGAAAATTGGACAGCAACATGCAAAAGAATGAAAGTAGACCATCTCCTATCGCCATATACAAAAATCAATTCAAAATGGATCAAGGACTTGAAAGTGAGACCTGAAACTATAAAACTCCAGGAAGAAAATATAGGCAGTACACTAATTGAGATGGGACATAAAGGGATCCTTTCAGATTCCATGTCTACCCAGACAAGGGAAACAAAGGAAAAAATAAACAAGTAGGACCTCATCAGACTAAAGAGCTTCTACAAGGCAAATGAAACCAGGATCAAAATGAATAAACAACCCACCAGCTGGGAGAAAATATTCGCAAATCATTTGTCTTGCAAGGGATTAATCTCTGTAATATATAAAGATATCATACAACTGAGCAACAAAAAATCAAACAACCCGATCAAAAAATGCGCAGAGGATATCAACAGACATTTTTCCAAGGAAGAGATACAGATGGCCAATAGCCACATGAAAAGATGTTCAACATCACTAATCATCAGGGAAACGCAAATCAAAACTACAGGAAGATATCACCTTACACCCGTCAGAATGGCTATAATCACAAAGACAAATAACAACAAATGCTGGAGAGGTTGTGGAGAAATGGGGACCCTCATTCACTGCTGGTGGGAATGCAAACTGGTGCAGCCTCTATGGAAAACAGTATGGAGAGTCCTCAAAAAGTTAAAAATAGAAAAACCATATGATCCAGCAATACCACTCTTGGGCACCTATCCAGTGGACATGAAATCAACCATCACAAGAGGCGTATGCACCCCAATGTTCATTGCAGCATTATTCACTATAGCCAAGAAGTGGAAACAACCCAAGTGTCCCTCGACTGATGATTGGTTAAAGAAGATGTGGTATATACATACAATGGAATACTACTCAGCCATAAGAAAAGACACAATTGTCCCATTTGCAACAACATGGATGGACCTAGAGGGTATTATGTTAAGTGAAATAAGCCAGAGAGAGAAGGACAGACACTGCATGAACTCACTCATATATGGAATATAAGTGAACACACAGACAGAGAGAACTGATTGGTGGTTACCAAGGGGAAGCGGGGTGGGGGGTGGGCACAAGGGGTGAAGGGTTACATCCACAAGGTGACGAACAAACAAAAATGTACAACTAAAACCCCACAGTGTTATAAACTATTAAGACATCAATAAAAAATATGGTAAAAAAAAAAAAAGAGGTATACACATATACAGTGGAATACTATTCAGCCATAAAAAAGAAGGAAATCCTACCATATGCAACAACATGGATAGACCCTAGGGCATTATAATAAGTGAAATAAGTCAGACAGAGAAAGACAAATATTGTATGATCTCATTTATATGTGAAATCTTAAAAAACAAAACTCATAGAAAAAGAGAAGAGGGGAAATTGGATGAAAGTGGTCACAAAGTACACACTTTCATTTAGAAGATAAATAAGTACTAGAGCTGTAATGTATAACATGATAACTATAGTTTATACAGCTGTATGGTAGATATGAAAGCTGTTAAGAGAGTAAATCCTACAAATTCTCATCACAAGGAAAAAAATTTTTTTCTCTTTTTTTGTATCTATATGAGATGACGGATGTTAACTGAACTTACTGTGGTAATCATTTTAACAATAAATATATGTCAAATCATTATGCTGTACGTCTTAAACTTATACAGTGTTCTATGTCAATTATATCTCAATAAAACTGCAAAAAACAGAAACAGGGAAAAATATAGGCTATTCAAATTCTCCATTAAAAAATATAATTTTTCTTACAAAAATTAATACGTAACAAAACCTCCACTGTTCCATAACTCTTTAGCCACCTTCCTTTGATGTTCCGGCCTAGAAACTAGACAGAGGCTGTAGGTGTCCACTGTAAATCTGAAGCTCTCCTCCAAGGCCTGTCCAGCGTAGCAACCTCTCACAGATCCTTCACTATGCCAACCTGTACCTATATTCTTTCTCTGCTTATTGCCTATGTGACCCACCAAAATAGAATTTCCACGAGTGCAGTGACCAGATCTTGCTTATTCATGGTGCACGGTGTCGGGTACATAGGAGGCTCTCAATAAGCACTTGAATGAATAAATGAACAACGATCTGTCCAGCTCCTTATCTGTGACCCTGTCTTGCCACCATCCCATCTCCACCACCAGATTCCAAGCACCAGTAAAACAGCAGTATGGGAAAAGAACATTTATTTCATATAACTGAAACCAACACAGAAATACGGGCACACAAAAAATTTTCCTCTGCATAAGTGAAGTACATGACAATTTTACAGATAAAGACACTCTGAATATTACTTGATTGCTTATCTTCTACAGTACAATTTAAAGGAGAATCAATGTTTTTTAATTAGCTAATTGAAGTGACCTTTAAACATCAAAAAAAAAAAAAAAAGAAAGCCTTTTGTTTAATAAGAATAGGGAGTGAAAAACAAGTTTTAAAAGAGTAGAGGCCCTATCTCCTGCCCCCAAATCAGCCTTCTTCATTTAACAAATCATCTCTAACTCTATGGCCTAGACAATAGAACGTTTTGGAAATATTTAAGATTCAGAAGACATAGTACAGCTTGGGAGGATGGGGTGACATGTGTGTGCACTGCCTCACTCAGTGCCTGGCAGGGAGGAGCATTCAGTGGGAGCCATCACTTATATTATCTGCATCAATCTGAACTCCAGTGTCTTATTTATTGGCATCATCTCAGAAAAACTTTCAAGTCTGGCATCCAGAAATCTAAGGAGAAATAGTAAACAGCAGATTTTCCCCCCCGAATTGAGACTGTTCTCTGCATGAGAAAACAACAACAAATAAAAACAAAAAAGCCCAAAAAACAACAACAAAAACTCTGAAGGGAACATGTGTAATAAAATGTGGCATTGGAAAAATAATAAAACAGTAAATGTAATTTTGCAAAAAGCATGGTGGGAAAAATAAGGAAATAATTATTCTCAATGGAAAAAGACTAGGAAATTAAAATTATAAACCAGAGAAAAGAGAAAACAAGAACTCTTGATATCTGAACTTATTTACTTTAAACAGATACACTAACAGTGCATGGTTCAGTCTGGCAGTTGGACAGCTTCATGTGAATTTATTTTAAGGAGACTCAGTAACCTCATCCAGGTGAGCCAGCATGGGCTGTCTGCCAACTAGACAGGAGAGACACCCAGGGCTGGCTAGTGGTGTGAGTGGAAACCGAAGTTTCCCAGGCGGCAGTATCAAGATGCTGTTGAGCAGTGCTGTAAAAAGACATTGACAAAGTTATAGTCTTTTGTGGCCTATACCTTACAAAGTTTCAGCTGATCATGACCCAGTGGCAAAAAGATAAAAAAAATAAAAATCCTAACACAACAGCTATTAAATGCTAATACCAATAAAACTAAGTTCATTCTTTGCTCTTGTAATACTAACCTAAATTCAAGACGATATATTTATTACTTTTGAAACACATACACATGCACATACATGCACAGAAAACCTACAGCATTCCTACCTTCACAGACATGTCAAAGGGTGTTCTGAAGGGAGCACTCACACACATACTTTGTGACCATGCTCCATACATTGATAGCAGCAAGTTGAGGAAAAATGAAATTCAGAGAGAATTCTGCTTTGGATAACAGTAAACGCTACTGCACTTCACTGAATTTGCTTGTTTCTTTTCTTTTTCTTTTTTTTTTTTCCCACAATCTTCTTTCTTAAGTTTAGAGGGAATGTTTAGGAACAAAAATCTCATGAAAAATAAATTATCTGAAGAGCATCACGTTTTTTATTTCATTTTTTTTCTCTCTCTACCCTCTTCATGAGCAATACAAGGAGTTCACTGGTTTTTTCCATCTAAGAATATCTGTAACTAGTTTTATTTTTAAAAACTTAGATAACAAACATATTGTGAAAATATATTGCACTGTTACTAGAGATTGAACAAGGGAATTAGTGCACAGCCTTGGCTATGCTCACATCAAGAGAACTCAGTCACGCCATGAGCTCATGTTTTCAGTGTCTGCCTAGATCTACCTCCCCAACAATCTACCTAAAATGAGACGGGCCACAACCATGGGCCACTGAGGCTGACTGTCTGATGTAAACCCGGCTCTGCCACCCACTAGCCAGGCACACAGGGACACGCCTATCCACATTCTCTTTGTCTCTAGAATAGAATCAGAGGACCAAACAAGAAGGGTTGTTGTGAGGACTAAATGAGTTAATAAACACGTGAAATGCTTCGAATATCACTTAATAAATACTGGCCATTGATCCAGGTAAATGGCAAAGCAGTGTAGGAAAACTGTTTCCCCTCAAAAAGGAAGAAAAAAATAAAATGGTTCTTGAAGAGAAATCTAGAAAATATTTTTCTCTTGCCTCTATAATCAGTCATTCTCTATTACACAGCCACATTTTAAAATGTGTACTTCCAAGGCATCACATTGGAAATGAAATCTAGCCACAGCTCCAGGCCCTAAGTGGCCTAGTGCTTCCCTCCCTCTTCTCTGTCTATTATCTAACACATACACCTGTACTGGCCTTCATGAGCAGCACATACGCTTCTCTCTGCTCTTTAAACAGCCAAGCTCAATCCCTCCTTAGTGTATCACAAAAAAAGCCAAGGAAATAGGCACACATTTAAAATTTATTCAAGTTTGAAGAACATTGAGATATATGTCTTTTATATGGAAATGTACTAGAAGGTACAAACAAGGGAAACAAAACGGATTTTTCTTTTTTTATTGATGTCATAATAGTTTACAACATTGTGAAATTTCATTTGTACGTTATCATTTGTCAGTCACCGTATAAATGTGCTCCTTTACCTCTTATGCCCATCCCCCAACCCCCTTCCACTCTGGTAACCACTAATCTGTTCTCTTTGTCCATTTATTTTTTTATTTTCCACATATGAGTGAAATCATATGGTGTTTGTCTTTCTCTGTCTGGCTTATCTCACTTAACATAATACCCTTAAGTTCCATCCATGTTGTTGCAAATGGGACGATTTTGTCTTTTTTTATGGCTGACTACTATTCCATTATAGATATATATATCACGTCTTCTTTATCCATTCATCAGTCAATGGGCACTTGGGTTCTTCCCCTTCTTGGCTATTGTGAATAATGCTGCAATGAACACAGGGGTGCATAAGTCTCTTTGAACTGTTGATATCAAGTTCTTTGGATAAATACCCAGTAGTGGAATAGCTGGGTCATATGGTATTTCGATTTTTAATTTCTTGAGAAATCTCCATACTGTTTTCCATAGTGGCTGTACCAGTTTGCATTCCCACCAACAGTGTACAAGGGTTCCCTTTTCTCCACATCCTCTCCAACATTTGTTGCTTTTTGTTCTGGGAGCTATAGCCATTCTAATCAGTGTAAGGTGATATGTCATTGGAGTATTGATTTGCACTTCCTGATGATTAGTGATGCTGAACATCTTTTCATGTGCCTCTTAGCCATCCGTATATCTTCTTCGGAAAAATGTCTGTTCATATCCTCTGCCCATTTTTTCATCAGGTTGCTCGTTTTTTTGTTGCTGAGTTGTGTGAGTTCTTTATATATTATGGAGATTAAGCCCTTGTCAGATATATGATATGCAAATATTTTCTCCCAGTTGGTAGGTTGTCTTATTGACAAAATTGATTATTAAATGGTATAAGTCATGCATTGCTTAATGACTGGGATACGCACTTAAGAGATTTTGTCGTGTGAACACCACGGAGTGTACTTACACAAACCTATTTGGTATAGCCTACTGCACACCTAGGTTATGTAGTATGGCCTCTTGCTCCCACGCTACAAACCTGTACAGCATGTTACTGTACTGAATACTATAGGCAACTGTAACACAATGGTAAGCATATCTAAACATAGAAAAGGTACAGTTTAAAAATACAGTATAAAAAATAAAATGGTACACCTGTAAGGGCACTTACCATGAAAGGAGTCTGCAGGACTGGAAGCTGCTCTGGGTGAATCAGTGAGTGCTGGTGAGTGAGTGTGAAGGCCTAGGACATTACTGTACACTGCTGTAGACTTTATACACACTATACACTTAGGCTATAAAAAATTTATAAACAAATACTTTTCTTTCTTCAATAATAAATTAACCTTAGCTTACTGTAACTTTTTTACAATATAAACTTTTTGACTCTTCTGTAGTAACACTTAGCTTAAAACACAAACATACTGTACAGCTGTACAAAAATAGTTTCTTTATGCCCTTATTCTGTAAGCTTTTTCCTATTTTTAAAACTTTTTATTTATTTATTTTTAACTGTTTAAATTTTTAAAAAAAACTAAGACACAAACATACACATTAGGCTAGACCTACACAGGGTCAGGATCATCAATATCACTGTCTTCCACCTCCACATCTTGTCCCACTGAGAGGTCTTCAGGGGCAATAACACACATGGCACTGTCATCGCCTATGATAACAATGCTTTCTTCTGGAACACCTCCTGAAGGACCTGTCTGCGGCTCTTCTTGAGGAGGTGTCACTCTTTTCAGAAACTTGTCCATGGTGGTTTGCTAGCTTTGTTTACACCAGCATCACCAAAACCACGAGAGTTTGCACTACACCTTTACGACAGCTCTGTTAGAATTTTATGGGACTACCATCGCATATGGGGTCTGTCGTTGACTGAAATGTCGTTATGCGGTGCATGACTGTACATCCATATCATGGAATACTACTCACCAATAAAAGGAAGCTAACTATTGATATACACACAAACTTGGATGCATCTCAAGGGAATTATCCTGAGTGAAAAAAGCCAATCCCAAAAGGTTGCACACCATATATTCCATTTATATTACATTTTGAGACGACAAAACTATGGAAATGGTGAACAGATTAGTGGTTGCAAGGTATTAGAGAGAAGGGAAGGTGGCTGTGGCTATAAAGGGGTAGCATGAGGGATCCTTGTGGTGATGGCCTGTTCTCTGGTGATGGGCATATGAATCTACACAGGTGATACAATTACATAAACAAAATACACACACACACACACACAGATGTGCATGTAAAACCAACAAAATCTGAACATGGTCAGTCAATCATATCCTGGAAAGTATCCTGGTTGTGCTATCGCTTTGTCATTATGAAAGACATCATCATTGGGGAAACTAGGGGAAGTACACATGTAATCACTGTACTATTTCTTATAACTGCTGAATCACATGTGAATCTACAAGTATCTCAACATAAAAGGTTTAAAAAAAGGCAGGAATATGTGTTGGAGACATTCACTCAAACATTTAAAATTAATAAGCAGGCTCCACACTCCCCTCAACTATGTAGTAATTAAATAAACTCCTCAAACGAAAGAAACTTGGGAAGAAAGACCTCAAGATATTAGTTACAATCTACAGATCAATTTTGTAAACCATACTTTCTCCTATCAGGAGATAAATAAAGATAGACTCAGTGAGATATGCTATACTTAATACCTAGAACAAAAACCAAGATGTGGTTCATAAAAGTACTACTGACTCCTAGATTTCTCAGTAAACCCATTAGAAGAAGGGAAAGCCAAGTCTGATATATTCACCTGTTCAGTCAACATTAACCTAAAACAAATAATTCACTTGGGTGCATAAGAAATAAGATGGGATTCTGACTTTGGTTATCTTGCAAACCCAAAGATACATCCAAACCCTAAGGGAGAGGAGGAGATGCTGCTTTTGGTTGCTTCTGAAGTACCAGATCTGGTAGCAACAAAACTGACCTCAGAATAATGCAGTGTCCCTTTATTTTCACCATCTATTGATGCTGCCTTTGTTCTAGGGCTATACATGCTTCAGACGTAGCATCAAATTCATTGTTAGTAGAAGCTCATAAGGCAATATTATATTCATTTTTGATAGGGAAATTTGAGAGGTTTAGAGTTTAGATTAATAATATAGATGTTTTAATAGATCCATCACTGAATTTTAGTTGTTCACTAAATTTTAAATATTACTAAATTTTAAACACAGCGAGTTACCTCTATTAATAAGTTTTTCTTTTACTTACTCAGCTGCTATAAATATATAAAAATGAGAAAATATAATTTTTTATATTGAAAGAAAAAAATTTTTCTGCCAGGCCACAAAGTAAACAAAACACCAAATTGTGAAATGTTCCTCCTCATACATGTTTATAATAAGTTTTATCAAAAGTAAAGAAAAAAATAACACAACTTATTACGAGACATCAAAGGAAAGATCTACTAGAACTGAAAAATAAGAAATTCATCTAAGAAACAAAAAATAAAATCCAAATTCCAAAAATACTTAGACTTCTAAGAGAAAAAAATCTATTGGAGATGGTCTCATTCATATATCAAATTAATGAATTAATTTGGGGCTCTGTTTTTTTGTTTTATTTTGTCTTTTATTTATGGTATAATTAAATACTCTCTATCCCCAAATTTCAGAAGGAAAGTTATAAGAAACATTCCAAATAAGCTATCTGGTGCTTATGAGCCAAACAAAAGATCATCTCTTCCCCCTTCATTCCAGACACCCAGTCATACTTGTTACTTGGTATTTTTCTATTCCAACCTCCAGAAGATACTCTCTCAACTCTGCACTTGCCAATTTGGTCAATTCACTGTAATGAGAAGCTAGGACAACAACATACAGTAGTTATCTGCAGTTTTGCTTTCGACACTTTCAGTTACCTGCATCAACCATGGTCCAAAAATATTAAATGGCAAGTTCCAGAAATAAACAATTCATAAGTTATAAACTGCGTGCCATTCTGAGTATCATGATGAAATCTCATGCTGTCCAGCTCCATCCTGCCTGGGACATGATCACCCCTTGTCCAGTGGATCCACGCTGTCGATACTACCTGCCCGTTAGTCACTTAGTAACCATCTTGGTTATCAGATTGTTGCAGTATTGCAGTTCTTGTGTTCAAGCAACCCTTATTTAATAATAGCCCCAAAGCACAAGAGTAGTGATCCTGGCACTTCGGACGTGCCAAAGAGAAGCCATGAAGTGCTTCCTTTAAGTGAAAAGATGACAGTTCTTGACTTAATAAGGAAAGAAAAGAAATCGTATGCAGAGGTTGCTAACATCTATAGTAACTTTTATTATAGTATATTGTTATAATTGTCTTATATTATTATTAATTATTGTTGTTAATCTCTTACTGTGCTTAATTTATAAATTAGACTTTATCATAAGTATGTACATACAGGAAAAAACATAGTATACATACGGTTCGGCACTATCTGCAATTTCAGGTATCCACTGGGGGTTTTGGAACATATCCCCTGCAGATAAGGGGGGACTATTGTACAGTGATTTCTAGCATATATTAGTATGCATAATTATTAGGAAGACAATTTGCAACCTCCCTATCAAAATTGTAAGATTTTAGGACATCCGACACAGATCCATGCTTTACAGTCTTTGTAATTTTCAAACTTAACGTCCTATGCTCCTCAAATTAGTTTTGTCTCAAGAATGCAATACAAACCTACACATTGAAAGATTACTTTTTCCAAAGAAAATTCACATTTGTATCAATATTTCTAATTTTGCTGATTCCTTAATCCCTTGCCTTCTTAATCCTAACTTCTCCAGCCTAAACAGATAATCTAATGAAAGCCCGTCGAGATTAGTGAATAAGAACATGGACTTGAGAGATACTTCAAATCTGGGTTTACTCATATATACCAGATATTCAACCCTCAATTCCTCATCTGGAAAATAAGGAAAGCAAACTCTACTTTAGAAGATTATTTTGCATACTAAATGACTTAATATGCAGTAAGCCCTCAGCATTGCAGCTGGCAGACAGTAAACCTCCAGATATGATATAAGAATGATGACGATAAAGTTGAAGGAGGAAAGAGGACAGACAGAAGATATTTTTCCCAATTATTTCTTAGGAATTTATGGTCCAAATTAAAGTCTGTCCAAGTCTTGCTCTCCTGTTCAGGATATTTACAATATTTCAAGACTATAAAGTCAACAAAATTCAGGATAGATACCTTCCCGGACACATAAAGTCCAATTTGGAGTGTTTGGCTATTCCTCAACAGTCCTAGCAAGAGGAAATTGGTAAAGGAGTGAAAAAATTATTCCATGAGGCAGGATGTGCTACCACTGAAAAAGCACAGCTCTGGGAATCAGGAGGCTGGGACTCTCACCCTGTTTCTTCCTTCAATTGGCTGAATAGTCAGAGCAAGTCACATCCCTCTTCTAGGCCATATACCCTCTATCCCCCAGTGAGGACTTCAGCCTAGAATCAGCATTCTACCTTTTTGTGAGGGAAAGGAGAAAAGGTGTGGCGTGAACACTGATGTGGTATAGAAATGGCAGCTCCAATGATCTGGCCTTTTCAGTGTGCAGTGGCCAGACTCCAGGGAAAAGTTGGGTATCTCAGTCACTCCATTTGCTATCTTCCTCTTGTCCTCCATTCTTCCCACACTGTCTTGTCCACCCTAGGGCTCACAATCCCACCCCAACCTCTCAATACAAACCTGGTCTCTATCACTAAGAAACAAAAGTGGCCTCACGGAAATCCAGTAACTCAAATATTTATATCCAGTCACAAAGAAATCCAAGCTTACCATTCTCTTAAATAATTACTTCAAAAGAAGCAAGGCAAAAGCAGAACAGGAAAGAGGAGCAAATTTGAGAATTTAAGAGGCAAGGCCATATTTTTCTAGTCTAAGTAGAACAAACAAAATTTATAACGCATAGAACCCCAAATAAAGTCAAAATGATGAGTGACACAAAGATTAAACAGAAACTATTCAGAAGTGGAGGTGAACAGATTAAGGGAGAAAGTGATCACTCCAGGTCAAGGTCATTCACATTTGAGAGGGTAAGTATGCACATGAAAATATTTATAAATAGGAGAATGAGGAAGATCACTAAAAGGCTAAAATGAGATAATATATTATAAAATCATAAATGGTTCCTGTTGATTTTTATTAAATAAGTCTGAAAAGAAAATGATCATGGCTTAAGCATAGGGTTTGTACAGTGCTAGTGGTTATATTCCACCTTGCCAGTGATTACTTCAAGGAGGGATGCATGTCTTAGTCAGACCAATGAAAATCATTTCAGGATTTCTGGTAAAACACTGGAAAAGAAAACATTCTTTTTATTGGACTTGAAGCCAAAAGTTACCACATGGACTTTTTTTGAACCCTTTAAAACCAATATGCCTGAAGCATGAAGTCTTCTCCCTTGGCTTTCAATTATGAGTACTATTAAATTCTTTTTTGCACTTAAGCCAGTGGATTATTGACTTCTGTGAATAATACAGGTAGGCAACCTTTATGTATGCCTGGCTTTCTGACCGATCAAATGAGTTGTAAAGATGATTATTTAATATTAGAATCCTTGATATGGAAAAAAATGACAAGATACAAAGTAATAAATGTAACAATGGGCTGATCCATAGAATCCTATAGCAGGAAAAGTATTCTTGGGTCATATGTATCCTGATAACATATATGCATATGTCATATTATAATTCTCTAATACAAGAATGTGAAAGGGAGAAGACAGTTGCCAAAAGATAGCTAGGAAGGATTTTATAGGTAATATATGAGACAAGAATTAAAGTCTTCCAAAGGAATATGGAATAGTTGAGAACATATTAGTTGAGTGTTCTATCTAGCACTCTAGTTCTATTTTGCACTCTAATGTGCAAAAATAACCTGTGAGCCTATTAAAATGCATATTTCAAGGATCCTCCTGCAGAGATAACTATTAATAGCAGATTTGGAATAGATGAAAATGCCCACTCACCTCTTCCCCCACTCCAGATGAAGACACTACCCAGGAATGAAAAAGAACATTGTCTCATAGGCAAGGGAATTTTTCTAGGTGTCTGAAATATTTTAAACACCAATTTGTTAAGAAACAAGTTTTCAGTCACTTACTTGTAGTAGCAACTTTCAAATCGCATGTTGCAATTCATTAGAAGAATCCTACATCAATTTAGTGAACTAGGTTTACAGTAAAAATATAAGAGCATGCAGAGCATGACACACATACTAAAGTTAACGTTGTTTATGAAATGGTTGTTTCAGGGATGTGTGTGTGTGTGTGTGTGTGTGTGTGTGTGTGTGTGTGTGAATGAATGTCATATGTGTACTGGGAGATGATATAAGATATATTTCTTACTATGAGCTGCAGTCACAAAAGTCTGAAAGCTACTGGCTTAGATATAGCAAGAGAAAGGTCTAATATAGAACCCTCCAAGTCAGATCTTCAAGAGTAAATCTTCTACTGAACTATGAGAAGCTCTATGGGGAGGAATCATTACACCTTATAAGAATAGACTCATCTTTTGGAACAATTTCTGAGAACTATAGGACACCTGGAGAAAAAAAAGTCAGGAAAATAGTAATATCAACTTCATGTATTTTAATGTAAAAATACTTTAAACTGGCATATTCTTTACTCACAGTCTCAGCTAACAGTGCAAGCCTTACCTGAAAGTGTCTTTTGGTAAGAAACACATTGATGTCTCCATAAAGAAATGGCAGATCTCTCTCGATTCTGCAGTCCATTTAGTCTTTCTGCAAGCCCGCCTCTGTTTAATGAATTATAACGTTTAGTTAAAAGAAAAACTTCAGAATAGTTGGAACATTTATATTTTATACCCTCCAACCAGAGACAAACAGAAAAAACATGCAAATTTTAACTTACTGGGCATTACATTCTCTTCCTCAAGGCCAAATTCTCCTAGGTTGGCAATCTCCTTTTTAAGATTTCTTGGAAGCTTAGTTTTCTTTGTTTTTTGACAAGATTGGCCCTGAGCTAACACTGTTGCCAATCTTCCTCTTTTTCTTTTTTCTCCCCAAAGCCACAGTACATAGTTGTATATCCTAGTTGTAGGTTCTTCTAGCTCTTCTATATGGGACACCACCTCGGCATGGCTTGATGAGCAGTGAGTGGGTCGACGCCAAGGATCCAAACCAGGGAACCCTGGGCCACCGAAGCGGAACATGCGAACTTACCTGCTACAACACCGGGCCAGCCCCTGAAACTTAGTTTTCTGATTCTTAGAAATATGGGCTATTCTCAGATGAGTCTGACTTTCTTTCTATCATTTCTTAGTTTACTTATTCCATAAACATATACTTATAACTTGTTTCCTGTTCTACCTAGCAAAGCTCTAGGTGCCGAGGATATAAAGAAGGCAGTGAGCCATGCCACGGTGGGCCTTACAATCTGCTTGACAGACAGGAACAAAAAGATAAATGTAAAGTAAGTTCAGAGTTGTAATCAAGAACAAAACCTGCAAACTATTGATAGGTAGAACTCTCAAATAAGAGGACTTGGGTATGGGCTCATTATTTGGACCACAGAGATAACTGAGTATTAAATCACAAACATACAGCAAGGATACCACATTATTAAAAAAAAAGGAAACTTCCATGCATGGCAAGAAGATGATTTGTAACAATGGACACAAAGGCACTTCACAAAAGCCCTTACTTATCAATAAATATATATATATTCACTGATATATATATATTATAAATACATATAAACATATATAATATATATATTTTTTTGATTCAGTAAACTACCTAGGTTCAGAGAAGTTAGCAGCTCCTAACACATCTATGATCTCAAGAGAAATCAAGATCAGTTGTTACTCACCATTATGACTACATGCTACATAATTTATCGATGTATTATCTCACATGATTATGTATCAGTTCACTGATCATTTTACTACATTATTTCATTTTATTCTAATAATCTCCCTTTGAGGTAGAAAGAACAGGTATCAATACCCACCTCACAGATGATAGAATCAGAGACAAGAGGAAGGTTACGGAAATTCTCCAATATTACATAAATAGCCAGAGGAGGAAATAGTTGTTGAAACCACAATGGATTTAGCAGAGTGCCCGCTATTTAGTAAATGTTCAAGAAATGCTAGTCATTGGTGTTACTGATTTTGTTATAATTTTTACTTGCACCCTATCCTTTTTCCACAATGATTGAAAAATCTTATTTTAATACATACTGCATATATCATCACTACTACCAACTTTGTTTTCCTATAGGCACTAATTATTTCTGAATGTGTGTGTGTGTGTGTGTGTGTGTGGTATTTATAACTGTAAATTTTTTTTTAATTTTCATAATCACAAATATGCGGAAGAATCTTTACTTTACATATAAGTCTACCTCTACTTAATATATATGTAAGCTCTTCTTCATCTCATTCCATTCACATGAAGTAACTCATTTATACTCCCCTCTAAACAACACTACGAAAGTAGGTACTATTGTCATCCTCATCTTACAGATGATAAACTGAGGCACTGAAACATTAAACATCTGCGCAAAGTGAGACATCTGATGAGTGGTGTAGCCAGGCAGTCTGGCTCCAGAGTTATATAAGCTTAGCCTCAATAATATAGCTACTGCCTCTTAAAAAGTACTACTTAAAAAGATACTCATAACAAACACATGAAAAAAGCAAAACACTGCACTCTTTGCACAATGATCTAAATAATTATTTGCCAAATATTGGTTTTCAATCTGATGACTTCAGAGAGGAGAAAAAAAGATAAAATACGATCTGAAAGCAGTATATGGTTAGGTTAAGTCCTAGAATCCCAGAAGTAAACTGTAGGAATTACAGGATGAAAAGTAAAAAGCAAGAGTAAAAGTCAACCCAGAACAGTTCTCAACATGCAGGAGTATCTGGATCGTAAGACAGAATCAGCATTTGCAGCTTCGTTTTAGTCATTAGGAGCTGCACTGATGCCTCACAGGATACCTCTGCTCCAATCTGCCCAGAGAATTCCTGCAGGGAATTCTGATCAGATGCATCAGAATTTAGGAATGGAAAATACCATGGCCTCTAATCAACCATTTTAATTCTAGTAAAAACCTATCCCACGTTGGAAAAAAAAAAAAGTCATGCAGGAGGTTCAGGAAGGCCCTGCTGTATTCATGCAAATTAACTCTTTTTTTCTTCTTCCAGTTTCATTGAGGTATAATTGACAAATAAAGTTGTAAGATAATTAAAGTGTACATCATGGTAATTTGATGTATTATACATTGTGACAGGATTCCTCCATCTAGTTAATTAACACATCCATCACCTCACATATTTATCTTTTTTTTTTTTTTTGGTGAGAAACTATAAGTTCTACACTCTTAGCAAATTTCAATATACAATATAGTGTTATCAACAATAATCACCATGTTTTACATTAGATTTTTAGAAATTATTCATTTTATACATGAAAGTTTGTACTCTTTTACCAAACTCTCCATATATATGCAACCCCTCTGGCAACCACGTTTCTATTCTCTGTTTCTATGACTTTGACTTTTTTTTTTTGGTTTTTAGATTCCACTTATAAATGATACCATGCAGTATTTTTCTTTCTCTGTCTGGCTTATTTCACTTAGCATAATGCCTTCAAGGTCCATCCATGTTGTCGCAAATGGTAGAATTTCCTTCTTTCTCATGGCTGAAAAATATTCCATTGAGGCATGGTATATTATATATCTCACATCTTCTTTATCCATTCATCCATTGGCTGATACTTAGGTTGTTTCCATATCTTGGCTATTGTGAATAATGCTGCAATGAACATGGGGGTGCAAATATCTCGATATTCTGTTTTCATTTCCTATGAATTTATTCCCAGAAGTGGGATTTATGGATCATATCCTATTGATTGATGGATCACAGTTCTATTTTTAATTTTTTTAAAACCCTCCACATTGATTTCCATAGTGGCTGTGCCAATTTACAATCCTACCAACAGTGGTAGTATACATGGTTCTCCTTTTCTCCACATTCTCAGCAACACTTATCTCTTGTGTTTTTGATGATAACCATTCTAACAGGTGTGGGGTGATATCTCATTGAGTTTTGACTTGCATTACTCTGATGATTAGTGATGTTGAGCAGTTTTTCATGTTCCTGTTGGCCACTTGGAGGTCTTCTTTGGAAAAGCATCTATTCAAGTTCCTCTGTCCATTTTTTTAACTTTTTGGTTTTTTTTGGAGGAAGATTGGCCCTGCGCTAACATCCGTTGCCAACCTTCCTCATTTTTCTTTTTTCTCCCCAAAGCCCCGGTACATAGCTGTGTATCATAGCTGTAGAGTTGTTGCTCTTCTATGTGGGACGCTGCCTCAGGATGGCTTGATGAGCGGTGAGTAGGTGTGTCCCCCCCATCCCCACCAGCCCCCGCCCAGGATCCGAACCGGCGAATCCCAGGCCACCAAAGTGGAATGTGGGAACTTAACCGCTACCCCGCCGGGCCAGCCCCGCCTCTGTCCATTTTTAATTGAATTTTTTTTTGCTATTGAGTTGTATGAGTTCATTATATATTTTGGATATTAGCCTCTTATCAGATACATTATTTGCAAATATTTTCTCCCATTCGATAGGTAGCTTTTTTTCATTTTGATGATAGTTTCCTTTGCTGTGAAGAAGGTTTTTAGTTTGATGTAGTCCCACGTGTTTATTTTTGCTTTATTGCCTTTGCTTTTGGTGTCAAATCCAAAAAAATCACTGCCAAGACCAATGTCAAAAAGCTCACCCGCTATGTTCTCATCTAGGAGTTTTATGGTTTCAGGTCTTACATTCAACTTCTTAACACATTTTGAGTTGATTTTTGTGTATGGTGTAAGATAGGGATCCAGTTTCATTCTTTTGCACATGGCTGTCCAGTTTTCCCAACACCATTTCTTGAAGAGACAATCCTTTCTCCATTGTATATTCTTGGCTCCTTTGTTGAAAGGTAATTGACCAGATATGCATGGTTTTATTTCTGGACTCTCTATTATGTTCCATTGAAATATGTGTCTGTTTTTATACCAATATCATACTGTTTGATTACTATTGCTTTGTAATATAGTTTGAAATCCAGAAGTGTGATGCCTCCAACTTTTTTCTTCTTTCTCAAGATTGCTTTAGCTATTCGAGGTTTTTTGTGGTTCCAAGCAAATTTTAAGATTGTTTGTTCTATTTCTGTGAAAAATTTAATTGTTAGGGAGAATTCACCAGTGAAGCCATCTATTTCTGGACTTCTCTTTGTTGTGAAGTTTTTGATTACTAATTCAATCTTCTTAATAGAAATTGTACTGTTTAGATATTCTATTTCTTCCTGACTCAGTCTTGGCAGGTTTTATGTTTCTAGGATTTATCCATTTCTTCCAGGTTGTCCAATTTGTTGGTGTATAATTGTTTATAATATTCTCTTATGATCTTTTATATTTGTATAGTATCAGTTGTAATGACTCTTTTATATCTAATTTATTTGAGTCTTCTCTCTTTTTTTCTTTATATGTCTAGCTAAAAGTTTGACTATTTTGTTTAACTTTCCAAAAAACCAGCTCTTAGTTTCATTCATCTTTGCTATTGTCTTTTTAGTTTGTATATATTTCCACTCTGATATTTAATATTTCCTTCCTTTTACTAACTTTGGGCTTAGTTTGTTCTTCTTTTTATGATTCTTTGAGGTGTAAAGTTACTGTTACTGTTTACTGTTATTATTAAGTTATTGTTTATTTGAGATCTTTCTTTTTTCTTAATGTAGGCATTTATCTATAGGAACTTTCCTCTTAGAACTGCTTTTACTGCATCCCATTAGTTTTGGTATGTTGTATTTCCATTTTCACTTATCTCAAGATATATTTTTCATTTCTTCTTTGACTCATTGCTTATGCGGGAGCATGTTTTTTAATCTCCACATATCTGTGAATTTTCCAGTTTTCTTCCTGTAGTTGATTTCTAGTTTCAAACCATTATGGTCAGAAAAGATGGCTGATATGATTTCAATCTTCTTAAATTTAGCAAGACTTCTTTTGTGGACTAACATATGATCTATCCTGGCGAATGTTCCATGTGCTTTTGAAAAGAATGTGTATTCTGCTGTTTTGGGATGGAATGTCCTGTAAATGTCTGTTAAGTCCATATGATGCAATGGGTCTAAGTCCAATGTTTCCTTATCAATTTCCTCTCTGGATCATCTAGCCATTTTTGAATGTGGGGTACTGAAGTCCCTTACTATTATTGTATTTCTGTCTATCTCCCTTCAGGTCTATAAAATTTATTTTATATATTTAGGTGCTCTTGTATTGGGTGCATAAGAGTTTACAACTGCTATATCCTCATCATGAATTGATTCCTTTATCATTACATAATGACCTTCTTAGTCTCTTGTTACAGTTTTTGGCTCAAAGTCTATTTTGTCTTATATAAGTATAGCTACCCCTGCTTTCTTTTGGTTTTTATTTTCATGGAATATGGTTTTTTTATCCCTTCACTCTCAGTCTGCGTCCTTAAAGCCACAGTGAGTCTCTTATAGGTAGCATATAGTTGGGTCTTGTTATTTTATCCTTTCAGCCAATCTATGTTTTTTGATTGGAAAATTTGATCCATTTATATTTAAAAGCAATTATTAATAGATACAGACTTACTGTTGCCATTTTGTTAATTGTTTTCTGGCTTTTTGTATATGTTTGTTCCTTTCTTCCCTTTGTCTCTTCCATTTTAATTTGGTGACTTTCTATGGTGGTGGTATGCTTTGATTCTTTTTTATTTGTCTTTTTTGTATCTATTATAGGATTTTGCTTTGTGGTTATTATGAGACTTACGTAAAACATCTTATATTTATAACAGTTTATTCTAAGCTAACTAAGATCAAATGCATACTAGAGCTCTAAATATTTACTTCCCCCCAATTGATGTTTTCTGTTTTTGATGTCACAATTTACATCTTTTTATCTTGTTCATCCATTAATAAATTATTGTAGTTATAGTTATTTTTAATACTTTTGTCTTTTAATCTTCATATTATATTTATAAGTGATTTATAAATTGCATCATTAGAGTATTCTGAATTAAACTCTACATTTACATTTCCAGTGAGATTTATACTTTCAAGTTTTCCTGTTACAAACTAGTGTTCTTTCACTTCAGCCTGAAGAAGTCCCTTTAACATTTCTTGTAAGGCTAGGCTACTGTTGATGAACTCCTTCAGCTTTTGCATATCTGTAAAACTCTGTCTCTCTTTCAATTCTGAAGGACAACATTGGCAAGTAGAGTATTCTTGGTTGGCAGGGTATTTTTCTTTCAGCACATTGAATGTATCAGGCTACTCCCTTCTTACCAGTCAACTTTCAGCTAAAAATCCACGATAGTCTTATGGGGGTTTCCTTGTATGAACTGCTTTTCTTTCTTTTTTTATTACAGTAACATTGGTTTATAACAGTATGTAAATTTCAAGTGTACATCATCATACTTTTATTTCTGCTTGGATTACATCATGTTCACCACCCAAAGAGTAACTACAATCCATCACCACACACATGTGCCTAATCATCCCTTTCACCCTCCTGCCTCCCCTCTTTCCCTCTGGTAACCACCAATCCAATCTCTGTCTCTACATGATTGTTGTCATTTCTATCTTCTACTTATGAGTGAGATCATACGGTATTTGACTTTCTCCCTCTGACTTATTTTGCTTAGCATAATACCCTCAGAATCCATCCATGTTGTCACAAATGGCTGGATTTCATCATTCCTATGGCTGAGTAGTATTCCATTGCATATATATACCACATCTTCTCTATCCATTCATCCCTTGATGGGCACCTAGGGTGCTTCCAAGTCTTGGCTATTGTGAATAATGCTGCAGTGAACATAGGGGTGCATGTATCTTTATGCATTCATGCTTTCATGTTCTTTGGATAAATTCCCAGCAGTGAAATAGCTGGATCATATGGTAGTTCTATTCTTAATTTTTTGAGGAACCTCCATATTGTTTTCCATAGTGGCTGCACCAGTTTGTACTCTCACCAGCAGTGTATGAGAGTTCCCTTCTCTCCACATCCTCTCCAACATTTGTTGTTTCCTGTCTGGTTAATTATAGCCATTCTGATGGGCATGAGGTGATATCTCATTGTAGTTTTGATTTGCATTTCCCTGATAGTTAATGATGTTGAATATCTTTTCATGTGCCTGTTGGCCATCTGTATATTCTCTTTGAAGAAATGTCTGTTCAGATCTTTTGCCCATTTTTAATTGGGTTGTTAGTTCTTCTGTTGTTGAGATGTATGAGTTCTTTATATATTTTGGATATTAACCCCTGATCAGATACACAGTTTGCAAATATCTTCTTCCAATTATTAGGTTGTCTTTTCATTTTGTGGATGGTTTCCTTTGCTGTGCAGAAGCTTTTTAGTTTGATATAGTCCCATTTGTTTATTTTTTCTATTGTTTCCTTGTCTGGTCAGACATGGTACTTGAAAATATGTTGCTAAGACTGATGTCGAAGAGTGTACTGCCAATGTTTTCTTCTAGAAGTTTCATGGTTTCAGGTCTTACATTCAAGTCTTTAATCCATTTTGAGTTAATTTTTGTGTATGGTGTAAGATAATGGTCTACTTTCATTCTTCTGCATTTGGCTGCCCAGTTTTCTCAACACCATTTGAAGAGACTTTTCTTTCTCCATTGTATATTCTTGGCTCCCTTGTCAAAAATTAGCTGTCCATAGATGTGTGGGTTTATTTCTGGGCTCTCAATTCTGTTCCATTGATCTATGTGTCTGGTTTTTGTGCCAGTACCATGCTGTTTTGGTTACTATAGCTTTGTAGTATATTTTGAAATCAGGGAGTGTGATACTTTCAGCTTTGTTCTTTTTCCTCAGGATTCCTTTGGCTATTTGGGGTCTTTTGTTGTTTCATATAAATTTTAGGATTCTTTCTTCTATTTCTGTGAAAAATGCTGCTGGGACTTTGATAGGAATTGCACTGAATCTATAGATTGCTTCAGAATATGGACATTTTAACTATGCTAATTCTTCCAATCCAAGAGCACAGAATATCTTTCCATTTCTTTATGTCTTCTTCAATTTCTTTCAACAATGTTTTATAGTTTTCAGTGTACACATCATTCACCTCTTTGGTTAAGTTTATTCCTAGGTATTTTATTCTTTTTGTTGCAATCGTAAATGGGATTGTATTCTTTTTTTTTTTTTCTTTTTTTGTGAGGAAGACCAGCTCTGAGCTAACATCTGTTGCCAATCCTCCTCTTTTTTGCTGAGGAAGACTGGCCCTGGGCTCACATCCGTGCCCACCTTCCTCTACTTTATATGGGACACCGCCACAGCTTGGCTTGACAAGCAGTACATCTGTCGGCACCTGGGATCCAAACCTGCGAACCCCAGGCCGCCAAAGTGGAGCATGCGAACTTAACCACTTCACCACCAGGCAGGCCCCAATGGGACTGTATTCTTAATTTCTCTTTCTGCTACTTCACTGTTAGTGTATAGAAATGCAGCTGATTTTATATGATGATTTTGTATCCTGCAACTTTACTGTATTCATTTATTATTTCTAAAAGTTTTTTGGTGGATTCTTTAGGGTTTTCTATATATAAAATGATGTCATCTACAAATAGTGACAGTTTCACTTCTTCCTTTCCAGTTTGGATCCCTTTTTTTCTTTATCTTGCCTGACTGCTCTAGCTAGGACTTCCAATACTATATTAAATAGGAGTGGCGAATGTGGGCATCCTTGCCTAGTACCAACTGACTTTCTATTGCTGCTTGTCCGATACCAACTGATTTTCCATTACTGCTTTTAAGATTCTCTTCATGAACTTTTTTTTTTTTTTGCTGAGTAAAATTAGCCCTGAGCTAACATCTGTTGCCAATCTTTCCCTTCTTTTGCATGACGAAGATTAGCCCTGAGCTAACATCTACGCCAATCCTCCTCTATTTTGTATGTGGGTCACCACCACAACATGGCTGACAAATAGTGTAGGTCCACGCCCAGGATCCGAACCCACAAACCCAACCACCAAAGCAGAGTGTGCCAAACTTAACCACTATGCCACAGGGCTGGCCCCTCTTCTTTAACTTTTAATAATTTAAATTATGTGTCTTGAGGTTTGTCTCTTACATTCATCTTATTTAGAACCCTCTGGACTTCGTGGATCTAGAAGTGTGTTTCTTTCCCCAGATTAGAGAAGTTTCAGTCATTATTTCTTTGAATAAGCTTTCTGCCCCTTTCTTCCTTTCTTCACCTTCTGGGACCCTTATAAAGCAAATATTCATCCACTTGATTGTGTCCTATAAGTACCTTAAGGTAACTTTAGTCTTTTTCATTCCTTTGCTTTTGGCTCCTCTGTTTGGATGAATTCCACTGCCTTATCTTTGAGTTTGCTGATCCTTTCTTCCACTTGATCTAGTCTGCTATTGAACCCCTCCAGGGAATTTTTCAGTGCAGTTATTGTATTCTTTACAGATCTATGATTTCTGTTTAGTACTTCCTTATATTTTCTATCTGTTAAAATTCTCACTTTGTTCATGCATTGTTCTCCTGACCTTGGTGAACATCTTTATGAGTATTATTTTGAACCATTTATCAAGCAAATCATTTATTTCTGTTTCATTAAGGTCTGTTTCTGGAGTTTTTTCTTGTTCTTTTTTTGAAGATATATCTTTGTTTCTTCATTTTGTTTGACTCTGTGTTGGTTTCTGTGCATTAGGTAAAACAGCCCCCTCTCCCAACCTTTATGAGATGTACAAGGTCTTGTACAAGATATGAACCTTATGGTTCAGCCTGGCCTGAACTCTTGACTGTCTCTCAAACCTTTGTGAATGTCCAACCCGTCTTCTTTGTACTTAGTGGCTCCCAGTAGTTGAGGGTGTGCCAAGACCTGTCAGTGTCCCAAAGGGTAGGATCTCAGTCAGCATATAGATCAGGCTGATTGGAAGCTGGAACCCTTGGTCAGCAGCTTTTAAAGTATGCAAATAGACCACTTTCAAGGAAAGACTGGGAACCGGGCATTTTTGTCTGCTCCTTCTATGCCGAGCCCTCAAGGGATAGACAGTTAAGAACTACTTCTTTGTTTGCTACAGTCCTATGGGACCCACAAAAAGGCAAGTCCCACTGGCCATCAGAGCCAGGTGATCAAGATATGTGCCCTCTGGGTCTCAGCTGCAAAAGCTGGGGTGCCAGATATGTGCACAAGCTCCTTCCTAGGCGACACCAGAGACCTAGAATAAGGCAGAGAGAGATAGCACGAAGATGTCACCTGCTGGCCTCCCTGATCTCTAGCCAACCCTTATCAGGTAACAATAACAAAAAAATCTTTTAATCACTACTCTGTTCACTCATGATCATGGAAATCTATGACTTATACCTGCTTTTTGCCTTCACACTAGTTTACGTCTCAGGCCCTCTGTTGTCCTTCTGTGACAAAAGGTGGTGATCTTTCACTGTGAGTATTCTCATGACATCTGTATTCTCAGCATTTTCATGAGATCACTTCAACAAATCAAATATTTAATGCAAAACTGTTTCTTCGATAATTATTAGATAACTAGCTAAGAGGTTTTCTTAACTCTCTAAAAGCATGATGCTCTAGTGCCTTCATTACAAAACAGCCTATGAGCCAAAACACATACCTTTTCCCCTGTTTTAGAAGGAGGTGAGCAAACTGCCATCATGGGCAATCATGAGCCTTTCTAGTCAGTTCAGTAAAGCTGGTTCCTACCATCAACAGAAAGTCTTCCAGTATGAATGCCTGAGACGGACAACCTTAATCATATCAACCTCATTTTTAATATTTAAACACAGAAACTTTAAAGGAATGACCACAAAACAGACGATCACTTACTTAGTTATCACTTAGAAACCACAAAAAGAAAACAATGATTTGCATATTGCTGGAGTTGCTTCCACCATCAGCAAAACCCATGTCCTCGACTTCTTTGAATGCTCCCTCCACCTTCCTGCTCCTCCCCTGAGGACTCCCTGGCAGTGATCTTAAACAGCAGCTGTCTTCTCTCCCCTCCCACCCACGCAAAGGGCATGGAGGACCAGGAAAGGACAGTCTTGCTCTTCACTGAGGCTTCCAGGCCATCTTACACACCCCCTTATACTCCAGCTGCGATGCATGGGAGGAGAGGATACAGTCCATTCCCACCCTGGGGCAGGCACCTCCACTGTCCCAGCTGCCCTGTGGAAGCCTTATATTCTGGCTTCTGGCCACCATTCTGTTGCTTTTAGTGCCTGCCAGGCTTCCATTACCTCAACCTCTCCGTTCCCAGAAGTCCTCTCCTCCAAGACTGGGTTCTCTACCTCACTTTAGCCACTCATCTCCCAAGGTCATTCTCTAAATCTTGAAGTAACAAACTCTCCCTCCATTAATTCAATTCTGAGCAGCCATCATTCTCACCTGTCCAGCTCGTTACCTCTAATATCATGACTCCAAAAGTGTTTGACCAACCTCTCCCCAATCCACTATTGGTTGGTCCTACCCCACCTCTTTGTACTCCACACTCTGCATGTTCTCATTCCAACCTTATCCAGTCCAAATTTCATGGTCTGATATTATAATAACTCTCTTGGAACTTTTATCAACTGCTTTCATTGTACTCACTGGACAATCCGACACTCTGCCTGTGCCACATTTGCAATCCCACAGTTCAGTCTATGCTGACTGGTCAGTCTCAAACTCAATTCACGATGACAACTCCCAACAGGACCTTATCCTATCAGACAATCCTAGTTTATTTCCCTAGTCCATTCATTTCCCGACTAAACGACTACTCTCTCTCCTCATTCCTGCAATGCCATCTCCTGGTCCTTACTCTCTGCTGATGAAGACACTTCCCATTTCACTGAGAAAATAGAAGTGGGATCAGAAAGAACTTGCATGAGTTCCCAAGCTACATATATCTACCTCCACCTGAGGAGACTCTGCCCTCCCACCTGTCCCTGGATGGACTGTCTGTGCTCCTGACCAGGTTCACCTTAGCACCTGCATAGACTCTGCCCTCCCACCTGTCCACTCATGGACTATCTGTGCTCCTGACCCAGCACACCCCTCCATTTGTACACTCCTTTCACCAAGTCAGACACAACTCCAATAGTTATCCTCTCCTCCCCTGCTGAGGACCTTTCCCACCAAAATACAAAATATGCTATAATTTCCACCTGTAAAAACAAAATCTCAATCCCCACATTCCTTTCAATTAGCAACCCTCTACACTCCTTAAAGCAAAACTCCGTCAAAGAATTTTCTATTCATGCTCTCTTCAGTTTCTCTCCTTCCATTCTCTCTTAAACCCACAGTAGTATGGCTTTCCCCGACCATTGCACTAAGAAGGTTCCGCATTCCCTGCCCTCCACAGTACAAAGCCGGCAGCATCCATCACAGCTGCTCGCCTTTTCTCCTCCTAAAGACACTTCGTCACTTGCCTTCCAGGACACCACACTGGCCTTGATTTGATTCCTCCCTCAGTAGCTTCTGGGCCCCAAGCACGTGGGACGCCTAAGGCTCAGCCTCAAACAGATTCTCCTTTCAGTCTGCACTTGGTCTCCTGCAAACTGACCCAGCTCATGCTTTAGAAACCACCTGGACAATGAAGGCTGCAAACTCACATCTGGCAGCAGCCCTGTCATGTGAAGTCCAGACTCCTACTCCCGTTCAGATACATAATGTCTAACTGAACACGGTCAAAAGCCTCAGAATTTCTTTCATCAATGTCTTGTAGTTTCAGTGTAGAACTCCTTCACCTCCCTAGTCAAATTTACTCCTAAGTATTTTATTATTTTTGATGCTATTGCAAATGAGATCATCTTTTTTATTTCTTTTTCAGATAATTTGTTGCTAGTGTACATATGGATTCGATACTGATTTTTGTATGTTAATTTTGTATCCTGCAACTTACTTCATTTGCTGATTAGATCTAAAAGTTTTTTGGTGGAGTCTAGGATTTTCTATCTATAAAATCATGATGAAAGAAATTGAAGAAGCCACAAATAAGTGGAAAGATATTCCATGTTCATGGATTGGAAGAATTAATATTGTTAAAATGTCCATACTACCCAAAGCAATCTACAGATTCAATGCAATCCCTATCACGATTTCAATATCATTCTTCACAAAAATGGAAAAGAAAAATCCTAAAATTTGTATGGAACAGCAAAAGACACAGAATAGCCAAAGTAATCCCGCAAAATAAAAACAAAATAGGAGGCACCACACATCCTGATTTCAAGCTATATTCTCAAGCTATAGTAATCAAAACAGTATGGTTCTGGCATAAAAACAGACACATAGACCAATGGAACAGAATAGGGAGCCCAGAAATAAACTGCCACATATATGGTCAACTAATATTTGACATGGGAGCCAAGAATACCCAATGGAGAAAAGACAGTGTCTTCAATAAATGGTGATGGGAAAATTGGACAGGCACATGTAAAAGAATGAAATTAAGACTCCTATCTTACACCAGTCACAAAAATTAACTCTAAATGGATTAAAGACTGAAATCTAAAACCTGAAACCATAAAACTCCCAGAAGAAAACACAGGAAAAAATGTCTTGACATGGGTCTTGGCAATGATTTTTTGGAAATGACACCTAAAGCACAAGCAACAAAATTAAAAAGTGGAACTACATCAAACTCTTCTACACAGCAAAGAAAATCCTCCACAAAATAAAAAGGCAAATTCTTGAATGGGAGAAAATATTTGCAAATCATATATCTGATAAGAGGTTAGTATCCAAAATACATAAAGAACTCATACAACTCAGTAGCAAAAAACCAAATAATCCAACTAAAAAAATGAGCAAAGGACCTGAATAGACATTTTTCTAAAGAAGATATTCAAATGGCCAAGAGGAAAGAAAAGGTGCTTTACATCACTAATCATTAGGAAAATGCAAATCAAAACCATAATGAGATATTACCTCAAGCCTGTTAGAATGATTATCATAAAAAAATCAAGAGAGAACAAATTCTTGAAAAGATGTGGAGAAAAGGGAACTCCTGTGCACTGCTGGTGGGCTTGTAAATTGGTACAGCCACTATGCAAAACAGTATGGAGTTTCCTTAAAAAATATAAAAAATTAAAAATGATCCAGCAATTCCCCTGCTCAGTATTTATTCAAAGGAAACAAAATCACTATATTGAAGAGATATCTGCAACCCCACGTTCATGACAGCACTATTCACAATAGCCAAGACATGGAAACAACCTAAGTGTCCATCAAGAGATGAATGGATAAAGATGATGTGTATGTTTACACAATGGAATACCATTCAGCCATAAAAAAGAAGGAAATCTTGCCATTTGTGACAGCTAGATGGGCCTTGAGGGCATTATACTAAGTGAAATAAGTCAGACAGACAGAGAAAGACAAACATGTATGATATCACTTACAAGCGGAATCTAAGAAACAAACAAAAATAAACCCCAAAAAGCCAAACTCACAGAAAAGAGATCAGATTTGTGGTTACCACAGGTTGGGGTGGGAGGGGGTGGGAATTGGAGGAAGACAGTCAAAAGGTACAAAATTCCATTTATAAGATAAATAATTACTGGGGATGTAATGTACAACATGATGACTATGGTTAACATTGCTGAAAGCTGGTGAGAGAGTAGATCTCAAAAGTTCTCATCACAAGGAAAAAAGCTATTTTTCTTATTTTTTTTTGTATCTATATGAGGTGATGATGTTAACTAAACTTATGGTGGTAATCATTTTGCAATATGTGTCAAGTCATTATGCTGTACACCTTAAACTTACACGATGCTGCATGTCAATTATATTTTCATAAAACTGAAAGAAAAAAAAGAACACAATACATATAAAAGGAGATTATTACTATTAAGGATGCAGCACAACTTTCTACCTTTAAAAAGTAATGGAAAGGAAGGTTGACACAATATGACTGATTGATAGTAGTGACCACACAAAATATAAACTTTCATACATCACCCCCCAAATACATCTATACACATATAAAAGAATTCAATGCCAAACTGAAAAGTTGGTGGAAAAAACTCCAATTTCTGTTTGAAAGTATAGAAGCAAAACAGTAATAAAAACTCAGACACCAGTATATAAACTGTGCAAAGAACTTGTACAGTCAATTTACAATAGAGAAAGTAAAAGGCTAACAACCTCACCTCCCCACTAAAAGCCTCATGATTTTTCCAAGGAAAACAAAACAAAACCATCTGATCACCCTCCTGCCTCATCTCAGGAAACGCCAGCTCCATCCTTCCAATGCTCAATGAGCCACCTTCTCAGAGACTTCCCTCATCTCTGTTTAAAACTGAAATGCCCTCCCCCACCTATGGGCCATTGTCTATCCCACTTTTTCTGCTTTTTTTCTATAAAGTTTATCTCCTTTTGACATTACTTCTATTTTACTTCTTGGCTCCTTGTCAGCCTTCCCTCCAACACAGGCAGGGCTTTAGTTGCTTTTGTTCATTGCTGTGTCTTCAGGACGTGAAACAGTGCTCAGCGCATAGCAGGCCCTCAAAGGGGCCATGACTGTCTGTAATTGTGTGGCATCAACTTCAACAAGGACATGCGAATCCCTTCAAATTGGCTTCCTTTCCTGTTCTCTCCAGAGACTATTACAGACCAGCACCATTCTCTTTTGAGGCTATAACTTCTTCACTCTGATCATAAGGCCTTCTGTCTTATTTTATATTAAAAATACATATATATGGTGAAAAGGCATGAATTGACTCACCATACCATGTTCATCCCACTAGACTCAGTCACATCCTTATACTCTTCCCTCCACTCCTATGCTCAAGACAGGCCTCTCCTCGCCAATCCTTCCTCCCCCACTTCCTTTCCTGGACACTGATAGAGCAATTATCCCTAACCTCTCTGTCTACACTGTGGTCCTTCCATTATTCTCTAAATCTATTTCACCTTTTCTCTGAAATATCTTTAGACACTGGATCCCTTTCAAGCCACTAGCAGCTAAGCTCTTCGCCCCACTTCCTGCCTCGAATCCTAGCTCTTAGCACAGGAGTCACGGCACTGTCACCGCTCCTCGTGATGTGGGCACTCCTTGAGCTATGGTCCCCTTGCTTCCTCCCCTACTAGTCCACTAACACTGCCATTGAGCTTTCCTTAGTGTGTACCATACTTGCTCTCATTTGACATAAACATATCCTAAACAGATCCAAAACCTGTGCTCTTCATTGCCACATTTACTCTTTCTACTGAAATTCCTTTTTCCTTGAAATTATCTACTAAGCTTGCTTTTGTGGCACTGCTTCCCACAAGTTCCTCTTCTCACTTTCATTCTTTTTTTTTTTTCATTGCTTTCTTCTAATTTAAAACACAAAGAGAATATGTATTACACAGAGTTGGGACAAGTCCCCCTACATGGCACACCCCAGGCCGCTTCACACATCCTGCTGGACACTCCATGGCCTGGCCCGTGTAGCTCTTCAGAGGCCCACCAGCCAGTTTCTTGTCCTTGAGTGTTTGCTCTCTCACATATCTTTGCATTTGCAAGTGCTTCCCTGGCCAATCTCTGTAACCATACTCGTAAAAGTAATCTGAACAGTCTATGTTTATTTCTATTTCCCTCTTTAGACTATAAGTTACTTGAAGACAGGGACAGTCATTTACTTGTCTTAATTGTCTAAGACAGCACCTGGAACACTGATGCTCAATAAAATCTGATAAACCCAAACAACCAATCTCCATTAAGAAAAGCAGTCATGTAAGCTGGTCATGACTAAAACAGTGAATGCTCAACTCAGATGAACAATTCCATAAATCATATCCAGAACTTAAGACTTCCATAATTGCTTACTGGAATTATAATTATATTCTGTTAATTTCCTTCCCAAGTAAACAAGTAAGTATTTGTAAATGACCATTTTAGGTATTTGGGGTTTTAAAGAAAGAGAAAAACTGAAAAAAAAAAAGTATTTAAAAAGGCATAATTTAACCTTAAAAGCTGCTGCTTCTTTGTTGAATTTTCTGGAGTCCTAGGAAACTTGGTCTGTTTCTGGGGTGTATTCAAACTGGTCTCTGTAGATTCCACCCTTGGGTTTTTCAGTCTCTCCATAACCTGTCTTCCATCTGATCCAAAATCCATGTGGTATTCGTGAGAGGATTCTGAATCAATGACCAAGACATTCTCCAAGTCATCTTCTTTTTCACTATCTGATGAATACTCCAAAATTTCTGTAGAACTTGCCTGAAAAATATTAAGAGAAATGCACTTAAATTTGGAGAACTCCTTTATTCAAGTCCATATTTAGATATGTCTATTATTATGCCCTATAATTATATTCATTGAACTAACTTTGTAAATACAATATCTGTAGCTTAAACTTCTATTTTGACACAAAATCCAAACTAATCAAGCCATATACCCAAAGACAAGAAGGGTTTAAACCAATTGTAAGCCAGACTATTTCACAGAATTCACCAATGCAGTACAAATATTTTAATCTTCCTTCAGTAAACTAAAAGAAATGTGCCACACACATAGTCAGTCTCGAAAACTGAATAACACCAATCTGAATGGCTGATCGTCGTCGTTATAATCTAACACCTAGTGGGGGAAAAAGTATTTTTTTGATTATGAAACTTAATGTGGGGTAAAAAATATTCACTATTTGTTATAAACCAGATATAAAGAAAAGTGCCTCTTCAAATGTAAATCAATTTATCAAAGGAGTCTCTAAGAATAAAGATGAAAACCTGACGTTTCCAGCACAATTTTCATATAATATTTTCCAGAGACTAGTTTGAAATTGCTAACATCAACAGGAACAATTTAAGAATATGAGTCACTGCCTCTTTTTCCTAAAATGTTTCTTCTTTCTCCTACTCAAATTTCTGAACTACCAAACTAAGATGTTTTTAAAAACTGGATTATAGGGCAGGAATTCATATCACATAGCCAGTGCTGGAGAGAAGAATGAAAACTCTCCTCCATGATGTTTCTCTCTTTCTGAACGTGCCCTCAGACTCAGTGTGGAAGGTGCTGCATTTTCCCATTACTTAATTTTGCAGCTCAGTCCCACATTGTCAGCAACATTTATCTTCAACATTCTAATTTTCCAGTGTATTAGTAGCCTCTTCTAATTTAATACCTATACTAAATTTCACATTTACTAAATGTAAATTGTATATTTAGTTGAATATATCTTCTGTACCCAGCCAATTTATAGTGTAGTTATTGGGTCCCTCATCAGAAACCCTGTCTGTTTTGATGATCAACATGGATTATGTCCCTGGCACTGCAGCAGGCACTTAGTTAAAGAGAGTGAAGAGAATACAAGTGTATGAAGGTTATCGTTTGTGGGTACATGTGCGTGCATGCACACTGGTGTGTGTGAGTGGAGGGCAGTGCTAGAGTTTTCATCATTTGTTAATCTACACAAGACAGATGGTTTATCACATTTGGCCTTTTCTGAGCATTTTATAGTAAATACTTTTTAAAAGCTTAAAAAGGACATCACCCATCCGCACACCTCCTTTAAAAAACTGCTTGGATAGTCACCTGTTACAAGGCATATTTAAAATAAGAAAAAGTAAATGAAAAAATTTCTCAAAGAGTTTAATTCCACTATCCTTTTCACAATCTCAGCTGCATGCGTAAATTATTGCAGGCAGCTGCTAACCCATTAATAAGCACTGGGGTCACAGGCTTCCCACACAACACAGCTTCCGAGTAAGTATTAACAATAGCCACAAAAAGAACCAGAGCAGTTTAGATTAAAAATTAAGTTCCCCGAAACTGAAAACTTTTACACATTACTTGAGAACTCCAAACTTAACTTCATCTTTTTGTTAAGAAGTGTCTTTTCTTTTATTACCCTAAAGTTTTGGACTTTACCCTAGAGCAGGGTTTCACAACTTCAGCACATTGCCATTTTGGGTTAGATAATGTGGTGAGGCCTGTCCTGTGCACTGTAGGGTTGTTGAGTAGTATCCCTGGCATCTACCCACTGGATGAAAGTAGCACCACCCCACCAGTCATGACTATCAAAAATGTCTCCAGACATTGCCACATGTCCCCTGGGGGACAAACTCACCCCCAGTTGAGAACCACTGTCCTAGAAAAACATCAACAAATAACCAAACACATGTAGCCTGTGCTGGGAACTCACATGCAGAAGTGAAGGGGACACAGCTCTTTGTGGAGATGGGGACATCAAAACAAAACAGTTATAAAACAAGGTGGTCGAAGTATTGTAATTGAAGTATTGCTCAGGGTCCACGGTGAACACGTAAAAGGAACAACAAAGCCAAGTGAGGCACAGGGAGAAAGGAAGAAGGAAAGAGCTGCCATCTAAAGCTGAACGCTAAGTGAAAGTTAATTAGGCAGAAAGAGGAGAAAGCACATTCCCAGGAAAAGGAACAGGAGGACCATGAATATGAGGCCAGAGAGAATAGAGAGCATGCAGGAAAATTTATAAGCAGCAGCAAAAGAGAAGGCTGTAGAAGGGCCTTGCAAACCACAACAGGGCGTCTGGCTTTATTTTGAGACAGTGGGAGAGCCATTGGCAGTTTCAACAGGGGCTAACAAAATCAGATGTTAACACAGAATGATCATCCAAACAACATTCTGAAAAACAGACTCTTACATGGGAGAGAGAAGGTACTCAAGCCTGCAGGTAGGGAAAGAAGCTAGATAGAAGGCTTTTCCATAATAAAAGCAAGACATAAAGAGAATGTGAATGGTAGTGGGAACAGAAAGGTGGACTTGAAAGAAAATGAGGGAAGAGATACAACAACACTTGAGGACTCTCAGATGTTAGAAATGAAAGTGAGTGCAGAGTCAAAGAAGACCCCAAGCATCAAGTTTGGATAACAAGTAAAGAGAGGTGCATTTACACAGAAAGGGATCTCAGGAAATATGTCTGGAGAGGGGTAGTTGCTAAATTTGGTTTTGATATGTTAACGTTGTGATGCTTATGGAATACTTGAGGTAAAACTGACCAATAGGCAGTGGCTCTATGGGTCTGGAGTTTTAAGAAAGCAATGTGGGATGGAGATACAAATTCAGGAATCATAAGAACAGAAACAGTGCATGAAGGTGAGAGTTAGAGAAGACTATCCATGGAAATTATGTAAAAGTAAGAAGAGAAGGTCCAGGTTGGAACCTTGGGAATACCATCAACATCTAAGCTTGTATTCAGGTGAGAAGAGACAGAAAAGTGTTTTGGATTTGAGAAAAAAGAGACGGCACAGATAGAAGAAATCCATGGGACCTTAGAAATTGTGTACTTTGAAAGATGGTGCAAAATGGTACAGCAATTTTGGAAGACAGTTTGGCAGTTTCTTACAAAACTAAACATACTCCTGCCATACAATCAAGCAATCACACTCCTTGGTATTTACTCAAAGGATTTGAAAATTTATGTCCACATAAACACCTGCACATGAATGTTTATAGCAGCTTTATTCATAATTGCCAAAACTTGGAAGCAACCAAAATGTCCTTCAGTAAGTGAACAGATAAAATAAAGTGTCATCCATCCAGACAATGTAACACTACTCAGCACTAAAAAATGTGAGCTATCAAGCCATGAAAAGACATGGAGGAACCTTAAATGCATATTATTAAGTGAAAGAAGCCAATTCGAAAGGCTACATACTATATGATTCCAACTATATGACATTCTGGAAAAGTCAAAACTATGGAGACAGTAAAAAGATCAGTGGTGCCAGAGGCTGAAGGAAGAGAAGGAGGAAATGGGGGAGCACAGAGGATTTTTAGGGCAGTGAAAATACTATGTATGATATTATAATGTTGGCTATATGTCATTATACATTTGTCCAAAGCTATAGAATGTATAACACCAGGTATAAGGTAAACTATGGACTTTGGGTGATTATGATACGTAAATGTAAGTTTACCCTAGGTAAAAAATGTACCATTCTGGTGAGTGATGTTGATAATGGGGGAGGCTACGCATGTGGGGGGGCAGGGGTATATGGCAAATCTCTATACCTTCCTCTCAATTTTGTTTTAAACGTAAAGCTGCTCTAAAAAAAAGTCTTAAAAAAAGGAATAAATGGAATGTGAAGTGAAAATAGGAGACCTAATCAATCTTTTAGGAAGCTTGGACACGCATATTTTATTTGCTTTTGGAGACAGAAAGGATGACATAAAAAGACACATTTGCTCGACTATGCACAACTGGTATAACAAAGTCAAAGTTAAAAATCATGAAACCCTAAGTATATTCCAGACTGTAGCATGTCCTCCAACCACAACCATGAAATCCAAATGAATTTCCTCAGTGAAGAATTTAATAACAGTCATATTGGTAAAATTTAATGGAAACTTAGGTAGTACTTTGAAATTTCTTGTCATCAATCCATGACAATCAATTTTAGGTAATTTTGGTTTAGGCAGTCCCTTCTTTAACGAGAACTAGCCAATATAGAAGAATATATTGAATGCCTACCACCCATATGCTATCTAAGCTTCTATACTTAGTACAAAGAAATTCTCAAGTCTATCCTTGCTCTTGCATACTTACAATCAATTTCAAAACTGAAAAAGTAAAAACTAAACTAAAAATACAAGGCAATTTATGGATTATTCCAGATGCACTGTGCATACAGCAGATATAGGAACGGAGAAGAAAGATCACTTGGGGCAACTGTAGCCTAAAAGTCTTTAACCAGTAAAGGCAGTGTTTGACCCTGACCCCTCACTAGCAGGTTACCTTAGGCAATTTACCTAACTTTCCCATGCCCTTGTTTCTTCATCCTCAAACTGGAGATATAATAAGACCTAACACATTAAGCATTTAGTAAATGTTAGCTATTATTTTTAGCCCCTACAGTAATTAATGCATGCATTTTGATTTTAAATTTTATATTTTGCATTTATTTTCTGGAAAGCTTCTTTTCTTGATTTCTAAAAGGATCTCTATATAAAGCACAATGAGGAACACAACAAACAATGTCTTCAGCAGCCAATTAAAAAGACAAATAATGCCTTTACCAGCAGAGCAAATCACGTATTCTGCACGTAGGCATTTCTAACAGAAAACAAAAGGCATAACAAGACACTTTTAGGAGAAGATATCTAGAAGTATATCGTGTTTTAGAACTCCCGCCAAAGCCCATTATCCCTGATGAATATGAAGGGTCTCCTCATATAGACAGAGAGGAACTACAGCTCGCCAGACACCAGCTGTTTTGGCCTGAGCCTGAGAGTGCGGAACTCATGTTCTTTCAGAAAGGATGGTGTATGCGCATGCACATATGTGGGTGAACACGAGTATGTGTGCGTGCGACACGCGCGTAGAGGTGTGAGACAGGGAGGAGAAAGGGAAAAAGTAAAGATAGGTCAGAGGAGCCTGCAGGTTCATAAGCTCAAGTTTATATTTTATCCTTATATTATAGAATCAGATTAATGAGAAAGAAGGGCCATGAGTTTTGGAATGAGAAAGACGGTTTTGAATCACAGCTGCGGTATTTAATTATTTTGTGACTCTGGCCTAGTTACTTCACTGACTCTCCCATTCCTCAGTTTAATCATCCCAAAATGGAAAAATTCCTCTAAAAATATTTCAAGAATTAGAGGTAATAACTATTTATTATGAAATATTTCAAGCACATGGAAAAATACAAAAAATAAACGTACCCATCATCCTTTGTCCAATATTAACATAATGCAAATTTTCCTTCACACTTTTTTTAAAATGATGCAGTTGAGATTTCCTGTATCTCTCTTCCTGTTCCCATTTTCCTCCTTCCTAGAGGTAACTCTCTTCTGAATCTGGCATTTCATTAACATCCTGTTTTTATTCTTTTTTATCACATACCCACCCACACACATACACACACACATATAAAAACTGTAAAGTATCATTTTCCAAGCTTTTAAACTTTATATAAAATTAAAAAATGGTATCCTCTGAACACAGCTCTGAATGACCTACTTTTTTCATCATATTATGTTGTTTATATTTATCCATGTTCATACATATAACTCTATTTCAGTGCTGCCAAATATAAGAAAAATATGTTAATTTTAAATTTTCTAGTAGCCACATTAATAAAAAGAAACAGGTGAAATTAGTTGTAATCATATATCTTATCTAAGCAAATATATCAAAATACTTCTTTCTGAACTCTCACCAAAACCACCTTTAGCATTTCGGTCACAGCAATCTCAGCTTTTGCTACCATGCACCTCAAAACTCTTCTAGCCTCTACCCACTACCAAGTTCTGAAGTTGCTTTCACATTTTAAGGTATTTGTTACAGCAGTACTCTACTTCTTGGTATCAATTAGTATATTAGTCTGCTCGAGCTGCCATAAAAAAATAGCACAGGCTAGGTAACTGAAACAACAGATATTTATTTCTGTGGAGGCTGGGAAGTTCAAAATCAAGGTGCCAGTCAATTTGATTCCTGGTGAGGGCTCTCTTCCTGGCTTGCAGATGGTCACTTTCTTGCTGTATCCTCACAAGGAGAGAGTCTCAGTCTAGTCTCATCAGGAGGGCCCTACTCTCATGACCTAAACACCTCCCAAAGGCCCCGTCTCCAAATACTATCACATTAAGAATTAAGACTTCGACATATGAATTTGGGGGGGGGGGGGCACAAGTGAGTCCATAGCAGCCTACTTACACTTTTTAATTTTTATCTGACAGGTATCAAATGGTATTTCATTCTTGTTTAAATTTACATTTTCTTGATTATTCATAAGGTTGAACAGCTTTGCACTTGTGTTCATTGGTTCTTCATATTTTTTTCCTCAGTGAACTGCTTGTTCATATACTTTACCCATGTTTCTGGTAGGAGAAACAATTACTTTTTAATCACTTGCATCTATGTGTTGCATAGATAGAGAGAAGGTCATCAAAAAATTATTACAATTTAAAAGTGACAGAGGAAGAAGCAGTACATAAAACTGACATCCTTTCTAGTACCTTAAGAAAATTTTCTCAATCAAATATTTTTTAACCATTATTATTCTTGGTAAGTTGGCTAGTGCTACAAAGTGACTCCATGTACTTGGGTGAAATTTTTGTTCCTTGAAAATTTTTATTCTTTACCCAATTATCTTTATAAGAAATGGATTACTTTACTTAAATGCTGGATTTCAAGTACCAAAATAAAGACAATTTTTTTCTTTAAAGAATTTATATTTTCCAATATTTTCCCCTGCTTCTTTTGGAAAGCTAACGAACTGGTGCCCTCTTAAAACTTTCATACAAGATTACAGTCACATGTTGCTTAATGACGGGGATACATTCTGAGAAATGTGTCCTTAGGTGATTTCATTGTTGTGCCAACATCATAGAGTGTACCTACACAAACGTAGATGGTATATCCTACTACACACCTAGGCTATATGGTACTAATCTCATGGGACCACTGTTGTACACATAGTCCGTCGTTTACCAAAACATCATTATGCAGCACATGACAGCACGTCATGTATACAGCCCAGTCACAGAAATAATACAGAAGACTAAATGAGGGTCTTTTATAGAAGAAAAGTTACTGCAGTGATCAAATTCACAGAGCCAAAGAGAGACCATGTAGCTATGATCATAAGTTGCTAATGCCTCAAGTACAATTATTAATATCATGATTCTTTTCTTCCTCTGATGTAATGAACTTCAGAACTAGGAGTCTCCTGAATTAGTGATTAAATATCACAAAAGACAAGATTAAGATATGAGTAAGGAGTGGTTCCTGTGAAATCAGTCGCCAAAGACAATGACAACATTCTAATCTGTCTGTGGCTGAAGTCACCTACAATTTATCAGAACCATAAAGTGCTCAACATTGAATCAGTTTCCAAAAGTTAGCAATACTGATGTAGTAGACATCTGTCATAATTTATTTCTGACTCTTCTTTTCAGAGAACCAACTGCCTATCCAAAGAGGAGATAGCCTTCAACCTCCAAGCAGCCACAGGGCGGCCGGCCTCCCATGTCTAAGCAGTCACGTGTCTACTACGATTGGCCTCGGGTAGACAACTGACCAAAGATGAGTCAATCAGATTCTTTTTGATCCTGATTTTGAATTGAGAGACATGGAGTTTGGGAAGTAGAAGTTGAGACACAGTCATGATGCATCTCTAAATGAAAGGTTCATTGGCTCCTGATGGCGAGATTCCCAGAGCCACCCCGAGGGCCAGTTTACCCTTCAGCTTTATGTTAGATTCCTCAGGATACACTAGCATGATTCCAATAAATTTCTTCTTCTTCTTAAACTAGCTAAATTTGTTTTCTTTTACTTATAACCAAGAAGCTTAACTATCTGCTAAACATCTCCAAATAGAGAAGATGTTTCATTAAACATGTATTTATTCAATACATGCTTTGTGTAAGGTGTTATGCAAGATACAAAATTTAATGAGACAGTTCTATAAAGAGCCTGAAATCAAATAAAGGAAATATTATAAGCATGGCTCACATTAAATGTTCCACATGGGCAAAGAATGAAGCCCTTATTTCTGGCTGATCTGAAACCAGTAGACGTACTGGAAGAGAAAAAACCTATACTGGGTCTCAAAGGATTAGAAAATTCTTAACAGATGAAGATGAGAAAAGAGAGAAGAAATCATATGAGGAAGAAAGGTACAATGGATATTCAAGATATATAGACAAGTCCAGAGAAATGAAAGTTTAGAGTTCACATTGGGAAGCAAGAGACAACAATAAAAACAATATTGGATTGGATGTGTAAGTGTAGAGAGAGCACACATGTTCCCTTACATAAAGATATGTTCTCTTACATAAATCAACATACCCATCATCGGTGGGGAATATGCTCTAAATTTATTTCTTGGAACAATGATGAATTTGGGCAAATTCACTCACATCCTTTCAATGTGGCTTCTCAGTCCCAGTACAGACTGGTCTGGGTCAGTGGTAAAGTCCCTGCATTCAGACTTGTTTCCATTCCCAACCCCACTGACGAAACGCTCTAGCAAATTAAGTTTTTATAGCATTTTAATGTCCTGAAAGTAATTTTGTATGCTGGCAAGTGTTAATTCATTTCCAGGCTACCACTTTAATAATTATTATTCTAAAATCATTTGGTAACCAAATAGTACTAATCAAAATACCTCAGAGAAAGAGTTAGTTGGTTCAAGTGATATACTAGGAGAGGCCAAATTTCACGACAGGCAGGGTAGTGGTGCTACTAATTGAAATAGAGAACACATTCAGAAGCAAAGAAAAGGGAGAGTAGATACTACTTGGAACACAGAAGGTTTCAAATGATCACAGGACTAACAGAGACATAGAGTCACCTGGCAGGAGGCTGGAAATGCAGCTGCTTGGAAAAGAGGCCACTTGAGGAGAAATAATCCAAGACACCAGATGCCTTTATGGTGAACATGGATGAGGACATAGCGGCCTCAGCACTCTAACTCCTGGGCTCCTTGAACACTAAGGTGCATTTATATGACTTCAGCCTCATCATAGACAACCTACCACAGGTTGTATGACAGGCATCACAATGACTCCATGAACTTCCATTACTTTCAGGGATTCTTTATTTTGATATTCTATAATACCATGCAGCCAAGATGATAAGAAAAAAGACCCCACTGTTTCTCTCCCTTAAAATCTGCCAGTTATTTGGTAATACATGCAACATCTGGACAATGGGGAGCACAAGGATAAAATGAGCAGCACACACATGTACTTACAAAGTGAGCTGATTAGAAAAACCAGTAACAAAAAAAATTCCAAAATTTTCTAAATAGGTGAATATTTAACAATACCACTGTCTTTTTCTTTAAAAAATAAAATTTTAAATAACGATCATAAATTCTAAATTTAAAAATTAATTGGCATAATGCTCTATGCAATTCATCTGATACTCTTTAAGCTAATGTTACTTCCTGTAATCCTATTTACAAATTTCTTCATGAAATTTCAGGAAAGATCCTTGTAAGCGATTTCCCTGAATAATTAAAGAGCTACTCCTGAATTGATGTGTCCCAACTTCTGTAAATCAAATCTTAACCTAAATTCACGTATGAAATGTCCTCCTCGATAAAAACTATGTCTACTAACAAAGTCAAAAGAAGTTAGAGTCCAATCTTATTAAGCAGTGCCTCTGTGGTAAAGCTACCACAATGCCAAATGAAACAAATGAGCCAGATGAAACACCGCTAACATTCAGAAATTAAGGCTTTTAATTCTAAAATTTATAGAAAGGTCACACCAAGAACAACAGTGGAATATCAGTAATAAATGATCACTTTTTATTTTTAAATGACACCTTGTAGCTAAATATTTACATAGCTGGTAAAACAAAGAAAAAGAAGATAGTAACTAAATCACTCATTGAGATAACCAATTATAAGACAGAAAACAGCTCACTAGACTCATCCTTCGTGCAAAAACTAAAGTCTCAAGCCCTTGGTCTCAGCCCAGGCAAGGAGGCATCCATGGCAGCAGAGGCGAGGGTATTCAGTGAAGACACTTTGTGTGCCTACCGCCGTGGGGACAGATGCTGGCTGCACCCTGACTCGCAAGGCCAGGCGTGCTCCCCACTCCACATCCTGCAGAATGCTGGTTTCTGCCTGCTGAGGCTTCCCACCCAATGACTGACCAGGCCCAGACCTGCCTTTGTAGGATCTTATGAGATCACCGAGAGCCAGGCTATGCTAAGTCCACCATGTTTATCCTGAGTTCAGCCTCCCTTTCTTAAAGCCACATTACAAATGAGAACAGTCAGTGGCATTTTAAGGAAAGAATAAGAGAACTATAAGGTCCTGCCTGCTTATAAGCTTTTAAATCCAATAACAACTACTAAATGCTTTTAAAGAGGTTGGTAGGTGAGTCAACAGCAAAAATGCTCAGAAGATATGCCATGGCAGTTGTGGCAAGTAAAAACATCAAAACCAAGACAGTTCTTAAAAACTGAGGGGAATGAAAGAGTACCGGTGGCTGATGAACAAACGAACTTAGTTAGCAAATGCCTTCATTTCCACTCCCAGTTCTAAAATGGAATTCATTCATTTAACAAATTAACTGAGTGCCTCCTGTGTAACAGAAGTCATCTGGGTACAATGGATATAGTGGGGAGGGGATGACACGAAAATCCTTATCCATGTGGTCTTTAAATTCGAGCACAATCCTAACACACACACACCCCTTAATTAATGTGGGCTGTTCCCTGACTACTTATCAAGAACTTCACTGGTTAGGTGAAAAACACAGCAAAACCATCAAAAATGGAAAGTGGATATCAGACTCCCAGCTGCTAACAGAATTTTATTTTCCATTGGGATTAAAAATAAATAAAAGCAACACAATTCTAGACAATAGAGAGTCTTAAACTACTGATAGGAGATATACTTTCACTGTTCACTTGGTGTGCTTTTTGTGACTGAAACTTTATCCATGAAAATCAGAGCCTAGTGAGAGGGAAAACAAAAGCTATAGATTTTCTCACACGTTGAAGAAAAAAAAAGCCATCTTTTCTGAGGTAAACAGGTTTAACAAGCTACACCCATGGTTACACCTCTGTAAACCACTTGGCTTGCCTTCCCCAAACCAAATATGTTTCCAACCTCAAATTCCAGCCCGATGAGAATGACAGAACTCAAGTTGTATTGACATGGGTTCACAAAAGCACCATTCTACCTCATCTTAACATCCAAAGTGCCTGCTCTGAGGAACCCAGTGAGAAAATCAGAAACAGCAGGGCAAAGGCATATCTTAGGAGAAAGAGAGGGAAAAAGAACTTACAATACTCAAGACGGAACCTGCTGGGTCAGTCAAAGTTCACCAAGCAGCAGCTGAGCGTGGAAAAGGGCAGAGCATACCCAAGGCCAGGAGGACTCCACAGCAAGCACAGTGGCGACCTGTCCAGAACCAGGTCCGTGTGATCTGGCTACAGTGATTACAGAGGATAAGAAAGAAAAGCACCCCTTTCTCAAAGGAGACAGTGTATAACTGTGGAATATGGTTCCAGTCTGTGATACAACCTATCTGGCCATTCTCTGTTTCAAAACATGTTCAGAGAAAGACACAGCCCTGAGCCTTTCTGCAATCCTGCCTTCTGGCAGACCCAGGCAGGAGCAGCACACCTTGTCCCTGGTCTGCTAGAGGCTGAAGGGTCATCCAACTCAAACCTATACTCAAAACTGCAGCCTCAAAATTAACAGAGAAGCAAAAATGACAGCATTCTAAATGTTAATTCTAATTAAATCAGTTCTAAAACTTAATCTGTTTATTTATCCAAATGGAACCAGAGGGAAGACACAGGTTGTTTCTGGTTATGAGCCAGGTTTTGTTTTTATTCAAGGCAAAAAATTAAAACCCTACACAATGAAGTACTGGGGAGGGAAAAAAAAAAAAGGAAGAAATTGAGACAGGAGCCTGGAGAAGATAGAGGAAATGAGCCAGGTAAGTGCTCTAAGAGAACAAATGTAGTAAACAAAAGCAAAAACAGTGAAAAGCAAATATATAGCCCTGCACAATGGACCGAGGGTGTGCCCCTCCAAACATGAGTTCCATGATGTGTTAACAGATGTTAAGAGAAAGAGCTCCACAGTCAAATCAGTTTGAATAAGCTAGGTTGAATAAAATTAGATAGTGAGATTTCTCAGGAGCCTTTAATATGCCTGGGTACACTGTGACTTTTAAGAGGAGGCTATAACACAAAAAGTGTTTCCTAAATTTATTTGACTACAACTTGACCAGTTTTTCACTGAGCATCTTCTAGAAGTGAAACTTCTAAAAACTGTTTATATTTTAATGGAAATCCCTCAGAAGTGAAGTTTTCCATAATTTCTTCTACTTATATCTTCTTAAATATCAAACGCTGAATACAATTTAATATTTTCTTGACAACTCACAATTATTCTTGTGGATAACCATTATTTTGGACTTTGAGGTAATGCAGTTCTGCAAACGCCAAATGGCTCTCCTTTCCCTCCAACAAGGTTGATGGCTCGCCCCCGTCCTACAATGCTCAAGTCAACTCCGAACAGCCTTTCTGACTATCAGTCATAGACTCCTTATTTGCCTTCGGTTGAGAAACCAGGAAACAGCAAGTCTCAATGTTAGACATCAGGAGGACTATAAAGATTAATAAAATATAGATTCTGCTCTTTAGAGATTTATATCTGGCTACTTGTTCACAACTGAATTGAGCCACTAACAGCCCAAAACACTCACTTGTAAAGCAAACCTAACAGCAATTATTTCAGAGGCCCAGGGCCTCCTTCCAGATCCAAGGTTAGGTGAAAAGGACCAATCAAACTTCAGGCAGGTGGCATCTGACCATATCTTGTACACACGAAGATGCTTCTTCAAAATAATCAATCACAAGATTCTTTTGAGGTGAAAGAAGGCAAAATATGTTAAACTAAAACCAGAGGGAGATTAAATGATTTTCATGTAGTTGTCCAGAGTTACACAAGTTAAGGGAATAATCTCAAGAATCCCTACTATCCACACAGTATCTCACACACACCATACCAGGCTCTGTCTAGAAAATAATGCCAGCCAAAAGAATAGAGGAAAATTTTTATACATACACACACACACTCCCACACACCCATATATATACATATAAATATTTAACTTCAACAGCTACAAATATGCAGAAAGGCAAAATGAATTCTCTCTAAACAAGAAATTTGTCCTGTGTATATTTCCATAACCCTGCAGTTCAATAAAAATGATACACCAAGAACTTTAAAATTAAAGAATTTAAAGGTGTAATGTTTCATAATGCTTATTTCATCATTACTTCAATAACTAGAAGATAATGTTTAATATGCTGTTGGAAATTTTACTGGCCACAATGAGCTAAAACAATATGGAGATGTCATTTCTGAAAACAATTACTGCAAGACATTCATTCAAGAACACGAACTATGAAAAAAAGTGCCAGTCTGTTTCAGTCTATAAAAACTAGAAACAGCAAAGGTAGTCCTGGAAATCTCACTCTTAAGAATATACTTGGTTTAAACTGTGAATTCAAACAAAACAATGTTTATATTGGTGAAACTATAAAAATCCATGATACTATAAAGTTATCTTGGGCTTGATTTATGAAGTCATGTAGCTATTTCTCACTTGAAAATAAAATAATGCTGACTAAAAATAATCAAGTCACTAAAAGAATATATTTGAAATATAATTATAACTAGAACATTATATATATAAACTATATGTATGTATATATATATATATATAACTAGCAGAACATTTATAACTAGCAAACATTTTGTGTTTGTTTTGGAACACAAATTTTGTGTTTCTGAACACTTATGAGTAGTTCAGGAAAAGTGTTAACTCAGTAGGTTGAGTTGATCCAACCATGTGCATTCTCAGAAGGCCTCTTTTCCTGACTGGCACTTGGGAACTGAACTCTTGGAATATTCTAACTGATACAAATGTTTTGTACACTCAGTACCTTGGCCACACCTACTATTTTGTCTAGATAGTCTGTTCAAACAATGTAATTTATGGTGAACATCTGCCTTCCTTCTGGGAGACTGCAGTTTCAGTCACTGCAGACAGACACGAAAGCAATGTTACCACTGTGACCTACATGACCAAACGTCAGTAGAAACCAAGTGAGCTTCCCTGGTAGATACGCTTTGCACATGTTGCTACAATTCATTGCTAGAGGAATTTAGTGTGTCCTGTGCAACTCCTCTGGGAGAGGACTCTTGGAAGCTTGTGCCTGGTTTTCTCTGGATTGCTTTTGATGCACCTTTTCCCTTTGCTGACTTTGCTTTGTGTCTTTTGCGGTAATAAACCATACCTTGAGTATAACGACTTCTGAGTCCTATGATTCCTTCTAGCAAATCACTAAACCCAGGGATGGTCTTATGGACCTCAGATGCATAGAGTTTATAGGATTTCATTAATTTTAACACATTTTCCATCATTTGAGTAGAATAAGAGGTATAAACCAGTCTACACAATCCTGGTATTCAGGTTTGGCTGGATATGTTTCTTTTAATAATGTACATTCAAGACTTAGAGAAATATCAATCCCCTCTGTGGAAGCCATTTAAGGTTAGATGAATGTGGTTTTAAAGCAAATTACCATCTAGAACAGGGGTTGGCAAATTTTTCTGTAAAGGACCATACAGTAAGTATTTTAGGCTTTGTGGGCCATACAGTGTCTTTCACAAATACTCAACTCTGCCAATGTAGCTTGAAAGCAACCAAAGACAACACATAAACCAGCAAGGGTAGCTGGGTTCCAGTAAAACTTTTTTACTTTTTGCAAAGACAGGTAAGGGGCTTGATTTGGGCTGCAAGCTATAGTTTGCCAACCCTATTCCAGAACAACTGAGGTTCAATAAAAATGCTTTTTCTCAATTTCTTTTCTAGGTAAAAAGTGCTATAGGTTAAAAAAATAATATAACAAACAAACAAAAAAACCGCAACAAAGAAAAATACCAAGATTTCTTTCTTCATCACTCAGTATACCTTAATATGCTACAATAAAAGTAAAATTCAAATCATCTAAATTAGAAGTATAAATAAATTTTAAAATTCAATTTTATCTCAAATTTTATCTCACTGGGATATCGTGAGACTGGTTGACATTCCCCTACACTGGTTTTCTATTGCTTCATAACAAATTACCACAAACTTAGTGACTTAAAACAACACTCACTTATTAGCGCATAGTTCTGTTGCTCAAACTTCATCCAGGCAAACAGAAGCCCGGCATGGCATACTGGGATCTCTACTCAGGGTCTCCTAAGGCTAAAGTCAAGGTGCTGACTGCCTGCCTTCTCACCTGGAGCTCAGCGTCCTCTTCCAAGCTCACGTGATTGTGGCAGGATTCAGTTCCTTGTGGGTGTCCAACTGAGGTCCCTGCTTTCTTGCTAGCAGTCAGCTGGGGGCTGCTCTCAGCCTTCACTACTTTTCACATGGCCTTATCCATCTTCAAAACCAGCAACAGATAATCTTTTTCCTACAGAACCCCCATATAACTTCCTGCAACTGGTTCTTACAATCAAAGTTTAAAACATTTAATTTACCCAATAGCTGGATTCCGTATTGCTCAATGACTATCTCAAAGCATGCCTAACAAAACTAAAGTCCCTAAAAATCAGTGAGAGACTTTGAAAAGAGCTTTTTCTTAGAAAGGATCTCATCTTAAGGTCATTTAAGATGACAGACTTCCTGGGATTGATACAAACTTCGTGGAAACACTGGACCAGCATTAATATGAATCTTCAGCATTCAGGTGATGCATAACTTTGAATGAAGTCAAACTGAAAAAACTTTTCTATTCTGTTAGGTTCTTAATAATACTTGTAAGAGCCCCAAAACTACAGAAACTCCTTCCTTTATCATCCACAACTTAATGATTTAATGACAACTGACCTAAAAGAAACTCAACAAGAAATTTCTAAAAGTATGAGAATGTAAAATGATTAGAGCTATTTCCTTAAAGGCCCTGCTTTAACATTTTTTTTTTCTTAATAGCTATTAACTCAATCTATTTTACTAAAATCAAAAAAGAAAGAAAAAAATAAAGAAATAAAACTTCTAAACTAGACAAAGCAAAATAAGAGAATCACATGCCCTGAGAACTGTTTACCAGTTTTGGCTACAAATCCACCTGGTTTCATCTACTAAAACGGCCTATTTAAATGGCCTTTACTAAAACAGAAAGCTTTGTCTCCTTGATTAAATTAGGTATAACTGAAAAAGGAGTTGTTCAGAAAAAATCAGAAGATTAAAACTCAGCTAAAAATGAGGACAGCATCTAAAACTAAACTGTCATGAAGAGGCCCAGGGTAGAGACAAACAGGAAGATATTCTCTTTTTGCTGGACAGATATAAAAGAGAAGGAAAACAAAAGTCAACCAAGATAGATATTTAGACTTCAAAAATACATAAATAAGGAAAAACAATGAAACCTAAACAATTTGGAAATATATCCAAAATGGGACAATTTATATTGTTATTTCTAGGTAACAAAGTTTAACTGCTTCTGAATAGATATAGTCTTTATTTTAGACATTCATATGAACAACTAAGGATATGCATAAAGTAAAATAAGGTAACTGTTTTTAGTAGAACTGGTTTCTATTACACTGTTTCAGCTTCTAGAGAAATGTCAGAATTATCTATTTTATTTTCTTCCTCTGTAATCCCTTTTGACTGACTTTCTCCACATGTGTCCCTAACCCTATTTTTTAAATTTCCCAGATGGACAAGAGAAAAAAGATGGCTCAGTAGAAACCACTACCACACCTAGAATGACTAAAACAACTTAACCTAAAAGAGCACACGACAGCAGGTCAACAACTCAACTTTTATTTAACAAAAAAACTACAGTAACACATGATTATCACGGTTGACAGCAGCATTTCAAAAGTAAACCTCAGGAGTAAGCACTTTCCATAACTTATTTCTCCTAGGCCTGTGCCCCTAGATATTTATTAATCTCTGAAAATCACTATCTTTCACACTTTCTCTTTTTAATTTGGAATTTCAAAAACTGGAACTTAAGCCAGAGCACAATATTTCAACCCAATCAAATATTAACATGAGTTCAGTAGAAATTTTAAAAAAATATTAATTTGGGCCCACCCATAAAATCCTCTTCGATTTGCAAATCAAGGATATGATGGACTTATTCTGGATCTACTAAAAATCACTGAATTGATCTAGCTAGAGCAAATACTCCGTAAGCCTACAAAACAAAAAGCATTGAGTTTTTTCTTAAGAAAGAAAAAATTTCAACTGGTCTACTGCCAAATTTTAAACCTGGAAATCTCAAATGCTTTGAATGCATTTCCCCTTCAAACTATCAAAAATCAGGCTAATTACTAACTCATATGTCCAATTTTCTCCACACTATAGGGTGAAACTTTTCTTGGATTAGAAATGTTTAAAGTACTCTAAATAAGAATTACACAAACATAGTCTCCATGTCTTTTGAAATAAAAACTAGCAATTTAGGGGGTTCATCTATGGACTTTTTAACAAACATAACCTTTTTTTAATTAAGCCTTTCAATTAACAGAAGGTTATGATCATCATTTGTCTTTAAAAGTAGAAGCACTATTTAAAATACCTGAAATACTACTTCTCTGATGAATTGGAGTTTTTTAATCAAGTTTTATAACACAATTTCAGGAATATGTTCCATAGCAGTGATCAGAATATTTTCATGTTTACCTCTATTTTCTACAATTAGACCACTAGCTTGATAATTACAGAATAAGTTCTTAAAATCCTTATTGTAATCTAGCCCTCATGCCTCTTCCTTTGCATTTCCTTTGTGCCTAGCATAGTACCTAGACCTGGCTAAGAATTTTAGACATTGTGTTAATTTTTTCAAATTACATGTCATTTGGAAAACTACTGTTTCTGACACAAAATGGCTCACTTTTGACACTAACAGAGTTAAAAGAAAATTTTAATTCACTGTCACATACACACAGAGAAATGCTCTACGCAATATGGGAAATATAAAGGTGAACAAGACATCTTCATATCGATGCAGTAGAAAAAGAACTGGCACTTGAATCAGAGAGACCTGGGTTGTAAATTCTAGCTTCTATATCTACTAGTGGTGTAACCTGGACACGTTTTTTCAAGCATTCTGATCCTCAATGTCTCAAACTGTAAAAGAGGAATAATAATACCTACTTCACAAAGTCATCATGAGGATTAAATGAAAGAGGATAAAAAGGACTATAAAGTTCTTAAGAACAGGGATAGCATCTTGTCTTACTTATCCCTAATGCCCAGCACTGGCTATGCAAATTGTAAGCCTTCCTATCCTTACTCACTCATCAAACATTAACTACACGTTTACCATGTACCAGCCATTGTTCTAAATTGGGGACAAAAGACAAATACGACATTTTTCTCCACCTCAAGAAACTTATAATATAGAGAAGGAACAGAAAAGCAAACACATCAGTAACATAAAGAGTGACGGTGTTAACAATAGATGTGGGGCATGGGAGGATTCATAGGGAACAACGGCTCAAGTTTATGGGCAAGGAAGGTTGATGGGAAAGTCTTACCTGGAGAGGTGACTTGAAAATAAGTAGATATTTCACAGATGGAACAGAGGATGGGAAGAAGAGGGCACTCTAAGCAAAGACAACAGCAGGAGCAGAAAATGAAGGAATAAAGAGCCCACCATGTTTGGGGAGCTGTGATGTGGTCAGTATGGTGGAGCCACAAGATACAAGCAGTCGGGATAAAAAGGTGATGACCACATCCCACAAAGTTCCAGGCAGAGGATCTCTAACTACCTGATAGAACTTAGCCAGCTATTTATGAGCTCTCCCTTTTGTTTTTCTGAAGCAACCTACTGTGTGCCAGAAGCTTTACTTTCATGATCTCTTTTGATCATCACTATAGCCCTACCAGATAGGTATAATTATACTCATTTTACAGAGAAGGCCCAAAAAAGTTAAGTAATTTGCTCCCAGATACAGAGTAATGACAACTGGACTCCAACCTGGCCCATCCGAATCCGTCTTATCCATGATCTTAATTCCTATGCTCTATCAGAGTTTTCAAATGTTGTCAAACTTCTTTTGACCACAAAACACATTTCACCTGCCAAGACACACATGTCTACAATTGAAACAACAGTTACATGAAGCAGCATATATATTTTAATGGTTTTCATCCTCTTCCCTTTAAAAAAAATCTCCGGTTGTAGTTTTTAAGGAGGAGCAAGAGATCAGTAGTGCCAGTGTTGCTGATAAGCCACGCAGGATGAGGATGGAGAGTTTGCCTTTAGACTGAACTTTGCTTAGGTTCCCTGGTGGGCTTGGGGAGCAGCACCAAGGAAGAGGCAGGTGCAGAAGCTGGACCAGAAGTGGAGAAGAGACATTAGAGACAGCAAACTTAGAGACATGACTCAAGAAATTTTGCTTTACCTAGGAGCTGGGGAATGAGGGAGAAGCTGTAGGGGAAGTGTAGTCAAGAAAGGCGTGAGTTTTGTTTTGTTTTGTTAAATACGGGAGAAGAACTCTCCCTATCTTTTGCAAGCATAAATAAAAAGCAAATAGTTAGGTATTCAAGGCCCTCATGATCTTAATTCTCAACTCTCATTTCCTACTGCTCTTCCATAAAAAAGCTACACCAAATTACTGAATTTTCCCCAGAATGCTATTTTTTCCTTTTTCCTTTTTTTTTAACGTATCATTTCTTTTACCTGGAATGCCCTTCCTCCTTCTTGCCTACCTGGCAAACTCCTACTCCATGTTGAAGACTTTATTCAAGCATTCTTCATCTATGAAGCCTTTCTCTCCACCCCCAACATTCTATTATGAGGGAATTTTACAGTGAGCACCCACATATCCACCATCTAGATTCTACCATTAGTATTGTCCTATACTTGCTTTAGCATGTATCTACTATGGAGTCTTTTCCTATCCCACAGACGGCTTTTCTTTTTGTCACTGCCACATATTGTACCCGTTTCTATTACTGAATTTCTATGTACTACAACTATTTATATACATGTCCATCCCTTCTTTGAGACTGTGAGCTCCCCGAAAGCCTAACTTGGTTTTTGTATGCATAGCTCCAAGAATATGGATTCGCATAGAGAAATTTACTGTAAGATAACATGAATTAAATAAATTCTGACCACATCACTTAAACTTCTCTTTATCTGATCTCTAAACAACAATAGCAGAAAAGAAAATCTTTTTCACAATATACCTTTCCCTTACGTGTTGGGAGCCCTAGGGGCAACTGTTCCATCTGAACAACAACAAAGGGGAAATAAACTTTGTACCACTTCCGCAGCTGATAGAGAAGGAAACTGAAGAGGTTCCTTCTGCTTTGGGAGGAGAGCAGACAGATTTCTTTCCATATTAGATGTCACACACATGAAAAAACCCTCCAGAAGACCACAACCAAATTTACAGATACTACTTATTTTGTTCTGACCCACTGTTATGTCTAGGAAGAGACATCTTTTCAGGAGATAATCGTGAAATCAGCTCCTACACAAAAAAGATGAGAATAACAGTACAAAACAGACTTAAAGTGCAGAAAACAGGAGAGAATGGAAGATAAAACAAATGGAGATTTCTTTACATTCTGTTAAAGGAAAAGACTCTCATACGATAGGCAGGAGACACACAAAACATCTTAAAAAATAAAAGCAAACAGAAAAACCAAAGAAGTCACTGTTGAAAATTAATGAACCTAATATGACCATAAGGGAAAACAGCACTAAACGACAGTAACTTTTTTAGACTATGGCGAAAATATTTTCTTTCTACATGTATTTTGTTCCCCAGATGATTAGACTCATAAATATATCCCTAGAAAAGAAGTTCTCCCTACAAAGTATCCTCTTCATAACTGCCATTCAGAATACCAACTGCCTATCATGACACAGCAACCAAGAAACATGAGGCTTGTGTTGGGGACAGTCAACTTGTGATTTCCTGCTAGACTTTCTCAATCCAGAGGATGATGAAATGGCCTAGTGTTGCAATGCATTTATGGCTTTAGTTAAAAACACAGGGCATCCAAGACAGAAGTGGCCAAAGAGAATAGTGCCCAGCAGGAAGTTGTTCCTACAAAGGAAATTGCAGTTTCTAAGATGAAGAGGAAGTCAAGAGAGAGAATTAAGAAGTGTCTTAAGAACTTTGAGAAAATATTGAAGAAACTACTTGTGGTCTCAAATATAGTTAAAACATTAAGTAGTATATTCACATTATCATTAATTATAAATTTCAAACTTTGCCCGCGCAGTTTGGGGTAAAGCTCACCCACAAAAGTCAAATCATGTCTATGTTAACTGTCTTTCTGTTAGGAGCTGCCGCTCTCCTTTATTCCCTGCAGAAAGCTTTTCTGGAAAAATATCTGATGATGACATTGATTGAAAGGGACAGAGGAAGAACACTCTCACTCATCCGTTCCTACAAACTATAAGAATCTTGGTCACATTTCTCTTCATTTCATGATGTCCTGCAATGTCCTCTTCATATACAAACCAATCCCTCAAGAAGCTTCCAATCTCTATACAATAAAGGGCTAACTTCTCCTTATGTTTATTTCCACCTGCCCATGAAACGTATCCTAGTCACAGAAAACACATTACCAGTCAGTTCTTTAGCATTATATGAAATAGCCCAAGCTATCATTTTTAGTTTAATACAACTCTCATAATCAGACCTAAGAAACCTCTGGTAGAAGTTGTTTCCATCCCCTTCACCTGTAGACATTAGAACCTCAATAGGAACTTCATACCCCACCTACTTATCTCTCTTTTTAATTTTTTTATCATGCCCAGAATTCTTTTCCTGATGCTTACAAATATTCACAGAACAGACCTTTTTCACCATTAACCAGGAAACTGAGTGTTGCATATACATTTCTAGTCAATAATAGGCTTTATAAATACTTAATAGTGGTATTAAGAGGAAGGAGCCTATTAACAATTTCTCATAAAGATCACACGTGACTTTCTTTCCTGTGTGGAAAGTAAATGTGAACGATTTGCCACCGTGCCCCTTTTCTCTCTTTATATCAAGACCCACAACACATTTACCTCTGCAAGACAATATAAGGCACTGAGGATTTGCTTTTTATTCTAATTGCTGAAATCTTGTTTTAGTATTCACTATTTTACCCTACACAATCTGCACTCAAGAGTGGGATCTCCCTAGCAAAATCATCTTTTTGACTTCTTAGCTCTTTCTGACTGTTAACACCCATTGATACCCATCATCCTACAATTTCTAATTTGGCTTTTGAATCACTGTGTTTTTATGATCTCCGTCTTCCTGTCTTGTTTTTCTTAGCTGCCTTTTTTTTCTCCAACTAGTATTTCACAATTCCTTCCTTTCCTTCACTCATTTAACAAATACTTGCTGAATACCAAGTACTGTGATAGAGGAGGTTGCTACAACACTGAGTAAAACTCAGGCTAGTTATGGACAGGGAATATCTGTTACAACACAATATACTAAACACTATGAAAGAAGTAAGGACTCAGTGCTATAGGGCACCTAAGAAGGACACAAAGCCAGACCCAGGGGTGGGAGGGTCAAAGAGAGCCCCCAAAGGGAGGGACAGGAGGCTTTCGGTGGTGAAGATGAACCAGTGAATACACTAGGATACACCAGGGGGCCAGTGGTAGAATTTCTTGCCAGTTTTTAACTTCTATATATTCTCATATTCACATTTTCTTATATGTGTGGGTTTATATAACAATGTACACTACCTGTACCCTTCAACTGCTGTTCACGAACTTTGTATTAGTTTTCCATTGCTGTATAACAAATTAGCACAAACTCACTGGCTTATAGCCACACTCATTTATTAGCTCTTAGTTCTGTAGGCCAGAACATCTTAACTGAGTCCTCTGTTCAGGGTATCACAAAGCTGAAATCAAGGTGTTGGCTGGGCTTAGGTCTCCTCTGGAGGCTCTGGAGAAATATCTGACTTTAAGCTCACTCTTCCTGTTGGCAGAATTCAGCTCTTTTGAGGTTCTATGATTGAGGTCTCCATTTCCTTGCCTGCTGTGAGCCAGGGTCCACTCTGAGCTCCTAGTTGCTGCCACATTCCTTGCCCTGCAGCTCCCTCCAACTTTAAACCAGCAATGGTACATAAATCCCTCTTCTGCTTCAAATCTCTGACTTCCTCCATCTCTGACCTCTAGATCCAGATTTAAAGGGCTCATGGGATCAGGTCTGGCCCACTGAAGATCAACTCTCTTCTTAAAGTCCACTGTGCCACATAATAAACCTAATCATAGGAGTAAACTCCATCCTAATCACAGTCCCAGGGATCATGCAGGGTACAGCAGGGAGTGAGGGTGTTAGGGGCCATTTTAGAATTCTACCTACCAAAATTTATAAAGAAAAGACAAAACTTAGCATTAAAATACTTGGCATCAAGGAAGAATTTTACGGCACTGATTAGAAACAGTGACTTAGGTCCTCTCTATATAAGGATTTTACTTTTCAATCCTGACATTGCAATAACCAAAAACTTACAGACAACTCTCAAATATATGCCTCCAGCCCTTTTATTCTTAATCCACTCATCCTTACAAATCCCTAAGAGACATTTATATTTGAATATCTCACTCAACCTCACATGATAAAGCTGAACTAATAACCTTCCGCTTCAGAGTTACCCCTTTCTCAGATTTCCATTATACCAACAGGCAGCCAGTACTCCAGGATCTCAGTCTTAGAATGATTACTTATTTATCTTATACTCTGTGTTCTCTTTGATATCAAACTGAATTGAAACTAATTCATCAGTGAATCTTAACAACTCACCTTCCTCTCCATTCTTAAGCATACTTTGTGTCTAGAACAGGATCATTAGAAACATTGGTCTCCTGACCTGACCTCCCTGCCACTTTCTCCTCTTTCTGTCCTTGTGCACGGTGGCCCCATCTTACACATGCCTACCAGTAAAGTCCCCACCACCACATTCAACTGTTCTCCACTCAGGAAACACAGCAGCCCCTCATTCCACCCATGGATATCAGAACTCCTCATCCCAGCACTCAAGGCCGACACTCAGCTGTTCCCTGGGCCCCAAACTCACTCTTCGAACGCCACCACCCAGTTCCACACCACGGTCAGCCTCTTGGACCTCACCTTTCTAGTCCTAGCCTCAGGCCTCCACTTAGCTGCTTTCTCAGTCAGATACGCCCTACCCTGAGGGGTCAGCCAATGAGTAATTGGGGCCACTAAACGGGGCCTGCCAACAAGTAATTAAACAACTGAGCAGACCTAACCAACTAGTGGAGTTAGTCCCTTATCCAGGAATAGGTTCCACACCTTACATGCAAGTTTTGTTTTTCTTACTTTAAAGTTTAAGATCAAAAACACTGCTTGGTGAATGTTAACTAGACTTACTGTGGTGATCATTTCACAATATATACAAATATCAAATCATTATGTTGTATACCTGAAACTAACATAATGCTACATGTCAATTATACCTCAATTAAAAAAGAGAGAAAAACAAACAAATAGAAAAACCAAAACACTGCTTGGAACAATAGCCAGGGTTCTTCTGACAGCTTTTGGCTCAGATTAGGCCAACAGGATGGCAATGGCTCATCAAGTGAACTTCAACTGAGAGCTGTCAGGTGGCTCAAGCTTGGTCAAGTCTGGGTCTGGGTCAAGGATGCAGGAAGCACCACCAGGAACACCCAGCTCACTGCATCCTTGGCTTCATACCCAAGAGGGCAGAAGCCATGCAAGAGTGTGGAAGAGGCTGGGGTCAGTTTCACGTCTACACAGGATTAAATGTGATCACTTACTGTTCTAGGCAAAATGCACAATATACTCTCATCATAAACCAAATGTTTTATTTCTAATTAACTAAAGAATAATACTTTTGTAGGAGTAATAACTGAGCACAGAGAGCTTATTCCCCCTTCTCCATGTTTTCCTTTGAAACAATGATCCAAGTATATTTAGAACATAGATTCCTACCTTCAAATGAATGCACAGACTCTGTAAAGGCACATCAGCCACGTTCCTTTATGTCCCTAAAACAGCTTGCAGAATTTTGCCGGATGAGAATGATTTTCTTTTACCTACTGAAAGAGAGAGACAGAGACAGAGAGAGACAGAGACAGAGAGAATAGAAAACCACCTAAACAGCACATAGACAGTAGGCCACTACACTCTCCCAACTAAATGGAGCTCTGTGGCCCCCACACTGAACTGCAGCATAGAGCATGTTTCTCCTCTTCTCAACAGTAAAAGCAGAAGGTAAGTGTTTTTTTTAAGTATCATTTCAATAACATGAATAACTGTCTATTAGGCTTCCAAACATAAGCATGGAAAGTAGCCATCCAACAAGCTTCCTTCTTGAGAAATCACTGCTAGAGGCTGGGGCAGGGGACGAGGAAAGAAAGGAAACCAAGAAATTAAAGAGCTTAAAATATTCTTCTACCTAAGTAAATTTTTAAAAACCAGCTGTAATTTCTATGCCTTTTAACTCCTTCAGAGATACTTTTGCTTCATGAATTAGCCTATGGGACTCCCCTGGAGCTTACTGTAACATGACCCCCGACAAACTCACTGCTCTGTCAGCACACCAGGTAGAGAAGGGACATGCGGGCTGACCACTTGAAGATGGGACAGGATTTGGTAAGCATAGATTTGATCTATATGAGGTGATCTCAGCTAGAAAAAAAGAACATGGGTAAAGATGGGTGGAAAGGGCCCAAATTCTTCCTGTTGCATTTTATTTCTCAGGTTGTGTAGATTGATGGGTGTTCATTATTTTTTCTCTTTACATTATTTATGTGCCTAATTTATTTCATTTTAAGAAAATAAAGAGGAAAACAACATACATTCTAGAAATAGAAGAAATCCGATACAGCTGACACATAAAGATGTGTAGTCAAAGAGCAATGATGGGAGAAAATGCTTAAGATGGGGCCAGACCCACACTAGTACCAGGTGAGATGTACTCCAGGCAGCCTTGCAGACCACAGGACACAGAGGAAGACCCATAAGTCTGACTCCCATTGGAAACACTGCAAACAGCATTTCAAATGAGAGCTTTTGACCCCGCTGCACATCACAATCACTGAGGGTCTTTAAAAATGATGCAAGTGGTTCTGTCAGCACCATGCAAGACAAGGAGACAAACTCACTTCAAAGCCTCTCAAGCACAGCACCACAGCTGGTTTCTAGGACAGTAGAGCAGGTCTCCACCATCCCAACCTCAAAGGAGTGTGCACTACTACCTGCCCTGCTGTGCGCACATACACGCACACACACACAGGCATGCAGGCAACACACACATCCTGCACTGCCCCCACAGCACTCACTTCCACATCTGTTAAGCTTCAGTACCTATGCTCACCTTCTACATTGGCCACCAATATGCTTTCCTAGGGTCACCCAGGCTACTCCAAGACCTAGAACTCAGATTGTCAAGAAGATGTGAAGCATACAGAGCCTCTGGGCTAGACAACTGCACCAAAGGGCAGTCCAGGAGCACAGGGTGTATCCCTGATGACTGAGGGTCCCTGAGTCCCTGACATTCATCACTAAAGGCCAGCTCTCTCAGACCACATTGAGCCAATTTAAATAAAATCGCTCCACTTCAGTGGCTCGGGGTTTGCGGGATCAGATCCTGGGCGCAGACCTACACACTTCTCATCAAGCCACCCTCTGGCAGTGTCCCACATACAAAATAGAGGAAGACTGGCACAGATGTTAGCTCAGGGCCAATCTTTCTCACCAAAAAAAATAAAAGCTGGCCTCAGGCTAGTGCTCCTGCCCTTGCCTGCACAAAAGGGCCCTAAGTCCTGAGCTCCCCACTAACATGCCAGCTCCAAGGTCACTTTCCTACCAACATTCCTGTTCCTCAGCATGGCTCTCCATCTCAGCAACTCTCAAATCACAGAATCATCTGCAAAGCTTATTAAAACAAGGATGGCTGGGCCCCACTCCCAGATTTTGATTCCAAGGTCGGTGGTAGGCCCAAGAATTTGCATTTCTAACAAGTTGCCAGGTGGTGCTGCTGTTGCTGGCTAGAGGACCACCTTTGGAGAATCACTGCTCTATGGAGCACTCACATCTGAATATTTGGTTTTGATTTCTGTAGGCCTAACACAGCTTTATCCAGCCCAAGGTTGTAACCTCTCCTGGGACAGTGGACTTCCTAACTAAGCACAAAGCTTTGCCGTCCCTACCCAGAGCCTTCCTGGGAGCCACAGTATGTCACAGATCCACAAACCAGGATCAATGTATGCTCACCTTGTCTGCTCCTTACTAATGGTCAGATGGATGGAAGGCACTCAGTATATACTAAACTGAATTATTAATAAAATTATTTATTCCCATGACAAATTCATATAGTGCTTTGCCATTTACAAAGCACTTTCATCCTCATGTTGCCCCACTTGAATATGATGACAAGTTCTAATAGTAGATGTTACTAGCCCCATTTTAGGGATGATAAAATCTAAGTCAGAGAGGTTATAAACCTACTCGAGGTCACAGCACTAGTACTTCAAATACCTCCTTTTATCTAACTGTGGTGGTTTAATATATTTATCAGTTGTATAATTTTTTTACAGTTTCATCAGCATCACTCATCACTTATTTTCAATATTAAAAAGCACAATAGCATTTAAGCAAGGTGTGAAATATGTGAATGCTCACCATAAATACTAAATAAACATAGGTTGAATCAGAGTCTTATCCTACCATGAGTGCAAACAGCACCAAAGCAATGTTTGTGATCTGGCAATTCAAAGAACAAGGCTGATAGACACACAACACCTTAAAGCACAGGACACAAACTGGCAACCAGTTTTTGTTTTTGTTTTTTGCCCTATAGAGTTTTTCACTTTTGGTTTTTATTTTTCATTCGAACTAGTTGCTTACATGTAGAAATTGGGAGATTTCACATACAGATCTGGATCGATAGCTTCTCTTGAAATTGAGAGGATCGAGGAATGCTGGAATCACATTCTGACAAGGCAACAGCTGCCTGGAGCTTACTAATAGTCCTTGTGCTCAGCCAGAGCAGCCTTTCCAGTCAGGCAGGGCCCTCTCAGTCCCACTGGTGTGCACCACCCACCTGGGTCCACAGGTATTCACAGGCCTTCTGCCCTGGAGCCTGTACTTATACAGTTAAAACAGATCAATAACAAACAAAGTGAGCAGAATAAATGTCTCCAGGCTCACTGAATTACAGTTTGTGAGTGATATAGTTGGGTGCTTAGGGACTTCTGAGAAACAACTAGCCACACAGCAAGGAAACTGAGAGTCTGATTCTTGTTGCCCGTCTTCTGAGAAAGCCAGTCTCTCCGCTTCTGCAAAAGAGAGTGATAAACTGTTCCAGGCTCTTTCAGTCTTACATACATGCATAGACACACACAATACGGTATGGAAGCCAATCCTGATCACACTCGTACGGCTTGTTGTCACTGAGGATCTACTTTTTATAGCAGGAAGAGTACCTAGGAGGAGAAGGCTAACAGTACATTCCAAAGTGAGAACCACCATTCATGACATACTCTTGAGACACAAAAAATACACACAACACACATAAACAATTACTATACTTTCTTCAGAGATAGAATGCTCTCTACCCTAAACTGTAGAATACTTACAAACTGTATAGGGCATAATGTCAAGTGATCAAAATCTCAAGTTTATTTGCAGTGGTTAAGTTGATTTTCCAGGAGAATGGGAAAAAGAATTAAAACAAATTCATACCTTTTCTGCGAGGGTGAGGGTGGAGTAAGACATAAAATCACTATCCTATAGTCATCAACCCTCTTTTCCTTTTTGCCCCTGTGAGTATAGCTGAAAAGGAACGCAGTCTCGGGTTCCTTCACATGCTCTGATGCACAAAACTGGAACCTGGGACTCCCAAACTCCACGGGCCTTAGCCTGTGGTGCTTTTCAAAGAAGAGAACCCATGTGTTAGTTCCTGAATGGAACTAACACAGTGTCCCAACACAGTGATGACAGAGGTAACAGAAATTCTTCATCTAATGTGCCATGGTGAATAACGTAAAACAGAACTATTCTAACAATTTATAAAAGTAAAAGGGTCTGAGATCTCTGTGCCTCACTCTCATCACCAGATGTCTCTGAAATCCCAGTCAGACTAGAGTTGGTGTCTTAAAATGAAAATAAATGTTAATTTTCATTATCTCCAGCTAGAGAGATTATAGAAAATTTATTGTGATTATGAGTTAATAATGCAGAGAAAACTCAATAAGGTGTAGGTCTGTGTGTGTGTGTGTGTGTGTCCTACCTCCTACCTTCCTAAATGTAAATATCTACGGGCAGGACTAAAACCCATAAAAAAAAGAAAGGAACACATTCTATGAAAACAAAATCTTTAAAATTTTCCCACTGAAGTGATATAAGGGTCAGATAGTACTCTTCAACTGAGAAACAAATTCTTAGACAATCCAAGCCAATTCCATTCGATGTTTACAGACAACTGCAGAGAGAAAAGATATGAATTTATTTAATCATTTTCTCTTCACAAGATACTGTGGGGTAGGCATAGGGAAATCTTAGCTTCAAAACTTAATCTTAAACTAAGAAAATCTGTGTTAGGTCCTGTCTCCTGCCACCACAAGAAAATGGGCCAAATTCGGGAGTGAGTGTACATTGTAAATCTATCATTTTTGACCTATGCTTTTTGGGGGAAAAGTGAGATAATCTCTCAACACTTCTTTCTTTAAAATTTTGAAAAATAAAATGGTCTGCCAAAAGCCCAATTTACTTGTTAACAAATTTGATAAATAAGGATGGCAACTCTTACTAGGTTGGATAGCAAAGACTGTCAGAATAAAACATGTAAGCCACATGTATTTCAGTGACTAAACACTCAAAAATCCACTGAAACCACAAATAAGCATATTTATATTTAATGCTGATATCACTTACTGGCCTTCATGCAGCTTTAAAACACCACAAGCTCAACACATAAGAGATCTCCCTTTCCTTTCTTCTTATTTCCTCCCCATTTCCTTCCCCAACTTTTTTTTCAGAACTTCAAATTCCAGACTTCAAATTGCTTTCTTATAAATGAAAAACAAACAACAAAAAGCACATATTTATGGAAATAAGTTTGAGGCTTATTGTGCTTTCATTCTTAGGAGTTCAGCTCAATAAAAAAAAGAACCAGAAATCTATGGTGAGGAAAATAAATGCTATCTCGCTCCATCAAACCATGGAAAGAATGTAACCCATAACCAAAGTGAAATAATGGAGTAAAAATAAGATAAATGAGAGAAATCTGAATTAAGCAAATTTCCTCCTTCTCTTGGCCTTCCTAAACCCCTCCACTCAGTCCCTTTTTCAGGTAGATATCCTAGAACATAGTGAAATATCTTGAAAAACTACAAGATATATACCAAGCAGAGCAGAGTGCCAACAGTCTCCCACACAAGCAAGATAAAGATAAGCACAGCAAGTTCTGACAGGTAGCTAGGGAGTAGGTGTTGGGACATGGCAACATGTGGAATGATTTTTCCCTCCCTCAGATCCAAATACCAAAGTGTGCCAAGGCCCAGAAATTTGGATGGAAGACCCTAAGTAAAAGATGAACAAGAAGCAAGTGAGTGTAGAAAGTTTCATGCGTTCCCTTGTAAGCCTAGTTGATAAATTCACACTCTTGCCACTACTCCTTAATTTTCTACTTATTTAAGAATCAAAACCTTTCACATGAGCACTCAACTTAAACTGACACTAGTAGAAAAAAGGAGATTCTTCTTCTCTTATGACCTAACTCAAAGATTCCATTGGTTGCCCTCATCTGTCTCTTACCAGCAGAGAAATGCTGGGCAAGTTTTTAATTTGAGACATAACCAAGTTATCCCATAGGCAAATAAAGACAGTAATACCCATCTCAACAGGGTCACTGTGGAAACTGAATAAGAAAATATATGTAAAATAGATTCTGCAGCATCCCTACATATTAGGTAGGCACCCACAAAATAACAGCTGTCATTGTAAGTTTTAAAACAAGTTCAGCACCCAAAATTTTCTAGGGCTTTATGTAGATAGAGGTCTTACTTTAGACATCAGATGCAACCCCTCCCTGCTCCTGCCCACCACAAATGTACTATCTGTTCAATACTGTTTTTCATTAAAATTTCTTCTGGAAATGTAAGCTATACAGACCATAACCATATATTCAACCCATGGGATGTGTTAGCTTTGTTAATGAGCAGTCTACTTAAAATTTAATTATCATATAAAATCCTGGTAATAGGTTTTCAAATGATCAAGCCATGTGATCATGCGTGCTTATTACACACTCATTTCTTTAGCCATTTTTCCTAATTTAGTACAGAACCTTTCTCCACTTAATTTTTCTCACAGGTGAAAATTTTGATTACAAGATGCATATTTTGTTAAGTATTCTCAACTACAGTATGAAAGGTTCAGTATTGATGGACACTCTGAGGGAGCCGTCACTGAATGAGAAATTATGTTCCCACAACAGCAACTCTGATTCCTTAACTTTGTCCTGTCACCCTCATTACAGGTGTAAAACTGTCTGATAAAAGTAGAGAAATTTATGGGAATATACAGAATCAAAAAATACAATCTCACCAATTCTACTTTCATGAGAATTTAACGTTTTCTTGGTTTTTTTTGGTGAGGAAGATTGGCCCTGAGCTAATATCCATGCCCATCTTCCTCTACTTTATATGGGACACCACCACAGCATGGGTTGATAAGTGGTATGTAGGTCCATGCCTGAGATCTGAACCCGTGAACTCCGGGCCACCAAAGCAGAGCATGCAAACTTAACCACTATGCCACCAGGCCAGCCGGAGAATTGAATGTTTAAATAGCTATATTTAGTTATGCTTTCACCATAGATACAGGTATTTAATTCACGAGAATTTGAGTCTCCATATACTCCATCAGTACATTGCCACCAGTTTTTTTATGGAGCCGTGACAAAGGGCACTCTGAGAGCAGGAGGAGTGCTTGGTGATGTAACACCCAAAACTCACTTTCAACTAACAACTACACTACTCCTTCCAGCATTTAACATCCTTAGGCTTTTTGAAAAATTCATGCATAGTCAATCTACATTAAAAATATTTAATATTATTCAGAGGTCCTCAGAAGAGCAATAAATGAGTATTTTTTGCCAAAGGAAGATTTAATGAGAAAAAAAATTTCTTGCATTCAAGCTTCACTGGAAGCCCAGCCAATGTAACTCACACAGAAAAATGCCCCAAAGAAATGTTTATATTATAGCTTTTTGATAACATGTTTGGTTTTAAATACTTAATGTATATATGTAAAAGCTTATGTTTGTGATTTATTTGCTTTATTTTTTCACTCTTTTATAATATAAAATAGGTTCCCAGACCTAAATGCTCCATCATCACAAGTCTGACCTGTGACTGTTACCGTTAACTGGCCAGGCTGTTAGTACATGGTGAGCAGCTGAGGACAAGGCATCCTGCCACATTCCAGAAAGGCATCAATGAACAAGAAACACAGTGATCAATCGCAAAAGGAAATATGACCAGACATTAGCAAAAAATTCACATATTGCAACAGACACTACAGCAAGCCTTCTTTAAAACCTTCATCAGTATCAACTCAAACTTAATCACCTTGGCTAAATACTGCAATGAATAGGAAAAAAAGTTATCTTCTTTTTTTTTTTTTGTGAGGAAGACCAGCCCTGAGCTAACATCCATCGCCAATCCTCCTCTTTTTGCTGAGGAAGACTGGCCCTGGGCTAACATCTGTGCCCGTCTTCCTCTACTTTATATGGGATGCCACCATGGCATGGTTGGCAAGCAGTGCATCGGCGGGCGCCCAGGATCCGAACCTGCAAACCCCGGGCTGCCAAGCGCAGACTAAACCGCTGTGCCACCAGGCGGCCCCAAAAGTTATCTTCTGAGGGTCTAGTGAACTAATTATAAGGCAAGATATGTTTGTTCACTCACTCACTCACACATACGCAAATTAAATATTTTTAGAAAAAATTTGTTTAAATATGCATAATTTTCAGGCAAAACTGCTCTAACCCTTAGCCTTCTATGTACTTATTGCATTTTGAGTACAACAGAGTCAACACATTTCTGTGACTAGAAAACAGAGATAGTAAATGAGAAAAATAAAAACTGAGAAAGAACCATTCCAATGAATGAAAGAATGAATAAAATACTTAAAGATGGATATATCTCAATAGGTATACATCCCTTATCAAACACTGTATTTTTCTTGCTTCTAATCCACCTTTTCCAATTTTTAATTCACATATGTAACCGAGAAAAGCACTTTCTGAATATGTGTTTTCTTTAGTGGTAGAAAGTATCACCTTGAATGACACAGCAGAGTCCATGTGGTGCATACTAGATACTCATCCGGTACGGTTAGGAGAGCTGTGATATATTTCACCAATTCAGGCACAGAAAGTCAATAAACAAACAAGAAGGTGATATCAGTATCAAACCACTGTTTGTATACAAAGCCTTAAAAGAAAAACCATATCTCTGAAAAACAAAAGTATTAATAATCTTGTTTTAAAACAACTAACTCCCCAGACCCACCTAACATGCAACGACAAGAGTAGCATTCCTCATTCAGTGCAGAACCTACACTGAAACTTATCTGAATGAACTTGACCCTGGTTGGCAGCAAATCAGCAATCTTCGTCACTGAATGACTTAACAGAACACTGTGTTCTTGGCATAAGCACAAAAAAAGGTGTTGAAATCTACGCTAAAAAGAATCTCAGCTTACATTTTAAATCAATTCTTTATATAATGATAAAAGATACTTAAATATGATAAGAGATTTTCAGTGTTTAGTACATATTTACGTCAGGTAATTTTTTATCCTCTCTCCATTTGGGTCACTTTCACTGCTTCCCTGAACAATCACAGAACCCTCCCCCAAGCACAGTGAACCCACACTCGGGCCCTCCTCCTGTGCCTCCTCCTCTAATAATGTACCTGGAAAATTCCAAAGCACTCCTGAGCTGGCATATTAGGGAGGGACAGCAAGTAAAGCCAGAAACAATGTATTGACTCACTTCCGCAGAAAGCCCTAGAGAAAAATATGGGCCACAGTTCAATTCTCTCATGCAATGCAGTTACAACAGGTAAAGGTAGTAAAGTTATGTCATTTTCAAACAGGCTATGTTCACTCATCCGCAAAGGGAAGATGCAAACGAGAAGACAAGTAAAACACAGTTTGGCAAGGAGTTTATATACTTCTTTCAGAAAAAACACTAGTCTTTTCCTTTAGTTTTTGCCATCCTCTTTTTCTCCTACTCAAAAATCTAGCTCTCCAAAAATGCCATCTTTAGTATAACATTAGGATAGTTCATTCCCACCATTAGCTGAAGCAGTGTGCAATCACCTTATACTCTAAGCAAAATCTACACGAGTCCTAGAGTATTCAGAGTGAACAAGACTCAAACCGCAAAACATTTAGCAGTCTACACTGGCAGAAGGCACTAACGAAATGAGAAATGTTGGTTTGTTCATCCTTAAACTTTAGTTTTTAGTCTTAATTCTTTACTACTTTTACAGATCTCTGACCTTATAGCAGCACATATCCAATGTCTAGGTAAAAGCAAAGAGGCACATAAAGCCTTCAACTCTGATGTTGATATTTTTATGGCCTAGACTCTAGATGAAGACAGAAGGACACAGTCAAATGATTTTTTTCAACATAGTAAAATGTTAAAGGATTTTGAACACTTATTCTTTCAAAACTGTAATACCCTTTAAAACTTACTCTTTCAAAATTATAACGTAATTATTTGTTCAACTAATGTGCAAAAAGCAAGTTTTAAGTAATAAACAGCACAGGAGGTCAAAGAAAAAGAATTAAAATATATATACCTTCAAATATACCTTCAAATAAAACTGTTTTTTCAACCAATCATGATTTACTCAGATGAATATTAAAACTAATCTAAGTATCTTGATACCAACTGAAACCTACGGATATATGAACCACAAGTGTGTTTAGAAGTAAGCCTAGGCTTAAAATTTTCTTATAATTAAAAAGTCAACTCTACTGTATATTTCTATGCTATGACCATCTAACCAACAAATAAAAACACATGTTCATTAGTTTTATGTAAATAATCATTACTATTGTACATTTGCTAGAAGGACCTACTCTCTTATGGCATTCCACAGTATTATACAGAAGCACTTCAACAACTGAGATAGCCTTGGCACTGGAATTATGAAAATTCTATGCAAAGACCAGCTGATAATCCTTCAGAAACTATTCCGCCTACACAGAATGATAGAGAAATGAACCTACCTGCTTCTGTTTGTGTGTGTGTGTGCGCGCATGTGTGCGTGTGTGTGTGTGTGTGTGTGTGTGTGTGTGTGTGTATGAAGGCAGTGCTTATTAAACATACATGAACCTAAAAGGACAATGGCAACCTCAATTAAGAGAAGAAAGAGTTTTAAATGGCAGGCGTATTTTTTTAACTTTTTGTTCTGATAAAATTTTCGACATACAGAAGGTTACAAAGATAATACAGTTTCTATACAGTCTTCACCCAGCTCCTCCTAATGTTAACATTTTACATAACCATAGTACAATTAGGAAAACTAAAAATTAGCATTGGTACAATACTATTAATTAAACTAAAGGCTTTAGTCAGACTTACCCAGTTTTTCTGTTGCAGGATCCAATCCTGGATCAAACATGGCATTCAACTGTCATGTCTCCTGATTCTCCTTCCATCTGTGATGGTTCTTTTTTCCTTATCTTTCAAACTTGGCACCTTGGAGAATTATTGTTCAGGTAGAATGTCCCTCAATTTGGATTTGTGCAATATTTTCTCATGATTAGACTGAGGTTATGGATTTTGTGGTGGTGTACCCTCAGTTCATCATCAGAGAGTACATAATATCAATGTTTATTATTAACATTGATCACTTGGTTAAGGGATGTCTACCAGGTTCCACACGTAAAGTTACTATTTTTCCTTATGTACTTAATAAATATTTGGGGGGAATATTTTAAAGTCATACAAACAGGTTCTGTTTCTCATTAAGTTTTGCCCACTAATTTTAACATTGATGGGTGAATCTTGCCTTCAGCAATTACTACTGTCATGGTCTAAAGATGATTTTCCACCTCCTTCATTCTTTCTACATTTATTGAAATTCTTTAAGGAAAAGATCTTCTTTCTCTACTATTTATTTATTTATTCAATCATGTATCTATATCAGTATAGACTCATGGATATTTATCTTATTCTTTGGGTTATAATCCAATATTATCATTCTTTATTTCATTGTTTCAATTGTTCCAGCTTTGGCCACAGAGAACACTTTCAGACTGGATGTATCCTTTGGATATTCCCACACACACACACCTTTTTTGAATACTTCCTTATTTTCTAGCAAAACAAGATACACCAGGCTCATCTTATATTTTTTTCTGCCCTGGCCATAGATTCAGCCATTCTTCTAAGGAGCCCTGGTTCCCGTTATTGGAGTGCAGTATTAGAAATCAAGGTCTAGGCACTAAATGTGCTTATTGCTCACTGCTTCTAGGCCCCCTCAGTGGACAGAGATAGGAAATTACACACACACAAACTTATTTCTATATTTCTTTCTTGAATCTATCTACCTGTATATATATATATATTTTTTAAAGAAAGCGCATAAATTCATGCTGATTGAACTCCAATACAGCAACAGAGAGTTCATTTTAGCATTTCCCATTGCTTATTTGTAACTTCCTTCTCCCCTAACTCTCACTATCTACAAAGTAAGATATATTTACTTATTTGTTCAACAACAGTACACATGCAGAGTATTGTCAAAACTGCTAAGCCATGCAGCTGTGAGAAACAAACTTATCACCTATAGTACAATGTTTGTATACAGTTCTTTTTTTCTTTAGCCTTATAGCATTCAGCCAAATACTGTTTTCCAAAGTTACTTACGTCAGCTCCCTTTTCCTCAAACCCTTCAGTGGAATTACATCATTTACCAGTTTGTACAGTACTCCATCTTAGCTTCTCCTGACAACGTTATTTATTTAATTGATTCATTTAAATGTGCAGAGTAAAACTCACTCTTTGAGGTGTCAAGTTCTACAAGTTTCGACGAATGCAGAGTTGTGTATGCACTGCCACAGTATATAAAGCACAGTTCCCTCACTCATATTGCCCCTCTGTAGTCAATTCCTTAGCCCAACTGTTATGAACTACTGATCTGTTTTCCATCATGACAGAATTGTAACATACTTGGTTCTGGCTTCTTTCACCTGGCAAAATGCATATAAGATTCATTTACATTGTGCATGGATCAATAGTTTTTGTTATTACTGAGAGCACTCCTTGTGTGGATGCATCCATTCACCTGCTGAAGGACATCTGGGTTACTTCCAGTTGGGGAGGCTATGAGGAAAACTGCTACAAACTTGCATGTTCAAGTTTTTGTGAGAACCCAAGTTTTCAGTTCACCTGATAAGTACCTAGAATTGAGACTGCTGGGTTGTATGGTAAGCACATCCTTAACTTTTGTGTGTATGTGTGTTTATATTTATTTATTTATTCAAAATATATTTAACACATAACCTTGTATAAATTTAAGATACACAACATGCCAATTTGATACATTTATATATTGTAATATGATTGCCATTTAGTAACAGCACCTCTATCACATCATATTATTATAATTTCTTTATTGTGGTGAAAATAATTAAGATCTAGTGTCTTAGCAAGTTTGATGATTATAATACAATATTGTTGTCTATATTCACTATACTGTGAATTAAATCTCCAGGATTTATTTATTTATTTTATTTATTTCAAGTTGGTACTCTTATACAACATCTCTCCTATTCCCCCACACCCCAACTCCTGGTAACCACCATTTCATTCTGTTTCTACTAGTTTGGTATTTTTAGATTCCACATATACGTAACATCATACAGGATTTGTCTTTCTCTGTCTGACTTACCTCAGTTAGCATAAAGTCCTCAAGGTCCATTTAAGTTGTCGCAAATGGCAGGATGTCCTTCCTTCTCGTGGCTGAATAATATTCCACTGTATATATACCACAACTTCTTTACTCATTCATCCTTTGACGGTCACTTAGGTTGTTTCCCCATGTTGGCTATTGTGAATAATGCTGCAATAAACATGGGAGTGCATGTATCTCTTCGACACTCTGTTTTCATTTCCTTTGGGTATATGCCCAGAAATGGAACTGCTGGATCGTATGGTAGATCTATTTTTAACTTTTTGAGAAACACCATACTGTTTTCCATAATGTATAAACCAATTTACATTCCTACCAACGGTATACAAGGGTTATCTTTTCTCTACATCCTGGCCAACACTTGTTATCTCTTGTCTTCTAACAGGTGTGAAGTGATATCTCATTGTGGTTTTGATTTGCATTTCCCTGATGATTAGTGACATTGAGCATATTTTCATGCATCTGTTTGCCTTTTGGATATCTTCACTGGAAAAATGTCTCTTTAGTTCCTCCACCCATTTTTAATCTGATTCTTTGTTTATTGTTACTGAGTTCTATAAGTTCTTTTTATATTTTGGAATATTTAACTCCTTACCCAATAAATGGTTTGCAAATAATTTCTCCTATTTTACAGGTTGCCTTTCATTTTGTTTATTGTTTCTTTTGCTGTGCAGAAGCTTTTAAGTTTGATGTAGTTCCACTGCTGATTTTTGCTTTTGTTATTTGTGCTTTTGGTCTCATACCCAAAAAATCAGTGCCAAGGAGCTTCTTCCCTATGTTTTCTTCAAGAAATTGTAAGGTATCAGGTCTTATATTTAAGTCTTTGATCCATTTCAAGTTAACTTTTGTGAGTTGTGTAAGATGGAGTCCAATTTCATTTTTCTGCATGTGGTGATCCAGTTTTCCCAACACCATATATGAAAGAGACTATCCTTTCTCCATAAGGTGTTCTTGGCTCCCCTCTCGAATATTAATTGACTGTATATTCAGGAGTCTAATTCTAGGCTCTCTATTCTGTTCCATTAGTATATCTACTTTTATGCTAATACCTTAGTGTTTTAATTACTACAGGTTTGTAATATAGTTTGAAATCATGAAGCATGATGCCTCCAGCCTAGTTCTTCTTTCTCAGGATTGCTTTGGCTATTTGGGGTCTTTTACGGTTCCATGCAAATTTTAGGATTGTCTGTTCTATTTCTGTGAAGAATGCATTGGAAGTTTGATATTTTGATATTTTTGATAATTTTGATTGCATTCTACCTATAGATGGCTTTGAGTAGTATAGACCTTTTCCCTATATTAATTCTTTCAATCCATGAACACAAGATATCTTTCCATTTGTTTGCGTCGTCTTCATTCTGTTTTGTGTGTGTGTGTGTGAGGAAGACCAGCCCTGAGCTAACATCCATTGCCAATCCTCCTCTTTTTTGCTGAGGAAGACTGGCCCTGGGCTAACATCCTTGCCCATCTTCCTCTACTTTATATGGGACACCGCCACAGCATGGCTTGACAAGCAGTGTGTCGGTCCACGCCCGGGATCCGAACTTGCAAACCCCGGGCTGCCAAAGCGGAGCACTCGAACTTAACTGCTATGCCACCAGGCCGGCCCCATGTTTGTGTCGTTGTCTTTTTTTTCCTCAACAGTCTTGCTGTTTTCATTATACAAATTTTTCACTTCCTTGGCTAAATTTATTTCTAGATATTTTATTGTTTTTGATGCTATTGTGAATGGAATAGTTTTATTTCTTTTGTAGATGTTTCATTAGTGTATAGAAATGCAACTGATTTCTGTATGTTGATTTTATATTCTACAACTTTACTGAATTCCTTGATAAGTTCCAAGAGTTTTTTGGTTGAGTCTTTGGGCTTTCCTATACACAAAATCAAATCATCTGCAAATAAGGACAATTTTACTTCTTCCTTTTCAATTTCAAAATCTTTTATTTCTTTGTCTTGCCTAATTGCTCTAGCTAGAACTTCCAGTACTACACTGAATAACAATGGTAAGAGTGGGCATCTTTGTCTTCTTCCTGATCTTGGAGGCAAAGCATTCAATTTTTCATCATTGACTATAAAATCAGCTGCAGGTTTGTCATACATGGCCTTTATTAGGTTGAGGTACATTCTTTCCATACCCAATCTGTTAAGGGTTTTTATGCAAGGATGTTGTGTTGTGTCAAATGAGATCTGCATCTATTGAGATGATCGTGAGATTTTTATTTTTCATTCTATTAACATGTGTATCACATTTATTGACTTGCCTAAGTTGAACCATCCTTCCATCCCAGGGGTAAATTCCACTTGGACATTGTGTATAATCCTTTTAATGTGCTCTTGAATTTGGTTTATTTATATTTTCTTGAGAATTTTTGCATCTGTATTCATCAAGGATATTGTTCTACAGTTTTATTTTCTTATAGTGTCCTTATCTGGCTTAGCATCAGGGTAATCCTGGCCTCACAGAATGAGTTTTAAAGTTATTGCCCCTCTTTAATTTTTTGGAAGAGTTTGAGAAGGTTTGGTGTTAATTCTTCCGAAATATTTGGTATAATTAGCCAGCGAAGCTGTTTGATCCTGGGGTTTTCTGTGTTGGGAGGTTTTTGATTACTGATTCAATCTCTTATTATTGGTCTGTTCGAATTTTCTTTTTCTTCCTGATTCAGTCTGGGTAGGTAGTATGTTTTCTAGGAATTTATCAACACCTTCTAGGTTATCTAATTTTTGTCATGTAATTGTTCATTGTAGTCACTTATGATCCTATGTATTTCTGTAGTATCAGTTGTAATGTCTCCTCTTTTATTTCTGACTTTATTTGAGTCTTCTCTCTTCTCTTCTGAGTTACTCTAGCTAAAGGTTTGTCAATTTTGTTTATCTTTTCAAGAAACCAGCTCTTAGATTGGTTAATCCTTTCTATTGTTTTTCTGGTCTCTATTTCATCTATCTCTGCTATGATCTTTACTATTTCATTCCTTCTGCTAACTTGGGCTTAATTTCTTCTTTTTCTAATTCTTTGAGGTATAAAGTTAGGTTATTTGAGATCTTTTTTTAATATATGCATTTATCACTATAAACTTTCCTCTCAGAACTACTTTTGCAGCATCCCATAGGTTTCGGTTGTTGCGTTTTCATTTCCATTTGTTTCAAGATAATTTTTTATTTCCCTTCTAATTTGTTCTTTGACCCACTGATTTTTCAAGTGTGTTGTTTAGTTTCTACATATTTGTAGATTTTCCAACTTTCCTCTTGTTGATTTCTAGTTTCATTCCATTTGGTCAGAATATATAGTTGGTATAATGTCAATCTTCTTAAATTTGCTAAATTTGTTTTATGTCCTATCATATAATCTATCCTAGAGAATGTTCTGTATACACTTGAGAAGAATGTGTAATCTGCTGCTGTTGGATGGAATGTTCTACTTACATCTGTTTCCTTGTTGATTTTCTGGCTGAACAATCTATTCATTGTTAAAAGTGGGGTATTGAAGACCCATACTATTATTATTGTATTGTTGACTCTTTCTCCCTTCAGATATGTTAGTATCTGCTTAATATATTTAGGTGCTCTGATATTGGGAGCATATTTATTTATGATTGTTATATTTTCTTGATGTACTGAACCCTTTATCATGACATAATGACCTTCTTTGTCTCTTCTTATCATTTTTGGCTTAAAGTCTGTTTTTTTGATAGAATATGCCTAGTCCACTTTTATTTCCATGTGCATGGAATATCTTCCTTTACCTCTTCACTTTGAGCCTATGTGTGTCTCTAGAGCTGAAATGAGTCTCTTGTAGGCAGCAAATAGTTGGTCTTGTTTTTTTATCCATCCAGCTGCTCTGTTCCTTTTGACTGGCGAATTATATCCATTTACATTTAGAGTGATTATTGATATGTAAAAACTTACTACTGCCATCTAATTGTTTCCTTTCTGGTTGTTTTTGTATTGCCATTTTTTTTCCCTCTGTTTCTGCCTACCTTTGTAAATTGGTGGTTTTCCATGGTAGTATGCTCTGTCTCCCTCTTTTTTACATTTCATGAATCTACTCTGGATTTTTGTGATTACCATGAGGCTTACATAAAACATTTCATTGATAAAACAGTTCCTTTTACACTGATAGCAACTTATCTTCCCTCGCCTACAAAGGCTCCACCCTTTTACTCCTCCCCTTTTATATTTTTGATGTCATGATTTACCTCTTTTTATGCTGCGTTATTTATTGAGTTATAGTAGCTATAGTTATTTTTAGTGCTCTTCTTAACTTTTATACTATAGTTAAGTGGTTTATACACCATCCTACTATAGACTTGGAGTTTTCCGAATCTGACTATGTTTTTCACCTTTACCAGTATATTGTATACTTTTGTATGTTTTCATGTTGTTGATTAGCATCTTTTTGATTCTGCTTAAAGAATTCCTTTCAGCATTTCTCGCAAAGCAAGTGTAGTTGTGATGAACTCTCCCAGCTTTTGTTCATCTGGGAAAGTCTGTATTTCTTCTTCATATCTGAAGGATAACTTTGCTGGATCAAGTATTGTCGGCTGTCAATTTTTATCTTTCAGTGCTTTGAATAAGTCATTCCACTCTCTCCTGGCCTGTAGCGTTTCTGCTGAGATATCCGGTGATAGCCTAAAAGGCGTTCCTTTGTAGATTACACTCTTTTTTTTTCCCCTGGCTACATTTAGTATTCTTTATCTTTGATTTTTGATAGTTTCATTATGCTACCTTAGAGAAGTTCTTTCGGCATTGAGATAATAAGGTGATCTATTAGCTTCTTGAACTCAGATGCCCAAGTCTTTCCTCAGGTCTGGGAAGTTTTCAGATATTATTTCTTTAATTAAAATTTCTGCCCGTTTTTCCTTCTCTTCTCCTTCTGGAATCCTGATTATTTGGATGTTTGCCCTTTTGATTGAGTCCCATAGATCACAGAGGCTTTCTTGACTCATTTCTATTCTTTTTTTCCTTGCTCTCTTCTAACTGTAATTCCAAATTCCTATCCTCTAAATCACTTATTCGATCTTCCATCTGCTCTACTCTACTACAGATGTTACTGTATTCTTCATCTCATTCATTTAATTCTTCACCTCCAGAATTCCTATTTGCTTCTTTTTTAAAGTTTCTACCTCTTTTGTAAAGAGTTTATTTTGTTCATGTATCTTTTTTCTAATCTCACTGAAATGCCTTTCTGAATTTTCCTGTAGCTCATCGATAGAGCAATTCTGAATTATCAACTAGATCACAGTATTCTGTGCTTTTGGACTCAGTTGTGGGAGAATTATTGATATCTTTTGGTGATAGCACATTCCCTTGACTTTTTAAGTCCCTTGTATTTTTGTATTGCTGCTTTCGCATTTGAACTATCTTTACTGGTTATTTTTAGATGGGGTCCTATTCCTTGGTGTTGCTTCTCTGGGATTTACTAGGTTTAACATGGATAGATCTGCTCCGCTCTTCTTGCTCCCTCTTGTGGCAGAATTCTTAACCTTTGAGTTTTCTCTTGTTCTTATAACTCACCAGGCTGGCAGCAGGAAACCTCTCTTTTGTCTTCTGGAAGGCAGTGCTGTAGCTCCAATTTGTGGTTTCTCCCTTGCCCAGAGACCCCAGTCCATTTTTCTGATACCTGCTCTCACAGCCACACTCGGGAGCACACACAAGGAGTCCCCGCAGAGGGCGGGGAAGTGTGGGTTTAGCATTTGGGGTGTTGGGGATGCCCACAGGGCCGGGGAGGAAATCTTTGAGCAGAGTACTCACAGAGGCTTGTGGGCAGAATTCCTGATGAAATCTTGAAGCAGAAAGCAAGAATCGAATTATTTTAATGCACTTTGATATTCTTACCTGCTTCCTTCACTTTCTTCTCCCTCCCCCTAGTTGTATAGGTCCTGTCTCAGAAATCAGGGTGCTAGTGTAAAGAAATGGGTTTCTCCGCCCACCACACTCACAGTTGGGATAGCTGGACACTTACCATTTTCCACCTCCTCCATGGGAGAGGTCACCACTGCCAGACAGCTTACCCCATGCAGTGTCACCTTGGGGAGGGGGCAGCTCTGGCAGAGTTCCTACCTCTCCTCTGCATCCAAACTTGTCTCTGTACTGCTCCAATGCCATGCTGCAATGTTCCCTCAAGCAGATGGAACTTCTACAAATTCTTTCTCGCCTGTACAGGTATCTGCCCAAGTTAGCACTCTCCAGGGTTTTTTCCCTGACCGGGTGAGTGAGGGTGGGACAGGTTTGCTGATTCCCCGGGATCTACAGCCCTGACTGAGGTCTTGTTTGTGTAGTTTCAGATGAACAGTTGGGCTAGAAACCTTCCTGGTCCCTTGACACAGGGCGCTAGAGGCGCTTTTGTTCATGAATGAATGTCTAATTACTTGTTTAAAAAAGGTGAGAGAAAAGAAGAACGAGCTACATGGCCATGATGCTGACGTCACTCACTAGTATATCCTTAACTTTATAAGAAACTGCCAAACTGTTTTCCAAAGTAGCTGTACCATTTTGATTCCAAAAAGCGATGTATGAGCACTCCTGTAACTCTTCATTCTCATTAGCACTCCGCGTTGTCAAGTTTTTAGGTTTTGTTGGTTTTTTAGCCATTCTAATAGGTGTGTAGTAGTAGGTATATTTTACAAATTGGAAAACCACACATATGAATCTGAATTCCTATCTTCTCATGCAGAGTCAGAAGTTTAGATAATACTGTACCAGCACTTCTAGAAGGCAACAACTGGTTAGAACTGTTGCTACCTTTACATGAACACATTCTCTCCATTATATCAAACCCCCTACCACTCCCAAATGTCTATATCAGCCGGCTTCACACATTCAAGTTACCTGCCTGATCTGTATGGCCACCTGTTTGAGACCCACATAAATACTGGTGAGAGCCTAGTGTGCCACACCCAGCCCTACCCCCCAAAACTTAAATCCACATCCTCAGGTCCCTTCACAATCTTGCCCCAAACCACCTTTATAATTTCATCTCGTATCATCTTCTCCCCCCTAGAGTCCTATACTCCAGCTTGCAATGATACTTAAACATACCTCTTTCAACCTAGCTCTTTACCACATTTCCTACTTTATGAAACCTTAGCCTTCAAAACCCAACTCAGTTTCCTCTATGAACTCACCTAGTTTCTTCACATAGCTTTTAATACCTGAGACCTTAAAACAAGAATCAATATATTACACAAAAGTTGTTTCTCAAATGTTATGGTACTGCTTTCAAATTTAACCATAACATGATGTGGGATATGGTTAACAGCAGTGAAGAAATGTAAGATATGGCCATTAATAACACAGTTTCAAGGTTTACATTTGCCCCCTTACATTTAAGAAATTAGAGCAGAGTCACATCACACTTTCTCTCATGTTCCAATAGGTTTTCTTGAATAACAAAGTCAAGCACGAATTATTAGCTAGTACCAGAAATGCACATAACTCTGAGAGTATGACACATAAATTATATGAAACGTCATCCTTTATATGTGTCAAATGAAAAAAAAGCTTTGTAATCACCAATCATTACACTGTGAAACATTCCCACAAGTAATCCCTTTCTGCCCAGAGTTTCTTCTTGGAAATCTGTAAATTCTCTTTGTGTTATAATTTACTTAATCTCTTTTCATACAAATTTCATTTTTTAAGATGGGGATGATGATAATAGCAAAGTTACCAGATTGTTATTAAGAAAAAACAAACAATATTCATGAAATGACCTAGTAGAGTGTCTGCTACAGACAGGTTAAATATATAAGAAATGTCCTAAAAGCATTTTCTTTTTCCCTCAACTTCATTAATTCACTGATTCAGTCAACATCTAGTGAGTATCTACTACATGTCAACCTCTGTGCTAGATATTGGGAATGATAAGTCAAAGCTCACACTAGTGAAGGGATTTATAGTCTCTCCTTGAATATCAGAAAATCCAACTCTCAGATACCAGGAGCCAAAAATAGTAGTCATAATAAGACAACCTTTATTTTCCTATCTTTTCTTAATTTTAATACCATCATCAAATTTTTATATTGGAAGTAAATTTTTTAGGGAAACCACCTCAGTAAAGATACTCTCTATCTTCAAATACTAGTATTTGTATTAGATACTTTTTAAAAAGGGGAAAAAATGCAGAGATCAAACCAAACAATGAACAAAACAAGGCTATAATCTTCAAAATTTTTCCAAGGTGAAAAGTTAACATGGATAATACAGCATCCACTTCATTAGACATAATATGAATTTACTAGTACAATAAAGTTAGAACAGCTTGAATAATGACCTTGGAGTGCATATGTCTTAATTTCCAATCCAGTGAAACCCTACATGAAACTGAGAATTATGTTTTTTACAAATTACCTGTATATTCTGAAATGTCTGTTTATAAATGTGACCAGTCTGGTTTTAAGAACAAGCAGGAATCATGCCCACAATTACTATGTTAGTACAGTATAGCCTAATGGTAGAAAAGAAAGGCAGCCAAGATAGACATCTGCACTAAAGACAAGTAAACAATGAAACACCAGTGGGCAAAAGAAAGGGAGTTTACAATGTAAACCAAAAGCCATCTTTAAAAATATAAAATCAGGATTTATTTAAAAGTACAATAGAGGATATATCAGAAATATGCAGAAGAAAATCTAACTTGTGCTCCCATTATAACTAGATAACATAGGGCAGAAACGCTACAGAGAGGAAAGCAGTAAGGGCAAAGAAAAAGCCCTGAGTTGGCATCAGACGATCTGTCTCTAATGCTGGACCTCCTCTGTCCAGACAATTCCTCCACTTACTAATCATGGGTCCTTGAGCTTTCACTTCTCTAAGATTCAGATGACTCTACATGAAAATAAGTAGATAGGAACATCTCCCAAACTAGGCAAAACCCCCCACCTTATGCTAAATCTTAGTACAAATAGTTAGACTTCTATAACAGTTTTCGTAAATAAAAAACTTCATATAAAATATCCTTTTCAGGATCATTAGAAATAGGAATGGGGGGCGGCCCGGTGGTGCAGCGGTTTAGTTCGCGCTTGGCAGCCCGGGATTGCGCCGGCCGACACACTGCTTGTCAGCCACGCCGTGACGGCGTCCCATATAAAGTAGAGGAAGATGGGCACGGATGTTAGCCCAGGGCCAGTCTTCCTCAGCAAAAAGAGGAGGATTAGCAACGGATGTTAGCTCAGGGCTGGTCTTCCTCTCAAAAAAAAAAAAAAAAAGAAATAGGAATGGAGGGTAAGAAATGAAAAAAAAAAAAGGATAAAATAGAAGGCAGAGTTGCAATAAACATGTTGGTAATAGTATTTGAGAAACGACAGAGAAAGCTAAAGCAAAGAATACTTACCTCTGAAAAATGTTCCTGTGTCATGTTTGGCATATTAGCAGGCAGGAGAGGGAATGGGTGGGGGGATGGATAGGGATTGGAGAGTAAAAGATTCATGTAGGAATTGCTGATAAAGCCAGGTGAGACAATACTGATATTTTCTATATGCTATGACAGGAAGTTATCATGGGTGGCAATAAATCTTTAGAAAAGGAATTTGGAAAATATTCTAGGATGGACACAGTAATATTTCCTTAAGTTGTACCCATATGGAGGACAAAAGTTACTAGAGGCTCTGGAAACTCTGGGACCCAGGGAGCAGGTGTCAACCATTTAAAACTTAGACAACAACAAACCAGAGATGAAGATTCAGAGGTACAAAAATAAAATTCTGCTTTGCATAAAAACTACATTCTATAAAGTAAAACATTTTTTTAAACTGAGAAAAGAAGTTTTGGGAATGAAATAGCAAATAGAACTTAGCATTACATATTATTACTAATTCAAATGTGTAAAATACTTTATTTATTTTCAAGGCATTTTAAACAAATAAAAAATATATATGTCTATGTATCTCAAAAGCCCTAATTGGAAACAAATTCATGCCAGTATTATTTTTCCCATTGGTTTTAAGTTACTTAGAAATTCTTCTGCTGTGAGACATCTTTAAGAACATAAATCTTACAGCTGAAAAGAGAACACTCTACTACCCGTAGTCTTGCTGTAAGAAGTAAATGAAATAATGTATGCAAATATGTCAGGGAAAAGTTGTATACCAGCACATCGTTTCAACCCCAACTATTCCTACACCAACTGGGTGTACTGCAGTTCAATTCTGACATTAACTACCCAAACACAGCACAGACCCTACAGGTTAAGGGCAAAGTCCTCCACAAGACTGTCCTCACTTCTTACACCAGCCACAAGTTCCAGGAGTCCCCAAGGTGACTGGTTACAAATTCAGGTGTTCCTGCAGCCCCTCATGTTTGATAATTCACTATAATAACTCACAGGATAAGACACATAACTATAGTTTTATCACAAAGGATATACACAGGGTGAAGTCAGGGAGGGTCCCACATGCACAGCTTCCATGCACTCTCCCTGAACAATCAGGGCCTGTCACCCTCCCAGCACACTGATGTGTTCACTAACCAGGAAGAGCCACTGAGCTTCACTGTCCAGAGTTTTTATTACTTAGGAATAATTGATTAAATCACTGGCCTCACTAAAGATCAGACAAATGAGAGTCTCAGTCCTCTATGTGCTTGTCTTTCTGGCGAACAGGCTCCAACCTGAAGCTATCTAGAAACCTACCTCGTTACCATAAAAAAGATACTCATATCATTCAGGAAATTCCAAGGGTTTTAAAATTCTGTAGCAGGAACTGGAGACAAAGACCAGACATATTCTTTATTATACCACAAACAACAGACCTGAATTTAAATCCCACCTCTTCCACCTACTAGTTCAGAATCCTTAGATAAGTTAACTGCCTTCCAGGTCTTCAGCTTAGCTCTCTGTACAACAAGAATAATACCACATACCTCGTATAACTGTAGTGAGAATTAAGTGGGATAAGCAGGAAGATACCAGATAGAGCAGAATGAGCATAAACTTTATGTCAGTCCTGGATTCAACTCAGGTTCCACCACTAATTAGCTATTTAACCCTGAGCTAATCTTTTGTTCTCTAAGCCAAAGTTGCTTTCTTTGGATAGATTATAACATATCTACCCTCACATTCTGGGAAAAATAGGAGAAGGTAATAGGACTAGCCCAGGTAGCTGTAAGAAAACATCATTTATTGACAATAATTAAAACATAAAAACTATAAAATAAAATAAAAATAAAACTATAAAATAAAAACTGACAGATTGGAACACAACAGGGAACACAGGAATAGATCCTAATATGTGTAAAAAACTAATATATCTACAATTCAATGTGACAAAATATGGGGGAAAAGAATCAATAGTTAATAAATGCTACTAGGGTAAGTACATAATTGGACTCAGACTTCTACTTCACCTCACAACAAAATCCAAGTACATTAAAGGATTTTAAATGTTTTCAAATCCTACTATTCTAAAAAAATTAGCAGAATAGGATGTTTATCTCAACAATAATTATTTTGACTGTGATAAAGAATTACTAAAGAATGTCCCACAGTAAAATTATAACTTTTTATATCCCCACTGTACATACTTTTATAAAAGCACTTACTATCTTTTAAAGTATTTATATAAATGTCTGTCATACTCCTTCATATTATACATCCCCAAATGGGTATATAAAAATATAAACAAGAGAAATCAAAAAGTAAACAAGAATTTTAAGTTCACTAAAATTTTTAAAACACTTATCAAAACAACTATTACTCCATTCTATGTCAGTTAAATGAAAAGAAAATTATTTGCACTGCCACTTCCAACCTTCAAGAATTGGGCTGATCTTTCATGCTTTCCAGTCTCATGCTCCTACTTTCAGGGATCTCCTTTGTTGACGGTATGGAATGGGTTAAGATTAATGAAATTGGGAGTAGCATACATTAGTGGGTTCCTTTAACTTTTTTAAGATTCAGATTACTCTATATAAAAATAGGCACACAGAAATCTCTAACTATACAAAATCCTCATCCTCATGCAAAATTTCAGTATGAATAGTTAGACTTGTATAATACTTGATTGATCAAAAGTAGCCCAAAGGTAGGCCACTGCCTTCTGGCAAACACAGAGCACATTTTTTCCCAAAGATGTTCAACTCGTTACTATCTACTTACTTTTGACTCAGATCCCAAGTCCCCTTCTCTGGAATGTCTTTCTAGCCACTCTCAACTTAATGAGGTGTTCCTCCTAAGTGCTTTCTTTGGTCAACTTTTCGACATCTCTCATATGACTATTAGCTCCCTAACAATAGTCTGTACATTATTCATCTCTAAATGACAATGCTTATTAGCATACTCAAGATGGCAAATAAGATATGTGAGAGACATGAAAAAAAAACACAAGGAGAGGTTACAGAAAAATATTTATAATGTATTCAGAATTTTAAGGTATAAGTTCATTCATAGTCCTGTCTCTATTCTCATTGGTTTTACCCTAAGGAAATAATTAAAAACAAAAGAGAAAAGCATATATCTATATATATCTAACTATATGCAGACATTTTTAACAACAGCAAAAAATTTGATAATTCAATCAAACAAATATTTATTAAGTACTTATACAGGGGCTGATGTTTAATAAAAAAGGACAAATTCCCCGGCATTATGAAATTTATACTCTAGGCGGAGAAACAGATATTGTATAAATAATTTCTTAACTATAATAAGAGAACAATGGTTAAGCAAAAAATGATTTATTACTCTACAACACATACGTTTAGAAGACACCAAAAACTGAACTTCTTTGAGACACTTGGTTATCTCTCCCCTTTAGAACTTCCAGCCACACAGGATAAGGCCCCAAATGTTCACTGATCAAGCCCCATGGTCCCCTTTGTGTTAGAAACTGTTTATCCAGTTGGAAGGTAAAAAAAATGAGGCACAATATAAAATTATAACAGCCACTAAAAATGATAAACATGAAGAACTGGAAAAAACTCACAAAATTATACCACAACTAGATTATAATTATGCAAAGACTACATTTACTCATGAATAAAAATTAAAGCAGCAATAGAAAAACTGAAATAGTTATATGATGCTCAAAAGCTACTGAACTTAAATTTGTTTTGTTTTAAATAAAAACAGTGGGTTGTTTATGTCATCTCTCTAAATAAAGCCTAAAAACAGCAAAGAATATCATTATTTTGTGGGCTGTTTAAAAAAATATTTTCACAGGCCCCTGCACTATCTACTGATCTTCTTCAGATAAATGAGAAAAATGTGGCAATTATTAAGAAAATATAGGTTAACTTCACAAAAATGATGGTGGATAATTTTTCACCTTCAAATATTTGTTTTACTCTGGCTACATCATAGAAACACAGTACATTAGTTCTCAATAAGAACATGGTAAACTAGATACAAGGAGAAATCTTATCAACACACAATCTCCAATATTTTTGGTTTTTTTATAAAAAGGGTACCAATAAAATCTCTGAAGTTTCAAAAATGCAATCCCATGATTTTATGTCAAGTATTAATTATGAGTGGTGAATCATTTCTTACATACAATATTTAAAACAGAAATAAAAAGCAAATACTCATTTGAAATTATTTTAGTGTTTGTGTTAAATCTATAAGTCCTACTACCTATGAAAGGTTGTAATTATTAATATCCAAACATCATAGTTCCTCTTTTGTACACAGTCCAGGACCCCTCTTAGGCAATCATACTGAGACAAGACTCACAGATCTAGTTAAGAAAATTTTTCACTTCCTCATGGTGCCCACTCACCGATGAAGACTCACTCTAAATAATGCTTTTATCCAAAATAGAACAATGCAAGTTCAACTGATTTTACTCATTCTGTCCTTGCCTTTTGAAAACATTCCCTATTCTCTTCCAGGCTCCCATCTAGGCTAAAAGAATGCCTAAGCTGACACCCCACCACCAACGGGGACCATACCTACTAATGGAATCTTGAGCAGGGCCACTCCTTGGATATGTGAAGGCCCTGGAAAAACAATCTTTGTGAGGTATCTGACTAAAAGAATCACTGGATTTTATAAAATTCAGGGGCCCATGAGAGCAATAGTGATTTATCAATGAACTTTTAGAATATTAGGTAGAAAACAGATACTTAGTATTTATTTATTGTCTAATAACACATACAAACATTCTTCATGGTGTCTATACAACATCTCTGTGTTCTGCATTGTCATATGTGCTGTTCCTGGCTAATTTCATAACTCCCACCCAAAAAAAGGTAACAATACTATTATTACTTACAATGCTATGGCCCTTAGGACATGTTCGTATTGAAACAATATACATCTGCTGCAGTTCCTTAATGCCATTTATTTAATGTTGGTCATTACTAGTGACACTATATCTTCCATTATAATGCCTATGAACACTAACCTCCAATGACTCTCTCAAAAGTTGTTAGGTTTTTTTGTCTGAAGATCTCAAGCCTTACCCAGAGTATGCAGTAATGTGTGAATGATAATTTGCTTTCTGGTCATGTTAAATTTACCGTTGGGAATTTGATAGCATGAAAGTAGTACACATCTCTAACCACGTCCCCTCTTGAACTCTTCAGGCTATGATCTCTACTAGATCATTACTAGAATGTGATCTCTCATAATGTGAAACACACCTCTGCCTCCTCTACACACCACCACCAATAGCCAAAAAGTGGAAAAAAATCCAAATGCCCACCAACTGATGAATGGATAAACACACGTGGTATATCTATAAAATGGAATATGATTCAGCTGTAAAAAAAAGAATGAAGTACTGATACATGGTACAACATGGATAAACCCTGAAAACATTATGTTTAGTGAAAGAATCTAGACACAAAAGACCACGTAATTTTGTGACATGAAAAGTTTAGAATAGGCAAATCCATGGAGACTGAACGTAAATTAGAGTTCCAGGGAATGAGGAAAGACTGAAATGGGGATTGACTACTAATGGGCGTGGGATTTCTTTCTGAGCTGATAAAAATGTTCTAAAATTAGAAAGTGGTGATAGTTGCACAACCTTGTAAATATAACTAAACACATCACAATAGCAAATTTTAAAAGGATAAATGTTTTAGCATTTGAATTATATCTCAACTTTAAAAATGAAAAGGAGGTATAATGACATTGTTTCATCAAATGGACAATACCAATAAAGATAAATTACAAAAAAAGAACCAAATAGAAATCTTGGAGTTGAAAAGTACAATAACTGAAATGAAAAATTCACCAGAAGGGCTTAATAATAGACATAAGCTGGAAGAAGAAATGAATGGATAAACCTGAACAGAGATTATGCAATACAAAGAGCAGAGCTAAAAGAATGAAAATCAACAAACTGTCTGAAAAATGTGGGACACAATTAAGTGCACCAACATACATGTAATGGGAGTATAAAGAGAAAAAAAGAGAGGAATGAGCAGAAAACACATTTCAAGTAATAATGGCTATAAATTCCCAAATTTAATGAAAAACAATCTACACATAGAAGAAGCTTAAGACACTCCAATTAGGGTTAACACAAAGGGACCCAATCAAGACTCATCATAGTAAAAACACTGCAAGAAAAAAGAAAACCCTAAAGCAACAAGAGAAAAATGACTTATCATGTACAAGGGAACCCACATAAGATTAACAGTTGATTCTTCACCAGAAACAATGGAGACCAGAAGGCAGTGAGATGACATATTCAAAGTGCTGAATAAAAACCTGTCAACCAAAATTTTTGTACACTGTATAACTATCTATCAAAAACAAAGGCAATATGAAATATTCCTAGATAAACAAAAACTGATCAATGGCAGCAGACCCACTTTATAAAATATACTAACAGAAGTTCTTAAGGACCTCAGAATCCACACAAATCCACATGAAAAAAATCAGTGTTAATTAAATTACCTAATTTTTAAAAAGTATAATGTGTATTCTTTCCCTTAACTGATTTTAAAAAACAACTGCATAAAACAGAATATATAAATTGTATTGTTGGACCTATAACACATAGAAATGTAATATATTTGTCAATAATACAAAAGAGAAAGGTGGAAACAAAGCTGTAGTGAACCAAGAAAATGTCACCAGAAGGTAACACGATCCCATGGGAACAAATGAAGAGAACAAGTAATGATAAAGAAGAAAGATCACATAACACTCTACAGATATACACTCACTCTCTTTTCTTTCTCCTATAAAAGACACAAAGTTAAATTAATTAATAATTAGACCAATGTATTAATGGGTTTGTTACACATACAAATATAATATGTATAACAATAATAGCACAAAAAGGGGTAAGAGAGAATACAGCTATATAGGAACAATGTTTCTATATCTCACTGGAACAAAATTGGTATAAATCTGAGGGAGAGTCAGCTAAATTAAGAAGTATATGGTAAGCCTTAGAGCAATCTCTGAGAATCTAACTAAAAAATATGTAGTGAAAAAGTTATTAAAGGAATTAAATGTTACAAAAGAAAATATTTTAATACAAAGTAATCAGGAAAGTACAAAGGAAAAAATGACAAACAAAACATAAAAAGTAAAATGGTGTACGTAAATTCAACTATATCAATAATAACATTAAATATGAATAAATTAAACAATTGGATCAAGAGGTGGAGATTGTCATTCTAAATATAAAATACAACATACTACTATATGCTCTGTATAGGGGATGCAATTTGATTCAAAATGAAAATAAGTTAAAAGTAAAAGGCTGGGAAAAGATATAGCATGCAAACAGCAACCATAAGAAAGCTGGAGTGGCTATTTTAATATCAAGCAGAACAGACTTTAAAAAATATTACCAGAAATAAAGAGGGACATTTTATAATGATAAGGAAGTCAATTCAGGGGCTAGCCCAGTGGCATAGTGGTTAAGTTCCCGTGTCCGTTTCAGCGGCCTGGGGTTCACCGGTTTGGATCCTGGGTGCAGACTTACGCACCACTCACCAAGCCATGCTGAGGCAGCATCCCATATAGAAGAGCTACAACTCTACAACTATGATACACAACTATGTACTGGGGCTTTGGTGAGAAAAAGAGGAAAACTGGCAACAGATGTTAGCACAGGGCCAATCTTCCTCAAAAAAAAAAAAAGGAAGCAGAGCATCTGAAATTTAAAAAAAATTTTCTTAAAAAAAAAAAGAAAGTCAATTCATCAGGAAGATACAAAAATTATATGAAGTAAAAACTGACAAGTGAAAAAGAAAAATAGTCCAACAATAATAGTTGGAGACTTAAATATGCCACTTTCAATAATGGGTAGGAAAACTCAGCACAAGATCAACAACAGAAGAATTTAACAGCATTATAAACCAATTATACCAAACGAACATCTCTAGAACACTTCACTCCAAATCAGCAGAATACACATTCTTTCCTCATGCACATGGAACATTCTCCAGGACTGACCATATGTTAGGTCATAAAACAAACCTTGATAAAACTTAAAAGGAGTAAAATCTAAGTATGCTATTTGACCAAAATGAAATCAAAAAAGAACACAATGACCCCTAGAAATCTGAGAAATTTACAAATATATGAAAAATAAACAATACAGTCCTAAATAACAAATGAGTCAAAGAAAAGATGACAAGAGAAAGTAGAAAATACTTTGAAATGAATAAAAATGAAGACCAAACTTATGGGAATAACACACCAAAACTTATGAGAATACAGCTAAAGCAATGTTATAGGAATTAACCTAACCCTAACAAACTAATAGGAATTAGACTTCCTAGTTATAAACGCACATATTAAGAAAAAAGAATGTTCTCAAATCAATAACCTAACCTTTCAGCTTAAGGCAATGGGTAAACAAGAGCACACTAAACCTAAACTAAGCGAGAGGGAAAAAAGAAAGATTGATACAAAAGTAATGAAATAGAGAAAAGAAAACAATACAACACATAAACAAAAACAGAGGTCGATTCTTGGAAAAGATCAATACAATTGACAAACCTTTAGCTGTACTGACCAAGAAAAAAATACGTCAAGGCTCAAATTGCTAAAATCAGGAATGAAAGATGAGATATCACTGCTGATCTTACAGAAATAAAAAGAGCTAAAAAGAAATACTATAAACAAATGTATGCAAACAAATTAGATAACTTATAAGAAAAAGACTAATGCCAAGAAAGACATAAACTACCCAAACTGACTCAAGTGAAAATAAAATATTGGAATAGAACTATAATCAGTAAAGACATTGAATTAGTAATTTTAAAACTTCCCAAAAGACAGCCCTAGTACATCTATCTTCATGGGAAAACTCTACCAAACATTTATAGAAAGTTAATACCAATTCCTTACAAACTCTTACAAAATTTACAAGACAAAGAAACCCTTTCTGTTATAGGCTGAATTTTGTCCTCCAAAAAATTCACATATTGAAATTCTAATCCCCAATTCCACAAAATATGACCTTAATTGGAAATAGGATCATTGCAGATGTAATTAGTCAAGTTAATACAAGGACTACTAATGTAGGGTAGGCTCCTAACCCAATACGACCAATGCCTTTATAAAATGGGGGAATTTGGAGACACATCCACAGGGGAACATCATGTAAAGATTGGAATTTTCTGCCAAAAGCCAAGGAACTACCAGAAGCTCAGAGAGAAGATGAAAACAAATCTTTCCCAGTACCTTCAGAGGGAGCAGGCCCCTGCCAACACCTTGATCTTGAACTAATAGCATATTTGGGGTCACAAAACAAATCTCTATACTTTTAAAAAGATCAAAATCATACCAAGTATCTTCTCAGACCACAACAGAATTATTAAAATCAATAACAGAAGGAAAAGTGGAAAATCCACATATATGTAGAAATTATACAACACACTTTTAAATAACTAATGGTCAAAGGAGAAATCATACATCAAGACAAATGAAAATAATAACACAACACACCAAAATTCATGAGACTTAGTGAAAGCTGTGCTCAAAGGGAAATTTAGCACTATTATGTCTACACTAAAAAAAAAGAATAAAGATCTCAAATCAATAACTTGACTTTATACATAAGGAACTAGAAACAGAACAGCACACTAAACCCAAGGCTAGCAGAAGAAAGAATAATAATAATAAAAATTAGATCAGAGATAATTAAAATAGAAAAGAAAAATAATAGAACAAATGAGACCAAAAGTTGGTTTTTTAAAAGATCAACAAAATTTAGCTAGAATGACAAAGATAAAAAGAAAATGAAAATAAATAAACCAAAAATGAAAATGGGGACATTACTACCATTCTTACAGAAACAAAATGAAGTATAAGCGAATAGCATGAACAATTTGTACACCAACAAATTAGATAACCTATATAAGGTGGACAAATTCCTAGAAACATACACACTACCAAAACTGACTCAAGAAGAAATAGAAAATCAGAACAGAATTATAATAATTAAAGAAATTAAATCAGTAATCAAAAGTTTTCCAGCTAAGAAAATTCCAGGACCAGATGGCTTCACTGCTTATGTCTACCAACATTTATGGAAGAATTAACACCAGTCCTTCTGAAACTCTTCAAAAAATAGAAAAGCAGGGAACTCTTGCTAACTCACTCTGTGAAGCCAGCATTACGGTGATACCAAGGCCATACAGAGACATCACAGGAAAAGAAAATTACATATTAATATCCCTTATAAATATAAATCAAACATTCTTAACAAAATACTAACAAACTGAATCCAGTAGCATATTGAAAGGATATATGCCATCATCAAATGAGATTTACCACAGCAATCCAAGGGTGGTTCCATATGTGAAAATCAACCAATGTAATATACCATATTAATGGAATGAAAGGAAGAAATAAAATAATCATCTCAACTAACGCAGAAAAAGCATTTGACAAAATCCAACAGCCTTTCATGATTAAAAACACTCAATAATCAAGGAATAAAAGGGAACTTCCTTAACCAGACATAGGGCATTCATAAAAGAACCCAAAGGTAACATCATATTCAATAGGGAAAAACTGAAAGCTTTCCCCTAAGATGAGGAATAGGGAAAGGATATCCACTGTTGCTACTTCTATTCAACATTATACTGAAAGTTCTAGCCAAAGAAAATACGAAATAAAAAGAAGTAAATGGCAAACAAATTGGAAAGGAAGAAGCAAAACTGTCTTATTTGCAGATAACATAATCTCATATACAGAAAATTCTAAAAATCTACCAAAAAAACTATTAGAGCTAATAAACAAATTTAGCAAAGTTGCAGGATATAAGAAAAACATACAAAAACCAGTTATTTTTCTATATGCTAGCAATGAACAATCCAAAAAGAAGTTAAGAAAACTGATTCATAGTAGCATCAAAAAGAATAAAATAGGAATAAATTTAGCCAAGAAGGTGAAAGACTTTACAATGAAAACTACAAAATATCACTGGACAAATTTATGGAAATTTAAATAAATCTTAAGACACTCCATGTTCACGGATTTGAAAACTTAATACTGTTAAGATGGAACTATTACCCAAAATAATCTATAAATTCAACGGAATCCCTAAACATTACAACAAGCTTTTTGTACAGAAATGGAAAAGCCATTCCTCAAATTCATATGGAATTGCTAGAGGCCCTGATAACCAACATAATATTGAAAAGAAGAACAAACTTGGAGGACCCATACTTCTCGATTTTGAAACTTACTTTACAGGTACAGTCATCAAAACAGACTGTTACTGGCATAAAGACATATGGACTAATGAAATAGAATTGAGAGTCCAAAAGCAAATCAATACATTTATACCAAAAAATTTTCAACAAGGGTGTCATGACCTTTCAGTGCAGGAAAAGATACTCTTTTCAACTAATGGTGTTGAAACAATAGGATTTCCTCATGCAAACAAATGAAGATGGAAACTTGCCTCACATAACACACAAAAATTAACTCAAAATGGACAAACTAACTAAATATAAGAACAAAAACTATAAAACTCTTAGAAGAAAACACAGGTATAAATATTCATGACTGTGGATTTGGCAACTGATTCTTAGATATGACACCAAAAGCATGAGCAACAGAAAAAAAAATAGATAAAAACTGGACTTCTCTACAATTTAAAACTTTTACACGTCAAAGAACACTATCAAAAAGTAAAAAGAAGGGGCCAGCCTGGTGGCGTAGCAGTTAACTTCACGCGCTCCGCTTCGGCGGCCTGGGGTTTTGCAGGTTTGGATCCTGGGCACAGACAGATGCACCACTTATCAAGCCATGCTGTGGCAGCGTCCCATATAAAGCAGAGGAAGATGGGCACAGATGTTAGCCCAGGGCCAGTCTTCCTCAGAAAAAAAGAGGAGGATTGGCAACAGATGTTAGCTCAGGGCTAGTCTTCCTCACACACACAAAAAAAAAGTGAAAAGAAGTTCCATACATCTATACCTCTGAAGGTGGGTGGATTAGACCTTAGGAAGGAGCAGAATCAGGGAGCAGCAGCAGAACCAGGGCATTGGTGGAACTGCCAACCCTGGGGGTCCTAGGAGTGGTAGTGGCACTGTGACCCCAGCGCCCCCAGCAGCAGAGGCAGTCCCAGCATCCCTGGAAGTGGCAGCACCCACGATCCTGGCAGTGGCAACAGCACTAGCAACCCCTGTGGCACAAGCAACTACAATGGTGCTGGTGACCACTATGGCATAGAGGGTGGAGGGTGGAAAGTGAGGGCTCCCAAATATAGCCAAGAGGCAGCTCTGGTAAAAGAAATCAAAAACTTGTGCTATAGCACCACCTGCTAAAAAATGAAAGAAAGGCCTCTAATTCCAAATCTGTTGAACTGCTAAAATCAAAGTAAACAAAGCTTTACCTAAATAAGAAAGGTGTTTGCTACTTCAAATGTGTCAGCAGAGGCACATCTCATCAAATACCATGAAAAATCATGGTGAAACAGTATCACAAAAAGAAAATGAAAATTCTCCAGCAACCAAATTCAAAGTCACGGAAAACTGGGATCCACCTGATAGAGGATTCAAAATAGCTGTTGTGAAGACACTCAATGAGCTACAAGAAAACTCAGAAAGGTAATTCAGTTGAACTCAGGAACAAAATTAATGAACAGAAGGAGCACATTACCAAATAGATTGAAATTCTGCAAGAGAACCAAACAAAAATTCTGGAGCTGAAGAACTCAATAAATGAGATGAAGAATGCATAAGAAAGCAGTGGAGATAGAACAGATCAGATGGAAGAGAAAATAAGTGATCTAGAAGATATAATCTAGAAATAATTTAGATGGAAGAGGACAGAGAACTAATATTTTTAAAAAGTGAAGAAACCCTACAAGATCTATCAGACTCCATTAGAAGAGTCAATGTAAGAATAACAAGTATTCCAGGAGAAGAGAAGCAGAATAGGGCAAAGAAGATATTTAATGAAATAATAGCTGAGAACTTCTCAAACCTGGGGAAAGAACTAGACATACAAGTCCATGAAGCTAACAAATCACCTTACTATCTCAATGCAAAAAGACCCTCTCCAAGACATTATAATGAAGCTGTCAAAAGTCAATGATAAAGAAAGAATTTTAAAGACAGCGAGGGAAAAAAAGACAGTAACCTGCAAAGGAACCCCCATTAGACTAACAGCAGATTTCTCAGCATAAACTCTACAGGCCAGGAGAGTGGAATGACCTAGTCAAAATACTGAAATATAAAAATTGCCAGCCATAATACTCTATCCAGCAAAGTTATCCTTCAGATATGAAGGAGAAATAAAGGCTTTCCCAGACAAACAAAAGCTGAGGGAGTTCACCACCACTAGACCTGCCTTACAAGAAATGTGGAAAGGAGCTCTTCTACCTGAAGCACAATCAAAAGTACACAAAACTTTGAGTAAAGTGATAAACAGACCAAATCAGAAAATTATAACTCTATTTTAGAATAAGGTGTTAAACACCTAATTATAGCACAAAGGTTAAAAAAAAGCATTAAAAATAACCATATCCACTATAATTTTGTAACAAACTCACAGCATAATAAGGGATAATTTCTGACAATAAAAATATAAAAGGGGAGGGGAAAAAATGATGAAACCTATACAGGCAAATGAAGGTAAGATGCTATCAGCAGAAAAAGGACTATTTATTTACAATAAGATGTTTTATACAAACCTCATGGTAACCACAAAACCAAAATCCAGAGCAAAGAACAAAAACATAAAAAAGGGGGAAACCAAACAAATCATGATAGAAAATCACCAAACCAATCTAAAAAGGAAAACAGCAACACGAAGAAAAAGAAACAATGGAGACACAAAACCACCAGAAAACGAAAGACAAAATGGCAGTAGTAAGTTCTCATATATCATAACCACCCTAAATGCAGATGGATTGAACTCACCAATCAAAAGGTACAGAATGGCTGGACTGATTAAAAACCAAGACTCAACTATATGCTGCCTTCAGGAGACTCATCTCAGCTCCAAAGACTCAAAGCAAAGTAGTGGAAGATGATACTCCAAGCAAATGGTAAGCAAAATAAAGTGAGTGTAGCCATACCTCTATCAGACAAAACAGACTTCAAGCCAAAAACGGTAACAAGAGACAAAAAGGTCATTATAAAATGATAAAGAGGTCAATACATCAAGAAGATATAACAATCATAAATATAAACGTGCCCAACATCCAAGCACCAAAATATATTAAGCAAATACTAACAGATCTGAAGGAGAAATAGACAACAATACAATAATAGCATGGGACTTCAATACCTCACTGTCAGCAACGGATAGATTGTCCAGACAGAAAATCAACAAGGAAACTTGTTGTTGGACTTTAACCACACTTTAGAACTAATGGACTTAACAGACATATAAAACATTTCATCCAACAGTAGCAGAGTACATTTCTCATCAAGTGCACATGGAACATTCTCTAGGATAGATCATATGATAGGCCACAAAACTAATCTTAGAAAATAAAAGACAATTGAAATCATATCAACTATATTTTCTGGCCACAATGGCATGAAATTAGAAATCAACAAGAGGAAAGTGAGGAGATCTTTAAATATGTGGAAACTAAACAACACACTTCTAAGCAACCAATGGGTCAAAAAAGAAATGAAAATTAAAATTAAAAATTATCTCAAAACAAATGAAAAATAAAACATAAAATTTTGTGAGACACAGCAAAAGCAGTTCTGAGAAGAAAGTTTATAGCAATAAATGCACATAATATGTAATTAGAAAGACCTCAAATAAACAACCTAACTTTACCCCTCAAGGAACTAGAAAAAGAGGAACAATTAAGACCAAAGTTAGCAGAAAGGAAGGAAATAATAAAAATCAGAGTGGGAATAAATGAAATAGTGACCAGAAAAACAATAGAAAGGATTAACAAAACTAAAAGCTGGTTCTTCAAAAAGATGAACAAAATTGACAAACTTTTAGCTAGACAAGAAAAAAAGAGAGAAGAGAAAATTATCAACGAAAGAGGAGACATTACAACTGATACTAAAGAAATACAGGGAATTATAAGAGACTACGATGAACAATTATATGCCAACAAATTGCATAACCTATAAGAAATGGATACATTTCTGGAAACACACAACCTACCAAGAGTGAATCAAAAAGAAACAGAAAATCTGAACAGACCAATAACGAGTCAAGAGATTGAGTCAGTAATCAAAAAACCTCCAACAAAGAAAACTCCAGGGCCAGATAGCTTCACTGGTAAACACTACCAAACATTTAAAAAAGAACTAACACCAATCCTTTTCAAACTCTTCCAAAATATCAAGGAAGAGGGAACACTTCCAAACTCATTCTATATAGTGAGCATTACACCTTGATACCAAAACCAGATAAGAATAACACAAGAAAATAAAACTGTAGACCAATATCCCTAATGAATATAGATGCAAAAATTCTCAACAAAATATCAGTAAACTAAATTCAAGAACATATTAAAAGGATTAATCACCACAACCAAGTGAGATCTATCTCTGGGATGCAAGAATGATTCAACTTATGCAAATCAATAAATGTAATTAATAACACCAATAAAATGAAAAATAAAAATCACATGATCTCAATAGATGCAGAACAAGCATTTGACAAAATACAACATCCTTTCATGATAAAAACCCTCATCAGATTGGGTATAGAAGGAACATACCACAACATAATAAAGGCCACAATATGTGACAAACCCACAGCTAACAGTATACTTAATGAAGAAAAGTTGAAAGCGTATTCTCTGAGATCAGAAACAAGACAAGGTTGTCCACTCTCACCACTTCTACTCAATATAGTACTGGAAGTCCTAGCTAGAGCAATTAGATAAGACAAAAAAATAAAAGCATCCAAACTGGGAAGGAAGAAGTAAAACTGCCCCTAATTTGCTGACAATAAGATCTTATATATAGAAAATCCTAAAGAGTCAATCAAAAAACCGTTGGAATTAATCAATGATTTCAGTGAAGTGGCAGGTTACAAAATCAACTTACAGAAATCATTGGCATTCCTTTACACTAACGATGAAGCACTGGAAAAGGAAATAAAGAAAACTATCCAATCCTAATAGCATCAAAAACAATAAAACACTTAGGAAGAAATTGGACCAAGGAAGTGAAAGATCTGTACAACGTAAACTACAAGATTTTGCTGAAAGAAATTGGAAAAGAGACAAACAAATGGAAAGACATCCCATGTTCATGGATCAGAAGAATAAATATTGTTAAAATGGCCATAAGACCCAAATCTACAGATTCAATGCAATCCCTATCAAAATACTAAAGGCATTCTTCACGGAAATAGAAGAAAACAATCTTAGCATTTGTTTGAAACCACAGAAGACCTGAAATAGCCAAAGAAATCCTGAAAAAAAAAGAACAAAGCTGGAAGTATCACACTTCCTGACTTTAAACTATACTACAAACCCATAGTAATAAAAAAAAAGTATAGTACTGGCACAAAATTAGACACATAGACCAAAGGAACAGAATAGAGAGCCCAAGATTAAATCTTGGCATATATGGTCAACTAGTATTTGACAAGGGAACCAAGAACACCCAATGGAGGAAGGACAGCCTCTTCAACAAATAGTACTGGGAAAACTGGAGACACACTTGCAGAATAAGGAAACTGGACCCCTATCTCACACTACTCACAAAAATTAACTCAAAATGGATCAAAGACCTAAACATAAGACCTGATACCACAAAACTCCTAGAAGAAAACATAGGGAAGAAGCTCATCAATACTGGTCTTGGCAACAATATTTTGGACATGATGTCAAAAGCACAAACAACAAAAGCAAAAATCAACAAATGGAACCATAGCAAACTCAAAAGCTTCTGCACAGCAAAGGAAACAATTAACAAAATGAAATGGCAGCTTAGAGAATGGGAGAAAACTTTTGCAAACCATATATCAGACAAGGGGTTAATATCCCAAATACATAAAGAACTAACACAACTTCATAACAAAAAAAAAAAAATTCAAACAATCTGATTAAAAAATGGGCAGAAGAACTAGATAGACATTTTTCCAAAGGGGACATCAAAATGGCCAACAGCCACATGAAAAGATGCTCAAAATCACTCATCATCAGGGAGATGCAAATAAAAACCACAATGAAATACCACCTCACACGTTAGAATGGCTATCATCAAGAAGACGAGACAACAAGTGCTGGTGAGGATATGGTGAAAAGGAATCCATTATACACTGTTGTTGGGGGTGTAAATTAATCCAATCACTATGGAAAACAATATGGAGATTCCTCAAAAAATTAAAAATAGATCCAGCAATTCCACTTCTGGGTATATACCCAAAGGAAATGAAATAGGATTTCAATGAAATATATGCACACTCATGTTTATCTCAGCATCATTCACAGTAGCCAAGATATGGAAACAACCCAAAGGCCCATCAACAGATGAATGGATAAAAAAGATGTGGTAATATACACAATGGAGTATTATTCAGCCATGAGAAAGAAGGATATCCTGCCATTTGCGACAACATGGATGGACCTCAAGCACATGCTAAGCGAGATAAGTCAGACAGAAAGACAAGGACTGTATGATATCACTTATATGTGGAATCTAAAAAAGTCAACCTTGTAAAAAAAAATAAATCAGAGAGGTAAAATGGTGATTACCAGGGGATGGGGGATGGGAGAATAAGATTGATGGTGTTTAAGAGTACAACCTGTAATGAGTGTACAATAAGCCAGAGATCTAATGCACAGTATAATGAATATAGACAATAATATTGTACTATAATAATGTAATGTGATAAATAATGCTTCAATGGCAATCATATTACATTATATAAATGTATCAAAGTAACATGCTGTACACCTTAAATTTACAAAATGTAACATGTCAAATTTATAAAACAAAAAAAGAGAAATCACGATCTTTCTTAACAAAAACCATAAAAAAAAAAAGAGGTTCTGGCAAAACTAGGCATTAAAAAACAGAAAATGAAAAGACAACTTACTGAATGGGATAAAATATTTGCCAATCATATATTTGACAAGGCTCTAGTATCTAGAATATATTATTAAAAAAAAAAACCTCTTACAACTCAATAAAAAAAAGACAACCCAATTAAAATAATCAACCAAGGACTTGAATAGACATTTCTTCAAAGAAGATACACAAATAGCCAATGAGCACATGAAAAGGTGGTCACCATCATTAGTCATTAGGGAAATGCAAACTGAAATCACAATAAGATACCACTTCACACCCATTAGGATGGTTATAACAATAATACAAAAAAAAAGGAAAATAACTGATGACAAGGAAGTAGAGAAATTGGAAACTTTGTGTATTGCTGGTGGGAATGTAAAATGGTGCAGTAGCTATGGAAGACAGGTTGGTGGTTTCTCAAAAATTAAACATAGAATTGCCATATGATCCAGAAATTCCATTCCTTGGTAGATACCCATGAGAATTTAAGACAGGTACTCAAACTGATACTTGTACACCAATGTTCATAACAGCACTATTCACAATAGCCAAAGGGTTAAAACAACCCAAATATTCATCAACACATGAAATGATAAACAATTTATGGTATATCCATACAATGGAATATTATTCAGCCATAAAAAGGAATGAAGTGCTGATATATGCTACAATGTGGTCAAAAGATGCTAAGAAAGAAGCCAGACGAAAAGGTCACATATTGTAATATTCCATTTATACGAAATATCCAGAACAGATAAATTCATGGAAACAGAGAGAAGATTGGTGTTGCAGAGGATTGGGGAAAGGAGGAAATATGGAGTGGATGCTTAATGGTATGGTGTTTCCTTTTTGGGTGATGCAAGTGTTTTGGAATGAGACAGAGGTGGTGGTTGCACAACGTGAATGTACTAAGTGCCACTGAACTATTTACTTTAGAAAGTTAATTTCATGCTACATGAATTTCACCTCAATAAAATGCCCTTAAAAAAAAAAGTAAATTGAGAGATCTAGTAAGCAATCAGATGTTACTAAGGAATTGCATGTGGCAAGGATAATAGCGATATTTGTTTAGGCAACTAAGTTGACAAACATCCTTTAAAAGAGAGAGAATCACAGCAGTCAAAGTGCATAAATTTAGCATTGATGTACGGTCCAAAAAGAATAAGAAAAAAAAGAACAGATAACTTCTCACACACTGTTCTTCCTTGACTGACTGTTACTTATGGCCAGTGCCCTGTACCATTTTCTTGGTGAGGGAACCGACTTTAATAAATTACTAGTCTAATGCATTTTGCATATTAATATACCATTTTGGTATATTAAACAATTAACATACTTTTACTTGACACAAATATAATCATCTCATTGACCCCAGTGTATTATTTTAGTTATCTTTTAAAGAAAATCAGTAGTAACTGGAGTGCTAACCACTAAAAGTGGAAGATTATAAAATAATAGTTTTCACCATTTAATCAGATTAAGTGCAAAACCTTAGAAATAAACCTGCCACCTTGTAATTCGGACTAAATGATGTGACATCAGAGGGCTTTCCAAATGAAGGGGCACATGTAGGGTTTCATGAAAAGAACTTCAAAAAGTAAAATAATTTCAAATTCAGAAGGTGGCATCAGTGTCAATGGGCCTCCCACATCTCACTAGTGATCACCTCTACTCATTCTGCCCTGACTTCTTTGACTCTCTAACTTCTTGTCAGCTCCTGCTTATTCTCCTCAGTGATCATTTTCTCCAGCTCTCTCTGGAAGGGACTAGTTTTAAACTATAGTCACAGCAGCAGGGCCCTAGAATCTCCTCATTTAAATTGCCATAACAAGTAGCCCTCTCCAGCCCTGTTTGAAGGCAATACCTGAAAAATCTAGTATGTTTAGGAAAAGAAAATCCATAATGTGATTGTCCTTAGGATAAACAGTCTGCTAAGTTAGTCTTTATTAGGCTATAACTGGTGAACCTGGGACCAGTTCTTAAATGTATATTTAAATGTTGACCACTGGAAAAGAGTACATTCAGTGAAATGGAAAGTAAACAGTTGCACTTTTCGCTATTGTATAAAAGAAATTGTGTGGATATAGGCTTGATTCTTTTATGAAAAGATATAGAAATGGTCAAAAGACCAGAGATAGTAAAGTTGTTTGACCATTATCTTATTACCAACTTTAGTTCTACTAGAAGCCTTCTTTCTTCTCCTTGGATAACCTCTGAAACAGAGCTGAGAGCCATGAAGATTTTGTTCAACAACCTAGATGTCTGAGAGGCATTTGGGGAATAACAGAAAGACGAGACAGTGTTCCCACATCAGGGTATCAGGGGACCAAAACTGGCAGCATCCTCCATTCTTAAGGAAAGAACATAAATCCCAGATGCCTGTCACGGCTGTTGCAGGGAAGAAAAAAAGGGAAAGATTTTCTGGAGCACCTTAAGATGTCTCCATGGTCATGAAACTCAAAAAGTTGGTTGGATTAGCAGACTGTTTTAGGTAAATCCTTTCCAAAATATTTATAACTTGAAGAAAATTTTCATTACAAATTATGTTTTAAAAATTGCTAGCATTTGAAAAAAGAAAACTAAACTGTGACCAAACTACTGAAATAGGTCCATGAGAAACAAATCTCATTCTTCTAATTTCTCTTGTGGGCTCGTTTCTGAATACTTTCTAAGAATTTTTGCAATTATTTATACTACTTTTTTCTTCTTGCCCCAGAAATGCAGACTCACAGCAGAGAGATACTTTCTTATGTTGCCTTAATTTTAACATAATACCTCCGAGCAACCACTCTCCAAATCAAAATCAACCCTGTGTTCTCTCCCAAACTGCAAGTGATCTCAACCACCCCTGTACATTCTGAATTTAACACTCTAAAACTCATTCCTTCCTTAAAAAAATAAGTTTTCCATTTAATTTTTAAATTTTTCTTCACAATACTGTTATTAGCTAAGATGTGTCCCCGTAAAATTCATATGTTGAAGTTTGACATACTCAATGGCCATTCACATAGCATCATTTATGAAGTGTCTGTTCTGAACTTTCTCCAATTATCTGAGTTTTCTTTTTATTGCTGTAGGGGTTCTCTATAGTCTGCATACAAGTCCTTTACAGACATATGTTTTGCTATTATTTTCTCTATCTCTTAATGGTGTCTTTTGATGAGCAGAAATTTTTTATTTCGATGAAGTTTAATTTATAGGTTTTTTTAATACTTCCTGCTTTTTTTATCTTGTCAAAGCTTTGCCTATTCTCTACTTTTTTCTTTTAGAAAGTTCATGGTTTCAGCTTTCACATTTAGATCTATGATTCATCTTGATTTAACTTTTGTGTATAGCGTGAGATAGGGGGCCAAGGTGAATTTCCATCCATATGAATATCCAATTGTTCCAACACTATTTGTGTAAAAGCCTTTCTTTTTCCACATTGGATTGCTTTGTCAAAAATAATTTCTCAGCTCTCTATTCTGTTCATCCTGTATATCTTTATCCAGTATCACAATTTTTTTTTTTTTTTTGGTGAGGAAGAGTGGCCCTGAGCTAACACCTGTTGCCAATCTTCCTCTATTTTGTATGTGGGACACTGCCACGGCATGGCTTGATGAGTGATGTATAGGTCCACACCCAGGATCCAAACCCAGTGGGTGAACTTAACCACTACACTACTGGGCCAGCCCCTCACAATTTTGCTTGCTGTAGCATTAGAGTAAACCTTGAAATCAGGTAGTGTAAGTCATCCACTTTGTAATTCTTCTTCAAAATTGCTTTGCAAAACCTAGCTCCTTTGTATTTCCATAGGAATTTTGTAATCAGCTTGTCAATTTCTACCAAAAGAAAAGCCTGCTAAAATAATGATTCAGACACGTTGAGGCTGGTGGGAGAGGCTGAGACACAGTCTCACAATAAACCCTACCTCTGGCACATGGCAACCCACAATCAAGAGGTAACTCATAAACCCAGAGCTTCTCCCTGACAAGGAAAGGGTTCATACCCCACATCAGGCACCCAACTTTTAAGTCCTGCAGTTGAGAGATGAGCCTCCAAAACATCAAGTTTTGTTTTGGTTTTTTTTTTTTGTGAGGAAGACCAGCTCTGAGCTAACATCCGTAGCTAATCCTCCTCTTTTTGCTGAGGAAGACTGGCCCTGGGCTAACATCTGTGCCCATCTTCCTCTACTTTATATGGGACACCGCCACAGCGTGGCTGACAAGCGGCGCGTCGGCGGGCGCCAGGATCCGAACCAGCGGACCTCGGGCTGCCAAGCGCGGACGAAACCGCTACGCCACTGGGCCGGCCCCCAAAACATCAAGTTTTGAAAACTGACAGGGCACACATCCACAAGACCCAAAGAGCAGTAGAGAAGTGAGAAAAGTCTCTTAAAGGGATCACATGCAGACTCACTTGCCCCAGGGCCCAGCACAGAAGCACCCATTTGAAAAGCACCCAGATTTTATGTCAAAGAGATTCATTTGCTAATCTGACAGCTCCTGTATGAGGTGCCAGGGCCTGCTGGGATACCCTCCAGGGACACAGGCACTCTCAGGCGCCATTTTTTTTTTTTTTTTTTGGTGGGGAAGACCAGCCCTGAGCTAACATCCGTTGCTAATCCTCCCCTTTTTGCTGAGGAAGACTGGCCCTGGGCTAACATCGTGCCCATCTTCCTCTAGTTTATATGGGACGCCGCCACAGCATGGCTGACAGGCAGTGCGTCGGCGGGCGCCCGGGATCCGAACTCGCAAACCCCGGGCTGCCAAGCGCGGACTAAACCGCTGCGCCACCGGGCGGCCCCCAGGCGCCATTTTTATGCTCTCCCTCTACCTTGCTAAAGTCAGCAGGTGCCATTTTTTTTAACCTAGACTTTTTTCTCTTTTTTTCATGGCTAGTACCATCTTTACTCTCTGACAGTGGCCATTTTTGTGCTCTCCCTCTGCTTTGCTAAAGCCAGCAGTTCTCACTTTTTTTCCTTTTACCTTAGAGGGTACCATATTCACACTCTCCCTATGCTATACTCCATAGCAGCAGTGTCTCCCAGAAGGGAGCTTTTACACACATCTAGTGCCCTGGTTTTTGCAGCTCTAGCCCAGGTGTGCCCTTGATCACCTGTCTCTGGAGGCCAGGGGGACTTGCATTCCTGGGTCCCGTGGGATTATAACAATTGGAGAGAGAGTTCGTGGCAAGCTACTATGCCCAGGGAAGTACACAAAAAACAGACTGAAACACATCCCCAGTCTCTCTGTGAAGAAGGCCTACTTGCTTCTCCTGGTGCTTCAGCCTGATGAGTAGGCTTCAGGTTTGGCACACATTTAGAGACTACAAAAGTGCTCTCAGGGAACACAGGCAGAGGGACGCCATCATTGCGCCCTCCCTCTGTCTCACTACAGCTTGCTGGTATCTCCCAGAAAGATGCTTATACCATAGTCTGGAGCCCTGATTTTTGCAACTGTTGCCCAGGGTATACCTCCAGATCTCCTGGTCTGGTGGCCAGCAGGGCTTATACTTGTGGTCCCACCAGACCGTATATATTTACATACAGTAGTCTCCCCCTTATCTGTGAGGGACATATTTTGAGAACCCCCAGTAGATGCCTGAAATCTCAGATAGTACCAAACCCTACATATACTACATTTTTTTCTAAACAAACATACCTATGATAAAATTTAATTTATAAATTAAGCACAGTGAGAGATTAACAACAATAACTAATAATAAAGTAGAGCAATTATAACAACATATTATGAGACAAGTTACTATAGATCTTAGCAACCTCACATGTGATTTCGTCTCTTTCATTATTAAGTAAAGAACTTTTACCTTTTCACTTAAAAGAACGCACTTTATGGCTTTTCTTTGACATATCCGGATTGCCAGCAACAATACTCTTGCACTTTGGGGCCATTATTAAGTAAAATAAGGGTTACTTGAACACAAACACTGCAATATGGTGACAATCAATCTGATAACCAAGACGGTTACTAAGTGACAAATGAAAGGGTATCCATCCATACAGCATGGATACGCTGGACAAAGGGATGATTCACACCCTGGGCAGGACTAAGAGGGACAGCACAAGATTTCATCACACTACTCAGAATGACATGCAATTTAAAACTTAAGAATTCTTTATTTCTGGAATTTTCCATTTAATATTTTTGGACTGTGGTTGACTGCAGGTAACTGAAACCACAGAAAGTGAAACCATGGGTATGGGGTGCCTACTGTCCTTTAAAAGCTACTGCCTCAGGGTCTGACTTCAAATCAGCGTGAATCTAGGTGCTGACTGAGATCCTACCCCCTTTGGGACACTGATAGGTCTTGGCACACCCTCAAGAACTGAGAGCTATTAAAAATAAACCAGACTGCTTGGATAATCATAAAGGTTTGAGAAACAGCCAGGAACTAGGGCAGGGTTGAACAATAAAGTTCATCTCCTACACGAGGCCACTCCTTCAAGGCTGGGAGAGCTGGCTGTTTCATCTAATACACAGAAACACAGACAGCCAAGCAAAATAAGGAAAAACAGGAAGTGTTCCAAATGAAAGAACAAGATAAAACCTCAGAAGAAACCCTTAATGAAACAAAGATAAATAATTTACCTGATAAAGAGTTCAAACTAATGGTCTTCAAGATGCTCACTGAACTTGGGAGAAGAATGGATGAAGCAGTGAGAACTTCAAAAAAGAGTTAGAAAATATAAGAAAGTACCAAATAGAAAGCACAAAGCTGAAGAATATAATAACTGCACTGAAAAATATATTAGAGGGGTTCAATAGCAGACTAGATAAAGCAAAAGAAAGGATCAGTGAACTCAAAGACAGGGCACTGGACCTAACCCAATCAGAGCAGCAAAAAAAAAAAAAGGAATGAAAAAAGTGAAGATAACCTAAGGGAATTATGGGACAACATCAAGCAAACTAACATTCACATTATACAGATTGCAGAAGGAGAGGAAGGGGCAGAAAACTTATTTGAAGAAATAATGGCCAAAAGCTTCCCTAGGTTGGCGAAGGAAACAGACATCCAGATGCAATAAGCCCAAAGAGTTCCCAATAAAATTAACCAAAGAAAGAAACACCAAGACACATTATAATTAAAAGGTCAAAATTTAAAGATGAGGAGAGAATCTTAAAAGCAGCAAGAGAAAAGTAACTTGTTAGGTACAAGGAAACCCCCATAATGCAATCAGCAGATTTTTCAGCAAAAACTTTGCAGGTCAGAAGAGAGTGGCATGATATATTCCCAGCACTGAAAGAAAACAAATTCCAACAAAGAATACTCTACCTGGCAACATTATCATTCAAAACTGAAAGAGATATAAGGAGTTTTTCAGACAAGCAAAAGCTAAAGGTGTTCATCACCACTAAACTGGCATTAAAAGAAATGCTAAAGTGATCTTTTTTGTGTGTGTGTGAGGAAGATTAGCCCTGAGCTAACATCTGTTGCCAATCCTCCTCTTTTTGCTGAGGAAGATTGGCCCTGGGCTAACATCCATGCCCATCTTCCTCTACTTTATATGGGATGTCACTACAGCATGGCTTGACAAGTGGTGTGTCAGTCTGTGCCCGGAATCTAGACCTGTGAACCCTGGGCCGCCAAAGTGGAGTGTGTGAACTTAACCACTAATTCACCAGGCCAGACCCTAAAGGGATCTTTTTAAGTTGAGAAAAAGGGTGCTAATTAGTAACTAGCAAACATTTGAAAGCATAAATCTCACTAGTAAAGGTAAATATATAGTAAAGATAGTGGATTAATCACTTATAAAGCTAGCATGAAGGTTAAAAGAAAAAAGTGGTAAAAATAACAAACTACAATAATCAGTTAAGGGATACACAAGGTAAAAAATGTAAAATGTGACATCAAAAATATAAAATGTTGGAGGGGGAAGAGTAAAAATGTAGAGCTTTAGAATGTGTTCAAACTTCAGTTGTTAGCTTAAAGTAGACTTTTACAAATATAGGTTGTTATATGTAAGCCTCATGGTAACCACAAAGCAAAAACCTATAGTAGATACACAGAAGTTAATGACAAAAGAGTCTACAAACCACAGAGGAAAAGAGCAAGAGAAGAAGAAAGGAACAAAGGAACTACAAAACAGAAAACAATTAACAAAATGGCAAAAAGTACACACCTATCAATAATTACTTTAAATGTAAATGGACTAAATTCTCCAATCAAAATACATAGAGTAACTGAATGGATTTTAAAAAGACCCATCTATATGCTGCCTACAAGAAATTCACTTTAGGTATAACGACACACACAGATTGAAAATGAAGGGTTGGAAAAAGATATTCCATGCAAAGAGAAACCAAAAGAAACCTGTAGTAGCTATACTTCCATCAGACAAAATAGACTTTAAAACAAAGACTGTAATATGAGATGAAAAAAGGCACTACATAATGATAAAGGGATCAAGTTGTAACATCTGTAAATATTTATATACCCAGTATCGGAGCATCTAAATATATAAAGCAAATATTAACAGACCTAAAGAGACAAATAGACAGCAACACAATAATAATAGGGGGCTTTCACATCCCACTTTCACGATGGATAGATCATCCAAACAGAAAATCAAAAAGGAAATATCAGCCTTAAATGACACATTAGACCAAATGGACTAAATCGATATATACAGAACATTCCATCCAAAAGGAGTAGAATACACATTTTTCTCAAATGCACATGGAACATTCCCCAGGATAGATCATATGTTAGGACAGAAAACAAGTCTTACTAAATTTAAGAAGATTGTAATAATATCAAGCATCTTTTCCAACCACAATGGTATGAAAACAGAAATTAGTTACAAGAAAAAAACTAGAAAATACACAAAGATGTGGAGATTATATATTTAAAATCCATTTCTGGTGGACAGCATATAGGGAGGTCTTGCATTTTACCAAAGTATCAATCTCTACCTTTTAAGTAAAATACTTAATCTATTTTCATTTAATGTGATTGTTGATAGGATTAATCTAGGCCTATAATTTCACTATTTGTTTTCTTTTCACCCCATCTGTTTATATTCCTCTGTTCCTCCTTTTACATTTTCTGAATATATTTTAGAATTCTATTTTGATTCCTCTGTTGTTTTTTAGGTATACCTCTTTGTATTTTTTTTTCTTTTCTCGTATTTGATCTAGGAATTATAACATACATCTTTAACTTTTCATAGCTGACTTAGAGCTAATATTCTACCACTTCACATAAAATAAGAACCTAGTAAAGCACATAATTCCATCTACTGAGCCCTATCCTTTATTCTACAGCTGTCACAGTCCATCTACACATGCCATAAATGCCACATCATGTTATAATTTTTGCTTTAAACTGTCAGGCTTAATTTTTGTTAATGGAGAAAAGAGAGTTTTTTATTTATCCACATATTTACCAACTACAGTGCTCTTCAATCAAACGTGAGTATCCAACTTTTCATCTGGTATCACCTCCTTCAGCCTGAAGATCTCTCTTTAGCATTTCTTATAGTGCAGATCTGCTGCAATAAAATTTTTTAACTTTTATTTATCTGAAAATGTCTTCATTTTGCCTTCATTCTTGAAGGATATTTTCATTACTTATAGAATTCTCAGTTGATTTTTGTTTTTCCAGCACTTTAAAGGTGTTATACAGCCTCCTGGCCTGCACTGTTTTTGATAAGTAGTCAGCTATCGTTTATTATCATTGTATCATTTCTCAGGGTACTTTCAAGATTTTTTTCTTTATCTATCATTTCAACAGTTTGACGATGATATGCCTAAGTGTGATTTTCTTCTATTTATCTTGTTTGGAATTCACTGAGCTTCTTGAACATGCAAATTTATGCCTTTCACCAATTTGGGGAAATTTTCAGCCATTATTTCTCCAAAAATATTTGCCCCAATTTCTCCTCTCCTATACCTCTAGGACTTCATGAAACACATGTTGCTGAACCTTTTGATGCTGTCCTACCAGTCACCAAGTCTAGCTTCATTTTCTAAAATCACTTTTTTCACTTTTTCAGATTGAATAATTGCTACTGATCTATCAAGTTCACTGACTCTTTTATCTTTTCCCAATCTTCTGAAATCCTATCTAATAAATTTTTTATTTCAGGTGTCGTACATTTAATTATACAATTTTCATTTGGTTCTTTTTTCTAGTTTCCATTTTTCTGTTGCAGTTTTTTTTTGTCTGTGCATTCACTATGTGCATATTTTCCTTTACATCCCTGAGCAGTTACAACAGCTGCTAATTCCAATATGAGTCATATCAGGACCCATCTCATTGCCTTTTCACTTAAGTATAGGTCACATTTTTCTGGGTTTGTGCTTATGAGTGTCTAATAAATGTGGATTGTATCCTGGACACTACGAGTGATACATTTTTAGACCCTGGATCCTATTATGTTCTTCCGAAGAGTATTTACTTTTTTACTTAATGGGCAGTTAACTTGGCTGTACTCACTCTCCAAACTCTTTCTCCCTTGTGGTGGACAGCAAGTAAAATCTGTTTAGTTCTTTTAGCCTGTAAGATTTATATGCAGAATTTGGAGCACCTTCCACTATAAGGAGTACTTTATACTCTCTAACTTTCCAGCTCCTACAGCCACCCCAAACTCTGTGCTGTGATTTCTACCCAAGTTATTGACAGAGGCCTGCCCTCAGTGAAGGAGCTATGAAAAATGAAAAACTCACCTTGTGCCATTCTCATCTTCCAAATGTCAACATCCTCCAGTTTCTGCCTGCTGTCTGTCCTTCTACTGTGCCTTCAAATATTTTTATATCATTTTATATTTTTATATAAATATATGTATAATATAATTATACTTTTATATACATTTTTATATTCTGTCCAAAATTTGTCATTATTTGTGATAAAGGTAGTCTGGCACATGGTACTCCTCTGTCATTACTGAAAGTGGAACTCCTAAGAATTATTTTTAAAATTAGAAAACTAGAGGACTAAAAAAGTCACACTTGTCATGACTTATTTCTTTTTAATATTATATAGTTATAAAAATATTTTCTACAGCAGTCCTTTTTCTATTCTACTCTTTCTTTTATTAGAAAACAAAAGTATTTAGGAAATGAAAGGAGGGAGAAGAAAGAGGGGGATGTAGGGAAATGGGATAACAGGATGACAGTGAAAGAAGAGAAAGATTTATATGAAGAAAAATTGAGTCCCTGTCCTGGTATCTCATAAGCTAAAGTTTAGCGAATTAAGAAGAGAGATGTTGGAAAAATAAGGATGTACGTTCTGAAACAGATGCGACAAATGATATCAGCACATGATTACTTTCATAGAGAATAAAAGCCAAAATATGCTATAATGTTAGGAGATCATGAACAAACAGATGGTGCACACAAATTATAATACAAAATAATGACAAAAAAATACATACTCCTCAATACAACTTCTAACATCCCTCTTTTTTACCATGAGAACACACTGGAATATGGATTTTTTTCTTAAGTGCAATGTTTCCATAATAAAATCTTTAAAATATAATCAAACAAAAAGCATGACTAAAAACTCCAGACTTCTTACAAGCATTAAATTTTGTCCATTTTTATATAAACATAATTATATTTGAGAGAGGGTTTCTAAAATGCATGCTTTTGATCATCATCAAATTCCTTCAACTCTATATATGATGTGTACAATGGACAGTTCTTAGACACTAACAATTATTACTTATTTCATCATATCATTTTATTCTAATTCACCATTAAAACTGATTAAAAGTGAAATTAAATGTATTTCAAATTTCTATATAAATACAAATAAATAAAAATAAACAAAGATAACACTACATATATGTTCATTAAATTTAGAAATCCTTTCTAAGTTTGCCAGATCACTTTCTAAAGGATTACAATATCCTCCCACGTAATCAAAATTTTGGTTATTCTTTTGTTAAAACTTTTCCATACTCCATCTTCTATGAAATATTGAATCATTTGTTCTACCCCTACTGTTAATAGTACAAAGAAAACACCTGTTTCACAACAATGAATCTGTATTTCAAATTTGAAAACCACATTTGCTTTCTATCTTTAAAACTACATGAACTATTTTCAGATATTTTATTTGTGCCAGCCAGCTTCTGTTTCACACCTTCAATAAAACCCTAAACCTCACTTGGGTTATCTGATATTTATTATGTCATCAGCCTGTATTTGCATAGGAGTCACTACATAAAGTACATGAGAATTACATAACAAAGCTCACTTAAATCCTTCACATTTCCTAAAAAATCTAGGTCCTGAAGAGAACTCACTGCTGTGTCTCTGCTGCCCTCTACAGGAATGGTTCTTGGAAGACATTGAAAAAATAAATTATGAAAACCCAGACAGCAATACTGAACAATATGGAAAGTCACATCTATAATCAACTACATTTGTTAAATGTCTCAAAAAACAACATCACAAAGAGAAGTTATTGTTACAGCCTTTGATTTCTATCATGGTTTTCCTCCAAGTAGTTGAGTATGTAGTTATGCTATACACTAAGGAATACAACATAAGTACTTAAAAGAATTTGGGATCAGACTACATCAGTTAGAACTGCTATTTACTAGCTACATCTCCGTTCCCTTATCTATAAAATGGGGTTAATAATAACACCTACCTCACGTGATCAGCACTTGGTGAAGTGCCTCACACATAGTAAGAACTCAGGATTATTGTGTTGTTATTTATGTTATTATTGCTATTACTATTATTGACACAATAAAAAAATGGCCAGGACCACAACTCAGAAGCCAGAGTGTCTGAATTAGAATCCTGGCTTAGTCACCTAATATTTTATAACCATAGGAACATTACTTAATCTCTCTGTGCCTCCGAATCCTCATCTGGAAAATAGGGATGACTACGATAGCACCCACCTCACAGAGTTATTGCTGAGGTTTAAATAAGCTAATATATGTAGCAAAGCACTTAGAAGAGTGCCCCACAATAAGGAAGACCTCGTGTTAGTGCTATTGTCATTATAAGTTCAGGTGCCTTTACATAAGCACTAGTGGAACTCTGCTCTAGAGAACTGACAGAATCATGCTTATAGGCAGGACTGTTTCCTAAATCAATAACATCCCTCACCCCACCCTGGGCAAGGGATTCAAGATAGACCTGAATTATAATGAGTGCTTCCCACTGAGGTAAAGTATGGTTCTCCTGCAGAGTAAGTATCCACCCACCACGTATATTCCATTTCTACAAACACACACGAGAGGCAAAAAGTAATAGCCTCATGAGTTATATAAGGGAGGTCTTATTTCTGGAGAGCTAAGTAATAGTTTAAAAATTCCTAATTATGGTATAAATCTTCCCCCTCCAGTGTTATTCAACGCACATGGCTCATTTAAACACTGTAGTTGACTCTGTCGACGCCCTACTCATATCTCCTCCTTTATGTCTTCAGTGATGCTGGCTCTATTTCCAGCTTCCAGCACCTCCATTTCTTTGCCTCAATGCTTTTTCTGGCTGCTGGAATCCATTTTTCCCACCTGTGTAGTAGTCTGTAAGAACGAGGAAATACTCCCAATCCCCAGCTCCACCAAGGAGCAACCCTCAACCAATGAATGAATGGATCTGTGTATAAATACCTCAGGTTCCTTGACCCTCTGGTGGAATAATTCTGAGGCTCCCAGAGTTTTCCAGCAGTACTAAGCTCCAGGTGCCTACAATGGTAACTTGCTTGATAATGATCCCTGGATTGGCTGCTATCTCTTCCCAAGCTCACTTCACTACCAGGAGATGTTCTCAGGGCATGCTTCTATGGAAATTCAAAGACAAACAATGAACTACCAACAGAGGCAAGTCTACAAAAACTGTAGATCATATATTTTACTTTTTTCGACCTACTTGAAATATTGAATAAACAGAAGAGAATGGATTCAGGTACTAGTACAAGGAAGTATTAGAAAAGAAGTGCTGATGTGACTGCAAGATACTGTGCAGAAAGGATGAAGGTATATGAGTGAAAGCCTTCTAAGAGGGCGATGCCAAGATAGCATCAGCTAGAGAAGAGATTTATTGGGGGAAGCACCTGTGAGGCAGGAGTCAACGAGAGCTTTAAGACGACAACGCAGGTCTAACAACTCTGAAAGGAGGAGAAGGAAAGATGATTGGGTAGGAAGAATCTCAGACCATAGTGCAGCTATCGGAAATTTTGGCCAGGCCAATAGTAAGTCTTCGATCAAAATCACCCCTAGAGTGGTTGTGTGAGTTTCTCTCACAGCCCTGGCGTATTTAGTCAATGGTTGGGACCAGCCCACAGGAAGCATGGCCCCAGTACAAACACAATGGTAGATCCTGAAGGATGGCAGTTGGGACCATCAGTCAACTATGTTCCTTACAACACAAAATCTGAGTGCACATTTCCACAACTGCACTGTAGGGAATAATGATGCAACCTGACATTACCTCAGCAACTTGAAAAATGTGTCTAGAGAAAACCTTCCTCTTCTCCAAGGTTGTCCATTATCAATATTTACTACTGTTTTGCATATTTATAAACTTCACATAATGTAGTATCAAACTGTACCTATCTTTCAGCAAACTGGCTTACTTCACTTCCTCAATATTATCCATGATGATAACTATAGCTCTCTACTATGTAAATATACCACAATTTGCGTGTATTCATATAAAATTAGGTTACTTTCCAAAGTTTTTTCTCTTGTTAACAATGCTACAGTGAGTCTTGTATACATCTCCTTCCAGGCATGTACAAAAACTCCTCTGAGCAGTGGCTTTCAAACCTTTTTGGTCAAGAACTACAGTAAAAAATACATTTCATATTGTGACCCGACACACATATACTAATAAATCTAACTGAATCTAAAGTTTCACAAAAAATATTCTTACTAACTGCTATTCATTATAATGTTGTCTATTTTTATTCCACTATGTTTTCAAAAAGTCACTGAATCAATTATAGCACCCACTAATGGGCCATAAGCCACATTTTGAAAAAAATCAAGGATATTTACCTAAGAGTAGAATTGTGGGGTCAATCAAGTATGAACATCTTCAGCTTTACCAGAACTTACCAAATTACAAAATGGCTATATCAATTTACATTCCCACAGCAACTATTCCTATTGATCTATATTCCTGATATTAGGCATTGTCAGACTCTTTTTTTTTTTGGTAATCTGATGCATATGTGATATCTCATTTTTAATTTGCACTTCCCATACTACTATTGAGACTGAGCATCTTTTCACATGCTTATTAGCCATTCAGGTTTTCCTTTCCTATTCTTCACCTGATTTTCAATTTGGCTATTTGTCTTTTCCTTACTGGTTTGTAGAACTTCTCAATATATTCTTGATATTACTGTAAAATGTCCTTTGAAAAAACATTTTTAATGCAAGCAATATACTTACTTGGTTCAAAATTCAAAATAGCATACAAGGTTATACAGGGAAAACAGTTTCCTACCATTCCAGAGTTCATCCATATAAATACATATTCTTTCCATTTTTTCTACACAATTATTCTATATCCTGTTTTTGTCATTTAACAAAGTATTTTGAAGATTATTTCATGAGCACACAGATCTACACCTTTCTTGTACTTTAAAAACAATTTTTATCAATTTTATTGAAGTTATATCTTAAGCACACTAAATTACACACATTCCAAGTATTCAGTTTGATCAGTTTTGACATGTGTACACTCCTGTGAAATTATTACCACAATCAAGATAATAAACATTTCCATCACCCCCAGAACTTTCCTCGTGTCCCAGTGTAATCCATCTCTCCCCTCCACCCTAATCTAGTCAACCACTGACCTGCTTTCTGTCACTACAGAATCATTTGTATTTTTTAGAATTTTATATAAATAAAATCATAAAGTGTATATTCTGCCTCATTCATTTTAAGGGGCTGGGGCTAAACTGTGAAGGTTAAGTTACATGGACCTTGATTTTCAGGAAACGGGGAACCATCAGAAGTATTTCAATAAGTGAGTGATAAGGTCATAATTTTTATTAAGATAAATTTAATAAAAAGACATAAGCTAAGAAATTAATTATGAAGCAACTGAAACAATACAAACAATAGATGAAAGGGCCTAATTTGGGGCAGAAGTAGTGGAGATGTTGTAGAGGCCAAATCTGCATTACCTGGTAATGAAATAGAATCAGGCAGTGAAGAAAAAAAAGTCATTAACTAAAACCAAAAACACACAAAGAGGATGAGCTTGGGTTAGAAGGAAAAGAAAGGATATGACTTGGGACCTCTTAGACTTACACTAACTTTAGGACATCCACACAAAGATATCACCAGGCAGCTGGAAATCCATATGGCATTCAGGACAGCAAATGGGTTAGAGAAAGATTTAACAGTTATCAGTCTTTGGAAGAGAATGTAGCTTGAGAAGAAAATAAGGAAAATAATTAGGTCTTTGTTCCCACACGAGGAAGAGAAAAGAAGAAAAGGAGACAGAAGTTAAGGCCCTAGAGAACACCACTGTGATTAGGCAGACCACAAATCCAAAAGGATCTTTCCCATATTATAGGAATGCCTCTCAAAGTTCGCTCGGACAAATCCATTTTTTTAGTCACTTTTCAATGACAATGTAATATGTTGTGCTTTAATATACAAGTTTATTAATAAAAACAGGTCTTCTCTTTTCTATGACCACATCTTTCAAAGTTCTGCCCATTTGCATGCTTCCTCCAGTATAAGAAAGCAATCCAAGTAGATTCAGAGGCATTCAATCAACACCTGAATATTTCTGTGGCAAGGTTTCAATCACAGCTGCCTTGTTTACTACATAAGTAACTTGCCCACAGTCACATAGCTTTTCTAACAGTTTCTTTGTCTGAAAATTGGGCATAACAACATCTACCTCACAAAATTATTTTAAGGCTGAAACAGAAAATGTACTGCTATAAACTGAATGTTGAAACCCAATCATATGTTGAAATCCAATCCCTCCAAATTTCTTATGTTGAAATCTAACCCCCAATGTGGTGGTATTTGTAGGTGTGGCCTTTGGGTGGAGCCCTCATGAATGGGACCCTTATAAAAAGGCCCCAGAGAACTCCCTTACCCCTTCCCTCATGCAAGGACACAGTGAGAAGATGGCATTCTATGAACCAGGAAGCAGGCCCTCACCAGACACCACATCTGCCAGCACCTAGATAGTAGAACTTCCCAGCCTCCGGAACTGTGAGAAATAAATTTCTGTTGTTTAAGCCGCTCAGTCTATGGTATTTTTGTTATAGCAGTTCGAATGAACCTAAATGAACACCTAAAGCAACTAGTACAATATAAGGCCCAGTATACGTTCAACATATGCGATTTATTTCTCTCTTTTTCTCCTTAGAGGGAAAAGCCATTGACTGCTAGGTTTTCCTTTGTGTGGTTTTTTTTTAAATTATAAAATAAATATAACAAAGAAGAAAATAAACTTCTCCAATAATCCAACCACCCAGAGATATGCTGTTTACATTTTGGAGAACTACGCATGCTTGCCATTCACTTCTTACAACTATATATTTTATCATTCAAGAGCTACCCTGAAAAGTCTGTGTCATAATGCAATTTGTAATTTTAACATGGTATGAATTTCAGTTGCAAGGACTACAAAACCTGTGTGCAAGAGTTTCTCAGTTAGCTGGTAAGCCCAGCCAACCACCCAGCATTTCTACTCATGCAGCATTACAGTCTGTCTTATAGTCGTGGTTATTTACAGCAGGCTTCAAAGGATAAATACACCCTTGGTTCACAGAATATTTCCCCAAAAAACAAGCCAAGAAAAAAAGTTCTAAGAAACTGATTTTCCTAGTAAGAAAATTAAAGTTTCTGACAATTAAAATAATAAATTTTAAATTCAGTGATGGCAATAATCTATGATGAGGACAAATCCACCCTTCTTTCTATCCAAAACAACAAAAAGAAATACATGAAACTAACTTTATTGAATGTTTTATTACCTTATCAGTACAGAACCTGCTCATGAAATATCAGATAAAACTTAAAAATTATAGACAGGTAACCTGTGATACGAAGCTATGCACAGGAATCCCACCTGTCTCAATAGAAATGAGGTGCTTTAAAGATCAGGAACATGATGTAACAGGTAGTTCAGCCACTGAAGCAACCACTACAATAAGTAAATATTGAGAAACAACTCTAAGAAGCATGTTTTTAGTAAAGTGTGACAATAAGAAGAAAGTAAGATCATGCGATCACAGAAGTCTTTTCTTCCACACTGAAGAAGTTCATAGAGGTAATGGGTTATTAGCCCAGTCCATATCTTGAAAGGTCAACAGAAACGTTTAGGGCATGGCACAACACTTCCTGGTCTGGCTAGATATGATTTATTTCATGGCAGGTTTGGTGGCAGTCTCAGGACTCTCAGTGGTTCTTTGTGACCCCTGAATTGAGATTTTACAGCATATACAGGTTGATATTTCGGCTTTTTCTTTTAGCATTCTCTCATAAACATTTTTACCATAGCAACAATAAAAAGTCCTCAAAAACATAAATTTTAATGGTAGAAAAACATCCTAAAATATAGATATATTACAGTTTTCTTCATTTTTTATTGTGGTGAAATATACATAACAAAAAATTTGCCATATTAGCCATGTTTAGGTGTTACCTCAGAGGCATTAAGTACATTCACATTGCTGTACAACCACCACCACTATCCATTTCTAGAACTTCTTCCTCATCCCAAACAGAAACTCTGTATCCATTTAAACAATAACTTCTCTTACTCCTCAACACCTGATAACCTCTATTCTACTTTCTGCCTCCCTGAATTTCCCTATTCTAGGTACTGCATATGAGTGGAATTATACAGTATTTGTCCATTTATGTTCAGCTTATTTTATAACGTTTTCAAGGCTCATCCGTACTGTACCATGCATCAGAATTTCATTCCCTTTTAAGGCTGAATAATAATTTAAAAAATACAATTTTGTTTATACATTCATCTGTTGATAGACATTTGGGTTGTTTCCACCATCTGACCGTTGTGAATAATGCCGCTATGAACATAGATGTACAGTATCTGTTTGAGTCCCTGCTTTCATTTATTTTGGGTATAAATCCAGAAGTAGAATTGCTAGATCATATGGTTAATTCTATGTTTAACTTTTTGAGAAATGACCAAACTGTTTTCCACAGTGGCTGCACCATTTTATATTCCCACCAGCAATGCACAAGGGTTCCAATTTCTCCACATCCTCAACATTTTTTTTCCATTTATGGATAATAGCCACCCTAATGTGTATGAGGTGGTATCTTATTATAGTTTTGATTTGCATCTCCCTAATGACTAATGATGATTAGCATTTTTTCATGAGCTGGGTTGCATGAAAAGAAACCAGACAAAATACATGAAACAAGGGCTTTCAAGACACTGGACACCAGGCAAGAAGAACACTAATCCCTGAAAGTCCGTTAAGAACTGAATTGTACAATTGCCCCAGCTTACTTTCTCGAGAGAATTTCCAAACCACATAGTAGGGAAGGGGAACTGAGGTGAAGCCCGGTGGGCTCCCTGAAACGAAGCAATAGAACTGAGAGTCCAGGGAGACAAAAGTAGCTACAGTTCATAGGACAGAGTGCCAGAAAAGCCAAAGCTGCATAAAGAACCCATAATTCCCTTCAAGTACTCAGCAGAGTATTGATTGGCATGTGTATATAAAGAAACTATGCTAGTCCAGGAAAAGAACTATTCAGAAGCATTAGAAGATCAGTGCCTAGTACTCATACAGGGTCAGGAAAGAGTAGTTGTTCCTGCCAGCCAGACTGGAAAAACTCCCAATTCAGAGCATTACATAGAATATTCAGGAAGGTCTTGCTTCAGTAGTAGGACATAAGACTGAGCACTCCCCAGACCCACCTAATAAGTCATAAAGCAACATCCAAAAAAATTAAACTGTTTCCAAGTAACTGTACTCCAGAACAAAGCCCCAAAATATTTAAAGAAATTTTTTAAAATTCAGCACCACACAACATAAAATTCACAATGACTGGTATTCACTCAAAAATTTCCAGGCATGCAAAGAAGCAGAAACATGCAACTTATAATGAAGAGAAATATCAATCAACAGACATAGACACAGATATGACACAGATGATAGATTTACAGAAAAAGCCCTTAAAACGATTAAAAATATAGTCCAAATGTTCAAAACATCAAAGAAAGTATGATTGTGTTCAGGAGAGACATGGACAATATAAAAAGATTCATATCAAACTTTCAGAGATGACAAATACACTGGATAGGATTAACAGCAGATTGGACACTGTATTAATGTTAAAGATACAGCAATAGAAACCATTCAAAATGAAAGAAAGAGAGGAAAAAAATGAACATAGCCTTAGTGATGCATGACACAACATCAAGCAGCGTAATTAATATAATTAGTGTCCCAGACAGAAAGGAAAAGAGGAATCAGATAAAAAAAGTGTAGACTCGGGGCCACCTGGTGGCGCAGCGGTTTAGTTCGCGCTTGGCAGCCCGGGGTTCGCGAGTTCGGATCCTAGGCGCCTGCGGACGCACTGCCTGTCAGCCATGCTGTGGTGGCGTCCCATATAAAGTAGAGGAAGATGGGCACAGATGTTAGCCCAGGGCCAGTCTTCCTCAGCAAAAAGGGGAGGATTGGCAACAGATGTTAGCTCAGGGCTGGTCTTCCCCACAAAAAAAAAAAAAAGTGTAGAATAAAGGCAAAATACTTTCCAAATGTGATGAAAACTTCAAACCCGTATGTGAAGAAGAGAGTTTACACAGCAGATCTGAAACAAGTATCCTTAGAAAGCCCTGCCTGCAATACTGGTCCTTGCCTACCTCTGGGAACTTAGATCTTAGGAGGGTTCCACCATACCCTAAATGATAAGTGCCTAAACTATACCAACAATATGGCTTATGCTGAATACCTGTGTTCCTTCTTGAAATCTGAAATTTTGGTACATGCTAGGCAGAAACTACCTACATTACCAACCCCCAGTAAAAACTCTGGGCACTGAGTTGCTAATGAGCTCCCCTGGCAAACAACACTTTACACATGCTGTCAAAACTCATTGCTAGAGAAATTAAACATACCCTGTGTGACTCTAGTGGAAAAAGACTCTTGGAAGATTGCTGATTTCACATTGTATCTTCTCATTGTAATAAATCATATCTGTGAGTATAACTGTATGCTGAGTTCTGAGTGCCTTTCCAGTGAATTACTGAACCAAGGGGTGGGCTTAGGGACCCCTGACACACCAGAGATCCAATAAGTTTGACAGACTCCAAGCAGAAAACCACACCTAGGTATATTACAATCAAACTGCTTAAAACAAATGAAAAGGAGAAAATCTTAAAAGATCAAGAATGAGAAGGGGGCCGCCGGGTGGCACAGCGGTTTAGTTCGTGCTTGGCGGCCTGGGGTTCGCGAGTTCGGATCCCAGGTGCCTGCCAACACACTGCTTGTCAGCCATGCTGTGGCGGCGTCCCATATAAAGTAGAGGAAAATGGGCACAGATGTTAGCCCAGGGCCAGTCTTCCTCAGCAAAAAGAGGAGGATTAGCAACAGATGTTAGCTCAGGGCTGGTCTTCCTCACAAAAAAAAAAAAAAAAAAAAAAAAACAGAATGAGAATACCTTCAGGCTTTTTGACAGCAACTCTGGAACTATAAGACAGTAAAGCAATGCCTTCTAAATTCTGAAGAAACATTATTTCCAACCTAAAATTCTACATAAGTTTTCAATAACATATCAAAGTGTGATAAATGCATCTTCTGACATGCCAAGTCTCAAAAAATTATCTTCCATAAATCCTTTCTTGGAAGCTACTGGAAGATGTGTTCAATCAATATGATAGTGAAAACCAAGAAAGAAGTAGACATGGAATCCAGGATGAAGTTGCTTCACATAGGACAGAGGTAAAGAAAGATGGTGGCAACATCCACAAAGCAGAGAGGACACTGAGTTCAAACCGGAGCAGCTAGGAAGTTGTGGGAAAGAGTTCTCCAAGAAAACTCAACTGATAGAATGCCTGCTATGTCTGAAAATCTTACCGAGAGAGCTAAACAATGGTGAAGTTTTATCAATGTTTTATCAATGATAAGTCAAACTAGGCAAACAAAAGCCCAAAATATTTAACTCCAAGGAAAAGTTGTGAAGGAAAAATAATCATAACTAATATTTGCCTTTGTTATGAATATTATTTATTCACAATTATGTAATGCTGAATATTAATCTAACAAACCATCACACATCTCTATCCTGGAAGAACGGAAGGATGGGAAAAGTTCAATATGTGGCAGGTGGTGGGAAATGGGTGAGAAGAGAAGTCAATATTTACCCATGTTTAGAAGTACATTATAAGCACGTTATTTAGAGACAAGGAGGTAACGAACAAAAGAATCCACTGAGAATCAAAGGGTTGTCCCTGAGGAAGGAGTTAAAAACAAAAGACCAAAAGGCTATGAGTAACAAATGTCATCAACACAATGAAAAATTTTGAAACAGTTTGTTCTTACCTTAGGATACTCAGATAGCTTCTCTTCACTTGTCAAAGAAGGACTGCTTACACAAGAAGCACAGTCCGATATTTCCACAGCACTCTCATCATCTTCAAATTCTTTACATTCACTACTATCTTCCCTGTCACTGTCAATCTCCCAGTCAATAAACTGTGGTTCATCTAAAAAATACAATTTTAAACTTAATTTTATTTATCCTTAATATTTTTAAATCTATTTTTTAATTCTCAGTAAATAAAAAGATCCATGTTGCTGAATAATTTTTTAAAAATAAGTTTAAAGACAGTGAAAAGTATATTCTTACTCTTATCTCCAGTTATCCTATTTCTCCTCTTACCCCCAACCCCAATTCTCTGGTTTTATTAGTTGTTTTTGTATCCTTCTACAGTAAACAGGGAGTATCCTCATTCTTTTCCACATCACAGGATTCCATTGCATAGTTGACTCATAGTTTTTATAATCAATCTTCTATTTATAAAGATTTTTTCAAGAATTTTCACCCCCAATTTTTTCTACAGATTTCTCTCATCAGTAAGGAAACAACTAAAGTAAACTTAGTTTTTAGTTTACTCATAAGCATTATTTACCTAGATGCTACTTTAGCAAAATTTTAATCTGAAAGTTAAATTATTTTCTTATATTAACCAAATGTACTGACTCTAATCTGCTATGCTTAAAGAAATGAAAGTAGTTATTTAGGATAAATTAATCTCTGACACAGGGCATATAACATAATCTTTCCTACAGTACAAAGGACAAGTATTCCCTCATAGCTACCAGCAACTCAGAGAGCGAGTAAGATATCTTGGCCCTGCTTCAGAGGTCTGGTAGCAACAATCTTACTTCCAGATAGAAGTAATATTAAAAATAAAAAAAAACTCACTAGCTTTAGTACCTGAAGGGAATTCAAAATAAAAACCAAAAAAAAGGAAAAATTAAGTATTCTTTAATCTGATACTGTCGTTCCAAAAGATGAGGTAAAAGTTCACTATGATTACAAAAGACTGGAGGTGAGACCAGTATGAAAGAAGCAGATGCTCAATGGGCAATTATTCCCCATTCCTAATATCACATTTACTCACGGAAGCCAGGCAAGGAAATGCATGAGAAATTCTCCAGGTTGCTGAACCATCACAGCAGGAAGTCACAGAAAGACAGAGGAGGAGCACAAGTGCTCTCAGAGCTACTGCCACTGCTACCAGTACCATACATTTTTGTAGCATTCATTCATTCATTCATTCAGTAAAATCAGTACCTACCAAGGGCCTAATAAGCCATTCTAGGCACTCACAATACAAAGAAAAAGAAGGAAAAATATAGGAGAGAATGCAGAACACTGTTCCTACCCTGGAGAAGCCCACAGATGAACAACACTTATACTGCAATGTGATGAGTGCTACAAAATGATATACCACAACCAAGACTAACAAGACCTATCATTTGGTCACAATTATTTTATGGAGCAGGCAAGACAATTACTGTTAGACTAAAATTTGCATTTTATAGATGAGGAAATTGAGTCTTCAAAAAGTTAAGAAATTTTCCCAAAGTTATATAAAAGACATATCAAAGGGAAAAAAATTTTTAATAAGAAAAATATTTTGACAATTTTAACTCAACACTCTTCCCTCTCAATCTCAATTCTGGGGCTTAAGGCCCAGAGACTGAAATCCAATATGGGTAGAAGAAGGTCTGGGAATATTGTTTTTAAAGCTCACCTGGTAATTCTGATAAGCCAGGTCTGGTAAGCACCAGAACAGTGTTCAAGCACACAGCATTGAAGTTAGACATCCCTGGCTCTAATATAAACTGGCATACTTACTAATCATGTGACTCTGGGCAAGTGTCTTGACTTCTCTAAATCTCAATTTTCTTCAGTAAAACAAGGATACTTACCTCACAGGATATAGTAGACATCAAAGGAAATAACATACATAATATCCACAGGATAAAACAAGAACTTGATAAATGGTAGTTAAAAGTAAAAAGGTAGTAAAAGTAAAAAAAATTCCACTATTCTTAAGTGGAATTTTGGAACCTATTGAGTATCTCTGTTAATAGAAAGGACATATACAGCTTTTATTTTTTTTAATACCAGCTTTATTGAGATGTAATTCACATACCATTCACCCACAAATTCACCCATAAAAAGCACAGTTTTTAATAATGAAATTATCTTCTGAGATGTGTGATGACAAACCAAGAGTTACATAGCAATGAATTTCATTTAATATGGTTGAATTAACAATACAAGCCCTGTGAGCCTATGTATAACCTTAAAATACCACTTCACCTGGTTATTACTAAAATGTCAATTGTAAGACAGCATACAAAGTGGCCAAAAGAATGTAATCACCTTCCACAGGAGCTGTGTGCACAAACTTAACTTTGACTAAGTAACTAACATAAACTATCAAGGCAAGAGTTTTAAAAGTTGAAGCTTATTTTAAAAGCATTAAGACTTTTAAATACTCTAGATGAGCTACATATTTTAAAATTTGTAAAAGAACATGATTTCCATAATTCTAAGTCTCTGGTTCTAAACTGCGGGTGATTTTGTCCTACAGGGAATATCTGACCACATCTGGAGACATTTTTGGTTGTCACAACTGGGGCTGGGGTGCTACTGTCACCTGGATAGAGGTCAGAGATGCAGCTACACCCTACAACGCACAGGAAAGCCCCCCTCCTCCAACAAAGAATTATCTGGCTCCAAATGGCAATAATGCCAAGGGTGAGAAACCCTGTTTTAAACTGTCTAAAACACAATACAATAAAAAGTTTCATCAGAAGAGAAACTTGTTAGTAAGTTATTACAGTTCTACTACACATGGTTTTCATAGCATTTACATATTACATGTCATAGCATTTACAGGTAGGCAAGAAGGCATATGGGTGTAGCATTATTAGCAGTAGTTGAGAGCACTGGCTTTGTTGTCAAAGAGACCCAAAGTGGAATCCCAACCAATTCTAACATGTTCAAGCTTAAGCTGTTAACTATAAAAATAATACTGGTAATACCTATCTCTGGAGCTGTTATGAGAAATATTAAGTGAGAAAATGTTTCTAAAGAGCTTAGTATAGAGACTGGGACTCAGTAAGATCATAATCAATGCAAGCATTAGAAAAGGAATGTAAGTTTTTTCTAATATTGAACCCAATATATAACAGAAACTGGATTTCTTACGAAATTATCAATTTACCTTCACTGGCCCCATCTTCCGGACATAAAATATTCTTGTTACAAAATCTCTCTATTCTAGAACCATGTCCATTATCTCTCTGTGGTTTAAAAAGTGTTTTATCTTCATCTGACAGATCACTTCCACTGGAACTCCATGTTATATCTGTAAGCCCACTGGTACTCTTAGATGTAATAGTTTCTGTAAAAGAAAAAAAAAAAAAAAAATATATATATATATATATATATAAACAATCAACTGATTTGGTTACTTATCAGAATGAGATTTTACATGTTACTTTGCCAAAATCACAAATACACAAATTTCTGATGATAGTGGAAGCAATATCTTACGTCAAATCTTCCTGCATAAAGTTCTTTGTGGAACCTAGCTAACAGTCTTCAAATTAAAGCCAAATTACAAAAAGAAAAAGAAGTAGAACTGAGTGAGATAAATTATAAAAGACAAGGAAAATGACTGGAGCACAAATGAAAACTCAAAAACAAATCCTTGAAATAATTATAGAGCTCTAACTTTCCAGAATATTTGATGAAACCAAAAGAAAAAACACACAGAACAAACCACAAAACCAATACCAAAGAAAAACTGAATATTACATTAGAGATAACGTCACAATATAACGGTGGCACAAAAACAGTGAATGCTCCACTTTATGTTGATCAGGAAAGGAGGATTCACTGACAAAATGATGTCTGGAAAAACAGCACTTACGAAGGCACAAAAAACATAAAATAATAATAAACATTTACTGAACACTTACTCTGAGCCATGAACATCTAGAATTACTAAAGTTACCCATCCTTCAAAATATAAAATCAAACTATTCAGAATAATCTAAGAATCTAGATTGATTTAAACAGCTAATAAAACTAAGCTATGCATTTAGTTGCAAAAGACATTAACAATCTCTTTCACTATTATGCATCTGGAAAAGTAAATCAAAAAGGAAGAGGTGGAATGCTACAAATTGAACGTTCATGTCCCCCTAAAATTCACATATTGAAACCTAATCCCCAGTGTGATGGTATTAAGAGGTGGGGCCTTTGGAGGTAATTAGGTCATGAGGGTGGAGGCCTCGTGTAAAGAATTAACACCCCATAAAAGAAGCCCCAGAGAGATCCATGGCCCCTTCCACCATGTGAGGATGCAGCAAAAAGGCACTGTGTGAACCAGGAAGCGAGTTCTCACCAGACACCAAATGTACTGGACTCCCAGCCTCCAGAACTATGAGAAATAAATTTCTTCTGCTTGTAAGACACCCAGTCTGTGGTATTTTGTTTTAGCAGACTGAACAGACTAAGACAAGAAGTAAAGTTATCACCATTTTCAGATTATATAATGAATTCATGGAATTCATAAACCTATGAATTATAGGCACTTAACAATTTATATAGGTAAAACCACTACCAGGAATTTATTAGTCAATAATTCACTTCATTTACTGAAAAGGGGAATTTGGACACAGTAACAGACATGCAGAGAGAGAGGACAATGTGAAGAGACACATGGAGAAGACAGCCCTTTACAAGCCAAGGAAAGAAGCCTGGAGCAGATCTTAGAAGGAACCAATCCTGCCAATACCTTCATTTTGGACTTTTAGCCTCCAGGACTGTGAGAGAAGTTTTTATTGTTCAAACCACCCAGTTTGTAGTAGTTTATTACGGTAGCCCTAGCAAACTAATACACCTAGGATGTTAAGATGAGGAACAGAGGAGGGTCTGCCCTTAAAAAACCCATGGTCCAATGGGGAGAAAAGCAAGTCAACAAATAATAATAAAAAAAAGGTAGTAATGCCTCTCAAGGAGCAGAAGATTTCTGATCTCAATAACAAAGATTTTGAGAAAATATTTTGCAGAGTATTTCAGGAAAAAATTTTAAAAATTAAAATTAAAAAATATTTCCTTTTGGGGCTGGCCTGGTGGCATAGTGGTTAAGTTTGCACACTCCACTTCGGCAGCCCAGGATTTGCGGGTTTGGATCCTGGGCACTGACCTACACACCACTCATCAAGGCATGTTGTGGCGGTGTCCCACATACAAAATAGAGGAAGACTGGCACAGATGTTAGCTCAGACCCAATCTTCCTCACCAAAAAAAAAAAAAAAATTTTTTTTCCTTTTTATTTCACAGTTTCATTTTGTTTGGTAAATACATTTTTTTTTAAAGTTCTGCCTTTTTAAGAAAATCACTACCTACAAAGGTTCCAGTTTCTTTTAATTTCAAGTTTTTATCTTGCTCCATCTCCCTTGAACCTTCTGGTAAGACCCTTTGCCAACATTCATTTGCTCACTTCTCCCACCCCTTCCCGTCTCCTCTATTTCTCCCCTCTTTAGGGGATGAGGAAATAGAGACATGGTGACATGTGTCTGCCTTGTTTGCACACTTTGTTTCCCAGCTCTCCCACCTCCCCTTCTGCTTCCTAGCTCTCATAAAAATATTACTTCCACACTCTAAAATTTTTGTTAACAACCTATCTTAAACTAATAGTTTAGAAGCTACTATTTTAAAAAGCACCAGTTCTAGGAAATGCCTTGAGTCCCTTTTTCTATCAATTTCTATTTGTAAGATTTTGTTAAATTATTAACAATAATTTCTTGCCTTAACAAGCTGCTTATCCTGTAAATAAAGTAATTACACAACGATACAAGCTCTTTCAGCCTTTCTGAATATATCTGTCATTCTACAGAGCAGAAAAAGTACAGCAGAGTGGGTCAAATATATATTGGCATGCAGAAATCATCCCCAAAGATCCTTTTGTAATTAAATACAAGGTAGCAGCTTAATATTTCTTTCTCTCTCCAAGGTGAATTTGACTATACTTAAAATCTCCAGAAAAAGACATAAGCCACATCTATAAAAAAAAATACTATATTCTCCATACAGTATATTATGACAGTTTAGAGATCAGAATTAAACCGATCTTTGAAAATCACAGCATTTGGCACTAATAAGAAAAAAGTTAAATTCTGCTGTTCCATCAGAAGATTACAGTATTACAAAAAGACGTGTGCCAGTCTGTTTTATAATACAGTGTTTTAGAAATTAAAAAAAAAGTCTGGGAAATTTTATCTTTCATTTGCATAAAAAGAACTCCCTTAAATGTTAGTGAAATAATAATATAGCTTAAAGTGTTTAGTCTTTTATTCGCAGAAAGTTTTCCAGCTGCAGAACTTTGAGCTGGCTCTCACACAGCTCTTTTTGCCATCAGACAAAACAGCAATTGCTGCCATCAATTAAGCACCTACTAAGTGTAAGCCTTTGAACTAAGCATTTTTTTTCTTGAGGAAGATTAGCCCTGAGCTAACATCCGTTGCCAATCCTCCTCTTTCCGCTGAGGAAGACTGGCCCTGGGCTAACATCTGTGCCCATCTTCTTCTACTTTATAGGTGGGACGCCTGCCACAGCATGGCCTGACAAGCAGTGTGTAGGTCCGCGCCCTGGATCTGAACCTGCAAACCCCGGGCTGCCGAAACAGAGTGCACAAACTTAACCACTATGCCACTGGGCCGGCCCCTGAACTAAGCATGTTTATTCCTTTTTTTTAAGCTCACTATAACCCAATGAGGCACACGTTCTTATGCCCATTTTCCAGACACAGAAACTGAGGTTCAGCATGTTTAGATTGCTTTTTCCCAAGATCACACAATCAGGACACAGTCAGGACACCGTGGGGCCAGATGAGATCCCTGAAGTCTCAAACCCCCACTCTTCCTGCCCGCACACAGGGTAACTGAGTGTGGCAGCAGAGCCAACAGCCTCCCTGATATACACCCCTTCTTCCTTCTTACTAACAAACCCCAATTTTATTTCAGCAGCAACATAAATGTTTAAAAATTCTTAATTTCACTGAAGTCTCTTTAGTGAAGTTCACCCTATGTAACAGGTTCCAGCCAAAGGTAGAGGTCCTGGGGAGGGAATTCTTTCCCAGAGGAAAAGTTCACTTGGAGAAAAACCTCAGAGCCTACACTGGACAATTCAGCTTCTACCTCATGACCACAGGAACAAAACCCATGCTAAGGCTGCAGAATTCAGGATGAGTCTGGCCCCCTGGACTTCTTGTTGCAGGAGAGAAATTCAGTCCACTTCTTCAAACATTATAATAGAGTTTCTAACTATTTGTAATTGAAAGCCTTCCCTAACTAATTCACCAAGTAAGAATTTCATTACCTGAAGTAGTATAGTCCTTATGTCATAGGTCATAAATTTATTTCCCAAATCAGATTTTTTTAAAAAACCCTGGAGCTTACTGGGCTCTGCTGGTAACAGTAAATGCAGGAAGAACACACACAAAAATTTTAATAATTTCCTACAGGAGGCAGGAAAAATGGGGTAGATGGTACAAAGATGAGAGAGAGATTTCTCAAAAAATACCATTTTACATTGTTTTGATGTTTTTTAACCAAGAATATATAGTCTATTCAAACTACGTAAATAACTTTTTAAAAGAAAGCAGATAAAGAAGGACATATTAGCCTTATACCTTTTCTGTCAAGAAATCAACAAAATATTACCTTTCTTGGGCCTAGGAGATAATTCAAGGTGCTGTTCCGTAACAGTCTTCTTTTCAGCTGTTGACTGCAGGCAGATAACAGTAATAATGTAGTAATTTATGTGACAAAGGCTAAAAACCAACAATGTTTTGTAAAATACTCAAAACCTTAAACTACACCCTCCTTAACATATTCCTCTCTGTTTTCCTTTATATATTTACCAATAAGTATTCTTAAAGCACATACCCCTCATATACTTATAAATGTATTTTTATATTTTTCCAGGATCTAAACAGACAGCTGTCAAACCTTTAGAGTTTATAACAGTATTCCTCTGTATTGTATTTCAAAGTTACCACATACACAAAAATTAACCAGAATATCTCATTGCCAAAATATTCTGAATATATAAGCATTTCATAAATATACTTCTTGTGAAGAGTAGGATGTTCAATGGTCTCATCTTACAACACTCTCAGTATGTATCCTTCATTTACAAACAAGAAGGTACAAAGGTCCTACATGGCATAAAGAGGTGAATACTAACTTGCCACAATTATTAAAGGAATTCAAGAATGATGAAAAAAAAAGTAATGCACCAATGACAGTGTCCTGAAAGAAAATAAGGAAAGGAATTCCAAAGAAATAAAATTACAGTGCCCTGAACACTCAGGAATCTAGGATTTATCCTTCAGCATTCAGGGAAAACGATTTCACAACTACTTTACCAGAGTCCCAGAAGTGTCCTGAAATCCTTCTCCACACCTGAGCCAGGCTTCAGAGAGGGAGGCATCTGCCCCCACTGTCCTGAGACCTGCTCCTCTGAACTGCAGTGGACTCCCTCCCGGAAAGGATGAGTAGTCTATATTCCAGTTTCTTTTTCTCTGTAAGGATGGTTTAAAAAAAAAAAAAGTCAACTTCATTAAATAGACATTAAGTTGACAATTAACAACGTAGAACCCCAGGAATGGCAACGGTGAAGGCATAGTTTTTTAATGTCTCTGAATCCCCATGTAAAGAAAGAGCAACGAGATAGCAAAACCAAAAGTGCATAGACAACACTTACAACTAACAAACTACAAAATACAAACAGGTGAGGACAGATAACCAACTCTCCAAAGTCCTGCATGGTATCATACCTTAGAGGAAAGAAGCCAAGAGGAGCAAGGGAGCAAAGGAGGACCTGAGCACCTGGACGTCTGAGGCTCACCAGGAAGTGGAACAGGTGACCCGAGAATGGTCCCTGGAACAGAGTGAGGACAGGGTTCCACCCCCAAGATCCAAAGGGTGGGGCAGTCTAGGACACTGCAGACCTGTCCACCAGGACGACCTTCCTGGACAGGGCCCCACATTGACAAAGAAACTCCTGGGAATGGAATTCACTCAGCAGCACAGGGATAACAGAGACAAAGAAAAGAAAAGGTCCAGATGGAGTGGTGGAGGGGAGCAGAATCAAAAATATATAAATAACAAAGAAATAAGTGGCCATATTTTTGCAAAGTACAAGGAAACAATGGAAGTTATAAAAATTATCTTGAATCCTGCCTCCTTCTAAAAATTCAGAAAAACTATAACATAAAAATAAGCAAAAGAAGAGGATCAAAGCCAAATCCCATGCAAAGTTATTAGAAAAAAGAAAACAGAGCAGAATAACATCCCAAAACACAGAGAAAGCACATCAAAGACATGCCCGTAAAACAGAAAAAACTGTAACCTACTATTTCAAAACAACACAAGACATTGAGATTATAAAAATTCAGAAATGAAGTAGAAAGTAGAATAAAATAAAAAATCAACTCAGAAAAAAGGAAGAAACCCAAGAACAAGTAGATATTACAGATAATATCTTAAGAGAAATAGAAGGTAATAAGGAGGAAATTTTAAAGTTCACCCAACTGCAATGAAGAAAGAGTAAAGGGATTCAACAGAAAGAGCAATCGAGTCTCTCTAGGGATCCAACATACAAATAGGAATCCCTAAAGAATAAAACCAAAGCAGTGGGACAGAACAAATACTAAAAACTACAATTCCAGAAAAACGTTCCTGAAATTTTTTTTTAAAAAAAGGAAGCTACATATCGAAGCATACCACATACCCAAAAACATCAATTCAGAAGCAATCAAAACCAAGATATATCTTAGTAAATAGGCTTTTAAAAAAATCCTTGAGCATCTAGAAAAAAGAACAAATGACTTACAAGTGAATAAAAATTACATTATAATCAGATGTTGACAGCAACGCTTTATGCCAGAAGAAAAGAGAGTAACATATTTAAGATACTCAAGGGAAGAAAATATGAGCCAAGGAGTTTATATCCAGCAACAGTGATAATACTGACTTATTTTCTCCAAGCTTTTTTGTCTTGTGTCTTTTTACAAACGTCTACAACAGACATGCATTCATCTCATAAGTTTTTAAATTTGCATTTTACTTTAAGGAAAATTTGCACTAAGAATCAAATTAAGGTCAACTACTACAAGTTCTTCACCTAATCAGAAATAAAACCCTTCATCAGTATCACTGTACTTTAAAAAAAAATAAATTAAGATTAAAATATACCATTAAAATTTCCTTAACTAGGAAGAAGGGAACAAATTCATAAAAACAAATTCAACCATAACACAGATGATATTTTAACATTTAACAGCTCTAAGCACATTCCCTCTTATGTAGAAATTCCTATGGTGGAGGCAGGACTGCAAGAGGAAGAGACATCTATCCTCAAGAGGGTGTTTACCCTCCAGTGCTGTATAGTTTCCCCTGACAGCTCTGAAGAAGTTCACTTAGTTATCTAGAACAGTAAAGAAAGTGAAAAATATTTGGTCTATTTAGAATCAATATTTTTAACTTCAGAATACCACTTTAATGCATTAAATCAGCCCAGGTCAGCTCTTTAAAGAAATGGGTAATTCTAGGGATGCGATAGGGAAGGACAAGATGAGCCTGAAATATTTTGGACCAGAGAGTAAGAAAGTGCTCCAGAAATACTGAGAACATGTCAAAAGGACACATGAGCCTGCATGAAGGGGCTCTCCCTGGCCAAATGTGGGACATTCCCACATCAAATAAATAATGACGGTAGAGGATTATAACCTTATGAATGTAATAAGAATATGAGTCTACACTGATATAAACAAACAAATAAATGATGGATTTACAAAATCACAAATGAATGCTAAAACTAGTGGATGAAAGTTTGATGATGAAGAGGATATTTACACGGTCAAGAAGCATCTCCCCAAAAATTATTAATTTCTTAATTCCAAAGGGAAAAATAGTAACTTTACAGTGGAAAAACCTGTCAGACACCATCTTAATCAAGTGATCAATGCTGATGTCAACCAACATCAACTGCCTCTTGCTATGAAGCACTGAGAAGAACACAAAACAATCTCTCTGCTCTTCCTACCATAAATGTATAACCTCCATCTAAACAGAAGAAAATACCAGACAAATTCAAAATAACTGGCCTGTACACCTCAACAACGACAGGGTCAAGAAACACAAAGCAAGTCTGAGGAACTGTTCCAGATTAACAGAAGACTAAAGAGGCATGAAAATGACATAAAATGTATGATCCTGGATTGGATCTTGGACCAGGGAAAACAGGTCATGATTAGGCAAGTGATAAAATTTGAATATGAACTGCTGATGAGATAATAGTATCGTAGCAGTTTTTAATTTCCTATTTTTGTAATTATATTATGCTTATGTATGAAAATGTCCTAATTCTAGGAAATAAATATTTAGGGGTACTATGTCTCCCAATTACTCTAAAACAGTACAGAAAATAATTAGATACACATATGCAAAAAGAAGGAGAGAGAGAGGAAGAGCAGGAGGGGGAGAGAGAAAGAGGGACAGATAGAGAGAGGCAGATAATAATAAATTGGTGACTCGAAATAAAGGATTGTATTAGTTTCCTTGGGTTGCCGTAACAAATTACCACAAACTCAGTGGCTTAAAACAAAATTATCCTCACAATTCTGAAGGCTAGAAGTCCAAAATGAAGGGGTTAGCTCTTCTGTAGGCTCTGGGAAAGAACCTTTCAATGCCTCCTTCTCCCAGCAATCCTTAACACTTCTTCCATCATTCCAATCTCTGCCTCCATCATCACCTGGCATTCTCTCCTGTGTGTATCTCTGTACGTCCTCTCCTCTTCTTCTAAGGACACCAGTCATTGGATTTAGGGTTCACTCTAATGCGGTATGACTAATTACACCTCCAAAGACCCTTTTGTCCAAATAAGGTCACATTCTGAAGTTCTAGGTGGACATGAATTTTGAGGGAGACACTATTCAATCCACTTATAGTTCTACTATAAGAAACTTCATTATACTATTCTTGCAACTTTTCTGAAAGTTTGAAGTATTGTCAAAATTAAAAGTTACCCCGCACAAAAAAACCCCACAAAATAACTAAATAATCTCAGCCAGAAGAAGAGGAGAGAAATAGTCAATTCTCAATATTCCTCATTATTTGCAGTAGTCAATGTTCTATAAAGTCACCACAATGAATTAGCAAATACTGAACCATTGCTCCTAGGAGAAATACAGGGTTGGTTCCTGTCAATATATAACCTTATTTTATGTGTGTTTTGGCTTAGACACCTTATTTAATATATATTGCTGATTCCTTAACATTGAACTCATGGCCCACAGCACTACAACTCATGCCTGAACGAAGCACACGTGTTTTCTTATCTAACACATTTTCTCCATAAGGCACATCACAGCTGTCCTGTGTTTAGGGACAGACAGCACTTCAGCACTATGCACGGGGGCCATTTTAAACAGTGAATCACCAATGTAGAGCACAAAAATATGAAAAACATGGCAATAAACAGATCAAGAAAAGGACACTTGTTTACAGTGTGAGAGCTGGAACAAGCAGGTAGAGTGAGGCCTTGCTCACCCTCAGCTGGGAACACATGTGTCAGGTTACTCAAAGTTTTCCCTGCTCCACACATGGCTGCAAATAACTGTAAAACTACCACAAGTACCGATTTGGGGATTACAAATAAATTTGAACAAGTAGGTAAATTCATAAATACAGAACCTGTGAATAATGAGGATCGATTACCCTTTGAATGGAGCAAACTTTTAGAAGGAAGAAATTGAAGTGGTTAAATACAAAAAAGTTAAACTCTGCTTCATTGCTTTACTATCCACATCTGCCCCTCACAGACCACTTTTCCTTCTTATTGCTATTCTGCTCAATTTTTCCTTTCTTTAGGTATATCATGCTTATGTATTTTATTCATCTTAAAACTTAACACCTTACAAAACTAAATGCATGCCACTATACTTCTTTGGGCTACTCCTCTTGGGAAGAAGTGAAAATTTCTAAATATTAATTGTTTGGGGTATCATTTAATAAATTTGGGGGGGAAATCAGATGTCTAACAGAATGCAAAAGGGAAGTTTTCTTGGATATCTGAATAAATCCCAACGGCTCAAGACAAATACTTGAAGAATGTCAACACGTTTCCACCCAGGAATTTACCTACATTAAGGAGAAACAATGACTCAGTGGCCCTCAAGTCTGAGGAACAGATGTAAAGTTTTAACCAGGTCAGCTCGTTAGCAGGCGCTGTGATGCTCAGAGCCCATTCTATCAAGTCTTTGTCCATTTGTTTTTTCAGGGGGTCTTTCCTGCTCTCAGGCAATAGAACATTTCTCAGACCTGTCACTCATTGCTTTGGTTACATGTGGCTTGTCCTTTTCTTCTCTGGAGTTCATCCATACTCAGATTCTTTAGGGACTAGAACTCTCTAATTTAATATAAATGATAGAAATCTAACGTTCTCACCTGCAGTCAGTCAGTAAACATGTACTGAGTGCCCACTGCATGCAGACAGTCTGCCAGACCACAGGGAGACAAGATGAGCAAGAAAGATCCTGGACTCCTGCAGCTCAGGCAGTGGTGACAGAGACCTTCCCACAAATCTGATGACATGAGAGCCTGAGCCCAAGTTCAGATACCTACTAGCCGGCTTTCAATCTCACTTTTTGGTCTTCCCTTCCACTCTCCCAGCCAATTTGGTCTACTTCACACTTGCTGCTGCCAACAGAGCCCGTACATTTCCACCACCACACCTGCATCCGTGGCACCCTTTGCCAGAAATCACCTCTCCACTCCCTTTGGTCTCTCCAACTCTGCCACAGATCCATGCTTATCCCTTCCATGAAATATCCCTCAATGCTTCAACTTACATCCCTCCTTCTGTGAAGCCATCCTGTTTCCTGCCCACTCTACTCCTTCCAACAGAACAAGCAAGGGGAAGTCGTGTGCCAAATTCACCTTATGCCCCTCAGTGCACAGCACTACACACACATACACACACACACATTACTTATTAAGTGACTGCTGAATGAATATGTAAATTACTTGAATATTACCACACTTGTCACAAGAATTAAAATTGGTTCACAGATGCTGATGATATCTAAAGTAAACCAGACAGTAAGTATAAGCTTAAGGGGGAATTCAGCATACCTCATTTCCATTTTGTCCTTTTATTATAATAACACATTTATTGTAATAACACATTTATTGCCACAGCTCTCTTTACACTGTTAGAAATCATGGATATTCCTCTCTCTACAGTGATTACTCAGCCATAGAGCAGGCGTTTACAGTGGCAGCTTCACTTGACTACCTAGCCTTCTCACCCATCCACCTTTCTGTTTCTAGTGACAAAACACACCCTCATCACACCACAGTGTAAGGCACCCAACCTGGCCAAGGTCAGCCACAGGACATCAGCCTGGCCACACTGACTGGTCCAGGGATCCATGAGACCCAAGTTGAGTCAGTCAGAGGCTCTCCTCAGGACTTTTCTAACTGGGGCTACTGGAGAAGATGCTCTTCTTCTCAACTTGGCCAAAGATATGACCCCAAAGCAGCCACCAGCCTTGTCCCACACCATATGGAGAAACCTGAGAAAGTGAGAAAAGGCACGAGTCACACTGCAGATTACAGGCCAGGTCCCTGAGCACCCCAGGTGCCCAGCTGCTTTGAGCTGCAGGCCTACCCATCAATCCTCTGTGCCTTTATCTAGTTTAAGTTAGGCTTCAATCATCAGCTACTGAAAGAATTGAACTACAGCACTTAGTAAATGTTGGTCTAGAACTGAAATGATTCACTGAGCACTCTAAAGGTGTCCAGTTAAAAACAGTTTCCATCTTCAATGACCTTAGGTTCTAAGGATATGCAATAGAGTGGAAAAAGAATCAGGCCAAAATTGGACTGATGGGCTCAAAAAGAGACTAATGAGGGAATATTTCCTGGAGAAAGCTGGCGTTGGCCCGCACAAAGGGAGAAATGTCCTTTGGCAACAGCTACTGATAGGTCCTAGGTTTTCCAGGATAGTTCTAGTTCCAAACAACCTGATTTATTATCCTCTCAGAGCATGGAAACATCCAGGAAATTTCACAAACATCACTCAGATCCCTTCAGACCACATCTTCAGGCTATGCTTTCAGACTGAAATGGAGGTGAGTCGCAACTGTGCTACGGGTTGGCCACATTAACACTGCCAAGCTATTTATCTTCTCAAGATCCAGTTTCTACATTGGTAAAATGGGGATAATAAAAATATACTTACCTCAATACCACTGTCAAGATTAAATTGGTACTAATAACAATACTATGTAATAATAATACCACAGACCACAATTACAGAAGGTAGAAGAGCTGATTAATATTCAAAAAAGTTTAAATGAGAATGCACTTTTAGACTTTTTTTTAAAAGATGCTACGTTTTCACATGCTGTGATTCATAAAAATATTGTTTTAATCTAATGACCTACTTTAATACCTCAAACCTCAAAAGAAAAAGCAGCATACTGATGAGAACTCTATGGCCTCTCAGAGACTTTAAGAAGCAGAAGAGTATTAAATGAAAGACACAGTGGAAAAGGCCAGTTTATTTCAGAGTCAAAGTCACTATTCCATGAGCTATAGCCCTGTGCCTGGTGCACTCTCCTTCTTATCTTTCTCCCAGGCTGCTCAGGCAATTGTAGGTCTCCAATGCCAATTAAGAAAGCCCCATCCTCCAGATGTGGGGATAGGAGAAATGAATAAATAAAAAAATAAAAAGTGTTAGAATAAATCTGAGGAGAAAAAAATGTGTAAGTAAAATGAATTTTCACAAAGCATAATGAAATTTTTGAAAACTCCCTGTAAGGTTCATGACAACTTTGGCCATCCTTGTTCGGCCAGACTGCCTCTTCAACTCTCCTCAATCTGACCTGATAGACTGTTCAGGATTCAGGTCAAGGATTACCTTCTTCATAAACCCTTCTGTACTACTATTACAGCCCTCAGTGATCCTCCTTGAACCATTCCTTGGAAATTAGTCACATACTACCCTCCCAAAGCACTTCCATTGTTACAAATGGTTTTCTTTGTTAAAAAAAAAAAAACATTTCGAGGTTTTTTTTTGCTGAGGAAGACTGGCCCTGAGCTAACATCTGTTGCCAATCTTCCTCTTTTTTGCTGAGGAAGATTCGCCCTGAGCTAATGTCTGCTGCCAATCTTCCTCTTTTAGTATGCAAGCCGCCACCACAGCATGGCCACTGACAGATGAGTGGTGTAGGTTGGCACCTGGGAACCAAACCCAGGCCACCAAAGCGGAGCATACTGAACTTAACCACTAGGCCGCCGGGGCTGGCCCCAGAATGTTATTTTATGTGTTCATGTCTTCTATCCCTCCCAAACCAGGTCTTCATTTATAACTTATGTTCTACATATGACAAGTTCTAAAAGTAGTAACGTCCAGAACTTGCTGGTTTATCCATTATCTGCTAAATAAGTAATTCCAATATATGCTAAATAATTTTAGAGGCCACCAAAATCATTGCTCCATTTAAGGAGATCCATGTCTATACTATCTCTGTTATTTTTTCCATTCATGTAAGAGTTTCAGGAAAAGAGCCCATAACCATTCCAATATTTTAAAATGTTCAGTCAAAAAGGCCTTGAATCACATAGGAGTTTAAATTCATTTCTTCTTCTGTCATTAGAGAAAATAAAGGGATTGGCTGGTTGCCATATTTTGTATAACCTTCATATAACCTTCAAATTGAAGATTACTATGGCCTAAGTAGTAAGTGCCTAAAATATGCAATTATGCTTAAGACTTACAGTAAAATAATTACCTAGTTTTGGTATCTTTAAGCACTTAAACTGTTCAAACAACCCAAACTAACTTACTATAGCTATTCTAAAAGACTTTAATGCTAGAATCCTAATGATTGACAATCTGGCCCTCTTTGTTTTCATTCTTCTTAACAATCCAGAACTTCTTAACGTAACAAGGTTGGAAATACGGTGATGTGTTTTATATTCAATATTTAAAAAGAAATGTGGAATTATTTTCCGCTAGCCCTGTACACCAGATCAGAATACCAATAGCCTGAAACTTTTTTTTTCCTGAAATGGAAAATTCCTATGATAGAAACCAATTGCCCATGCCAGTCTGCCTACAACCAACCCCGCCAACTTGATATCACTCTTAATTCAAGAATTTAAAAGACAAAAATAATGACAACTGCTAATATATGACAGTCTGGGTCCAGTTTTATTTTATTAATCACCCCCCTACTCAAAAGCAAATAATTGGTTCTTTCCATTTCCTGATTCCTCACTGTTAAGAAGTTGAGGCACAGCAACCAATAAACTCCAACTGTGATAGACTCAGTCTCAAACAAAGGTAAGTTATTAAGAAGATCCCTTCAGAGGCTACAGATTCCAGTCTTTGTCCCTCATTCCCATAAAGACCTCTAACCGAACCTCTATCCTATGCTTCACTACTAACCCTCCTAACTTTCAGAGGAAGGAAGTATCAATAAAATACAAAAGACTTTAACTTAAAAGCAATCAGTTAAAAAGGTGCTAAGCCAGTCTTTCAATTAAGTCTCTCACCTAATTGCAAACCACCTCAGACATAATTCTGTAATCACGCACTACCAAAGCACAACCAGCTCAAATGAAAATAAGCATGATTTAGCTATTGGACACTGAGTATTCATGCTACAGACTGAACATTTGTGAACTCCCCATAATTCATATGTTGAAACCTAATCCTCAATGCAATGGTACTGGAGGTGAGGACTTTGGGAAGTGACTAGGTTATAAGGATGGAGCCCTCATGTATGGGATTAGTGTCCTTATAAAAGAGGCCCCTTCTACTTGCCCCTTCTACTATGTGGAAACACAGAGAAGATGGCTGTCTACAAACCAGGAAGCAGGCCCTCACCAAACACCAACTGTGCGGCACCTTGATCTTGGACTTTCCAGCCTCTAGAGCTGTTACAAATAAGTTTCTGTTGTTTATAAACCACTGGGCCTATGGTATTTTGCTACAGCAGCCCAAACAGACTAAGACAATTTAGTAAGTGCCAGACATTATAGCAAATGTATCATATATATTACCTCATATAGATTCTAGATGATATATTAGGCTGAAATGAGTGCTATTAATCCCATTTTACAGATAAAGAAACTAAATGTTGAAGAGATTATCCAAGACCATATATCTATAAATGGGAGAGCCAAGATCCAATTCCAGGGTAGTCTAAGCCCAAGGACCATATTCTTAATAGGGCCAAATCTTTCTGCAAATGAGAAAAAAAAACCCATCTCACTGTACTTTCATCTACTGGAAAATTGTCATAATATACTGATTTTGCTAGGAAAGGCACTTCATTGCCATCTACTGGAAGAGTATCATAATAAATACAGTAGTCTCTCCTTATCCACGGTTTCACTTTCCACGATTTTAGTTACCACGGTCATTCATAGTCCAAAAATATTAAATTAAAAATTCTAGAAATAAACAATTCATAAGTTTTAAATTGCATGCCATTCTGAGTAGTGTGACGAAATCTCATGTTGTCCTGCTCTGTCCCACCCAGGACATGAATCATGCCTTTGTTGAGAATATCCATGCTGTATACAGTACTCGCCCATTAGTCACTTAGTAGCTGAATCGGTTATCAGATAGACTGTCGTGGTATCGCAGTGCTTGGGTTCAAGTATCCCTTATTTTACTTAATAATGGCCCCAAAGTGCAAGAGTAGTGATGCTGGAAATTCGGATATGCCAAAGAGAAGCCGTGAAGTGCTTCCTTTAAGTGAAAAGGTGAAAGTTCTCAACTTAATACAGGAAGAAAAAAAATTGTATGCTGAGGTTGCTAAGATCTATAGTAACTTTTATTACAGTATACTGTTATAATTATTCTATTTTATTATTAGTATTGTTGTTAATCTCTTACTGTGCCTAACTTATAAACTAGACTTAATCATAGGTATGCATGTGTAGGGAAAAAAACAGTACATATAGGGTTTGGTACTATCCGTGCTTTTCAGCATCCATCAGAGGTCTCGGAACGTATTTCCCATGGATAAGAGGGAGCTACTGTATAGAAGTGTTCCACACCATGACTATGAATGGGGCCTCTGAGGGCATTGCAGTGCTCAACCTGCGCAACTAAATGCAGCCACTCTGGTAGTTAAAAGCAAATAGAATTTCAATACATTTTTACTACTGTTAAAAACTAAATTCAACAAACTGGGGCTTGTAATAGCTCAAGTGCAGAAGACACAGAGATAAATCATGAACTCTGTCCTCAAGAAATCAATATGATTTCATTGGATATGTTATAAGACACAATACAAAGGAACAATAATAATAACAGAAGTTAGTATAAAGATACATAAGCAGTATAAATGATGGAGAGATTAATTCTAAAAACCACTTTTTAATTTCTTTCTCTCACTCAAGCCTTACAGTAACTCTGAGTTAAAATAGGGCGGGAATCACATACTCACTTCAAAACAGGGACACTGAACATGCATTAGGGAGACATATTTGTGAATTATAAAAGAAGGTTTGTGTTTGTTTTAAGTAAAATGTGAGCTTTTAAAGTACGAAAAGAAAAACCATTGCTTAAGATTTACTAGGAAAAGAATGAGAAGGTAAATGTAAAGAATTTAAACTTACCCAAAAAGAGGTCCTTGGCTTCTAGGAGGTAATCTCTAAACTCTTTGAATATCACAGCTGATAGGAGTATCCTTCTTTGCCTGGCAGCCCCAGTCACACTGGATGGTCTAACAATGTGATTTAGGGTGAGGGCTAGCCATACCCTATAGTGTTAGCATGGTGGCCAGTGACACCAGAAAAACAATGTGATTTAGAGTGGGGACTTTGGGTCACACATGGAGGAATTGGAGACTGGAGACTGAAATCAGCCACATGGACAATCAATCACACCCACATAATGGAGCTTGTCTTAGTCTGTTAGGGCTGCTATAACAAAATACCACAAAATAGCAAGCTTACAAACAACAAACACTTATTTCTCACAGTTCTGGAGGCTGGGAAGTCCAAGATCAAGACATCAGCAGATTCAGTGTCAGGTGGTGGTGATACCTGGTGAACGCCCACTTCCACACTGATGATGTCTTCTCACTACAACTTCACATAGCAGAAGGGATGAGGGATCTCTGTGGAACCTCTTTTATAAGGGCACGAATCCCATTCATGAGAGCTCCACCCTCATGACCTGATCACTTCCCAAAGGCCCCACCTCCAAACATTATCATATTGGGGATTAGGTTTCAACAAATGATTGGGGGGTGGGGGGGACACAAATATTCAGTCCATAGCAAAGCCCCAATAAAAACTCTGCATACAACGCTTAGGTGCACTTCCCTGCTTGACAATAACCCATTAGTACTGTCACACACTGATACCAGAAAAGTAACACGTCCTGACTCCATGAGGAAACAACAGAAGTTCCATGTCTAGAACCTTTCCTGGATTCTCCCCTATGTGCTTCTTTCCTTGGCTGATTTTAATCTCTATCCTTTCCTTATAATAAACTGTAACCATGAGTACAATAGCTTCCAGTGAGTTCTGTGCGTCTTTTTAGTGAATTATTGAACCCAAGGGTGGTTTTAGGGACTCCCTGAGCCTGCAGTTGGTGTCAGATCTTATATGGATTAATCCCTCTAACTTGGCAATTTGCTAAAACTCTAACTCCTCACAGGAGAGACAGCAAGCTGGATAAGAGTAGGTGTGCATCACAGACCAAAAGAGAAACCACAAACAAGATTAATAAAGAATGGGAATAAGAAGAATGATTAAGTAAAATAAAGCTTAGATAGGCTTAGGAACAATCTTCTCTTCTAAATATTAGAAACTATCCTAGAGTATACGGCCAAAACTGAGGAGCTATGTTTGAAAAAACAGCCAGAGGGTAAAAAGGGAATGTAAGAATTCTAAAAAAACTGTAAAAGAAATCAGAGTTCAGCCGGGAAAAGAAAGCACACTCCCCAGCTACCAAATAAAGGGGAAGAAAACAAAAATATATTGGAACTTGTAATATGCATATGTGAGCACATACAAACATACACACATGCATGCATACACACACAAACAACATGTACTCTGAAGCAGGTTCTGGCACTTGGACTACATAGTGGAGTGTAGCATTATAGATATCACCAAAGAAAGAAACAAAAAGCACTTAAAACACTAAGATGACTTGAGGCCACTCTCTTCAAGAAGTTCCCTAAATCTTTGAGTGAAAATGGCAAAAGTAATCAGTCATAAAGCTAGTTGAGTCCCCAGTATCCTATCACCAAAGAAAATGGTATTATAATCCCACATTTTTACTACCCTACTTTACTAGGGTGAAATTAACAAAAGAGCCCAGTACAAAGAAGGAGACCTGAAAGTTTGAGACCAAGGTATTATTTACTCTATACTGGAGTAAATTACTTACCACCTGAGTAACTGGCTGGCTCTTATACCGAACATCTTTTAAAGATCTCTTCCACCATATATTTTATAATTCTAAGAACAAGTGCCTAGAAAACAGGCATTCAGTAAAGATGTTCAATGAATGAACTATCTGAACCTCTATTCCTTTATGTGTAAAATGCAGGCATTTGACAACATGATCTCAAAGGTTCCATCAAGCTCTAAAGTTCCATGACTCAAATGACTCTGATCTCAGAGTCAAAGGACCGTGACTCATCCAACTTTGCTAACACAAATATAAACGAACATTTCCTTCATCAGCTAGATCTGAATTTTACTAATTGTCCTTTTATAACTAAAAAGACGAACTCAGGAATCTAGTCAAAAACTTACAACCACCAGAGGGAAGCTAGATGAAGAAAGTAGTTGCTACTTTGCAGTAAGAAAAAACCATGGAATTTTAAATTGCCTACCTACCACCCCTCATACCCTGGGTCAGGAATGGTCATGAAGACAGCAGCCCACACTCCTGATACAGCTTACTACTGCCAGGGGAACAGTATGGACTTTACTGTCAAAGAATTGTGGCTGTGTGCTTGGGCCTCTCTTGTAGGTCCCTGAAGAACTGAAGCAAGAGCATGCCTTTACTCCACACAACTTGGAGCATTTCCCAGGGCTGGGGCAGCTTCCTGTACAGTGTTTGCCAAAAGCATTTAAAGAAACAAGCATTGGCCACAGTAGCCTAAATTAAGAGATAACAGTCAAGATAAGAGACACAGAATAAGATGCCTAAAAAGGAACAGGTTGTGAAAGGAGATACATGGGTGAAAAAAGAATTAAAAACTCCCTTGGGAATCAAGAAAGCCACAGGCATGCCCAGTATGCTTAGAAAAGGCTTGAGAACACCCTAAGCTTTTACTTCTGGCAATCAGGCTCCACTCAAGCAAGAAGTGAAGGTTAAGGCAGAGGTGTAAATAGCCTGGCTAAGTGCTGAAGGAGTGCCGCAACACAAAGCTAATTTGCCAATTGGGAGAGCATTTTTTTTTCCTCAGTTTCTTTTCACTTAAGGAAATTCTGTCAAAACACTAGCTGACCACTAAGTTAAAGGACTACAGACTTCAGTGGCAACACAAGACAAAAAATATAGACTTTAAAATATAGTTTTAAAAAGTCACTAAACAAACAAACAACAATATACAAGCAGCAACAATGCCTGTGGAAGGGAAGACTCTCACTTCCAGAATAGCCACATTATAATCATGACCAGTTTTCAACAAAATTCTAAGAGACATGCAAAGAAACACAAAAGTATAATACACAATAGGAAGTCCAGACACTGATTGAAAAAGACAAAGGCATTAAATCATCTGTCTTAAATATACTGAAAGAGCTACAGGAAACCATGGACAAAACAACTAAAGGAAACTAGAAAGAGGGAGTATCAATGTAAAAAATAAATAATAATAAAGAGATAGAAATTAAAAAATGAATCAAATAGAAATCCTGAAGCTGAAAAGTATAATAACTGGAACAAAAAGTTCATTAGAGTGGTTCAATAGCAGATTTGAAGAAAGAATCAGCAAACTTGAAGATAGGTCAACTGAGATTATCCAGTCAACTGAGATTATCCAGTCTAAAAGAACAGAAAAGAAAAAGAATGAAAAGAATGTAAGAAACCTGTAGAACCCCATCAAGGATACCAACACACACATAATGGACATCCCAGAGAGAGAAGTGAGAGAGAAAAGGGCAGAAAGAATATCTAAGGAAGAAATGGCTAAAAGCTTCTCAAACTAGATGGAATACACGAATCTACGCATCCATGAAGCCTAGCAAATTCTAAGCAGGGCAAACTGAAAAAAGATTCACATATAAACACATTACAGTCAAACTATTGAGAGCCTAAGACAAAGAGGGAGTTTTGAAAGCAGCAAGAGAGAAGCAACTTGTCACATACAAGAGGTCCTTAATAAGATTAACAGCAGACTTCTCATCAGAAACCATAAGGCAGAGGAATGACATTTAAAGTGTTGAAAGAAAAAAAAGTCAACCAAAAATTCTATATCCAGCAAAACTATCCTTCAAAAATGAAGCAGAAATTAAAACATGCCCAGATAAACAAAAGCAGCGGGAGTTCATAACTAGTAAACTGCCCTACAAGAAATGCTAAAGGGAGTATGCCAGGCTAAAGTGAAAAGACATTAGACTTACATACAAAAAGAATACTAGAGCAGTATTGCACTTTTTTGGCTTTTAATTCTTTTTTCCCCATGATTTAAAAAGCAAAAGTATAAAACAATAATTATAAGTCAATATTAAAGGCCACATAATGTAGAAAGATGTCATTTGTAAAAATAACCTAAAGTGAGGGTTCAGAGCTGTATAGTGGCAGAATTTTTGTATACTACTCCCTAAGTTGACATTAATTCAAACTAGATTGTTATGAAGTGCAGATGTCAATTGTAAGCACCAGGGCAACAACTAAGAAAAAATCATAAACAAAAAGAAACAAGCGAATCAAAGTACTACACTAGAAAAAAATTTTTTTCACCAAAGGCAGCAGTAATGGAGTAATTGAGAAACAAAAATGGTATAAGAGATATAAAAAAATATCAAAATGGCAGAAATCCTTCCTTATCAGCAATTAATTTAAATGTAAATAAATCAAACTCTCAAATTAAGAGGAAGAGCTTGGCAGAATGGATTAAAAGAGCATGACCCAACTATGCTGCCTATAAGAGATTCAGTTTAGGTCCAAAAACACAAAAAGTTTGAACATGAAAGGATGGAAAAATATAATCCATGCTAATACTAAACAAATGAGAGCTAGGGCAGCTAAATTTATATCAGACAAAATAAATTTTAAGATAATACTATTAGAAGAGACAAAGGACATATTATATTGATAAAAAGATCAATTCGTCAAGAAGATATAACAATTATAAAAATATACACACCTAACAACATAACCTCAGAATATATGAAACAAAAACTGACAGAATTGAAGGGAGAAATAGACAGTTCTACAATAACTGTTGGAGACTTCAATATTCTACTTTCAATAGAGGGACTAGACATAAAATTAATAAGAAAATGGAGGACTTGAACACACAATAAACTAGACCTTACAGACATATATAGAACACTCTACTGAACAACAGCAGAATACACATTTTCTAAAGTGCGCATGGAGCATTCTCCAGGATAAACATATGTAGGTTACAAAATAAGCCTCAATTAATTTAAAAGGACTAAAATCATACAAAGTTATCTTCTTCAACTACAATGAGATGAAACCAGAAGTCAACAACAAAAGGAAAATTGGAAAACTCACAGATATGTGGAAACTAAAAAATATACTCTTAAACAGTGACTCAAAGAAGAATTAGAAAAAAATTACAAGGGAAATTAGAAAATACCATCAGAAGAATCAAAATGAAAATACAACATACCAAAATATATGGGATGCAGTGGAAGCAGTGCTCACAAGAAAATTTACAGATCCAAATGCCAAGATTAAAAAGAATAAAGATCCAGGGCCAGTTCCGTAGCCTAGTGGTTAAATTTGGCATGCTCCACTTTGCAGCCTGGGTTCAGTTCCTGGGCACAGGCCTACACCACTTGTCAGTAGCCATGCTGTGGCAGTGACCCACATACAAAATAGAGGAAGACTGGCACAGATGTTAGCTCAGGGTGAATCTTCCTCAAGCAAAAGGAGGAAGACTGGCAACAGATGTAAGCTCATGGCAAATCTTTCTCAGCTAACAAAAAGGAAGAAAGTCCCAAATCAATAACCTAACTTCACATCTCAAGGAACAAGAAAAAAAAGACAAGCTAAAACCAAGGGTACGACAAAAAAAGGAAATAATAAAGATTAGAGTAGAGATAAATGAAACAGATGAGCGAGAAAAAGCAACAAAAATAAAGTTGGTTCTGTGAAAAGATCAACAAAACTGGAAAACCTTTACCTAGACTGATGAAGAAAATAAGATAGAATATTTAAATTACTAAATAGGAAGTAAAAGGAGGGATATTACTACTGAGCTTACAGAAATGAAAAGGATAAGAGAATACTATGAAAAATTGAATGACAAAAATTAGACAACCTAGACAAAGTGGACAAATTCCAAGACACACAGAAACCACCAAAACTGACTAAGAAGAAATAGAAATTTTGAATAGATGTATAACACTAAAGTGATTAAATCAATAATCAAAAACCTCCCAACAAAGAAAATCCCAAGACCAGGTGGCTCCAATAGTGAATTCCACCAAGCATCTAAAGAATTAATACCAATCCTTCTCAAAGTCTTCCATAAAATACAAGAAGTAACACTTTCTAATGCTTTCTGAGACCAGCATATCCCAATATCAAAGCCATATAAACATAACACAAGAAAGCCACAAACCAACATCCCTTGCAAATATGGATACAAAAATCCTCAATAAAATACTAGCAAACAAAATTCAGTAACATATTAAAAGGATTATTTACAATGACCAAATGAGATTTATCCCAGGCACACATAAGTGGTTCAATACATCAAAATCGATGTAACACATCACATTAATAAAACAAAGGAAAAAAAACAGATAATCTCTACTGATGCAGAAAAAGCATCTGACAAAATCCAACACCCTTTCATGATAAAAACACTCAACAACTAGGAATAAAAGTGAACTTCATTAACATGACAGAGGGTTTTTATGAAAAAACCCACAGGTAACATCATACTCAATGGCAAAAGACTGGAAGCTTTCCCCCTAAGATCAGGAACAAGACAAGGATATCTGCTTTCACCACTTCTACAGAATATTGTACTGGAAGTTCTACCCGGAGCAATTAGGCAATAAAGAGAATTAAAAAGCATCCAAACTCAAAAGGAAGAAGTAAAATTATCGCTTTTTGCAGATGGCATGATCTTATATATGAAAAACTCTAATGAACCCACAAGAAAAACTATTAGAGCTAATAAATTGAGCAAAGTTGCAGGATACAAGATAAACATAAAAATCAGTTGTATTTCTAAACACTAGCAATGGACAACCCAAAATGGAAATAAAGAAAACAAGTTCATTTACAGTAGCACCAGAAAGAGTAAAATATTTAGGAACACATTTAGCCAAGAAAATGAAAAACTTATACATGAAAAACAAAAAAAGAACACTGCTGACAGAAATGAAGGAATAAATAGAAGGATACCTTGTGTTCAAGGAAAAGAGGACTTGAACTTGTTAGGATGGTAATATACCCAAAGTTATCTACAGGTTCAATTCAATCCCTATCAAATCCATATCAAAATCCCAATAACCTTTTTTGCAGAAATGGGAAAAGCTGACCCTAAAATTCATATGAAATTTAAGGAGCCCTGAACACCAAAAACAAACTTGAAAAGAAAAAGTTGGAGAATTCACATCCCAATTTCAAAACTTACTACAAAGCCACAGTAATCAAAGCAGCGTGGTACTGGCATAACAACAGACCCATTCAATGGAACAGAATTCACAGTCCAGGAAAAAACCCATACATCTATGACCAAATGATTTTTGACAAGGTGTAAAGACCATTCAACAGAGAAGGAATAGTCTCTTCACAAATGGTGCTGGGACAACCAGATTTCACATGCAAAAGAATAAAGCTAGACCCCTACCTCACAACATATACAAAAATTAACTTAAAATCCATCAAAGACCTAAATGTAATAGCTAAAACTCTACAACTCTTAGAAGGAAACAGGAGTAAACCTTCATAGCCTTGAGTTAGACAATGGTTTCACAGATATGACACAAAAGGACAAGTGACAAAATAAAAAACAAACATCAAAATCTAAAACATATGAGTTTCAAAGGATACCATGAAGAAAGCACAAATATAATCCAAAAAATGGGAGAAAATATCTGCAAGTCATACATCCAATAAGAGTCTAGTATCTAGAATATATTAAGAATTCTTACAACTCAACAACTCAAATTAAAAATGGGTAAAAGATTGGGGCTGGCCCGGTGGCACAGTGGTTAAGTTTGGCACACTCCACTTCAGCCACCTGGGTTCACAAGTTTGGATCCCAGGTGCAGACCTACAAGGATGGATTGGCTCCCAGCTGGCAACAGATGTTAGCTCAGGGCCAATCTTCCTCACCAGGAAAAAAAAAGGGGGGGTAAAATATTGATGGACATCTCTCCAAAGGAAAGCGTACAAATGACTAACAATCACATGAAAAGATACTCAACATCATTAACCCTTAATGAAATACAAATCAAAACCACAATGGGAGATACCAATTCACACCCATTATGATGGCCACTATCAAAAAAAAACCAAAAACAAAGGGGCCGTCCCAGTGGCGTAGCAGTTAAGTTCACACCTTCTGCTTCGGCGGCCCAGGGTTCACCAGTTCGGATCCTGAGAGCCAACCTAGGCACCACTCATCAAGCCATGCTGAGGTGGCATCCCACATTGAGCAACTAGAAGGATGTACAACTATGACATGCAACTATCTGCTGGGGCTTTGGGAGGAAAAAAGGAGGAAGACTGGCAACAGATGTTAGCTCAGGGCCAATCTTCTCAAAAATAAATAAAAGATTTTATAAAAAACAAACAAAACAAAAACAAGTATTGGCAAGGATATGGAAACACTGGAACCCTTGTGCATTGCTGGTGAAAATACAAAATAATGCAGTCACTGTGGGAAACCATATGGTGGGTTCTCAAAAAATTAAACATAGAATTACCATAGGATACAGCAATTCTATTTCTGAGCAATTCTACTTCTACCCAAAAGAATTGATAACAGGGACTCAAACAGATATTTGTATACCAATGTTCATAAAAGCATTATTCACAACAACCAAAAGGTAGAAACAACCCAAAGGTCCACTGATGGATGAATAAACAAAATATGGCAGATACATATAATGGAATATTATTCAGCCTTAAAATGGAATAATATTCTGATGCAGTGTTGGTTTGCAACCTTGGGAGCTCCCTGAGTGAAATTTGAAATTGGTCCTTATACACAGAGGGCAGGGAGAGACCAAAAAAAGAGGCAGACCTCTTCAGATTGACAGAGGGCAGTTATAATAAGGAACTTACTTGTCTTGAGCAGCCGTAAGACAAGTAGATCTCTGCATCCACCCACCAGAATCATAAGAGTTCATATAGAGGACTTAATGGGGTTCAGTCACATATACAGTCCAGGTGGTCTCAATAACACATTGCTCTCTCAAGGCTGCGTCCTTGAAGAGGTTCCCCCTATGAGAACAGTAGGTGGAAGGAACATTCCAAGGGGAGAGGGGTCAGAAGCTTCTGATTGCCTGGGTCCAGCTCACAGGTCAGCCAGTGGTCACATCCTCTCAATGACCTCCTCCAACATTCCACCCCTCATGACCATGGTAGGCAATAATAATGTCCAAAGCTATCCTATTTTGGAGCACAGTTTTTCTCATCAGAGACATTTCAGTGTTCAGTAAGGACAAGCTTTGTCAGTTATCATTTAAGCTTGCTGGGTGAATTTAGTATAGGCTTCTAAGTGTGCTATAACATCTTCCAGGCCAAAGGAGAGAACAAAGATGGCAGCCAAATGATCATACCAGTGGAAAACAGAATGTGCCCATCTGGCCTTGAGGAGAGGCAGGTTGGCAACTTTTGTCACCATGGGGCAGATTCTCCGCTATGCCAAGGGAAAACCCAGGGTGCAGCGGCCCAACCACTCAGGTGGAAGCCATAGCCAAAGATTTGTGCCACACAATGATTGGGTCCCACTTGGTGCCACCCAATAAATACCTAGGCAGCATGACCAGTCAGTGCCAAACCAGTTGCTATCCTTTAATGTGACAGAATATCTACACAGTTCTAGTGATATCCACCTCACATCCCTGGCACAACTGGTTTGGTTCTGTTTAGAATGGCTTTTCTGTTCCCAACATAGGGATGCATGAGTGTTCGAAGGTCCATAACCTATGGTAAGCCACATTAACCCATCCCAAATCTGAATGTAGCCACCCATGGCTCTGATGTTTTTAGGACTCTTCCAGTCAGCAGTTTGAAGGGCTGCCTGTGTAGTTTGATTGACAGAAACCCATGCGCAGTGTTATTAACAGTATGTGCCACAGGCCAGATTCCTGGGTCAGTATTGGTAACATCAAATGAATTGAGTACTAGTCCTAGCTTGTTCTTCCTTAATGCACTGCTTTAGGGCCTTCCAATCCCCTCCCTGAAGTGGTGATACCTACCATGGCAATCCCAACAAGCTAGAAAGGGGCAGCTGCCCACATACTCAAGAGCTGGACTGATTCCTTTGCTGGGAATACAAGCGGACCCACTGTAGAAAGATATTTCCATGCCCATCCCACGACCAGACACCCCAGAAGCAAGAGAAGTCTAAGATTGAAAAAACAGATGTTTAGTAAGAACTTGTATAGGAATGTCTTCCCCTCCTATAAGAATTACACTTGTGGCTTGACCCTTATGTTAATGTGGCTGCAGCTTTAGGAATTTGACCTGGTTGTGCATACCATATATGTTGGCCAGGGGAGGCAGCACTGCCAGGCATGATGAAATGGACTAGGGGTGGGATATGCCAGCCCAGGACCGCTCCTTCTTCTCCCCTCTTTCAGTGGTGCATGTTCCATTCGAAGTATAGTGTGTTTCAACAGGTCCCGCCTGCAGCAGAACAACAGGATCCCAGTGGAGACTGAGTAGTTCCCCTTCACCCAGGAGTGCAAAGTAACTCACCCATCCGGGTAGCACGTCCCATTGTAAATTCCAGTAGATAACGCCTCTCCTGGGCACGTTGGGGCTTGGTGTTCTCAGCAGCACACCACATCAATCCATGGTGAGAGTTGGAGCAATGGCTGTCTCCCACAACTTCCATACCTTCACAGTATTGGGTGTCTCAGCAGGGGTCCCCAGTCTGGTATATGGGACAACAGGCCCTACTTGATCATTCAATAGCATTTTATTCCTCGGACAGTATTTTAGTCCACCTGGCCAAGGTGGTTTTACCTGTTAGTAATTTAATCTGCTGCTTTAACATTCCATCTGTCCTTTCTACTAACCCTACTGCCTGTGGGTTATAGGGGGATGGAACTTCCATTCAGTATTATCTTCTTTTGCCCAGTCTTGCACATCCTGACCCTTAAAATGTGACCCACAATCATTGTCTATTTGACAAGGGTATCTGTACATGGTACTCAGTTTCTCTAATACCTTAATGGTGGCAGCCTGGTTTGTATGGCAACAAGGGAAAGCCTGGGTTAGGCCAGACACAGTGTCCACATAAACCAAGGCATATTTACAACCTCACTCAGAGGGAGGGGGCCAATATAATCAATTTGCCAATCCCTCACCAGTTGGGAACTCCAGTGGATAGCCTCAGACTCCCTTGGCAGTTGCCTTGGGCATTGTTTAGAACACATAATAATGCTGTTACTGCATTAACCAAGTCACTCTATCTCAAGGGTACTCTAGCATCCTTGGCAATATGCCATCTCACCTGGGTGGTACAGTGTTTGCTCTTCCTATGCATCCAATCTGCTGTATCTATTGAAGGGTCAGTTGCTAGGGCTCATACCCTGGCTAGGGCATCAACTTCCTGACTGCCAGGTGTTAGCACCTTAGGAGCTGGGACTTGGAAAACAGTGAGGACTGCCCTCAGGCTCTTGCAGGTGAGCCCAAATGCCTTTCCACATATCCTGACCCTACAAGGGTTTATTCATGATCATCCACCCATTGTCCAAGCCATAGAGTTAATCCCTTTAAAACAGCCCAACCATCAGTGCAAAGGGTTAATGGCCAGGGCTCATGAGTGATCACCAGCCAAAGTGCTCTGAGTTCAGCCCACTAGCTGCTACGGTTCATTCCTGTTTCTATCCAGATGGTGTCAGTGTTGGGCTGAATAGCAATTCCAGTCCATGTGGATGCACTGCCCTGACTAGATCCATTTGTATACGAGGCATCAGCAATTTCTCCCATTCCCTCTCTACAGACTATAGAGACCACACCAGGAATACAAGTGGGGGTATTTGGAGGATCTACATACTCTACAGGGCCTAGCAGCACCTGCATATCTAGACAGCGAGCTGGTAGATAGGGTACTCCTCTGCTGCAAATAGGCATTTCACTTAGTCAAAGTGGGAGTTTGAGCCATGGCAGAGGTAGGTCTATAGAACATAGTTTCAATCCACCCTTTGATAGGAAGGGAAGTTCTTACCACGAGATGTTATTCCTTCATGAGAGGCTTTACCTAGAGGAACACTGTGTACACTGCTAGGAGCTGTTGCTCTATGGGAGTAGATTGGGGTTTTTGCCACCTTGCAGAATTGGGACCAAAATCCTAGGGATACCCTCTCTTTCTGTTGTCTCTGCCACAGTGCCTAACCCATACCTTCCAGAGACACCTAACTCAAATGGTAGCCCTGCTTGGGAGACGTCCAGAGCTTTAATCTGCTTCACTAGTATTTTTGCCTTCTCAAAGGTGACTTGTTGCTCTGATCCCCAATCCCACACATGTCCTTTCTTTACCAGATGGTATAAGGAACAGAAGCACTGTCAGGTGAGAAATAAAAGTCCTCTAAAACCCCCGAATTCCTACAAAAGCTTGCCACTTTCATGTTCTTAGGGATTGGATGGGCTTGCACTTGGTTGATAACTTCTGGGACAACACTCATCTTACCTGACCATACAACTCCCAGAAACTTTATGGCAGTATCTGGACCTTGAGTTTTCTGTGGGTTCACTGCCCATCCTCTCCCTCGCAGATGTGGCAGCAAGGTCTGCAAAGTGTTCGGAAGCAGAGGCAAGTCTTCACATATTAACATTATATCATCAATGTAATGGGCCCATTTTATTGATGTGAGGAAGGAGAACAGGGACAGATCTTGGGCTTCCATCCCATGACACATGGTGGGACTGTGCAGGTAGCCTTGGGGAAGCCCTTCAAAGATCCATTGTTGCCCCTCCCATGTCAAGGCAAATTGATATTGTGACTCAGCAGCCAGGGGTATGGTGAAAAAAGCATTTGCAAAGTCCAGTACAACATGGTACACTCCTAGGACTGTGGCCAAGCTATCCAAGATGGTGGCAATGTTGGGCACAGCCACATGAGTAGGGCACACTGCCGTGTTCAATTCTTGATAGTCCATGGTCATCCACCATGAGCCATCTGGCTTTTTTACCAACTATACAGGACTGTTGAAAGCCCTATGGGCAGGGTGTACAATACTCAGTCAGTGCAGTTCTGGGATAGTTTCTTCTATTTCTTATGCACCACCCCCAGCAATTTATATTGTTGACAGTTATCACTCTTTACAGGGGTGTTAGAATTACTGGTTCCCAATTGGCATTTCCCCTCAGCAGTGGTTTGATTATTCTAACATGGAGGTGGAATTCACTGACAGAGATTTGCAGAGTTTGACTGTAAAATGTCAACACCCAGTAAGTTCTCTAGTATTGGAGAGATAAAAACCTCATATTCTTGGAGAGGGATGTCAGCATCATGGAAGAGTGAGCTCTCCCCTTAACTATCCCCCCAAGATACAACAAAAAGGACATTCATATACCAACAGAGGACATTCACACACCACAAGAGATATCTGGGAGACCCATGCAGCCATGTCTGAAGGTGAAGGTGCTGGAGCCCCTGGAGGAAGTGGAAGGAAATAAGGAGAGCTCCTCTCCCCTGCAAATGGCAGCAACCCCAGGACCACATGGCTCTCAGAGAGAGGGGGAAGGGGTAGCCTTCCACAGGAAAACTGTTGCTCTCCAAGTTTCCTCACAGTGCATGGGAAACCCCACATGGAGGTGACTGACTGTTGCAGGGGTGTCTTCATCAACCCAGCACCCTAGGAGATCAGATAGCAAGGGAAAAGCAATAAGCCCCCAGGATCGGGCAGGTGAAAGAAAGCGTCCCTCCCTCCACCTGGTGCTCCACCACAGCCAGTCGACCAGAGTGCCAGCAGATCGTGGCGGGCTCAGAATACACAGCTCTTGACCCCAACCAGTGGCAGCAGTTGGAAGCTGCAACCAGATACTATCACTATGCAGAGACACAAATCCAGGCCATCAAACAGTATGAAAAAATATATTAAATCTCCAGACCAGAAGGAAAACGACAAGCATCCAGAAATCAATCCTGAAGGCACAGAAATTTATAACCTAAACAAGAGAGAACTCAAAATAGGTATCACAAAAAAGCTCAACCATTTATAAGAAAATACAGACAGTTCAATGATATCAGGAACTTCTTCACAAGAGATTGAAACTATAAAGAAAAACCAATCAGGGATGTTGGAGATGAAAAACACGATGGAGGAGATAAAGAAAAATCTGAAGTCTTTAAACAACAGAGCTGACAATACAGATGATAGAACTAGCAATCCAGAGGACAGGAATGCAAAAGTACTCCAGATGGAGGAGGAGAGAGAACTAAGCCTAAAAAGAAATGAAGAAATTCTCCAATAAATATCCAACTCAATTAGGAAATACAACAAAAAGATTATACATATTCCAGAAGGAGAAGAAAGGGGAAAAGGAGCAGAAAGCTTGTTCAAAGAAATAATAGCTGACAACTTCCCAAATATGGGGAAGGAGCTATCAATACCAGTGAATGAAGTCAACAGATCTCCTAAATATATAACCATGAAAAGACCATCTCCAAGGCATATAGTAGTAAAACTGGCAAAACTCGACGACAAAGAAAAAATGTTAAGGGCAGCTAAACAAAAAGATAAAATAACGTATATGGGGCCAGCCCAGTGATGTAGTGGTTAAGTTCCCAGGCTCCAATTCGGCGGCCCAGGGTTCACAGGTTCAGATCCCAGGCACAGACCAACGCACCACTTGTCAAGACATGCTGTGGTCGTGGCTCATATAAACTAGAGGAAGATGGGCACAGATGTTAGCCCAGGGCCAATCCTCCTCAGCAAAAGGAGGATTGGCAATGGATATTAGCTCAGGGCTAATCTTCCTCACAAAAAAAAAAAAAAGGAAAAAAACAAAATAATGTACAAAGGAATTCCCTTCAGGCTCTCAGCAGGTTTCTCCACAGAAACTCTACGGGCTAGGAGAGACAGGAATGACACATTCGAAATTCTGAAAAACAAAAACTCTCAGCCAAAAATACTCTATCCAGCAAAAATATCCTTCAGATATAATGGAGAAATAAAAACTTTCCCAGATAAACAAAAGCTAAGGGAGTTGATCACAAGACTCCCACTACGAGAAATGCTCAAAAAGTCCCTCACATCTGGGGAAAAAAAAAGAAAGGGGATACAAAACCTTGAGCAAAGAGAAAAATAGGCAGACAAAATCAGAAAAATTGCAGCTCTCTATCAGAACAGATTACCAAACACTTATTTATAACATCAAAGATAAAGGGAAGAAAACAACAAAAATAAATATAATCTCATTTTAACCACAAACTCACAACACAAGATGGAATAAGCTATGACAATAATAACTTAGAAATAGAAGAAGAAAGGGATGGAATCAACTTACTCTAAGGAAATAAGAGGCTATCAGAAAATGGACTATCTCATCTATGACATTTTTTATACAAACCTCATGGTAACCACTAAACAAATAATCGGAACAGAGACACATATGATAAATAAAGAGAAAAGTAAGAAGACCATCATACAGAAATACCAAACTGAATTAATTGGTAGTCCAAAACACACGGGACAAGAAATGCAGAAGAACTGGAAAATGAGTGATAAAATAGCAGCATTAAATCAACAATCACTCTAAATGTAAACTGATTGAATTTTCCAATCAAAATACACAGAGTGGTGGGATGGATTAAAAAACAAGACCCAGCAATATGCTGCCTACAGGAAACACATCTCAGCTCTAAAGACAAACACAGGCTCAGAGCGAAGGGACAGAAGATGACGCTGAAGCTAATGGCAAACAAAAGAAAGCAGGTGTTGCCATACTTATATCAGACAAAATACACTTCAAGATAAAATAGGTAATGACAGACAAAGAGGGGCAATATATAATGATAAAAGGGACACTCCACCAAGAAGACATATCACTTATAAGTATATATGCACCCAACACAGGAGCACCAAAGTACATAAAGCAACTATTAACAAACCTAAAAGGAAACATTAACAACAACACAGTAATAGTAGGAGACCTTAACACCCCACTTACATTAATGGATAGATCATCCAGACAGAAAGTCTATAAGGAAATAGCGGACTTAAATGAAACCAGATGGACTTAATAGATATATAGAAAGCACTTCATCCAAACATAGCAGATTACATATTCTTCTCAAGCATGCATGGAACATTCTCAAGGGTAGACCATATGTTGGGAAACACGGCAAGCCTCTATACATTTAAGGAGACTGAAATCAAAACAAACATCTTTTCTCACCACAATGCTATGAAACTAGAAATAAACTACAAGAAAAAAAAGTGGGAAAGTGACAAAGATGTGGAGACTAAACAACATGCTTCTGAATAACCAATGGATCATTGAAGAAATTAAAGGAGAAACCAAAAAATATCTGGAGACAAATGAAAATGAAAATACACATCAACTCATACGAGATGCAGCAAAGGTGGTCCTGAAAGGGAAATTCACAGCAATACAGGCCCACCTTAATAAACAAGAAAACTCTCAAATAAGCAATCTTAAACTACACCTAAGAGAATTAGAAAAAGAAGAACAAACAAAGCCCAAAGCCAATAGAAAGCGGGAAATAATAAAAATTAAGAACAGAAATAAATAAAATTGAAACCAAAAAAACAGCAGAAAGGATCAATGAAACTAAGAGCTGGCTCTTTGAGGAGATAAACAAAACTGACAAACCCTTAGCCAGACTCACTAAGAAAAAGAGAAGACTCAAATAAATAAAATTAGAAATGAAAGAGGAGAAATTACAATGGACACCACAGAAATACAAAGGATTATAAGAGAATACTATGAAAACTATATGCCAACAAATTGGACAATCTAAAAGAAATGGATAAACTCTCAGACTAATACAACCTCCCAAAACTGAATCAAGAAGAAATAGAGAATCTGAATAGACCAATCACAAGTGAAGAGATTGAAACAGTACTCAAAAACCTCCCAAAAAATAAAAGTCCAGGACCAGATGGCTTCTCTGGAGAATTCTACTGAACATTCAAAGAAGATGTAATACCTATCCTTCTCAAACTATTCCAAAAATTAGAGGAAGATGGAACACTTCCTAACACCTTCAACAAGGCCAACATTACCCTGATACCAAAGCCAGGCAAGGACAACACAAAGAAGGAAAATTACAGGCCAATATCACTGATGAACATAGATGCAAAAATCCTCAACAAAATATTGGCAAACCGAATACAGCAATACATTAAAAAGATTACACGCCATGATCAAGTGGGATTTATACCAGGGACACAGGGATCGTTCAACATCCGCAAGTCAATCAACGTGATACACCACATTAACATAATGAGGAATGAAAACCACATGGTCATCTCAATAGGCACTGAGAAAGCATTTGACAAGATCCAACATCCATTTATGATAAAAACTCTCAACAAAATGGATATAGAAGGAAAGTACCTCAACATAATAAAGGCCATATATGACAACTCCACAGCCAACATCAAACTCAATGGGGAAAAACTGAAAGCCATCACTCTGAGACCAGGAACAAGACAAGGGTGCCCACTCTCATCACTCTTATTCAATATTGTACTGGAGGTTTTGGCCAGAGCAATTAGGCAAGAAAAAGGAAAAAAAGAAATCTAAACAGGCAGTGTATAAGTGAAACTCTCACTGTTCACAGACAACATGATTTTATATATAGATAACCCTTAAGAATCCATTGGAAAACTACTAGAAATAATCAACAACTACAGCAAAGTTTTAGGGTACAAAATCAACTTACAAAAATCAGTTGCATTTCTATACTCTAAGAATGAACTAACAGAAAGAGAATTCAAGAATACAACCCTATCTACTATCGCAACAAAAAGAATAAAATATCTAGGAATGAATTTAACCTAGGAGGTGAAAGACCTATACAATGAAAACAACAAGACATAATTGAAAGAAATCGATGATGATATAAAGAAATGGAAAGATACCCCATGCACATGGATTGGAAGAATAAACATAGTTAAAATGTCCATACTACCTAAAGCAATCTACAAATTCAATGCAATCCCATTCAGAATCCCAATGACATTCTTCACAGAAATAGAACATAGAATCCTAAAATTCATAGGGGGCTACAAAAGACGCTGAATAGCCAGAGCAATCTTGAGAAAAAGGAACAAAGCCAGAGGCATCACAATCCCTGACTTCAAAATATACTACAAAGCTATAATAGTCAAAACAGCACAGTACCAGTACAAATACAGATACACAGATCAATGGAACAGAAGTGAAAGCCCAGAAATAAAACCACACACCTATGGACAGCTAATCTTTGACAAAGAAGCTAAGAACATACAGTGGAGAAAGGAAAGTCTCTTCAATAAACGGTGCTGGGAAAACTGGACAGCCACATGCAAGGGAACGAAAGTAGACCATTATCTTTCACCATACACAAAAACTAAAAGTGGATCAAAGGCTTCAAGGTAAGACCTGAAATTATAAAAATCCTAGAAGAAAATACAGGGACTACACTCTTTGACATTGGTCTTAGAGGGATCTTTTCAAATTCCATGTCTACTCGGACAAGAGAAACACACAAAAAATAAACAAGTGGGACTTCATCAGATTAAAGAGCTTCTCCAAGGCAAAGGAAACCAGGATCAAAATGAAAAGACAACCCACCAGCTGGCAGAAAACATTTGCAAATCATATACCCGAAAAGGGGTTAATCTACATAATATATAAAGAACTCACACAACTGAATAACAAACGAACAAACAACCTGATCAAAAAATGGGCAGAGGATATGAACAGACATTTTTCCAAGGAAAATATACAGATGGCCAATAGGAACATGAAAAGATGTTCAACATCACTAATCATCAGGGAAATGCAAATCAAAACTACACTACGATATCATCTTACACCCGTTAGAATGGCTATAATCACCAAGACAAAAAATAACAAATGTTGGAGAGGTTGTGGAGAAAAGGGAACCCTCAGACACTGCTGGTGGGAATGCAAACTGGTGCAGCCACTATGGAAAACAGTATGAAGATTTCTCAAAAAATTAAAAATAGAAATACCATATGACCCAGTTATCCCACTACTGGGTATTTATCCAAAGAACTTGAAATCAACTATCCAAAGAGGCTTATGCACCCCTATGTTCACTGTAGCATTATTCACTATAGCCAAGAAGTGGAAACAATCCAAGTGTCCATCAACTGATGATTGGATAAAGAAGATGTGGTGTGTATATATATATACACAATGGAATACTATTCAGCCATAAATAAAAGACAAAATTGTCCCATTTGCAACAACATGGATGGACCTGGAAGGTATTATGTTAAGCAAAATAAGCCAGACAAAGACAAACACCATATGATTTCACTCATATGTGGAAGATAAACTAACACATGGACAGAGAGAACAGTTTGCTGGTTACCAGGGGAAAGAGGGTTGGGGGGGTGGGCACAAGGCGTGAAGGGGCGCATTTACATAGTGGCTGACAAATAATAATGTACAACTGAAATTTCACAATGTTATAAACTGTTATGACCTCAATTTTAAAAAGTATATGAACACGCCAACTAAACGCAAACAAAAAAAACCTCATTCTCGTGTGGGAGAAAGCCCAATTTGCAACGTCAAAGGGACCTTCCTGACCATAAGCATTTGCCTTCTGTAACGATCGATGGCACTGAGGGAGCTAGAAAACTTCTGGGGGTTAGCATGCATTAAGCGTACATTTGGCTCCAGTATCAACCAGAGCTGTCACTCTTTATTTATTTCAGTAAATAGTGAGCTCAACATGGAGCCTCTACCACCCTCAATGGCCTCCACCTGGAGGCAATCTTGGCCTGCATCCTACACCCAAAGCAGCAAGGCACCCAACTGTGAATAGGACTATATCCCTAAGGCTTCTACTGAAGCCAGCAGAGCACTAGGGGTAGTAGAGGCAAGTCTGAACTGCAGTTCAGATTTTAAGGCTTTCCAAAGGCTGACCAACACAGCGTTGGGTTGTCAGTTTACCCTTTCAGGTGGAGTCCTGGCAGCAATAAGGCCAAACCACATTTGCTTCCAGGTTACTTTTACTGGACACTTGATAGCCAATTGGGATAGCCTTTTGGCCTCTAAAGGTCTCAGCTCTTTCCCATAGCCCATACCCATTGCCAGGGTTTGTCAGTTTCCCCCAGATCAGCAATGGACTGCCCCAAATCACAAATATCCTGTCCCATGACGGCTCAGCATGGATATCAGCGTCCCATACCGGTGCTGGGGGGGAAGGGGATTGGAGTATCTTGGCTTTCATTCCTGCAATGAATGTGGCCCAATCAGGGCCTTCAAAGATAGGTGCGTAGATCGTCTCTCCCACCTCCCTCTTGTTGTACCACCTCTATAGATTTCCAGGGTCCCATGTGCTGAGAAGATCCCCCTCATTGGGCCAAGCCTCCCCGAAGGATAGAATAATAAAATCTATAAGGGAGTGAGTGCCTTGAAAGCCCCCAAGCACAGACTAGGCACTGCTGGAGGGCAAGGTGTATGGTAATATTGCTCTTTTTCTCTGCCCCATGCCCAGTCAGAGAAATGCCATTGCCTCCTTTATCCCATAACTGCACTGACCATGCCTGGATACCTTCCCCCCCCCCCCAGATGGAACTTTGCAGCTATATCAGTAAGCTCAGCAGGAGTATATTCTCTCATCATGAGTGTTTCCTGAACTCAAGGCTGCCCTGCTGGCTGGGGTTGTTGCCATGCTTTTGTTTTCCTTTGTATTAGGTGTCAGACAGCATGGGGCGCTTTATCCATTTCACCATCAATCACCATAACATCCTCCTCTTCGCTCTCCCACTTTCCCAGGGATTCCACCTCTTAGCATCCCAATCAGGTTTTCTTACAAGTGTTCAGACCTTAATGTGTGGCAGTTTGCACCCTCCTACCTTTGCAAAATGGCACACTTAGGTTTCCAACTTATTATATTGTTCTCCCATCTTGTTTGTTAGCCCCAAAGCTAGCAAAGTAGTGGACACCTGCACATCCTTCTCTAACCTCAGCTCTTCTTCCAATTTTCTAACTTAAGTTTCAGCCTCTAGTTGGGCATCAGCGGCCAGCTAAACTGTCCACAGCAGAGGCCAGCCCACTGCAGCTGCCATCTGTTTCCCTTTTTTGCCATAGTGTATTATGCGTAGTTCCTCAAACAAATGCATTAAATCATCTGGCATTTTCAAGGTGTCCTCATACTCACACAGCGGTCCACAAGCATCAAACATATGGGTCACTCCTCCCCACAAAGAGGTCAATGGCCAACTTGAGACTTCCCTCAAGGATGCCTCTTTCCCAAGACCCACTTCTTTGGTCTGCTGGCTAGCACGCCAACTGTCGGTTTGCACCTCGGGGATCTCCTGGGTGAAATGTGAAACTGGCCCCCACACATGGAGGGCAAGGAAAGACCAAAGAAAGAGGCAGACCACTCCAGATTGGTAGGTGGAGGTTTTAATAAGTAAAGGAACTTACAAGGCTTGTCTTGGGTGGCTGCAAGAAGAGTAGAGATCCACATCTACCACCAGACTCTCAAGAATTTATATATAGGACTTAATGGGGTTCACTCACATATACAGTCCAGATAGGTCCCAGTAACACATTACTATCTCAAGGCTGCATCCTGGAAGCTGCTCTCCACATGGGAACAGTGAGAACACACATTCCAACAACTGGTGTGGGGTAGGTAAGAAGCCTCCCCTTGCCTGGGTCTAGCTCATGGGTCAACCAGCAGTCACATCCTCTCATGATCTCCTTCAACACACATGCTATAACATGGATGAGTCTTGAAAACATTATGCTTAGTGAAATAATGTTAGTGCCACTGAGTTAACTGATATAGGCACAATTAAAAGTTAGCATAAGGGAAGCCATCTTACAGAAGGAAGCCACGCTGAAACTAAGTATGACTCTGACTCACCAGCCCCTTTGGAAAAATGCTTTAGTTTGCACATAGCCTAGATAATGAAACACCCGTCTCCAAGGGAAATGCATGTTCTCTTAGTTTTATGGCACTAGCTTACACATAAACCTCCCTGTTGTGATAAGGCGATAACTTTGTTCTTTAAGTCTTCCTGGGAATGTAACTTCTCGGGAAAGCCCTATGCTGGTATCCATCACCAGTGACAGAAAAAAGAGATGATATGGCATCTCAAGGTCTGCTACACCAGATGGTCAACAGTCCAAGACCCATCCCGCTTTTTCAGCCCATTTGCCTAATATAAATGCCTCAAGATTTTGTAGTTTTAATATGGTTCTTTTGAACATTAGTCCCCCCATCTTGTACCTTGCTAGCAAGCTGTAATAAAACCCTTTCTCTCCTACCACCTTGTCTCTTGCCTGTTGGCTTGTTTTGCAGCAAGTAGAAGACCCCCTTTTGAAGGTAACAAATTTGGTGACCCAGACTTTAAGTCCTGCGCGTGGCCAGTTGACCTCGGATGGGCAACCTGTCAGCTAAGTCCCTAGCAGCTGCTGAGGCTCTCTTTCCCTTGGGGATCTGCCCTTCCTGCTCTCTCATACCGATGCTGGCTGCCTCCTAGTGCTGACTGTGGTAGGAAGAGAAACAGCTACATCTGGTGAGTCCACAGGCTCAATAAGGAATAGGGTGAGTTGCCTCGGGGACTCCCTTCTCCTCCATCTGGGGTCCTTCCATTCATGGCAGGACCATTTGGGCACCATTTGGAGTGGAATAGTTGTAGAACTTTTTTTTTGGCTGTGGCAGATTCGCCCTGAGCTAACATCTGTTGCCAATCCTCCTCTTTCTTTGCTTGAGGAAAATTAGCCCTGAGCTAACATTTGTGCCAACCTTTCTCTATTTTGTATGTGGGACACTGCCACAGCATGGCTGACGTGTGGTGTAGGTCCACACCCAAGATCCAAATCCGCAAACCCAGGCTGCCAAAGCAGAGCACACTGAACTTAACCACTATGCCACAGGGCTGGCCCCACTTGTAGGACTTTTTACTTAAAATCTGGGAACCAGCTCACTGGCGCCTGGTTTATCTGGTGTTTATTTGTTTCCCTGTGTCTGTGTGTATGCATGTGGGACATGTCCCATTTTATGTGACAATAATGGGAAATTCACCATCAGTTTCCTGGAAAAAGCCCATTGGGGTGAATTTTAAACAAATGGTCTGATTTCAGCTATGAGCCAATGACAAAGAAAAAGATGATTTTTTATTGCAATATTGTCTGGACGCAATATTCCCTGGGGTCAGGCAAAAGCTTGCCGATCAATGGCTTGGTAAATTGTTACACCATCTTGCAGTTAGAATTGTTCTGTAAGTGAGCCAATAAAGATGATGAGATCCCATATGTATAGGCCTTCATGCTGCAATATCAAGATGAAAAAGGAGAAGGAAAAGATTTCCTTATACAGAGAGTAAAAAAGGAAAAGGCACCAATTTTGCAGGAAACTAGGAAGGATGATGAAGATATAACAGTTATTCGAACCTTTAGGCCTCTCCCGGCAGCACAGGTGCCAGCCCCTGCAGCTGTCCCTCCAGCACCTCAGCTCCAGGAGCACCTTTAGCTCATAAGATGATGAGGCCCCATCATCTTATGAGGGAAATATTGGAAAGGATGCAGGATGAGCCGGCTGGGTTTCATCCTACTGGACTAGACAAGGAACACAATCTGGCCAGGGGGCCACCCCCGGGGCTGGGCAATTTCCACCTATAGGAGTTAACGCTGAAAGGCAACCCGGTAGTTTCACATGGATGCATAACCCCTTTCCCACCTCTGATCTATTTAGCTGGAAAAATAACAATCCACCCTGCCAGGAGGACACCCAGCAGATGACTGACTTGTTCTCTTCCATTTTCACCACCTATCATCCATCATGGGCAGACATTCATATTCTAATAAACATGCTGTTAACTGCAAAAGAAAGAAGACTAGTAATAGATAAGGCTAAAGAAGAAACCACCAGACTCTACATGGAAGACCCCAACACACTGTTGAATCTAATGTAGCTGTCCCAATAGTAGAGCCAGACTGGAACTCCAACAAGGCTCAGAGATGAGCCAGATTAGAACATTATAAATGTTGTATTCTGGTGTGTCTCAAAAATGAAGTTCCTAAAAGGAAGAGCCTAAATAAAATCCAGGGACTCCACTAGAAACCCAATGAAGATGCCCCTGAATTTTCAGAAAGGGTTTATCAGGTCTACAGGCATTATACCAACATCAATCCTGAGGCTCCTGAAAATCTCAGCACGGTTAATACGACCTTCACAGGACAAAGTGCCCTGGACATTAAAAGAAAACAGAAATTAGATGGGGCTCTAGGAACAAATTCTTTTCAGCTTGTAGATACTGCTTTCAAGGTTTACAATAGCCAGGAACACCGGACTAAACAAGAAGATTCCAAACGAAAAGCTGCCTTCCTGGCTGCTGCCTTAAGTGGTAAGCATTCAGACTACAGAAAGAAGAATCCTGGACAATGGAAAGATAGTAGTACACCCTTGGGAAAAACCAGTGTGCCTACTGTAAGGAGGAAGAACACTGGAAAAGGGAATGTCGTAACAAAAACAAAAACCCCCTGGATGGACAAACCAAGAAAAAAGCACCTCAAATGGTAGAAAGGGAAAACTGTTGTCATGAAGATTGAAGGGGTCGTGGGGCTCCTCTAGACCTAAAACAACCTATTCAAATTTCCCCACAGGAGTCCAAGTTGCAACTGACAGTGAGGAACAAACTGATTGACTTTTTGGCAGACACTGGTGCCATCTATTCTGTCATGAATACAAAACTGACCAAAAAAGACGACCAGGCCAACTACAGTAACTGGGGTCTCTGGCGAAGTTCAAGACCGAATGCTTTTACAGCCTTTAGAATGCCAAGTGGGAGACCAGACTCTGAAACATAGTTTTCTTATGACGCCAGAATGCCCTATCCCGCTTTGGGGTCGAGACCTTCTTTGCAAACTAAATACACAAGTGACTTTTGCTCCAGGACAGCTGGGCACACAAGTTCCTCCAGAGCAGTCATTAAGATTACAGAGGGCCTTTCTGGGAGTCTCAGAATCGGAACTGGAGCTACTACCACCTGAAATCTACAAGAAGGTAAGGCCCAATGTATGGGCAAGCGGGACCCCAGGTAAAGCAAAGAATGCCCAGCCAATACAAATACCACTAAAAGAAAAAACAATCAAGCCTAATTTGAAACAGTATCTGCTAAAGCAGCAAGCCCAAAGAGGCATACAACCCATTTTTTTAAAATTCTTGGAGGCAGGACTGATTAGGCCCTGTCGGTCCCCATATAATACTCCTATTCTCCCAGTGAAGAAACCTAATTCCAACAAACACCATTTCATCCAGGACCTACATGCCATAAACGAGGTGGTTCAGGACTTATACTCTGTGGTGCCCAGCCCCTATACCATACTGACAAATATACTGGGAGAATATGGTTGGTTTTCAGTCTTGGACTTAAAGGATGCATTCTTCTATATACCACTGGCTGAGGAAGTCCAACAGCTGTTTGTCTTCGAATGGCATGATCCAGATAACTCAGAGAACATAGCAGTACTGTTGGACTGTCCTCCTCCAGGGTTTCTGGGAATGGCTGGCTTCTGCCGGATACAGATCCCTAACTATGGACTTACAGTAAAACCTCTATGTGAGGCCCTGAAAGGCTGAGATTCAGAACCTCTGGACTGGACTAAGGAATGTTAATTGGCATTTGACACCATCAAAACTAAACTGGTTACAGCCCCAGTCTTGGGACTGCCAAACCTGGAAAAATCTTTTAATCTTTATGTATATGAAAGACTAAGTATAAGTCTAGGGGTGTTAACCCAACAGCTGGGAACTCTTCCGAGACCTGTGGCCTATTTAAACAACTGGATCAAATAGTGAAGGGCTGGCCTCCCTGCCTGAGGGTAGTAGCAGCTACCTGTGACATCCTACAAGAGGCCGAAATATTCACTCTAGGCCAACCCACTATTATGTGCCCCACCATGTCCTCACCTTGTTGGAACAAAAGAAATGATATCGGTCACCTCAGGAAGGATGGGCAAATACCAGGCCATCCAGTAAGACAACCCCAATGTTAGATTACGGGTTTCCTCGACTCTGAATCCAGCCACTTTGCTTCTTAATGAAATTTCACAAGTGGCAGGCTACAGCTGCTTGCAGATTATAGAAATGGCTTATTCCAGCCGGCCAGACCTAAGGGATCAACCACTTGAAAATCCTAAACTGGAACTGTTCACGAGCAGCTTCATGGACCAAGGGAAGAGACGCGCCGGGTATGCAGTTGTGACCTTGCAAGAAACCTTAGAGGCTAAAGCCTTACCCCTGGGGACTTCAGCTCAAAAGGTGAAAATCATAGCCCTTACCAGGACCTTATACTTATACTTATACTGGGATAAGTATAAATATAGATATATTTTACCACAATTGTTAAAAAACAGAAAATAACAATTGTTTGTGAGTATGTGGTCAAATTAGAACCCTCATGTATTACTTGTGGAAATTAATGATGCAGCCACTATAGAAAACAGTTTGGTCGTTCCTGAAAAAGTTAAACATAGAATTACCATATGACCCAGCAGTGCTATTCTTAGGTACATAGCCAAAAGAATTGAAAATAGGTATTCAAACAAAAACTTATCCATGAATGTATATAGCAATACTATTCCCAATAGCCAAAAGGTGGAAAGTCAAATGTCCATCAATGGAGGAATAAACAAAACGTGGTATTGCAATATCATGATTTATAACAAGTATATATTTGGTCATTCACATGACCAAAATATATTTTCCATATATATTTGGGCTTTGTCCACAGTTCCTGGCTCACAGCTCCCAAAACCCTTGGAATTTCCTGAGCGATAAAAGCAATGGGAGCATCTTTTGTTATAATATTTGGTCTCTTGTCATTAGTTCCTGAAAATACTTCTGGGCCATCAAAGTTAAATGGAGGTCTTGTTATTCTTAATGAGCCCCTTTCTACCACCTCTGGGTTCACGCTAATGAGGTGACTTTTGGAAAGCACCTAAGGATGGGGGCTGGTTGCCAGGGGAACCAACAATGAAGAGAGGGTTGGAACTTTCAGTCTCATCCCCTGATTTCGGGGGAGGGAAGAGGAGCTGAAGGTTGAATCAATCACCAATGGCCAATGATTTAATCAATCGTGCCTATGTAATAAAGCCTCCATAAAAACCCAAAAGGAGGGGATTCAGAGAGCTTCCAAGTAGGTGAACCAGAATCCTTCCACGTGCCACTGTGCCAAGCCCCAAACTCCACAGGGGACAGAAGCTCCTTTGTTCAGTTTCTCACCCTATGTATCTCTTCATCTGGCTCTTGATTCCTATCCTTTAACATCCTTTGTAATAAATCAGTAATATAGTGAGTAAAGAGTTTCCTGAGTTCTCTGAGCCACTTTAGCAAATTAATCAAACCCATGGAAGGGATCACAGGAACCTCGGGTTTATAGCCAGTCAGTTAAAAGCACAGGTAACAACCTGGGTTTGCAATTGGCATCTGAAGTAGAGGGCAGTCTCATGGGACTGAGCCCTTAACCTGTGGAATCTGATGCTATCTCTAAGTAGATAGTGTCAAAATTGAGTTGAATTATAGGACACCTAGCTGATGTCAAAGAATTGCTTATTAATTCGCCTCAATTTTTTAGTGCTTACATGACTTTCCATGTAGTTATAGAAACACTATCTAAACACTATCTAAAAGAATAAAAGCTATAGTATTTTTCCAGTACTCTACCAACTAGAAAGTGGTCCCCCTTCTATATTCTCAAAACGAAATGGAAAAGAATATAAATAGCCCTGCAAGAAGCACTGCCTGTGGACATTTGAATGTGCCATTGCCAAATCCTGGGGGATTTTCCCTCTCTTCTACAGATTACTTCTTATCTCATCTTTCAGTTCTACAGAAAGCTTTTCCTGACCCCTGAGAATGTAGCTCTGCCACGTGCTTCCCTACGTGACACATAATCCACTGGATTGCGATTACTTACTAAACTGTCTTCTTTAAGCAGTAGACCTGTGCTGTCCAATTCAGAGCCAATAGCCATATGTGGCTACTGAGCACTTGAAACATGGCTACTGCACCTGAGGAATTTTATTTAATTTTAATTAATTTTACTTTAAAAATCAAAGCAGAATTAAGTATTTTTGCATTAAATGCAACCTATTGTTTTGGTAGAACCAGATTTCACTTTAATCATTGCACTAAGATGTTATTGTTACACAGACAGTCCCTGACTGACAATGGTTCAATCTATGATTTTTCAACCTTATAATGGTGTGAAAGTGATACACATCCAGTAGAAATCACACTTCAAATTTTGAATTTTGATCTTTTCCCGGGCTAGCAATATATGGTGTGATACTGTCTCATGATGCTGGGTAGTGGTAGCAACCCACAGCTCCCAGTCAGCCATGTGATCATGGGGGTAAACAATCAATACACTTACAACCATTCTGTACTCACACAACCACTTTTTTTTCATTCTCAGTACAGCATTCAATTACATGAGATATTCAACACTTTATTATAAAATAGACTTTGTGTTACATGATTTTGCCCAAATGTAAGCTAATGTAAATGTTCTAAGCATGTTTAATGTAGGCTAGACTAAGCTATGATGTTCGATGTGTTAGGTGTATTAAATGCATTTTTGACTTAGATGTTTTCAACTTACAATGAGTTTATCAGGACATAACCCCATCATTTAAGTCAAGGAAGATCTACATTAAAGTGAGCATGTAGTTTTTACTTTTCTCTAATGTGACTATTATAAAACTTAAAATTACAAAAGTGGCATTCTATTTCGCCTGCATATGGCAGGCGTTAAATAAATGTTTACTGAATAAGTAACTGCTTATCATTTTACAGATAAGCAACCTAAGATGCATTCAGGTTAAGCAACTTTTCCAAGGACACACAACTTATAGAACTTTTAAGAGAACCAAAGTCTCTGACTCCTAGGTACACACAACACTGCCCCCCAAATTAGGTTTTGGCCAATTAAATTTGTAAATAAGTGAGTTGAGGGAAGGTGAAGCACTGGTAAACCTTGAGTTAAACTATTAATATTCTATTTTTTGTACTTTTTTATTAATACTTTTCTTTATTTAAAAAGGCTGAGATCTAATCACAAGAAAAAAATTTGTAACTGCATACAGTGACAGTAACAAGTCCTATTGTGGTGATCATTTTGCAGTGTATACAAATATCAAATCACTGTTTTATACCTGAAACTAATGTTATATGTCAATTATACCTTAATAAAAAAATTAAAATAAAAAAAAAAGTCTGAGACATCTCAAAGTCAGTAAGCAGAATACAATCTGTAAAGCTAACCAATAATCAACTAATATCAAGTATATGCATGGATTGGTTTCACTCCAGAAATTATTAACTCTCAGTTAAAAATCCTGGTTTGTAAGATAGACATGAGAAAAGGGTAAACAATATCTACCATATACTGAGCACTTATTTAATCACAGAATATACTATTTAATCCTCCCCAAAAGTAATGAGGTAGGTATTCTAGTTTTACAGATGAGGAAGCAGAGGCTTCAGGAGAAATTCAAGAAATGTGCCCATATTCACACAATAAGCAGCAGAGCCAGAATTCACACATAGGCTGGTTTGACTCCACAATCCAAACTCTTTAACCATGAAGCCAGCGTTTCTTAAAATGTAACCCAATATCTGATAAGGGATTAATATCCAGAATATATAAAGAACTCCTACAACTCAACAACAAAAAGACCAACAATTTTAAAAGGGGCAGAGGACTTGAATTAGACATTTCTCCAAGAAGATATACGCCAATAAGCACACGAAAAAGTGTTCAACATCACTAATCATTACAGAAATGTAGACTTATACAGGAATATGTTAACACAAATATCTTATTTACTCTTCCAACCACTGCAATTTGATTTCTTCACTAACCTCTCCTCAAAACTGTTTTCTCTTTGGTTACTGTATTTCTCCACACTTACAGATGTAGAGATATATTTGTTACCCATGTTATATTAATGTGTGACAAACCTGAATATGAAATTCAACAAACAGATTCAAAGTAAGGAAGGACTTATCAGGTAATGTTCAAAGAGAAAATATTTCCAAGATCTTGGTAAAATTGTGGCCAGAACTCAGATACTAAGTTTGTTTCTCTTCTTTCCATAAATAAATTAGCTGTTGGATAGACAATATTATATACTATTTTTCTCGGTCACAGCTTTTAAGAGTTATAAAATATAATCTAGAACTATACAAACTGGGCAGGTTTTCTTAGAAATAACTTTTTAATAAATTGTTGATGTGTATTTAAATCTTTACAAAATTTTACCCTATTTATTGTCTGAACATTATAATAAAGAAATAGAAGAGTTACTATGGTCCCACTATTTGTCCATTCCAAAAATTGAGTACAAAATTATGTACCAAGCACCAGGCTACCAACCTGACACAACTATTTTAATATCTTCCTGCTCTATTTGAGTCTTCTGATTATTTTTTCATAGTTGTAACTTTAAAATAGACAATGTTATATTCTGCTGCTTTTGTTTAGTAGAAAGTTTCTGATTCTAAAACCTACAAATGTATGAGAAGCCAAGGAATATCTTTATACATAAGAATGCATGTCCTGCTTCTGATTTCATCAGAATGTAAGAATATTCAGATTGATTTTCAAAACACATAACCATGTAATACTAATGACATTACGTTGTAAAATATTCGGGGGGGGGGGGAAGATGGGCCCTGCACTAACATCTATCACCAACCTTCCTCTTTTTCTTTTTTCTCCCCAAAGCCCCAGCACATAGTTGTCTATCATAGTTAAAGAGTTGTAGCTCTTCTAGGTAGGACACTGCCTCAGCATGGCTTAATGAGCAGTGAGTAGGTCCACACCCAGGATCCAAACCAGCGAACCCCGGGCCACTGAAGTGGAACGTGTGACCCCAATGGCTACACCACCGGGCCAGCCCCATAAAATATTTTTTAATAGATGAGATAGATATATATAATAACAGATAATTATAATAGACAATATGATAAGCATTCATAAAAAACATTAGCAGGAAATAGATCAAAATGTTTATATTATCTGATTGTAAATTTATGGGTGATATTTTCTATTGTATTCTTTACAGCAACTCTACAATGGATGTGTATTGCTTTGTTTTGTTTTGTGAGGAAGACCAGCTCTGAGCTATCATCTGTTGCTAATCCTCCTCTTTTTGCTGAGGAAGACTGTCCCTGGGCTAACATCCGTGCCCATCTTCCTTTACTTTACATGGGACGCCGCCACAGCATGGCTGACAAGCAGTGCATCGGGTGGCACCCAGATCCAAACCCACAAACCCTGGGCTGCCAGAGGGCGGGCCCTGGATGTGTATTGTTTTTATTATCAGAAGACAACAATTTTTAAAAATTGTTCTACATTGCACATATTAAAATTCTAAGTATTTCTCCAGCTTGAGCCCCCATTCCAAAAGGAACATGAGTAAGTGCTCCCCCTGCTGGTTACATAAACAGTTCCCCAAAAGTAACAGCAGTAGTAAGAAGCTAATGAACATTTTAAATCAAATCACATCAAGAAGGCCATGATACTTGGACTATGAACTTCAGAGCAAGTTAACGAGATATCAGAAAACAAACTACTCACTTCACACTCTTTCTTCCCTAAGTTCTCTAGCTACCTCTTTCACAAAATTTATTCCATACTCCCAAACCTCCTTCCCCCTACATCTCAACCTACTACCTTTTCTGATCATTACCCATATTTATGAAGCAGAATTTATGCATTAAGAGTACTGAATTAAGTACTAATTTGCTGTTTCCAAATACATATGTGGGCCTTGACTATTCTAGCTCCAACCCCATCCCCACTCATATTTTAATTGAGTCATTTAAAACAAAATGGATATTACAAGACAATGCAGCAATGTCTTAAAAAAAATCTGAGGAAAACTGATTTTCAACCTAGATTTCTATACTCAGCCAAATTATTAATCAACTATGGGAATAAAATAAAGATGTTTTCAGACATGCAGGAACTCAAAAAACTTACTTCTAATACACCCTTCTTAGGAAGATACTGGAGGACATATCCCAGCAAAAGGAGGAAATAAGCCATATTACCTGAAGTGACAAACACAAAATTTCAAAAATTATGTATAGGTAAATGGAGAACAATGCACAGAAAAACATGTAGCAATTATTTACTCTATAAAAAAAGTTTCACAAGGGGGCTGGCCCAGAGGCGTTGCGGTTATGTTCATGTGTTCCGCGTTGGCAGACCAGGGTTCGCTGGTTCGGATCCTGAACGCAGATCTACTCACCGCTCATCAAACCACACTGAGACAGCATCCCTTATAGAAGAGCTACAACTCTTCAACTATGCACTGGGGCTTTGGGGAGAAAAAAGAAAAAAAGAGGAAGATTGGCAACAGATGTCAGCGCAGGGCCAATCTTCCTTAAAAAAAAAAGTTGCACAATAAGAAAACATAATACACTACTTGAATCTTCAATGGGCCACATTTATGTGATCATAATATTAAACATTTACTCCTGATTTAATGAAAACTTATGATACAACTCTATTATAAAGGATAAGAGAGATGCGGAATGCTCATGTAAGAGAACTAAATCCTCATCTATCATACTAGGTAATGGATGGATAAATAATATAAGCATGTTTTTTAAAATAAAATAAATGCCAAAAGGAATACCTAAGAGTTAAAAAGTGATTGCCAAACTTCTGATCTGAACAAGATGGTATAGACCCACTTCTCCCTGCTTCTCCCCACTAAGAACAAGTATAAATAAACCCTGCAAATAACAGAAAAGACTTGTGAGAATTCTGGTAGGTGGAAAGAAGGCAGTAAGCTGGTTTGGGAGCCCAAGACTGAAGGAATAACGGAGTAGCATCGTGTCTTATGTCCCAGTATCCAACAGAAGAAGGTGACCCAGATCTGGTGTTTCCCATCCCCCAATCTAGCTCATTCCCCCTCTTTATCAAACAGGAGTCTGACAACATCCAGCAAGCCAGGCACCACCAGAAGAGAGCAATCTGGAGCCCTGCCAATAATAAGTGACCAAGGGAAGCACTCTTCTTCTCTGTTGGGCCCGAGACTCCCCTCCCCGACAGAGAGATATCCAGGCAGTCAGGTAGCCCAAGCATAAGAGATCTCATCACAAGCAGCAGCCCAGTCTGGGAAGCCTCTTTGTCCCCAGGGCCCTTTCCTCATCTCAGAAACAATGGGGCAGTCAGGGGGCACCTGCAAAAGAGACTCAGCCACAACAAGCAGCCCAGGTAGGAAGCCTCTTTGACCCCAAATGAACTCAGATCTCCTTCCCCACTAGAGACTCCAGGACAAGGAAGAGAGAGGAGAGAGAGTGAGGGGAGGAATCAGTATGGAAGATCTCTACACAACAACACACAACCCAAGAATCACTCTCTCTCACAGAAACGGGAGATCCCAACACAAGCACCCAGCAAGGGAAGCTTCTTGGTCCCTGTGTGCCTGAGACTCTCTGCTCCCCTACCAAGAGACACCTAGCAGCCCAGCCTGAGGAACTGCCTTCTGTTCCCTCAGGTTATTGGCACCAGACATGCCAGGCTGACCAAAACAATATCACAAAGGTCTAAAAATTAAACTATCATCGGAACCACAATCCACAAAAGTAGGCTGCCCTGCATGCAAAATCTTAGCAGAATTTAAACATTTAAATAGAACCCAATGCCTCCTGAAATAATAGATAAAATGTCCAGAATACAATTGGAAATCACTCTTCACACAAAGAAGCAATACTATCAAAAGACAAATGAAAAAAGACAATCAATTGATGCAAACAATTAAATGAACGTGATGGTGGAATTATCTAACAAGGATTTTAAAGTAACTGTCATAAAAATGTTTCAACAATCAATTGCAAATTCTCTTGAAACAATGAAAAAATAGAAAGCTCCAAAAAAAAGGAAATTATTTTAAAAAGAACCAAATGGAAATTATAGAACTGAAAAGTACAATTACCAAAATAAAAAACTCACACAATGAACTCAATAGTAGAGTGATGATTACAGAAGATAAAATCAGTAATTTGTGGGCAGATCAATAGAATTCACCTAATCTGAACAACAGATTTAGAGAAAATAGACTGAGGAAGAATGAACAGAGCCTCAGGGACCTGTGAGACAATAATAAAAAATTCAACATTCTCATAATCAGAGTCCCAAAAAGTGAAGAGAAAGAAATGGGACCGAAAGAGTATTTGAAGATCTATCAGCTTAAAATTTTCCATATTCGCTAAACCTTCACAAACCTACATTTTTAAGAAGCTGAAAGACACCCAAGCAGGATAAACCCAAAGAAATCAATGGCAATACACATGAAAAATAAGCTTCTAAAAACTAAAGGCAAAGAAAAGTTTGGAAAACAGCCACAATAAACAATATATTATCTATTGGGGAAGACCAATTCTAATGACAGGATTCTCATCTGAAACCTTAGAAGCCAGAAGGAAGTGGAGTAATTAATTTTCAATTTTTTAAAAAAAGAACTGCAACCCAGAATTTGATATCCAGCAATATTGTTCTTCAAGAATCAAGGAGAAATAAAAACACTCTCAGACAAAAAAAAAAAACTATAAGCATCTGGAATCTATGAAATGACCCTTAAAGATTGGTTAAAGGAACTCCTCATACAGAAAGGAAATAATAAAAGAAAATAATCTTGGGCAGCAAGGAGGAAAAAGGAAGACTAACAAGAGTAGAAATATGGGTAAATACAAAGATGATCCTTATCCTTGTGAATTGTATAAATCATATTCAATGACTGAAACAAAAATTATAACACTATCTGACACTCAAAAAATGATATTTAAAAGTGGGAAAGATAAAGGCTCCTAAATGAAAAGTGAAGTTTCTATACTCACTTGAAGTGGTAAAATGTTGCACATGTAGACTGTGATGTTACATATGTATATTTAATATTTAGAAAAACCATTGAGAAAACTATAAAAGGTGATAAGCTGAAAAAAGAACTATAAATAAATCAAGATGGAGTCCTAAAATTGTTCAAGTACCTCCAGGAAGGCAAGAAAGGAGAAACAAGGGAAAGAAATCATGGGAAAAAACAAATAACAAGATGGCAAACTTGAGTACTAACATATCAATAATTATCTTACATGTAAACAACATAAATACATCCATTAAAAGAAAGAGAGTGGGGTCCAGCCTGGTGGTGTAGTGGTTAAGTCCGCACACTCTGCTTCGGTGGCCTGGGGTTTCGCAGGTTCGGATTCCAGGCGCAGTCAGACGCACCACTTGTCAAGCCATGCTGTGGCAGCGTCCCATATAAAGTAGAGGAAGATGGGCACAGATGTTAGCCCAGGGCCAGTCTTCCTCAGGAAAAAAAGAGGAGGATTGGCAATGGATGTTAGCTCAGGGCTAGTCTTCCTCACAAAAAAGAAAGAAAGAAAGAAAGAGAGTGGCAGAGTAGATAAAAAAACATGAACCAACCACATGCTGTTTGGAAGAAACTCATTTCAAGTTCAACACTATAGGGAGGTTGAAAGTAAAAGGATGGAAAAAGATATGCCAGGTAACCATTGACAAACAAAAACAGGAGTGGCTATATTAATATCTGATAAAGTAGACTTCAGGTCAAAAAAAATTCTAGAAACAAAGAGGAAATATGACATAATGCTAAAAAAAAAAATCAATGCACCAGGAAGATAAAACAACACTAATTGCATAAACAAACAACAGAGCCTCAAAATACATAAAACAAAACTGATAGAGCCAAAAGAATAAATAAACAAATCCACCATTATAGTTGGGGATTTCAACACCCCCCCACCCTCAGCAATAGAACTACTAGATAGAAAAAAGCTAAGTTATACAAGATCTGACCAACAACAAAAAGACCTAACAATATCTGCCACACAGACATTCTAAATAAAGCATACTTTGTAATAAAACAAACCTAAACAAATAAGAGATTAAAACCATGTGTTGTTTGATCATAAAGGAATTAAATTAGAAATCAATAACAGAAAACAACAGACAAATGTTAAATACATGGATATTAAACAACAAGCTTCTAAGTGATCCAGGGACCAAAGAGAAGGTCTTAAAGAAAAATTTTAAAATCTATGAAACTAAATGAAAAAGAAAGTACAATATATCAAAAATGAGGTGCAGCTAAAGCAGAATTAAGAAGGAAATTCATAGCACTAAATACTTACATTAGAAATGAAGTCTCAAATCAATAATGTAAATGCCAACCTGAAGAAACTAGAAGAACAAAAAATAAATAAAGCAAGCAGAAGAAAGAGAATAAAGAGCAGAAATCAACTCAATTGTGAAAATGAAAAAAATCAATCAAACTAAGAGCTGGTTCTTCAAAGAGGTAACTACAATGGATAAACTTCTAGGAAAACTGACAAAAACAGAAACAGAGAAGACGTAAATGACCAATATGAGTTTGAACTAGGGGATATCACTACAAATCCTACAACCATTAGAAAGATAAGGAACACTATAAGCATTACACTCACAAATTCAACAACTTAGAAGAAATCAACCAATTCTTTAAAACCACAAACTTTCAAAACTCAACCAGAAGAAACAGATAACAAGAATAGACCTATAAAGAAATTGAATTTCAAGTTTAAAAGCCCCTGAAAACAAACCTCTAGGCCCAGAATATTTCATTATAGATTTCTAGCAAATTTTTAACAAAGAATTAACATCAATTTTATACAATATCTTCCAGAAAATAGAACAAGAGGTAACATTTCTAAACGCACTTTAGGAGACTAATATTGCCCTGATACTGAAGTCAAACTAAGACAGTATCAAAAAGAGAAACTACAGACCAAATATCTCTCATGAACTTAAATGCAAAAAACCTCAGCAAAAGGAATCCAATAATGTCTACAAAGAATTATACACCAAGACCAAGTGGAGTTTATTACCCAGGTGGGTGAGATCAATTCATCATTCAAAAATCAATGTAACCTACCATATTAACAGGCTACAAAGAAAAACCCTATCAACTGGTACAGAAAAAGCATATAACAAAATACAATACCCATTCAGCAAATTACAAATAAAGGTAAACTTCCTCAACTTAAGAGTATCTACCTAAAAACCTACAGGTCACATCATACCTAGCCAAGAAAGAACAAATTCTTTCCCTCTAGGATCAGTAACAGGCAAGGATGTCTGCTCTCATCACTCTTATCCCACATGGTATTGGAAGTTCTAGCCACTACAATAAGGCAGGGAGGTGGGGGGAGGATGGTGGATTTGAGAACACACAGATTGAAAAAGAAAGAAGAAAAGTACAGAGACATGATAGTCTATGGAGAAAATCCCAAGAAATCTACAAAAACTGCCTAGTACTAATAAGTGAGTTTGGCAAGGTCATAGGCTGTAATATCAATGCACAAAAACCAATCCATTTCTAAATACTAAAAATAAACATGTAGAAACTGAAATTAAAAACACAAAACAATTTACAATCACTCCAAAAGAAATGAAATAGTTAGGTATAAACTTACCATAACATGCATGGCACCAGTATGCTAAAAATTTCAAAATGCTGATGAAAGAACCCAAAGAAGGCCTAATAAATGAAGAGATACACCAGTGTTCATGGACTGGAAGACTCACATATTAAAGATGTTTATCTGCCGCAAATTGATGTATAGGTTTTCTATCAAAATTCCAGCAAGAATTTTGTAGAAGTAGACAAGTTTATTTTAAAACTTATAGGAAAATGCACAGGCTGTAGAAGAGCTAAAACTATCTTAACAAAGAAGAATAAAGTGGGAAGTCACTCTATCTAATGTTAAGGTTTACTATATAGCTACAATAATCAAGACAGTGAATTTGGCAAAGAGATAGACACACAGATGAGTGGAGCATTTTAGAAACCCAGAAATAGACCCACACATATTTTCTCAATTGGTTTTTGACAAACATGCAAAAGCAATTCAATGGAGGAAGGAATAGACTTTCAATAAATGGTACTGGGCAACCAAACATCTACAAGCCAAAAAAAAGGATCTCAACCAAAACCTTACACCTTACACAAAAATGTCACAGACTTAAATGTAAAACATTAAACTACAAAACTGTTAGAAAAAAGTAGAAAATCCTTGGGGTTTAGGGCTAGGGAAAGCATTCTTAGATTTGATAGCAAAAGCACAAACTATAAAATGGACATTGAAGATATTGAACATTTTTGCTCTGAGAGAAAATACTTGGTAACATTTCCAACAAAGGACTAGTATCTACAATATTAAAAAAACAAACTCTCGTAACTCAACAGTAACCAAAAAAAAAAAAAAAATCTAATTTAAAAACGGGTAAAGGGCTGGCCCAGTGGTTTAGCAGTTAAGTTCGCACGCTCCACTTCGGTGGCCGGGGGTTCACAGGTTCGGATCCCGGGCACAGACCGACACACTGCTTGTCAAGCCGTGCTGTGGTGGCGTCCCATATAAAGTAGAGAAAGATGGGCATGGATGGTAGCCCCAGGGCCAGTCTTCCTCAGCAAAAAGAGGAGGATTAGCAACGGATGTTAGCCCAGGGCCAGTCTTCCTCAGCAAAAAGAGGAGGATTGACAAAGGATGTTAGCTCAGGGCTAGTCTTTCTCACATACACACAAAAGAAATGGGTAAAAGACATGAATAGCTATTTCAACAAAGGGGATAAAGACATGGCAAACAAGCACATAAAAACATGTTCAACATCATTAGCCATCATGAAAATATAATTAAAACCACAACAAGTTAACAGCACACATCTGTCAGAGTGGCTAAAATAAAAAATGGGTTGGGCAAACTTCCAGAATTAAGAGTAAGGACTTCTAATCAGCCACTCCTCCATAAAAGGAGAACAGTAGCAAAAATAGTCAAAGTCTAATTCTTTCAGAACTCTGGAAATTAACCATAGAGTGCATACATAACCAGAGGCAACTATCTGAATAGCATTTACTCAAGTAAAACAGCTGAGTCTCTGTAAAAACAGTGAATTTTGTGGCGTTTTAACTTGCTCTAGTCTAATGCCCCCTTTCTAGTTCCATGGTAACCCTGAAAAACAGCAGCCTTCTAACCAGGGTAGTAAACCGGCAGCATAGCAGAGAGCAAACTGAGTTTGGAGTGCCTCAAAAAGCTCTATCCCCAGAGTATTATCACTATCTGACCTGTCTGGTAGCTCTTGGGAAAAACTTATTCACAGGACTTATCATAATTTGACCTGACTCAGAGTTCACTCAGTGGGAAATGTCCTATCCCCAGGGCATTTGTCTAAAACAACTGGCAGCAACTTATTAACATGCAGCTGCCTACCTGCAATAGCCAATTGCAACAGCAATTGCAATAGGCAATTGTACACTTTAAAAACTGTACTCTTTAAAAGGATGAGTTTATTATCTAGGAAACTGAATCACTCACACATTGCCAGTGGCACCATAACACTGTACAGCCACTCTGGAAAACAGTTTCTTATAAAACTAAATATCCAGTTACTATATGACCCAACAATCACACTCTTGTGCATCTACCTTGGAGAGATGAAAACCTATGTTCACACAAAATCCCATACACAAGTGTTCATAGCAGCTTTATCCGTAAGAACCAAAAACTGAAAACAGCCCAGATGTCCTTCAACAGGTAAAATGTTAATGCAAACTGTGGCACATCCATTCACTGGAATACTACTCAGCAATAAAAAGGAACAAACTACTAATACACACAACAACTTGGATAAATCTCCAGGGTATTATGCTGAATAAAAAAAAAAAGAAAAACAATCCCAAAAAATTATAAGCTGTATGATTCCATCTCTATAACATTTTTGAAATGACAAAATTTTTTAAATAGCCAACAGATTAGTGAATGACAGGGATTGGGATAACAGGAGTTACTGGAAGGGAGTGGGTGTGATTATAAAAGGGATCATTTTCTAATACAGTGCTGATGGAACTGTTCAGAATCTGGACTGTGGTGGTGGATATACGAACCGACATATGTGATAAAATTGTATAGAACTAAATATACACACACATCTGGGGAAATTTGAATAAGACAGCTGGATTGTATTAACGTCAATATATTGGTGGTGACATTGTACTTTATTGGTGGTGACGTAGTTTTGCAAAATGTTACCATTGGGTCCAACTGGGTAAAGGATACATGAGATCTATTATTTCTTACAACTGTACGTAATTCTACAATTATCTCAATTTAGAAAAGTTATTGTTTCTCAGGGACAGGACTAAGTGCAGGAAGGAGTAGGGCAGGGGATTGCTGGTTTTCACGAGAAACGTTTTCATACTATTTCATCTTATCTACAAGCATATATTATTTTGATTATAAAGAAAATACTCTTTCCTTTAAATGAGGTATATATGTGAAGTATTTGACATGCAGAAAGTCTTCCATAAATGATAGCTCTCTTTCCCTTCCATTTTAAGGATAAGCCAACCTCTAGATTAAGATGTCAATACTAAGCAGTCTAATTCTCAGAAGTAGAGCCACCAATAAGTCATCCAATGGGATTACCAAGGGCTAAAATTGGAACCATAAGGTACTCCTACCAAGGTAACTATGAGAGAATCTCACACCATCACTAAACAACTTTAAAACTAAGCCCTCTTCCTATTTCTTGTTCAACTAGTTAAAAGAAGCAATTCCAGGGAAATCTAGAGGCAAAGTAGTCAAGGATGTACAATAGCTTCATCCTCATATAAAAGTTTCTTTCCTTTTCATGTTTTACTATTAATTGCTTTCATTATCACTAACATTGAGTGCTTATATGCTCAGTACATCTATCTCATGCATTCTCATCATTTAATCCTCATACCAACCCCGCAAGATAGGTATTATCCCCATTTTATAGACTACAACTTAGAAATGTTAGGTATATTTGCCCTAGTCAGAGAGCTAATAAGCAACACATCAAGATTTTTCCCCCACATATATCTAATTCCAGAAATAAAGATTCTAGCCACTGATTCTGCATTACCACACTTTAACAAAAGTGCTTAACAATAATCATGCACCTTCCACACAAAGGTATCACCAGCTGAGTTTCTGATTGGGCTCTGAGTATCTGGGAGTTCACTCGGACTTTTAAGTCTCAAGCCCACTCACTGTATCAGAGTCACTAGCCTCATCCTAATCACAATGTCTCCCCTGCCATTCTGCACTCTGTGGCCAACTACTTCAGTGCTGCCTTTCAAGCATTAAGCCTCCTACCCTTCTACCAGCTCATTTTACCATCACCAACCCACAGGGCTGCTGTCAACAGACCCAAAAATAAGAGAACCACCCCTCATATTTTCTTATTACATGTACTCAGTCAATGTTGGTCAACACTCTTCTTCATTCCCTAGACCTTGACTCTCATACACACACTTACATACATACACCTACACATAATCACACACAGACATGAGTTCCATACCCACAATTCCTCTTACCTCTCCATGTCATCATCACAGCTCAAGTCGTCACATCTCTCCTGGGTTAAAATGAGCCAGCCTCCCATCTACGGAGCTCTCCTCCCCTACAGTCTCACAGGGAAAATGTTCCTATTCTCTAAAATTAACTCCTTTCTCTAACAGAATCCAATTGTTGTAGGATGGTAAAAGGTTCTTACTTTCTCCGTTGGCTCCTTCCCTCCTGCTTCAAAGAAGCAAAATATTTCCCCTTCTTGAAAAAGAAAACACTTTTCATTTGAAATGCAGCCTTGTGTACTCTTCAATTCAAACTAACATATACATTGTATTTAATTAACACCTACTTGCCATTTAATATACACTGTATTTAATTAATACTGAAGTTTTCCTTGCCATTATGCAAGAAGCACCAGAAATAGAATAAAGCTTTTGTAATGAGGACTCAAAGGTTTAGAGAAGGAGGGTGTCATCAAGAAGATATAATTTCCCTTTATTTCTCTTCTATGATCTTGCCAAGGTAACAGTTTTTCTTTCAGTGGGAAAAGAGTGCAGAGAAGAGAGAGAGCTATAATTCAGTCTGAGGAAGCAAAAGGAACTGTGGGAGTGAACGGAGGATCAGGAAATCTCAAAAGGTAGCAATTGGTAGAGAAAAAGAGTATTTGTGGTCATTCTTGGCTGTTTACCAAGGAACGGGAGAACACAAAGCATAAAGGGAAAAAAGAATCATAGCACTTGAAAGGACAGTGAGCGGGCTAAGGCAGGAGGGAAAAAAGAACTAAAATACTCCCAGCCTTTGAGCAGCTGACTACCCTAATCTCTCTCTGGGGCTTAACTTTCACAAATCTGTATATCCTAACATCAGGCAAGCAGCAACTAACTCTCCTCAACTTTCCCACTTTTTTACAGGTTCAACTTTTGAGTCACTATTGATTCTCCCCTCTTCATCTTTTAATTTCAGGTGCCTCAATTTCATCTTCCTTTTATAATCTATCAACTCAGTCCTTTCCCAATACTCTTCCCAAGTCTACCACATTAGATCATGACCATATCAACTTTCATCTTAAGAGTCCAGAAAGACCTATGTGGCTCGCCCAAAATTGCAAAATTAGTTTGCAGAGCTGAGGCTGGTACCTAAGTCTTCCAACCAGGATATTTTCCCCATGTTTCTTCATATCTAGAATACTTGCAAATCTTTTAAACTAGTTCCCGTTTCATTCATTGATCAGATATTTATGAGGTATCTAATATGTACAAGGGAGTATAGCAGGTGCTCTGGGGGACATGAGGTGAAGACATAGTCCTCAGTCTTACAATGTCCACATTGTAAGTGAATAAAAGCACAGATACAAGTAAACTTAACACAAGACATGAAGTTATAAGAATGATACAAAGTTTCACAGGAATACAGAATAAAGTTCATTTACAACTGGGATGATTACGGAGAATGTGGGATTTCAGGTGGGCCTTGACAGATGACTAAGGTTTCAATAAGCAGAAATGGAAGAAACGGCATTACTCCGAACTAAGAACATGAGCAAATACCAAGAGACAAGAAAAGACTGTGAAAATAGTTGTTTACTTCACCTAGAAGATAAATAACAAAGTTGCAAAGTTAAGGAATAAGGCACAGCCACATTACAGAAGATGTGAATAACAGGTTATGAGAGCCTGAACAAAGCAAGGTCTGGAGCTGACTACCTGGGTTCTTCACTTAACTGCTATGTGACCTTAGGCAAATTACTTAACGTCTCTGCTGTGCCTCAGTTTCCTCATCCATAAAACGAGATGAATAATAGTACCTATCTCATAGGACTGTTAAAAGAATTAAATGAGTTAGTACATATAAAGCACTTAGCACAGGGTAAGTCCAAAATATATTATTATGTAGTCAATAAGAAGTAAAACGATAAGCAGAGGAATAACAATATAATTAAAGTGGCATCTAAGAGAAAGTCATCTCAGAAGATGGAATGGGAGCATGCTACCTGGTACCACACAAACAAGCATGAAGTACTCTGGACCTGACCTATGGTGAAAGAAATGAAAAAAAATTCCTGGGGCAAAACTATTGGGGTAGCCAACCTCCACGATGGCTCCCTACGATGCCCACCTCTTGGCATTCTATAGTCCTCTATAGTCCCCTCCCACATGTACCAGGTGATGAATACCTCTCACACTGTACCTACGTGATGAACAGAATAGGACAGAAGAGATGGTATATCACTTCTGAAATTATGTTATAAAAGACACCAGAGGCTCTGTCTTAGTTGCTCCCTCTCTTGCTCTTGGGAAAGCCATTTGCCATGTTGTGAGCTGGCCTATGGAAGTGGCAGGGAACAGTCACTTGCCAATAAGCACATGGGTGAGCTTGGAAGTGGATCCTCCAGGCTCTGTGACCCTTTGACTGCAACTTGTGGGAGACCCTGAGCTAGAATCACCCAGTTGAGCCATTCTCAGATTCCTGACCCTCAGACACTGTCTGAAAAAAAAAAAACATTTGTTTTAAGTTGCTTCAGTTATGAGATAATCTGTTACACAGCAATAGATAACTAATGCAACTATTGAGAAGAAAAATTGATAAGGTCTTTAAAACTGATGGAATGAAGAGGGCAGAAGTGAGTATCAAGTCAAAAACACTAAGATTTCTAAGTCAGGTTGTAGTGTAAGTGCCTGACATTAAGCTTTTTGATTGTAGTTTAAGTGCCTGACATTAAGTTTTGGATTGCTGAAGCATCCATTTCAAAGACATCCATCTTGAATAAACATACCGCCAGCTGTATGACACAGCTACTAGCAAAACAACCAGATAAAGATGGAGGCTGCCCTCACCCATGAAGTTCCCTCTTTCAGAAAGCCAGGGGTAACCTAGATAACTGACGGCTTGAGTGACTCCACTTGTCCCTTCCGGTGCCCTAATTCCTGCTCTTATGCTTTAAATTAGCCAATGAAGAGTGAACCCTTGAAACCCTAGACATCCCATCCTTGGATAGGGTCTGCCCACCCTCTCCCTCTCTCTCCTCAACCTCACTGTGTGGCCCTTGGGTGTGCAATGTACCCTCCTGGACCTATGAGTAATAAATCTTGTTCCTCCAAGTTCCCTGCTGGTTTCTGCTGAAGTGCATCCTGCAATCATAATAAGAACCATGAGGTCTGGTCCAGCCACAACACTGGGGCTGGGGAGGAGGCGGGTGTCTGTGGGAGCTTGCTACAGGTACTATGGCCCAAGTGAGTGCCTCAGGCATTCCTAGCCCAGAGCATCATGAACAATAGACTAACACAACACAGGAAGAACTGTTAGGGCTTACTGGACTAAGGGTGAGAAAATGATTTCATGATACACAAAGTTTAAACTGAGCACAAGGAAAAGTCAAATACAGATCTGAAAGTCACCTATATGGGAGTGACAGCTAACATCAATGTATGAGATTGCCCGGAACAAACTTGTTAAGTAAGAAAAAGCACAAGATCAAAACTCAGAACATGGCAGGAAGACAGCAGAGAAGTAAATGGGGAGTTGCAAGACAGGAAGACAATCAGGATAGCAACAGTCAGAGATGCTCCAAAAAATTAAAACAGGGTGGTAAATGTGTCAAACGCTACAGTGATCAAGTAAATAACTTACATTGGATTTAACAATTTCATATATTTCCTTGATTTTTTTTCACATTTTAATATTTCTGAAATCAGAATGTGTCTTAGAGTTGACAGGTTTGTTTGAGATAGGTTCCTTTTACTCCCTAAAATCAGTTACAAAATTGACAGTGTCTGACAACCCATGATATTCTAGAAGCAAGGAAACATAATAGTGATAAGGAAATTGAACCAATATATATGGAGTATTTTTTCAGTAAGCTTTTTGGTAAAAGGAAAATGAATCAAGAAAGGAGGCACTGTGTTTGCTTTTTAAAATTTCGTTTATACTTATCGACAAGTATATTTGTAAGCAAGGAACTTAGAAATAGCTTTAAAAGCTATTTCTAGTAAAGAACACACGCCAGGACAAACACAATTCACGGAACAAGCATGTACTCACGAATACAGCTGCAGTCATTTAAGTATCACTCATGCAGCGTTCCCTACACACAAACTCCGCGCCCAGGCACCGTGGTAGACGTTCGTGTGTACAGACAGACCGGCAGCAATTAGCTTCAGACTCCTCTCCCACTGAAGGAGGGAGATAAAGACTCAGAGAAAGTTTAGGGGAGAAAGGAAAGTGTGGCAAGAGAGACACCTGGGAAGAAATGGCAGCGCCATTCCAATATCCACCGCTGTCTTGATGCGTTATACGACAGAGTCAAAAAGAGAGAGAACTGCCAACCAGCGAGAGTAAGTATATCTCACAAGCTCGTCCCAGTCGGTCACTTCGTCACCCCTATGGCTGCGACCCCTTGCCTTTCCCAAGGAAGCGGCTCTGGGGCCCGCGCTCCGCATCCGACACGGGCGGCGCGGCCCCGACGGCGGGGGGCTCATCCGCACACCGCGCAGGGACCGACCTCAGGAGCGGCACCTGCGGCGCGGGCTCTGCCCACGCTCACGGACAGAGCCGGCCGCTCCCCCTCAGGGAGCCCCGCCAGGAGAGCGCCCGCCTCTCGCCCCTACTCGCCGGGCCGGCCACGCGCGCCCTGCGCCCTGCGAGTTCGGCCAATGAGGAGGACAGGGCGGGACGCGCCGGCCCGCTGGGCTCCCGACCGACGTCTGGACACGGCGCGGAGAAGGCGCGCCCGACGCGGCGCCGGCTCCCCGCGCACAGCTTACCTTCGGGCCGCCAGAGCGGCCGCCGCGGGGCATCTCCAAGCGCAACGCCTCCTCCAGAGCGCGCCGCCTCCCCAAAGTCCCGCGGCCTCCTCAAGGGGCCGGAAGGCTGCGCGCCCCAAACCAGCTCGGCGCCTCACCGCGCGCTGCAATTGGGTGAGCGCTGGCGCGAGGGGCGGGGCTTCCCCGGACGCGCTGCGATTGGAGGGCGTTCGGGCGTGGGGCGGACCTTCTCTGACACTCAGCGCTTCCTAAACATGGATAGGCCATCTTGGGTGCGTTGCGAGCCTGGGTAGCCGGTCCCCACCAGCGCTGGGTCTGGAAAGGGTGTCGCGGTGCTCGTCTCACTTCCTCGCTGGTGCCCAAGATCTTGCAGAGCGCGCTCCGGGCAGGCCGCATCTCTGGCTGTCGGGCTCTTGGTGGGGGAGCTGCTGGGCAGGTGCCTCACGCAGTGGTCACCCTCCAAGTGTTGTTTTTCAAATAAACCTCATATGTGGTCTGTTTTGTCAGGCAACAACTGACCTTAAATAAAAATAAAATGAAAACTCGAAGTGGGCTATGAATTCAATAATCAATACTTAAGGAATGGTTGTAACTTGATAACTGGAGAAGGGGGGAGGGGCAAGAAGGAGAGGTTTAAGTGTCCAGAGCAGAAATTCTCAAATTTAAGAGACATCAAAATCACCAAGATGTGTTATAAGACGGATGACTGGACTTGGATTCTGTAGGTCTGGGGTGGGGCCAGAGAACGTGTATTTCTCACAAGTTCCCAGATGATGTCCTTGCTGCTGGTACCATAACTCAGTACTAGAGGCACTCACCATTCCTTAAATCCCACAAGTGAGTATACTAAAGTGTCTCAGCACTTTGAGAAGTAGATTTAAAACGAAGTGCAAATGGCATGGGGAGCTGGGACTGAGTAGAAACTGAATTAGGCTACAAAGTCTAAGTAAGGAATATTCTGTAATGAAGGTGTCTATGGTAGAAAAAGCTAAAACAATGATTTAAGCAAGCTGAAAAAGTGTCAGCCTGGGGAGAAGGAAAGGATTCTTAATTGTACCCTCAAAAGTATGGTGGAAGTGGAGTTTGGTCTTCTGCTTCAAGAGCACTTTTTTGTGCCTCTGTAAGACTACGCTGTTTTGCAATTTATCCATTTTAAGTCTTTCCTCTCTAGTCCCTGTTCCTTCATCATCTGGTGTTTGAGTTCCAGTGCCTAAAGCCACAAATGCTTAGTACACAGTAAGATGTCCACTCTGCAGTAGTTGAAAAAAAATGGAAGAAAATAGTGTTAGCTTAAGCTAATAGCATTATTGCTAATACTATTACTATCAACACTTAGAGTAAGATAAACTAGATTCCAAATCTAGTTTAGGATTTAGAATATTGGGCTTCTGACGGACTCCACAAAGAAGAGAGATTTGCCACTGTTGCCTCAATTTGGCCTTCTGACACAGCTGACCATCTTACTATGTCTGTGCCTCGGCTCTTATTTTTATGTCTGCAACCAAGACCTCTCCATACTGCTCCCGCTATTGCCCCATTACACTGTCTGTCATCGCCACTTGACTGTCTGAGAGGCTCTTCAACCTAAATTTTTCTCTTCCCAGAATAGCTCCTTTTCAGAATTCCCCATCTTAATAGTGGCACTGACATCCACCCAGTAGGTCATGCTGAAACCTGGGAATTTTTGTGAACACTTTTGTCTCTCTTATCAAAGTCTTGTTTGTTCCACCTCCCATGTATAAATCGCTCATCTATCTATCCACTCTTACTCCACTGCCACTACCATATTCCAGGCCACTAAATTCTTTTGCCCAAACTATTCAATAACCTCCTAACCGTTATCTCCTAATCCTCTCTTGCCCCCGTACAATCCATTCTCCACACAAACACTCCAGTGAGGTTTATGTTCTCCAGCGTAGCCTTCCTTCAGTTGTCAGATGCACCTGAGGGCCTCAGGGTCTGTGCATTTGCTGCTCCACTTACCTGAAGGGCTCTGGCCTCCCTCAGCCACAGCAATTCATATGCAGCTATTGAAAATTGTTGAAGCTGAGAGATGGGTACATAGAGGTTTATCAATTATTATTCATTCTACTTTTGATATGTTTGAAAATAAAAATTTTAAGTTGAGATTTAAAAAAACAGAAAACAGAACAATCAAAAAATCCTGAACCTGATCTCCTTAGTTTTCCTGAATTCCCAGAGCTGAGCCTCCCTGTTCTTCATTTCCACGGACCCTAAGCTCCTTTGAAGATGTTATAATAATCATAATCTAAATAATTATTTATCATCTGGCTCCACTGTGCTGAAAGGTAGTCCCACTTCTGTCTTGCTGACCTTTATATCCCCAGCACTTAGCACAGTGTCTTCCACATACAAAGCACTCAGATAAATATTTGCTATGAACGAATGAATGAACTAAAAATTATTAAATAGAAATGACTTGCCTGAGATTGCACAGCTACTAAGTGTTTAGGATTAGAACACATGTGTGACACAAAGGTTCATATTTCCTCCACTATACCATTCATTACAGAGTATAATTATGAGGAATTTTCAGTTGAACATACATGTAACCCTGGGCCCATTTAGAGCCCGTTTGAGCAGACCCCATCTCTCATCAACAACGTGATTAAGAATTGTCTTTCAGAAGAACTGCAGAATCACATAGCCAGGGCATGCGCAAAAGAAGAAATTGTGACCTGAAACAACCTCAGAACCAAAGATCCTCTTTCCCACGGAACCCAGGGGCGGGGACAGGACCAAAACTTGAAAGGCAGACTCTCATCAGAAGTGAGGGGGTCCCTCATTCAAGAAGATCCAGTGTGAGAACTCCTTCCCCACTACATGCAAAAGTGTGTAGAACCCCATCATAAATGTTTAGAACCTCATCATAAATGTTTAAAACCTCACCATAAATGCTTGAAGCCCACCAATCAAAACCTGTCCCACCAGCGTTTCCACATGCCAATCTGTTCTCTTTAACCTCTTAAATTTTGTCCCAAATCCTGAATTGGGGAGACAGATCTGAGGGCACGTGCCCCCTGTCTCCCTGGAGGTAGATCTCACAGAATAAAAGCTGATTTCACCCCTCAAAGGCTGATGCCATAATTAATTGACTTGTTTATGTGCATTGGGCAGAGAACCCCAATTTTGTGTGGTAACATAGAGACTTAGCAAAGGTGAATTATCCATAAGAAAGATGTCTGCGCTGGGATGGACTTTTGAACCCTATCCAGTCTTGTCTTATCTCATCAACAAATATTCAATGTCAAGACACCAAGACAGGGGCCGGCCCAGTGGCATAGTGGATAAGTTCGCATGCTCTGCTTTGGCAGCCCAGGGTTCACAGTTTCAGATCCCAGGCGCAGACGGACGCACTACTTGTCAGCCATACTGTGGCGGTGTCCCATATAAAGTAGAGGAAGATGGGCACAGATATTAGCCCAGGGCCAGTCTTCCTCAGCAAAAAGAAGAGGATTGGCAACGGATGTTAGCTCAGGGCTAATCTTCCTTCCTTCCTGCCCCCCACCAAAAAACCACCAAGTGGGAAAATCTTTCTTTCAACTTTTTTCTCATCAAACTTTTTGGCCTAGTTCTTGTTTTGTGGATATCTGTGGTTTTCACTCTGCTTACAGTGATCCTAAGGATTCCGTGAAGGGACCGTGGAGTCTGTTGTGAGCGCAAGAGCCACAACAGGGTCTCTACTGCACCACAGGGGCAGCTCTTCTTCCATTTGTTCTAAAAATAGGGTGAGATTTCATTTAAAGAAGGATCTATTTGGGGGAGAAATGCTTGAAATCTACTGGTCTATATCCTTTTCTAGCCTAGTAGTTAACAGTGCACTGGGATGCAAATGAATCTGATTTAAATGTGAAAAAATGCAACTGTAAAGGCATTAGAATAAAACATGAGCAAATTCACTTATAATCTTAGAGTAGAGAGGGCCTTTCTAACTATGACTCAAAATTCGCTGCTCATAATAGAAAAGATTGGTATTCAACTACATAAAAACCTTTATTTATGCATGGCAAAAACTACAATAAGCAAAGTAAATAAAGCAAAGTAAAAAACAAGTTACACAATAGGAAAAATATTTGATATTCCTTTCATATCAAAAGAATAATCCCCTAAAGTACAAATTGCTGTTGGAAATCAGGCAAAAAATGACTAACAACCCAATGGAAAATGGGGAAAAGACATGGAATGTTCACAGAAGAAGGGACACAAATGGCCTTTATACATATGAAAAATGTGCTACCTCAATCGTGATAAGAGAAATGCAAATTAAAACTGCACACCTAAAAAACTGGCTAAAATCTAAATACTTGACAACACACATTGGGATAAAGGCATGCTCATATATTGCTAAAGGAAGTGCAAAATCATACAACCCTCTTCAAGGGGAAGTTGGCAATATTTTTCAAAATTACAAATGCATTTACCATTTTAAGCTATAACCTCACTTCTGGGAATTAATTCTACAGATATACCTGCACACATATGAAATGATGTGTATATAAGGATATTTGTTGCGGCATTATTTGCAATAGCAAAAGGCTATAAAGAACTAAGGTACCCATTTACGTAAAGGAGACTGTTAGCTTCACAGTGATCCCCAGGATATACCAGGTAAGAAAAGCAGTGGACACAATGGGGTTCTTAGTGTGTTGTCTTTCTAGTGTAAGAAAGCAGGGAAAGACTATATATATTTGTATTTGCTTGTGTCTGCATGAAGAAACACTAGACATGTAGAAAAAAGTTTATTTTATATGGAGATTTATTCTATATGGAGGGGAGGAACCAGGTGATTGGCATGATGGAAACAAGACTTCTCCATCTCTATCTTTTTATATAGTTTTGATTTTTCAACTGCACTTATTCAAAACAACAGATTGAAAGATTAAGAAAAACTGTGCACTATCTTCTGGAGTGATGATAGTTGCACAACTCTGTAAATATAGTAAAAACCACTGAATGGTACACTTGACAGGATGAATTTTTTGGTATTTGAATTTCATCTCAATAAAACAGTAATTAAAAAATTGGTCAGGGACTGATAGTGTCAGCGTCATCTGGGTAATTTCTAGAAATGCAAATTCTTAGGCCCCATCCTAGACCAACTGAATCAGAAATTTGGGGGGTGAGGACTGATAATCTGTTTTGACATGTCCTCCAAGTGCTCCTGATGCATGCTCAACTTTGAGAACCACTTGACCAGATGCAGTTACTAGGGGGTAACAGTTTCTTGAGCAGTGGTAAACTAAAGCATCTCACTAGGACATCCACGCATTCAGGGTTGGAAGAGAAGTCCTCCTCAGCCTTACTTTAATCATGAACAATAATATCAATAATAATAATATCTAACATTTCTGTGTGTAGACACTATATTAATCCTTTTGCATGCAATAAAAATAGTGCCCAACCTCATAAGTTATAACATGGCCAGGCACATGGTAAGTGTTCAAAAGACGTTATTATTGATACCTCAGATTTAGTTGTTTTTATTTGTTACTATTAAATATTATTTATTGATTTATTATTATTACTTCAGATCATCTTTTATTCAAAAAAATTTTTGAGATATAATTGACATACAGCACTGTTTAAGTTTAAGGTGTACAGCATACTGAGTTGACTTACATACATTCTAAAATGATTACCACAATAAGTTTGGTTAGCATCAATCATTTCACATAGATACAAAAAAAAGGAAAAGAAAAAAATATTTTTTTCCTTATGGTGAGAACTCTTAGGATCTACTCTCTTAACAACTTTCAAAATATACATCTCTAGTACTTATTTATCTTATAACTGGAAGTTTGTACCTTTTTACCACCTTCATCTAATTCCCTCTTCTCCTACCGCCCCCCCCCCCCCACTTCTGGAACTACAAATCTGAAATTTTTTTTCTATGAGGTATTTTTGTTTAGATTCCACATAGAAGTGAAATCATACAGTATTTATCTTTCTCTGTCTGACTTATTTCACGTAGCATAATGCCCTCAATGTTCATCCACGTTGTCGCAAATGGCAGAATTTCCTTCCTTTTTATGGCTGAATAGTATGCCCTCATGTATATATATAACATCTTCTTTATCCGTTCATCTGTCAATGGACACTTAGGTTGTTTCCATGTCTTGACTGTCACAAATGATGTTGTAATGAACATGAGGGGGTGCAGATACCTCTTTGACACAGTGAATTTGTTTTCTTCAGATATATACCCAGTAGTAGAATCCCTGGATTATATGGTAGTTCTATTTTTAATTTTTTGCATAATCTCTATGCTGTTTTCCATAGTGACTTCACCAGTTTACATTCTCACCAACAATGCACAAGGGTTCCCTTTTCTTCACAGCCTAGCCAGCATTTATCTCTTGTGTTTTTGATGACAGCCATTCTAACAGGCATAAGATGACATCTCATTGTGCTTTTGATTTGCATATCCCTAATGATTAGTGATGTTGAGCACCTTTTCATGTACCTGTTGGCCATTCATATATCTTCTTTGGAAAAATGTCTATTCAGGTCCTTTGCTCATTTTTTAATTGGATTATTTGTATTTTGGCTATTGGTTGTATGTATGAGTTCTTTATAGGTTTTGGATATTAAACCCTTATCAGATATATGATTTGCAAATATTTTTTCCCATTCTGTACATTGTCTTTTCATTTTGTTGACTTGTTTTTTTTGCTCTGCAGAAGCGTTTTAGTTTGATGTAGTCCTACTTGTTTATTTTTCATTTTGTTGCTTATGCTTTAGGTATCATGTTCAAAAATCATTGCCAAGACAAATATCAAGGAATTTTTTTCCTATGTTTTCTTCTAGGAGTTTGATGGTTTCCACTCTTACATCTAAGTCTGTAATGCATTTTGAGTTAATTTTTGTGAGTGGTTTAAGACAGGAGTCTGATTTCATTCTTTTAGATATGAATATCCAATTTTCTTAGCGCCATTTATTGAAGAGACTGTCTTATCTCCATTGAGTATTCTTGACTCCCTCATCAAATATTAGTTGATTGTATATCTATGAGTTTGATTCAGCGTTCTTAATTCTGTTCCATTGGCAATGTGTCTGTTTTTTATGCCAGTAGCATACTCTTTTGATTACTATGGCTTTATAATATAACTTGAAATCAGGAAGTGTGATGCCTCCTGCTTTGTTCTTTCTCAGGATTGCTTTGGGTGTTTGTGGCCTTCTGGGGTTCCATACAAATTTTAGGATTGTTTTTCCTACTTCTGCAAAAAATGCCATTGGAATCTTGATAGGGATTGCATTGAATATAGATGGCTTTGAGTAGTATGGACATTTAACAATATTAATTCTTCCAATCCATGAACATTGAATACCTTTCCATTTATTTGTGTTTTCTTTGTGCCTTTCATCAATGTCTTGTATTTTTCAGTGTAGAGATCTTTCACTTCCTTGGTTAAATTCATTCCTCAGTATTTCATTGTTTTTGATGCTATTGTAAGTGGAATGGTTTTCTTTATTTCTTTTTCAGATAATTCATTGTTAGTGTATAGAAACACTAGTGATTTGTGTATGTTAATTTTGTATCCTACAACTTTATTGAATTTGCTGATTAGATCTAACAGTTTTTTGGTTGAGTCTTTAGGATGTTCTATATATAAAATCATGTTATCTGAAAATAGAGGCAACTTTCTTCCTCCTTTCCCATTCTTATGTCTTTTATTTATTTATTTTTTTTCTTGCCTGATTGCTCTGACTAGGACTTCCAATACTATGTTGAATAAAAATGATTGTTGTCTCATTCCTGATCTTAAAGGAAAAGCTTTCAGCCTTTCACCACTGAGGATGATGTTAGAAGTGGGCTTGTTATATATGGCCTTTATTATGTTGAGGTATATTCCTTCTATACCTAGTTTGTGAAGAGTTTTTATCATGAATGGATGTTGTCAGATGCTTTTCTGCATTTATTGAGATGATCATATGATTTTTTTCTTTCATTCTATTAATGTGATGTATCACATTTATTAATTTGCATATGTTGGACCATCCTCGCAACCCAAGGATAAATCCCACTTGATCATGGTAAATGATCCTTTTAATGTGCTTCTGAATTCAGTTTGCTAGTATTTTACTGAGAATTTTTGCATCTATGTTCATCAGGGATATTGGCCTGTAGTTTTCTTTTCTTGTAGTGTCCCTTTCTGGTTTTGGTATGAGGGCAATACTGACCTCATAAAATGAGTTTGGAAGTGTTCCCTCCTCTTCTATTTTTTGGAAGAGTTTGAGAAGGATTGGCACTAATTCTTCTTTAAATGTTTGGCAAAATTCATGTAGTTCTGGGCTTTTCTTCATGGGAGATTTTTGATTACTGATTCAATCTCCTTACTAGTCATTGGTCTGTTTTGACTTTCTATTTCTTCCTGATTCAGTCTTGGAAGGTTAGATGTTTCTAAGAATTTTTCCTTTTCTTGTAGATTGTCCAGTTTGTCATGTATAGTTGTTCAGAGTAGTCTCTTTCTTTATATTTTTGTGGTATCAGTTGTAATGTTTCCTGTTTCATTTATAATTTTGTTGATTTGGGTCCTCTCTTTTTTGTCAATTTGAGCTAGAGATTTGTCAGTTTTGTTTATCTTTTCAAGGAACTAACTCGTAGTTTTGTTAATCTTTTCTATTGTTTTCCTGTTCTCTCTTTCATTTATTTCCACTCTAATCTTTATTATTTCCTTCTGCTAAATTTGTGCTCAGTTTGTTCTTCATTTTCTAGTTCCTCGAGGCATAGAGTTAGGTTGTTAATTTCAGATCTATCTTGTTTCTTAATGTAGGTAATTATTGCTATAAACATCCTTCTTAGAACTGCTTTTGCTATTCCTGTAACTTTTGGTATATTGTGTTTTCATTTTCATTTCCCTCAAGATACTTTTTTATTTCCCCTTTAATTTTTCCTTTAATCCAATGGTTGTTCAGGACAGTGTTGTTTAATTTCCATGTATTTATGAGTTTTCCAGTTTTCCTCCTGTTATTGATTTCTAGTTCATGTCATTGTGATCAGAGAAGATACTTGGTATGATTTCCATCTTCTTGAACTTGCTAAGACTTCTTTTGTAGACTAACATAGGGTCTATCCTAGAAAATGTTTCATGTACTCTTGAGAAGAATGTGTATTCTGCTGTTGTCAGAAAGAATATTCTGTATATGTTTGTTAGGTCCATTTGGTCTGTAGTGTTGTTCAAATCCTCTGTTTTCTTATTGATACTCTCTCTGGATGTCCTATCCATTGTTGAAAGTGGGGTATTAAAGTCTCCAACTATTATTGTATTCCTATTTATTTCTTTTTGCTCTGTTAGTTTTTGCTTTATGTATTTAGGCGCTCCAATGTTGGGTGCATAAATATTTACAATTGTTCTATCTTCTTGATGGATTGACCCTTATCATTATTTAATTATTTTTTGTGTCTTTTTACCGTTTTTAGTTTAAAGTCTATTTTCTCTGATATAATTATAGCTACCCCTGCTTTTTTTTGTTACCATTTGCCTGAAATATGTTTTTTCATCCTTTTACTCTCAGTCTATGAGTGTCTTTAAGGATAAAGTGAGTCTCTCCTAAGCAGTGTATCATTGGATTTTTAAAAATCTATTCAGCCATTCTTTGTCTTTTGATCAGAGAATTTAATGTTTTTGCTTAAAGTAATTATTGATAGTTAGGATTTACTATTGCCATTTTGTTAATTGTCTTCTGGCTGTTTTGTAGATTTACTGTTTCTTGCTTCTTATCTTGTCTTTTTTGTGTTTTGATGTCTTTTGGTATCAGTATTCTTTGACTTCTTTATCATGATTTTTTTTGTCATCACTATAGGTATTTCCCTGTGGTTACCATGAGGCTTATATAATATCTTAAAATTATAACACTCTATTTTAAACTGATAAGAACTTAACCTCAAAGCCATTCTTAAATTTTACACTTTTACTTGACCATCCCCTCACAATTTAGGTCATTGATGTTACATTTCATATATTTTTTATACTGTGTATCCAATAATAAATTATTTAAATATGATTATTTTTACTACACTTTTAAAAACATTTAACTGAATTACACACCACCATGACCATATTACAGAATCTAACTTTGACTATAAATTTACCATTACCACTCCAGCATTGCTGGGCTATGCAGCTTCCTAGGTGTTCCTTTCAGGGTTTCTGGTAGGTGGGGCTGGGAGCTACACTCAGCCTGGGTTGGGCTATGACTCAGCTCCCCTGCCTGGGCTGAAGGCCTGGGGAAAGGGCAGACCAGGCACCAGGGCCAGAAAGGTTCTTGTTTGGGGACACAAATTAGCCACATCTGTGCCCCACCGAGTTCCCTGGTCAAACTGTGCCACTGGCTTGTGTGTGCTGACGAGCAAAGCCACTGGTTGGACTACTACTTGGGTGCTGCAGGTAGGAACTTGGTTTGCTAAGATCCAAGTACTGGTTGTTGCAAGCCCCTCCTTCCTTCTCTTTCACAATAAGATTCCCAGTGGTCAAGCCCCACAAATTCTCCCTCAATCCCTGTGAGGCGAGACCAAAGTAGGGACTCCCCAGAAAGCAACCCACTATGTTGGGGGAGCTGGATGTCCACCCTGGGCTCTCTTTTCCCACTTGTGGAAACATAGGCTTAGGGGAGACCTCTTGGTGTGGTGCTGCACTAGGGGGAGGTGCAGTGTGGTCAGTGTGTAGCCATTCCTCTTACCCTTCTAATGTAGGCTGTCTTGGTCTCTGTGATGTAAGGGATGCTTCAGCCTCACCCTTGTGTTCTAGGATTTTCTCAGTGGTGTCTTGTCCATGAATAATTTAGTTGTTCTTGTGAGGAGGAGTGAAGTCAGGAACAACCTATGTTGCCATCTTGGTGACATCACTAAGCACTGTTTTGTATCTATTGTTTTATTATGTTTGCTTTTAGAAACTATACAAGCATTTAAGATTATTTATTAATAGGTCTAAGTTTATAAAGTTAGTTAATAATCTAGAAGTTACAATTAAGCTAACATTATATCTTTATGAATTGTAGTTTTGTAAGAATTTTATAAAGAGACACACACTATTTATTTAAATAAATTTATATATGTTTTATTGTGGTAAAATTCACTTAACTAAAGTATACCATTTTAAAATGTAAGATTCAGGACTGACTTCAGCATCATGGTGGAGTGCGTTGTCCCCTTTGTCTCTCCCCTATAAGTTACAACCAGTCAGACATCCATTGATCCAGAAAGGACTCCCTGCACAGCACTCCACAATGCCAGAGAGATGCATGCATCTATATCTCTGAAGCTGGATGACTGGACCTTCAGGAGGCAGTGGAACTAGGGGAGAAACCCCCTCCCACTCCCCCAGCAGGGACAATCCAAAAGATGAATCTTACACCAGTGTGCATGCTGGTGAACAAAGGCTGCAGGAGCAGACATGGCACTCACAGAGTAGCCCCTTCGTCACCCCCAGCAGTGGCAGCTGGTGCACACATCCCAAGCATTCGGGACACAGAGTGGAGCCAGTGACTGAGCCCCCTCCCCTAGCAGTGGTGCAGGTCTTCTCAGCAGTGGGAACAGTATCCAAAATACAGATTTTCCCAGCTAGAGAGTGGTGCCCTGACCTCAGTTTTCAAAGCAAACTGGTGCAGGCCAGTGACCACAGACTGCACAAGCAGCAATAACACTCACTTGCAGCTTAGTCCCTACCCCCACCAGCAGTGATGAGTGACACCTGTTACCTGAGGCTTCAGGAACCACAGCAGAGCCTGTGACCCAGCCCTGAGTGGTGGCATCCCAAACACCAGATCCATCAGCAGAGGGGGCTGTGTAAGACCCTGGGACCCCAGCAGTGACAGTGACCCCCGTGAAGCCAGTGCCCCTGGCAGTGGTGCTGCCAGCACCCCCAGACAACCTGGGAGCAGCAGTGCAGGTGATGCATGGAGCAGCAGCACCCAAGTCTGTGGAGAACCCACAGATAAACCCAGTGGAGAGCCAGGTGACCCTGAAAGCAGAAGTGCTGGCAGTCTGGTGACCCTACTGGTAACACCTGAGACTACAGCAACATCATAAGCAGCAAGGCACCAACAATCTCAAAGGGACAAGCATCACAAGAAGGGCATTGATGTCCCAACTAGCAGAGGCAGTGGAGGGTGTAAAGTGCAGGCTCTCAAATACAACCAGAAGCAGCTCAGAACAAAAGTAACCAAAGCCTTACCCAAATAAGAAAGACGGTTACTACCACAAATGTGCAGGCAGAGGATCAACTCATCAAGTATCATGAAGAACTACAGTAATGCAGAACAGAAAGAAAATGATAACTCTCCAGAAACAAAATTTCAAGTCACAGAAGATTACAATCTAACTGACAGAGAATTCAAAATAGCTGTCATGAAGAAAGTCAATGAATTACAAGAAAACTCAGAAAGACAGTTCAGTGAGCTCAGGAATAAAATTAATGAACAGAAGGAGTACTTCACTGGAGAATGAAAATCTAAATAGAACAAACAGAAATTCTGGAGATGAAGAGCACAATAAGTGAGATGAAAAATAAAGTACAAAGATTTAAAATAGAGCTGACTATATGGAAGAGAGAATTAGTGAGCCCAAAGATAGAAATCTAGAAATGATTCAAATGGAAGGTGACAGAGAACTAACATTCTAAAAAATGAATAAATTCTATAAATAATATCCATCTCAATTAGAAAAAGCAGCATAAGGATAATAGGTATCCCATAAGGAAAGAGAGGGAGAAAGGAGCAGAGAGCTTATTCAAAGAAATAATAGCTGAGAATTTCCAAAACCTGAGGAAGGAACTGGACATACAAGTACATGAAGCTAATAGAATTCCTAATTATCTCAACTCAAAAAGACCTTATCCAAGTCATATTATATTAAAACTGTCAAAAGCCAATAACAAAGGAAGGATATTAAGGGTGGCCAGAGAGAAGAAAATAACTTACAAAGGAAGCCTCCTCAGGCTGTCACAGAATTTCTCAGCAGAAACTCTACAGGCTAGGAGAGAGTGGAATGCTATATTCAAAATACTGAAAGACAAAAACTACCAGCCAAGAATACTCTACTCAGCAAAGTTATCCTTTAGATATGAAGGAGAAATAAAAGCTTTCCCAGACAAACAAAAGCTGAAGGAGTTCTTTTTCACTAGACCTGCCTTACAAGAAATCTTGAAAGGAACCCTCTTACCTGAAACAAAAAGGCAACAGTTTAGAAAGCTTTGAGCAAGGTGATAAGTAAAGAGAATCAGAAAATTGCAACTCTACATCAGATTAGGTTAGTAAATGCTTATTTATAACATAAAATCTAAAGGGTAAGAAACATCAAAAATAACTATAACCACATCAATTGATCACAAATTCACAACACAAAAAAAGGATAATTTGTGACAACAAAACATAGAAGGTGAAGAAGAAGACAGAACTTCTATAGGCCAATGAAGGTAAGATGCTATCAGCAAGAAAAGGACTATCTCATCTATGAGATCTTTTATACAAACCTCGTAGTGACCACAAAACAAAAGATCAGAGCAGAGTCAAAAATCATAAAGAAAAAACTATCACAGAAAACCACCAAAGTAAAATGGCAGACAGAAATACAAGGAAAAAGAAACAATAGAAATATACAACAACCAGAAAACAAAAGATAAAGTGTCAGCATTAAGCCCTCAAATATCAATAATCACTCTAAATGTAAAGGGATTGAATTCTCCAATCAAAAGACACAGAGTGGTGGGATGGATTAAAAAACAAGACTCAACAATAGGCTGCCTCCAGGAAACACATCTCAGGTCTAAAGACAAACATAGACTCAGAGTGAGGGGATGAAAGATGATACTCCAAGCAAATGGAAACCAAAAAAAAAGTGAGTGTAGCCATACTTATATGAGACAAAATAGAATTCAAGCCAAAGAAAATATCAAGAGACAAAGATAGCTATTATATAATGATAAAAGGGACATTCCACTAAGAAGACATAACACTTATTAATACAAATACACCTAACATAGGAGTACAGAAGAATATAAAGCAACTATTAACAGACCTAAAGGGAGAAATTGACAGCAACACAATAATAGTAGGGGACTTTACCACCCAAATTACATTAATGAATAGATCATCTGGACAGAAAATCAACAAGGAAACAGTGGCCTTAAATGAAACAACAGACCAGATGGACTTAATAGGTATATACAAAACATTCCATCCCAAAGCAGCAGAACACACATTCTTCCCAAAGGCACATGCAACATTCTCAAAGATAGACCATATGTTGGGAAACAAAACAAGACTCAATGAATTTAAGAAGACTGAAATCATATCAGGCATGTTTTCCAACCACAATGGTATAGAAACTAGAAATCAACTGTGAGAAAAAAGCTGGAAAAGTCACAAATATATGGAAACTAAACAACATGTTACTGAACACTATTGGATCAATGAAGCAATCAAAGGAGAAATCAAAAAATACTTGGAGACAAATGAAAATGAAAACAGACCATACCAAAACTTATGGGATGCAGTGAAAGCAGTACTGAGAGAGAAGTTTATAGCAATACAGGCCTACCTCAACAAACAAGAAAAATCTCAAATAAACAATCTAACACTATACCTAACAGAACTAGAAAAAGAAGAACAAGCAAAGGTCAAGTTAGTAGAAGGAAGATTAGAAATAAATGAAATAGAGACTAAAAAAAGCAATAGAAAAGATCAATAAAACAAAGAGCTGATTGCTTGAAAAGATAAACAAAATTGATAAACCCTTACCCAGACTCACTAAGAAAAAAAGAGAGAAGGCTCAAATAAATAAAGTCAGAAATGGAAGAGGAGAAATTACAATGGATACCACAGAAATAGAAAGGACTATAAGAGAATACTATGAAAAGCTGTATACCAACAGATTGGAACTAGAAGAAGTGGATAAGTTCTTAGAATTATACAACCTCCAAAAACTGAATCAAGAAGAAATAAAGAAGTGAGTAGACCAATCATAAGTAAAGAGATTGAATCAACCCCCCCCCCAAAAAAACACAAAATTTCAGGACCAGATGGCTTCTCCAGTGAATTCTACCAAACACTCAAAGATTTAATACCTATCCTTCTCAAACTCTTCCAAAAAAATTGAAGAGGATGGCTGCTTCCTAACTCATTTTATGAGGCCAACATTACCCTGGTACCAAAACCAGACAAGAGCAACACAAAAAAGGAAAATTATAGGCCAATATCACTGATGAACATAGATGCAAAAATTCTCAACATAATATTAGCAAATCAAATCAATAATACATTAAAAGGATGATATATCATGATCAAGTAGGATTTATTCCAGGGATACAGGGATGGTTCAACACCCACAAATTAATCAATGTGATACATCACATTAACAAAATGAATAATAAAAATCACACAATCATTTAAATAGATGCAGAGAAAGCATTGACAAGGCCCAACATCCACTTATGATAAAAACTCTCAATAAAATCGGTATAGAAGGAAAGTGCCTCAACATAATTAAGGCCATTTATGACAAACCCACAGCCAACATCATACTCAATGTTGAAAAACTGAAAGCCATTCATCTGAGAACAGGAACAAGACAAGGGTGCCCACACTCGCCACTCTTATTAACATAGTATTGGAAGTCCTAGTCAGAGCAATTAGGGAAGAAAAAGAAATAAAAGAGATCCAAATTGGCAAGAAAGAAGTAAAACTGTCACTATTTGTAGATGATATGATTCTATGTAGAGACAACCCTAAAGAATCCACAAAAATCCTTTCAGAAACAATCAACAACTACTGCAAAGTTGCAGGTTACAATATCAACTCACAAAAATCAATTGCATTTCTATACACTAACAAACTAGCAGAAAGAGAACTCAAGAATACAAACCCATTTACAATCACAACAAAAAGATTAAAATACCTAGGAACAAATTTAACCAAGGAGGTGAAACACCTACACACTGAAAACTATAAGACATTATTGAAAGAAATCAATGAAGACACAAAGAAGTGGAAGGATATTCCATGCTCATGGACTGGCAGAGTAAACATACTTAAAATGTCCATATTAACTAAAGCTATCTACAGACTCAGTGCAATCCCAATCAGAATCCCAATGACATTCTTCATGGAAATACAACAAAGAATCCTAAAATTTATATGGAACGACAAAAAACCCTGAATAGCCATAGCAATCCTGAGAAAAAAGAACAAACCTGGATATATCACACTCCCTGAATTTAAAATATACTTCAAAGCTATAGTGATCAAGACAGAATGTGGACTGTCCCAGTTGCATAGTGGTTAAGTTTGTGTGCTCTGCTTCAGCAGCCTAGGGGGTCCCAGGTTCGAATCCTGGGCATGGACTGACACACTGCTCATTGAGCCATGCTGTGGCAGCATCCCATATACAAAATAGAGGAAGATGGGCACAGATGTTAGCTCAGAGCCAATCTTCCTCAGCAAAAGGAGGAGGATTGGCCTCAGATGTTAGCTCAGAGCCAGTCTTTATCACCAAAAAAACAAAACCAGAATGGTACTGGCAGAAAAACAGACACAGAGATCAATGGAACAGAATTGAGAGCCCAGAATAAAACCAGACATCCATAGTTTTATTCTTTGACAAAGGGAGCCAAGAACATACAGTGGAAAAACAAGTCTCTTCAGTCAGTGGTGTTGGGAAAACTAGACAGCCACATGCAAAAGAATTAAAGTAGACTATTATATTACACCACACACAAAAATTAACTCAAAGTGGATTGAAGACTTGAATGTAAGACCCGAAACCATAAAACTCCTAGAAGAAAGCATATGCAGTATACTCTTTGACATTAGTCTTAGCAGTATCTTCTTGAATACCTTGTCTCATCAGGCAAGGGAAACAAAAGAAAAAATAAACAAATGGGACTACATCAGACTAAAAATCTTCTGCACAGTAATGGTAACCATTAACAAAATGAAAAGACAACTCATCACTGGGTGAAAATATTTGCAATTCATATATCCAATAAGGGGTTAACTTCCAAAATACATAAAGAGTGCATACAACTCAACAACAACAAAATGAACAACCCAAACAAAACATGGGCAGAGAATATGAACAGAAATTTTTCCAAAGAAAATATACAGATGGCAAACAGGCACATGAAAAGATGTTCAACATTACTAATTATTACAGAAATACAAATCAAAACTACAATGATATATCATCACACCTGTCAGAATGGCTGTTATAAAAAAGACAAGAAATAAGAACTGTTGGAGAGGACTTGGAGAAAAGGGGATATTCATACACTGCTAGTCAGAATGCAAATTGGTACAGCCACTATGGACAGCAGTATGGAGATTTCTCAAAAAATTAAAAATAGAAATACCATCTGATCCAGCTATCCCACTTCTGGGTATTTATCCAAAGAACACAAAAGCACTAATTTGAAAAGATGTATGCACCCCTATGTTCATTGAAGCATTATTCACAATAGGCAAGACTTGGAAGCAACCCAAGTGCCCATCAATAGATGAATGGATAAAGAAGACATGGTACATATATACAATGGAATACTACTCAGCCATAAAAAGTACAAAATCATTCCATTTGCAACAACATGGATGGACCTTGAGGGTATTATGCTGAGTGAAATAAGTCAGACAGAGAAAGACAAATACTGTATGATTTCACTCCTATGTGAAAGATAAACAAACAAACACATATACAAGGAGACTAGATTGTGGTTACCAGAGGGGAAGGGACTGGGGGGAGGGCAAAAGGGGTAAATGGGCACATATGTGTGGTGACAGATGGAAACTAGACTTTTGGTGGTGAACAGAATGCAGTCTATCCAGAAGCCAAAATATAATGATGTAAACCTGGAATTTATACAATGTTATAAACCAACGTGACCTCGATAAAATAATTTAAAAAAAATAAAGCGTTGGGTTCATTGGCATTTAGTATGTTCGCAATGTAGTATAAAGATTACCACTATCTAGTTCCAAAGCATTTTCATCATCCCATAAGGAAACTCCTAGTCAGGGAACCTGTCTGAACCTGTGTTTTAGAAGCCTTTCTCACTGGGGAATTGAAGCTCAGGTGGATTGTGACCTGGAGCTTGTTCATGGCCTTCTGAATGGTTTTCTCATAGCACCTAGGCTCCCTCACCCCCTCTCTTCTCTGCTAGGGGTAAATAGATCAATTTGCACTCTCTAGGGGAAAAAAATGTAAACAAATGTTACCTAAGGTCATGGTCATGAACTTTCTTAGTTCTTAACACTTGCCTCACCTGACCCTGACCCTTACCTTGAAACTTAACTGACCCCTCAACATGACTGTGACATAAAGAACCATGGTCCTCACCCTCACAGAACTCTGACACCCATCCTGATCATGAGGTTGACCCCCACCTGAATTTATCCAGAGCCCTCACTCAGAACACAACCTTGTCCCTGACCACCACACTGGCCCTTGCCTAGGTCCTCACTCTATCCCTGATCCTGACACTCATCCTTCCTTGAACCTGACCCCGACTCTCACACTCAACATGACCCAGAATCTGACCTTACCTCTTCACTGGCCCTGACTCTTATCCTGATTCTGACCTGGACCCTGGAACTGACTCTGATGCTGACCTTCTCCCTGGCCCTCATCCTCTCTCCCACACTGACTCTGACCCTGAACCTCATTCTAACTTGCACACTGACCCTGACCCTGAACTTGACCATAAAATTCATCCTGACCATCACACTGTTTCTAACCCTGATAATAATCTACATATCACCCCATCCTAACCCGGATACTGACCTCAAATGTGACTTTCATCTTGAATATGACTCTGCCTCTCATCCTGATACTCACACGAACCCTAAACCTAACACTTAACTTCGTCCTGACTGTATTAGTTTTCTATTTGCTTCCATAACAAATTATCTTAACGTAGGGGCTTGCAACAATGCAAATTTATCTTATAGTTCTGTACGTTAGAAGCCTGACACATTGGCTGAAATCAAGGTGTCGGCAGGGCTGCATTCCTTTCTGGAGGCTCTAGGGGAGAATCTATTTCCTTGCCTTTTAAACTTCTAGAGGTCATCACATTCCTTGGCTTGTGGACTTTTCCCTTCATCTTCAAAGCCAGCAGTGTTGCATCTCTTGGATCCTTCTTCCATAGTCACATTTCCCATTGACTGCAGCCAGAAAAGTTTCTCTGATTTTAAGAACCCATCTGTTTAGATTGAGCTCACCTAGATAATCTGGGATAATCCTCCCATAATCACAAGTGACTCTTATTATGATTCTGACCCTGATGCTCACTCTGACACAGACACTGAATCAGACCCTGAAGTTGACCCATGAACTCAAACTTACACTCATCCTGACCCTCACCAAGGACCCTCCCCTTCTCACTGACTCTAACTCCAAACTAGAACTTTACCTGACCCTCATCCTGTTACTCCACATGACACCGACTTTGAGTCTGATCCTCATTGTGACCCTCACCTTGAATCTGACCCACACCCTAAGCCTAACCACCATCTGACTCTGACCACTCCTTGGCACTCACACTCACTTTGAACTTTACCCTCACCTCTCCCTGACCCTGACTCTGACCCCCACTTGACCTTGAAGCTGAACCTCACTCCTAATCATTGTAATCCTGATCCTTAGAACCCTGAATCTAACACCTGACACTGTTCCTGAACCATACCTGGTCATGAAATTGATCTTTCCCCTGATTCTGCCACCTTGACCCTCTTTATGTGGTACAGAATATCATGATACATTAGTGAAACTCTGTATTAATATGGAATATACTTCATATTTTATTTCCTCCTAGCTTTATTAAGGTATAATTGGTATACAAGAAACTGCACATAATTAATGTATACAATTTGGTGAGTTACTTCCTACTTTAGTGATATATACTGAACCTCTGTGTTTAAGCAAACTAGATGTGTGTTATTTTTATGGAATTAAAAATTGTGTTTAGCTGTGTGTTTGTATGTTTATTCCTTTAGTGTATGTTTGCACATACAATTTTGATTAGTGAAATATGTTGAAACACTGTTTAAACAGCTAGGTGCATGTGTTACTAATTATAGTCACGTGTGTGAAACTCTGTATACAGCAGTATGTCTTGCATGTACTACATTGTTTAGTATTACAACTTGAAACCTTCTTTTTAAGAGAGATAGGTAGGAGAGTGACATCAGAAAGGTGGTAGAATAGGAGTTTTCTACTGTCATCCTCCCGTGGAACATCAATTTGGACAATCACCCAGTGGCGAGAGTCCTTTATGGGAGTCCAGAAGTCAACCAGAGATGTTCCATCACACCATTGGAGTGAAGAATCTGAAAATAGACATATTGAAGAGGGTAATAGTTTCACTTTAGGTGTATCAACTCTTCCCCAAAGTGGCACACTTGAGTGTCAAGAGAGATCCCCTCAGCCTGTGATTTCTTCCCTGGGAGAAACAGAGAGTGTACTGAGTGACTGCCCAGATTCTGCAGTTTTTCAGGACACTGCCAAAGATGCTAACTTCTTTCTTACCCCACCCAGAATACTGAAGTGGTCTGCATGACTGAGGAGCTGATAGGGCCTGGGAGAATAGCAGCCAGTGCTTGGAACTCATCAAGGGGATGCAAAATCTATTAATTGCTTTGCAGACTCGATCAGGAAATTTGCCCATGAGCCTCTGGGGACACTTCACCTATAGACCCTGTAACTGGCCCACAAGCACTCTCAGTGCCCCATGTACCTCACCCACATACAACCCTATAGCTGGCTCACAGTGTGCCCCTCTGGGTGGCAAGTGCAGGCCTTTGCAGATGGCTAGTGATCACAACAGAAAGCTGGCCTGTTTCTTTGGGTTTGGGGGAAAACACACAAACTTGAACATTTTAGGAAACTTCCCTAGGGAAAACAAATGAGAGGCTTTCAGTACCTGGCCTGGCATTGCAGGATCAAAAGAAGGCACACCATGTTAAGAATTCCCCCCACTCCAAGAGGAAACAAGAAGTATGGAAAGAAAGCATCCACAGGAAAAGTCTGAGAAGGCCTAAGAATTTCTAGCAGAGCTGACTGGTGAAGTATTTCTCTCCCAAAGCCAGTCAACAAAGAAAGGAAGTGTGACTGCTTCTTCAAATATGAAGGCAGCAATGCAAGACTTCAAGGAACATGAGAAAATCAAGGAAACAAAGGAACACAATAATTTTCCAGTAACCCACTTCAAAGAAATGGAGATTTATGAATTGCCTGAAAAGAATTCAAAATAATTGTTTTAAGGAAGTTCAGTGAGCTGCAAGTGGCCAAAGATATGCACCACAGTAGAATCAGGAAAACAATACATGAACAAAATGAGAAGTTCAACAGAGAGATAGAAATCATAAAAAAGAACCAAACAGAAATTGTGGACTAAACAACACAATGAATGAAACAAAAAAATACAGTAGAGAGCATCAACATCAGACTTGATCAAGCAAAAATAAGAAGCAGTGAACTAGAAGACAGATCACTTGAAACTATCCAGTCAGAGGGAGGAGAAAAGAATAAAAGAGAGTGAAGAAAGCCTACATGAAGAGGCATCATCAAGTTAAACAATTTAAGCATCATGGGAACCCCAGAAGGAGGAGGAAAGATGGAGAAATGATCAGAAAGCTTATTTTAAGAAATTATGGCTGAAAACTTCCCAAATCTGTAGAAAGATGTTGACATCCATGTAAGTGAAACTCATAGAACCCCAAACAAATTCAACTCAAAGAGATCTTCACCAAGGTACCTTATAATCAAACTGTCAAAAATCAAAAACAAAGAGAGAATTTTAAAGCAACAAGAGAAAAGAAACTCATCACATACAAGGGAACCCCCATAATGTTATCAGCAGATTTCTCAGCAGAAGCCTTGCAGGCCAGAAGAGAATGGGATGATATTTTCAAAGTGCTGAAAGAAAAAAAATCCAGCCAAGAATACATATACCCAGCAAAGCTGTCCTTCAGAAGTGAAGGAGAAACAAGCTCTTCTCCAGGCAAATAAAAGCTGTGGGGTTTCACCACCACTAGATCTGCCTTAGAAGAAATGCTAAAAGGAGTTCTTCAAGCTGAAATGAATGACACTAATTAGTAAAATGAAAACATATAAAAGTATAAAATTGTAAATTTAAGTATATACTCAAATTCATGATATTCTAATATTGTAATGATGGTATATAAGTCACTTAACTCTAGTATAAAAGTTAAAAGACAAAGTATTAAAAATAACTATAGCTACAAGAATTTGTTAATAGACCCATTATATTAAAAGGTGTAAATAGTGACATCAAAAACCAACACATGTGTGGGGGGTGTTGTGGAAGTGTTGAGATTCTGTTTGTGTACAAAGTTAAGTTTTTGTCAGCTTTTGTAACTATAAGATATTTTATGTAAGCCTCAAGTAACCACAAAACAAAACTGATAGTAGATACACAAAAGATAAAGGAATCAAAGCATACAACTATGAAAAATTACAAATAAAAAAAGAAGACAGCAAGAGAGGAAGAGAGGACAAAGGATTTACAAAACACCTAGAAAAATTTAACAAAATGGCGATAGTAAGTCTTTACCTATCAATAATTACTTTAAATGTAAATAGATTAAGTTTTCCCAAAAAAAAAGATATAGAGTGGCAAATCAATTAAAAAAAAAAACAAGACCCAACTATAAGCTACTTAGAAGAGATTCACTTCAGCTTTAAGGAAGCATAGCTGAAAGTGAAGGGATGGAAAAAATATTACATGCAAATGGAAACCAAAGGAGAACATAGGTTGCTTTATTTATATCAGACAAAGTAGACTTTATGTCAAAAACTCCCCTGAGACCAAGAAGGTCATTATATAATGATAAAGGGGTCAATTCATCAAGAGGATATAATGATTGTAAACATATATGCACCCAACATTGGAACACCTAAATATATAAAGCAAATATTAACTGATGGGAAGGGAGAAATAGATAGCAATATGATAATAGTAGCGGATGTCAATACCCTACTGTGACTAATGAATAGATCATTCAGACTGAAAATTGATAGAGAAGCATTGGATTTGAACTACAATTTAGATAAGTGGATCTAACAAACATACACAGAACATTCCATCCAACAGTAGCAAAATACACCTTTTTCTCAAGTGTACACAAAACATTCTCCAGGATAGATCATATGTTATGTCATAAAACAATTCTTGACAAATTTAAGATCGAAATAATACCAAGCATGTATTCCAACTACAATGGAATGAAACTAATAATCACAGAAGGAAAGCTAGAAAATTCACAAATAGAAATTAAACAACACAATCCTGAACAACCAATCAGTCAAAAAGAAAAATCAAAAGGGAAATCAAAAAATATTTGGAAACAAACAAAAATGGAAACACAACATACCAAAACTTATGGGTTGCAGGAAAAATAGTTCTAAGGAAGTTTATAATGATAAATATCTACAGTATGAAAAGAAATCTTAAATAAACAACCCAACATTACACCTTGAGGAATAGGAAAAGAACAGTAAGCCCAAAGGTAGCAGAAGAAAGGCAACAGCAAAGACCACAGCAGAAACAAAAGCGATAGACTAGAAAAGCAATGGAAAATATCAATAAAATTAAGACTTTTTTTTTAAAAGATAAAACTTACAAACCTTTAGCTAAACTAAGAAAAATACAGAGAGGAGTAATGTCAGCATCATGGCAGAGTGAGTTGTTCCCTTTGTCTCTCTCCTTTAAGTTACAACTAAATAGACATTCATTAACCAACAGAGGATTCCCTACACAGCAAAACAGTGTGCCTGAGAGATCCACACAGCCATACGTCTGAAGGTGGGTGGACTGGATCCCTGGGAAGCAGTGGAACTAAGTGAGTGGACGCCTCACCCTCTCCAGCAGCAGTGATCCAGGTTGTGGGTCCTCACACAGTGGCTGGCATGACTGTAGGAGGAGGTGGGGGCAGCCTGGCTTGCATAAGAATGCTTTTGGAGTGGTAGCCTGGACCACAGTAGTGCCCACCATGGCATGGTGGCCCTGCCTGTGGGAACATTCCCCACTGAGGGGCAGCAGCTCAGCCCCCATGAAGGAGACCCACCCACCAAGTGCAGCAGCTCAGTTTAACTGCCCATGAGCATAGCACAGGCCCATGTGAAAGAAAGTGCCCCTCCTGCCTAGCGCAGCAGCTCAACCAGTCTTCTGCCAAGCACAGCAGCCCTGCCTGCAGGAGAGTGACCCACTGGCAGAGAACAGAGGCCCTGCCTGTGTGTGCATTCATGACCCCTAAGTGGCTGCGCCAGTGCATGCAAATGCAGAGCAGCCCTACCAGCACAACTTCCAGCAGATGGGGGGATCAGAAAACACAGCTCCTGCCCCTCAACCAGTGGGGGCAGATGGAATCTGTGACCTGATACTACCACAAATGCACTGGCAAAGGATCAATTCATCAAACATCATGAAGAACTATACTAACACTTCTTGGAAGAAGGAAAATGACAAGTCTCTAGAAACCAATCCTGAAGTCACAGAAATTTACAATGTAAATGACAGAGAATTCAAAAGACTTGTTATCAAAAAACTCAATGAGTCATCAAAAATAAAACTCAGAAAGATAGTTCAATGAGCTCAGGAATAAAATTAATGAGCAGAAGGAATACTTCACCAAACAGATTGAAGCCCTTAAAAAAACCTACACAGAAATTCTGAATATGAAAAACATAATCAATGAGATGAAAAATAATCTAGAAAGCACACAAAATGGAGCTGACATTATGGAGGAAAGAATAAGTGACATAGAAGATAGAGATCTAGGGATGCTTCAGGTGGAGGAGAGATAACCAAGACTTAAAAACAATGAAGAAATACCTCAAGAAATATCTGACTCAATTAGGAAAAGCGACATAAGTATTATAGGTATTCCAGAGGGAGAAAGGAGTAGATAGCTTGTTCATAGAAATAATAGCTGAGAACTTCCCAAACCTGGGGAAAGAACTAGACTTACAAGTACATGAAACCAATAGAACTCCTAATTACATTAATGCAAAAGACCTTCTCCACGGCATATAATGGTAAAACTGGCAAAAGTCAATGACAAAAATTATTAAGGGCAGCAAGGAAGAAGAAAACAACCTAAAAAGAAACCACTATCAAGCATTCAGCAGATTTTTTTTTCTAGGCATCAGCAGCTTTGTGTGTGTGTGTGTGTGTGCATGGAGAATAACATTTATGACACTATATAAATTTCAGGTGTATATCATTATATTTCAATTTCTGTAGATTACATCATGTTCACCACCCAAAGACTAATTACAATCCATCACCATACACATGTGCCTAATCACCTCTTTCACCTCCCCTCCTCCCTTCCCCTCTGGTAAACACCAATCCAATCTCTGTCTCTATGTGTTTGTTTGTTGTTGTTGTTATCCTCTATTTATGAGGGCCATCATATGGTATTTGACTTGCTCCCTCTTACTTATTTCACTTAGCATAATACCCTCAAGGTTCATCAATGTTGTCACAAATGGCCAGATTTCATCCTTTTTTATGGCTGAGTAGTATTCCATGGTGTATATATGCCACATCTTCTTTATCCATTCATCCTTTGATGGGCACCTAGGTTGCTTCCAAGTCCTGACTATTGTGAATAATGCTGCAATGAACACAGGGGTGCACATATCTTTATGCAGTTGTGTTTTCATGCTCTTTGGATAAATACCCAGCAGTGGAATAGCTGGATCATATGGTAGTTCTATTCTTAATTTTTTGAGGAATCTCCATACTGTTTCCCATAGTGCCTACACCAGTTTGCACTCCCAACAGCAGTGTACGAGAGTTCCCTTTTCTCCACATCTTCTCCAACTTTTATTATTTCGAATCTTGTTAATTATAGCCATTCTGATGGGCAGGAGCTGATATCTCATTGTAGTTTTGATTTGCATTTTCCTGGTAGTTAATGATGTTGAACATCTTTTCATGTGCCTGTTAGCCATCTGTATATCTTCTTTGGAGACATGTCAGTTCAGATATTTTGCTCATTTTTAAATTGGGTAGTTAGTTTTTTTGTTGTTGAGATTATGAGTTCTTTATGTATTTTGGATATTGACCCCTTATCAGATATATGGTTTGCAAATATCTTCTCCCAATTGTGAGATTGTCTTTTCATTTTACTGGTGGTTTCCTCTGCTGTGCAGAAGCTTTTTAGTTTAATGTAGTCACATTTGTTTATTTTTTCTGCTGTTTCCCTTACCCAGTTAGACATGGTACTTGAAAATATGCTGCTAAGACCAATGTCGAAGAGTGTACTGCCAATGTTTTCTTCTATAAGTTTCATGGTTTCAGGTCTTACATTCAAGTCTTTAATCCATTTTGGGTTACATTTTGTGTAGGGTGTGAGGTAATGGTCTAATTTCACTCTTTTGCATGTGGCTGTCTAGTTTTCCCAACACCATTTGTTGAAGAGACTTTCCTTTCTCCATAGTATGTTCTTGGCTCCCTTGTCAAAGATTAGCTGTCCATAGATGTGTGGGTTTATTTCTGGGCTCTCAATCCTGTTCCATTTATCTTTGTGTCTGCTTTTGTGCCAGTACCATGCTGTTTTGGTTACTATAGCTTTGTAGTATATTTTGAATTCAGGAAGTGTGATACCTCCAGCTTTGTTCTTTTGTTTCAGGATTGCTTTGGCTATTCAGGGTCTTTTGTTATTCCACATAAATTTTAGGATTCTTTGTTCTATTTCTGTGAAAAATGTTACTGGAACTTTGATAGGGATTGCATTGAATCTGTCAATTGCTCTAGGAAGTATGGACATTTTAACTATGTTAATTTTTCCAATCCAGAATCACAGAATATCTTTCCTTTTCTTTGTGTCTTCTATTTTTACTTTCAACAATGTTTTATAGTTTTCAGTGTACAGATCTTTCACCTCTTTGGTTAAGTTTATTCCTAGGTATTTTATTCTTTTTGTTGCAATTCTAAATGAGATTGTATTCTCAATTTCTCTTTCTGCTCCTTTGTTGTCAGTGTATAGAAATGCAACTGATTTTTGTATGTTGATTTTGTATCCTGCAACTTTACCCTATTCATTTATTATTTTTAAAAGTTTCTTGGTGGATTCTTTAGGGTTTTCTACATGTAAAATCATGTCCTGTGCAAATAGTGATGGTTTCACTTCTTCCTTTCCAATTTGGATCCCTTTTATTTCTTTATCTTGCCTGATTGCTCTAGCTAGGATTTCCAATACTATGTTAAATAAGAGTGGTGAAAGTGGCCATCCTTGTCTAGTTCCTGTTCTTAGAAGGATAGCTTTCAGTTTTTATCCATTGAGAATGATATTAGCTGTGGGTTTGTCCTATATGGCCTTTATTGTCTTGAGATACTTTCCTTCTATACCCATTTTATTCAGTTTTTATCATAAATGGATGCTCTATCCTGTGAAATGCTTTCTCTGCATCTATTGAGATGATCATGTGATTTTTAATGTTCATTTTGTTAATGTGGTGTATCATGTTGACTGATTTGCAGGTGTTGAACCATCTCTGCATCCCTGGAATAAACCCCACCTGATCATGGTGTATAACCTTTTTAATGTATTGTTGTATTCTATTTACTAGTATTTTGTTGAGGATTTTTGCATTGATGTTCATCAGTGATATTGGCCTGTAATTTTCTTTTTTTGTGTTGTCCTTGCTTGATTTTGGTATCAGAGTAATGTTGGCTTCCTAGAATGAATTAGGAAGTTCTCCTCCTCGTCAACTTTTAGAAGAGTTTGAGAAAGATAGGTACTAAGTCATCTTCAAATGTTTGATAGTGTTCACCAGGGAAGCAATCTGGTCTTGGACTTTTATTTTGGGGGAGGTTTTTGATTACTGTTTCAATCTCCTTACTAGTGATTGGTCTATTCAGATTCTCTATTTCTTCTTGATTTGGTTTTTGTAGGTTGTATAATTTTAATAATTTATCCATTGCTTCTAGATTATCCAATTTGTTAGCATATAACTTTTCATAGTATTCTCTTATAATGTTTTGTATTTCTGAGATGTCCGTTGCAATTTCTCCTCTTTAATTTCTGAGTTACTTATTTGAGCCTTCTCTCTTCTTTTCTTGGTGAGTCCAATTTTGGGCTTTGTTTGTTCTTCATTTTCTGGTTCCTTTAGATGCACTGTTAGACTGTTTATTTGAGATTTTTCTTGTTTGTTGAGGTAGGCCTGTATTGCTATAAACTTCCCTCTTAGAAATGCTTTTGCTGTATCCCATAAATTTTGGCATGTTGTATTTTCATTTTCATTTGTCTCCAGGTGTTTTTTGGTTTCTCCTTTGATTTCTTAATTGACCCAATCATTGTCCAGTAGCATTTTGTTTAATCTCCACATATTTGTGGCTTTTCTGATTATCTTCCTGTAGTTGACTTCTACTTTAATACCATTGTGGTCAGAAAAGATGCTTGGTATTATTTCAATCTTCTTAAATTTATGGAGACTTGTTTTGTGGCATATTATGTCATCTAGCCTGGAGAATGTTCCATGTGTATTTGAAAAGAATGTGTATTCTGTTTTGAGGGGTGTTCCATACTACACCCCACCCCTTTTTATAATTCTTCCATCTCTAGGTTCGTGACTCTGATACACTTGACCAGCCCACTTGTATTATAGATTTTACCTCATGTATACCTGATGATGTTCCTAGGAAGTAGATTCTAGCCTGATTCCCATTCTGCAGGTTTGGAAACTGAGAAATACCTGAGAAGCACAATGACTTTCCAAGGACACAGAACAGACAAGAAAAAGGAGGTCTGAATTCAGCTCTGTCTCCTCAAAGCTAGGACCCTAGTTATATTTCCAAGGAGCTGTGGCTACAGCTCTGTTGGCTCATTGTGTACAGTTAAGGAAATAGCATGGGGGAGGAAGGTGAGCAGTAACAGCCCAGGAGGGCTTTGGGTAAATCTGATTGAAGAAAGGGGTGCTGGTAATGGAATCTTGAAAAATGACTTCACTTCATTTGTCATAGACCCTAACAGATCTTAGAACTCTGGTAACCAGGCATCCACATTCTAGAAACAGCTCTCTATCCAGCTCAATTGACCAGAGATTCTCAAGAGAACAAGGTGTTTTCCTGCTGCATCCTGAATTTCAGAGGCTCTGGGCTCGGGAAATCCCAGAGAAAGAATCGTATTCGTCATTGTAGACATTGGCTCAGCCCTCATCCCCAATGCCTCTGACCATTTAGCAGGAGGCACCCAAAGGTAATACAGGGCAGCCCAGGGCAGGCTACTGCAGGCCAGGACACAATTGTGATCTTACTTGAGTGACCCACACCCTTTGCCCCTCATTGTGTGTGTGTGTGTGTGTGTGTGTGTGTGTGTGTGTGTGTGTGTGTGTGGAGTGGGGAGGCAGGGGATGAGGGGCAGGTCTTTCCTGGGCAGGAGCAAGTTTTTAGGTGTTGGAAGCCTGGTGAGTCTGTCATGTTCATATCCTAGGTCAAGGCTGGCAGCACGAGAAGGTGAGCTCCTCTACTCATATGTTACCTGAGCCCTAGAGGTTTCATCTCCCTCCCTCCATGACTAGAGTTCTTTGCAGATGCCCTTCTGTGCCTGAACTGAAGACAGAATTTCTCTTGGAATTTTCCCCCAGTGACAATGTCCAGTCAGGCCCCTGATTCCTCCAGGCCTGGCTACCAGGCACTGTCTCTACAGAACTTCACTCAGGAGATTGTTGAGGAGCTGGCTGATGGGTTCAACTGCTCTGACTCCCTAGACAAAGGGCAGGTGCACCAGGCCACCAACACCATCCAGTGCTGGTCTGAGGTGAGAGCAGGAGCAAAGGGTCTCCACACCCAGAACCTTGAGATGACTAGTGTGGGCCTACAGCCTAGAATCAAATCTGAAGACTTCCCTGGGGCCCTCCCAGGGCTTTCCCACATAATCGTCCCAGAGGCCCTCTCCCCCAATAATCTGGACCTCCACATGTAATCCATCTGCTATGTTTTAGAGTAGATACACATGCTTCACATATTTGCTGGAATAGTAGAGAAAATTTTTTGTTTCCTTTGCATTTTGCTATTGTTTTGACTACCTGCCCTAGGTATCCTGTGGAGTAGTCAGCTCCACTGTCCTTGCCGACCTTCTCCAAGCCTTGAAAACCATCACACGTAATGGAGTAGTTTGTACAAAAAATGGGGTGGAGGTAAGGTATGCTATACATTTATCTGCAACTTGTAATCTCACAGAACACATCAAATTATTATAGGCCCACGAGGTCAGAGCTGTGTCCTTACTCATCTTCATAATATCTCATAAAGGAGGTCATTCAGCCTTTCAGTGTTATTGGACCTTGACATAATTCAATTCTGTTGCCATTTCAGCAGTGCTGCAAGGAACATCTTAAGTGTGACTTAATAGACTGTGTTAGTTTGCTAAGTCTTTCATAACATAGGATCACAGATTGGATGGATAGTCCCTGATGTCTACTGGCCTGGTATGGGGCTCTGTCTTTGCAGAGCTCCACGAGGGCATCTTCAAGGAGCTGGTCAATGGGTTCAACTACTCCATCTCCCTAGACTAGGGGCAGATGCGTCAGGCCACCAACAATGGCCAACACTGGTCTGGGGTAAGTGTGGGCACAGAGATGTCTCCAAACCCAGGAACTTGAAATGACTAGGGTGGACCCAGAGCCCAGAATGGAATCTTACAATTCCCCTGGGGCCCTCACAGAAATGTGTTTTCCCTAGAGCCCTCCCCTCCATGTCAGGAGCAGACCAAGCCTCAAGTAGTTGAGAGGGAATGTCATGCAGCCCATGCTATGGATAGTTCTTGGTTCTGACCTGCATGATCTTGAGCAGCCATTTGAAATTCCTAACCCTCTGTTCCCCAATGTCTGTAGTAGAGAAGTTTGTTGATGACTCACTGGGATAATGCTATTAATACAGGCTATTAATACAGGGAGGTGCTATTATTTCTCAGCTAACACAAAGCCTTGAAGCTATCAGTTGTTTATTATTCCCCCCAAACCAAGTTATACTTTCAAAGCCTAGAACCTTTTTCTGTGTGGGCACTCATGTCCTCCCTCTTGCACAGGTTCCTGAGGTGATGGGAGTTTCTAGTCTGAACTCCAGACCCTGATCCTCCTGGTGGCTCATGGTGATGCCACTGACTCTATGCCCCTCCTTGTCCACCTGGTGTGAAAGGGAGTCTACCCTATCCCTGGATGGGGACTGCATGGTGCTGACTCTCAAGGCAGGCACAGTGAAGAAGGTGGTAGAGTCCTTGGTACCAGGCTTCCAGGTAGAAACATCTATGTCACCAACTTCCTGTATACCTTGCAGGCCCTCAGCACCATCCAACATGTTCTGGACCAGCTGTTCTATAGGTGAGTGCCCACTCCTTCCACAGCACAATGGTGAGTCACTCACCTACTAACTTTGTGTGTGAGGAATGTCAGTGCCCCTCTCTGAGCTTCACTTTGCCCTTCTGAAAAGTGGGGTGGTGAGAGGATAAACATCATAGGATTATTGTAGGAAATCATGGGATCAGTCCAGGTGCTTACCTGGAGCCTGGGTCTACAGAAAGGGCTACTGGACATGCTGTACATCTTCAGGTTTGTTATTTCTCTAACTCCAGTGAAGAAGCTCTCTGCCTTACCCCTCACTGGCTTATGGCCTTTTTGAGTTTGGAAAAGCACATAATAAGCAATCTGAGTTTTTCATTGTAAAGGAGTTTTGAGAGTCCATCCAGCTGGTCCTGGTCCTTGACCTTGATGTAGCCAATGAGGGATCTCTGGGGCAGCAGAGGGGCCCCAGTCCCACTCAGATATTTGGGATGGATCTGGTTGAGGTTCGTTCATTCAACAACATATATTAAGCACCTACTACATGCAGGAATTTTTCTAGACACTAAGATAATTCAATGAATGAAGCAGACTCAATCCCTGGTCCTCAACTATAGTCTGAGAGTTGGACTGTCACACTAGACATCATAAGCAGTCGTGTCCACAGTACATTAGACGTGACACCCCCATGGCTTCTTCTAGCTATGGATGCATCCTCCAATATTCTGACTGAGATGATGAACCACAGGACCATCAGAAAACCTGAGTTGTCTTTGGGTCCAGAAGGAGAGCCTCCTGTCCCCACAGAACAGGTTGGGAGACTACAGAAGCTGTGGCTGGGGAGGGGCTGGCAGAACCCTGAATCTTGCACATCTGTTGATTCCTATGGGAGGGTTGAGGTCTGAGGGCTTTGTCTGCATGAGGAAATGAGTCATAGAGAGCTGTGCAAGGGACCCCAGCCCCCTGGGAAACAGAGACATGGCTGGGCTGAGTTGGTCCCTGAGAGACTCATACTTTCCAGAGCCCCATCTCATTCTTCCTGCCCTCTTCACATCCACCTGTCCTAACGACCATCACTGGGGCCCAGAATAGTAGGTGTGTTAAGCAGCCTGTTCACAAATCTGCCTCAAACCTCAGTCCTGATGCTACTGTGCATGGAAAATGAGGTAGGCTATGCCCAGTCCTTTCAGGAGAAGAGTGTCAGTGACAAGATGAGACTCACATAGGCTCCCTGTTAGACTTATTTGATGATCAGGCCTTCCTCTGCAAGGATAACCACAGAGGGGTTGGGAATGGGCTGAGGCCATCCTCTGGGTCCTTGACCCAAAGAAGAGTGCTGTGGGGGCACAGGGTGGAATGAAAGGCCAGGCCTCTGACTGTGCTCCACACATGACTCCCTCCAGTGCCCCGCTCCCATCTTGGGCAACTGACTGGACCAGTTCTTGCAGAATTCCTGGCAGCCCCTGCACTGTCCCCGTTTCAATCTAAAGGTGACATACATGCAGGTCAACTTGCCTGGCTTGGACCTGAAGAGCCATGACCCTCTTATCCTGGCCCAGTTGGAACATCTGGAACATATTGAAGCAGAGCCAGAGAATAAGGGGGACTATAGGCTGGGAGACTTTCTAGGGTAGGGTTCAGGGGCTAGGCGTTTATTTAAAGGCAGTGGGATATTAGCTGTTCTTGGAAAGGCAAATAGAAAGTCAGCAATGTGGGTGAACTTTTCTGTTTATCCAACTCCAATGCCAGCTTTAGTGCTCTAGCTAGCTGAAAAGTAACAATAATGGCCAATTCTAGAGCTGGAGCTAGCTCCATCCTGACAGAAGGCTCTGTGTGATGTGGGCATGGGAGTAGCTGCCTAGGAATCTATTTGTAAAGCACCTACAAGCTTCTCACTAGAGCTGAGAAGGACTGGGTAAAACTTCCCTTTGAAGAACTAACATTGTCCAGAAACACAAGCAGTTCTAGCTCTTCAGGGGCTTCTGCACCACACTTACTGGGGAGTATGCAGGAGAGGGCCCTGAGAAGGCCACTGGGCCAGAAGACAGCAAAATGCAGGCAGGGATCCCGGCTGGGACGTCGTTGCTGAGGGAATTCTTTATGCCTGTTAGAATCTGTGGAGTAGAGCAGAGATGGACTCTGTATCAGTTCCCTTTGAAGAAGTAACCTTGCCCAGAAACCCACTCAGCTGTAGCTGTTAAGATTCATCTGGAGCGCACATTCTAGGAACCTAGGGGCAGACTGCCCTGTGGAGGCTGTTCTCTGGGAGCCTGTCAAACTGGTTTTTGTCTTCCCAGCAGACAAACAGGATCTTAGAAACCTCTTCCCAAGGCAGGGCCTCACTCTGCCCTAGAGCTGAGATGCAAAGGCAGTAACTTCTTTTTGCAGAAGTGAGATTCTCCTGAAGCACACTCTCTCCAAACTCTTCAGATTCTCATTCCCCTCATAGGTACACTGGGCACACTGCAGTGGGGCTCCCAGAGAAAGCTGCTTCTTCGAGTCTGACAGAAGGCTCTCTGTGGTGTGGGTGTGGGAGTAGCTGCCTAGGCATCGATTTGCACAGCGCCTCCAAGCTTCTCACTAGAGCTGAGATAGACTGGGTGGAACTTCCCTTTGAAGAACTAACATTGTCGAGAAACACATGCAGTTCTAGCTCTTCAGGGGCTTCTTCACCACACTTACTGGGGAGTTTGCAGGAGAGGGCCCTGAGAAGGCCACTGGGCCAGAAGCCGGGACAATGCCTGGCTGGGACGTCATTGCTGAGGGAATTCTTGTATGCCTCTTAGAAACGGGGGCATAGATTGGAGATGGACTCTGTATCAGTTCCCTTTGAAGAAGTAACCTTGCCCAGAAACCCACTTTGCTGTAGCTGTTAAGATTCATCTGGAGCGCACATTCTGGGAACCTAGGGGCAGACTGCCATGTGGAGGCCGCTCTGTGGGAGCCTGTCAAACCAGTCCAATAATGGCTTGGGCCAGGGCACACTTCACAAGCTCAGATGATAGGACTCTGGTCAGCAGTAGGGCTGGCGGTTAGGTCAGGGCAGCTGGAACAGGGCCTCTGGCTTGGAGAGTCAAGTGACCTCTCCACTCTGAGCCCTTGTGCAACTCACTGACCCTCTATGGACCTCTGTCTCCTCCTCTGGAAAATGGAGGAATGATGTTCTTATGGTGCAGGCCTCACAGGGTCATGATGAGGTAAAAGGGAGGATAGGAATGTGGGAGATTTCTGCCTGCTCCATCTGGAGTGGTGAGGGGAGAGCAATGATGACAGACTCATTGACTCTGAGTCCTAGGAGAGCCTGTGAGGTAGGTGGAGTTCTCACATGTTCCAGGTGAGGAAAAAGGCTCAGCAAGGCCAGTCCTCAAGCCCAAGATTACACACTCAATGAGTGCTATAGATTGATTTAGAAGGAGAACACGCTGAGGACAGAATTGCATTGGTACCAGGTGACTCGGGTCTGATGTCCAGAGTCTGAGGTCAGTGGTGCCGGTGAGAAATGGGGTGAGGAGAGCATGGTTTTACTGACCCTGTCCTTGACCCTGGCAGGAAGGACCCCCCAAGTTTGCCATCCTGGAGATAAACCCCCAGATAGTCCAGGAGAGGCAGCAACAGCCACAGCAGCTGAGTGTGCCTGTTGGGGAAGGGCTCCAGGGTGATGGGGAGAAAGAGCATTCTCTACCCACTCTGGGTCCTTTCTGGCTGGGCTACAAATTAAATTGACATGAGGCCAAATAGCAGGAGAAAATCAAACAAAGCTTTACAAAACATGTATACATGGGAGAGACCAGGGAGTGTCTCTCGACAAAGTGGTGGAGATTCTCCTCTTATATAGAGAAACGAGGATTTTGGGGGGAGTTGGGAGTGTCAGCCAGGAGGAATTACAAGAAAAGCACAGTAAGATTATGCAGATTTAAGGCCTCACCTTCCACGTGGACAAGTTTCTAGAGACGAGGTCATCCACCCCTCTTCACAGTACAGAGAAGGAGATACCTTTACAACTGGAGATTTCCCTTACAAATGTAAATATATGGTAAACAGAACTTTGATAGGAATGGGTGTAGCAAAGACCCTCCCAGTCTATCTATACCCAGAGTCATCCAAGGTGAAGGCCCAGCCCAGGAACAGGCCTTCCATCCCAAATCCCTTTAGAGAGTTGGGGGGTGGGGGGTGAAGGCCAAAGCCTCCCTCAGAGCAAGGTAGAGAGAGACACATCTTGAGGTGGCCAATTCTGATCCCCGACAAGAGTCGGAGGAGAAGGGGGCCCCTCCCAGCTGGAAGCCTCCAAATAAAGAGAGGAGAGGTCTTCCTCCTCCAGCCCTGTCTCCTATTGCCACTGTGCCTGGCATCCTCCATTAGAAGTGATCAGGAAGAGGGACTGGAGATTTGGATGCAGGATTGATTTGAGAGTAGAAATGGCCCAGGATCACATACTCTGTGACTTGACAAAAGCAGGCTCTGGGAGGTAATTAGGAAGAGTGTGGTGTTTTAGGGGTGTGAGAGGAGGGGGAATTGAGGGGAGGCTGCTCCATGTGGGAACACTGAGGTGGGCCAGGAGGCTGAGGGTGAGGAGTTTTCAGAGGAGGATCCTTAGGGTGACCTGAGAGCAGGGGCTTATCCAACCCCACCTCAATGACACAAGGTGTCATCCCCTTCCCTGGCACTTTCCTCACTGACCCAGTGATGCTGCACGTGGTGATGGAAGATTAGCTGGAGGTGAGTGAGCCTGGGTGCTGGGCAGGGGGTACTGGAATCCTGAGGCTTGGGGGCAGAGAATTCCTGTTCTGAGCCCTGAGCTCAAATCTCCTTTCAAGAGAGCCTCACAACTGCCTCTGGGAGCTGGACATTGTGATGAGTGAACAGAGGCTCCACATAAGACACTCATTCCCCAGGCTGGTAAAGCTCAGAGCTGCCTGACTGCAAAGCTGGACTCAGCCTCACTCTCACATGCCGCCCATGGCAGGAGAGAGAAGTCAGGCCCCTCCAAGTCAGGCAGCACAACAGTGGCTGAGCAGTCCCTTCTGCGTGAGGCCCCAGCCTCCCAGTCTGTCATCAGAGAGGGTTGGGCTACAAGGTCCCTCTGCCTCAGCCCCTATGTCCCCTCTTCTCTCGGGCCAATAGCCTGGCCTAGGTCCAAGTCTGTTTTTCCAGCATGCCTGTCTCCCTTGTGGGACCTGGTGGTAGTGCAACATGAGAAGAGGTGGGCATAGGGGGCTGGTCATGGCAGGGGGACTCTGTCTGATGAACTCTGGCTATCTGCCTTCCAGGGGAATGAGATCAACTTTGAGAAAAGGACTGAGGAGAGCAGCTGTGGCACTCCCTGCAGGGGAGGGGAGGAGGTGGAAGTCAGAGACCCTCTGGGCAGAACAGTCCCTGGCTCCATCCCTGGAATCTTACATTGATGGGGAGAGTTTGATAACAGAGAAGTGGGAGACCCATCCAATTGGTGGGTGGGGGTAGGGGGATGACATCAAGGAAAACTTCCGGGGGAGGGGCTGTTTATACCCATCTCTGAGAACAGGTAGGGCCTGGAAGGAATTGGAGGGAAGTAGGATTCCCACGTGAGCAAAGACCCAGGACAGTGCTCCACTCCTCATCCCCTATAAGACCCTGCAGTATCCCCCAATCAGGCCTTGTCTGCATCCAATTATTCCCTCTAGTTTCAGAAATATAGACTAATTTAGGGGAGGAGGACCTATCCTCCACCCACTCTGGGTCCTTTCTGGCTGGGCTATGAATTAAATTGACATGAGACAGAATAACAGGAAAAAATCAAAGCTTTATAACATGTATACATGGGAGAGACCCAGGAAAACCTGGGTAACTCTCCAAAATGGCAGAGGCTGTCATCTTAAATACCATCTTCAGCTAAAGACAAAGGAGGATGTTGGGGGTGGGGGAGTCAGCTATGGGAGATTACCAGAAAAGCACAGTAAACAAGAGGTTAATATTACAGATTTAAGTCTTTGCCTTCTGTACTAATAAGATTTTCTAGATATATGGCCAACCCCTCTTCTTCCTGGTACAGGGAAGAAGATACCTTTACAAATGGAGATTTCCCTTACAAATGTAAATGTCTCTTACAAAGGATAACTTCTACTTTTACTTGGTTTTCAGAGCCTTGATAAGGATGGGCTTAGCAAGGACCCTCCCAGTCTATCCACACCCAGAGTTATCTATGGTGATGGCCTGTCCTGGGGACAGGACTTCTATCTTAAATTCTTTTAGGTAATTTGGAGCAAGGCCAAGTATTCTTCCTGAGTCTTCTGTGCCTTTATTGTCTTCAGCTCAAAATAACCCACATACCAGAGTGGCACATCTTGGGGCAGCCTGCCCTGAACCCCATCAGTAATAAGGGAGATCCTGCTGCTCCAGGTGGCTGCAAATAATTACAATCTAGAGCCCAAGGTGAAATCTGGGGCCTGTTTCCAGGCCATGGAGTGGCTCAGCAAGGATGAGAAGTGAGGCTGGGTGGGAGTTGGGTGAGGGCAGGAAAGGACTTTCCCTGGTAGCCAGCCCAGAGAGCCTGCATCCATGGCTCCCTGGTCAATCCCAGACTTTGTTGCATGACAACCCCTGGGGTACCTGAACTCCAGTTGGTGGCAGGAACTGGGAGGGAGACCTGAAGTATGGCTCCTGGTAGCTCACAGGTGCCACTCTGTCCTGTGGCTACAGCCTATCCTGCCAGCTGCACATCAGCCCAGTCAGCCTGCAACACACAACTGTTCTTCAAGGCCAAGAAGAACAGGCCATTCTCAAGCTCATGGGTGAGTGAGTGCCCGGGATGGCAGTAGCTGAATCCAGGGGTTCAGTAAAGCTTCCAGCTAAGCACGGGCCTGGGGAGCCGGACAGCCAGTGCTGGGATCCCAGCTCCACTACTGAGCAGTCCTGTGATGGGCATTGTGCTCACCTTTCTGGGACTCGGTTTCCTCCTCTCTCAAATGGTTGATGCTAAATGTTCACCCACATGGCAGGGACAAATAGGGTACTGTTGGGTGAGTGGGCACTCAGCACAGGGCCTAGAGCACAAAGTGCAGTGAGAGTGGAGGGGAGGGCTGTGGTCCTGGGGGAGGCCACCAAGGTAATCCCTGTCTTATATCCAGCCCCAGGCCCCCAACACAGAGCCCGGTATCAGTGGTAAATCACACTCCTGAGATGAGCTGAAGTGCAGCCTCTTCCTCAGCAGAGACACAGCTGGGACATTCAGGGTGCACTGGGCCAGCTCCTACCATTCTGATGGGAAGGAGAGCTTTGTGAGCCATATTCTGAAGTTTCCTGAAGGCCACGAGGGAGGGGTTGACTGCCCCCATCTCCCTAACTCCTCTTCCCAGGTGCCCACTTGGAGGGGCAATATTTTTTGTTGTAAATAGTAAATGCTAGGTTTGAATACTATGTTAAAATCCTGCTTCTATTGCAGCCCGGGAGTGGTAGTGTGGTTCCTTCACTTCCTGTGCCCATGGAAATGACATACAGAATTGCACATTCCCCCTTGATCTAAGTCTTACAGAGTTATCAGCTTATTGTATGTGGGAGAAGGGAGAAGGGTAATCTCCTTCCTTGGTTACTGAAGGACACCCTCAAGTCCCCCTACCTCAGAGGACAGGCTTATTTCAGTGTTTTTAACCTGGGCCAGGAGCAAAGACAGCTCCTCAGAACTCCAAGGATTTGGAGGATGAAGGGACTTTCACAGCATAGCAATAACCACTGAAATGTGGGTGTCTTTAAAAAGAGCACTTGCCAGAACCACTTTCTGCCCGAGGACAGGGGCTGCCTTTCTACCATTCTGGATGAAGAGGAAATATTTTCTGCTTCTCTTGTTGAGGTTTCTCTTGGCCAAATATTAGGGACCTGTAGTTTTCTAGTTCAATCTCTGGAATTGCATCAGCTCTAAGTGGTGAAAACAATGTAAAAAGCCTAAAATGTGTGTGGAGAGGACAAGGCCAGAGAAAGACATTTTGCAAATAGACTAAGGGCAAAAGTTTCCATCCTCAGGCCCCCCTCCAGGTGCTCCATGTTCACCCTTTACCTAGATTGGAATGCTTCTGGGATCCTGGTCCATGACTCTGAAGTCCTTTTCCTATTTGCTTCATATCCAGGGGGAAAGATTTGTGATGCAGCTTTTAAGGCTACATCTGGCTTCATTCCATAAACACAATTGCTTCCTGTGAACAAGGATTTTCAGTATCCCTGCACTTCCTTAAACAATTCTTTTTAAGGAAGAAATTTCCTAGAAGGCCCTCACCCTCTCTGTCAGGTACATTATGGCTTCTCCTCCCTGGTTGGAACTGTGGGTCATGGGTGAGCTCTGGTTTGCCAGAATAACAGAACATAATCCTGGCCAGTGAATGACCCACATTCTCCCTTGCTGGCCAGGGTGACTCCTGGGCCCATGTTGTTCTGAGGTCCATGATCTTGGACAATCACTGGTTTACACACTCAGTCATGTTGTTACTGACTTGCCCTTAAAGGGGCAGCTGGGCCCAAGCCCATAAAGCATGTAGCCCCTGGGATGGCTGTGTTCTTTTCCACAGTCTTGTGCTGTGGTTTTGTCATAGAGGTGTGAACCTTTCCTATTGGGAGTTTTGAAAGATAAGTCATAAGAAGGGGGTGTGGGGGGAGGTCCAGGAGGGAATGTCACCAAACTGATGATCCATGGATGTGCATGAACACAGTGTTACCAGGTAAAATACTGAAATGCTTCCCATCTGGGTGGTGAACAGACACTGCTCTGAGCTCACCCTGAGAACCACCACATGACCAGGAGTTAAAGGGTTGCCACCTGGCATTTTGAACATCACCCCCTAGAAACACCCTGTAAGACAAGGGCCAGATGGATTGCTGGCACTTCTGAGTTATCCCCTCCTTTCTGATGGCTGCAGGTGTCACCCAGACACATAGTAGTCCAGACTCTGCCAGGGAAGCCTTTTCAGGACAGCCAGAAGCTGAGGATAAATCCTGGTTCTCAGAAACCCAGGCCCTTTTTGACATGGCACAGCCACCCAGAAAAGTGATTTGCTAAATGAGAGACTGGCTGTGCTGTCCCTCCAAAGAGGAAGAGAAGTGCCAAGTCCCAGGGCTAATACCTGGCTGGGAGTAAGGCGCCATGTCCATAGGGTTTCTCCTGCAGGGCTCTGAGGCTCCTGACAAGCAACCCTGCATGTAGCAACATTCAATAAGTCCTGTGCCTACTATTATGGCAGAGGAGGGACAATTCATTGTATCCTTAGGCATCCATTGGCCAAAAGCGTACTGACAGTCACACAGAAGAGACCCATGTTTGCAGCAAGGGTCACATATCACTCAATCCTTTTCTTTTTTTTAATTCTCAGCTCCAAAATTTGTTTGGGTCTTTTTTATGTTTCCTGTTTTTGAACTTTTTATTTTGTTCTGGTATTGAGGAAGGACCATGCGGAACAGCTGAGAAGAAAGGAAATAAAACCCCATAGGCAACAGTCAGAATGAACCCCCAGACATGGGAGTGAACTTGACTTCACATGACTCCAGCCCACAGCCTTTGAGTCTTCCTGCCAAGGTCCAGACATCATGGAGCAGAGGCAGGCCATCCGCTCTGTACCCTGTCCACATTCCTGACCCACAGAATCTGTGAATGTAGTAAATGTTGTAGTTCTTAGTCACTAAATTTTAGGGTGGTTATTATGCAGCCATAGATAATGAATACAACTGTGTTTACCCAGGGGAGTAAAATATTAAGGAGACCTTTGACAGCTTTGGTAGATACTGACACTGTGTAATTATAGATGAGATAATTTTTCATCAACATTCACATATTTGAAGTATACTGCTGTTATAATGTGATATTTATTGACACAATCGCACACACAATCACACACAGAAGCACACACACACATCCTCAGTTTGCAGGGTAGTGCAGGACTGTCAAATGACTGAAAGCTGAAACTGAAAAAAGTAATCTTAATGAATGGGAAAAATACTACTGTTTTATAACTTCAAAAATTTTTTGTTAAAACATTAAAAACTCTCGTACTCTCAACTAAAAATGTATACAGAAATTTTAAAATAGCAAAACTAATATTTATTTAGTATACTGTAATTGAAGACATGATAAAGTGTCTAATTTCTTTTTAAAAAATCTTGTGAAGAGTAGTCTGAACAGCGCTTGCCTTCTTTGTGTCGTATCTTTTCTCTGCCTTGCTGGGCTCTCATATTCCTTCTACATTTAGATCAGCTTCCAACATTTTCTCCTTTGCACTTTCAATGTCATGAAACATCTCAGAGTTCCTTTATTGTGAAAGTGTTCACCAGTGTCCCTTCCCTGGGACATCTTCAGCCTGTCCTCCTTTATGTTGATAAGCTCCCTGCGCTCAGTTCCTCTGGCTGCACAGCCACAGTCTCTCACATGGTGGCAGTGTTGTCATATTCATGCTCAGCTGTCTCCTAATCACATCCAAGTTCACTTCCAGCATCATCACTTTTCATTTCTTTGCTGCACTTTCATCCTTCTTGGGGGATTCCCTCTTTTTGATCATCCATTTTTGGGGGGAGAGAAGGAGGCAACACAACTAAACACCTTGCTGTGTGTGTGTGGCCTGGGTAACAGATACACACCAAGCAGTCACTGATAGGCTCTGAAAGAAGCCTGATGCACTGATCGTGATGCACATCTGGTGTTGATGTAGTGATTGCAGACTAAACAGGCAGCAGCTAACTTGGCATTTCATGTAATCACAGTTAATAAAATTGTGGTAACTGTAATTTGAACTATGTTATTGGGACACTGTTGTTATTTAACTAAACCACAGTAATTAAAATTTGTGCATACTGGGGGTCGGCCCAGTGGTGTAGTGGTTAAGGTTGCATGCTCTGCTTTGGCAGCCCAGGGTTCACAGGTTCAGATCCCAGGCACAGACCAATGCACCACTTGTCAAATCATGCTATGGCAGCATCCCATATAAAGTAGAGGAAGATGGGCACGGATGTTAGTCCAGGGCCGGTCTTCCTCAGCAAAAAGAGGATTGGCAATGGATGTTAGCTCAGGGCTGGTCTTCCTCACACACACAAAAATTTGTGCATACTGGAGCCATGCAAAGTGAGGATTCTCTCTTTCTTTCTATAATAACATCTGGTGGAGGGTGTTTTTGACCTAACATTGTAATGAAGAATTGCTAGGCCAAGATCTCAGATAGAACAGAAATCCGGAGAGTTGCACCTGACGTTTTGCAGCTGCTTTTGCCCGATGGCCATTTACAAATCTAGAGCAGGCTGATGAGGACCAATCTCCAATTTGGCAGGTGGACAAGGCTAAGAGGACAAATGTTTGAGTTCAGAGCCCACTGAGGCTAGAATTTTGGCATTCCCCTTCCCAGGAACTTGGAGTAGGACCCTGAATAGCCACATTTTAGGAATAAAGGTGAACCAGAAATAATTCAGCTCTCATAAGGACTGCAACCCAACTTTGAGCTACCTTGTTATCCCATAAAAATCTCAACCTCTAAAATTGGATTAAGGAGATTCTAGATTGATGGTGCTCCCCTCAGACACTGGAAGAAGATATTTTAGGCCTCAAATTATTTTCACAAATAATTTTTCAAATAAAATATGTGGCTCAAAATCAAAGATAATTAGGCTAATGAGGAGACTTGACAACATAAAGAAGAGACCAGAAGAAACAGCCAATAAAAGAATCAGACAAGCAATGGCTCCAGATATTTGAATTACTAGGCATAAGCTGAGAAACCTCTGTGCTATGGACTGAATGTTTGTGTCCCCCCAGATTTATATGTTGAAGCCCTAATCCCCAATGTGATGGTATTTGGAGGTGGGGTCATTCAGAGGTATTTAGATTTAAATGAGGTCATGAGGGTGAAGCTCCCATGATGGAATTAGTGCCCTTATAAAAAGAAAAGACCACAACCCAGTCTCTCTCTACCATGTGAGGACACAGTGAGAAGACCGCCATCTATGAACCAGGAAGCAAGTCCTCACCAGACACTGAATCTGTCAACACCTTGTTCTTGGACTCTAGAATTGTGAGAAATGAATGTGTGTTGTTTAAACCAACCAGTCTATGGTATTTTGTTACAGCAGGCCAAGTGGACTAGGACACTGTGTGATGTTTCAGGCCTGACCATAGGTAATTACAAAGGCTTTACCTAACTGGCCTTATGGGGGAAGCTGCCCTCCCTACTCCAGACTTGGGGCACTGACAGTGCACTGCAGTCTCTGAGAGGAGCTGTAATCAAGAACTCAGGCCCCTCTGGCCAGGCATTCTCTCCCCACATTTGTAACTAGCCCTGGCACCTCCATTCCTAGGTCTTTCTCTGAGGCCTCAGGCAGAGGTCTTCCTCAGGCACCTCTGCCAAGTTCTCCTTATGTGGGGAGGAGGGGGCAAAATCTCGAAGACAACTTTTCCCTACTCTGACTCAGTACCCAGTAGTTTCCACTCCTATCCCATCACCCTAAGCTGCTCCCAGACCCCAGGGTCCATTAAAAAACTAAGGCCTTTTGTTTAGGGCTCTCTGAACAGTGAGATGAACCCCATGTCTGCACTGATCCACATGACCCTCAACCAGTGCACCATCCTATGGGGGAAAATGAAATAGGAGGAGTTGATATTTTCTCCAGTTTTAGTCTCTTGCTTATACCATCACAGTCTGTGATTAAAGGCTTAACTCTTTCATTTTTGTTTTAATTGGAATTCAAATTGTTTAATATGAATTAATTGGAATTTAATTCCTTTTTGGTTTTCATGTTGTTTTAATTGGCTACCCTGACATCTGGCAGTTCAGCTCTCTCTCTCTCAGCCCAGTTCATCTCCTGACACTACCTTTTTATAAATATGCTTACTAGACTCAGGTAGATAAAAGACAAGTTTAAATATTCTGGCAGAGAAGTGGAACATATTTTTAAAAAGGACAAAGCAAATTTGGAAAAGATCAAAATAAAAATTCTAAAACTGAAAAGTGAATAATATTAAGAACTCAATGTCTGTATGAAAATATACATCTTAGAAACAGCTAAAGAAAAAAATTAGTAAACAGGATAAATGCCAGGAAAGAAATCCATAATAAAGTGCAAAGAGGCAATATTTTGAAGAAAAGAGAGAGAAAAACCATGAGAATACAATAAAAATAATTCCAAAACACATTTAGTTAGAATCACAAGTTAAAGAGAGAAACAGGTAGAAGCTATATTGAATTGAAAATGACTAAGGACTTTAAAATTGATGAATGACTACTCCATAGAGTCAATAAGCTCAGTGGATTACAAGCATGACAAAAAAAAAGAATTCCACGTCTATACTGATGATAATAAAATCACAAAAAAGAAAGAAAGAAAGAAAAAGACAAAGAAAAATCTGAAGGTAGACAGAAGGGGGTAAAAAGAGGAAGGAGGGAAGGAAAGGGAGGAAGAAAAAGAAAGAAAGCATCAAAGAAGAAAATATTAAACTGATCTCTAATTTCTCAACAGCAAAAATGAAAGCTGGATGACAATGGAAAGATAGCTGTAATATGCTGAAAGGGCACAATGACAAATCTGAGAATCGCATACTGAGCAAAAATACCTTTTTGAAATAAAGAGGAAATGAAAACATTTATAGGAAAAGACAGATTTGTCATGAACATATCAAACTAAAGGATGTAGTGAAGAACATTTTCTAAGAAGAAGGGGGGAAATCCCATATAACAGGATGACAAAGTAGGAACAAATTAAGAACAACAAAGTTAAATATATGGGTAGCTCCAAATAAATAAAGAATGTATAAAACTATGATAATATGTGATAGGCTTTAAATATATATTATATTGTATTATATTATATTATGTAATGGTTTTAGATTTCTATATTTTTAGTTATATGATAATTTAAGTACACAACAATGATAACCTAGAAGTCAGGAAGGGGTAAATGGTGTCCTTGCACTCTTTGGGAAGAAGGTATAAGTACTAATTAATGTTAGACTTTGATAAAGTAAGGTAGCTACTAAAATAATTGAAAAAATATTTCTAACTCTAAAACTAACAGAGGAAAAAATTGAAAAATTAAATCAATTCAAAAGGAAAAAGAAAGAAATCAACACATAGAAAAGGCACAGCAAAGATTTAACCTCAAACAGATCAGAAAATTCATCAACTGAAAATGGACTTTAATGCTTCCATTAAAATCAAATGTAGACAGTGTTTATAAGAAATATCTCTACACATAGACAGAGCAGGTCAACTTGCCCCCAAATGCACAGATGGAACTGGAAGACTAGCGAAGCAGATGCTACAGCAAAAACTCTTACTAGAGATAAAAAGAAGGCAATAAAGATGGAAGGTTCATTTCAAAAGGAAACATAACAATTTAAAATTATATACACCTAACAATTGACAGAACCACAGGAAAACAGACAACGCTATAAAACTAAGGGATGCAATAAACAATGATGAGCACGGAAAAAATAAAATATGTTGGTAAATTTAATCCTCTACATATGTCAAAACACATTTCATTTAAAGATGACATGGTGAAAGCTTTTCCTCTGCTGTTGGCAATAAGAAAACGTTGCCCACTGTCACCACTTCTATTCAGTAGTATACTGGAGGTCTTAAGTAATGCAGAAAAATATATATTTTTTTCTTTTTCTTTTTTCTCTCCCAGTAACTTTATTGAGATGACAATGGTTTATAACATTGTGAAAATTCGGGCGTACATTATTGTTTTTCGTTTTCTGAGTAGACTTCATTGTGGTCATCCCAAGTAGTCTAATTATTGTCTGTCACCACACATATGTGTCCCTTTACCCCTTTCATCCATCCTCCACCCCCCTTCCCCTCTGGTAAACACTACTCTCTTCTCTTTATCCATGTATTTGTTATCTTCCACATATGAGTGAAATCACACCGTACTTGTCTTTCTCTGTCGGGCTTATTTCACTTAACATCATACCCTCAAGGTCCATCCATGTTGTTGCAAATGGAATGATTTTGTCTTTTTTATGGCTGAGTAGTAGTCCATTGTATATATATATATATATATATATATACACACACACACACACACACACACACACACACCACATCTTCTTTATCCAATCATCAGTTGATGGGCACTCGGAGTGCTTCTGCGTCTGGTTATTGTGAATAATGTTGCAATGAACATAGGGATGCATAGATCTCTTTGGATAATTGATTTCAAGTTTTCCATATTGGCTGCACCAGTTTGTATTCCCACCAGCAGTGCATGAGGGCTCCCTTTTCTCCACAATCTCTCCAACACTTGTTGCTTTTTGTCTTGGTAATTATAGCCATTCTGACCCGTGTAAGGTGATATCTCATTGTTGGTTTGATTTGCATTTCCCTAATAATTAGCGATGTTGAACATCTTTTCATGTGCCTGTTGGCCATCTGTATATTTTCTTTGGAAAAATGTCTGTTCATATCCTCTGCCCATTTTTTGATCAGGTTGTTTGTTTGTTTTTTTTTCTTGTTGAGTTGGATGAGTTCTTTATATATTTTGAAGATCAACCCCTTGCTGGATAGGTGATTTGCAAATATTTTCTCCAAGTTGATGGGTTGTCTTTTCATTTTGTTCATGGTTTCCTTTGCTTTACAGAAGCTTTTTAGTCTGATGTAGTCTCATCTGTTAACTTTTTCTTTTGTTTCCCTTGCCCAGTCAGACATGTTATTTGAGAAGATGCTGCTAAGATCAATGTCAAATAGTGTACTGCCTATATTTTCTTCTAGGAGTTTTATAGTTTCAGGTCTTACATTCAAGTCTTTAATCCCTATTGAGTTAATTTTTGTGTATGGCATAAGATAAGGGTCTACTTTCATTCTTTTGCATGTGGCTGTCCAGTTTTCCCAACGCTATTTATTGAAGAGACTTTCCTTTCCCCATTGTATGTTCTTGCCTCTTTTGTCAAAGATTAACTGTGTGTGGTTTTATTTCTGGGCTTTCAATTCTATTCCATTGATTTGTGTGTCTGTTTTTGTGACAGGACTATGCTGTTTTGATTATTATAGCTTTGTAGTATATTTTGAAGTCAGGGATTATGATGCCTCCAGCTTTGTTCTTTTTTCTCAGGATTGCTTTGGCTATTCGGGGTCTTTTGTTGTTCCATATAAATTTTAGGATTCTTTGTTCAATTTCTGTGAAGAATGTCATTGGGATTCTAATTGGGACTGCATTGAATTTGTAGATTGCTTTAGGTAGTATGGACATTTTAACTATGTTGATTCTTCCAACCCATGAGCATGGAATGTTTTTCCATTTCTTTGCATCTACTTCAATTTCTTTGAATGATGTATAGATCTTTCACCTCTTTAGTTATGTTTATTCCTAAATATTTATTCTTTTTGTTGCAGTTGTAAGTGGGATTGTACTCTTGATTTCTCTTTCTGCTATTTCATTGTTAGTGTGTAGAAATGCAACTGATTTTTGTAAGTTGATTTTGTACCCTGCAAGTTTGCTGTAGTTGTTGATCATTTCTAATACTTTTCTGATGGATTCTTTAGAGTTTTCTATATATAGGATCATGTTATCTGCAAACAGTGAGAGTTTCACTCCTTCCTTTCCAATTTGGATTCCTTTTACTTCTGTTTCTCGCCTAATTGCTCTGGCCAAAACCTCCAGTACTATGTTGAATAAGAGTGGTGAGAGTGGGCACCCTTGTCTTGTTCCTGTTCTCAGAGGGATGGCTTTCAGTTTTTCACCATTAAGAATGATGTAGGCTGTGGATTTGTCATATATGGCCTTTATTATGTTGAGGTACTTTCCTTCTATATCCATTTTGTTGGGAGTTTTTATCATAAATGGATGTTGGATCTTGTCAAATGCTTTCTCTGCATCGATTAAGATGATCATGTGGCTCTTATTCTTTATTTTGTTAACGTGGTGGATCACATTGATTGATTGGTGGATGGTGAACCATCCCTGCATCCCTGGGATAAATTCCACTTGCTCATGGTGCATGATCCTTTTTATGAATTGCTGTATTCAGTTTGCCAATATTTTGTTGAGGATGTTTGCATCTATGTTCATTAGTGATATGCCTGTAATTTTCCTTCTTTGGGTTATCCTTGTCTGGTTTTAGTATCAGGGTAATGTTGGCCTCACAGAATGAGTTAGGAAGTATTCTGTCTTCTTCAATTTTTTTGGAAAAGTTTGGGAGGCATAGGTATTAAGTCATCTTTGAATGTTTGGTAGAATTCTCCAGAGAAGCCATCTGGTCCTGGAATTTCATTTTTTGGAAGGTTTTGGTTACTGTTTCAATCTCTTTACTTGTGATTGGTCTATTCAGATTCTCTATTTCCTCTTGATTCAGTTTTGGGAGGCTGTATGAGTCTAAGAATTTATCCATTTCTTCTAGGTTATCCAATTTGTTGGTGTATAGTTTTTCATAGTATTCTCTTATAATCCTTTGTATTTCTGCAGAATCTGTTGTAATGTCTCCTTTCACTTCTAATTTTATTTATTTGAGTCTTCTCTCTTTTTTTCTTAGTGAGTCTGGCTAAGGGTTTGTCAATTTTTTTACCTTCTCAAAGAAGCAGCTCTTAGTTTCATTAATCCTTTCTACTTTTTTTTTTGGTCTCTGTCTCATTTCTTTCCACTCTGATTTTTTTATTATTTCCCTTCTTCTGCTGACTTCGGGCTTTGTTTGTTCTTCTTTTTCTAGTTCTGTCAGGTGCAATTTAAGATTACTTATTTGAGACTTTTCTTGTTTGTTGAGGTAGGCCTGTATTGCTATGAATTTTCCTCTTATGACCATTTTTGCTGTATCTCATAGGAGTTGGTATGTTGTATTTTCATTTGTCTCCAGGTATTTTTTAAATTTCTCCTTTGATTTCTTCATTGATCCAATGGTTATTCGGGAGAAAGTTATTTATTCTCCATATATTTCTGACTTTCCCAGATGTTTTCTTGTAGTTGATTTCTAGTTTCATAGCACTGTTGTCAGAAGAGATGCTTGAGACAATTTCAGTCTTCTTAAATTTATTAAGGTTTGCCTTGTTTCCCAGCATATGGTCTATCTTTAAGAATGATCTGTGTGCACTTGAGAAGAATGTGTATTCTGCTGTTTTGGGATGGGATGCTCTGTATATATCTATTAAGTCCATCTGATTAAGTGTTTCACTGAAATCTACTATTTCCTTGTTGACTTTTTGTCTGGATGATCTGTCCATTGATGTAAGTGGGGTGTTGAGGTCCCCTACTATTATTGTGTTGCTGTTAATTTCTCCCTTTACATCTATTAATAGTTGCTTTATGTATTTTGGTGCACCTGTGTCAGGCACATATATATTAATAAGTGTTATGTCCTCCTGGTGGAATGTCCCTTTTATCGTTATATACTGCCCCTCTTTGTCTCTCATTGTCTTTTTCAACTTGAAGTCTGTTTTGTCTGATATAAGTTCCCACACCTGGTTTCTTTTGTTTGCTGTTAGCTTGGAGTGTCATCTTCCATCCCTCCACTCTGAGCCTAAGTTTTTCTTTAGAGCTGAGATGTGTTTCCTGGAGGCAGCATATTGTTGGATCTTGTTTTTCAATCCATCCAGCTACTCTGTGTCTTTTGATTAGAGAATTCAATCCATTTACATTTAGAGTCACTATTTATATATATGAGGGCTTAATACTGCCATTTTATCTTTGTTTTCTGGTTAATCTGTTTCCATTGTTTCTCTTCTTGTGTATTTTTGACTGCCATTTCCTTTTGGTGGTTTTATGAGGAGGTTTTCTCTCTTTTTGTGAATTGTGGCTCTGCTGATTTTTTGTTTAGTGGTTACCGTGAGGTTTGTTTAAAAGATCTCACCGATAAAATAGTCCATTTTCTCATAGCCTCTATTAATATCTCTATTAACCTAAGCAGGTTCCACCCTTTACCTCTTCCCCTTCTCAGTTATTGTTGTTAAAAATTATTCTGTTTTTAATGCTGTGAGTTTGTGACTATGTTGAAGTGTTCATAGTTACTTTGGGTGCTTTCCTTCCCTTTATATTGAGGTTATAACTGAATATTTGTTTCCCTGTTCTGACAGAGAGCTGCAGTTTTCTGATTTTGTCTGTCTAATTATCTCCTTGCTCAACACTTTGTAGGCCTTTGCCTTTTTGTTTGTGGTGTGAGTACATCTCTAATTATTTCCTGTAGGGGAGGCCTAGTGTTGATGAGCTCACTCAGCTTTTGTTTATCTGGGAAAGCTTTGATTTCTCCATTGTATCTGAAGCAAAGTTTTGCTGGATAGAGTATTCTTGGCTGAAAGTGTTTGCCTTTCAGTATTTTGAATATATTGTTCCATTCTCTCCCAGCCTGTAGAGTTTCTGCTGAGAAATCCGCTGAAAGCCTGATAGGGGTTCCTTTATATGTCATTCTCTTTTGTCTAGCTGCCCTTAATATTTTTCCTTTGTCATTAAGTTTTGCCAGTTTTACTATTATATGCCTTGGGGAAGGCCTTTTAGCATTGATGTAATTAGGCATACTATTGACTTTGTGTATTTGTAAATCCAGTTTCTTCCCCAGGTTTGGGAAATTCTCAGCTATTGTTTCTTTGAACAAGCTCTCTGCTCCTTTCTCCCTCTCTTCTCCTTCTGGAATACCCACAATCCTTATGTTGCTTTGCCTAATTGAGTCAGATATTTCTCAAAGAATTCCTTCATTTTTTAAAAATCATATTTCTGCCTCCTCCTCTACCTGTAGCATTTCTATGTTTTTATCCTCTAAATCACTAATTCATTCCTCCATAACATCAGCTCTATTCTTTAAGGATTCTATATTATTTTTTATTTCATTGATTATGTTTTTCATATCCAGAATTTCTGCTGATTTTTTTAATAGTTTCAATCTCTTGGGTGAAGAGGTTCACTTTATTCCTGAGCTCACTGAACTCTTTTTCTGTATTCTCTTGTATCTCATCAAGTTTCTTTATGACAGCCATTTTGAATTCTCTGTCATTTAGATTATAAATTTTGTGCCTTCAGGGTTGGTTTCTGGAGAATTGTCATTTTCCTTCTGGTCTGAACTGTTGCTATGGTTTCTCATGGTGTTTAATGAACTAATCTTTTGTCGGGGCATTTACAGTGGTATTAGGTCACAGATTCCACCTGCTACTGCTAGGGGGAGCAGGAGCAGTTTCCCATCTCACTCTGTCTGCTGGAAGTTGTGTGGGTACTGTGGGTGCTTGCACTGGCCTGGAGAGTGTTCAGGCACTTGTGTGGACTGTGCTTGGTGAGTGGGGCTTCCTCTCATGGGACTGAGCCAGGACCACTCCTTGGGGCCACAGGGGCACTTCCTCACCCTGAAAGTGATCACAAGTGGGTTAAGGCCAGCTGCAGCCTCTTCCTGCAGTCGCCTCTGGGCACACTCCCTCTTTCAGGGCTCAGCTGTATTATGGGCGATGGAGTGTGCTGCAGACTCTACTTGCAGACCAGCAGGCTGCTGTGCTTGATGGGTGGGGCTTCTCGTGTGGACCCAGCCAGGGCCACAGGGGCATAGTGGGCTCCCCTCTCACCAGGAAAGCCATCACCAGTGGGCTAAAGGCCACTGCTGTGTCTTCCTACAGTCACCCGGGGCACATTCCCAATTTGGGGTGCTCCTGGCAGGCTGCAAAGTGATCCTGTGTGTGCACAGGGCTGTGGGTGGGCTGATAGGGAGTGCTCACCTGCCTCCACCACTTCCCAAAGGGTCAGTCTGTCCACCCTCAGATGTATGGCTGCGTGTGTCTCACAGGCATCCTGTTGTGCTGCATATGCTTCTTCCATTGGTCAATGAATGTCCATTTAGTTGTGGTTCAAAAGGGGAAGAGACAAAGGGAACAGGTCACTCTGCCATGTTGCTGACATCCTCCAAAAAATGTTCTATGTCTATATCTACATGTAAAACAAAAATTATAAAGATTTAAAGGAGAGAAAAAACACTGCTGTTATTTATGGATGATATGATTGTTATACAGGAAACCCAAAACAATCTACAGATAAGTTATTTGAATTAAAAACTAGTTTATCAAAGTTGCTTGATTAAAAGTCAATATAGTCAAATAAATTTCATTTCTATATACCAGCAACAAACAGAAAGTGAACTTTTAAAAATATAATTTCAAAAGCATCAAAAAAGTCAAATATGAAGGGATAAGCCTAACAAATGCAAGGCCTTTCTATAGAAGACTATAAAATGTGGCTCAGAAAAATGAAAAAATACTTGGATAAATGGACAAATATCCAGTTTACACATTAAAAAAATACATATTGTAGATTCAAGGAATTCTAACCACAATTTCAACTATTTAATGGAATTTGACAAGTGGATTCTATCATATCTGTGGATGTTTAAAGGATCAAGAATATTCAAGACACCCTTGGAAAAAAACAAGGTAGCAGGACTTCATCTAGGTTATCAAGTCTCGTGAGAAAACTACAGTAATCAGAATATTATGGTCTTCATGCAAGGATGGACAAATATGCCAGAGGAACAGAAAGAGAGTATGAAAATACACGATGCGCATCTAATCCTTTCCTTGAGGCAAACATGGTATTGCACAGGCGTGGATGACAGATAGTCTTTAGTAAATGGGGCTGGGACATTTAGGTATGCTCACAGGAAAAACAATGGCACTAATGCCTATCTCACACTGTTTACAAAAAATTAGTTCCAATTGCATCATGGAATTCTAGGTGAAAGGCAAATCACCTTGCTTTTTAGAAAGTCACGTCAGAGAATATCCTCATGACTTTAGGATACAGAAGATTTATTTTTAGTTGAGATACATAAAGTATTAATGATGGGTAAATTAAAATTAGGAAATCCAGTTTATTAGAAAATACCAATAATAAAATCAAAAGGCAAGCCATGGAGATGATGAAGATATTTGCCAAATATTTAGCCAACAAAGGATTTAGTGTAAGGTAGGGGTTGGCAAACTTGTTCTGTAAAGGGCTCAATAGTAAATATTTTAGGCTGAGCAGGCCGCACAGTCTCTGTCACAACAACTCAACTCTGCCTTGTATTGTAAAAGCTACATGAAAGTAGGTGTGGCTTGGTTTCAATCAAATTTTGCTTCCCAAAATAGGTGGCAGGTATGATTTGGCCCATTAGTAATAGTTTGCCAACTCCTGGTGCATAGAATATAGAAAGTGCTTCTACAGAACAACTAAAAGACTGGTAACCCAAAGGAAAATACATAAGAGTCGTGAATAGACTTTCAAGGAAAGGATATTCACGTGACCAAGGATATGTATGAAAAGCTGTTAGACCTTTTTTTTTGAGGAAGATTGGCCCTGCACTAACATCTGTTGCCAATCTTCCTCTTTTCTTTCTTCTCCCCAAAGCCCAAGTACGTAGTTGTGTATCATGGTTGTAGAGTTGTAGCTCTTCTATGTGGGATGCTGCCCCAGCATGGCTTGATGAGCTGTGTGTAGGTCTGTGCCCAGAATCCTAACAGGTGAATCCCAGCCGCCAAAGCAGAGTGTGTGAACTTGACCACTATGCCACTGGGTCAGCCCCTAGACCTTATTAATAATCAGGAAAATGCTAATTTATAAATCACCATGAGATAGCAATGGCTACAATTTGATAAGATAACAACAAGTGTTGGTGAGGACTTAGAGTAACTAGAAATCCTCACACTAATATGGAGAATGTAAATTGATACAACCATTTTGGAAAGCTGTTTGGCATTATTTACTAAAATTGAAGACACACAAACCTTATGATGCTCCAGTCTCACACCTAGGGATTTAGCCCAAATAAATGCATGCACACAGGCCCTAGGAAATACATGCAAGAATATTTACAGCAATATTATTTGCAATAGCCCAAAGCACACACAGCCCAAATGTCCATCAGTGTTAGTGCAGATAAATAAATGGTGGCATATTCACTCCATGGAACACTTTACAGTAATCAACGTCAACACCCTACTGCTATATGCAACAATGCAGGCTGACCTGACAAGCATAGCATTGAGCAAAAGAAGTCGGACTAAAATGATATTTGCTTTATGTTTCCCTTTAAATACATTTCAAAACTAGATCAAATTTTAGTAGTGTTTAGGAATGCATACACAGGTGGCAAATGTATAAATAAAAGCAAAATAGTGATTAGTATAAAAGTCAAGATAGTGGTTAACCTTGGTGGGGAGGGATGTGTAATTTGAAAGGGCAAGCAGGGTTTCTCAGGACACCGCCAACATCTTCTTGATCTGGATGGTACGGATATGAGTATTAGCTTTATAATAATTCCTTTAGCTATGTGTTTACACTTAATGCAATTTTCTACATACAAGTCATACTTTTAAAAAACACTTAGAAAAAAAGTCCATACAGATTCCAATTTGTTAAAAAATATATAAATATAAATATGTATAGTTATGAAAAATCAAGATGTCTATTAAATACAGGGGTCAAATTATAAACTGGTTTTTCATGAATGATAGTATATGAGGTTTAATTAATTAAAAAAATTAATTAATTTAGAATGCAATTTAAATTAATTTTATTTTTGTTTATGTTTTTTTACTCTGATCTTGTATTGTTCAGATTATATTATTACATATTTTATATATATTATAGCATACATTATTATATTATTAATTATATTTACCTTATATTATATATTATAAAATAATTTTAAAACCTTCCCCCAGTAAAATGCACCTGCCTACATTCTGCTTGAATCAAAGCTAAATAGTTTTATAATTATAATGTTTAAATTTAATTTGCCCCCTGAAATTAGGGGTTTTTTGGATTGCTTACAAACCAAAATGTGAGGAAATATGAGAATGATATTTATCTTTCTTTATTATTCCTTATTTTTTCAGAAATCCAGTTGCTTGATTTGCTTCCATCCTAAAAAAGAATTATTCAATTGTGCCTCCCACATTCTTTAATTACCCCTCCACCACGTATCTGTCTTTCACAGCTAAATTCCTTAATAAAGTCATTTAAGCCCACTCACAGCCTCTACATTTACTTCTCTGCCTACTGCCTTCACCACCATCTCGAAACTGCTGTCTCCAGAGCAGAGACCTACCACTTCCCGGCCAAATCAGACATTCCTTCAGTCCATGTCCTACTTATCCTTCTCTTCACTGTACTGTGAGCTCTGTGAGGACAGAAACCATGTCTTCTGCGTTGCCATGAATCCACTCCCCAGGAGTGCAGGCACATACCAAGGGCTGCTATGTCTTTTTACTGAGCTGGTCTGAAATCCTCAGCTTCTATCACAGCATTCCCCCCATCTTAGCTCGTTCTCATTTGCTCCATGAGTTTACCATAATTTCCCTCCGCTTTAGAAGTTGGAGTCTACACATGACATTTGACTTTATTCTTCATAGTCTCCACTCACTCTGGGTTATCTCATCTGAAGCCAGAGACTCAGGAACTGCCTGTATGCTTATAATGCCACAAATCATTTTCTCTTTTGCAGACATCCATGGATTTCTGATTATTACTGGACTTATCTATCTATATGTAGAGGTACCATAGCACCTAAAATTCAGCATGTTTAAAACTACACTCATTATAACTACTCCACCCCTAAAACTTTTTTTATACCAGTGTTCCAAGACTTAGTGATACCACCCTCTATTTGGTTACTCAAGCCAGAACCACGGGACATATATCCTTAACAGGTCCCTTAACTCCATCCACTTAGCTTCCTTCCAGACTGTCTCATTTCTCTGCATGTGACTGTCAATTAAAACTTTCTTCATTTCTCGTCTGGAATATGACAGCTTGTTTCCCTGCTTCTGATCATGCCCTGTTCTTATCCGTTCCCCACACTGCTTGTAAAGTGCTTATTTCTCAAGGCAAACTTAATCAATCACTACTCTGCGTCACTTTCTCCCCACTGCTTACAAAATAAAGTGTGAACTCCTCAGCAAGGCATACCTGATCCTCCTCATGATCCCAGCCTGCTTGTTCTTCTACCATAATTTCTTGTCAGTTCTACAAACTCACCCTGTGCAAGTGCCTCACTAAACCATACACACTTCTCTCATGCAATGACACTTTACTTTTCCTGTCCTCTTGACTCAAACGCCTCCCTACCCTTGACTCATCCTCCAACTCAAGATGACTTTCATTACCTGCTCTGTGGCTGGACCACATGAGGCAGTTAGAAGCTCCCTTCTGTGCTGCATATTATGTCACAGATAACCCTGCATCAGAGCAATGACTTCATTGTTTGTGACTATTTCTATTTCTACATCTGCTTTATGATCTGTGATCTTTGAAGGAAAACCTGTTAGTCTCCTATGTCTTTGTATGAAAAGTAGTATAATGTAGTTGAACATCTTTTGAGGGAAACATTATAATTTAGTTACCTACTCTGAAGTAGATCTGAACATTCGAATTAGATACTTAATTTCTCTAATCCTCTGGTGTTTAACTGAAACATGGGGATAAAACAAGATTGAGAATATTTGCGCAGTGCCTGGCACATAGAAGATTCTCAATAATTGGTAGCTGCTATCATTATTAGTATCATCACTATTGTTGTGGTTGATTCCCAAACACCCTTCTTACAGTCTGGTATGTGTTATGTACTCAGTTTAAGTGCTTGATGAATGAGGAATTTATAGTTTTATGTAGATATATATGATTAATTTAACTATTTTGTTCACATTCACTCACTGTATTTATTGGATTCCCACCAACTTCCAAAATGACTTTTTTCAAATAACAGGTATTCATTAAATCTTTGCTGAGTGGATTTTTCTGTGGTCTTTTGCTTCTTTGGAAGAAGTGATAATAATCATTTCAATTTCTTTTTTTGATGTATTTATTTATTAGATTTCTTCACTTACTGCTATTCACAATTTTATTGATAGTAATAAATTTCTACAGAGTCTATGTTTAGATTTAACTACAACTTTCTTGCCACTTAACAGATTTTCAAGAAGAAATTAAAGTTCAGGCTTTTGACTATAAGCCTGGTTTAATATCCTCAATTCTAATGACCAATTTTTAAAGCTCTTGAGAAATGAGTTTAAAATATTATATACCACACAAAGCCTAAGATTAAGCTCCCATGTTTAATCCTTGATCTTGTCTGTATTATAAAATATTCAGGATCTATTGATAAAAAGTATGTGGCATATTTTTGGATTTAATTAAGAAAAAGTTTAGAAGAAACCCTAGTGTGGTAGGTGACATTGTTTTATATTACATAGATATAATAAAGTGACTATAATGCTGTCTTAGCCATTGAAGACAGAAAATAAGCATCATTCTTGTTGTCTTTATGGCATTTATCATCATGCTTGGTGGCCAGTATTGGCATTGATACTTGCCATGGCTGCTTTGGGTTACAATGAAGACCTCATGTATGAGTGTCATTCAACACATACTCCATATTAGACATTCTGTAAAATGTCCTTTGCTAAACACATTACAAATGACCACTTCTACACCATGGAGTTTCTAAGTAAAACCAACCAAATAATGTTAAAAGATCTCTGCTTGCTAAACACACACAACAAAGGATTTTTTTTTTTTTTGCTGTACCCAAACCAAAAGCAAAATACATTGGAACAGTTTAAATCTGTAATAAACAAAGGATATAGGATATAATAACAACTCTAAAATAGCAGAAAAAAATTGACTCTTTTAAAAATAAGTTATTAGCAAATGTAACAAAGAAGATACAACTAGGAACTAACAAAGACTTAAAAATTGCTATTTACAAAGAGTAAGTGAAAAAATGTGTGGAAAACATGGACATATGTAAGCAATGGGTCTAAATGACAAATGCCCTAGGCTATTAAGAAAATCAGTCAAGGAATTTAATTAACTTACCATGATTTTTCAAAACTCATATGGCAGACTGGACACTGACAACATGGTACTCAACTTCAGAAAAGGGTGAGGAAGAATAAGCTCAGAAATTACTACAAGTGAATTTTTCCACTAATCATATTAATCTTTGGTGAAATCAATAAGGATAGAAATTCAGTGCATGACAAAAAGATCACGGTCACGAGTGTATTTAAATACATTTTCCCATCATTTTATTTTCAAACTACATATGCCTTTATATCTAATTTTGTCTTTTTAAAGCATCATTGCTAGATATTGCTTTTTTAAATAGCCAATATGACAAGATCTCCTTTTTAATTAGTGTCTACTAATTTAATCATTGATATGGTTGAGTGTAAATCTACCACCTTGTTAATTTTTTATTTGTCCACTGCATCCTCAAATCATTTGTTTCTATATTCTTGCTTTTTATGCTAATCAAGATATATATATATCTTCTGTTGGATTTTTAACTATACCTCTTTATATTATAGTTTTGTCCTAGGGATTACAATATGCATCATTATTATATCACTGTATAATTTTAATTGATATTATACCTTTTCACATACAATCCAAGTTTATAATGGTATAATTCTATGTACCCTCCTCCCATCCTGAGCTAATATTGTATATTTGGATTGAGATTCTCAAGGTATCAAAAATGATTATCCGTCAAAAATTTTAAAAGATGCTAAAATGATTTAAAAACACTGTAATGTAGAATCAATTTTCTTTTTTCTTCTTTTTTTTTTTTTGCGAGGAAGACCAGCCCTGAGATAACATCCACTGCCGATCCTCCTCTTTTTGCTGAGGAAGACTGGCCCTGGGCTAACATCCGTGCCCATCTTCCGCTACTTTATATGGGACGCTGCCACAGCATGGCTGACGAGCAGTGCGTCGGCAGGAGCCTGAGATCCGAACCTGCGAACCCTGGGCTGCCAAGCGCGAACTTAACTGCTGCGCCACCAGGCAGCCCCCTAAAATCAATTTTCTACTAAGAGAAGAGAAAATATTTATGGATAGCAGAATTGGTTAGCACAAACTTGTTATATTAGAAATTAAATGCTTATCTACATTTGAATAGCAATGAAATAATCACAAAATCAATTATAAATATTTTTAAATTTCCAGAAATTCCCAGAACCCGGATTATTTCTTCTTTGAGCCATTGATGAAAGCTAGGAAAATATGAAATTTAAATCCATATAGATATAGAAATTAAGTTTTTAAAACATGCATGCATGTTAACTACTATTGGACACATTTGCTGATAGCATTACACCTAGAAACAAACAAACTAAACAGTCTGACTTACTTGTGGTCAATTATTTCAAAGCAAAAGATGAGAAACAATAATTTTACCAATAACACATGTAATGGTTAATCTTATGTATCAGTCTGACTGGGCCATGGTGCCCAGATATTTGGTCAAACATTATTCTGGATGTTTCTGTGATGCTGTTTTTGGATGAAATTTACACTTAAATTGATGGACTTTGATAAAGCAAATTGCCCTCCATAATATGGGTGGGCCTCATCCAATCAGTTGAAGGTCTAAATAGAACAAAAGGCTGACCTCCCCCAAACAAGAGACAATTCTGAAGCAAACTACTTTTGGACTCCATCAGCAACATTGGCTCTTTCTGGCTTGCCAGCAGACTGCTTTTAGATGTGCACTGCAACTCTTTCCTGAGTCTCCAGCCTGCCAACTTCCCCCAGCAGATTTTAGACTTGCCAAGCCTCCACAATCATGTGAGCTAATTCCTTATGATAAATCTCTTACTACATATGCATCTTTCTATATATACACATCCTATTGGTTCTGTTTCTCTGGAGAACCCTGACTAATACAATGCAGTATTGAACTGCTAGAAAAAATAGCTAACCAAACTTTCCAGCCATAGTTTTCAGACATGAAACTATGTGAAAGAGTTTCCTTTCTTCATGTTTGAAAAAATTGTGTGTTTGCTTTTAGTTTTACACAGTGGAAAATCAATATGACCACTTTTATGAAACGGGTCCTGCTAGAAAACATGAACTTTGTTTCTCTTCTGCAACTTTTTGAGATACATTCCATTAAAACTGGTGTGTTTCCCCACAGTAATCCCCCTGAATACAAGCAGTAACCACATAAATAAATCCATTTTGGGCCAAGTCTCCACTGGAACAAAAAGCCATAATAGCTCTAGGATAAAAGAAGAGTGAATGAATTACTCCATGAAGGTTAATATGAAACCATCAAAGGAAGTGCTTCTTTTTAGTTATTCTGTACTATTAGTAAAATTATAGAGTAAGTTTTAGACTCATCTTTTTCACTGGAAAGCCAGTTCAGACTTTGCATAATTATTATGACAGTCCTTGTAAATATCCAGTGCTTGTATCACAGCTTCACACAGTTCATATGCGTGTGGTCAAACACACCAGACTCAAGAGTTTCAAAAAGCACATTTGGTCCTGGAGTGCCAGCTGTGTGTACAAAAAAGAAAAGGAAATAATTTGTGACAATAAAATAATAGTTCGAGATTTGTGGCTTCTAAATTAGAAAGTAACAGCGAATACTTCTGCTACTTTTAATTTAAAAAATAAGCTTTACTCCTCTAAAATTTTACCAGGTAACAAAATATATGACTATATGAATTAGCTCTTGGTGTGTAACAAAACTACTCTAAAATTTAATGGCTTAAAACAACAACAGTTTATTTACTTCTTAATTCTATGGGTTGAGAATTTTTAGTCTGGGCCCAGCAGCAGGGTTTTTTCATGCATCTGTGGTCACCTGCAGCTAGGGAGTTACTGGGGGAACCGAGCCGCGTGTCTCATCATCCAGAAGGCTAGCTCAGGCTTCTTTTAATGGTGCCTTGTCAGAGTTCTAAGAGAGAGTAAAACCTTGCAAAATCACTTGAGGCCCAGGCTTGAAACTTGTACAAGTGACTATCACATTCTATTTGTCAAAGCAAGTCGCAAGGCCGGCCCAGGTTAAAGTGGCGAGAGGTAGACGCCACCTCTTAATGGAGAGAACATCGAAATAACACTGCAAAGGGGCTAGGTACAAAAGAAGAATATGCCATATGCCTCTCCCTGACCACAATTATTCAAATAAATCCCACATACAAAATATACTCCCTTCCTCCAAAGGGAACCCCCAGGAGGTTCATGAGATCATAGCATTATGTTTACAGCCTAAGATCTTGTGACCTATGTCAAGTCTGGTTGCTGCTCTTCTTGGTCCGGAGACCAATAAACTAAAAAGACAAGTTATTTTCCAACATATACACTAGGCTTACAATGGAGAGACAGGGACCAGGTAAGCACAATAAACTGTCTTATTTTAAAAGGGGGGGAATAGGAAGAATACCCAAGTCACTGGTCCACAATAATTCTGAATTTGCACCAGACAACTGTTGCCAGATCACTGTACTCTGTAGGCAGAAAATGTTTCTTTTTAAAAGTTATTTATTATGATCAAAAACACATAACATGAGCTCTACCATCTTCACAACTTTTTAAGTGTACAGTACTGTTAACTCTACTATAAGCACAATGTTGTACAGTGGATTTCTGAACTTTTTTATTTTGCATACCTGACACTCCATAGCCCTCTAGTAGAAATTTCCCATTTCCTCCTCTCTCTAGTCACCTCCCCTAAATCTCCAATCTACCTTCTGTTTATGTGAGTCTGACTACTTTTAGATATCTCATATGAGTAAAATTGTGCACTATTTGTCCTTCTGTAACTGGCTTATTTCACTTAGCCTAATGTTTTCAAGGTTTATCCATGTTGTAGCATATGACAGAATTTTCTTTATTGTGGTTGAATAATATTCCAAGATATGTGTATACCACATTTTCTTTATTCATCTGTTGGTGAACATTTGGGTTGTTTCCACCTCTTGGCTGTTGTAAATAGTGCTACAATGAACACTGGAGTGTAAGTATCTCTTTGAGATCCTGATTTCAACTCTTTTGGATATATACCCAACTGTGAGATTGCTGGATCATACAGCAGTTCTATCTTTAAATTTTTGAGGAACCTCCACACTGTTTCCCATAGCAGCTTCACCATTTTACAAGCCCCAAGCCTCATTTTATTTTGAGAATTTATACTGACTGGGGAGACTGGAGAAGAGAAACAGTTTTGTTTTCCAACACAGTAAGTCCTGCCATCTGACATTTTCAGCATTCTGGAGATCTTGAGATTTCATTAGCCAAATCCAAACATTTATTAGATACATTTTCCATCTCTTAGTTTAGGCAACAGTTTTGCCAATGTTTTGCTGCAACAAAATGTGTGTTGCCAATTTTTTCCAGCCTTCAATATCAATTATTTTTTTAGCCCTTACTCACAGTTTGCTTGCCATTTTCCCAGTTTTGTTAATTATTTCCTTACTACTTTTCCATCTTAGTCTGCAGCTTGGTCCTAAACCCAAGGACACATGCTTCAGGTTTTTGTTATGGCAGTGCCTTACTTCTAGATATCAATTTCTAAATCAGTTTCCTATTGCTGTACAGCAAAACATCTCAAAATAAGTGGAATGAAACAACAACCATTTATTTAGTTTATGATCCTGTGAGTTGGTGTTTTTCAGCTAGACTCAGCTAGTCAATCCTTCTGCCTTAACTGGACTCACTCATGCAAAATAACCAGCTGTTGGTCAGCAAGGGTGGCTCTGCTTCAAGGGATTGGCTGGTTGTTGGCTGGAGCAATAGGAGGTGACTGGGCTATATGTTTCTCATCATCTAGCCAGCTAGCTCAGGCTTTGTTTTCCTGGTGGCTGGACAGGGTCCCAAAAGAGAGAGAAAAGCAGCATACAAGGCCTCTGAAGGCTGTTAAAACAAGACAACAGGCCCAAAATGGAGCCGCTTATGCTAAGCCCCATGTCACCAAACCCAGACAACTTAATTATAGTTTTGGCTCTCCCATAAATTCAATCTTAAACCAGTCAATTGCCTGATCAGGCAATCACCTGCCAGGAATTGCCAGATTAGCACCAGTTAGGTAACCTACCTGATAGACCCCAGCCACCCCCAAAGGAAAGTAACATCACAACGACCAACTGACTTTTTTGCTTAGTACAACTTTCTTTTACCCACTCCCTTCTGCCTTTAAAGGTCTTTCATTTTGGACAGCTCCTTGGAGCTCCTTCCTGTCTGCCAGATTGGACGTTGCTCAATTTATGAATCATTCAACAAAGCCAGTAAGATCTTTAAAGTTTGTTCAGTCGAATTTTGTTTTTTAACAAGGCCTACCTAGGCTCATAATTGGCCCACATAACCTTTGCTGCATTCTGTTAATCAAAGCAAGACTCAAATGATGGAGAGAGAGAGTCCACTCTTAAAGGGAGGAGCTGCTAATTAACCTGGCACTGAGGCATGAGTATAGGGAACTGTTTGACCAACAATTGACCAGGATCCGTTGTACAGCAATAAAACATGTGCCATTTTGTATCTTTTGCATCGATTCATATCAAAAATTGAATCCTTTTCAAAATAATTTAAAACATTGAACTGTCATCATGCTGCTAACTGCCCCAAGTAAATCAAGGGAGGTTTTCCAAAGCACTTAACTGTTTCTGAAAGTTGTTTTTTAGTTATGTTAAAGAGATGTAATCACCAACTGCCCTGAACCGGTCCAAACACCATCTCAAGAGTGACACCTGTGCAGAAGGGCTGAGAAGTGTCCAAGTTACCTGTGCTTCATTTTCATGTTAAGATCTCCACCCCAGGAGGAGCTTAAGCCTTATTCACATAACATGTGGTGCATGTGAAAGCACGTTTTCAAACTACACCTGCGCGGCCTTATACCCACCTGTACATGTGAGGATGAAACTTCCCTTCTGAATATTCATTCCTCATCCAAAATAAAAAGTCTCTGCTTTCCCTTGCTTGGGGAGCCACAGCTTTGGAAATGATTCCCCATGGTCCCCTTATTTGCTGCATATAAAATTTACTTTGTGTGATAACTCCTTCTGGTGAAGGCTTTGATTTCAACTCACCAAGAAGTGAACTCACATTGTTTTGGTAAAAAAACACAGCACTCTGAAGAGACTCTTTGTAACAGAAGAACACTATTTTTTACCCTGGGATGAATTTCTACCAAGTTTAATACTCCAGAAATCAAAATTATGAAATACAATCAAAAGAACAAAAAAGAAACACCCAAAATAGGCATCCAACTACTCCAGCTATTTCATAACCTCCTGACTTAATGAGGTATCACTTATTAGTAAATGTTCAAACCAAAATGAGCTGAAGAAAAAAGGAGAGTGTGACTGGGGAAGGAGACCTGAATTTAAAAGCTGAAACAGAGTATAATGATATTTTTCCATAATTACAATAAGGATCCTTACAAGAATAAGGTGAAATACCCATTAGAAAGAATCCCAATAAACTGGCAAAAATGAAAGGATACATTCAGTTAAGCAAAAATTCATTTGTGTAAGAAATGCCATTCCACAAGGAGGCTGCAAAATGATTTATCAGAAAATTGCTTCCGGGTTCAGAACAAGAAGGTTGGATTCTCATGGAAGTGTCCCATTGTAATTTAATACATGGTTCTACAAGGAATTAAGAGGTACTTCTGATACAGGCTCAAGACAAGGTTGACATAAGGGAAGCCATACTGTAGAAAAGAAGCCCTATTGTAACTTTGAATGACCTCTGATTAACTAGCCCAGACATGTTCTGTGGGTTTTATGGCCCCTCCCAGCTGCTATAAGTTGATAACTTTGTTTTTTGAGTTCCTTAGGAATGTGATGGCCCCTGGGCAGAGAGTCTATGCTGATAGCCATCATCAATGACAACAGAAAGATCTGGTGTGGCGACTCCCACTCTGCAACACCCAAGGATCAACATTCCTAACCCCCTGCCCTGTAACCCACTGGCCTATATAATTGCTGTAAGATTTTGTGCTCCCTTAAGATGGTTCTTTTGGACATGAGTCGGCCATCTTCCCTCTTGCTAGCAAGCTGTAATAAAGTCTTTTCTCTCCTACCACCTTGCCTCTTGACTATTGGCATGTCTTGCAGTGGGCAGGCAAACCCCCTTTTTGGGTGGTAACACTTCCATTTGAATGGAAAAGGCATAGAATAATGTGTTTGGAATATTAATCTTTTTTCCCTATTCTATGCAATATGATTTGCAGTAAAAAAGAAAAAAAAAATTAGTTTGTTTACAAATCTGATTTAAGTAAGCTGTATTACTGTTATTCCAAACCACATTCCTTTCCTTAATATTTCTGCTAGTAAAGAGTTTCTAGGAAGCAAAAATTTTAACCTCAATAAATTGTTCATTCAGGAACAAAATACTTGTAAATTGTATTTTATTCTGGTAAACATAAGATCCTTGCCTTATGTTTCTTCTGAATCTTAAGTAAAAATTTTGCTACTAGAATCTGACTAAAGCACAATGTAACCTCGAAATCTGAGAACAGACAAAGATGGCAATGGGTGTAATGAATTTAGGCTGTGTTTTTTGCTCTACTCAAGTCATTTTTATTTGTTTTCATCTTCTCTTGTCAAATGTGTGTCCTGGAAATAAGAAATCTCTGTAACCAACTGTATTTAACAGCATTTTCAAAATAATAGAGAAAAAAATATATTCTCCTGAGATTTCCTAAAAACAGAAATTCCATCTTTCCAATGAGAAAAACATTGCAATGTCAAAACCAAAGCACTTCAATAACTAATTACAGATGGAGATGATCCCCTCAGGGAGTCGGGAACCAACACCAGAGACAATCTACATCCCAGGGATTGCCTTTCTGAACACCTACAGGAGTGTTGGAGTCAGTGTTTTGCTTTCTTATCACTAAGAAGGTCTTAAAAAATATAACATTGTCTGATCTAAAGGAGAAGAAGAAAACTTTTCCAAGATGTTTTAAATTTTTTCCACATTTTTCCTTTTAGATCTGACTAGGTTTTTAAATTCTACATATTTTCTTTGGCATAAGGAACATGCATACTATCTTGTCACAATAGGAGACTAAATAAGCATACAATGCTAATGAAATGCTAGATTCCCTTCACTAGCAGCCTGGGAAGCAGCCTGGGACCAAGATGGAGAAAACAACCTGGAGACACTCCCAAGCCAAGGCCACCCCCTCAGACCAGGAGCAGCAGATGAGTCACTCAGTTGTTGCTTTGGGCTGAGTCAGGGTGGAGGAAGGGAATCAGGCCAACTCCATGGTGCAGGCTCTACAGAAATAGGAGGCAACTGCAGCCACTACCTCCTTTCTGGTAGAGTGTGATGGGAGATCATGTGCTTCCTATTTCCAAATTGAAATATTAAATGATGCAATACTTTTGTGTTAATATCTATAATAAAGGACAGAGAGGGCCAACTTCATTGGAACTTAAGGCTACAATTGATGTAATTCTATTACATTCTAGTATTAGATAGAACGATAGTTTAAGAACATTTTTTTCTTCAGGATATATACTATATAAACAAAGGCATTATTTCTTTAGCCCCTTAATTATATTAGTCTCTAGCTGTGAGAAGGGCACTGAATGTTCTCTAATATATTCTCAGAAAGACAAGAGAGAAAGAAAATTATTAAGAGATTTCCTGATGGATTTTCTTAAAAAGAATTAACTACAAGAAATAAGTTTCAGTTTCAACTCCAACAGAAAAGTAGCTGCGTTGCTTGGTGACTGTTAAACACTTTACCTTTTCAAGAACAGCTTGGAGCCACTGGCATTTATCTTAAGGTCATCTTCAGCATCTGGAAACAAGACTCACAAAAAGAGTCTAAAAAGGTGCTTTACTTAAAGTTAAATGTTTGATGATTTCATAGGCAGTATTATCTAAGGAAATTACTATCTGTTATTGATTGAGGGCTCCACTGTGTTTTCATCATCTCGTGTACATGAACCTGAAGTTTTCAGTGAACACAAAATACAGCCTCTCTCTGCAGTCTCCCCAACTAGACTGCACTGTAGCATCATCCTGCCTCACATGCAGTATAAACACTTAGCTTCTTTTTTTGTAGCAAAGAAAGTCTCTGTATTTATGAGTAGATCAGTTTTATAGGTCTATAAACCACTCAACAGATAATAAAGATGTTTAACACTAATGATATTTTAAGATATGACTTTTTTGTAAAAGCATTTAGTGAATTCTTTAAATCCAAAAGGATAGGATAAAAAAGGCTAAATGATTTTTATAACATTTTTCCAGTTTTATTGAGATATAATTGAGATGTAACATTGTGTAAACTTGTCACTGCCAAAAGGGGTCCTCTACTCGCTGCAAAGACAAGCCAACAGTCCAGAGGCAAGGTGGTAGGAGAGAAAGGGTCTCTATTATTATAGCTTGTTGGCAAGGGGGAAGATGGTGGACTAGTGTCCCCAAAAAGCCATCTTAAAACTACAAAGTTTTGAAGCGGTTATATAGGGCAAATGGGCTGAAAGCAAAAAGGTGGTGGGGGGTGTGTCTCAGTATGTGGCCTTCTGGTGTAGCAGTCCTTGAGGCGCTGGATCATCACTTTTCCTGTCACCAGTGATGGACGCCAGCATGGGCTTCTTCCTGTAGGTCATTACATTCCTGGGAAAACTTAAAGATCAAAGTTACTGCCTTACTGCAATAAGGAGGTCTATGTATAAGTCAAAACTGAGGAAGTAGCAGAGCATGCATATTTTTCACAAGCAGGTACAGATTTATTCAGGCTATTTGCAAACTAAAGCATTGCTGACAAGTAAAGGGGTTTCTTGTGGATCAGGGTTATTTATAACTTCTACACGATTCCCCTCTACAAGATGGCTTCCCTTATGCTAACTTATGTTAACCCTTTGCTATATCTATCATAGCTATTTAGGCAGCACTAACAATTTTAAGGTGTGCAGTGTGCTGATTTGATACTTATATATTGTAAAATGTTTACCACCATAGTGTTAGCTAACACCTGCATCAGGTAACATTATTACCATTTCTTTTTTGTGATGTGAACATTCAAGATCTGTTCTCTTAGCAACTTTCAAGTATATAATACAGTATTATTAACTACAATCACTATGCTGTACATTAGATCCCCAGTACTTATTCATCTTCTAACTATAAGTTTGTACCCTTTGACCAACATCTCCCCATTTCTCCCACTTCCTCCCCCTAGCCCCTGGTAACCACCATTCTACTCTTTATGTCTATAAGTTTGACTTTTTAGATTCCACATATACGTGATATCATACAGTATTTGTCTTTTTCTGCTGACAACTCATAATAGCATAATGCCCTCATAGTCCATAGTCCATGTTGTTCAAATGGCAGGAGTTCCTTCTGTTTTATGGCTGAATAATATTCCATTGTGTTTATACACCACGTCTTATTTATCCATGCATTCATTGATGGACACATGTTTTTTCCATATTTTGGCTATTGTGAATTATACTGCAATGAACATGGGAGTGCAGATCTCTCTTTGAGATCCTGTTTTCATTTTCTTTGGATATATTCCCCAGAAGTGGGATTGCTGGAAAGCCTAGACAATTTTAAATCACTACTATTTTCTAAGTCTTTCTGAGGTTTAAATAATTAATTATTGATTATTTTTAAATACATGCAATTTGGATCAAAACTAGTGTACATGTATTGAGGTCATACAGTGCACTTAGGCTTAGTTTTGGCTAAAACTATGACTAACACATTTCAATGAGTACTCTGGAAGAAGAGAGACATGGTACTGGGGAATATGCCCACATGGTAATTGTCCAGTACAAGCTCCCCCTGTCTCATACTTCCACAAGTAGTCTATAATCAGTCAGTCATCCAACAAACAGTCATCAATATTTCCTATGCACCAAGTATGCATAAGACTCAAGAGATACAAAAATGAATAGAGTTCTTACAGTTTACCTAGGGGGTAAAGCAGAAAAAAATATAATTATTCCAACCAGACAAGTATTATTAAAAAATAAGAGAGAACCTAATTCTGCCTGGGGGAGTTAACATGTTGCAGACAAGAGAAAAAGATACTTCCAAGTAAATGGAGCAAAGGAGATGAGACAGGCATGAAGTAACCTGGTCAAAATGAGAGCATAATTGTTCAGTATCACTTGACAAGTGTGCATAGAATGAGTTGAAAGAGATGAACATAGATTATATGCATGCCTGTATGGACTAATATGCAGAGCCAAAATGAAGAAGGATCTCAAATTATAACAGTAATTCTAATAGCTATAAGCAGCATGGAAACCAATTAAACAGGGGCCTGTGTAGAGCCATGCAGAGTGCAGATCTTCCTTGACTTACGATGTTCTTACATCCTGAAAACACATTGTAAGTTGAAAATATCATAAGTTGAACCTGAATTTAATACACCTAACCAACCAAATATCATAGTTTAGCCCAGCCTACCTTAAATGTGCCCAGAACGCTTACATTACCCTACAGTTTGGTGAAATCATCTAACACAAAGCCTATTTTACAATGAAGTGTTGAATATCTCATGTAATTTATTGAATACTGTATTGAAAGTGAAAACCAGAATGGTTGTATGGTTACAGAATGGTTGTAAGTGTACTAATTGTGTCAACACAAATAATCCATAATCAATCTATAAATCAAAATTGGGGTAAGTTTATTATGAACCGACACTAAGGATCATATAACCTGGGAAAGTACCTTCATGGAGGAAGGAAGCACTCCAAAGAAGTGGGGTGTACAGAGTGGTTACATACCATCTTGGAACAAAGAGCATACATCACATGTGATAGGAACTCAGCATGTCAGTAGTCAGCAGGTCAGTGGTCACAAGGTGAATGCAGCAGGTCAGTAATGAATCCTTAGTCTCTAGGAAGAGACGCTTTTCCTTAAGGAAACGCTGATGTGGGGGAAAGCTACATCCCTATCTTTAAGGTCATCATTCTTGTCTTTGGGACACTGTAAATGTTTAAAGCATATGTACAATGCGTGCTCAACAGGCCATGTCAGGCCTTTTTGGAAAAACAAGGTCAGGCCAAATTAGTTATAAACCAGAAAGCTTCCTCATGTACTCCAATATCCTATTGCTTGTCATTTATTCATCAATTGTTTACCCTTATGATAGTATGGCTGTCTGGGAGCTGTGGCTCACTGCCACTGCCCAGCATCATGAGAGAATGTCACTAGCCTGGAAAAAGATCAAAATTCAAAATTTGATACAGTTTCTACAGAATGTGCATCACTTTTGCACAACTGTAAGTCAAACCATTGTAAGTTAGGGAGTAAAAACCTCAAACTGTGTGATAGTGATAGATGATGAAAATGTTTTGTAGTATTTTCTGTGAGAATGATTACTGATCACATGCAATTCTATTTCATTTTAAATGTAATATGTTAAACTCATGATTTGCTTCCAAATGTAAGTGTTGCTCTTGGAATTCGAGCACAATTCCAGTTGCTACTGTCTTAGTAGAGCAAAGTTTTCCAGATTAATACTACTAAAATACAATCTAAAGACTGACATGACTCAAGAAAGTTTGTTTCATTTGGCATTCCCATGTCTGCTGGCTTGTGCAACATCAGTGTGGTCTGTCTGGGAACTACATTTCTGTGAATCCTCCTCCTTGTATGATACCAGAGTAGAGTTGGTCCAAAGAGAAACTTGGGTGGGATGTAGAAATTGGAAGTGGAGGAGTCACAGCAGTGACAGATAAGCACTTAGGTGCTGGGTGGAACTCTATCCTTGCTCTCCTCTGCTCTGCGTCTGGCTAGTCTTCCCAAGTGGTGCCTGCTGCACAGAAACTTGGCTACAGATCCAAGTCATAGCTGCAGATTCCAGTGGACCTCTCCATGGGTTTCCCTGTGGTCCCATGTTGCTGGTTGCATTTCCTGGAAGCTCTGACTTGTCCACCCACTCCAGGGCTCTAAGAGGACTGGAAAATGACATCCTCTAGTTCTCTACCTCTCTTGTAACCCCATTACCAATCCATCCCTGCCCAGCTGCCCCCATGCTTGTGTAAGATCTAGTTCCTGTAACAAGGTCCTTAATTCCCATAACTCCCATGATGGCTCTGCTTCTGATACCAAATCTCTTAATCTCCAGTTCATGTGCCCGATGCCCAGCAAGCCAAACACTGAGACATCAGTGCTTGGAGAAGAGAACGATTTATTCGAATTGGCCAAAATGAGTAGGTGGGAGCCTGGGTTCACTCAAATCCACCTCCCCAAGGATAGAAATCAGGGGGGTTTATAGAGCTTGGCAGGAGGGGCTTCAGAGAAACAAAGGGGTCACTCCAGATAAGCCTCTGGGCAGACTGACTTCTGGCTCCAACAGCTGCTGAGGATGGGCCATCTGGTGACCACAACGTCCCCGAGGGCATTCTCTTTCTCCTGCAAAACAAGCTCACAAGTCCTCTGGTAAATAAGCTCACAAATCTGAGACCCCTGAGTCACCCCTCATGTTCTACAAAAAAACAGCAAGTTGATTTAATATCTACAGTGCCCCCCAGGTACCGGCTTCACTTTCACAACACAAGCTTGACTATGTTGTACTGCCAATATTACAACAACTAGGCGAAGATCATGATTGCAACAATGTAACTAGTAATTTTAAAAAATAAAGTCAATAAAGATATTTTATGAAATACATATGTGTCTTATTGTATTATTCATGCAAACATTTCCAGTCAAACAGAATACCCAGATCAATGCAATAATTAAATTCAGCCACTTCTGATGTTTTGCCAGTCATTTAAAAACCATAGTTGAATATATACACGTATAAATATGTATATTTTTCAAGATAGGATAATAGAACATATCTTATTTAACAGTAGATTAACTAAGTTAACAACTTGCAATGATTTAGACATATGGTATATGGGCTTCCATTTATGCTCTTGCCCCAGGCCCTGCAAATGTTAAGAGATGGTCTGATTCATCCTTTTATGTAGGCCTCACTGCACCAAGTTCTTAGTTGTCTCAACTAGTCCTCACTATAAATCCATAACATAAGGATTGCCCTCCTGCCTCTGTACCACCATATTTCTCCAGGGCTTTTAAACTGTGCAAGTGATTGCATTATAGGTGGGTAGCATAATGAGCCAGCCCTACACGGAGAGTTCAGGAAAGGGATGATCTGCTATTCCCTCCCTCCCAAGAATAAAGGAATTCCTTATTTATCTTTATATATTTTCATCTGTATGTATTTCAACATTTTTTTTCTTTATCCAAAGACCTCACTTGTGTCCCTACTCTCTGATCAATTGTATTCATATCCACTAAAAGTGAATTTATTTTAGCTCATATTGGGTGGCATATCCAGACAGATAATTTTGGTCAGAAAGCACAAAAACACAGCCAAGCAGAGTTAGTGGTGAACTAGTGTAATTTACAAATCCTATGAAGTTACAGACATTAAAATAGCACTTGTTCTAAGGTATTTTGATTTTTTAATTTTAGCTTGCCAACAATTCAGATCATAAATGAAATAGGCAGAGAGAGTTTTTTTGAAGGCTCTTCTAGATGACAATAACACATGCCTTTTTTTTCAAGCTGAAGTTAAAACATTAAGTGGTTTATTCAATTATCCAAACCTAACAACCTGGGTTGTCAGGTGGTTATCTGGTTTCTAACACTAGCACCTGGTGGGTAGTAGTAGGAATAGGAGTGTGACTATAGGTTTGGAGATGGAAACACATGAGCAACAAAACAAAAATAAGCCTCATGGTCTCAATAAGGCATAACGTCATCTTGGAGCTTGTGCCCCATGCCCACACTTACCCAGTTTTAAATTACTAATTAGAACAATACACTATGTTTAGAAAAGTCAGAAGCCCAGACAAAAACTGTTTATTAGAAATATGAATCAAAAACTTTTTATAAGAGAAGGCTTTGTAGTTCATTTTCACCAACTCTCAAATTTAGAATAAAAGGATATTTAAATCTCTTCCATCATGAGAAGGGGTGGTGTTATGACATCCTCCAAGTACATGATATATTGTTATTGGAGTTAAGTACTATAAATGATGAATAACTTTGTAATATAAGGAGGGCCTGTGCAATATTTAAGATATATTTATGCCAAAATATTATTTGTTGTTTATTTGAAATTCAACTTTAACTGGGTGTTTGTATTTTATCTGGCAACCTTAAGTTCAGGGTCTGCATTGCTGAGGCCATGAGCATGGACTGAAGAACTGTTGGGAGCTGACTTGTCTGGCTCCCTCAAGAACCTGGGTCTTACATTCAAGTCTTTAATCCATTTTGAGTTAATTTTTGTATATGGTGTAAGATAATTGTCTACTTTCATTCTTTTGCATGTGGCTGTCCTGTTCTCCCAAAACAATTTATTGAAGAGAATTTCCTGTCTTCATTGTATTTTCCTGGCTCCTCTGTCAAAAATTAGTTGTCCATAGATGTGTGCATTTATTTCTGGGCTCTCGATTCTTTTCCATTTTTCTGTGTGTCTGTTTTTCTGCCAGTGGCATGCTTTGTAGTATATTTTGAAATAAGAGAGTGTGATACCTCCAGCTTTGTTCTTATTTCTCAGGACTGCTTTGGCTATTTGGGGGTTTTGGGGTTTCCATATAAATTTTTGTTCTATTTCTGTGAAAAATGTCATTGGGATTCTGATTGAGATTGCATTGAATCTGTAGATTGCTTTCGGTAATATGGACCTTTTAACTGTGTTAATTCTTCCAATCCATGAGCATGGAATATCTTTCCATTTCTTTATGTCTTCCCCAAAACCATAAAACTCCTAGAAGAAAACATAGGCAGTACCTTCTCTGACATCAGTCTTAACAGTATCTTTTTGACTAGTGTGTCTCCTCAAGCAAAGGAAACAAAAGAAAAAATAAACAAATGGGACTACATTAAACTAAAAAGCTTCTGCTTGACAAGGGAAACCATCAACAAAACAAAAAGTCAACCTACCAATGGGGAGAAAATATTTGCAAATCATATATCCAATAAGGGGTTAATTTCCAAAATATATAAAGAACTCATACAACTCAATAACGAAAAGACAAAGATCCCAATACAAAAATGGGTAGAGTATATGAACAGACATTTTTCCAAAGAAGATATATGGATGGCCAACAGGCACAGAAAAAGATGTTCAACATCACTAATTACTAGGGATAGGCAAATCAAAACTACAATGAAATATCACCTCACACCTGTCAGATTGGCTATTTTTAAAAAGACAAGAAATAAAAAGTGTTGGAGAGGATGCAGAGGAAAGGAAACACTCATACACTGCCGGTGGGAAAGCAAATTGGTGCAGCTACTATGGAAAACAGAATGGAGATTCCTCAAAAAATGAAAAATAGAAATACCTTATTGTTACCACCCAAAAAAGGGGTTCGTCTGCCCGCCATGAGACATGCCAATAGTCAAGAGGCAAGGTGATAGGAGAGAAAAGACTGTTTATTATAGCTTGCCAGCAAGAGGGAAGATGGATGACTAATGTCTGAATGAACCATCTTAAAGAACAAAGACTACAGGCCAGTTATATGGGGAGCTGGTCTCCAGGTCAGGGAGGCATCTGGCACCAGAGTGGAGGCATCCATCTGATCTTAGTTTCTGATGGTCTTTTGTTTTACTGCATGTGGATCAGAGACTGGAGCAATGCCTTATACCCAGATCTTTCAGTTGTCATTGATGATGGCTATCAGCATGGGCTCTCTGTTCAGAGGGTCATCACATTCCTAAGGAACTCAAAAGAACAAAGTTATCATCTTATCACAGCTGGAAGGTACCTGCACAAGCAGGGGTCGTAAAATCTACAAAGCAGTTAGATTTCCTCAAGGGTGCATATCTTGCTGGGTTAGTCAGAGGTTATTCAAAGTCACAATAGGTTTCTTTTCTACAACATGGCTTCCCTTATGTCAACCTTGTCTTGAGCTGGTATCATTATGATCCAGCTATTTCACTTCTGGGTATTGATCCAAGGAACACAAAAACACTAATTCAAAAAGATATATGCACTTCTATGTTTATTGCAGCATTGTTCACAACAGCCAATACTTGGAAGAAACAGAAGTGCTCACCTGCTGCATTGACTTGTGAGCTTGTTTTTCAGGGGAAAGAGAATGCCTTCGGGGAGGTTGCCATCACCAGAAGTCCAGCCCTCAGCAGCTGTTCAAGCCTAGAAGTCAGATTGCCCCGAGGCTTATTGGGAGTGACCCCTTTGTTTCCTTGAAGTTCCTCCTGCCAAGCTCTATAAACCCCCTGCTTTCTGTTCTTGGGGAGGTGGATTTGAGTGAGCCCAGGCTCCCACCTACTCATTTTGGCCCATTCAAATAAATCTTTCTCCATCTCCAAGCACTGATGTCTCAGTGTTTGGCTTGCTGGGCATTGGGCGCACAAACTTGAGATTAAGAGGTTCAGTATCAGGATTACTCTTTGCCTCCCATTTTAGATGTAAATTGCAAGTCCAGGTTGTCACTAGTGCTTCTGGCCAACCAGCTGCAGGCCAGGGGTTCCCAAATCCCTTTCTTGGGTTTGATTAATTTGATAGATTGGCTCACAGAACTCAGGAAAACATTTTACTTAACAGCCAGATGGAAGAGACACATAGAGCAAAATATGTGGTGAAGGGAAATGGAGCTCCCAGACCCTCTCTGGGTGTGCCACTTCCTCAGAATCTCCACATGTTCACCAACCAGGAAGCTCTCTGAACACCATCCATTTGGCTTTCAATGGGAACTTCATTATATAGACAAAGTTGATTAGATCATTGGCTATTGGTAATTGAACTCAATCTTCAGCCCCTCCCCACCCTGGAGGTGTGAGGAGGGGGATGGGCTGAAAGCTCCAACACTCAAATCACACGATTGGTTTCCCTGGCAACAAGCCCCCACCCTTAGGGGCTTTCCAAAAGTCACCTTATTAACATAAATTCAGGTGTGGTTGAAAGGAGCTTGTTATGAATAACAAAAGGCACCCATTTCACCTTTTTTCCTTCAAAGTTATTTCAGGAACTGAGGACTAATTATTATTAAAAAGATGCCCCTATGGCTCTTATATCAGAAATTACAAGGGTTTTAGGAGCTCTGCACCAGAAATGAAACGAAGATGTTTCTTATTATAAATCCAGTACTGTATGGCATTGACAGTTCTAAGGTCTTGAATATATCTATATTCCCATTCCCAGCCTTTTAACATGGTAGTGTTCTATGGGAATCTCCATGGCCTGATCAATCCCTGTTCTAAAAGCCTATTGATTACAGGGAAGACTCTTATGGTTTCTGGTTTCAAGAGGTATTGTTTCACCCAGGGTCTGCTCTTCCCCCCATCCTTGCGCCCATAGTGCTGAGTTAATTTGGCTTAGTACATTTAGGGGAATCTCTTCCTCCTCGGGGGCGGGTGTATCTTGCAACAGGGCCATGAACTCAACTCCCTGACTTTTAGGAACGTGGATCTCTATTTTGTCTTAGCTTCCAAGATAGGAACTTAGCTTATTGAGACCCCTAATTTAGATAGCATGTCCCTCCCTAGAGGGGGAACAGGGCATTCTGGTACTTGCAGAAAAGAATGCTCCAGCATTTTTTATCCTATTTCACAGGTCAAGGGCTCCAGAAACCTTTTGGTCTCTCCTTTTCCTGATACCTCTTTTACGTTACACTTTCCTTTAGAAAGGTTTCCCTTTTTGGGTGTTCAACACAGAGAATGTGACTCTAGTATTGAGCTAGATACTCGAGTATCTCATTTATAGTCAAGGAGAGTTGCCATGACTTGGTCCTGTTGAATCCCTTCCCTCTCTGGGGACAGTTCAGACAGTCCCACCACCAAGGCCCTTCCTGTTTGCAGTATGTCCCTCAGTGGAGGCCAGGGTGACTCACCCATAGCATCTTCCTTCTCTTCCTCAAGTTACCTTGAGTAGACCGGAGGGCCACAGCTAACAGGACATCTTGCTTTTTCATCTTCTTGTCTCCTTTTTCATCCTTAGTTACATCCCGGTTTTTGAATATCCTAAATGCAGCCTCTACTAGTTGTGCAGTGTTAGTCTCAGGACCTATAGCCAACTTTTGGAGGTTTCTATGGATGTCTGGAGCACTTTGAGATATGAAATAGGTATTAAGAACCACTGTACTGGACTGGGCTTCGAGGTCCCAATTTGTATATTGCCTGAGGCAGTACCATAGTCTCTGGAAAAAAAGGCAGAAGGGTTTTACTCAGGGCCTTCTTGGACCTCTCTTAACTTAGACCAGTTAATGGGTGGCTGGTCCATTATTTGCATGGCTTTCAAAAGCAGACCTCAAAAATATCCTAGCTTTTCTTGATCACCAGGGTCATTGGGATTCCCCCCAGGTCAGTCCTCAGCAGAGCCTGTTTACTAAGCCTGTGAATTTCTGGGTCATATTCATTGTCTGCTTGTTCTCTAGCTTTTAACAGAACAGCTGACTTTTCCTTGGCTGTGAGGAGTGTAGTTAACAGGCTTTGAATATCTGCTCAGGTTGGATTATTAGTGGAGAAGATTCCCTTTGTCAGGGTTATGAATTCCTCTGGGTCAGCCCTCAATCCTTTAGTGTGTGCCTTTCAATTATACAGATCAAAGGAGGAAAAGGGGACATGCACATTAACAAGTCTCCCCTCACCATCAGGCACCTGTCTTAGGGGATACATCCCAGATTTGTAAGTAGTTCCTAATCTAGTTGTACTATCTGGAAGAGGAGGGTGAAGGGTCTTTGGTTGTTGAAGAGTCCAATTCCCCGTAGAGGGGTTGCTGCGGGGAGGGGGAGGGGGGAGAACAGTAAAGGATTTGGCCCTGTCACAGCCTCCAGAGTCCCATGTTTCCTGATTTGGAGGAGCAGGTCCTCCTCATCAGAAAGATCTTGTAACATGGGAAATACTTTTGAAGTCTTAGATTCATGGGAAATACTTTTGAAGTCTTAGATTCAGCCTCTAACCCTTCATTTAGACATAGTTCCACAAAGCACTGGATGTGAGGGATTTCTTCCCATTTCTTGGTTCTTTTGCAAAATAGTTCCAACTGTAGTACAGTGTTAACATTCATGGTACTATTTCTGGCCATTTTCCCCCACCTACCAGTGAATATTGCGGCCAGGCTGTGTTACATAAAAGGTTCATCTGCTCTTGGGTCAATGGGGAATACCTGAAGCCCTTCCAATTCTGGAGGACACAGCCCACTGGGCTCTCCTCTGGAATGGAGCTTGCCCCTCCATATTCTAGTGTCTTTTCTTATGATCTGTTTCCAACCTCCCAGGAGCAACCTGTAATGTTTATTATGTAGTGTAACCGTGTAGTGGTGATGCAGATGCTACAAGGTTTTGCCCAGAGGAGGTTTAGCACCCTAATAGCCTGTAACTAGACCCAGGCCAAGTAACTAAATCCTTAAAGGGAAAATAAAACTGGTGAATGCTGGGTTTCACCCAGGGACTGCTGATAGGGAGGGCAAGGAAAGAAAAGGAGACCTAGGAGTCCAGAAAAGCCAGACTGTGCAAAAACAAGATTAATGTCCAGTGTCCTCGACAAAAACAAACAGAAAAGAGTCTCAGCAACTCCCGTGGGGGGTTAACCCCATCTAAGGGGGCGCCTCCTCTGATCACAGGCACAACACAAAGACAGACTCGGGGACTTCAGGGGCGTGCCTCGAACCCCCACCTCATCACTCCAGAGGAGACTCAATCTCCAGAGGGGACGCGAACCCTGTTAATGACTAGTCAACAGGGACTGCTTCTGTTTGCCAGAGCCAAGCATCAGTTCTCTCAGAGTAGCTGGGTTGCGCAATCCTTTCAGCCAGAGGGGACTCTCACTCCCCTGAGCCAGGCTACCTCTGGGTGGGGACTTGAACCTCGAAGCCAGGCTCCAATGGGTGAACCCTGGGACTCAAACCCAGGGCTAGGGCAACCTTAAACCCAAGGTTCGGGGAGCCTGATTTTGTGAGACAACTTAAAAGATAACTTTTACAGCCGTGCCACGGGGTTGGCACCACTCACCTCCATCGAGGGATCCTCTGAGCAAAGTGCTCGGTGCAGCTGCTGAGTCTCCCAATGGGGCAGTGATGTCAAGCCAGTGGCAACATCACCACGAAGGGGTAAGCCCCACGTTGGGTGCCAAATCTGGTACTGAAACCAAAGTGGGTTTGCCTCCTTGCGAGTTAAATCAAACTCTCCACCAGAAGTAGTTGTGACACAAACTAAATAGGAGACCATGTGGAATCATTTCCAAAGTCATGGTGTCCCCAAACAAAGGGAAGCAGGAACTTGTACTTCGGATGGTGATGAATATTCAAAAGGGAGAGGTGGGCATTCGCTTGGGAAGGTTCAGTTGGAAAACATGATTCCACATACATGGCAGGTTACAGTAAGGAGCCCTAAGCTCCTCCTGGAGAAATCTTAGTATCAAAGGGAAGGCACAGGTCACAGGCGTAGCTCCTGTGGTGAGGCTTGGTCTGGTTCAGGGTAACTGGTAGTTGCATCTCCTTAACATAACAAAAGGGAAAAAAAATTTTGGAAAAATAGTTAAATGCTTCCAAACCCACCCTTGAGTTCCTTGGGGCACCTAGTCGGTGACACTACCACAGTGGTGTTTCCACCCTGTTATTCTAGAATATCCAAAACACAAACAGATCTTTTTAAGAAGCTAACTTCCCACTCTATTATAAACCCCTGAAAAAAAGAAGCCTTGCATTTTTTTAATCCAGTGCACAGCAGATTCTCAATATATTTTTATCAAGTTAAATTTGTACTAATTATGTTATTTTGAAACAAGCATAGCATATATTCCACAAAGAATCCAAAATGTTCATTTTAACCTAAAATGTCAACCATATGAGTAGCAAAGTTAACCATTGGACATTTTACTTGATCTCCAAGATCCCATTCTTTTTCAAATAAAAACCTGGAAGATGAATAAAACATCCAATAGTTAAGGAACAAGAAAGAAAGGAAGTCAACAGACTGGATGCTGTAGACACCGCATAGGCACTGTCTCTCTCCTCCCATCCTTAGCTGGCTATGAATTGTCTACTTATGGCCCACAAAAAGAGCAATGTAACTGAAAATATGTCAATGGGGCTGAACTTTTATAAAAGAAAGACGCCTTATGAAATGGAAAACACAACTTATTTGATGAAATAATTAAGAAAAAATCCAGTGGAATTTTGGATAGGAATGAAAGCCAAGAGATTCTAAAAGTAACACTGGATTAATGAAAACTACTGTGACCTTCTCTCAAAATAAGGCCACACTTCAGAGAAGCAATTAAAAGAGCTCACAAAATGTAGATTGCATAGCCAAGGCCACAGAATGCAAGTCTGAGGAATCTACAGGGTAATAATAAAAATCTCTAATAAGTTGCTACACTTGAAAAGGCAAAAGGACAGTTAATGGGGTTAATCACTAGACTGCAAAGTATAAAATATTTGCTAAAATGAAAACTAATTGAACACATAAAGCTTTGGTAAAGGCAATTCTGAAAGTACAGGACTTCATATAGAATCTAAATTCTGTCTGCCTCACTTCTCTTCCTTTGGTACCCAAAGGGTAGTAGGGTACCCATCACAAAGGATGAAGGGGTAGGAAGGAGAGCAAGGATGCTCTCAAGAAAGACTTGGCAACTCTGCTGTCAGTGATCCCCCCTATATGAGCATGATACTTCTGTGCCCTTTTCCCTTTTCAGTAGTGTGATGTGGGGAGCAGAAAATCAAATGTTGGTTTATCCACTGGATAATGAAAGAAGTCATCCTCCACCCCACAAGCTTTATTAACACACCTAAGAGTTGTGAGGATGCATCTCTGCTTGCTACTCAATATTCCTTATGCAAATAAGAGAATATGGCACTAGAGCTCAATGTTTGAACTATTATGCTTGCATAAATCTGCAGAAAAGAGCTTCCTACCAAGTTTAGCTGTGGGTAAGAAAGGATATTTGTCCTTCATTGTGGATTCAAGAGAAGAGTGTCTTCATGTGACTCCTGGCAATCCCCATCTCCTTTGGGGGCTATGATCTAAGTGGAATAAAATTAGAGCAAAAAGTACCAGGCTAGGAGGCACTGATTCCTTCTAGGAATCCTTCTTAGAGTACAGCAAAGGCCTTCACATATAACACCCAATACTCTGCTAAAAATAGGGAAAAGTAGAGAGATCTACTAGAGTTGATGCCTAGAGGCTACAAAGAACAGGGTGGACTGAAAAGGCTACTCCTTATTTCTAGAAGCTCAAATTTCTCAGTGTGGAGCAAAATTTGGAGGAGAGATAATAATTTAGCTAAAATCTAAAAATGAAATGGAAACAAAGCTATTGCAGCTAAACAAAGCACTCTTTTGAAAAATTCAATATTATTTCATTACATCCAGGTAATGTGCATTCAATTATTAGAAAATACAGCTTACCAAAAGAAAAAATGACTAATGAACTCATCACCCCGAGACAAGTACTAGTAACATGTTGATATATTATATTCCAGGCATTTTTATACATCTACAAATCTTTTTTTTTTTTGTAAAATGGGATCAGACCATACACACTATTTCAGAAACGTTTTTCCTCCACATTGAACACTTTCCATACCAAGAAATATACACGTAACTCATTCTTTTAGAAGGCTGTAAAGTATGTCAATTTATGTATATATATTAATTTAATTATTTCAACATTTTCCAAAGTATCTAATATGAAACGCTAGTTCCAATAGATATAGTTTAAGTGTTTTAAGAAGACTATAGCGTGCTGCGTCTCCTAAACATGCCATCATGAAATAATTTTTTAGGGATCTCTCAGGATTAACATTCCTCAGAACACATTCTGGAAAACACACTCTAGGGTGAAGGCAAGCACTGGTCTGAGTGAATATTTAGAACACTGAGCCCTGTTCTTAGAGAAGGGAATTGTCAATGAAGGAACGATGAGCTTTGGAAGTTCTTGCCTCAGTGTGGAGCAGTGGACGCCATGACCTACCTCTAAACTGGCAAAAGGAGAAATTTCCAGTGGAAATAACAGATAAATATTTGAGGCCAAAGATTTTACAAGTAAGGAAAGGTAATTTTGCCTCATCTTTCCTCCATTCAAATAATCTTCAGAAACTCAATGGGGCTGGCTTCAGCCATGGTATGTTGCCAAGTCAGGAGAGTAAAACCCTAGCTACCTGTCTCTGGAGAAACGGCTAACAACTAACCTCTTCCTCAGGTTCCAGTGCTGCAGAAGGTGGCAGGACAGGACATGTGACTCAGAGGTTTGGGATCCTGACTGTTCTGTCCGTGTCTGGAGACGACTAACACCTGGTGTCAATCAATAGAACAGAGTGAGAATGGGTGCGGGGAAATGGCAGGTTCACAACGCGATCCTCAAACAGAAATTGCCCTTCTTGTGAGCAAAATCCCACGTGGAGGGCAAAGCCCCTGAATTAGAGAAGATTTTGACCTCCGCCCCTAGTAGTCATGTGGAGTTCGAAGGAAAAGGAACCCCTTCTGAGGGCCAGGGCTTCAGGAGCCTGAAGCTAAGAACGGAGCTCCAGATCTGGTTGGAAACACGCCGCGTGGAGCAAGCAGAGATCGGTCTGGGTAATAATTCAGTCCTGGAGCCAGGGCAGGCTGGCCTCGGCTTGAGTGTAAAGGCTTTTCATTTGGCTCATTTCAGGCATTTTTCAGAAGTAGAGGTTTTTTACCCTAGCCTTTTCCCCCCTATTTGTTCTCCGTTACAGCCAAAGCCAAGAGACTAGCGTATGAATTTTAGAGAAAAAGAAATCTCAGGCAAAAGTGTTGGGAGGAGATACTGACATCAAAGTAGCATAGATTACCCAAGACTGATGGAAAACAGAAGCTTTGGGAAGGCAAGATTTCAGAGGAGACTCCACGGCAGAAAGGATTTATGTGAACCCCTAACATCCACAGCAAAGCAATAAGGAAGCTTTGAGATCCTAAAAGAACTTCAAAACTACAGACAAAATTCAAGACCAGTTATAATCATGAGGTGCTGTACTCATCCAAACAAAAGCTATAACCTTGAGTAAGTCTTCACTGAGCTCAGAATCAAGGTACCATGAACTTGGGATCAAAGGATGAAAGGAAAGCCAAATCAAGGAGCTCTACACATATGATTTAAGCATAAAAAATAATAACTACTAATAACTAACATGTATTGAGTACTGGCTATATGCCAGGCACTATTCTAATTGCTTTACAGGTAGAAGCTATTATTATTCCTATTTGCAGGTGAGGAAACTGATGCATGAAGAGGTTTAGCAATTTGTCTTCCGTTAGACTGCCACCAGGCAGCAGAGTGGAGATTCCAGCCCAGGTTGCCTGGCCCCACAACCTGAAGAAGAGAGCCTTAGACAAGACCTGGGAACTGGAGCACCACCTCTGCATACTACTACTTTGCCAGAAGATGGAAGCATTTTGACAGCCTCTATGAGAGGGGAGATAGTCTGCACAGGTAGTTCAAAATTTTCCTATCCCTCTCCCCCCATTCCCAGGTACAGTGATATCTGTAAAGGCCACCCTGTGAGCTGTGGTGCCAAGAGGTGGCCATCTCTGCAAGCAGAGTGACAATGGCAGAAGTTCTCACTTCTGCATGAAGTGCTCTTATGGAGGATCTGCCCCTCTTCTTGGAGTATTTCCTTGTGGTGGCTACTCTTAGGATGACCACCTTATCCTGGTTTGTCTGGGACTTTCTCAGTTTTAGCACTGAAAATCCTGGGCAACCCAAGATGGTTAGTCACCCTTAATCTTATAAAGTCATTATGGCTAGAGACACCTACATTTGCTTCCCTCTTCCCACATCAGGATGGGGCGCAAGGAAAAGTAAACAAATCTGGGAAAAGGATTTCTTTTGTGATCTGTCCCAATTCACAGGATAGGATACCAGACCCATCTCAAATGGGGTCACACAGGAAATATCCAGTAGCAGTGTATGCTGGCTGGGGACATGGATTTTCATATATTCCATGGTCTCAAGTGTCTAAGAATTAGGCAGGATAAGTTGAAAATCTTACCACAGTTCAGAAGGGTCTTATTAGATGAATGTTTTCTAGATAATGAAACAGGGCTGACAGCTTTGCACATAAACCGGCCATTCTATATTTATCTGAGAAGGATATTTGGCTAGGACACAAAAGGATAGAGGATTCAAGGGCAATTCCACTACTTTATTTATTGGAAACACTGTATCTAAATGAATCCTTCACTATTTCAAGAATTAGTAATCAGAGACCACAAGAAAAGAAGCTTGGTAAAAATGCTGCAAAACATGGAAACAATAACATTACACTGAGGATTCAGAAATCTTAGGCTGCAACCACACTGTGAATTTATAAAAAATCATTGAATTGTACACTTTAAGTTGGTAAATTGTAGGGTATGTAAATTATATATCTCCATAAAGTTATTTCAGAAAAAGAAATCTTGGCATGCAAATAGACTTGGCCTCTAAAAACCAAAGAAAACTTTAAAGAGCAAGAAGACTGAAATGCAATGATAATAGAAGGATGAGGAAAAGATGCCAAAAGATATAAGGAGAGAAAGAAAATTGATAAACTGGTGTTCATCTCAGAAAGTTAGAAAATGGACCACTAAGGAACCCTAAAGGAAAACTAGAGAGTGGAAATAGTAAAAAGAAAAGCTACAATCAATTAATTAGAAAACAGATAAAAGAGTCTGTAAGTAAAATTAAGCTTCTGATTATTGATTATTTCCTCTCTTATCATATTACACAAAAAAAATGAAAGCCATTTTCACCAGATTTGGATAGTGGTACATTTGGGATGGTCTGATTTAAAAGACAGGCTAAGTCACATAGCATAATTTCATTTGGTGTGTGAGTGGGGTCAGGGAAGTATTACAAAAACACAGGCAGACATTTTTAACAGCAGAAATGAGATACTATGACAAGTCTGTGTGACTATCATATCAATTAGGACATAGTGGACACTAAAAAACAATAATGGTTCCAAAATATCTAAACCCAAATTGAAAACAATGAGGGCAGGCTTTCCAAACAATAAGTAGTAATTTGCAATTAAGTTGCTTCTTCTGTGGGTAATTCTATGTAGCATGCTCCAGAGTATCAGGATTTATTCACCTGTGTCCCAGACATTAGAACTGAAAATAGGGCATATAAAAACCTTTGTTTCAAAGCTAGAAATTTTAGAGATCTAAATTAATTACTATAATTATAGAAAATTATTGTAATGTTCATTTTTTTAAAATAAACTTAAGTATTGGTTTTAATGATTCTCGCACATAGCATCAGGTAATAAAACCAGTTGATAAACAAATCCAACAGCTGATTATTTGAAAAACAAATAGATTAAATTTTTACAAAGTTAATCACAAAAAAGACAAAAAAATAAGAATTAGGAAGAGGATACAACTGAAAATGTAGAAAAGTGATATCATTTTTAAACCATAAGGTACGGATGTAGAATTTAATCCAATAATTTTGAAAATCTAGAACATTAACAAGTATCAGAATTATCCACAGAACTTGTTAAAACAAGAGTTTCTGACTCAGGAGGTCTGGAGTGGCACACAAAAACATCATCTCATTTCTAACAAGTGCCCAAGTGACAAGGATGTTGCTGGTCTGGAAACTACACTTTGAGAATCACTGATTTAGGTCAAATGGAGCTATTACTGGGAAAATATGAATAAATGAATGACTCAAGAAAAAGTAAAACACCTGAAAAATCAAAAAGTTATTGAGAAATTACTTTTTAAAACAGTTTCTAAGCTAGAGAATGCCTGTTGAGTTGAATAGTTTTATATTAAAAACATAATCCCCATGTCAGGGCAACTATTTCTGAGCATTAAAAAACATGGAAAACTTTCCAATTCATTTGGAAGCTAGTATAATCCTGAAAGCAAAACCTGAAAAAACACAAAAAGAAAAAAAAAAAAACTCTATAAACCTGTGGTTGTTTGACCATTTATATAGCCACAGAAACTTGTTCACTTGAAATCTCATGTGGTAGGCCAACCCAGAAAGCAGAGATGCTCTCTGCAGAGAGACTTCTCAACCCTAACACAGTGGACTCATATTGGTCACTGCTCTGGTCCAAACTCACATAGGAACGTGGGCATCAAGTAAAGGGGGATGGCCCTGTGGGTTAGTGGTTAAGTTTGGTGCACTCCACTTCGGCAGCCCGGGTTCATGGGTTCGGAACCCCAGTGCAGATCTACACCACTCGTCAGTCATGCTGTGGCAGCAACCCACATAAAAAGTAGAGGAAGATTGGCACAGATGTTAGCTCAGGGCCAATCTTCCTCAGCAAAAAAAAAAAAAAGGTAAAATACTGGTAAGCTGATGAATAAAAAGAACCAAACAAATTAGTATTTATTATCCCAGAAATGCAAGCATGCTTTAATAATAGGAAAGTCTATCAATATTAATGAAATCAATTGGTTCAATGAGAAAAAAATCTGTTAAAACTATTTCCATTGAAAACATCTTTGCAACTAGAAGTAGAAGGGAATCTATTAACCATAATTAAGAATATCAAGCTCAAACCAACACCCCCATCCATTACAGCAAAGCTTTGGAAGCTTTTAAGTACTTTCTCAAGACATTAAGACTTTCTTAAGACTTCCAAACTTGCTTAGAGGGTTCTAGGAGTCAGTTCCACTAAGGATGTGACAATAAAGATGAATACAGAGTACAGCAGCATCTCTCAAAGACTCTTCCAGACTAGAAGCACTAGTTTTATGGGTGAGGGAATCTCTTACTGGGGTTTGGAGAGTTTGGGAGACCTCTTGTTATGGAAAGTCAAACTTGTTTCTCTGTGTCTTTAATATGCATTGTGATATGCTATGCAACATATCCTAATCCTGAATGGCCACATACAATATGGTTTTTGAGGAACAATTTATGGAATACTTTGGGGAAATTCTATGATACAGAATCTGACTAATTTTTCTAAAGTAGGCATGTGGCACATGCAATTTCCTCCATTTTGAATTGCCTCTTTAAGAGCTCGCTGTGGCAGCTCTCGAACCCAGTGGCCTCTGGCAAAGATGTTATTAGCAACAGAGAGCAGTGAAATGCCCTGAAGGTTGTGTTTTCATATTACTTCTGAGGGATGCTGTAGATGTTGTCATATTTGAAATATTTTGGCATTTTTCTTGACATTCTAGATGCTGACTAATAGCTTTGTAGGCTTCTAAGAAATTCTATCTTCTTGAAAAGGTTTCCAGGTAACTCACTGGGACTTGTTCTATAATTCATATGGCTACTGACATTATTTTTAAGTAAATATGATGTAAATATCATTTCATTCTGGCAGGTCTGAGATGCTGTGAGGTGTATTATGGAAGCATTGAAAAAAAATGTATATCTACTAAGAATTCTTTCCCAAGTAATGATGAAGGTTAAGCTTTAGTATGTGTTGGTCTGTATTCACTTTTAAGCTGTTTGAGAAATAGTGCTTCTTAATTTTTCCCGAATGCATAGAAACATAAAATGAAAATTACTTCCCATATGTTCGGCCCATCCTCCTGACACTTGGCAGGAAATGCTGACAATTCACCGTGTCTACCCAGGGCATTCAGTATACTGTGTGTACTCTTTTAAGATTTATACAAACTGCCTCCTTCAATGATGTCTCCTGATAGTCTATTCTGTCTTCTAATTATTCTCATGGAAAATAAATGCCTTAATACTAATTTTAAACTTCTTTAGTGAAATCAGAATGCAGTAAATAATTTCTATTTCCCTTTTGGAATCTAAATAGATTTTCCCCACTATATTTGTTGACCCTTTCAAACACTCACGCTGCAGTCCAATCACTTTCTTCTTTTTTTCTTTTGTTCAGGGTTATAGTAAGGCAAATTTTCCAATGTACAAACCACTTGTTGAAAGGAATTAAAAGGTTTAAGGAAGAAGTAGTGTTTAATAATGTGAAAAATGGCACCCCGTTGGTCTAAAATGTATAGTTCATCCTTCTAGCATGACTTTCTCTTAAGAAGAATGTTAACCTCTAGAGAAATCTATTTTATTTATGTGCTAAATCTTTTCTGTATGTCCACAATGGCTCAATATATAAAGGTTTTTCTGGGGGAGGGGGGTTGGTTGGTTGTTTTTGTTTTGTTTTGTCAGAAAATTTATTCAGAGAAAATCAATTATATTAATCATCTTAATAAACCTGGAATTAAAAAATTAATCATTCTTTCATAGTCTTAGGATAAAGAGCTAATAAATTCAAAAGCAAATGACTAACTAGGCAAGTAACACTGTGCTCAGTAATATGGAAGATACAAATGAAGTTTCTACCTGAAAAGGGAATACTTAGATGACTTAGGAATTAGAGGCAATATGAGGAAAAAGTTCTGAGACCATAATCCAGGCAGTTTTGTCACAGAACAGTATCACATTTTAAGATAAAGCAAATCTAAGTAGAAATTTTAATTTTTACATTCACTTCTCAAAGGATATACTAAAGAATTAGTAGGTTCCATTTTGAAACCACCTCAGAAAGGCAAATTTAGCCCTAAACTGGACTTTCAAGACTCAGAATACAGCCCACAGGTTGTGCACTGCACAAATCCAGAGTGTGGCATTTATATAGAATGTGATACAAATGGTGCTGTCAGGAATCATGCAACGGGCATTCCTGACTCCAGCATCACATCAGAATTCATGCTTCCCACATCTACTGCTCCTAATCTCCAGCTATCTCGAGCAAAATCACAAAGTTAAAAAAAATCTTTTAAATTTCCCTTGTTCCCTTCTTTTTCTGTTGTCTATTGTCTCCATTCTCTGTGACCACTGCACACATGTACACACACACACTCACAAATACACTTTATTTTATACTGTCAGGAAGCATGCCTCCTCATTACACCTGCCCTTGGATTTCATTATGGTATCACTTTTTTACATTTTTCAATAAATTTTAGTTGGCAGGTTATCTCTCTAAGACAGATTGAATTTTTATTTATTCATTCATTCATTCAACTGAAATTTATTTCTTGAGTGCTACATATATATGTTTGTATATATACATGTGTATATTTTCATGATGGTGTGTAGACACATACTTCTGTGGCAGATAGTGTGTTGCCTCCCCAAAAGTCACCTCCTCCCCCTCCCCCCTTGCTATCAGAATTGAAATTCTGTTCAGATATCAAGGTATCCCTTCATCTCAGAAAAGGCAGACCTGGCCTTTCATCTAAAGCAGATAGATGACAAGTTCTGGACAACGAGATGTAGGAGGAAGTCTGACGGGGGAAGGAAGACCTCTGGGGAATTATTTCCTCCTTCATATGAGGCAGGCATAGGAGGAGTTTCTTGCCTTTGATGTGATGCCTGGAGCTGCTGTAGCTATCTTGCCATTAGGAGGAGAAAACAAAGTAAATCACAGAGACATCAACTCAGAGCCAGACATTGTTAAGCCACAAAATCAATTCCAGAAATGGTCATACTTCCTGATATATAAGAAAATGGAAAGTCCTGTTATTTAACACTTGATTAGTAAAGTGATTTCTTAAGGCCTAAAGCATTTCTAACTGACATAGTTCTTCTCCATGTGAAATAAAATCTCACTGCTTGTTAAACAATTTCAGGTTTCAGTGAGCATGAGGAAGAGTATTTTGGAGAGCTGGAGACTTTCCCTAGGGCTCTAAAGTCATACTACATAAGTAGTTGTCTTTCATGACTTCTCTAAGGCCATTTATCTTACTACCACATCTGCCTGTTCTCAGCACATATTTAGTGAGCCCAGGTTTTAAACAGAACAGCATGGAGAGGAACCCTCAGAAAAGTGGCAATATTTTGCAAACAAAAATGTGAAAAAGACAAAGTAACAAACAAAGCAAACTTCCACAAACAGTGAGCACTGGCCACATACTCAAGACCACTGGAGCTGCGCACACAATATGGGGAGAATCACCAGTTGTATTTAACTCTTTTCAGCCTCATCTGAACAGAAGCAGCTAATTATGGCAAAGAACATCATTCCCAAGCAAAAAGAACTCACCTAGTGCTCATTCTAAGATCTGCTTAAAAAACAAGCTGGATGCATATTGGAGAACTTACTAAATATTGGCTTCTAAGCCAAATGACCAGAAGCTCTACCAGAGCTGCATTCCAGCTTGCTATTATTTTAAACAAAATTTTAAATGTGGATAAAATATATCACAGCAAAAGCTGTAAAAAATCATTTAGAAAGCACAATTCATAAAAATTTGCTTACATGAGCTTTATGTCAGTAATTTAGCTATGGATCTTCTACATGACAGGTAGACACTATTGGGTGCCTGATTTTAAGAAAAAAAAAAAAGACTTACTCTGATACTAACCCAGTCTTCCCAGGATTTAACAGAACAGTGAGATGCACTAGCAGCACAGTTATCAGAAGAGAACCAACTACAATGACGCCTATTAATACAAACTGAATCAGGAAACATGAGAACAGTGGTACCCATTGAACAGACTCTATTATGTCTTAGGATAAATTAGGCCAAAAAAAGAGAGAAAGATATCAAAAGAGGAAGAAAGGAACAAGAGAACTACAAAAAAAAAAAATACAATTAATAAGATGGCATTGGTAAGTTCTTACCTATCAATAACTACTTTAAATGAAAATAGATTAAATTCTCCAATCAAAAGCCACATAGTGGCTGAATGGATTAAAAAACAAGACCCAATTATGTACTGTCTACAAAAGACTTATTTCAGCTTTAAGGATACACACACACTCAAGTTAAGGGATGAAGAAAGATATTCCATGCAAATGGAAACTGAAAGAGAGCAGAGGTAGCCATACTTATATTAGACAAATTAGACTTTAAGACAAAAACTGTAACAAGAGACAAAGAAGGTCATTATATAATGATAAATGATTATATTTATCATTTATTCATCAAAATGATGAATTCATCAAAAAGATACAATAATTATAAATGTATAAGCACTCAATATTGAAGCACCTAAATATATTAAGCAAATACTAACAGATCTAAAGAAATAGACAACACTACAGTAACAGTAAGGCACTTCACTACCCCATTTTCAACAATGGATAGATCAACCAGACAGAAAAGCATTTAGGAGACATGGGATTTTAACTGCACTTTAGACAAAATGGACCTAACAGACATATACAACATGCCACCCAACTGCAGCACAATACACATTCTTTGCAAGTGCACATGCAACATTCTTAAGGATACAACATATTTTAGGTCACAAAACAAACTTTGGCAGTGGAAAAAGATAGAAATCATACCAAGTATCTTTTCTGACCACAATGGCATGAAATTAGAAATTAATAACAGGAAGAAAACTGGCAAGTTCACAGATGTGTGGAAATTAAACAACATGCTTCCAAACAACCAACAGGTCAAAGAAGAAATCTAAAGGGAAATCAAAAAATATCTTGAGACAAATGAAAATGGCAAATGTCATATCAGTACTTATGGGATGCAGCAAAAGCAGTTCTAATAGGGAAGTTTATAGTGATAAATGCCTACATTAAGGGAAAAGGAAGATCAGAAGTAAACAACCTAACTTGACACCTCAAGGAACTAAAAGAGGAACAGACTAAGCCCAAAGTTAGCAGAAGGAGGGAAACAACAAAGATCAGAGCAGAAATAAATGAAAGAGAGGCCAGAAAAACAATAGGAAAGACCAACATAACTGAAAGCTGGTTTTTTGAAAAGATAAACAAATTAATGAACTTATAGCTAGAATAACTAAGAAAAAGAGAGAATATTCAAGTAAATCAGAAATGAAAGAGGAGACATTACAGGGTGATGTCAGCAACATGGTGGAGTAAGTTGTTCCCACTGTCTCTCACCCTCTGAATTACAACTAAACAGACAATCATTGACCAACTGACATGCACACAGCACAACAGGACACCTGAGAGAGCCATGCAGCTATACATCTGAAGGTGGAGGGACTGGTTACCTGGGAAGCAGTGGAGATAGGTGAGAGCTTCCCTACCCCTCTCTGGCAGCAGTGAGCCAGGTCACAGATCCTCACACAGCAGCTGGTACTACTCAAAGAGGAAGCAGGGACAGCCCAGCTTGAGCATGAACACTATCCAGGCCTATGGGAGAGCCCACCATGCTGCAGTGGCCCCACCAGTGGGAATGTGCCTTGGAGTGACCATAAGAGGAGGCAGTAGTAGCACTGTGCATGGGCACAAATGCTGTCCTGGCCTGTGGGAGTGCCCACTGTGCCACCGTGGCCCTGCCAGTGGTACCACATGCCCTGATGTGACTGTAAGAGGAGGTGGTGGAAGCCCTGCATGTGTGCATGAAAGCTATCATGGTCTGCCAGAGTGCTCACTGTGCCACCATGACTGCAACAACTGGCCCCAGCTCGGACCCCATGAAGAAGCCCCACCCACCAAGCACAGTGGCTAGTGTGACTATAAGCAGAGGCAGCGGCAGCTTGGCACATGCACAAATGCTATCCTCGCCTGCAGGAGTGCCCACAGTACCTGCACAACTTCCAGCAAACTGGGTGGGATCAGAAACACAGCTTCTGCTTCCCCCCAGCAGTAGCAGGTGGGATCTGTGAACTGATCCTACCATAGATGCACCAGCAAAGGACTAGTTCATCGAACACCATGAAAAACTACAGTTAACACTTCAGAACAGAAGGAAAATGACAAGTCTCCAGAAACCAAACCTGAAGTCACAGAAATTTACAATCTAAAAGACAGAGAATTCAAAATAATTGTCATAAAGAAACTCAATGAGTTACAAGAAAACTCAGAAAGACAGTTCAATGAGCTCAGGAATAAAATTAATGAGCAGAGGGAGTACTTCATCAAAGAGATAGAAACTATTTTAAGAAACCCAGAAATTCTGGATATGAAGAATGGAATTAATGAGATAAAAAAATAATCTAGAATCTTTAAAAAATAGAGCTGACATGATGGAGGATAGAATTAGTGATTTAGACAATAGAAATACTTCAGGTGGAGGAGGAGATAGAACTAAGATTTTTTTTTTAAGTAAAGGAATTCTTTGAGAAATATGACTCAATTAGGAAAAGCAAAATAAGGATTATAGGTATTCCAGAGGGAGAAGGGAAAGAGAAAGGAACAGAGAGCTTGTTCAAAGAAATAATAGCTGAGAACTTCCCAAACCTGGACTTACAAATACATGAAGCCAACAGAGCTCCTAATTACATCAATACAAAAAGACCTTCTCCAAGGCATGTGATAGTAAAACTGGCAAAAGTCAACAAAAAAGAAAAATATTAAGCGCAGCAAGGCAGAAGAAAATAACCTGTAAGGAACCCCTATCAGGCTTTCAGCAGATTTCTTAGCAGAAACCTTACAGGCTAGAAGAGAATGGAATGACATATTCAAAATACTCAAAGACAAAAATCTTCCAGCCAGGAATACTCTATCTAGGAAAACTATCCTTCAGATACAATGGAGAAATAAAAGCTTTCCTAGATAAAAAAGTTGAGGGAGTTCATTGCCACTAGAACTCCCTTACAAGAAATGATCAAGAAGGCCCTCATCCCTGACACAAAAAGTCAAAGGTCTACAAAGATTTGAGCAAGGAGATAAATAGACAAAATAAAAAAAACTGCAGCTCTCTTTCAGAATAGGGTAGCAAATACTTAATTATAACTTAAAAGATAAAGGGAAAGAAAGCATCAAAAGTAACTGTAAACACTTCAACTTAGTCACAAATGCACAACACAAAACAGAATAATTTGTTACAATAACTCAGAAGGGAGGAGGAAAGGAATGGAACATGTTTAGGCTAATGGAGATAAGATGCTATCAGAAAATGAACTATCTCATCTACGAGATATTTTACACAAACCTCATGGTAACCACTAAAGAAAAAATCAGACCAGAGCCACAATTTATAAAAAAAGAGAAAACCACCAAAATGAAATGGCAGTCAGAAATACAAAGGAAGAGAAATGATGGAAATATAGAACAACCAGAAAACAAGAGAGAAAATGGCAGTATTATGCCTTCAAAAGTCAACAATCACTCTAAATGTAAATGGATTGAATTCTCCAATCAAAAGACACAGAGTAGCTGGATGGATTGAAAAACAAGACCCAACAATATTCTCCCTCCAGGAAACACATCTCAGCTCTAAAGATAAACATAGCCTCAGAGTGAAGGGATGGAAGACAATGCCCTGAGCAAATGGCAAACAAAAGAAAGCAGGTGTTGCCATACTTATATCAGACAAAGCAGACAGCAAGATAAAAAAGACAGTGAGAGACAAAGAGAGGCAATATACAATGATAAAAGGGACATTCCACCAAGAGGACATAACACTTATGAATATATATGCACCCAAAACAGGACCAACAAAGTATATAAAGCAACTACTACCTAAAGAGAGAAAATAACAGCAACACAATAATAGTAGGGGACCTCAACTCCCCACCTACATCAATGGATAGAACATCCAGACAGAAAGTCAACAAGAAAACAGCAGATTTCAATGAAAAACTAGATCAGATAATAGATCTTATAGGACTTAATAGATATATATAGAATATTCCATCCAAAAGCAGCAGAATACACATTCTTCTTAAGTGCACATGGAACATTCTCAAGGATAGACCACATGCTGGGAAACAAGGCAAGCCTCAATAAATTTAAGAAGATCAAAATCATATCAAGCATCTTTTCTGACCACCATGCTATGAAACTAGAAATAAACTACAAGAAAAAAACTGGGAAAGTCACAAATATGTGGAGACTAAACAACATGCTACTGAACAACCATTGGCTCAATGAAGAAATCAAAGGAGAAACCAAAAAATACTTTGAGACAAATAAAAATGAAAATACAACATACCAACTCCTATGGGATGCAGCAAAAGCAGTTATAAGAGGGAAATTCACAGCACTACAGGCCCACTCAACAAAAAGAAAATCTCAAACAAAATAACCTTAAACTACACCCAATAGAACTAGAGAAACAAGAACATACAAAGCCCAAAGTCAGCAGAAGGAGGGAAATAATAAAAGTTAGAGCAGAAATAAATGAAATAGAGATTAAAAAAACAGTAGAAAGGATCAATGAAACTAAGAGGTGGTTCTTTGAGAAGATGAAAAAAATTGACAAACCCTTAGCCACACTCACCAAGAAAAAAAGAGAGAAGCCTCAAATAAATAAAATTAGAAATGAAATAGGAGAAATGACAATGGATACCACAGAAATACAAAGGATTATAAGAGAATACTATGAAAAACTATATGCCAAAAAATTGGATAATCTAGAAGAAATGGATAAATTCTTAGACCCATACAATCTCCCAAAACTGAATCAAGAAGAAATAGAGAATCTGAATAGACCAATCACAAGTAAAGAGATTGAAATAGTAATCAAAAACCTCCCCAAAAACAAAAGTCCAGGACCAGATGACTTCTCTGGAGAATTCTACCAAACATTCAAAGAAGATTTAATACCTATCTGTCAAACTATTCCAAAAATTTGAGGAAGATGGAATGTTTCCTAACTCATTCTATGAGTCCAACATTACGCTAATACCAAAACCAGGTGAGGACAACACAAAGAAGTAAAATTACAGGCCAATATTGCTGATGAACATAGATGCAAAAATCCTCAACAAAATATTGGCAAACTGAATACAGCAATATATTAAAAGGATCATACACCACGATCAAGTGGGATTTATACCAGGGATGCAGGGATGGTTCAACATCCACAAATCAATCAATGTGGTACACCACATTAACACAATGAGGAATAAAAATTGCATGATCATCTCAATAGATGAAGAGAAAGCATTTAACAAGATCCAACATCCATTTATGATTTAAAAACTCTGAATAAAATGGGTATAGAAGGAAAGTACCTCGACATAATAAAGGCCATATATGACAAACCCACAGCCAACATCCTACTCAATGGTGAAAAACTGAAAGCCATCCCTCTGAGAACAGGAACAAGACAAGGGTGCCCACACTCGCCACTCTTATTCAACATAGTACTGGAGGTTTTGGCCAGAGCAATTAGGCAAGAAAAAGAATAAAAGGTATCCACATTGGAAAGAAAGAAGTGAAACTCTCTTTGTGGGATGACATGATTCTTTATACAGAAAACCCTACAGAATCCATTAGAAAATTATTAGAAATAATCAAAAACTAGAGCAAAGTACAAAATCAACTCACAAAAATCAGTTGCATTTCTATACATTAACAATGAACTAGCAGAAAGATAAATCAAGAATACAATCTCATTTACAATCACAACAAAAAGAATAAAATATCTAGGAATGAATTTAACCGAAGAGGTGAAAGACCTATATACTGAAAACTATAAGACATTATTGAAATAAACTGGAGAAGACATAAAGGAATGGAAAGACATTCCATGATCATGGATTGGAAGAACAAACATAGTTAAAATATCTGTATTACCTAAAGCAATCTACAGATTCAATGCAATCCTAATCAGAATTCCAATGACATTCTTCACAGAAATAGAACAAAGAATCCTAAAATTTGTATAGAACAACAAAAGATGCTGAATAGCTAAAGCAATCCTGAGAAAAAGAACAAAGCCAGAGACATCACAATCCCTGACTTCAAAATATACTACAAAGCTATAGTAATCAAGACAGCATGGTAGTGGCACAAAAGCAGACACACAGATCACTGGAACAGAACTGAAAGCCCAGAAATAAAACCACTCATCTATGGACAGCTAATCTTTGACAAAGGAGCCAAGAACATACAATGGAGAAAGGAAAGTCTCTTCAATAAATGGTGTTGGGAAAACTGGACAGCCACATGCAAAAGAATGAAAGCAGAACATTATCTTATACCATACACAAAAATTAACTCAAAAGGGATTAAAGACTTGAATGTAAAACCTAAAACCATAAAACTCCTAGAAGAAAATATAGGCAGTACACTCTTTGACATCGGTCTTAGCAGCATCTTTTTGAATACCATATCTACTCAGGCAAGGGAAACAAAAGAAAAAATAAACAAATGAGACTACATCAGACTAAAAAGCTTCTGTAAGGCAAAGGAAACCATGAACAAAATGAAAAGACAACTCACCGATTGGGAGAAAATATTTGCAAATCATATATCCAATAAGGGGTTAATTTCCAAAATATATAAAGAACTCATACAACTCAACAACAAAAAAACAAACAACCCAATCAAAAAATGGGCAGATGATATGAACAGACATTTCTCCAAAGAAGATATACAGATGGCCAGACACATGAAAAGATGTTTAACATCACTAATTATTAGGGAAATAAAAACCACAACTCCAATGAGATTTCACTGTACACCTGTCAGAATGGCTATAATTACCAAGACAAAAATAACAAATGTTGATGAGGATGGGGAGAAAAGGGAACCCTCATACACTGCTGGTGGGAAAGCAAACTGGTGCAGCCTCAAGGGGAAAGGGTATGGAGATTTCTCAAAAATTAAAAAATAGAAATACCATACCATTATCCCACTACTGGGTATTTATCCAAAGAACTTGAAATCAACAATTCAAAGAGATTTATGCACCCCTATGTTCATTGCACCATTATTCACACTAGCCAAGATGTACAAGCAACCCAAGTGCCCATCAACTGATGAAAGGATAAAGAAGATGTGGTATATAGATACAATGGAATACTACTCACCCATAAAAAATGACAAAATTGTCCCATTTGCAACAACATAGATGGACCTTGAGGGTATTATGTTAAGCGGAATATGCCAGACAGAGAAATACAAATACCATATGATTTCACTTGTGTGGAAGATAAACACATGGATAAAGAGAATAGATTAGTGGTTACCAGAGAGGAAGGGGGCTGAGGGGTGGGCAAAAGGGGTAAAGGGATGGATAAAAATTAGACTATTGGTGGTGAGCATGATGCAGTTTATACAGAAACTGATAAACAATAATGTATGCCTGAAATTACACAATATTATAAGTCATTTTGACCTCAATAAAATAATTGGGAAAAAAAGAGGAGACATTACAACTGATACCACCAAAATACAAAGGATCATCAAAGACTACTATAAATAATTATATGCCAAAAAATTGGATAACCAAGAAGCAATGGATAAATTCCTAGAAGCATACAATCTTCCAAGACTGAATCATGAAGAAAAAGAAATTTTGAACAGACCAATATCCAGTAACGATATTGAATCAGTAATAAAAACCTCCAAAAAAAGAAAAGCCCAGAACCACATGGTTTCACTATCAAACATTTAAAGAAGAATTAACACTAATCATTTTCAAATTCTTCCAAACAACTGAAGAGGAAGAAATACTCCCAAAATCATTTTACAAGGCCAACATTATCCTGATACCAAAGCTGGAAAAGGTCACTACAAGAAAAGGAAAGTACAGGACAATATTCCTGATCAATATAGATGCAAAAATTCTCAACAAAATACTAGCAAACCAAATTCAACAGCACATTAAAAGGATCATACACTTTGATCAAGTAGGAGACATTCCTGGGATGCAAGGATAGCTCAACATACAAGAACCAATAACTATGATACACTACATTAATAGAATGAAAGATAAAAATTACATGATCATTCCAATAGATGCAGAAAAGTGACAAAATTTAACATCCTTTCATGATAAAAAAATTTCAACAAACTGAAAGTACAGCAGGAATGTACCTCAACATAATAAAGACTATATATGACAAACCCACAGCTAACATCATACTCAACAGTGAAAACTGAAAGTTTTTCCTCTGTGACCAGGAACAAGACAAGGGTGCCCACTCTTGCCACTTTTATTCAACATAGTAGTGCTGGAAGTCCTAGCCAGAGCAAGTAGGCAGGAAAAGGATTAAAAAGGCATCCAAATCAGAAAGGAAGAAGTAAAATTCTCCTTTTGCAGATGATACGATTTTATGTGTAGAAAATCCTGAAGACTCCTCCAAAAAACTATTAGAACTAATAAAGAATTCAATAAAATTACAGGATACAAAATCAACATACAAAAATCCATTGTATTTCTATACACTAACAATGAATTATCTGAAAAAGAAATAAAAAGACAATCTCATTTGCAACAGCGTCAAAAATAATAAAATCACTAGGAATAAATTTAACTAAAGAGGGGAGAGACCTGTACAATGAAAATTAAAAGACGTTGAGGAAAGAAATTGAAGAAAACAAATTAATGGAAAGATATCCCATGTTAATGGATCAGAAAAATTAATATTGTTAAAATGTCCATACTACTCAAAGCCATCTATATATTCAATGCAATCCCTATCAAAATTCCAATGGCACAATTCACAGAAATAGAATAAACAATTCTAAAGTTCATATGGAACCACAAAAAACCTTGAATAGCCAAAGTAATCTTGAGAAAGAACAAAGTTGGAAGCATCACTATTCCTGATTTCAAACTTTATTACAAAGTTATAGTAATCAAAATAGTACGGAATGGCATTAAAACACATAGACCAATGGAACAGAATTGAAAGCCCAGAAATAAACTCTTGCATATGCAGTCAACTAATATTTGACAAGGGAGCCAAGATACTCAAAGCGGAAAGGATATTTCTTCAATAAATGATGTTGGGAAAAGTGGACAGCCACATGCAAAAGAATAAAACTGGACTGCTATTTTACACACACAAAAATGAAACTCAAAATGGATTAAACGTAAGACTTGAAACTATAAAACGACTAGAAGAAAAATAGAGGAAAAACAATTACAACAACAATTGGTCTCCTTAACAACAATTGGTCTTAGCAATGATGTTTTGGTTATGATACCAACAGCACAAGCAACAAAATCAAAAATAAATGTGGGACAACATCAGACCGAAAAAGCTTATGCATAGCATAGAAACAATCAGCAAAATGAAAAGTAACCTACTGAATGGGAGAAAATGCTTGCAAACCATCTATTTGATAAGGGGTTAAAATCCAAAATACGTAAGGAACTTATACAACTCAATAGTAAAATAATAATAATAGTAATACAATCAGATTAAAAAATAGGCAGAGGAACTGAATAGGCAGTTTTCCAAAGAAGACATCCAAATGGCCAACAGGTACATGAAAAGATGCTCAACATCACAATCATCAGGGAAATACAAATCAGAACCACAATGAGACATCATCTCACACCTATTGAAATGGCTATTACAAAAAAGACAACAGATAGCAAGTGTTGGTAAGTATGTGGAGAAAAGGGAATCCTTGTACACTGTTAGTTGGGATGTAAATTGGTACAACCACTATGAAAACACAGTATGCAGTTTCCTCAAGAAGCTAAAAATAGAAGTGCCATATGATCCAGTAATCCTACTCTTAGACTGAAGAAAATGAAAGAAAGAAAATGAAAACACTATCTCAAAGAGATGTTTGCACTCCCACGTACACTGCAGCATTATTCACAATAAGCAAGATCTGGAAATAACCCCAAGTGCCCACTGACAGATGAGTGGATAAAGAAAAGGTGTTTTACACACAAATATATGTGTGAGTGTATATATATGTATATATATATACACTCACACATATACATACATATATGCTATGGAATATTATTCAACCACAAAAAGAAGGAAATCCTGCCTTTTGTGACTACATGAATAGATCTTCCTTGAGGGCATTATGCTAAGTGAAATAAGTCATACAGAGAAAGACAAATAATGCATGCTCTCACTTATATGTAGACTCTAAAAAAGCTTAACTCATAAAAATAGAGAGTAGAATGGTGGTTGTCAAGGGCTGAGTGGTAGGGGAAATGAGGACACATTTATCAATAGGTACAAACTCCCAGCTATAAGATGAATAAGTTCTAGAGGTCTAATGTACAGCATGGTGACTATAATTAACCATATTGTATTATATACTTGAAAGTTGTTGAAGAGAGTGAATCTTAAATGTTATCACAACCAAAATATAATGGTAATTAGTAAGGCGATGGAGGTGTTAACTTACTTTATCATGGTAATCATTTTGCAATATATACATATTAAATCTCATGTTGTATAACTTAAACTTACATATGTTATATGTCAACAATATCTCAGTAAAGCTGAAAAAAAGAAAACAAAATGAATCAATAAATAGAAAAAATATAAAATGTATTGACCTAATCCTAAAGAGGACAATATTTCATTTTAAAAAGGAATTTGGTAGTATTGTGATTGATCCTGGACTCTTATAACCCAAATAGTCTATAAACTTCAGAATGCTGTCCCTTTAGTTTGATCATAGTGCACTGAACAGTGTCATTACAGGTTAATGTGGGTGAGAATGACAAAGACAGATGCACAACAGGTCTGTGACAGACAGATCATAAGTTGGCCCTCATAATCCCTGACTCCTTGTGTAAAACCTTCCTCTTAAATGTGGACAAAACTTGTGACTTGCTTCTTGCCAACAGTGTAGGCAAAGGTGACTGGATGTACATGATTACATTACATAAGATCATAATATCTGTCTTCAAGGATACTCTCTCTTGTGAAGAAGCAACTGCCATATTATGAGCTGCCTAGGAAGAAGGCCAAGTGGCAAGGAGCTGAGGACAGCCTCAAGTTGACAGCCAGCAAGAAACTAGCTCAGTCCAACAACCCAGAAGGAACTGAGTGCTGCCTACAACCACACGAACAAGAAAGTGAATCCTTCTCCAGTCAAGCTTCAGATGAGACCACAACCTCAGCTGACATTTTTATTGCAAAAAACTCAGCTAAGCCACTCATGGACCCCTGACCCACATGGGGTTGAAGGACTGTTAGACTAATGTTACTGCAGGGAGTAAACTGGAAAGATAAGAATTGGCAGTAAGAATGAGAGATTAACACTGAGGTAATGGTGAGACTGAGAAAATGTTACTGACAAAGCCTGGGGTATGACTAAGCGGTGGATGGCTAAGGTAGAATGAGAGCAGTCATTGGAGTATACGAGGGTATGTGAAGGCTCATCTCTGAAGATACTGAAATAACCAAGAATGATGATTGTGGTAGTACAAGGAGAATGGCAGTTGGCCAGGAGCTGATGTCTTTAAGGAATAAGGAGATATAACCCAGGAGTCTGTAGAAAAGACTACAAGAGAGATAATGGGATTATGGGCATTATAAAACAGAGAGATAATGGGCATTACAGTCTGGTGCATGAAATTCAAAGCTGGAGAACTTTAGTGAACAGGGAGGGAAAATGGGAGAATGGCCTAGAAGCAGAAATGATGATCAAGGAGGTTACCTCCCCCATCTCCAGGCCCAGTGATGTGAGGTGGGGAGGGAGAGAAGAGAGCCACCAGTTAAGAAGACTGTGGGAGTATGAGAGATCTCAGGGAAGTGCCATATTTCTCTGACATAGAACTCCCTTGGAGCCAGATTCCAGAATATGAGAATTTCTTTTTGGTAAAGAGAATATCTTAGTATTTTGCCTAAGATTGCAAAACTTGAATTTTTTGTTTTAAAGAAGAAAACAACCAACTGAAAAAAAATGATGATTTCTACACATTTATGAAGCCTACTAGCATGGACCTATGGATCTGATTTAACCTCTATTTGTGGTATCAATCTTTGTCAGCAGTCATTTCTAAAAGCAGATTGCCCTGAATCCAAATTAGAATTATAATAAACATTTCCCAAAATGTTCCCTTTCTCCTTAGGGCCAGTTTTAGGAAAAGTTTTCTTGTTAATTATTAGAATAAGTATGGCAAAATCAGAGTCCCCAGAGATGTTGGACAAGGTTGTAACAACAGAAATCATTTGACATGTACCATTTGGGTAATCAGAAGATTTCAAAATGCCAGCTTACACATTTATAATATGACTCAGAATTAACATCTTGACAATCATGGATAAGTGTGTGCTAAATAGAACATTAAACAATTGACCAAACAAATCCTAAGTGTCAATTGCAAGAAAAACAAATATATCTACTATTACATAGGACTTTTTTATGCATACTTAAATTGTATACTCAATGTTACTAGAAAGTAAATATTCACTGTAGTCTTCATTTGTAAAAGTGAAAAACTAAGAACAACCTAACTGTTCATCAATAAAGAAATAGCTAAATCAGGAAAGATGCATACTATAACATGTAATACAGTCATAGAAAGAATGAGATAAATTTCTACTAGTGTTTCTCAAACTAATCTGATACAATAGTCACCCGCATCAGAATCATTGGGGTTGTGTTAAACAGATTCCTAAGCCTCATCCCAGACCTACTGAATTCATGGGAGTTACAGTTTTAATTAGAACCTCAGCTGATTCTCACCCATAAAAGTTTAAAAATAGCTATTATATGTTCCAATAGGGAAAGCTCTCTTAAGTAAAATTGTTAGAAGAAAAATCAAGATACAGAATAATATGTATAACAGAAGCCTGTGTTTATACAAATAACACTGTAAAATTGTGTGTATGTTTGTATCTACATACATAAGTGTGTGTATGTTTGTGTATATTAACATGTGTATGTTTAAGTATATTTACGAATATAAATAAATGATATGGAAAAGTCTGGAAAGCAATACAGCAAATGTTAATAGTGGTTACTACTTAAGAAAGTAAGTAGATTGATGGTGTTGGGAAAGGGAACAAAAAGAGACTTTACCTTTTATTCAATATAATTTACTGTTTAAATGATGTATAATGAGCATGTATTCATGCATTAATTTAATCATTTTAAAAGAAGAAAGAAATTCACATGACTAGAAGCTAAAATATAATTGCAGACCAAGGAGAAATGTAGAAGATCAGTGTTTTGCCATAATAAAACAAACACGACAAATTCTAAAGCAAATCACACTGCTAATACCAATTTTTTAACAAATGCACATCAAGCTCTGCTGGCCATCAAAGATCTGGTCTCTCAGATCTCCTATTATGGCACCAATGGCTGTGCTCTGACTCCACCACCACATGAGCACCGACACCTCATCTCCCAAGGACTGCTCCCAGCTAAAGCTTCAGTGCAGCCAGGTTACTAACGCAGGCCCATTTCTGTGAGATGTGACACTGCATGGCTCACTTGGGCTTGAAGACTGACCATAAACTTTGCCAAAACTTTCTTAGAACTGCACTCCAGTCTAAGATTCTTCTTACTCAAACTTCCTGCCTTCCATCTGCCCTTTGTAGGCATCAGAGCTGCATTGTGATCTGAGAGCTATCCCACCTCCGCTGGCTCTTTCCCCAATTTCCATCACCGGTGTTTCTCCCCAATAAATCACTTGCACTTCTAATCTCTTCTTGGCGTCTGCTTCTTAGAGAGCCCAAATTAATACACTATCTGAGTCAAAAGCCTGAACTCTTAGTAAACACATTGTACTACCTGCCAAGTAAAATCTGTACTTTTACAGAACACTTCCCTACTTTTTAGAAAAGATATATCTCCCAAGAGAACAAGTCCTTCCTATGACTATCTGCCCCCAAACTAGCCCATTACCTCCTCTCTGATGACTTGTCTCTGATGACTTGTCTGAACACTGACACTTGACCTTCCAACCCTGAGTGAAGATTTGCCCAGAACTTCAAGAAGACCAGCCCAGATATCCCTCCCTTCACTTCCTCAGTCAAAATTTATTAAGTGTCTACTATGTGGAAATTACTGTTCTAGGCCCTGAGTAAGCAGTGCGGACAAGGTTTCTGCTCGAATGTAGCTTATAATCTAGAGGGGAAAAACAGACATTAAACAACTATACACTAACATATCACTAAAAATTGCAAAAAGCCCCATGAAGGAAAAAAACAGAGTGCCATGGAAGAGTATAAAAAGAAAAAGTAATTTTAAGAATGAATGGTGAAAGCCTGCTGAGGAGGTGATGTTTAAGCTGAGACTAAAGGGAGAAAATGAGTCTGTCATGTGAAGGTTTGGGAAAGAGCAGTTCCAGTGGAGGGACAGCACAAGAAGGCCTGGAGCAAAGAAGAGCTTCGAGATGGAGCCATCACAAGGGAGAGGCTTGAATAGTTAACTGTGGTTGGTGAGGCAGCGAGGGTCAGATCATTCGGGGCCTTGGGGGCCGTGTTAAGGAGTTAAGATTCTACAAAGACATTGAAACGTGTTAAGTGAGGACTGAGGAGGAGGAATAATAATAAGAGAGGCTACGAAGGATATAATCCAATTTTTGGTCTTAAATTACCACTCTGGCAGCCTTTTAGAAACTGGCTTAGAGGAGCACACAGCAACAAGAGAATGGGGTAGACCACCAATGGTGGGGACAAAGGTGAAGGTCGAAGGGGTCAAACCAGAGCAGAATCTAACACATCAGGAAATTGTGCAGTGGGGAGACACACCCTCAGGACCCCTCAGAGAACTCACCCACATGTGGGACACCCTAAGAGAGCCAGCATTTGGATACTTGCCATGCAGTTGGAAGATATTAATAACCAGTAATGGAAATAGAGAGCAGCAACCATCCAAGAGAGGACTGCAGCCACAGCCAGCTAAGTAAGGAGAATGTTTCTTTTTCCCTCCTCTTCCTCTCCACTTGAACACACTGGGTACTTCTGGACTAGAGCCTAGAAAAGGCAGGAGAGAAGGTATACGGCCATGGTTCTCAAATGGTGATCCCTAGAGAGTAACTGCAGCCTCACCTGGGAACTTACCGGAAACACATATTCTCAAGTCCTTCCACAGACCTACTGAATCAGAAACTCTGAGGCTAGGGCCCAGCGATTTGTGTATTTAATAAGCGTCCCAGGTGATTCTGATACATGCTAAGTTTGAGAACCACCAGTGTAGAGCTTGGCTGAATATAGAAATTTTAATCTGTACTGAAATGAGCTTTAATAACTATAAGTGATCTGAAAGTTATGGGATCTGCCTGACATGTTACTAATGGATAGGAAAGGGAGATTGGAAAGAACACAGTTGAAAGCAGTGGCTCGAGAAAAAGAAAACAATTTCATATTTTACCCCAATGATTGATGAATTACATATTTCTTCCTTTAGGTGCATTGGCAAGAATTGCATTTAGGAGTCTATATTTGCAAATACCTATCATTTGAACAAGAGTGGGATAACATTTTCACTTTATATTCAATATGAAATCTGATCAACACCAGCATTTTGTTGATAAGCTATGCAGATATCTGCCAATCAAAATCATGTACTCAGAATAGCATGGTCTTCAAATATGAGAAAGCAGAGGTTACCTGCACTACCCAATTCTGTACCTCTTCACAACTCCCCACACGACATCACAACAGATTCCATTGAAATACTATAAGCAGTTTACCTTAAAGAGATAGGGATAGATACAATGAGCATCTGATCAATTATTTATACACGCTATTTCTTTACTTCTAAATTTATTGCTTTAATTGCATCTACTAATAGTTACTGAGTGCCCAGCATGTTCCAGGTGCTGCTAGGTGATACAATACTTTATGTAAATTTGTTTCTAGAACTGTCAACTGAATGTATTTCTTTTATATTTGTCAAAATGCTTTGTCTACAATGGATCATAAAGAACCACAAGTCATGAATCGTATGTTTGTTTACCCTCTGAATATCAAATCCAGCATAGATGGCAAGTTTCTTGATAAAAATTATAGGAACTATTTTAAATACTTACCCAAAAACCTGATTACAATTATTCCTGATACACCTGCTATGTATATTCTCTGAGCGCAGAAGGGGGAAGAAGCTGTCCCATGCTCACTCTTTAATTCCGCCTCAAAACTGCTGAAACCTAACTGCAGTCTTTGCATGTTTCAGGTGATGTTAACAATATTCTCTTTACAGTAAAAATTAAAAGATACCAGGTCCAGTGCTAAGCACTTTATACATTTTATCTTATTTAATCGTCATAGCAAATCTTCCAGATGGTTATGATTATATCCACTTCACAAATGGGAAAACCAAGGGTCAGAGAGATTAAGTAAACTGCCAAGGTCATACCAAGAGGCAAATCCAAGATTAGAATGCAGAACTGTCTTACCCCAGCAACCAAGCTCTTAAAGAATATAGGATACTGCCTGAGAGGTCCCTTCGAATGCATGATTTAGAGGAATAAGGAGACACAGGCCACCATCACGCCTCAGGAGGGTGCACGATATACCTATCATGAGGGGGAACCTGTGCTATTTCAAGAGCTACTGAGGGTGAGCAGGAAGGTGTCAGCTGAGACAGTGAAACTGCCACATTTCTTCCCTTGGCCACATAAACTTGCAAAGAAATCTCCCACTAAAGGTTTATGATTGCCCAGCCTCCAACCTGCTGGTGGCTGAAAAAGATATCTTGCTCCCAGAGGACTCTACCAGTCTTAGTTAGATCAACTTATTGAGGAGGTAATTTTTGAAAAATACAAGACTCACAAAATATAACAACAGGTGGAAAAAATCAATTCTTGGGTGATCTTAAGCAGGTTTAGCAAAGCTGTAGAGGCACAGAGACAGAAGAGTATGAAAAAAATACACTGAGAACGTCTTAAAAATAAATATAATACAAACCAAAAAAGACAGTATTTAGGTTTTGTAACCTAAATTCTTAGGAAGATGGATGAATAATGATATACTAAAAATAACCCAAATAAGAACCCCAAAACACAGCTGCATGATTCCAAGTTCCTTGAGCTATAGAAAAAGAACTGTAGTTAGACAGCATTGAGTCTTTTTTATTTGAATTTACTTTTTGAAAAGATGTGTTGCCACAGACATGAAACTATCATATTCTACCTACACTCAGCTCCATTTCCTAATGAGAATCAAGTGTATTTGCTTCTACCTGTATGTTGCAACAATGACATCCAGTGGCTAGTTTATTAAAGTGCACTTTCAGGAAAACTGGACAGCATCCTTTAGAAAGTAATGAAAGTTTCTGTACTTAATATTTCCAAAAGTCACCTCTAGTATACACCTTCATAACAGTATAAAAAGGATGTAGTGAAGAACTGGGCTCTTCAAACGATTCAAATTGCATTCTGTTTGTTTATGATGAATATTTGTATGAAGCTAGAGAAATTAAGCACATCAACTCAGCTGGAAATAAAGCCATGTCTAGTAGGCAGTTACCGAAGTCATCATTTAAGTTGAAACATTTAGACTAACAACTCACTTTTATACTACTGTTTAAGCTCATTTATTGAGGCAGAGGAAAATGTTTGACAAATCATTTCTTTTTTTTTTGCTTCTTTCTTCAACCTAGTGTTTCTACTATATATGTATATGTGGTTCTAAACTTCAGATTTTACACAGTAAATCTGTGTAAATAATGTTTCTCCCTAAGATGAAGAAACAGACATTTATTGGACTGCTTTAGTGATAAAGAACGCCGTTTAATTAATTAATTAATACAGTTGGCACTCTGGAAGGATCTACTCCATTGTTTCTTGCATTGCACAGATTGTTAGTTGATAGGTACACATATTCACTACAGGGAGAGATTTCACTACACAATAGGTTTTTTAGTGTGAAGAGCTAACATTCAAACCTGCAAGAACCATGCTTATACGTTGGCCCAACTGCTAAACGTGGGTATGTGTATGATGTTGTAGAAGGCTGTGTCACTGTCCTAGCCCAGTTCTAAAGCATTACTATAAAAGTGGTGCTAAATCAGATAAGTGTGGTCCCATTTAGGAGTGTCTCATTTCAGTCATATGCACATGGAACATAATCATCACTGATGGCATCTTGCCAACATTAATTAAATCAGGATTTTACAGAATATCTGATATTGTGCTACTTGATGAGAGTGAGAGGATGAATAAAGGGACAGACTACAAAAAAATAACCCTGTCTTGGACTAATGTATGTAATCCAGTGTCAGCTGTCTCCATGTTCTCTGTTCTTCTGAGATCACTCTTTTTTGTTTACAAATTGGCCCCAACCCCCATGCCATATAGGTGAAGAAATACATTCTCCCTCATATTCTTTCCCCTACCCATACTTACACACGACCCTTGTCAGGCTTAAATTTATCTTATTCATCTCTCGCTATCATGTCCTGCCTCTACTGGATTCTCTCTAGTTCTCTGCACCTGCAGCTCTTCTTCACTCCCACTCCAGCTAGACTACAAGAGAAGCTTCTTAGAAGCAGGAGCCCCTTCTACAAGTCCTGCTCCCTCCTCTGTCCCCCGTGCCTAAAATAGCACTTGGTGCATAGCAGTCACACTATCCTCTCACTTTCTCACTCAAGCAATTCAGCCATGCTTTTATCTATTCTCTCCTTCCAGACCATGCCCTGAGCTCCATCTTTTCACACCCAAGTGGCTCCTTAAAGTGATTTACTGAAACAAGAGATGACTCTTCCTATAATTATGACACCAGAATGTGCTCCCTATTCCTTATATATGATGTGTTTAAGACACATCTAGATATAGTGGACTATCTACTAGAAATTAAATTTTACTTCTTCAACAGAAGAAGCTGAGACATGCTCTGTACAGTAAAAAAAAGGAAGTCACCCTGAAGCAGATTTGAAACACTCATTTTAGAAAACAGGCCTCTCCATCTCTGCACAATAATTGGAGATCTCAGCTCGGTAGCAGCAGAAGGCACAAAAGCCGGGGGGCGCTTGGGAAGGAATCAGTGGTGTGCTGGTAAAGTTTAACAACCAGGTCTCTGCGTTTGGATATAAATGTTGGTTGATCTTTTCATTTCTATTAATGAGTAAGACAAAAATGAAACAACAGAGATGCATGGTGAAAATTCACTCATTTATCAATGAAGTGAGCAACTCTTTTGCTAAATAAGTAATAGTTTTCAAACACTAAATGAACATTTACTCCATTTCGTGTGCTACTCTCAATGCAAAGACTTTAAACATAATACCCTCTTCAGTTTAATCTGCATTATTAGCATTTTCTCCATCACTTTCTTTAGTCTAGACAAGTGGTCATCAAATTATAGCCTGCAGGTGATGTAAACAATGTTTTATTGGAACACAGCCATGCTCATTATTCAAGCATTTTCCATGGCTGAGTCAGGCAGTTGGGACAGAGACTGCACGGTCTGCAAAGCCTGAAATATTTAGTATCTGGCCCTTTACAGAAAAAGTTTGCCAACCCATTCTGTATTCTCAATTTCTGGCACCTTCTCTCCTTGACCTTAGGCATCCACATGTCCCTCTGGCTGATCAAATCTCCTGCTGCTCCCAGTGACAACAACCAACCCCCTCCATTGCTTCTCTGACTTCCTTTTTACCCATAAAATGTTCATTTTCATCTATTTTAACTAAAAGTTGAGAAAATAGATTATATAAGTATTTTACAGTAAGTTTTGACTGTCTATTAGATTCAATCCTTCTACTTTTAAAAGAGGAGCTTGTAACTTGTTACAGAACTCTTATTGGAATAACATCTGAAGAACATGAATATGTTTGCAGGACCACCAGCTATTTTCCTGTCTTCTCAGATTCTATTACAGACTCTCCAGAGAAGAAGAATAGAGTAGACAGCCAGCCAGAACCACTCACACTTCTGGGACTCATTTCTGAAAGGTAGCCACTGTCCATTAATTCTCTGTGAAAAGGATAAGAGACTAGGTCTGGTCTTAAGTAGTATTTTAAATTAAATTTGGATTATTTATCTCAGTACTTCCTTTTCTGAGGCCTTCTCTTACCTCCAGGTATATTCCTCTAGTTTATGGGTAAAGATTTGGTAGGAATATTTAGATAGTGTACATTTTGTATTTATATCTTTTTATAAAATAAAGTTATCAAATCTTCAATAAATGTGCCTTCTCTCAAACTTCCATACCTTAAGAGTTCCATTTAGAGGTTTATGTGTGTGCTTTTTCTTACTCATAATTATTTACATTTTGTAAAAGGACCTTCCTTATTTTAGATCATTTTAAAAATACAAATAACAGAAAGAAAACTGAGAGACATGAAATGTAAGGACTATACCTGTAGTCTTTTCTCCACACAGACACATGCACAAAGGGGCGTGTGTTTGTGTAAAATATTCATTATTTTAGATACTGCTGCTTTCAGTTAACTATATATAGTGAAGATCTTTCAATGTCATTGAATACTCTTCTACAATATCATTTGTATTGGCTATTTAGTGTTTGATTGTATAGCTAGACCCTGATGAATTTAACAAATAGCTTTGTATATGGTATTTCAAATTTAAAACTATTATTTGCAACACTGAAATAAATACACTAGGCATCCATCCAGTAACTATTTTCTTAAGGTAAATCCCTTTCTGAGTTAAGAACTAGATATCTTTTGATACAAATTATTAAATTGCCCTCCCAAAATGTGGTATATGGTATTGTGATAATAGTAATGATCTCTGAAGTGGAATTATAGGTTGTTTAAATTTCCTTTTTATTATTTATCAGTTTTTCTGTGTTTTCTATGACAAACCAATTGAGATACCCAGGGTATTCAGGAGCATTTTTCTAAACAGATGGAAACATAGATACAAAAATAAATATACCAAATTATATATTTATGGGTCCATATCTTTTTCAGTTATTAAACTATAAAACCAAATTTTTAACTATAAAGAATCCTTTCTTGGTATTCAGTCATTTGAAAACAAATGGTTTATGCTGTATAAATGCTTAAAGATACTGGAATTATATAGCAGAATCTGTTGTCTTTAACATGTACATTAGTGTCTTTCTCTAAAATATAAATGAGATCATTTTCCTTTCCAATAATAAAAACAATTTTATGAATATACTCAAGCGTTTCATCACTTATTTTATTATCAGCAGTAACAACTTCTGCCATCTTCCTAATGACAATTTTCATTATAGAGATAAGAAAAGGCATTACATTTAGAAACTCAGCATCATAACACCCCAGTGAATATTTCCATCACTTCCTCCCATTTTCCTGTTCAATGTTAATTAACTCTTTCCCTATAAATATGCTATGTTTCATTTAGCGATAATGTTTAATCAACTGCCTACATCATTTCACTTTCAGGAACCATTTAGGTATGTATTAGGGGAACACAAATATTAAAGCTGTAAACATATTTCTTAATAAATTTACAGTAACACTTCATTGATTTAAAGTCCTTTCATACAAAAAAAGTGCAGCAATATAAAGACCCTTACATTCTATTAAAGTAACCTGTAAAAGTAATTGCACCCAGAAAGAGGTTTTCTGAGCACAGTTTGAAGAGGAAGGTAAAGAAGATCACCTTGAGTGGGCTTGGGGATTTCGCTGCAGTTCCCCAAGTTACACAGAATGGTGGTTTGATAGTTCCAGTTTGACAATTTTCAGTAAATATCCATACCTTTCCTTCCACAGAAAATTCAAAGCAACATAACTGATTTTCCTACTTAGTGGTAGTTTCTAGCCTCAACCTACCTTTAGACCTGTCTCACCATTCTTATTTTTCAGATCAGTGTGGTATGGATGTCACACAATGGGCATCAGAATGATTCTTCAAGGATTTCCTATGTTAGGAAACTGAAATTCATAAGAATGGGGTTGTGAAGGATGAGTGTGATCCATGTGTTATTCATTTAACCAATAATTACCAAATCATTACTAAGTGCCAGGCGCTAGGCTAAATAATGCTCCTCCTGTTCTTGGTAGATTGTAATTCCTAGATTACTTTATTTGCTCCAACATTACTATTATCTTTTAAATATCCACTTGAACAATCCTTTGAATAACCTGGCTTCTCAGTTCCTTAATTTGGTTTTGCCAAAGCAGATCTTGAAATAAGTACTTGGCTGCAAGTAGTTTATTTGAAAGATGATCTCCAGACGTAGAGTAAGGGAGCAGGAAATGTGAGATGGGGTGTATGCTATTGTATTCATTGCCAGAATATACTGTAGCCATTGACTCCCTCTGAAGACCCACTGAGGAGTCATGTTGAAGGGAGCTGCCCTTCCAAAGGAAGGGAAGCTGGGGCATCTATCCATCGACTCCTGTTCCCAACTGGTTTAGATTTGTCACCAGAAGTGTGAACTCCTCCACACTTCTAGACTGCCTTGCCTGCATTCAAGGGACTCTCAAGCCTTCAGAGAAAGCCCTGAGGCAGAAAAGTAAGGACAAAGTAGGCGCTCAAGGTGGGAGGGCAAAAGCAAGTACAGGAACTGTTCACCACAGTTGCTGATGAAATCAGGGGTGGACCAAAGGCACGTGACCCAGGGCATGAAAACCTCCAGCTGCAACTTCTTGTTTTCCAGTGATCTTGTTCTCTACCTATTTCAGATATTCACTCTCATAGTCAAACTCTAACCTTGTCGTTACCCCTTCCCAACTTGCAATTTCAAGAAATCCCTTCATCAACCATTTCTTCCCATCTTTCAGACTTATTCTCTCTAGTACCCTAACTTAAACAATTCTTACCCCCTATTGGATCCTACAATCCATTAATCCTACCACCTCTCCACTGGCCACTGCTCCTCTAGTGTCCTCACTTCCTTTCACAGCTTAAATACACAGTCCATCTTTATAACCATTCCCTTGCACATATTCTCTACTCTCTTGCCTTTCTCTCACCTTCTCATTCTCTTGTAGCAAAACTCTAATACTGGATAAGTTCATCTCTCCATCTCCTCTGTGCTTGCATCCTTATAACTGAATGAATTTGGAGAAAAAGACACTACCATGCTGATGGTCTCACTTCACAGTGATAGTCACTCTAAATAAATGAGTTCTTTTTTTTGTGAGGAAGACCAGCCCTGAGCTAACATCTGTTGCCAATCCTCTTCTTTTTGCTGAGGAAGACTGGCCCTGGGCTAACATCTGTGCCCATCTTCCTCTACTTTATATGAGATGCAGCCACAGCATGGCTTGACAAGTGGTGCTCCTGTCCATGCCCGGGATCCGGACCTGCGAAATCCCAGCCGCCAAAGTGGAGTGCGTGAACTTAACTGCTACGCCACCTGGCTGGCCCCCAAATAAATGAGTTCTTAATGCTTCCCAACAATCAAACCATATTTCCCTAGTTCGTTCACACTCCCACCCTATAGGACTGTTTCATAGCTTCGATTCTCACTTCAATCCTCCAACTTCTCTTCTATTTTCATTCTCAGCTAATAATCTTGCTTCCCATATCTCTGAGAAAATAGAAGTAAAAACAGAAGTACAATAGTCCCCACTTATCTGCAACTTCACTTTCTGCAGTTTTAGTTACCTGTGGTCAACCATGGCTCAAAAATATTAAATGGAAAATTCCAGAAATACAGGCATACCTTGTTTTATTGCACTTTGCTTTATTGTGCTTCACAGATATTGTGTTTTTTACAAACTGAAGGTTTGTAGCAATGCTGTGTCAAGCTAATCTATCAGTACCATTTTTCCAACAGCATTTGCTCACTTCATGTCTCTGTGTCACATGTTGGTAACTCTTACAATATTTCAAATTTTCATTATTATTATATCTGTTACAGTGATCTGTGCTCAGTGATCTTTGATGTTACTATTGTAATTGTTTTGGGGAGCCATGAACCAACCCCATGTAAGATAGCAAACTTAATTGATAAGTGCTGCGTGTGTGGTGACTGCTCCACCAACCTGCTGTTCCCCCATCTCTCGCCCTCTCCTTGGGTCTCTCTATTCCCTGAGACAAAGCAATATTGAAATTAGGCCAATTAATAAACTTACAATGGCCTCTAAGTGTTCAAGTGAAAGGAAGAGTTGCAGGTCTTTCACTTTAAATCAAAAGTTAGAAATGTTGAAGCTTGGCAAGGAAGGTATGTCAAAAACTGAGATAGGCCAAAAGCTAGGCCTCTTGCTCTAAATAGTGAGCCAAGTTGTGAATGCAAAGGAAAAGTTCTTGAAGGAAATTAAAAGTGCTCCTCCAGTGAACACACGAATGACAAGAAAGCAAAACAGCCTATTGCTGATACGGAGGAAGTTTTAGTGGTCTGGAGAGAAGATCAAGCCAGCCACAACACTCTCTTAAGTCAAAGCCTAATCCAGAGCAAGCCTCTAACTCTCTTCAATTCTCTGAAGGCTGAGAGGTGAGGAAGCTGCAGAAGAAAAGTTTGGAGCTGGCAGAAGTTGGTTCATGAGGTTTAAGGAAAGAAGCATCTCCATAACATAGAAGTGCAAGGTGAAGCAGCAAGTGCTGATGTAGAAGCTACAGGAAGTTATCTAGAAGATCTAGCTAAGATCATTAGTGAAGGTGGCTACACCAAACAGATTTTTGATGTAGACAAGACAGTCTTATTTTGGAAGAAGATGCCATCTAGGACTTTCATAGCTAAAGAGGAGAAGACAAAGCCTGGCTTCAAAGCTTCAAAGGATAGGCTGACTCTCTTGCTAGGGGCTAATGCAGCTGATGAATTTAAGTTGAAGCCAGTGCTCATTGACCATTCTGAAAATCCTAGGGCTCTTAAGAATTATGCTGAATCTACTCTGCCTGTCCTCTATAAATGGAACAACAAAGCCTGGATGACAACTCATCTGTTTACAACATGGGTTACTGAATAGTTTAAGCCCACAGTTGAGACTTACTGCTCAGAAAAAAAGATTCCTTTCAAAATATGACTGCTCATTGACAATCATCTGGTTACCCAAGAGCTCTGATGGAGACGTACGAGATTAATATTGTTTTCGTGCCTACTAACACAACATCCTTTTTGCAGCCCATGGATCAAGGAATAATTTTGACTTTCAAGACTTATTATTTAAGAAATACATTTCATAAGGCCTTAGCTGCTATAGATAGTGATTCCTCTGATGGATCTGGGCAAAGGATATTGAAAACCTTCTGGAAAGGATTCACCATTCTAGATGCCATTAAGAACATCTGTGGTTCATGGGAAGAGGTCAAAACATCAACAGTAACAGGAGTTTGGAAGAAACCGATTCCAACCCTCATGGATGACTTTGAGGGGTTCAAGACTTCAGTGGAGGAAGTAACTGCAGATGTGGTGGAAACAGCAAGAGAGCTAGAATTAGAAGAGGAGCCTGAAGATGTGACTGAATTGCTGCAATTTCATGGTAAAACTTTGATGGATGACGAGTTGCTTCTTATGGATGAGCAAAGAAAGTGGCTTCTTGAGATGGAATCCACTCCTGATGAAGATGCTGTGAAGACTGTTGAAATGACAACAAAGAATTTAGAATATTACATAAACTTAGTTGATAAAGCAGCAGCAGAGTTTGAGAGGATTGACTCCAATTTTGAAAAAAATTCTACTGTGAGTAAAATGCTATCAAACAGCATTCCATGCTACAGAGAAATTGTTTGTGAAAGGAAAAGCCAATCAATGTGTGAAACTTCATTGTTGTCTTATTTTAAGAAATTGCCACAGCCATGCCAACCTTCAGCAATGACCACCCTGATCAGTCAGCAGCCATCAACATCGAAGCAAGACCCTCTACCAGCAGAAAGATTATGACTCTCTGAAGGCTCAGATGATGGTTAGAATTTTTTAGCAATAAAGTCTTTTTAAATTGTAGTATGTACATTTTTTTAGACACGTGCTATTGCCCACTTAATAGACTACATTATAGTGTAAACATAACTTTTATATGCACCAGAAAACCAAAAAATTTGTGTGACTTATTTTATTGTGATATTTGCTTTATTCTGGTGGTCTGGAACCGAACTTACAATATCTCTGAGGTGTACCTGTAAACAATTTATAAGTCTTAAATTGCACACCATTCTGAGTAGCATGATGAAATCTCACACCATCCTGCTCCATCCCAACCAGGAGGTGAGTCATCCCTTTGTCCAGTGTATCCACGCTGTATAGGCCTGTCAGTCACTTAGTAGCCCTCTTGGTTATCAGGTCAATAACCAATACTGCGGTCACCAATATCACAGTGCTTGTATTCAAGTTACTTTATTTTACTTATAATGGCCCCAAAGAGGAAGAGTAGTGATGCTGGCAATTCAGATCTGCCAAAGAGAAGCCATAAAGCGCCTCCTTTAAGTGAAAAGCTGAAAAGTTCTTGACTTAATAAGGAAAGAAAAAAATCAATTGCTGAGGTTGCTAAGATCTATAGTAACTTTTATTACAGTATATTGTTACAATTGTTCTATCTTATTATTAGTTATTGTTATTAATCTCTTACTGTGCCTAATTTATCAATTAAAATTTTTCATAGGTATGTAGGTATGGAAAAAACATAGTATATATTCAGTTCAGTACTATCCACAGTTTCAGGCATTTACTAGGGGTCATAGAACATAACCTCCATGGATGGGGGGGACTACTGTAACTTGTTTTGAATTCCTACAAGCTCCCTCCACAACATCTACCTACCTCATTGTATATGTGCCCATACATTCGAAATTCTTCTCTGGTTAATACAGATGAACTGTCTATACTCCTATCCAAGGTCAATGCTTCAGCTTGTCTACTAGATCCCATTAATGTTTTCTTGCTCAAGGACATTGATCCAGCAAATATTCCCTCTCTCCTGTATCATAAGCATTTCTCTCTCTGCTGAATCTTTCCCATAAGCAAAAAAATATGCTAACATTGCTACCATTTTAAATAATAATAATAATAACCCCCCTCATTACCTTACTACATCTCCAGCCTACACTTCATTATGCTCCTTCCCTTTACAAGAAAACTAATTTGAAATTGTCTTTATTCAATGTCTCTAATTTATCTGCACCCATTCTCTTTTAAATCAACTGAAAGCAGTCCCAGTCAAACTGCTGTTGTCAAGGGAAAATATGAATTCCCTTCATATTTGATTGCTAAATTCAACAGAAAATATTCATTCCTCATATTTTTGACACATCAACAGTATGTAGCACAGATTATCATTCACTCCTTCTTGAAGTATCTTTATCACTCGGCTTCCAGGACACTGCGCACAGCCACTCACTGGCTGTTCCTGCTGCTTCCGATTCATCTCCCTGGTTTCTCAACACCGGGAGTGCCTCAGTGCTCAGTCTTTGGACTTCACAAATATCATCTAGTCTCACAGCTTTAAATATCATATTCATACTCATGAGTCACAAATTTATATCTCTATCCCAGACCTCTCCTCTGAATTTTTTAATTAGCTGTATTGAAGTATAATTTACATTTAATAAAATTCACCATTTTGAAGTATACAATTTGAGTTTTGACAAATGAATAGCCATGTAAACACCACCAAAGTCAACATATGAAACATTTCCATCATCCAAAAAATTCTCTCCTGCCCCTTTGTAGTCAATCCTTTTTCCCTGCCCTCAGCCTCTGGCAACCACCAATCTGCTTTATGTCATTATGGTTTTGTCTTTTCTAGAACTTCATGTCAATGGAATCATACATTATGTGGCATTTTAAGAATGGCCTTTTCACTTAGCATAACGCTTTTGAGACTCATCCACATTATTGCATCTACCAGTAGTTCTTTCCTTTTTATTGCTGTGTAGAATTCCGTGCATGGATACACAACAATTTGTTTATCGATTCCCAGTTGAGGGTCAGTTGAATTCTTTCTGATTTTTTTCTATTATAAATAAAGCTACTATAAATATTCATAGGTGGACATTTCATTGTGGTTTTAATTTGCATTGCCTTACTAACTAATGATACTGAACATCTTGCATATGCTTATTTTGTATTCATATAAGTTATTTGGTAAAATGTCTTCAAATCTTTCACTCATTTTTGTTATTAGATGTTTATTTTCTTATTATTGAGTTGTAAGAGTATTTTTAATATTACAGATATAAGTTCTTCATTAGATATAAGTTTTGCCAATAATCACTTCCCATCTGTCGCTTGCCTTTTCCTTTTCTTAACAGTTTATTTTAAAGAGCAACATTTTTAATTTTGATTAATTTTTTTCCACCATCTTTTTTTTAACATATGTTTTATGCATTTTGTGTCCTATCTAAGAAGTATTTGCCTAAACCAAGATTACAAAGATATTTGCCTATGTTTTCTTCTGTAAGTTTTATAGTTTTATCACTTACATTTAGGTATACAATCTATTGAAAGCTAAATTTTTATAGGTTGTGTGGTAAGGTTCAAGATTCTTGTGGCTATCCAGTTGTTCCAACACCATTTATTGCAAAGACTATCATTTCCTCATTGAATCACCTTGAAACCTTTGTCAAAAAATAAATTGACTACACGTGTATGTGTCTATTTTGGAACTGTTAATTTATTTCCATTTTTCTCTATGTCTATCCTTATACCAATACCATGCTATTTGTTACTGCAGCTTTAGAGTAAGACTAGAAATCAGAGAGCATAAGTTCTTCACTTTTGCTGTTTTACAAAAATTGCTTTGGCTACTTTAGGACTTTCAATTTGCATATAGATTGTTGACTCACCTTGTCAATTTTTACCAAAGGAAAAAAAAAGCCGTTGCAATTTTTAATAGAGATTGCATTGAATCTATAGATCAATTTGGAAAGATTTGAAATTTTAACAATAATTAGCCTTTCAATCTGTAAACATGGAATATGTCTCCATTTATTGAGGTTTTTAATTTCTTTTAGTAAATTTTGTATTTTTGAGTGTACAAATTCTGCACATATTTTATGAAATTTATTCTAAATATTTCATATTTGAATACTATTAAAAGTTTCTAAATGCCTTAAAAAGGTACTATTATATTATTTCAAATTCCAATTGTTGGTTATGAGTATATAGAAATACAATTAATTTTGAATATTGACCTTGTACCCTGCAACCTTGCTAAATTTATGTATTAGTTCCAGTAGCTTTTTTTCCCAGTACCTTCTTTGTAAATTCCTTAGTTGTTGCTGTTTTTTAATGTAGATGATCATGTCATCTACAAATAAAAACTGTTTCCTTTCCAATCTCAATGTCTTTTCTTTCTTTTTCCTGCCATATTGCACTAAGAACCACAATAAAACAGAAAAGAAGTGATGAGAGTGAAAATTCGTGCCTTATTCTCAACCTTAAGGGGAAAGTATTCGGTATGATATTAGCTGTAAGGTTTTTTTGTAGATGCCTTTTATCAGATTGAGGGAATTCTCTTTTGTTATAGTTTGCAGAGTTTTTATCATGAATAGGTGTTGAATTTTGTGGAAATGCTTTTCTACATCTATTGTGATGATTTTAAGTTTTGTCTTTTTTATTCTGTTAACTGCTGAATTATATTTATTTATTCATGAATGCTAAACCAAGCTTGAATTCCTGAAATAAACTCTAATTGGTCAAGATGTATTATCCTTTTTTATATATGGTTGGATTAGATTTGCTGATGTTTTGCTCAAGGAATTTTTCAGTGGTGCTCTTCAGTTTACAATATGTCACTTTAACTTACCACGACTGTGTTAATCAGCTTCCAAGATGCTCCCCAATAATCCCTACATCCTAATATTCAAGCCCTAATGTAGTTTACTCCCACACTGAGTAGGACTGCCCTGTGTAAACAATAGTCCCTGTAAAACTGACAGTGTGTGACTTCTTAGGTTCAGTCAAAAATATATCACAGCTTCCAACTTGTTCTTTTTTTGCAACGCTCACTCTGAGGAAAGCCAGCTTCCAGGCCCTGAGGACACTCAATAACCTTATGGAGAGTTAACATGGAGAGGAACTGAGGCCTCTGGCCAAGATCCAGCACCAATTTTCCAGTGACATGACTGAGCCATCTTGGAAGCAAATTCTCCAGTCCCAGTAAAGTGTTCAGATGACACAACCCCTTTCAGCATCTTGACTGCAACCTCATGAGAGACCCTGAGCCAGAGCCACCCAGCTAAGTCCCTCCTGAAGCACATACAGTGTGTGAAACAATAAATGTTGACTGCTGTTTTAAACTGATAACTTTGGGGGTACTATCTTATTCAGCAATAGACAACTAACACAACAGTCTGCCTTCAGATGATAAATCATTTCATATATACTATAAGGAACTTTCAACACTGTACTTCTATTTCACCTCCTGTCCTTTGCAGTATTTTTTGTCATACACTTTACTTCTAGATATGTTATAATACATTATTTCTATTTTGTTTCAAGCAGTCAATTATCTTTCAAAGAGATTTAAAAACTAAGAAAATAAAGTATTTTATATTTACTATTTCTGACAATTTCCCTTATATTTACCAGTTCAACAATTTCCCTTCCTTAATGGACGTCCAAATTTCCATCTGGTATCATTTTCCTTCTGCCTGAATAACTTCCTCTAACATTTCTTATGGTGTAGGTCTGCTGACACTGAATTATATCTGCTTTTGTTTGTCTAAAAAAGTATTTATTTCACCTTCATTTTTGAAAAATCAAAAAGCTGGGTATAGAATTCTAGATTGATGATTTATTTTTCTTTCAACACTGAGGATTGTCTTCTGCTTTGCATGGTTTCTGACAAAAAGTTTCAGAGAGAATGCATCTTTTTTCCCTCTGGCTGCTATAAGAATTTTCTCTTTATCACTGGTTTTCTAAAATTTGATTATAATGTGTTTTGGCCTGGCTTTCTTTATGTTTTTCCTTCTTGGGATTTGTTGAGTTTCTTGGATCTGTGAATTCATAGTTTTCATCAGATTTGGACCAAAATTTGGCCATTATCCTTTAACTATTTTCTACTCTCTTCCCAACTTGCTTTTAGGATTTCTATCCTAAATATGTAAGACTTCCTGACATTGTATCTCAGGTCATGAATGCTCTCTCTACTTTTCTTTCAGTCTATTTTTCTCTCTGTTCTTCATTTTTGATAGTTGCTATTGCTCTGTCCTTTTCTTCTGCAGTGTCTAATCAGCTGTTGATCCCATCCAGTCTATTCTTCATTTTGGATATTGTATTTTTTATCTCTTGAAGTTTGATTTGGGTCTTTTTTATATTATGTATTTTTCTCTTAATCACATTCATGTTTCCCTCTACCTTATTAACATGAAGCATATTTATGATCAACAATTTTAGTTATTCTATCACCTGTAATTTCTGGTTCTTTTTCTATTGATTGACATTTTTCTTCTGATTATGGGTCATGTTTCTTTTTCTTTTGAATCCCTGATAATTTTTTTATTAGATATTGGACATGTAGACCTTACATAATTGGATGGTAGATTTTTTTGTGTTCCTTTTCATAGTGTTGGCTTTTCTTCTGGCACACAGAGAAGTTGCTTAGAATCAGTCTAAGCCTTTTGAGGCTTATTTTTAAACTTTGGGAAACCCAGAGCGTCCTTTAGTCTAGGCTAATTTAGCCTCACTACTAGGGTACCCTTCAGAGGACTCTATCCAATGCCCACATAATGCAAGGTCTTTCCTCTCTGACAGGTGGGAACACAAATTCATACCAGCCTCATGTGAGCTTCAGATATTATTTGGCTTATTGCCTTCCAGTGGTTCTTCCCCCTGCCTGGGGTAGTTTCCTCTCTTACATGCACATATCAATACTCAGACAAAGGCTGCAAGTCTCTGGCTCACTCTCTCTCTCTCCCCATCTCTCTCTCTCTCCCTCCCTCTCTCTCTCTCTGTCTCTCTTTCTGTCTGTCTGTCTCTGTCTTACTCTGCCCCAAAGATTCTAGTCAACTTAGCCTCCCTGCGCTCCTATCTCTGTTTTCACCACTCACCTAGACCACTGGGCTTTGCTTGAATTTTTCCTCCATCCACTGAAGCCTGAAGACTATGTCCAGATGGCAAGTCAAAATAGAGCAATAATAAAGTTCATTTTGTTTGTTTTCCTTCTCTCAGGGTTCCCCATGCCTGTTATCCAATGCCTGGAAAACACTGTTTTGTCCAATTTTCTAGGTGTTTAAGGTGGAAAAGTAAATCTAGTCCTTGTTTTCCATCATGACCAGAAGCAGAAGTGTTCTCCTAAACTATTTATGTATCCAACTGCCTACTGGACACCTCTATTTGCAACTATAATGGGTATATCAAACTTAACACGTACAAAGTTTAACTCTGATCTCCTCTGCATGCCCCACATCAAGTAAACTTGTCTCTCTTTCAATAGTCTCTATGTTTTCAAAAATATACACAGAATCTAATCCTACCATAACCATCCTATTTCATTCTAGTTCACCATCACTTTTGCCTGGATATTGCAATGGCCCCTGCATTAATCAGGATTCACTGCAATAATCCTGCATAAAAAATATCTTCCCAAATCTCAGTGGCTTTCAACACAATTTACTTTTTGTTCATAGATCTACAAGTCTGCTGTGGCTTTGCTATGCTTCACTGAGTTCAGCTGAGTCATGTTGGCTTGGCTCTAGGCTGCCAGTCAGGTTCAGGTCTGCTCTACATTTCTCATTCTGGCACCCAAGCTAAAGGAGCACTGGCTACTTGGGATATTCTTTTGACAAAAACACAAGGGGACTGAAAAGAAACCAGTTGCATCTTTTAAAGTCTTACCTCTGTACTGGCACACAGTCACTTTTCACCCACATTCCATTGGCTAAAGCAAGTTAAATGGCCAATTCCAGCGTTAGTGGGTGGGGAAAATTTACTCTGCCTAATGGAGAGGAGGACAGGAGGGTGAGTACTTACTGAGTAATAATCCACCCCAGCCCCCTAATTGGTGTTCCTGTTCTTTCACTTGCCCTTTTCAGTCTGTTCTCAACATAGCACTCAGAATGATCCTTTTAAAACATGCCAGGAGCCTCCTTTACTAAAAACCCATCATAGCTACCCATTTCATTCAGACTCCCTACAAGGGCCTAGAACTCCTTAATCAATCCAGCACCCAGTCACCTCTCTGATTTCACTTTCTATTAATGCCTCCTCAGTCTCTCAGTCCCAGTAACAAAGGCCTCCCGGCTAACCTGTAAATTCCTTTCTCGGGGTCTTTGCGCTTACAGTGCCCTCTATCTGAAACATTCCCCCAGATGTCTCTTGCCCCTTTCAGATCTTGGCTCAAAAGTAACTTTCTTAGTGAGTCTTCCCAGAGTGCCCTATTTATCATTTCAAACCCTTCAATACTCCCTAGACATCTTCTCCATAGCACTTATTATACTTTATTTTGTTAACTGTCTGTCCCCTCCCACTAAAATGTGAACTCCAGGGGGGTAGCTAATTTTTATATGTTTTATTCACATCTAAATCCCCTGGAATAATGCCTTGTAAATAATAGGCACTCAATAAATATTTATGCAATGAATTAACAATAAGCTAGCACAAACAAAGATGCTCCACCATCATAAATAAATTCTCTCAACATAGAGAGCCAGTCACCCTATGAGGACAAGTCTGATTTTCACTCTACATCTATCCTTTGAATCCCAGAGACCACATCTAGATTGATGAAGAAGTTCAGGAATCCCAGGGGACCATTCAAAAAAAATCTTAAGAAGTTTTTAATTAGTAAGGAAGAATATGAGGAACTGACTGAAAATTTAAAACTTGCCCAAACAGGCATTATACAATCTAGGAACCTCTAGAAAAAGTACATGTTAGGACATTTGATTTGATTTGATCAATTAGAGGAGGTGGTCAAATATATGCATTCATATATATTGAATTACAGATTCAATTTGATGTAAATCAATATATAGGATATAATTTAGTTTTTTTCAATTTTAGTATGCATCTCTCATATATGTAAGAAATGGCAGAGATGTATATTAAAATTGAAGAAAACTCTGCCCCGTGGTCTCTGAAGGAAATCTACAGAAAGTAAACTGTGAGGACCAATGAAATAACATATGTGAAAGTACATTGTGAAGTTTAAAAGAAATTAAGTTAAAAAGAAACGTAAAATTGTACATTTTTATTATGATACTAAAAGTAAGTCAGGGAGCTGGGTTTACCATGGTGTCTGTGCTTTCAGGACAATAAGAGCTTTGGTGCTGCTGAGAGGACACATGGACTACTTTAGCTTCCCCCACAGTCGAGGGCACCAGCAGTGATGGAGACATGGAGTATGGGAGGGAAGAGAAGGTAGCTAAATTATATAACTAATTAGGGGAAGGAAAATTCTGGTTTCAAAGTCTATACCACATCTCTGAGTAATGGTTCTCCAACTTTAGTGGACAAAGGAATCACTAGTTCTTGCTACAAAGCCAGATTCCCTCTCCACCTTCTGAGATTCTGATTGTGTAAGTGCAGGCTGGGTCCAGGGATCTGCATTTAACAAGCACCACAGGCAGTTCTGATGCTGTGGTAGGAGAATGGAGCTTTGGAAAGCACTGCTCCAAGCTAAAGTCGCTCTCTCTGATCATCCTGTTTTCCAGCTTCATTTTAGGTGCTTTTTAAATAATGGCCAGAAGGTGGCATGCATAACACCTAATTCCAAAAATATATAACCAAATATGCTCCTATGAATTAGAGTTATATTATCCAACATATGTGCCTTTAGTTTCCAATGGAAACAGCACACAAAGACAAATGAAACTTTGAGAAAATGAACCGGAGAAAGGCCACATACCCCATAGCTACCATCACTACCCCCACCATAACCACATGAGATAACACACAGGTTCTGAGAAATCTCTTTCATTATGAAATTTTAGGATGTGAAATCATTGGTTTACAGATTATGCTGGAATTCTTTTTTTTCAGATGTTTGTCGTTTGCTTGTTTTAAAATATCTGTAGCCTACTAAGTTTTCCCTTTAAGAATGGCAGAGACAGGAGACTCTCTAAACTCTCAAGGCATTTTAATCCATCAGTTCACATGATATAATCTTTATTAAGCTCCTCCCCTCATAGCAGATAAGCCTCAAGTTCAAGGCTGTGAAGAAGTGATTATTCAATCATCAGAGAACCTTCTCCTAAGTGAGAGGAGGGGAATAAGTCCAAGACAGACAGAAGGGCAGCAGCCTGGGAAGACTAAAACAAAGAGACGTTCCCAAATTGCTCTTTCCTTCCTGGTACTCCTGCGAAGTGAGGATGGGTTCTGTGTGCTCTGAAGAGCAAGCCACATTTAGTGAGCAGTTATTTGTATCTCATTGTATTGTAATTCTCTGCTGTTATCCCTGAACCTCTGGTAAACGTCATTAGGGACTGCAGAATGGTCTCAGCTGTGCTGTGGTAAATTCAAGAAGGGTTGTGTGCCCTTAGCTAGGCCTGGGTGCCAAAGATGGCAATGTTGACATCTTCCCAGGGGACAAGGGTGGTGGTGGCAACAGTGATCAGTGAGATCCTCAAGGGGCTGAGGACAGAAACCCTGGGCAGCAGGTCTAGTCATCCCTTCCCCCACAGAACCTTACTCCATTGTCAACCATGGAGAATCAAAGTATTAGTAAGAAAGCTCATAGGTTGCCTCTTAATGATCATCATAGTTCTGTTTCTTTACAAAATTTCTTAGGTTGATGCAAACTCTGCATTTTTAACACCCTCTGTGTTTTCCATGGAATCATATTTTTGAACATTTCTCCTTTCAAAAAGAACAGAGCATTTCCCTAATTATTCAAAACTATAACCTTTCAGTTGCTTGACTGAATAAAGCCTGGATTGCCTGAATCATGGCCTGAATTCTATCATTTACTCACTAGTAGGGATGTGGCTGGAGAATAATAATAAGCATTCACATTGTGCTTCCTAATTACAAAGCAGCATAGCTAAAGAACTTCACTTCATTTTTCATGAATAGAGGGCTCAAAATAGAAGCCAAAAATAATATAAAAAACAGTGATGAAAACATGTTGTACCAGGAAAGTAAATTCTCATAAAAGATGGCAACCTACAATTTAATGGGCTCAGTTACTCTAATCTTTTCATCTCCAAATATCCTCATTATTAAAAGCCATTATATGAAGGTACATATATGAATCAGGCAAAGTGATTCACAAAGGTATCCAGAGAATTTTGGACTCCTACCAGCTTCAAGTCTGTAGCATTACCAGATCACGGGAGGCCTTATGTAGAAAAGGAACTAGGCGGAAGTCTACATATTATTTTCTGAACTTGATTGTTAAGACTAAACTGGTTATACATGTCCGGCTTCTCCAATTAGTCAGACATTCAAATAAAGACTACAGAAATATATATTTGTTTATGTACACTTGTACAGGGCTATAACAACAGGTACCCTTTACTAAAAACAATTTCAAAATATTCATAACCCCCCATTAAAACAGCCTCAAAAATTTAACACGTTCTACTCTCCTTTGTGTCTAAGTGATCATCTTAGATTGTAGTTTATACTACATGACATTAAGTCTTTGAAGCCACCAAGGTAGCCTTTAGTTCTCTGCTCTGATATTCCAAATTAATGACATTTAATTATGAAATTCTGGACGTGGAAAAGTCACAGGTTTCTGAATGTCCTTTAAGATAGTGACTCTCAAACTTTATTGCGTATATGAATCACCTGGGGATCTCCCGATTCACTAAGAATGGGTGGGGCTTGAGATCCTGCAGATCTAACAAGCTTCCAGGTGATGCCAGTGCTGCTAGCCCATGCACCACAGTTACAATGGCACAAAATAGAAGATCTGGGGAGTCTTAGGAGACACAGTGGTCTAAATAAATTGCTCTCCCTGGTATTCTCAATGAGGACCTATTGCATGTAGCACTGGACACATTCAACCAAAACACAAGTAATTAGAGAGCTCGTCTTTGTAAACATACATACATATATAATTTCCACTAACTACCAAAAAGAAGTAAGACAATATTTATTTTACTGTTTGAGATATCTTTCAGGTAATATTTATATAAGTAGGAAAAAACTTACTAAAGAGGAGTTACCAGAATGAAGGAAAAGAGTAAAAGTCATACAAGAAATTAGTTGGGGGCCAGCCCAGTGGCGCAGCGGTTTAGTTCGCGCTTGGCAGCCCGGGGTTCGCTGGTTCGGATCCCGGTCGCCCGCCGACGCACTGCTTGACAGCCACGCTGTGGCGGCGTCCCACATAAAGTGGAGGAAGATGGGCACGATGTTAGCCCAGGGCCGGTCTTCCTCACACACACACACACACAAAGAAATTAGTTGGAATAAGAAGCTAAAGACAAAAATGTAAGTTTCAAAGATGGGAGGTGGCATGGTCGGATGGGAGCAGGAGGAGAAAATAAGTAACAAAATGAAGGCAGAATTGGCAGGAGAGTTTTGGGGAAGGGAAGAGGAAGTATTCTGAGTCCACTCCCAAGCACTCCGAGTAAGCAAACCAGTCATGCTGGGAAAGTCAAGCTGCATTTGGCTCCTATTGTTCCCTGCCTCTACCTCTGCTCAGTTCTGAGAAGCTGAAGATGTACATTTAGTCCTTGATGTGTGGCTGCAATTGTAAAACTAGCTAAATATTAATCCGTCCTCCAGCCTAGTGTTTGTGGAGAACCTCCCATTCTAGTCGTCATTAGTCCCCACTATAAGGAAACACCTTCTCGTATGTCATTCCAATTCCTTACAGTAATTCCTTAATTTTTCTAAAGGAAAATTGTGTTTTCCTCTCACAGAAAAGAGATCACAGAATATACGGTATAAGAAACATGACGCGAGGCCTTCTCAGAGAGCTTTAAGATATCCCTACTTTGCAAAAGAAGAACCAGCTGAGAAACCCACGGAAAGTGGTTTTCCTGGAAGAGACAATACAGATGTGAACTTTAAAGGACGTTAGCATTTATTAATCTTTCTATTTGTGGTACCTTATATGGTGTCTGGTTAGTAGTGGGTATCAGGAAAAGACTCAACACTTTTTAAGGTCTAGGGTCACAGTAGATGCAAGAAAATAAAAATGTTGGACTTTTTCTCATCCTGAGATTAGAAAGAAAAATGAAAGTTAAGGAAAATAGCACTATTTTACAACTAAATAGCAGATCTATTTAGTGAGGATACCTAAAGGGTGTGCACGTTCTTTTATCTTTTTCTACTTTATTTTTCCATGTTTATACCCAGCAAATATTTTAAATGGTTAAATATGCATATGATGTATGTTTTATATTCAGAGAAAAATATATTGATATTGATTGGGTAATTATTGATATTAAAAAATGTTAACAACAGTTATCTTGTTGGAGAGGAAAGAGTGATCCTTCAAGAACTGGGGAAGCCTTATAACTTATTACGTTATCCACATCTGTTGAATTTTTATGCACAAATGTGACTTTATTAGAAGGAAACCTCCATTCCTTTGCCTTATGTTTGCTTAAAGGGACTATACTAACATTTCTTGAGTCTCTCCCTCCCTTATAGTCTCTTTCCAAGGAATTACCTGATAACTGAATTAAGACAAGAAACTGAGACAGCTCATAGACCCTTTCTCAATCTTTTCAGAGCCAGTCTGTCAACCGGAGGCATGCATTTGTTTATTGTCTCTACTGCCTGTGACACCCCCTTCACCTCCCACCCCCCCCACACACCAATGTCCACAAACACAAGAAAATGAAACCACACAGGAGAGCCAGGACTTTGTCTCTTTTCTTCACTCTGTGTCTCCAGCACCTAGAACAATGCTGGCATAAGCTGAGTGCTCATTTTGAATAAGTTAATAAATTCCCTCTGCCATCTACCATGTGGTGGGGGACCTACCCCCTATAGAGAGCCTGGCAATTGTCCAGCTGTTCAGGGGACTGAGCCCATTGATCTAATTGAGAGGTGAAGTTGACAAGTCCACTGTGCTGCACTCACAGGCCCTATGCTCAATCATTGCTCTCAGCCCTATAACTGGCATTTGATCTCTATCTGCTTACTACTGTGTTCATCTCTCACTTGGGTCCAAGTTCAAGAGAAGAACACATTATTTATTGGGTATCCTCAAATACCCAACATTTTTATCATTAAAACTTTTAATTTTAAATGGACTTATTTTATTAGAGAGCTATATTACTTTTTAAAAGCAATGATAACTAGATCATGTGCTTCTGCTACTCTCCAACATGCATGAGTAAAGAACATGTGTCCCCTAACCAAATATACTATTAAATGCACTGTGGAAAAGGGGCACCGTGAGGGGTGAGGGCACTGCAGCCTTCTCACTACCTCTCCAGGCTCTAAACAGGAAGAGTGTCCCCCACGACCACACAACTTGGGCTCTGACTTTTAGCTCCTTTCCTTTTAGAGTATCTGTGGTCCAATAAAATGTCCCTGCCCTGAGAAGACAGGTGTGAGAGTGTTCTGTGTTTGGCAGAAAGGAACCCTGAGCTCCCCCTAAAAGGCCAACAAACTTCTGCTTTATCTTTCTTCTCACAAAGCCGATGGCCATTCAGCATATTTCAGAGGATCAGAGACCTCCACATGAATCCTTGTGAGGTCGCTTCCCCAGTCCTTGCTGCAATTCCCATGTACCTGCCCACTAGAGACCAATAAGACATACAGTTTAGCTCCTCTAGGCCATTCACAAATACCTCTTGGATGAGGTTACAGAAGTCTGGGGTCAGCTGATGGAATCTAGAGGTTAATAACCAGCTCTACGGAGAGCCTTGCAAAACTATACTGACCAAGGGACCACACATACACATGTTTATTCATTTAGACCACTGCTGACCTTAGGATTATTCATAGACTTAAAAGGGCGGGGGGGGGAGGACGGAATAAAGCCACTTTGGAAGACAGTTTGGTGATTTCTTACAAAACTAAATACACTCTTACCATACAATCCAGCAATCATGCATGCTGGTATTTACCCAAAGGGTTGAAAACTTACATCCACACAAAAGCCTGCAAATTGATATTTACAGCAGCTTTATTCATAATTTCCAAAACTTGGAAGCAATCAAGATGTCCTTCAGTGGATGAATGGATAAATAAACAGTAGCACATCCAGAAAATGGGATATTATTTAGCAATAAAAAGAAATGAGCTACCTAGCCATGAAAAGATATGGAGGAACCTTAAATACATATTACTAAGTAAAAGAAGCCAATTTGAAAAGGCTACATACTGTATGATTCTAACTATATGTCATTCTGGAAAAGGCAAAACTATGGAGACAGTAAACAGATCAGTAGTTGCAAGGAGTTGGGAGTCCTGGGGTAGGGGGAGCACAGAGGATGTTCAAGGCAGTGAAACTATTTTGTATGATAATATAATGATGGATATATGCCATTACACATTTGTCCAAACCCATAAAATGTACAATACCTAGAATGAACTCAATATAAAATATAACTACAGATTCTGATATATAATATAACATATACTATAAACTATGGATTCTGTGTGACTATGATGTGTCAATGTAGGCTTATTGAGTATAACAAATTACCACTCTGGTGGGAGATGTCGATAATGGGGGAAGCTATGCATGTGTGAGGGCATGTTATATAGGAAATCTCTGTACACTCCCCTTAATTTTGCAGTGGACCTAAAATTGCTCTAAAAAAATAAAGTCTAAAAACATAATAAATAGTGAAAGAGCAATCATAATCTTCAAGAAAAAAAGAGAGAAGGTGAGAGAGGCACATCTCTGTCAGGGAGGTTGGGGCACTATTTTCTCTTCTACTTAGCACTCTAAGGCAGAAGGACCATATGCCACAAACAACATTCAAATCAAAAAAACAAATTATAGATTACTACCGTTAATATGAGGGAATGGATGTGTTGAGATGGGTCAGGGGTGCTGAATATACCTCCTTCTGTTCCTTACTGGTTCAGAACACGGTGATCTTCTTGCCAGATCCTGGTAGAGAGGTTGGATTCACACCTTTCCCAAATCTTAAAGCCTAGAAATACATTTTCCAGCAAAACCTTAACTAGCAACAAAATTACTCTACAGTTAAGCAAATTGGAAGTGGTATGGAACTCATTTTAAATGGAATATTGGCTGAATATTAAAATCAATCGTTTAAAGGTACAGAATTTTATCAATTAAAACATATATATAACTTAAGAGAGTTTTTAGTTCTCAAATTCTTAAATTTTCAGAGCCTATAGAAGCAATACAGCCTAGCTATATATTTCAATCAACACTCAAAGCATTTAACACCAAGTACGGTCAAAATATTTCTTAATAGATTGATGAAATGCCCAATTTGCCCCCTGAAGCAGAGGGAGGATGAAATAGAGCAAGAAAAAACAAAAGACAAAAACGACAATAACAAAACCAGAACCACAGTCACCCAGTAAGCTTTTAAACAGCATACCTCCCTCCAGATTCTTGTAGGATTTCTTCCTTGACCTGACTCCCTTTAGATGTACTAATTTAAATGATACCCCTACTAAAAAGGTATGGGTGAGTCACCATTATGTTGTATATATCAAACAACCCGGTGCCTTCCACATATTTTTCTCTTGAAACTCAGAGGAGAACAAGTCACAAAGCCTGTGTTGCCTCAGAGAAAAAACTCTGCCAACATAGGCCAACCTCCAGAGAAAAGGAGGGTCCCCAGTATTTTTAACTTGCTGGTAACTTATTGTAAAGAAAGACTTATTTTGTTGTTTGCTTGTTTGTTTGTTTGTTTTGAGGGGACACCTAAGTTAGCATGAAACTGCCTTAGATTTCAAACTCAAGACTAGACTTTATCAGACATAATGGGAATCTGACCAGTTCTGCCACTTACTAACCACGTAACATTGGCAAAGTGACATTAACTGAGCATTAGTTACTAAGGCACTGTTCAAAGTGCTCTACTTGGATTAATTCATTTAATCCTCAAAAAGATCCTATGAGATGGGACCCTATGAAATGAGGCAACAGACAGAATAAGAAACATACTCAAGATCACAGATCTGGTAAGATAAAGAATTGGTATTATACCCAGGTAGCTCTGTTGAAGAGCCTATACTATTAACCATTTCATTGATGGTTTAAAAAATTTTTAAATATAACCCACTATAAGAAATATGTTTTACTATGACCCATATAACACAACCCAGTACACACACATTTGTTTGTGTGTATTATATACATACTTATTTATAGATATATGTATACATGTAATTGAAACCAAAATTTATAAAACTATACCTACTCTTACTTCATGTAATGCACTGATGTTTTCTTTTGTATTTTATTGTTTAAAACTGCTGGTCACTCCCCACCAAACTGATTCTAAGATCCACTGAGAGTTATGATCTGAAGTTTAAAGAACAAGGCACTACATGTCATTTTACCCCCTTAGGAATTTTGTGAGGGCAAAATAGGATAATGTGTACAGAACATTTAACACAATGCTTGACACATACTATGTGCTTAATACATGGTAGCGATTATTAATGATTTTGCAAATAGCTGTAATTATGGGAGGCAGGGACACTGAGGGGAAACCCTGACAGGGCTATAATGAATTTATTGCCAGTTAGGATCTGTCTCTGGGAGAGAGATCGGGAATTTCCCCAGTATTTTTAACTTGTACTGTAATGGAAATCCATATTCAGAAAGACAGCTGACTTGTGGCTAACTCTGGTTTCTTCTTCTCCTCTAGAAAAGGCAATTTACAAGTTGCTATGCCTCTCTGCTGGAACCCTCAGTAAACCCAATTTATTGATCTGTGTTTACATCCAACACTATTCTGGACATGATGAGCTATATAAAATTTGCCTTCAGAAAGCAGTCCAGCTGGGGAGATACATTCATTTCTTATTGATGCTTTATAAAGTACTACTAATTTAGTGGCTTAAAACAACACAAATTGATTATTTTCCAGTTTTAGAGGTCAGAAGTCTTACCTGGGTCTCGCTGGACTAAAAGCAAGGTGTCTGCAGGGCTGTGTTCCTTTGTGGAGACTCTAGGAAAGAATCCATTTGCTTGCCTTTTCCAGCTTCTTTTTAGAGGCCACTGGTATTCCTTGGTTCATGGTCCCTTCCTCCATCTTCAAAGTCCGCAACAGCAGGTTGAATCCTTCTCACATCAAATCACTCTAATTCTGACACTGAGTCTGTTGTCTTCTCTCCTTCTCTGAATCTTCTGCCTTCCTCTTCCATCTTTTAAGGACCCTTCTGATTACACTGGGTCCACCTGAATAATCCAGGATAATCTCCCTATTTTAAGATCCTTGATTTAATCACATCCATAAAGTCCCTTTTGCATGTAAGCTAACATTCAGAGGTTCTGGGGATCAGGATGTGGACATTTATAAGGGGAAGAGGGTCAACTATTCTGCCTAACACAGGAGACAAACCACACAAACTAGCAAATAAGATATAACAACAATAATCAGAACACACAAGTTTATGGGACATTTACTATATGACAGGCATTGTGCTGAGTGCTTTACTTGCCCTTGCTCATTTCTTTATAGAGAAACCAAGACTCCAAAAGATAATGCAGATTGCCCAAAGTCATACAGATAGTGCCAAACCCAGGTCTGCCTGACTTCAAAGATCATGCTCTCAACCAATTCACTATGTATAACTAAGTATTAAATGTGTGGACATTTAGATGTTTGCAACTTTTCCCCATCATGGACTCCTTTTACTCTTTTCCCCCAAAATCTTATTTTGAAAGATTTTGTATATTAAATTTTTTTTCATTAATCAAAGACAAATTTCTAATTGTAACATCTGATAGCTTTGAGATAACCTCTTTGCCTCTTTTTGGATTTATATAGTTCCAGCCAAAATAATGCAATTTAATGTTTTATTTAACATATTTTGGCATCATTTTGGAATACTGAAAATAGGAACTCAAATAACCCCCTTAGTAGATGCCTAGGAGTTCAAAAAAGAGGGAAATCAATGGGGGTGGAGCAGTCAGAAAATGGGGTTTAACTTCAGTCTTAAAGAAGCAGAAATTTCAGACAGACCAGAGAGGAATGAAGAACATGAATGATGTCTATGAAATAAGAACAAATACATAGAGGGATGAGACATAGGAGATTTGTTACGGAGAACTGGAAAAAAAAAATTAAAGAAGAGTAAATAAAGCATTGAGGCTTTGAAAGACAGGTAAATAAGGTTGAATTTAATGAGGCAGGAAAATACAGAACCTGGAAAGCTTCTGAGCAGGAGTTCTTGGGCTTGGGGAGGTTAGTCAGCTAGAACAAAGAGCAAGAGAGGAGGAAGTGAAAAACAAGCAATTGTAATTCACCTTCCAGGAGGGAAATTGAGTGGATGGGAGGCATGAAAGCAGTTGGATACTAACTTTTCAGTATATCCCCTTTTGATTCCTCTAAATTTTATACAATGCACATGTATGAACTAGTAATATATAGATACATACATGTTATATATATATACACACACATATATATGCATGCAAAGGGGAGGAAGACTACCCTCTACCCACTCTGGGTCCTTTCTGGCTGGGCTACAAATTAAATTGACATGAGGCCGAATAGCAGGAGAAAATCAAACAAAGCTTTATAACATGTTTACATGGGAGAGACCCAAGAAACTGAGTTTCTCTTGACAAAATGGCAGAGGCTTTCCTCTTAAATAAACAAAGGAAGATTTTGGGGGTTGGGGGTGTCAGCCATGAGGGATTACAAGAAAAGCACAGTAAACCAGAGTATGCAGATTTAAGTCTCTGCCTTCTGCACTGATAAGATTTTCTAGAGATATGGCCATCCCCACTTCTTCCTGGTACAGAGAAGGAGATACCTTTACAAAGGGAGATTTCCCTTACAAATGTAAATGTCTCTTACAAAGGGTAACTTCTACTTGTTTTTCAGAGCTTTTCCCCTGTCTGCAGTTTTCAGCCCCCAAAAATCTCCATGCCAAATAATCTTCACATTTTGGGGTAGCCAATTCTGATCCAGCTCTGAGACTAAAAAGTCTCACAGTCCTTTTGAAACGTAAAGAAGTTTCATAGTCCAGAAGCTGAGTTAGTAGATTGTTCCATCTCCTAGAACACATTTTTTTAGTCCTGATAATAGAGTACTCCAGTTAATTTCATTTTAGAAGGCAGTGATGTAGGTGGGCTCCCACAGTTAGGCCTATATTGTGGAAGCAAGCAATCAGGTAAGAAGCATTTCTATGGAAACAGAAGAAAAACAAGGTTAATGGAGCAAATTATAAACTACTTTCTGAGTTCAGAGGACAGAAAGTTCAGAAGATTTATAGATGTCAGCATCAAAGCATCTTTTGCAGCTCAAAATGTGTCCAATGATGTCATCAACAGGCATGCTATTGTGGTGATCTCTCAAGTTTATATCAAGTTGTCCAGCTTCAATTTGTAGGGCTTCAGGAAAAAGCATAGGTTCAGTTCTCAATGATTCCAAATAAAAATGATGGGAAAATTGAAAATGTTATTTCAGAGATTCATAGCCAGATATTTCAGGAGACTAGAAGAATTCAGGATTCAGTCCAGCTTATAGGTAGAAAACAAAAAATCTCAAACACAATTAACAAAACTAGGATCTAATATCCACAAGTATGTACTATAGTTTGCACTGGTTTAATTTTCTCTCTAAAATAACCCTCATATGTACCAAAGACAGCCAAATTAAGACTAACTAGTTTGTAAAACAAGTCTAGTTTTGATAAATTTGGCCCAATTATTTACATAAGTACAGCAAGAATAGCAATTGATCATATAGGCTGTTTAAAATCTGCTTTGCTGGAACTTTTTATAAGGAATCTCAGATCGAACTTCAAAGGCCTCTCAAGGCCAGGAAAGCCAAGCCAAGGATTTTGTCATCAGACTTTGCCTGCAATACCTACAGATTTGGGTGAATTTCTCTCTTCTCGAGGTCCCCCAAACTATTGAGTTTCTTTGCACCTGCCAGATAAGTGACATTCCTTACTTATCCAGTAAATGTTGCTTGGAACACTGTACATAAGGTACCAGGCCAATATTTCCACATGGCTTTATTTCATTAAGTCCAATCTTTGTCTCTCAAAAGCTGTCTTGTCATACCTGAGTCTACATGTTTCTCAAATATGACATCCCAGTGACAGCTTTGGTAATATAACCAATGTTTCCAATTGTGTCCTGTTATAAGGAGAACAGATTCTCATTGAACTTATGCAAATAACTATATTGCCATGAAATAAGAACATTCACTTACTAAGAGTTTCCAAAGTCTGGAGGGATCAGGTAGACAGAAAAAGATAAATGTCTCAATTCTGCTTATAAAGGTATAATTTACCAAATTGTTATAGGTCATAGTTAACTTAGGAGAAAAGAGAAAAAGTTTTCCTTAAGTCTGAAAGAACAAAACAACATCAGCAATATTTCAAATAAAAATTATAATCATCCTCATCAGTTCATTCAGTCCTGTGTAATAGATCCTTGATCTTAATCATCTGTTAGCTGTTTCATAAAATTATCAGTTTCTCCATTAGAGTTCTGTAATTTCTTACCCAGTTCAGTTTTATGATCTGAAAGTTTATCAGAAACCTGTATTCTAGAGTAAATGTCATAGTCCTTTCTATGAATCTCTCTGAAGATGAAATATATTTGCAAAAAGCAGAGTAAAACAATACTGTCTGTAAACAACAAAAGACTTAAAAATAACAATTGACAAAAGAAACTTGGTTATTTTTGTGACATACAACACTTCAAGATAATAACTACAATTATGACTGATAACCAGGACAGATCAGAATTCTAGGAATGTTATATAATTTTTTAAAAACATTTATATCAATAACATTTACCCACATGATACCACCTAACAACGTTTATCATCACTTATTTGACAATGCTTCTCATGCAATTTAACACACTAAATAAGCCTAATTAGTTTAGTATCTTCATTATAGGAAGAGAGAGCAAATTTTTTGAGAAGTCCCAGGGGCCCTCTGAAACCTCCCAGAAGGGAAAAAATCTTTTTTCCTTCTTCCAGGTTAAAAGACAGACTTCATTCAGGATTTGAATATTTTTTGCAGGGGGGAGGTTTGTCAAAAATATCAAAAGGTTTTAACACTTGATCAAATAGGAAACAATGCTCACTGTGAAACAGTGTTCAGTTATCCATTCAATCAAAGTGACAACAGAAACAGCCAAGGGCAAACAGAGTTAAAATAGTCCCAAAAACCTTAATAGAGAGACCTTAGTCCCTTTGAACATAGGAAAACAGATTTTCTGTCTTTTAGATAAACTTACTCAAAGATAAAGACAAACCTTTTTATATAATAATCTCCTTATCAAGAGCAGACTAAGAGTTTAAGAAAATTATCCTTTTAAGAGAAAGAGAAAACCAAATTTTAATTTTGTACCAGTTTACTTTTTCACATTGAAACTCGTTTACTTAATTGGATTCATTTTAATCTTAGCCAACTTGACCATGCATAAAACTTTTTTTTTTTTTTTTTTAGAATTTCTCCTTCCGCAAACCTCTTATAACTTTCTTTCTATATTCAGAATTTGTCCCATGCCTTCCTTTCTTCTCTTCTAGTACTTTAGGACAAATTTATCTTTTTGTTTTTAAGAAAACAAAAACATTTTCATTCTTCATACCTTTTTTTTGGTAAAAACGTTTATCTTACTTTTTTTCAATACAAACATATTTTCCTTATTAATTTTCAGTAGTTTCAATCACATATTAGAGGGGTTTTAAAAATATTTTAACCCTTAGAAACCTTAATTTTTTAAGTAAAAACTAAGTAAGCAATTGTTTGTTTACATTAGCATTGGGTGGCCTGACAAACCTACAAACACTTCACAATTTCTGGAAACATATTACTTTATAGTATGATCTTAATAAAACACAAGATATGTTTACCGATGGACCCCAAAACACCTTTTAGATTTTCCGTAGTAAGAAGCCAAAGGTAGATAAAATTTAGAAAACTTCAAAGTTTCAAGCTACCAAAGAGATTTTAGAAGTTATTTTAAGTACACATGTCACAAGCTATAATTATTGCTGAAAGTTTATCTACAAACTCTAAATCACTTACATCTAAATCATTTGTTCCCAAAAAGTATATTTCAAATTACCCAAGAAAACTTCATGAGACATTGGACAAAATCAGCTATCATTTAAAGCTATTATTTTGCTGACAAATTTATAACAGGGATAACATGGGCTTATTTGACTAGTAAAACCAGGCTGTGTATTGGCACTGTATCCAAGTACTGGCAACTCTTGAGGATGTACCTATTTCAATCAAACCAACAAACTTAAACCAGCTTTCATTTACCAAAGATTATTTCATATCACATTAACTTGAAAGACATTTGGGTTAGTTGTCTTTAGAAATCATTTTTGTAAGCACTTACTTCAAGCCAATTAAACAGAGCTCTTAATTTTAGTCACACCACCTGGAGGTAAAATAACTCACATACATAACATACAGATAGACACACATAAACACACAGGTAAACACAGACCTTAAATTTTTGTTATGAATCAGATGTAATATAAAACTCACTAGTTTCTGAGAAACACTTGCATTTCAAAGAATGGCTCTCAGGTCCTAGAGAAGATGAGAGCAGAAAATCTACACCATAAAGGCACAGAGAAACCCCTCAAGTTTTCATCCAAGATGGAGTTCCTGAGGCATATCTGCCTTATCTAATGTCTTTTGGCCCTGCAGAGATTTGTCTTAGGCCCCTTTTGTTAAGCACTTGTGCAAGTATCAGCACGAAGCCAACCAGAGTTCAGAGGGGGAGGCCACCCCATCGGGAATTGGTTGGGCATTTAGAAGCTTGATTTTGTGCTTTTCTTTTAGCTTTGTTTTGCTATAAAGTCTGAACCAACATCTAAGGACAGTGTAGTAGGTCAGAAGTGTGCTGCTTTGAGTGTTACACCCTAAAGAAAGGTTGTAACACCCTCTTATGTGCCTCAGTATCTCCCACCGGCAGTCTAAGACCACCACGGGGGCTCAGAGCGTGGGTGACCAACCCTCATGTGTACTTCCTGGATGAGCCTTTAGTTAATTAACGTGAATGACAGTGGAGTTCCCTATGGGATGGCTGCATGTTGTGAGTATCACCTCTGACACCCCTGCTGAGGTTCTCAGTCACCTGAAAATGCCTTTCAGCTGGGAGGGGCAATGTCTCTTTTCTTCAGAGATGAACACATTCAGTCTTTCATTTTTCTATCAAGCAGTTTGTTCAGACTTTATAAAGACAATTATTTCCAATGTAAAGCCAAATTAAAAAGGTCAACCTGCCCCATTCACTCCAAAGTTCCCTCGAGCCTCCCCTGGCCTAGGAATTCCCCCTAGGATTCTCTTTTCTAAGAATTCCCCCTAGGTTCCTCTTACCTAGGGCATGTACAAGGCTACTCAATTTTTTTTCCTTTTTTTTAATCTGGCTTTTTCATAATTACCAATAAAAACAATTATGATGAGAGCTCTCACAAATTTCCCCCCCCCCCAATTTAGAAGTTTTCCCAATTTAAATGATCCATCATCTGGCTACATTGACAAGTAGGATCTTAATCTTAATGGGGACTCACCAAGGCCTTAAACTATGGACAAAAGAGGCATCCCCAAAAGATATCCAGAGAAATTTCACTCCCAAAATAGCCTGAGAAAGAACAAAGGTTCAGATGACAAAGACCCCTTATGAAAGTAATTGGGACCCATTATGACAAACCCTTGAGAACAGACACAGCTGGACAAAGAGTGTGTCCCAGAACCCCAGCCTATCGACTGGCTGCCAAGATGCACTCTGGCTCATGCATCCTCTGGATGGCGGAGACCAGAATAGTCACAAAGTCAAGCTCTCAAGACATAGAACAAGACAAAAGCCCCAGACAACAGGCTTATGGAGATGCCTGTGTCTTATGACAAACAACAAAAGACAGAGACAATGAGAAATAGTGACTATTTCTGGGAGGAAAAGGATCACGTAATCAGTGAGTACTCAACTATGATAAATAAAATGGCAAGCAATAGGGTATATTGGAGTATATGAGGAAGCCATTTAGTGTAAAATTAATTTGCCCTGAACTTGTTTTTCCAAAAGGGCCTAACTTGGCCTTTGAACATGCATTGTATATCTGCTTTGAGCATTTACCATGTCCCAGAGACAAAAACAAATGTCCTCAAGATAAGAATGCAACTTTCCCCACACTGGCATTTCATTAAGGATAAACATTTCTGCCTAGGCTAGGATTTGATTGCTGTGCTCATCCTGTGACCACCCAACCTGAGACAACAGACCTGCTACCTTTTGTGTCCATCAATCACTGTGCTGACAGGACAATCTCGTGACTATTGTAAAAAGGACATTACACTCATATGTGATATATGCTGTTTGTTGGTATATAAGCACTCTGTACACCCCACTTCTTTGGTGCCCTTCCTTCCTTGGGGAAGGAAGGTCATGGGCTATCTGGTCCTCAAATTTGGCTCATAATAAACTCACCCCAATTTTGATTTATAGATTGGCTATGGATTAATTACATCAACTATATCCTAGAACCACTGAGTCCAAGAAGCTAGCTTCACCAAGATTTTCTCCTGCTAATCTAAATTTAGAAAAAAAAAACAAAACAAAACACTCACCATTCTCACTTCCACGGGACCCTGAAGGCAGAGATCCAGGAGACTGACATGGTAAGCCACCTCCTGCTGGCTCTTGTCAGGGGTCCAGGATTCCTCAGCTGCAGTGGTCCAGGAGTGAGGAGCATCCAGCCAGTGAGTTTTTATCCTGTCCAAGTCACCAAACTGAAGGGAAGGAAGACTATCCTATCCACTCTGGGTCCTTTCTGGCTGGGCTACAAATTACATTGACATGAGGCCGAATAGCAGGAGAAAATCAAAGCTTTATAACATGTTTACATGGGAGAGACCCAGGAAACTGAGTTTCTCTTGACAAAATGGCAGAGGCTTTCCTCTTAAATAGACAAGGAAGATTTGGGGGGTTGGGGGTGTCAGCCATGAGGGATTACAAGAAAAGCACAGTAAACAAGAGTATGCAGATTTAAGTCTCTGCCTTCTGCACTGATAAGATTTTCTAGAGATATGGCCATCCCCACTTCTTCCTGGTACAGAGAAGGAGATACCTTTACAAATGGAGATTTCCCTTACAAATGTAAATGTCTCTTACAAAGGGTAACTTCTACTTGTTTTTCAGAGCTTTTCCCCTGTCTGCAGTTTTCAGCCCAAAATAATCTCCATGCCAAACAACTTTCACATTTTGGGGTAGCAATCCCAATCCCCCACACATGTAGTATATATATACATATATATATATATATATATATACATGTATATAAGACTATCTTTACCTACCCAAAGCACCAAAAAGTAAAACTAGGCATCTACTCTTAGTACACTTAAGAGCTGAGGAAAAACCACTCCTCCATTCTGCCCATCCTATGCCAGTAAAGCTACTTCAGCAATTTTCTCACTGGCTTAAAAAATTGCTCCTTTGGTTTCTGTCTATGTACTTTGTCCTAAGCATCAACTCCAGGTTGGCCTGGTGCCCAAGTGTTTTTTATTACTTTTATATGTTTTAGCCCAACTTGGATGAGAACCTGCTTCAGAACTGACTCAGAAATCTCACAGGATGCTGTCATTCCCCCATGATCCACAAACAGTGATGGAGTTACAAGGCCTACACATTCCAACCCAGCCCAGGGTCCCGGCTCAGACAATGCCTGTCAGCTGACCTAATCCCCACACCCCAGACTCCACTTCATCACTAGGGGGTTGGCCTCAATATTTATCTCTTCAAATCGGTATGCAATTCAAAGGAAACTTTTATCTCATAGATCAACAGGTATCCTATTGTTATCCAGTTGTTTGGTTTTTAAGAGCTAACTAATGAAATAATTCTATCATTGTTTTTGTAGGAAGATGTTGAACCTTTGCACTTTCTGATTAATGTATGCTTTATTTGCAGTACTGGAAAGCTCCACAGTCAAGGCAAGCACCCCATTATGCCTAGGCAGCCAACCTGTTGTATTAGTGCTAAGAGTGGTAACTGAGGCAAATGGAGGGCTTTAGAAATCTTTCACTGTTTTGAGGTTTAGGGAGAGCTGCATTAGAAAATGATTCCTTAATCAGGTTGTGACTTAACTGCTCTCAAAGCCATAGCGTTAAGCTCTTGCTAAGAGTTTAGATGTTATGCATGAGGTTATATAAACAAGTGCAAGTTACAGCAGGCATATGAGAGAATAAACCAAACTGACTGGCACAGCTAGATCCTAAAAGCCAGTTTGGTTACTCTTTGCCCATTTTGCCAATTTCCATGTATAATATTACATGCTATACTGTATGAATGAAAGTGTTACATCCAATTACCCAATCTGCCTGTCTTATGCTAGTCATTGGAGAAATATTTGTTGAGCTCCCTACAGATGGATAATTTTAGAAACTGTGTTAACAGAAGAGCATCCAAGGATGGAATAATTCTAAACCTCTAAAAACTGTTCTCTCTTCTCTTGGAACTCCTGGAAGGCAGGAAATATCCTATGATTTTCTACACATGCCTAGCACAGTGTTTGTCCTCAAATGACACTAGAGTAAAGAAAATCTGAGAGCAGAGCCATGATTCAGAACTAAAATTAATTAATGTGTCACAGTTCATGAAGCACTTCCATGTGAATTTTCTCATCTTTCCTCTCATAACACATATGAATGAGGAAAGCAAGTTTCATCAAGGATAGGCAATATGGGTGCTCAAATAGAGACTGGGTTTGAAAACAAGAACTATTCTGTTAACATGCTTTTATATATGTGATGAAGGCTGAGCACACATTATGCAGATTTTTAGAACCTTTGCCCATCCACCCACAAATTATAGATAAGATATTGCAGATTTTTAGAACATTTGCCCATCCACCCACAAATTACAGATAAGATAATACAAATTCATATTATGGTAGTCAACTCTTAAAACATTTATTGCCCCAGAGTGTAGCAGGGTAGAGGCTTAACTTACCATGGCTATTGCCCCCTTGCAGCATGTAGGCCCACCAACAGTCCTGAAAGACCCGATTCTCATTCTTGGACTTTGTAGCCCTCTCTAAAATGTACAAGAAAGTCTCTGGGAAAACTTTCCTTCTATCTATAATACCAAAAATGGTCCTCTTCTTTGAATTGCACCTTCAGATCACCTCTTTCCATAAGATTTTCCCAATCATTTACACTCTATAAAATAATAGTGATTTAATTCCTCACTCACTACCTCTCTAATAACTGCCACATTTTAGCATGAATATCACTGAATCTCTTTACAGTGTTTCTGTTATATATTTGTGTGCATATACACATGTACACTCTGCTCTGTCTCCAGTGTAAGCTCTAATGACTGAGGTATCTCAGGCATTTCATTCAGATGTATGCATCATTCAAGTACTCACTAAACAGAAATATACACAATGCATTTATTCTGTATTCATCACCTCATCACAAAGAAAATACAAAGACACAAATTTATGATACTTAGCTCTGACTTTTACATGTGTAGGTCCTAGTTTTACTGGAGCTCTAGGACACTATAGCATGAACTTAATTACAAAGGTTCTCTGATGCAATGAGCCTGAATTAGACTACCTGGTTTACTCCCAATTCTGTCACCTTCTACTTGTAAAACTTGAGGCTAGTCACTCTACTCTTAGGTTCAGTTTTCCCATCTCTAAAACAGGAATTGTTCGGGAGAACACTTACCACCATCCCCCCATTCCAATATTTCCTTCCAGGAGGAGAGTTCTTTCATTGGAACAACACAACCAGCCTCTTAAGGCACCATCCATTCCCCCCTCCCCCACCAGCCCCAGTGCTCCTTTCCAGGGGAAGAGGAGTATCTCACCTGAGTTGTGAGTTTGGGAACATAGTAGCTCACCCCCTTTCTCTTCCCTTTCTGTTTGGAAACTTCGTCCCTTCAGAAAGAATATGTTCTGCCTTACTCCTCCATAAAATACACTTGACAGGGGCAGGCCTCCAAGGGGGCAGGCCTGGGTTTGTCCTTCCTGTGATTAAGTGGGTACAGGATTAGTAAGCCCACCTGCACAATACATCTAAATCATGTTCTCCAAATTTCAGTGCAAGGTTGACATTTTTGTCTCCATCTGCCCTGCTCTTTTGCTTACTTCTCAGTTCATTCTGAACTTTGGGTGAAGAACATCATTTATTAGCCCCATCATATCTCAATAGGGATAACAGTTACAACACAAGATTGTCTTAATGATATTGTATTTGGTAGAATGTAAAACATTTTTTATGTATGAGGAGCTAGTATTTCAATTTTAACACTTCTTTCATCTACATATTTCATAATAAATTTTAAAGGAGATTCATTCAATCAGATGACTGAGTTTTACTAAATATATTAAGAGGAATAAACTTAATATCTAATTATGCTTGAAATAAAATATCTTCCTTCCAATGTTTTCAGTTGTACATGGCTTTTTAATATTTAATAAAATTTTAATTTTCTAAATAGGTGATAGAAAATACTACTGCATTGGATACAGTCTGGAGTTTAGAGAATTATTGGAATATTGGCTGCAAAGATTTTTTTAAATCTAGTACTTTTTTCATAACTTTACCTCTGTGAGCTACATTGATTTTTAAACATAAACTTGTAACTTTGAAAAAACAGAAACTTGAAATGATCATGCCAGATGATCCTGCATGCTTTTAACTCAAGAATTGCAATCTTCAACTGGCTATACCAACATCCTTCCATAGCCTAAAGCGATAGTAGGTAGATTGTTATCACTTTCATTCATTGTCCTGGGCACTGGTGAACAAAACAGATATGGACCTTGTCTTCATGGAGCTCACATTTGAAACAAGAGCATGGCTACATAGTTTTCAAATTACTTTTCAATATTTCATAAGCCACTCTTGACAATCATCTCACAAAGTTGATAATTCTCACTTAAACTAAAATTGGCAAGGCCCTGAATGCTTTGTTTTGGGAAAAGAAACTAATATTTATTGGCTATAACCTTAGGCACATAATCCTGTTTAACTCTTATAACACCCTTAAGAAAGGTATTATTATCACTATTTAATAGATGAAGGAAATGAGGCTCATGGACACTGGTTAATGAAGAAGGAGACTTTTAACTCCATAAGATTCCAAAGACCCATATTTTTTCTGCTAGAATGGATCAGCTAATGTTAATTATATCCCATGTCAAAGTTGTTATTACACAGAAAGATTTTTAAAGGATAAAAATGGCATATATAAAGACTTTAGTCATTGCCTTTGTAGGCAGCAATGTAGAGTGCTTATTTACCCTTGTGTTTCCGATATCATGTACCAAAGAACCATTCACATCATAGACATTCAACAAACATTGAATTAAATTGTTAATATGTAAAAGCAAATTATAGTGAATGGAAATTTTCCATATAGTTTCAGTTATTCCTAACAGTAAATTATTATTAAAAAGACACACCAACACTTTAAAATTGCTAGACTGAACTTCTTTAAAAGATATCCTTGCTCATATATAAAATAACTCTTTATATAATAGTGTGCTGAGCTGTACCAAGTCATTCACACTCCATCTCTCAGTAGTCTAAAACCACTTCATGAAAACAGTTGAAAAGATTCAGGATGCAACAATATAATTTTCTTGGTTCAAATCTTGGCTCTGCCACTTAATAGCTGTGGGACCTTACAGATGTAATTAACATCTCTGTGCCTCAGTTTCTACATCTATAAAATGAGAATGATAATGGTATCTAATGCATAGTGTTGTTGTAGTAAATGAATTATTATATGTAAATTGTTTAGAAGAATGCCTGACACACAGCAAGCATTAAATAAGTGTTAGCTGTTACTGTTATTGCTGTTGTTTTAGAAAATTCAGTACCTTAGGTCCATATCCCCATAATCCAGAGAGAACTTGAAGGATGAGATTACAGCCAGTCAGAATCTCTTCCTCAGGAGTTCTGGGCTGTGAAATAGCACCAACACCACAGACAATCCCTAGAGTAGTCAGTGGAGTCAGCTCTCTGAGATACAGATAGTAAGAGCTCTGGCTGGGTAGTAACTGCTCTATGAACTTGTCAATGTCAAAGACCACCAGGAACACATCTGCACTTCTATAAAGCTGGGTTTATTGACTCATTGCATGGAGAAGAAATGTATACCATGGGGAACCATGGGGCATCTCAGTAAGAAGATGTTAGAAAGAACTTCTTATAGGATTTGGGCTTGTGTTAGGTGATTTTGGGGAACATTCAAGGAAACGGGGATCTTCCCTGCATTGGATGCTGTCCAGAAACAGAGATAATTCTCTGATTGGGTATCTTAATAATTCTTATCTAGACAGTGAGAGAAATGAAATTGAGCTAAAGTTGTAATTGGTAAAAAAGCAGCAGTCATTCACTATTTGCCAGGAAAAGGGAATGTTTGCTCATTTTTGTGGTTTAGTCAGTGTTCTTATTTCTGAGTGGTCTTACTTTTGTCTTGCTCCATCACAGTCACAAAGCAGTCTTGTCTGAGGTTGGTCTTCTTTTAAGTGTTTATATTCAAAAGGAGAACTTCACAGATTCACTGTGAGCACCAGGCCAGCTCCCAGCTAATAGCGGCTACTTTTCTCTTTTTTAAGCTAGATAAGAATGTTTTGCTTAAAGGGCAGAGCTGGTCAGAAAAATAACAACTATTATTGTTATTATTTAATATATTGACAGTTTTATAGTTTATAAAGTCCTTTTATATTCATTGTATACTTGAACCTCTCAGCACAATCCTGGGAGATAAGTAGGCCATAGGGCATCCACATTTCTCAACTCCAGAAATCCCATTCATGGTGTACTCCATGTGAATGGCACCTCCCCAGTGTGAATAGTGTCCCCTGGAGTTGTGCAACAACACTGCCTGGCAGGGCAGACATTTCTATTCCTTTTTACAATTATGAAAATTTACTCAAAGAAGCTTCCTGAGTGTTCCTTATTTCCCAGTAAACCCTAGAGTTCTCTCTGGCAATCTGTTCAGCTGCTGACATTGGATCCTGACTCAGTCAGAGTTTCCACTTCTAGAGAATTGTACCAGCCTGACCTGTTTTGACCTAGCCTACATCAACTACTACAATAAGAAAAGCTTCGCCCTCTTCCACAACTTTGTCTGTGCCTGCCCAAAACAGGATGCTAAAAAGGGTAGTGAACGTATAACCTCTTTCACACAGTCACTTCCTAAATAAAAAAAAAATAGTGTGTATTGCCTAAAATGTTAACATACCTTAGTATATGTTGCTTGTAATCTGGGAGTGACAGGTGAAGAAAATGATTTTGAGTTCTGAAGAAATTTTAAAAAGCAAAATATCCTGCTAAATTCAAGTGCTAAAATTTTTAAATGCTGACTGAGCTACTAGTAACATATCTTTCCACATTCTTGAAGTAAAATGTCAAAGGAAAATGGAATTTCCCATGAAATCTCCATCAATAATAAATTTTTGTCCGGCATTCTTTTTTTGCAGCTGGGAAATTCCCACTTGCTACTAAATTTCTCTCCTGAGACATTACATAAAGTGAAAGTGAAAATGGAATACCTCACTGATATATCAAGCAGTTCCCGGAAAGAATATGGGCTTTGATTCAAACAAATTTGTTCAGGAATCCTGCCTGTCTCAGTAATTTACAAACTCCGTGACTTTGGGCAATTCACCTAACCTCTTTTTGATTAAGTTACCATGCATGTTTCTCTCCTCTGTTATCTGAGAGTACCCTACACTTCCCTACCAGAGCATTTATCACACTCCAGGTTCAGGTTTCTATCTCCCTTAGAACACGAAAACCATTTTGAGGGCAGGGACCACATGTATTTTGTTATCCTTGTTTTTCCGGCACCTAGCATTATGGCATATAAAATATTTGTCACCTTAGGGGAAGTGGACTGGAGACCTGGAGCACCAGGAAGGTTTACTTTTCATTTACAGAACTTTTTATAATTCTTGGATGTTTTACCATGCCAATTTGGTACATGTATTTCTTTTTAATTAAAAATAATATTTACATGAAAAGAAGAAACAGGAGAAAATGTTTCTTGCATATAAATAACTAAAATATTTGGTAATAGAACAGTAGGCACTCAATACTGTTCAGCTTCCTTACTTCTTTAAGCTTGGGATCGATGTAGGTGATTTTAAGGCAAATTATTTTTCCTATACTCTTATACATAATAAACCATATGTATAATTTGAGAACTAAAGTGTAATTTCAGTTGGATGTAATTTTTCTTTTATTATGAAAAAGTGATAGTCCAGCCAGCTCTATTTTAAATCTAGAACATTCCAGTTTGAGGTTAGATAGAGGAGGGCAGTGAAGGGGAAGATTTCTTGGGCCTTTTGCCTAGTGACCTAGTCAGCTAGTCATAGCTTTAAAAATATACTACTACTTTTCCTTCTTTTGCCACAATTCTTCATGTGTATAGCTCTATCAGGGTACCTCATGGAAGAAGATAGCTGGAGACTGAAGCATGATGTAGCTACTCCTCAGTCCCTTGTCCAAATACCATCGAATAGCACCAAAATCCCTAACCCCATCCACTAGCAATTTGCACTTTTCAGCAAATAAGCTTCCCTGCATGGAACACTTCCAAAGACTTTAGTTGCTGATCATCTTACTCTGAATGACCACAATAAGTCCTTTAGTCGTTCCAAAGGACTTCCATTGTTTTAGCCACATAATTCAGATTCTGCTGATGTGGAAAGATTTGTGTCAGAATTTATATAGGAATTGAATGTTTTCTGCCAGATTATTCTCTGTATTTCCAATTTTAAAGTTTTAACAAAGAATACAATAGAGGCTTAACAATATGATCTGATTCAATGAGCAAATAAAACAAGCAATTTGCTCAGGCTACAATTTAAAAGGTTAAGGAAAAAATTGCTAAAGTTTTACAATCTAAGTGAAAAATATTTTCTAGATACTAATTTATGGTTAGTTAATGAAGAGGGGTCTCTAGTAGTTACCTCTAGATTCTGAACTTGTTTTTTTTTCTTGTCCACATTTTTGTTGAGTTGAAAACACAGAAGAGAAAGAACATAGCAGCCTGGGTTTATACCAGATACTAAACACTTTCTATACATTATCTTATTTCATATTTATAATACTAATTAGAGCAATAATTTCAAAAAGGAAGGCTCAAAGAAGTTAAGCAGGCTGCCCAAAGTTACACAGTTCATAAATGATGAAGCAGAGGACTGAAGTCAGGTATGTATACTTCCAAACATTGTGCTACCTGGAAAAGACAGTCAATATAGCAAAATACAGATTTAAGAGAATCATGAAAGGCTAGAAGAATGGACCTACAAAGATATAATAAAACTTAACAAGGTTAAGTTCAAAAATGAATATAGATCTACAAGTGAGATATTACTACACACTTATTAGATAGCTAAAATAAAAAATTGTGACAATACCAAATGCTGGTAAAGATGCAAAGAAACAGAATATCTTATATATTGCTGGTGTGAATGTAAAATGGCACAGTCAGCCTGAAAAATAGGGTGGCAGTTTCTTAGAAAAACTAAACATACCCTTACTATATGACCCAGCAATGACACTCCTGGGCATTTATCTCAGAGAAATGAAGATGTCCACACAAAAACCTGTACACAATTGTTCATAGCAACTTTATTTGTAACAGCTAAAACCTAGAAACAACAACAATGTCCTTTAATAGGTGAATGGTTAAACAACTTTGGTACACCCATACTATGGAATACTATTCAGCAATTAAAAAAAGAACCAACTATTGATACAAGAAACAACTTGGATGGATCTTAAGGTCATTATGCTGAGCAAACAAAGCCAATCTCAAAATATCACATATTTTCACTAACATAACATTCTTGAAATGACAAAAATCATAGAAATAGAAAACAGATTAGTAGCTGCCAGGGGTTAAGGGTGGTGGAGGTTGGGAAGGGGGGTGGTGAGTGTGGCTGTAAAGGAGTAGTATGAGGGAGATCTTTGTGGTGATGGAATAGTAATAGTTCTGTATCCTGATTGAGGTGGTGGTAGAGGAATCTACACATATGATAAAATGACATAGAGCAATGTACACACATTGGATGAATGCTAAATTATTGGTTTTGATACTGTATTATAATTATTTCAGATGCAACCATTGGGTTACATCTGAGTGAAAGGACCTCTCTGTATTATCTTTGCAACTTTATGTGAGTCTATTATTATCTCCAAATAAGAAGTTTTAAAAAATTATACCTGGGTGTATTGGTTTCCTAGGGCAACTATAATAAAGAACCACAAACTTGGTGGCTCAAGCCACAGAAATTTATTTTCTTGCAGTTCTGGAGGCTAGAAGTCCAAAATCAAGATGTTAACAGAGATGGTTCCTTCTCAGGGCCGTGAGAGACTGTTCCATTCTTCTCTCCTAGTTTCTGGTAGCCTCAGGTGTTCCTTGGCTTGTAGATAACTTTCTCTCTGTGTGCTTATAATATCTTCCCTTTATGTGTACTTGTCTGTGTGTCCAAATTTCCCCTTCTTATAAACACACAAGTCACAATGGACTAGGGCCCATCTTAATGACCTCATCTTAACTTGAGTAGCTGCAAAGACCCTGTTTCCAAACATGGTCACATTCACAGGTACTGGGGGTTAGGACTTCAACACCATTTTGTGTTACACACGTCAACCCATAACACTGGCTCTAAAAGAATCAATTGCACAAGTACAGGAGAGAAAACCTGGTTTAAAGTCAGTTTATATTAAAAAAAAAAAAAAGGAAACAAGTTAACAAACAAAAATCTCCAGTTTTAGTTGACCACAGGCTCAACCTAAATTAATAGTTTAACAAGACTGCTTTAAAAAATGAATACTGTCTTCCAGTGCACTAATAGATTCAGACCAGAGACAGGCATAGCCACTCTCCCTCTCACCTATCAAATTTCAAGTGGAATTTCCTAATCTATTAGATGTAGGGGAATACTGATGAAGTAAAGTAGATTAACGAGAGAACCACTGTGCCTCTGAAAACCAAGTTGAAGTAAACGAGATAAGACTGAAGACTAAAGGTAACATAACTGTTTTCAAAGTATTCATCTTTTAAATCTCTCATACCACCTTAAAGAAGTGGTATCCCCTTTGTGTTTGTTGAATAAATGACATAACTTAAATTGTGCAGGTAGAAGAATTAGGCTTAATTAATATAGCACAAGCAGGTAATAGTAAGACCAGAATAACTTACTCAAACTTAGAATGTTAGAGAATTTTAACAATAGAAATCTCTAGCCAATGGAAATGGCTTAAATGTTCAAAATGTTGCAAATTCCCTATTGCCAGGAAATGCTCAAAAGAAGCTTAGCAATCCTTTGCTAGGTATACTTTTTTATTTATTTGGGTTTTTTTTTGTGTGGTATGAATGTCATTTTTACTTGGCAGAATGACAAATTAGTTTTTAATTTAGTTTTCTGTTTATACTGTGTCCAAAATATATAAAGAACTCCTACAACTCAACAACAAAAAAATGAACAACCCAATCAAAAAATGGGCTAGGTATTCTTTAGATGGGAGATTGTACTGGCTTGGTGTCCTCAAACATTCTTTTTTACTTTTCAGTACTTTCCCAGAAAGATATACTAATTTAAACTTCTTAGGAATTTTTAAAAAATAATTTCATCTTTTTCTGAATGCTACATGGTAAAGGTGCAACTTTAGATTGAAAAAATGTTTGAGAAAAGTGTTATAAATACTATATTAAAAGTTGATTTTATTTACTAATAATTCTAGTAAGAAATGTTTACTTTTTATGTTTAACTGCACTTAAATATCAGAAAAAGCATCATTTTATCAATTTTAAAATGACACCATGTTCACTTTTAGGGTTGAACACAATTAGAATGGCTAATTGTGAAATGGGCTGAACACAATTAGAATGGCTAATGAGAAATATTATCGTGCTCATTAACTACAAAAATGCATACTTCTCTGACTCTTCATAATAGACTCTATGTCATCAGATATATTAGGTATTTTTTGAGATTTTTTTGGGGGGGAAAAGAGTACCAAATGTACCCCAAACATTAGTTTTCCCATGTGGATCACTCACTGTTATGTAATTATAGACTTTTTAAGACTTACTAGGTGCTTTTAGACTGAAAAATAGAAGAAATTAAAATGTGGGATGTTTGAAATTCTTGGAATTATAATTTTTAAGTAGTTTCTTTTTCCATTTTTCAGTTTTGTTTTTAATTGAAGAGATATGAGAGATTTCAAGTTGCTATTTCCTAAAATAGCACATGCAGGTATAAATAACTTTTATTCTCAGTAAATGGAAAAACAGATCTTAATGTGATTTTTATAGAATTTTGAACATACAGACATGAAGCTTATGTCTTAGCCTAATTTACATAACTACTCTTATTTTCTGTTTCTCATTTAGTTGATGTAGTTCAACATCAGTATTGTTGAAGTTTTCTGCCTTTAGCCAATTCATTATGGGAACTAATTAAACTATATATACACACATAAAATATATATGAATAAGAATATATATATTTTTTAACTGCATGATGGTTAAAACTATGATGAAAGCTAAAGGTTTGAAGCTGTGTTAAATAAATTGAAGTCAAATATTTAGAAGGTTTGCAATAAGAAGAATCTTAGCATTTAAATGAGTGTAGAAGCACTGAGCTCCAGGATTCAGTAGACCAACACTGTACTACCTCTCAAAGGGAAAGAAAGCAAGTGTGTGGGGGAACAGCTATTCTCATTGTCTGCAGGGAAAAAAAATGGGTACTTCAGTGAAGAGCAATTAGACAATATCATCCAAAATTACAAATAAACATAACTCTTTTGTCCAGCAATTTGCCTTCTAGGAATTACATATGTACATATACTTGCATATGTATGAAATGACATATGTAAAGACAATTTATTGCAGCATTATTTGTAATAGCAAATATGTGAAACAATCTAAGTGTCCCCCAATGGGGGATAAATTATGGTCTACCCATCAGCCACTAAAAAAAAAAAAAAAAGGAGGGGATGGTTTCAAGATGAAGTGAAGGTAGACTCTGAACTCACCTCCTCTCATGGGCACAACAAATTTACAACTACTTTTGGAACAATTACCCCTAAGAGAGAACTGAAAAATGGATAAAAAGAACCCCCACAAGGGATGGTGCTCACTGAGGTGGAAAAAGCAGAAATTTCTTCCTGGAGAGGAAAAAGCCACCTTCTAGCTGCAATGCTTCACAGCTGTCCAGGAGCAATCCTAAGATACGAAGCCTTCCCTGGAGGAGTGCAGGATCTGAGTAGGGGAGCATTACCACAATAAGCAGCTTTTGGACTCAGCACAACCGAGACAAGCGTCATAATACCTGGCTTTGTGGATTATTAACTGCAATGGGAAACACCCCCAGAGAAGCTATCAGACATGAGGGGAAAAAAAGCCTGCTCTTAAAGGGCCCATGCACAAATTCACCCATTTTAGAGAGCAACCTAAAATCACCAGAAAGAAAGGTGCACAGTCCTTTGGTGGAAAGAGACTCACCTGGGTGCATCTCAGTGAGAGGTGAGACCTCTCCAGGGACTGAGACATTGGTGGTAGCCATTACTGTTTCCTAGGACATGTGTGCTGACACAGATGCAGGCAGATACCATTGGAGCTCTTCCCCTGGCCTGTTAGCACACAGGCCTGCCCCACCCACTAGAGCACAGATTTAATCCAGTTCAACTAGGACAGGCAGCCTACCCTAGGGACTGGCCCCACCCAACAGCAAGCCCTCAGGCACCTTGTAGCCTGCACAGGGGGGGTGCCTGAATCCTCTGCAACTGGACAAGTGGGTCCACCTTTGTGGGTCAGGGCATGCATGAGGAGTGGGCCTGCATTGGTGGAGTTTGTGTGGCCTCTGTAGTGGGGTGACTGAGTCCACTTCAGTGGGTTGGGGCATGTGCAAAGGGCAGAACTGTGTTGACGGGGTGTGTGGCCCTGTGGGTGGTGGGGTCTGTCAGCTGCAGCAGACTTGTGCTTCTCAAACAGCCACATAGGGGATTGCCCCACATTCCAATGCCTGAAACAATTGGGTGCTCCCATGCCTGGGGCCAGCCCCACTCAGCTGCAATCCTTAGAACTGACAACAGCCTTATGGGCCAGAGGCCTGCAGCAATTGTAAGCCTGTGAGCCTAGCAACCAGCCATGCTGGGGGCCTACTCACTTAACAGAAAAACTGCAACAGGAATGTGCTATTAGACCTTGCAGCCAACTGTGCTGGGGCTCCCCATGCCCAATAAAGTGACTGAAGGATTCATAGCAGCCATATGCAGCTGAGCATTACAACCAGCTGGCCAGGGGTACAGCCTAGCATCCCCGGGTACCAGCAGCAAGAGCAATGCTGCCACAACAGAAGGACACAAGTAACCCACACAGGGGTCACTCCTGAAACATTTAGAACTGGTGCTGAGAGGGAAGCACACTGCTGGGCCTCATAAGGCATCTCTTACATAAGGTCACCTCTCCAAGATCAGGAAATGTAGTTGACCTAATACATAGATATAAGCACAGAGAAAGAGGCAAAGTGAGTAGATAAAGGAATACATTCCAAGTAAGGGAACAGGACAAAATCCTAGAAAAAGAACTAAACAAAACAGAAATAAACAATCTATCTGAACAAAAGTTCAAATAAAAAGTCATAAGGATGCTCACTGATCTTGGGAGAAGAATGGATGAACTCAGTGAGAACTTCAAAAAAGAATTGGAAAACATTAAAAAAAGAACCAATCAGAAATGAAGAATACAATATTGGAAATGAAAAATTCACTAGAGGGACTCAAGAGCAGATGACAAAGAAGAATGGATGAGCAAGCTGGACAAAAGACTAGAGGAAATCACCCAAGCTGAACAGATAAAAGAATTTAAAATAATGAGGACAGTCTAAGGGACATCTGGGACAACATCAAGTGCACTAACATCCATGTTATAAGTGTCCCAGAAGGAGAAGAGAGAGACAAAGAGGAAGAGAATCTATTTGAAGAAATAATAGCTGAAAACTTTTCTAAGGAAGGAAACAGACATCCAGGTACAGGAAGCACAGGAAGCACCAAAGAGGATAAACCCAAAGAGGGCCACACCAAGACAGATTATAATTAAAATGTCAATAATTAAAGATAAAGAGACTCCTAAAAGCCCCAAGAGAAAGGCAACAAGTTACATACAAAGGAAACAGCATAAAGCTATGAGCTGACTTCTCAGCAGAAACCTTACAGGTTAGAAGGGAGTGGCATGATGTATATTTAAAGTGCTAAAAGGAAAAAAAGTTACAGCCAAGAATACTCTGCCTGGCAAGGATATCATTCACAATGGAAGGAGAGATAAAGAGTTTCCCAGACAAGCAAAAAATAAAGGAGCTTATCACCAAGAAATGAGCTTTACAAGAAATGCTATAGGGACTTATTTAAGTGGGAAAGAAAAGACCACAAAGAGGAATAAGAAAATTATCAAAAAAAAAAAAAAAGCAATAAAATCACTGGCAAAGGCAAATATACAACAAGGTAGCAGATCAACCACCTATGAAGCTAATGAGAAAATCAAAGACAAAAGTGCTAAAATTATCTATTTCCATGATAAGAGGGTAACAGATACACATGCCCAAAAATCAGGTTAGATGTGATATCAAAAACATAAAATGTGGGAGGAGGGGAGTAAAAGAGTAGAGCTATTAGCAAGGGGTCAAACTAAAGAGACCATCAACTTAATACAAATTGTTATATACATAGGTTGTTATATATGAGCCTCATGCTAATCACAAACCAGAAACTTATAATAAATACACAAAAAATTAAGAGAAAGGAACCCTAACATAATAGTAAAGAAAGCCATCAACCAAAAGGGAAGAAAGCAAGAGAAGAAAATAGGACAGAGAAGAACTACTAAAACACCCAGAAAAAAAGTAACAACATGGCAATAAGTACAGTCTTATTAATGCTACTTTAAATCTCAATGGACTAAATGCTCCAAACAAAAGGCACAGGGAGGCCAATTGGATAAAAAAGCAAGACCCATATATATGCTGCATATAAGAGATAGACTTCAGACCTAAAGACACTCACAAACTGACAGTGAAGGGATGGAAAAGGATACTCCATGCAAATGGCAATGAAAAGAAAGCTGGGGTGGCAATACTTATATCCGACAAAATAGACTTTAAAACAAAAACTGTAACTAGAGACAAAGAAGGGCATTAAATAATGATAAAGGGAACAATCCAACAAGAGCATATAACACTTGTAAATATCTATGCACCCAACATAGGGGCACCTAAATATATGAGGCAATTATTAACAGGCATAAAAGGAGAAATAGACAGCAACATAATAATAGCAGGGGACTTTAACATTCCACTTACACCAATGGATAGATCATCCAAACAGAAGAACAATAAGGAAACATTGGCCTTAAATGACACATTAGACCAGTGGACTTAGTAGATATATATAGAACTTTCCATCCCCAAACTGCAGAATACACATTCTTTTCAAATGCACATGGAACATTCTCCAGGATAGATCACATAATAGACCACAAAACAAGTCTCCATAAATTTAAGAAGACTGAAATAATACCAAGCATCTTTTCTGACCACAATGGTATTAAACTAGAAATCAACTGCAGGAAGAAAGTCAGAAAAGCCACAAATATGTGGAGATTAAACAAAACGCTACTGAACAATGATTGGGTCAATGAAGAAATCAAAGGAGAAACCAAAAAACACCTGGAGACAAATGAAAATGAAAATACAACATGTCAAAATTTATGGGATACAGCAAAAGCATTTCTAAGAGGGAAGTTTATAGCAATACAGGCCTACCTTAACAAACAAGAAAAATCTCAAACAATCTAACAGTGCACCTAAAGGAACTGGAAAAAGAAGAACAAACAAAGCCTAAAATCAGTAGAAGGAAGGAGATAACAAAAATCTGAGCAGAAATAAATGAAATAGAGACTTCAAAAAAATAGAAAAAAAATCAATGAAACTAAGAGATGTTTCTTTGAAAAGATAAACAAAAATGACAAGCCTTTAGTTGCATTCACCAAGAAAAAAAGAGAGAAGCCTCATATAAATAAAATCAGAAATGAAAGAGAAGAAATTACAATGGACACATCAGAAATATAAAAGATTATAAGAAAATACTACAAAAAGCTATATGACAACAAATTGGATAATCTAGGAGAAATAGATAAATTCTTAGAATTATACAACCTTCCAAAGCTGAATCAAGAAGAAATAGAGAATTTGAATAGACCAATCACCAGTAAGGAGATCAAAACAGTAATCAAAAATCTCCCCCAAAATAAAAGTACAGGACCAGACAACTTCCCTGGTGAATTCTAATAAACATTCAAAGAAGACTTAATACCTATCCTTCTCAAACTCTTCCAAAAATTTAAAGAGGAGGGGAAGCTTCCTAACTCATTTTCCAAAGCCAACATTACTCTGATACCAAAACCAGACAAGGACAACACAAAAAAAGAAAATTACAGGCCAATATCACTGATGAACATTGATGCAAAAATACTCAACAAAATACTAGCAAATCAAATACAATACATTAAAAAGATCATACACCATGATCAAGTGGGATGTATCCCAGGGATGCAGTGATGGTTCAATATCCACAAATCAATCATGCAATACACCACATTAACAAAGTGAAGAATAAAAATGATCATTTCAATCAACGCAGAGAAAGCATTTGACAAAATACAGCATCCATTTATGATAAAAACTCTGAATAAAATGGGTATAGAAGGAAAGTACCTCAACATAATAAAGGCCACATATGACAAACCCACAGCTAATATCATTCTCAGTGGAGAAAAACTGAAAGCTATCCCTCTAAGAACAGGAACTAGACAAGGATGGCCACTTTCACCACTCTTATTTAACATAGTATTGGAAGTCCTAGACAGAGCAATCAGGCCAGAAAAAGAAATAAAAGGGATCCAAATTGGAAAGAAAGAAGTGAAACTGTCACTATTTGCAGATGACATGATTTTATATATAGAAAACTCTAAAGAATCCACCAAATAACTTCTAGAAATAATGAATGAATATGGTAAAGTTGCAGGATACAAAATCAACATAGAAAAATCAGTTGCATTTCCATACACTAACAACAAAGTAGCAGAAAGAGAAATTAAGACTACAGTCCCATTTACAATTGCAACAAAAAGAATAAAATACCTAAGAATAAACTTAACCAAAGAGGTGAAAGACCTGTATGCTGAAAACTATAAAACATTGTTGAAAGAAATAGAAGACCCAAAGAAAGGGAAAGATATTCCATGCTCTTGGATTGGAAGAATTAACATAGTTAAAATGTCCATACTTTCTAAAGCAATCTACAGATGCAATGCAATCCCTATCAAAGTTCCAATGACATTTTTCACAGAAATAGAACAAAGAATCCTAAAATTTATATGGAACAACAAAAGACCCTGAACAGCCAGGGGAATCCTGAGAAAAAAGAACAAAGCTGGAGGTATCACATTCCCTGATTTGAAAATATACTACAAAGCTATAGTAACCAAAACAGCATGGTACTGGCACAAAAACAGACACATAGATCAATGGAACAGAACCACACATCTATGGACAGCTAATTTTCTACAAGGGAGCGAAGAACATACTATGGAGAAAGGAAATGCTATTAAATAAACTGTGTTGGGAAAACTAGAGAGCCACACGCCAAAGAATGAAAGTAGACCATTGTCTTACACCATATACAAAAATTAACTCAAAATAGATTAAAGACTTGAATGTAAGACCTGAAACCATGAAACTTCTAGAAGAAAATATAGGCAGTATGCTCTTCAACATCGGTCTTAGCAACACATTTTCAAGTACCATGTCTGACCAGCAAGGGAAACAATAGAAAAAAATAACAAATGGGACTACATCAGACTAAACAGCTTCTGCACAGCAAGGGCAGAAGGGGTGGGCACAAGGGGTGAAGGGATGCATCCACATGGTGACGGGCAAATAATAATGTACAACTAAAACCCCACAATGTTATAAACTATTAAGACATCAATAAAAAATTAAAAATAAATAAAAATAAATTTTAAAAAACAGTATGGAGATTCCTCAAAAAATTAAGAATAGAACTACCATATGATCCAGCACCAATACATAAACATAAACCCACCCCTGTGTTCACTGCAGCATTGTTCACAACAGCCAAGACTTGGAGGCAGCCTAGGTGCCCATCAAGGGGCCAATGGATAAAGAAGACGTGGTGTATATGCACAATCAAATATAGCCACTAAAAAAGGATGGAATCTGGCCATTTGGGACAGCATGGATGGACCCTGAAGTTACTATGCCAAGTGAAATAAGTCAGAGGGAGAAAGTCAAGTACCATATGATCTGACTCATAAATCGAAGATAAAAACATCACAGAGACAGAGATTGGATTGGTGGTTACCAGAAGGGAAGGGGGGAGGGAGGAGGGTGAAAGGGTAATTAGGAACATGTGTGTGGTGATGGATTGTAATTAGTCTTTGGGTGGTGAACATGATGTAATCTACACAGAAATTGAAATATAATGATGTACACTTGAAATTTATATATTATAAACCAATATTACTACAATAAAAAATACAAATAAAAGAAAATATAATTACCCAAAAAAAAGGAGGGGCCAGCCCCATGGCCTTAGTGGTTAAAGTTTCACACGCTTTGCTATGACAGCCCAGGTTCGTGAGTTCGGATCCCGGGTGCACACATACACCACTTGTCAGCCATGTTGTGGCAGTCACCCACAAACAAAATAGAGGAAGATTGGCACAGATGTTAGCTCAGGGCTAATCTTCCTCAAGCAAAAAAAAAAAAAAAAAGAGGAAGATTGGCAGCGCATGTTAGCTTAGGGTGAATCTTCCTCAGCAAAAAAATAAGGATGAAGAAGCTTTTTATGTTTTCATATGGAAAGATACTTAAGATATATTGTTAAATGAAAATACGGCAAGGTGAACAGGTATACAGTGTGGTACTAATTACATGAAAGTGAGAGACATAATATATATACACGTTTAATATATACTAACTTTTTATTGAAATATAATACATATATATATATATACAGAAAAGTACACAGTAAGTGTAACCTTAAAGATTTTCATAAACTGAACACACCCGTGTAACTGACACCTAGAGTCTAGGTCCTAGATCAAGAAACAGAACATTACTATCACCCCAGAAGTCTCATCATGCCCCTTTTAGTCACTACCTCCACCTACACGAGTAGCCACTATCGTGATTTCTAAAAGTATAGGTTAGTTCTGTTTACTTTTGCACTTAATAGAAATGGACTCATACCATATGTACTCTTCTGTGTCTGGCTTTTTTCATCCAACATTATATTTGTGTGATTCATCAATATTGTCATACACTGGTCAATCTCATTGCTGTTTAGTATTCCATTGTGTAAATGTGCCACAATTTATTCACCCATTCTACTGTTTACGGGTATATGGGTATTTCCACTTTGCAGCTATTATAAACAGCACGGCTATGAACACTCTAGTGTATGCATACACATGTCCACATACCTAGGGGAGAAATGGCTGAGTCATAAGATCTGCATAACTGCAATTTTAATAGCTACTGCCACATAGTTTACAAAATTGGTTGTACCAATTGATACTCCCATCAGCACTGTACAAGAGTTCCAATTGCTACAAATCCTCACCCACACTTGGCGTCTGTCTTTTTAATTTTAGTTATTCTTGTATTTTCGTAGTGATCTTGCATTCTGCTTTTAACTTGTAACTCCCTGATGACTAATGACGTTGAATACATTTTCACCTTCATTTGTTATTTAGAAATCACCTTTTGTGAAGTATCTAGGTCTTCTCCCCAATTTTCCATTGTATTGTCTGTCTTCTATGTTTTTAAATTTTGAAATGTGAATATATTATTTTTTAAAAGCACATTTAAAAGTAATGTAATTAAAAATATAAGTAAACTTTATAGAGTCCTATGCTGCATGCTCTCTCCTTCTTAGAGATTTACAATATACCAGTATTTCAAAAGCTCTGAAAAGTCTTCAACTTTCACCACCACAGAACAGTTTGGAAAAATGCTGTTTCCATTCTTGTATTTTTTTCATGGAATTAATAATAATTGCCTCCTTTTTTTCACTTGCTTAGATTTTAAGTTCTCTCTCCACATATTTCATTAGATATTATCAAACACCTATCAGTATAATTTCCCAAATACTCAAAATTAGATAATCTATAAATTCAATTATTTTAACTGGAGTCTTTCTTCTTGGAGTCTGCCACCTTCCTGCTCCAGCGAAAATAAGTTGCTCTCTAATTCTGCTGCATCTCTTTCACCCTGGGGTTTCCCTTCCCATTCTCCTGGTCTTGTTTTCTAGATCTCATGTCTCTCTCTTTCTTGACTTACTCCCATGTTTTGTCGGAGCACATCCTCTAGTAGCTTTCTTTTAAAAAAAGGTGGATGGATGGAAAGTAAATGTTTGCATCCTTGTATATATGAAAATGTTTTTATTCTGCTCTTATACTCGATGGGTAGTTTGACCAACTATAGAATTCTAGGTTGGAAGCTATTGTCCTTCAAAACTTTGAAGAAATTTCACTTCAGTGTTTTAGCATAAAAGTGTTATTGTTGAGAAATCCAATGCCATTCTAATTCTCATCCCTTTATTCTTGTTTATTCTCTCTGAAAACTTTTAGAATCTTCTCTTTCTTCTTAGTCTTCTGACCTTTTTAATGATGTGCTTTAATATGTCTTTTTTCATTCACTGTGGATACCTCTTGGGCCCTTTCAGAATGGAGACCCTTATCCTTCCGTCCTGGCAAAACTTCTTGAATTATTATTTGGGTCATTTTATTTGTTCTCTTTTTCTGGAACTCTTAGTTTGTTAACTTAGTGGCTGAATGAATGAATGGGAAATGGGATACAAAGTATCCAGTCATACCTTTAAAGCTAAGCATTTTGTTTTAAACGATCAAAATTCTGAAACACTATTTCATTTCAACTTCCCATTACGTTCTGCGAAATGCAACACTGATACTCGCATTTCAGGCAATGCAAAAATACAGGAAGCATTCGCTCTCTGTAGGCGGGAAACCTCCACTCAGATCAGGCACTCCTTATACTGTTGCCTTAGATTTCATTCAATGCCCAGTTTGGACTTGGTATTGTATATAATATTTGCAGTCACACTCTACAAAATAGTCATCTAAGTAGAAAGGTGTTTATTTAAAGTAAAAAGATGGAAAGATGTTTGCAGCCTTTTTGTGGTTGGCATTAAACACTGATTGCATTCCTCCCAGACCTATAAGAAATTTTTGCAGTCTTACCTGGAGTCAGAGAGATGGATTCTCTCAAGGCTATTTCTCAACCTCTGCAAGTAATTACGGACATAAGATAGAAGATGAGAGAGAAAAGCCACTCTCTATTAGAGGAACAGGTAACAGGAGCTAAGCACCTGACCTTGTTGACACGGTTGAACTCCGAAAGCGTTTATCCTTCACCCTTCACTCCTGAAGTAGCTGAAAGTGAGAGAAGATTGGGGTCCAGGTAGACAGGTGGATTCACACCCACCTGACGCGGGGCTCACGAAGTGTGGAGCCTCCGAAGCCGCCCACTCCCTCCCAGCGCCTCCCGCGCAGGCGCGCCGTGGCGACTCTGGGGCCGCACTTCCCGCCCCCGCTGGCGCCCCGCCCCCCCCCCCCCCCCGGGTTTGTCGACTCCGCGGAGACGCGCCGCCCGGACGCCGAGCGTGAGGGCCCGCCGAGCAGTCGGATGGCAGCCTGAGGCTGCTGAGAGGAACCTTCCCGAAAAGGCAAGTTTGCGAAACCTGGCGAGCGGGGGAGAGAAGACAGGAAGAGCGCGCCGGCTCCTCCCCGCCCCAAACCCAGCCGAGCCCCGCTCGTGCCGCACGGACCGCCCGGGCCCCCGTGACGGCCGCCGACGCCGCCCGGGAAGTGCGGGAGGAGGAGCCCCGGCGCGGGCCGCGCGGGAGAGGAGGCGGCCCGCGCGCCGCGGAGCTGGCCGCAGTCTCCGGGAAGGCGGCGGCCGCGCGGGAATGGGCGGCCTCGTGACCTAGCGTCGGGCCGCAGGGGCGGATCTGGCGGCCGGGAGCCGCGGGCACAACCGGAGCCGGCCGGCGGCCTGAGCGCCCGCGCCCATGGACGGGGACGCCATCTGCAGCGCGCTGCCCGTCATCCCCTACCACAAACTCGCCGACCTGCGCTACCTGAGCCGCGGCGCGTCGGGCACCGTGTCGTCGGCCCGCCACGCGGACTGGCGCGTTCAGGTGGCGGTGAAGCACCTGCACATCCACACCCCGCTGCTCGACAGGTAGGGCGCTCCCGCGGCCCCCGGGAGCCGGGACTCGGCCGCGTTCCCCGCCCGCCGGCGCCGGGCAGGCGGGCTCGACGGCCGAGAGGCGGTGGCAGCTTGGGGCCGGCCCCCCCGTCCTCTCCTCTAGGCGTCCCTCCAGGCTTGCGGCTGGCGTGGTGGGGGGACGGGCCTCTCTGGAGGCGCAGCAGTCGCTTTCTTCCGCTCGTCTCTCTTCTCCACTGCCCTCTTTGCCTCCTAGCGTCCCCAGCCTTCTCGCTCCGTACGCCAAAATCAGCGATCACAGCGCAGCTCTAGACGTTCTCTTTGTCGAGGTTGATGTGTGTTTATATAGTGAGTGTGGGTTTTGTTTTTTTCTTTTTGAAATCGGGCTCTAGGGCTGCACTGCCTAGTAGGTGACTCTTAGCCACAGGTGGCTACTGAAGCTTGAAATGTGGCCCTCAGACCCGAAGTGTGCTGTTAGTGTGAAATACACACCAAATTTCGAACACTTAAAAAAGCACTAAAGAGAATTTATAATATCTCATGAAAACTTTTATGTTGATATACTGAGATGACATTTTTGATATATTGGATTAAATGTAAGATACTGTTAAAATTCATTTCACGTGGTTTTTTTTAATGTTGCCATTGGAAAATTTAAGATTGTATATGTGGATCACTTTGTATTTTTATTGAACAGCGCTGCTCTAGAGTCTGGGATGTTTTGGTTTGGGCTTCTTGTTTTTGTTTGTTTTGTGGTTTGTCTCGGGTAGTCATCTAAGTTTAGATATCAAATTCAACATTGCAGTTTAGTTTCTCCTTTCACTGACTTTTGTCCTCAGAGGAAACGTGTATTGTTTTTGCTAACAATAAACTGAATCAGAAGACTGTTAAGTGACCGAAAATGTTGATTGTCTCTCACGTCCTGGAACAATTTTATTGCACTGTACAGGTTTGAAGGGAAGGCTAGTATTAGTTTCTATTTCCAGAAAAACATTTCAACCATATACCGTGGGCCTGTGACTGTACGTATTAGTCAGTGGGACTAGTCACTAGTCTTGTGTGTTTTCCTTCCAGTAGGGATTTAACTAGACCCTGCATTCATTTCTTACTGAGTTAACATCCAGAACTGCAACATTCTCCTCTCCTCCCTTTGTCTAATGAGAAAATACATCATGCTAGGTGCCTGATTGGCCAGAGGCTGTTAGTATCCAATAGCAGGTAAACTCTTCAGCTTCAGCCCTGCCAATGTTAACTGGACTTTCATCTGCCTGTGGCTTTTCTTTGCTGTCTCTCACTATCCAGCTTGGATGGGTTAGATCTCACAGTAGATTTGAGACACCTGTAGAGATTGGTTCCGCTTTTTGTATACCGTAATCCAGATCTGGTGACCTGTATACAGGGTGTGGTGTCTGTTTACCCTGGACCTTGAATTCTGTGGAGCAGGTGCTGGGCAAGTGTGTGTATGTGTATGTAGTCAACTTTGAAGAGTGGTGGTTGGTTAGAGAGGGTGGATATATTTTATACTTATGTATGCAAATATATGGAAATCTAGCACTGTAGGGCCTGTAGGTATTCTAAAGCAAATTGATCCTCCCATTTTGGATGCTGCTTCTCAAGATTTTCATTTATCTAAATTTTGTGCCATTTGGGAGCCAAGCAATGAAGAAGGAGTTCCCTTACCATACTCATTAACAATTTTCATAATCTAAAGTTCTTCACTAAATTGGGTGAGGGAAATTAATTCTGTCATCAAAGAAGCCGTAAAAACCAGTGAAACACTCTGGCATTACTGCATCACGCTTCTTTTCTCCCACTTGTTACCTAAGTTGTTAACATTAGCAGTATTTATGTAGTCTGAACATAGGGCTGAGCTATGCAGTTGACTCATGGGGTGTCTGTTTCCTCAATTATAAAGTGAGAATAATAAGTACATGTACATCTTGGGCTCTGGTGCAGATAATGTTTGCATTGTTCTTTGGGATCACCTGAAAAAAATTTTGTGTGCTGTTACATGTTATTTTAGTGGTGGGTGACATCTGCCCAGTGAGTAGACCTTCCCCAATGATCTCCCAACTCTTTATGAATAGATGAGTCTGATTGGTTGTTCAGACACCCTGTAGATGACATAACTGGTTTTTGACTGAAATTTTGAGTTGGGTAATTTTGGTGATATGTCTACAGAAGCTATATTTGACATTTTTAAAGTGTTTTGGCTTTTACTGTTTTCCCACTCATTCAATCTTCCCAAAATTTGACTTCAGGAACTTTCTTTGTTCTCTGATTAAGCAGTGGAATGGAAAGAAGACAAGTTTTAGAGTCCCACGATTGCAATTCAAATCTGACTCCAACCCTACATCTTATTATTGGCATGACCATTAGAAAATGGTTAATTTATCTGAGCCTAAGTGCCCTTATGTAAAAGTGGGGATAATGAAACCAACTTTAGAGGGCTGGTCTTTAGAATGATAGTGCATATAAAGTGTCTGACACAATAGAATCACAAAGAAGGAAGAATGCCTCATACTCTTAATGTGAGGAGGAAAGAGTGGAGTACCGTCATTAAGACTTCACCAGCATGCCCTCTCTGTAGTTCTTAGGATCCAGGAATCTTCACGTCCATCCTGTCTCCCTCGAGGGTGCTACACAATAACTGTCTTGTTGACCTACATCTCTTGCTGCAAATACAGAACTGTTTCAACTTAGGGAATATAAGTTTGATTAAAACAAGTCTCACATACTGATATAACTGGTTGCCTCAGTTGGAGTATTAAGTGGTTGAAGAACAGGAAGAAGAAGAAAAGTTTTCACTTTATGCCCTCTTGTAATTCTTGAAATTTTGAAACATATATTACCTATTCAAAACAAAATGACTAAGATTTTTTGCTTTATTTTGCTTTTTTGTTTGTTTTTAAAGTTAGCCTCATAGTCTGGTCTGGAATGTCTGTTGCTTTTCTTATTTCAATAGCCATTCATCCAGAGCTTGGTGGGTTAAGAGCCAGGTAATCATCATCACTCACCTAATTAGGCTTCACCTGGAGACATTTCTATTTTTGTTATTGCTGCTACCAACACCCGTTCATCCAGGGTAAAAACTGATGACATCTTCAATTCCCTTCCTTTTTTTTTTTTTTTTTTTGTCCCTCTTAGTCAATCACCATGGCCTGGGTAGTCTATTCAGCTAGTGTATTTCTTTCCATTTCCACTGTGACCTTTATAGTTTCAGGCTGTCATTCTTCACATCTTAACTAGTATTATAATCTTCTAACACCTGACTTTCCAACTCTTTAACTCTTTCTGCTGATCCTACATCCTGCTGTCGAGTTAATCCTCCTAAAAGTTTGTTCTCCTCACGTCATTCCTCTGCTTAAAACCTGCAATCACAACTCAGAGACTACCAAATAAAGTGTAAACACCCTCACCTGGCTTTAAGGCTCTGTGATGTGGCCCTAGCCTATCCTAATCACCTTCACTCCTTTTACATATGCAGTTACATATCCTGATTAATATTAAACAATTTGCTGTGTTCTAAACATAGCCTTCATTTTAACTTCCTTGAATACATTTGACACATACCTGTTAGATGTCTACTATGTGCCAGGTGCTGTTCCAGGTCCTGGGGCTACACAGATGAAAAAGAAAGGCAAGATCCCTCCGCTCTTGGAGGCCACATCCATCTTGAATGCCCTTTTTCAATGGTTGAGATTCTATCCATCCTTAAAGGATAGTTGAAATCCTGCCTATCTAAAGAGTGGTGACTCCCCTAGCCCAGAGTTCGCTCTCTTTTCTCTAAGCTCCCCATAGTTTTCTATTTATTTATTTACGTACTTAATTGTTTTTTGGTGGCATTTATCACATTCTGCCATATATTTTAAGTATTTATTTTTCTTTTATTTGCTTTCCTTATTTTTTTAACTTGAGGAATAATTGACAAATATAATTGTATATATTTAAGGTGGACAATATGATGATTTGATGTACATATTTATCATGAAATGATTACCAAAATCAAGATAACTAACATATCCAAAGAAGACATACAAATGACCAACAGATATATGAAAAGGTGTTCAGCATCACTAATCATCTGGGAAATGCAAATCAAAACCACAATGAGTATTTATTTTTCTTCAAAGATTTCTAGGGAACTTGGGGACATAGACTATGTTTTTTCATCTTTATGTTCTCCATAATGCTGAGCACAGTTTATTCATAATAAAAGCTCAATATTTATTTGTTTTATGTCTGAATAAGCAAATGAAGCTGGGATCCAGAGTCACCCCAGGGATCTGCTATAAGCATTTACCTGTTCTCAGTATTCTTTTCCTGAGTGCTAGTGTATAATTTCTAACCATTATTGACCCTTATGCAACTATTATTGTCTAGTCATTTAAATCTACAACATTTAGATGTTCTAAGATTAAGGATATTTGGAAAAATTTTTCATAGTATGCAACCATAAAATTTAATATAATATTCTAATCAAATCTATCATTTTAATACAACATAAACTTAATCGTTCGACTAGTTCATGCACCAATCATTCTAATATAGGTGGACTTTATAAACTTACTCAAACATTGTATTCTTTCCTTTTTCTAAAAAAGTCCAATAATAATAACCTGTGTGTAGCACTTTTTTCTATCAGTGGCTTATAGAAGTTATTTTGGTCTCTAAACAGACCTGTGGAATATATAGGGTAGATATTATCCCTCCCTTAAATATGATGAAACTAAAGGACAGAGAAGTTGCATAATTTATGTGCAGTCAAAAGCTAATTAATGAAAAAAATCCAGGCTTAATTAGTATTATGTGTGTGATAAGTGTGTATTTTTCATTACTTTGAAATAATTATGATTTTCTTTCTTTAGTGAAAGAAATGATGTCTTAAGAGAAGCTGAAATTTTACACAAAGCCAGATTTAGTTACATTCTTCCAATTTTGGGAATTTGCAATGAGCCTGAATTCTTGGGAATAGTTACTGAATACATGCCAAATGGATCATTAAATGAACTCCTACATAGGGTAAGTATTGTACATTTTAAGTAGCTATAATTCTGTTTTCAAGCTATATAATGTTTTGGTTTTACATATGATCAGATTATTGGCAGCTGTATAGATGCATCAAAATAAGAATAATGAAAAACAATTTCAGTGGTCAAGTTTACTGTTTATGGCTTCTTTTGTGTTGTTAAAAATACCGTGGAGTCAGGCCCTGTATTCTCAGGGACCTACATTATTTTGCTTAGGTTACTGTTCCTGAGTTTTACACTAAATTCCAATATCCACTTGTATTTTTACTCAGGTAGGCATAGGAGAGAGAAAAGATGAACTCTGCATACTATACAATTCACAGATTTTATTTTATGTTAAAGACAATTTAGGATTCACATTAAATGTTAATAATACCAGTTCATAAAGTTCTGAGTTAATAGGTCAAATAAATCTGCATACCAAATATGTTAGCCTTTCCAGTAACAGAAAATGGCGTGAGCCATTTGACTTTTTTCTCAAGGTAACAGTTACTCTGACTTTGATTATGAATCCCATCAGTAAACAAATTTGGGGATCCTCATTCTCAGAATATGTATATTCATCTATTGTTTGCTTGAGTTCATATTATTGTTATCTCCAACCTGCAGTTTCTCTTGAGAAATCTTTTTAAACTACTCAGTTTATTTAGTGAGGGTTGGTTTAGTTAAAACTGGGTAATGTAATTTGTAAAATCCAATTACTGGATGCTTCTAGATTCAGATACATCATAGTGTTCTGAAGTGAACAAGGGAGAGTGGGTGCCTCTGTCAGCCACTCGCGGAGTGACTTCCTCTTTATTTCAGGATACATCACATTTTACTTATGATGTGACCATCTGAAACAAGGATGGAGTAAAGTAACTAGTGTCAATGTAGATTTGTGTAACCACCGTAGCAATCAAGATACAAATATTAGTTAAGCATAATTTCCTTTCTTTTTAAAGTGAATATAAGTAGAAATTCTCACGTTTTCTTCCCATACTCCAGCACCCCAGTAGGTATGCTGGCACCCAAATTTGAAGCCCACTAGAAATTCTAGAGCCTCCTTCAGGGGAATTGCTAACTCCTGGAAGGAATTATAAAATACAGAGTGAGCACTTTTTTACCTTCGTCTCCATTATCAGAAGCCTCCATATAATGCTCCTGCAGAGAGGCCTCATTACTCCTTTAAACTACATAATTTTCAGAAAAAGTTACCTTTTTATAGATTAAAAGTTTCAGTTACTCAAGTGGACAGGGCTCTGTATATACCCAAGGAAGTAATGTTCAACATTAGTGTTATCTGTTTCTTTGGGTTTCCTGTATTGCATTATTAGAGTGGGATTTATCTTGAAGTGCCCTCTTCCAACCTCACAAAAGGTTGTTGAAAAAAATCAAAATACAATGTAAACACAAAGTATTTTGAGCCACGCCCTTGCCAGATTGATCACTGAACTATAAGCTGACCCATTTGCAGAAAAAATTCTCAAGAACAGTTCTGAGCTTTCATTAGAAGCATACTTTTTCATATCATATAGAAAAATGTATCCAGTGGCATGGTGGATGATTTATTGTTGGATCTTCCCTAATTATCTTAATTATTCTGAGTAAATTCATTCTCCTAGGAAGCTGCATTAACTTTTATGGTCAGAGAACATTTATTTTACAAAAGTTCAGATGACTGTCACTTGTAAGTACTAAGAAATATAAAATATTATGTTTTAAATGTGTCTATATTACATATACTTTAGAAATGAAATTGATCTTTGCCTCCTTGACAGAAACAAAGTCCCCAAAGGCTAATTTTTCAAGGTGAAATGCAAATAAATTAAGTATATGGTTAAAAGTATAAGATATTAATGCTTAGTCAATAAATATAATATGGTCATAATTTTTAATTGATGCAATGATTATTTTAATAATAAAGTGTGGCTTGATATTAATAGGAAAATTAAAATATCAATTTTGAATGAATAGTTTGGTATGTACTAAAAACAAATTGTGTGTGTGTGCACACAAGTTGCTGGATTTAAGCCATGAAATGGGGAGATAGATGTGAGTATAGGTATATGTGTCTGGGTATTATACAGATAAAAAATAATTGAAAACTCTTTCAAATGAAGAAAGAAGACCCAAAACCATGTAGTTGCATTGCCAGTATAAACTAAAAGGAAATATCAGTGCTGTAAAGTTATCATTATTATCGCTTCTTGGCCTTTTGGCTGAGATCAATTGTATAAAGTGATCATTATTTTTTCTAAAAAGTGAAGAAAATGAGATAGAAGGATGTTGATGTCAAACTGATATTGTGATAAAACTGAGCATATGTTTTGACTTTAGTTTATACTATATTTACTCTTGGAATATTTAATTTTCTAAGTGGAAATGTAATGAAATTTGCCACTAATTTTGGGTTTGTTTCTTTCTGTATATATAAAGAAAACTGAATATCCTAATGTTGCTTGGCCATTGAGATTTCGCATCCTGCATGAAATTGCATTGGGTGTAAATTACCTGCACAATATGAATCCTCCTCTACTTCATCATGACTTGAAGACTCAAAATATCTTATTGGATAATGAATTTCATGTCAAGGTAATTACTTTAAAAGCAAAGTTTATTTGCTTCCTTGTGATTAATAGTTTTAAAAAGACTTTTTAGTTATTTCTTCCATCTAGCCAATTTAATATCTCCCCCTTTTCCATAGCCCCTGATTCTTACCTTCAGTGTCCCTTCTTCCTGCTGCAATGGCTTAGTTATTCCTAGACCACAGAGATAGATAGGATTATAGTACAAAATACAGGATTCACAGGAAGAATATAGATTCACAGGAAGTTGCAAAGGTAATACAAAGAGGTCTCATGTGCCCTTCTCCTGGTTTCCACCAATGGTTACATCACACTTGAAATTATAGTACAATTATAGTACAATTTCAAGACCAAGAATTTGACATTGGTACAATGCATGTATGTAGTTCTGTGTCACTTTATCATGTGTGTAAATTTATGTAACCACCACAGCAATCAAGATACAGCACTACTCTGTCACCACAAAGATATCGCTCATGCTACTCCTTTATAATCATACCCGCCTCTTCCCTTCCACCATCCCTGACCCCTGAAAACCACTAATCTGTTTTCCATCTCTGTAATTTTGTCATTTTGAGAATGCTGCATAAACAGAATCATACAGTATGTGATATTTTGAGATTGGCTTTGTTCACTTGGCATAATGCCTTTGAGATCCCCAAAGTTGTTGCTTGCATTAATAAATTGGTTCTTTTTTTAATTGCTAAATAGTATTCCCTGGTATGGGTGTACCCCAGTTGTTTGACTATTCACCCATATTAAAGGACATTTTAGTTATTTCTAGTCTTTGACAATTACGATAAAGCTCATATGAACAAACCTGTGCAGCTTTTTGAATAAACGTAAGTTTTTATTGCTCCAGGATAAATGTCCAAAAGTGAACCACTGGGTTATATGATAAGGGTATGTTTAGTTTGTTAAGAAACTACCCAACTATTTTCCAAAGTGTACTGTTTTATATTCCGCCAGCAATGTGTGATAGACCCAGCTTTTCCACATCCTCACCAACATTTGGTATTATCACAGTTTTTAATTTTAGGTGTTCTGATAAGTGTATAATATCTCATCATGGCCTTACTTTGCATTTCTCTAATGACTAATGATGTTGAACACCTCATGTGCTTATTTTCCTTCTATATATCCTTTTCAGTGAAATGGCTCTTCGTGTCATAAGCCCATTTTCTAATTAATTCTTTGGGTTTTTTACTGTTAGATTATGAGAGTTCTATATATTTTATAGATACAAGTCCATCATCAGACATGTAGTTTGCAAATATTTTCTCCCAGTCCTTAGTTTGTTCTTTTCATCCTTTTAACAGGGTTTTTCACGGAGTGAAAGTTTTAATTTTGGTGAAATGCGACTTATTTTGTTTCTTTTATGATCATGTTTTTTGCTGTCATGTCTAAGCACTCTTGACTAAGCCATAGGTATTGAAGATTTTCTTCTGTGTTATCTTCTAAAAGTTTTATAATTTTATGTTTTTGAATTAATTTTATTATCTTGAATTAATGTTTATATAAAGTGTAAGATTTAGGTACCTAAAGGCACCAGATGTAGTAGTGATTTCACAACTACCCCATATCTAACTGATGACAGCAAATAAAAAGTAGTTGCTGAATAATTAGTACTAAACGTAAATCACTTTATTTTTGTATATTGTTTTGCTACACTTATTACAATAATGTACATAAATAAAGATTATTATAAATGTCACAAATGTTCAAATAAGTAATAGGGAAGTTGGTGACGTCAGCATCATGGCAGAGAGAGATTCCGTTTTTGAATCTCTGCCCCCTAAGACACACAAAAACATCATTTGCATACCAACAGAGGTCAATCAAACACTACAAAGGACTTCTAAGAAACCCTTGCTGCAGTGCATCGTACGGTGGAGGCACGGGAAGCCCCAAAAGATGTGAGGGGAGGTAAGGAGTTTTACTCCCCCTCCCCAATCGATCAGCAAAGACAGTGCACCTCACAGGCAGAGCGGGGACGGGCAGCCCTCTGCGGGGAAAACTATCGCCCTCTAAGTGCTCTCACAGACTGTCAAGAGATCCCCATCAGGAAGCGACGATGGACTGTTTCAGGGGTGTGGTAAACGCCCCAAGAGAGCCAGAAAGGAAACCCCCTGGGTCAAGCAGGAGAAAGAGAGAACCCCTCCCCCAACACGCCCTGAACTTCAGCACAATCCCTCTGGGGACTGCAGCAGGCTCAGAGCACACTGCTCGTGACCTCCATCCAGTGGCAGCAAGTGGAAACTGCAGGACCATCTTCAAGATGAAGAAAGGCAAAGGTAAAGCCACAGGATCTATGCAACGGTATCTTATGTCTACAGACCAAGAGGAAAATGACAGACACCCAAAAACCAATCCTGAGGGCACAGAAATCTACAATCTGAACAACAGAGAATTCAAATAGCTATCATAAAGAAACTCAACGAAATACAGGAGAACACGGAGAAACAAATCAACGAATTCAGGGATTTCTTCACAAGAGATTGAAACCATAAAGAAAACCAATCAGAAATATTGGAGATGAAAAACACAATGGATGAGATAAAGGAAAACCTGGAGTCTTTAAAGAGCAGAACTGACAATATGGAGGAACGAATTAGCATTATTGAGGATAGCCACGCAGAAACACTCCAGATAGAGGAGAGAGCTAAGACCAAAAAGAAATGAAAAAATTCTTCGAGAAATATCAGACTCAATGAGGAAAAGCAACTAAGAATAATAGGTATTCCAGAAGGAGAAGAAAGAGAAAAAGGAGCAGAGAGTTTGTTCAAAGAAATAATAGCTGAGAACTTCCCCAACCTAGGGAACGAGAGGAAAATAACAGTGAATGAACTCAATAGATCACCTAAATATATAAACAGGAATAAAAAAATCATCTCGCCACATAGTAGCAAACTTGAAAAATATCCGTGACAAGGAAATAATATTAAGGGCACATAAACAAAAAAACAAAATAACATACAAAGGAAACCCCATCAGGCTCTCAGCTGATTTCTCGACAGAAACTCTACAGGCTAGGAGAGACTCAAAATCATGAAAGACAAAAACATTCAGCCAAGAATACTTTATCCAGCAAAAATATCCTTCAAATATGAAAGAGAAATAATAACTCTCCATGATAAAAAAAAGCTGAGAGAGTTCATCACCACAAGACCCCCACTACAAGAAATGCTCAAGAAGGCCCTTAGGCCTGAAAAAAAAACCAAAAGAGAAAGGGGATACAAAGGTTTGAGCAGGGAGAAAAGCAAGGAGACTAAACCAGAAAAAACTATAGTTGGAAAACATCAAAAATTAATTCAGGCTGATCACTGCAAACACACACACGCCACACAAGATGGAATAAGTAGTGACAACAACAAATAAGAGGAAGAGGAAAGGGATTGAATCGCCTTAGTCTAAGGAAACAATAGGCATCAGAAAATGGACTATCTTATGCAGGAGATCTTTTATATAAACCTCACGGTAACCACTAAACAACCAGAAGAGAACCACACATGACAAATAAAGAGAAAACTAAGACAATCATCATGCAGAAATACCAAACTGAATTGGCAGTTCGAAACACATGCGACAAGAAACGATGGAAATGCAAAAGAACCAGAAAATGAACAATAAAATAACAACATTAAACCCTCATATATCAATAATCACTCTAAATGTAAGCGGATTGAATTCTCCAATCAAAAGACAGAGTGGCGGGATGGTTTAAAAACCAAGATCCAGCAATTGGCTGCCTGCAGGAAACACATCTCAGCTCTAAAGACAAACACAGACTCAAAATAAAAGGATGGAAAACGATACTCCAAGCTAATGGCAAACAAAAGAAAGCAGGAGTTGCCATACTTATATCAGACAAAGTAGACTTCAAGATAGAAAAGGTAGTGAGAGACAAAGAAGGGCAATATATAATGATAAAAGGGACACTTCACCAAGAAGACATAACAATTATAAATATCTATGCACCCAACACAGGAGCACCAAAGTACATAAAACAACTGCTCAGAAACCTAAAAGGAGATATTAACAATAACACAATAATAGTAGAGGATCTTAACACCCCCCTTACATAAATGGATAGATCATCCAGACAAAAAGTCAATAAGGAAATAATGGACTTAAACGAAAAACTAGACGCAGTGGACTCAATAGATATATACAGAGCACTCCACCCAAAAACAGCAAGAGTACACATTCTTCTCAAGCGCACATGGAACATTCTCAAGGATAGACCATATATTAGGAAACAAGGCAAGCATCTATAAATTTAGGAAAATTGAAATCATTACAAGCATCTTTTCTGATCATAATGCAGTGAAACTAGAAATCAACTGCAAGGAAAAAACTAGGAAAGGCACAAAGATGTGGAGACTAAACAACATGCTACTGAACAACCATTGGATTGTTGATGTAATTACAGGAGAAATCAAAAGCTATCTGGAGACAAATGAAAAGGAAAATACACCATACCAACTCATATGGGACACAGCAAAAGTGGTCCTGAAGGGAAATGCCTGGCAATACAAGCCCACCTTAACAAACAAGAAAAATCCCATATAAACAACCTTAAACTGCACCTAACAGAATTAGAAAAAGAAGAATAGACAAAGCCCCAAATCAGCAGAAGGAGGGAAATAATAAAAATTAGAGCAGAAATAAATGAAACTGAAACCAAAAAAATAGTAGAAAGGATTAATGAAACAAAGAGCTGGTTTTTTGAGAAGATAAATAAAATAGACAAACCCTTAGCCAGACTCGCTAAGAAAAAAAGGGAGAAGACAAAAATGAAATTAGAAATGAAAGAGGAGAAATTACAACGGATACCACAGAAATACAAGGGATTATTCGGGAATACTATGAAAAACTTTATGCCAACAAATTGGACAACCTAGAAGAAATGGACAAATTCTTGGATGCATACAACCTCCCAAAACTGAATCAAGAAGAAATAGAGAATCTGAATAGACCAATCACAAGTAAAGAGATTGAAGCAGTCATCAAAAACCTCCCCAAAAATAAAAGCCCAGGACCAGATGGCTTCCCTGGAGAATTTTACCAAACATTCAAAGAAGATTTAACACCTATCCTTTTCAAACTATTCCAAAAAATAGGGAAAAATGGAATACTTCCTAACACATTCTGCGAGGCCAACATCATCCTGATAACCAAAGCCAGGCAAGGACAATACAAAGAAGGAAAACTACAGGCCAATATCACTGATGAACATAGATGCAAAAATCCTCAACAAAATATTGGCAAACCGAATACAGCAATACATCAAAAAGGTCATACACCATGATCAAGTGGGATTTATACCAGGGACACAGGGATGGTTCAACATCCACAAATTAATCAACGTGATACACCACATTAACCTAATGAAGAATAAAAACCACATGATCTTCTCAGTCGATGCAGGGAAGGCATTCGACAAGATCCAACATCCATTTATGATAAAAACTCTCAACAAAATGGGTATAGAAGGAAAGTACCTCAACATAATAAGGGCCATATATGACAAACCTACAGCTAACATCTTACTCAACGGGGGAAAACTGAAAGCCATATCCTTTGAGGACAGGAACACGACAAGGGTGACCACTCTCACCGCTCCTATTCAACATTGTACTGGAAGTTCTGGCCAGAGCAATTAGGCAAGAAAAAGGAATCACAGAACTCCAAATAGGCAGCAAAGAAGTGAAACTCTCACTATTTGCAGACGACATGATCTTATACATAGAAAACCCCAGAAAATCCATTGGAAAACTACTAGAAATAATCAACAACTACATCAAAGTGGCAGGGTATAAAATCAACTTACAAAAATCAGTTGCATTTCTACACACCAATGATGAACTAACAGAAAGAGAACTCAAAAAGACAATCCATTTACAATTGCAGCAAAAAGAATAAAATATCTGGGAATAAATTTAACCAAGGAGGTGAAAGACCTATACAATGAAAACTATAAGACACTATTGAAAGAAATCAAGGAAGACATAAAGAAATGAGAAAATATTCCATGCACATGGATTGGAAGAATAAACATAGTTAAAATGTCCATACTACCTAAAGCAATCTACAAATTCAATGCAATCCCAATCAGAATCCCAATGTCATCCTTCACAGAAATAGAACAAAAAAATACTGAAATTCGTATGGGGCAACAAAAGGCCCTGAATAGCTAAAGCACTCCTGAAAAAATAGAACAAAGCTGGAGGCATCACAATCCCTGATTTCAAACATACTACAGAGCTTTAGTAATCAAAACAGCATAGTACTGGTACAAAAATAAACACACAGATCAATGGAACAGAATTGAAAGCCCAGAAATAAAACCACACACCTATGGACAGCTAATCTTCGACAAAGGAGCGAAGAACATACAATGTAGAAAAGGAAGTCTCTTCAATAAATGGTGCTGGGAAAATTGGACAGCCACATGCAAAAAGAATGAAAGTAGACCATCTCCTATCACCATACACAAAAATCAATTCAAAATGGGTTAAGGACCTGAAAGTGAGACCTGAAACTATAAAACTCCAGGAAGAAAATATAGGCAGTACACTAATTGAGATGGGACATAAAGGGATCCTTTCAGATTCCATGTCTACTCAGACAAGGGAAACCAAAGAAAAAATAAATGAGTGGGACTTCATCAGACTACAGAGCTTCTACAAGGCAAATGAAACCAGGATCATAATGAATAGACAACCCATCAACTGGGAGAAAATATTCGCAAATCATTTATCCGACAAGGGATTAATCTCCATAATATATAAAGAACTCATACAACTGAGCAACAAAAAAACAAACGACCCAATCAAAAAATGGGCAGAGGATATGAACAGATATTTTCCCAAGGAAGAGATACAGATGGCCAATAGACACATGAAAAGATGTTCAACATCACTAATCATCAGGGAAGTGCAAATCAAAACTACACTAAGATATCACCTGACACCCATTAAAATGGCTGTAATCACCAAGACAAAAAACAACAAATGCTGGAGAGGTTGTGGGTAAACAAGAACCCTCATTCACTGCTGGTGGAAATGCAAACTGGTGCAGCCTCTATGGAAAACAGTATGGAGATTCCTCAAAAAATTAAAAATAGAAATACTTTATGATCCAGCAATCCCACTCTTGGGCATCTACCCAGTTGACATGAAATCAACCATCACAAGAGGCTTATGCACCCCTATGTTCATCGCAGCATTATTTAGCCAAGAAGTGGAAGCAACCCAAGTGTCCCTCAACTGATGATTGGATAAGGAAGATGTGGTATATATATATACAACGGAATACCACTCAGCAATAAGAAAAGACAGAGTTGTCCCATTTGCAACAACATGGATGGACCTAGAGGGTATTATGTTAAGTGAAATAAGCCGGAGAGAGAAGGACAGACACCGCATGATTTCACTCATAAGTGGAATATAAATGAACACAGGAACAGGGAGAACTGGTTGATGGTTACCAAGGGGGGGAGTTGGGTGGGGATGGGCACAAGGGGTGAAGGGATGCATCCACATGGTGACGGACAAAAAACAGTGTACAGCTAAAACCCCCCAATGTTATAAACTATTAAGACATCAATAAAAATGAAAACAAAAGTTATAGGGTAGTTGGAACAATAGAAAAATTAATACCAAAAAATGTGAAAGAAGTTAAATGAAAAAATAAACCGTTCTTGAAAGCTCTTCCTCTCCCTAGAATAAAATGGGAGAGGAAGAGAGAGGGAAGCAAGCTGCTGCCTCAGTATTGCTAAAAAAAATAAGATACTAATCTATGACATCAATTATAGAACTCTACAAGTAGAAGTACCTTAATGGTCCCCTCAATTCTCGTCTCCCAAGGCAGTTATCCTATGACAGCGGCGTCCTAACATCCATACTCATATGACTGTGACACTTTTTTGTGAAATCGGTCTAAACCCCTTCCCTGTTGCTTCCACCCATTGGTCCTAGTTCAGCTCTTTGTGATAAACCGAATAAGTCCAATTTTACTTCCACATGACAGCCCTTCCAATATTTGAAGATAGCTATAATCCCCCTGCCCCTCACATACACTTACGTTTTGTTCTTTTTCCTGCTAAACATCCTTAGTTCCTTCAACCAATGTCCTTATTACATGGGTTTTCATCCCAGGTGCTATCTAGGTGCATCTGTGCTTAAATCTCTCTTAAATTTTGATCCTCAGAACTGAACAAAATATTCTTGCTGTGGTCTGATGAATGTAGAATTGAATGATCCTAAATACTTGACTTAATACTTCCTTAATAATTCATCAACTTTGGGGGGGGCAGCCATATCACAACATTCAAATTGGGCTACTGTCAACAAAAAGCCCTGAGAGGTTGTTTTTTTCATGTGTCGTTTCTTAAGCCACATCTCCATATTCTATAAAGTATGCTTTACAGAATACTTTCTGGACATCAGCAAATTTTATCTTACTAGGTTTGAATGGTCACTTCAACCTCTTAAGACCTTTTGGAATGTTATTTTTGTAGTCTCCCAGCTTCGTGGCATCCTAGAATTTGATTAGCTAGTTTTTTGTGTTTTCAAGTCCTGGTTGAATGTTAACCAGCAGAGAGCTCAGATCATAGCCGCCACGTAGTGCGAAGAACCTCCCTCCAGGCCAGTATTAGTCCTTTTGTTAATCAGCGCTGTTGGAGAAGAATCTGTTAGTTTCCTTTGAATACTTTCCTAAAAGAATGTTTTTTCCATTTTGTCCATAAGAATATTATGGAAGTCCTTGCCTGACTGCTTTCCCAGATATCCTCATAGCTTACTTCCCTCACCTTCTTCAGCCTCATTGTCAGAGTGGCTTTCCCTAATCCCCCAGCCAGTTCCTCTCTGTCCTCATAACCTTGACTTATGTTTCTTCATAGTGTTTTTCACCATCAGACATAACATTGTTTTCTTAATATGTTCATTGACCATCTCCCCCAGTTAGCATAGAGGCTCCATGAAGATGGAAATGTAGTCTGTTTTATTAACTGCCACATGGTCTGCACATGCCATATGGAAGCAATCGATAAATATTTGTTGAATGAATTCCAGATCTTCTATAAATACCAGATAGGTTTGCTGTCTTTATAGTCAAGTATGTTATAATTAAAGTACGTCAAAATGTTTTATAATATACAAATTGTTTCTATATTCACTCTTTGGCAATAGTAATACCGTCAAAGAAAGAAAAGAAGTCAGTCATTCCTTTATTCAGTATTTGTGGAGCAACTGTGGTGTACTAGGCATTGTGCCAGTCACTTGGGATAGATCACATGAGGTCTGAAATGGACCACTCATCTAACATAATTTATTTTTCATGAATTCTTGCTGCCTCTTTCATTAATTACTCATAAAGTATCCCTTCTATAAAATTTTCTAAATTTTTTAAACCAGGGATTAAGGATAGTCTCCTACCAGTATGTAGATTTGCAAAATCAACATTTTTTTTCCTTTTTAAAAATCAGAATGACATTTACTTTTCTCATATCCTTTAGTACTTCTCCATTCTGTCCTACAAAGAACACGAAAGGCACCATGGAGGTATTTGCAAGTATTCTCAATAACCTGAAATATATATAAAATAACCTGAGACTTACACTTTATAAACCTTTCAACCTCCTTTATTTTCTTTATCTCAGTCCAGAAATTATTCTTGATAGAGAAAACAGAACCAAAGTAATTGATGTTCCCTACTCTCTCTTTTTCATTGGTCAGCAGGGTACCCTTGGTCTTTGTTTGATATGAATAGAATTTAAAATAGTTTGGCTTTGTGTATTTTTTGTAGTTATTAATTTTAGCACATACAGATACTATTCCTGTAAATCAGCAACACTCTTTTATATGCACCCTATATGTCTCCCCTTTTTACTTTATAAATGTCCCTTAAAAGTCAAAGTTCATCAGTGACTCATGAAAGAGTAAGAATTATTTGATTTACCTATCTTCTTGGAAGGGCCTTTAAATGAAGTACAGAACATCTTTAAAAATACTTAATGAAATTAAATGGAAATTCATACCTTGCTACAGTTTTTTGAAGTAATTTTTCTTTCTGGAATGCTAACCAGAAACATAATATCTAAAAGAAAAATATTTACTCCCAATTACGACCAATTGAGACTTTTCTCCTTTAAAAAGAATACATTTAATTTGGTTATCTGTCGATCAAGTATCTGTTAGTGCATCTTAGATACAAATGAACCAGTGATAGTCTTCTTGGAAAAGAAAATATTTGTATGTACCATATTTACTTTCTCTGCTATTCTGTCAGTCTTGTGTGAAAACCAGAATATTTAGAGGTTGTTCTTCATAGATTTTTACTGATGATAACTGTAGAGTTTTACAGATATGGATAATATATGTAAATGAAAGTAGCTATTCTAGTAGGGCGATAGGATTATGGATGTTTTTTATGAGTAGTGTATTTTAATTTCTTTTAATTTTTTTTACCATCTTTTTAATTAAAAAGAAAACCTTTAGCTTTAAAATGCATGTTAAGATTTTCTGTAGAATGGAAAAGTTCCTATTCTCTCGTCTTTGTGTTGAATGATAAATTTATCAAGAGACTCAAGAAATCATGGAACTCGTATTCCTCCCATCACATTCTTCACTTTTTTCTTCTGAGAAAGATCCAGATTTAATGAAGCATGTCTTTCATATATAGTACTGTTTGTAATAGAGGAGGGAGAGAAGTATGGTTCTATGTGGGGGCCAAACTAAGTTGGCAGAGAGAGGGAATTCTGATTAAGGTTTCTAGGCCAGGTTTGAAAATGCAAAGATGAAGATCTTAGGTGAAATAAAAGGAGCACGTAAGGAAAGAACCTTAGGAATACATTTTTCTCCAGCAGCAAATTATGGTTCAGTCATAAGATGAGACCACATCCCAAATTTATTTTTTTAGCATTTTTCACTGTGGCACAAAAATGAACTTTACTTATTATCGTAATGCTTATTATCCCGGCGAATGTGCAACCAGAGTACTGTTTTTGCTTTTAGAGGGTGGGTGGGAGGAATAGAGCTTGCAATGCCAAGTAGGAGTCAGTGAGATATGCAGTCCCTGGAGTCTTAAGACCACCCAGAAGTGATTCGATGCCCTGAGACGTCACACTGTGCCTGCTGGTACTGTATGAATAAGAGCAATCTTTAGAGATTTATTCCCATATACAAAACATTAATAATAATAACACATATGGATCACTGATTATGTACCAGATGTGGTTCTGAGTGCTTTGCTTAGAATTTAATTTTCTCAATACAACTCAATCTATGGTATAGATACTGTTATTATCCTCAGTTTACAGATGGTCAGTCTGAGGCACAGAGAAATTTAAAAACTTGCTCAAGGTCACACAGCTAATTAAGTGGTAGAATGGGAATATAATCTAAATAATCTAGCCTCCAGGACCCGTGTTCTTAACCGCATGCTATATTGCATTTAAAATCAATCTAGCTTAGCTCTTCGTATACTGGCACCATGTCTTCTCTTGGTCTTTTCTAAATTTTTTCTTAGACTTACCTTTTTATTATAATAATGTGTGAAAGATGCATATAACCCACCCCCTCCCTTTTTGGAGTAGGGCCATAATTTTTTTATCTCAAATTCATCTACACACTAAACAAATTTCTTCTGTTAAAACTAGTAAAGATATGAGTTAAATAATTGAAACACACATGGTGTACTGGATGGAGCTCATTCCACTCTGTTGACTTAGGAATTATGCAGTGTAAAGGTCTAAGTAATTTAAATTAAATATCTTTCAAGTTTTCCCGTACTGTTTTGTCCACTAAATGTTGTTTCTATTCTTACATTTTGTCTTCTATTTTTTAAAAAAATAAGGAACCTTTTAAATATTTGAAAGTTATAAAATGTTGTATAACATCTGCACAAGGTTCGTGAGTGAAGTAAAACTATAAAGGATATATCAAAAATACAGAATGTTTGTCACTGGTAATTCTTTAGGCACTCCTTGTCATGGACATAAATGTGCTTTATATGCTAACTATACTGTTGCCAACAGATGTGATTCTTTTAGTGGTAGACATAAATCGTGTAATAATGAGCTATACTATATTGGGCTTTTGCTTATTTTAAAATTTAAGGATATTACTTTTAGGGTATTTTAAATAAGAACATACAAACCTGAGCTGTAGACAACACCCAGTGACAATCATGAGAGATATGAATAGTTTAGCAGTTCTGTGAGGTGTAGGTGAATTTGAAAAACACATGCTATAAAGTTGCTTGTCATAAATAGTAGTGTTCAGTGTATATATACACTCAGATTATAAGGCAAAAATATTCCTCGTTAATTTTTGAAAACTTAGTCTCCCTTTTAAAATTTGTAATAACGTGCTAAACTTTAAATCAGTATGTATTGCTTCTAGAGTTATTGGACTCAACATTATGGAATCTAATTTGTTAAGAAACTGGTGGAATATATAGAAATAAAGTTTTAATATATATAATATTTACCCTGGTCTCATATCTAAATACAATGAGTATAAACAAAGACAGTCAATTCTTGGATTTTTTTTAAGAGAATTTTTTTAATTCAATTATTTACTCTTTTCAATTATAGATTGCAGATTTTGGTTTATCAAAATGGCGCATGATGTCACTCTCACAATCACGAAGTAGTAAATCTGCACCAGAAGGAGGGACAATTATCTATATGCCACCTGAAAACTACGAACCTGGACAAAAATCAAGGGCCAGTGTCAAGCATGATATATATAGGTATAGTATGTTAACTTTTGCTCAGAGTTAACTTGTCTAAAAAAACAAGATTAATCAATCAGAATTTTGAAGCTACATTTTAAAGTGTAATTTTTTTCCTTGAAGAAAAAACATCTGTGCCACTTTTCCTGTATTTTGTATGTGGGTTGCTGCCACAGCATGGCTGATGAGTGTTGTAGGTCCTCGCCCAGGATCCAAGCCTGAGAACCCAGGCCACCAAAGCAGAGTGCACCAAACTTAACCTCTATGCCACAGGGCTAGCCCTGATTTTAAAGGGTGATTTTTAGTCTTCTCTCATAAGTGTGGTGAAAGTAAATTAGAGACCACAGTGACTAATATTTTTCAAATTAAAGATTCCTTGCTTTGGGGCCGCCCGGTGGCGCAGCGGTTTAGTCCACGCTTGGCAGCCCGGGGTTCGCGGGTTCGGATCCCGGGCGCCCGCCAATGCACTGCCTGTCAGCCATGCCGTGGCAGCGTCGCATATAAAGTAGAGGAAGATGGGCACGATGTTAGCCCAGGGCCAGTCTTCCTCAGCAAAAAGGGGAGGAGTGGCAACAGATGTTAGCTCAGGGCTGGTCTTCCCCACAAAAAAAAAAAAAAAAAAGATTCCTTGCTTTAAGCCACTTGTATATCCTTGGAAAAATTTTAAAGCATATCTTATTGTCCTGTCAGTTTATAATATAATACTCAAGAGTTTTTATTGTATGTGACTTTGATGGAGGGAGGGAAACAGTGTGGTTAACACTTAACACTGCCAAAGGAGACAGTACTTAGACCAGAAAAAATTCAATAGAATAGGGCTACATAACACATCCCTTCTTATTGCTCTTTATTTTGTGTGAAAAATAAAATCATGTAATTAGAGGACACAGCTTATCTAGTTGTTAAAGAATGATTAAATTATCCACAATGAGTGATCCTTGCCTATAACTTCATTTTATTTTGTTTGTTTGCTAAGGAAGATTAGCCCTGAGCTAACATCTGTGCTAGTCTTCCTCTGTTTTGTATGTGGGTCATCGCCACAGCATGGCTGAAAAGTGGTGTAGGTCCACGCCCAGGATCTGAACCCACAAACCCAGGCCGCCAAAGCAGAGCGTGCCAAACTTAACCACTAGGCCACAGGGCTGGCCCCAACTTCAAGTTTTTATTGCAGTAATTGCTAATTTTTCAATTTAGGATTAATTCCCTTTCAAAACAAAACTGTATATCAACATTCATCATCTTGGTTGTATATGGTGATTCTTGATACAGCATTCCACTACCTTAACACTTTCAAAAATAGTAGCTCCACAGTCAGCTTTTAAATTTAGTGCTATTTTAGATTATTATGCAAGTTAGTTTGTAATATACTATATGTATATTTTTATCTTAAACAGCTATGCAGTTATCACATGGGAAGTCTTATCTAGAAAACAGCCTTTTGAAGGTGAGTGTACTTTGATTTCCGTATTCTAGATAACATCATCTTAGTAGGCCACACTCAGAACTATCTAAAGCTCATCTTATTTTCAATCTGCCTACCATTCATTTTATGGAAAACACACTATAAAAATATAACAATTTATTAATTGTGAATCCACTGTATACTGGAAAGTGTACTAGATTAAGTATCATAAAAATGTAGATTCTAATTCTTGTTCTGAGAGTAATTAGCTCTATGATCAAGCTTCTAAACCTCAAGTCTTCATTTTTTTCATCTGCAAAATGAGAATTTTGAATGCTATTTCTAAGCTTCATTCCAGCTATAAAGCTCTTTATATGAAATTTTAATTGGTGCTCCTTCCAAAACGACCAGCAAACACTGAAGAATAATTTTTAAATTTTCTGATAACATTATTTCCTTATTTTGAGGTTTGTATAAGTCAGCTTGCTGTGTAACAAACCTCAAAACCTCAGTAGCTTACGAAATGAACATTTATTTCTCATTCACATGAGATATTAGTTGCTGTGGCCCTTCTTGGCTCTGCTAAGTTCTGCTCAGCTCTGCTGAGCTCTGCTCTACTCACGTTCTGTTGGCCAAATCAAATCACATGGCCAAGCCCAAAATCAATGAGATGAGGATACAAACTCCTCCCACAGGAGGCAGTCAAGTCTGGCAATGGCTGGGATATATATATATTCCTTAAACAGAAAGGCGGGTAATGAATTATTTCTAAGATTTTAAGATTCCTTCATTTTCATTTGGTTGGTTTTAGAATGTATTTAATGCATTGAATCATAAAATATTTCTAATGAATGAAACATATTTGTTTTGACAGAAGTCACCAATCCTTTGCAGATTATGTATAGTGTGTCACAAGGACACCGACCTGACACTAATGAAGAAAGTTTGCCATCTGATATACCTCATCGAGCACTTATGATCTCTCTAATAGAGAGTGGATGGGCGCAAAATCCAGATGAAAGACCATCTTTCTTAAGTGAGTGTACAGTTTTTGTCCAGGCCTTTTGAATTACAAAAATAGTGAATATACTGTGAATAAAATATTCCTTGAAAAATTACACAAGTTAGATGAGAAACTCAAAGTTTTTTTTTTTTAATTCTTTTCACTCTTGTTATTCATAGCATTTATAAAAGGGTAACTGTTTCTAGAGCAGAATTGAGAATTCCTAACAGAAAAGAGAAATCATCTGATAGGAGTAATAATTCCATTCATGTATTCAACAAGTATTTATTGAACACGTACCATGTGCTACATACTGAAGGGAGCACTGGGAACAGAGTAGTGAACCAGATAGTCTAAGTCACTAAATTCCTGGAGTTCAGGTTCTGGTTGAGAAGGCAGAGGAAAAACAAGTTATAAATTGTGGAAGTCCTTTAAGGAAGTAAGCAAGATAATAGAGTGGTTAAGGGAGGGGAGGAAAGCCCTTTACTTAGGGATAAATATTTGAACTGAAATTTTAAGCTTGAAAAGGAGCCAGCCATTCCAAAGCTAAAGGAAGAGTATTTCAGGCAGAGAAAACAGCAAGGGAGAGGCTCCGAGGTTAGAAAAGGAAAGTTTGGTAGTTGCAACAAATAAAAAGAAGGCCTGTGAGCTGGGATATAGTGAGCAAGGAAGGGAATAGTATGGGATGAGACTGGAGAGGTAGGAAGAGGCTGTTGGCTATTATAAAAAGGTTAGATTTTTATTCCAGGTACAATGGAAAGCCATTAAAGTGTGTTTTGCAGGGAAAAGACATGATCTAATTTAAGTTTAGGAGAAATCTTGCTGCTATGTGGGAAATTGATTGGAGAAGAGCAAGACTGGAAGCAAAGAGACCAGCTAGGAGATCTTGCAGGAGTGTTCTAGTTAAGGTGGTAATCCTAGAGATAGAAGAATTAGACAGAATTAAGATTTATGTCAGAGGTAGAATGGATCATCACCTAAATGCAAACAGAAGAGAAAATCTTCATGATCTTAGGTTAGGCAAAGAGTTTGTAGATATGACATCAAAAACAAGATCCTTGAAAAAATTGATAATTGGACTTCAAAAATATTGACATTTTTTGCATTTCAAAAAATGCTATTAAGAAAAAAAGAGAAGCCACAGACTAGGAATCTTCATTTCAACTAAACAAGAAATGAAATATATTTTCCATTCAAAGCTTACGTCCAGTGTTCATCAGCATTATATTTAAAAAATCAAAAGTTGTTAAAATAATGGATTCACATTTTATCTCTTATTTCCTATAGTCATTTGGAAGGGTATTTATCTTCTTTGTCTCCAGTGCCACTTCCAAATAGTAATTTCTTCTCCATTCCCTAAAATTTCTAGTTCTTTTAAAGATCATGCCATTAGGCAATACTTACTTCTCCAAGAGCTTCATGGTTTTTCCCCTATTGTTCACTAAGACTTGGGCCTTTGGCTAACTGACTTTTCCACTTGGCATTGATCAGTACTGCTGCATACGTGAGAGGAACCCTCTGCAGATCTCTGGAGTCCTCCATCTGTACACCTCTCTCCTCTCTGGTCCTCTGCCCTGTGAACTCTGGGTTGGGCTACCCAGATTCTCAGCCCCTCCTCAGCTCTGAATGTCCACCAGGCTCCACCTCACTTCCCTCTCTCTGTGGGAAACTGTAGAAACTCTCAAGGCAGTCAGCCTGGGCGGTCATGAGGCTCACCTCATTTGTTTCCCATCTCAGAGACCACTGTCCTTTGTTCCCTGATGTCCAATGTCTTGAAAACCACTCTTGCATATATTTTGTCTGGCTTTTTTGGTTGTTTCAGGCAGGAGGATAAATTGGTCCTTGTTAAGTCCATCTTGGCCAGAAGTGGAAGTCACTGGTTTCTCTTTAAATTAATGGCCCAAACTGGGCACTAAACACTACTTAGCAATTCTGTTATGCTTCTCAAATACATCTGCTATTCCATTCTGATATTTCAACTGTTCTTCAGGTGTGGTGTGGGGACTTCTGGGGGGGGTTGGTCCCTGAGACTCCTATCAGAGGTTCACAAAATCAACACTGTTTTCAAAATATTAAATACTAAGATATTGTTTTCCCTTTTTACTATCATCCTCTCAAGAGTATATAGTGGATTTTTCCAGAGGCTAAACAAGATGTCATGATATCATTGCTCTAACAGATAATGGAATGTGTTCTCGTATACTCTTATGTTTTAAAATGTTCTCAGTTTTAATGTCTAATATAGTAAATGTCAATAGCTATGATCCACATATACAAAGGCTCGTACGGGTACTCAATAATTTTGAAGAGTCCTGAGACCTAAAAGGTTGAGAACTGGTGTCTTAGATGATCCTCTTGTACTGCTGGAGGAGACGTGCAAATACCATTTTTCATGTTTCCAAAGTGAAGATGAAATTCCATTTCAATCCCCAAGGAAAGTATGGGAGGAACATTTCCAGACTCAGTCATTTCTCTTCAGACTTATCTCATTTGTTAATTCTGGAGAAAAACTGAGCATGCTTCAGTTTATCTGGTACCTTCTCAGTTTTCTCCTTCTTTTAGAAGTGAGCCTGTCTAAAGGATGCACACATTTTCTACTCCCCCATGTGGAAGCAGGGTGAGGCCTGTGGCTGGGTGAATAAAGCTGCCGACTGCAAGGCTAAAGTATTACCAAGCCTATTGGCTCCAGATCTAAAGGTACATTCTCCAGTTAGCTTTATCAGTAATAAATGTGGTATTTTGATCACCAACTATCTTTATTCTTTTCTTAATAGACTGTGAACTTAGGAAAAGAAGACTGAGGTAGTGTGCATTGTACTCTGTCTTCTCTTCTTAAACCTCCTACACCCCATGCTCCATCTTTCCTTTGAGCTGATCACCGTTCTCACACCTCATGGAGAAAATAGGAACTATGAGAGGGAGCTCTCTTATGGTCCTACTATCAGACCTACAGATCTAGTTGTGCTGGTATCCATCTTTCCTGCCTTATCTTCGTTTACAATGGAAAAAAATGTCCACGTACCTGTACAGATGCAAACAGTATCACTTGTGTTCTGGATACCATTCTCTTCCCCTCTCCAGCGTTCTGTTCCTTGTGTTCTCTCTCAGTCCTTGTATTGCCAATCTCTGCTTGTCTACTGGATCATTCTACTGTCATACAGATATATTATTTCATTATCTCCTATCTTTATCTAGGAAGAAAAATCTTGACCCCATAACATCCTTCATCTACCACCTCATTTTTCTGCTCCCATTCAGAGCTAAACACCTTGTAGGAATTGTCCATACTTGTCTCTACTTCTTTCCCTCTAATTCATTTTTTAACATACTTACGTCAGTCTTCTGTTTTCATATCTCCACCAAAACTACATTTGTTTGGGTTACCAATGATGATGATGTTGGAAAGTCCTGCTTATCATACTTGACCTCTTGGCAAATTAAACATAAGTGACCATTCTCTTCTTGAAACTTTCCCTCTGATGGCTTCCAAGACACAGGAGACTACTATCCTCTCTCCCTCAATCTTTTTCTCTCTTCCTCTGCTCATTTCGGACTGTTTAATGCCTCAGAGCTCTAATGTGAGTCCTTAACTCTGCTATCTATACTCTCTTCCTAGGTGATCCAGTCCCGATTATGGCTTTATGTACCATCTATATCTTAGTGACACTCAATTTTGTATCTGGAGCCCTGGCCTCTCCCTTGAGCAGCAAGTTCATAAATTATTGCAGTAGTGGTAGTGATTATGATTGTTTTTACTTGTTGGCTATTATGAATAATGCTGCTTTGACTGTTCACGTGCAAGTCTTTGTGTGAACATATGTTTTCATTTCTCTTAGTTATCTACCTATGAGTCGAATTGCTGGGTTGTATGGTAAATTTATCATTCATTTTTAAGAAACTTTCAAACTTCCGAAGTGGTTGCATCATGTTACATTCCCACCAGCAATACATGAGTTTTTCAGTTTGTCAACATCACTGTCAATAGTTGTTTAATGTGTGTTTACTAATGACTAATGATGTTAAACATATTTTCATGTGCTTTTTAGCCATTTGTGTATCTCCTTTGGTGAAATTCAGTCTTTTGCCCATTTTTTAATTGGGTTGTTTGTCTTATTATTAAGTTATCAGAGTTCTTTATATATTCTAGATGTAAGTCCTTTAGCCTGATACATGATTTGCAAAAATGTTTTGTTGCTCTGTAGCTTGGCTTTTCATTTTTCTTAATAGTGTCTTTTGAAGTGCAAAACGTTTCAGTTTTTTTGAAGTCCAATTGTCAATTTTTTTTTTTTAATGGATCCTGTTTTTGATGTCATATCTAAGAATTCTTTGCCTAACCCAAGGTCATGAAGATTTTCTCCTGTATTTATATTTAGGTGCATGATCTATTTCAAGTTAATCCTATGTATGATGTAAGAATAAGAGTCAAATTTATCTGTTTCCATGTGGATATCCACTCCTTTCCCCATTGAATTGCCTTAGCAACTTTGTCAAAAAGCAATTGACCATAATTGTACAGGTTTATTTTTAGACTCTCAATTCTATTCCATTGATCTGTATGTCTGTCTTTATGCCTGTTGTAATAAAGGTTCTTAAGACAGTTGAATGTCATAATTTTGGGGGGAAATTGACTTAGGGCCTTATCAGTTACTTATTAGCATTTATATTTTTCAATTTAATGATTAGAAACAATATGAACTCAAATTGTATTTTTTTTCTTATTTAGAATGTTTAATAGAACTTGAACCAGTTCTGAGAACATTTGAAGAGATAACTTTTCTTGAAGCTGTTATTCAACTAAAGAAAACAAAGGTAAATTGCTAAGTGAAATGCTGGACATTAGAACTTTAAATAATTACATATTAGTCATGGAGATTTTTAGTTTAGTTTTTATCTATATACTTTTCACAGATGTAGGCTACAGTATTGGGGCAGGAGCGTTTACCAGAGACTGTGAATACTACCTTTCCTTTGTCACCAAAGAGCTTTTCCATTTCATTCAAATGGCTACCTGCAGATTTCAAAGAACTCCCATATATCAAATGTAAATTTAAAATGTGTAATGAATGCCAGTTGTGTACAATGAATGCCCTAAATCACTAGAGCTTTTTGTTTTTTAATTTTTTTAACTTTTTATTTTTGGTGAGGAAGACCGGCCCTGAGCTAACATCCGTTGCCAATCCTCCTCTTTTATTCTGAGGAAGACTGGCCCTGGGCTAACATCTGTGCCCATCTTTCTCTACTTTATATGGGACGCCGCCACTGCATAGCTGACAAGCAGTGCGTCGGCCGGCGCCCGGGATCCGAACCCATGAACCCCAGGCTGCCAAAGCGCGAACTAAACTGCTGCGGCACCAGGCCGGCCGCACTAGCGTTTTTTTTTTTTTTAATCTATATTTGTTTCCCTAAAGTTTTAATTTATACAGAGTAATAGATGTCTGGGTTGCACTTTTTGGGCTTTTCTGAGATTTATTGCCAAGTTAAGCTATAGAATTTTTATTAGTAATTGAGGCCGAAAAGTGCATTTTTTTAATTACTTATTTGTTTTTTCATTTTCCTATTCAGCCCTTCATTGTTGCATAGACCAAAGTAGCAGTTGATATGAATTACCTAGAACAATTGTCTTATTTATTCATTCTGGCTCTTGTAGATCAGAACAATTGAAGGGACCTGTTACTGCAAGGTTTTCTTAATATTATCAAAAGTTGTTTGAAAAATAGCTACAGTCCTTTAGGGACAAAGTAAGCATAGTTTAGTACTTGCTGGGTTTCATTAAATTGCATTTGAGATATGATAATAAAAATCATTAGTTATTATCCAAACTCTTGGATTGTAAGCAGACATAATCTACAATTTACTTATCACTAAATGACATTGCTACTGGCCTCTTGCGGTTTGTTGGATCTATTGACATACCTTTGGTTTAAAAGGGAAGTGCATAAAGGAAACAACTACCCTTTACCAAACTGAAAATTGATGGTGGCAATATTAGTGCCTGAGTTTTTTAAGGAACTAAAAAGAAACTGTATTTTAATTCTTCTGTTAACTTTTCACTAACTTCCTCACTTCTGAGTAGGTAGTCTTTTCCAGAACATTCCAGTTTCTCCACTTGTTAGTAGATGCAAACCTCTGATGACATTTCTTTTTGCTTTATCTTTTCAGTTCCCTTTTCTCTCCTCACAATCTTCTCTTCTTCCAATCAAAAGTGGATAGAAGAATCTGTTTTCTTGGTTATAAAATGGAAGAGAACCATTCAGTTTCTTATTTATACCCAAACAACTTAAACAGTAGGATCTATATTTAAAACTGTTAATTTTTACAAGAAATTTTGGCTTTTTAAATCAAGTAATTTAAAATGTATTTTTTGAATACTTGAATACCATTTAATAATAGCATTACTTTGGTGTTTTTAAGTTGCTATATTGTTTTCACTTAGAGTTGTTGTAGTTAAGTTTTTTTTTTAAATCCTTATATCAATGCTATGAAACTGGTAGAGGAAGAATATCATCCCCATTTTATGAGATATAGATTATAGATGATATAGATTATATACACAGGTGATTAGTAGTTTTTTCATCCTAAAATTTCTTACCCATGTAATGGAGCAGACAGTCATAAGTATGAAGCCACCAATTTCTAAAGTTCTATAGAGCAGTTAGTATTATGTTTCTTTGGGGAAGAACAGCTGACTGATAGGTTTTATTTTAAATCACTCAGTAGTGATGGTAACTAATTCAAGCCTGGTTTATAGACAGGAGTAAATCACTTAATGATTTTAGTACAGAAGTATAACATTTAAGTAAATCCTCTGCTTTACAGCTACGATTTATTGAATGCTTACTAAGTTATTATAGGGCCTTTGGGCATGTATTACTTCTAATCCTTCTTACAGTAATTCTGCAGAATAGGTATTCTTATCCCCAGTTTATAGATGAGTAAATTGAGATTAAGTCTCACACCCAAGATCAAACAGGTATCCTGGGATTCTAAACCAGATCTGATTGGTTACGTGACCCCCGTTATTCCATTAGGGTACACTGCCTCCTTTACTTAATCCAGCCCTCAGTTTCTTATCTATACAATGAAAATAATAATAGTATTTACAAGCACAGTGCCTAAAATATAATACATGCTTAATAATTATGGATAGAGACACACATCGAAATTTATTAAGTACCTAGTTTGTACCAGACACTTTATATTTAATCTCACTTAATCTCTAGAACAATCCTGAGTGTATGTATTATTCTATTTTTAAAGATGAAGCCTTGAGAGGTCAGTAATTTGCTCAGGGTAACCAATTGATGTGAGGCATGTTTCAAAGTCTGTGGCTCTAAAGTTATTGCCCCCGTTCTACACCATGTCTACCTGTAAGTTGTATATTGTATCGTCAACTGATTTAGATTTTCTTTCCATTGATTTTGCATAAACATAAAATATGTTAAGTAGATTTTATTTTACTCATGTAATTTCCTAATCACCTCCAATTAAAGTTCATATATGTATTCATTCCAGTTACAGAGTGCTTTGAGTACTATTCACTCATGTGACAAGAAGAAAATGGAGTTGTCTCTGAACATGTCTGTAGATCATGGTCCACAAGAGGTAAAAAAAATTATATTGATAAACTGAAAATGTGAGAAGAATATGAAAAATCATTTAGTCTAACTCCTTTTATAGATAGGAGACTAAAGCTTGGGGGGCTTTAGGATTTGTTAGGTAGCCCGTGGCAATGTCCAACTTGAAATCCAGCTCTCCTGATTCTCAGTTCATTTCTTCTCATCAAATCACAGTCTTGCTTCTTTATTTGGCATTGACTTCTGTCACTGTCATTGTTTTATATGATGAATGGTGTTGCAGGGTAGTACATAGGGAAGTCATTAATTTCAGTTCTGCCACAATGTTTGTGCCTTCATATCCAAATGTCAAATAGCTATAATACCTGCCTTGTCCTTACTTCTTACAATGATTAATAAAAGGAAAATGCCATTTTTGTGGCTATCCAAAAAGAAAGAGTTCCTTAGTAGCATTCTTTCAGATTTATGTCATAGTAGTAATTTCTCTTAAAAATATATATGTTCACTTTACAGATTTAAAAAAGTAATAATATCTTCAAAATGAAACTTAAAGCACAGTACACAGTTTTTGGATCACCTTTATATATACTATTTCATTGGATCTTTGAGTCCATACATGCATATTTTTAGGTAGATATTTCGGATATTACAGGAAAAGAACCTGAGAGCCAGAGAGTTTAAATACATTGTCAGAGGTTAGTCAGTAATTCCATGACAGAGCTAGGAGTGGAGCCAAGATCTACATTACTTTTTTCCTGGATTCCCACCCCTTCATGTTGAAGGAACCTGAGGCTTTGAGAATAGGCATTTGCTCTAAATCAATAGGTAACCAGAGTTTCAGATTTCAAATTTCTCATCCACTAGACAGAGCCTCTGAGATCATGTAGAAAATATTGAAAAAATAATGATTTCCAAAGTGTTTAGTTATTGCCCTATCCCCCCAATTTGAGTTGATAAGGAAATTAAGTTCATTTTTGTTGGTTACTTTATATATATGTTTCTTTAATTTCATAAGGTATATTTTGTAGTAGTTTTGATTCTTCATTTATCATAAATCAAAGGAAAGAATTATTTAGAAATTAAAGCTGTATAACTTTTTTTTTTTTTTTTTTTTTGTGGGGAAGACCAGCCCTGAGCTAACATCTGTTCCAATCCTCCCTCTTTTGCTGAGGAAGATTGGCCCTGGGCTAACATCTGTTGCCAATCCTCCCCTTTTTGCTGAGGAAGACTGGCCCTGGGCTAACATCTGTGCCCATCTTCCTCTACTTTATATGGGACGCCGCCACAGCATGGCTGACAGGCAGTGCGTCGGCAGGCGCCCGGGATCCGAACCCGCGAACCCCAGGCTGCCAAGCGCGAACTAAACCGCTGCGCCACCGGGCCGGCCCCCAAAGCTGTATAACTTTTAAAATGATTTGTCATTAACATAAATCATTTATCCTCTCTTTACTTTAGGAATCATGTGGATCCGCTCAGCTCCATAAAAGTAGTGATTCTCCCAGAACCTCAAAGTCCCTGTCGGCTCCTCAAGACAATGATTTTTTATCTAGTACGTATATTTTTCAATTTACTTGCAAGTTTTCTGTTTTCTTTCAACATCATGTTCTTGGCAAGCAATCATGGTTTGTATGGAACATGTCTGTCATTTGCATTCATAACTCATTTTTTAAAGTGACAGTCTAAAGAAGTGAAAATAGTAGTGGGATGTTCAACAAATACGTTTAAGTAGTAAAGGGATCCTGTTAGACACTGTGGAAAGATACAAAAAAAATCTCTTGTAAGAAAGAGGAGAAATATTTCTAAGTAACTATACTTTGAGATAGTGATGTATTGTAAGAGATATGGATATAGAGCTAAGGCATTACACTGGAAGAGTAACATTTTTTACAAAGTATTTTCAGAACAATGTTGGGAGGGAGATTTTGTCATTTTACGGATTTTTAAGATTAAAACTTGTGGATCACTTAGCTAGTAGCTGGCAAATACAAGACTCGAAACCAGGTCTTTTGATAAATATTTTCATGTCACTCCACTATACCATGTTGTCATCATGAAGAAATTTTTTCTGGCTGAAGGTCAGACCTATAGTTATAAAGGTTGGGTATTCCAGGCAAAGGAACAGCATAGAGGCACAGAAGCAAGAAAACACAGAGAACAGTGAGTAATTGGATTTAGCTGGTAAAGAGGGTAAATAAAAGAGAGGTAAAAGATCGGTAGGGTAGAGTCATACCATCACGAATTCTAACACTAGGCTAAGCTATTTGGGCTTTTTCACTTGGGTAGGGAGCAAAATATTGCAAACTTTTGAGCAATGGTGTGACATGATAAAATTTTTTGCTTTAGGAAGATTCATCCTGGCTGGAATATGTAGGATATTTTTGAAGGAAAAGGAGACTCAAGGTGGGAAGACCGATTAGGAGTCTGTTGGTCTATTATTGTAGTACAGGTGAGAGATAAGAGACCTGATCCAGCATACAGAAGGGAAGAATGGTGTGACAGATGTTATGGAGGACACACGGATAGGACCTTATAACTTTTCACTTGCAGAAGTGAACAGAGAAAAGATAAAGCCAAACAAGTTGTTAAACCTGGTGACTGGGAGAACATTGGTGCCTATTAATAGAAATAGAAGTTTGAAACAGACTTTAGAGTTAAGATGAATAATTAAGCTTTTAATGTTTTTTTAATCTGAGGTACACAAGAGGGTGATATCCAGTGGGCTGTTGAAAATGTAAGACTCAGGTTCAGCAAAGACAAAGAATTTAATTACACGAATTTGGGAAGAGAGGTGACAATTGAGGCCCTGAGGTTGAAAAGGACTGTCAAAGGAGAGTGTAGAAAGACATACATCATATGTAGATTTAGAGGACACATTTAAAGTGCAGGAGGAAGACACAGAAGAAGAAATATGGGACTGTGTGAAGAAGTAAAATTCAATGATTTATAATTTACATAGGACAGACAGAAGTATGGTAAAAGCATTCAGTATAAACTCTCTTTTGTCCTAAAAAATACATACTTGCAGAATTCGGTTTATAAACCAGCTTTAATAGCGGTGAAAAATTAAAGACATTGAATACTATCCTCTCTACGATACAGATGTTGATATTTTAGCTAATAGGAATATCTGAGGACTATTCTATGCCTAATGAAGATGTGTTTTATAGGAAAAACTGAAGACTGTTCTGTACCGCAGCACTGTCCAGTAAATCACAGTTGCAATAGTAACATTTCTGCGGCTCAAAAGGCGACATTCTGTGATCTCAAGACTGCCCCATGCTCTTTAGCAATAATAAATTCACTCTCGGCTGAGAGATATTCAGGTAAATATTTACTGTGAGACACTTTGTAACTGATGCCATTTCCCTCACATCTGTATGTTTAGAAGATTTGCCATACAGTAAGTTTTGTCTTTATTTCCTCAATATAATAAATACAGACCTTCTTAAGTAGGAAAGCACTTCCAGTCCCAGAAGGTATGAGTGCTGACATGTGGTATTAGGCCCGAATGGTAATCTGAGAACATCTGAGTAGGAAGGGAGTGCTGAGAGGAGGTGTCACTTAGTATGTTACTAAAGGTAAAATTATATTTGTTTAACAAATATGCAGGTATCCTTTATATTAAAAAAAAACCTGAAAAATAAAGTAGTTTTTGCCGCATGATTTATAGCATATAAAAAGGCAGTGCTTTTTGTGGGAGGGGATGGGAAGAGATAACCCGAATATCTGAATGTTTCCTGAAAATTAACATCATCCCCCAAAATACTGGTATTACATATTGGCACAATCATAGAAAATTAGGTTTTATGGATTATTTTTTATGTAATTTTACTCATAGCTGTATGTCTGTGCTCACCTTTTTAATTGTCATCACTTAACTCTTGTACAGAGCGATTACAGCCTGGTATAGCCCAACAGTGGATCCAGAGTAAGAGAGAAGACATTGTGAACCAGATGACTGAAGCCTGCCTTAACCAATCGCTAGATGCCCTTCTGTCCAGGGACTTGATCATGAAGGAGGACTATGAACTCGTTAGTACCAAACCTACAAGGACCTCAAAAGTCAGACAATTATTGGACACCACTGACATCCAAGGAGAAGAATTTGCCAAAGTTATAGTACAAAAGTTGAAAGACAACAAGCAAATGGGTCTTCAGCCATACCCGGAAATACTTATGGTTTCTCGATCACCATCTTTAAATTTATTTCAAAATAAAAGCTTATAGGTGACTCTTTTTCAAGAAGAAAAGTGTGTTTATAAAAGAGTATTTTATATTTCTGTTGCCTTGATCATATTGTTTTTATAAAATCTATTTGAGTATTAGAAGGTTTAATGAAGTTTCTTCTTCAGGTAAATATTAGTCTCCTTGTGTGACATTACAGTACTTTGGGTTTTTTTTGGTGAGGAAGATTAGCCCTGGGCTAACATCCATGCCTATCTTCCTCTACTTTATATGTGATACGCTGGCCACAGCATGGATTGATAAGCAGTGCATAGGTCTGTGCCTGGGATCCTAACCCATGAACCCTAGGCTGCCAAAGCAAAGTGCACAAACTTAACCACTATGCCACTGGGCCAGCCTGTACAGTATTTTTTTAAATTAATATAAGTAGGAAGTTTGCATTTTGCTACATATTTCAATTTTTTGTCTCTCTGGTTAATTGAAACTTTTTTGAAGTGTAATAGTTATATTATTATTATTATACATAACGATGCCTTGAGGTATCATGTGTTTCTGATGGAAGCTATTATCGCATTCACTTGCTTTGTGGACTGTTCATTACTTGTCTGAGACATAGTTTGGCTTTATGAAGTATACCCCTTATACTTAAATGAGAGATAGTACAGCATTCCTATCCTACAGTCCCAGGTTCAAATCCTCTCCAAAGGGTTGTTCATTAAACTCTGTTATTCAGATTACATTTTTAAATTTTATTTATTAAATTCTTCTTTAAAAAATAGTTTTAGGGGCTGGCCTGGTGGCATAGTGGTTAAGTTTGCGCGCTCTGCTTCAGCAGCCTGGAGTTTGCTGGTTCAGATCCGAGCGCAGACTTATGCACTGCTCATCAAGCCATGCTGTGGCAGCATCCCACATACAAAATAGAGGAAGATGGGCACAGATGTTAGCTCAGGGACAATCTTCCTCACCAAAAAAAAAAAATTCTTCCAAAGGTAAAACAATACAAAGTATATAAAGAAAAATAATCTTTTAACATGGGTTTCTTCACCCATGTCTAACCTCAACCTTCGCCGCTGTCACTGACAAACAAGGTGACCTAAGTTTAACAGCTTGATGTCTATGCTTCTGCACCCTTCTTCCTGCTCATTTGGGAGTCTTTTCTTAATATTATCATCATCATTATAACACACTGCAACCTGCTTTTTGCACTTAACTCTACTTCATATATAGCCTTCCAGATCACATATAGATCTAATGAGTTTATAGATCTAAACTTATTTTTTTAATTGCTGCATATTATTGCAGCTGCTTTTTTATTCTTAAGAGAGAGAATAAAGTTCAGCCCAAACATAAAGATATAGCATGAATTCTTTTTTTTTTTTGCTTAACAGGTTGTCACTCAATGAAAATTTACGAGTAATAATAGCCCTTTCCTGAAAATGTTTATTAGCAGAGTCAACAAAAAAGTGTGATACAGGATAAATATGAAAGTACAAACTTTCAAGAAGCACCACATGAAAAAAATAAGAGTAAAAACAACTAGATGGCATTGAGACAAATATTTTATTAAAATTATAAATATTTTTATAAAAATATTATAAAAAAATAAATATTTTAATGTCCATATTGGAGCTGGACATTAACCTGTGGTGCCTCATTACTGTGCCTCTGAGAAATATGGGAATTAATAGGGAAAAATGGAAACTAAGCATGTAAGTTATCGTCTTATTTTTTAAACTGTTAGGATAAAGATTTAATTTGGGAAATGAGAAAAAAATTTCTTTTGGAGCCTATAATCTGAGTGTGTTAGAAACCTGTATTCCAGAGTAAATGTCAGAGTCCTTTCTGTGAATCTCTGAAGATGAAAATATTTGCAAAAGCATCAGAGTAAAACAATTAACTATCTGTAAATGCAAAAAGACTTAAAAATGACAATTGACAAACTTGGTTATTTCTGTGACATACAACACTTTAAGATAATAACTAGAATTATGAGTGACAACCAGGACAGACCAGAATTTTTGGAATGTTATATAATTTTTAGAACGCTTACATCAATAACATTTACCCACACAATATCATAGGTCCCTATGAAACCATGCTTAGTTATCCATTTAACCATAGTGACAAAGATTTTCAAGCAAATGCAGAAAATTAAATAGCTGTAACAAAAACATTAGCACCTGTGATTAAAGACCTGATAAAAACAATATAGGAAGTTTGTTTTGATAAAACACAAAATTCCTACCTAGGCTACTCAAAGAAAAAAACTTTCATAATCTCTACCAAGAGCAGACTAAAAGTTCAAGAAAATTATCCTTTTAAGAGAAAAGGGGGAAAAGCATACTAATTTTGCATTAGCTTACTTTTGATATTAAAACATTTACTTAATTAAATTTATTTTAATCTTAGCCAACCTGACCATGTAGAAAACTTTTTTTTCAAAGCTCCTCTTTCACAGACCTTTTATAACTTTCTTTTTACATTCAGAATTTGTCCCATGTCTTCTTTCTTCCCTTCTAGTAATTTAGGACAAATTTATCTCTCAACAAAACAAAAGGATGTCCATTCTTTATACCTTCTTTACTGAAAACATCTCATTTTCCTTGAATATAAACATATTTTCCTTAATTTTTAGTAGCTTTAATCACATAGGATTTTTAACTCTTGGAAACTTCTAAGTAAAAACTAATCAATTATAAACTGTCTTTTACATTGGTATTCTGTGGCTTGACAAATTTATAAACACTTTATAATTTCTAGAAACGTTACTTTATAGTAGAATCTTTTAATAAAATGCAAGACATGTTTACTAATAGACCTAAACACCTTTTAGTTTTTCTGTAATAAGCCAAAAGTAGATAAACTTCAGCATTTTACATGGAAATGACCTAGATACTCAACAAATTTTATTGCTTAATTCCATTAGCAAAACTGTAAGGTTTCAAATTACCAAAGAGTTTTGAAATTATTTTGGGTACATACACCATAACACATTATTATCATTAAAAAAGTTCATGCAACAGTCATCTTTTTCACATCTATTTAGTTGTGTTCCCAGTAATTATTTAGATTGTCTATAAGACTTCATGAGACATTAGATAAAAATCAGCTAAGTTATTTTTGTTAACCAGTTTCATAATAAAGGTAACATCTTATTTGACCAATAAATGTAGAATAAAGGCTGCATATCTGCGTCATATCTTGTCCTGATAACTCTGAAGGCATGCATATTTTAAACAAACTTAAACAAGCTTTTGCTTACCAAAGATTATTTCATAACACGTTAACTTGAAAGACATGTAAGTGCGTACTTTAAGTCAATTAAACAGAGCTCTTAATTTTGTATCATCCAGAGGTAAAATATCACATATATATAAGATACATATAGACACATAAACACACAGGTAAGACGCAGACAGACATTAAATTTTTGTCATGAATCAGGTGCAATACAAGACACACTAGTTTCTGAGAAACATTTGCATTTCAAAGAATGGCTCTCAGATCCTAGAGAAGATGGGAGCAGAAAATCTGTATCATGAAGGCACACAGAAAGCTGTCAAGTTTTCTTCCAGATGGATTTTCTGGGGCATATTTGCCTTATCAGTTTCTAATGTCTCAATCTTTTGTCTTAATATCTAGGAACATTTTGAGGAACAGGAGAGGCTTTGGGATTGGCAAATGAACTTTGACTGCTTTCTAGAGCCATACCCGCAGCCTTACAGAGATTTGCAAGACAAAGACAGTTGCTTCCAGTTCCCCGAAGAACTGGATTACAGTTTGACAAAAGAGGCTGATTCATCCCTCCAGCTACACCCTTCCAATTGTTTATTTTTATCAGGGAGATTTTTTACTTAAGAGGTGAATCAAAGATTTTCATGTTCTGAAACTTTAGGGCAATGTATCACACCTCTAAAAGTCTGTAGAAAGCATTTAACAAAGGCCCTTTTTTCCCCTAAGTGTACAATTTAACCTTAGACCAATTTATGGGGTGGTGGGAGGAGCTTTTATTATCTTTTTATTAGCACCTGGTATTAGCCTCTAGCTTTTATCTCATACAGTGTGGGCTTGGCCAACGCTATTAACTTCCTTTTTGTGAGTTTAATTACTGTTGTCTCAAGGGCAGATTTATATGCTGTCTTTGAATCAGGTGGGGGAAACATTCCCTTTTCCCAATGAGATACAATATCTATCCCCATAATACAATCTATAATAGAAACAGGCAAAAAGAGATACAATCACTTCACATAAAGCTGGTAAATATATCAGCTTTTCTACAAAATTTCATCTGAGTTCCATCAATACTTATACCTCTAATCATAGTTTTCGTTAGGACTTTATCAATAGGTCTTGGCCTTATAATATTGGATAGGGGAAGCATTCCCAGCCAAACATAATTGTTCAATTTTAAAACACACTCAGGCAAAGTTGATATAACCTCTTTAATATAAAATTAGCTCAAATTTTCAAACCTTTATAATATTGACACTTACACCTTTACATTTTCCCAATTTAATTGTAACCTGAGGTAGGATCTTAGGCTAGTAATTTTTTTTTCCCCTTTATAAGTTTGGCCTTTCTATAGGTACCAATAAAACAACTATGATGAAAGCTCTCACAAATTTTTTCCCCCAATTTAGAAGTTTTTGCAATTTAAAGGATCCATCATCTGGCCATGCTGATGAGTAGGATCTTAACAGCTACTCACACCAGTAAGCTTAACCGTGAATGTGAGAGATCTCCAAAAGAAATCCAGAAAATTCACTCCCAAATAGTCTAAGAAAGCAAAGGCATTGTTGCACAAGTAACAAAGGTTGAAATGACAAAGGTCCCTTATGAAAGCAATTGAGACCCCTTATGACAAATTCCCCTGAGAGCAGACTTATTTGGACAGAGAGAACATCTCCCAGAACCCTAGTCTCCTTGACTGACTGCCAAGATGCATGCTGGTACACTCATCCTCTGGATAGTGGAGATCAGAAAGGTCACAAAGCCAAGCTCTCAAGACATAGAACAAGACAAAAGAAAAAAACCTCATCTGATATGTGCATTAACAGCTTTAGCTAAGCCTTGGGTCTCCTAGAGCCAGAATAATACCTAGGAGGGAGGTGCCACTGGCTTGGGGATAATGTGTGCTTTACAGAGTACCCTGTCATTGCATGAACATTTTCCTGAAGTTGGCAGGGAACCTGTGTGAACTACCCCATTCTGTGACCCAACTCATCCTTTCACGGAGACTTCTTGAGGTGGTGAGTGCCCTAGTGGCTCTTAATTGCTTCACCCACACCCACAAAATTTGAGGCCTTTTTGGCTTCCAAGATGCCCTTAGCAATAGCTTTCACCTCATGTGCATATTCCCAGGCAACAGGCTTATAGAGATGCCTGTGTCTTATAACAAATGGCAAAGACAGACAAGGAAAAATAGTGACTATTTCTGGGAGGAAAAAGATCTACAACCAGTGAGTACTCAACCAAATCCTAGAGTCACTTGAGTCCAAGAAGCTAGTTTCACCAATATTTTCTCCTGCTAATCTAAATTTAGAAAAGGAAAAACACCACTCTCACTTCTACTGGATGCTGCAGGAAGAGATCCAGGAGACTGATGTGGTAAGAACACTTACCTCCTGCCAGCTCTTTTCAGGGGTCCAGGATCTCTCGGCTACAGTAGTTCCAGGAGCAAGCAGTGTCCAGCCAGTGAAATTTTATCCCATCCAAATTTCCAAACTGTAGGGGAGGAAGACATAACCTCTACCCATTCCGGGTCCTTCTGGCTGGGCTACAAATTAAATTGACATGAGACCGAATAACAGTAGTAAATCAAACAAAGCTTTATAACATGTATACATGGGAGAGATCCAGGAAAAACTGGGAAACTCACCAAAATGGCAGAGGGTCTCATCCTAAATACCATCTTCAGCTAAGACAAAGGAGGGTTTTGGGGATGGGAGGAGACAGTTATGGGAGATTACCAGAAAAGCACAGTAAACAAGAGTAAGGTTATTATGCATATTTAAGTCCTCTCCTTCCACATTAAGTGTTTCTAGAGATAAGGTCATCCCCCTTCTTCCTGGTACAGAGAGGGAGATACCTTTACAAACAGAGATTCACCTTACAAATGTAAATGTCTCTTACAAAGGATAACTTCTACTTTTACTAGATTTTCAGAACTTTGATAAGAATGGGCTTACCAAGGACCCTCCCAGCCTGTCAATACTGAGTTATCTATGGTGATGGCCTCTCCTGGGGACAGGCCTTCTATCTTATATTTCTTTTAGGCAGTTAGTGGGGAGGAGGTAAAAATTCTTTCAGAGTCTTTGTTCTTGAAAATACAGCAAAGAGACATATTTCAAGGTGGCCAATTCTGATCCCTCACAGTAAAGTGAACATTGCCCAGTTTTTTTCCATTTTCTGCTTAGATCTAAAAACTCATAGCTTTCCAGCCAGTCTGGATGCTTACGGCTGTGTACATGCAGGTCACTTTATCCCATGATTTAATGTAAGGCAGGCACACATGTAGTCATCATTACAACTCTGCAAACTTTTCTGTGCAAATAATAACAATGTACTGAGAAGGAAAAGATGATGTCAGGAATCAAGATTAATCTGCAAAAAGCCTCATCCCCTAGAGAATTGTTAGCAGCCAGTTTTCATTATAACCTGCATTTAATAACACAGTGATGTTTAGGGGAAGGTGCAACGGAGTATGACCAGTCAGTATAGAACAGGCACTGGCATAGAGTAGACACTTTCTAAATATCTCTTTAATGAATATGTCAGTGCAATGAAAACTGGAGAAGGAAGGAAGAAGATGTTTCCTTCAAATCACATTTCCCAAGATGTAGTGCAAGTACAGCTAGTAATAGATGGGATTGTTTTAGGTAGTATTTTGACTCAGCACTAAATAACATTTGAGTCATATAGTATGGCAGTTCTTTCTTGAGCCTTCTAATTAAGGAGAATGTCACAATTGTGCTATTACCTTTTAATCCTCCTGGTTAACAAAAAGAATAGCCTTCAGGCTCAAAACTTCAGGAACAATATTTAGCAAGAATTTTATAATTTTTAAAATTGTATTTCATTTGAAAATGACTTTCTACATATGACAAGTGGTACTAGTTTTCTATTTATAATATATAAACTTTCATTTTATAATAATATTCAAATAAAAAGAATTTGAAGTACTAAATTATAGATACTTGAATGTGACAATTATAGAAGTAGTAGGAGAATGACAGGTTAAGATTCAATCACTCTAGGAAGGGACCTAATAACCTATAATAATATATTTTTTCACTAGGTAATGGTAAAGAAGGCATTCTGTGCAGTGTATTTGAAGACAGTACTACCCAGAAGTGAGTATAGTCCACAGAGAAGCTGCATTTGCATCACCCAGTGGTTGTTACAAATGCAAATTCATGGCCTCGATCTCAGACCTTCTGAATAGATCTCTGGTGGTGAGGTCCAGGAATCTGTTTTAACAAACCCTCCTGGCCATTATGCATGCTAAAGTCCAAGACCCTTTGTTTTAAGAAAAATGATAGAATTATACATAAAATAATGTCTCTTTAGGTTAACAGATCTGTTTTCCTTATGTTTGATTGCCACACTTATCCAGAATGTACAGTATCAGAACTGAGATTTAATTAGAAAATTTTACTTTTTTTGCATCTAACTTGAGTTCCCAAAACAATTTCAGTCATGTTTTGCATTTTGGAAATACCACTTCACTTAAACATCAGATCAGTAGATTAGAATCTACAACTCAGATCTTTAAGGAAGAGCTTCAGAAGGGGCAGTTGAATTATAACAGCAGAAGAGCAGAGCTGATCTAGGACAGGAAGCGAGAGTAAATTGTGCAGAAAGTTACACTGCACTAAAGAAATTAACATACTAGGAAAGACTGGGTTGTTGCGGCAGTAGTGTCAAGCTGTGGGGGCTGGTTTTTATTTCCCTCCCTTGTCGTTAATCCGCCCACCCTCACTCCCTTCAGTCAAATACTCAGTGCCCTAATTTATGAAGAAAAACTATGACCAACTGGGAGAAAAGGAAAAGGAAAGTCAGTAAAATTTCATGTTTAGCAGTTCTCACAAACATCTCATTAGTTTCAGAAACATGTCTCTCCTCTAAAGGCATACCTCCCATCTCCCAAAGACACTAGTTCCCAGACTGCCTCCTGCTTTTTCTCTTCTTTCCAGAGTCACTTTTTCCCATATTTCCTTTAAAAACAAAATCCCTTTGCTTGATCTGTCTATCCATTCTAGTCCTTTTCTTGGAAAATTGTTCTACACTGCCTCTGCTCTTGTTACCAATTTCATTCTTAATCGTTTAAATTGAATGTCATAGAATTAATGAATCTTTGGGTTGAAAGGGGCAATTATGCATTGGATGCCTCAAATTCCTCTACAATAGAGATGCTAAATAAACAGGTGTCTCATGGTCAAAGACTTCCATTGATGATAAGGAAGCTTATTACCTGCTCAGGCAATGTGCTTCATCTACAAACAGTTCTATCACATAGTTCTTTCTTACACTGATTTAACATCTATTTCCCTACAGCATGTATCTGTTGGTCCTTGTTCCAAACCTTGGGATAGTATGTAGAGTAAATCTAATCCCTCCTCCATATGAAGCCCTTTATATATTTCCAGACAGTTTTTGATGACTTTTTTTTCTGCTTCAAAATAATCCCTTCATCCTTCAATGGCTATTTAAGAGGCATGATCTATATTCCTCTTACAGTATGGTGCTCATAACTGTACACAATGTTCCTAGTTAGGGCTTACCAGCACAGTTAGGATATTTCCTCTCTTATAATTAATATACTAAAAGCCCATTTTTTACTAGTCACATGTCATTGTTGAATTGATATTTAACTGTCAGCTAAAAATCTTCTGTCATTTACTTCTATGCTATTTTGTCTTATTTCTCCATTTTTTATACCCAGCATGTTTTAGGCCTATATATAACACTTTACTTTTGTCCCTCTTAAATAAAATTTTCTAAATTCATCCCTAATTCCAGTCATTCAGTATAGTTTTGGTTCCTAAAAATGGAATCTTCCAGCTTGTCACCCACAAATTTGACAAAGTTGCCTTTTGTAATTTCATCCAAATTACTAATTAAAATGTTGAATGGTGCTGGGCCAAGGGAAAAGTCTGTAAAGTGCCATAGGCTTCCTCCTTCAACTTGACAGAGCTCAATTAATCATCACTATTGAGGTACATTTATTTACCTAGTCACTAATGAATATAATTGAAATACTTTTCAAGGATTTACATATTATTTATCATAAAAGAATATGGAATCCTCAAGTTTAATCAAAGAGATCTCTATTTCCAAGTCAGTTTTTAAAGCTTTCTCTTGTTTTTTCATCTAAAATGTGTGTTTAAATGTAAGCACAGTATTTTTTGGTGAGTACATTAAAATATTACAAGGGATATGTCTCCTTAATGTGGAAACAACATGGTGTTGCTCAGGCTCTGCTTATGAAATCTAGGTGCAAGTTACTGTGCCTACCAAAATCTTGTGATTTAAGGATACCAACTGTATAAAGAACGCCCAAATTCAACATCTGAAGAAAAAAAACTAAGAAAATTATAGACTAAACAGAAGACAACTGTAAAATAAGTATAAATAATACCCTTAGAGAGATTTGAGTGAGTACATCTTTAAAAATAGATGTTACTGTGAAATAAAAACAGTATTAGATCTAAAAAAATTTTAAACTATTGTTGGTGTTCAGGGCAGGCTACCCCAAGATGTATCACTCTGCTATGCAGATTATTTCAAGCTGAAAACAATCAAGGCTCAGAAGACACAGGAAGAACCTTTGGCCTTCTCCCAAACTGCCTAAAGAATTTAAGACAGAAGCCCTGTTCCAGGAAGGAACTATCACCATAGACAACTATAGTATAATATGAACTAGGTGTGGTATACAGGGAGGAACCTCGCAAGGCCATTTGATCAAAGTTCTCTCTTGGGTCCCATTGTCTTTGCAAGGCATGGCAAGGATTTGTTTACCAAGTATTAACTCTTTTCATCTTTCTGTAAGTTATGTTCTCCCACTTTGAAGTCTCAGACCTCTATCTCCCTCTTCTTAGTTCAGAAAGACATGTGTACTTCATTTTGCTTGACTGTCTTTGCAATTCTTCACACTTATGTGAATTCCCCATGCACTGTGTCAACAAAACTCTCTGGAACACAAGAATTTAGTTAGGTAAGCTTTATTGCTCACACAGTTTGCAAACTGGAGAGACATGCATGGCCTTCAGCAGCAAACTGAAAGTATACTCAGGGAGAACAAAGGAAGAGGGCTGTCTTCTAAAAAGAAATGTTCCTGCCCAGGTTCCCACTCACATCTGCTTATACAAATGAGGGATGCAAGCCTGCTTAGTGATTGGTTGGCACAGGTCACAGTTTTATTGGTTATGTCCAGGTGGCTGTTGGGAGCTTTTGTAAAATCAGGAACTTTGGCAGAGTCAAAGCTTACAAATGCATTCTGTGGTTTTTCTGAGAACAGAGTATGTGACTGCATCCCCGTCCTGTCATGGCCACGTGACTCAGTTTTGTTTTTAGGTCCTAGTTAGGTACACACAGTCCATCTGGCTCTCAGGAATCTTTTTGATTTCATTTTATTCCATAGCACGTATTAAACTTTGTTTGATTTTCTCCTGTTAACCAGACATAAGTTATTTTAATTATTTGACCAGCCATGAGAACCAGAAGGGGAAAAGGGAGGGAATTCTCCCCTCCCCCACATTATGGTCCTCAAAATAATAACCCAGAAACTGTTCATTCTTGAAAACTGTCCCACTTCTCATTCAACAACTGGAAGTTTGCTATGGTAGATAACCAGTCCAAAGCTCCAACCTCCATAATCTTTGGTTGATTACTTTTTGAGGATATTTTGAGACCCTGAGCAAACAGGGAAGCTACCAACAAAATAGCTGCAAGTACCTTTCATTTCCAGCGTGAAGTCTCTTCCCCTCACTAAGATCACACAGTGCTGAGATCTCACCTTCCTCCTCCCACCCTCACCTTTGATTCTGACATGCTCTCCAAGTAGTTTTCAACACTCAATGAAAATGTTGAAAAAAAAAAGGATGTGCTCACTCTGGGCTGGCAGGATGGCCACCATCCTAGCTTCCACCTCTGCCCCTTAGCAAAATGGTACAAAGTTTTAAGCAGCAAGAAAAAAAAAAAGACAAAAATTAACTGTCTCTAGTTTTTTGAGCATAACCTTATCATGAGCAAATGAGAGCTATTTCTCCCAGGCTTCCCATGATGGTTAAAAGGACTCAACATTCTAAATTTCTTTTACTCCCAGAAGTGGGTTAATAGTTTTAGACTTTTAGGCTCATTGTGGGCAATGGAGCTGAATCTACCCTAAGAGAGGAAGCTGGGAACCAGCACTGGGAGCCTGACCCACTTGTCTGTTAAGCACCGTAGGCACAGAGCCTAGGGCCCATGAAAATGTTTTAACTTTAATTTCTTTTAAAGTTAGAAGAAAAAAAAATGAATATAACAACAAATAGAGCTAGGATTATAGCAGTCTTTATGAGAATGCAGTTGTAAGATATAATTTTTTATATTTTTTATGGAGGAAGGAGCCCACAAAAGTCCTAATGCAGCCTTGATTGAGAAGCAGCTTTCCTGATGCTCTGAGAGTGGTTGGTGGTTTGGGAGGTCTTCTTGGGTTGTCAAGACTGGACCCCCACAAGCACAGCATCCAGAGGTGCCAGGTTGGGGTGGAGGCAGAAGGAGTGGACAGCAGCTAGTTGGGCTTGTCCACTTCAGGCAGGACCAGTACCCAACAGCACCTGCACGTAGCAGAAGGGGCAGCCGGAGTGACTGTACCACGGGTTAAATGTGTGGTCCTTGGAGCATGAGAATTCACATTCCACCTGCCAGGCTGGGTACAACCCCCAGGATCCTGAAGAACGTGAGAGATTCAGACTTCTCACCAACCCGATCAGGTAAGAGCCTGAACCAGTTTAATTAAGTTAGAAACATAAATAGACGCATATTGTTCCTGAGTTAAAGTCACTCCTGACACACAGGCTTATTGGAGAAAAGCCTTTTTGAAAAAAGTAATGTTTCATCTTTTATGTCAGTAAGAGACAGTTTCAGAAGTAAATAGAATTCCTGGGGAAGAAACATCCTCTATTTCAGGTTCCTCTCAGTCTTTGACAGCGTAATCCCAGGAAGTGGTTTTCCTTCTAATGGTGTTGTATTTAGAGGAAAAAAGCATTTTGTAACTCTAAGCCTACAGGAAATGCAGACTTCAGAGTCTGCTGGTTTTAGGCTGATAGGATTCAGGATGCTCTACTGCAAAATATAACATCTTGGCATGTTGAATATCTCAAGCTGAAGGAGTCTGAGAAGACAGCAGAAGCACAAAGGTCTCCCTGACCTCCCTGCGGCCTCACCCTTCTTCCCTGAAACAGGTCATAGAAACTCCCACAAGAAATGTCCCCTCCCTGTACCAGGAGGAATGAAGACATTCCTCTCAGCAGAAACCAGGAATTGGGGGCCAAGAAATTGACACAAACAAACCTTATTAAACTAACCCTTATCTTCCTGGTTACTAATTCACCATTTACTACCCATAGCCCAAACCCTGCTGTCTTGTCCAGTCTTCACAAATTTATTTTATTTTTTTGTCTAAAAGGTATAAAAGCTCCCTGTTCTGGTCACTTCTTCAGATCTTCATTCTCTTATGAAGGCTCCCATGTACATATAGAAATTCAATAAAATTTGTACGCTTTTCTCCTGTTAATCTGTCTTTGTCATTTTAATGTTCAGACTCAGCCAGGACCATAACAGGGTTGAGGAAAACTTTCTCCTCCCCTATAAGGCATTGATTGCAAAGTTCAATGAGATAATCCAGTTACTTTTTTGGTAAGTTAATGGCTATAGTACTCTATTTCTTAAGTGTTGATCAACATAAAACTTTTTTTAGGTTTCTTCTCTTTTTCTCCATTAGGGGTCATATTTTCATTATTGCCACAGTCATTGTGTAAAGAAAATTATACTGAATTAAGTGAAGAAACCCAATTGTCTGACATATTTCTGTGATAGAAACAAATGTGGAGAATGTCAGATATATCTGAACTAGTTTATTTACTAGTAAATGTACTCTTTAAAGAGAGCCATTTTAGAGGGCTTATTTTGTCACTAATTCAAAGACAACTTTTGCTAATGGGTTGTTTTTCTTTGTTATTTTAATGACTGCCAATTGAAATCAAGGAGCTAGACCTGCTCACTTGTCTCCCGTCAAAGAATGCAAAAAGAAAAGAAAATTAATTGAAAATTTCCCTGAAGTTATTGTGTGACCACCGAAGACAATTAGATCTTTCAAAAAATCAATTAACTAGATATTTTATTTACCAAAAGTGTCATTACTGTATTAAGTACTTAACAACTAAATTTTTCTTTAAACTTGAAATATATTTACTACTGATGTTGAGGAAAATTAATTAAAAACAAAATCTTTTCCTAATCCAGAAATTCTCTCCACAAAGATAGTAGAGAAAAGTTTAGTTATTGAATAATCATTAAGCTGTTACCGAACCAAAAGTGAGTTTGCCTCCTAGCGAGTTACAATCAGACTTGCCACCAGAAGTAGTTGTCACACAAAGTAGAACTTATTTGCAGCAAATAGGAGACCACATGGAATCATTTCCAAAGTCATGGCTGTCCCCAAACAAAGGGATGCAGGGACCTTTATTTCAGATGGGGAATGAATATTCAAAAGGGAGAGGCGGGTATTCGCTTGCGCAGGCTCAGTTGGAAAACACCCTGCCCCAGACACAACAGGTTATGGTGACGAGACCTAAGCTCCTCCTAGAGACATCTTAGCATTAAAAATAAGGCAGAGGTCATAGGCTTCGCTCTTGTGGTGGGGCTTGGTCTGGTTCAGGGTGGTTGGTGATTGCATCTCTTAAACAGTTAAAAGCTTCCAAACCCACCTTTGAGTTCCTTGGGGCAATTAGTGACAAAACCACAATGCTATATGCATCACAGGCAAATCACTAAAAGATTGCAGGATAGAAATAAATGTCACTCTTTTATATAGCCAAGCAGTTGCAACCCATTCCACACATGTTCTCAAGATAAACAATAACTCGTTGTCAAGTAAGAGGACTTGACAGTGTTACAGCACCAGGTCCATTTTTATCCACTGCCCAGAAAGCCAAACACGGAGACTACAAGATTGCAGCAGAGAGTTTAATCACAAGGCAGCCAAGTGAGGAAACTGAAGAGAATGAATCTCAAATCCACTTCCCCAAAAATAAGGACTCAGGGATATATATGGGGTAGGGGGCAAGGTGGTCTGAAGTGATTGGAGGTGAGGCGAGATGAAGTAATTGATAATCTGCCCAAGCATAGTCAGGCTTCACACCTCTTTTTAGGATGCATGTCCACAGAATGTTGGCTTCTGAAAAAATAGCTTAAGAAACCCATTACCATGGTGACACAGGCCCAAGGGAGATGTTGTCTATAGGAACCTAGTGGGAGTCAGATAGCATATTGCCTGAACAGCACAATTAACAATGGGTAAATTTATTATGCAGATTTAAGTCCTTGCCTTCTGTTCTGACAAATTACTAGGTTAGGCCATCCCTTCCCCTTCTTCCTGGTACAAGGAAGAAGATCCCTTTATGAATGGAGATTTCCTTTATAAATGTAAATCTCTCTTTCTAAAGGTAACCAGAACTAAGAATGCTTTAGCAAGGACCCTCCCCCGGGTGATGTCTATGGTGATGGACTATTCTGGGGGCAGGCTTCCCATCCCAAATTCTTTGGGTCAGTTAGTGGGGGTGGGGGTCAAAGTGTCTTTCTCACAGAGACAATTTTGGGGTGGCCAATTCCAATCCCCCCCAGTTACTAGCTGCTTAATCATCAATGGCTAACTGTTTGCCAGTTTCAACAGCATAATTCATCATACATATTTCATCCTAGATTCACCTGGTAATTGGGGTGACCATCCGTGTTAGTTGATTGACTTTATCCAAAGGGCAAATAAACTTTTCATGTCTTTATGACACAGTGTAATTTTGCAACTTGGAGCTAGGTGCCCCTGCCAAGTTAGGCTCCTACCCTCCTGTAGAAACCAGGAGATGGGGTGGTATCTTCCTTGATCATTGCATTTCAAAGAGATGGCTTCCAGGTCTTGAGAAAGACATTTCTGGGTCATAAAGTTGACCAAAGTCATGTCTAGTCTCCCAAAGGGTTTATGTACATTCCAAAGAGATGAGGAAGTACTTACAATTAAGTTTTCTAAAGGAAGTGATCTGAGTGAAAAAAGTAGGGGAGAAAAATATCTTCAAGAGGGAGAAGTAACCCTCTTATTTTAAATTTTTATTTGTCCTTACACTGATTACAAAAAATTAGGCTTTTTTGAAAGCCTGGAAACTGCGCTACTTGTTTCACAATGTGCACATAACTTTTTCTTCATATAATCATTTTGAGGAGGACTCGTCCTCAAGGAAATTCCTTTTTCATGGCTAAGTAAAACAATGATCTGGTAAACAACAAAAAAGATAATTACAAAGAGCTAAAAATTAAATGAACAAGCTCTCATGAGAGAGAATTTCTGTGTGAGGTGGAAAGAATTAATTTGCTTGGGGGGCATAGAGAACCTCTCTTAGCATGAGACACTTAATGCAATATTATGGAGGAGAATGAGCTATCTGTGGTGAGGGGTGGGGGAAGAACTTTCCAGACAACAAGAAATGGGGGCAATACGGCTGGAAGGCGATGGAGGAGAATGGTGTGAGATGGTTGGAGAGATAAATATATTCTGGAATCTAAAGTGAATTTAGCAGTTTAATTTTATTCTAAAAGTGATAGAAAATGGCTGAAAAGCTTTAAGGAGAAATTTATGCCCACTGATGGCTCTGTGAAGAATGGATGTGGGGGAGGGGAGAGGCAAGAATAAGACTCCACTTAGAACGCCTAACTAGTGTGGAGCAGTTCACACAGGGGAGATTCAACATGCGTTTCAGAGTTAGAACCAATACAATGTGGTAATAGATTATATATGAGGGAAGGGAAGGATTAAGGATAACTTCTAGGTTTTGGACCTGAGTAATTTAGTGGATAGGGACGAGAGTAGGAAGAAGTTTGGTTTTGATTCAGTTTGGTTTTGGTTGTTTGTTTTGGCAGAGTGGAAAAAAGAGACCTGTTTTGGATGTAACAAATTTGAGAAGACTTTTAGACATCCAATTGGAGAGATCATGTGGGCAGTTGCCTGGAGACCATGAAAGGGCACCAGACCAGAGATTTAAACGTGTGAGTCAGCAGCAGAGAGATGATTTCTGAAACTGGAATTGGTTAATAATAACATAGTAGCTAACGTTTTTTGAATGCTTAATCTGTACAAAGCTTACCTTGTCAAGTGTTTTTGAAAATATTAATTCTGAAAACACTATTATTATCCCTACCATGTAGATGAGGAAACTAAGCTTAGGAGAGGTTATTGAGGTGTGATTTTCCCTAGGTCACCCAGCTGGTAATTTGCAGAGTCTAGGAAGAACTCTGCTGAGTCCAACAGCAATGTCTTAACCACCCTGACCTCCTTAATTAGCTCTTGAACCCTTTCTATGACTCAATAGATTCTTCCTCTTTCATTTGCCAAATCCCTGATGACACATTTGAACAGCTGCTATATTGAAACCCAATATTGTATTCTTTTACATTAAAAGAAACGTCATCCCAAACAAAAGGGGGAAAACTGCCTATGAGCAAGGCTCACAGATAAATCAGTCATGGATGGTATTAGAGTTAATCCATCTTTATTAGGCCCCTTGTGTAGAAATTTCTGTGTTGGGTCTATGAAGCCTAGAAAGACTTACAATGTAGACCTGTGTTCTCAAGTTACCTAAATTCTCATTGTAGAAGAAAATAAATACATACAGGGCAGTTAAAAATTGTATATATATATATATCTGTGCATACATATCTATATCTATATATATATACAGAGATATATATATGAGCCAAAGAGTGGCAGAGACAAATCATTGATTTATTAAACAAAATTTACTGAAGTCCTCTGTGTTCCAGGTACTATTCAAGGACTTGGATATGGTATGTCAGGAAACAAGACAGACACATGCACACGTCTCTCTAGTCTTTTTAACCTCTGACAGCCCACTCACCCCTCCCAGGTCTTTTACATGCAGATCACACAACTGTGTGATCTCAGTTTCAGAGTGGTATTCACAGGCAAAGAGCCTGGCTGGAAAAATACAGTCAGAAAGGAAGGCCCAGATTGTGTTTTCTAAAACCAAAATTATTTTTGCACTATTCTCCAGCTTTTGACTGGTATGCTCTTTCTTATTATTACTGCTCAGTGAAATATGTTGAATGGTGGCCTTAAAAAAAGATATTTTGAAAGTGATGTTAGCATCATGGCAGAGTGAGCTTTCCCATTTGACTCTCTGCCCCCTAAGACACAATGAAAACATCATTCGCATACTAACAGAGGTCAATCATTCACCACAAAAGACTTCTAAGAGAACCAGGCAGCTGCACATCTGAAGGTGGCAGCATGAGAAGCTCCAAGGATGTGGGAAGGGGTAGGGAGATTTACTCCCCCTCCCCATTCAATTAGCAACATGGGTCAGCATGGCTCACAGACAAAGAGGGGGAAGGGGCAGCCCTCTGTGGGAAAACTATCACTCTCCAAGTGCTCTCACAGAGGCAGCATTGAGCAATTCCCACAAGGAAGCAACATGAGGGTGCGGTCGGCATCCAAGCACCCCAGGAGAGTAGATAGTGAGGAAAGAAAGAAGCCCCTGGGTTTGGGCAGGTGAAAGGGAGAGCCCCACCCCCCACACACCCTGCTCTTCAGCACAATCTCCCCAGGGATCACAGCAGGCTCAGAACACACAGCTCATCACCTCCACCCAGTGGCAGAAGGTGGAAACTGCGACCAGATATCCTCACCATGAGAAATAATAAGACAAAAAACTCAGGCTCTATGCAAAAGTATCTTAAATCTCCAGACCAAGAGGAAATGACAAACACCCAGAAACCAATGCTGAAGGCACAGAAATCTATAACCCAAATGACAGAGAATTCAAAACAGCTATCATAAAAAAAACAAGGAATTACAAGAACACCCAGAGAGACAATTCAATGAATTCAGGAATTTCTTCACAAAAGAGATCAAAACCATAAAGAAAAACCAATCAGAAATCTTGGAGATGAAAAACACAATGGATGAAATAAAGGAAGATATGGAATCTTTAAAGAATAGAACTGAAAATATGGAGGAAAGAATTAGAATTATCGAGGATAGGCATGCAAAAATGCTCCAGATAGAGGAGGAGAGAGAATTAAGACTAGAAAGAAATGAAGAAACTCTTTGAGAAATATCAGACTCAATTAGGAAATGTAGCATAAAGATAATAGGTATTCCAGAAGGAGAAGAAAGGGAAAAAGGAGCAGAGAGTTTGTTCAAAGAAAGAATAGCTGAGAACTTCCCAAACCTGCAGAAAGAGCTGGAAATAACAGTGAATGAAGTCAATAGATCACCTAAATATATAAACAGGAAAAGACAAACTCCATGGCATGTAGCAGCAAAACTGGCAAAAGTCAATGATAAAGAAAAAATATTAAGGACAGCTAAACAAAATAACATACAAAGGAATCCCCCTCAGGCTCTCAGCTGATTTCTCAACAGAAACTCTACAGGCTAGGAGATATTGGAATGATATATTCAAAATCCTGAAAGAAAAACACCTTCAGCCAAGAATACTCTATCCAGCAAAAATATCCTTCAAACATGATGGCTAAATAATAACTCTCGCTGATAAACAAAAGCTAGGGGAGTTCATTGCCACAAGACCCTCACTAAAAGAAATGCTCAAGAAGACATTTATGCCTGAAAAAAAAAAAAAAAGAGAAGGGGGATACAAAGTTTTGAGCAAGGAGAAAAATAAGGAGACTAAACCAGAAAAATTGCAGCTCTGTATCAGAATTGGTTAGCAAACAATTATAAAAATCAAGATTAAGGGAAGGAAAACACCAAGAATGAATATAAACTCATCACTTTAAACACACACTCCCAACACAAGATGGAATAAGTAGTGACAACAATAAACTAGAAGGGGAAGAGAAAAGGGATCAAATTGACTTAGCCTAAGGAAACAAGAGACATCAGATTATGGACTATCTCATCCAAGAGTTTGTTGATACAAACCTCATGGTAACCACTAAACAAATAACCAGAACAGAATCACATATGACAAATAAAGAGAAAAGTAAGAGAATCCTCATGCAGAACTACCAAACTGAATTGGCAGTCTGAAGCACATGGGACAAGAAATGAAGGAAACGCAAAAGAACCAGAAAATGAGCAATAAAATAGCAATATTAAACCCTCATCTATCAATAATCACTCTAAATGTAAATGGATTTAATTCTCTAATCAAAAGACACAGAGGGGGGCCGCCCGGTGGCACAGCGGTTTCGTCTGCGCTTGGCAGCCTGGGGTTCGCCGGTTCGGATCCCAGGCGCCCGCCGACGCACTGCTTGTCAGCCACGCTGTGGCGGCGTCCCATATAAAGTGGAGGAAGACGGGCACGGATGTTAGCCCAGGGCCAGTCTTCCTCAGCAAAAAGAGGAGGATTAGCAATGGATGTTAGCTCAGGGCTGGTCTTCCTCGCAAAAAAAAAAAAGACACAGAGGGACGAAATGGATTAAAAACCAAGATCCAACAATATGCTGCCTCCAAGGAGCACATCTCAGCTCTAAAGACAAATACAGACTCAGAGTGAAAGGATGGGAGACAATACTACAAGCTAATGGCAAACAAACTAAAGGAGGAGTTGCCATACTTATATCAGATGAAGTAGACGTAAAGATAAAAAAGTTAATGAGAGACAAAATGGGCAGTATATAATGATAAAAGGGACACTAAACCAAGAAGACACATCACTTATAAATATCTGTGTACCCAACACAGGAGCCTCAAAATACATAAAACAACTATTAAAAAACCTAAAAGGAGATATTAACTACAACACAATAATAGTAGGGGATCTCAACACCCCACTGACATCAATGGATAGATCATCCAGACAAAAAGTCAATAAGGAAATAATGGACTTAAACAAAAAGCTAGACGAGAGGGACTTAATAGATATATACAGAGCACTCCACCCAAAAACAGCAGAGTACACATTCTTCTCAAGCATGCATGGAACATTCTAAAGGATAGACCATATATTAGGAAACAAGGCAAACCTCTATAAATTTAAGAAGATTGAAGTCATTACAAGCATCTTTTCTGACCATAATGCTATTAAACTAGAAATCAACTACAAGAAAAAAACTGGGAAAGGGACCAAGATGTGGAGAGTAAACAACATGCTACTGACCAACCAATGGATCATTGATGAAATTAAAGGAAAAATCAAAAAATATCTGGAGAAAAATGAAAATGAAAATACACCATACCAACTCATATAGGATGCAGCAATAGTGGTCCTGAGAGGGAAACTCAAAGCAATACAGGTCCACCTTAATAAACAAGAAAAATCCGAGGGGCCGGCCCAGTGGCACAGGGGTTTAGTTCGCGCTTGGCAGCCCAGGGTTTGCAGGTTCGGATTCCGCGCGCCTGCCGACTCACTGCTTGTCAGCCATGCCGTGGCGGTGTCCCATATGAGGTGGAGGAAGATGGGCACGGATGTTAGCCCAGGGCCAGCCTTCCTCAGCAAAAAGAGGAGGATTAGCAATGGATGCTAGCTCAGGGCTAGTCTTGCACAAAAAAATAAATTAATTAATTAAATAAATAAACAAGAAAAAACCCAAATAAGCAAACTTAAACTACACCACGATGTCAGCATCAGGGTGGAGTGAGATTCCCTCTTTGAATCTCTGCCCCCTACGACACAATGAAACATCATTCACATTCCAACAGAGCTCAATCAAACACTACGAACGACTTCTAAGAAACCCCTGCTGCCATACATAGGACGGTGGAGGCGCAGGAAGCCCAAAAGGATGGGAGGAGAGGTAAGAAGTTATACTCCCCCTCCCCAATCGATCGGCAAAGACAGCGCGGCTCGCAGACAGAGGGGGGAGGGGTGGCCCACAGTGGGGAAAACTATCACCATCCAGGTGCTCTCACAGACTGTCACGAGATCCCCACTGGGAAGAGACAACGGACAGTTTAGGGGGTGTAGCAAACACCCTAAGAGAGCCAGAAAGGAAACCCCCGGGTCAAGCAGGAGAAAGAGAGGACCCCTCCCCCCACACACCCGGCGTTTCAGCATAATCCCTCCAGGGGCTGCAGCCGCCTCAGAACAAACCGCTCACGATCTCCATCCACTGGCAGCAGGGGGAAACTGCAGGACCAACATTATCATGAGAGGAAAAAATAAAGCCGTCCCCATCGGATCCTTGCGACAATTTGTCATGGCTACAGACCAAAAGGAAAATGACAAACACCCAGAAACCAACCCTGAAGGCACAGAATTTGATAACCTGAATGACAGAGAATTCAAAATAGCTATCATAAACAAACTCAACGAAATACAAGAGAACACACAGAAACAAATCAACGAATTCAGGGATTTCGTCACAACCATAAAGAAAAACCAATCAGAAATATTGGAGATGAAAAACACAATGGATGAGATAAAGGAAAACCTGGAGTCTTTAAAGAGCAGAACTGACAATATGGAGGAACGAATTAGCTCTATTGAGGATAGCTACGCAGAAATGTTCCAGATAAAGGAGAGAGAGCTAAGACTAAAAAGAAATGAAGAAATTCTTCGAGAAATATCAGACTCAATGAGGAAAAGCAACATAAGGATAATAGGTATTCCAGAAGGAGAAGAAAGAGAAAAAGGAGCAGAGAGCTTGTTCAAAGAAATAATAGCTGAGAAGTTCCCTAACCTAGGGAAGGAGGTGGAAATAACAGTGAATGAAATCAATAGATCACCTAAATATATAAACAGGAATAAAAAATCATCTCGCCACATAGGAGCAAACTTGAAAAATACCCGTGACAAGGAAACAATATTAAGGGCAGCTAAACAAAAAAACAAAATAAAATACAAAGGAAACCCCATCAGACACTCAACTGATTTCTCGACAGAAAAACTACAGGCTAGGAGAGACTGGAATGATATATTCAAAATCATGAAAGACAAAAACATTGAGCCAAGAATACTTTATCCAGCAAAAATATCCTTCAAACATGATGGAGAAATAATAACTCTCCCTGATAAACAAAAGCTAAGAGAGTTCGTCACCACAAGACCCCCACTACAAGAAATGCTCAAGAAGGCCCTTAGGCCTGAAAAAAAACAAATGAGAAAGGGGATACAAAGATTTCAGCAAGGAGAAAAGCAAGGAGACTAAACCAGAACAAACTACAGTTGGATAACATCAAAAATTAATTCAAGCTCATCACTGGAAACACACATTCATGACACAATCTGGAATAAAGAGATAACAAATAAGGAGGGGAAGAGGTAAGGGACTGAATCAACCCAGCCTCAGGAAAAAGGAGGCATCTCAAAATGTACTATCTTATCCAGGAGATCGCTTATATAAACCTCACGGTAACCACTAACAAATAACCAGAAGAGAACCACACATGACAAATGAAGAGAAAACCAAGAGAATGAGCATGCAGAAATACCAAATTGAATTTGCAGTCCAAAACACAAGGGACAAGAAACGAAGGAAATGCAAAAGAACCAGAAGATGAACAGTAAAATAGCAACATTAAACCCTCATATATCAATAATCACTCTAAATGCAAATGGATTGAATTCTCCAATCAAAAGACACAGAGTGGCGGGATGGATTAAAAACCAAGATCCAACAATCTGCTGCCTCCAGGAAACACATCTCAGCTCTAAAGACAAACACAGACTCAAAATAAAAGGATGGAAAACAATACTCCAAGCTAATGGCAAACAAAAGAAAGCAGGAGTAGCCATACTTATATCAGACAAAGTAGACTTCAAGATAGAAAAGGTAATGAGAGACAAAGAAGGGCAATATATAATGATAAAAGGGACACTTCACCAAGAAGACATAACACTTATAAATACCTATGCACCCAACACAAGACCACCAAAGTACATAAAACAACTGCTAAAAAACCTTAAAGGAGATATTAACAATAACACAATAATAGTAGGGGATCTTAACACCCCCCTTACATCAATGGATAGATCATCCAGGCAAAAAGTCAACAAGGAAATAATGGACTTAAAGGAAAACCTAGATGCAATGGATTTAATAGATATATACAGAGCACTCCACCCAAAAACAGAAGATTACACATTCTTCTCAAGTGAACATGGAACATTCTCAAGGATAGACGATATATTAGGAAACAAGGCAAACGTCTATAAATTTAAGAAGATTGAAATCATTACAAGCATCTTCTCTGATCATAATGCTGTGAAACTGGAAATCAACGGCAAGGAAAAAACTAGGAAAGGGACAAAGATGTGGAGACTAAACAACATGCTACTGAACAACCAATGGGTCGTTGATGAAATTAAAGGAGAAATCAAAAGCTATCTGAAGACAAATTAAAAGGAAAATACACCATACCAACTCATATGGGATGAAGCAAAAGCAGTCCTGAGAGGGAAATTCATAGCAATACAATCTCACCTTAACAAACAAGAAAAATCCCAAAAAAATAACCTTAAATTGCGCCTAACAGAATTAGAAAAAGAAGAACAGACAAAGCCCCGAATCAGCAGAAGGAGGGAAATAATAAAAATCAGAGCAGAAATAAATGAAATTGAAACCAAAAAAACAGTAGAAAGGATCAATGAAACAAAGAGCTGGTTCTTTGAGAAGATAAATAAAATTGACAAACCCTTAGCCAGACTCACTAAGAAAAAAAGGGAGAAGACTCAAATAAATAAAATGAAAGAGGAGAAATTACAACAGACACCACAGAAATACAAGGGATTATTAGGGAATACTATGAAAAACTTTACACCAACAAATTGGACAACCTAAAGGAAATGGACAAATTCTTGGACGCGTACAACCTCCCAAAACTGAATCAAGAAGAATTAGAGAATCTGAATAGACCAATCACAAGTAAAGAGATTGAAACAGTTATCAACAACCTCCCAAAAAATAAAAGCCCAGGACCAGATGGCTTCCCTGGAGAATTTTATCAAACTTTCAAAGAAGATTTAGCACCTATCCTTCTCAAACTATTCCAAAAAATAAAGGAGGATGGAATACTTCCCAACACATTCTATGAGGCCGACATCATCAAGATACCAAAGCCAGACAAGGGCAATACAAAGGAGGAAAACTACAGGCCAATATCACTGATGAACATAGACACAAAAATCGTCAACAAAATATTGGCAAACCGAATACAGCAATACATCAAAAAGATCATACACCACGATCAAGTGGGATTTATACCAGGGATAGAGGGATGGTTCAACATCTGTAAATCAATCAACGTGATACACCACATTAACAAAATGAAGAATAAAAACCACATGATCATCTCAATCGATGCAGAGAAGGCATTCGACAAGATCCAACATCCATTTATGATAAAAACTCTCAACAAAATGGACATAGAAGGAAAGTACCTCAACATAATAAGGGCCATATATGACAAACCTACAGCAAACATCCTACTCAACGGGGAAAAACTGAAAGCCATTCCTGTGAGGACAGGAACAAGACAAGGGTGCCCACTCTCACCGCTCTTATTCAACATAGTACTGGAAGTTCTGGCCAGAGCAATTAGGCAAGAAAAAGGAATAAAAGGACTCCAAATAGGCAATCAAGAAGTGAAACTCTCACTATTTGCAGATGACTTGATCTTGTACATAGAAAACCCAAAAAATTCTATCGGAAATCTACTAGAAACAATCAAGAACTACAGTCAAGTGGCAGGGTATAAAATCAACTTACAAAAATCAATTTCATTTCTATACACTAATGATGAGACAACAGAAAGAGAACTCAAAAAGAAAATCCCATTTACAATTGCAACAAAGAGAATAAAATATCTGGGAATAAATTTAACCAAGGAGGTAAAAGACCTATACAATGAAAACTATAAGACACTATTGAAAGAAATCGAGGAAGACATAAAGAAATGGAAAAATATTCCATGCACATGGATTGGAAGAATGAATATAGTTGAAATGTCCATTCTACCTAAAGCAATCTACAAATTCAATGCAATCCCAATCAGAATCCCAATGTCATTCTTCATGGTAATAGAACAAAAACTACTGAAATTCGTATGGGGCAACAAAAGACCCCAAATAGCTAAAGCAATTCTGAGAAAAAGAACAAAGCTGGAGGCATCACAATCCCTGATTTCAAAATATACTATAAAGCTACACTAATCAAAACAGCATGGTACTGGTACAAGAATAGACACAGAGATCAATGGAACAGAATTGAAAGCCCAGAAATAACACCACACACCTATGGACAGCTAATCTTCGACAAAGGAGCAAAGAACATACAATGGAGAGAGGGAAGTCTCTTCAATAAATGGTGCTGGGAAAATTGGACAGCAACATGCAAAAGAATGAAAGTAGACCATCTCCTATTGCCATATACAAAAATCAATTCAAAATGGATCAAGGACCTGAAAGTGAGACCTGAAACTATAAAACTCCAGGAAGAAAATATAGGCAGTACACTAATTGAGATGGGACATAAAGGGATCCTTTCAGATTCCATGTCTACCCGGACAAGGGAAACAAAAGAAAATATAAACAAGTGGGACCTCATCAGACTAAAGAGCTTCTACAAGGCAAATGAAACCAGGATCAAAATGAATAAACAACCCACCAGCTGGGAGAAAATATTCGCAGATCATTTGTCCAACAAGGGATTAATCTCTGTAATATATAAAGATCTCATAAAACTGAGCAACAAAAAAACAAACAACCCGATCAAAAAATGGGCAGAGGATACGAACAGACATTTTTCCAAGGAAGAGATACAGATGGCCAATAGCCACATGAAAAGATGTTTAACATCACTAATCATCAGGGAAATGCAAATCAAAACTACACTAAGATATCACCTTACACTGGTTAGAATGGCTATAATCACAAAGACAAATAACAACAAATGCTGGAGAGGTTGTGGAGCAATGGGGACCCTCATTCACTGTTGGTGGGAATGCAGACTGGTGCAGCCTCTATGGAAAACAGTATGGAGAGTCCTCAAAAAATTAAAAATAGAAATACCGTATGATCCAGCAATCCCACTCTTGGGCATCTACCCAATGGACATGAAATCAACCATCACAAGAGGCTTATGCACCCCTATGTTCATTGCAGCATTATTCACGATAGCCAAGAAGTGGAAGCAACCCAAGTGTCCCTCGACTGATGATTGGTTAAAGAAGATGTGGTATATACATACAATGGAATACTACTCAGCCATAAGAAAAGACACAATTGTCCCATTTGAAACAACATGGAAGGACCCACAGGGTATTATGTTAAGTGAAATAAGCCAGAGAGATGGAGAGACACAGCATGAACTCACTCATATATGGAATATAAGTGAACACACGGACAGAGAGAACTGATTGGTGGTTACCAAGGGGAAGGGGGGTGGGGGGGCACAAGGGGTGAATGGTTACATCCACAAGGTGACAAACAAAAATGTACAACTGAAACCCCACAGTGTTATAAACTATTAAGACATCAATTTAAAAAAATGTAAAAAAAAAAAACTACACCTAATAGAATTATAAAAAGAAGAACAAACAAAGCCCAGAATCAGCAGGAGGAGGGAAATAATAAAAAGCAGAGCAGAAATAAATGAAATTGAAACAAACAAACAAAAAAACCCAAAACAGTAGAAAGGATCAATGAAACAAGGAGCTGGTTCTTTGAGAAGATAAACAAAATTGACAAACCCTTAGCCAGGCTCACTAAGAAAAAAAGAGAGGAGACTCAAATAAATAAAATTAGAAATGAAAGAGGAGAAATTACAATGGGCATCACAGAAACACAAAGGATTATAAGAGAATACTATGAAAAACTTGACGCCAATGTGGGGGATCAGAATAGTCTGCCTCAAGATGTGTCTCTCTCTACCTTGCTCTGAAGGAGGTTTTGATCTTCACCCCCGCCCCAACTCTCTAAAGAGAATTGGGATGGAAGGCCTGTCCCTGGGATGGATGACTCCGGGTATGGATAGACTGGGAGGGTCTTTGCTACACCCATTCCTATCAAAGTTCTGTTTACCAAACAGAACATTTGTAAGGAAAAATCTCCACTTGTTGTAAAGTTATCTCCTTCTCTGTACTGGGAAGAGGGGTGGATGACCTCATCTCTAGAAATTTGTCAAAGTGGAAGGTGAGGCCTTAAATCTGCATAATAAGCGTACTGTGGTTTTCTTGTAATCTCTCCTGGCTGACACTCCCAACTCCCCCCAAAATCTTCATTTGTCTATATAAGAGGAGAATCTCCACCATTTTGTTGAGAGACACTCCCTGGTCTCTCCCATGTATGCATGCTTTATAAAGCTTTGTTTGATTTTCTCTTGCTATTCAGCCTCATGTCAATTTAATTTGTAGCTCAGCCAGAAAGGACCCAGAGTGGGTCGAGAATGCTTTTTCTCCCCATCACCAACAAATTGGACAACCTAGAGGAAATGGATAAATTCTTAGATGCATACAACCTCCCAAAACTGAATCAAGAAGAAATAGAGAATCTGAATAGACCAATCACAAGTAAAGAGATTGAAACAGTAATCAAAAACCTCCCAAAAAATAAAAGCCCAGGACCAGATGGCTTCCCTGGAAATTTTTACCAAACATTCAAAGAAGATTTATTACCTATCCTTCTCAAACTATTCCGAAAAATAGAGGAAGTTGCAATACTCCCTAACACAGTCTATGAGGCCAACATCATCCTGATACCAAAGCCAGACAAGGACAATACAAAGAAGGAAAACTACAGGCCAATATCACTGATGAACATAGACACAAAAATCCTCAACAAAATATTGGCAAACAGAATACAGCAATACATCAAGAAGATCATACACCATCACCAAGTGGGATTTATACCAGGGATAGAGGGATGGTTCAACATCTGCAAATCAATCAATGTGATACACCACATTAACAAAATGAAGAATAAAAACCACATGATCATCTCAATCGATGCAGAGAAGGCATTCGACAAGATCCAGCATCCATTTATGATAAAAACTCTCAACAAAATGTGTATAGAAGGAAAGTACCTCAACATAATAAGGGCCATATATGACAAAGCCACAGCTAACATCTTACTCAATGGGAAAAACTGAAAGCCATTCCTGTGAGGACAGGAACAAGACAAGGGTGCCCACTCTTACTGCTTTTATTCAACATAGTACTGGAGGTTTTGGCCAGCGTAATTAGGCAAGAAAAAGGAATAAAGGGAATCCAAATAGGCAACAAAGAAGTGAAATTCTCCCTATTTGTAGATGACATGATCTTATATATAGAAAACCCTAAAAAATCCATTGGCACACTACTAAAAATAACCAACAACTATAGCAAAGTAGCAGGGTATAAAATCAACTTAAAAAATCAGTTGCATTCCTATATGCTAATAATGAACTAACAGAAAGAGAACTCAAAATGACAATCCCATTTACAATTGCAATGAAAAGAATAAAATATCTGGGAATAAATTTAACCAAGGAGGTGAAAGACCTATACAATGAAAACTATAAGACACTACTGAAAGAAATCAACAATGACATAAAGAAATGGAAAAATATCTCATGTACATGGATTGGAAGAATAAATATATTTAAAATGTCCATATACCTAAAGCAACCTACAGATTCAGTGCAATCCCAATTAGAATCTCCAATGACATTCTTCATGGAAATAGAACAAAAAAACTACTGAAATTTGTATGGGGCAACAAAAGACCCCGAGTAGCTAAAGTAATTCTGAAAAAAAAGAACAAAGCTGGAGGCATCACAATCCCTGACTTCAAAATATACTACAAAGCTATAGTAATCAAAACAGCATGGTACTGGTACAAAAAAAAAACACATAGGTCAATGGAACAGAATTAAAATCCCAGAAATAAAACCACACACCTATGGACAGCTAATCTTTGACAAAGGAGCTAAGAACATACAATCGAGAAAGGAAAGTCTCTTCAATAAATGGTGCTGGGAAAATTGGACAGCCACATGCAAAAGAATGAAAGGAGACCATCTTCTATCACCATATACAAAAATTAACTCAAAATGGATTAAAGACCTGAAACTATAAAACTCCTGGAAGAAAATATAGGCAGTACACTAATTGAGATCGGTCACAGAGGGATCTTTTCAGGTTCCACAGCTACTCGGACAAGGGAAACAAAAGAAAAATAAACAAGTGGGACTTCATCAGATTAAAGAGTTTTACAAGGCGAATGAAACAAGGATCAAAATGAATAGACAACCCACCAGCTAGGAGAAAATTCACAAAGCATATATCTGACAAGGGATTAATCTCCATAACATATAAAGAACACACACAACTGAACAATAAAAAAACCAAACAACCCAATCAAAAAATGGGCAGAGGGTATGAATAGAAATTTTTCTGAGGAAGATACAGATGGCCAACAGGCACATGAAAAGATGTTCAATATCACCAATCATCAGGGAAATGCAAATCAAAACTACACTAAGATATCACCTTACACCTGTAAAAATGGCTATAATCACCAAGACAAAAAACAACAAATGCTGGAGAGGTTGTGGAGAAACGGGAACCCTCATTCACTGCTGGTGGGAATGAAAACTGTTGCAGCCTCTATGGAAAACAGTACGGAGAGTCCTCAAAAATTGAAAATAGAAATATCTTATGATCCAGCAATCCCACTCTTGGGCATCTACCCAAAGGACATGAAATCAACCATCCAAAGAGGCTTATGTGCTCTTATGCTTATTGTAGCATTATTCAAGAATTGGATAAAGAAGATGTGGTATATATATATATACAATGGAATACTACTTAGCCATAAAAAAAGAGAAAATTGTCCCATTTGCAGCAACATGGATGGACCTAGAGGGTATGTTAAGTGAAATAAGCCAGAGAGAGAAGGACAGACACTGTATGACTTCACTCATATGTGGAATATAAACTAACACATGGATAGAGAGAACTGTTTGGTGGTGACCAGGGTCAAGGGGGAGTGGGCACAAGGGGTGAAGTGATGTATTCATATGGTGACTGATAGACAATAATGTACAACTAAAACTTCACAATATTATCGTATTATAAACTATTAAGACATCAATAAAAATTTCTAAACAAAAAGATATGTTGAAGTCGTAACTCCTGGAACCTGTGAATGTGACCTTATTTGGAAAAAAGAAGATCTTTGCAGATGTCATTAAATTAAGGAAATCGACATGAGGTCATCCTGGATTAACTGGGTGGGCCCTAAATCCAATGACAAGTGTCCTTATAAAGACAGAAGAGGGGAAGACATAGACGGAAGAGGAGAAGTTCCATGTGAAGACAGAGGCAGAAATTGGATTGATGCAGCCATAAGCCCAGGAATACCAGGAACCCCCAGAAACTGGGAGAGGCAAAGAAGGATTCTCCTCTATGGCCTTCAGAGGGACAGTGGCCCTGTGAACTTCCAGCCTCCGCAACTATAAGAGAATAAATTTCTGTTCTGTTCCTAAACCACCAAGTTTATGGTAATTTGTTAATGGCAGCCCCTGAACACTAACACACTCCATTCTTAAAAATAGGCTTTATTTTTTAGAACAGTTTATCATTTCTAGAAAAATTGAGAAGCTAGTACATAGAATTCCCATATACTCTGTACTCAGTTTTTCCTATTAACATTTTACATTAGTATGCTACATTTGCTGCAATTAAATGGACAATATTGATACATTATCATTAGTTACAGTTCATAGTTGATTCAGATTCCCTTAGTTTTTTTCTTTTTTTACCATTTTTTTATTGATGTCTTAATAGTTTATAACACTGTGGGGTTTTAGTTGTACATTTTTGTTTGTCTGTCACCCCATGGATGTAACCCTTCACCCCTTGTGCCCACCCCCAACCCCCTTCCCCTTGGTAACCACCAATCAGTTCTCTCTGTCCGTGTGTTCATTTATATTCCATATATGAGTGAGTTCATGCAGTGTCTGTCCTTCTCTCTCTGGCTTATTTCACTTAACATAATACCCTCTAGGTCCATCCATGTTGTTGCAAATGGGACAATTGTGTCTTTTCTTATGGCTGAGTAGTATTCCATTGTATGTATATACCACATCTTCTTTAACCAATCATCAGTCGAGGGACACTTGGGTTGCTTCCACTTCTTGGCTATCGTGAATAATGCTGCAATGAACATAGGGGTGCATAAGCCTCTTGTGATGGTTGATTTCATGTCCATTGGGTAGATGCCCAAGAGTGGGATTGCTGGATCATACGGTATTTCTATTTTTAATTTTTTGAGGACTCTCCATACTGTTTTCCATAGAGGCTGCACCAGTCTGCATTCCCACCAACAGTGAATGAGGGTCCCCATTGCTCCACAACCTCTCCAGCATTTGTTGTTTTTGGTCTTTGTGATTATAGCCATCCTAACGGGTGTAAGGTGATATCTTAGTGTAGTTTTGATTTGCATTTCCCTGATGATTAGTGATGTTAAACATCTTTTCATGTGGCTATTGGCCATCTGTATCTCTTCCTTGGAAAAATGTCTGTTGATATCCTATGCGCATTTTTTGATCGGGTTGTTTGATTTTTTGTTGCTCAGTTGTATGAGATCTTTATATATTACAGAAATTAATCCCTTGTTGGACAAATGATTTGCGAGTATTTTCTCCCAGCTGGTGGGTTGTTTATTCATTTTGATCCTGGTTTCATTTGCCTTGTAGAAGCTCTTTAGTCTGATGAGGTCCCACTTGTTTATTTTTTCCTTTGTTTCCCTTGTCTGGGTAGACATGGAATCTGAAAGGATCCCTTTATGTCCCATCTCAATTAGTGTACTGCCTATATTTTCTTCCTGGAGTTTTATAGTTTCAGGTCTCACTTTCAGGTCCTTGATCCATTTTGAATTGATTTTTGTATATGGTGATAGGAGATGGTCTACTTTCATTCTTTTGCATGTTGCTGTCCAATTTTCCCAGCACCATTTATTGAAGAGACTTCCCTCTCTCCATTGTATGTTCTTTGCTCCTTTGTTGAAGATTAGCTGTCCATAGGTGTGTGGTGTTATTTCTGGGCTTTCAATTCTGTTCCATTGATCTCTGTGTCTATTCTTGTACCAGTACCATGCTGTTTTGATTACTATAGCTTTATAGTATATTTTGAAATCAGGGATTGTGATGCCACCAGCTTTGTTCTTTTTTTTCAGAATTGCTTTAGCTATTTGGGGTCTTTTGTTGCCCCATACGAATTTCAGTAGTTTTTGTTCTATTACCGTGAAGAATGACATTGGGATTCTGATTGGGATTGCATTGAATTTGTAGATTGCTTCAGGTAGAATGGATATTTTAACTATGTTTATTCTTCCAATCCATGTGCATGGAATATTTTTCCATTTCTTTATGTCTTCCTCGATTTCTTTCAATAGTGTCTTATAGTTTTCATTGTATAGGTCTTTTACCTCCTTGGTTAAATTTATTCCCAGATATTTTATTCTTTTTGTTGCAATTGTAAATGGGATTGTCTTTTTGAGTTCTCTTTCTGTTGGTTCATCATTAGTGTATAGAAATGCAACTGATTTTGGGTAAGTTGATTTTATACCCTGCCACTTGACTGTAGTTGTTGATTATTTCTAGTAGATTTCCGATGGAATTTTTTGGGTTTTCTATGTATAAGATCATGTCATCTGCAAATAGTGAGAGTTTCACTTCTTCATTGCCTATTTGGACTCCTTTTATTCCTTTTTCTTGCCTAATTGCTCTGGCCAGAACTTCCAGTGCTATGTTGAATAAGAGCGGTGAGAGTGGGCACCCTTGTCTTGTTCCTGTCCTCAATGGAATGGCTTTCAATTTTTCCCCATTGAGTACGATGTTTGCTGTAGGTTTGTCATATATGGCCCTATTATGTTGCTGTACTTTCCTTCTATACCCATTTTGTTGAGAGTTTTTATCATAAATGGATGTTGGATCTTGTCGAATTCCCTTCTCTGCATCGATTGAGATGATCATGTTGTTTTTATTCATTTTGTTAATGTGTGTATTATGTTGATTGATTTGCGGATGTTGAACCATCCCTGTGTCCCTAATATAAATCCCACTTGATCGCAGTGGATGATCTTTTTGATGTATTGCTGTATTCGGTTTGCCAATATTTTGTTGAGGATTTTGTGTCTATGTTCATCAGTGATATTGGCCTGTAGTTTTCCTTCTTTGTATTGTCCTTGTCTGGCTTTGGTATCAGGATGATGTTGGCCTCATAGAATGTGTTGGGAAGTATTCCATCTTCCTCTATTTTTTGGAATAGTTTGAGAAGGATAGGTGCTAAATCTTCTTTGAACGTTTGATAAAATTCTCCAGGGAAGCCATCTGGTCCTGGGCTTTTATTTTTTGGGAGGTTTTTGATTACTCTTTCAATCTCTTTACTTGTGATTGGTCTATTCAGATTCTCTATTCTTGATTCAGTTTTGGGAGGTTGTATGCATCCAAGAATTTGTCCATTTCCTTTAGGTTGTCCAATTTGTTGGTGTAAAGTTTTTCATAGTATTCCCTAATAATCCCTTGTATTTCTGTGGTATCTGTTGCAATTTCTCCTCTTTCATTTCTAATTTTATTTATTTGAGTCTTCTCCCTTTTTTTCTTAGTGAGTCTGGCTAAGGGTTTGTCAATTTTATTTATCTTCTCAAAGAACCAGCTCTTTGTTTCATTGATCCTTTCTACTGTTTTTTCTTGTTGTTGTTGTTTCAATTTCATTTATTTCTGCTCTGATTTTTATTATTTCCCTCCTTCTGCTGATTCGGGGCTTTGTCTGTTCTTCTTTTTCTAATTCTGTTAGGTGCAATTTAAGGTTATTTTTTTGGGATTTTTCTTGTTTGTTAAGGTGAGCTTGTATTGCTATGAATTTCCCTCTCAGGACTGCTTTTGCTTCATCCCATATGAGATGGTATGGTGTATTTTCCTTTCCATTTGTCTCCAGATAGCTTTTGATTTCTCCTTTAATTTCATCAACGACCCATTGGTTGTTCAGTAGCATGTTGTTTAGTCTCCACATCTTTGTCCCTTTCCTAGTTTTTTCCTTGCCATTGATTTCTAGTTTCACAGTGTTATGATCAGAAAAGATGCTAGTAATTATTTCAATCTTCTTAAATTTGTAGAGGTTTGCCTTGTTTCCTAATATATGGTCTCTCCTTGAGAAAGTTCCATGTGCACTTGAGAAGAATGTGTAATCTTCTGTTTTTGGGTGGAGTGCTCTGTATATATCTATTAAATCCATTGCGTCTAGTTTTTCCTTTAAGTCCATTATTTCCTTATTGACTTTTTGTCTGGATGATCTATCCATTGATGTAAGGGGGGTGTTAAGATCCCCTACTATTATTGTGTTATTGTTAATATCTCCTTTTAGGTTTCTGAGCAGTTGTTTTATGTACTTTGGTGCTCCTGTGTTGGGTGTATAGATATTTATGATTGTTATGTCTTCTTGGTGAAGTGTCCCTTTTATCATTATATATTGCCCTTCTTTGTCTCTCATTACCTTTTTTATCTTGAAGTCTACTTTGTCTGATATAAGTATGGCTACTCTTGCTTTCTTTTGTTTGCCATTAGCTTGGAGTATTGTTTTCCATCCTTTTATTTTGAGTCTGTGTTTGTCTTTAGAGCTGAGATGTGTTTCCTGGAGGCAGCAGATTGTTGGATCTTGGTTTTTAATCCATCCCACCACTCTGTGTCTTTTGATTGGAGAATTCAATCCATTTGCATTTAGAGTGATTATTGATATATGAGGGTTTAATGTTGCTATTTTATTGTTCATCTTCTGGTTCTTTTGCATTTCCTTTGTTTCTTGTCCCTTGTGTTTTGGGCTGCAAATTCAATTTGGTATTTCTGCATGCTCATTCTCTTGGTTTTCTCTTTATTTGTCATGTGTGGTTCTCTTCTGGTTATTTGTTTAGTGGTTACCGTGAGGTTTATATAAGCGATCTCCTGGATAAGATAGTACATTTTGAGATGCCTCCTTTTTCCTGAGGCTGGGTCGATTCAATCCCTTACCTCTTCCCCTTCTTATTTTTTATCTCTTTATTCCAGATTGTGTCATGAATGTGTGTTTCCAGTGATGAGCTTGAATTAATTTTTGATGTTATCCAACTGTAGTTTGTTCTGGTTTAGTCTCCTTGCTGAAATCTTTTTGTCCCCTTTCTCATTTGTTTTTTTTCAGGCCTAAGGGCCTTCTTGAGCATTTCTTGTAGTGGGGGTCTTGTGGTGACGAACTCTCTTAGCTTTTGTTTATCAGGGAGAGTTATTATTTCTCCATCATGTTTGAAGGATATTTTTGCTGGATAAAGTATTCTTGGCTCAATGTTTTTGTCTTTCATGATTTTGAATATATCATTCCAGTCTCTCCTAGCCTGTACAGTTTCTGTTGAGAAATCAGCTGAGAGCCTGATGGGGTTTCCTTTGTATGTTATTTTGTTTTTTTGTTTACCTGCGCTTAATATTGTTTCCTTGTCATGGACATTTTTCAAGTTTGCTACTATGTGGCGAGATGATTTTTTATTCCTGCTTATATATTTAGGTGATCTATTGATTTCATTCACTGTTATTTCCACCTCCTTCCCTAGGTTAGGGAACTTCTCAGCTATTATTTCTTTGAACAAGCTCTCTGCTCCTTTTTCTCTTTCTTCTCCTTCTGGAATACCTATTATCCTTAGTTGCTTTTCCTCATTGAGTCTGATATTTCTCGAAGAATTTCTTCATTTCTTTTTAGTCTTAGCTCTCTCTCCTCTATCTGGAACATTTCTGCGTAGCTATCCTCAATAATGCTAATTCGTTCCTCCATATTGTCAGTTCTGCTCTTTAAAGACTCCAGGTTTTCCTTTATCTCATCCATTGTGTTTTTCATCTCCAATATTTCTGATTGGTTTTTCTTTATGGTTTCAATCTCTTTTGTGACGAAATCCCTGAATTCGTTGATTTGTTTCTGTGTGTTCTCTTGTATTTCGTTGAGTTTGTTTATGATAGCTATTTTGAATTCTCTGTCATTCAGGTTATCAAATTCTGTGCCTTCAGGGTTGGTTTCTGGGTGTTTGTCATTTTCCTTTTGGTCTGTAGCCATGACAAATTGTCGCAAGGATCCGATGGGGACAGCTTTATTTTTTCCTCTCATGATAATGTTGGTCCTGCAGTTTCCCCCTGCTGCCACTGGATGGAGATCGCGAGTGGTTTGTTCTGAGGCGGCTGCAGCCCCTGGAGGGATTATGCTGAAACGCCGGGTGTGTGGGGGGAGGGGTCCTCTCTTTCTCCTGCTTGACCCAGGGGTTTCCTTTCTGGCTCTCTTAGGGTGTTTGCTACACCCGAAAACTGTCCGTTATCACTTCCCAGTGGGGATCTCGCGACAGTCTGTGAGAGCACCTGGATGGTGATAGTTTTCCCCACCGTGGGCCACCCCTACCCCCTCTGTCTGCGAGCCGTGCTGTCTTTGCTGATCCACTGGGGAGAGGGCTACAGCTTCTTACCTCTCCTTGCATCCTTTTGGGCTTCCTACACCTCCACTGTCCGATGTATGGCAGCAGGGGTTTCTTAGAAGTCCTTTGTAGTGTTAGATTGAGCTCTGTTGGAATGCAAATGATGTTTTCATTGTGTCTTAGGGGGCAGAGATTCAAAGAGGGAATCTCACTCTGCCATGATGCTGACATCACTCCTCATTCCTTTTCTTTTAACCTTTTAGTTCCACCTTTGGAAACACTCCAGAATAGATATCCTTACGTCTGATTCCCAATTTCCCACATTTGTGTGTGTGTGTGTGTGTGTGTGTGTGTGTGTGTGTGTGTGAAAGATTAGCCCCTAGCTAATATCCGCTGCCAATCCTCCCCTCTTTTTTTGCTGAGGAACACTGGCCCTGAGCTAACATCTGTTTCCATTTTCCTCTACTCTACGTGGGTCGCCTGCCACAGCATGGCTTGATAAGTGGTGCATAGGTCCGTGCTCAGGATCTGAACCTGCAAACCCTGGGCCACCGCAGCAAAGCATGCAAACTTAACCACTGCACCGAACCTGCTGGCCCCAAGTCTGCCACATTTTTATAAATCGATATGTAGCTTCCAGTAAAACAAAGGAAAAGAGAAGGAAGAAAAATATTTTGAGTCCTAATATAACAGTACAGTCTGGCCTAATGTGCCTTTATAAATTTAGCAGTAGGTAGTTGAGGGGAACTGAATCTAGAGAAATGTTTGTAAACATGGATGATGTATGTATCAATTATTTTTCTTTTAGGTTAATTGACTTAGAGTTCATTGATAATTCTCTACATAAACCAAAATGATTTTCCTCACAGGACAAATTTTGATATAATCTGCACAGTTTGTTTCTTGAGTAGTGTTGAGGCCATGCCATTTCATTCCAAATCTCTGTCCCCTGAGATTAGTGCTGAAAGTAAACTGTGGATGCCTAATAATGAGTTTTCTTTTTGCCAGTCATTTTCTGTTCTTATCCCTCACCCCTAGACATTTGGTAATAAGACCCTTGACCGTGTTCAGGGGCTAATTCCTATTACAGTGACCATGTCTTGCTTCAGTGGACTGAACTCATCAATCATTATAGCATCTGGGTCAGAAAGTCAAATCTGCTGTGGGGTGTTGAAGTTTTCAAAGCTCAGCTAAGGGAAATCAATAGCTTCTTATGTTCAGTGGCACTAACGAACAACAGCCAAGCCTTCTGATTACCTCTTGGTCTTGTATTTATCATAAACCTATTTCAGGTATTTCAAATGCTGAAATAGGTACTCTGTTTGGTTATGTTTTTCTTTCACTAGTTATGCATGAATATGGCCCATTTAAAATGGACTCTAAAAAGAGTCATGTCTTTTCCAGGATGTGGGAAAAGAGGGTTGCATGCAAGCAGCTCAGTAACATCACATACTACACAGAGTTGTTGTTGAGGACAATTGCAAAGCAAAGTACAAACATAGGAAAGTGTTGAGTGAATGAATACAAAGGGAAAGGAGCCAAATGATGAGCATAGCAAAACAGCCTGTGAAAAAGTCAATACCTATACACACTCACTCCCCCAGTATGCTTAAAATTCCCTCCTGTCTGTCTACCTCAGATTCCCTGATTGGCCACATTAGCTGCCCCATAGCTGGCTAGAATAGTGGTGCAATCAGAAAACTGATCAGCAAACTAATTACAGAGAGAGAAGAGGAGATTAGGGTGTGGGTGTGAGATTAGGGTGCTTGGAAGAAGATTTGGGGGAATTGTTTCTAATTTAGGATGGTGAGTGGTAAGGATGGAGCAGTTCCCAAGAACACTTGAGTCTAGTCTACTTTTATGGAAATGATAATCACAAATTAGTTTTGCTAATCTTATCTCATTTACTAAAACAAACACTGTGAAACTGTTGTTGATGATGCTATCATTATGTTTACTTTTGAGTTGAGTTAACCAGCTCATGCAAAGTGACCTAATGGATTTATCCAGGATCCTATGCCAGTAAGTAGCAGAGCTCAGAACTGAAATGTTTTCTGGCTCCAGCCTCCATGGCCTTTCCACGTCTCCACGTCTCCTCTTGCCAGTGGTGACTGAGGTCTACTTCTGCCCAGTGAAAGAAATAATTTGGCTAGAGTTTTCATTTTCTCTTGGTTGTGTTGTTCAGTGGTTGCACTAAATCTCAACTGGCAGCACTGGGTTCTGTCTGCCCATATCTCACCCCTCTCCTTACTCCTTATAAGTGACTAAACAAAATGTCAAGTACAGGGGGATTTCCAGTCCTACTGTCTTGCTCCTGTGTGGTCTTTGATTTTTTTGGAGTAATCAGAAAAAAAAAAAAAAGCACCTCATTACATGTGCCATCTGAATTTCTCTCTCTTTCTTGCCATACATATTTATGTTAGACATACCCGTTGCTGTGTCTGTAGAGCATCTAGCTGATTACAGTTAAAGCCTCTCAGACTTCACACCCATTTTTCAGGCTCTTTTAGGTAGGCTCAAGAGAAGGGCACCACCCCTGCATAATCCATGTGGAATGATTCACACTGGTCCCTGCACTTCTTTTCAGTGTGAGTAAATCTGATGTGTATTTTACAGAAACTGTTATTAGCAAGAACTCCTCTCTTGTCCCAATCATTTTCTATATTCATTTATTTCAGAATATTCACAGATCTCCATCCAGCTTTATTTTAGTTTAGTTTATTTTTTTTGTGAGGAAACCTAGCCCTTCCTCTTTCTGCTGAGGAAGACTGGCCCTGGGCTAACATCCATGCCCATCTTCCTCTACTTTATATGTGACACCACCAGAGCATGGCTGATAAGCAGTACGTCAGTTGTGCCCGGGATCCGAACCTGTGAACCCTGGGCCGCCGGAGCAGAATGCATGAACTTAACTGCTATGCCACTGGGCCGGCCCCACCCAGCTTTAAAATAAAGAGTTCAGGGGCCTATGTCTTGATGAGTCCCAAGAAAGCATCTTAAAGCATCTTAATTGATGAGGGATCTAAGATCCTGGGCCAGAGACTGACCAGAGAGAGAAGATGTGGGATTCTGAACCAACATGTGCATTCCTCAGCTCCTCTCCCCTCCTACACTTTGATGGGACAGTTAGGAAGCAAAGTCACTTCTGTCCTTGAGTTTCAAGAGTTTTGAGTTTATAACCTTAATTATAGTATGGCCATGCCAGCATCAGTTTTTCTCCAATAAATAACTGAGTTAAAATCCTGTCTTCCCTGCCTGTGTACTGATTACAGTAGCACTATCTGTTCTGGTTATACTTGCATTTTTGTTGCCTTAGTAATTTGAGAGTGGGGGAAGGGAAGTGGGTATAAGGATGCTCATCTCTCCTCCGTGCCCAGAGAACCATTCAGCTTGCTCACTTCTAACCACAAAAGGGGACAGTGCAGACATTCATTTGGCTGAATTTCTAGTTTCCCATTATGTCTGTCCATGTATTCAAAAATAAAAAACAGAAACAAAGTGTGTGAACCTGCTAACCTTCATTTCAGTCTCTTTGGCCCTCCTTGCACTTCCAAATTTTAGGGATGGGTCATTTACTGCAGCTAGGAAAACTCATCTCTATGCACCTACATTTGAATATCATCACCAAAATCATTGCCAATCAAGTAAAAGAGAGAGACAGATTGCTCTCAGCAACCATTAAAAAGAGGTTATTGGTTTTTTCAATATATAGGACTAAAGTTTCTGTCCTATCCAGTTTTTCACATATAAAGACTTATTTCTATGAATCATTGCAAAGATAAAAGTATATTTTCTGATTGAAAATTATTTGTTCCTTGGAAACACTATAAATGGAGGATTTAATATCTTTTCTACAGATGTAGCTTGTCTTTATGGAAAACATCAATGATCATTGCTTTAAGCATCTCAGACTCATAATAATTATCACTTATTCAGTATTTGCTAGGGGCCAGACATGGTGGTAGGGACTAGGATTTCAGAGGTAAGACACAAGTCTGTCCTCAAAGAACTCATGCCTGATAATACAAACAGGTTCAATATGGAGGCAGTTGGAAGCCAATTGTTAGTGCAAACTAAGAATTATCTGGAATGAAGCTATAATAGTGTGAAGGGGGTGCAGGGGTGATCCAGGAAGGTTTTCTAGAAAGGTTATTCTCTCTTGATTTGGCTTTAAAGTTGGGTAAAAGTGATGAAATACACTGACAGTTCAAGGAAGTTTAGGTGGAACAGAATATGTGCAGATCATGTAACATAGTACCTGAAGATTTAGTGAGAATAAGAAGCAGGTCTTGCTAAGCACTGTCTGGAAGGAGAGATATAACTTAACCAACAATTGCAATAAGGCATGACCAATATTCCAACAGAGTGAGCACAAAGTCCAGAAACTGCACCGAGGAAAGCACTTCACTCAGCTCTGCAGTTTAGGCAGGCTTCCCAGAGCAGTAGTGCTTTAGCTGAGTTTTAATGAATCGGAATTTTCCAGGTTGTCAGGGAAGTGGGAGAAAGGGACAGTTAAGAAGGAGAGATTATACAGGAGAAGATACTGGACATAAAATGGATAACTTGTGCTTAGTTGTTCAGTGTTAAATGTGTGCTAGACACTGGATGTCATCATGAGATGAGATGGAGATTGACCTTGGACAAGACATACAACAGCCAGATGGTCTTTTAAAAAAGTAAATCACATCATTTCACTCTCCTATTTAACGACGTCCAAAGGCTGGTTCCCCTTGCAAACAAAGTAAAATCCAGATTCCTTAGCATGACCCACGGTGCCCAATATGATCAGGCCCTGACAATTTCTACAAGCCCGTCTCCTGCCACATCTACTATATTCCAGTACCTCTGGCCTTCTTTCTGTTTTATAGGACAAACCTTTTGCTTCCCCAGGGCATTTGCATTTATTGTTCCCTGTACTGCTCATTCCTCAGCTTTTAGGTCTTAGCTCAAATGATTGGATAAGTCTTTCATTAGCAGCCTAAGATAGTAGCCCTCTTTCCCTACCCTACCACCCAAGACCATCTCTGTCCCATCTCCCTTGTTTTACTCTCTCACAGTATTTATTACAACCTAAAAATGTCTATTTATTTGCTTTGTATTATTTGCCTCATTCAACAACACTATAAGCTCTTTGGAAACAAAAATCTTATCTGTCTCTTAGACACTGCTCTATTCTCAGCACCTAAAACACTTGGCAATTATCTGTTGGATAAACAATTTAATAACTATCATGAGAGTGAGTAAGCTGAGGAGTGTTCATGATCAGGAGAAATGAGATTACTTTAAAGGGCTTTCCTGAGTAGGGTTTTCCAAAGTAGAAAACTTAAAGGCTGAGTTGATGAAGATATAAATAATAATCCATGAGGAACTATCTTATAAAAGGTTCTTTAAGAAATGATCTTAACATGGTAAGCATGAATGTATTCATTGTGAAATTCTGGAAATTTATACCAATGAATTTGAAATCTCATCTGTATAACACTATAAATACATTCTTTGTTTTGGTAAGGGATGGTAGCTATGATGTATCTTCTTCCATCTTTCAACTTCACCTACTGGTTTTGTCAGGCTCTCAATTATAAGATTAATGTATGTAAGGAAAACATAGCCTGAAAGACCAAGGCCAGTCAGAGTAAGTGAAATATACACCATCTGGAAATGCCTCACTATGTTGCTCAAGGATTTTTCAACTAGTATATATTTATGCATTATTTATATGGTTTCTTGTTAAATTTTTTTAAATAAAAGAAATAACCTAAGAGAAGCAAAGACAACTTTTAAAATGTTATTCTTCACTCAACACTTACATATCTAGGAATTTATTCTCAGGCTAAAATTTAACAGAAATGAAAAAATATGTATGACAATGTCAACTATACCTTTATGTGTAAGAGCAAAAACAAATGACATCAAAAGAAAATATTCATCAACTTGATGGAGAATTGTATAGCTAATAAAGTGATATCCATATAAAACACAGAGAAATATTTATGACAAGATATTTAAATGAAAATAACACAATAAAATACAACATTAGTAGAACAATATGTTGGGTCACAACCAGACTTTAGAATATGACAATGCTGATCCAAATCACATTTAGTTACTAATGAACCATGTGACCTCAGGCATTTCCTTTAACCTTACTAAGCCTCTGTTTTCTCATCTGTAAACTAGAAATACCAATTGCACCAATTCTATCTCATAGAAACAATTTTTTATTAACTGGAATTCACTTATTATAAAAATTTTATTGAAATTTCCTACTAAAAATATACATGTGAGGGGCCTGCCCCAGGGCATAGTGGTTAAGTTCAGCACACTCCACTTTGGCAGCACAGGTTTGTGGATTTGGATCCTAGGCACAGACCTACACCAAGCATCAGCCATGCTGTGGTGACTACCCACATACAAAATAGAGGAAGATTGGCACAGATGTTAGCTCAGGGCTGATCTTCCTCAAGCAAATAAAGAGGAAGATTAGCAACAGATGTTAGCTCAGGGTGAATCTTCCTCAGCAAAAAACAAAACAAAACAAAAAACCAAATTCATATGAAAGTCAGTTACTCTCAAAAATCATCACCTTCTTTGCAAAACACTTTGCATTTTAGACTTAACTTTTAGGTCTAACCATTGAAATAACCAACAGAACCTGCTGCTAAGTTGTGAAGTGCTTTGCAGGACTTGATAACTATACAATCTTCCAGGTGAATGATATATAAAAATTAAGAACTAAGACTAAGCAATAGAAATAAAGTGCTAATCACGTAGACAAGTTATGGCTCTCATTTTGTTTTCTTGCATTACATTCTTATTTACCATCATCAGCCATTTTTCTTAAAAAGAAAGTATAATGAAGTTTCATTTAGAAACAATTAAGAGAAGTTGAACTATTAAGAGTATGAAAAAGGAATTAATAAAGCACATAGAAGAGGAAAAAAAGCAAAATGAGTAAAGAATATTTGTAAAGAGAACAGATGAAATGGGTTGATGAAATGGAATAGTAAATCTGTGTATAATTTTCACAGATGGCTGTGATTCCAGTGATGCGATATGGTATTTATGAGCTGCATTTAACACACTCTGGTTTCATTTCAATTCAACAATTGTAAATCTATAAAACTTAAAAATGCTAGATAATATGGCTTGCTGTTTCCGGCTCGTGGGTTTGCACTGAAGGTTGTGATACAACATACGTGACCAAGCTTACTGCATTGCCCCCTTGCTTTAGTGAAAGAAGATGGTGGATGATACCACATTTGGCTATAAATACTAACTAGCTTATGTGTTTCTGCATCACTGGCACCACTCCATGAATATTATAAATACCAACAGTCTTTTTATTGCCTCTTCTGTAAGTTTCTTGGGAGATTTATACTCTGCTACCTAAAGATGTTTTTCTTTTTTTAATAATTGGTGCTATAAATTTGAAACCTTGCAGTAATATATCCCAGTCTTTTTCAATCCGGATAATTGGGGGTGGGAGTGAACATGTTTCTTAAACGTAAGGCACATGGGGCTGGCCCAGTGGCGTAGTGGTTAAGTTTGTGCACTCTGCTTCGGTGGCCCAGGGGTTCACAGGTTCAGATCCCAGACGCAGACCTATACACTGCTCATCAAGCCATGCTTTGGCACCATTCTATACACAAAGTAGAGGAAGATTGGCACACATGTTAGCTCAGGGCCAATCTTCCTTACCAAAAAAAAAAAAAAAAGTAAGGCACAGATAAAATAATTTTAGTTTTCCATTCTCTTGATGCTTTTCATGACCAAATAAAGATTGGGCTAAAGATTTCAGTTTGGGGGAATTCCCATAGACAGTCAAGTCAGGTCTTCACATGGCCCAATTTTCCTGGGTTTAGGGTCATCTTAAATGTCACAGTCAGCTCTGAATTTGTCACTACATAAGCAAAACTGAATCTATAATTCTGGAGCCTCTGCTTTCATCACTGATATGAGGTGCAGTGGAGCAGAACAAGGGAGACCATCTGGAGTAGTTGGAAGCATTTTACACGGAAAGTAGAGCCGGTGGAATAAGAGCTAGTGTCAGAGAGAACAGGCCAACTGGTAGCTCCTATATTTACATGATCATTTATTTTCATTTCCTCTTATCCCTAGCTAAGTCTCTTCTTTCCTGCAGTTTATCACTTGTGTACCTTCTTCTGGTGATATTCCCTCTCTACACTGATACAATCAGCCCCTTAATTGAAATTGGAATTTTTCTGTCTGGAATTCCTGCATGTTTCTTGGGAATCTATTTACCAGTAAAAAAAAAATGACCTTCAAGTTTACAAAGACTCTATGGTAAGAAATCCAAACTCAATTTTCTTCCCATTGCACTATTTGGCTTACAATGCTAACCACGCAAATGGAGTAAACGCTTGTATGTGTAAAATGCAAGGACTTCCCTCTTTCACTTCCTTCCAAAACCCATGCAAACATACACATCTGAAAGCATTTTGCAATGTGTTCCACACAAAACAGGCACTTATGAATGTTACTTTCCTTTTCATTTGTGTAGAACTGTGTGTTAGTCACCAAACATTGTTTTAGAGAATTAGTGGGTAAAGCAAAAGGCATTGAGAAAATAGCTCAGTGGTTAGAAATATGAGTTTTGGCGTCAGATCTGGTTTTGAATTCTGGCTTCACCATTCAGCAGCTCTCTATCCTTAAGAAAATTGCTTAAATTCTCATTCTCAGTTTCCTCACGTGCAAAGTAAGGATGATACCACTTAGGCCATAGGATGGTTATTAAAAGTAATGAGCCATTGTGAGCAAAGCACTTAACACAGTGCCTAGTACATAATATATACTCAATTATAAAAATAAAACATTTTAAATTTTAAAAAAATTGGGCATACTCACTTATCATTAGAGGAATGCAAAACAAAACCACAATCAGCCATTAGGAGAACCACTATCAAAAAAACAAAACAAAATAAGTGTTGGCAAAAATGTAGAAAACTTGAACCTTGTGCACTGCTACTGGGAATGCAAAATGGTGCAGCCTCTATGGGAAACAGTATGGAGGCTTCTCAAAAAACTGAAAATATGATCCAGCAATCCCACTTCTGGGTATATATCCAGAAGAATTTAAAGCAGGATCTTGAAAAGATATTTATACACCCCTGTTTATTGCAGTATTATTCACAATAGCCAAGAGGTGGAAGCAGCCAAAAGTAAACTGATAGATGAATAGACAAAGAAAATGTATACATACAATGGAATATTATTCAGCCTTAAAAAGAAAGAAACTTTGTCACATGCTACAACATGGATGCACCTGGAGGACATTACGCTGAGCGAAGTAAACAAGGCACAGAAGGACAAGCACTGTGTGATTCCACCACAATGAGATGTCTAGAGGGGTGAAAATCAAATGGAAACAGAAAGTTGAAGGGTAGTTGCCAGGGACTGGGGAAGGGTGAAATGGGAAATTGTTCAATGGGGATAGGGTTTCAGTTTTGCAAGAAGAAAAAGTTCTAGAGACCTGTTACACAACAATGTAAATACAGTTAACACTACTGTAAATTCAAAAATGGGTAAGAGGGTGGATTATATACTATTTTTTTTAACAAATTAAAAAAATTTTTAAATGGGTCATACTAAAAAAAGAGTGTTCTGTAAGGACATGCTCTACAGTCCTTTTCCAATGCCAGAATAGAGAAAGGGGAGGAGAAAGGAGAGATGAAGGTGAAGAAAGGAAGGAATGGCTTTCAGCTTTTAAAGTCTGTGGAGTTCCTTCAGTTTAGGGGGAGAGGGAAGGCGGGGTCACATAGAAAAGGCTGATCAGGAGCTTCCTTTCTCCCTCAGCTTCGGAGATACTCAAAAGAGGACAGTAGGAACAATCTATCAAGGACAAGCAAGTATCTGTGAATGTATTTGCATAAATGCTTTGCCTCTGAATTGGGAATGAGGAGTGTTGAGGGAAGGAAACAAAACTTGAAAAGGAGAGAAGGAAGAAGGCATTATTGACAAAGCTTATAGTTTGGAGTCAAGATGATGAGTTGAAATCCTCTTTCCACTACTTGCTTATCTTTCCTGGGAATGACTTTATTCATCAGTAAAAAAAGGGGATGATTGTGCTTTTCTAACAGGGGTATTGTGAGAGTGAACTGCAGATATTGTGTGTGAAACATTCTTTTTATCCCATGAAACACAATGCACATTCCACTTGTGATTTTTACAGACAAGCAAACTCTAGTTAATGACCACAACAGGGAAAAACAATAGATAATTTCTACGTGCCTATTCACAGGGCTAATCATTTATTATTTTGATATCTACTGTTAGTCTTGTTTATGAATGTCAATATTAATTCAGCACAGGGAAGTGTGGGATAGTTCTTATATTCAAAGTTAAAATGTGACAACTTGCTTCCGTGCATTACAAGTAATAAATCAGAGGTTCTCACTTAAGGAAATAGTTTAATGTGTTTTAAGGGCAAATGATTGTCCTAAATCATGGCTCAAGAATGTGATTCTGTTCACTGTTCTCCCTTTCTTTAAAGATAATCTTAAATATTTACTAAAGGTAATAACCAGATTCTTTCTACCTCCAAAGAGAAAGAAGGAAATTTCACCATGTAAGATGGGAGATGAAATAACTTTTGTACAATAAGGCTAATGTGATAAAGGATTTTTTTTCCCCGAAGGGAAATAATGGAATCTTTTCCTTCAGATTTTTAATAAAAAGTTTCTCATATCTTAAAGTATGATGGGGAGAATGTCCATTGAAATATCTCTTGGAGCCATAGTTCACGATATTTAGAGTTAATATTTCACCAAATTGTGTTTCATTAATGTGATTTCCCATGTTTTGTTTTTCTGTGTATGCTGTAGCTTCAACAACAAAATACATTCAGTTGCTGTGCTACTCTTGCCTAAAGGATTTGGATGATGAACAAGGAAAAAAATCAAAGAAAAATCTAAGTAGGAATATTTATAACCATGTGCCATTTTCTAAAATGGCTTGGATTTCTCTGTAGCCTAATTTCTTTATCAGCTTCTTTTCTTATGTTGTGATAACCCTTTCTTTGCTGGAGTTGGTTTATTTTACTGCTGGAATTTTTAAAGTATTTTATTAAATATTTTGCCTCTATAATCTGTTTTGCTTTATTTTTGCATGAAAGTTCTCTCAATATCTATAACTTGGGCAGGAGGATCCATACCTAATATCAAGGGCATACACTTGTGATCTTAAGGAATTCATTAACAGAAAGTTAATAAGTAGTATTACAATCATAAAAGTAAATAAGTAAATAAAAGTATAGCTCTACCCTAAGTAGTCATTGCTTTAAGTAGGTCACAGTGAACCAGTGTCAGTTTTTTTTGCCAATGTTTTTTGATTGCTAATAGTAATGACATTGTTCCACTGGTTTCCATTCACTGATCTACTCTGATTCATATCAACTGTGACCCTTTCCACTTAGGTATCTCTGAACTTGCTCTCAACATATCCTGTTTCTGTGCAGACACTAGGGAGACAGGAACTTGCATGTATATATGGGCGGAAAGATATAGATGAAGAAATAAAAGGCTTTCAGGAAAGTAAAAATTTCTATGAAAATCCCCAGCTCATTCCTTTAAAGACACTACAAACAATTTTTGTGAATCACCCAATCCTACTGTTAGCTGTCATACAGCAAATTCTTCAAAATGAGGAACATTTAAATAGAACTAAATCACATGTGCTTTATCAAGTTTACTTACTTCTCTAAGTAAACCAAGAGTCTGCCATGGAGATTGTTTTTCAATTAGGCTTCTCACCCAAGGCATTACAATTTAGAGGAATGAGCACTAGAATTGGAGTCTGGATTCTAGACCTGACTTTGTTCAGTAATGTGACCTTGGACACTTTTCCTTAATTCATTGGCCTTACTCTCTGAAGTTGAAATTTTTTTTCTACCATTAGAGATTGGGGAATATTGCATTTAATAAGAATTCATAAATCCAAACATCATCTAGAAGGAAAAGAAAAAAACATGCCTGCTCTGGGCTCTCATATGAAGACATCAGTTTGAGTTGCCTTATTGGATCAGGCAGACACAGGAAGTTCTACTGTGAGGTGTGGAAACAAAGAACAGATACAGTTGATTGAGGTTGAGCCTGTCAGTGACAGGAGAGGTGTTTTGGTTATCCTGATGTCCTTATGCTCTCCTCTTTTCTCCAAGGCCACGACTGGCTGAGAGCCCTGGGAGTGACATGGCCTGAGGACAGATTGTTGAGGGATGGAAGGACCCAAAAGTGACACCAGGAAGCTAGTGTCACTAGGGGAAAGACATTGCCTTGATACTTTTCAATAAAGTTCAGGAGTAAGGATTATATGTGAGGTTGCATAGGAAAAGGGGAAGGTTAAGTATGGAAGCATGGAAAACATAAAAATTACATCTTTATTCAAGTAATATGAGCACATTGTGGAAAAGTTAAAAGGTACAAATAATCACAAAATAAGCTCACTACATATAGGCACAAAAATAAGTACTATTAACATGTTGCTGCATATCATTCCAGGCTTTTTATATATAAAGCTATGTATAAATATATACTTTTTTTTTGTTTTTAACCATTTTTTTATTGATGTCTGAGTTTATAACACTGTGGGGTTTTAGTTGTACATTTTTGTTTGTCCATCTTGTGGATGTAACCCTTCACCCCTTGTGCCCACCCCCAACCCCCTTCCCCTTGGTAACCACCAGTCAGTTCACTCTGTCTGTGTGTTCATTTATATTCCATATATGAGTGAGTGCATGCAGTGTCTGGCCTTCTCTCTCTGGCTTATTTCACTTAACATAATACCCTCTAGGTCCATCCATGTTGTTGCAAATGGGAGAATTGTGTCTTTTCTTATGGCTGAGTAGTATTCCATTGTATGTATATACCACATCTTCTTTAACCAATCATCAGTCGAGGGACACTTGGGTTGCTTCCACTTCTTGGCTATCGTGAATAATGCTGCAATGAACATAGGGGTGCATAAGCCTCTTGTGATGGTTGATTTCATGTCCATTGGGTAGACGCCCAAGAGTGGGATTGCTGGATCATACGGTATTTCTATTTTTAATTTTTTGAGGACTCTCCATACTGTTTTCCATAGAGGCTGCACCAGTTTGCATTCCCACCAACAGTGAATGAGGGTCCCCATTGCTCCACAACCTCTCCAGCATTTGTTGTTTTTGGTCTTTGTGATTATAGCCATCCTAACGGGTGTAAGGTGATATCTTAGTGTAGTTTTGATTTGCATTTCCCTGATGATTAGTGATGTTGAACATCTTTTCATGTGGCTATTAGCCATCTGTATCTCTTCCTTGGAAAAATGTCTGTTGATATCCTCTGCGCATTTTTTGATCAGGTTGTTTGATTTTTTGTTGCTCAGTTGTATGAGATCTTTATATATTACAGAGATTAATCCCTTGTTGGACAAATGATTTGCGAATATTTTCTCCCAGCTGGTGGGTTGTTTATTCATTTTGATCCTGGTTTCATTTGCCTTGTAGAAGCTCTTTAGTCTGATGAGGTCCCACTTGTTTATTTTTTCCTTTGTTTCCCTTGTCTGGGTAGACATGGAATCTGAAAGGATCCCTTTATGTCCCATCTCAATTAGTGTACTGCCTATATTTTCTTCCTGGAGTTTTATAGTTTCAGGTCTCACTTTCAGGTCCTTGATCCATTTTGAATTGATTTTTGTATATGGTGATAGGAGATGGTCTACTTTCATTCTTTTGCATGTTGCTGTCCAATTTTCCCAGCACCATTTATTGAAGAGAGTTCCCTCTCTCCATTGTATGTTCTTTGCTCCTTTGTCAAAGATTAGCTGTCCATAGGTGTGTGGTGTTATTTCTGGGCTTTCAATTCTGTTCCATTGATCTCTGTGTCTATTCTTGTACCAGTACCATGCTGTTTTGATTACTATAGCTTTATAGAATATTTTGAAATCAGGGGTTGTGATGCCACCAGCTTTGTTTTTTTTTTTTTTTCAGAATTGCTTTAGCTATTTGGGGTCTTTTGTTGCCCCATACGAATTTCAGTAGTTTTTGTTCTATTACCGTGAAGAGTGACATTGGGATTCTGATTGGGATTGCATTGAATTTGTAGATTGCTTTAGGTAGAATGGATATTTTAACTATGTTTATTCTTCCAATCCATGTGCATGGAATATTTTTCCATTTCTTTATGTCTTCCTCGATTTCTTTCAATAGTGTCTTATAGTTTTCATTGTATAGGTCTTTTACCTCCTTGGTTAAATTTATTCCCAGATATTTTATTCTCTTTGTTGCAATTGTAAATGGGATTGTCTTTTTGAGCTCTCTTTCTGTTGGTTCATCACTAGTGTATAGAAATGCAACTGACTTTTGTAAGTTGATTTTATACCCTGCCACTTGACTGTAGTTGTTGATTATTTCTAGTAGATTTCCGATGGAATTTTTTGGGTTTTCTATGTATAAGATCATGTCGTCTGCAAATAGTGAGAGTTTCACTTCTTCATTGCCTATTTGGAGTCCCTTTATTCCTTTTCTTGCCTAATTGCTCGGGCTAGAACTTCCAGTACTATGTTGAATAAGAGTGGTGAGAGTGGGCACCTTTGTCTTGTTTCTGTCCTCAAAGGAGTGGCTTTCAGTTTTTCCCCATTGAGTACGATGTTTGCTGTAGGTTTGTCATATATGGCCCTTATTATGTTGAGGTACTTTCCTTCTATACCCATTTTGTTGAGAGTTTTTATCATAAATGGATGTTGGATCTTGTCGAATTCCCTTCTCTGCATCGATTGAGATGATCATGTTGTTTTTATTCATTTTGTTAATGTGTGTATTATGTTGATTGATTTGCAGATGTTGAACCATCCCTGTGTCCCTGGTATAAATGCCACTTGATCATGGTGGATGACCTTTTGATGTATTGCTGTATTTGGTTTGCCAATATTTTGTTGAGGATTTTTGTGTCTATGTTCATCAGTGATATTGGCCTGTAGTTTTCCTTCTTTGTATTGTCCTTGTCTGGCTTTGGTATCAGGATGATGTTGGCCTCATAGAATGTGTTGGGAAGTATTTCTTCTTCCTCTATTTTTTGGAATAGTTTGAGAAGGATAGGTGTTAAATCTTCTTTGAATGTTTGGTAAAATTCTCCAGGGAAGGCATCTGGTCCTGGGCTTTTATTTTTTGGGAGGTTTTTGATTACTGCTTCAATCTCTTTACTTGTGATCGGTCTATTCAGATTCTCTATTTCTTCTTGATTCAGTTTTGGGAGGTTGTACGCGTCCAAGAATTTGTCCATTTCCCTTAGGTTGTCCAATATGTTGGTGTAAAGTTTTTCATAGTATTCCCTAATAATCCCTTGTATTTCTGTGGTATCTGTTGTAATTTCTCCTCTTTCATTTCTAATTTTATTTATTTGAGTCTTCTCCCTTTTTTTCTTAGTGAGTCTGGCTAAGGGTTTGTCTATTTTATTTATCTTCTCAAAGAACCAGCTCTTTGTTTCATTGATCCTTTCTACTTTTTTTTTGTTTGTTTGTTTCAATATCATTTATTTCTGCTCTGATTTTTATTATTTCCCTCCTTCTGCTGATTCGGGGCTTTGTCTGTTCTTCTTTTTCTAATTCTGTTAGGTGCAATTTAAGGTTATTTTTTTGGGATTTTTCTTGTTTGTTAAGGTGAGCTTGTATTGCTATGAATTTCCCTCTCAGGACTGCTTTTGCTGCGTCCCATATGAGTTGGTATGGTGTATTTTCCTTTCCATTTGTCTCCAGATAGCTTTTGATTTCTCCTTTAATTTCATCAACGACCCACTGGTTGTTCAGTAGCATGTTGTTTAGTCTCCACATCTTTGTCCCTTTCCTAGATTTTTCCTTGCAGTTGATTTCTAGTTTCACAACATTATGATCAGAAAAGATGCTTGGAATGATTTCAATCTTCTTAAGTTTATAGAGGTTTGCCTTGTTTCCTAATATATGGTCTATCCTTGAGAATGTTCCATGTTCACTTGAGAAGAATGTGTAGTCTGCTTTTTTTGGGTGGAGTGCTCTGTATATATCTATTAAGTCCATTGCATCTAGTTTTTCATTTAAGTCCATTATTTCCTTATTGGCTTTTTGTCTGGATGATCTACCCTTTGATGTAAGGGGGGTGTTAAGATCCCCTACTATTATTGTGTTATTGTTAATATCTCCTTTTAGGTTTCTGAGCAGTTGTTTTATGTACTTTGGTGCTCCTGTGTTGGGTGCATAGATATTTATAAGTGTTATGTCTTCTTGGTGAAGTGTCCCTTTTATCATTATATATTGCCCTTCTTTGTCTCTCATTACCTTTTCTATCTTGAAGTCTACTTTGTCTGATATAAGTATGGCTACTCCTGCTTTCTTTTGTTTGCCATTAGCTTGGAGTATTGTTTTCCATCCTTTTATTTTGAGTCTGTGTTTGTCTTTAGAGCTGAGATGTGTTTCCTGGAGGCAGCAGATTGTTGGATCTTGGTTTTTAATCCATCCCGCCACTCTGTGTCTTTTGATTGGAGAATTCAATCCATTTACATTTAGAGTGATTATTGATATATGAGGGTTTAATGTTGCTATTTTATTGTTCATCTTCTGGTTCTTTTGCATTTCCTTCATTTCTTGTCACTTGTGTTTTGGACTGCAAATTCAATTTGGTATTTCTGCATGCTCATTCTCTTGGTTTTCTCTTTATTTGTCATGTGTGGTTCTCTTCTGGTTATTTGTTTAGTGGTTACCGTGAGGTTTATATAAGCGATCTCCTGGATAAGATAGTACATTTTGAGATGCCTCCTTTTTCCTGAGGCTGGGTCGATTCAATCCCTTACCTCTTCCCCTCCTTATTTGTTATCTCTTTATTACACCTTGTGTCCTGAGTGTATGTTTCCAGTGATGAGCTTGAATTAATTTTTGATGTTATCCAACTGTAGTTTGTTCTGGTTTAGTCTCCTTGCTTTTCTCCTTGCTGAAATCTTTGTATCCCCTTTCTCATTTGTTTTTTTTCAGGCCTAAGGGCCTTCTTGAGCATTTCTTGTAGTGGGGGTCTTGTGGTGACGAACTCTCTTAGCTTTTGTTTATCAGGGAGAGTTATTATTTCTCCATCATATTTGAAGGATATTTGTGCTGGATAAAGTATTCTTGGCTGAAGGCTTTTGTCTTTTGTGATTTTGAATATATCATTCCAGTCTCTCCTAGCCTGTAGAGTTTCTGTCGAGAAATCAGCTGAGAGCCTTATAGGGTTTCCTTTGTATGTTATTTTGTTTTTTTGTTTAGCTGCCTTCAATATTATTTCCTTGTCACGGGTATTTTTCAAGTTTGCTACTATGTGGCGAGATGATTTTTTATTCCTGTTTATATATTTAGGTGATCTATTGATTTCATTCACTGTTATTTTCCTCTCGTTCCTTCTCGTTGGGGAAGTTCTCAGCTATTATTTCTTTGAACAAACTCTCTGCTCCTTTTTCTCTTTCTTCTCCTTCTGGAATACCTATTATCCTTATGTTGCTTTTCCTCATTGAGTCTGATATTTCCTGAAGAATTTCTTCATTTCTTTTTAGTCTTAGCTCTCTCTCCTCCTCTATCTGGAGCGTTTCTGCATGGCTAGCCTCAATAATGCTAATTCGTTCCTCTATATTGTCAGTTCTGCTCTTTAAAGACTCCATTTTTTCCACTATCTTGTTCATTTTGCTTTTCACCTCCAATAATTCTGATTGGTTTTTCTTTATGGTTTCAATCTCTTTTGTGACGAAATCCCTGAATTCGTTGATTTGTTTCTGTGTGTTCTCTTGTATTTCGTTGAGTTTGTTTATGATAGCTATTTTGAATTCTCTGTCCTTCAGGTTATCAAATTCTGTGCCTTCAGGGTTGGTTTCTGGGTGTTTGTCATTTTCCTTTTGGTCTGTAGCCGTAACAAATTGCTGCAAGTATCCAACCACCCATTTTTTCCCCTCATGTTGAAGTTGGTCCTGCAGTTTCCCCCTCCTGCCACTGGATGGAGGTTGCGAGAGGTGTCCTCTGAGCCCGCTGCAGCCCCTGGAGGGATTATGCTGAAACCCGGGGTGTGTGGGGGGAGGGGTCCTCTCTTTCTCCTGCTCGACCCAGGGTTTTCCTTTCTGGCTCTCTTAGGGTGTTTGCTACACCCCCTAAACAGTCAGATGTCACTTCCTGGTGGGGATTTTTCAACAGTCTGTGAGAGAACCTGGAGGGTGGTAGTTTTCCCCCCTGTGGGCCGCCCCTCCCCCTCTGCCTGCGGGCCATGCTGTCTTTGCCGATTGCCTTTGGAGGGGGAGTACAACTTCTTACCTCTCCTCGTGTCCTTTTGGGCTTCCCACACCTCCACCGTCTGATGTATGGCAGCAGGGGTTTCTTAGAAGTCCTTTGTAGTGTTTGATTGAGCTCTGTTGGAATGCAAATGATGTTTTCATTGTGTCTTAGGGTGCAGAGATTCAAAGAGGGAATCTCATTCCACCATGATGCTCAATATATACCTTTTAAGAATAGGCATATTCTTGGCGCTGGCCCCATGGCATAGTGGTTAAGTTTGGCACACTTTGCTTCAGCAGCCAGCGTTCATGGGTTTGAATCCCGGGCACAGACCTACGCTACTCATCAGCCATGCTGTGGTGGTGGCCCTTATACAAAATAGAGGAAGATTGGCACAGATGCTGGCTCAAGGCTAATCTTCCTGAAACAAAAGAAGGGGAAGATTGGCAATGGATGTTAGCTCAGGGTGAATCTTCCTCACCAAAAAAAAGGTGTATTCAAAAATGCCATCAATTTTAGGTTTAATAGAAATTGCACTATGTTGAGGAGAGGTTTGTTTGCTTTTGAAGATATACAACAATGGCCTTTAAATTTAGGAGCCTCTGTGCCATCCAAATGTGTGCTTCTGTACTTGTGAAAATTATCAGATTCTACTATCTGTGGGTTGTGCTTGCTAGACAAATCTTAAATTGTATATTTTTAAAATCAAGGCTATACAATTTCTTGTAGATTGCTGTGAAAGGGTCAAGAAATAAGGACAGTTGTTTCCCTAATTTCCATTTAAAATCTATTAATTTCATGTTAGTAGGACCATGAAGTTGTTACCAAGCAAAACAGTATTTAAAACTATTTGTGGCCTATATATTTTAATCCTGGCTGGAGATAAAACTTCATGGTGCTGTTTAATTCATCACATTAACCAGCTTTAAAACATAGACCTTTATCTATAGCAGGCAAAGCATTTCAGGATTTATATACAAATAGCCTATAAAGTTATCTAGTTTGAAAAGCAGTGTTTCATTGTGAAGAACTCTCAAGTTGCTTATAAGGCTAAACTAATTAAAAGGATATATAAATATTCTATATATATATATATAGAAAATGGCCTCGATATCTTAGCACAAATGTCCTCCTCTGTGAAGCCTAACAATCCTTTTTCATTGTACCTGACCTTTCCCCGTTTGCCAAATTCTTGATCTCCTTTATCCTCTTCCCTACTATTTTTCCACAGCACCTATCACCTTCTAACATACAATATAGTTTATTTACTTCTTATATTTACTGTCTACATCTCCTCACTACAGTGTAAGCTTCAGAAAAGCAAGGTTCTCTTTCAATTTTGTTCATTGATGTGTCCCAAGTGCCTGGAACAGTGTGTGGCCATAATAAATATTCAAAAATATTTGTTGAATGAATGGAAGTGGGAAAGGAAAGGACTCACCACCAGGGATAGATGCAGATTTTATGAGACCTGAAGCTTATAAAATTTGGGAGGGCTCTTTTTAAGAAAAAGAAATTAAAATATTGTATTTCTGCAAATTTTACAAAAACATACGACCGTGTGAACACATTCACAACCTGTCACAGGGTGTGTGAGTGGCCTTGAAGAGTAAGTTTCATTAGTTTCACGGTAATGAAAGCTAGAGTTTCGAGGATTACCACTTTTTTATGTTTTATATATTTATTGATATCAAAGGATATAAACAATATTATTATGTGAATATTAGCAACATTAGTATGTGAAAGAAACAGGTTACAAGTCGAATGCATAATATGATACCATTTGGTGCAAAATGAAAGGATAGATATACAAAGGACATCTCTGGGTGATGGGATTACACGTGTTTCTTTCATTTGCCTGTCTGTATTTTCTAAATTAAATAAATGAATATGGATTGCTTTCTCATGAGAAAAAATGTTGCAGTTTTTAAGTATAAAAATCACACCCAATCACATTTAGAAGAATGTGTTCTAATTCTTTTTTTTTTGGTGAGGAAGACCAGCCCTGAGCTAACATCCGTTGCTAATCCTCCTCTTTTTGCTGAGGAAGACTGGCCCTGGGCTAACATCCGTGCCCATCTTCCTCTACTTTATATGGGACAACGCCACGGCATGGCTGACAGGCAGTGCGTCGGCGGGCGCCCGGGATCCGAACCAGCGAACCCTGGGCTGCCAAGCGCGGACTAAACCGCTAGCGCCACCGGGCCCGCCCCCTGTTCTAATTCTTTTAAAGTATTGATATAGTGTTCCCTAAGTTATTTACACTATTTTCTCTCTTTCTGGTGAAAAAATAACATGCTTTTTTTTTTAAGAACTGGTTAAGATTTGAGAACAGGCTGTAACTACAACCACTGCTCCCCTAACCCTTCCTCCAATCCCCATACACTTCTTTGTTCCTATCTCCCACCCCCACCCCCACTCTAAAAAGTTAAGCAGACTAGCTAAGTGGCCCATGGGGTGAAAACAATAAAATTCACTTCAAATGAAATTTTAAAAGAGTTAAAATATATACAGATATTAGACCTTCCAGATCTGACCCTTTTATGTCAATTTTAAGATGGACATATAATACTTGGTGGGGAGATAATGGTCTACTATTTGCACATATATAGGTAGTTCTTAGCATTTCCAATTAGACTCCCTAATCTTATTTTCAAATGGTTGTTATTATTCTGAATCATATTAACTAATTTAACAAAGATGTTTTAAAATACAATTAGAAATAGGTTTAAGCAGATTTTAAATGGATTAGTAAAAGCACCAGAGTATTTCTGCCATTTGTTAAGAAACCACTTTTATTTTGGAATTCTGAAGGACTACCTCAGTACATTTTTAATCCATCAGGCTTTTGGTTGCTTTTCTTTCTTTTCCAATTCCAGCTTTCATTCTGAATAGCCTAAAAGTAAGTTGTTTCTCAGATGATGAAAATAACATTCTGAGTTAAATTCCATAAAAAGTATCATTTTGTATGTTGCAAACTTTTGCCTTTTCAAAAGGATTATGGTTTTTAATGCATGAAAAGAAGTGAAGCCAGCAAAGGAGCTTGAGACGGGCCAGAAAGGTCAGAGGAAAATCAAAAGGGTGTAGTATTAATGAAGCTGGGGAGAATTTCAAAGGGAGAAGGAATGGCATAGAAAAAAAGCTGGGATGGAGGGTACTTGCTGCATGTTCCCATCTGATGACTTCACCTCCTCCTCTCCCAGCTCCTTCCTCTGTGCCTGAAAATACATCAGTTCTTCCCTGGCTACTAGCTCTCTCCTACCCTTCAAAGAATTGTTATGAGTGGAAAGGAAATTGAAGTGCAACAGCATATATAGAAGAACTTTGTAATCTGTAAAACACTGTGCATATGACGAAAGTCAGATGAAAATCTGCTGGTCTAGATGACTCAGACACATCTCGTCAACCACAAAGAGTTGTTACAACACAGGTCAGACCGATGGAATCCACCACTCCAGCAGAAGCTGTTACATGTGAGATATTTCACCATATCTTCAGAATTTGCTGTTCACACTCCCTATATCTCATCACCAATGATTCACTCTTTATCCTCTGACCTTTAGTTCTTCCCTCTGCCTAACGCCCATAAACTACTAACATGGTGCAGGGAGTTATTTCAAACACTTAGACTAAAAGGACAGGTACAAAAAAACAGCAGCAGAGGTATAAAATTAAGAACAAATTTAGAGTTGCGGCCAGACCTCTGTGAATAATGCCAGGAATGTCTGAGCTTTAATGAGTTTCACCTTGAGGAGAAAAATTCAAGGTCAGTGATAATAAAGACAAAAGGGATTCCTTATCCTCATTGAGGGTGGTGTAATGTCTAACAGGCAGGAAAAACAATGTAGAATTACGAAACTTCTGTCTGACTTTCTTCTTTCCTATCAAGAAAAAGATCTTCAATGAAAAGTTCCAACACTTGAAAAGACAAAAAAAGCACATTTAAGAAGGAAAAGAAGTCCATTTGATAGGTGAGGAATGATAAGACCATTTAGCTCTTTTCAATGTTCAAATGAAATACTTTCCAGAGCATGAAAATGAGTTGTCAATGCCGGTAAAGAACTACTGTCAGTAATCTTCGAAAAATTGCGGAGAATGGGAGAGATGTGAGAGAAATAGATATAATCATGACCTAATTTAAGAAACAGAGAAGAAATTTTGTCTTCTAGAAACCACACGCTGGGCGAGGTTGCTGTGATTCCCAGTAGAACTCTAATAATTGGTTACCATGGAAAGAGGTGGGTGGCTTCCCACCAAAACTGGCTGACTGAATACATGCATTTACCTCTTTCCAAATTCCATAGAAATGTCAGCAGAGTAAGGTTAAATAAAAACAAATCTAAATACATTTTAGAAAACTCAGAAGGGGGTTGCTAACAGTCAACTAGAATACTGAGGAATTTCTGGAATATATTGATGCTGAAATGCAACAGAACTAAGCAACCCACGAGTCCAGACTCATGAAAGAGAACTCCGAAAATAAGTTTTCTCAGCAGAATTCTGCAAGAGGCTTACAATCAAAATAAGCAGAAGCTGCCTGGAAGAAGTGAGCCCTGGGCCAGAGCCAGATAACGAGTAAAGGCAGAGCTGGTCCTAGTGCCACCTAAGGGCTGATGCAGGTGTGTGCCCCAGGCTGTGTACAGTGAGAGTTTTTACATAGGAGACTCTCAAAATGGACACCAGATCCAAAGAGTCAGGACCTTGTCACAGGCAAAGGAGAGCTGCGTATCTTTGAAACAAACCATACTCACATCTTAAAGGAAAGCCCACCCTCCCTCTGCCACACAGAGCTACTTGAGTCAGAGCTGATTTAATCCAAACTTGAGCTGCTAGCCAGGCAAACAAGAATTCTTACTCTCTCCAGACACCAAGACTGCTCAAATTAGGACCGTGCCTACAAATATGACCAAACAACCAGGAATCATCAAACAGCCAAGATGGAAAGAAAAGCAGTGAACTCAAAAAGCAAAACTAATCCTTGAGAAAACACAGTATAGGACACAAAATGAAATGCTAAAATAAGCATATTTAATATGTTCAGACAGATTCTAGGGAGTTCTGAACCTGTCAAAAATGAAATACAAATGGCTACTAAACATTTAGGAAGAAGTTTAAGACTACTCGAATTAGAATAAAATAAAAAAGAGGGGGGAAAAGGGAAGCAGTGATCACTCCCGGTCAGCATGGACCCACGAGGCACAAGTCACGCCTCAGTCACCTCACTTCCTTCTCAAGAGGTCACCAGACTGGGGGATCGGGGAATGCCAGGGACATGGCCCATCAGTGTGGAGTCTAGCAAGCCATTAAATAAATTGTTTCCAACATGATACCCTGAAAACAAATTATATCCTTCTGGCGACTGATGGAACAAGCTAAGAGATGTTTGTACCACTCTGGGGGATCAGAATTGGCCACCTCAAGATGTGTCTCTCTCTACCTTGCTCTGAAGGAGGATTTGATCTTCACCCCCCCCAACTCTCTAAAGGGATTTGGGATGGAAGGCCTGTCCCCGGGATGGGCCTTCACCTTGGATGACTCCAGGTATAGATAGACTGGGAGGGTCTTTGCTACGCCCATTCCTATCAAAGTTCTGTTTATCAAACAGAACATTTGTAAGGGAAATCTCTATTTGTAAAGGTATCTCCTTCTCTCTACTGGGAAGAGGGGTGGATGACTTCATCTCTAGAAACTTGTCCATGTGGAAGATGAGGCCTTAAATCTGCATAATAACCTTACTGTGCTTTTCTTGTAATCCCTCATGGCTGACACTCCCAACTACCCCCCAAATCCTCACTTGTCTATGTAAGAGGAGAATCTCCACCATTTTGTCGAGAGACACTCACTGGTCTCTCCCATGTATACATGTTTTATAAAGCTTTGTTTGATTTTCTCCTGCTGTTCAGCCTCATGTCAATTTAATTTGTAGCCCAGCCAGAAAGCACCCAGAGTGAGTAGAGAACACTCTTTCTCCCCATCAGTTTGGCGATGAGGACGGGATAAAAATTCACTGGCTGGATGCTCCTAGCTCCAGGAACTGCTGCAGCCGAGAGATCCCAGACACCTGACTAGAGGCGGCAGGAAGTAAGAGTTCTTACCACATCAGTCTCACAGATCTCTGCCCGCAGAGTTCAGTGGAAGCAAGAGTGGTGAGTTTTTTCTCATTTCTAAATTTAGAACAGAAGGAGAAAATCTTGGTGAAGCTAGCTTCTTGGACTCAGTGACTCTAGTTATATGGTTGAGTACTCACTGGTTGTGATCCTTTTCCTCCCAGAAATAGTCTATTTCTCATTGTCTCTGTCTTTTGTTGATTGTTATAAGACACAGACATCTCCATAAGCCTGTTGTCTGGGGCTTTTGTCTTGTTCTATGTCTTGAGAGTTTGACTTTGTGACCTTTCTGGTCTCCACCATCCAGAAGATGTGTGTGCCAGGGAGCATGTGGTGGCCATTCATTAGACTGGGGTTCTGGGACTCACTCTTTATCCGTCTGTGTCTGCTCTCGGGGTTTGTCATAAGGGGTCCCATTTGCTTTCATAAGAGGCCTTTGTTGTCTAACCTTTGTTCTTATCTTAGGCTATTTTGGGAATGAAATTCTCTGGATCACTTTTGGGGATGCCTCTTGCATCCAGAGATATAAAAAGCTTTGTTGAGTCACTGATAAGGTTAAGATCCTACTCGTCAATGTGGCCAGATGATGGATCATTTCAAGTGGGAAAATGTCTAAATTGGGGGAAAAAATTGTGAGAGCTCTTGTCATAATTGTTTTTATTGGTAATTGTAAAAAGGCCAGATTAAAAAAAAAGAAAAAGAAAAAATTTGACTAGCCTTGTACACACCCTAGGTAAGGGACTCCTAGAGGGAATTCCTAGGCCAGGGGAGCCTAGGGGAACTTTGGAGTGAATGGGGCAGGCTGACCTCTTAATTTGGCTTTACATTGGGAGAAATTGTGTTTATGAAGTCTGAACAAACTGCTTGACAGAGAAATGAGAGACTGAACGTATTCAGCTCCGAAGAAAAGGGACACTGCTCCTCCCGGCCAAACAGTGTTCTCGGGTGACTGAGACTCAGCAGGGGTGTCAGGGGTGATCCTCACGACGCGTAGCGGTCCCATAGGGAACTCAACTGTCATTCACGTTAATTAACTAAAGGCTCATCTGGGGAAGCGCCTGTGAGGGTTGGTCACCCGCGCTCCGAGCCCCCACGCGGTCTTAGACTGCTGAAGGGAGAAACTGAGGCACGTAAGAGGGTGTTACAACCTTTAAGGGGTAGCACTCCAGCAGCACACTCCTGACCCACCACACTGTCCTTAGGTATTGTTCAGACTTTATAGCAAAACTAAAAGAAAAATGGAAAATCAAGCTTCTAAAAGCCCAACCGGTTCCTGACTGGGCAGCCTCCCCCTCTGAACTCGGGTTGGCTTCATGCCGAGACTTGCACAAGTGCTTAACAAGAGGGGCCTGAGGGAAAAAATGTAAAAGTGTCAGTGTTAAGATTGTAAAGGTTGAAATGTTTGAGCTAATTTTATATGAAGAAGTTATATCAACTTTGCCTGAGCGCATTTTAAAATGTCTGACTGGGAATGCTTCCCTTGTCCAAAATTATAAAACCAAGACCTATTGATAAAATCCTAATGAAAAACTATGATTAGAAGTTTAAGAGAGGTGAAGGAATTCAGATGAAATTTTGTAGAAAAACTGATGTTTTTATGGGTTTTATGTAAAGCGATTATATCTTTTGGCCTGATTGTATTATATTGTGGGGATAGACGTGCCTCACTGAGAAAAGGGGATGTTTTCCCCAGGTGACTGTAAAACAGCATACACATCTGCCCTTAAGACAGTAGGGAAGTCAGTAGGGTTGCCCGAGCCCACGCTGTATGAGATAAAAACTAGAGGCTAACGTCAGGGTAATAAGCCCCCCCAAGGTAAAGTGGTGTAGGATTAAGTTGTATGCTTAAAGAGGTGCAAAGTTTTAAAGGTATGGTATACTGTCCTGAAGTTTTAGAACGTGAAAATCTTTAATTCACCTCTTAAGTTAAAATTTTCCCTGATAAAAATGGCAATTGAAAAAATGTGGCTGGAAGGGTAGATGAACTTCATCATTTAAACTGTAATCCAGTTCTTCGGGGGACTGGAAGCAACCATCTTTGTCGTACAAATCTCTAAAGGGCCAGAGGGAGTGGCCATGGGATAGCCCTTGCCAGGAGTCTGGCGTCTTGAGTGTCTCCTCCACAAATGGTAGTGGAGGAGGCTTGGGGCAAGATTTGGATTCATAACTGGGGAGCTTTGTGTTACTGCACCTGATTCACGATAGTAATTTTAAAACAATAGCTGTGGAATACCTGTGAGTGTGTGGTGTGTGTGTGATATTTTACCTCCGGATGGTATGGCTAAAATTAAGAGCTCTGTTTAATTGGCTTAAAGTAAGCGCTTACAAAAATGATTTCTTTTTTTGTGTGTGTGAGGAAGACCAGCCCTGAGCTAACATCCGTTGCTAATCCTCCTCTTTTTGCTGAGGAAGACTGGCCCTGGGCTAACATCCGTGCCCATCTTCCTCCACTTTATATGGGACGCCGCCACGGTGTGGCTGACAGGCAGTGTGTCGGCGGGCGCCCGGGATCCGAACCGGCGAACCCTGGGCTGCCAAGCGCGGACGAAACCGCTGCGCCACCGGGCGGCCCCCAAAAATGATTTCTAAATGCAACTAACTCAAACTTCTTTCAAGTTAACATGATATGCTTTTACAAAACTGATTACCAAAATAAAAGCTTTAAATGATAGCTGATTTTGTCCAATGTCTCGTGAAGTTTTCTTGGGTAATCTAAAACAGACTTTTTGGGGAACAAATGACTTATATGGAAGTGATTTAGAATTTATAGAGTTTAGCAATAATTATAGTTTGTGATATATACTTAACTTCTAAAATCTCTTTGGCAACTGGAAACTTTGAAGTTTGCTATGTTAAATTAATTTAAATGATAGAAATTCATTCAATATCTACATCATTTCCAAATAAGATAAAATATTAGACATTAATTATAAGTTTACCTACTTTTTGGCTTCTTACTACAGAAAAACTAAAAGGTGTCTTGGGGTCTATTGGTAAACAGGTCTTGTGTTTTATTAAGTACTATAAAGTAACATGTTTCCAGAAGTTGTGAAAAGTGTTTATAGGTTTTTCAGACCACCCAATGCTAATGTAAATGACAGCTTATAATTATTTACTTAGTTTTTATTTAAAAATTAAGATTTCTAAGGGTTAAAATTCTAATGTGTGATTGTCTACTAAAAATTAAGAAAAATATGTTTGTATTCAAAAGAAAGTAAGATAAATGCTTTTAGTAAATAAAAAAAAAGGTATGAAGAATGGAAATATTCTGTCTGTTTTTCTTAAGAAAGATAAATTTGTCCTAAAGTACTGGAAGGGAAAAAAAGGGAGAAGGTATAGGACAAGTTTTGAGTGTGAAAAGTAAGTGATAGAAAGCTTGTAAAAATAAGACCTGAGGAGTTTTGTACATGGTCAAGTTGCCTAAGATTAAAATGAATCCAGTTAAGTAAATGAATTTTAATGTCAAAAAGTAAACTGGTACAAAATTAGAATTTGGTTCTCTTTTAAAGGATAATATTCTTGAACTTTAATCTGCTTTCTGGTAGAGAAATTATAAAAGCTTTTTGTGTTTTATCAAAATAAATTTCCTATATTGTTTTTATCAGGTCTTTAATCACAGGTGCTAAGGTTTTTCATACAGCTATTTAATTTTCTGCATTTGCCTAAAAATCTTTAACTATCATCCTGGTTAAGTGGATAGCTAAGCATTGTTTCTTGGGGACCTATGATACTGTGTTGGTAAATGTTATTGATATAGGTGTTTTGAAATTATATAACATCCCTAGAATTCTGATCTATCCTGGTTCCCAGTCTGGTTCTGGTTATTTTAAAGTATTGTATGTCACAAAAATAACCAAGTTTCTTTGTCAAACGTCATTTTTAAGTCTTTTGTTGTTCACAGACAGTATTGTTTTACTCTGCTTTTTACAAACATGCTTCATCTTCAGAGAGATTCATGGAAAGGATTATGATGTTTACTCTAGAATACAGGTTTCTGACAAACTTTCAACTGAACTGGGTAAGAAATTACAGAACTCTAGTGGAGAAACTGATGACTTTATGAAACTGCTAACAAGATTAAGATCAAGGATCTATTATGCAGGACTGAATGAACTGATGAGGGTGATTATGATTTTTATATTGTTGATTTTTTTTTTTTTTTTTTTTTTGTGGGGAAGACCAGCCCTGAGCTAACATCCGTCGCCAATCCTCCCCTTTTTGCTGAGGAAGACTGGCCCTGGGCTAACATCGTGCCCATCTTCCTCCACTTTATATGGGACGCCGCCACGGCATGGCTGACAGGCAGTGCGTCGGCGGGCGCCCAGGATCCGAACTCGCGAACCCCGGGCTGCCAAACGCGGACTAAACCGCTGCGCCACCGGGCGGCCCCTATTGTTGATTTTTTTAATGTCTTTTTACACTTAAGGAAAACTTTTTCTCTTTTCTTTCAAGCTACTGTGGCTTATAGCAAATTGGTGAATTACACATTTGTAAGCAAAATTGAGGCATCTATCTTTTTCTCTCTACCTGATCCCTCCAGAATTTGGAAACTCTTAGTAAGTGAATATTATTATTTCATGGCAATATAGTTATTTACATAAGTCCAATAAGAATCTGTTTTCCTTATTACAGGACACAATTGGAAACATTGGTTATATTACCAAAGCTGGGATGTCATATTTGAAAAGCATACAGACTCAGATATGACAAGACATTGTGAGGAATAAAGATTGGACTTCATGGAATAAAGCCACATGAAAATATTGGCCTGGTACCTTCTGTACAGCATTCCAAACAGCAACACTTACTGGATGAGTAAAGAATGTCACTTATCTGGCAGGTGCAAGGAACCTCAATATTTTGGGGAACCTCAAGAAGAGAGGAATTTACCCAAATTTGTAGGTATTGCAGGCAAAGTACAAGATCCTGGCTTAGCTTTCCTGGCCTTGAGAGGTCTTTGAAGTTCGATCTGAGATTCCTTATAAAAAGTTCCAGCAAAGCAGATCTAAAACAGCATATATGATCAATTGCTATTCTTGCTGTGCTATGTAAATAATTGGGCCAAGTTTATTGAAATTAGACATTTTACAAGCTAGTTAGTCTGAATTTGGCTATCTTTGGTAAATATGAGGGTGATTTGGGAGAGAAAAATTGTTTCAGTGGAAACTATAGTACACATCTGCAGATATTAGATTCTAGTTTTGCTAATTGTTTTTGAGATTTTTTTTTCTACCTATAAGCTAGACTGGATCCTGAATTCTTCTAGTCTCCTGAAATATCTGGCTACAAATCTCTGAACTAACATTCTCAGTTTTTGCCATCATTTTTATTTGGAATCGTTGAGAACGGAACCTGCACTTTTTCCTGAAGCCCTGCAAACTGAAGCTGGACAACTTGATATAAACTTGAGAGATCACCACGATAGCATGCCTGTTGACATCATCAGAGACATTTTAAGCTGCAAAAGATACTTTGATGCTGACATCCAGAAATCTTCTGAACTGGCTGTCATCTGAACTCAGAAACTGGTTTATAATTTGCTCCATTAACCTATAGAAATGCTTCTTATTGATACCTGATTGCTTGCTTCCACAATAGGCCTAACTGTGGGAGCCCAGCTATATCACTGCCTTCTAAAATGAACTTGACTGATCTATCATCAGGACTAAGAAATGTGTTCAGTGAGATGAGACAATCTACCAACTCAGCTTCTGGACTATGAAACTTCTTTAAGTTTCAAAAGGACTGTGAAACTTTTAGTTTCAGAGGCGGGACTGTGGGGGACCAGAATTGGCCACCTCAAGATGTGTCTCTTTACCTTGCTCTGAAGGAGGCTTTGACCTTCACTCCCTCGACTGTCTAAGGGGATTTGGGATGGAAGGCCTGTCCCTGGGCTGGGCCTTCACCTTGGATGACTCTGGGTATAGATAGACTGGGAGGGTCTTTGCTATGCCCATTCCTATCAAAGTTCTGTTTACCAAACAGAACAGTTGTAAGGGAAATCTCCATTTGTAAAGGTATCTCCTCTCTACTGGGAAGAGGTGTGGATGACCTCATCTCTAGAAACTTGTAATTTGGAAGGTGAGGTCTTAAATCTGCATAATAACCTTACTGTGCTTTTTTTGTAATCCCTCGTGGCTGACACTCCCAACTCCCCCCTAGAATCCTCATTTGTCTATATAAGAGGAGAATCTCCACCATTTTGTTGAGAGACACTCCCTGGTCTCTCCCATGTACATGTTTTATAAAGCTTTGTTTGATTTCCTCCTGCTATTTGGCCTCATGTCAATTTAATTTGTAGCCCAGCCAGAAGGGACCCAGAGTGGGTAGGGAATGCTCTTTCTCCCCATCAGTTGCCTATTTAATGTTGTCAACATTGTGACACAGCTGATAAGAGAGCTCTAGAGAAAGCGCTGTAGCAATGGACCTATAGTGAGGAACACACAAGAGTTGTGGCAAGTTGTATTTTCCAGAGATGACCACAACATCTGTCCTCCCACATGTTCTCTTTGCAGTGTGACTTTGACTTTTGACACTCCTCCCATTGAGTGGGGGGGAGTACGGTCCCTCCCCTTGAATCTGAGTGAGATTGTTATTATGGCAGAAATACCACTAGGTGGCTTCCTAGGCTAGGTCATAAAAGGCAATACAGCTTCTGCCTGATTCTCTTGGGACACCTGCTCTTGAAACCCACTCCCAATCTGTGGGCATAACAAAGTAGTTTTCTATGCCACAAAGTTTGGATGGTTTGTTATATAGCCATCAACAACTGTAAAAATAAGAAAATGGACATGCAAGTTGTGATATATTTACTCAGTGGAATATCACGCTGCCACAAGAAGCTTTCCTACTGAAATAGAAATAAATGTTTATTATTATTGATTTACTCATTCAAGAAACATTTTTGAGTCTACTATGTGCTGAGGGCTGTTCTGAGGATACAACATTGAACAAAACAAAGTCCTTACTCAAAGTCTTCTGCCTGGCCTGTGTAATTTGGTATCCCCCATTGTTTAGTCTTTAGTTCTCTTTGTCTGAACCACTGATGATGTCCAGAATTCTATCTTCAGCTCTGATCTCTATCTTGAGCTCCAGACTTGTATGTTTAAATGTTTACCTGTTCTCTTGAATTGGATATTCCACAGGCACCCCAAACTGCTAATTAATGTCATTAATACCTACACGCTGTCCTGAGCCAGCAACTTGGGAATCGTTGGGGATTTCTCTCTCTCTCCTCACCTCCCACCACTTGACAACTCTACCTCCACAGTCACAGAGGTTGCTGAGTGTACCTCCGTATCATCTGAAACCATCCATTTTTTTCCATCCCACCACCACTGCCTGGTTCATGTCATCGTCATTTCTTCCCTGGGTTCTTTGGTCTTCCTGCCACTATATTGCCTCAGAATCAAACTATACAATGCTGGGCTTTTTTTCATAACATACAAATACGATTATGTTACGTTCTTGTTGAAAATCCTTCACTTACACACTTCACAATAATGTCCAAGATTCTCATCATTGACATATAAACGGAGGGAAGTTACAGAACAACGTGTGTAGTATGATCCCATTTATATAAATTTACATACACATATTCATATGTTTACACACCTATAGAAAGACACTAGATGTTCAATGAAATGTCAACGGTTGCAATCTTTGAGTGAGGAGAATACAGGTGATTTTTACTTTTTTCTTTGTACTTTTATGTATTGTTATAAGACATATAATATCAGAATTCTTTTAAAATAAACATTTCACTTTTACAGACACAATAAACCATTAAAAATATTGAATAAGGAGACTTCATTATCTAGTCTTGGCCTACCTAGCTCCGTCATTTCTTCTCTCTCTCTGGGTCCTTACCCCAGCCCCCACCACACACAATGATTACTTGCATTCTCTCAGCAAACAATGCTCTTTTCAGCCTCCAACCATTCACAAATCAAGCTTCCTCTGCCCAGAACCACCTATTACACTGTCTCACAGCTCTCTGTTGGCCTCCATCTTTGTGGAATCCTACACACCAGGTATCCACAGAGCCCATACAAGGCTGTCACACTGAAAGCATTCAAATAATGTTTCCCAGGGAAATCAGTGAAGCACTGTTTGGGGAGACAAGAGAGGTTAAGGGCAAAGGTTTTGGTATTACACTCCCTGGGTTCAAATTTCCAGTTCTGTCACTTGCCAGCTGTGGAACTCTAGACAGATTACTTAGCCTTTCTTTACCTTAGTTGCCATATCTACAAAGCGAAAATAATACTAACCACATCATAAGGTTGTTAATTGTAAACAAGTCCCACATAGGGTAAGCATTTAAAAAAGGGTTATTATTGTTATTTCCCATCCTTCATTGACCTATAACCTCCTTGAGAGCAGGGCTGTGTCCTTTATCACTGCATCCCCAGAATCTAATTACTTCATGATTATTTTCTCCCTGAAATTAGTTCTTCACTAGAGCAGCAGGAGAGCGCATGCAGTGCTGGTGAAACTGCGCCTCTTTCCCAGAGGTCATACAATGCCCAGGTAACCACGTTCAGCTTTGAGGACAGCTGACCGTGCACTTCCCTTTCTTTCCTTCAGGATGTCTTTTGTTTCCACACTTTCCGGTGTGTATCATATTTTCCTGAATCTGGACCTGGTTTTCCTCCCCTGCATCTCTGATGATAGTTGTTGAACAATAACAAACAAGAGTCACACAGAAAGGCGCAGAGATATCTAATCCAGTCCTGGGTTCCTGGAATAAGACCTTCTTCCTTAGCCCTTTCAAGGTGAACAATGATTCACATAGAGCCCGAGGAAAGGACCTCTGATCCGTGGCTCATGGTACCCACAGAAAGAAGAAAACTAAGTGTGCTTCTCTAATTCTCATTCCTGGTCACTTACAGCCTATCTGAAAAACAATTCTTGTGAATTTGTCAGGAATATGAACTGAGGTGATAGATGTGGAAGGGCTTTAAAAAGTTAAAAGACATAAATTATCATATAAAATTTTCAGGACAAACTCTCCATTTTGTGTCTTCAGTAATAAAAATTGGCAATTTTTACCAATCTTAATTTTAAATGCTAAATTTTCCTAAATTAAATATAAGAAAATTTAAAAATCTTTCTTTGTGTCATATTCTTAGGAGTATCAGGGCCTATTAATTTTGGCAAAATCAGAGACTTGGGAAATATTTTGACAATAAGCAGGCAACTTCTGATGAACAGTAAGCCCCAGCGTCCCTTCCCCACCACGGGTACAAGAGCTAGCATACTTCTACTCTCCATTCAGGGGCAAGCCCATAAGTGTGTTCTGCCTAAGATGCCCCCAAACTTGTGCATCACAATATTTTTAAGTCATTTACTGAAGGATTCATATAGTATACTTTATACTCTACAATAATTTTCCAGAGCTAAGTATCTGCTAAGGAAGTGGTGTTTGAGTTAATCCTTAAAGATAGTGATAGAGAGGGTTGGAATGCATGCCAGTCTAGAAAGGAAGGAAAGAAGGAGGGAAGGGAGGAAAGAAGGAAGGAGGAAGGGAGATAAAAGAGATAAATGTGTGTCTGAGGAGAGTGAATAAACCAGTTTGGCAACAGTGAAATATATATTCAAAACAGCAGAGTGTTAAGCTTGTAAAAGTGGGTCTCAGAAAGATTGTTGAGAGATTTTTGCCATGTGTAAAAGAATTTAGACTCCATTGAGCCAGCGGGATGAGGTAGGAAAAAACATGACTTCTGTTACTGAGGAGACCCTAGCAAGCCTCATTCTTCGAATAGAAAAATACTATTTGGGAAAGCCTGGTGATGATAGGCCTGTGTAAAATAACCAGCCCAGGAACTAGCCACTGCCTTCTTCATCAGAGAGTACAACATATTGGCTGGGTTTTGCTATGAGTCAGGGCTTATTCAGTCCTATGAGGTAGGTACTGTTATTATTTATCTTCACTTTGCAGACGAAGTTAACCAGCTTGCCCGAGATCAGAGCCAGGACTTGCACCTCTGCAGTGTGGTTCTAGGTCCCCAGCTCCTATCACAGCACTATGCCTCCTCCTTCAGGACCGAAGAACATTAAGTTGGGCAGTAACAGGATCAGGCTGGGGCTTTTGAAAGTCATTCTGGCACTAAGGTAGGGGAGCGATTGGAGGGAAACAGCAAGTGTCCAATAGATGTTTCAATTCCAGTAACTATTTCGGCTTGCAATTTTCTTATCTTATTATTACAAAGTTTGAAGGTAGCTGACATGTAATATAAGTTGTTTTGGTCTAGAAAAGCAAAACTCACAGCCAGTAACATACTGATCTCTTTGAATTTTTAAAAACATATTGAAAAGCCATGAACATAGCCCTAATTGTTCATCAATAAGGCACGCTTGCATGCTCCATTTCATTTTTCCAGTAGTGGTAGCAAGTTATTCCCTCCATACCCGTGGAGCAACCCTCATCTTATCCTCAGCATGCAAATGAAGAAGACCCCTGTCCAACAAATGGGGAAAGTGTTGGGCATCAAGCTGTGTGTATATTGGAACAGAGCTGGGGCGTGTGTGTGTGTGTGTGTGTGTGTGTGTGTGTGTGTGTGTGTGTGTGTGTGTTGTGGGGGAGGTGTATCTTATACAAACAAACTGAGCTGGAATATTGTTTTTTCATACTATGCTATAATCACATGAAACATTTTCAGTTCTTATAATTTCCATTTTTAGTGACGTTTTCAAATTATAGTTTTACTAAATGTTTCCTTAACAAAATTTCTGACTCAAGAAATATCTGTTCTAGTATAAAGTTAAGTGGAATGGAAAGTAATCGAATTGAATGGAATTAGAAATAATTGAATTGAATCGCAAAATATGTACAAGAATCACAGTTCTTAAATGCATCTCCGTTATTGTCACTAGAGGGAGCTCAGCACTTAGTTTGTATTCTGAAAGAGTCCAGCACACTGGCAAACACAACATCACCAGGGCAGTTTGCATTCCATTGCGCTGTGTGTGAAGGGGCTTTCAAATAAATCAACACCATTATTTTTCCTAGAAAATGAAAGTGACTGAAAGCATTACCTCACGCTTTTCACGGTATTTGGGGCAAGTATAAACGCCTCTGTCTCTGTGGTGCCACTGTCAAAATAACAAACACACTTCACTGAATGCCGCACTGAAAAGGCTCATGCTCTTTGCAGTGGTCCAAATGGAACGGATGAGTCAAGACTGGAACACAGGGCCAGCTAGGTGTAGCAGTTAAGTTCACGGGCTCTGCTTCGGAGGCCTGGGTTCACAGGTTCGAATCCCAGGTGTGGACCTACGCACCGCTTGCTGTGGTGTCCCATGCTGTGGCGGCGTCCCATATAAAGTGGAGGAAGATGGGCACGGATATTAGTCCTGGGCCAATCTTCCTCCGGAAAACAAGAAGAGGATTGGCAAGAGATGTTAGCTGAGGGCTAATCTTCCTCACACACACACAAAAAAGGTTGGAACATGATGCATGAAACGTGCTTCAGCATGGTATCTCAGGAAGAGAGTCTATGCAGGGCAGTCAGCACAATAACCACAGGAACAAGATCTGGACCTCAGATGACGCTCCGCCTTTAAATCTGCATCATTATATGTGAACTGCTCATAAGTACACCTCTTGCGATGGATGCATTTTTTTAAAAACAAGCAAGACCTCTATTTTGTCACTGCCATTTATGGGCAAAGGTCACTGAACTTTGGACTCAAGCAATTTACAAAAAAAGATTAGATGTGATTTTTAGAAGACAATAAACATTTACTAAGTCCTGCAGCTGAGGGATTTTGAACAAAAATAAAAGACAATTCTAGGCCTCACAGAAATAATAGAATTGAATAAGCCTTTTAAATGAGAATAAAAAGAAAATTAAAATCATACACATTTTTTCACAAGCCTGATTTCTAGCGAAGAAATAAAACATAATAAAAATAAGAGATCCAGGCAAGAACCTGTAAATATAAGCCCTAAGTCACTTAGGATATGGTTATTTGCACGTCCTGGTGGAAACGCTGAAGTTCATAAAACCACACCCTTAAATTTGGAAGGAACTCCGTCTACCCCTTCCCTCCTCAGAAACCCTTCTGCCTCCGCTGGTCCTTTGTGGTGCTCAGGCACGGGGAGGAGAGCCCACCACGTGTTAAGGCAGCCTTATCTCTTATTGGACGGCTCTAATTCTGCAAAAGAAACTCTTCTATCTTCAGAGCTTCAATCTTCTACTGTATAACACTGGACTTTTATTCTGATTCTGCCCTTTGGCTGAACAGAAGTCTTTGTTCTTGTTCTCAGGAAAGGCACTGGATCTAAATGTGGACGCGCCGTCCATGGCTACTTCCCTCTTCCCAGCCCCACGCCCTCCCGTCACAACCTTTTATATCCGGCCCAAATAGTATAAGCTTCTTCAGAAAATCTGTATTAAAATGCACTTTTATCATTCTTCCCTTGGGATAAAACGTTGTAGAAAAGTTAGAAAATTCAGACATGCCAAATACTGCTCAGAAATAATCAATTTTTCTATGTCAACATATACTTCTTTATTAAATATTTTCACAAAAATAGGGTATCATTCATTTTGTTTAGTAAACTATTTGTTCATGTAACCAACTAATAAATCATCTACAACAACATTTTAAAAGTTGAATAGTTCTCCATTGTATTTGTACCATATTTATTTAAAGAAGTCATTACTGTTGGATATTTAGGTAGTTTTATATTTTGGTTATTAGAACAATCACTAAAAAATTCTTGCCTATTATTTTTTGTCAAGATGCTTGGACTATTTTCTTACATTTTTTCAAAAAATTAAGACCTTTTAATTCTTTTAAAACTTATTACTTCAAAAGTAAAATGTTCTTTACTTCCTCAATAACTTATGAAACATTGTCCAAATTCATCATCACTCCCGCCAATCTCAAAATTGAGAAATTTACCTTCTCTCTGAACACTTTGTCTGAATGTCTTCCCCCAATGTCACTTCTGTCTAGGAGGCTTCCTTGTCACTGATCTAGGTTAGGTCTCTGTTATAATGTCTCATCACACCTCTCACTTGTCCTTCATGGTATTTTTCACGATTGTAATTACATAGTTGATTGTACGATTTTGTTTAACTCTGCTGGCCTGTTTGAACCACAAGGACAGAAACTCTGTCTGCTAACTCACCACAGTGTCAATGGTGACTGACTAACACAGCGCCTAGCAGAAAAACATGTCCTCAAAACACTTCCTGAATAAATGGAAAGATGTGTAGATTTTAAGTGACTGTGGACCAATGAAGTCGACCATTTCAAGTGGACAAGAAGTATGTTTTAATATTCTATATTCTGAGTCCTTGTTCTACAGGGCTGGCAGAAAACTTAGCTCAGTCATACTGAGGGGTTTCTATATCTTGCCCACCTCACCACCTGCTGAGCCATATATACTGGATCCTACACAGAGCCAAGGCATTGAGATTGAGGGAGGAAGTTCTAGCCCCTGGTGATATGTCCAGATGTTACCTGCCCACTGTTCTGCCCAGGCCTCTTTAGGTCTGTGGTTCTTCCCAGCTTCTGGGCCAGGTCTGGGACATGTAGACCTTCTCTGAGGCTGCCTGCACAAAGGTCTGCATCCACACACACTCAGCCTTTTCTCTTTGGGCCTCAGCACCTTTGCAGACAGTGCGGGGAACAGCAAATTCCCTCTGCACAGCTGACGCACAGTCATCTTTTTCTCTCTCTTCCCCCACCAGCCCATGGAAAACTATGTCTTGCCTAACTAAAAACTCAATAGAAAAATAGGCAAAAGTTACAGGAACAGTTTACACATACCCATAAAAGGAAATACAAATGGTTTGTAAACACATGAAACAATGTTAAGTCTCACTCACAGTAAGATAAATGCAATAAAAATTGTAAGATACCATCTTTCAGTTATCAAAATGGCAGAAATCTGATGGAAGAGTCTACATCACTGGTGAGGATGTTGATTGGTCTTACTTTAGGGTAGATACAAGATGGCTGGAAATTCTTTGTCCCCAGCCGCCAGCTGTGCCAGTCTTCCTAGCCCAGGTGCCAGACATGTGAGCGAAGACGCCTTCAGACGTCTCTGCCCTCAGCAGCCATCTAACTCCAAGTGGATGGGAACCCCAAGCAGAACTACCCAACTGAGCCCATCAATCCCCAGGACAGTGAGAGATAATAATAAATGGCTGTTTTAAGTCATTAAGTTTGGAGTGGTTTGACATAAAACAATAGATAATTAGAATACATCTGTTAGGAGTATAATTTAACAATATTTAACAAATGTTTAAATCAATGTATACTACGACCCAGAAATTTCATATATTTATCCTACAGATATACTGGAACACATACAAAGTAACATGTAACAAGATACGCATTGCAGCTTTGTTTATAATAGCAAAAGACTGGAAACAATCTAAATGTCTCCACACAGAACAGGTTAAATACGTTCTAGTACATTGAAACAATGGAATGTGCTATTAAAATGAAAGAAGAGTCACAGTATATACTAATATAAAATCACACAGAATAATCCCCAAGTTATTTGTTAACTTCACAGCAGGGTGCAGGACAGTGTGTTTAATATGCTATCATTTGTATGATAAAAAGAGCATGCATATGTACAGGTTTGTAAAGTCATGGAATGTCTCTAGAAGGATACACAAGAAAATGGTTAGCCATAATTGCCTCTGGGAAGGGGACTTGGACACCTGAAGGACAAGAAGTGAGAGAAGTCTTAACTTTTCACTATAAATTTTTTCAATTCTGTACCATAAGCATGTATATATCACATATTCAAATAACTTTTTAATAATATCTATATGATCCAGCCACACTAGTACAATATCCTCATGTTAAAGATGAGAAGAATAAGCTCAGAAAGCTGAGCTGATCTGTTCGGCATCTGAAAGCTTGCCAGTGACAGAACAAGGTCTGGAAATGATTCCTCATGTGGAGCTCTTTTCCTTGGATAGAATCCCTGAGTTTATCCCTTTTTAGTAAGCCCTTTCTCTTAGCATCTGCAGGAAGCACAGTTTTTCTTCCCAGTTTCAGCCTGTTTCTATTTCCAGACTAAATTCTTCAGGACTAAATATGTGTGTTATATTAGTTTTCTATTTCTGCTGTAACAAACTACCACAAATTTAGTGTCTTGAAACAATACAAATATATTATCTTACATTTCTGGAAGCCAGAAGTCCAAAATGAGTCTTATGGGTATAAAATCAAGGTGTTGGCAGGGCTTCATTCCTTTTGGAGGCTCGAGGGGAGAATCCATTTCCTTGTCTTTTCCAATTTCTAGAGACAGCCCACATTCCATTCCTGGTGGCCCTCTTCCTCCACCTTCAAAGTGCTTCTGCTTCCATTGTGCCATCTCCTTCCTCAGCCTTTGATCCTCCTGCCTCCCTTTTTAAAGAACCTTGTGATTACATGGGGCCTATCTGGCTAGTCCAGGATAATCTCTCCATCTCAAATTCCTTAACTTCATCACATCTGTAAAGTCTCTTTTACCATGTAAGGTAACAGTTACAGATTCTGGAGATTAGTACATGAACATCTTTGGGAGGCCATTATTCAGCCTACCACATTAGCTCTAAATTTAAGGCAAGTCTCCTAAACTCTTTCTGTCTCAGTTTCTCCATCTATAAAATAGGAATAACAACACTACCTGTTTTGCATGGCTATTGTGCAGATCATACAAATTAATATATTTAAAGAGCACGGAACACTGCCTGACACATCGTAAGCACCGGATATATGTTATATATAATAAATTGTTATGTATAACACGTTGTTACTGATTTTCTAGTTGACTGGCATGTTAGAGCCCTTCAACAGGGGATTAACGATCTCTTATCTCTTCCTTTAGACGTAACATATACTGAGGATACAGAAGAGAGGCTTTTACTTAATTTTAGCAAAACACACTCTAACAAAATCAGTTTGGGGAAAAATTAATGCATTCAACAGATGAATAGAATTAATTTAGGATACTCGTTGACATATTATATAGTTTCCTTTATCTGTGCATCTCTAAGGACATAACTTAGTGAATCCTTGCAATCAATCCAAAGTATTCACCAACAGTTTGTTGAGAATTTACTACATGTGAGGCCCAGTGCAACAGGGACATAAAAGGTAGAGGTAGCAGACAATCTTGGATTTTTACACCTGAGATAAGTGAGTCTCAAAGAGACCAACTTGCAGAGTGTCACCTGGAGGACCTGGAGCTGAGAACGTGGCTCAGGAGATGAACTATGAACAGGAAATACATGGAAAAGAAATACATGGTGTTGTATGATATTACATGTGCTAAATGAGTAGTCCCGATTGTAAATACTAAGGGACTTCAGATTAGGGAGAAATCCTGTAAGATGGGTTGATCAGAAAAGGCATAGTTAAAGGAATGTGTAAATTTTGGATAGAATGAGTAAAGAGAGAGGAGGAAAAAGGTAATTTTGAGTGTGAGCCAAGGCATAGAATAGAATATCCCAGACCTGCGCTGTGGAAAGTTTGCACTGAGTTTTAGTACTGGAGAGCACAGAAAGAGAGTAAACGGCTTCCCCAAAGCATGCATGACAGGATGGGGGGGAGAACTGGTGGGGGTAGAGTGGGGCATTTGGCCCGCCTTTCACAGAGCAGGGTCAAGCACACATGATGTCTCATCATCCAAGCCACTCCTGACACAGTAGGAAGAAGCCACACAACTCATGGCCAAAATAGCTCATTTAAGAAGAGGGTAAAGACAGGACTGTCCTTCTCAAAGCCTGAGACATCACGTGAGTTCTGCTTCCTGATGTTACAAACGCAGAGATCTGCAACGTCGAGTTCAGCATGAAAGCTATGGCTCAGGGAGCTTTAGCAACTAATCTTTGGAAGATGCCTATGGAAAGTACTACAATTATTGGACACTTCCAATGTGCCAAGCCCTGTACTATCACTTGCTTTACATATATTAAGTCCTTTTAATAATCCTCTGAGATAGGCATTCTTATGCTCATTTCACAAAATAAGAAGCCAGAAAGACAGCCAAGAATTTAGTGCCCATGGACTACATAGCTGCCCTGAGCCCCACACATTTCCCACCCATAGTAGCCTCTCACCATTCAATGGTAGATCCCGGCAAAATGAACCAAACTTTTTCTGTTTTTGTTTCTTGAAAAATACTGTAAGATATTTCTGTGAACTGACTAAAAGTCCCAGAAGAGGCAGAAATGTAATAATAATAATTTGATAAATAATCTCTATGTTGAATGATCTCAAAACCATGAAACTACATCCCCCTAAATCCATATGCACGAAACTGGCAATGAGTGAGCAAGCAGGGAGAGGGGGGACAGCCTTTTCCTTTTCCATTTCCTTCCTTCAATCAGATACAGCTAAAGACGCAATGCTTTGTCTGAGGTACATAGTCCCAGGAAGATGTGAAGCTCAAAAATTCAAGAACAGTTCAAGGTAGACTACAGAGGATGTGTCCGGAACAAATGTCTTATTGCCAGGAAGAAACAGCTGTGCACAGGTGGGCACCCCGTCCCCACTAGTTTTGTCATGTCTAAGAGGGCCCAGAAGATCTGAGCCATCAGCTTATTGACCACTGCCTTCTAATGCTTGAATAATTGAGTGCCTTCTTTATGAATAACTTGTTGAACTGAATTTAAAATTTCAATCAAATTCTTTTCTCCCGCTTCTAAAGCAGAAATTCCCAAACTTTATGGCTTCATAGCACCCTTACTATCTCAACAATTTTTTCATGGTGCCCCAGGCCAAAGGAATCACCTGGTAGTTAGGGTTATTAAGTAGTTAGTTCCAAACAATTTGATAAATATTTACATCCTATCAACATAGTTGCTGTTTGAAAAAATACACATAATTTAAAAGAAAAAATATAACTACGCTCCTAAAGGACCACAATTACTAATGGACATGTGTGCTTGTTAGGCAATGGACAACTTCTCAAACCTTGGACTCAGATTGGGCATCACCACCCTCATTTACTGGTTATATACTGATTTTCTTGGGGTAATCACTTTTTAACCACAGCAACAGCTGAAAATCCAATTTTGTAAAGATATTATCTAACAGAAAGGAATGTAGCATGATCTAATGTTGAAATTGTGAACTGTCTCAAGCTAGGAATTTGCACAGATATCACTGTGATCGCCTTGAAAAATTAAAATATTCCACTGAAACCCTGCGAGTTTGAGGACACTGAAGCACATAGTTTGGGAGCTGTGAAGTCCCTAACTTTAAGCTATGGAAGTTGAACTCTCAGAAAAGTAAGTCAAGCGGAACTCCTCCATTTTCTAAATGTCTATTCAGTTGCCCTGGGGAGACCTGTTGTGGAGGGAGACTAGAAAAGGAAGTAGTAGCCAAGTGCTAAGACCCACCTGTGCTGTTCTCTCAGCCTGCTCCTTAAGGAATTCACCACTTTCCAGAATCTTTCCTGCCATCCTCTCAGAACAGAAAGACCAACCCCTTACCGCTGTCTGTCTCCGACGTGGCTACTTTCACAATACAGTTACTGTCTCCCACTAAAAAAAATAATAAGACTTTTCATTCATATAAGAAACAACTTGATGTTGTGGAAAGAGAACTAGATTTATAAATAATCGGATTAGGGCCCTGTCTCCACCACATAAGTAATCTTGGGCAGGTTATTTAATGTTTCCAAACTTTAGTTCTGAAGATAATCCTGGCCATCTTCAATGCAATATTTTAATACTAACTGTATAACTCGTTTGAATAAAGCAACATTTCTCAAACTCAATGTGCATAAAAATCACTTGAGGGCCACTATTAAAATGCAGAGCCCTGGGCTCCACTCTCAGACCTTCTAATATGGCAGGGTCTGGGGTGGAGCCCAGGAATCTGTCCTTTTAATTAGTAACCCCCCACCCAGGTGACATAAATTCAAGTGGATCACAAGTTGAGAAACATTAGTAAAAAATGTTTTTTAAATACTTGCAGATACATAACATTTAACAGTAACATTTTAAAGTAACACTGGTATTGTCTTCGTCTTATAGATGAAGAAACTGAGACTTTCCAAGATGACAGTGGCAGTCCCAGATCTTCTCTATAGGTAGGCCCTGTAATGATAGGAGAGATTGAATTTATCTTATACATAAAATATGTGTATGTTCACCCACTAAACTGTATATTCCTTAAGGACAGCAAATCTTATTCATTTTTGTATCTCCAGTACTTAACAAAGCACCTTAATAAATGTTTAATAAAAGAACTAATTTTTGAATTTGTTGTATAGAAATATCCAATATTTCAAACAAAGCACACTTTGAAACGTTTTTTGTTTTTCTCAATCAACAAAAGTCCAGCAAAACAAAAAAACCTCAAGCTACAGTTTTCACAAAACATAAACCCTTCTTTGTTTCCTAATAGCTGAGCTAAAAGTACCGTTCTCACAGTCAGAGAAGGATCATGCGCTCACCCAGTTCCACCCTAGAATGGAATGCCCACTTGTTGCTGGTTCAGGGAGGTGATGATGCCAACAACCCTTTGTCTCTGGTATAATCAGACTCCGAAGGTCGTCCAGGCCTCTCGGGTCAGGCTGCCAACGCTGGCAGCATCACTTCCAGATAACTGACCTTGGTTCTGCTGACTCAAAAATCAACTCCCAGAGTCAGACAGGGCCCCTATTCATGTGGGACCAGTTTCTTAACCTCCTTTTTTTTTTTTTTTTTGCAGGGGACGGGGAGTCATGGAACCGTTTGAAATAAAGGAGGATTCCTGTGAACCTGGAAGCCAGTGTCAATGGACACCTAAAATAAGACTTTAAAATGATTTTGCAAAACCAAATATGTTATTTCCCCCTTATGTTTTCTACTGGGAATGATTTGACTGGTAAGGTGTAGCTTTAAGTGGCTTATCGAATAAACTGAGAGACAACAGAGTGATTTTTGACACTCACTATGATCCCAAACATAGTTTGTTCAGCAGCAGCTTGTTCAAGGCTATTCTTTTCATTCTACTGTTGGCAGTAGAACATCTGGGAAAAGCTTGCATTCCCATCAACGGTAAACGCAGTTTAAAATGGAAAGAAATTTGGTCTGGAAGCACATATAATGACAGTACTTATTGCAAAGAAAACTGCACAAGATAATTTTATTTCCACTGACACAAGCTATCACAAATTAGCTCAACGTGTACATGTTAATTATCTAGGGGTTATAATCTCTTCTCATACATTTGAAGGCAACAATACATGTTGAATTACGGAATAAGCAGAACCCCTCTCCATCCTCTCCTACAGTCAAGACAATGCCCTGACCATCGTATTTACGAGGGTTTTTGACTTTATAATATCTGCAACTACAATAGCACACACACAATGTCCTGAAGCACTTTTTTTGCAAAACCAGTTTGGAAAGTTTTATCTTACTCATAAGGCATGCTTCTCTTTTGTAATACAGCACCCTATGAAGATTCACAAGGCCCGGATGGATGTTACTCTGTGTGGAATTTCTAGATCAGAGGTGGAATAACAAAGGAATATCAACTGGTAGGACTATAAAGATAAGGTGTTTTATCAAGCTATTGTTGAGGCAAATAGTAGTGATCCACCCAAAGGCCTACTATTTTCTCTGGTAAATACTATTCTTTTATCCATTTTACAACTAGGCAAACCAAGCTTTGGAGAATTTAAATAACCTCCTCCATATCACTTAACCAGGGGTGAGAAAACAAACTCTGCCACATGACTCCATATCCTAATACCACACTGACTCCAATATACTTTCCTTAATTGAATGTATGTGAAAAATACTATTGTTTAGCTAATTCAGATACTATGGGAAGCAACATCAGTGTGAATAATACAGAGTGTGAATAAAAAATTTTTTTCTTAAAGTTTGGAATACGTTTTTATACCTATGTTTGGATATGGGTATTGGTAATGTTATGAAAATTCATAAAACTGTCTTGTTCCCCAAAGTCAGGATAGGTAATTAGCTATCTTGATTTTGAAGCAAACCTCATACTTCTTTCCCTTTCAGTGACTTTTGGATTTGAAATTTCCAAACCACAAAATGAGATGAATGTACTCATGGGGATAAAAGAACAGATTTGAAATCAGGATTGTCTGAAATACCTGGTTGCTGTGTTTGTAATATATAACTTAGAGGTATAAACAGGAAAGGGGATAATGTTAACAGAGGAGCTATTAGAACTGAGCAGATGAAAACGTCATAGGAGAGTTAAAGGCAAGGTGTATTCGGTATAAGTCTGTATTGTTCATGCATTCACAGGACTAGGCAGGTGACACTTTAGTGACAACATACCTTGCTATTTCTAGATCACCGAGGAGATGGAAAAAATGCTTGGAACTAAAAAGGCAGCTGAACTAGTTAATTTGCAATGGTGCTTTCAGACTGAAATGTTATATTCTAAGTTTCTAAAAGAATTACACTTTGTGGTCAGCTAAACATCTTGGAAAGGAATAGACATGTTAAACATTCTGACAAATATTTTCCTATTTACAGGTTTTTAAAATCACTAAAATGCCTGCAGTATGTGATAACAAGGAAAATCTAAATAGTTAAACCTGTTTTATACAATATGGGATTGTGATTTTCATTAAGTAATAATAAAACATCAAATAATATTAAATCAGTAATAAAAGTAGTAATACTTTTAGAAAATTTAAAAGAAATTTTAAAAAGAAAATTTAAGAATTCAATATACTGAAAAGTAAACAGCAAAGACAAATCCGAAATCATCCATATGCAAATACTAACAACTTTTTTTTTTTGGTGAGGAAGATTGGCCCTGAGCTAACATCTATGTCAGTCTTTCTCTATTTTATATGTGGGTGGCCACCACACTATGGCTTGATGAGTGGTGCAGGTCTGCGCCCAGGATCTGAACCCGTGAACCCAGGCTGCTGAAGCAGAGCGTGCTGAACTTAATCACTATTTGACTGGGCCAGCTCCATCAACAAAATTTTTTAAAAACTTCATTTAATAACATTTTGATGCATTTTCTTTTTTCCAAATATAAATTTTGGGCATTTATATATATATAATTGAAATCCTACTGTACACCTGCATTCTATGTGAATTATCATATTCTATTTAACTATTCCTCTGTAGCCAGAAATAGAGAATATTTTAATGTTTACAAATATAAATAATATTGTTGTGAACATCTTTGTATACAGACTTTTCTGTGTTTATTGTCATTTATGGTCTTTATTTCACTTAGTGTGAATATTTATCTATTTTGTTGTAAACATATTAATATGTTTGATTGCAGGGTGCTGCCTCAGACCCTGATGAGATTATTATGTGCATGATAAAAGGCATATATTTAAAAAAAAAGTCTGGAACGCATATGATCCCAAGAGTTTCATATACAGGGCTGTGGAGCTGTATGAACATATTTTATTTGATTTAGCTGCAGAAAATTGACATTCTGTATTTTTAATCCATTTATTACATTACTTACTTTGCAGTTGGTGGTCTTCTCTCTGCCGATTTAATAAAGTGGAATACAGTATAAAGCAAATAACCACAACATATTCATATGGCTGAGGACCACAGAAGCAGAGAGAACTATGTTTATAATCAAAAATACCAGATCTTTAAATAGAACTCAGTTAACACATGACACATTTTTTCCTTTGGAATTAAACTTGTTTTCTCCAAAATAGAATCAAATGCTAAAAGCTTGCATATATTATTAGTGCCGTTTATGTCTGGAAATAACTAATTGATGAAATAATTAAACACCTCCACACTGGAGATTTTAATCATTTGGGTTACTCCCTAAACTCTCCTTGATTTCATATCCCTTACACTCCCCAAGGTCCATAGCCCCTGCCCCAAATAGTATAAACGGGATGTTCACAGCTAAAGTAAACAAAATGAAATATATTTTGTCTTTTAGAAAAAAATGCACAGGAATTTTCCAAAATAGAAATAGTATGTCTTCCTCACAATTTGACTGTTGCAAATGTTCTATTTGTACAATCTGAAAAAGTCTCAGTTGTCCAACATAATCTCTAACAGTCCACAAGACCAAAACCACAGTGAATGTCAAAAGTAAAGTCACAGCAATAAGCATGTGAACAATAGAAGAATCATTTAAAATTCGTTAAGTATACACTCTGAAGCAGGCTGCAAAGAGAGTCAGCACTAGGCGTTCCATCAGTAGTAAAAGGAAGGATATAGCATCATCTCTATAAAGAGATCTCACAACTGGTAGAAGTTTATGCTTCAAACAATGAAAAACACTACCTTCTAGTGTTATTTATACAGTCATATCCTTTATACCACTTTTCACTCTCAATAACTTTCTGAGGGAAGTAAATCAAGGAAAGGAAAACAGAGATACTGAGAAATGCAGTGAGTTGACCAAGCACCATACACAACTGGAACAGAGAATAGCAGGTGAGAGTGTGGACTGGGGATCACGGCTTCACCATTTCTGCAACAGCAGTCAGGCTCTGTAAGTGTTTGCTCTCATTCACTCCCCATGTAATAGCATTTTCTAATCTCCTAATCTGTTTTACGTAAAAGGAAGTCAGCATTTTTGCTTCTAGTTGATACCGCTTAATTAACCTTTAAGCCCATAGCCAACAACATTCTAAAATGGGGAATAACCCGGGAGAAGCCGCTATCCTAGGAAGGCACTAAACGCAGAGGGTAGAAGAGTAATCAGTCATCAGTGATGGCCCCTCGGGGGCCAAAAGGCCACTTGTTCTCAGAAGGTAAAGGAGCAGTCTGGTAACTTTCTGAGCTCTTCAGGCCTCCCACTCCCCTTAAGTCGTCATCTACTTGCCCTTTTTGAAGTGTTTTTTACACTCTCCTCTGTTGCCTGGATGTAACTTAAAAATGAGATCCTCCACTGCTTCATTTATGTCCAATGACTGCTATGCAAAAATGATTTATTATAATGTAATTAGAAATACATTTATAATGAAACAAATTTCTTTGGTGTTGTTATGAGGTTTAAATGGATTAATATGTATAATGCTCTTCGAAGTGCCTGACAAGTATTCTGTAAGTGTTAATTATTATGTGCCCCTTCCTTATTCTCACCCACTGAGCCCTCAGACTCGGGCCAGTCACACACTCTGCACTGCTTACAACTACTTTTGCCAAATTAATGTAACATCTGAGGAGCAGCAGCATCCAAAGATGTGGTTCCACTGGTCTCCCAAATTATCCCAGGTCTCATTAGATGTTCATCTGAGGGAGAAGTCTTGGAGAGAATCTTAGCTCTGCAGTCTCTGGGCCCGGTGTGGCACATTTGAGTTATTTGGAAGTGGCTACAGGTTCTTGGTGTAAAGCCAGTCTTTGTCCTAGTGGTAGAGGCCTCCTCTGATTTCTGAGGAATGAAGGGGACACGCTGGGGGCTTTGGAAAGGGAGGGTTGTGAGCCTTCAGGAATTCCTCACCCCCCTTCCTATCCCACCCAGTCCTCCATGCTCCCATAACCAACCATGTTTCTAAGTTTCATTTGGATTGTTTGTTTCTGACCTAGACATTAAGCTTTGTCTTATTTACACAATTACGGGCTTGATTTTTTCCAAAAATGTAAGGGAAATATGGCTCTTACAATTTTTTCCTTTTCAATTTTTTCCAGCTGTTGTTTCTGTGTCTACATTTTCAGATCAAATTAGGTTTTCTTGAAACATCCTCTGCAGAAAGTACAACATTGCATCCTCAAGTTATTTAATTTATTTCAAGATTGTTCGATTCCAGATAAGGAACTTGTTTTTCTGGTAAGGAATTACCTTAAATGAACTTCCCTCTTAAAGCTGGGACCAGCCTGACTTCTAATATAATCTGTGACAGTGTGGCATCCATTAGAACACAGCGTAGTTTGCTTCCCTCTTTCTTTGGAAGTATTCCTTGTCAGACCATGTTTGGAGAAAAGGAAGAGAACTGTGATAGAGATAAGGCCATGATGATCTTACTTTCTGCAGACAAATGGATTTGATACAAAAAGACCTTAACTCTCTGAGCCAACCCAAACTTACATGCATTGGGGGATAAAAACACACAAGAGTTCAGAATGGAATTTACCTGGTTTAGATATTTAAGTAAGCCCCATGTTCTACACCTAAATGTTCAACAGGAGGGAATATGGTTAGATATGTTAAGATATAAAATACAGAGTTTACTATTAGGAAACTTTTTTGTGTGTGTGTGAGGAAGACTAGCCCTGAGCTAACATCCGTTGCCAATCCTCCTCTTTTTTTGCTGAGGAAGACTGGCCCTGGGCTAACATCCATGACCATCTTCCTCTACTTTATATGGGACACCGCTACAGCATGGCTTGAGAAGCAGCGCGCCTGTCCGCGCCCGGGATCCGAACCCACGAACCCCAGGCCGCCGAAGCGGAGGATGCAAACTTAACTGCTACGCCACTGGGCTGGCCCCTATTAGGAAACTTTTAAAGTAATATTTTAAAAGAATATTTAATGAAAGCAGGATTTTAAAAGTAAATATATGTATGCATATATTATGTATTTACATAAGTACATGTACATATGTATACTATAGAAGGCAATACACAAAAATATTAACAGTGGTTACATTTAGTGGTAGGATTCTTATAATTCTCATTTTCTTCTTTTTACAGAAATGAATATCCCTTTTCTTAACTTTCTGTAATGACCAGGTATTACTTCTAAAGTATAAATTCAAATATATATATATATTTTTCATACATACTGTACTTTTTAAAAGAGGGATTGATTATAAACACAATTCCATTAATTCCAATTCAAGTTAACAATATTGCATTTGTATAGCATTTTAAGGATTACAAAGTTTTTTTAAAATTGTGGTAATATACACATACCATAAAATTTACCATTTAAACAATTTTTAAGTATACAATTCAGTGGTATTAAGTACATTCACAATGCTGTGCAACCATCACCAGAACTCTTCCAGCATCCTGAACTGAAATGGTACTCATCAGACACCAACTCCCCATTCCTCCCTCCCCCACTCCCTGGTAACCTCTATTCCACTTTCTGTCTCTATGAATTTGCCTATTCTAGGTACCTTGTATAAGTGGAATGATACAGCATTTGTCCTTTTGTGTGTGACTTTTTACTTAGCATGTTTTCAAGGTTCATCCATGTTGTAGCATGTGTCAGAATTCCATTCCTGTTTAAGGCTGAATATCTTTCATTGTTTCCATATACCACATTTATCTATTCATCTGTTGACGGGCACTTGGGTTGTTTCCACCTTTTGGCTACTATGAATAACGCTGCAATGAACATTGGTGTGCAGGTCTCTGTTTGAGTCCCTGCTTTCAATTCTTTTGGGTATATACCCAGAAGTGGTATTGCTAGATCATATGGTAATTCTATTTTTAATTTTTTGAGAAACCACCGTACTGTTTTCGATAGCAGCTATACCATTTTATATTCCTACAAGCAATGTGCCAGGGTTTCAATTTCTCTACATCCTCGTCAACACTAATCATTTTCCTTTCTTTTTTTATAATAGCCAGCCTAACAGGTATGAAGTAAAGTTGTTTTTAAAAATTTTTTATTGATGTCATAACAGTTTATAACATTGTGAAATTTCAGCTGTACATTATTATTTGTCAGTCACCATATAAATGTGCCCCTTCACTCCTTGTGCCCACCCTGGTAACCACCAAACTGTTTTCTCTGTCTGTGTATTAGTTTATCTTCCACATATGAGTGAAGTCATATAGTGTTTGTCTTTCTCTGCCTGGCTTATTTCACTTAACATAATACCCTCCAGGTCCATCCATGTTGTTGCAAATGGGACGATTTTGTCTTTTTTATGGCTGAGTAGTATTCCATTGTCCAATCACCTGTTGATGGACACTTGGGTGGCTTCCACTTCTTGGATATAGTGAATAATGCTACAATGAACATAGGGGTGCATAAGCCTCTTTGGATTGTTGTTTTCAAGTTCTTTGGATAAACACCGTAGTGGGATAGCTGGGTCATAAGGTATTTCTATTTTTCATTTTTTGAGGAATCTCCATACTGTTTTCCATAGAGGCTGCACCAGTTTGCATTCCCACCAGCAATGAATGAGGGTTCCCTTTTCTCCACAACCTCTCCAGTTATTGTTATTTTTTGTCTTGGTGATTTTAGCCATTCTAACAGGTATAAGGTGATATCTTAGCATAGTTGTGACTTGCATTTCCCTGATGATTAGTGATGTTGAACATCTTTTCATGTGCCTATTGGCCATCTGTATATCTTCCTTGGAAAAATGTCTGTTCATATACTCTCTGCCCATTTTTTGATTGGGTTGTTTTTGTTGTTTAGTTGTGTGAGTTCTTTATATATTACGGAGATTAACCCCTTGTTGGATATATGATCTGCAAATATTTTCTCCCAGCTGGTGGGTTGTCTTTTCATTTTGTTTATGGTTTCCTTTGCCTTGCAGAAGCTCTTTAGTCTGATGAAGTCCTAATTGTTTATTTTTCCTTTTGTTTCCCTCATCTGAGTAGACATGGAATTTGAAAAGATCCCTCTAAGACCAACGTCAAAGAGAGTACTGCCTATATTTTCTTCCAGGAGTTTTATCGTTTCAGGTCTTACCTTCAAGTCTTTGATCCACTTTAATTTTTGTGTATGGCAAAAGATAATGGTCTACTTGCATTCTTTTGCATATAGTTGTCCAATTTTCCCAGCACCATTTATTGAAGAGACTTTCCTTTCTCCATTATATGTTCTTAGCTCCTTTGTCGAAGATTAGTTGTCTGTATATGTGTGGTTTTATTTCTGGGCTTTCAATTCTGTTCCATTGATCTGTGTGTCTGTTTTTGTACCAATATCATGCTGTTTTGATTATTATAGTTTTGTAGTATCAAATATATTTTTTAGAGCAAGGGTTTATTAGCTTAAACATGTTTGGAATTTATTTAAATATAAATGCTGTTAAAACATTCTAGATATTTGATAAACCCAAAAACATCTATTCCTAATAATGTTTAATTAAAAAAAAACGACTAACCAATATGTATCTGAATTATCCTATTTTTCCCTCTTAATATTTGTCCATGTCTTTGGGTATATTACAAATTCATACTTTTACAAATCTATTCATTTAATTAATGATTTCATTCATTTAGCTTATTTTATGTGCTGCTTGATTACTGATTTATATAGCAGTCTATCAGCATAAGAACATTATGAAAAGTATCAGTGACCCTGGAAATCTTTACTCCCAAGAATTCCAGAATGTGAGCTCTGTGTCCACAATGTAAATCCATGCCTTATCTTTAACAAAGATCACTTCAGCTCAGTATTCCTAAAAGTGACTAATGCTGAATCCCACCTGCTATTCACTGTTTTGAAGGAGGTGGTAAAAACCAAATGGACAGTTTCCACAGTTAGAATACTTAAAATATCTCATTACCTTTTATTTTACACCATGTCTCTGCTTCCTATGGTGCTCATGTAGTGCATTGCCAAGAGACCAGAAAGAGCATATAGTGAGTTGACAATAACGAAGATACAGAGGCTTAGACTTGGAAAGAGCATTAGAGATCAGACGGTTGAAGTTCTATCCAACAGATTCCTTTCCACAACATGTGAGGGCTGCTTGTCCAGCCTCTCCCTTAATATTACCTCAGGAGGCAAGAAGCTCAGTCCTTCCTGAGGCAGCACATTGAATGCTGACCAAAGCTAATCACTACTCCTATCGTTATTTCTACTACTACTGCTTCTGCTACTACTGTCACTACTGCTAATTCCATTATATTTACATAAACCTTTCACATATATTATCTCATTTAATCTTTATAAAAATCCTTTGAAGTAGAGAGACCAAAAATTATCCCCATTTTATAAATGAGACAGAATCTGAGAGTTTAGGTAACTTGCCTAGGATCACATTAGCAAATGACAGCCCACACACTAAAATCCTGAGCCTCTTCCTTCTACATCAATTATCCTGCTCTTTGTTGGAAAGTTTTCTTGTGCTGAACCAAAATTTGCTTCCTTGGAATCCTCCCCTACATTAATGCAAACCACTCTCCCAGCCACCAAGAGTTCCATTATGTCTCAGCTCCAACTCCTCTGATAGAGACTTTTAGAAAAAAATTAACCAGATTCTTCAGGAGGTTAAGAAGAAACCAGCAAGACACTATAATGTATCGGTTTGGATTGGGCTCAGCTACTAGGGACAGAAACCCAAAATAACCCTGGCTTAACTTATGAAATGTGAGATAAGCCATCAAGGGTTGGTAGCATGGCTTCACAAACTATTGTACTATGTTTATTGCACCAGTGAATACTACGAGGAAGTAGTTGAGTGGATCCTTACATAGAGAATCTCTATTTGATAAAGAATTTGTATTCAGAATCTAAATAAGCAGATAAAAAGATGCTCAACAGTGTTAAACATTCATGAAAAGCAAACTGAAACCAAAATGAGATGCTACTACATACCACAGAATACTTAAAATTAAAAAGACTGACAGCACCAGGTGTGGTTGAGGATACTAAGCAACTGAAACTTTTATATATTGCTGGTGGGGATGCAAAGTAATATAGCCACTTTGGGAAACAGTTCTGAAGTTCGTTCTACAGGTAAGGATACTCTTACCATATGACTCAGTAATCCCACTCCTAGGTATTTCCTCAAACGAAATGAAAACATACATCTATAGAAAGACATACACAAATGTTTATAGCAGTTCTATTTTTAAATTTTATCCATGATATCCCAAACTGGAAACAACTCCAATGTCCACCCAGTGGTAAATAAGTTGTCGTTTATATATATAATGGAATACAACTTAGTAATAAGAAAGAGGACATTCCAGGGAAAGAAAGCTGGCACAAAGGCTTACGACAAGAAATATCTTGCTATATTGCTGTAATCACTAGGATTTGGAGGTCCCTGGAAAGTTAAGTGTAAGAGGCTAAGCAGCAGTTAAAATAGACCACATACCTTGTATGCTATGCTAAGGCTTAAGATTTTTGGTGAAGGAATCACTTCTACAATTTGATGTGGGCACGATAAGGCAAACAGGAGGTGTTGAGATAAAATAAATAGAAAATAGTTGTTCAACAGAGCATGAACTGACCTATTGTTAAGGAATCCTAACCTGCGCAAGTAGGCTAGGGAGTCAGACAGGGAAGAGAACAGTGGCATCCACTGGGATTTTCCAGAGTGTGTGACTTAAATATGTAGGATAGGTGAGATCCATGAGTGTGTTTCTATGTCATCTCTGTGTGCTTGCATTAGACATGTGGTTTCTCTTTCAATGTTCAGGTTAACACATTATTAAAGTCAGACAAGTAGTGACTGTATTGACACTATCAAAAGTGTGATGCTTTTTCAAGTAATCAAAAGACTATCTATAGAGGGGGAAAAAAAACCACAATATTTTCTTCTGTCAATAGAGTAAATAAAGTTTTAACTCTGCTTTACTCCAGGTGTTGGCTCTAATATACACCTTCATAAGATGAAGCCAAGATTTTTAACACATCAATGAATTACACAGGATTTAGAGACCACTCCTCAATGTAAGGAAGTAAACAGCCTTGTTGAACAAAGCCTATCAGGATGGGCTGGTGACAGGAGTGCCCCAGATGGAAACATAAAGTAGGAAGAAAAGCTGGATATGGTCACTAGAGAAAAGTTGGAACCAAAGAAGTGAAAGAGGTAGGGCAGGCAGTTACCAGAGTTGTAATAAAGCCAAGTTATATTAGGGAGGCTTATTGCCAACTGCTGCCTTTGCACCAACATTCTCCTTGGCAGTCCTGAGTGCTCTGCCTGGGCTTGTAGAGTCGTAAAGAGGTAAGCAGACGATCATGTTGGAAAGAAAGGATCTATGTCGAAGGGAATGAACAACAAAGATGAGACTGAAGAGTAAGTATAACACAATGAATCAGCTCCAATAGGTGATGACCTCTTCTCCAAGAGCTCATGACCCACTTGGCCTCATTTAATTTGTGGCTGTGCCATATATATCTAAACTTAGCACAGTGTGGACTCTGCCTGATGTACTCAGCTTGTCTACCTTGTGCCCCAATTCTGGTAACTAGGCTTCTACTGCAAGCCAAAACTCTAGTGGCCATTTTGACTTAATTCAGAGTAAAAAACAGGCCTGCTTTGTTTCATGTGTCAGTGTCATTTTCTGTTAGTTTTCTTGGTACTTCAGTCTATTCAGAACTTTCTTGACTTTGGTGAGTCCCACTCTCATAGAATGGAATCCTGACTCTGAGTAATGAGCAATTAAATGTAAATTCTACTGCCAAAGTAGCTTTACTGGCTGTAATTAGATGCCAAATAATAATAACGTATTACTAAGTATTGTGCATATCAGTAGTGAATTCAAGTTCAAAGTACTGGTTTGATTCTTTTGAAAGAAATAAAAAAATTATTTTACTTTACCCTAGAGATGATGAACATTCAGAAACCATATGATATTAGACAAAATTCAGTCAACTATTTCAAGGGAGAAAAAAGGGAAAACTTCTTTACTTACCATCTTTGTATCTATGATTCAAGTAAATTAATTATAATGATAAGGAAATAATTAATAAACCCAATCAGAACTAACAAGAAGCAGTGAAACAATGAAAGATTAGCAAGGCTTGCATATATTAAAGAAATTAATAAATCTTAGGTTAACATATCAGAACAAGTTGATATTAGAAGGACCCATTCCTCTCAACACAAACACATGGATCAAATATAACACTGCAAGTTTTGGATGTTCTGTCAAGCTAGAAATTGAGAGGAAAATCTCCAGACTGTAGAAATAAAGGAGTGGAAAATGTGGGGCAGTGATTAGTGAGCAGGAGCAGAAGCCAAAATAACTTACACCTTAGGGTGACTAGTGTTACCACACATGTACTGGTTTGCTAAGGATAGGCTTGCTTCACACCTTCTGCTGTAATTAATAATAATGTCCCTTTCCAATTTTCAAAGTGTCCTGATTTAGATGATAAATTATAAGGTCCTCCTAGCTAATGGACACGTTGAAACCAGATATTATGCTTGAGCGTGAGGTGCTGGGATTCTAATAAACATGAACAAAGAGCATCCTGGCCATAAGGCCTAACTATAAACTTCCTGCATATGACCAGAAGTCATAAGGAGTTGACCTTTACAGGAAATGGAAAAACTTGGCCACTGACCCTGCTTAGGAAACTGCAAGGTAGCTAGGGTGAAAAAGGAGTCCCCCACAGGAAGCCAGCAAGTCAGCCTGTGCATAGCTGAGGAGTCCAAATTCATCCTGTCCGCTTGGCTCGAATGGTACTAAACTGAGATATTTTCATTAAAACCGGTCTCTATAGGGTGCAACTCATCTAGTCTAGGCAGAGGCAAATGTGAAATTGGGCTGTGGCTAAGCGTCTGCATCCTGAGTACACAGCATAAACCTCCAAACGAACTCCTGCTGGTGACGAATTTATAGCGACAGATCATAACCTACTTGAAGAAATGAACGACTGTGAGAAAGTATTAGCAGACACAACAAATGGAATTTGCACACCAAGGGCTAGAAAAAAAGGATACAATTTAGTCCGAAAGATACTTTGACATAAATATTTATTAAGGAAGGAATATAAATCAAGAACAAGACACTACTTTAAATAAGGGCAGACAGATTTGTAAAACAGCCAAACCGAATCTTTCTGCAAATAAAATATATACTCATAAGAAAAAAAATACTGAGTGGATAAATTTCAAATCTCTTTAATTTAATTAGCTAATCTAAAGCTCTGGTGTCTATTGTTAGTTAACTCTGGAGATTAACTCTTGCATACATACTATTTTTAAACAGGAAAGAAAACTACTTTTCCCCCCAGAATTGCACATGGAAGCTAGATGTGTTTCACATGCTTTTACAGAAATTGATTCCAAACTCTCCTTCTGAGCTCTGGATGCCACACTAAATTTCTAATATACTTAGCATGAGTTCTCATTGATATCTATTATGGTCCATAAATTAACATAAAAATGCACACAAATAAGCACATTCCTTGGCAACCCTCCAAAAGAACAATCCTATCAAACATTCTAGCTATAGCAATGTAATAGGCAATCAGACAATCAACAGATTATTTTTAACTATGTTATGACTGGTATGTACTCTAAAATAAAATTTAAGAAGTAACTATATGTTCACATTTACGATTAAAGACATTATTTCCGAGATTTACAATAATCTGTTTTAAGATTGAGAAGGACAAATATGCAGTTATTTTAGTAATACTATATATCTGATAGTATCACTATTACATAAATGCAGGTTATTTGCCTTATTTTAAAAGTTTTATAATTTTAAATGCCTTAAAATGCTAGGTTAACAATTCCTCTTCTTTTACCATTGAAACATATCAAGAACAAATTACATAATGGTGGAAACTCAAGTTATCTTTCCAAATAATCTGATCTGTTTTGTATTTGGCATTACAGTTCCTTCTTTCAAATCTATAGGAAATAAATGCAAAATAGCAGTGGATGTTCAATAGGAGTGAGAATCTTCAAATAAATTAGTGTTAGATAAGTACCTCTTAAGACTCTGAGATCCATATCAAGAAGTAATTTAACAGTGAATATACATACAGAAGAACTGCTATATCATAAAACACTTTTATTAACAGGAGAGGCCAAATAGTCTTTTAAAACTAAAAGAATAAAGTTACGAGCAAATTAATAAAAATACTCTTTTTTTTTTGTGAGGAAGATTAGCCCTGAGCTAACATCTGTTGCCAATCTTTCTCTTTTTGCTGAGGAAGATTGGCCGTGGGCTAACGTCCGTGAACATCCTCCTCAATTTTATAGGGGACGCTGCCACAGCATGGCTTGACAAGTGGTGCATCGTTCCAAGCCCAGGATCCCAACCTGTGAACCCCAGACCGCTGAGGCGAAGTGCGTGAACTTAACTGCTGTGCCACTGTGCTGGCCCCCCAAAATACATTTTAAAGTGAAAAAATAACGTCAGTGTCCTTATGAAATTATCCCATCTGGTGGCATAAATTGAAATTCTGAAGCCCCGAGAGAGAAGTGTAGGAAATGAGTCCCTTTCCACAAATAGCTTTGCCAGGCATCTTAGAGTTTCCTCTGATTCAATGGGCAAACAGCACTGAAGAGGGTGATCAGTTAGAAAGGACATCCATAATCATATTTGTTCTAAGACTTTTTTATGGATAAAATGGAAGGGAAGGTAATGTACTTTGCAAGATACTGTTTGGATAGGTTTATACCAACAAAGTATCAACATTTAAATCAAATAAATAAACTTTGATCTATTAAAAAAAATCCATTTTTCTCCAGTCAATATTCTTGATGACTTTGCTAATAAGGCTAAGCTACTATCATCATCCAAACAGAATCTCACCCTGGCACTAAACTGACACTTAATTGGAACAAACTCTAAAATTACTATATCAATATAAATTAATGAACTAAGCTAATGAAATTGTCCCTACATTTAATATTATCCTGAGATATTAGAGAGCCTAATTCTATGAAAGAAATGAAAATTGTACCATTTTCTTATGAACCTGAGAGACTGAATATGAAAACAGACCATACACAAAATAGAACTTTGATCCACAACCTGCAGCAACCTGCCCAGAAAGCCAACTCCTTTACCTACAATAAACAGCCCAGGAAGCCAGCCTGTTATGTCAGACTTGCAGGAAAGCCAGACCGCTATCTCTAGTGACAATCCAGGAAGCTAAATAATAACCTCTGTAACAATCAGCCCCAAATGTCCAGGACTTGATAAATAACTGACAGCTTCCCTATTTTTCATCCCTGCTTTTGACTTAGTACCAAGCAGAGAAAGCCAAATATGACCCCTAACCAGTCACATGGGATGCCTCGCTTCTAGTTAGCCTGCCTACAGCTTCCCCTTGCCAACAGCCTCCAATCAGGGCATCCCTGAAGACTTCCCTTTTTTCCAGTGAAAGCTTTCCCCTTTGTCTGCTTGCCTTTCAGTTTCTGCCAAAATGCAAGTGACGGTGACCGACCCCATTTCCACAGCAAGCTCAGAATAAATAGCCTTTGCTTTTCTCACCTGGTTGGTCTTCATTTATTTCCATAACCCATGCAACAGAAAGTATTGCTAAGATTAATATTTCATAAAAAGTTAATTGCTAACAATTATTGAGCCCTTGTCATGAACCATGCACTGTATTAAATGTTTTTGTGTGGATTATCTAACTTAATTTCACAATAAATATAATGACTTCTGAAATTGGTACTATTACTATATTCATTTTACAGAAGAGGGAACTGAGGCTGAGAGAAGGTGAATGTTTAACAGATAGGTAATGAGTAGTTAAGTGAGGATTAAAATGAAGACAATCTGATTCTAAAGAGGATAACTTTTTTTTTTTTTTTTGTGAGGAAGACCAGCCCTGAGCTAACATCCGTTGCTCATCTTCCTCTCTTTTTGCTGAGGAAGACTGGCCCTGGGCTAACATCCGTGCCCATCTTCCTCTACTTTATATGGGACGCCACCACGGCATGGCTGACAGGCGGTGCGTCAGCAGGTACCCGGGAGCCGAACCAGCGAACCCCGGGCTGCCAAGCGCGAACTAAACCGCCGCGCCACTGGGCGGCCCCCTAAAGAGGATAACTTTTAACCACTATACTAAATTCAACTTGAAATATAGAGATAGATGAATGTTTTAACTGCTTTCATAATAGAAAACAACACAAAATTGCCATTGTGTTTCAACTTTACAATTGGTAATAAAATATTCTATGACAGAAGAGGAAGAGAACGTGGAATTCTTTAATACCGATCTCCTTCTTCTACAGATGATGTTAAGTGAGGCTTAGGGAGGTGAAGGGAACTTGCCCAGTATCACATATCTACTCAACAGACAAGGCGAGACTAAGTCCAGATCTTCTGACTCCCAGCCCGGATATCCAGCATGCTTTGCTGGGAAACAGAATATTTGCATGGGGAGATTTATAACTCTACAAAGACTTTAGGCAGGAGTGTAATGATAGCACATTGCAAACACATACTAAAAAGCATGGCTAAACACGTATCTTTTATGGAGATGATGAGCTAATTGTTATTTAAGACGCCACTGACGTTCAACAAACATTTGAGTGCTAACTATGCATCAGGCACTGTCCATACACTTAAGTTTCATTAGTGAACAAAATGAAAAAACCCTATCTTATTGGTTTACATTCTATCGGGAGAAAACAAACATTACGGAGTAGATACATTAAGTAGGCAAATTACGCACTATGTTAGAAGGTAGTAAGTGCTACGACAAAGATAAAGTACAGCAGACTAAGACTGAGAGTACCAATTTGGGACAAGGAAGGCAGGTTGCAATTTTAAACAGGGTGATCAGGGTCAGCCTCATTGAGCAGGGGATACCTGAGTAGACTCCGGGGAGGTGAGGGAGTTAGTCATGTAGATATGGTGGGAGGAGTGTTCCAGGTAGAGGGAAAAGCCAATGCAAAAATCCCTAGCAGAGATAGCCTGTTATGTGTGAAGAAAACAACATGGGGGGCACTGAGAATCAGAGGTGAGATAGAACTGTAAGCAGGGATGCACGTGTGTGTAGGAGGCTTTTGACTATTGAGTCAACTTTATCAATGAAAATAAGCTACATATTTTCTTTTTACACTATAACTATGTATCCTAAGGTCAAAGAAGTGAGTGTAGTTCTTTCTCAGACTTTAACTATATTATGAATATCAGAATGAAAAGTGGTTTGAAGTTCTAGTTTTGTCAGTTCAATCAGTGATGCAAAAATTGCATGTGAATTGTGTGTTAATGATTAGCACGTGCCTGAGGTCCCTTCACCAGAGACTTGTTAATTTAATCAGTAGCAGTGAGGGTGGGAAGGGAGGGGGCAAATCCTCCACTGCAAATCCCTCCACAGAAATCCTGGGGCCTCTCTGGCCACCCCAGTGGATGGGAAACTAGGACAAGCCAACTCCTCCTTTGCTGCCCCATTCATGAGTTCCCCACAACACCAACAAACAAGAATGGATGTGGCCATCAGATGACTGAGAAGTTTGGTTAGAAAAGGACGTAAGAGGAAGGGCAAGAGAAGAGGGGAGCAGCATGGTTGGCATCGATTACCTAATAAATTTTTAAGAACAGGGCTGTCTAATATTCAAATTTCAAATTTTGGCATTCTTTCGGTAGAAAATATCCTGTCTCCCCAAATCTTCTGTTTCACTTATGTGTACTTGGCACATTTTTGGCAAACAACAAATATCTGTTATATGAATGAATGAATTCAAGTGGGCTGAACACAAAAAGCTACAAGCCCTCAATCCATCCTTTCCCAATCCCTCCAATCTTGTTCCCCAGAGGCAACTGCATTTACCTTATTGTTACTCTATCTCTAAATAATACACTTATGCTGCTAATTCTAGATGTATCAATGTTAGATTTTTGTATACTCACTTTCTGCCAAGATAGATAAGGATCTTACTAAATTAGCCACTCCAAATTTTCCCTACCCACAACATCTAATAAATTATATCACTATTGTTAGATTTTCCACTGATTACATATATACTTAAACCTGCATTTCTTGTTTCAACTATAAGCAGTGTCTCTTCACTTTGTCAAATAAGAATATTGTATCCCATACCCTTCTCTTCACCTCTCTTGTTCTTTCACATTGTCATGGTTAACATATACAATCTACTCTGTAATCATAGTGAAGGGATTCTTGCTTTGCCTACAGGTAGACCGTAAATTTGAAAATCAGTCGACAATGTTTATATCTACATAAACATTGTTCACTGCCCAAGCAAGTTGCATTCTATGACTATACTTTTTTTTTTTTAACTATACTTGTTTTTTGTATACTTTTGTCATACAACCCATCCTTACCAGACTTCTGACTGACTTTTTACTTTTGTCTGGAATTGTCTACTTTTACGGCATCATTAGAATAGGTTCTTCCACATTTCCAGGATATTGTCACATCTAGGGACTCTTTTTTTTCTTTGGAAGTTCTCTTACAGCCCTGCAGTCTCCTTGCGGTGTGGACGGGTGGCTCTCAGGGCTGCTGCACAGTTGTTATCCTGGGACTTGCCTTCAGTGCTTTTCTGAATTAGTTCTGTTCATAGATCCAACCCGCTCCAACTTCTTGGATAATTCCCTTGTTCTGTTCTCAGGTAACATCCTACAAAAGAGTATCTGAGAGCTTTCTCAGTTTATGTTTCATTTTCTTTTTCATTCCTCCCCCATATTTATCCATAGTTTGGCTTGGTATAGAATTCCAAGTTCAAAGTCATTTCTCTGCAGAACTTTCAGGGATTGCTGAAATACCCAGGCCTGGTGAGGAGAAATCTATTGCCAGCCTGATTCTCATTCCTTTATGGAGGACTTGTATTTGCTCTCTGGAAGCTTTTAGAAATCTTCTTTTTATTCTTGCTATCATTAAATTTTATGATATGTCTACATGTAGGCTTTTTTCTTTTCCTTGCTCAGTACTCAGTAGGTCTTAGACATTTGTAGACTCATGTCTCCCTTTAGTTGTGAATAATTTTTTTCTTGGTTCATCCAACAATTTTCTCTGTTCTCACCTTTTGGAACTTCTGATGCTGAAAACCTCAATTAATTCTGTATGACTTATCTTTTCTGTCATATTTTCTGTCTCTGACTACTGTTCTCTACTTTTCACTTTTTCTCTAATCTTGTAGTAATGCAAACAAAGCCTTCAAGTTGACCTTACAGGGAATGAGACAGAGAAATGAGTCATAATTCATGTTTCTGCCTTCCATTTAGTTAAAGGCTTACCCAACATCAGCCCTGCTGGCTCACTGGGTGAGTGTCACCTATGATGGTGTGTGTTCACTCCTACTTTATTATTCGATTTGAAAATACTACAAGAAAACTCAAAGTGAAAACCAAGCCATAAAGGAAAAGTTATACAAAGTACTTATAACCATTCTTATAGTTTTAATATTATTTCAATTCTCTGGATTGGCATAGCTTTCAGGAATTTAGGTCCTTTAAAAAGATAATGCTATGAATATTAACAAAAAAGTAACTTCATGCTTTACTTTCCAAATAACATTCAAGTAAAATGAACGTGTCAAACTGTCAATAATTCAAAGAAGAGAAAAGCAGAGAAGTGTTTAAAATGGTGTATATACACTCTTAGGTTTATATATGCTCTTCTAATCCTGGAGGCAGGCTGAGTCCTACAATTTTCCTTTAAGCTCCATAGAATCTAAGATACACGCTAAATGCAAGTTTGTTCACGAGAACTTTTAAATAAAACTATTTAAAAACAGAAACTTACGTATCTTATATTTTAACTGCAAAAATAATTGGGGCTTTTTTGGGAGAAGGGACTGAAAGCCATCTCTGTTCAACAATACATGCAATCACTCACTTCTCCTAGCCCCCCCCCCCCTTTATTTTTTAACACCACCGAACAGGGGCGCTCATTACTAAGAACTTTTCTTACGTCACAATCACCTGGAAGGACTTAAAAAATACACTTTCCTGCCCTTTCCTCCTCCTTCCCGAAACGGACTCGGTCAATGGGGGAGGGGGAGGCTGAGCACCTGGATTTTTACCAGTGATGCAGGGCAGTCTCACACGCGGAGGTCTGCGAGCCACTTAAGGAGAGGAGGCTGACCCCATTCGGGAGGCCGGGTTTCCACTCGGACCCGCTAGGGCGGGGCCCGGCACCTGAGCGTGGAGAGCTCCCCGCGATGCGGCGCGGAGACGGGCGCCCCCGGCGGGAGGCCCGCGCGCACCGACTCCTGCGACCCCGCGGCGCTCTGGCGGCGCAGGCCGCGCGGACGCAGGGATCTCCCCCGCCGTGCCGCTACCCGGCTCAGCTGCTCTCTTCCCCTCGCCACCCGGCCCTCTCGACGCGCATCCGCCCAGCCTCACGCCCCTCACGCCCCCCACGCCGCCGCGTGTGGGCCGCAGCCCGAGGCCCGAGCCTCGGGTCGCTGCCCCCGAAGCCGTGCGGTCGGCGGCGGCCCCCGGCGGCGGCCCCCGGCCCCAGCCCGCGCGGCCGCCGCTCCGTCAGGCCCGGCCCCGCGACCGGCCGCGCCTCCACCAATCGCGGGCCGCGCCCGTCGCCGCACCTGCGAGGAGGAGCCCGCGCGCCGCCGCCGCAGCCGTCGCAGCGTCCGCGCCGCGCTCCGCCCCCGCCGCGGCGCCCGAGGTCCTCCGCCGCCGGCGCGCGGCCCCCGCAGCGAAGACCGGAAGCCGGTCGCCCCGGCGGCCCGGACGCGCCGGAGCCCGGCGGGCTGCTGAGCCGCAGCTTCCGGGCGGCGTCCCGCGGCCCCGGGCGAGAGGGCCGGCGCTCCGAACGGGCAGCGCCGCCGGGGGGGCGGCGGCCGCGGCCGTGGCGGTCGCGCTCGGGCGCCCCGTGCGCCGCGCTCCATGCCGGTGTGGTGTTGCCGCTGCTCCCTGGCCGGCCATTTCAGGTGACTTCTCCGCCGGGGAGGGGAGCGGGGGCAGGGCTGCCGCCCGCGGCCGGGGCCGAGGTGGGCAGAGGCCGGGCGGGGTCGGGACAGGTCCGGGGTGGGGGGCGGGCGCCCCGCCTCGTCGCCGCTCCCTCCTGGCTCCTGCTGGGGAGGCATCTCGCGCGGGGAGCTGTCCTGTGCTGTCCCTCTTTCCTCGCCCTGGACGTGCCCGTCATGGGACCTCGACACCGGCTAGGCCCGGAGCGAGTCGGTTAGTGCAAAGTTATAGTGAAGGGTAGCGAAGACACCGTTTCAAATGTATTTCTTTAAGGAAATCTAGTGACCTAAGTTTCTGGGTTGACAGGAGGTAGGGAACTATGGTTTCAGTGTGATGATCTAGTTAGAAATAGGTTGTGACTTGTTAAGTCGTTGTAAGACATATATATTTTGGAAATTAAATGTGGCGATTCTACACTCACATTCTGGGGCGGGTTTTTAGGGGTGATAAGGATAACACATGTTAAAAGAAAAGTAAATGTGCGTTCTAGATCTAGCATGGGTGACCCGTACTGAAGTCAGTTATGGAGAGAGAGACCAAAGACACTTGAAACTGGCTTTAACCCTGTGGTGAAGGAATGTTAAGCTTAGTGAAAACTTTAGTAAAGTACCTTGCTTTACATAACGACTGTGAAATATGAAACTGATGAGAATTTGTAAATTTGGGTTTATAGATAGAATTTAGGTGGCCCATGAACTTGTATGTAAAGAAAGGTACAACGGTATTTTCACTAGACTTAAACCAAAATCTAATATTTTTTTCAATTATGAATATAAGCAACAAATCACAATAGTATTTGTGATTTTTGTCACCAATAGAAATCAGATATTTTTATATCACATTACAGCTGTTGCAGATATCTGAAGATACTGTTCATGCTTATTCAAAATTACCGTAATTATTACGCATCACTGAACTTATCTAATACAATAGAGAAGTACATATAAAGTCGCAAATTTACTTTTTATAATTATGTTTTAATATAGTTTCCTTGTAAATCCTATGTATCTTTTCTGTGTTTAATTAATAATATTTAAAGAAGAGGTCCAGAAGCTTCACCAAATTGCAAAAGGGGTATGAGGCACAGAGAAGGTTTAGAACTCCTGTTGTAATAGAGAGCAACAATCCAAGCTTGCCCAGCTTCTCAGTGAGTTTTGTAGGAGTCTAAATTCTGGATATTTAACTAAATTGTTTTATGTAATAAACTGCTGGATTTTAAGTTCTAGGCAAAATATTTTTGTTGACTACTTGACAAACAGTAGTTTGAGAGTATCAGATCCACTTTGGAGAGTTTTGGAAAACAGGTTCCCCTAGTGAAAACTGGTTAAACTGAAGCCCCCCATTAAATAACATACCTTTCAGAAAATACTGTCCAAAAGCTTTTGATATCTTTTGGTACAGCTGAACTCTTAAGATGCAGCTTGGTATTCACATCCATTCAGCTAAGCTGAGGTGGTGAATAGCGCATGCTTACCTTTTTGTACAGAAATTGGGAGGAGGGGATAAAAAAAAGCGTTTGCTGTATTTTGATCTTGAGGGATGAAGGAAAACAAGCATGCCAGCCAACAGATAAAAGTTTTGATTAATGAACTATATTTCCATTTTAAAAACAGCTCTGCTGTATGTGAAATTTAAAAAATAAAACACTTATTTAATATTTAAAATAGTTCTTTTAGGAAGATGTTTATAATTTACTAATGCTATTTTTTTTAGCATTTCATTAGGAACACACATTTTAAAACAGATTATGACATCTACATTTTGGATCTTGTCAAATATCTGAAAGGATAGGTATTGTGAGAGAATTAACTTTCCAAGGGAGAAAACCCCATACTTTCTGTTCTGGAATGTGAAGAGTGTGACTGACTTCATGTGTGACTTGAGAACCTCCTTTTCGTTTGGTAGTATCAATTTGGTAACAATTTAGGATCATGCTTCCAAACACTATAAAAATTCAGATAGTAAAGCATTTCATTTTAGTTTGATCATTTTAAAGAAGTATTGCTAGATGTGAGAGAAGTCATTTTGTTATCCAAATATTATGCCTGTGCTATCCCTTTAAATTTGTTTTGAGACTTTATGATGTTTCAAAAACAAAGGATGGAAGGCCTCTAAAATCATCTTAAATTTCAAATAGTCTTTTAACTTGATACCTAACAATAGGATAACTATTTTTGCATGTGTGTAAAGTGCTATTCTTTACTATTTCCTAAAATGTAATTATATATATTTTTCAATTTAATTAGTGCCCAAATAAAGGAAAAGTAGATTTTTTTTATTGTTCAAAATAAATGCTTGTTTTAAATAGAAAAAACATTCATCAAATTGGATATCTAAAGGAAATTTTCATTGTTCATAGACCTGTGATATAGTATGCATATACTGTAAAACGTACAGCAGTACTAAATTTATAACTTAGGCTCAGAATTTTTTAGAAAAAATGTTTACTAGTAGGCCTTTGTTTCATTGTTGCTTTACGTAAAACCAGTGACCCAGATTTTTGTTTTTTGTTTGCTTCTCCTGATTCAGTTTCTCATAGCTGTGTTAAACCAGTATTAAATTTATCAAATACCATGCAAGTTTATTACAAATAGTTTATACCAGTATTATAGATTATATACAGTTTATATATACACAGATTATAACAACGACTAGTAGAAAATCAGGACAGATTATCTGTATTGTGTAGGGAATTTAGATAAGCTAAAACTTTGGCTCTACTCATTCTACTTGAGTCTTGGGACAGACTAGAGTCAAATTGCCTGAGGCCCACATACACAAAAAAACCTCCTAGACCTAATAAATGAATTCAGCAATATTGCAGTATACAAGATCAATAAACAAAAGTCAGTTGTCTTTCTGTATACTAATAATTACATTTATATTAGCACCAAAAAGAATGGAATTCTTAGGAATAAATTTAACAAAAGAAATTTAAGATTTATACACTGAAAACTGTAAAACATCATTGGGAAGAATTACAGACAGCCTAAAGAAATGAAAAGGAATCCCATGTTCATGGATTAAAAAGCTTAATATTCTTAAAATGATTATACTCCTTGAATTGACCTACAAAATCAGTGCAATCCTATCAAAATCCTGGCTGCCTTTTTTTCAGAAATTGACAGGCAGATCCATTTGCAAGGAAGCCAGAATAGCCAAGGTGATCTTGAAGAAAAATGAAGTTGGAGGATTCATACTTCCTGATTTCAGAACTTATTACAAAGAAACAATAACCAAGATAGTGTGGTGCTGTCATAGAGATAAACATATAGATCAATGGAATAGAATTGAGAGTCCAGAAATAAATCCTTACGTTTATGATCAACTGGTTTTCTGTGGGATCCTGAGACAAAGTTTCTTCAACAAATGGTGCCAGGACAAATTGATATCCACAAGCAAAAGAATGAAGCTGGGCTCCTACCTCACACCATATAACTCAAAGTGGATGAAAGACCTAAACATCAGAACTAGAACTATAAAACTCACAGAAGAAAACAGGAGTAAATCTTTGTGATCTTGGATTAGGCAGTGGTTTCTTAGATATGACACCAAAAGCACAGCAACAAAAGAAAAAATAAATTGGACTTGATCAAAAATTATAATTTTTGTGATTCAAAAAACAACATAAAATGAGAAGACAACCCACAGAATGGGAGAAAATATTGAAAATTATATATCTGAAAAGGGACTTGTATCCAGAATATATAAAGAATTTTTAAAGCTCAATAATAAAAAGGCAACCCAATTTGAAAGTGGGCAAAGAATTTGAATATTTCTCCAAAGAAGATATACAAATGGTCAATAAGCACATGAAAAGATGCTTAACATTATTAGTTATTAGGGAAATGCGAATCAAAACTGCAATGAGGTGCCACTTCACACTCACTAGGGTGGCTAAGATAAAAGGTAACAAGTGTTGGTGAGAATGTGGAGAAATTGGAACCCTCATGTATTGCTGATAGTAGTAGAAAATGGTGCAGTGACTTTGGAAAACAGTTCGACAGTTCCTCAAGATGTTAAATATAGAGTTTATGGTCCAGTCGTTGCATGCACTTATAAGAACATACCTAGGAAAAATGAAAACATTTGTCCACACAAAAATTTATACATGAATGTTCATAGTAGCATTATTAATAATAGTCGAAAACTGGAAGCAATCCAAATGTTCATCAACTCATGAATGGATAAGGAAAATGTATCTGTGAAATGGAATATTATTCAGGCATAAAAAAGAATGAAATACCAATACATCGTACAACATGGGTGAACCTTGAAAACATGCTAAGTGAAGAAGCCAGACTCAAAAGGCCACATAGTGTATGAGGGCTTCCATTTATATGAAATGTTCAGAATAGGTAAATCCAATAAAACAGAAAGTAGATTAGTGGTTGCTAATAGCTGGGGGATGTATACTTTTGGGGTGATAAAATTTTTCTGTAATTAGCTGTGATAATTGCGAAACCTTGTGACTATACTAACAACCCTGAATTGTACACTTTAGAAGGGCGAGTTTTATGATACATGAATTATATCTCATTAAAGGCCTCATTTAAAAAAAGGGCATATTCTTTCCAAGCTTCCTTTATTTACCTTGGTCTAGGGTTTAATTAGATGACCTATTGTCTTCCTGATGTTTTGGGCTCTTGAAAGCTAACTGTCTTTCTTGGTTAATAGCAGCCCAACAGAGGAGGCATTTTATTTCTGATTGTCGTAATCTCTCAAGTTTTTCCTTCTTGAAGTATGAAGCAGTTATTTGAGGGGACAAATCCAGTGTCATGAAAGGTACTTATAAAATGTATAGTCAATGTATAGAATTGATAGCTATAAAAAAATTCTGAGGCCTGCCAAAAAAAAAAAAAGATTGCTTGAGACATCTTGACTTAGAGTATTAAATGCCTCTTAATGAGTTGTACAAAAATTGTTTTCTACTGTACTTTTTAGAAGTGATTTGGAGTTGGCAACACTTCTAGCCATGGTTTGCTTGTTCTTAAGGAATTTGAATATTACGTATTCATTTCACAGCATTTATTTGTAGACTTTAGAAACTGGCCAGGGCATTTTAGATCACTGAGTTTTGCTTATAAAATCAAATATGGTAGTAACTGCTAAAATGTCTTTGTTCAGTCATTCAAAGGATCATCAATTGGCTTTCAGAGTGTACAGGATATCAGATAATCTTTAAGTAGTCTAGCTTACTAAATATATATATACACTCTCAAGTTGACTCTTAACCCCAAGCATATCCCCCCCTTTTTTAATGTGAAATGTTTAAGGTTTGAAGAAGGAGACATCTCTTTAATTATTAAAAATTTAGAGTGATGATCATTTTTATTATTTCTTGGCTTATATATATGGAAGCAACACTGTTTGAGATAAGGATGTCTGGAAGAGACTGAAGATGAGGTCTGCGTCTCCTGAAAAAGAACCCTGGCCTTTACAACAGCTGCAATTATATTAATCAGACTTCAGTGTCCAAAAGGACTCTGGTCAGAAGCATCCTAAGGGAGCTGGAGAACCTGTCTGTCCTTGGCCCACACTTAGGAGAAATATCAGGGACAGGCGTGAGTATAATACACTCATGTTGAGTTTAGTTGCCAAGAAGCAGAAGCAGGCAAGACAGCTAGTATACCTGGATCTCATCAGATGTAGTAATTGGAATGATCTGAAACGGATGGATTGTGCATAAGACACTTCTTCCAGGGGCAGGCTTGCAGTGTGAGGAGGGGGTTTCGTTAGTAGCCATGACCAAAGGTATCTATTCTGGTCAAAAGGGGCTGTGTATCATTAGGGGAGTCCAAATATGTGGGGTAGAGGTTATGCCTTCAGTTTAGGAGAGCTGTCAGTGTATTCTAGGGAACTCTGCCCTATCGTAGGGTAGACTGGGAACTCGGGAAGTTTAAAGGGGAGAAGAAATTTCCGTCTCTGCCTGATTCCTTCCACTTATCATCCTCCTCTGGAATCAGTGAGTCCTATGAAATACCTGATCCATCCCATGTTGATCATTTTGGGAGCAGTAGTAAACACAGTAACCCATTCGTCAGTATTCAGTTTAATATTTCCAGACATTGGCCTGTTGCTGACTATATGAAGATGAAAAATAATTCGGGGATTCTATTCTGAAGTAATTTCTAATGTCACGTAGAACATTAACTGTGCTTGGAGGATACTGCATTTATTGCATGAGCATGTCAGAATGCTAAAACTAGTTTCTAGGAAGGCACTTGAGAAAGAAGGTAGATTGGAAATCAACATTAAGATCTTTCCATACTTCAGTAGCTCTTTGAGAATTAATAAGACATGTAAACCTCATTTCCTTTACCAAAATGCACACTTTGTAATATATAAGCACAGTAACTTTTCCTTAAAATATATATGACTATTCCCAATATCCTGCCTTTAATGCACTTAACTTTTTATTAATGAGAAAAAGTAGAAGAGAAACTAGTCATTCCTAGGAGATCTCAGAGAATTATAAAAATCCTCAATACAATGCTGTGTCTTTGATCATTAAAGATAGGGCTTCTTCAATGATCTTATTTAGGACTTGTCTTATGTGGGACTTGCCTATAAGGTACTAAAGAGACATTAGGAGCTATTCAGGATTTCTGGCATTCAAAGTGGTATAGGTTGTCATGTAGCTAAGCTATTAATTTGAAAGCATTAATCGGAAGGATTTCCTTTTCTGCTTTTATGGAACTGTTGAATATTTATGGCCTAAATAAAATCTGAATAATGACAGGTTTTTATAGGGGCTATATTGATTATATGTGCCTTGTTTTGTTTTTGTTCCATGTTTTTTTAAAAAGAAACTATAGTGACACTGAAACCGAAGGAGAAATTTTTAATTCCTTAGTGCAATATTTTGGTGATAATTTGGGGCGAAAAGTTAAAGCTATGCCATTAGTTGAAGAAACTACTTTACTTGAAGATTCATCTGTGTCTTTGCCTGTGGTAGTAATAGGTAAGTTATTCCATTTTATCTCTTAAAATTACAGTTATGATCCTTACTACTTTTATAAATGTACAGTTACATAGCACAAGTTCTTAGGATTGTATTGAAGAGTATTCCCAGGTTATTTGATACGTTAAAATAACCAATAACCAAATCTTTGGAGAGTAATTGGTTTATCTGATATTAGATTCTATGTTAGAATGCAACATCTTTTCATTGAAGGACTAATATTACTCCATTATTTTAAAATATTGTCTATCAGTTTGGTTCATTATATGACAGTGTCATGGTAAAGATGATAAACAATATTATTAGAGCCCTGTACAGAGCATTCTGTGTACATTATTGGATTATGCGTTACAACCCCTACAGCCCTCTGATGTTAGGGGTAGATACAGACAGGAAACTCAGAAGTTGAGTAACTTGTGCAAGTTAGTAACCAGTGCTTAGTTAGTAATGAACATTATAGTACTCTGCAGTAATGTTTATAATTACCTGAATCATAATATTACTATTATATATCCTTTGTACCACCTCAACTGATAGGCATATAAGATATTAAAAATTAAGCTATAAATAAAACCTAATTACTTCAGAATTTTAAAAGTTTTTATGATTTAGTTTTATTGCATGTATTTAATTACCTGTCATGTATATCTTCCATCTAATATTCAAATTCATGAAGTTAAACAAGTACTATAATATGAAGCCAAGCTGAAGGAAAGAATTATGAGACATAACATACCCTGATGGCATACAACTTCCTTAGTTTCTTTGATAGCCTGTTTCAACCTTAATGGGAATGAGAGAAAAGTCCTGTCCCCTAACTGATTTATGGGGAATGCAGTAAAGGAAGGAAGGAAGGAAAGGAGGAAAGCAAGACAGTTCTATACTAGATTGCCCTCTAGAGGAGATGACAGGTTTTGCAGTTCTCATCCAGGATATCTTGGGGACCATACCTTGTGTTCCACCTTCCTACTTGTGTCCAGCCTGATTTTCCATCCTGGATGTCTTGGAATGAGTAAATGCTTATTCTAGCTGGCCTATGGGAGGGTCAGAAGACGAAAAACTGCCTTCATCTCTGCCTGCCCACTGCACTCACTTCGAAACAGTCTGTTCCTATTTTGCCCCAGCTAGCCAGTGAGTAGCTTCACCTAATGTGTGTAGAGCCATGACTGCTGGCAGTAGCACCACCAGTCTAAGCATAAAGAGCTGATTTCCTTAATATATGTATTGGTTTTCTGTTACTGTCATAACAGATTTCCACAAACCTAGTGGCTTTAAACAGCATACATTTATTATCTCACTGTCCTGTAGGTTAGAAGTTCAACAGTTGTCTAACTGGGCTAAAATTAAGGTATCAGCAGGCTTCATTCCTTTCTGGAGGCTCTAGGGCCTAATGTTTCCTTGCCTTTTCCAATTTCGAGAGACTCCTCACATTCCTTGGCTCCTGGGCCCCTTCTTCAAAGCCAGCAATGTTGCTTTGCTCTTGACCTCCTTTCGTAGTCACGTTCTCCCTCACCCCGGCTGGGAAAGGTTCTCTAGTTTTAAGGACTTGTGTGATTAGATTGGGCCCACCTGGATAATCCAGGGTACTCTCCCGACTCAAGGCCCTTAATTTAATCAAATCTAAAAAGTCCTTTTGCTATGTAAGGTAACACTCTCAGGTTCTTGGGGTTAGGATGGGTGCCTAACCAGGGGTTTGGAATAAGGGAGCATTCTGGGTATGTATTTCTCTCTGAACTGCCTGTTGCTTTGCCTGTTGTCTGTTGAATGTTGTTTCTTTTTGATTCAAGGAACTTGGCTCTTTGCCTCAGATCTTAACTCCCACTACTTTTCATTTATTTAATATTTATTTTAATTAATAGACTTTATTTTTAGAGCTGTTCAGGTCTACAGGAAAGTTGAGCAGAAAGTACAGAGAGTTCTCATATACTTCCTTTCCTCCCCCACCCCCAAGTTTCCCCTATTATTAACATCTTGCATCAGTGTGGTACATTTGTTATAATTGATGAACTACTGTGTATACATTATTAACTAAAATCTGTAGTTTTGTTGTACAGTTCAATGGGTTTTGCTGAATGTATACTGTCTTGTATCCACTATTACAGTATCACACAGAATAGTTTCACGGCCCTAAACATGTCTTGTGCTCCACCTATTCATCCTTTCTGTCAGCCCCTGAGCCCTGGCAACCACTGATCTTTTACTGTCTCTAGTTTTGCGTTTTCCAGAATGTCATATACATGGAATCATATAGTATGTAGCCTTTTCAGACTGGCTTCTTTCACTTAGCAATATGCGTTTAAGATTCCTCTCTGCTTTTCATGGCTTGATAGCTCATTTCTTTTTATCACTGAATACTGTTCCATTGTATGGATGCTTCAGTTTGTTTATCTGTTCACTTAATGAAGGACATCTTGGTTGCTTCCAATTTTTGATGATTATGAGTAAAGCTATACACATGCATGTGCAGGTTGTTGCATGGCCGTTAAGTTTTCAACTAATTTGAGTAACTACCTAGGAGTGTGATTGCTAGATTATATGGTAAGACTGTTGAGCTTTTTAAGAAACTGTCAAGTAGTCCTCCAAAGTGGCTATATTATTTTGCATTCCCAGCAGCTATGAATTAGGGCACCAGTTGCTTCACGTCCTTGTCAGCATTTGATATTGTCTGTGTTTTGGATTTTAGCCATTCTGATAGGTGTGTAGTGGTATCTCATTGTTTTAATTTGGAAGTCTGTAAGGATATGAGGTTTTTATATGCTTATTTGCCATTTGTGTATCTTTGAGGTGTCTGTTCAGATCTTTTGCGTACTTTTTAATTGAGTGGGTTGTTTGTTTTCTTATGGTTAGTTGAGATTTAAGAGTTCTTTGTAAATGTTAGAAACAAATATTCTATCAAATACATGTTTTGCAAATATTTTCTCCCAGTCTGTGACTTGTCTTTTCATTCTCTTAACAGTGTCTTTTGCAGAGCAGAAATTTTAAATTTTAATGAAGTCCTGCTTATCAGTTTTTTCTTTCATGGATCCTGCTTTTAGTGTTATATCTAAAAACTCATTACCAAACCCTAGGTCACCTAGATTTTCTCCTATGTTATCTTCTAGAAGTTTTATAATTTTGTGTTTTATATTTAGGTCTATGATCTGTTTCAAGTTAATTTTTGTAGGAGATATAAGGTTAGTATCTAGATTCATATTTTTGCATGTTGTTCCAGTATCATTTGTTGAAAAGACTGTCCTTTCTCCATCGGCTTGCCTGTGCTCCTTTGTCACAAGTAAGTTGACTGTGTTTGTGAGGCTCTATCTCTGGGCTCTCTATTCTGTTCCATCGGTTTGCCTCTTACTCTTCCATCATTTCCACACTGTCTTGTTGGTTGTAGTTTTATAGTAAGACTTAAAGTTGGATGGTGCCAGTCCTGACTTTGTTTTTCAGTATTGTATTGGCTATTCTGAGTCTTTTCGTCTTTCCATTTAAACTTTAGAATCAGTTTGCCAAATATCCACAAAGTAACTTGCTGGGATTTTTATTTGGGTTGCACTGAATCTATAGATCAAGGTGGGAAGAACTGACATCTTAACAATATTGAGTCTTCCTATCCATGAACATGGAATATCTTTCCATCTATTTAGATATTCTTTGGTTTCTTTCATCAGAGTTTTATAGTTTTCCTCATATAGATCTTATATGTATTTTTTTTTTATACCCAAACATTTCTTTTTTGTGCAAATATAAGTGGTGCAAAAATTGTATAATTTCAAATTCCACTTGTTCATTGCTGGTATATAGGAAAGCAGTTGACTTTTGTATATTAACCTTGTATCCTGTAACCTTGCTCTAATTGCTTGTTAGTTCCAGGAGTTTTTTGGTCAGTTTTTTGAGATTTTCTACATAGATAACCATGGCATTTATGAACAAAGACAGTTTTATTTTTTACTTCCCAATCTGTATACCTTTTATTTCCTTTTCTTGTCTTATTTCATTAGCTAGGTCTTCCATCATGGTGTGTGTTGAGTAGGAGTGGTGAGAAGAGACATCCTTGTCATGATCTTAGTGGGAAAAGCACCTAGTTTCTCACCATTAAGTATGATGTTAGCTGTAAGTTTTTTGTAGATGCTCTTTATCAAGTTGAGGAAGTTCCCCTCTATTTGTAGTTTGCTGAGAGTTTTTATCATGAATAGCTGTTAGATTTTGTCAGATGCATTTTCTGTCTGTTAATACTGTCATATAATTTTTCTTCTTAGTTTTGTCTCTTTCTTTTTGCTTCAAGGAAATTAGCTCTTTGCCTCAGATCTTAACTCCCACTATTTGTCATTCGTTTTTAATTTTATAAAGTCAAATGGTTTATTTTTCTTTTTGTCTTCTGAGTTTTGTGTCATGATTGAAGGCTTCCCACTCCAGCATTATGAATAGAAATATTATCCACTTTTCTAATAGTCTTATGATTTTACTTTTTCGTATTTACATCTTTGAGCTTATTTTATTTGGGGCAAAATATTAGGCAAGGAACAGGATTTTTTCCTGATGGCTAGCAGTTGTCCTAGTTGACTTAAATTTTTGATAGATGGAGATAATAGAGAAGTGGCAACCCAGACTAAAGGAACTACAGAAATGGAAGTAGTTAGGGTTCAGCAAAAAATCCAGTTTGTTTTTAGTTTAAAGCATATAAAGATATAGGAAGGCAGTGTTAGGAGATGGGACTGGAAACATGGTTGAGACCAGAAGATGGAGAACAGTGGGTAGTCAGAAACAAGCAATGAAGGCCTTTAGACTAGAGGGGAGAACATGATGAGGACCATGTGTTACCAGAACTCATCTGAATGTGAAATGACTTTGGAGTAGGTGAATATTGAGGAGAAACAGGAGGAGACTTTTGTCTTCTGAGTGAGAGTATAGGAGTGAGAATAGCAAAGACAACAGTATGGATATATGTTTACAAAATAGGTAACTAGAACCTGATTAATTTAGAATTTTGCTAGTACCATACTTTGAGAAGGAATGAGGTTTAAAAAGGATAGGGCACCTAAGTGAAGGAACTCATGAATTTGCTTTTGAACACATTGTGATTAAGTTATTAGTGGGTCAGTCAGGTGGAGTGAAGAAGTAGCATATGGAAATGTGGGATCTATTTTTGGGGAAGAGGTCAGCCTAGAAATCTAATTTTGGGAGTCAGTAGCATAGAGAGTTGAAGCTTTAAGTAGATGAGACTCCCAAAAGAAAACAGGAGAGAAGAAGAAAGTCGGAATCTTGTGAATATTTGTTTTTAAGAGTTTAGAGAAGGAAGAATTGGTGAGGGAGAAAGCCAAGGAACAAGAGTATTAAGATGCATGATGCACCCCTCCACTTTTTTTTTTTTTTAATAGGAAATGGACCTTCAGGAATCTGCCTTTCTTATATGTTATCAGGCTACAGACCATATTTATCATCAGAAGCAATACATCCAAATACAATCTTACATAGTAAATTAGAAGAAGCAAGACATCTTTCCATTGTTGATCAGGTATTATTTCTTACATGTCAATCTTTTTGCGTTCTTTTTATAGTCAAGGTTGGTTTTCTGCTTGTAGTAGCATTGTTTCTTAGTTGAAAATCCTTTCTCCTATATAACACTTTCTATCGTTGTAATTTTAAATTTGTAAATATGTTCTTCTGAGCCACTTCTGTTTATTTTCCTGAATTCATTAGAGCAGAATTCCCTAAATTATTTCCTAATGGAATTTTAATAGGTGCCCTATGCTCAAATAAGTTTGGGAAGTGCTGCTTTTTATTGTTGGAGTGTCACGTAGAAATATTAAGGTATATTAGCATACTAAAGGCATCTTTAAGTTTGGCATTAAAAGGATCTGATTAGCTTTGTTAAAACCCAGTCTTTCCTCATTTTTATTTGACCAAAGAATCTATTAAGATCTCAAGGAACATAAGTGCTCTAAAGTACGCTATCTGAGAAATGCTGGATTAGAGTAATGGCCTTCACTATTATTATGATAGCTGTGTTTGTTTGTAATAAACCCTGCCTTTTTTCTTTCTTTTTTAAAAAATTCATTCAGGACTTAGAATACTTGTCTGAGGGCCTGGAGGGCCGATCATCCAATCCAGTTGCAGTACTTTTTGACACACTTCTTCATCCAGATGCTGACTTTGGGTATGATTATCCATCCGTTTTGCGTTGGAAATTAGAACAACATCATTATATCCCTCACTTAGTCCTTGGTAAAGGTCCACCTGGTGGAGCTTGGCATGTGAGTATATTTTTCTTAGCATTTTAGTGTGTATGTTATATGTCATCTTGATAACATCATTTTGACTCTTAAACCTTATAATGTTATATATGATGTTTACCACATTTTTATCAGAGAATTTTAATGCTGTTCAATTAAATATGGGTTAATTACTTATAGAAGTTAAGCCAGATTTGATTACTGATAGTCTTAGGATAAGCATGTCTCTATACTATTTTATAAGAATTATATACAAAATATTTCATGAATGTTTTGCATAGTAAAAAATTTAAAATTTGCTTACTCGTTTTAGAGTTTACAAAATCTTACACAGTATTTCATACCAATATCCATTATTTCCCTGCATTTTCAAGATCTTAAATGAAAAATATATTGTAAATGGAAGAAGTTGTATTAGTCTGCCTGGGCTGCTATCACAAGATACTGTGGACTGAGTGGCTTAAAGAGCTGATATTTATTTCTCACAGTTTGGAGGCTGGAAAGTCTTAAGATCAAGGTGCCAGCCTATTCCGTTCATGGTTAGGCCTCTTTTCCTGGTTCCATGGTTAGGGCTTCTTTTGCAGAAGGCTGCTTTCTTGCTGTGTCCTCACATGGTGGAGGGAGTACTATTTCTCTCTTCCTCCTCTGTAAAGGCACTAATCCTGTCATGAGGGCACCACCCTCATGACCTCATCTAGCCCTAATTACCTCTCAAAGGCCCCATTTCCGAATACCATTGGGGGTTGAGGCTTCAGCACATGGAGTTTTGGGGGTGACAGTTCAGTTCATAGCACAGGTTAAGCCAGAGAACTGATAACATAAGATTCAGTGCATTTCATTAGGGAGCAGTAACTAATAATTATTCTTCACTCTCTGTCCTTAGCAGTTAGTACTGTATGTAGTGTGTGCTCATTTGTTGTACAAATAAATATTAAATAATTTTTGCTATATTTATGAAATAGACTTCATGGGAATTTTAACATTAAATATCCAATCTTTAGTACAAACTTCACTTGGACATTCCTATATTAGTGCCATGTTATATGTCCATAAGTTGTTTACATTTAATTTTTCAAGTGACTGTTTCAGGGTATTTGGGGACTTCCTAGATAAAATATATCACTGACTCTTTTTAATCTTAATTCTCTGTATGGTAATAGGTAGCAGCTACCAAATTATCTGTGCCTTTAACTTAAGTGTTTATATTTGCTCTGTTAATGAGTAGAAATGAGTAGCATTCTTATTAAAACTGTATTTCTTGAAAAAGCCATAATGCATTTTTAGACTGTGTTCTCTAAATTCCTGAGGTTTTATTGTACTTATATTTTTCTCCTTAGAAAAATTTGCAGGCAGTAATTGATTTCTGTGTTACTTCATTTCTTCTACATATATATATAGGGAAGTTCAAGTATGGATAAGCCTTGATTACTAAAAACACAGTTGAATCAGTGTTAAAGCTGAAATATACCTAAAACTTGCTGAATTTTTTTTCATGCATCACATGTCTACTAGTGTAGGGATATAAATGGTATTTGAGCTGTGATCCAGTTGTCAAGCATCACTTCTATGAAGGTTCCTGACTTTCCCAGGCATAATTATTTGTTCCCACGTCTGCATTCTATACTTGATTCTTAATCCTACAGTGCTTGACTGTAGAACTATTAATTTGTTTAGACAGCCATCTCCCCTGTGGTACTTGAGATACATTTTAGTTAACCTTGGTTATTACTTGAGATGTAGGCCCCCCAAGTCATTTTCCTCTCATATTCGTCTCTATATGGTTCTCTGCTTCTCTTGTGACCCAATTTCTGACCACTCACCACACTTCCAAACTTTCTAACTATGCCCCTTGAACTCCATTTAGTAATAAATAAGCTTTCCTGCACTCTTAATCATTTCAATTATGTGCTGCTTCTACTTCTTTCCTTGAAAGCTTGCTCTTTCCTGAAGATACCACTCTCGCTGCAGCTCTCTGAAGTGGAGTCTGTTCATTCTCCCATAGCCCCAAGTCCTGTCAGGTTGGCTAGTGAGGTTGGTGCTGTCTTTATTCCCTATTGCTCTTGTGTAGAAGACCCTGTTCCTTTGAACAGGTCATGTCATTTTCCAGCTTCTCAACCATTCCAGAATGTCCCCATCAATGACTGAATCTGTGGCACCTAACTCATGGTCTTCCATCATATCCCAAGTTTTATTATCAGTTTGAATAACTTTACCTTTACATACATGACCCAGAACCAACACCATAACCTCTTAGTCTCTTCATTCTCAGTGATCTCTTCCATTCCTCATTTGGTACTAACTCCAGTGCCTACGCTGTAGCTCTTATCTTTCATAACTACTCAACATGTAAACATCTAAATTCTCAAATATCTTACTTTATGATCACAACTTTCTGTTCTTCCAGCTGCATCACCCACTTACTCACACTGTACCTAATCTTCAAACACAGAGAATGTTCCAGGCCCCGATCTTAACCTCCTTACCTGTCCAGCTTAGGTTCTGTAGTCCACTGACTTAATCATTCTCCTGATTCCCTTGATCCATTGTCCTTCTATCACATGCGCTTGGCAAAAAAAGCAATTCATATAACTGTGCACTTCATCTTTTCCTATACTTGAGCTGTTAAAACATTACCAGAAAAAAAAATCATAACAACTGTAAAAAGTATTCTCCAACTGCAGCTGGGTCCTGAACACTACACTTAGTAATCCTTTACTATTCTCTTAAGTTGTTCTGAAACCTCTATCCCTTTTTGTCACCTTCCTGCTTAGAAATACTCTTGATTCTTACAACACAGAGAAAATGGAATCTGTCAGGATTGAACTTCTATAATTTCACACTAAAGCCTACAAACTTATCTGCATTCATGCTAATTCTTTGTTCCTTATCCCGTTATAATGAAAGAGATATCAATTTTATCTAAAGGTAACCTTCCAGCTATATCAAGTTAGAGGAACAAATCAATACTTTCACTTTTTAAATGAAAGGAAAAAAGTTAATTAATTTCCAACATTTTAGATGTCTTTCCATTTTAATATTATTAACACATTTTTAAAAAATGGGCAGCAAAACAGCTTTCCCTGCCCTCCATCAGTTATAATTCTGAAGTCTAAGCTGGTTTGGGTACAGTAGCATCCTTTCTAAAACTAGGGAAATAAGCGGTGGTTGTCTGATGAAGAATAGTCACTGCTGAGGCTAATGCTGCCTGTAGAGAAGTGAGCCCTTCAAGCTCCCTTGTCCCACTTACTTCTGCTTTGCCCAGTACAAAGCAAGAAAAGCCCAAGGGCCAAAAGCACCTGTCTCAATGACCTCAGTGACCTCTTTCAACTAAATTATGGAAGCTGGATAGGTAAGGATGTTAAGATCGGGGCCTGGAACATTCTCTGTGTTTGAAGATTAGGTACAGTGTGAGTAAGTGGGTGATGCAGCTGGAAGAACAGAAAGTTGTGATCATAAAGTAAGATATTTGAGAATGTAGGTGTTTACAAGTTGAGTAGTTATGAAAGATAAGAGCTACAGCGTAGCCACTGGAGTTAGTACCAAATGAGGAATGGAAGAGATCACTGAGAATGAAGAGACTAAGAGGTTATGGTGTTGATTCTGGGTCATGTATGTAAAGGTAAAGTTATTCAAGGTGAAAGCATTTGAAAGTTTATTGGAATAACTTTCAGAGGTAATTTACACAACCATTTAGGACTTCTTTGAGCTTTCCTTATGAAGACTCTTATAGCAAATGAGATAGGTTTGGCTAAGAAGAAAAAATCCATGTTACTGCTTAAGTGTGTTGTTTGATTGTACATTTTTTATTCAAATAGAATATGGAAGGCTCCATGTTGACAATCAGCTTTGGAAATTGGATGGAGCTACCTGGACTTAAATTTAAAGATTGGGTGTCTAGCAAACGAAGGTAAAGATTTAACTATTAAAATTCTTTGTTGTAAAATAGGAAAGAATCTATTGGCAAATTTCAAAGTATTTGTGATCCTTGTCTTAGACGAATAATGTAAATGTACGTGTATTTCAAATAAAACCTCTTTGCAGCAGTGATTAGGAGCTAGTTTCCGTTTAGAGATGTTATAAAACTAAGCACACAGAGTTAAGGCATTGTCTACAGATTGGGTTCCTTTGACTTCTCTGTTCATCATGGATTTATCCCACACTCCTGTTAAACCACTCTGTGTTTAGCTACCTTCTCATCCACCCACATATCCTTTCCACACTCATCTTATTTTGGTTAGTGGATATATAACTTCATGTATGCATACCTCATATATACATACTTCAAGTGTTTGACTTTCAGAGTAGAAGAGTGTATATGATTAGTAATTTAGAATGATGGGGGGGCCGGCCTGGTGGTGTAGCAGTTGAGTTTGCATGCTCTGCTTTGGTGGCCTGGGGTTTGCAGGTTTGGATCCGGGGCGCGGACTGATGCACTGCTTGTCCAGCTATGCTATGGCAGCAACCCATATAAAGTAGGGGAAGATGGGCACGGATGTTAACTCAGGGCTAATCTTCCACACACACACACAAATTTAGAATGATGGAATAAACTAGAGTCTGTGTGATTGGCTCCTTGGGTATGAAGGTAAATATTTGATAAAAAATATGAAAGTAGAAGTAACTGAAAAGAAATCTCAACTTGGAAGAATACAAGTTTATTTTGGGAGAAAGAACCCAAAATTTAAAAAGAGAAATAGCAAAAGCCCCATTATTTTCAAGGGTAGTAAATATTAAATTAGATAGAAATTACTAATACAGAGAACCTACTCCAATTTGACTGCTCACAGAAACAATAAAGCAGAAGTTACTTAACCTGTGTTAGAACAGGGCTGAAACATTTGAATGCTTGACTTCCTGCTAGATAATTCACAGAAATTATCCTTAATTTGAGAATATTTAAGGAGAGCAAATTGAGAGCAGTGTGGATAATTGAGATTAAACCTTTCATGTATTCCTTTTGGGTTTTTTAAAAAGGAATTGTATATGGGTTTGAAATGTAAAGTTGCAAAATCAGGCAAGTTGTACAAGTTCTTGATTCTTATAAGCAAGCAAGTGAAACTGCTCAGCATTCTTCCCTTTGTGATGTGGGTAAAAAAGGGATTATATGATTTACTTACCGAAAGTGTTCATCCTTCTAAGTTGGGCATATTGTCTATTGAAGTTATATATGAAAATGAATCTTGTGATAAATATTAGCTGTAGTTCCTGCCTTTGCATAGTGTTAAGAGAAGACCCTTAGATCTCTAGAGATTGGCGGGGTTTGAATCCTGACTATATAACTTCTAATGTTGTGAAAAGTTAGTCAAATAAATTATTGCTGTCAATTTTCTAGTTTGTAAAATGGAGATAATAATAGCAGTAACTACTACATAGGGTTTTTATAAAAATTGAGTTAATACATTCTAAATCTTAATTACTATAATCATTAAACTTTAAGAAGAAAAATTTTTATGAACTTCTAATTACAAGTTATAATGAATTATGTGGAATGGTTTAGTATGTTTTTACTATTATTTATCTATTCGGGTCACAGTTTTTAGGGATACTAATAGCCATTGCTTTAAAGTTGAAGCAGAAAATGAAAGATATATATACTAATGCACTTTTTTCATAAAGAGCAGATTATATTTATAGATCTCTTTATGAGGAGGAAAACAGAAATAAATGTCATATCTTACTTAGATGTAAGATGATTTTGTTCAGAAGACTGAATTATTTTTGGTCATTACGAAAACAGAAAGCAACTTACTAAAAATCGTGTCAAGATGGTATATATTGTCTTTAAGAAGTATATGTATTAGACTTGCAATATCTCAGCAATTCTAGTATAAATAATTCAGTCTAGTTGTATGTAGACTGTGTCGTATAGTTACAGACTGAATTATTTAGATTACAATTGTGAGATAGACTATAAAGTAGTGTAATTTTCAGATATCCACATTTTAATTCCTTCATTTACTTAATAAGTATACTGATAAAGGCAGCTAATCTGAACAGATGCTATGCCAAGGCACTGCGGAAACAAAGATGCATTAAATACAGTCTGTACTTTCATGGGACTTCTTCTATTGATAAAACTAATTTATTAACATTTTTTTTTGAGGAAGATTGTATGAGCTAACATCTGTTGCCAATCTTCCTATTTTTTTTCTCCCCAAAGCCCCAGTACATAGTTCTGTATCCTAATTGTAGGTCCTTCTAGTTCTTTGATGTGGGATGCCACCTCAGCATGGCTTGATGAGTGGTGAGTAGGTCCGCACCCAGGATCTGAACCTGTGAACCCCAGGCTGCCAAAGCCAAGTGCATGAACTTAACCACTGCACCACCGAGCTGGCCTCACCATTAACATTTTTAAAAAGAAAAAGAAAAGCTTTCTTTCTTTGTAAAGTATTAGGATAATTTCTAGGTTAGACAGTCCAGAGAAGTTAAAAAGATACAATAGTTTACTGGATGGAGAAGTAATAATCGTGGAGACTAAGAGTACTATCCTGATAAGATATTTTTCCTTTTCCTTTTTTAGAAACCTAAAAGGGGATCGAGTTATGCCAGAGGAAATAGCTCGCTACTATAAACATTATGTAAAAGTCATGGGTCTTCAGAAGAATTTCAGAGAGAATACTTACATTACCTCTGTATCAAGACTCTACAGAGATCAAGATGATAATGATGGTCAAGACAGGAATATTTCAACACAGCATTTACAGATAGACAAGTCAAAATTTATCAAGAGAAACTGGGAAATCAGGGGTTATCAGCGAACAGCAGATGGTTCTCATGTTCCCTTCTGTCTCTTTGCTGAGAATGTAGCTCTGGCAACTGGAACACTGGATTCTCCTGCCCATCTGGAGATTGAAGGGGAAGATTTTCCTTTTGTGTTTCATTCAATGCCTGAATTTGGAGCTGTTATAAACAAAGGAAAATTGCGTGGCAAAGTGGATCCAGTGTTAATTGTAGGTTCTGGGCTTACTGCAGCTGATGCAGTACTGTGTGCTTACAACAATAACATCCCCGTGATTCATGTATTTCGCAGACGAGTAACTGATCCAAGCTTGATTTTCAAACAGCTTCCCAAAAAGCTTTATCCAGAATACCATAAAGTATATCATATGATGTGTACTCAGTTACATTCTGTAGACTCAAATCTTTTATCTGATTATACCAGTTTTCCTGAGCACCATGTGCTTTCCTTTAAGTCGGACATGAAATGTATTCTTCAAAGCGTCTCTGGATTGAAGAAAATATTTAAGCTTTCTGCAGCAGTAGTACTGATAGGTTCTCATCCCAATCTGTCTTTTCTGAAGGAGCAAGGGTGTTACCTTGGTCATAACTCAAGCCAGCCAATCACATGTAAGGGTAATCCTGTGGAAATAGATGCATATACCTATGAGTGTGTTAAAGAAGCCAACCTTTTTGCATTGGGTCCTTTGGTCGGAGATAATTTTGTTCGATTTTTAAAGGGAGGGGCATTGGGTGTTACACGCTGTTTAGCTACAAGACAGAAGAAAAAGCATTTATTTGTTGAAAGAGGAGGAGATGGGATAGCTTAAAGCAAGTTTACAAGTAATTTATATGGACAGTTTACCGTTAAAGATTTTTAATAGTGGTTTTGCAGTGTACTGGCTCAAATTTTCTGGATTTGAATTAACTGGAGGACAGCCTCAAGCTATAGTAACTATTTCTTAAAGTTACAAGAATTTGGTGTCCTGATAGATATTATAATGTATCAAAAGTGTCGCTGTCAGATAAATAGAAACACTGCCAATTTAGTATACTTTAAGCTTTCACTTAACTGAAACATTCTTTTCTTTCAGGACTTATTTTTTGTGATCATTTTTGGTTCCGTTTGATTCTAAAATAGTACAGCCTTGAATCTGTAAAATCACAGTCATTAGGCCAGAAATTGTCCTCAGTGTATGTTGCATCACTTTGCTCCTCAGGGTGGTGCAGAGACCAGCTGCAGCTTCATCTGTAGCCTGTTAGAACGTAGACTCAGGCCCACGACAGGCTGACTGAATCAGAAACCGCATCTTAATGAGATTCTCAACATGTAGGCTCACTAAAGTTTGAGACCCACTGGTCTAAAAGACAATGGGATGTAAGGTTGTGTATGCTGGGGGTGGGGTGGGGATAGGAGGCATTTACAACTCAGGTTTTATTTATTTTGAAATTACCAATTATATAAATCTAATTTATTACCAAATATGGTCTTTTAAAAAACTATTTTTATTGAAACCTTGAGAGGTACTTCATATTTTTAGCTTCTAATAATTTAAACAGTCCAATAATATTGGCATACACTTTAGACATCCAGGAACCTGCCAAGATAGTTTTTTGAAGATTTATTGTCTAAACTAGCATAACAGTCTAATTTGCAGTTCAGTAGATTGTGAAAGGAACTACTTATCCCTGTGTGACCATGGAGTTCATTTCTGTCACTGAAACTAAGATATTTGGGCATAGGTACTTCTAATATTGTAATACTATTTGGGTGTTGTTAGAACTGTTAAAGGTTAAATTTGAAAATAAAGTTAAAACCTGCCTTTTCCATTCCCAAGATGAGTTCTTTGCAATTTATTCATTGGAGATGACATAGCAGCTCATCCTATGGTTATTTATTGAATTATATGCTCTATCTTACTTTATCTTTGTGTGCCTAATGTCTGTATTTTTACACAAATCCTCAGAATTTTTAGTTTAAGACAAAAAAGTCTTCTGAAGTTCTCCGTGGCAAATTGAATTTCTTAGTCTTTTTTTTGATAAAATTTACTTCATCTGGAATGTCTATTCCATTTTTTCTTAGTATTAAAAAAAGGACTAAAATGTCAGTATTTTTCTGTCTTATTGTGACATTATGTCCCTACAGGATCATAATTCACCTTAAAACTGTTAGGAATATATACTTCCTTCTACAACTAGCTGTTTCAGATGAATTGATGAATTCTTTTACTCTTGATAACTGACATGTCTGATTAAGTTTGATTTTAGAAATGTAATCCAGTTTTAGTTTATTTTAATGGTAACCTTTTTTCAAAGTAATTTCAACCTGCTGAAGTGGTATAACATCCTCTGACTGCACTTGATTGAGCACTCTCTTGCTTGCTGGTTGTTTTGAGCTGTGAGTGAGTTGGACTGGATGTTTTTCTTAATGTCATTTCTAAATCGAAAATGAGATTGTTATAAAGATGCTTTCTAGGGAAGGACAAAAACTGTTGACATCCCCTTGTATCTCAAAAGTTTGCTCTTACCCAACCGATAGTATTTTTGTGATGAGAGTCTTCACCAAAAAAAAAAAGACTTCAGGGAAAATGAAGCTTCAGTAGGGCCCTAAATAAACCTGGTGGATAATTTTATCTTTAGTAACCTCCCATTTCTCAATTCTCCCTCAAACCTAGCTGTCCTGTGTTGCATGTAACATTAAAGCCTTTTCTCTGATGTACTAGACTCTTGTACTCTTAAGGTGATCAATTTCTGTCCCATAATTCCAAATCTTTATTTTCAGTATCAAGAAGCTATTTAGGGAGAGTGGGGGTGAAAGCACTAAATAGTTGACTAGTTAGTCATACCATGATGTGGGCATCGCTTCTTCCTCCCTCAAAAGTCTAGCCCTTGAAAGAATGTTTAAAATGCAGAATATCTCTGGGGTTTTAAAAATAACACAATAAAAATAAGATTTAGTCACAGCTCTCAGTGCTTTGGGTAGCCTGAGTATGTGAACTTGGTTCAACTTTACTTTTTTGAAAATCTTAAGAGGTTTTATTGTATATGTTTTGTGGAATCAAATTTTAGTTAACAGATGAAAAAAAACACTGAAAGGTATTTTAAAATAGTATGTTGTCAATGGGAAGTGGTGACAAATTCTAAATAAATCCTGCTATTAAAGGAAAGCAAGTTCTGTCAAGTCCCAGCCTCAAGAACACAGGCACCCAGAATCAAACAAAATTAGACTGAATTTAAATGTCATTTAAAAATCTGACTTGGTTACAGGGCTGCTTATTGCATAAAGCCATTTTGATTAGACCATACAGTCTTTTGAACTACATTGTATACATTCCTTGTGCGAGGAAAGGGGCTAGGGTCCCTAAGTCTAACCTGAGAAGAGTATGTGGAGTAAGGCTTAAACAGATATTCTACTGACTTGACTGTCCCCCCAACCTCACCCAGGCGATTAAAGAAAAATGGTGTGTTTGGGGAAGGAGCAGGGCAAAAAAGTAACTGACAAACCATAAAAAAATCTAAAAAAACCTTCGAATTTAAAATTAAAAGGACAGCTTCCTAGTTTCAATCTGATGGAGTAATGGGAATTGGACTTACCCTTCACTGTAATCAACTATTAACCCCAAAAAACAAAGCAATGTTTCACACAATGGACAGCAGCCCAGGACTGATTTTTTAAGAGAAGAAACATGAGAGGTGAGCTCTATAATCATCCTACTTTCTGCTGAGGGCACTTTCCAAGTTAACACTGAAAGTGGAGTGTCTCTGGGTGGAAGATAACATCACAGTTCAGGGTTTCAGCTGGGATTTGATGAACAGGGTACCAGAGAGGAGGGAGCTGCATACAGAAGCAGATCCAGAAATTTGCATTATGATTCTCTTAAATCTGCCTCAGTAATAAACTGAGAACAGGGTGACAAACCAAAAGGCCTGGCAGAGATAGTAACTAAGCTGAGACTGAACGGAGGTTCTGGAGGTACACAGTTCTATAAGTGGAGTTCTGTCCAGCCAGTGTAGCAAGACCTTGCTGAACACCCATTCAGCTGAGACTCCAAAAAGGCCGGGTGTTTGGAATATGCTTATGCTAAATCCACGTTAGCCTAAAACTAAACCTCAACAAGAGCAAATTGATTTGCCAGTAAATTAACTGCCTGCCAGCACAAAACTTGACACTCTTTAAAGGAAGACAACAAAATCCAGACTCTCAGCAACATGACAGCATCCAAATATCCAACATGCAATAAAAAATTAGGTGTTAAGATAAACAAAATGTGACAACCAGGAGAAAAAACAAGTAATCAAAACAGATCCAGAGTTGACACACGTCAGAAATAGCAGACAGGCACTTTAAAAGTTACTATATAAATATGTTCAAAAGTATTAAAGGAAAAGGTTAGCAACGAGTGAACTGGTGAATTCACTCTGAATCTCAGAAGAAAAATGAACATTCTACAGCTGAAAAATACATTCTGAAATGAAAAATTCACTAGATGAACATAAAAACATAAGGCACCAAAGGAGAAAAGATCAATGAACTTGAGGACAGGTTAACAGAAACTATCCAAACAAGCACAGAGAGGTAAAAGGATTAAAGAAAAAAACAGACAATGACATATGGGATAAATAACAAGTGGTCTAATGTACAGCTGGAATCCAGAAGGGGAGGAAGAGAGACAATGGCAGAAAAACAGAGAAGTAAAAGTTGAAAAATTTCTAAATTTGATTTAAAAAATAAGCAACCCATAGATCCAAGAAACTCAAACTGCAAACAGGATAAATACAAAGGAAACCACACCTGTGCACATCACAATCAAGCTGCTGAAAAATAATGAGAAATTTTAAAAGTAGAGGAAAAAAGACTAATAACAGGAAACAATGATAAGAATGAACAACTGACCAGAAAAAAATGTAATCAAGAAGACGGTGGAACAATGTCTTTAAAGTGTTGAAGCAAAAAAACCTAAAATTCCACATCCAGTGAAAATATCCTTTAAATTTAATGAAAGCTGTGAAAATTTGATAGCAGGAGACCTGCACTACAAGAAATGGTAACAGAAGTTCTTCATGTTGAAGGTACCTGATTCCTGATGAAACATCAACATGAAGGAAGAAAAGAGTTCCAGAAATGGTAAATAAAAATTATTTTTCTAATTACTTAAATTATTTAAAATCTATTGACTGTTGAAAATAATAGTGTTTAACGAGAAACAATTTAAAGCAGAAATTTTAGAACTAAGATTTAGGACATGTAGAAGTAACAGGTATGATAATTATAGCATAAATCATGAGATAAGTGGAAGTATACATTATACAGGAAGTGGTATGTCATTTAAAGTAGACTGTAATAAGTAAAGAATGTATATCCTTGTAACTACTACTAAAAAAATGTAAAAGGTGTAGCTATAAAGCTAATAGAGGCAATAAAATGGAATACTAAAAAATATTTGATCAATCCAAAGGAAGGCAGAAAAGGAGGAAAAAAACAAAGAACAGATGAGACAAAGAGAAAAGCATGACAGACTTCAACCCAACCACATCAATAATTATATAACATGTAAGTGGATTAAGGGCCACCAATTTAAATGCAAATATACTAGATAAAAAATGAGCTTTAGCAATATGATGTTTATGAGAGACTCATGAAAATATAAAGCTACTGATAGGTATAAGTAAAAGTATAGAAAAAGACATAGCATGCAAACACTAAAGAGAAAGAAGACTTCAAGACAAGAAGTATTACTAGAGACAGAGGTATTTCATAACAAAAGAGTAAATCCAGAAGACATACCAATCTTAAATGAATATGCACCTAGTTACTGAGTTTCAAGATAAAGGAAGCAAAGTTCTGATCCAAGATGGTGACATAGGAGGCTGCTGAATTCACCTCCTCCAATGGACACACTGAATCTACAACTACATATGGAACAGTTCCCTCTGAAAGAAATCCAGAAACTAGCTGAGCAACTCCTACATGTTGGGTAAACGAGAAAAAACCCACATCGAAATGGGTAGGAGAGGCTGAGACACACTCTTGCCATAAACCCCATGTCTAGCACAGTGACCAATAATCAGGAGTAGTAATACCTTGAGGAGTAAAGGGTTTGGACCCAACATCTAGTGCCCCAACTTTTAAGACTTCTAACCAAGGGATGGGCCCCTAAAAAGGCCAAGGCCTGCAAGCCAATGGGGCTTGTGTCCACAGACCCATGAGACTATAGCAAAGAAACAGTCTTAACTGGCTTGGACTTGTGTGGCTATCCCACCCGGGCTCAGCAAAGAGGCAGCAAAACAAAAACTGGCATCTCCCAGTCTTCCCCTAAAAGAGGCTTATTTGCATATCTTACAGGCTATACCTGAGGGTCAGGTTCCTAATTAAGCACGCATCTAGGAACAGATTGCTATCATCTTCAGACCAGCAGGTGTCACCTTTGCATTCTCCCTCTGCCTTGCTTTAGCTCACTGGTGTCTCCCCAAAAGGAGCTAGTGCACATGTTTGGCACCCTAACTTTTGTGGATGCCATGCAGAGGACACATTCCATGTGGCCAGCAGGGCTTGTGTTCACAGGTTCAACAAGACTGTAGCAAACAAAGAAACAGTTCTTAACCAGCTGTAACTCCAGGGCTCAATGCAGAGGCAGCAGACAGAAATGCCCTTCTAATCTTTCTCTAAAAGAGGCCTAATTGCATATCTTAAAAGCTGCAGTCTGAGAGTCAGGCTTCTAATTTAGCTCACACCTAGAGAGAGACTGCCATCCTCCCCAGAGACCAAGGAAGCCAGCAGACACCATCTCTGCATTCTCCCAGTCCAATCCAGTATCTCACTGCGGCCCAATCCAAATCCCCAGTATCTCACTGGAAGGAGCTTGTGTTAATGAGATACAGAACTACAGCAAAAAAAGAAACAGTTCTTAAGTGGCTATTCCCTGAGAGCTCAGTGCAGAGAAAGGAGACAGAAACACCTAGCTCACAGTTCCACAAAAAGGATCTACTTGAATACTTTAAAAGCTGTTACCTGAGGATCCAGCTTTCAATCAGCCTCCATCTAGGGGCTCAGTGAGAACCTTCCCTTTTGGACACTTACAGAACTTAGCACACCCTCGACTACTGGGAGCCACTAAGAACAAGTATGGTGACTTGGAAAATAACCAAGAGCTAGGGCCTGGCTGAATGATAAGTTTCATCTCCTACTTGAGACCACTGGGAGAGGTAGCTATGTTATCTAATACAGGAAACCAACACAGAGAGTCAAGGAAAACAAAGAAGCATAGAAATATGTTCCAAACAGAACAAGATAAAAACCCAGAAGCAGACTTGGATGAAATCAAGATAGGGGCCGGCCCAGTGGCATAGCAGTTAAGTTTGTGCGTTCCACTTTGGTGGCCCCGGGATTTGCAGGTTCGGATCCTGGGTGCGGACCAACGCACTGCTTGTCAAGCCATGCTGTGGCAGCGTCCCATATATAAAGTAGACGAAGATGGGCATGGATGTTAGCCCAGAGCCAATTTTCCTCAGCAAAAAGAGGATTGGCAACGGATGTTAGCTCAGGACTAATCTTCCTCACCAAAAAAAGAAAAAAAGAAAAAATAAATTGAGATAAGTGGCTGACCTGATAGAGTTCAGAATACTGCTCATAAAGATGCTCACCAACGTCAAAACCATGCATGAACAAAGTGAATACTTCAACAAAGAGAGAGAAAATATAAGAAAGTACCAAATAGATATCACAGAGCTGAAGCATACAACAGTGAACTGAAAAATTCAATAGAGGGGTTTAACAACAGACTAGATGAAGTGGAAGAAAGGATCAGCAAACTCAAAGACAGGGCAGCAGAATGCTAATAATCAGAGAAGTAAAAAGAAAAAAAATGAAAAACAGTGAAGACAGCTTAAGGCACGTATGGGACATCATCAGGTGGACCAATAATTTGCATTTTAAGGGTCTCAGTAGGAGGAGAGAAAAACGGGCAGAAAGCTCATTCAAAGAAAAGGCTGAAAACATCCCTTAACCTGGGGAAAGAAACCGATATTCAGATCCGGGAAGACCCAAGAGTTCCAAACAAGAATCCAAAAACATGCACACCAATACATTAAAATTAAATTGTCAAAAGTTAAAGACAAAGAGAGAATCTTAAAAGCAGAATGAGAAAAACAACTTTTTATTTACAAGGGAATCCACATAGAATTATCAGATTATTCAGCAGAAACATAGCTGGCCAGAAGGGAGTGGAATGATTTATTCAAAATTGCTGGGGGAAAAAAATCCAAACTGCCAACCAAGAATACTCTAACTAGCAAGGCTGTCCTTTAGAATCAAAGGACAGATAGAGTTTTCCAGAAAGCAAAAGCTGAAGGAGTTCATCACCACTCAACTGGCCTTATAAGAAATGGTAAAGAGACTTCTTCAAGCTGAAAAGAAAGGATGCTAATTAGTAACAGGAAAACATATGAAAATGTAAATCTCACTGGTAAAGATAAATACATAGTTAAATTGAGAATACTCTAATGTTGTAATGGTAATGGGTAAATCACTGATAAATCTAATATGAAGGTAAAAAAACAAAAGAAAAAATAACTATAACTACCATAATTTGTTAATCATTACACAAGATAAAAAGATGTAAACTGACATCAGAAATATAAAACATGGAGTGAAGAGTAAAATGTAGAGCTTTAGTATGTGTTAGAAGGTAAGTTGTTATCAGTTTAAAATAGACTGTTATAACTATGAGAGATTTTATGTAAGCTTCATGGTAACCACAAAGCAAAAACCTACAGTAGATATACAAAAGATAGAGAGAAAGGGATCTAAATATATCACTACAGAAAATCATCAAATCATAAAGGAAGAGAGCACGAAAAGAAGGAAAAAAGAATTACAAAACAATTTACAGAAATAAATTAGCCAGAAAACAATTAGCAAAAGGGCAAGGGTAAATTCACACATATCAATAATTACTTTAAATGTAAATGGACTAAATTCTCTAATCAAAAGACATAGAGTGACTGAATGGATGAAAAAAACCCCACAAGAACCAACTATATGCTGCCTACAAAAGACTCACTTCAGCTTTAAGGACACACACAGACTGAAAGTGAAGGGATGGAAAAAGATATTTCATGCAAATGGAAACAAAAAGAAAGCAGGAGTAGCCATACTTATATCAGACAAAATAGACTTCTATCCAAAGAGTATAATAAGAGACAAAGAAGATTACTATATAATATTAAGGGTCAACTCAACAAGAGGATATAATGATTGTAAATATTTATGCACTCAACAAAGGAGCACCTAAATATATAAAGCAAATATTAACAGACTTGAAGGAAGGAAGAGACAGCAATACAACAATAGTAGAGAATTTCAATACCCCACTTTCAGCAATGGATAGATCATCCAAAAAGAAAATCAATAAGGAAACATGGGGCTTAAATGACACATTAGACCAGATGGACTTAATGGACATTTACAGAACATTCCATCCATTAGCAGCAGAATACACATTCTTTGCAAGGACACATGAACATTCTCTATGATAAATAGTATGTTAGGCCACAAAACAAGTCTTAATAAATTTAAGGAGATTGAAATCATATCAAGCATCTTTTACAACCACAATGATATGAAACTAGAAATCAAATACGAGAAGAAAATTGGAAAATTCATAAATATGTGGAGATTAAATAACATGCTACTGAACAATCAATAGGTCAAAGAAGAAATCAAAAGAGAAATAAAAAAATACCTTGAGACAAATAAAAATGGAAACACAACATACCAAAACTTATGGGCAGCAAAAGCAGTTCTAAGAGGGAAGTTCATAGTGATACAAGCCTACCTGAACAAAACAAGAAAAATCTCAAATGAACAATCTAACTTTACTCCTTAAGAAACCAGAAAAAGAACAAAGTAAGCCCAAAGTCAGTAGAAGGAAGGAAACAAAGATCAGAACAGAAATAAATGAAATAGAGCCTAAAAACACAACAAAAAAGATCAATGAAACTAACAGCAGGTTTTCTGAAAAGATTAACAAAACAGACAAACATTTAGCTGGACATAACCAGAAAAGAGAGAGGACTCAAGAAAAATAATAATAGAAACAAAAGAGGAAACAATACAACTGATACCACATAGACATAAAGGATCATAACAGACTACAATAAACAATTAAACACCAAAACATTGGATAAATTTCTAGGAAAATACTATCTACCAAGGTGGACTCATGAAGAAATAGAAAATCTGAACAGATTACTACTAAGGAGATTGAATCAGTAATCAAAAACCTCCCAACAAAGAAAATCCCAGGACTAGATGGCCTCACTGGTGAATTCTACAAAACATTTAAAGAATGAATATATCTCTCAAAGTCTTCCAAAAAATAGAAGAGGAGGGAATACTTCCAACCTCATTTTACGAGCACAGCATTCTCCTGATTCCAAAACCAGAAAACGACACTAAAAGAAAATAAAATTACATGGGCCAGCCCCCGTGGCCTAGTGGTTAAGTTTGGCGGGCTCTGCTTCAGTGGCCCAGGTTCGGTTCCTGGGCTCAGACCTACACCACTGGTCTGTCAGTGGCCATGCTGTGGCAGTGGCTCACATACAAAAACAGGAAGATTGGCAGTGGATGTTAGCTCAGGGTGAATCTTCCTTAGCAAAAAAAAAAGAATTAAAAAAAAGAAAAGAAAATTAGGCCAATATCCCTGTAGATGCAAAAATCCTCAACAAAATATTAGCAAACCGAATTCAACAATACATTAAAAAGATCATACACCATCATCAAGTGGGATTTATTTCAAGGATGCAAGGATGGTTCAACATCTGCAAATCAATCACTATGGTACACTACTTTAAGAAAATGAAGGATAAAAATCATATGGTCATCTCAATAGATTCAGAGAAGTCATTTGACAAAGTTCAACATCCATCATGATAAAAACTCTCAACAAAGTGGGTGTAGAGGAAATGTACCTCAACATAATAAAGATCATATGACAAGCCCAGAGCTAACATCATCCTCAACGGTGAAAAGCCGAAAGCTTTTCCTCTAAGATGAGAAACAAGACAACAAAGACCACTCTCATCACATTTATTCAACATAGTACTGAAAGCCTAGCTAGAACAATTAGGCAAGAAAAAGAAATAAAAGTCTTCAAATCAGAAAGGAAGAAATAAAACTGCTTCTATTTGCAGATGACAAGATGTTATAAATAGAAAACCCCAAAGCCTCCAGCAAAAACCTGTTAGAAATAAAAAATGAATTCAGTAAAGTTGCAGGATACAATATCAATATACAAAAATCAGTTGCATTTCTATACATTAACAATGAACTAGCAGAAAGAGAAATTAAGAAAATAATCACATTTACAATAGCATCAAAATACTAAAATATGTAGGAATAAATTTAACCAAGAAGGTGAAAGATCTATATACTGAAAACTAGAAGACATTGATGAAAGAAACTGAAGACACAAACAAATGAGAAGATAATCCATACTCACAGATTGGAAGAATTAATATTGTTAAAATGTCCATACTACCCAAAGCAATGTAGAAATTTAAGGCAATCCTTATCAAAATTCCAATGGCATTTTCCACAAAAATAGAACAATCCTAAAATTTGTATGGAACCACAAAAAACTCCAAATAGCCAAAGCAGTCTTGAGAAAGAAAAACAAAGCTGGAAGCATCACACTTCCTGATTTCAAACTATATTAAAGATTTATTAATAAAAACAGTATGGTACTGGCATAAAAAGACACATAGATCAATTGAACATAATAGAGAGCCCAGAAATAAAGCCATGCATTAATGGTCAATTAATTTTTGACAAAGGGTCTGTGATTATACAATGGAGAAAGGGTAGTCTCTTCAATAAATGGTGCTGGGAAAACTGGACAGCCACATGCAAAAGAAAGAAACTGGACCACTATCTTACACCATATACAAAAATCAACTCAAAATGGATTAAAGACTTGAACGTTAAGACCTGAAACCATAAAACTGTAAGAAATCATAGGAGGTAATAAGCTCCTTGACACTGGTCTTGGCAATGATTTTCTGGATTTGACAACAAAGGCAAAGGCAATAAAAGATGAACAAGTGGGAATACATTGAGCTAAAAAGCTTCTGCACAGCAAAGGAAACCATCAACAAAACAAAAAGGCAACCTATGGAATGGGAGAAAATATTTGCAAATTATACATCTGATAAGGGGTTAATATCCAAAACATATAAAGAACTCATACAACTCAATAGCAAAAACCAAACAATCTGATTAAAAAATGAGCAGAGGAACTGAAAAGACTTTTTTCCAAAGACATACAAATGGCCAACAAGTACATGAAAAGGTGATCAACATCATTCATCATCAGGGAAATGTCAATCAAAACCACAATGAGATATCACCTCACACCTGTTAGAATGGCCATCATCAAAAAGACAATAGATAACAAGTGTTGGCGAGGATGTGGAGAAAACAGAACCCTTGTGTGCTGTTGGTGGCAATGTAAATTGGTGCAGCTACTATGGAAAACAGTATGGCGATTCCTCAAAAAATTAAAAATAGAACTATTATATGATCCATCAATTCCACTTCTGGCTACATATCTGAAGGAAACAAAATCACTATCTTGAAGAGATATATGCACCCCATGTTCACTGCAGCATTATTTACAATAGCCAAGACAGAGAAACAACCTAGGTGTCTACTGAGAAATGAATAAAGAAAATGTGGTATATATACACAATGGAATATTACCCAGCCATAAAAATGAAGGAAATCCTGCTATTTGCAACAACATGGATGGACCTTGAGGGCATTATGCTAAGTGAAATAAGTCAGAGAAAGACAAATACTGTATGACCTCACTTATATGTGGAATCTGAAAAAACCAAACTTACAGAAAGAGAGAACAGATGGGCGGTTGTCTGAGGCAGGGGGTGGAAGAAATGGGTCAAGGTGGTCAAAAGGTACAAACTTCCAGTTATAAGATAAATAAGTTCTGGGGATGTAATGTACAGCATGGTGACTATTGTTAACAATACTGTATGGTATATTTAAAAGCTGGTAATAGAGACCTTAAAAGTTCTCATCACAAGAGAAAAAAAATTTGTAACTATGTGTGGTGATCGATGTTAACTAAACCTATTGAGATAATCATTTTGCAAAATGTACGTATATCAAATCATTATGTTGTATACCTTTATATCTCAGTAACACTGGAAAAAAAGATATATGAAACAAAAATTGATAGAACTAAGGAGAAATAGACAAATCCACAATTATAGTTGGAGATCTTAATATTCCTTTTTGAGTAACTGGTAGACAAAAAAATAGAAAGGCTACAAAAGATTTCAATAGCATTATTAACCACCGACCTACCTAACATTTATAGAACACCTAAACCCACAAACTGCAGAATATACTTTCTTTTTAAGTGCATGCAGAATGTTCACCAAAACAGACCAACCATATGCTTGCCCATAAAACAAATCTCAAAAAATTTTAGAAGACTGAAAATCTTACTAAATATCATCTCTCACCACAGTGGAATTAATTTAGAAAGCAGTAACAAAGAAATAAATAGCAACTAACTATTATATCTTTTGATAGATGGAAAAATGTTATTTGGAAATTAGATACCTAATCCACATATCAATGAAGAAAGCACAGGGAGATTAAAATATAGTTTGAACTGAATGGTAACACAAATATCCAACGTTGTCACATGCAGTTAATGCAGTGCATAGAGGGAAATTTATAGTTTTAAATACTGATATTAGGAAAGAAAACAGGTTTAAAATCAATGATCTAAATCCTCCAGGGCTAGAAAAATAGGAACAAATTAAACACAAAGTAAGTAGAAGGAAGGAAATAAAGATGAGTGAAAATCAATGAAATAGAAAAAGAACAAACAGAGAAAATCAATGAAACCAATTATTCTTTAAAAATTTTTAAATAGAATTGATAAACGTCTGACAGCCTGATCAAGATAAAAAGAGAACAAATCTGAAAACAAGAATAAAAAAGGGACATTATATTACACAGACATTAAAAGTTTCTTATAGGAATATTACGAAGAACTTTACACCAATAAACTTCACAACTTAGAAGAATGGACAAAGTCCTTGAAAGACATAAACTACCAAAACTGCCACAAGAAATAGAAAATCTGAATAGCTCCCTAAGATCAGAAATGAGGCATTCAACATTGTATTGACAGTCCTAACCAATGTAATATGGTTAAGAAAAAGGCAAAACAATTGGAAGGCAAGAAGCAAAACTGCTTTTATTCCCAGACAACATGATCATGTATACAGTCATCCGTCACTTAACCAAGAGGATACGTTCTGAGAAATGGGTTGTCCGGTGATTTTGTTGTCACGTGAACATCATAGAGTGTACTGAAGGGGATCAAAATTTGCCACCCCAAAATGTGTCTAATATGAGGATTATTTTAGGCTATTTTTAAGAAACAAAAGACTCAAAGTTTTTCTTACCTCCCCCTTAACTGCCTAAAAGAATTCAGATATAAAACCTGTCTCAGAAGTGAGCTATCACCTTAGCATCACATGAATTAGGTGGTAGACAGGGAGGAACCTAGCAAAGCCTGTTTGTTGGGCTCCCTTCTGTATTTTTCTGTCTCTGTGTGGCCAAACACTCATTTTCCAACATTTGCACGTTTTCACCTACTTGTGAATTGCCTTCCTTCCCATTGAAGTCCCTGACTCTCCCTACCCCCATCTTCTTTTGTCTTTAGCTGAGGATGGTATTTAATGTGAAGGCTTCAGCCATTTTGGTGAGTTACTCAGTTTTCCTGGGTTTCTTCCATGTATACATGTTATTAAACTTTTGTTTTTCTCCTGTTAATCTGTCTCATGTCAACTTAATTCTTAGACCAACCAAAAGAACCTAGAAGGGCAGAGGAAAATTTCTTCCTCCCTTACAGTACATACACAAACCTAGGTGGTACAGCCTATTACACACCTAGGCCGTGTGGTACTAATCTTACGGCTTATGTGGTTGTATATGTGGTCCACTGTTGACTGAAACGTCATTACGTGGCACATGACTATAAGAATCCTAAGAAATCTATAAAAAAATATTACTAGACTATGTGAGTTTAGCATGTTCTTAAGCCTCTAAATTCAATATTCAAAAAGTAATTTTATTTCCATACAAAACAATAAATCACTGAAAGATGAAGTTTTTAAAAGTACCATTTACAATAGTATCAAAAATATTAAATATTTAGTGATCAATTTAAAATAGACGTGCAAGCCTCTACACTGAAACTACAAAACAATGCTGAAAGAAATTAAAGATTCTAAGGAAATGAATAGATACATTATGCTCATGGATTAGAAGATTAATATTTTTAAGATGTCAATTCTTCTCAAATCAAGTTTTAGATTCAGTATAATCCCAATTAAAATCTTAGATTTTTTTTTGATAGAAATTGACATACTTTGAGGACTTACAGGACCTGATTTCAAGACTGACTAAACAGCTTCAGTAATTCAAGATAGTGTGGTGTGAGTGTAAGGATGGACAAACAGATTAATGTAACAGGGCAGAGTGTAGAAACAGACTCACCTCTATGTGTTTAATTCATTTTTTACAAAATTGTCAAGGTAATTTAATGAGGAAATGATAGTTTTTTCAACAAATGGTACTAAATTACATACTCATATGCAAATAAAATGGTGACCCATACTTCACACCATACTCAAAAATTAGATCAGATGTAAATATAAAAATATATAAAGTTTATAGGAGAAAACAGAGTATTTTTGAAATCTTGATATTGAATCAAATATTTTCGGATACTAAAACACCAAGAATAAAAGAAAAAATTGATAAATTTGACTTTACCAAAATTTAAAGCATCTGTTCATCAAAAGACATCACTATGAAAAACAGTGAAATATGAAAATAAAATACAGGCTAGGAGAAATATTCTCAATACATATATCTCATAAAAAGACTTGCATCTATAACATATAAAGAACTTATATAACTCAATTATAGTTAGGGTAGTAATGTAAATTAAAACCAAAATGAGACATCATCAAACACCCATTATAATGGTTAAAAAGGACAAATGCTGCCAATACCAATGTTTGCAGACAGGAGCTCCCAGAACTCTTGTACTGGTGTAGGTAGGAAAGTCTTCCTTAGAAGGGGACTGTGGGCATGACAGAGACCAATATTAATCTGTCCATTACACCTTCTTCACCTGAAAAATGGAGACCATATACATTCCATCAGCTTCAAGATCAAGAGATGCAAATGATTCCATTTCACCAATCAATAAGCCCTGTCAAGTCTACTTACAAGGTACCCATGTTCTCTCCAGTGTCACTGACCACTATCATAACCCCTTATACTATTTCAATAATATCAATCTTTTTAAAAATATCTCTTAATTGATCTTGATGCCTATACTAGAAACTGTAGATTGGCTCACCCCATTCCACTTCCTAGGGAGGCTGAGAATCTTAAAAAAAAAAAAACCACGATTCTCTGACTCCCTTGCAGCTAGAATCCCACCTACAATTAGGCAGAACTTGCAAGTAGCTTAATTAGGTTCTGCCAAGTAGATGCATTCTCCAGAGATTTGGAAGATGAAAGTGAGGTAGAGGCTAACTTCCTAACCCTTTTGCTGTTTCTGCTTACCAGGGAAGTCATGGAAAGATGTTTTCTCTTCAGTATTGATCCATTCATCATTCTCCAGACAACTGAGCAGCTGCAGTAATTCTTGACTTCAGCTTCCTGCTATCTCACAGGCACACAGATATATTCTTCAACCCAGAGCTTCAGTGAGGCCTGAGTTAGGAGCAACCTGAGTTAAGTCTGCTCTAAATTGTTCTAGTTTTCCTTGAAGGCCCAGATGAGAACCTGCTACTAGTCTAGCCATTTTAAGCACCTAATTCCCTGTATTAAATCCTTCCCTCCTTAAATAGAGTGGTTACTATTTACTTCAATTAGAGTTCAGTATGGAAATGTCTCTAGCTTTGATTTCTTAATATATCTTACACATAATTAACATCCTTATTTAGGAATTTCCACTCAGAAATTGTTCTCAGCTCTCCCACTGCATACTGAATAAAATCCAGACCTCTTGGCCTGACAGTTGAAGTCTTGCAATTTACTAATAAGCCCGATGCTCCATTTTAAAGAAGCCTTGTTCCCCTGGTTTGGGAGGCTCGCCTGTACAGTGACAGAGAGATCAGAGTGACATTCAATTCCATGGTTTAGAGCAGTAAAACACTGCAATAATTGTGCTCACCCCACATCATCCTCTTATAAAGGGAAGCAGAGTGATGCAATACTACCACGCTCATAAATTCAGTTGACAGCCTAACAAAAGGGCAAAAATGTTCAAAAGCAAGTTACACAGGCAGCTTTGTTAAACGTGAGGGAGGAGAAGACTTAAGTCTCTACTTGCTTCAATCTCTTAGGAAGGAATTTAGATAATGATCAGTCAAATAAGCAGATAGACTCCCACTAGTGTGACCAACCACAAAGATTCAGTTATGGAATTAGGAAGAAGTCTGGAAGGAAGATACTCCTGAGTAGAAAGAGAATTATGCTCGAAGAGAAGGGGGTAAGTAAGCCACTCCACCTCCTCCCTGCCATCAGAAAGTCAGGCTGATCCACATCTCCAACAGCCCCACGCTAGAAATGGGGGCACAGTTCCCATTCATCTGACCAGTGAAGAAAGGGAGGTGGCAGGTTATACCTCCACCTCTTTCTCCTAAAACATGTAAAGGCTTAGAAATAAGAGACCCCATCAGAGCCAGGGGAAAAGGTACACACCCTACTCAAGCAGGGAGGTTTGTGACTAAAGTTGTTCAGGGCAGAGCTCACAGCGTCATGAAAATTGTGCAGCACTGAAGGATCTATGCAAAGCAATGGGAAACATTTTCCATCTATTTAACAATACTTTCTATGCTAAATAGACTTACAGGGAATTTTAAAAACGCATACCATCAGTTCCTAGAGAGTAGAGACCATTACTCATTAATCTTTGGATTCTTTCGGTGTTGTGGAGGGCAATGTTTTGTACATAATACATACTTAATAATATTGCCTAAACAAAGAATTTCAAGGGATAATGAAACAAGGAAACAAACAAGAAAAAGCTATGACATTTACGGACTATCTCCTGAAAAGAAATATGTTCTGAGGGCTGGTCAAGGGTGCAAAGTATCTTAGCCAGATACTTAAATGTTATGATTTCCCTTGACCGAATATGGAGGAACACTAAATCTTCCATTAAGATCTAGCAATAATACAAATTAATTTACGATATAATTTTTCATGCTATGCTATCCCTAACAACCCAAAAGAAAAGGTAAGCCCATTAGGGTGGCAGAACCTATGTGAGACCAGGAATCTTTCAGTCAGTATAAAAAGCTTGTTCCACTTCCTAGAACATAATGCATCAGTCCTTAGAGTTAATAAAAAGACTTTACCATAAAATACACAGCCAAAGTTGTCTATATTACAAAATTTGAAAAAAGACATTCACTGTTTCTTACCATTTCCCTTTAAGGTAGAAAGAAGACAATCTTACCTCTTATACTTTACAGATATGAAAACTAAGACTCTAAGAAGCTCCAAACAGGTATACCCAGCTCACTTAAGACCACCAAATAGGTCTTCCCATTCTAGTGAGATCTATTTACAAGCTTGATGAAGTTTTCCATACTGGTTTCCAGTACTAGAATAACGTGGAGGTGACATCTTCACCACTGAAATCCATTTCATTTGGGTCAGAGAAAATTACAGCATAATGGAAACGAAAAAAATTATGTTCTGATATGCCTATGACCTTCCAATCTATTTAGTGAAAAAGAGCAAGGTGCAGAACACTGTACATGTTATCATTTTTGTAGGAAATTACTGAAAAATGATATGCATAGAAATTTGAATAGGCATTTGAATAGGAAAGACTCAAGAAATCAGTATCATGGATTTTCTGAGGAGGGGAACCAAATAGCTAGGAGTGGTGGAAGGGAGACTTTTTAATCTTACCCTTTGTACTTTCAGAATTTTGAAGAATGACTATATTAAGTATTCAATAAATAAAAACCACATTTAAAAATGAAAAAGAATTACCATAAGAGATGAGATGACAAAGACTGAAAACAGAACAAACAGTACTAATTGTCGCACACAAAAGAAGTGGAGTTTTGTGCATTTTATTGAACAAATTTTGTCGATAAAATATTTGTAACTTAAATCTCTTCGATACACTAAATGCATGTATTCCAGAGGAAATATGAAGTAAATGCTTGATAGGAAATGTCTTTCCATGGCTTCTTGATAAAATCCTCACTTATCTTCTCCTTTTTACATTAGGATTGTATCTGCAAAGAAACAATGAGGTTAAATGATATCTAGATAAATGATGGCATTTCTTTCACTTTTAAAGTTAAAGGGCTTTCAAAATATAGTCACACTTTGGCAAACAGAATGAGAATGCTTAGGATCAGATATTAAGCACTGATATTTTTACTGTCACTTATCCTTTTGACATTGCTTTGACGAATATTTGGTAAAAATAAAACATCACCAACAAAAAAATCCTGTAAAAGCATTAAAATAATTCATGAAAACAACAGTTTGGAAATAAACAGGGGTTTATACTTCTTCCAGTATGGTTTCAGACAGACTCCCCCCCCCCCCACCAAATTAAAGTATACCATTTGCACAAAAGAACATAATGAACCTAAAATATAATTACTTTACAAAATTTTCTCCTATAGCAATTAAACAAACGAAGCTGGGCAACCAGATAGTCTCACTTGACGATGAAAAATCAGCAGTTTGTCAACATTTTCACCAATGATTCATACCGTCAATAACGAAATTAAAGAATCAAATTGGCTGCAAAACACACTCAAATGTATAGTACTTCTTGGTTATTACATGGTTTGCTGGGCCTGCAGGAATGCTGAAAATATGTTAAATCTGAATTAAATTATAATCACCCATTATAACTCCTCTAAACCTCCCTCAAACTTCCTCTGAAACTCTAATCTAGCCTCTTGTTTTTATGCATGTGCCAACTAAAACTAAACAAATGGTCTGGTATTTTACTTGTCTTAATTCAAAATGCATTCATTCATAATTCTACTCAGAGCTGAAAATCTCACAAATTTATCAGCCAAATTCACCCCGTTCAGGAACCTTCTTTTGCCTGAATGCCCCCATACAAATTTTAAGTATCTGGTGATACAGTACAACCAAACCAACCTCAAACCTTGAAGCTATATCCAGTAAACCCAATTAAGAGGTGTTCAAGTAGTAAAAAGAAATAAATACCTTAAAAAAAAACACACATTTTTTAGGTCAAGGGACTAAGTGTATATTTCTAGGGACAGAAGAAACAAATATTTCATCTCTATGATTAGAAATCAAATTTCATATATATCCTGGAAATTCGTAAGAGAGCTGAAATTAAACTTTACCTAAAGAGATCATCAGCAAGAGACTCTTCTTTTGCATGTTGATTTTGCACCTGTCAAAATTAACATAATATCAAACATTTGCTCAGTGATGAGTATACAGTTAATGAACTGCTCTAGTGGGTGGTCACAGTCATCTTTGAGATTTCCACATGCAGGAAGTCACTAGATCTATGCGTTCTTACCTCTACAACCTCTCTCCCATTGAACAGATCCTCTCCATTTTCACTTCATGCCAAGATTATTATAAAAGTCTTCTAATTAAACAACTTTCTCCAGCCAGTCTCCTCTCGAAGGCAACCAAAACATAGACTGCTGGCTTGTTGAGTTTTTAAATATTTTTTCTAGCAGAATCCTTTTACTAAATGAAATTTCGGTGTTTTCAGGTCATATCACTGATGCAGAGGCTGAAAGGGCAATATTTACCCCACCTTCAACCAGAGCAGCCCTACAGGTAAAGCAGCTCTCCTCCCCAGCGTCCCAAATCAGGACTCAGAAGCTGCTGCTGAATTACTTCACCCACAGAGTAATTTTAAACACAAACTCACCAAACTCCTAAAGCACCTTCAACAGTTAGGCCTGGAAAAACCCTGTACTGGGTGCATTTTCCTAAAGTCCAGCTACGGTCTTATCATGTGCCATTCAAAACCCTTCAATGACTTCTCCCACCTACCAAAAAAACACAAACTCTTGAGTCTGACCCTTAAAATGGGAAAGGCTCTTAATAACCTGGTTCCGTTCTACTTTGTCAATCACCATTCACCCTCCTCTTCAGGAACCCTGCATACAGTTAAAACTAAATCACGAGAAAAGAAAAAAACAAAAACCAGAGTCACCTCCTAATAAACATCCTGTGACTCTGCTTTTGTTCATGTTTCTCCCTCTGTCCAGAAAATTACCTCTTTCTCCTCTTCCCACATCTGACCATGTTTCAAGGTGCACTCACTCAATAATCATCTAGTGTCTACTATGTGTCAAGGAACATGTTCTTCACCTCGTGAACAACGGCTTTCTGATCCTCTTCATTTAAAACAATGTCTGCTATGAAGAGCTCCCACAAAACTTCAGCCACAATTCCTAGATGTTTATCAATTTCTACCTTCTGTTATAATTATTTATATCATATCCTCACTGAAAGACCGTAAGTTCCTTGAATACAGATACTGTTTATTTTTTACTGTTAATTATTTACATTTGTGTATTTCCAGATACTATCTTAAAATTCTTTCTACAAAAATCTCATTTAATCTTCATTTAACTTCATTATTACTATTACACTATCATCCCAATTTTAACCAATAAGGGAAGAGACTAAGGTTAATTAACTTGCAGAAAATCAAAAAGCTGTCATGTGGAAGAACTGGGATTTGACCAGGTCGACCTGAATAAGAGCACCAGCTCTTAACCAGCTGTTACACTGCTTCTTAATCTTTGGAAAGGGCCAAGAAGAATGACTTCAGGGATTCAAACCTATAGATCGATTTTCTGTTCATACGGTGAGAAGTCAAAATGAAATTACATCTTATCTTTTTTTCTAATAGGTATAGCAGAACATAAATGAGAAGACACATGACTTACATAAAGCAGTTGTCAAAAAAGCTGCTGGTATCATTAACCTAATTATTCTTAAAGGCTTCCTGGCAGAGGATGCTGATTTTAAGGTTATAATAAAGAAAAATCCGTGAGGAAAAATCAGCTTTATTTTATATATCTTAGTAGAAACATTAAGTAAAATAGTATTAGGAAGTAGAAATCCTCCTATTACTGGCATTTTTCAAGGACTTGGGAGAACTACATCTCACAGTCTTTCAAAATTCAAATGAGGTTGGATACAGTTCAAAGAATTATCATGTTTAATGCACAGAATGAAAATATCCTAAATTCAAGGAAACTTCAGGAACTGACTCTGTAATTATGAAAACTTAAGACTGGTCTGCAGCAGAAGTAGAGAAGGAAGGGCTGAAAAGAAAAGGCAGGGAGTACAGAAGAAGAGCAGCTTGAGGCAAGCCTAGGGGAAATGATACGTCAAGACAGCAGCACATCTACACATAAAAGCTGGAGCCATGCAGAAGAGAGTCCACTCTATTATCTTAGTAAATTCCACCTAGCACACCTAAAACTGCTCTAGCACAAATAGACATTTGGCGAAGTAACAGGCTTTCTCTCTATTAATTCCAGTGAAATAAACAATAGACAGAAAAAAGTCAGCAGCTGCACTGTCATTCTCTCAACTCCTCCGCATCCAAGAATAAACAAAACCCAAGAGCCATAATGAATCAAGGAGAAGAGCATAATCCCATGCTAAAAAGTGTTCGTGCAAAGAACCAAAAGACTGATGCAACTGATTCTGAACACTGCCCCAATCCATTAAAAGGTGCTACGGCACTCACCAAATCTCAGAATTCTTACTAATACTCCAAATTTGGGAAAAAGCAGCCTGAGAGCAGCAAAGAGAAAACAACTGCTGGTGGACTGCTGGGAAGGGACTGATGGCATAGGGAAGTGAGTAAGAGGGACTGACATTGACCAATGGCAGAGGTTCCAGACATGCCTGACGAATTAGGTAAACAACCTAAAATAAAACAGGTTAATCTCTTCTGGGATAGAATATACTCCCTGGTACATATTTAATTCCAATCCCAGGAAAGAGCTGCACATAGCTCCAGCTGAGCCCCTCCTTTCCTTGATTCAATGTCCTTAGGCAATAGAAACTAGATGGGACATCTATGGGACTCAACATATTGTCATACTGACAGCACACAGGCACCAGGATAATTCTGTCCTTTCCGAGCAAGCAAAGCAGGGTAGGAGTAATTTCAACTACATTCTATCTTTGCCTCACAAACTGGTTTTCGAATGGAACCCCTGCATCAGATGGCACACAATGCTTCACACAGCAAAGAGAGTATCTGGACAGGGTATTTTACTTTAAACAGCTGCAAGATGAAAGAAAACAGCAAAGCTACTCCATGTACCAGAGGTGGGAAAAAAAGAGACTGGAGCAGAACATGCAAAACCACAGATGAAGAACCTAGTCTGCAAGAAATAATAACCCAAGAATAAAAAACAGATAAAATAGGAACATGAAAGCAATAAAAGAACAAAAAAGTTAGATGATAAAAAAACCACACTGAAATGAAAAGGGAATGAATGCTAAGTAAACACACTGAGAACTGTAACAACATCCTTCAGAATTAAATAAATTAGAAATAGCTAACACTGTTTCCACTATTATAGATACTATTTATAAATAGTATCTTATTTAATCCTCACAAAAAAATCTGTGAATAGAGGTACTATTACTGTTCCCATTCTGCACAGGAGGAAATGGAGGCATAAAGAAGTTAAATAATTTGCCTAAGGTCACATGGCTGGTGAGGAATAGAACAGACACAACTGAAATTAAAAATTTTTTATATTTTTTTGGTGAGGAAGATTAGCCCTGAACTAACATCCCTTGCCAATCCTCTTCCTTTTTTTTTTTTTTTTTGTGAGGAAGACCAACCCTGAGCTAACATCCGACGCCAATCTTCCTCTTTTCACCGAGGAAGACTGGCCCTGGGCTAACATCCGTGCCCATCTTCCTCTACTTTATATGGGACACCGCCACGGCGTGGCTGACGAGCAGTACATCGGCGGGCGCCCGGGATCCAAACCTGTGAACCCCGGGCTGCCAAGCGCGGACTAAACCGCTGCGCCACCGGGCGGCCCCTACCAATCCTCTTCTTTTTGCTGAGGAAGATTAGCCCTGAGCTAACATTCATGCCCATCTTCCTCTATTTTGTATATGGGACGCCGCCACAGCATGGCTTGATGACTGGTGCGTAAGTCTGTACCTGGGATTCGAACCTGTGAACTCCGGGCCGCTGAAGTGAAGTGTGCGAACTTAACCAGACACTGGGCTGGCCCCTGAAATTTAAATTTTTGACATAGTGAAAGAGTTTAAGAAAACCACAATAAATCAGAAGAAATGGATGCAGAGGGCAAAGGTGATCTAATAAAAGGATAGTTATGCTGTAGAGAACCCAGCAAATATAAAATTGTTTTTAAAAATGTAATAGAAAAGTTCCTTGAAATAAAAAGGTACTGCATCTGCAAAAAAAAAAAAGAAAAAATGCATACTGTATTCCAGGAAAAATGAATGGAGAATGATCAACACTGAGATATATTCTGATTGTTATTGACTCTCAAGCCTAAGAAGAAATAATGCAGGCATGGAAAGTCACCTAAAAAGCGGGAAAAAAAGAACTGTCAGAAGGTTGAGAGGGGAGGTAGAGGAAGTACAAATAATTTCCTCACTCTCCACAGCAGAGAGCCAACAAATAGTATCTAAAACCGAAATACGCAGTTTGAAACAAATACTGATTCTAACCTGATAGTTTTTTTCATATTTTTCCCCTTAGTCTTAGAGCGATCTCAGGAAATAAAATATTGCAAGTGGAAGAAACATTTACACAGTCAGCAATGCTTTCAGTTCTACTTCCTTCTATCAATCTTTCTTCTTCCCTTCCCACTCTGTCCCTGCTTCTCATTCCTCTTCAATAAAGAGATATTTGGAACATTGTTTGCTTAATGCTTAAATGGGTAATTTCCAGGCTTTATAATTTTAACTTATTCATTCTTTTGTGTACTACCATAATTCTTTGGCATGTATATTTATAAAATAATAAAGCCAATTATTTTTCAAAAAACAATTCTTCCATTTTTTGACATATTCTGAGTGGTCTTAAAAACTCTACTTTTTTGAGTGATCTTCCTAACAATTTTTTGATTAAAAAAACATTTTTAAAAACAAACTGCTGAAGACTACATTAAACCCACAATAAGCAAAATACAAACCCTGAGAGGTTACCAAATACCACAGCCAGCTTTTGCCCTGTCCTGTGGGTATCTGCAAACCATAAAAACCCAGGCTCTGCTTTGATCTCTGTATCGGGGATGAGTGATATGAAAGAAAACCCAAAATGGGGCATCTAATAAAAGACTCCAGCACTAAAGGGTGAAAGAGGAATGAACCCTACAACACAAAAGGTGATAGCAAAGAAACCTGCCTATCTTGACCCTGACACAGGGTGAAGGAAAGAAAGAAAAAAAATCTCAAGTTTATAATGACAAGCTGGCCTTCGCTCAGGCTTCTGGTCCAAATACATATTAACTACCTGGGTGATCCAAAGAATCACAAGCAGAGATTAAAGTGGTCTCACATTGGTAGATCAAGACTGGCAGACACAAACATATCTTTTCTGGAGGAAATAAACCTGAACTTAGGACTCAAGGTAATTCCTACAGATCACGTTATAAGGAAAACGAGCAGTTCACATTCAAAAGTCACAAAATACATACTTGGAAACAAAGCACTATAAGAGAGAACTAGCAGAAACAGATCGCCAATCACTTTAGGTATTGGTATCACTAGGCAAAGAATACTAAAAGAGGAGCTTAAAAATATCAGCAAAGAACGAGAAGATTTAGAAATGAATGAAACAGACTTCTAGAAATAAAAAAAATACAACAGGTTGAATGAAAACTCAATAGATGGATGGAACACCAACCTGACAGAGCTGAAGAGAGAAGTACCAAACTGGAAGACAATCTGAAGAAATTACCAAAAAATACAATCCAGAGAAACAAAGAGATGAAATATATAGAAAAATAGATAAGATACATAGAAAAGAAAGTGAGATTTAACTTATGTCACACTGGAGTTCAAGTAAGATATTGCCCTCAGTTACCAAACAAGCCCTACTTCAAACAGCCTGCTGTGATGACCTATCTGGAGCCCACCTTTGAATTCCAGTAGCACTGGAGAATCAGGCAATACAAAGACTAAGAAGAATACTTTCTAACCTTGGAGGAGGCCCCTGATTATCTCTCAATTCAATGGTCATGTGTTTCTGAATTCTTAACTTCCATGTAGTACTTCTTCTGTAGCAAAAAGTTCCCCACTTTATTGAATTTATTAACTTCTCCAGTTAAAAAAAAAGTAAAGGGTTGAAAGAACTATGGATCAGGTGGATGGTCTTGTTAAACAATATCCACTAGGACTCAAAACACCAAGGGAGAAAGTAAAATAGGAGAAGCATATTTTTGTAATCTTTCCTATGAGTTCTCATTACAGTACTGTATATGCAGCTGATATGTGTAAATAATGAGTCCTTGGAAACCATATTCTAACACGGAGAGCTGTAAGCAGTTCATATTTTCCCAAAAGAGCAATGTTATAACTGAGGTTTGGGATCCTGACGCTTAGGCAGCATATGAGTTGTAGATATGATTAAAGAAATGCCACAAAGCAAGTATGCAAAATTATAAAACTTTAATGCAATTTCAAATGTCAAAATTATGCTGCTAGTTCTAGTGTTTACAATCTGAATTGATTACCTAAATATCCTACTATAAAAAACATAAGACATATTAGCACACGCTGACATAATATATACTTGATCAGAAATCTATGTTTACATTAAACATATAAATATGAGCAAAATGATAAAATGGTTGAGATGTGCCTTAATACTCCAGGAAGAAAAAAAGTTGGGAGAGGGAATAGATGAAGCAAGATTTGCAAAATGCTGATATTTGTTGAAGCTGTGTGCTTGGGTGTTTTACTAATTCTCTTTACTTTGTGTATGTATGTTTAAAAACTTTTCATAATAAGTTTAAGAATCTAAGCTAAATATTATAAATAATTACTACCTAATAATTAACCATTATTTAATAATTTCTCTTACCTTCTTTAAACTTAAAAAGACTCTGGGGAAAAATGAGATAGATCAATAACAATTGACCACGGGAGGAGGCATAAAGGCAAGTTTCCCACAGTAAGCAGTCGTCTATTGTATAACTGACTTTAAAGCTCTCCCCCCACCTTTGAGATGGTGCTTATGCATCATTAAACCAAAGTGTAAATGTTTAACCACAAATAATGAAGTCAGACTCTAACCTTATACCACATACAAAAATTAACTCAAAACAGATCAAAGATCTAAATGTAAGACCTAAAATTAAAAAACTCTTAGAAGAAAACATGGGGAAAAGCTTCCTGACATTATATTTGGCAATGATTTCTTGGATATGACATCAAAAGCACAGGCAACAGAAAAAAATAAATTAGACTACAGCAAAATTTAAAACTTCTGTGCATCAAAGTACACAATCAATGGAGTGAAAAGGCAACCCAGAGAATGGGAGAAAATATTTGCAAATCATGTATCTGATAAGGGGTTAATATCCAGGATATATAAAGAACTACAATTTAACAGCAACAACAAAAATAAACAATCTGACTAAGAAATGGGCAAATGACTTGAATATACAAAGAAGATATACAAATGGCCAACAAACATATGAGAAAGATGCTCAACAATATTAATCATTAGGCAAGTGCAAATCAAAACTACAGTGAGATATACTACCTCACACTCATTAGATGCCTACTATCAAAAAACAGAAAATAACCAGTGTTAGGATGTGGAGAAATTAGAACCCTCATGCACTGTTGGTGGGAATGTAAAGTGGTGCAGCTGCTGTGGAAAACAGTATGGCAGTTCTTGAAAAAATTAAACATAGAAAAAAAAAGAGAGATTAGAGAAAACAGGAAAAAATATTCAAGAAAATAATGAATGAGAAATCCTCAGAACTGTTGAAAGACAATGCCCAGATTTAGAAAGCCCAGTCCATTTACATACTATATAATTGATATATTTGTAATATCCTCCATATGACTGTATGGACATCCTTTGAATTGTTATCCTTTAGTTTTCTTTTAGATTTTTGTGGGTTAAGTCTCTTTTTTCCCCTTTACATCAGGATGTAAACTTAATTCATTTGTTTAGGTCCCATTTTCTTTTTAACTAATAAGATAAATTTAGAAGTCCCTTAAAGAAGTGTTACAGAAAGATACAAATTAATCTTAATGCCCTGTAACTCAGGAATTTTCCTGAATAAATGACCTTAACTTAAGTTTGGTTTTAAGAAGAATCTGCTCTAAAGAAACCACAAGGGACAAAAACACAAGTCAAACAAGTTACCAGGCCTCATTTCCTACTAACCTCCATTTCCTGCCTTAGCCATTCTTCTAATTCTGTATTCTTTCGAGCATCATGAGCTATTAGATCTGATCCTCCAATGATGTGTGGAAGTTTTCCCGCTCCAGGAAACGTGACCTGTTAAATAGTAAAAGTAGTACGGTTAAATGCATTAAGAAATTAAGACAATTATTTTTTTAAAAGCTTAACAAAAGCAAAGATTGTAAATCACGTATAAGTGCAAAAGACGTTTATATTCTATAAATGAAAGTGAGAGAGAGGTAACTGTGCTAGACCCATATATTTTTGCCCTATTTTGTGGCTAGTACTATACCCAGATTTAGATAATCACTGGGATTTATGTACGAAGAAGAATTTAGGATTTTTTAAATTTGGAGTTGTAATTCAAAAGTGGCCTTAGCTCATCATCTACCAATTAAAGCGACTCAAGGTGAACACACACACTATAATTTAAAATATCATATTTTGTTCTAAAGATTTCAAAGTTTAAGCCCTTTCTAGTACTCATGAAAATTTAAGTCTTCAAAACTTTCCAATTTATAGATCCCTAGCAAGAGATGTTAGAGATGGCAACAGTTTATACTTTTAATTGAAATTTTAATTGTTCACAAATAAAGGGGTGCTAAAAAAAAGAAAATATTATGTGAAAATGCATATCAATCATACTGCTAATATTGTATTTAGGGAGTAATAAATCCTTAATATCTATGGGACATACTTTTAAAATTTCTATATATGAAGTGGAAAGGGAATTTTATAGTTTTCATCATTAAGGAGTATTTTAAAAGTACAAATGGAGCCATGTCATTGATTTGGGTTATTGAAGAAAAGCTCAAGACAAATTCTTTGATTAAAGGCAATCCAGTTAAACATCTTTCCACACAAATTTTGGTTTGAATTTCTTTTATAGTCTCAAAAAAATTCCTTGGTTAAGGATGTTAATATTTTTAAGGGTTTTAAAATTTTCCAAACTACTTTCCAGAAGTTTGTACTACTTTATACCTCTTCACCATTCCTGTGCCGACAGTGACTATTATTGCTTTTTCTTTGGTAACTTCATTAATTAAAAAAATAGTATGTTTTTAAAATTTTGATTTAACAATGAGACTTTGTAACACGATACTGAACATGAAGAAACCACGCAGTGAGAATGCCTCTGTGCCATTCATGAGCCACAGCTGTGGGGTGGGAAAGAAAGAGTGGGTGCCACGTTAAGTGGGAGGTATTTCCATCTTCCACTCGAAGTAGTGGAGATTCTTCCTGTTACACAGAGTTTAGAACCCTTCAGACACTGTCATAGTAGGCAGGAAACTAATTTAACTAAAAAATGTTAATAGTAGTTCACATTTGAGAGAAAAAGTTACACCACCTCATAGTCACAGCAAGAATCATACAGATCATGTTCTAGAGGAAAGTAGTCTTCCACAGAAATTACTTTTGAAAAAAATTACTGAATTCTGATCAAATGCATAAGCAAAAGCTAGCAGTCAGTAGTAGGTATGGGGCAAGACGCAAATATCCTGGAACAGACAACAAAAGAACACAAGCTGGACCAAAAATATTCTTTTAACCACACAGATAAAGTAAATAGTCTATCAGTTCCTAACAGAGGAGGAACTCAGGTCTGATGGTAATACTCAGTGTATATATTTGTATTTTGTTTTATATATGCATGTAATAATAAATTGCCTAGCTTTCATTATTGAATGTGCTCAGCTACTTTCCACAAATCTGTTATCTTCATAAAGTCCTGAGTTAAAGAACCCCTTCAGACAGTCATAGATCAATATTAGGACTGGGAGAACCCTATCAATACAGCCCAAAGCCTACTGCTTAAGGTGGGGAGAACCAGGAAAACAGCATCCTTTAAAGAATTCAGTCTTAATGAAGTTTGTTTCATTCCAGGTGTTCCATATACTTGTTAACTGCTAGTTCACATCCTTCCTAGAGTAATTTTTTAAATTGTTTTAAGCAGAAGAAATAGCATCAGCTTTCAACATGAACTGCTTTTGTTACTATTTAGCATCAATAGTATTTCTAAAAATATTTCCAACACTGCCCTCTTGTGATACTTTAAAGGTATACATACCTTTCTGAATTTCTTGAAATTCTTTAGTTGACCATAATCATTCCTTATGCTGGATACATTTCTGGAGGCAGAGTTACTGACCACCAGTGATCTAAATTCAGTCAGTAACACCTTCCTTGGAAGCATCTCACCGTCATCCTGAAGTTCGTCATTGTTCTTAAATGGGGTTAAGATGGATAGATAAGAAGAAAGAAGAAAATTACTTGTCATGTAGGGGTCTACAGAAAAAAGTTCAAATAACTTGAAAAAATCGTAAAAAAGGTTTATTTCTGGCACCTGCACCTTGTATTTGGAATCAAATCATATCTACTTCAAAACTAGAAAATTAGTTACTCAAGTACTCTATAACTTTACAAACATTTATAACGTACTTATCTATGATAGCTAAAAACCCTATGGTATTTTTAACTTAGTAGCCTATTCCAATAAATATCATCTCAATATACAATTTATCTTCCTGCATATATTTTCTTGGCAAGAAATCTCAGTATTATCTGCTTTTCATTAAAACCATACACCAAGATTATTTTACAATCCTTTCTACAAGTTCTCATCTACTATACTTAAGCTTTCTTGGATTTTCAATAATTTATATTTTTTATTATGTTTGACACCTCAAAAAAAATCAATCATTAATTCTGGACACTCTATCTCATTAACTGAAAGCCACTTTTAAATTCCAGATTAACAGCTATTAAATCAGCCTGAAGATTCCTTCCTGTTGCTGGATGAGATTCAAGTCATTTACTATTAACTAACTAGTTAGTTACATATCAACATTGTTACAGCTGCTCAAGGCTGACATTCTTAGTTTTATAAACTGCTTTACCAAATACTCGTATGGAAGTTGCTAATAGGACTAAGATGACAGTCAAGGAGAGAAGAAAAAAGGGAAAAGCCAAAAGAAAAGCTTTATCTGATAGTGACAGAATAATCAGGAACTCTAATAAAATAACAATGGCCTAATACTTGTGTAATGTGTTTTAGAGTTTATAAATATTTCACATCCATTACTCTAACTGATGTAAACAACCAGGTTGGAAAAGTATCAACCTGATTTTATAAACGAAAGACCTGAGGGTTCATAAATGTGAAAATGACTTGTTCAAGGGCACATTATCTGTGAAGCAGAGGGCAGGGAATTACACTCAGGCTTTTCTCCATACTCGTTTTGCTATATGATGGTTATAATATGTTATCTATTTCTAGAGGAGGCATAATTATGAAATAGACCAAAATTATAGAAAGCGAATTAATCCTAAGAATGTAAACTGACAGAAATTGATAAGATGATGGTCCATATAAGCCAAATCTTTATAAAAGTTAAATAAAATAAAAATTTCCTCACAAGTAGTTCTTCTTTAGTTGACCACAGTGATTCTTTCTTGAGCTCACATTTCTTCCCAATTTCCTTTTCCTGCTAAAGAAATAAAAAAAATATATAGTTCATAGGAATTATAAAATGGCACCTTTCTGAAAACGTTAGAGATATACATGCTCTTGACCCAGTTATTTGACTTTCAAGGCATCTTTCCCAGAGAAAATATGAGATGAGAATAGAAATATATGTAGGAAAAGACACTGTGGTAAGAGCAAAGAATTGGAAGCAATCTAAGTTCATGTAAGTTATATACTTAAAGAATATTTAACAATATGAGAAATGATCATAATATAAGTGAATAAAAAATGGCTACAAAATTGCATTAACGGTTGATTCCAAGTTTGCAAAATAAGATTTAAAAAAGAAAATACCAAAATATTAACTATGGTTATTTACCAATGACAGGATTATCAAATTGTCATTATGTTTTTATTTTCTATATTTCTACATGATTATGTATTCTTTTCACAGTCAAAAATAAAAACAAACACTTTGAAAAGATTCTACCTAAATCTATGTTTGGAACTGAATTTTAAATCACCCTTAATTCAAGAAGAAATAGAGTTACTTTAATTGTCCAAGATATTTATCTGCATTAAACTGGAGACTGCCTTATATACAATCACACTATCCTTCACATTCATGTATCTAGGCATGTTCTAGACAAAAGCATATTACAAAGATGGCTTTCTAATACTTCCAGTAAAAACTACAATCCCTTTGGATACAACAGGGGGGCATATCATTTTATACCAAATCTTCAGCGATTCAGTAATAAAAATTCAGAAAAATTTTAATAAGAAAGTTGGAAAGGGCAGAAAAATAAATGTACTTTGTGCTTGCTTAGGGACTAAACAGAATTAATGGTTTTATTTATATCACTATGAAGATTAAAAATTTATATTCCAAGCCTACCATGTGCCCTTTTACTGAGTAGTTTTACAGACATCACAATCAGAATGTTTTACTCCCCCGTACCTTCTCCCCATCCTCTCTACTCACTCAAACTTGCTCATCCTCTTGAGCAAGTTTTTATTTCCTATCTCAGAGAACCTACTCAGACACATGGACTACAAGTTTGGGAATTATCCTATATTCTTTCCTCTCTCCTCATTTCTCATATTGAGTCAGTCAGCAAGTCCTGGAGATCCTACCTCCTTAAGGCCTATCAAACTTATCCTCTCAGACTGCCTTTCTGGTTAGCATGCCCAATGCCTAGAATAACTAAATAAATGAATGAATGACATTCTGAGAAAGCAGACAAAAGGAATAGCCAAAAGACCAGGGTAGACCTGTGTTTCTGTCCTACTTGTCAAAACCTAGCTAAGTGACCTAGGCAAGTTACTTAACATCTCCTACTGTCAATTTCCAAATCTGTTCAATGCATATGGTACTACTTTATTGCGGGGTTACTGTAAATAGAATGATGGTATCTAGTAAGTGGTAGCTATTACTATTGGGCTTTGGAAGATGCTACAGTTAAAAGAAGAAATCTTGGGGCCAGCCCAGTGGTGTAGTGGTTAAATTCACACACTCTACTTCGGCAGCCCAGGGTTCATGGGTTCCAATCCTGGGCGTGGACCTATGTACCACTTATCAAGCCACGCTGTGGCAGGTGTCCCACATATAAAGTAGAGGAAGATGGGCACGGATATTAGCTCAGGGCCAATCTCCCTCAGCAAAAGAGAGGAGGATTGGCAATGGAGGTTAGCTCAGGGCTAATCTTCCTCACCAAAAAAAAAAAAAAAAAAAGCAGAAACCTTAATTTAGAATAGAAGGTTGGAATGAGGTGAAGAGAGATTCTGCAGACAGTGAGAGCTGGTAAGAAGACTAATGTTAACAAAGATGCCGAGTCATGTTTGCATTTTATGGAGACTGGGACATTGAAAGTAAGGCCAAGACTCAGGCACAGCTGTCATTTATATAAATGACGGGAGTAGGATACTGGGAGGATCCTAGCAGGAGTATCTAGCCAATAGCTTTCTATTTCAGCTATTTTACCAACATGTTAGAATCTATATTTAAATCCCACAATAGAAAAATGACAGTTCTAGAAATTGCTTTTCTGAAATACAGCTAAGGAATCCAACTTCAAAGAGTAGTATCACATTTTTGTCTTCTTAAAACTGCAAAAAGTTTTGTTTTGGTTTTTTTTTTATAAGGAAGATTGGCCCTGATCTAACACCTGTTGCCAATCTTCCTCTTTTTGCTTGAGGAATAGTGGCCCTGAGCTAACATCTGTGCCAATCTTCCTCTATTTTGTATGTGGGATGCCACCACAGCATGGTTTGATGAGTGGTGTGTAGGTCCGTGCCCACAATCTGAACCTGCAAACCCTGTGCTGCTGAAGTAGAGTGTGCAAGCTTAACCGCTATGCCACTGGGCTAACCCCACGAAAAGTTTTTTTTTTTTGTGAGGAAGACCAGCCCTGAGCTAACATCCGTTGCCAATCCTCCTCTTTTTGCTGAGGAAGACTGGCCCTGGGCTAACATCTGTGCCCGTCTTCCTCTACTTAATATGGGACGCTGCCACGGTGTGGCTGACAAGCAGTGCATCAGCGGGCGCCCAGGATCCGAACCTGCGAACCCTGGGCTGCCAAGCGTGGACTAAACTGCTGTGCCACCGGGCGGCCCCAGAAAGTTTTTTTAAGTGAAATGACTAAGAAATATTTTTTTCTGATAATCACTTCTGTAGCTAGGAAAATTAAGTGCAATTCCTTAACCCCTGAGCATCCACAAGGACTTTCACAAAACAAATTCTTAAAATGATAAAAATAAAAGAATTAAAAATAATCTCATATTTTCTGAGAAAGGTTGATAAATTGTATCAATATCAATTTCCTGGCTGTGATACTGTATTGTGGTTATGCAACATGTTACTATTAGAGGAAACAGGGTGAAAGGCATAGAGGATCTCTCTATATAATATTTCTTACATAATATTTCTTATTACTTATATAAAATACTTTTGTAACAACGTTCTTACTAAAAGAAGGATAGTGCTGGAAGACAATAATTTAACTTTAAGTATATCCAAAAGTGTGTCACAATCAAATTGCTATTCACTCTCCAAAAGTCTACTATAACATATTTATTTTGTATGCTTTTATTTAGAATGTCATGAATAGTAAAATAAGGACAAAGAAAATTATACTACAAAATCTAGAGTAAAATAAAACAATTATATTCCTTGATATCATTATATAGCATGTAAACCTTGGCTATTATATGAAAGGTCTTTTAGGTCCACAAAAGACTTTATGGTTCCCATTATCACTGGTGTATGATGCTCACTTCTCATCTCTCCCAGTCTGGGCTCTGATGTCCAATTCCTTGGGTGACATGAGCCCTGGAAGAATGTGTGGTCAAAGTAGGCATTTAAGAAGATTAATCAGCAGCCATACAGGATGGACCAAAGAATTCTGTGACTAAAACCATAACCACTTCCAGACTGTGAGCAGTGGACCAATATGGGATAGAATTTAAGGAAAAGGAGAAGAAAGCCTATAAAAAAAAGGTTAAAGTACGTATTAGGACAAGAAGACTAGGGAAAGAAATAAGAACATATCAGAAAAAATTAAATACAGGAGGAAAGGTTACCACAAGGGAAATGCATATCCAAAGGTGTGGCCAAAATAATATAAATAGAGCCTAACGTTCTAAAGACTAAATGCTTATAACATTAAGTAGCCTGAACACAGATTCTGGAACAGTTTGGAGCTAAAGTGACAATGTAAATTCATAATGCAAGCAGAATTAATATCTTTATAAAGAGATGTAAATTTATTAAACTTAGTTAGGAAATCACCCCTTGGATTTCACCAAATGCCACATTAAATTAACTTGCATAACTTTCCACTATAGTGGAAATTGCTGCCAAAGTGACTTACAGGATATATAAACCACTAGCTTCAATTAATCTCTTCTGTAAAGTGACAGCTAATATTAAATCTTTGATAATAAAGGACCCCTCTGTTTCTAAAGTTCTCAATCTGGCTAAAAGATATCTCAGTATTCATTCTCTTTCTTCCTTGTTAATATAGCTCTTAAGTTCGTTAGGGATAGCAACATGCCAGGCTTAAAACATTTCCCAGAACCCTCTCGTAGGTTAGGGGGAGAGATGGGGAGTGGCACAGACCATTGACTAAATTCTGGCCAATAACAGAAGTTATCAAATGGGGTTTCTGAAAAAGCTCCTTAGAAGGTGGAGAGGATCTCAAGTGGAAAGGCCTTTACCCTGTCCTCTCTCCACCTTGTTCCTCCCTGGAAAGTTGAGATGATGCCTAGAGGTGCCATCTTGTAGAACAGAAAGACAGACACCCAAGAAATTAATTGGTTACATACTTCTGGGTTCTTTCATAAGAAAAAAATAACCCTATCATATTTAAGCCACTGATTTTAGAATTTTTAAAGACAGCAAAAGGAATTCTTAACTAATACAATGAGGGAACAACTTCTGGGAAGAAAATTGGATGGACTGAATCAGGATCTCTGGGGCTTTGGTCTGGGAATCCGTATTTTTAAAAAGCTCACAAGGTGATTCTGATGCAGCTGGTCCACAGAGGGCATTTAGGATTCTCTTATAAGAAAAAACAAATAATGAGGATTCTCTCCCTTATATGAAGATGCCAATATATAGGCTAAATAGGACATATACTTTGTTTTTTTAACAGTAGTTATAAATTTACAGAATGCTTGGTACACACTAGGTTCTCAACAAATGCTTAATCATTGTACCTTCCAATCACTTAATTCTTATCCTTCTACTTAGTCCTGTCCCTATCCAGTGGCTGTTTATAGGAGGGGAAAAACATAGCCATGAATGAGAGTAGAGCTAATGGACCTATGTGGGAGATTCAAATACTGAATTTTGATTTCATGAGGTCAGTTTTCTCACCTAAAGAGCTAACTGGTCTACAGACAGTAGGCAACTTACTGACCCATAAAATAGGAAATAATCTGAAAAGTTTTTAGACCAAAGTGGGTAAGGTGAATTATAAATATTCTATGAAAATAGCACATTAAAGATCAAATGAAAATAAAAATTTCTAGTGATGTTATACATGTTTTATCCTAAAAAATTACTTAGTAGATACTTTGGTTTACTAACTTTTTAAAATCTTGCTGTGCCTGTTTACTCTATTATGGTATCTCCTATACTTACCATCATGGCCAAATGTCTGATATAACAGTACAGCCTGCAAATCTATTAAAACAATCATGAATAACAGTTTTTATTTGTTGTCATTCATTACATATTGTCAAAGAATCGCTATATTTTTAACATTTACCTTATTGACCAACAAATTCTTATATTTAATACTGGGTGCTGAAGATAATTTTTTGGATGTTCATACTGTCAATACAAATATCTAAAGTACTTTTTAACATTCTGTTTCTATTTGTAACACTTATTAAAAAAATATTACTTACAGGTATTTTGTTACTTTCTGATATTGCTTCATCATTAAAATTGCCATTTATTTCTATATCCAATCTTGGCCTTTTTCTAATATTGACGGCTTCCTCTTCTTTTTGAACTTTCACTTTGATTTCCAACTCTGGTTTTGTGTTCTTGAATAACTGTTCCAATACTTCATCTTCTATGGCTAAATCATCAATTTCTTTTCTTTTTTCTGATCTTAGTTTTTCTGTAGAAAGAGATTTATTGGCAGAATTTTTCACAGTGGATTTTAAATCTGTATCTGTAAATAAGTTATCTGTTTTCTCCCCCACAGGCGCATTCTGAGATAGATGCTGCTCCTTATTTTTCCATATTGAGGGTGTAGCAGGCTGTGTTTGTTCTAAAAGAGAACAAGACATTTCTATTCTTGCTGATTTAGATGAAGAAATTTCTTGATTTTCTTCATCCCTTTCCCTTAGATTTAAAAAAAGAGAGAAGAAAACAAAAAAAGAATGAACACAGCTAAGTAATTTTTCAGTTTGGCAATATTCACTCCCTCCCCCATTTAATTCACAATACTCTTGATTTTATTAATTAACAACATCACTGGAAATCAAAAAAATAGACATCTGAAAACAGTATATCATTCACATACACTCTACCGTTTTGATGGGACTGATTAACCCTATGGCTAAAACAATTTGGAGATGTCTATCTTCTATGCTGAAGTAGAAGTAGTTGATAAATCAATGTAGAGGAAAAGGTAGAAAAATATAAAAATACAAAGGACTTGTTGCCAGGAAACAATAGCTTACTTTATAAGCGAGGGAATTTGTGGGCATGGAAAAATTACCCTGGGAATAAAATCTGATGGGTTAAGAGAACTTGATTCTAGATAGTAAGTCAGAGTGGCTAAATCCAGAATATAATACAGACTATACACTGCAAGTAATATGTAAATAGATGACTAAGAATTTTCTACACAATACTATACCATTCACCCAATAAGTACTGAATACTATATTCATTTAAATTGTACGAAGGCCCATAGGCAGCCTTGATGTTCTAGTGGTTAAGATTCAGCACTCTCACTGCTATGGCCCAGGTTCATTTGCCATTCTGGGAACCACACCTCCCATCTGTCCATTGTCACACTGTGGCAGCTGCAGTTGCTGTGATGCTGAAAGTCATGCCACCGCTATTTCAAATATGAGCAAAGTCACCCATGGTGGACAGGTTTCAGCAGAGCTCCCAGACTACGATAGACTAAGAAGAAGGATCAGGCCATCTACTTCCAAAACTGGCCATGAAAACCCGATGAATAGCAGCGGAGCATTATCTGATATAGCGCTGGCAGGTGAGCAAATGATGCAAAAAGACTGGGCACAGTTCTGCTCTCACAGTACACATGGTCATTAGTTGTCAGAATCAATTCAATGGCACTAACAACAACAAGGCACAGAGGACACAGAAATGTGGGTCTCTGCTCTCCAGGAGTTTACTGGATTCATGTTGAACTGGAACACTCAAGGTGATGTTTTAATAAAGCTAGTCTAACGTCAGGGTACCGGACAGACTGATCAAGAGGTTTTAGTAATAATTTAGGTGCTCAGAGTTTGAACTAAAGAGCTGGCAATACAAACAGATGGAAAGGGAGGAGTTTATAAGATGATGAAAATAAGAATCAACACTACTGGTTTGGGGAGGCAGAGGAAAACAAGTCAAAGATTTTGACAAAATGAACTACTAACAAAAATACACATTCCGTGACAAGGGAAGAAAAAGTTTTAGGCTTATTATCTGGGAAAACAGCAGGAAATTCCTGTGGAAAAGTAAAAGTAAAGCTTAAAGGATAAGTTAGGGCCAAACATATTGATCATCTGCAATAAAGTCATGAAACCCTGAAGGTAGAGTACACAGAGTATCAAAAGCAGTAGGAAGAGGAAAAGAAGTACTCCAAGGTGCAAAGGGGAAAGTCAGAGAGGTGAAAGAATGAAGATGGGCCACCACCACAAAAACTGAGAGGAGACTACGAGGAGGAGAAAGGTTCAAGAGTTGAATGTTACCAAAAGGCCACTAGAGTCAGCAACTATGTCAATGGTTACTTTCAAGGATGTCATGTCAAGATGATATATTGCTGGTTAAGAATTATTTCAGGGGCCAGCCCGGTGGCGTAGCAGTTAAGTTTGCGCACTCCGCTTCAGCAGCCCGGGGTTTCACAAGTTCGGATCCCGGGTGCGGACAGATGCACCGCTTGTCAAGCCATGCTGTGGCAGCGTCCCATATAAAGTAGAGGAAGATGGGCATGGATGTTAGCCCAGGGCCAGTCTTCCTCAGCAAAAAAAGAGGAGGATTGGCAATGGATGTTAGCTCAGGGCTAGTCGTCTTCATCAAAAAAAAAAAAGGAAGAAGCTAGAAGAAGAAACCAAGTCAAGGGAAGGTTTTTAAAAATAAAAGTAATGTAGAGTTTTTGAATACAGAGGAAAAGGATCTAGAAGAAGATATTAAAGGTTCCAGAAATTGAGAGAATAATTGATGGAGCATGGTCCTAGAGGAAATGAGAGAGGTGACCAAGGGAAACAGGTAGGTCAAAAGAACTCAGGTGTAGGAAAGCACTTCTTCAAGAGAAATGCAGCAAATGAAACAACAGATAAGCTAAGGTATAGAAGAAAAAAGATGAGGGAGAACCTAGCTAATGAGCTTTCTGAGACAGAATAAGGTCAAAGGGCCACAGTTTTCCACAGAAGCATACTTAAGCAGAACACAGACTACCATTCTACAATCATATAACAAATATAAATACTTTTCAGAGACACAGAGAGGTATTATTAAAAATATACCTTTTTTTGGTAGATGGCTGAAAGTAGTTTTTGATGGAGTTGGTCTGCTGCTGCTGAGAAGTCCGATCTCTACTTTTATTTACACTTGGGAATTTAGTTGATGAAAGCTGATAGTTTGGGATTTTCATCCTAACCAGAGTATCTGATACTATATTATTATTATTAGAGCTTATTTTGGGGGGTTCCTTCGCAGTGGATGTTTCTTGTGAAGGCATTCTGAATTTTTGTTCCATTCTGGACATTTTGATTTCTTTTGGCCTTTTGCTCAAATCCATACTGTAGCAAAAGGAAAGAATGCAAGGTAAACCATCAAGTTTACAGTAATTTTTATCTAGAAACAAAGTCCTTTAAGTAGTACTAATGTAATACAGTTTTAGAACATAATTATTTTGAGACAATAATTCAGTGAATATATTTTACTATCCCAAGAAAGTAGCTCCTTTGTCATCAAAGCTCCCTGAAGACAGATGATACCTTTCTCTTCTGCATCCTCTACAGCACGTCAGGCATGCTCTACTATAAAAAACTGCCAAACACACATGGAATATCAACCAAGTATCTTATTACAAATTAAACTAGGTGATAATACTAGGTAGTTTTTGCTTTATTTAAAAAGTTTAAATTATTTCCAGGCATAAAAATTAATAAAAAATTGGAAAATCAGAAAAAAAAGATCCTATCATTCCAGTATCATATATAATGGGGTATTTAGATCACTTCAGATAAACCGATATGGTTATATTCCAGCCAGATGGCAGTCTCTAGAATATAATTGAACTCTAGACTACCAGAAAAATATTTTAAACATAAACACACAGTTTTATTGTATATGGTTGAATATATAGTGCCTTTGCTATTTCAATTTCACAAAAAGTAAAGCTGTTATTCAAGTGACTTTCAAAACATTAAGAGTTTCTCTTTAAAAAGGTATATTTGGTCTCAATATAAAGCATGAGTGTAGTAAAAATTTAAACATGGTCCAATATAGTGATATTATAATTATCTTTTAATATGAACAGTTCATGATGGATTATTTAAAATAAAATATACTGTTGTGGCCAGCCCAGTGGCATAGTGGTTAAGTTAAGCATGCTCTCCTTTGGCAGCCCAGGTTCATGGGTTCTGGATCCCAGGTGTGGATCAACACCACTTATCAGCCATGCTGTGGCAGTGACCCACATACAAAATAGAGGACAATTGGCCACAGACGTCAGTTCAGGGAGAATCCTCCTCACCAAAAAATAAAGTATAATATACTGTCTTAAATGAAAAATAGCATAGAATACAAATGAACTACCTTGCTCTCCAAAAAAAAAAAACCCGAAAAGCAAACAAAAGAAACCTTTTCAAATAGAGAAGCACTAAAAAAACTATCTTTATGAACAAATACGAATTTTTTAGATAGCCAGGTAAGACACATATAAAGTATCTCCAAAATTATAAGTAATGCTCAAATACAGGCAACATCATATAATACAAACAAATTTATTTCAAACTTATTTCACCAGTCACAAATAAAGTAGTGTAATTCTCTATAGTCTTCTACATACATGTGCAAGGAACAAAAAAAATTTTTATCAGAAGACAAGGGTTGGCAAACTATGGTCTGCAGGCCAAATCTGGCCTGCCACTTGTTTCTGTAAATTAAGTTGTGTTGGAACACAGCCACACTCATTCATTTACATGTTGTCTATGGCTGCTTTCATGCTACAATGGCAGAGCTGAGTAGCTGTGACAGAAATCAATGGCCCACAAAGCCAAAAATATTTACTCTCTGGTCCTTTATAGAAAGTTTGCTGATCACTGTCCTAAAATATTATTTTCCCCAGCATCCCACTCTCCCCTGCTTATCTCCTAAGAGACGACCTGAAAAGGCACTGACTTTATTTCTTGAATATACTATTAATTTATTGATAGAATAATAACAAATTTTGTTAACAATGAAGCTTTACCACGTATCTGCTTGCTCTGATTCTGTGTCAGCTACATATGTCGTAGTATTCACTGGGGTGCTTGGCATTAGTTTTTCACTGACTGACAAGCCTTGGGAAAGGCGTGGCCCTGGAGTCGTCGTCTTCAATCCTGTAAATCACACAAGTGAAAGAAAGAATCACAACTGCTAGACACAAGATGGACATTTGATCACTTACAATTGTTAGACTGTGCCAAGCTGAGGGAATTAACTAGGTGGTAAAGCACACGGTTGCCTCCAGTCAGTAGAGCCAAAAATACTTGATGAAATCGCCTATAGCAGCCTGCTGCTATCTGTGATGGGCTTATCTAAACCAGATCATTTTAAAGCTGCATCACATCCTTTGTGGTGAAGTACTATCAACTTAAATAAAAATAGAATTAACTTAAATTCCAATTCAAGTTATGCTTTAAGGGGCCGGCCCAGTGGCGTAGTGTGTGCTCCACTTCGGCAGCCCAGGGTTCACAAGTTTGGATCCCAGGCGTGGACAGACGCACCGCTTGTCAAACCATGCTGTGGTGGCGTCCCACATACAAAATAGAGAAAGATGGGAACAGATGTTAGCTCAGGGCTAGTCTTCCTCACACACAAAAAATTATGCTTTAAGTCAGTAGACCAAAAAATTACATTTCCCCTCCACAGAAATTATAACTACCTTACCGTCTACACAAATCAAAATCAATGTTTTATTTTTAGAAGGAATACACTATTTGAAAAGAAGATATAAACAGTTTTACACATAAATTTTTTGGCTACTCCAGAAAATCATAATGATTATTTCACCATTTTATTTACTAGAATAGCAATTTAATTCAAGTGCCAGTCTTCTGGCACATTTTTTTTGAACCTCCCGCACTGAATTAAGTGCCCCTCCTTTCAGCTTCCATACCACCCTTTACATCACTCAATAAACTTTTAACACACTATCACTAGTTGTGTGACCTGCATTAAGTTACTTAACCTATCTGTGCCTTAGTTTCCTAATCTATAAAATGCGGATAATTTCCTCACAAGTTCTGAGGGCAAAATGAATTGATATAAAGGTAGCACTTAGAAAAACGCTTGGAACACAGTAAGCACTATGCAAGTGGAGCTATTATCATTATCATCACTTTATGCTACACTTGCTTACTTGTTACTTCCCCTTATTAGACTTGGAATCTCCTTGAGAATAGGGACCGAGTCTCACTGGTTTCTGTATCTTCAGTCCCTGAGCAACGTGTGGTATATAGTGGATAAAAATAAGTTAAAGGAATTAAACTGTTAACTGAAATTTTTAAGTGTTGGCATTTACTAAGTATTTAAGCTAAATTACCACTCTGTTAGGTCCTCATGACATAGCATGTGTTTAAAACATGTTTATTACTGATTCTAAATTCAGGTATTTAAATGACTTCTGCCATTCTCCTTATATGACCACCATAGAAGCTCAGTGGCATTTCCTTAAACACATTTATCCCTAAAATTCATTTTAGCTTGCGGAGAAGTTTACAAAAGATAATAATTACAAATGCTTATACAATCACTAAAAGAAACATTTATAGGGGACTAGCCCAGTGGCATAGCGGTTGAGTTCATGCGCTTCACTTCGGCGGCCTGGGGTTTCGCAGGTTTGGATCCTTGTCAAGCCATGCTGTGGCAGTGTCCCATATAAAGTACAGGAAGATGGGTATGGATGTTAGCCCAGAGCCAGTCTTCCTCAGCAAAAAAAGAGGAAAATTGGCAATGGATGTTAGCTCAGGACTAGTCTTCTTCACACACACACAAAAAGAAACATTTATAAATTAAATCTAATGACCCAGAATAACTGATGTTTGTCAACAATAAGATTATTTACAATGTTCTCCTTGCTAAAAATATCATGAGGGCAGGGATTTGCTCTGATCTGCTCACCTCTTTATTCCAAATGTTTAGAATAATTACAGGTATATACCAAATATTCAATACTTGCTGATTAAATAAATGAATGAATATGAATGGAAAGGAGAAGAAAAAGGGAGGAAAAGAGGCATGCATTCACTCTGCTCCCCCAAAACTGCTTGTGTTCTAAAATTGTTTTTTTAACTCTCATGTCTGTGACTTAGAACTCACACATCTACCTACAAACATGTGCGAGAAGTAACACTACTAATGATGATGTAGATTTTTACCAATTCCTTATGACCTCATTTCCTTATGAAATGATACGACGGAAAAGATAGTGGTCTAGTAGTCAGAAAACCCAAATTTTAGGACTGGTTTGTCCATGAAGTATTTATGGGACCTTAACTTTTCTCAGCCTTGAGATCTCTTACTTTTTAACAGAAAGACAGATCAGATGATCTCTAAGCTCTTTCAGCCGTAAATACATTTCCAACAGTGGATCACAAAATTTTGTTGCTCCACACTGACAAAGAGAATCTTGTTTACCAATAACTTAGTTTGAGTAAGCAAACAGTCATACTACAAACAGGTACTGTGCTTGGTGCTGCCAGGGAATCCAAAAATTAATAAGAGCTTACAATCAATCTGGAGGCTGAAAGAGGCATGGAAACAACTGGCTGTATTTCTTTCTTTTTTTTTTTTTTTAGTGATGAAAATATTTATTGTTGGAAAACTGGCCACAAGTCTATATGTTCTTGCAAAGGAACAACCAGGAGAAACTCACAAGTAGATGAAGCTGTGCTACGTTTTGATACGGAAATACATACAAAAGGATCACCGACCACATGCCAAGTCATGCAACTGAAGACAGGAGAAATTGCCAAAGCTTCACAATAAGTGAAAGAAACTTCAAAACAATAAGAGGCTGGTAAAACCAAATTCATGCATAATGCAGGACTGTTATTAAGGTGTGGAATATCAATTTGTCAAAAACTTCTGGAGTGACGTCAGCATCATGGCGGAGTGAGATTCCCTCTTTGAATCTCTGCCCCCTACGACACAACGAAAACATCATTCACATTCCAACAGAGCTCAATCAAACACTACGAAGGACTTCTAAGAAAACCCTGCTGCCATATATCGGACACTGGAGGTGCAGGAAGCCCAAAAGGACTGGAGGAGAGGTAAGAAGTTGTACTCCCCCTCCCCAATTGATCGGCAAAGACAGCGCGGTTTGCAGACAGAGTGGGGAGGGGCGGCCCACAGAGGGGAAAACTAGCGCCATCCAGGTGCTCTCACAGAATGTCGCGAGATCCCCACTGGGAAGCGACGACGGACTGTTTAGGGGGTGTAGCAAACACCCTAAGAGAGCCAGAAAGGAAACCCCCTGGGTCAAGCAGGAAAAAGAGAGGACCCCTCCCCCCACACACCCGGCGTTTCAGCATAATCCCTCCGGGGGCTGCAGCCGCCTCAGAGCAAACCGCTCACAATCTCCATCCAGTGGCAGCAGGGGGAAACTGCAGGACCAACTTTATCATGAGGGGAAAAAATAAAGCCGTCCCCATCGGATCCTTGCGACAATTTGTCACGGCTACAGACCAAAAGGAAAATGACAAACATCCAGAAACCAACCCTGAAGGCACAGAATTTGATAACCTGAAGGACAGAGAATTCAAAATAGCTATCATAAACAAACTCAATGAAATACAAGAGAACACACAGAAACAAATCAACGAATTCAGGGATTTTGTCACAAAAGAGATTGAAACCATAAAGAAAAACCAATCAGAATTATTGGAGGTGAAGAACAAAATCAATGAGATAGTGGAAAAAATGGAGTCTTTAAAGAGCAGAACTGACAACATGGAGGAACGAATTAGCACTATTGAGGATAGCCACGCAGAAATGCTCCAGATAGAGGAGGAGAGAGAGCTAAGACTAAAAAGAAATGAAGAAATTCTTCGAGAAATATCAGACTCAATGAGGAAAAGCAACATAAGGATAATAGGTATCCCAGAAGGAGAAGAAAGAGAAAAAGGAGCAGAGAGTTTGTTCAAAGAAATAATAGCTGAGAACTTCCCCAACCTAGGGAACGAGAGGGAAATAACAGTGAATGAAATCAATAGATCACCTAAATATATAAACAGGAATAAAAAATCATCTCGCCACATAGTAGCAAACTTGAAGAATACCCGTGACAAGGAAATAATATTGAAGGCAGCTAAACAAAAAACCAAAATAACATACAAAGGAAACCCCATCAGGTTCTCAGCTGATTTCTCAACAGAAACTCTACAGGCTAGGAGAGACTGGAATGATATATTCAAAATCATGAAAGACAAAAACCTTCAGCCAAGAATACTTTATCCAGCAAAAATATCCTTCAAATACGATGGAGAAATAATAACTCTCCCTGATAAACAAAAGCAGAGAGTTCGTCACCACAAGACCCCCACTACAAGAAATGCTCAAGAAGGCCCTTAGGCCTGAAAAAAAACAAATGAGAAAGGGGATACAAAGATTTCAGCAGGGAGAAAAGCAAGGAGACTAAACCAGAACAAACTACAGTTGGATAACATCAAAAATTAATTCAAGCTCATCACTGGAAACACACATTCATGACACAATCTGGAATAAAGAGATAACAAATAAGGAGGGGAAGAGGTAAGGGATTGAATCGACCCAGCCTCAGGAAAAAGGAGGCATCTCAAAATGTACTTTCTTATCCAGGAGATCGCTTATATAAACCTCACGGTAACCACTAAACAAATAACCAGAAGAGAAGCACACATGACAAATAAAGAGAAAACCAAGAGAATGAGCATGCAGAAATACCAAATTGAATTTGCAGCCCAAAACACAAGGGACAAGAAACAAAGGAAATGCAAAAGAACCAGAAAATGAACAATAAAATGGCAACATTAAACCCTCATATATCAATAATCACTCTAAATGTAAATGGATTGAATTCTCCAATCAAAAGACACAGAGTGGCGGGATGGATTAAAAACCAAGATCCAACAATCTGCTGCCTCCAGGAAACACATCTCAGCTCTAAAGACAAACACAGACTCAAAATAAAAGGATGGAAAACAATACTCCAAGCTAATGGCAAACAAAAGAAAGCAGGAGCAGCCATACTTATATCAAAGTAGACTTCAAGATAGAAAAGGTAATGAGAGACAAAGAAGGGCAATATATAATGATAAAAGGGACACTTCACCAAGAAGACATAACACTTATAAATATCTATGCACCCAACACAGGAGCACCAAAGTACATAAAACAACTGCTCAGAAACCTAAAAGGAGATATTAACAATAACACAATAATAGTAGGGGATCTTAACACCCCCCTTACATCAATAGATAGATCATCCAGACAAAAAGTCAACAAGGAAATAATGGACTTAAAGGAGAAACTAGACGCAATGGATTTAATAGATATATACAGAGCACTCCACCCAAAAACAGAAGATTACACATTCTTCTCAAGTGCACATGGAACATTCTCAAGGATAGACCACATATTAGGAAACAAGGGAAACGTCTATAAATTTAAGAAGACTGAAATCATTACAAGCATCTTTTCTGATCATAATGCTGTGAAACTAGAAATCAACGGCAAGGAAAAAACTAGGAAAGGGACAAAGATGTGGAGACTAAACAACATGCTACTGAACAACCAATGGGTCGTTGATGAAATTAAAGGAGAAATCAAAAGCTATCTGGAGACAAATGAAAAGGAAAATACACCATACCAACTCATATGGGATGCAGCAAAAGCAGTCCTGAGAGGGAAATTCATAGCAATACAAGCTCACCTTAACAAACAAGAAAAATCCCAAATAAATAACCTTAAATTGCACCTAACAGAGTTGGAAAAAGAAGAACAGACAAAGCCCCGAATCAGCAGAAGGAGGGAAATAATAAAAATCAGAGCAGAAATCAATGAAATTGAAACCAAAAAAACAGTAGAAAGGATCAATGAAACAAAGAGCTGGTTCTTTGAGAAGATAAATAAAATTGACAAACCCTTAGCCAGACTCACTAAGAAAAAAAGGGAGAAGACTCAAATAAATAAAATGAAAGAGGAGAAATTACAACAGACACCACAGAAATACAAGGGATTATTAGGGAATACTATGAAAAACTTTACACCAACAAATTGGACAACCTAAAAGAAATGCACAAATTCTTGGACGCGTACAACCTCCCAAAACTGAATCAAGAAGAAATAGAGAATCTGAACAGACCAATCACAAGTAAAGAGATTGAAACAGTCATCAAAAACCTCCCAAAAAATAAAAGCCCAGGACCAGATGGCTTCCCTGGAGAATTTTATCAAACGTTCAAAGAAGATTTAGCACCTATCCTTCTCAAACTATTCCAAAAAATAAAGGAGGATGGAATACTTCCCAACACATTCTATGAGGCCGACATCATGCTGATACCAAAGCCAGACAAGGACAATACAAAGAAGGAAAACTACAGGCCAATATCACTGATGAACATAGACGCAAAAATCCTCAACAAAATATTGGCAAACCGAATACAGCAATACATCCAAAAGATCATACACCACGATCAAGTGGGATTTATACCAGGGACACAGGGATGGTTCAACATCCGCAAATCAATCCACGTGATACACCACATTAACAAAATGAAGAATAAAACCCACATGATCATCTCAATCGATGCAGAGAAGGCATTCAACAAGATCCAGCATCCATTTATGATAAAAACTCTCAACAAAATGTGTATAGAAGGAAAGTACCTTAACATAATAAGGGCTATATATGACAAACCTACAGCAAACATCCTACTCAACGCGGAAAAACTGAAAGCCATTCCTTTGAGGACAGGAACAAGACAAGGGTGCTCACTCTCACCGCTCTTATTCAACATAGTACTGGAAGTTCTGGCCAGAGCAATTAGGCAAGAAAAAGGAATAAAAGGACTCCAAATAGGCAATCAAGAAGTGAAACTCTCACTATTTGCAGATGACATGATCTTATACATAGAAAACCGAAAAACTTCCATCGGAAAACTACTAGAAACAATCAACAACTACAGTCAAGTGGCAGGGTATAAAATCGACTTACAAAAATCAATTGCATTTCTATACACTAACGATGAAACAACAGAAAGAGAACTCAAAAAGACAATCCCATTTACAATCGCAACAAAGAGAATAAAATATCTGGGAATAAATTTAACCAAGGAGGTAAAAGACCTATACAATGAAAACTATAAGACACTATTGAAAGAATTCGAGGAGGACATAAAGAAATGGAAAAATATTCCATGCACATGGATTCGAAGAATAAATATAGTTAAAATGTCCATTCTACCTAAAGCAATCTACAAATTCAATGCAATCCCAATCAGAATCCCAATGTCATTCTTCACAGTAATAGAACAAAAACTACTGAAATTCGTATGGGGCAACAAAAGACCCCAAATAGCTAAAGCAATTCTGAAAAAAAGAACAAAGCTGGAGGCATCACAATCCCTGATTTCAAAATATACTATAAAGCTACAGTAATCAAAACAGCATGGTACTGGTACAAGAAAGGACACACAGATCAATGGAACAGAATTGAAAGCCCAGAAATACAACCACACACCTATGGACAGCTAATCTTTGACAAAGGAGCAAAGAACATACAATGGAGAGAGGGAAGTCTCTTCAATAAATGGTGCTGGGAAAATTGGACAGCAACATGCAAAAGAATGAAAGTAGACCATCTCCTATCGCCATATACAAAAATCAATTCAAAATGGATCAAAGACCTGAAAGTGAGACCTGAAACTATAAAACTCCTGGAAGAAAATATAGGCAGTACACTAATTGCGATTGGACATAAAGGGATCCTTTCAGATTCCATGTCTACCCAGACAAGGGAAACAAAAGAAAAAATAAACAAGTGGGACCTCATCAGACTAAAGAGCTTCTACAAGGCAAATGAAACCAGGATCAAAATGAATAAACAACCCACCAGCTGGGAGAAAATATTTGCAAATCGTTTGTCCGACAAGGATATATAAAGATCTCATACAACTGAGCAACAAAAAAACAAACAACCCGATCAAAAAATGGGCAGAAGATATGAACAGACATTTTTCCAAGGAAGAGATACAGATGGCCAATAGACACATGAAAAGATGTTCAACATCACGAATCATCAGGGAAATGCAAATCAAAAGTACACTAAGATATCACCTTACACCGGTTAGAATGGCTATAATCACAAAGACAAATAACAAATGCTGGAGAGGTTGTGGAGAAATGGGGACCCTCATTCACTGATGGTGGGAATGCAAACTGGTGCAGCCTCTATGGAAAACAGTACGGAGAGTCCTCAAAAAATTAAAAATAGAAATACCTTATGATCCAGCAATCCCACTCTTGGGCGTCTACCCAATGGACATGAAATCAACCATCACAAGAGGCTTATGCACCCCTATGTTCATTGCAGCATTATTCACGATAGCCAAGAAGTGGAAGCAACCCAAGTGTCCCTCGACTGATGATTGGTTAAAGAAGATGTGGTATATACATACAATGGAATACTACTCAGCCATAAGAAAAGACACAATTGTCCCATTTGCAACAACATGGATGGACCTAGAGGGTATTATGTTAAGTGAAATAAGCCAGAGAGAGAAGGACAGACACTGCATGAACTCACTCATATATGGAATATAAGTGAACACACGGACAGAGAGAACTGATTGGTGGTTACCAAGGGGAAGGGGGGTGGGGGGGGCACAAGGGGTGAAGGGTTACATCCACAAGGTGACAGACAAAGAAAAATGTACAACTAAAACCCCACAGTGTTATAAACTATTAAGACATCAATAAAAAATTGGTAAAAAAAAAAAAATTTGTCAAAAACTTCTGGCGTACTGGAAGCTGCTTAACTTCTAGTGACAAGTGATTTAATTGAGGAAAAACCGAAAGTATGAATTTAGTCAGACAGGAAATGCTGAGAAAATCCCAGTGTCTTTTGACATGCCTGTCTTACCAAGGGAGCTAACGTGATCAACATCCACAACATAGATTATAAAATGTAGCATTTCTTCATGATGCCATGTGTAACATCAGCTGGTTAAAACTTACAACCATATTTAATTTAATTTTGTTTTTATTTACTTATTCATCGCGGCAACACTGGTTTATAACATTGTATAAATTTCAGGTGTACATCATTATACTTCTATTTCTGCCTAGATTAAATCATGTTCACCACCCAAATACTAATAACAGTGCATCACCACACACATGTGACTAATCATCCCTTTCGCCCTTCTCTCTCCCATGGTTATATTTCAAAGTAGGAATAAACTAACTGGATTGCAAGAAAAAAACTGTAAAATAACACTTGGGTATAGAAAAGAGAATAATCCTGGCTTGGAGGAGAGTTATGGGAGAGAAAACAACTTAGAAAAACTTCACAGAGGTGAACATTTGTGAAACGAGTCTGATTTTTGAAGAGTAGTGCTGGCATTCTAGGAACAGAGACCATGATGAGCAAGGTCAAGGAGTGTGGGAACTATAAATAATATGGCACATGTATTCTTCAGGGAGGTGTATAAAAAAAAGAGATGAGGATGGAAGGAGATAGGTTGTAATTAAACTGTTGAGGGCTTGGAAGTCTAGACAAAGGGCTTACGGATTTATTCTACAGACAATGAGAGCTAATAAAACTTCTATAGAAAAGGGAAGGTGAGTCTAGTGGCAAAGTGAAATATTAACTGTAGAGATGAATATGGAGACAAGACCATTACTGGGGGCGATTATAACAGCCCTCAGGAAAAAAAGACATGGAAGGTTCAAATAGGGCAGTGGCTGTGAGAAGGGATGGTAGCAGACCTCTTGAGCAAACGCTGCAGAGGGAGAATTTCAGGTCTGGTAAGAATAAAAAATGACTGAAGTGTGTACTCTGAGAGCCTGCTCCACATATTTTATGCTCCACATAAAAAAAGGCTCCTCTCTAGTTCAGTCTTTCCCTAGATATTCTAACTCAGTGAGTTTTTGGGGTTTCTATGAGAAACACGAGCTTAAAATTAATCAAGACAACCCCCCAAAAAACCAAAACCAAAAACCAGATGCCTTGGCCACATCCCAGAATATTCTGAATTACGGAGAACACGAATTTGCCTTAAAAAATGTTTCTGAAGCATATATATAATTGAGGACTAGTTTTCTAAAACAGAAACATAGGACAATTGTCCCAAATGGGGGCTAGAACAAGGGGAGCTACTCTCTTAGACCCAACGATTCTGTTTGTTTTTATACATTTTTTGTTGTACTGTTAAAGTCTGAAATTACCAATAGGTGTTTTTTTTCCTCTAACAGAACAGAAATCCACTGTCAACAAAACAATATCTATAGCACATGCTATTTCTAAAGGTTGTGCAAATTTCCAACAGACAGCTTCTCCAAGAATATGGCTCTCTTTCGGTATCCACATTAAAGTAGTTCTCTAAGAAAGGCTGAAGAGTTGGTCTTTAGCTTCTGACTCTAAGGATGAAGTCTAGGAATGTTAGTCATGAATTTTTGGGAAATATTCATCATATCACAATTCCACCAAAACAAGTTATTTGAACATATTGGAAACTTCATAAGCGCTTAAACTGTATTTGAAGGTTACCTACGTACAGACAGAAACATACCTAGTGTACTCAATGAGAAAGGGTAGAGTTATCAGATGAATAAACATTCTTATCCAAATAATAAAATACTAGCCTGTCAAATTTTTTATCAGACATCTATCCTTTTACATCTGCTCCCAGTTACCTCTACACCATCATGTCTCAAAACTTTACACATCAAAATATATGCCATCTGCACTGCAGTGTAATAATATCATAATAGCTTTGACTTAAGAGTCAGTTTGAATCAAATAATTTGCTATGCAACCTCTGGCTAATTTCTTAACCTCTCCGTATGTCAGTTCCCTCATCTATAAAATGCAGACTATGTAATTTGTCTTAAAAGGACTGTTTTGTAGATTAAATTTCGATGACATATGTAAAGTCTCTGCAAACTCAAGAAACAGCAGTTATTATTAGTAACCATTGTTACTAATGACCTACACACCTAATCAGTTCCTGGTTATTAGGCTCTAATGGCTCACTCCTTCCAAAATCTAGCTGAGCACTTCCCTAATTTGTCGAAAACAGGGTTGCAGAGTATAGCTACTCAAGAGGTACAGTGTCCAACTCCACAGATGCCATTCAGTGGGCCCCAATGTGAATGATAACCCCTGGAGTGTACAATGAGGTAATGCTGTCCCAACTTGTCTCTTTTAGCCGAAGTCCAATAACTGCTGACAAGTACCTCTACCCTTTCCTTTGAACACAGGAGGCAAATAAATGTACATAGGAGTACAGAATGGATGCTCTGATAGCTAGGCAAAGAAGAGAAAAGTTACCAGAGAGAATAAATATAAAAATATCCAAGGTAAAAAAGCAAAAAGAATAAATGAATCATCTTCATGATGGCAACATCAGCTTATTTTCACGAAACACAGGGGAAAATAACATGGGGGTTGCTGCCTCGAAGCACAGTGGCTTTTGTGACAGTCAACTCTGAGATGACTATAATATGCATTCTTCATCTCAGTAAATGGCACTGCCACTCAACTACTCATGTCAAAACACTAGGGAGTTGTTTCTAATTCCTCCACAGACAAGTTCTGCTGGGTCTAGTTCCAAAATATATCCTAAATCTGTTCATTTTTCTGCATCTCCATCCACTATTACCACTCTGGTCCAAGGCAACAGGCTCTCTCTCACCTGGACCTCCACAACAGCTTTCTACTCATATCCCCACTTCCATTTTGGACCCCTGGAATCCATTCTCCACACAGATGCCATTTTGACCTGTTCCTTCTACCTGGAATTCTGCTACCCAGATCCTCCCATGGCTGCCTTTTCTTGTCATTCAGGACACACAAGGCCGAATACTACATCCTCAGTGAGACCTTCCTTGACCATCATTTTAAAATAGCCCACTCTCAGTCACTATCACATCACCTTGTTTTAGCTTTCTTTGTACTTGGCCCTAAAAGAACTTACTAGATGTGCTTGTTTGGCTGTTAACTGTCTGAATCCTGACCTTTAGAATACAAAGTGCACAATAATAGGTATCTTGTTTACTTTACTCACCCTGTATCTTCAGCACTTAGAACAGTGCCCAGTACATTGCAGCCACAAATATTTATCAAATGAATAAATGAATGAATGGATAAATAGATGAGTTTTAAAATGTGGCGAAAATGGTTACCCCTGGTAAGTACAGAGTAATGTGCATGCAGCCTATCATCAATTTACATAACAAATCAAGTTGCTAAAGAATCAATAAAATAATGCTTTAATTACCTGTACTGGGCTGGCCCCGAGGATCACAATAATTTTCTGTAGTCATGAAAATAACTGCCAATCCAATTTCTGCTTCAGGAATAGGTCTGAGACCCTGCCTATTAGAATAAAATAGTTTAAGTATGATAATATATTAAAACTAACAACTTTTATTAAGATGATGTCAAGGTGTATCTATCTTTTTTATTTCCCCTAAAGAGATATCACCAATTTATGGTATGGAGAGAATTTCAAATACACAGAGCACTAGTTTACTCACTGGAGCAACGTTACATTAAGCAAGTCCACCACCTAGTGGCAACTCAGTGATTTCATTTGTAAAATAAAGGTCTAGAGTAAAGGATACAGATCCTTCCAGTTCTAAAAGTCTGTAATTTTCAGAATAAGAATGAAGTCATAAAATAGATTTTTACAAGCAAATTTATGATTACTAGAATCCTATGGTAAAACTTAAAAGAGAGAAAGAAGAGGGAAGAAGGGGAAGGAGAGAAAAAAGTACAAAGAACTATATAAGCTATATCTATACAAGTGTTATAATTTTAAGTTTAGTAAATCATTTTACCAAATTTACACGTGTAAAGGAACCTTCTTATTAAACGAATCTTATGGTGAACCTATCTTCTGTTATTTTATAATGTGAATAATGACTAATTTTTTAAAACAAAGATAATTAATACAATTTAATAATAATGCTATACAGAAACTATACCTCAAATTTTAAGTGCTACAAAACTCCTTTTATTACTTATTATAAAGAAATTTTAAGTGCTTGTAGTAGCCTAAAAGGCCTTTTTCAAATGCTTAACATTTTTTTTTCATGTATTGGGTTAACTTAAATAAAGCTCAACTCTATGTGCATTATAATAATATGCTAAAAAAGATTTTAAAAAGTATTATAATCAAGTGATCACATATACCTACTTATAATTCAGGCAATTCAAAATTGATATTTTATTACCCTACTAATGTTTTTGAAACTGTAAATATATTATACTACGAAAACTAATTATAAAGATTAACTATATAAAATAAAAACATTTAAATACATATTTAACAATGCTATACAGATACTACATCATCTTAAATGGGGAAACACTGGAAGCATTCCTTTTAAAGGCAATAATGAGATAAACGTGGCTACTATCACCACTTCCATTCAACTCTGCTCTGGAGGTCCCAGTTGGTACAAAATAGAGAGAGAGAGAGAGAGAGAGAGAGAGGTATCAAAGGCACAGGTTTACAAAGGAGGATGGAAATGTTATTATTTACAGATGATATGATTTATACAAAAAAAGACTATAGATAAATTAGAAATAAAAGGCAAGTCTAGCTAAGTGGCAAGATATGACTAATATTTAAATGTCAGCTGAATTTGTATACATCAACAGTAAACAACTAGAAAATGTAATTAAAGAGACAATATCATATGTTTATATTTTACCTAACAGAGATATAGTATCTACCAGAGAATATGCAGTATCCTAGGAATAAATCTAATAAAAGGTATTCAAAATCTCGACAAAGAAATTATAAAAACTGTTAATTCTCCTCAAATTGATTTGTAGATTCAATGGAATTCCTAATCAAAATCCTAACAAGGTTTTTGAAAAGATGATTGTAAAATGTATATGGAAACATAAAGTCAAGAATAGCCAGGACGCTTCTGAAGAAGAGCAGAGATTTGTCCTACTAGATCTAAGGACTTAACTGAAGTTATAGTAATTAAGACAAGTGTAAATGTGGTGTTGGTAAAAGGATAGACATATTGATCAATGTAACAGAAAAAGCCAAAAACATTCCCATGCATGTATGGAATTTTGGTATAAAACAGAATTCTAGATAGATTAAAAACAAATTTCAAAAATAAATATCAAAATACTAGCAAAAAGTTAACAAAAAATATGGGTGAATATCTTTTCGATCTATGAATAGAAAAAGATTTCTTAAACAAGACATAAAGAGCACTGACTATGAAAGAAAAAATTGTTAATTTTTAGTATATTAAAATTAAGGGTTTTTTTGTGTGTGTGTGTGAGGAAGACTGGCCCTGAGCTAACATCTGTTGCCAATCGTACTCTTTTTGCTGAGGAAGATTGACTGTGGACTAATATCTGTGCCCATCTTCCTCTACTTTATATACGGGACACCTGTCACAGCATGGCCCAATAATTGGTGTGTAGGTCCACACCTGGGATCTGAACCTGTGAACCCCAGGCCACTGAAGCAGAGCACGCGAAGTTAACCACTATGCCACAGGGCTGGCCCCTAAAATTAAAGGTTTTCATTCATCAAAATAGTAAAAAGATAAGTTATGAAGTGGTAACAGATTCTGCAATACATGTAAGTGAAAAAAGGATTAATATCAAGAATATATAAAGAACACCTACAAATCAAAAAGAAGAGCACTAAATATGCAATTACCATACAATCCAGGAATTGCACTCTTGGACATTTATCCCAGAGAAATAAAAACTTATGTTCACATAGAAACTTGTACATGAATGTTTATAGCAACTTTATTTCTAATAAAAACTGGAAAAACGCAGATGTCCTTCAATAGGCAAATGACTCAACAAACTGTAGTATATACAGACCATGGAATACTACTCAGCAATAAAAAAGGATGAAGGATTGATATACACAACTTAGATGAATCTCCAAGGAATTATGCTGAGTGAAAAAGCCAATCCTAAAAGGACTGCTGTGTGATTTCATTTATGTAACATTTTTTTAAATGATAAAAAATTTTAGAAATGGAGAACAAATTAGTGGTTGCCAGGGACAGGGAGGGGAGGTGGGGAAGTGTGTGTGGTTATAAAATAACATGAGAGATACTTGTGATGGAACTGCTGTGTACTGACCATGGTGATGAATACATGAACCCAAACATACAATAAAATTGTATAGAACTAAATACATGCACACACAAGATAACATATAAAACCGGGGAAATCTGTATTAAAAAAAAAGAAGAGTAGGGGTTGGCCCGATAGTGTAAGTGGTTAAGTTCGCGTGCTCTGCTTCTGGCAGCCCGGGGTCCACAGGTTTCGACCCTGGGCATGGACCAATGCACCACTTGTCAAGCCAGGCTGTGGTGGCGTCCCATATAAAGGAGAAGAAGATGGGCACGGATGTTAGCCCAGGGCCAGTCTTCCTCAGCAAAAAGAGAACTGGCAACAGAAGTTAACTCAGGGCTAATCTTCCTCACAAAAAGAAAAAGAGTACCATTATCCCAATAGAAAACTGGGCAAGAAACATGAACAGTTATTTCACAAAAGAGGAAAAATGTCCAATAAACGTCTGAAGAAATGTTAAGCATCACTGGTGATCAGGGAAATACAAATCAAAATCACGAGATATGATTATATATCCATTCAGTTGGCAAAAATGATAAAGTGTTGAAAACGATGTGCATCTATTTGATCTCTTATATAATGTGGGTGGGAGTATAAAGTGGAAAACAGTTTGATACTACCTCCTAAAGTTGAGCGTTCACATAACCTATGATTCAGCAGGTCTAACTCTAGCAATATACCCCAAAGAAAATCCTCCACAAGTACCAACAGGAAACATACAAAAATGATCTCAGTAGCAGTGTTTCAATAATAAAAATCTGGAAGCAAGATTTTTTTCAATGGGAGTGAATGAACGTACTGTGGTATATTCACACAATAAAACATTTTACCATCAAAACAAATAAATTACAGCAACATGCAACAAAACGGATGAATTCATATCAGCAATATAACATTGAGAAAAATCTCCGAAGACTACATGTAGCATGATGACCATGTTGTAAAGTTTAATCAACTAAAAAATACACACACACACAAACACACACACATTTTAGGAATACATAAAAAAGCAACAAAACTTTATATAAAAGAAAGGAAGTAAATGATGAGCACAGGATTCAGAATGCTAGTTATCCCACGTAGGGGGAAACTGGGCTAGGAGGTACACTACAGTGAGATGTAGGTTATTTTTAAGGATCGAGCTTGTATTTTGGAGGGATAGATTCTCAGACACTTCACAAAATTAAAAAGAACTAATTGAATAATTAGTGAACAAAATGAATGTGTATTATATATGGTTCAGGGTTGTACTGTTTCCCTAGACTTCTAATCTTCTTCAGAAGATATTTAGTTTTTTTTTTTCTTTTAATTCGATTTTTATTTTGAGGTAATTGTAGATTCACATGCAGTTGTAAGAACTAATACAGAGAGATCTCATGGACCCTTCACCTATTTTGGTAACATCTTGCATAACTCTAACACAATATCACAACTAGGAAATTGACATTGACATAACTCATTGGCTGTCATATTTTGCCAGTTTTACATGCATTTGTGAGTAGTTAATTCTGTGTAATTTTATCACATGTGTAGATTCATGTAACCATCACCATATTCAAGATAGAGAATTGTTCCATCACCTCAAGGATCTCTCATGGTACCCTTTTATAGCCATCTCCTGTTGTCCCTGTCCTCCTCCCCTGCCCACCTCAACCCCCGGCAGTCACTAATCTCTTCCCTATTTCTATAATGTTGTCATTTCAAGAATGTTATATAAATGGAATCATATAGTATATAGGCTTTTAAGATTGGCATAATTCTCTTTTTTTTTTCATTTTTTTTAATTTATTTATTTTTTTTATTGATGTCTTAGTTTATAACACTGTGGGGTTTTAGTTGTACATTTTTGTCCGTCACCTTGTGGATGTAACCCTTCACCCCTTGTGCCCCCCCCCACCCCCCTTCCCCTTGGTAACCACCAATCAGTTCTCTCTGTCCGTGTGTTCACTTATATTCCATATACGAGTGAGTTCATGCAGTGTCTGTCTGACACTGAAATAAGCACGGATGTTAGCCCAGGGCCAGTCTTCCTCAGCAAAAAGAGAACTGGCAACAGAAGTTAACTCAGGGCTAATCTTCCTCACAAAAAGAAAAAGAGTACCATTATCCCAATAGAAAACTGGGCAAGAAACATGAACAGTTATTTCACAAAAGAGGAAAAATGTCCAATAAACGTCTGAAGAAATGTTAAGCATCACTGGTGATCAGGGAAATACAAATCAAAATCACGAGATATGATTATATATCCATTCAGTTGGCTTATTTCACTTAACATAATACCCTCTAGGTCCTTCCATGTTGTTGCAAATGGGACAATTGTGTCTTTTCTTATGGCTGAGTAGTATTCCATTGTATGTATATACCACATCTTCTTTAACCAATCATCAGTCGAGGGACACTTGGGTTGCTTCCACTTCTTGGCTATCGTGAATAATGCTGCAGTGAACATAGGGGTGCATACGCCTCTTGTGATGGTTGATTTCATGTCCATTGGGTAGATGCCCAAGAGTGGGATTGCTGGATCATACGGTATTTCTATTTTTAATTTTTTGAAGACTCTCCATACTGTTTTCCATAGAGGCTGCACCAGTTTCCATTCCCACCAGCAGTGAATGAGGGTCGCCGTTTCTCCACAACCTCTCCAGCATTTGTTGTTATTTGTCTTTGTGATTATAGCCATTCTAACCGGTGTAAGGTGATATCTCAGTGTAGTTTTGATTTGCATTTCCCTGATGATTAGTGATGTTGAACATCTTTTCATGTGTCTATTGGCCATCTGTATCTCTTCCTTGGAAAAATGTCTGTTCATCTCCTCTGCCCATTTTTTGATCGGGTTGTTTGTTTTTTTGTTGCTCAGTTGTATGAGATCTTTGTATATTACTGAGATTAATCCCTTGTCAGACAAACGATTTGCAAATATTTTCTCCCAGCTGGTGGGTTGTTTATTCATTTTGATCCTGGTTTCATTTGCCTTGTAGAAGCTCTTTAGTCTGATGAGGTCCCACTTGTTTATTTTTTCTTTTGTTTCCCTTGTCTGGGTAGACATGGAATCTGAAAGGATCCCTTTATGTCCAATCGCAATTAGTGTACTGCCTATATTTTCTTCCAGGAGTTTTATAGTTTCAGGTCTCACTTTCAGGTCTTTGATCCATTTTGAATTGATTTTTGTATATGGCGATAGGAGATGGTCTACTTTCATTCTTTTGCATGTTGCTGTCCAATTTTCCCAGCACCATTTATTGAAGAGACTTCCCTCTCTCCATTGTATGTTCTTTGCTCCTTTGTCGAAGATTAGCTGTCCATAGGTGTGTGGTTTTATTTCTGGGCTTTCAATTCTGTTCCATTGATCTGTGTGTCTATTCTTGTACCAGTACCATGCTGTTTTGATTACTGTAGCTTTATAGTATATTTTGAAATCAGGGATTGTGATGCCTCCAGCTTTGTTCTTTTTTTTCAGAATTGCTTTAGCTATTCGGGCTCTTTTGTTGCCCCATACGAATTTCAGTAGTTTTTGTTCCATTACCGTGAAGAATGACATTGGGATTCTGATTGGGATTGCATTGAATCTGTACATTGCTTTAGGTAGAATGGACATTTTAACTATATTTATTCTTCCAATCCATGTGCATGGAATATTTTTCCATTTCTTTATGTCCTCCTCGATTTCTTTCAATAGTGTCTTATAGTTTTCATTGTATAGGTCTTTGACCTCCTTGGTTAAATTGATTCCCAGATATTTTATTCTCTTTGTTGCAATTGTAAATGGGATTGTCTTTTTGAGTTCTCTTTCTGTTGTTTCATCGTTAGTGTATAGAAATGCAATTGATTTTTGTAAGTTGATTTTATACCCTGCCACTTTACTGTAGTTGTTGATTGTTTCTAGTAGCTTTCCGATGGAACTTTTGGGGTTTTCTATGTATAGGATCATGTCGTCTGCAAATAGTGAGAGTTTCACTTCTTCATTGCCTATTTGGAGTCCTTTTATTCCTTTTTCTTGCCTAATTGCTCTGGCCAGAACTTCCAGTACTATGTTGAATAAGAGCGGTGAGAGTGGGCACCCTTGTCTTGTTCCTGTCCTCAAAGGAATGGCTTTCAGTTTTTCCCCGTTGAGTAGGATGTTTGCTGTAGGTTTGTCATATATGGCCCTTATTATGTTGAGGTACTTTCCTTCTATACCCATTTTGTTGACAGTTTTTATCATAAATGGATGCTGGATCTTGTCGAATGCCTTCTCTGCATCGATTGAGATGATCATGTGGTTTTTATTCTTCATTTTGTTAATGTGGTGTATCATGTGGATTGATTTGCGGATGTTGAACCATCCCTGTGTCCCTGGTATAAATCCCACTTGATCGTGGTGTATGATCTTTTGGATGTATTGCTGTATTCGGTTTGCCAATATTTTGTTGAGGATTTTTGCGTCTATGTTCATCAGCGATATTGGCCTGTAGTTTTCCTTCTTTGTATTGTCCTTGTCTGGCTTTGGTATCAGCATGATGTCGGCCTCATAGAATGTGTTGGGAAGTATTCCGTCTTCCTCTATTTTGTGGAATAGTTTGAGAAGGATAGGTGCTAAATCTTCTTTGAACGTTTGATAAAATTCTCCAGGGAAGCCATCTGGTCCTGGGCTTTTATTTTTTGGGAGGTTTTTGATGACTGTTTCAATCTCTTTACTTGTGATTGGTCTGTTCAGATTCTCTATTTCTTCTTGATTCAGTTTTGGGAGGTTGTACGCGTCCAAGAATTTGTCCATTTCCTGTAGGTTGTCCAATTTGTTGGCGTAAAGTTTTTCATAGTATTCCCTAATAATCCCTTGTATTTCTGTGGTGTCTGTTGTAATTTCTCCTCTTTCATTTCTAATTTTATTTATTTGAGTCTTCTCCCTTTTTTTCTTAGTGAGTCTGGCTAAGGGTTTGTCAATTTTATTTACCTTCTCAAAGAACCAGCTCTTTGTTTCATTGATCCTTTCTACTGTTTTTTTGGTTTCAATTTCATTTATTTCTGCTCTGATTTTTATTATTTCCCTCCTTCTGCTGATTCGGGGCTTTGTCTGTTCTTCTTTTTCCAACTCTGTTAGGTGCAATTTAAGGTTATTTATTTGGGATTTTTCTTGTTTGTTAAGGTGAGCTTGTATTGCTATGAATTTCCCTCTCAGGACTGCTTTTGCTGCATCCCATATGAGTTGGTATGGTGTATTTTCCTTTCCATTTGTCTCCAGATAGCTTTTGATTTCTCCTTTAATTTCATCAACGACCCATTGGTTGTTCAGTAGCATGTTGTTTAGTCTCCACATCTTTGTCCCTTTCCTAGTTTTTTCCTTGCCGTTGATTTCTAGTTTCACAGCATTATGATCAGAAAAGATGCTTGTAATGATTTCAATCTTCTTAAATTTATAGAGGTTTGCCTTGTTTCCTAATATATGGTCTATCCTTGAGAATGTTCCATGAGCACTTGAGAAGAATGTGTACTCTGCTTTTTTTGGGTGGAGTGCTCTGTATATATCTATTAAATCCATTGCGTCTAGTCTTTCATTTAAGTCCAGTATTTACTTATTGACTTTTTGTCTGGATGATCTATCTATTGATGTAAGGGGGGTATTAAGATCCCCTACTATTATTGTGTTATTGTTAATATCTCCTTTAAGGTTTTTTAGCAGTTGTTTTATGTACTTAGGTGCTCCCGTGTTGGGTGCATAGATATTTATAAGTGTTATGTCTTCTTGGTGAAGTATCCCTTTTATCATTATATATTGCCCTTCTTTGTCTCTCATTACCTTTTTTATCTTGAAGTCTACTTTGTCTGATATAAGTATGGCTACTCCTGCTTTCTTTTGTTTGCCATTAGCTTGGAGTATTGTGTTCCATCCTTTTATTTTGAGTCTGTGTTTGTCTTTAGAGCTGAGATGTGTTTCCTGGAGGCAGCAGATTGTTGGATCTTGGTTTTTAATCCATCCTGCCACTCTGTGTCTTTTGATTGGAGAATTCAATCCATTTACATTTAGAGTGATTATTGATATATGAGGGTTTAATGTTGCTATTTTATTGTTCATCTTCTGGTTCTTTTGCATTTCCTTCGTTTCTTGTCCCTTGTGTTTCGGACTGCAAATTCAATTTGGTATTTCTGCATGTTCATTCTTTTGGTTTTCTCTTTATTTGTCATGTGTGGTTCTCTTCTGGTTGTTTGTTTAGTGGTTACCGTGCGGTTTATATAAGCGATCTCCTGGATAAGAAAGTACATTTTCAGATGCCTCCTTTTTCCTGAGGCTAGGTCAGTTCAATCCCTTACCTCTTCCCCTCCTTATTTGTTATCTCTTTATTCCAGATTGTGTCATGAATGTGTGTTTCCGGTGATGAGCTTGAATTAATTTTTGATGTTTTCCAACTGTATTTTGTTCTGGTTTAGTCTCCTTGCGTTTCTCCTTGCTGAAATCTTTGTATCCCCTTTCTCATTTGTTTTTTTTCAGGCCTAAGGGCCTTCTTGAGCATTTCTTGTAGTGGGGGTCTTGTGGTGACCAACTCTCTTAGGTTTTGTTTATCAGGGAGAGTTATTATTTCTCCATCGTATTTGAAGGATATTTTTGCTGGATAAAGTATTCTCGGCTGAAGGTTTTTGTCTTTCATGATTTTGAATATATCATTCCAGTCTCTCCTAGCCTGTAGAGTTTCTATCGAGAAATCAGCTGAGAGCCTGATGGGGTTTCCTTTGTATGTTATTTTGGTTTTTTGTTTAGCTGCCTTCAATATTATTTCCTTGTCACGGGTATTCTTCAAGTTTGCTACTATGTGGCGAGATGATTTTTTATTCCTGTTTATATATTTAGGTGATCTATTGATTTCATTCACTGTTATTTCCCTTTCGTTCCCTAGGTTGGGGAAGTTCTCAGCTATTATTTCTTTGAACAAACTCTCTGCTCCTTTTTCTCTTTCTTCTCCTTCTGGAATACCTATTATCCTTATGTTGCTTTTCCTCATTGAGTCTGATATTTCTCGAAGAATTTCTTCATTTCTTTTTAGTCTTAGCTCTCTCTCCTCCTCTATCTGGAGCATTTCTGCGTGGCTATCCTCAATAGTGCTAATTCGTTCCTCCATATTGTCAGTTCTGCTCTTTAAAGACTCCAGGTTTTCCTTTATCTCATCCATTGTGTTTTTCATCTCCAACATTTCTGATTGGTTTTTCTTTATGGTTTCAATCTCTTTTGTGACGAAATCCCTGAATTCGTTGATTTGTTTCTGTGTGTTCTCTTGTATTTCGTTGAGCTTGTTTATGATAGCTATTTTGAATTCTCTCTCATTCAGGTTATCAAATTCTGTGCCTTCAGGGTTGGTTTCTGGGTGTTTGTCATTTTCCTTTTGGTCTGTAGCCGTGACAAATTGTCGCAAGGATCCGACGGGGACGGCTTTATTTTTACCGGTCATGATTAAAGTTAGTCCTGCAGTTTCCCCCTGCTGCCACTGGATGGAGATTGTGAGCGGTTTGCTCTGAGGCGGCTGCAGCCCCCGGAGGGATTATGCTGAAACGCCGGGTGTGTGGGGGGAGGGGTCCTCTCTTTCTCCTGCTTGACCCGGGGGTTTCCTTTCTGGCTCTCTTAGGGTGTTTGCTACACCCCCTAAACAGTCCGTCATCGCTTCCCCGTGGGGATCTCGCAACAGTCTGTGAGAGCACCTGGATGGCGCTAGTTTTCCCCGCTGTGGGCCGCCCCTCCCCCCTCTGTCCGCGAACCGCGCTGTTTTTGCCGATCGATTGGGGAGGGGGAGTACAACCTCCTACCTCTCCTCCCGTTCTCTTGGGCTTCCCGTGCCTCCACCGTCCGATGTATGGCAGCAGGGGTTTCTAAGAAGTCCTTCGTAGTGTTTGATTGAGCTGTGTTGGAATGTGAATGATGTTTTCGTTGTGTTGTAGGGGGCAGAGATTCAAAGAGGGAATCTCACTCCGCCATGATGCTGACGTCACTCTCAGAAGATATTTAGTTTTAACCACTGATATCCTTTACCCACTTCTGACATCTAATCAATACAGCCATGTAACCAATCCCAGTGTTGCCCTGTTGCCTGAAATTCAGTCAATAGTTGGTTTTACTGGCCACTTGCTTGATATAAACTGCACCTTCAATGGCTATTAATGGCTTGGACTAAGTGGACAGTTATTTTAAGTCACAGTCTTTCTCAAACTATAAAATTTTCCTCTCTCCAAAACCAAATTGTAACAGGGGCCAAAGACCACAGAACCAAATGTCCCCTCATAATCCAGGCACCAGCCTCTGAGCAACCTTGCACTCTAGCTACTTTCTTACCTCGGGATCTCTGTATATGAAAGGCAGGGAGATGTAACAGTGAAGAGCATGGACTCTGGAACCAGACTGCCTGGGTTCACATCCTGGCTCCTCTGCTCACTCCCTGTGTTCTACTAAAACCCCCTTTTGCCCCATCTGCACAATGCGGACCCTACAGTAAATAACACACAGGGTTGTGTGAGAATTAAATGTCTTTACATATGTAAACTCTTAGAACAGGATCTGCTACACGGTATTACGTAAGTGCAGCTATTCCTGCTGTCGTTCCGCCTGGCTCTCTGAAAGACTGGTCACAGGCAAAATGTTGCCTGAAAGAGGCCTTCTCTACTTAAAATAAACTTCTCCCCTCTGCCTCGCTATTCTGCTTCTTTATACACATTTGTAATTATCTGTTTACTCGTCTTTATCTGTCTTTCCCTCCAGAAGTAAGCTCCAATAGTGGCAGAGACCATGGCTATCTTGTTTACCATTATATTCCCAGTGCTTAAAACACACTACAATCACAGTAAATTTTGGTTGTAGTAGTAAGATGGTTTTTGTTACACAGGTACTTTCTTTTGTTACACAGATACTGTACACAGTTAATACATCTCCATTTGAATAAAATGTTTATAGGACAGATGACTGAAATTTTACTTTTTACTTCAGCAAAAAAGTCAAGAAAAAAGAAAAAAAAGCAAGCTCCATGATCAGGACTCCTGGGACAGGAAAAATGAATATTGCAGTGAGCTAGCTATGGACTTTTTAGGCATATAAATACCCTAGGCCCTCACTGCTTTTTGCTAGTTGAAAGAAATTTAGTCAACAGACTGCCAAGCTTGATATTTTTGCAATACTTTTTGGGTTCAACAATGCTAAGATTATTAATACCAATAGAGTCTACAAAAAAACCCTTGATTTAGCTCTTTCACACTCTTCCTTCCCACTACAAACACTAATCTAAGATATCTGATATTTTTTCCTACTTTCCCATAACAGCCTATATAAGACAGATAAAAATTTTCACATGCATTTTTAAGGGGTAATAATCATCAAAAGACAAATACATTTCAGCTCTAGACAATTTCAGAAAAAATTTTACATTTGAGTTTTAACTTTTTCAACTGTTACATAGTCTATAGAAAAACTTAAATACTACTTTATTAATTTAGGGGTAAATCTACAAATTCCATTAACATAACAAAAATGTAGAAAATATATATTGAGATAAAACTGTCACAAATAAAGATATTCTATTTCTAACATACTAAGTCACAATAAATTTTCAAGTATCACACATAATATAATCTTTATAATAATTCTTGTATGTACTTTTACATTATGTGGAGTACAACAAAAGTTACATATAAAATCACCTACTTGCATATTTTTTTTTTTTTTTACTAATAAAAATAATTCTGTACCTTTGGAGTATATCCATAATTGAATGAATCCATTTTTTCTGAGAGTCAGGAATTAAGGTCTGTGAATTTGTTATTCCTACATCAATAACACAAGTTCCAGGAGCTGAAAAGAAACTATCTTTTTCTTCATTGTCTTCTGTTATCAACCTAGCATCTCCCCCTCCAAAAACAACTGCTGAACTTAATTTTTTATGCTAAAAATGGAAAGAAAAAGAAATAAAATAGCCACAATTAATTTCTTGAGTATATTTTTTAAACTGTAAGGATCCGATTTGGGAAGTACTGTAAAAGTAGAATTGGCTCTACTTCTTGAGAGGAGAAACTGAGCTTCCACTCTGAGAAAATGCCTAGTTCACCAGGTATCTCTGCAGCTCTGGGATCATTACACTGTCTGCAGTTCCTCATCACAAACTACTATAACTGTGGGCTTACTTGCCTGATTTTTCCACCTACAACATTAACCCCTGGAACCTTCATTTCGGCACACAGAAGACATTCAACAGCTGTTTACTAACTAAACAAGTTAGGACCTAAAGTTTTCTGTCCCCTCCCCCCGCCACTTAACTATTTATACAAACAATTAATAGGCCAATTGACAGATATTAAGAAATATCATAATCATATACATGAACACCAGGCAGTTTCTGAAGCTTGGGCAGTTTTTTATTCCACGTCACACGTCTACACAAAATCTCAAAGGGAAATGCATTGATAACAGAAATAATTTATCCTAGCTTATAATGTTTTCTTTAGGAAAATTTAGCTTATAACATTACCTGTTTGGCATTTAGAAATACAAATGTCTTCCCCTTGAAGATTTGTTTTCTTTCCTGTCGTCCTGACAGATCAATATTTTTACTTCCAATAGCTGGTTCATCAATAGGTGGGTAAAAACTGTAAAAAAAAAAATCAAAGTGTATTCTATTTATATACTACTCTGTATGCATACTACTAAATTTATAAATGGACTGGCTATCTAGACACTAGAGAGGCTTAATTTCCATAATACCATTAAATTAATTTTAAAAAGTTTTATCTGGGACAAAATGACAAAAAGCATCTAAATGCTTTTACTAGAAATATGGTGAAAAGTGCCACATAGAACAGGAAAACTGTTCTTTATTTTCTGAAAATATATAATCCAAGCAATTATAACAACATAAAATTAAATATTTATGAATCAAACAAGTTATGTGAATTGCAGAAGGTTGAAAGAGACATCGCCCATAAAGATCAAATTTTATTAGCCTCTCGTGTTTGCTTAGGAGCCAATATGTATTAATAATGTTCATATTCCAATTCTATGAACTACTACTGTAAGTGTTTTGTTACAGATCTTTTTGGAGAAGTTCAGGAAATTTTAAAACTTACATTATTTTGTCAGTTTAAACAAAATTTCCAAAGTGAGATTTAAAAACACAATCTTTCAGCTCTTTAATATAATGCTATAAGAACATCTTACTCATCCATGGAAATGAGGGAGAAAAAGAAAACAAAGAAGGAAATCAACAGCTAATTCTGAAGCCTCTCATCAGTCCATGGTTTCAACTGTCTATATAATCAGATCTTTCACTACAGCTATTCATAACCGACCAGCCCTTCAGCTCATCTCTCTAACTTCTAGTAAAAATTACTAACGTTCATGGATAGGAAGACCCAAGATATCAAGATGTCAGTTCTTCCCAACTTGATCTACTGATTAAACACAGTCTCAACAGAACTCCTAGCAAGTTATTTTGTGGGTATTGACAATCTGATTCTAAAGTTTATATGGAGAGGCAAAAGACCCAGAATAGCCACCACAATAATGAAGGAGAAGAACAAAGTTGGAGTACTGACACTACCTGAATTCAAGATTTACTATAAAGAAAAGGTAATCAAGAGTGTGGGAGCCAGCCCCGATGGCCTAGTGGTTAAAGTTCCATGCTCTCTGGTTCAGAGGCCCGGGTTCGTTTCCCAGTTGAGGAACCACACCACCTGTCTGTCAGCAGCCATATGCTGTGGCGGCAGCTCACAAAGAAGGACTTACAACTAGGATATACAACCATGCTTGGGGCTTTAGGGAGAAGAAAAACAAAAACAGGGGAGGAAAGGTTGACAACAGATGTTAGCTCAGGGCAAATCCTTCCCTAAAAAAAAAAGTGTGGTATTGGCAAAAAAATAGACATATACATCAGTGGAAGAGAATAGAGAGCCCAGAAATAGACTCATAAATATAGTCAACTGATCTTTGACAAAGGAGCAAAGGCAATATAATGGATCTTAGACAGTCTTTTCAACACATGGTGATGGAACAACTGGACATCCACTTCCAGAAAAATGAATCTAGATTCAGACCTTTCACCCTTCACAAAAATCAACTCAAAATGGATCATAGACCTAAATGTAAAACATAAACCTATAAAACTCCTAGACAATAACGTAGGAGAAAATCTAGATGACCTTGGGTATGGAGGTGACTTTTTAGATATAACACCAAAGGCATGATCCATGAAACAAATAAATGATAAGCTGGACTTTGTTAAAATTAAAAACTTCTGCTCTGTGAAAGATAATGTCAAGAGAATGAGAAGACAAACCACAGACTGGGACAAAATATTTGCAAAAGACATATCTGATAAAGGACTGTTATCTAAAATATACAAAGAATTCTTAAAACTTAACAATAATAAAACAAACAACCCAATTAAAAAATAGGCCAAAGATTTTAACAGATACCTCACCAAAGAAATATACAGATAGCAAATAAGCATATGAAAAGATTCTCAACACCATATGTCATCAGGAAAATGCAAGTTAAAACAACAATAAGATACCACCACACACCTACCACAATGGCCAAAATCTAGAACACTGACAACACCAAATGTTGCTGAGAATGTGGAGCAACAGGAACTCTTCTTCACTGCTGATGGGAATGCAAAACAGTAAAGCCACTTTGGAAGACAGTCTGGCACTTTCTCACAGAACTAAATGCATTCTTATCATATCATCCAGTGATAGTGCTCCTTGGTATTTACCCAAAGGAGCTGAAAACTGACGTCCACACGAAAACCTGCACATGGATGTGAATAGCAGCTTTACTCCTAACTGCCATAACTTGGAAGCAACCAAGATGTCCTTCAGTAGGTGAAGGAATAAATAAACTGTGGTACATCCAGACAATGGAATATTATACAGTGCTAAAAAGAAATGAGCTATCAAGCCATGAAAAGACATGGAGGAAACTTAAATGAATATTATGAAATGAAAGAAGCTATTTTGAAAAGGCTATATACCATACTATTCCAACCATAAAACATTCTGGAAAAGGCAAAACTATGAAGCCAGTCAAAGATCAGTGGTTGCTGGGAGTTGGGGAAATGAGAGGGATGAATAGGCAGAGTACAAAGATTTTAGGGCAGTGAAAACACTCCGTGTGATACTTATAATGATGGATACATGTCATACATTTGTCCAAACTCATAGAAGCACAACACCAAGAGTGAACCCTAATGTAAACTATGGACTTTGGGTGATTATGATGTGTCAATGTAGGTTCATCCATTGTAACAAATATGCCACTTTGGTGGGGGATATCAGCAACGGGGGAGGTTATGCATGTGTGGGAGCAGAAGGTACACAGAAAACCTTTACCTTCCCCTCAATTTTGCGGTAAACCTAAAACTGCTCTAAAAAATAAAGTCTTGGGGCCGGCCCAGTGGCGCAGCAGCTTAGTTCGCGCTTAGCAGCCCAGGGTTCGCGGGTTCGGATCCCGGGCGCCTGCTGACGCGCTGCCTGTCAGCCATGCCGTGGCGGTGTCCCATATAAAGTAGAGGAAGATGGGCACGGACGTTAGCCCAGGGCCAGTCTTCCTCAGCAAAAAGAGGAGGCTTAGCAACGGATGTTAGCTCAGGGCTGGTCTTCCTCACACACACAAAAAATAAATAAAAATAAAGTCTTAAAAAATTTTTTTTAAATTACTAAAGCATCATGGTGATGATGAAGGGACAATGTAGGATGGGGGAAATTCACAATCTGGACAATCAATGACTAAATAGTCAAGGGTTAACAATTCGCAGAGAGCAATATCTAACGTGGTAAAAATGTTTCAGTCATGAGAGTCACCACCCAGCATTTTAGAACTAATTTCCTTACATTTTTCCTCCCCAGATTTCTCCTTGGCAACATACATATTTTATAAAGTAAGCAGAGTCATGATTAAACATACGTTTATTATATTAATTTTTAAAAATTATTTTAAAATTTAAATTAATTTAATGTAAAAAATTTAGTTATATTAATTTAAAAAATTTTTGATAACTGATTAAACCACAAATGCATGTGTTTTAATCTATTACAATAGATGTTCTAAATCTATTCTAAAGTAGTGATTCCTAGAACCTGCAATCTCAAATGAGTGAGTTATCTGCAAGCAAGAGCAGACTTAGCAGGATGAAACACAACCTGCTGTGTTATTCTGGTTTTCTAAATAACTGACTTTAAAATTCCATTTGCTCTTTTAAAGATACACAAAGAATAGTTGAAACTACTTTATTAAAGTTAAATCTACAATAATAAAAGAGTTAGTGCTAGAAAATTAGTAGACATTCTAATTCATGGATAGGATAAATTCTTATCTCTTCAAATGCGTTTCATCCTCTCTCCTTTTTAACAAAATTCTCCCATATCTTACATTTCTTTTAGTTCAAAAGGCAACTGGCACTTCACTTATATACAAATGGCTGGTTTATGAATTAGTCTAGAGTCACGTAACAACACTAGCTTACAGAGCCAGTCTCAGACAAAAGTGGTGCGTAAATATTTAACACATACATCAGACTGAGTAAATGTGAGATTCTTACTGCTTTCCAATGACACTAAAATATGATTTTTAAATTATCTACAGCTTTGTGTTACATTGTCATTCTCAATTTTGCCACAGATGATTCTACTGTCCCCAGAGAGCAGTTAACTGCAGTTTAGTTTAATGAAGACTGAACACGTGTTATATCCTGAGCCAGGTTTCTAAAGATATGAGCATGATATTCCCTTAGCTCTCCTTAACGGCACTGCCAGAGTTCTAACTTTTATTTCTGTGATTCTCCTCCACTAAGTGCCGTGAAGGCAGAAACTGTAATGCTTTTTGGCTCACCATTGTATCCTCAGGTCTAACTTGCCTGGTTCACGGTAGGCATTTGATAAATACTAGACAATAAATAAACTGATAGTACAAAATATAAATATAAATTTCACCTAATAAATTAAAATTAGACAAAAAGTGTATACATCTCTCAATTCCCTCAGTATAGATTTGAGTATTAAAATTCTGGGATTGGAAAAATGTATTTTGATTTTCTTTTAAAAATGCTGGTAAATCTAAGGCCCAACACTCTGTAAGACTGATCGTGAAAAAAAAATACATTACTATATTATCAAGAATCTAACCGAATGTTGGAGCTGTGTATAGATACATATACATATATACAGATGATTGATAATACAGTGATAGATAACAGACTATGTTCTGGAACTTCATATACCTAGACAAGCCTTTTTCTCATTAACAGTGTAAGGATGAGAACAAGAAAGAAGGGGCTAGTGATAAATGTGAAGAAAACATCATTAAAAATCAATTATTTCTGAAGCATTATATTCTAGATGTTTTAAAGCATTTCTGAGGCTCTAATGATTTGATAGCTGGTAAGAAAATTAGAAATTGGTAAATTAACTTGGCAAAGACCTACGTTAGAGGGACATTGCCTGAAAACAAGGCTACCACAAATATAAAGTGATCTCCAATTTCTATAATAAAAAAATTAAAACATTTTTTGGCACACTTACACACAAACTTCAAAAGCTACAAATAAAACAATTATGTTTATTATGTAGTAACTGGTATATATTATTCACAAAATCTATAAAATATTAATCTAGAAATATTGACTTCTTCCTATATATTTTGTGGCTTTTAAATTCTTTATGTGATCTTCAATGAATTTCATCTAACCCAAAGCACATTATCTTCACTTCTGTCCCAAGATATTCCAAATACAGAATTCTTCTGAATTCATGTATAATTCTGGCCCTGGAAACTGTATTCTAAGTCACAACATTTATTTGCCCAAAATCTGGACAGCTGTTTATTTCATTAGTCCTGTAGGCATATGTTCATAATTTCTAAAACTACTTACTTATATTACACATTTTTGGTGATCTCAAAAAGACTTGAATTCTATTGACATCCACAACTTGTAAATGTGAGGTTATATCTCCAGGAAAAGATTTCTAGTATGTGTTAAATTTCTTTGTCTTGAATCTTAATTGATTATGTAAGGTCAACTCTACAAGCTTCCTAAAGGATATTTCAACTCTTTCAGGCTAATGTGTCTTTTGGGCCTGAGATTTGAATACAAGCTAAATAAGTTATCCTGTTCCTGTTTCACGGATGCTAGCAGAAGACACAAGGCTCCTGGGTCAGTGAGAAAGCAAGAAGCAAGCCTCAGTATGTTTAAAGCAGGACTCCTCCCCAATTAAATCCCAGAGGATGACAAAGAAGGTACATACAGCAGGTTGTGTTCCAGGAAAGGAATACACGGTGGTTGTGTTACACTGAACTTGGAAATCCACTAGTTTTATAACAAGCTATAAGCAGGCCCGCTCTTTGTCCTGGGAGGAGGATATTACCTCATCCCTCCAGGTTTCTCACTGCAAACATAACTCTGAGAAATGGCCTGGGTATGGGGCGGTAAGGGCCTTGCATTCTTGGCATATCCAGCAAGTTGAGACTTTGTAAAAATTCAAATAAAAGGTAAGTCCCTCTCTTTTCTAAGGGATCATTTCCTTACATTCAGACATATACAACATTTTAATGAACTTCCTTTATTAAGATTATAGATTATCAAAATTAAATACTCCTCTTAAATGCAGTCTTCTAAAAATGACTCATCTACATTGGTATTTTGGTGACAGTATAGGAAAATGAAATACCACAAAACATGCCAGGTAATGAAGCTTAAACTCTGTCTTACCCTGTCTCTTGATAACAGTGCAGAGATGTAGACATAACTGCACCTAAAAGGACTACACTTTTTGTTAGGTAAAAATATTATAGTATGCCTCCTAATTTAAATTCAGGACTAGTGATAATGATTTTACAGAACTAAAAGAGGAGGTAGTTGTCATATAATAAAAGAGCCACCACAATTTACTTCATATCCTTTTTGTAACTCATCCTACTATTTAATATTTTAAATTTAACCTTTTCTATTTAATAGTTGAGCACATAGTCAAATCTTCAACAAGCATTATCAAAATGGATCCCAATAGGTAAAGGAATCTATTAAGGCAAAAAACTACATATTTTAAAACAATATTAAAAATTTGAGGGGCCGGCCCCATGGCCTAGCGGTTAAGTTCAGCGTGATTGCTTCAGCAACCCAGGTTTGGTTCCTGGGCGCACACCTACACGACTCGGCGGTGGCCATGCTGTGGTGGCGACTCACACACAAAATAGAGGAAGACTGGCACAGATGTTAGCTCAGGGTGAATCTTCCTCAGCAATAAAAAATTCAATTACAGTCGCCATCATCAAACATGGGCTAATGTAATTGTCTTTCCTGGTTAACATTGAATCAGGAGTTATCAAACAATCTCACAGTAAAGATGTTTTACCGTAGCCATCTAAGTTAATACAGTCACAAATTGAAGCTAGAAAAAAATTATGCCAAACCTAAAGTCAAAACCAGACCCAAGTTAAACACAGCTGAGAATCTCAACAATTAGCAGGAATCAATGACTAATTCTGAAAACTCCAAGACCATAAAATATATCATCAATATTAAAACCTATCAGACCCCTCCACTCCCAAGTAGTCTAGAATTAACAACGGTTTATCATCTGTAAAAAGGGTCATTATTTATAGCATTTATCAACTCCCCTAGGGAGGTTCATAAATACGCTTCAGGGGAAAATGTGATTCTCTTGAAGAACTATGCAAGTTGGTTGTACATAAGTGAAGTTTCTAGAGGAGAGACCAGTGCTTTCATGTTCTCAGAGGGATCTAGCACTCAGAAAAGATTAAGAACCATCCATTGTAAAATATGAGGATCTCTTTCCAGAGTCCAAAAACATTACATTTTCTATTAACCAGATTATAAAATACAAGAAACTTCCCAAATAAAAATTAAAAACAAAGAGAAAAATCTGATTTTCAGTTACTTTTAAAAGCAGATATGTATTATCAGGTATAAATACTCCCTAAAAAACCCTGCATTGGGTAAAATAGCTTATCATAGCTAGTAATATTTTAAAATTAGTAATAAAAAAATTTAACTTGCACAATATTTTAGATGTTTTTAAACCTCAAATATTCAAAGTTGTCCTATAGAGATAAGCTAAGCTTATAAATATACAGTCAATCCATTATGTCATATAGACATATATTTTAAGCAAGTGTGCTCTTGTGCTAAGTTGACTAACACCACCCACCATTTCATAGTCAGCAGCATTTTAACCAAGCAATCTGGAAAAAAAAGAAAATCCCAACATCTCCCTCCTCAACTATAGTTTGCTACTTCAAACATCACTAATAAAATATATACAGTAGATAGATCCTTTAGTCTGGTGGTTCATAAATTTAGCTGAATATCCAAAAAAATAAAGAAGCGATTATGAATCTTCCCAGATATTGCAATTAGCAACATTTCTTTTAACAAGCACCTATAATGATGCCAGGCAATGTGCTCAGACTTTGTATATACTATTAGTTAAAATAACTAATACTTTTATTAATACTAAATACTGAAATACTCAGCAGGACAGGTATCAGTCTCATTTTTCAAAGGAGGTAACTGACACTCAGAAATGAGCTCTATTCCCAAGGCTGTTAATATTCTGGCCCCAGGACTATGTAGCTCCAGAGCAGGGTTGCTGCACCACACGACTCCAGGGGTCCCGTGGGCACGATGCTCAGCACTGGCACATGTGCTCTATCGATCGCACCTCTACGCCATTTACTGTCCTTCAATTTTTTTCTTTAAAATTGGCACATATGTAACATTTGCTTCACTAAGACAAAAAACTAACAAAGAATTTGGGAAACTTACTTTACATACTAACAAAAAAGTCATTAATACAACTGAACTATAACATTACATCCTGAAACAGACATTAAACGGAATTAACCTAAATAAAATCAGTGCTATCACAACATATCACATATATTTTGCATGTCATATTTTATTTATTTAAAATACACAATATACCTTTCAATTTGTGGAGGCTGTTTCTTGGACTGAATTGCTTTAAGAAATTCAGTAAAATATTCTGGCTTTACAATTGGACGTCCACAAATGAGTGCACATATTGTCTAAAAAGAAGAAAACATATGTGAACACATATACTTAAATGCCAGGTTTTTTGTGTGTGTGTGAGGAAGATTCGCCCTAAACTAACATCTGTTGCCAATCCTCCTCTTTTTGCTGAGGAAGTTTGGCCCTGAGCTAACATACGTGCCCATCTTCCTCTACTTTATATGTGGGATGCTGCCACAGCATGGCTTGATAAGCGGTGAGTCAGTCCACGCCGGGGATCCGAACCTGTGAACCCCAGACCACCAAAGCAGAGTGCGTGAACTTAACCACTATGCCACCGGGCCAGCCCCTAAATGCCAGGTTTTTTAAAGAAAAGTTTTAACTTATAGACTACAAAGGGGCTATTCTATTCTGTTTTTTCTCTCATCCCTCTAAATTTATAAAGGAGCCACAATTGATAAAACAGAAATCAGTTTTTGGTCACTGCTTAGTTTTAGTATACAAATCCCCATATAATCACTCGATTATAACAAGTCACCAATTACAATATTAATTTAAAAATTGCTTTGGGGGGCAGACCATATAACATAAAATATAAGTCAATTTTAAAATGTATTCCAATTTTAAAAACATTAAAATGTTAACAAGTATATCTTAGAATTGAGGAAATTTAACATTTGCTCTAGAGAAGACAAGAGATAAACATGAGAGAGAAGATTTTTTCAGCCTAATTGCCTTTCAAACAGATTGTCAATATGGAAAAAGTCTTTTCAAGAAAGTAAATAAAGGAATAACTGGGGTTGGGTAAAAGTTCAAAATAAGAATACAACGGGGGGGTGAGAAACTTTAAGTAGCAAGTGACTTTAGCCATAAGCCTCAAATAAGATATATCCATAAAATTTGAGAAAGAATAGAAAATAACCACCATTGGCAATGAAAATAAAGAAGATTCAGCATAATTCTAGGAAATAGTCCAACTAAAAAATTCGTAAGTATGCTTCTAATAACATGGGGTACTACTTGAATATGAGCAAGCAATTTAGGGTGTCTTAGGAATGGAATTTGAAAGACACCAACCTCAAATGTGAATGGAATAACCGACTTCTTGCATGAAGCAGTAATGTGCAATTCAACAATGCACTGAGTAAGCCCCAATACACGTGACGCTGGGCAAAGGATTTAACTGCTCCATGCCTCAGTTTCTTTTCCAGAAAATAAAAATTGAACTGAATGCTCTTTAAGTTCCCTTTTGGTTCTAACATTCAATGATTTTAAAAACATAAACTAACCTGTGTTTTTGGAAAATTTACCAAAAAATAATACAGTGCCAAGATTTTCTTTTTTGGCATGATGGGTCAGAAATACTGAAAAGGGAGGACTGCTCTGCAAGCCTTTGTTGGTGTATATCAGTACTCTCTAATATCCTGGGCCATTAGCACCCCAGTCACTGGAATAGCATGTACTCTGGTGAATGGATGCTAGTTTCCAGGTCTGTCACAGACTGGGTAAAACATCTCTCAAGACCATCTAAATGCCTCTGCTTCATTTCATATCCACCAAGCAAGGGCATGATTACCTGTCCCACTGCTCAGGGACCTTGATTTCTTTAAGGGGACCATGTTGGAGTCCACATACAAATATTCTGGTCAATATAAAGGTGGATCCCCGCTATAAACTAATAAATGGACATTTTGATGTATGAATCTATTATCTGTGGGTTTATTAGCATAAATGAGTACTCCGGAGGCTAAGCACTGCTGAATTTGTAAGTCAACTTCATAAATTTGCAAAGATGAAAAGATCCTTGATCACAGACAACCCTACAACCTTTGCAAGATACAAGTTTAACTTGAAGTTGAATCTGAGCAGCAAGCCCTTCTTTATGACACCTTTTTAGCTATAATTACATATTCTAATTTAGTTAATTATATTAGATATTAAAAGATTCTGTATCACCTAATAAAAGAATCTAAATATTTGTTGCTTTTCACTTTAGATACTAACCTAAAACAACCCCACATGTCTATAGTCAACCCATTTAAAAGGAGATGAATCACCTCCCAATGGCATTCTTCAATTAGCTTTGGATATAACCAAATCTGATGAAGATGCAAAATCTGAAAACATACCAAAACATACGACTGTTTTAATGAATTGTCAGCATCTTCTAAAGGTACTTATTTACACATCTCTTGATTGTGAAGATACATTAAAGAAATATTAAAACTTAAAAAGTCTGTGATTAGGGCTTTAAACGAAATAAAAACTAAATAAGAGATCATGAGATGATCTGGAGGAAGACAACTTGATAGAAGGAACTAGAGGTGCTAACTTTGAAGACTGGCAGCTGATCTCAGTCGCTGTGCTTTTAGACTGAAGACAAACTATGCACTGTAACAGACTTCTTGGCGAAAGGATAACATAAATCATTTTCTTAAATGCTATATCAAAATCTGAAATACAATTTTATGTGCTTTTGCTTGTCTCAGATAGTAAGTAGGTTATCTGAAAAGCCATTCTAGCCTAAATGGTATAGAAAGGCATAGGGCTGGCATATATAAATCTACAACTAACAGTTCTGATAGTTTTAAAGTAAATAACTTTAAAAATGTCTGTGTAGAGTGGGGCGAGTAAGCTTAAATTCACAGAACCTATTTTAACATAACAACAAGGCATTCAACCTACTTTAATGGTAACTTTAACTGATATCATGACAAGGTGAGTGCATTCTTCTATCCAACTGTTTACAGTAAGTCCTCCAAGTTGCAATATAGCTTGATTTAAAGCAGTTTTCCCAGAGACATCTAAACAAGAAGAGCATGCAACCAAAGGCTCATACTCTACTCTGTAAATGAGAATAAGTTACATAAAGTTATATTATCATAATTACAGACATGGCAACTTACAGTAATTTAAACTTTTTTACATCACACGCTGTTATTTCAATTGTTATGCATTTTTACACTTTCTAACTTACAAAATTTCCACTTCCTAAATCTCAAGTTGAAATTAAGAAAAACCAACAATTAAAGTTAGCATCATACTTTCACCTACGGTGAATCAAACAAACATAGCTCAAGGTTCTCAGGGCCCATTCAAACTCATTCACTCTCGTCACTATCTATGATTGACAAAATCCATTAACCACACGTGGTACAAAGTTCACTACTGTGCTAAGTAGGAACTGAATTAGACTGTTTTCAACTCATTATCCATAAATATCCTTGTCCTTTAGGGTTTGATTAGTGTGAAATAAAGCTGTCCATTTTTTAATACCAATTAAAAAAATTCTTACCTGAATTTACTTTCAAACACTCCAAAAGTAACTCTATCCCCTGTCTTCAAAGTTTGGGAAAGCCCATTCTGCATTTTTCCCTCATTAACAAAGGTACCATACTTAGAATTATCTTTTATTGTCAATATAGGGATTTCATCTCTTTGACTCTGAAAAAAAAATTCAGTAAATAATTTAAAGTCTTTTACCACTCAGCAAATACAATTCCCAGGGGACAAAGTTTCAAAAGAAAAGGCTGACAACTGTTTGAACAGGCAATAGGTAGCTGGCTAACCTTCCAATACAGCAGGCAATAGTTATTGTTTTGGTTGCCTGCAGAGAACAATCACTCAACTAGCATTTAATGGAAATTTTCTTAATTCTCAATCACTCCTCTTAGAACATACATTTTCTTCATTTTTGTAAGTCAGTGGAGATTTTCCTGACCCCTCAATTTCACACATTTGCTAATTTTTGCTTTTGTACAGTCTGTTACATATATAACATGACAGCTTCTCCTAAGGTTTTCTTTTTTTACATTATCAAAATCACATAGTAAAAACTGGTCCAATGAGAAAAGGCTAGTGTGTCTGACTTGCAGTAAGAATTTTATTTTTTCTTTAGGAATTTCAACAATGTTTTTCTGTAGCTAAAAGAATAGAGACACAAAACCTAAATGTCACTGAAGAGATCCAGCATTTGCTGATATGCAGTCTTTGCTCAAAATAATGGCTTTTCTTTCTTACTACCACCAACACCATCATGACCACAGCTATTTGTATATATTTGTATTACTTTTATCACCCAAGGTTGTGATTAAAACAACCAACCAAAACAAACTCAAAGTCATTCAAAGGAGCTGTGAGGCATAAGCAACAGGTGTTCTCCCTAATAAAACAAATCAATTCCCATTGTGAAAACCTACCTTATTCAGGAAATACCTGTGTTCACAGGGCTACACAAACTCTTTAAAGCAGGAGTCGTGACAGTTTCTTCACCGCTCTATCCCCAGGCTTGGCACAGTGACACACAGTAAGCACTCAATAAACGTTTCAGTAAATAAATTTAAATATGTTCTACTTCCTCTGAGTTTCTAAATCACTGAAACAAACAGTGAAATACTGGAACAGAAACTTCAAATTTCAAAATAAACAAATACCACTGGTACCACAGCCAAAATGTAAGTATTTAATTGTGTTAACATTAAAAATAAACTTAACAGCTTTATGAAATAAAAAGTCCTATGAACTCCTCTTACATATGCACCAAGATGATCTTTTGTGATTTCAACCCCCTCACTGTTGGCTAGTGAAGTAAAATCAGTAACATACCAGGTTGGTTACAGAAAAGTTAGCAGTTAATACAGCATGATTTCGACTGATTGACTGATCATCTTCAATTAGAATGTCACAGTTTTTCCTTCCAACAACGTACTCAACACCCGTCAAAAGTCTGTACGGTTCTAAGACAATTTTTAAAAAAGTAAATCAGTAAATACACACACACGTGTATATACATACACACACAAATATACATACGTGTATATACAAGTATGGCAAATATCTAAATATTTTTATTTTGCTATTTAAATGTTAATAATCAACCTTATAGAAATCAAACTTGTTTTCTAGTAAAGCCTCAGTGAGGATGCAAAAGATTATCTAAATAGATGGAAAGCTCTACCATTTTTCTAAAGAGAAAACAATATTGAAAAGTGTCAACACTCTCCCAAATTAACTTATACATTTAATGCATTACCAAACAAAATCACAGTACTATGTATGGAATTTGATAAATGGATTCAAAAATCCATCGGGAAAAATATAATGTAAAAAAATTGTCAAGAAAAATTTGAATATTATGAGAACTTCCCCTACTAGACGGTAAAATATGCAATAAAGCTCTAGTAACTAACAAGTATGGTACTGGATCAGAAGTAAACACCACAGATCAACGCAAGAAAAGTTCAGACCAGATTCGAGTGTACATTTTGGGGAATTTTCTTTTCATGTTAAAGGTAGCATTTCATATCAGTGGAAGAGGGTTATTAGTTTTAAAAAAATGGTGGAAATCACAAATTGTTGGAGTAACAGCATACATGCTAGAGACTTGAGAGTTTAGTCCGGGAGCGCACGATTCCATTACCGGAGTGGTAGAGGGATTAGGGCAGATAAACCAGACAAGTTGGCAGGAGTCCAGGTAAACCTTGACCAAGTTTGGATTATATTTTGTTAATGAAACATTCTTAACCTAGAGTGAACCGTTTCACGTAAAACTATTGTATGGTTTATTCACAGTTCTTCTAGAGGAATGGGCCCACAGCTTCCACTAGATTCTGGAAATAGTAGTAGCATTGTCGCTAGAGGTCTTCTACTACCACTCTACAGGGACTGTGAGAGCCAGTCACAGGCTACAACTGTTCTCGAAAGGAGCTGACTTGCCCACCAGCAGTTTATGTTCTACCTCTGCACTGCTCCAAATCCAGTGATGCCTTGATCTTTGAGTCTTTCTAGTATTACTTAGTATCTATAATATTACTGTAGTATTTATTTTCCTTACCATTCGTTTGGCCATCTTCATACTCCCTTACACTGTCAGTCAATTTAGCCTCTACACAGACCCTTTTCCCAATCATAACTTAAACTTCCTGAGGGCAAGACGGAACACAGGCCACCTCTCCTCATCCGTCTAATAGGGACTCACACACACTAGGCAACCAGTTAACATGAGATAACCACTTTCCATTGCTGGAAATGCAGAAAGGGGAAAAAAAAATCTACTCTTCCAGTTGTTCTGATGACAAAATGGAAAAAGGCTCTGAAACAAAACCGAAATTATGCTTCCCCGCGGTTGCCATTTACCCAAATCATTTCTGTGGTTCTGCACAAAAATAAACAATGCGCTCCGGACAGAGTCACCTGTTGCCATCGTGTGGTCTAGCCTGTGCTAACTCATTCTGGGTGTTTCCCCAAAAGACTCGACGTCACCACAGGTCCGGGCACAGCTCGCTCCCGCAGGCCTCGGGTCCCGGGCATGGCTGGCCTGGCGAGCGGAGCGGGCCCCCGCACAGGACACGGCGGTGGCGGGAGGCCTCCCGCCCCACGTGCCGGGGACGCTCGGAAGACCACGCGGCCCCCAGACCCACCGCGCGGCGGCCGCACTTCGCGGCCGCAGCCGCCCCGGGCGGGAGCGCGGACGCTGCCGGAAGGCCGCGAGGGGCGAGGGCGACCGGAAGCATCGCCCGGCCAACCCCCTACCCAGTGCAGCAGCTCCCGGGAAAACGGGCCCCGACACCTCCCTTCCGCCCTTACCTCGGGCCGGGCCCGCGGCGGGGAGCAGTTTCCACATGGGGCCGGATCCTCAGGGTCGGGGCCGACGCACGGCCGCGTAACGAGAGCCCACCGACGTGCGCGGCTGCGGCGCCCGCAAATCGGCCCAGGCTCCAGGACGTGCGCGCTCCCGGGAGCCGCGCCTGCCTAGAAAACCGCGGGATGGACAGGAAGGCGACGTGGGCGCCTGGTCGCCACCTGGTGGTTAGGACCGGAATGGCGCAATCTGTATTGAAATGTTCTGTATTAGAAGGCTGTGAGGTACTGATCCCATTGTAAGGTGTTCAACGAGTACAAGATTATCTACATTTTCTGATTGTCACTGAAAATTATTTTAAAAATTAGCTCCAAAGAAACGTAGGGAAACATTCTCATTAAATACATTAACATAGTGACTAGTTATGTAATTCCACGCATTGCTTAAATTGCAGTCTTTTATATACATGGATCCTAATCATGGTGATAATAATGAAGATAAGAATTTCACCCCAAGTCAACTCATTATTTTTCCTCTTCTCCAAGCTCAAATCAACTTCTTCTAACTTGTCTGTTTCATAATGTTGCACTTTCATCTAATCATTAGCTAAAAACTGGGGGGTGGGGGCGTGTCTAACCTTCGTTTTTATTTCCATTTGTACCAAACTGGTCTAAGCTCTTCTTTTAATACTCCAGTAGCCTCTTAATCCTTCACCACGCACCTCCTGCACTAATCCATTCTACATTCTGCACACTACAAAGTAAACACCCAGAGAACACTTTTGATCATATAATTTCTGGTTTTCACAAGCGTTCTGTAATGAGAAGAAGAAAATGCCACTTTAAAAGGCTGGTTTACCAATCTCTGTTATAAACATAGATGCAAAAATCCTAAACACAAAATTAGCAAATGGAATCAAGTGGTATATAAAAAGGATAATCATAACTAAACGTGGCTTATTTCAGATATGAAAGGGTGAGTGTTTACTGGGGAAAAAAATCAATGTAATTTACCAGAATAACAGAAAAATCATGATCATCTTGGTAGTTGCAGTAAAAGCATTTGATAAAAACAAAACATCCATTCATCTATCCATTCTCAGCAAAAGAGGAATAGAGGGAACATCCTTGATCTGACAAAGGACAGCTACAAAAAATGCAGTTTACATTATACTTAAATTATTAAATGTTTCCTCCCCTGACATCAGGAATGAAACAAGGACATATTTGCTCTTACCACTTGTGTTCAGCATGGTATTGGATGTTCTAACCAATGCAACAAAGGAGGAAAAGAAAAGGCATATGGATTGGAAAGGAAGAAACAACACTGTCATTATTCACAAATGACACAATTGTGTCTCTTGAAAATCTAAAAGAATCTATTGGCAAACTATTTGAATTAATAAGTGAATTTAATAAGGTCACTGGATACAATGTCTATATACAAAATTTAATAGTATACCTTTATTCCAGAAAATAAATAGAAAATGACACACATAAAATAGATAATTATAATAGCACCAAAAATCATCAAATACCCAGTAAGAAATCTATCAAAAGAGGTGACATAAAACATTATTAACTACAACACCATATTGACAGATATTAAAATAAGTCCTAAATAAATGTAGGATAATATACCGTGTTCATGGATTGTTAAGATGTCATTTCTCCCAAAATTGATCTATAGCTTCAATGCAATTTTAATAATGTCCCAGAAAATTTTTTGAGTGGAAATTGATAAATAGATTCTAAAATCTATATGGATATGCAAAGGCTGAGTCTTTTGAAGAAGAACAAAGCTGGAGCACTTACAGCTACCAGATGTCAAGATGTATTATAAAGTTGTTGTTAGTAAGTCAGTGTTCTATTGGCACAAGGATGGAAAATAGGCAAATGTGTCAAAATTGAGAGACCTAAAAAAGACCTACACATATAAGATAATTTGATTTTTTGAAAGTGATGCTACAGAGCAATGGAAGAAAGTATTTTTTTTTTTTTTGATAAATGATCCTGGGGACATTGGTGTAGGAGAGGAAGAAATTTTCCTCTACCTTTCTTGGTTCTTCTGGCTGACCTAAGAATTAATTTGACAGGAGACAAACAGAAGAAAATCAAAGTTTCATAACATGTGTACACGGGAAAGACCCAGGAAAACTGAGTAACTTGCCAAAATGGCGGAAGCCACCACCTTAAATACCATCTTTAGCTAAAGACAAAAGAGGATGTTGGGGTAGTGGTTTGGGACTTCAAAGAGGAGGAAGGTAATTCACAGGTTGATGGAAAAGCAAATGTCTGGTAAGCAAATGTTTGCCATGCCCTGAAGAGACAATGGGACGGAGAGAGGACTCTCATCTCTAGGCCCTGCCAAGTCCCCCACCACACTTAGCCCACATTCTTTGTAGATGTCTTTGGTGATAGCTCTGTTCCTGTTACAGACCATTGAAATGTCGATGCAAAATAACCAATAACCATTCTATAGATAAGAGAAATAACCACTCTTTACTTGAGCCAGAGTGAGTATTATAACCCAGGAAGGCCTTCGAAGGTGTTCTGGAGAAGCATGGTTTTCAGTACAGTCTTGTTTTTTATTGTTAATCTTTTTAGAACAAAAAAACATACATTAAACACATCCAGGATACATTTTCATCAAAGTTTCAAAGAGGTATTTAGTTACAAATTAGCAGGTCAACATGAACCTGATGTCGGCAAAGGGACTAACCACAGCGTTACCAATAGGTGTTACCAATCAGGCGTAGGAGGGAAGTATGCATTCTCATCTGAAGAGAGTGCATTCTTTACTTTAATGGTTAAGCAGATGTACAATGTATGTTTGATAGGCCATAAATCAGGCTTTTTAGTTCAAGCTGAATCAGTTTTGAACTCTAATAGTTACCCCACATACTTCAGTATGTGAAAATCTCTTGTCATATCTAAATTCTTTTAGGCAGTTAAGGGGGAGGTAACAAGAAAAACTTTCTGAGTCTTTTTTTCTTAAAAATAATCAGCCTAAAATAATCCTCATGTTAAAGAGACATTTTGGGGTGGCAAATTTTGTTCTCCTTCAGTGGTTAACACTATAGAAGAAATGAAGACTGACCTCATACCTCACAGAAGTAAAAAAAAAAAAAAAAATCAATTCCAGATGGATTATAGATCTAAATATGAAGGTAAAATAAATATTTTAAAATAAAACATGATCAAGAAATAGGCAAATCTTTCTTAAATAGGACACCAAAAAATATACCCTGGACCCCAGAATCCCTAAATTTCACTGATTTGGTGGACCTTCAACAATTTGTAGGAATTTTTTTCTTATTCTTCTGGAATATGTATGTGTCACCAAGGCCTCCAATAAACTTGCCAATTCTTGTTAATCTGATCTGATTAGCATAATTCCAGAAATGTTCTGTGGGATGTTCAGAAAATTCAAATCTCCTAGGACTATATTATGACTGAAGGTGGGAGAGACAACATAGCCCTAGGGCAAGACTGTAAATATTTGTATTATTTTTTCCAGTTGAATATGGACATTTTCTGATAAGGTTGGGAAAGAACACATTCATCATACCAACCACCTCAAACCAGTTACCTGAGGTCATATTGATCTTCTCTTATAAAGAAATCACATCTGGTACAGCAGCTCTAATTGGGGTTATTACTTGATTGAGTTGCAGGAGTCTACTGTTAATTCTCCAGGAACTGTTGGACCTTTGTAGGGGTGAGTATGATGAATTAAATGGAGATATGATGGGAACCCAAAATGGAACAAATATCTACCACTCCTCTATATGGTTTTTTATTTACTATCTTGGCTGTGCAATTTTAGAGGCCCCCTATTGGCCTTTCCCACATTGATAGCTCTTACCCAAAGAACCAGTGTGGGTGCTGTACTATCAAGTATGTCCATTCCAACTATACATTTGGGAACTGGGGAAATGACCACCAGATAGGTCCATGTGCTCTGTGGACTCACTGTATGCCAGACCTGGGAAAAAACTCCATTGATTATCTGGCTCCTGGATACCTCTCCTCTTACCAGGGGCCATAATAATATTTTGGGTTCCTGGGTGTCAATAATGTTTGTGTTCAATCCTGAAAATGTTTGGGCATTCCCTCTTTCTCAGTGTATGGTTTCCCAAGGGAATGGCCATAGCTTCCTTTGGGGAAGAACTGGGGTGGGAAGGGCTTGGGGGAAACCGTTACCACATATTCTCACCATGTCCTTCCTCCTGGCGCTCCTGCCTCTTCTTCAGTCCATGGGTTCTGGTTTGGTAAACCGGCTCAAGCTAGGAAACTGGGTAAGATACTGTGGCCTTTTACTGAGGCTGCTGCTCTCAGCCTTGTGTCATCCATCCTTGATTTCTTTTCATTGTGTATTTCATCCTTCGTTCTTTTCATTCAGCATGGCCTTGTTGGCTAGTGTCTATCTTCCCCACTAAGGGTGCCGTATTCTATCAACCATCTTCAGAGGTCAGGATCTCTGGGTGCCACTCATTTGGATATTTGTACCCTTCTGATGGTTAAGTGCTGCCACCTGGCCACTATTGTTTCAGGATTCTATTACCCCTCTCGCTATCTGTGAGCCAGTTCTGTAACAACATCTTTTGTCATCAGCCATGACCTACAGAGGTGAGCCACCACTGAGCTTCTCAGTGATGCTGGTGCCCCTCTCACCGGAGAATTCTTTGTCACTTTGATAAATGAAGGACCTGAATCAGAACTCTGTCATCTGGTGGAGTTTCCAGCCTTACATGGTATAGCCAAATTAGCCTGCCCACTTCTCTGAGGATTTTGCTCCCTGCATCCAGCATCTGCCATTCTGACATTTCTGCTTCTCTTACTGTGGGCCACCACTTTCTTCAAGCTTCTAAGAGCTGTCATAGAAGTGTTATAGTCATGTTTCCAAGGATCTTTACCAGGGTGTTAAGTCCTCTCTCCCTGGAGAGTGCTCCCAAATCAATAAACTCTCCCTTATCCAAATTTATTTTCCATTTGCTCCTTGTTCAGTATTTTCAGAATGTAGTCCGATAAATACTTGTTCCTTGTTCCTGCTGGTACATGTTGGCTAGGTCCTGCAGCTCCTTCAGGGTAAAGTAACTTCCCTACCTTATCAGGCCAAGTCCTTCCTCAGCTGAGTTATGCTGTAACTGTGCCCTATTTATTGTCTGATTCCCAGGAGGAGACATGGGGCTGTGTTAGAGTGATAAAGGAAAATTTGTCTGTTGCTTGGCAACAACACAGGTCTGATAATCAGAGCTCAAAAAAATTTAAAAGAGAGGGCATAATGCAGATAGAGTTCAAGATTGGTAGCAAATTGGTCCACTTTCTGCTCCATGCTTCTTGCTTCCTGTAGCTTGCTGGTAACTCCTCTCACCTTCTGTTCTGTTGTAAACAACCCCTCCTAGATCCTTAAGGTCTTCGTGAAAACTTCCCTCTACATCTTCCTTAAATGAAATACAGCTCTCCCCCTAGATCACAGCTTCCCGTGACAGGTTCTAGGATAGTCGCTCCAGTACCTTTTGCATTGATATCCACCATATTTATCGACCAATAGTAATATTTCCCTCTAAACCTTCACTTCCATTTTAGTGCATTACTCTTTCCTGCCTTGCAAAATCTCTCCTAGGTCAGGATCATTTCATGTGACTACCCACCCTTTATACCTCCTCTTACTGTTATCTATTGCAGGTATGTCCATATCACTTGCCCATATTCACTGGGAACATTGCTACTTATGTGAGAGTTTTTTGCTCCATCCCAACTCCTGCCATCATTCTCAGGTAATTGTAAGGCACAACTGGAAAACTCATTCTACCCTCTAGGCTCCACATTTCTTTGACTTTCTCAACTCCTGTGACTTTCATCTCTACTCCACACACATGACCTCTTCGATGGCCACACTTGATGTCTTTACACCACTAGAACCTTCTCCACCTTTAATAATATCCTACTTTCTGACTGGAGCTGCCTGGCCTTCTAGCTTTCTAATATGCTCGTTCCCATCACACCTCATCCAGGTCTCGGCGACTTGATCCCTTCACTTTACTCACGTTATCAATCTCCTTCTATCCTCCCTCATATCCAGCTGGACACCAGGATCTGTCGCTTGAATGACTTTTACTCTCAGCTCAGCTCTCAGAACTACTTTTACTCTAAGAGCACTCGCTCTCAGCTCTATAGTCAGTTGTCTAACAAACCCCCAACCATGAGTCAATCCCACAACAACCTTCTAGACTGAGGATTCTGGATAAAATCTGCCCATCTTTGAAAATATGGAGCCAATGCAAATTCCTAGACTCTAATATTACTTGAATTATAGAACATGAATCATTAGTCCCATTTCTTGCTTTAAAAATAAATCCACTCTCTGTAACCTTGGAGAGCTAGTCTACTTTTGCCAGTCTCCTCAAATCTGGTCATCTCCTCTTCTCCTTCTAAAAATATGATATCATTTCTTACTGAAGACACTGATGCAAGGTTTTCCTTACAATTTCTGCCCTACTCTGCTTTTATTCCCATTGTAAGACAAACTTCTTTTCTTTTAAAATATATACCTATACCTCATCCTTACCATCTTATCTCTGGCTTCAGCATATGATTTGACCCTGCAGTTCGGAGTCAATCAATTTGTGCTTCACTTAGTCTCATCTCCTCTCATTTACCCGAGGTTTTGCTTTACCTGTTACCTCTTTCTCTTACATATCTTCAATTTCTCTCTTTGGTTCCTTCACCTTATCTTAAAAACATTTAAAAGACTGTTTTGTCTTCCTCCCAAATTTCTTTAATGTTGCCATTAATTTCTAACTAATGTTAAGCTAAAACATAGGTTTAATAGAGTTAGAATTTCATTGTCTGAAGATCACAATGGGTAACAGTAAAGGTAGCTCAGTCTCCTCTTATATATTTGTTGTTAGTGCCGTTGAGTCAATTCTGACTCTTAGTGACCCCGTGTACAACAGAACGGAACCCTGCCCGGTCTTTTTGTGCCATCTGCTCACATTCTGGTGCTATATCAGACAATACTCCACGATATTCACAAGGTTTTCATGGCCAATTTTTTGGAAGTTGGCCAGGTCCTTCTTCCTAGTCTGTCTAGTCTGGAAGCTCCACTGAAACCTGTCCACCATAGGTGACCCTGCTGGTATTTGAAATACTGGTGGCAGAGCTTTCAGCATCAGAGCAACACACAGCTGCCACAAAATGACAACTGACAGACCCTCTTATATATTAGTGGGCTTAAATAATAGCTACCTTGCATTCTTATTGGTAGCATTAAATGAGATACTACATTATACATACTAAGTGTTAAATAAACATTAGTTTTCTTTCCTTTCCTTCCTTTCTAGTTCCTTGAGGGTAGGGGCTGTGTCTAAATCATTTTTGTGTCCTTACTATTTAAATCACTTCTATGTCACTAATATTTATGATAGTGATGGATACATGACGTGTTTGTTGAACTTAACTCAAACCTCTTTTGCATCTCTTTCTAAACTATTCTTATGTTGGAATTGTGAAGTTAGGTGGAGTGTGGGGGAATGAGAAGCATGTGGAGAACCAGTGTTGACTCAAGGTGTGCCTTTATATGGAAATATAACAATACATATGAGGTAAATCTGTGCATTATTAGAATTACTAATGGATTAAACTAGTGAATTACTGGAATGAAATTGGCTGTTTGACCATAATTTATTTTTTAAAAATTAAAAGATAATAAGATAAAGATAATAAGACCCTGTAGGGGAAGAAGAATAATCCTCTACCCTCTAGGTTCTTCTGGCTGGTCTAAGAATTAAATTGACATGAGATAGAATAATAGGAGAAAATCAAACAAATTTAATAACATGTACACACGGGAGAAACCCAGGAAAACTGAGTAACTTGCCAAGATGGCAGAAGCCACCACCTTAAATACCACCTTCAGTTAAAGACAAAGGAGGATGTTGGGGGTAGTGGTTTGGGACTCCAAAGGGGAGGAAGGCAATTCACATAGAGATGGAAAAGCAAGTATTTGGTAAACAAATGTTTGCTGGGCAATCAACAATGAGAGAGAACGTTGATAAAAAATGGGCCTTACTAGATGCCTTCCTGTCTACCACACCTAGAGTTATTTATGGTGATAGCTTCTTTCTGGGACAGGTCTTCTATCTTGAATTCTTTTAGGCAGTTAGGTGGAAGGTCAACGTTTCTTTCTGAGTCTTTCATTGTTAAAAATAATCAAGCCAGAGAGACACATTTTGGGGTGGCAAATTCTGATCCTCCACAACCCCAAATTGCAAAGTATAAGACTTGACTTTACAGAATGAGAACAAATAAGCCTATGTAGTGGGATCATGGGTTAACCTCCCTTCCAGCAGACATTCATGAGGCTAATTAATAATTGCAAAGCACTTTGAAAATCTGAAACTTAATAATCACCTAAAATGTGTAAATTAGATGAAGTAGTCAAACACCAGAGATACATAAGAGCTAATAAGCTAAAGAAAGACATATCTATCAGTTTATTTTATCTTAATAGCATTTCACAATGGCCTTCTTACTACCACACCAGATGATCTATAATAATTCTGCAAAACCTAATTTTTTTGTGAAATCACAGATTTTTAGAACTACAAGTGATTTTAGAGAGAATTTACATCAATGCCCCAATTTTATGGATGAGGAATATAAAGCTGATAAAAGTTTATTTCCCCAGTAGCAGAAAGTCAGCTGGTAGCAGTCATGACAAGAACAAAAGAATCAGGTCTGCTTCTCGGTGCATCTCTCTTTGGATCCCTTCAGCTGTAGCCTGGATCGAGTTCATGGAGCACTACTCTTGAGCAATCCCTGTACTATGCATCCCTGGATCAAAAACCAGAGGGAGGAATGTTATCACCTGTAACTCCCTTTTCTCAGACTCAGACTTGTACCTTTAAGAATGTTACAGGTCACATGTCCAGGACCTCCCACCTAAAGGAAACAGGACTCTCCCTTTCAGGTAGGCCTTCCTTCTATTCTTCAGTAGTGAGAGGGAAACCAGTCAAAGGGTTTCTCAGTCACTTTATTCCCTCTCCAAGACAATGCTAAGCAACCCTCTGGCTGTTTCTGGAAGATGTTCTTTATTACCCCAGGAAGCTGGGCCCAAGTCTGGTATAATTATGTGGCTTTAGTACTGGGCACTGAAGGCTTTGCTCACTGAGGGGTTTGTTGCTGTTGGAGAAACATAATTAAAAATAATATCTCCTGCCACCCCAGAAAACCTCTCCACAAAGACAGAAGAGAAAGGAAACAGTTTTATTATTAAATAAGCATAAACCAGAATTACAGGCAGTCTGCTAAAGTGATTGCAAAGACAGAAAGAAATCTCACTCTCTTATATAGCCAGGCAGATACAATCCATTCCATTTATGTTCTCAAGATAAGCAAAAACAAGTCCTCAAGTAAGAGGATTTGATAGCACCATTTGTCACACATAGTTTGTCCTAAATTCACATGGTAATTGGAGTGATCATCTGTGTTAGCTAATTGCCTTTATCCAAAGGAAAAATAAACTTCTTATACTTTGTGACAGGAGGTAGTTTTGCAAGCTGGAGCCAGGTGGCCCTCTGAAATTAGGTTCTGACCCTCCCACAGAAACTAGGAGATGGGATGCTATCTTCCTTCATGATGTTTTGAAGAGATGGTCTCCAGTTCCTGGGGAAAGACATTCCCAGGTTATAAAGCTGGTAAGAGGTTTATTTAGCCTTAAAAAAAAAAAAAAAGATTTGCGTACATTTCAAAGAGAAAGAGAAAGAATTTACAATGACAAATTTTCTAAAGTGAATGCTCTAAAAAAAGGGAGGGAGGGAGTCTCTTCTCTTATTTTCAACAGGGAGAATTATCTCTTATTTTTAATTTATATCCCTTACACTACCAAACTGAGTTGGACTGATCACCTTCTTCAACCTCTTTGCCTGGGGCAGAGGCTGTGAGCCACAATTTCATACAAACGCAACTTTGTAAACTTATTTTGGACACTGCATGTTAGGTTTTTGTAAAACTCTCTGATAAATAAATGAAAAGCAGTAGGATATATTGGAGTATATGAGGAAGCCATTTAGGTTAAAACTAATTCGGCCTGACCTTATTTTTCCAAAAGGGCCTGACATGGCCTGTTGAGCATGCATTGTATATCTGCTTTAAATATTTACTATGTCCCAAAGACAAGAATGATGCCCTTAAAGATAAAGAAATGCCCCTGTATTGGCATTTCTTTAAGGATAAGCATCTCTTCCTGGGAACTAAGTATTAATTACTGACCTGCTGTGCTCACCTTGTGACCACTGACCTGCTGTGTTCACCGATCTGTTGTGCCAGCAAAGCATCTTGTGACACTTGTAAAAGGGACATTCCTATCATATGTGATGTATGCTCTTTGTTCCAAGACAGCATGTAACCACTCTGTACACCCCACTTCTTTGGTGCACTTCCTTCCTTGGGGAAGGAAGGCCCCAGGCTAGTCCTCAGATCTGGCTCATAATAAACTCACCCCAATTTTGATCTATAGATTGATTATGGATTATTTGCAGCAACATCTCTAACAAAAATATGAAACAGCACTAAGCGTAACTTCTAGACAACAATGCTTGAACTAGCTAGGTATTTTGTAAGTTTCCCCCCCTTTTGCCACCTTGGGGTAGTTTACCTTCTGGGTAATAACCTTGTTGAACTTGCTTAATATTTATAGCCTGTGGTTTCATGAGAAAAGAAAAAAATCATTATATATTGATGTCACAGGGTCACCCCTAACTCTGGGCTAACAACTGTTCATTGTCTATGAGCATAACAGTGAGTGTTTACTGGCTATTTTGCATGTGCCAGGCTCTGTCATAAGTGCTTCAAAATTATCATCTCATTCAAACCTCAGTAGAACCTTATGAGGTTGGCACTCTTAATATCTGCCCTTCACAGGTAAGGAAATCAAACAGAAAAAGTTCATCACTTGCAAAACATTATGTATCTAGTGAGATGTGTAGCTCGGCCTGGACCTGGGCATCTGACTCCCAAGTCTGCACCCTACTAGCAAAGAGTATAAACATAGTGGCTGAGAGCATGAGCCAGATAGGGCTGGGCTCAGATTCCATCACTGTTATTTGTTAGCTGGGCAGTTTGCCTAATTGCTCTCTGCCTCAGTTTCCCAAGTGGGGAAAATAATAGTATCAACCTCACAAGTGCTTGTGAGGACTAGTGAAATGTGTACATAGGGTGCTGAACACAGTATGACACACAGAAAAAAGTTGAGAAATACTAGCTTTCATGAATAATATATCCTCAAGCATGGAAGTCAGATCTCATGGCTCCTGCCTCATGGAAATAACTCATTGCATTTGGAATGGCCTCTTTCTTTCATGCCCCCGATCTATTTCTTCGTAGCTCCAATTAATGCTATAAGTTCTCTAATTTATATTCATGGTACTGCCTTTAGAAGACAGCAACAGTCTCAGTGCTTATTCATTTATTCAACAAGTATTTGTTGAGGGTTCACTATGTACCAGGCATTTGCTAGATATGGAAGATAGAAGGATGGTAAATAAAAAAGACACTCACTCCCCCCACATCCCCTCTAGTATATATAAACAAGAGATGCAACTGCAATTGTAACAAGAGCTACAAAAGGGAAATATAGTGCTCTGTGAAAACGTATAGCATGGGCAGAGGTGGATTTACCTGAAGCTAATTAACTTCAGGACCCCTCTCTTGCACAACCCTTTCAAAGACCCAGGGCCATTTATTTTTCAGAAAAATTTACAAAAGTAAGATATCTTAACATTAGGGGTTAAAATAACTATTCTCATTCTTACTTCTACTTGTCAAACCTCCTCTCATGTTGGATGATGTTGGAGTGACCACCGGAAGTTTTGGGATTTGCTAAGAGGAAGCTCAAATGGGGATAGGTTTGACTTGGATTAACTGAGAAATATTTTGGGGTTTTTGTTAGTTCACTATAGAGTTAAGTCAATGTTAGTTGTCCTGCTATAGGACTACCTTCTGGAAATATACTTTCTCTCCACCCTGGGACATGTATGTGCGGGGCCAGATATTGAGATATAGATGTGTCCCATGGTGCCCAGCCCTGGAAGTATGTGGAGATTGAAGGAGATGCAAAGTTTGAAATGTCTGAAGTGTATGCAGCCAGAAGCTAGTATCAATTGTGTAAAATTGTAAGCAGTGGATATGGTCTCACGGATGCATAGTCAAATGGAAGTTCTCTTCTATCATGAATATTCCACAAGCAGTATTTACTATTATGATGCACCATACTTGTGTGTGTGTGTGTGTGTGTGTGTGTGTGTGTGTGAGATGGGAATCACACACAATAGAATTTATCAGAAATTCTGTTTTTGCTAGATACAAAACTGTAGTAGTCCTACAAACAGCAAATCTGTGTATGCGGGAGGTCACGTGATTCAGCACCTGAACTCTCTACTCTCTCTATAGATAATGTGCTCACAAATTCTTTGATATATAAGGAAGTGATCAAAGAGAATGCAGCCAAAAAATGTAGGGGAAAAGTAAAAATGGAGCTATGGTAAGCATTCAATTAAACATATTACCCTACTTTTCTGGATAGGGTGAAATTTGTGGTAATGTGAATTTTTTGACATTTGTATTTGTTATGATTTCTTCTTACATTCTAAATTAATACTCATTTTTGCATCTAATTTGATATTCTTTTTCTTAAAGAGGTCTCTCCAAAGTGTATAAGCTTCAGATACCGTTAAACTTGGGTACACCTCTAGTAGGGAGACCTAAACTAGTTCAGAAGTTGAAGTACTTTCTCTGAGAAAATGACATTGAAGCTGACTCCTGATGATGGGGACAGAGGCGACCACACTAAGGTGATAGTGTATGCATGTGTGTGCATGTGGGATGGGAGGCGGGAGGGGGAGGGTGTGAGGAGCAGCCAGTGCTGGGGTGCAGGGGTCTGCCAGATGCAAAAGTTGAACCATGAGGTGGGATAACAGAAGTCATGGTATGTTTTTAGGACCTTTGATTTCAAGAAAAATTAAAAAAAAATTTAATATGACCATTTCTTTCTCTGTCACATTCAAGACAGGTATGGTGGATGTGAATTTCAACCACATATTCAGGAGTGAAAGTAATATCACCTAATTTTATTTAAGTCCCATTTCTAGCCCCCATCTATCCATCTGTGATTGTAGGAAATTCAACCTTAGTCATCTTTAGAGCCCTGCCTCTCTCTTCCCTCTCAGGATCATGAGAAGGGCACCAGGTCTTACACAGGCATCTGGGGAGGCCTCTTTGGTTTTCAGTCTACAGTAATTATATTTTCTCCAGCTGGCTTGTTCCTTTGAAGCCCTACTTTCTGCTAAGGTGTACCAAGCTTGGGCATGGACAGTGAAGTTGAGTGCCCAGTGTCTAGCCTGCCCAGATGTATTATACAGCTATTCCCCTCTGACTGGTGGTAGAGTGTGGGTCTACCTAAAATGTTTGCAACCTCCTTTCCTTCCCACGTATAGCATAGTGGTTGTGGTAGGCGGAATTCTAAGATGATCCCCTCCATGATCCTCACTACCTGGTATTCACACCCTGTATAACTCCCTACCCTTGAGTATGAATGTGACCTGTGACTTAATTCTAGCCAACAGAATGTGGCAGAGGTGAAGGGATTTTGCAGAGGTAATTAAGGTCCAAAGTCAGTCAATTTTTAGTTAATCAAAAGGTTGTTAGTGTCATTGAGTTGATTCCACCTCCTGGCAATTCTGTGTATAGCAGAGCAGAACCCTGCCTGGTCTTTTCTGCAGTCTTGCTGCTATTCATAGGGTTTTCATGGCCAACTTTTTGGAAGTGGGTGGCCAGCTTCTTCTTCCTGGTCTGTCTAGTCTGGAAGCTCCACTGAAACCTGTCCACCATGGGTGACCCTGCTGGTCTTTGAAATACTGGTGGCATAGCTTTTGGTGTCACAGCAGCACACAGCCACCAGAGTATGACAACTGACAGACGGGTGGTGTGGTTCCCTGACTGGGAAACAAACTGTGGCCACGGTGGTGAGAACACTGAATCTTAACCACGAGATCACCATAATTAAAAGGAGATTAAGGGGTCACCCGGTGGCGCAGCGGTTTAGTTCGCGCTTGGCAGCCCGGGGTTCGCGAGTTCAGATCCCGAGCGTCTGCGGACGCACTGCTTGTCAGCCATGCCATGGCGGCGTCCCATATAAAGTTGAGGAAGATGGGCACGATGTTAGCCCAGGGCCAGTCTTCCTCAGCAAAAAGGGGAGGATTGGCAACAGATGTTAGCTCAGGGCTGGTCTTCCCCACAAAAAAAAAAAAAGGAGATTAAGATTATTCTGGGTGGGCTTCACTTAATCAGGTGATGTCCTTAAAAGAGGGACTGGGTCCTCCCTGAGGTGGGAGATTCTCCTTGCTGGCTTGATGAAATAAGCCATCACACTGAGGAAGCCCACGTGTAAAGGAATTGCAAGTGACCTCTAGAAGCTGAGGGTGGCCTCCAGCCAACAGCCAGCAGAGGCTGGGGCCCTCAGTCATATGAGCACAAAGAAATGAATTCTGCCAACAACCTGAATGAGCTTGGAAGCAGATTCTTCTCCAGTTGAGTTTCCTGATGAAAACACAGCCCAGTGGGCAACTTGATTGCAGTCTTGTGAGAGCCTGAGCAGATGACCTGGATAAGCCATACCTAGACTCTTGACCCACAGAAACTATGACATAATAAATGTATATTGTTTTAAGACACTTATGTTGTAACTTCTCTGTGGAAACAAGATGGACCTCCACCCAAAATTTGGTTTGGCTGTCAAGACCAATGATGCCACCCAGACACATACACATACACCAAGAGAATGTGAAAGGTTTATTATTCATATAATGAGGCTCTTTGGGAAGATAGAACAGGCCTCCCAAGCTGGTCTGAAAGTAGTTTGAGAGAGCAAGTGTTGTGGGCTGAATTGTGCCCTCTCCAAATTCATTTGTTGAAGTCCCAACCCCAGCATCTCAGAATTTGGCCATATTTGGAGATAGGGTCTTAAGAGGTAATTAAAGTAAAATGAGGTCATTAGGGTGGTCCCTATTCCAATATGACTAGTGTCCTTATACGAAGTGGAAATTTGGACATAGAATGTACAGAGTGAGGACAGTGGGAAAAAGACACCATCTACAAGCCAAGGAGAGAGGCCTCAGAAGAAACCAACTCTGCCAACATCTTGATCTAGCCTCCAGAAGTGTGAAAAAATAAATTTCTGTTGTTTAAGTTACCCACTTAAAGTATGGCATTTTTTTATGGCAACCCTGGAAAACTAATATGGTAAGGAAAACAGAGTGGCTTGGGTTTTTATCGTGGTTAGGGGCTGAGGCTGGAGCGAGGGTGCCCATGTGTGAGAAGGTGCTTGGGCCTGTGCCAAAGGAGGGGGTATCTGGGCTTTCTTATCAGTTTGTCCACATCTGGGACATAGGACACAAGGGAAGGAGAGGCTTAAAAGTTATCAGCAGTCAAACATCAAAACATGGAGTCAGACTTTTGTTACAGTTAAGTTGGTGGTAATTTGTTATGCAGCAATAGAAAATGATGACAGTGATAAAGAGCTGGCCAGCTACAATCCCACCCCAGCTCCACCACTTGTGGGCTGTGCAGTTTGAGGCAAGTTCCTCAGCTACTCATGCCTCTCTTTTCTCCTCTGTGAAATAGGGAAAGGAATAATATACACCTTACAGAGCTGTGAGAATTAAACAAGCGAGGTTGACAATGGGGCTTTCCACTGTTACACCCCTTAGGCCTTATCACTTCAGGGCTCCATCCACCTCCAACTGCCAATGTCGGCACCTCTTTTCTTGAGGTCTTTCTCTAAAGCCCCGATGCCAAGCCCACAGACCAGAAGGGCTGAGGAATCAACACCCACCCCCAGCAGCCCTCAGCCATTGACAAGGGCCTGGTGTGTGAGCACCCCAGTCTCCTCACCCTCAGGTGGGAGTCCTCCGAGCCAATGTGTGTATAACAAAGCAGCACAGCCCGAGTGCTTGTAAACAGAAGCCCATTGCTCACAGTGTGGAGTGGGAAGCCCGAGGTCAGGAGCCAGGGTGGCTGGGCTCTGGTGAGGCCTCCCCTCTGGGCTGCAGACGGCTGACTTCTTGTGTCCTCACGCGGTGGAAGGGGTGAGCTAGCTCTCTGGGGTCTTTTTCGTAAGGGCTCTAATTTCCATCATGAGGGCTCCACCTTCATGACCCAATCACCCCCCAAACACCCCACCTCCTAAAACCATCACCTTGGGGGTCTGGATTTCAACATGGTGAATTGAAGGGCGGGGACACAAACATTCAGTCTATAGCAGCATGTATGCTCCAACTTCTCCCAGAGTTTCTCCTGAGGCATCAGCTCTAGTGATAGCTGGCTGGTTAACTTACCCTGTATTGCCTGCCTCCCTTCCCTACTGGTGTTTCCCAAAGTTCCCAAAGGAGTCATTTGCACTGGATCCTTATCCCAGGATCTGCTTTGAGGGAACCCAACCTGAGACAATGAGTTAATACTGTAAGAGCATTGTCAATGCCCTCCAGCCAAAGACCACCAGGGACACACCTATAGTTGAACCAGTCGCGTTTACTGTTTTTTGCAGGGAGGGAGGACACACATCATGGGAAACCATGGAGTGTCAATAAAAGAGTGTTAGAAAGAACCTATTATAGGATTTGGACTTTGGTTGGATTTGGGAGGTAGTCTAAGGAAGTGGGGGCTCACTCTAGATTGGATGCTGTCAGAAAGCACAGGCAATTCTATGAAGGGGGATCTCAATAAATCTTATCTATAGTGAGGGGAGACTAGAATGAGGTTAAAGTTGTAGTTGTTAAAGAAATAGTCACTCATTTTGGCCAAAAGACGGGTTGTTAGGTATCTTTGGGGTGACACCGTGAATTTGCTTTTGTCTGTGCTCAGACAAAATTATGAAGTTGACTTGCTTTGTCTCACCGTATGATTTCCTACCTTGTCTGAGGCTGGTATTCTGTGAGATGGTTCATGTCTAATAGGAGATTAGCGTGGCCCGCCTGTGAGTGCCAGGCAAGGTTCTGAATGTCAGGGGCTGCTTTTTTCTTTCCTTCTTTCTCAGCATCCAGAAAATGCCAGGCGCTTAGTAAACCTTCTCTGTCACTTACCATCGGGCTGAGTTTGGGGTTCCACATACATCCTCTTTTCATCTTCACAATAATCCTGAGACAGGTATGAATATTCACATTTTAGAACTGAGAAAAAAATGTGATCTGAGCTTATGCAGCATGTCAACAGGTACATTAAACTAAGACGGAGAATGATGAACTAAAAGTCTGCATCTGCTTCTAATTTACGTATTATCAACCCCTTCGAGAGAAAAAGCAAAAGGACGCTCAGAGCTGCATTGCCTCTCGGCGATAGGGGGCGGTGTGTTCTGCAAAAAGTCAAAGCCCCCCTCGCCCCCCGAAGTTGATGCTTTTATTAGATTTCAGTCTCTTTGCCTTAGGAAAAGTGAGGCTTTGTTTTAAATCCAAGATTCTGATGATGTGTGATTCAGCGCCACACCAACCACGAACTTGAGCATGCACTTAAGGAATAAACAAAATGACTGTGAAGGCATTAGCACTCGGGGGGCACTGCGTACAGTCGCGAGTTTCTGCAATCTGCAGACCCTTTTCTGGAGCAGTGGTTTGCGCACCCACACAAGGACGTCGAAACCGCCACTCCCGGCCCTGCGCAACGCTCCGCGGCGACAAAGGCAAGAGCAAGAAAAAGCGTCGGAGAGGCGGAGCCCGGCAGCGCCCTGCGGCGCGGGGCGGGGGCGCGGGGCGGGGGTGTCCGGGCGGCCGCCAGGCCCCGCCCGCCGCTCCCTGCCAGTCCCCGGCGCTTGGCGGCTTTCCGGGCCCAGTTCCGGAGGCCGACATGGCGCTGCTGGCGCGGGTTCTCTCAGCTCGGGGCTCCGTTCCTCGGCGGGTAAGGCGGCGCTGGGCGGGCTGAGGCCCTGCCTGGCCCGCCGCGAGCGCCCGGCCCCCGCCCGCCTCTGGGGCGGCCGCGGGCGTGCAGAGCAAGGACCGGGGTCCCGGGGCGTGGGGAGGAGCGCACAGCGAGGACTCGGAGTCCCCGGGCACGGGGAGCGAGGACGGGGGTCCTGTGGAGAGAGGAGGGGGGACGAGGGGTGCTGGGGCGCAAGGAGAGAGGACAGGGAGACCCTGGAGAGAGGACCTGGGCCCTGGGGCGCAAGGCAACCTGGCGGGAGCAGGAGCCGGGGCACTGAGGTTAGGAAGGGGGAGAGAGAGAGAGAGAGAGAGAGAGAGGAGTCACGTTTTACGTTCCTGGAAGTTTCAAAGTTGTGTGTAAATAGATAGAAAAAGCGAGGGATACTGCCCTTTTAGGAGTGAGAGAGAGTGGGACCGGCAGGGAGCATTGGCCTTATTTTATGGCCTTATCCTTTTTTTAATGAAGAAAATTCATTCATGTGTTAGTTGTGCAATTAAACATTAACACAAACATTCACATAAAAAGAAAAAAAGGAGGAAACTCCAGCTGTTTAGACTCCCCTTCCTAGATGTAATGCTAGTAGAAATGAATCTCAGGCTGGCTTCCACCCATATCTCCCCCTGGATAGTTTTGTTCTGTCAACATCTCTCCACTGGACCCATAATAGAAGTAAATTTTGCAAGTGAAGAGGGGAAGAAAGAAAAGAAAGAGAAAAAGAAGCAATATTATCCAAGACAGCCCCTACCTCCAACTAAGTTTAAAAAAATCTTAATAAATTAAACTAAACCAAAAAGCACAACTTCCTTAGCCAGGTGGAAAAATTAATCTGCCAACTGTGAAAAAACGTTTTTCAGTTTGATAAGAATTGGCAGCCATGGTGTTCTTTTTTTGCAAAATATAGACCAATTCCATATGGGTAACACAAGGTAATGGTGTAGTGAGCCAAGTAAGATAACGTGCTTTTAAAAAGTGACGTTTGTTCAAGGGTAGGGTTTTGTTGATACTATTTTCCTATAAAGATTTAGGCTATCGGTCACTGTAACAGAAGCCTGTTTTCTGATCCCTTCTCAAAGAACTTTCTCATTTGAATCTTAGAACAGCTCTGTGAGGTAGAAAAGTCTTCAGAAATTTTTTTTTAACACAGATCATTACGATTGTAGTAATAAGGTCCACAGATCGTATCCCAGCTCTTCTGACACCATTAGACAATACAGTTTGAGAAGGAGAAAATGAACTTGTTTAAAAATTAGTTATAACCTGACAATTTTGAAATTCCTCTGGTTAAGAAAATGGAAGTTTTGAGGATGGGAGGCAAGAGAGGCCCCAGTTAGTGTGGTTTGTCACCTTCCTGGCGCGGGCAGGCTTGAATTTGAATTCCTGGGAGAAGAAAAGTCTTCACATCTGTGAAGTGGGAGGTTGTTCCAGGGAACAACATGTTTTTGTGGGCAAATACAAGTTGTTACAATTAAAACCCCTAATTTGAATATTTTTGTTACCAAGAACCAAGAGAAATGTTTCATTTGTCATACATCCTGTTTAAGAAGTGCTATATTAAACTGTGCTGTTAGCTAGTAGGCCTCAGATCAACACAACAAACATTTGTTCAGAACTGGCTCTGTGTCTGGCCCAGTGCCTGGCCCTGGGGATGCAAAGATTAAAAAACAGTAACACTGCTCTCAAGTTGCTCTCAGTGCTACTGGGAATAAGAGCTTTGTCCTGACCCCATGGTAGTAGGGGCAAGAGTGGAGGCAAAAGGTCAAAACTGGTAATCCTCTCTCCAAATGAGGCCATGGCAGCCTCAACTAGGGAATGGCAGTGTATGCAGAGAGACTTGAAGTCGAGTGGTATTTAGGAGGTAAATTGAGAGAACGTGGTGACTGGTTGGTGGTGAGGGACCCAACAGAAGATTGGGCCATGCTGAGAAGATGATGTGGCACCGTCAAAATTGTGAGCAGGATAGTGATACCATCAGGTAAGACTTGAGGTTGGGGGACCAGAAGTCCTAGCAAAAGTGCTGAGAGTCTGAACTAAGGGCAGTGGAGCTATTTAGGACTACAATGAACCGGACTTAGTGGTTTGGATTTGTGGTGTGAGGTGAAGCCCAGTTTTCTGTCTTTGGCCTCTGAGCTAATGGAAATGCCACTCTCTGAGAGAGGGCATTTATGAGGCAGCGGAAGAGGGGGTTAACTGATGTGTCTTGAACACGTTAAATGGCTGCTGGAATTTCTAAACTGGTATATAGATAATTTGATTAAGTTACAGAGGTGGAGGTGAGAATGTGAATTCTGTCTGAGAGGGTTAGGGAAGGCGCAGGAATCTCAGAGCTGGCTCTGAATGATGCGTGTTGGGTGATGGCGGGGATCAGTGTGTGTGAAGATAGGAAGGTAGGAGACAGTTTGTGTTTGGGGAATCCTGAGTATTTTGTTTTCCAGAGTGTAAATTTCAAGAGGGGACAGCAGAGGGAGATGGGGCTGGAGAGATGACAAGAGCTAGGGCTTGAGGATTTAGTGTGCTACGTGAAGCTAAGGAATCTGGACTTTACGCAGCTGCCGGGAGCCATTGAAGGATCTTAAGGAGAGAAGTACTGTGAGCAGGTTTGCAGTACTCTGGGGCAGCATCCCAGGTGGGTTGGGGTGAGGAGAGACTGGAGGCTGGAGACCAGGTAAGAGATGGCATAGCGTAGGCCCTCAGTATTTGTGAATGACGGGAGATATGGGCTTTTGAAGTCAGGCAGTGGGTGGAGGGGAAAGATACTGGGGAGGTAAAAGATGCTGGGGAGGCGAGAAGACATAATTGGACCAGGCAATGTTAGGTCCAATGATAATTCATTACATCCACATGAGACTTGGGGATGGATGGGATATATTAGGTGAAGAGAAAGAAAGGATGTGAAAGTGGATGAATGGTGGCCTCGTAGCTCAGATATGCATGTGAAGAAATTTCAGAACAAACTCCCTCCCAAAACTATAAAGCTAACTTTGCAATATTAGAAAAATCTAGATTTCAGATGATTTCCCACAGGTCATTATAAAACACATCAAAAGAGGAGGGGAGTTCTAAAGTTAGCCAAGGATTTCCTGCAGCCCATATTAGAAGGCATTCCATCAATGTTTGGCAGCACTTAGTTTTTAAAGAAAATCCCAGGTAGAAAATGATCAGCAATCTCAGCTGTCCTATGTTCTTCTCTTCATAAGGTGATGACTCACTCTGAGATCAGAAATGGCTGGGTAAATATAAGTAACTTAAGAGTAAAGAGACAAATCTTCTTTGATCCCTTCCAGTGCGGAGAAACTCCCACACCCCACAGCATCACGAAAGCAGTGATAGAACCGTAGGCTCTCATGGTTCTTGAAATGATGTTGCCATTTACCTTTAGCCCTGATTTATTCTCTATGCTTCAAAATCGTATTTCCAACTGCAGGTTAGATATGTCCGCCTGAATATTCCACAGGTATTCCAGGTGCAGCATTTCTAATACAGCACTCCTTGTCTTCAGTTCTCCAGCTTAGGTCTTCTCATGTCAACCCGATTGTTTCAGTTACAGCGGCGCTCCACACACAGCTCTTCAAACCAGAAAACTCAGTCGTCTTCAGCTTTCCCCTTCTCCCCTCTTCCAGTGGACTGGCCTCTGAATTCCGGCCAATCTACGTGTTAAATGTGTTTGGGAAGTGTTGTCTCATCTTGATTTCTGCTGTCCGCCTTGTTTCTCACCTAGACTAATGCCTTCTGCCTGACTGGTGTCCATTTCCTTCTTCTAGCTCACAGTTAACTCTTACTCCTTCTAAAACACCAAGGCAGTGCAAACAGTAACGGAGATACTGAGATGAAGGTAAGAGAGGTGGAAAAGGCTCAAGGTGTGCTGAGGTTGAGCTTTGAGGCAAGAAGAAGTAATTAGACCAGGCAATATTAGGTCCAGTGATAATTCATTCCATCCTCATTTTCTGGATCCCACCTGCAAGTAATTTTACTTGCTAACTTCCCACCCCTTCTGATGCTGGCATCCCCGTCTAAGCCATTGTCGTCTCCTGCCTGGCTTGCTACAAAAGCATCATACCTAGTCTCCCTGCTTCCAACCTTGCCTCCTACATTCCATTCCACTGGACTCAGAGTAGAAGCCTAAGTCCACATAGTGATCGACTCAGCCTGCATGATCCAGTCCCTTTAACCTCACAGGCCTCCCCCCTTCCCCTCCCTCCTTCTTCTCCAGTGGCACTGGCCTTTTGACTCTTCCTCAATGTGCTAGGCACACTTCCTTCTCAGTGCCTCTGTTCTCACTCTTCTCTATGCCTGAAAGAACCATGTGACTCATTCCCTCAACTCTTTTAGGTCTTGGCTCAAGTGTCACCTCACTGAGACCTTCCCTGACGTCTCTATTTAAAATACAACAGTTTACTACTAGGCCTTATTGTTTCCCACAGGACATATTAGCTTTTAATATACTATATATTTCACTTAGTTTATTTATCCCCCTCCCTCCAAAGCTAATCTCTCTTAGGGTAGAATATTGTATCTGTTTTGCTGGCAGCTGTATTGCCATTGCCTGGAACAGTGCCCGAGGCATAGTAGATGCTCAGTAAAAACTTGCTAAAAATAAATAAATGTGTTAATTGTATCCTAATCCTAATCCCATGTTTTTCTCTAATACTTTTTCATATAAGCAAATTCCCAAATCAAAACAAACTCTTTTCAAGAGCAGAGGTTCTATTTCTTGGTTCAAAAAAGATAGTCATTAGTTTTGGCTAACATGATAGGGATCAATAAGAGATGACTCGAATGAGAGGCAAGTAGGAGTGAAGCTCTCACTTGAAAATTTCAGATTGTCTGCTAACTTCTCTCTTTGATTTCATCTCCCTGTATTGTGTAGTAATGGGGAAGCAGCTGTTTGGTCCACATCTAGCTGCAGACAAATAAGAGCTTAATAAAAATGAGAAGTACACTGTGTAGCACAGAGCAACTACTTTTTCAAGAACTCATGGTCATTATTATAAGATGTATCATTACTCAAAAACATAATTTCTGTCTTGCTCCTGGCAACAATTGCATAATTCAGCCTAGCCACTGGAGCTTGGAGTCCAGCTAACTTTCTTTTATATTTGCTCAGCCTTACCTTCAAGTTGCTGTGGCAACAAGATCTGTGTTCTGCAGGAGCTTAGAATATCAGTGGCCTCTGTGCAATGCCCTGTTTAACTGAAGGAGCTGGTAGAGGTGCTCAGGCGATCCACGCAGGCACAGAGAATGAGCTTAACACGACCTGTGGCAAGCCATGGGGGTGGGTAGAGTTTGGGCTCTTCAATTCTTTTAATGTTTGTAGGGTCACTATTGGCATTAGTGGATGGGACAATTCTTCATTCTGCAGGACTATCCTTTTCTGTACTGTAGCATGTCCATCTAGCCATCACTGTCATCCTCTGAAAAATAAGATTGTCTGGTCTTTACCAAGCTGACATTTTTATATGACAGTTAAGGCCCAGTTTGTAAAGCACTTATTATGTGAATTTGATTTGGAGTAAATTTGATTTAAAAAAACATTCATTCTGACCTAAACCAACAGATACTTAGAAACTCCAAAAAAATAGATATGGTAATATTTCATTGTCTTTATAAATATAGCTCACACTTAAGTGTGGAATATAGAAAACTTACACTTCAAATAAGGCATACGTCCTCATCATGACACTGATTCTGTGCTACTTTTCTTCTCTCTGTGACTTTATACCCTTCGTATATTGTATGCTTGCATACATGATTTGATTTTGTTAACTATTTTTAATGGAAAATTAACTTATGAACATGTCCAATAATCATTACAAAAGTGTATGCAGTAACAATTCAATAAGTCCCTCTCCCAAGAGGATACTGCTATAAATAGTTCCTTATGGATCCTTCCAACAATTTTTGTGCATGTATCAACATATGTATGACGATATTGTCATTTAAAAAAACACACACAAATGGGAGCATATTATATGTATTTCTCTACCTTGGGTTTTTTCCCTAATACATAATGCCTTATGTTGTTGGCATTCATCAAATATTTGCTGAGTGATTGAATAAACAATATGTATGTAGCAGTGTTTACATTCAGCATATAAATTCCAGCTACTTTACTAGACACAGAGTATTTTGTGATATGGAAGTGCCCTAATTGATTGTGTTACCTATGCAGGTGGGTTGTGTTCTAGTCTTTTCTCTCACAAACATTGCTTTAATAAATATGTTTGCCTTGCATTTCTGAGTCCCTAAAAATGAATTTTATGATAAGCTTGTCAACTTTTGCAAGAAGCTAACTAGAATTTTGATAAGGATTGCATCAAATCTGTAGATCAGTCTGGTAAGTATTGCTGTCTTAACAAAGTTAAGTTTTCCAGTCCATGAACACAGGATATCTTTCCATTTATTTAGGTCCTTTTTAATTTCTTAGTATTTTTTTACAGGGCAAGATTCACTCTGAGCTAACATCTGTTGCCAATCTTCCTCTTTTTTTTCTTCTCCCCAAAGCCCCGGTGCATGGTTGTATATCCTAGTTGTAAGTCCTTCTAGTTCTTCTATGTGAGCTGCTGCCACAGCATGGCAACTGATAGATGGGTGGTGTAGTTCTGTGCCCAGGAACTGAACCTGGGCTGCTGAGGCAGAGAGCGCAGAACTTTAACCACTAGGCCATCAGGCCTGGCTGTAGGTCTTCTTTAATTTCTTCTTCTTCTTTTTTTTTTTTGAGGAAGACCAGCCCTGAGCTGACATCCGTTGCCAGTCTTCCTGTTTTTGCTGAGGAAGACTGGCCCTGGGCTAACATCGTGCCCATCTTCCTCCACTTTATATGGACGCCGCCACGGCATGGCTGACAGGCAGTGCGTCGGCGGGCGCTAGGGATCCGAACCAGCGAACCCCGGGCTGCCAAGCGTGGACTAAACCGCTGCGCCACCGGGTGGCCCCTTCTTTAATTTCTTAATGATGTTTTGTAGTTTTCAGTTTATAAGTCTTGCACTTCTTTTATTAAATTTATTAGTATTTTATTCTTTTGGATGTGATTATACATAGGATTTTGTTAATTTCATTTTCATCTTAATACATATCTTCAAACATAGCTTCTCCCCACCCCTCAAATGAGTGAGTGGATCTGTTGTATAAATTCCTAAATGTGGAATTGATGGGTCAAAGTGTGTTCGTAGTTAGCATTTTGATAAATGTTGCCAAATTGGCCTCCAAAGTTGCCCTGGTTCATGTCAACAGATTGTAAGAGTGTAACTTTAATCAGCTGTTTCTTGTATTATGTGTTATAAAGTTTGAATCTTCGCAATCTGGTGAGAGGAAAATGATAGCTCCCTTTGTTTATATGCTTATTAAGTAATAAATATGGTTGTATGTATTTTCTTTATGTGAACTACGTTTTTAAACCCTTTGCCCGTTTTTCTATTTGCAAATGACTTGTTAATACTTGTATATCAATAGATTTGGATTTTCTTTTCTTGGGCGTAAGCTAATTGTTAGGATGCCATAATTTAGTCATTGGAAATTACTATTTTAACTTGTTAAAACAAGTGGCAAAGAGCTGGATTTGTATCATATATCTGCATAAAACTACATGTCTGCACCCTTGCACTTTTGAAGGGCATTGAAACCTGGCCAGTATTAAAGCCAATAAGAGGAGCATTTACTGAACACCTGATTAGTACTATTACAGTGATGAATAGGGACTGTTCTGCCTTCCTGGACGCTCCTAGTCCAGTGCGGAAGACTGCATCCTAAAGGAGGGAGGGATTCATTCGGCCAATTTTAACAGAGGCACCCATTAAAAAGTGTTAATAGGTTTTGACACTTTTATTTGGTTTTGAAGGCTGATTCTGCTAGGTTGAGAAAGAAAGTGAGTGGTTCAGGCTGAAGAGAAAGTGGGAGCAAAAGCCAGAAGGTGAAAGTGCTTGGCAAGTTTCCGGAGTTCTGGGGTTGGTGAGCAGAGAGTATACACCCACGTGGTGGAACTGGCGGGAGGTGGGGCTAGGAAGGTACGTTGAGGCCATATTGTCCAACAGCTTGAATGCCATGCTAGAGTTTAATTTTTGTGTTTTTGACTCTGGAGGACATCAGTGTTTTTGAGGAATGGGATTTTAATATGGAGGCCCAATCAATGGTAATGATGACAATGATGGTGAAATAGGTTAAGCTAAGGAGTTATTTAAATGTTAATTTGTTTGGCTCTACAGCTTCCATCTGAGGGTCTGTTATTATATGATTTTTACAGATTTGAAACTGGATTTTCTTAATAATGTACCTAACACACTAAGCAATTATTTTTATAGAAATTTGTTTTATAGGAAACTTCAGAAAATTCTCTATGATATAAAAAAATACAATTTTTTCCCTTTTTTGTATTGATTTCTTGGGTTTTATTTAAACTAGAAGTCACACACTCAAATACCTCAGGTCCCTGAAGGCCCTGTAGATGAAAGAGGCCCCCCAGTGAACAGGGCTCACTTTGCCTGTGTAAGTGGGGGCTGGGCAGAGCTCGGTCCTCGTCTCAATTGGGCATGAACTCAGCCTTGTGGGAAGGTGGGCCTAAGTGTTGGTAGAGCTCCTGATTTTTATCTAAATTCTCCCATTATCTAAATATTGGCTCAAATTTTTTAAAACATTGGGCAGGCCTAACAGAACGTATTTGGCCTAGGATCACCAATGTGCTTCTATTTTAGATGTTTATTCTAGACATTTTAGACTAGCCAAAATACTTAAGTAATTTAGGTATAAATCCTCTTGATATACAGTCCTCATCCTCTGGGGAAGAGACGGTCAAGCCTCTCAGAATTGCCGTTTTGAGGATTAGAAGTATGATCACTTTTCACTAATGCTAACGTCTAGGAATACATGAAGGACGGAGGTGTTGTTTCTATGATGTGGGAGAGCCACGAGTAGGGATGGGGAAGCAGATGATAGCTCATTTTTTTCCTGGGAGATTTTAGAACTTATAATGCTAAAAAATAAATCTGTATTGCCAAAATTGGAAGACTTTAGAGAGTTTTAAAAATTTTAGAAATTTTAAAGATCTCCAGAAAAATCAATCTTGATATGAAGGTGTTATTTCCATTTTCAAAAAATAACTTACTTCTAGAAAGACCACAGACTAAGATTTGAAAATCTTTAAAAGCCTATTTTGTATCCACTTTTTATGACTCAGAAAGAAAGAGCCAAAATGCTATTTCAGGTTATTCAGGACTCTTCTCTGTAGAAATAGGAGTCTGAATGCAGTTTGATCCTGTGGGGTCTGTTTATCTCTGTGGGTCTTAATGTTGAAATGAACAACTTGCTTTTAGGCAAACAGATGGTTTGAATTTAATATTCAACACCATATATGCTGTGAATTATCAGAAGGTAATGTGCATTGGAATAGCACATCAATTTCTTCACTTTTGGTTTGATGGGGAAAGGAAGTCATAAGATCAGTATTGATCAGATCAAATAAGATACAACAGGTGAGCCTGTGCTATGTAGAAACCAGATACATTATAGACACATTAGGAATTATTGTCAAATGTGATTACTTTTACCTTTATATTCTTTCCTCCACTGGTTAGGAAGTTGAGAAAATGTTTTAAGATAAATAAAAAAAGAAAGTTTGTATGCAAATATCTTGCTTCATTTATCTTTCATAAGGCACCACATCAAATTCCCTATAGAAATCAACAGTAAAGAAATAAAAATTCATCATAGAGCCTTTGGAAAATTAGAACACATTTTTTCATTATTACTAGGTAATGACAAACTCACCAGCCTACTCATGCAAATTTCCTGATTCATCATCTTAATATAATAGTTCTGGAGGCAGTGGCACCTTTAAGTAGAACTGCCATTTATGTAGAGAAAGATTATTGTAGGCTGCTTGGATTATCATGCCTTGGCAAAAGGATACAAAGCTAAAAGGAAATATAATGACTGACATGGAGCATAACTAGATTTGTAAATCTGTCTTCACCATTTATCCTGTACATGTTTTCAAATTTTATCTTGCAATAACTTTTTTTCCTGATTGTAGAATCAAATCATACTTATTGAATAGAAAAATAGTAAAAAACAATCAAATGAACACAAAGAATAAATAATCAAACATAATCCCATCACTTAGAGGTAGGTAAGTGTGTAAGATAATGGATAGCCAGCCCTGGTGGTCTAGTGGTTAAGATTCAGCGCTCTCACCCCTGTGGCCTGCGTTCGTTTCCTGGTTTAGGGACTACACCACTCATCTGTCGTCATACTGTGGTGGCTGTGTGATGCTGACAGCTGTGCCACCAGTATTTCAAATAACTAACAGGGTCACCCATGGTGGACAGGTTTCTGTGGAGCTTCCAGACTAGACAGACTAGGAAGAAGGACCTGGCCACCCACTTCTGAAAATTTGGCCATGAAGACCCTATGAGTAGGGGATCATTGTCTGTTATGGCACCAGAAGGTGAGAGGATGGTGCAAAAAGATCAGGCAAGGTTCTGCTCTACTGTACACAGGATCGCTAGGTGTTGGAATCGACTTGGTAATGGATGGACTCTGAAGTCACACATCTTGGTTTTGAGTCAAGTCTTTACTACTTATTGTTATTTGTCTTTAAAAATTAGTTCCTTGACCTGTCTGTGCTTAGTTTCCTCATTTATACAATGGGAGTGACAATAGAGTTTACCTTATAGCATTGTTGGAAAATAATGCATCAAAGGTCTTTAGTAGACCTTCGCACATGGTAAATATTGAATCTCCTACTTACTTTATGTCCTTCTAGTCTTTTTTCTAAGCATATATTTTTATTTATACTTAAGAACATACTGTATATTTCTTTTTTCGCTTACCATCATATCATAAGCACTTTGTTGTGCAATTTCCGGTTGATGAACATCCTTATTCTAAATCATTGACCACATTTCTAATTATTTCCTTAAGATAAATTTCTAGATATCCTACATCAACTGATGGCAGCCCTTTTAGCTTACAGGAATGATAGATTCTGGAGTTTTAATCTTGCAACCATGGACTGATCACCTCACTGGTGTGATCATTAAGCTCAGTAGGAGCTCAGTAAACAGAGAGAGGCAATATACAAGGTGGCTATGATCTTGGTTCTGCCACTTGGGCAATATGTATGTTTAACTTCTCTGGGCCCTTCCTGTACCATGGGGTAAAAATAATACCTATTTTATGGGGTGGTGAAGACTAGTTAGTTTGATATCTAATCCTGACACATTTAACGAATATTAGCTCTTTATTGTTTGTTATTATGGTCAACACTTAAAAGTTTATTTTCATAATTAAATGTGAGAGAATGGCAGTGATTTTCACAAGAGTGTGAAATATAAACTGTAAAATATAAGATAGGGCAGTACAAATATTTTTTAGTTCAAAAGGGTTTGATTTTCCCCCATTTTACATGTAATAGAAATATTTTATCTGTTCTAAATTTACTATTCAGAAGACAACATGGGAAGAGGCATTTGATTTAATAAACCTTATAAAGAACTTTTTATAATTTTCTTCAGTGATTCAAAGATGGAATGTGATTTTTATCCAAATTATTCTTGTTAAAAGACAAAAATACCTTATGTAAGTTTTTCTAAAGTTAAATTTAAGCAAAACACCTGCAAACAATGATGGTAGTTTTTAAAGAGTGCTTACTATGTGCTACACGATTTTCTGGGTATTTTACTTATATTAACTCATATTAATATAATACTCACAACATCCTATGAAGAAGGTTCTATTATTATCTCCAATTATAGGAGAAACTGAGGCTAAAAGAAATTAAGTAACTCGCTGAGAGTTATACAACTAGGGAGAAAATTCTATCCTATGTAGTTTAGCTCCAAAGCCCATGCTTTTAACCATTCCACTATGTTACTTAACATTCCAATAGAAAAAGAGTAATAATTGGTTAAATACAATACCAGTATATTTACAATGGGCTTGTGTTAATCCAAGAATTTGATTACTATGAATTAATATGAATTAATATTGAAGTTATTATCTTCTGTGGGAAAACATGTATTCAACTTTCAATTCATTTTTTTTCCCTTTTAGTTTTTCAGTTATGGAACGAAAATATTATATCAAAACATTGAAGCTTTTCAGTCCAAATTCTTTCCACCCCTTCAAAATGCGATGCTACCACCTAATAGTTTTCAAGGAAAAGTGGCGTTCATTACTGGGGGAGGTACTGGCCTTGGTAAAGGAATGACAACTCTTCTGTCCAGCCTCGGGGCTCAGTGTGTGATAGCCAGCCGGTAAGTCAGTCTCAGCAAGTTGCCTGGTGAGAGTCTATTGATGGAACAGTTTCGTGCCGCCTTATTGAAAACACTGTTTGCCAGAATTGTTTGATTTGCATCTTAATGTTCTATGAATATCCTTTAGATTATTTAAATAAACCTCCTTGGAAAAAGTCAGTTACAATTTGTGATAATAGAAATGATTGATTATGGAACCGATGATTTATGTATTTCATATACATTTTGCAAATTCAGTAATAGAACTTTTTGTGTATGTGTGAAGACGAAGTTAAAAAGTACTACATTGAGGCTGCTTTGTTTTCAGGGGGAATGATTATAGTTACTGCTTCAATAGATAACCTTGTACCAGGATAATGGATATAATCCTTCCATTTTCTATAGGATGGGCAGATATTTCAAAATATCTATTGTTGTGATGAATGTAGGAAGAGAAGACCATGTGGAAGAAATTTCTTTTTATTTAGGTGTATCCTGGTACCCTATAACTATGCGAGTCTAGAGCTTTAGAGACTGGTCAAAAAATCTACCCCTTCCTCCAATTTTGAATAGTGTAAAACTTTTAGTTAGGCCAGGTAGTAATCTAAAAGACAAGTCACTATATAATTTACAAAGGGCCAAGGAATTTCTTTCAGATGTTTCCTTTAATGTAAATTGGCTAGAACATTTTTGTTTTTATGTTGTAATGTTTTTAAGAGTGTTAACATATTATTTTCTTTGTCACACTGCATAATTTACATGGTTTATTTTTTGTGTTTCCTTCAAGAGTATAAGATTCTGAATGCATGTAAGTTGTCCAAACCCATCAATGCGGTCTAAAATCTACTAAAATAGATTGTATATATAACATAGATTTTATATATAAGCTTACATTATACCATAAGCATGTTTTCTTTCTAAAGCAGGCTTGGGCAAGGAAACAGATAGAAACCATAGTAATTAAGGAAATAATATTAAATCTATGAGTAGATATAAAGTAACTGGTTTAAAAGTAAATAATTCAATAAATTAGAATCAGATGCTGTATAAAAATTGTTTGAATTTAACTTTTAGAACATGAATTCATTCAAACTGATTTGTTTGTAGATATAGCTTTTGTATTTTCTCAAAAACAAATTTTTTCATGTTTTCTCAAAAACAAAAAAAATTCGTTAAATTTTCTCTTTAAAATCTCTTTAAACTCTTTAAGAAAACATATAATATGAAGTTATTGCAGAACTCATGCAAAGTATCATGTGTTTATTTCTAGAAAGATTGATGTTTTGAAAGCTACTGCAGATCAGATTTCTTCTCAAACTGGAAATAAGGTACATTAAAAACAGTTATTTAAATCAGATTTAGGAATTATAACATGCATAAATAATTTACTCATGTTTTTGGTTAAGGGAGTCTGAAAAATGTAGGATTCTTTTTTCTTTTTGTTATTTTGCAGGTTCATGCAATTCAGTGTGATGTGAGGGATCCTGTGATGGTGCAAAACACTGTGTCGGAACTGATCAAGGTCACGGGACATCCTGATGTAAGTGTAATGATGATGAGGCCAAAGTAAGAGGCATTTGATGTTGATAACACCCACCAAAATGCACTAAGAAAATAAAATATTAATGTGACCAAGGGCTGTGTTGAGATGCACCTATTTTTCTATCCCTAGCAATAAGCCAGCTCTGCTTAAAGCAGGGAAGAGATTAGAACAGACTACTATACCATTTCCTTTCAGGAATACTTAAAATATGCATTTACAATCATACAGAACAAATTTGATTTCATTTTATTTAATAAGGTTATGAAATAAGAAGAGCAGTTATCCAAGAGCACGATATCTAGTTTAAATGATTCATGCTTTTTGCTTTTCCTAATAACTTTTGATTATCTGTATCAGTGGAGAAGACTAATACAAACAAGGAAACCTACAAGAAAGTCCAGATTTCTCCTTTTAAGAACTGAAATATGCATGGGTATTTAGCTGTTCTTTGGTTCACATATTGGAAAGAAGCCATTTCCTCCAGTAGTCTCAAAGGGAGCACTTTTTTTACATTAAAGATATTTTCAAACAGACCAGTAATATTGAATCTGCTATAGAACTAAGTGGAATCTTTATTGATAGTGAAGAAACAGGTGATCAACCAAGAGTTTCATTGGATAAGTTAAGCCAAAATGACACCAGAAATTAAAGGCATTTTAATTGAGATTCCTTGAAATAAAGTGTAGTCACATGGTAGATAAGCTTAATTTGTATTTGTATTCTTAATAATAGACTCGACCCTAATTTTGAGATAGGGATTAGGATTCTGAAATTTGGTAAATAGCAAAGGAGATTTTCACAGGCTCAAAAAATGTAAAACCACACCAAATCTCATGGTATTGTTTCACAGTAGACTGTGAACTTGAGCTTTATTGTATTATTTGGATTAATAAGTTTCAGAAATAAAAGCCCTTGAGAGAAAATGTTCTTCCTCATCTAAAAGTTTTTATAACTTGTATTATTCATTTATTAGATTGTGATAAACAATGCAGCAGGGAATTTTATTTCTCCCACTGAAAGACTCTCTCCTAATGCTTGGAAGACCATAACTGACATAGTTCTAAATGGTACGGCCTTTGTGACACTAGAAATTGGAAAACAACTAATTAAAGCGCAGAAAGGTATGTTTACTTATTCTTTACATATTTATTGAGTCCCTACTGTGCACAGGTTCTGTGCTAAGCCTTGGCATACTTACAAAAGTTAATGAGACTGTGTCTGCACTTGCACAACTCATAATTAATGGAGAAGAAAGATACTTAAATAATTGCCATACGCTATGATATGAGCTATAATACATATATATTTCATGTGCATTGGAAATCCAGAGACAAGAGTGACTAACTCTCCCTCGGGATGATTATCAGGCTGAGGAACAAAATGTAATTTGAGCTCAATTTTCAAAGATCTAGATGTGGAAAGGGGGAAGGGAAAGTAAATGTGAATATCCATGGGAAGAGGCCTGGTGGATGGGAGAAGCAGAAGGGTTTAGGGACTGATGAGAAATTTGATGTGGTTAGAGATAGGGAGAGAAAGTGGTGGGAAATGATTAGGAGGAGGTAGCTGGGTATAACTGGGAAAGTTCCCAGTACCAAAAATGGAAATTTGATGTTAATTCTGAAGGATTGGAGAGTTATTTTCTTACGGATTTCTCTTGAAGATGTCTCATGAAAAGTGTGACTTGATTGGAAAGGTTACTGGCAACAATGTGGGGGATGGAAAAGCTTAGGGACACCATTCAGGAGGGTTTGAGTTTTCTTTTGGCATGTGGATGGATGACATGGGGGATAACTTAGGAGATGTTTAGAAGATAAGATTAATAGGCTTCACTGAATCGATAAGACAGTTTGTAGCTGGGGTGAATAGTTTAGGTGATGATGACATCAATGAAGTTGAGATCCCTGGAGGGAGAATAGATTTAGAGGGAAGTTACTAGGAGAACATTTTTGTTTAGTGCCATACTGTGAACAAATTTCTGTATAAAAGTTCATGCGATATGAATAGTAAATATATTTCTAATCTATGTGTGTGTGTATATACATATATGTGTAGAACCAACATACATTTGTTCATTTAACACTTACTGATGAGTTTGGTGTCACAGGCCCTGTGCTGCATGCCCAAATGATGGAGGTGGACAAGACTCTGTCCCTGAACAAGTTGGGGTTGGGATTTGAAGGATGGGGTATATCTCAGAGAGGATGGAGACTATTTTGAGCAAGGACAAGGAGTAAGAGTCCTTGCGTTCCTCGAAGGATGTTCTCTGGGGCTTGAGGGGAGGAAGGAAGGCATAGAGCAGTCCAGGTTCCTGCCTCTAGTTCAGAAGCCTTTCCTCGTTAGGTTCAATTTCTTCTTCTGTGCAGCATGGATAATTCTCAAACCAGCTTAAGAAAGGATGTGGGAACAGAAAGAAGGATGCTAGAGAGGCACTAGCTTTGTGTGTGTGTGTGTATGTGCTACTAACTTCTATCCTTTCTCTATGTACTCATTGAAATTGAAACCCCAGGTCACCATTCCCAATACTGCAAAATAGATATCAGTTAGATTTGGAGCTTGTGTAATTTTTTTTTGTTTGTTTTTGATTTTATCTTTTTTCAGAAGGGATGGATGATTGGAAGGGAGACAGAGAAGAGTGGACTGGCTCCTCTCTCTTCCCTTCCCTGTCCAAGGATCCTTCATCTCTGTATCTCTTCTCCCTCCCTCTACCTCTGTCTGATTTCCTCTCTCCACCTCTCTTCCTCATTTCTCTATTTTTTCCTCTCTGTCAACTCTTCACTTGTGTTACTCTATTTCTCTCATCATCTTGGTCTCTCTCATCACTTTGTGTTTCTCTGCCTCCTTGTCTCTTTTATTTCTTCCCCTGCCCATCTCTGTTACTTTTGATTTCTGACTTTCCCTTCTTTTCTCATGATTGTCTTTCATTTTAACATAGACTTTGATCTATTTTTATTCATCACATTGGATTAAAATTCTATGGCTTCATTAAAAATATATTAACTAAGACTTTAAAAGATGGAAGACAGTTTTTATTCTTCCAAGATTCCTGTCAGTTATTGATGCCGTAGCCTGGCAGATTTAAGGCCTTGTGGCACTGGGCTGTGAAGAGTGCACGCACAGGGTGTATTCTGGTACTGGAGCGACAGTGACAGGCAAGGAACTCAGGTGCTCATGATCTCCGAAAGGTGTCAAAGTGGGCACATGCGTTCAGGGGCAGGCAGCCTGTGGGAAACTGTGATCAGAAGTGTGTTGGGTGGTCTGACATCTGGGAGGTCAGTCAAGGTAAGATACCTAGGAAGTCAGACTAGACAAATAAGGGCACCAGCAACTGAAAGACAGCTGCTGGCTTGCTGGGGGCAGGAATTGGTGCTGACGTACAGTCAGGGAGGGGCTTGCAGATGACTGAGGATCAAGAGACCTGTGGCCTTAACAGATGCAGAGAAGCTAGAATTACAGGCACATTATTAAAGTGTGTTCCTAAGCAGCATTGATGCAAAATTAACAATTATGAACAAATAAAAGATTTAGGAAACTCCTAATGACATTAGCCCAATGTGCTCTTGTAGCCACAAAGGTCAGTAATCCTTGGTTGATCCTTCTTGGGAAGGATATTGAAAATATCATGCTGAGGTCCGTTCATCACTAGGATATCATGTATAAATGTAAAACTTAGTAAATAGTGTGGAAAAGAATACCTAATTTTATTAAAGAACTGAGAGAACTTGCAGTGAAGAAAGGCTGAAACAGAGACTTGTAGGGTTTTTTTTTGGGGGGGGGGAGTATAGTTACAAAGGACTTGGATAGGATAAATATTGAAATTTTCCATTAAACCCTAGATCACTAGAAGCAAGAGATACCTCTTGAAGCTCACAAGAGGTGATTTTAGGGCACGTAAGAAGTATTTTATTGAAGTAGCATTCATACTACTTTATGCCACTATAGTACTTTATAATTTACAAAGTTCTTTCATATACCAGTATGGAAACAGAATGAAATGAAGATTTTTTTATAAGATGAAATGCAGGTAGGTTAAAGAGAAGAGTAAATCAATGCATAATATAACTCTGATGTATTAATTTTAGTTTCCTAAAATTGAAGCATAATTTACATATAGTGAAAGCCACAGATTTTATGTGAACAAATTGATGTTTTGACAACTTAAATACTTAGGTAACCATTACCCCAACCAAGACATAGAACATTTCCACCCCCGCCAAAAGTTCCCTCTTGCCATCTTCCACTTAGTCCTCACTATCTAAGTTTTTTAACCCATTTTTATTGGGTTGCTTGTCTTTTTATTATTGATCTGTAGAAATACTTTGTATAATCTGGACTGAGTACTTTATCAGATATAGTATGTATTTGGAATATTTCCTCCTAGTCTATGGCTTATCTTTTCATTTCCTTAACAGTGTCTCTTGATGAGCAGAAGATACTAAATTTTGATGAATCTGTTTTCCAAATTGGCTCTACCATGTTATGTTCCCAATAGTGATTTATGAATTGCAGTTGAGCTACATTCTCGCCAGCACTGGCTTGGTCATATTTCATTTTAGCCATTCTAGGGTTGTGTAGTGGTTCCTCGTTTGTAGTGTTAACTTACATTTCCCTAATGACTAATGACGTTGAGCATCTTTTTAAGTGAGTGTTCATCATTTGTATATAGTCTTTGATAAAACGTCTGTTCTCATTTTTGTTACGTTATTTGTCTTCTTGGTATTGAATCAAACTAGTTATTTTTATGTATTCTAGACACAAATCCTTTATCAGATACATGTTTTTAAGATATTTTTTCCTAGCCTATAACTTGTCTTTTCATGTTCTTAACAATGACTTCCGAAGAGGAAAGGTTTTCAACTTTGATGCTGTTCAACTTATGAAATTTTTCTTCTATGACTTATGCTTTCTGAGTCCTAGCTAAGAGATCGTTGTTTAATCCAAGGTCACAAGTTATTTCTCCGTTGTTTTCTTCTGGAACTTTTATAGTTTTTGCCCTTACATTTAAGCCCATAATCTATTTTGAGTTAATGTTTTGCATATGGTATAACATAACATTTCAGGTTAAGTTTTTGCACACATCTATCCATTCTTTCCTCATTGAAATACTTTGGTACTTTTGTCGAAAATCAATTGATGATATAAATGTGGGTCAATTTCTCAGCACTCTATTCTGTTCATTTGATTTATATGTCTATCATTATTTTGATTACCTAGTTTTGTAATATATGCACCTATGTTATATATATTACATGTATTGATTGCTTTAGCTTTATATTAACTTGACATCAGGTAGCGTGGGTCCTCCAACTTTATTCTTCTTTTTCAAAATTGCTTTTACTATTCTATGTCTTTAGCATTTTCATATAAATTTTAGAATTAATTTAACAATTCTTACAAAAGAGTCTACTGGAATTTTGACCAGGGTTGTGTTAATCTATAGATTATTTGGGGGAAAGTTGACATTTTAACAATGTCAAGTTTTTCAATCTATCAGCATGGTATGTCTTTCCTTTTGTTTAGGTCTTCCTTAATTTCTGTCAGCAATGTTTTGCTGTTTTCAGTGTGTAGGTCTTATACAAATTTTGTTAAATGTCAGCAGAAAGCTGAAGTATTTTATATTTTTGGTGCTATTGTTTTCTAAATTTAATCTTCTAATTATATGCTTCTGGTATTTAGACATACAATGGAATCATTTTTGTATATTGACCTTTTTTCTGCAAGCTTACTAAACTCACTTGTTAGTTCTTACAGATTTTTTGGTAGATTCCTTAAGATTTTCTATATTGTTGATAATGTTTGTGAAAAAAGACAATTTTTCCTTTTCACTCGTGATTTCTTTTTCTTGCCGTATTTTACTGTGCAGTACCATGTTGAGTAGCAGTGGTGACAGCAAATGCCCCTGTTTATTCCTGACAGCAGGAGACAAATCAAATACATTTCCTTCTGATCAGGGGAAAGCACTCAGTTGCCATTAATTGTGAGTTTACTTGGAGGTTTTCATAAATGCCCTTTATCAGTTGACGAAATTCACTTCTAAATCTGTTTGCTGGCAATTTTTTTGTTTTTCAAAAACCATGAATAGGTGTTAAATTTGTCAAGTCTTCTTTCTATATTTATTGAGATGGCCGTATCTTTTTTAGCCTGTTAATATGGTGAATTCCATTGATTAATTTTTGAATTTTTAAACCAACATTGTGTTCCTGGGCTAAACCCTGATTGGTTATCATGTATTATCCTATTTGTATATTGATGGATTTGTTTTGCTAAAATTTTCTTAAGGCTCACTTTTTCAGCTTCCAGCTATTACTTTTCATTGAGTTTCTTAGACCATTCCGGTGCTTGCTTAGTTCAGGGATCAGCCAGATATTTGAGGGGAATTTATATGCCGATGTTGCTTCCTCCTTTCCAGCTGCTCTAGCTCCGTACTTTGCCAACAATGATGTGTTGGCTACAGCCCTGCCTTTTGAAATTGATATTATGTTTAACCTAAATCCAAAAAATGCCTCTTATGACACTGTCAAAGATACATTAGATAAGTGTTCAACACAGTATGATATGTTTCATATTTGGCTGTCTTTCAAATCTTAAATTACTTAACATTTAAGTAAAAATGTTGGCCATATATCCATTATTGTCTTTTAAAAATATATTTGTTTGGATTCCATCTAAAGAAAACTGATTTTTCTTAAATTTTATTTTTTTTTCTTTTGCATGTATAAGTTAACAAAATATACAATAGCCTATCCAGATATTATACTTGACTTTGGACTAGCTTTACTACTTGAGTCACATGGATTACTTTATACCAGGAAACTAGAATTCCTTCCACATAAGACCATATGACAATTCTGTAGTGATTACTGCAAATTCTATAATTATTAAATAAAGATATGACCCAGAAGGTGTTAGAATACTGAGTAAGCAAAAAGTGAAGCTTATTTATAGGAAATGCCCTAATTTTAACTAAGCTTTCTTCCTTCCTCTCTCCCTCCCTCCTTCTCCCTCCCTTCTCCTCCTTTCCTCCTTCCTTCTTTTCATTGTTTTTGAAACAGCTAACATTTATTGAGTGCTTATTCTGTATCAGGGTTTGTTCTAAGTGCTAAACATTTATTAAATCATTTAGTACTTGCAATAACTCTGTAAGATAAGTGTTATTTTATTCCCATCTATAGTTCTGGGTGAAAACTGAGGCACAGAGTTAGTCTTTTTTAATATATGGGGTAGATGTTTTTAATTCTCACTTTTACAGATGAGAAACTATGGTTTATTAAATTCGTTATAAGTGTTAACTATCACTATTTAAATTGATGTCTTACATAATTTTCTTTGGTTTGTTTTAAGTGGTCTAGTGGGAAAAAAGAAGGCAGTATAGTTTAGTTTAAGTCATGGTCACCTAGTGTGATACTTGGACAATTAGTGTGATACTTGGACTTGAATCATGATATTTTTACCATTACTCAGCTTTCTCATGTGTAAAACAGATTGGATAATTACTGCTCCAATATTTAGTAACAAAACAAGAAAGGTGTTAGATACAAAAACTTCATGAAAAATATAAATTGCTTTACAAACACGCATGTTCTTTTTCATGCATATGAATGAACGTATGATAGCCTAGATAATTTAAAGAATTTGGTGGAAATAGTTTTCAGTGCTTCGGGGAATCTAGGAATCGGGGCCAGTCAGACGCAGCCCAAGGAGGCTTGAACCAATGGAGCCCGTGTCGGGGAAAGGGAAGAGGTGAAAGGTCACTGTCTAGGCAGATTAATTATGTGAAATGAAGGGAAGAAGACAATAATTAAGAAATGTCTGAAGAGGGAATTGTGGGTAGATGAGTGTCATTGGAAGTATGCCTAAGGTAATCTTACCAGCAGCCTCATTGCTAGAGGAAGAAAAGAAGAAATGTAAATAATTCGCCAACTGAAGAAAGATGAAAAAAGAAAAGATCCTTTGGGTCAATAGATATGAAGAAACAGTTGAGAGCTTTGAACTGAGTAAAATACTTTACACTGTTCGTGCAGCTAAGTTATAATAAATTATCTGAAAATGTGGGGTTTTTAATGATCTTGCTGTCCTAGACTACATAATGTGAGACCTGTAAACAACAAAAATAAATTTTAAAACATTCTTATTTCCAATCCTTTGATATTGTATTTGGCCAGTTACTTTCCCTGGCCAGTTACATCCTCCATCATCCAGCATCCGTGGCCTGTCCAGTCTCACTTCCTTCCATAACCACCCCTTGTTTGACTGTCCTTTTACATATGCTCTGACCAGAATCATTTTTCCCGAAGCTGTCCAGAATCCTCACAACTCTAGTTCCACACCTCAGTGAAGGATGCCCTGTTCAGAGGCTGTAATGCACACGTTAGCATTTAAAAACAGGCTATATGTTGTTATTGTGCCATGTTTGTAAGTCTCCCTTTCCCGTCCATCAAGATTGGAAATGCTTTTATCCATCTGGATGCATTACTTCTGCCCCACCTGCAAACCCTTCCCACCCTTTCTCCACTCTTCTCCCCACCAGTTCCTAACTTTTCACTTAGCACAAAGGTGATACTTTGTTTATGGAATGAAATGTTTTTGAGACCCACAAAAAACAAGGTGAGTTGAGGGCATATTGAACACTTCTTTCAATTATGTCTGTCAGCTTTACTATTTGGGGGAAAAGAAGATGACTAGTCTTTTGACAAAATCAACTGGTATGGAAGCAAATGCACCTTGTTTCAGAAGTGGGAAGGGTAGAGCAGGAGCAGAATGAGGCTGTCTTATTTGTAAGTAGTGTGAGTACAAGTTATATGCTGTTTAGATTTTAAAGTATATAAGAACCATGTGGGTACATTTCTGTGTATTGTATCCAGTCATTCCTTAGAACAGTGGATGCATTTAAAGACTGTTTAAAAACACGTTTCTAGTCATAAGTTGGAATTTATTAGGGCATCATTAAGTTTTTTTTTTGCTGAGGAAGATTCACCCTGAGCTAACATCTGTTGCCAATCTTCCTCTTTGCTTGAGGGAGATTCGCCCTGAGCTAACATCTGTGCCAGTCTTCCTCTATTTTGTATGTGGGTCACTGCCATAGCATGGCTTGATGAGTGGTGTAGGTCTGTGCCCAGGATCTGAACCTGTGAACCCCAGGCTGCCAAAGCAGAGCATGCGAACTTAACTGCTACACCACCAGGCTGGCCCCCGGTAGTATCCTTTTAAAATTACTTCTTGCTAGACTTATCTTGCTAGTTTGATGGAACATTTCAACTTCATTTGTTAAAATTTCTTGTAGCAACCTTGTGCCTTACTATGGTGTTTTCTGAAGATAATATAAAGGTAACATGATTTGGAAATTTTGGAAAGGAATCTTTTTTTCTTTTAAATTATGTAGTTGGAAATTTCTTGGAGAGGCAGTTTTACATAGTGGTTGAGAGTGGTGAGAACAGGCTCCAGAACCAAACTGCCTGGTTCCGATCCTGGTTATACCACTAACAGTTGTGTGAACTTGGGTAAGTTACCTCTCTGTGCCTCAGTCTCTTCTTCTGTAAATTGAGGATAATAATAGAATCTCCCTCCTTGGATTGCTGTGATGATTAAATGAACTAGTGCCTTTAAAGTGTTAAGAACAGTGCTTGGCCCAGACTGGTGCTCAATAAGTGTTAGCTATTAAAGAACATATTAGGTTGCTCCATAATATTCTTTTAAGAAGAGTTATTCTATTTTTAAAAGTTATTTAATCCTCCTTTGAATAACTTTTTAGAGCATTGATGATTTTTAGATTTAAATTTTTAGATTTTTAGATTTAAATTCAATCTGGGCTCTTATCAAAAAGTGGCTGAGAGACAGGGTCTTCTGTGCCATCATCAAAAAGACAGAGAAATGCAGAGTTTTCTCATCTTTCTATGATTGTCAGTAAGACTAATTGCTGGAAATAATAGTAGAAGAGTTAAAGCTGCAAACAGTAGCTCAACTGTGTGTTTAGGTAGTACAAGGAGTTCAGTGTTTCTTATATGTAGTGTATAATGCCTGGAGAGGCAAGAGATGAAGTTTAGGGATATGGACTTTACCCTCTGGAGATGGGTAAAGTTAAATTGAAAGATCTTAAGAAGAGATGCTTTCAGACTGGAGATTGAAGCATGATTAATGACTGCCAGGAGAGCCCAATGAAGAGAGGTGTTGAAGGAGAAAGAAGAGAGAACCAATGAAGGAATGTTCTAGTCTCAGGAGCTGTGAATCAGAAACACAGGTGGAGGGGCTTACTCTGGATATTGAAAGAGTTGGTGAATTAGATATTGGTTGCCCTGGGGAAATTGTAGATGTGTCTTTCTGATGGCATTCACCCACAGTTTGTAGCAGTATTAAAATTCCCTCTGTGTAAGAGTGGGAAAAGGCCATTCTGGTATTGGGTTGCAGGGTGGATTTCTTGAGAGAATGTGGTGGCTAGAAATTGAGTGATTAATTCATGTAGTAGTCTAGGCTTCAAATAGACCAGTTAGTCTATGGGGGCAATTATAAGCCTAAAGAATATGGGAGAGGGGGCCTGCCCGGTGGCATAGCGGTTGAGTTCGCGTGCTCTGCTTTGGCGGCTGGGGGTTCGCCAGTTCGGATCTTGGGCATGGACTGCACCACTCATCAAGCCATGCTGAGGTGGCGTCCCACATGGAGCAACCAGAAGGATGCACAGCTATGACATACAGCTATCTGCTGGGGATTTGGGGAGAAAAAAGCCAAAAAAAAAAAAAATATGCTAGATAAAGCACCCAGAATTTATAGTGAGATTTCAAAAAGCACATGTAGCATGAGGATGTGAGAGAACTGGCAGGACAGAATCCAGAGGGAGGCACGTATTCAGTGTTTTGGAATGATGACGAAGCTCAGGTTGTAGCTAAATTAGGTAGCAGTGCAGATTATTGGGGATGAGATCATGGAGCTGTAAGATTTATGACTGTGTCCACCTGGATGTTGAAATTGACCAGGATAATGGGAGAAGTTGGGTTTGAGATGTGGATACAGATATTTTTGTAGGTTTAAGGCCAGGAGTCAGATTTCAGTGAAAATGGCAGAGTAGCTGGGAAGCCAAAGATACCATCAACTGAAGTTATAGATGGTGGTTAAAAAACTGGGTATTATCTGTTTCAAAATGGGGTTTTTTGCATGAAGGTAAAAGAGTAGTAGGTAGAATCAACAGCAACAGCTAGTTAATAAGTAATCCTTAGACTTTAATGACATTTTCTAGACACTCCCTATTTTCCTATTTTGCAGATGATAAATCTAGGGTCTAGAGCAGGGAAGTGATTTGGTCAAGGTCACACAGCTACACAAGCTAGTAAATAGTAGAATCAGTATTTGAGCCCAGGTGTCTTTACAATATTCCACCTCTATTGGTCATTGGAACTAAAATTTATTATTTTAATTTATTTATTTTTATTTAATTTATTAATTTAATTTTAAGTTATTTTAATTTTCATAATTTGGGTTGAAACCAGATTTTAGAACTTTCGAGTCTTCTTTTGAAATTGAAACATAATCTTACACATATTTTGCATTTTTAATAGAGTGATTTTTAGTATTTCTTTGTTACTATTTTTTGCCATTTTGAAATAATGAAAGATGAGCTAGCATAATATTTATTTCATCCCTTGCTGCCTTTCTCCATTTACTTGACCTCACTAAATAACGTAGATTCATTTCTGTTGTCTGCACTGGGGTGTTAGACATTTGCCGTTTCCAAACCTCTTCTGTAGGTTAAATAATTATTCTAATTTAAATAATTGGCCTTCCTACAAAAAGAAAAATATATCTGTGACTAACCCTGGGAATCTGGGAAGTCTTCACTTTGAACTTTTAGCACCATTGTTCGTTTTTTGAAGTCCAGCTGTGTTGTTTCACTGTGCAGCAGTCATCCTGCTGGAAAAGTGTGATTTCAACTTTTTACCTCCTTTTTACACCCGGGAGAATTAAAAGCAGCAGTATCTCATTCTAAGCAGTGGGCTACCCAAATCTTCTAGGCTGAGAAAATAAAACCTAAAGGGAGAGAGAGGAGAAAATATCTTTCATTTTCAGTCCCTGAATTATATAATAATGGCTTAACTCCTCCTCTCTCACACCTCGATAAACATTTAATCTGAATCAGAAGATAGAGCACTTTCTACTGGAGCTTTTGCTTTGTATAAGTGATTGTCACTTTGTAAAGTCGTTTTTATCATTTTGCTCTAAGAATGATGCAGTTAGTATCCGTTGTTGGTGTGCTGTAATGGTGGACACTAATGTTCTACATCCCTCGTCTTTCAGAGTGATTTTGGAAGCAGCGTAATTTTCAGAGATCTGAAAGGCTGAGTATGATGTATAAAAGGAGTTACCATAATGACTAACATAACCATTCTTATTTCTCATATCCTTGAAGTGGTGCTCCTGCCCCTCCTCCACCCGCATGTTGTCCAGGATGTGCTGAATTTTGTTTCTGCTCTGGAAAATGCAGAAGGAAAGAGAAACTAAATATATGAGAAGAAAAAAAAATATCTGGCTATTCTTCAGACTATTTTCATTGTAGTCCTTCAAACTTGTAGTCTTTTAAATTTCTTAAAGTATGAACTATTTTATAAAATATATATTTTGATCCTTTTGCAAATATTAAATTTACAGTATTATCTTATTCAGTGTTATGGCTAAATAAGAAGTAGAAAAATCACTAGTTTCTCAGGAGCTAAAGATGATTATTTTAAACTTTCATTCATTCAGTAAATTTATTGAGAAACTACTATGTCTCAGGCACTGCTGATTACCTACATTTGGCGTCACTTTTTAGTATAGCTTTGTCTAGTCAGTTATTTTCAAAAGAAATTCAGAAAACAAGAGAAAATGTTATGTATTTACTGACATGTTTGCCATTTTTGACATCTATCATTCCACCTGAATATCTGAGTTTCTATTTAGTATCGTTTTCATTTTGCCTGAAGAACTTCCTTCACTGTGTCTTGTAGTGCAGGTCTGCTAGCAGTGGATTCGTTCAGCCTGTGTTTGTCAGAAAACACCACCTTCATTTTTGAAGGATATTTCTACTGTGTACAGAATTCAGGATTGACAGGGTTTTTTTTCTTTCAGCATCTTAAAGATACCATTCCATTGTTCTCTAGCTAACATTGTTTCTGATGATGTCAGTGAATATTTTTATCTTTGTTCCCTTATTTATATTGTTTATTTTTCTCTCTGGTTGCTATTAAGATTTTCTCTTTATCACTGGTTTTGAGTGATTGATTGTGATATGTCTTGGTATGGTTTTCTTTGTATTTATCCTGCTTGGGATTTGTTTAGCTCCCCGGATCTATAGATTATAGTTTTTACAAATATGGAAAAACTTCAGTCTTTATTTCTCCAAGTAATTTTTCTGCCCCTTCCTTCTGGAACACCGGTTGTACATATGTTAGCGTGCTAGATATTGTTCCACAGCTCACTGAGGCTCTGTTCTTTTTTTTTCCCTCAACTTTCCCCCCCGTCCTTCATTTTGGATGGTTGATATTGCTATGTCTTTAAGAGCATGCGTCTTTTCTTCTGCAACTAAGCCCATACATTTAATTTTTCATTTCAGATATTGTATTTTTTAGCTTTAGAAATTATATTTGGTTCTACTTTCGTATTTTTCATTTTTCTCATTATACTCATTTTCCTTGAAATCTTTTAGCATATTTATGCTATCATTTTAAAAGTCTGTGCTAATTCTATCTTCTTTGTCATTTCTGAGACTTTCTATGAATTGATTTTTCTCCTGGCTATGTTTCTGTGTCTTTTTATGTGTAGTAATTTTTGATTGCATGCCATGAATGTTATGTTGTTGAGTGTGTGTGTGTGTATGCGTGCACGCATGTGTGTATTTTAATTTTCCTTCGAACTGTGTTGTTTTATTTTGGCAAACAGTTAAGTTACTTGTGAATCAGCTCAGTCATTTCAGTGTTCATGTTTAAACTTTATTTGGGTGAGTCTAGAGTAGGCTTTACTTTTGGGTTAATTTAACTCTCCTACTAAGGCATGGCCTTTCTGAACTCTCCACTGAAAGCCCTGGCTGTTCAACAAAGCTGCTGAAAATTCACTTATCTTCCACTCTATGTGAGCTCTGGGAATTGGTGCGCTTACAGCTCCCTGGCAGTTGTTATTTGCCTGGCCTCATGGAATTTCACCCTAAACATGTACAGCTTGATACTGGCCAGACTCAAGGAGATACTATGCAGATTTATGGAGCTCTGTCTCTGCATACTTTCCTCCTTGGGGGAACTCTTCTCACAAATTCCAACTTCCTCAGCCTCCCCAAACTCTGATCTCTGTCTCCTCAACTCAGTGAGAATGCCATGTTTTGCTTGTATTCCTCCTCCTTATGCCACAGTCTATATAGTATATGTGTATAGTGTATAGTATATACTACAGTATGTAGTATGTGTATGGATATAGTACATAGTATATTGTATATGTATAGTACCTTTAGGCAAAAATCTGGGGTAATCTTAGGGCTCATATCATTTGTTTTTTTTCTCAGGGATCACTGTGCTTCCCTGCCTGCTGTATAGTGTCTGGAAATAGTTGTATCATGTACCTTGTACAGTTTTCTTGATGTTTATAGGAGGAAGGCATGTGCATCATGGCTGGAAGCAGAAGTCCCTGCTAATTTCATTTTGCTTCTGATTTCTTCGTAGTTAAGTGGGTGCTTGGTTAATGGAAATCCTGTTCAGCTGATGATGCAGGGTGTTATAGGGCTGTGCCTCTGAGATTTGGGCTTTGGTGTTGACTCACCTGGTGTAGAATCCCAAGTAAGCGCAGGCTGGGCCATCCTGAATGACAGCAACATTACTAGCAAGATGTAGTGATTTTATTGGATTACTCTCATTAATTTAGGGCTACTGAAGTTTTAAAAAATGGTTCACTTTTTGTTATACCTGCTTGAATCAGATCCCATTCTTGTAAATCATGTTTTCCTAGTATGAATTGATTTAGCTGTGTTGTTAATTACTATATCCTTTTAAAATTTTAGGAGCAGCATTTCTTGCTATTACAACCATCTATGCTGAGACTGGGTCAGGTTTTGTAGTACCAAGTGCTTCTGCCAAAGCAGGAGTGGAAGCTTTGAACAAGTGAGTGCTACTATGTTAATCTTGTCCTGAAGATGGATAATGTACTTTGGTAACTCATGAAACTAAATTCCTGCATTGTGGTCTCCATCCAGAGAAAAGTAAAATAGAGATGAATTTGGATTCACCTGGAGACAGACATGGTCTCTCCCGGATAAGTCCTATTTGTCTATAGCAGCACTGTCCAATAGAACTTTCTGCAGTGATGGAAATGTTCTATAAATCTGCATTATTCAGTACCCACATGTGTCCCATGAACCCTTGAATTGTGGCTACTGTGACTGAGAAACTAAATTTTATTTAATTTTAATTACTTTAAAATTAGAGTTAAATAACCGCATATGGCTGGTGACTACCATATTAGACAGCACGGGACTACAGCCTTCTTTCCCTCTCCCATGTATCTTTGCTAGTGCCACCCCTGACTTCTCTTAACGACACCTTCATCCTTTTATTATACCTACTGCCCAAGATCAGTGGGACTAATGTGACCAGTGACCACTTGCCAGGTCTTGTGGCCTCTGCTTAGCAGCATATGATTGCTTTGTGAATCTGTTCCCCATTGGCCTTTTCCACTGTCTTTGTTGTAATGTAGGTTCTCATCATGGCTTACGTAATGACTCAATAATATGTTCCTCTGCTACCAGTCTCTTCCCTCTTTATTTTTTAATCACTTTCCCACCAGAATCATCCTTCTAAAAATATGTATCTGCTTATAATACTCCCTAGCTAAAAAAACCTTAGATCATTTTTTCATTTTTTTGAAATATAAAAACCGAAACTCAGTATGGCATTCTAGATAGACTTGTCCTTGGCCTTTGTTTATCCATGGATTTATTTGATAAATATTTATTGTGTGCCTTTTGTGTGCCTGGCATTGTGCTAGGAACCAGGGGTAGGACAGTGATGGAGGTAGGAGAGTCCTCATCTCACCTGAGCTTGTATTCTTATACTGTTACTCCTGGGCTTTAATTGCCATCAGACTGCTGCATATTTCCTTAAAGGTGCCATGCATTTTCATCTCTCTGTGCCTGGGTTTTGCTGCCTTTGGAAATTGCGGTGATTTCAAGGCTCTCATCATATCACCTCCTCTGGGATATTTTTTCCCATTTGTCTAGAATGGAAATAATCATTCTCTACTCCGTGTGCCCTTAAAACTTTGTTTATTCCGGTCTAGTGAGAGGACTAATACACTAATAAATAAATGCCATCCAGTGTTATAGAGTCTAAAATGAAGGTTGTGTACCAATATATAGTAGGTGCCCTATAGATTGCCTTTTAACATATCATTAAAGCTATCTGACTTCCTCAGTAGAAAGTGAGTTCTGTGAGGAAAGGGACCAAAGCTTATGTATCTTAGTATACTCATTGCTTAGCAGGATCTGGTCTATAGCTGGTGCTCGTTGCTTGTTAAATTGCATAATTGTTCTCTTTTTCCAGTAGTTGCAAAGTACCTTTTAACATTTAAATCAGTAAAACACATTTGTTTGAGGTAAAAAGGTACATTACTTTACTCAGAAGTTGAATCTTAGTCTGAATAGAGATAATTACCTTTTTTTAAGGTCAGATGGTATTGGAAATAAGGGATTGGAACTTGACTATTTTGGCACTATTTGTTCAATATCAATATTTGTTTTGTTGGGACCTTTGAATCTTGTTAAAGGTTTCAATTTCATGTCCTTTAAGGACTATGGTTTTGTGCCCTTTTTTTTTTTTGTATTACTGCATAGTGTATTGCATATAGTAGATGCTCAATAAATGTACCTTTCTCTCCAGCCTGAGTCCCCATCAGCTCTCTTCTCATACTTTATAGTATACAGTCATACTGAATAAGGCCTTGTAGGTCCCCAAATAATGCATGTTATTTGTGCCTGTGTCCTTTTCTCATACTGGCCCATAAGCCTGGGCTCTCTTCTTTTTCTTTCCTACCCTCTATTATTTTCCATCCTCTTCTTCCCCCTTGCCTCCCACAACAAAGCCCTAATACTTCTTCAAGTGTCAACTGAAGTGTCACCTGTTCAAGGAAGCCTTCCCTCTCACCTGCCAGTAGATTTAGGTGCTTCTTTCTTTAAGCAGCCATGACAACACATTACACAACTCCCAGTATAGTAACTGGTTGTTATACAACTAAACTTACCTCTTCTCTTGAGAGAGAGGGACTGCTCCTGAGAGCAGGGACTACCTTTCTTTATTTGAACATAAGCAACACTTATGGAACGTTGGCGCCTAGCAAGCACAGAGTAGATGTCTGTTAACAGAACAACAACAGCTAACGTTCACTGGGTACACTGTTTTCAGCATCTTAACATGCAGAGTGGGCCAATGGGGAGGATTCCTTATCATGTTGCAATAGTTCTTCAGAGTGTAAGAACTATTACATGTGATAGTTTAATGAGAGCTCGCACTGGGACAAATTGATCTGGCGCACCTCTGAGCAGAGATGGGATGGCTTTTCCTCTAGGCAGGTTTCTTTAATAGATTGCTCAGTTTTTCGCAGGATGCTATATACTCTCTTCAACTCGGTAATTCTAAGACACAAAGTTACTACTTCCCTAGCAATTTGGAGTAGGTGCAGTACAGATAGGTGCCCAGGGTAGGTATGGTCATAAACTGCCAAAAGCATCACTTAGAGAGGCAATTTTTATGTATGATTTGCCTGAAAGAGATGCAGCCCACCCACTTCTCTAAAATGCACTTATGGATTAAGTCAGATTAACAGATTGCTGGAGTGCATGCCCCCTATCCTGTAGAATTGGTTTTACTGAACTGGCCTTTGAAGTGATGCTGTCAGGCCATATTAATGGATATCACATTAAACTTATTCCTTTGTATCTTTTGCAAGGATACAGTATCTTAAGGACATTATTATATTATGCAATTTTCCTTATATAAGTCTTCTTGGAAGAAATGTTTTTCTGATTTTTTTTATCAGAATCCATTGTGCTTCTTCTGAGAAATTAGCTTACTTTTTTCTTATGGGCACTGTGAATTGTGTAACTGACTAGGCTTCAATTATTTTGCATACTGTCATGGAAAGAGTAGATACAAATTTGTGAACTGCCTGTTGTAATTATATGAAATGTCACAGTACATTTAGGTATTCGCTTCATTCTTGGCTCCTTTATATTTCCTTATCCTTGTTTCTTTCCTTCTCTCTTTCTCTCTCTCTCTCTGTGTGTCTCTTTCTCTCTCTCTCTCTTTCTCTGTCTCTCTCTCTCTGTCTCTCTCCCTCCCTCCCTCCCTCTCTCCCTCTGTCTCTCTCTTCCTTTCTCCCCCTCTTCTTCTCCCCCTCTCCTCCTCCCCCCTCCACCTCCCTTCCTCATTTGCATCATGTGTATTCTTTTAAGTTACTGTAAGTCATTTTTTGAAACTAGATTAAGTATATATACATACAAATATACATACAAATATAAATTCCTAAAATAAGTTTAAATAATAAAACTTAGACCCATCTGTCAAGTAGGCTTTTAAAACAAGTTGCTTGAAGTTTCCATGTTTGCTATTAGTGTCATATTTTCCTTCAGGGCATTTAGTAAGATTTTGTTAGGTGCCTATTTCCTCTTGAGCTCAGTTCAACAATTCTATTAAAATCTAGTTAAACATGGATGTGGTTAATGTTTTAACTCTCTATGTAATCCATCTCTTACTCAATTAGACCACTTGTGATGTTGCAAAATTGTAATCCAATGTACTGTAAATAAAGTTATATTGAACGTCATAAATGCACAATTGAACTCCAGAAAATGTGGGGGGAGTCTCTCACTTTTTTATGCTAAGTAATGAAGCCTACTCTAAAAATGTATATTGTTATTGGATTTGGTTCTAAAATGTGAATGGTGGGTAGTATAGCATAGTGATTAAAGACACTAAAATGTAAATGGAGCATAGTGTAGCAGAGTGATTAAGGGCACAAACTCTAGAGCTAGACCACTTAAGGTTGACTCAGTAGCCATATGGCCCAGAGCAAATAATTTAACCTCTCTGTGACTCAGTTTCCTTGTCTGTAACATGGGGAATAATAATAGTACCTACTTGTGGGGTTATAATGTCTGGCATGGAGTAAGCATGCAGTGAGTCTTGGTTATTATTATTTTTAACATGTGGTATCATATTTTAGCATCTATGTTGTTTATTTTAATTTTTAGGTCTCTTGCAGCTGAGTGGGGTAAATATGGAATGAGATTCAATGTGATTCAACCAGGGCCTATAAAAACCAAAGTAAGTCTTAGTTTGCTTGTTATCACATTGTGAATGATTAAGGAATAAAACAGTGATGGATATATTCTGATTGTTGTGCAGGACTTCCCAGGGATGCCTGAATTTGGAGCCCTGGTGATAGGGAAGAGGGTTTTTCCATTATCCAACATAAGAAATAAGGAGGTGGGCAGGAATGCAGCAGCTATACAACTTCTTGATAAGGTCTAATTCAATGTCTTAATCTTCTGGGATCTTTTATGCCATCAATTTTGTCCCATTTGCTTCAATTATCTGTTATTGTCTTATGTTTCTTAATTTTTACCATATTTTAAAGATTCTTACTTCGATTGACATCCTTTGTTTAGAATCATGGAAATGTAATTGTATTTTTAGTTTGAGATACTCTAGAAATTTATTACACAGGCTTGGTCTTGCTATACGTAGCATTTTCTTTGACTCGTGTCCCTTTCAAACACTCAATTATGCATGTCATCTAACTCCCACGTCCCTCTGATTAAAAATCCTTCTGATGGCATGCATTTCATGTATAATCAATAATCCTTACAGATTCTCAATGCAACTCGTAATTATCCCTAATGCTGTTAGAGACGTTGCTCAAACAGTCCACAGGTTCTCTGTTCTCTCATGTTACCTCAAGTAACTTCACTCTCACACTTCTTGTTTTCATGTAAAGCAAGAATTTACAGTCCCAATCAAGATGTAGCTTTGAAGGCCCAGGTGAATTTTGATAATTTGTTTCAGTTGTGTAAACACATTGGAAAATAATGTTATGGAGCATTTGGGTCGTAGGTAGTTCTTGGGTATTAAATTAACATGGAAATGGCCGTATTCTTTTATTTATCAGTTTAAAGAGTGGAAAATGGAAAGAAAAACCACCTGAGGGTGTGAAACTTGATTGAATATCTTACTTGATTGACACTGCAATAATAAAGAGTGTAATAAAATTAATGTAAAAATAACTCAAAAGCATACATTAAAATGCATGATTCAGGGTGGCACTATGCTGAACACTCTCTGAAAAGAACTCATAGTCACAGAAGCTTCTTTCTAGGACCTTAATATCTAAGAAAAATCACCTGCATTTTATTTATTTGTTTAGCATATATTTACTGAGTGCCTACTGTGTGCAGAAGTACTGAGAAAGGGACAAAACATTTGTGACAAAGTGCTTGCCATCAAGGAGCTTAGAGTCTAGCAGTAGGTTTATAAAAACTATATAAGCTATATAACAGGCATATAGGTTTAAAAAGATCGAAAGAAAATCGAAGTACAGAAACTCCCTAGCAAGCACTGATGGAACCAGGATTGGAACTGGTTGCTACCCTTTGTCTCTGCTGCTTTATCCCTGCCCAGGGAGAGCTGGAGGGCTCACATGGAGGGAGTGCTTGCTCTGTCTCATACCCGTGTTGAAGAAAACTGGTACCTAGACTTCAAGGCACCAGTACAGAAAAATCCGATCTTTTTTTCTGTGCACCTAATCAGTGCATGGTACATACTTCCTCTTGTCTGCTCCTTCACATCATTAACAGAAGACAGAAATTGTTTGGCAGATTTAGTTATGGTTTTTCTCTCTCTGGGATCTACTTGAATTTAATATTCCTACATACATGTTTTCTTCCTTTCCTATTATTTTGAGAAGAAAGGAGAAGAGGAATTTCCTCTTACATATTTCCTACTTGAGCCATTTTTCTGTGTTTACTAAATCAAACAACAATAGCACCCCTACCTCCACCACGTATAAGCTTGTGTGTGTTTCAGAGTACTTTCATATACAGTCATGTGTTGCTTAACGATGGGGATAACATTCTGAGAAATGTGTTGGTAGGCGATTTCGTTGTTCTGCAAACATCACAGAGTGCACTGAAGGGGAACAAAATTTACCACTCTAAAATGTGTCTCCTTAACCTGAGGATTATTTTAGGCTAATTATTTTTAAGAAACAACAGACTTAGAAAGTTTTTCTTGTTACCTCCACCTTAACTGCCTAAAAGAATTCGGATTAAAAAAACCTGTCTCAGAAGCAAGCTATCACCTTAGATCACATGAATTAGGTGGCAGACAGGGAGGAACCTGGAAGACCCTGTTTGTTGGTCTCCCCTCTGTGTTCTTCTGTTTCTGTGTGTCCAAACACTTGTTTTCCACATGTTCACTCCTTTTCACCTACCTGTGAATTGCCCTCCTTCCCTTTGAAGTCCCTGACTCTTCCCCACCCCCAACATCTTTTGTCTTTAGCTGAGGATGGCTTTTAAGGTGAGGGCTTCAGCTATTTTGGCAAGTTACTTGGTTTTCCTGGGTTTTTCCCATGTGTAAATCTTATTAAAATTTTGTTTGTTTTTTTCTTGTTAATCTGTCTCATGTCAATTTAATTCTTAGACCAGCCAGAAAAACCTAGAAGGGTAGAGGAAAATTTCTTCTTCCCCTGCAGTACTTACACAAACCTAGATGGAATACCCTACGACACACTTAGGTTATATGGTACTGCTCTATGGGACAACTGTTGTATATTCAGTCTGTCGTTGACCAAAATGTCACGCTGATTTTACAAATGAAGAAACTAAGGTAAGAAGGTTGCATTTTCTGGTGATTTTTTTTTCAAGGTCAGCATTAGGTAAAATGACCTGTTCTGAGCTAAAGTGAATGTGGAAGAATTTGGCCAAATTTTCCATTGCTTACAAGGCCTAAGGTATGAATAGGCTGCCATAGTAACATTCTATTTTATGCAAATTTGTTTTTTAAATAGGAAAGAGGTTGCATTAAAAAAATGCAACTTAACTGTTGTCTTAATTTCTAAGGGTGCCTTTAGCCGTCTTGACCCAACTGGAGCATTTGAGAAAGACATGATCAACAGAATTCCCTGTGGTCGGCTAGGAACTGTGGAAGAACTTGCAAATCTTGCTGCTTTCGTTTGTAGTGATTATGCTTCTTGGATTAATGGAGCAGTAAGCATTGTTGTTTCTTTTGACTTTTGGGAGGTGGATTTAGGGTAGGGAGGCATATTGTGGAGCCAGCCTTGACAATATTGAATGTAAATATGGTTTAAAATATTTATTTAGCTGTAAATAATATAAAAATATTAATATATGCCGTTTAGCTTATGAAATGTATTCATTGATAAATTAATTTTATTAAGTGCAAATTACTCTGGTTAGACATGCCTTTAAGATGATCTTTAAGATTGGGTACAATTTGAAATTGTGAAGATGATGGAAAGAGGATTCTAAAGAGAGTAAATCAATTTAGGTTTAATCATCAGTTTTGTCTTAAAATTTGGGCTTTGATTGAAAGTGCCAAGGAGGTATTCCGTCCAATTAGGATGGGAAAATGGTTAATGGTTATGAAAGTTTTTAAAAGGAGTTAGTTTCAGAGTTTTTAATTTTTTTTTTTCAGGTCATAAGATTTGATGGTGGAGAGGAAGTACTTATTTCAGGGGAATTCAACAGTCTGAGTAAGGTAATGCCATTTTGTGTATATAATATAATATAAGCAGCTAGGACACTAAGCTGTAAAAATATGCAAGAACCACATTAAATTGACTTTTTTTGTGTGTTAGGTCACCAAGGAGCAGTGGGACACAATAGAAGGACTCATCAGGAAGACAAAAGTCTCCTAAGACTACTCTGGCCTTTGCCTTGGTTACAGAAAAAGTCAAGGAATAGAAATGATACAAACTGTCTGTAATCTTTCAAGTATTTGCAAGTCTAATAAATTGTTAATTAACCAGCAGTCATTGTGTATTATGTGCCAGGCCAGTGGTGGGTAGACATTGTATATTCAAGGATAAATAAGATGTCCCTTCAAAAAATTTTAAAAAAATGAAAAAGAGGGACATGAGTGAAGGCTTTGATAGAGGTAGAAAGTGCTGGAAGTGCAGAGAAAGGAACAGATATTTGTAACCGGGAAAAATCAGGAGAAACTTCATGGTGGAAGTAGCATTTGACTTACATATTAAACCATGCCCGTGGTGACAGGGCCTAAAAGAAAGAAAAGGATCTACAGTAAATTTAATGGACTCTGCCTTTCTAGTATTTTTCCTTTTCATTGGACTTGTGAATTATTACATAGCCCAATATTAATTCAAACAGATTTTATGAGGACTTATTTTGTAGCTAGGCATTTTATTTGCTACTGAGGATAAAACAGCAATAATCTACAGCCTTTGCCCTCTTGAAACTCATTATCTAGCAGGATAGACAGACCTATAAATAATTATTTATGATGCATTGTGATAAATATTATTCCAATAGTGTTAAAGTGTGGAGGAGGAAGTAACCCATTCTGTCTCCAGAGTTTAGAGAAATTGACACCTAGGAGATAGCATTCCATCTTAACTCTAAAAGAAGAACAGATTTCTCTGGGTAGAGAAGATAAACAAAGCTTATAAAATATTTTTGTGTATAATTTTATTTTATTTCATATTTGATTTGATTAATTTGTCATCCTGAGAAGCAAATAATAAGTAAACCACAGTTTCAAGGCTATATATAGCTATGATTTTGAGCTTACATTTTATTTATTTATTTTTGTGAGGAAGACCAGCCCTGAGCTAACATCCGTTGCTAATCCTCCTCTTTTTTGCTGAGGAAGACTGGCCCTGGGCTAACATCCATGCCCATCTTCCTCTACTTTATATGGGACGCAGCCACAGCATAGCTGACAGGCAGTGCGTTGGCAGGTGCCCGGGATCTGAACCTGCGAACCCCGGGCTGCCAAGCGCGAACTAAACCGCTGCACCACTGAGCCGGCCCCTTGAGCTTGCATTTTAAAACAGGTCTATTTTGCTTTTGTAGGAATCAGTCATAACATGCTCGCTAGACTGACTATCCCCATTGCCCAAACTACCAAGCGAGGGGACCAGCTTCCATCTTAACCTCCTCTGAATAGAGTTGCAAAGGAATCCACTTTCCTATTTGAATTTATGTGCTGTAAGCCACATATGAAAACCTTTATTACATTGACAGTTAATTGTGTACATAGATTACATTTAAATTGTGTACATAAATGGGTAATGTTAGAGGTTTACAAAAAGTGGCCTTGACATTCCTAATTATAGTGGCTTTCACTGGTCTCTTTTAGGATGTTACACTTTTTTTTTTTACACTCTGGTAATGCAGGTACCCAGTCTCCATTTTACCTTTAACACTAATCCTTGTCTTCCTCTCATCTGTCTACATATTTCTTCTTCTTTTTGAAGTTATCAGTACCTCTTGTGGTATAGGAAAAAAAAGTGCCAGTAGTTATAAAGGACCTTGTATAAGTTTCATCACTTCTTATTTTCTTCATGATAAAATTCAGGATTATAGAATCTGCTTCACAGGATTGTTATGAGGATTGAGATGAAAGAAGTAAAAACATCATGTAAAATGAAAAACATATAAATGAAAGATGGGGCCCTCCTGTCTTTCTCCACTTTCATTTTTAAAACGTGATTATCATAGAAAATGTGAGAATACAAAAGAATAGAAAAAAGGAAAAACTAACTTCCTAAAGAAAACTTCTGTTAGTATTTTGGGTTTTGGTATATTTATTTTCAGTCTTTTGCTTTTTTTGTGTTTGTGTGAGGAAGGCTAGCCCTGAGCTAACATCCGTTGCCAATCCTCCTCTTTTTGCTGAGGAAGATTGGCCCTGGGCTAACATCCGTGCCCATCTTCCTCTACTTTATATGGGACACCGCCACAGCATGACTTGACAAGCGGTGCATCTGTCCACGCCCGGGATCCGAACATACGAAACCCCGGGCCACCAAAGCGGAGCGCGTGAACTTAACCATTATGCCACTGGGCTGGCCCCCAGCCTTTTGCTCTTTCATTTAATTTTAATTTTTTATGAAAGTAATTTGTTTATATAATTTACATAGGAGAGAGTATGATTGTAGTTCCTGCTCCAAAGCTCTTTTCTCATAGTAACCATCTTCAGCTCTTTTAACTATTCTTTTTCTTCTGGAATATACACTCTTCCCCTCCACTTATTCTACCAATATAACCATATCCCAATTCCTGGTTAAATTAGTATTCAATGTTTACCTTTTTATAACTTTATAAATATTGGGTTTTTCCCAATGTTTTCTCAACCTCCCTCCTTTTTTTTAACAGTTGAAGTTGTATGATAAATCAGATCCTGTTTTTTTCATAAATATGACTTTTTGTATTTCATTGTTTATATGTATCATATTTTATTTAATTCTTTGTTCTTGAAATTAGGTTATTTTTACTGTTCAGTGTTGTATATAAAACGGTGATGAACATCTTTGTGCATAAAACATTTTCAGAATTTGGAATTTTTTTCTCATGATACATTCCTAGAAATAATATTATTATTATTATTATTTTTTTTGTGGGGAAGACCAGGCCTGAGCTAACATCTGTTGCCAATCCTCCCCTTTTTGCTGAGGAAGACTGGCCCTGAGCTAACATCTGTGCCCATCTTCCTCTACTTTATATGGGACGCCGCCACGGAATGGCTGACAGGCAGTGCGTCAGCGGGCGCCCGGGATCCGAACTCGCGAACCCCGGGCTGCCAAGCGTGAACTTAACTGCTGCGCCACCGGGCGGCCCCCCCTAGAAATAATATTATTAATCAAAGGTTATAAAGCTTTTAAGACCATTGATACACATTTCCAAGTTGTTATTCCTAAAATTTGTATGGGTTTGAAACACACTGAGCTGTGTATGATAGTGCCATTTTCAACAAATGCCTACAAATATGGGGTATTCTCACTTTCAAACTATTTACCAATTTCATAAGTAAAAAATGATAGTTCCTTCAAACATGTGTTTATGTAATTATTATGATATTGAATACTTTTCTACACTTATGAATGTCTTGTTTGTCTTTTTACCTGTTGATGTCTTAATAGGGTATTGTAAAAAATTTTGATTTGTCTGAATTTGTATACAAATTTTTCTCCTATTAATCATCTCTTAGAGTTTGGTTCATTAATATATGTTATTACAAATGATGAATAAGGAAGGAAAGCTTGCAAGCATGGCAGAGAGGACCAGAAAAGAGAAATCATGAGAATATCAAAGTTTCTTCCTAAGAAAGAAATTTCTTCGGAAGTCTGAAAGAGAAATAAGTGTTGATGGATAATCACTATATTTTATGACATACCACTTTTGGGCTGTAACCATATCAATGTTTCACCTTTAGAATTACTATTTGTCACTCTACTTAGTACCTTCTCTACGAGTCCTGCTTCTAATGCACTAATGGAAGAGTTAATACTCAGTAAATTAAAGTGAAGATTATTGGTAACAATATCACTCATCTTACAATTCATAGATGAAAACACCTCCAGGAAATGTTTCAGGTATGGAGTAACAGCTGTTGTTTCTTTATTCTTGTGGAAAAACTAAAGCAGCAAGAATTTAAGTGATTTGGATCGTAGAATTTTAGAGCTGGAAAAGTCCTAGAAGACACTGTTCTCAACCCCTTCATTTTATGGTTGAGGGAACTGAGGCTCAAGTAACTTATGACCCAAGGTCACACAATTAGTCACTCTCATGTCTCCTGCCCACTGGACCAGTTTCTTGGGATCATAATTTAAACCAAGAGACAATAACAGGGTCTTTATGAGATACAACTTTATTGCAAAAGCCTTCAAGGGGAAAATGCCCATTAATTTTTGTTGTTGTTCTTGATCAATTTTATCATTTCGTTCATTGAAAATAAAAATATTTATTAGACTTTCATAAGTTCATTTTCAACCTTAATGCCTTTAACTTTAATTTTCTTATAAGAGCTTACATTTCTCAACTGCAAAGTAAGGTAATCCTCAGGTTTGGAGGCTGAATGTATGGTGCTTTGTATAAAATCTCAGCTCCTTACCGTGGCGGAGGAAATCTTGCCTGCTCTACCTCATACACTCTGCTTCCATCCCAGGCTCTGCCACAGCAGCCTTCTTTCTGTTCCTTAGGGTTGTTCAAACTAGAGCCTTTGCACTAGCTGCTTCTTTGTCCTAGGAATGTGCTTTTCCTCGTCTTTATATGACTGACTTCTTCAGAGAGGCTTCCCTAAATCCCTGCTTGCAGACAATTAATGTTTTTAACTTTTTAATTGACATATGATTTCTCTAAAAGTACACAAATCATATATTATCACAAAATGAAGGCATTTGTGTAACCACTCCCCAGATAAGAAACATCACCAGGAATCCAGAAGACTTGCTTGTGTCCCCATCATGATTCTCTCCCTAAAACTAACCACTGTTTTGACTTCTAACACCAAGCTAAGCTGCTTTTGAAGTTTATATGAATGGAAACACACGATACGTATTCTTGTGTTCCTGGCTTTTTTTTTTTTAATGTAGCAATTTCTCCTGATTACTAATAAAGTTGCTTACTTTTATTGTTTTTGGATATTTAGCTATCCTTTTATTTGTGAAATGCCTGTTCAACTTACACATTTTTCTATTGGGTTATATTTTTTAAAATTTATTTTTAGGAGAAATGTTTATATATTTTGGATATGTACCTTTGTCAGTCATATGGGTTACAAATTGTTGGAGCAAGTCATCAAGAGGATGTGACTGCCAGTTGACTTGCAAGCTGGCCCCGGGCTCACCCCCTCCCCTGTCCTTGGAATGTACATTCTGCCTGCCATTCCCACAGCTGGAGCCATTTCAAGGATGCAGCCTTGAGAGAGTAAGGTTTTGTTGAGACCCTCTGGACTAAATGTGTGTCTGAACCCAGTTAAAGCCTCTGTGTAAACTTTTAAGATTCTGGCGGGCAGGAGCAGAGATCTCATCTCGTGGCCACCCAGACAAGCCTGGTGTATAAGTTCCCTTGCTTATTAAAACTGCCACCTACCAATTTGGAGTGGCCGCCTCTGTCTTTGGTCTCTCCTTCCCCTCTGTGTATGGGGGCTAGTTTCAGATTTCACCCGGGGGTCTCCTGAGGTTGCGAGCCAACACACATATCTTCTCACACTCTGACATTTGATTTTTCACTCTCTTAATATTGTCTTTTTTTGGGAACAGAGTTCTTAATTTTGAGTCCAATTTTTCAATCTGTTTTTTCATAGTTGTTAAGGAATCTTTCCATAAGGTAGTGAAGACAGTCTCTTATGTTGTTGTCTGCACACCTTTCACATTTAGATTGATAATATACCTATAATGAATTTTGTTTGTGATATGAAGTAGGTGTTGTATAAACTATCTTACATTTGCCCTTTCAGATTCATTTTCCACTCTTCACTCTGTTCTCTGCTCCTGGAGGCTGGCCTGTCACTTATATGTAGGTGACTGATTTAGCTGAATTATAAGAATTTCTTTCCCTGATAGTGCTCAGGAGTTAAAGTCTACCATGACAGGCTGGGTGCTGGATTCGTAACCGCTATTACTATCAGCCTGCTAGGAAGTCCTCTCAGATCTACTCCCATCAGAATTGTTATTGTTGTTCTTTCTTTTTCCATGCTATTATTGTGACAGTGCCAAACCTGGTCTGGTTTGGGTGTATACTTTGTAATGAGTAGCTATTTTCCTACAGATGAAATGTAGGGAAATTCTGTATATTTCTCCTATTCCTTTGGGGGAAGATCTTTCATGAAGAAATACTTGCTTATGTCAGTTGGGCAAAAAATTCCAAATATTTGGATTTTTTGAGAGTTCTTTGTTTGTAAATCTTAATGTCAGAGATATCTCATAATTCAATGAGGCATCTAATAATTCACTGAGTCAGGCAGGTTCACCTTTAACTAGATTGTTAGGCTGTAGTGGAGCATCCTGCATTCCCACCTGGATTGATCACGGGTTACATATTCACTGACTTTTTGAGGAAGAAACAAAAATACAAGAGATTAGAGTTGTTTTCCTCTTTATTTATTCTTAGTAGTTAAATTCAGCCTAAAGTCAGTGCTTCCATTTACACACTAGAAGCAAAGCCAATCTACCACTCACTCACATCAATCATTTGATAAATTTTACTTTTTGGCAGATCTCTCTTCTGTTCATTCTTGGGAGAAAGAGATACTTCACTTTTTTGTTGTTGCTGTTTCCATGCCTTGAGAAAATCAGTGCTGAATTTATAGAATGGGGACATTCGAACTGACCCAGAACTATGAACTCTTTGGCAGTAACGTCATGAATTTCACACAGAGACACCTTTCATAGCTCCCTGCTTCACAATCAAAATGTCAGAAGTCACCAACCATTACATGTCAATGATAACCAGTACAGGATATTCTAGCTACAATATATGGAGCTGTGACTTAGATATGGGTTAAATGAATGTTTTAGAATCTCCCTTGCTAAATAAGATAAATGATTACATTAGCATTTATCCTCAGATATTATTTTTAACTCATTTGAAACTATTTGCAGATAGAAATAGAACTATTTTGAATGCTGATCTCAGTATGAAATACAGAATTCACAGACTACACAAAATTATCAATGATATAACATTCAACAATCAGCGTGTTATGAATTTTATGTTAAAATTCACTTATGTAGTAAAAAATAGAGTTGTTATAGCTAGAAAAAAATATTTTCAGAGGCAGCAGATACCCTTGGTGGAAATGAACAGTTATACCTAGAAAGAAAATCCAGGAAGTATGCAAACTAGACACCAGGGTACTCGATATATAATTTAATCAGAGATTGCACAGAATATGACATAAAAACAGCAGTTTACTAGAATAATTATAATCTGCAACACGTGAAAACAGTTTAGAAAATGGATCAAGGTCATACTATCAGTAGGCTTATTGGAAATACAGATATAGAATCAGACAGACGTGCGTGTCGCCTGGTGCTGCCTTTCTTTGTCATCAAATCAACTTGAACCAGGAGATTCGTATGGATTCAGCCATAGATGTGTTGTTGATTAATAAACTACATCTTGTCCAGTGAGACTGTTCACTTCATAGAGCCACAATTAACTAACTATTGATTGATATATTGCTATTTTAGATGCAAAAGCACATTCCTCCTAATAATTGGAAATACAATTTTGAACTGTTTCATGGGACACACCTATGATTGTCTGAAATATTCTCCTATTCAGTGACAAATGTGCATTTACATATCAGAGACTAGAATTTTAGAGATTAATCCTAGTGGAATTTTTAGGGAAATCTTGTCTAACCAAATTTATGAAAGCAAGAATATGTTATTTTTTTTTAATTGGGTATATTATCTGGCCTAAGCATAGACATTCTCCTTTTCAGTCGTGTGGTTACAAAAACTGTACATTACAAACAGTATAGAAACAAGCTGAAAAGAATGTGTCACACATCCTGGATAATTATCCATATGCAGTTAAATTTACAGATATAAAAGAAAATACAGCCTACTCCCTTATAGTGCACAGTTATTTTTTAGATACAATGTATCGCTAGTAAGTAGTCTCGTAGTCCCCACCTCTAGTTGTCTCCAGCACAGAGAATAAGAGCAAGATCCGTTCGGTACAGTTTCCCTCCATCCGATAAAGCCATTATGCTTTTCTTGTATGTTGGAATATTATTAATATCCAGATCCTGTATAGAACATAGATGGCATTGTAATTCAGTTAAACATGGAAGTTAATTAACTATTGTCAACTGATAAAAATGTAAGATGAAAACTGCTTGTTACATCAATCCATTAAGAAAAGAGCTGGATTAAATTCTTATACAAATGTGAATAATTACAAGGTTGTTTTTAAAATCTATTTATCACAGTTAAACTGATTTTGGCCAGTACCAAATCAGGTTAAGAACTGAAATCTACTTCTGCTCCTCTATAAATGTTTCAAGTAGATTTCCAAAAATGGATGTGTGGTTGCTTCTGGATTGATCCGTAAAGTCTGCTTAAGAAGTAAGTGGAACGGTAACTAAATTACCTGTTTATTCTTCTCACACAGATCTTTCAGTAAAGCATCCAGTTCATTTTCATCTATGTATCCATTGCCATCCTGAGGGAGGAGAAATAAAACAGTACACAACTAACTCCATCCACAGTAATGGGGAATGTAGTAAAATGGAAATAATTGAAATCCTCAGTAAATCTCCCTACTGCATACTTGGCAGATATTCTAACCTCCTATGTCAGACACTCAAAATTATAACTGCTCTAAAGTTCCAAAAGAGATATGAATCACCTCTCATTCATCACCCTACACTTGTCAAAGTAATTTCACATCTAGTATTTCACTTTGTGTTAATAATATCACTTCCTGTTGAAGTGAGTAGTCATAAATATGTTCACATGAGTGAGGACACTGAGGCCTGGGGAAGCTATGTGATTGCCCTGATGTCACACCAGATGGTGGCAGAGCTGTACTAGAGCCCACAGGAGTGATTTGGTCAAGGAGTAGAGAAACTACAAGAAATAAAGAATGTTAACTAGTGACATCACAAACAGTCTTTCCTCACACACATTGACGTTACCATCTACTGCATGGGGGGATTCTGCTGGATATTTTCATCTAGCTCAATCCTCGTTCCATCCTGCAAAGTGGATATTATTATCTCTTGTTCCTCTTAAATGAGGATATTAAAGTTCAGAGGAGTTGAAAGCCTCATAGCAGAGAAAACTGTAGCATGGGGTTTGAATCAAGATTTGTCAAATTTGGTACAAACCGTAATACATTTCCTATGATAAGAATGAATCAGCTTAGTAGTTTTTTTTTTTTAGTGAGGAAGATTGTCCCTGAGCTAACATCTGTGCCCACCTTCCTCTGCTTTATATGTGGGACTCCTGCCACAGCATGATTTGATGAACTCCGTAGTTCTGTGCCCGGGATCCGAACCTGCGAACCACGGGCTGCCGAAGCAGAGTGTGTGAATTTAACCACTGTGCCACTGGGCTGGCCCCTGGTTTAGTCATTTTAATAGCTCATGTTTCTTTTAATATGAAGCTTGAGTTTGAGGTTTTTTTCCCTGGGTGAGTATTTTCCAAATTCTTCTCAAGTATCAAATTATAGATAAGAATGAACTTTTACCTGATCATATAACTCAAAAGCTTTATTGAACTCTTTCCCACACATTTTGACTCCCTAGATGATAGAGAAAAGAGCAAAGGTTAAAATGCTACTATTGTATTTTGTTGTGTTTCTCTCAGCAAATTTCCCACATTCTAACTTTTCAAGGAAAATATTATTCATGGTAGAGAAAAAAGAGAAATACCTGAAATTTAAGAAGAAAATTCTCCTGCACTGGTAGTAACCTTTTGAGAGAAAAATATTATATTAATAGATAAGATTTTTAGACAAGGATCAGCTTATTATAATAATATTTGCATAGTTCCTAAACTCACCTGGCCATCTCAGTTAATTCCAGCTTCCCATCATTATTTGAATCAAATAGTTTCAGCTGAAAGACAGAATGTCATTATTGTTGCCAATGAAGAATGATTTATTACATGAAGGAGAAGAAAATTCAAAATAAAGAAGTTTGAGTTATCAATTACTTATATAGACAGCAAAATTCTAGCAAGTTGCATTTATTAAAATTTCAGTGCAAATTTTCAATTCTCTAACTTGTGTCAATTGCCGGGTTTATCAGAACAGAGTGAAATATAGTGAAAGAGAGGAATATTGATCTTAGCTAGGCTTCTAGAATAGTGTCATTTATTTTTCTTGCAAATATTTGTATATATATGTACCAAGATGTGGAGGAGATGGTGTCTGGCAGTATATAGCACATCCTGAAACTCTCCACACAATGGTATGAAAATATTTAATTTGTTTCCCACTTTTAGAGCATAAAAGAGTGTAAACAGAAGCAATAGGCAGATAATATGAATAAATACTTAGAGAATAGGATTTTTGAGTAATTTTGAATTGTTTTATTTTCCCTTGGATACTAGAGAGTAAAGCTTCCTACCTCCCCATTGCACTTACATATGACTCATACACCAAGACACACCTAGATATAGACACACTCATACTCATAACCAGGAAGCATTCACGTTTTTATGAAGTAGCAACTATTGCTATACAATGTTATATAGAAGGACTATATATGAAATATATCAAATATGTATACTAAATATGTGAAAAAGTGGCATTATTTTTGTTTTGAAAGAGGAATGTGATCAGGGTGGTATGGATATAGGTTTAGTGAGGTCTCTGGTGAGAAAAAGAAGGGCATTCTATGGTTTGAGATGTTCTAGGAATCCTTTGTAGGAGGCAGACTTTTTCAGGATCTGAGATTGACACAACATTTTGTAATTCATAAACCGTAAGTTCTAATATTGGCACACTATCTACCAAGATACTGGACACCAGTTCACACAGTTTAGTGCCCATAGGGAAATACTTCCCCACATATATATTTAAATTTTAATTAGTTCTTGATTAATTTGCTTCCCAGATTTGAACTGGTTTATGACATTTAATCAGATAGGCCAGGCCATCCAACAGGGGGAAAATTCCCATCTGAGTGGTTTTAAAAAGACTGCTTCAAATTTCTACCTGGAAAGGAGTCTTTACTTTAAATAGACATCCCTTAAGATTGGCACAAAACAGAAAATTGCTAAATGTAGGTTATTGTCTACTTCCCAAAAGTTATTCAGAGCTTAGATCTGCCCACTGTGACACATTTATATGCTAATCCTATGACAAGTGAAAATGTAATGAGGAATTAAAGAGGACACTTTCTTACAATGAAAACTTTTTTGATTGTTTTGAAACTAAAGATTAGTCCCACTTTATAATAAATACCACTGTATAGTGAAAAAGTTAAGTTCTAGTGTTTTTTTTCCCCACAGAAAAGTAGGTTGACAGGCTGAAAGTAAACCTCAGTTACATTAAATATAATCAAACTCTTTATAAGCTTATTTCTTAGGGTAACTAAAAAGTCTAACTCCTTTTATAATATGCACCTATGTTTTATGAGTTATTTATTTAAATCCATGAGGTAAGAATTCACTGTACCTTTACAGTACTTAAAGCATGTAAAAATATATGTGCTGATCTGGATAATTTAAAATTTTGTCTGAATTTCAAAAATTAAACAATTAATGTTGCCAAAATATTGGCCTATGGTTTAATCAGTTTAGCAAAGACATTTTTCTCAAAGTTGTAATGCTGTAAGGAGTCAAAATTAGCAAATTTTACCCATTTGAAATTAATTAACTTCATGGGCACTGGATTGTTTTATCTAGAACTTCATAAATTTATTTGTTCACTCATTCCTGAAACACGAAGTGCCTATGTGTAAAGCAATTTCCTTGGTTCTATTGTCAGTACTCTACAATCGATCGTGGTTACCCTATTTACCAGAGCACCAGGCTCAGGCTATATTTGTATTTCCTCACCCAAAGCAGCAAGACAATATTCCAAAATAACAAGAATCAAAAGAAAGGAGGAGGAAATACCCATTTTTTAGTCACTCAATGCATAAGGTAGCTAAAAGTTCTCTTTAAATTCTAACAAAATCTATGATTTCCTAAGTCATGATAAAAATTGATTCAAAACCTCTACAATAAATGAGTTTTGGTGATATAATTTATTTATCTATAATGTAAGTTATATATGTATAAATTATATAATTTAATGATATAATTATACTGGCTTTATAAGAAAACAAGTGATCTTTTGACAGATAAAAATTACCTAGCTCCACAAGAAAGGAAATGCTCATATGTTGAGCCTTAAGGCCAACACCTGCAGCGCTCAGCCTTCTGAGCTGTAGCATCCTTGAGAATGTCACTTTTCAAGTGAAATGATACCCATGTGCATGTGATGGCCACACCATGGTTTCTTTCTTTCTTTTTTTTTTTTTTGTGGGGAAGACCAGCCCTGAGCTAACATCCGTTGCCAATCCTCCCCTTTTTGCTGAGGAAGACTGGCCCTGGGCTAACATCCGTGCCCATCTTTCTCCACTTTATATGGGACGCCACCACGGCATGGCTGACAGGCAGTGCATCGGCGGGCGACCGGGATCCGAACTCGCAAACCCCGGGCTGCCAAGCGCGGACTAAACCCCTGCGCCACCGGGCGGCCCCCCATGGTTTATTTATTTCATCCTGTTGTAGCCTTGGAAATTAGCAAGAACACAGTAATATTTCACAGGCTTTTGGATACGATCTTGTCAAGATCAGTCTTACCATCAGGTCTGTATACTCGGCTAGTTTTGTATCATCAACAGTTTTGTTTGCTTTCTCCAGCAGGTCCTTTAGAAAGTTCTGTTAATCAAAGAACACTCAGATAAATTTTGTCAATAATATACAGTCTGCTTCCATTTCAGCATGCCTTGAAACATAACATCCCAGGAATGCAAAGAAAGTCCCATTTTGAGGCTGGAACTGGGTGAGGAGAGGAGCTTAGAGGGAGACTAAACTCTGTGGTGCTCTCAGCATTCCAGCGATGATGCTGCTCTTGACAGGTACAATATCTGCCTTTTACTGAGACCTGATCTGTTGTAGTCTGGGCTACACTATGCTTTTATGATTTCAATTAAAGGAGTATCTGGATTGTGCGCTATAGAAATCTGGGTAAAATCTTATAAAACCAGCTAGCCCAGTGGACGCATTTCTATTTAATGATATCTTCACAAATACTTGTGTGACTCTTCTGCAAGAAACACATGGGCCCCTCTTTATATCTTAATAATATGCGATGAACAATGATCAGTAAACCGGATGGAAATCTACCTCTAATTTCAAGTGCACTTTCTGCCCTCACAAGCTGTATTTGCACATCAGTTTATAGCCAGTATGAAGCGTGGCTCACCAGAGGGCCAGTTGGTCATCTTACAGGCTTGACGCAGTCCAAAGCACCTTGGCTAGAATGCTTCAGCTGCCTGTTCAAGCTAAAACAGTTGGCCATAGATGTTATCTAATCTTTGAAGGATATGTGAATCATATTAAAATAGAGATTAATGTGGGAAGAATGAAAAAAGATGATTATTAATTTGACAGTTGGAGTTTAGGAGTGAGTTTAATTTTTTTAACAGAGAAATAAATCAAATAAAAATTTTACAAAAGCTTGCCATATAAATGACAGTGTAAGTACTTAAGCATATAATATTTTTCATTTTGTCTAGTGCTGTTCATTTGTAATTCCTTTATTTTCTCGGAAAATGAATTAATGCAGTTATGGAAGCTGAGCAGATACTGTGCTTGGACATTACTGAAGGATTGGGTTTCTTTGGTTCTGCAGCAGTTTATCCCCTTCCCAATGGACCAGTTCTGCTGGGCTGATTCTTTTCATGGAAGGAGACCTCTCTTCTTAGTTTGCTAAATTTATTTTCACTTCAAATATTCCACTTCAAATCTAAAATGAAGCATGGAAAATTCAAAGTTATCTATTGGGGGCGAATTTTATTTTTGAGCCTTATGAGGTTTTTGTCAGAGATTAATTGGGTTAAAAATCCTCATTGGAGACTAAAATGGTGGTCACAAAAATAGCCTGGGAGAAACCTTGGGACGCTGAGATCCAAAGTCGTGTCTGAGTGCAAGCGATGTTTTACTCTATTATGGATCTTAAAATTAGCTTTTTTGAAAGATCCATTAAAAAAGAATGCCAACTTATCTTTAAAATTCCCCAGTGAGGAGGACTTCTATTTAGAATCTCTTTCTGAGAATAAAATTTAGAACAAAGAAGGTCAGCACTGGAAATGAGCTAAGGTTTTCATTATGAACTTAAAATGATTTTTAAAAGAATTTTTTTTGTCCAATAGAATAAAAACACAATAGCTTAACCGCCTTGTGGGCTCCTGGTTGCTGAGCTGCAAGTGTGTGAAAGATATTGTTTTCAGAGGCTTTACATTAAAAATGTTCATATTTCCAAGAGGCTGCAGTTGAATATGTTTTAGCAATTTTGCAGTGGTACAAATGTCCCAGTTCCATCTCTAAAACTGTATGAGACTCAAACCATGTTAAACCATGACTAGGAAACCGTGTTTGATATTCATATCTCATTATATAGCAGGAAAAGAGGTAGCTCTTGATGACTGAAGCTTAAAAGCATGTGGTGATGTGGGGAACAAACCCACATTATTAGCATTATCAGATAGTCTAAATTCAAATCTAGGTTCTTTTCCTAGGCACCTGTATAATCTTGAAAAATTATCTAACCTTTCTGAACTTCAGTTTCTCTATTTGTATAATGGGCATGATAATACCTGGCTTGCAAGTTTTCTATGAGAATTAAATGTTAAAATACATTTCAAGCACCTAGTACTGTGCCTGCCACATAGTAGCTGCTCGATAAATATTAATTTGCTTCCCTTGCAGTAACTCTGTATCCTGAAGATAGAGAAAATAGGATCTTCCAGACTGAGAAGTCTCAGGGTTGATTTAAGGAAATGAGAGAAAGATGCTTCCACATTTCTGAAAGGCTAGTAAGTTGAGTTCATGAATAATATATAATTTATTGCTCCTTGTATTTCACAAAATCTTCCACGTGCAACATCTTACTTGAGTTTCACGATAAATCTGAGAAGAAGGTATTATTACCTTCATTTAAAAGATAAAAAAATCAGACAATGATATAGAGATTTGTACAGATCTCTTTGCCTTTTTCTTTACTATATCCTCCACCTCCCCTGCCAGCTCCTCTGTACATCTGTGAGACGTGAATTGATAAATTCTTTTTCAAAGTTGTAGTTTTTCAGAAGTTTGATTACATTAGAACTTTGCGGTTGTTGTTGAGAGGCAGGAGGTTGTGTGGAATGTCTGAGTGGCCCTCTGTGTGATTTCTGTGTGGCCTTCAGTACATCACTTCTCTTAACCTTTTTCCACAGTGGGGTAATACTAATCTCATAGACTGCACACCAAAATTAAAGAAGATAATGTGTATAAAGTATGTGGCATATAGTAGGTGTCCAATAATTGTTTCTTTGTCTTTATCTTGAAAGAGAAATCTATTTATACAGTTGTTTAATTTATAAAATAAAACGTTAAATTTCAACAAAAAGGAGTGGCTTATTCAGCTTAGTATGTCCTTATAATCTATCTATCTATCTATCTGTCTATCTTATAGAACAATTTGTGTACACCACAGAAAATGCTAATTTCTTGCATTGCTGAACAGAATTTCAAGAAGTACTTGAAGTCTCTTTTTTGATCTGGTACTTCATTAACGATGTGGAAGAGTGGGTGAAAATGTGCCATTGCTCAATATTAGTTTCTTTTGTGGGAGGTTTTTAAAAAAGCTGCAAAGTTCATAATTGTATTTGAAAGGAAAAACTTAGCACAAGTTTTTATTTGTTTACCTTAAGCTCCTCAGTTTCGATGAAGCCACTGTGATCAGTATCATATTTTCTCCATGTCTGTAAGTAATTTTGGATAAGGAGAACCAAACACATTAAAAAAAAGCCAATAATTTTCCTACTTTAAGCAGCTTTCTGAAGACATCACTCAGTGACAGAGCTTTCTCATACCTTCATGAATTCCTCACAGGACTTTAGCTGCTGGCATCGGAAGAGCAGCAGGAAGTTCTCTTCTGTGGGTAATACATGAGCCAGCTGGAAAAGATTTAAAAGTTGTGGTAAGGAGCTAGAAAGCAAGTCCCTGGCATTACCTCCTGCTTAGTTTTTCCTGAACGTATTCATTAGGAACTGTTTTATTGCCTAGAAAACTAGGAGAGGAAAAACATTAGAATTGACTTTCCCTTTCTGATAACTTTTTTCCTACAAAGTGCCATCCTGTTTGCTAACGCTTGGGTGCCCTTGAGCAACTGGTTCTCTGGTCAGGGGATGGTTGCAGCACGTGTGCATAGGAGGCTCAGATAGGACTGGTTTGACCACTTCTCATCTGCTGGACATAGCAGCAAATTCATCCTGGTGGCTTGACCCTTCATCTGTTCTGTGCCAAAGAGGAGTCTTGCTTCTCTCAGAGTGCAAAGAATGGCACACATTTCACATAGAAGGAAAGAAACTGTGAGAAATATGAATGTGGGAGAAAGAAAGCAGGGAAAAAAGTACGTTCTCAAGTCTGAGGAGAAAGCCTACCGAGAGACGCGAGGGAAGAGAAACTGAAGTCACTCGTAAGGCAGTGGAAAAAATTCATGATGAACAGTGGAAACTGAACAGTAATAGGGAAAATCAGTTCTCAAAGTGATGGTTTCTGCTAAAGGGATGTGCACTGCTTGAATCCAGGGCTTGGATTTATTTTATGATCTCCTTTTCATGACCCTATGACATTTCTCCTTAGATCTCATTTTGTAGCTTCAATGCTTCTTTTTTTGTTTTTGTTTTTTGGAGGGAAAAGGGGCTCCAGATCCCATTTGAAGATGAATATAATCTATCTATCAGGTGTAGGGAGGGAGGGAGCTGGATTGATGGCCTCACTGCAGGCGTGGGTTCTATTCCTGGCTCAGCTACTAATCAGCTGTGGTCCCCAGCACCTCCCTCAGCCATTTCTGGAACTTATTAAAATAAGGAGTTGAAATAGAAACCAGTGTCTCTTAAATGTATTCAAAATGACTGAGAATCTGTTAGAATCACTACATCTTAACCATTAAAGAATGAACCTACACATACTATATTTCACCTAATTTCTATAAGTTTATGAATCCCTTGAAGTGTAGGCATAGACCCTCATCCCCGGATTTTAGATCAAGAACTTGTGATTTAGAGCAACCTTAAGGTCAGTATAAGTTCCAAAAGTTCTACCAAATTATAGGAAAGTCTCTCCTTTTTTAAAAATTTCATACTTTTAAGTCCATTAAAAATTTAATATAAAATGAATATAAGTGAACACACGGACAGAGAGAACTGATTGGTGGTTACCAAGGGGAAGGGGGGTGGGGGGGCACAAGGGGTGAAGGGTTACATCCACAAGGTGACGGACAAACAAAAATGTACAACTAAAACCCCACAGTGTTATAAACTATTAAGACATCAATAAAAAAAAAAAAAGAATGTTACATGTCTTAAAACAGAAAAAACAAAAACAAAAACAAAACAAAACAAAAAAATTTAATATAAAATGTATCATTCCACCTTATGTGCAAGTAATCTCAGCTTGTTTATGCCTGTATAATATGTCCTTTAACTTATCTTGTTTTTAGATCTTTGAAATAATATCTCAAAGTAGAACCATTTAGTCTGTCAGCACTACATGTGCGGGTGAAACTAAGGGACAGGGCCAAACACCTTATTAGGATGTTTAGTATGACTCAGTCAGAAAACATTTTCTTCTTTTTTTTGAAACAAAGGTCACTAGTATGGTTGTGCATTAACATAAGCATTCATTTAGGAAACAGAAAATAGCCAATGCCAACTCTTCCTTTATTTATTGGCATGTAACTTGTCAGACACCACTTTGTAAGTTTTTGTTGGATCTCCCCATAGACCATCCATTTCAGGAGGGCAGAGACTATTCTTTGTCTGCACCCCCTGAATGACCAGTGTGGTGCTTAGCATGTTATGTGCCTCACATGACTGCTTGTGGATTGGTTGATAATTTTACTTCATTAAAAATACCTACTTAACATGACTTATAATATTGTGGGTTTTTTTTACTATCTTCGTTGCAATTTTCTATGTTGCTTGAATTTTAGTAATTACTTTGTATTGTTTTGAACAAAAAAATCATTTTTGTTAAAAATATTGTATTTATCAAAATCTACCAAACACATGAAAACAGAAAAAAAAAAAATAAAAGAATGAGCTATTAAGCAATGATCAAATGTAAAATTAGGGAAATTTTAACCATCTTTGTTTCAAAAATTAAAGTTCATATAACACGTGAAGTTCAGAGGTCTCTAGAATGGCAGATATAGAGATGGTAAAATTGCTCTTCATGTCTAGTGTAAATGTATATTTTTTGCCCATGTCATTTTGGTCCTGCTTGGTTTAATTATAAAAAAATATATAGACTATATCTATGTGCAACATATTGAATCTTTTAATATCATTGAACTGTTAATATCAAACTGAATACAGAACCATTCTCTTTTACAGACATTAGAAATGAGTCTTAAACATGTCAAAGATTATAAGACAAACTAGCCATTAAAAAGGAAGCAATGGATATGTGTGGATAGGATGTGGCTATAGTGAACACAAAGAAATCATCTTCTTTAAGGTGTGTTTCACAATGTGGTGGTCCTGTGTTTTCTGTTGATCCTTCCATCAGTGCATTGTGAATCAGTATCAAATTTCAGAGCTGGGCTCAGTGACTCCAGCTGTAGTGCCTACGAACACATCCACACTGTGCCAGAGGCCTTTCATAGAAGGTGTTAAGTAGAGCTGCTTTATTCTCAGATTTGCTGTCACTGCTGTCCATAGAAATATCCAATACTGCCTGTTCCAAGATTATTGGTGATTTCTTAGTTCTTGGGCTGCTTGTCTGCTCTTTTGTGAACTCCAAAACCATTGTTATAGGTTGGAGAAAAGAGTGAAGAATATAAAGGGAATGAGTGGAAGACAGCGGAGGCCACAATGAGAATCCGTCAGAGCTTCATTTATGAGAACTGGTTGCCTGTCACTGAGAGTGGAGAAGCTAAAATTCCTTTCTGTTTGCCTGTCTCCCCTACTAGTCTACACACATCTTGAGGATAGGGTCAGTGTCTTATTTACTGTTTCTTTGCCCAGCACCTGCATAAATTTCAGTAAATATTTTACTGAACCAATGAATGAAGGCAATTGACTATTTATCTAGGGTCAGCATAGTCTGCAAATAAGTGGAAATAAAGTTCCTTTAGAGATAATTCAAATAACTTATTGCTGAGCTGTGGATCGGAACTGGGGTGGACATTGTGATAGTCCACCCAGAGCTTCTTTCAGGTGCTGGGAGTGTTGCTGTGGCATTAGCTGTCAGGCCCCTTTGGGAGATGACCTGGGCTGAGGAGAGCCGTGTTTCCAAGGAGGCAGCATCCTCTGACTGACCCACAAGAGATATAGAGGCCCAGCCCTCTCACTCAAAACTTAGGACCTCTCTGGAGGGTCGTCCCAGCTTCAGAGCTCACTGTAGGGTCAGCTGAAGCCTCTGTTGAGACTGTACACAGCCCATCATCTCCCTCTGCCCAGTCTTGTTCTTTTCATTCTCCTTTGACAGGTATGGATCCCCAAAGCACTTCCTAATAAACCTCCTTATTGCTAATCTTCAACTCAGATCTGCTTCCCAGGGAACTCAACCCATGATGGGGGTCTTTACATCTCTCTTCTATTTCTGGGCATAATATGTATTGAACCCTTGCCTTATGTTTTGGAGTAGGTTAAAATTCCATGCTATGGCTCACATGGCTGCGATTCAGAACCGACCACACGCTGTAGGGGATTCATAGTCACTGCTAATAAGAACCTTACAGGGAGGCAGATTATTTCAACTGCTTTTTGCCAACAATTTCAAAGCAGGAGATGGAGTGATAAAGCTAAGTACTAGGTGCAAGGAGAGCACACATGAAGGACAACTATGCTAGAAACATAAATGACTGAGCTAGATACTTCAAAGTGAACATGAGGCATAACTCCTAACTTCTTAAGACAATCATGGTGCATGTTAACCTCTTTCAACACATATTAACAAAGTATTCACTTTTTTCATTTGGAAACCAGGGAAATACTTTCCTAGCCAGTGAGAAGTGAGTACAGGAAATTTGGAAGGCAAAGAATCTTCTCATATACATTTAAGGCTAGTTGAATTTAATAATTTGAATTTGACAAATTGTATAAGAAGTGGGGGAAAAGCTTGGCATTCAGAAGAGTGGTGTAGATTTTCTGATGAGTTATTTTTATTTCTAATAATATTGGAAATACATTTATTTACAGTGTGTCAGGGTTGATCTATTTGTTTGACATGTATTATTACATTTGATGTTGATACTTATATGTCACCACTGTTCACAGCCAAGTAAACAGAGGATCAGAGAAGATAAGTGAGCTGCTATCACATAGCTTATAGTTTGAGCTAGATTTGATTTTGAGGCCCTGATCTCTTCCGTTCATCACTCTCCGTTAAAATCTTCAATCGAAAAAGTTTTTCTAATAAATCATTAAAAAAATTTATCCAGAGCAAAGTTTTCAATCAGATTTCATTGTCCCTTATTTCCCCAAGTTCTGAGTTGGAAAAGTACTCTACCATAAAAATTACATTCACTTTGGCTAAATTCACATGCTCAGATACTACTGTGGAAGGAAAGAAGGGAAGTCTGGAGAAGTGCCTGCTTCCCTGGGAGAGTTATTGCAATTTTAGGATTAAAATAGCTTTTAGATCTATTTTTTCAGTGGATGTACTGACCTGGACAAATAGACACAATAAGACTAGAGAGGATGGTGGGTTCCCACACATTGCCCAAGCCATCAGGTGAAAAGCTTACAGATTTGACATCCAGCTGAGGGAAATATCTACTTAACGTGAGCATCAGAGAAGAGATTTCTATCATCTGCTAAATCATTCAGTCTTCCTCTTTAATTATTTTAATCAATCAGCTTTCACTGCAATAGAGCTATTAGTCTGAATAAATTTAGAACAATTTTTGACTGTCATGGTATTTGTTAAATTATCTCAGAATTTCAATGCTTCTGATTTGAGTTCATATTAACAATCTCTTTGTTATTGAACCATATTTGTGTGAAGTTTAAAATCTATTTAAAGACATGAAATTAAAAAGTTCAGAAGAAAGCACATCTGTACATTACCCTTCTTTTTACGTGTTTCTAGTAGCAAAGGCGTGTTGTTGGAAAGTTTCAGTCAACTTCATCAGGACAAAACTTTGAAAATTAACCACTATATTTTTTGATCTTTTGATCTTTTTGAACTTTTGAACATGTTTCAGTTAGAGTCAAATCAATTTGGCCTGTTTCCACCAGGAAACCAGACAACTGCATGAATATCATTTGGTTTACCTTGATTAGATTTTGATGGGCCTATGAGTACACCTATTAAGTGGGCAAAACATAGAGGCAAATCCAACCTGTTTTTTCTATGAACACCAAAGTTGGGGTATGCTTGATGTGAGCAGGTAGATAATTATAAATTTTGGAAGACATGGGATTTTTCCATTCCTTCATAGCCGGCTGGATTTGTGTATTTGTGCCCATGTTCTATACAGGATTTCTTTGCAAGTGATATTATGTATCAAACTGGAAAACAGAAAGGATGAACTTCATTTAACACAACTTCCTAGTAACACTAGAGAGTATATTATAAATTCAGGGACTCCCCACTCTTCCCTATTTTCTACGCGTAATCTGTAGCTTTCAATCTCCTTTTTCCAATGATTTTCAGAACCTCTCCTTTCTCTCTTCACTCCTACTTAACTGCCCTAAACAGAATCAACATTCAAATGCAGCACTTCAGCAATCTCCCTTCCCTGTCCTCCCGTTCTCGAATTCTTTTCTCTCCCACTAATCACCCTCTCCCTCCACCCACCTCCTGTGCCTTGGCTGATAACTCAGATTAATGAAAAGAAGTCTGGAATCTGGGTCAGATCTAGGCCTGTATATGGGTTTTGTCACTTCCTGCTGGTGAGATCTTGGACGCATCGCTCAACTGGGCTTCAGTTTCTTCATCCTTAACATGAGAAATTTTGGCTAGTTTTTTCCAAGGGTCTCATCTAGCAAAAGTTTCCATGTCCTGGAATACCTAAACCTTCTAATCAATTCTTGTGTGTCTCACTTGTCTCCCTTTAAACTCTTTCTGCTTCAGCTGACCTGAAAGTTCTGCCCAGATCATGTTTTAAGTGCTTTGGCCAGATAAGTTCTCTCTACTTTGTGCATACCTGTTCAACCAGGCTAAACATTCAGCCTTACCGTAACTAATCAACTAACTGAAGCTTGAAAGAATATATTTTTTAATGCAGAAAATGTACAGATTATTATAAAAAGAGGCAGAGTAGTTTAGAGAAACATGGCTGGGTTCTGGTTGTTCCACCATTCATTTCTTATTTTTTCTTTGACTTTAGGCAAATTCTGTTGAAGCCTTAGGTTCCCCAACTATAAAAATAGTGTCTCATTTTATATTTATACTTATTTTATTTTGTTGTTATGATGATCAAATGAGAAAGTGTATTTGAAAACACTTTATAAATTATGTAACGTCTAACGTAAATTGTTTTTCTTATTGTTATTGCTATAAAAGTTCCTCAATTCTTCATTTCAACCTTCATTAACTTATTCATCCTCTTCTGTTACTTATCTTTCCTCACACAGAAAACCTTTATTTCCTATAACAGTTTCTTATCACAAACTTTTGGGGAAATTTCTTTCATCAAACCTCTAGGACAATGCATCTGCTAGTGACCCCTAGCCTCTCATTCAAATATGACATCAAATTATAATTTGATGGTGGCGCAGCGGTTTAGTCCGCACTTGGCAGCCCGGGGTTCGCAAGTTCGGATCCCGGGCGCCCGCCGACGCACTGCCTGTCAGCCACACCAGGGCGGCGTCCCATATAAAGTGGAGGAAGATGGGCACGGATGTTAGCCCAGGACCAGTCTTCCTCAGCAAAAAGGGGAGGATTGGCGATGGATGTTAGCTCAGGGCTGGTCTTCCCCACAAAAAAAAAAAATATATATATATATATAATTCATAAACGATTATATGACATCATACATAGTAAAGGCTGGATTCAAAACAGATTCATCCATCCTATCCTTTTAAAAATGTAAAATCCATGTGAATTGGATCCAAGTTTTTTTTTTTTTTTTTTTTTTGCTGAGGAAGATTCACCCTGAACTAACATCCATTGCCAATTTTCTTCTTTTTTTTTTTTTGGCTTGAGGAGGATTAGCACTGAGCTAACATCTGCACCAGTCTTCCTCTATTTTGTATGTGGGTCACCGCCACAGCATGGCTTGATGTGTGATGTAGGTCTGTGCCGAGAATCCGAACCCACAAACCCAGGCCGCTGAAGTGGAGCACGCCAAACTCTAATCACTTGGCCATGGGGCTGGCCCCCTGATCCATGCTTTTATACTACTGTTCAATCTAGGGTTGTTGAACGAATTAAGTAAAGTAAATAGCTGAGCCCATTGGAGTCCTTCAAGGTAAAATACATTGAATATAAGATGACAGTCTTTCCCCTACTAGAATTATGAAGTATGCCAAACTCTGAAATAGCCACATCTATAATTTCACTGATTTCAGATTTTCCAACTAGTTTTGAATAGATTTACTTCATCTCATTTATGTTCATTTAAAAGTTATTTTCTTATCCTTGATGATTTCATATCTTGATTAGTTGGCCTCTATGTCAATCTGTAAGTCCTATTACTGTTAATTTGCCTATTTATATAGTAATGAGTTACACATAGGCAAAGGGGAAAGTGTATACTCCAGGGAAATGTTTTAATTACAAAGATAATAATAGTATGCTCTTTCTTAACTCTAATGTAGTATCTATTTAAAAATAAAATTTCACACTGACATCACAGGTGTTGTATAAGATCAATTATTTGAAAACCAGGTTAGTTCTCTGAATCAAAGGTAAATTATGATTAAATGTTGTTGACAGCCAGAATACTTCACAATCTAATACACTAAGAACATTATATATAAAGAATGTAATTATGCTTGTGATTTGGCATATTTTACAATATGACCTTATTAATGTTTGTGGACAAAGCTATGCACTCAATTTCTCTAATAGATTGCAGAGATAAGGAAAGTAGTTGACACACCAGACTTTGGAAAAGTAGAAGTATGAGAAGCAACAGCTCTTTCACAAATATGAGAATGCCAAAGAATTGACGTGTAATCAGAGTTGTGCTTCCTTGATTCATAGACAAAAAAAGTTGTCCTCAATAGGAAAAGGCATTGTTGAAAGATAAGACTTGACACCTACAGTTTTAACTTTTAAAGGCTCAAAAGAAATCCTTACCTATAACATATCATAAAATATTCTCTCACTTTAGTTCACTTCTTGTGTTTTTACTTAGGCCAACTGCCAATAAAAAATAGAATTTCAGAAACCAGAATGCAGTTTTTGCCGTGACATTGTCATAGGGATTGCAAATATTTCATTTTATGTTTTAACAGAAACGTCTGTACCGTTAAATGCTAGGAAATACCAATGAACTCCAAGTCTTTGGCTGGCATTTTATTGAACCAAGGCTGGGTGGTGACAGGACGTGGGTACCCATCCGGAGGCGGGGACTTGAGCCTCTGACTGCACTGTGCCAGCAAACAGCTGCGTGACCAGAGGCAAGTCATTTCACTTCCTCAGATCTCAGTTTCATAATGTATTAAATTTAGGCTCTGGATTAGGCAAACTCTTAGGTCTCTTTCATTTCTGAGCATTTTCCATTTTATATTTTTGAAGAGAAGATAACAAGTTACTTAAGCAAAATAAGCCTCTCTGAATAGGTCTCGTCATATCATGTTTGAGTTGGATATCACTACAAAATGAAGCTCATTTACTAAAACGATATCAGAAAAATGCATAAGTTCCTTACCTCTACAATTCCTATCTTTGCGTCATCTCTCTGCCCGTACTGATCCACAAAAGTTTTCATCTCGGGTGATAGCTCCTAAAATTATATAAAAGCAGGTAAGAATTTTGTAAAAAAAAACAACAAACCCAGTTATGCTTGTGATGGTGTTAGTAACATATTGCAAAGAAAAACCTGAATTGGGACCATTTAGGATTATGCATATTGATTAACTATGTATTCTCATGAAAATTAAAGACATAACTGATACACAGTATTTACTGGTTTAAAATAAGAGTTACAATTATGATTATCATTTCCAAATCAATCATGATTTATCATTCTATGATTTATCTTCTATTATTAGTTTCCAGAATATGCTGTCCTTGGAAAATGTAGTCAGAATTATTCTGTTCATATCCTTTAGTGAATTCAAGTATAATGATCACTGTTAATGTACTTTACAAATTGCTTGCTTCAGGACAGATTCTTTTACATTGTTGCACTAATTGTTCCAAAATATTTTCCTTATTCTAACATGTTTTATCCGTGGAAAGTAATAATATGTGTTTTCAGTTTGGACAAGCAAAAAATGTGAATGTTGAAGAGTGACTCACTTTGTAAGCAAAGATTGTTTCCAGCATGGAAGTGACGTTCATTTATTAAATGTTAAAAAAATTAAATATCAGTGAAATTTGTATCAGATAAAAAAATGATTTGACCAGTTTGTACTTTCATTAGAGACAGACAATATTGACGCTCTTATTTTCGGCCACTGGTTATGTGGCCTCCAAGAGTAACTTAGGGAACAGTTTTCCAGTATTTTCTTATTTCTTGTTTGTTTCTTGTTTCCATCTTTTTTCCAAGATGATTTTTCTCCCCTGTGTATTTTAGTACAATAAGACATGTTTAAGAGTGATAAAGTAAATGCTTTCACCTCATTTGACTTATTTTTTCAATCTATTCTAATGTTTATATAATCTCTTCACATGTTGACAGATTAGAGAGATATGAACTATAAACTAGTTATCTGAATATAGAACTAGTATGCAGGAAGTTGAATTATACCCTTGGGTCTCCAACGTGGCCCATTTAAAATAGCCCTGTTGCATTAACTGAAGTCTATTTAAACTAGGTCAGGCTTTACTAATGTCCTAGTCTATGTCCTTGGGAACGTAAATTAAGGTCTCATATTTATCATAACTAACAAGATGGTGGATCATCTGTCACACGGTTTGCTCTAGGGATAGATATATTAGCCTTAAAATAATTTAAGGGTTATATTGAGGCTGTATATTGCTACCACTAGTGTTACAAAATCCTTTTTGAACCAAAGTAAATGTCTTCAGTAGGACTGAGGTAACAAACTGTAATTAAGAAATTTAATTATAATGTAGTCTTTAAAATAAAACTTTTCTACTGTGGATTAATTGCAATTTGCATTTATTAAGTTTTATTACAGCAGCAATTGTAAGAAAATGAAAGAGTCCACCCATGGCAATAGTGGGACTGTCAGTTGTTGTGTTTTTTGCACATACCTTAAAGTAAACAAAAACCACAGCATTTGTTTTTAAATCTTAAAACCATATAATACCACTAGTTTAACTAGCAGACTTGACATTTAGTTTGTGAGCCTTCTGGGTGATAATTATGTCAAAATCTATGTTTTAAACAATGTAAAAATGTAATGATAATGATAACAATAAAAACAAAATAAATTAAAGCTTTACAAAAATGAACGCAAATTTAAAGACTAAATACCATCTTAGTGTAAAAGGGTAGATCTGAAAATGTTTTGGGTTGCTATTTTGTTAATGTTATATTCACTTATAGTTAATATTAGTGAAATTTTTGAAATTTCACATTATTAATATGACAAGCCAAACAATGTTTTCATTAATACAGTGAAATCTGTTATCCTATGGCCAGAAATGCAAAGAAATCTGGTTTATATGGTAAATCTTTATGTTCTAAAAAAAGAGATGAAATATATAAAAGTAGGTTTACTACAATGGGGCCAATAGTGTAGTGAAATATTTGTTTAGTACATGAACCTCTCAATCTAGATCTTGATTTAGATTTTAACTATCCAAAGCCTATATACATAATCCAGAAAAATCTTCAATTATCAAGGTACTAAGCAACATGATATAATCCTGGACCTATGCTCATTTGGTATTATTGAATTATAATCTAATAATTAGAGCTTCAAATATTCTAAAATTGGAGTGTAGTCAGTAGGAAAAAAGCGCAAAAATCTTTAAAATTCTAACATGAAGTCATTGTTTACACAATTGTAGAAATATTAAAATGGGAAAAGGAAAAGAAAAATCTGAAAAAATGCATAGAGCTTCTAAATATTTGAATTTCTAAGATGCAAATAAATCTCAATATTAAAATTACTTCTAGAAAATTTGAAATATAATAATTTAACTGCTGGAAGCCTCTTCCAAAGTTTTAATTCTAAATTTTATGGCAAGTAAGATTCTTCCAAACAGATATGTTAAATATATATCTTTAAATGAGGAAGAGAATTATTTTTGTTTTATTAGTCAAAGACACATAGAGCTATAATGATAATATTGCATGAATTTATTTACATGGTAATATATGAGGTAGGAGGAGGGTGTGGAGAGAGAGTATATAAAATATTTTCTATTTTATTTGATTCCATTCTATTATACTTTCAGATTTATGTAATATTAAATCTGGATAAAACAATCTCCAGAGCATTATCTGATTTTAAATTAATTTAGTCAATGATTTTAGCAATGATAGTTCTGTAACACATTATATTACATTTTAGAGTCCTTTGAGAATCTTTTGAATATGTTGTACAGAGCTGTATATCACACAATTTTTAATTTACACAGAACAAAAAGGTGATTCTTGAGATATATAGCACTGATCTATATTCTTGACATATATATTACTGACACACACATCAGTGTTAGGGGGTGATCTGCTAAAGGATCACGCACACCTGTACTTTCTTCTAAAGATGTACAATCTGTAACGTAAAATCTCTTTCTAAAGTAGTCAAAAAGGCCAAAGATCATTATCGTCTAACTCACCTAACGCCAATACTGCCTTCTGAAACGCAGTCTTACATAAACCCCAATAGATTAGTAAAATTCTTAGCCTAATTTCCTTTATACAACCATCTCATCTATGTATTAAAGCTGAGTGTATTTTATTTTTATGCTGACAACATCTTTCTTAACAGGTTAATTTATGTCCAAAGGATGTCTTTCATAATTAGTAAGAATTGTCATTTGTTCAATTAACTAATGGTTTAAATCACAAATAGAGCTTATTTTCAAAACACCATTAATTGCTTCCATCAGAGTATCACTTTGCTTTTTAAAAAATACATGAAATTGTTGAAATTATTTTACTTTTTACATCTCTAACTTTTGGGTTTTTACTTCTCAACAGAAATAAACTCCTTTCTTGCTAAATTCTTGCTCATTATTATGTTGCAAGTTGTCTACCTTTCCCTCAGTGAGGAAGGTCAAGACAAGATATATTCTCATCTCTCCAATCACATCAAAATCACAAATGTAATAATAGGCAATAGAATAAGAGATCCATAACCTGCAGATCTGTTTCCTGACCACCAAGGGGCAGAAATGTATTTCTACCCCCTTCTCATGCAGTTATAGAGAAGTTAAAAATTACCTAACTGAACTCAATCACAGAGGTAGATCTGCTAAAAGATCTCAGGCACCCACACTTTCTTTTTAAGCACTATTAAAGTACAAGTATAGAATCTATGTTTTAAAAGCTCCAATTTCAGATTGTAAGGTTTTTTCCCTTTAGGGAATCTCTCTCTCTTCCTGTCTTTCTCCTTCTGTTTTCCCCTACACAATTTGGAAAGGTGCTCTTTCTCCTGTTTTTCAGTCAATAAATGTTTGCATTCCCTGGAAACCACTGGATCCCACTGACTCTTTACAAAAATGCTAGAATATTTATATTTTAAGGTCAAGGTTTTTTTTTTCTCCTCCTTTGCAAACTTGAACCTACCAATCCAGCCTTCTTCCGTGCCTGCTGGAGTTCCTGGATCAAGTTCTGCAGCTCCTTTCCTTCCAGGTAACCACTTCCTGCAAAGACAAAGAGGTGCCCAGGAATCAGACATCTCATTCTGAGTTTCTTCCCCATTCATTGTCCACGAGAGCTATCTTTCTGGCCACCCGAGAGGCTCTCTCCTGCCCGCACGTTAGGATACGGACGTGGCAGTGCTCCCCCTCAGGGTGTCAAACTTGAGACCTACTAAGGGCAAAGGAGTACGGTAGGGATACCGAGCGTAGCCATAGAAACTTTGAGGAGCAGTGTCCCTCAGTCCCCGATCTCTCTCACTCCCCCCTTCTACTGTTACCATTCTTGGAGAGAAAAAAGTCTAAGGTTTTGAGATAACATAGAAACAACATATAAACTTTCAAGTTGATGGCTCGGTAGCCAGCTGGAAAGATAAGCTTAGGAGATGGGGGAAGAAGTAAAGAAAAGAGGGTTAATGGAATCAGGAGGCTCAGGGGAAGGAAAGGGTAGGAGAGGGCATGGACAAGGTTCTTCAAACAGTTAAAAAGAGAGAAGATAATCACCGTCAGCGTCGAAATGAAGCCAGATCTCGAAAAACTGTGAGGCTGTGATCAGGGATGATTGCAGGTGGGATTCTGCCATTGTACAGCGGAATGTGTGTCTGCGTGTGTACGTGTGTGTGAGTGTCAGTGCGAGTGTGGGGTGAGCGAGAACCTCGGGGTGTGCGTGCCTGTGTGTGTATGTGTATGTGTAAGAGAGGTTCTGGGCTGCCGAGGAAGACCGAGGCGCGGGAGCTGCCGGGCGCTGTCCTCGGTGCTGCTCCGCCAGGCGTTCCTCCGGAGTCCTCTCCACACCCCGCACCCCGTTCTCAGTATTTATTCTGCCAGCCTGAGCCGGGCCACGCCTCCTCCTGCCTCCCATTCCTCACTCCCGCCTCTTGCTCGCACTAATCTTCTCCCCCCCTTCCAGTTTTCTCCTCTCCTCCCAGGAAAGCTAGCTGGAGTAGGAGTTTTGCAGTGTAGGAAGCAGCAGGTGGTGGGAGAGCCTTAGCTCAGGGACTGGATGCTGAAAACAGAGACCCATTTCTCCCCACATTCTCCTAGTCCATAAAGATTCTTATTCCTGAATATTATAGCAAAATAACATAAGTGGAGAGATTTTGATTTTCAGATGGAAGGGGAAAGCTGATGAAGGGTAGAATCACATAAATGATGCTTTTACTGTGTGTGTGTATGTGATTTCTCCAAGACATTTTAGTATTTTTTGAACAAAGTCAGGTGAAAGCTTGGCAAGTATCATTTTGCTTATTGTATACAATGAATCTATTGATATCAATAACCACTCTATTTTGTGTTTGTGAGGACCATCATATGAATGTTTCTTAAGATGGTTTATATGAACAAGCCTTGCAACATGAGAAACCAGGATTATGTTTTTTTTTTCAGCTTGAAGTAGAATTATAATTGGAAAGTGATAGAATTAAATTATAAAAATCTTAAAATGTTAGAGAAAGAAGTGATCTTAGCGATACTATAGTTTCCTTCCTTTGAGTTTAGAGAGAGTAAGTTAACCAAAGCAAAGAGAAACTAAGGGTCTGGTCCAAGTTCATACCTAGGTGAGTTAGTGACCCAGCTGAGGCACCATTCAGTGGCCTTAACCCACATATCTCTCCTTTTTTCTATGCCAAGCAATCCCTGTTAAAGAATTTTTCAGAAACTGGAAGTTACCATCAGAGTTAGAAAAAAACTACCTAACTGGTACATGTTGTGTATTTTAATGTAATAAATTATATATTTAGATAATTTATTTACATAAATACTTCTAAAATATTTGGTTTTGAATCTTTTGAGACCTTGAGGTCCACTGAAGATATATCTTAAGTGTCTGATTACAATGGTATAAACAAAATGAAGCAACAAGAGAAAATCCAAATACAGTCAATATAGACTTAAAGTGAACTCGCCAAGCTCTATTTTTTCAACCTTTTGTAACTGAGTATGAGAACTCCCAGTTTTATGTTTCTGAGACTATAACTCTACCCAGTAGTGGATTTGTGGAACCTTTTATGTGCATCCTTTGCAGAGACCCATCATTTCAAAGCTGGCCTATTTGAATAATCTTTTCAATGGAGTTCTCACTTCCATAGTATTTAGTGGTACAGAAGTTACGTTCACTTCAGTTACCTAATCTGATTCTCACATTTAGTCTCTGAGGCTGTTATGCAGAGCAATACTATTTTTCTTATTTTACACGTGAGATAAATAACTGTATTCTTGGGCTAAACAGGCACTCATTAAATGTTCAGTTGTCTATACTTTCATTCATCTAATGATCATTTATTAGTACTTATGTCAAGCACTCTGCTACACACTGGAAAACAACAAAATAAAATGCATGGTGCTTGCCTTCTTGAAGCTTAGACTTAGGGGGATACAGTCACATGCATACACATGATGGGATGTATTGATATAATGGCAGTATGTACAAGCTGCTATGTGTCTGTAAACCTCCTAATTTTTCTTCATGTGGGGGAGTTGAACCTTAAGTTATCTAACTTTGCTTAGACAACAAGCACAGAGTAAATTTTCTTCCATGGTGAGCACTTTTAGTTATAAAGAGAAATGGTCATGGGAGTGAAAGACTGATAGCTTGTGCAAGCTCATCATAACTCCTGAGAAACTAATTCTAAGAAAGGTCCTGTTTGCCTCTATATTAGCAGCAGGAACTCTGTACAAAAAATGTGGTATGTGAACTTGGAAGCAAATGCTAGAGGATAAACTTTGAAGAGAGTGTGAGAAAGCATTGACTATGGAATGATTTGAGGAAACACTCTGACCCTTCCTAGTCCTAACAGTTAACAATGTCTAGACTTTGGGTACAGTTCTGAGACAAATAAAAATGCCAGAAAAAATAATGAAGAAACATGAATCAAACAAACTGATGAAAAGAAAACTAATATTTCTATTGTTTTTGGTAATTACAACTAATTTCCTTCCTGAACCCTCCCTCCCCCAGCACATACACACACACGCACACACAGTGGTATAAATTCCTAAATAGTTCCACCACAACTTGTTCTTGAGTTTCATTTTAAATTCCAAAAATATTACATGACAATTTAAAAACATTTTAAAAGATAAATATATGAAAAAGCCATCTCTTTTCCATTTTACTTCTCCAAATCTATGACGACTTCAGAATTTCCATGTAGCAATGTTTAGGTGTGGTGATTTCATAGGAGGAAGGGTGGGAAAGGATAGGTGACTTTCTTGGAGCTGTTTGCAAATAGCAAGCATGCTCATTTTACTTCTTTTTATGTTTATGTGGAGTGGCTTTTGAGGGAACTAATGTAGACTGGAGAACTAAAACCCCCTTTTATTTATTTTTTTAGCATCTTTTGTGAGGAAGACAAGCCCTGAGCTAACATCCGTTGCCAATCCTCCTCATTTTTTTTTTTTTTTTTGCTGAGGAAGACTGGTCCTGGGCTAACATCTGTGCCCATCTTCCTCTACTTTATATGGGACATGGCCACAACATAGCTCGACAAGCGGATCCGAACCTGTGACCCTGGGCTGCCGAAGCAGAGTGCATGAACTTAACTGTTTTATACCACTGAGTCAGCCCCCTATATATAAATTTTTAATAGCAGAAAAATAATTCCATAGAAAATATTTTTCCTTGAAAGTCTATTATCCCAGACTGTCACTTCAGAACAATATCTCTTTTCAGACTATTTTCAGCCATTTCTAGATTAAATTCTACTTTATGGTGCCAGTAAAGAAGTGTATGTTCTATATAGATTTGAAGCAACTTGAGAAATACTTCTCACTACTGTCCCCAAAACCTTTGATTCATTAATTAAGGTAAGAAGGATTTTCTTAAGTGCATGGGAATCCTTTTGTTTCTAGGATTCTTGAACAACTACAAATGCTTTTAATAGTGAGAAAGATTTCTCCATAAGATTGGAGTTTCTTAAAACAGCATTGAAACAAAGCATTTTTATGACTTATTTTATAGGCCTCATTACCCAACATTAAGGTAAATGGGTTCATGATCCAATATTGTCATAAAAGTAGAAGCAATTTATTTGCAAAAAAAAAAAAGAAGAAGAAAATCTCCAGGGTAATTAAACTACATGTCCCATTTCATGTTACTGAATTACTACATCTCCGTTCATATTCAGACTACCGCGGTTCCAATTCACTATACAAGTTGGAAGACTCTGAACTTCTCAGGTTTAATGAATGCTCACTTAGCCTCCATTCAGAAGACTCCCAGAAGTCTTTTACTACGGGTCCAGTTGCATGTGGAATATAATGAATCACTCTCTCTTCACATCCTAGCTCCTCAGAGAGGTGTCCTTAATAGACAAATTTAAGTTTTCTGGGCGGAGTTCTTGGTTTTACCTACTTCTGTTCTCTGCAAGATACCTCATCAGCATCATCTTGCCATTTGATGTAGTTTCACCAAGGACTGAAGGACTTGCATAGATTTAGTCACAGAGAATTCTGTGCCCTGGGCCAGCTAGGCAACAACTGGAAAGAATTACCTTTCATTCTGAGTGCCATAAATTTTCGAATAAGAAGTGATAAAATGTAGCTCATATAGGGGACAGTAGAAAGTCTTGGAAACAATGATATATGGCAAATTGTGGAATGAAATAGCTAAGTTTGGCTTGTGGAAGAAATTTCCTGCAAGTATTTGCAAGGCTTATATGAGGAAAATGGGGCAGACTTTATGAGAAGGCACCAGAGTGGCTTTTAGTGCAGTTTAAACAGACCTCTCTATTGATTGAGCCCTACTGCTGCATGGTTGGTGCAACACTCATTCACTTGCTCAGAAATAGTTATTGACCACAGTACATTATTTAGGTGACTACAGTGGTGAAGAAGACAGTCTCATCCTCATGGGGGTTATAGTTTAGCAGGAAAGAATGTGGAAGGCTGCATGGCAGGCTGTGAGGAGGGTTGTCGAGGGGATACACTCACTGGGGGCATTTTGACTTTATAAGTTCTGTGATCCTTCCCAACTCTTCAACTCTATAATTTTGCATCTCAACTTGGTCTGGTGTTTTTGTTACAGGTAGTATGCATTTGCAAAATAGAAATCTAGTAAGGAGTATAGACTGTGGCCTTGAGCAGAAATGATTATCTTGGTGACTAACTGGCCTACTTGGGATAATTCTGAAATCCTTGGCTTCATTAAACCCATTGTCTAACCTCCCGAGTTACCAACACCAGTAAACACTGTTACATATATTTTCATTTACATTAACTGTGTTTTCACTTTTGAAAAGACATAGAATCCCTTGATTTATGAAGAGAAAGAGATTTCAGTGGATACCCATTTACATGAAGAATAGAATTTAAATCGCTCAGTCTAGAATCCAAAGACCTATAGAATATATTTTCAGCCTTACTTCCAACACCATTCCCATAATATCCAACTCTCCAGCTACAAAAAAACCACCTGAATATTTGGAGTATGCATTTGCTCACGTTCTTTTCTTTTTTGGGAAATTCGCCTTTTCCCTTCTTCAGTGTTTCCTGGTTGGCGTGCCGCCAATCAGCAGCTTCATTCGGATTTGGATCTTGCCAAGTTGCTCTCTTCGGTCTTTCACCAACAGATAATACTTCTGTCTGTAAAGTAACTTTTTTTTTTTTTTTTTTGAGGAAGACCAGCCCTGAGCTGACATCCGCTGCCAGTCTTCCTGTTTTTACTGAGGAAGACAAGCCCTGAGCTGACGTCCGTTGCTAATCCTCCTCTTTTTGCTGAGGAAGACTGGCCCTGGGCTAACATCCATGCCCATCTTCCTCTACTTTATATGGGACGCCGCCACAGCGTGGCTGACAAGTAGTGCGTCTGCAGGCGCCCGGGATCCGAACTCGCGAACCCCGGGCTGCCAAGCGCGGACTAAACCGCTGCGCCACTGGGCGGCCCCTGTAAAGTAACTTTGAGTAGCTCACTGTTCTCTATCTTCTCTGCCTGGCCTCTCAACTGGATTATGCAGTTATTTATAAAGTGGGTTTAAAAGCCCAGATGAAAGAAACTATATTCAGGAACATCATCTGGCTAATAACAGGCAGGAAATTGATCACATCTTGATTTTAATCTGAATTAATACTTGACCTGAAGAAAGTCATTATATGTTAATATCTTTGAATTTAGAATTGTACTTTTTTTCCCAGTAGACTTTTGTTAACATTTAAAAGTACAAAAGGTGGAAAGTTCTCATCAATACATGTAATGAATTAAAAAATTAGCCTTTAAAAATGTAATAGGAAATTGAAAATGGATAACTTGTTAATCAGTGAAACGAGTATGTACTGTTCAAGGATTTCAAAGTCATTAACAAAGTCAGGTGTCTGACTTCTTTTTAGAATCATCTCTTTCCAGCACACTTGACCTCTTGTATTCTGTGCCCCATGTGTACTGAATTTTTTTTAGTTCTTCAAGACTCTCTTTTTTCTGCAGGGCATTTGCACATGTGCTTGCCTCTTCCTGGAGCATCTTCATATACTCTCTTTGCTGGGCCAATTCCTAATCACGATTTGAACCTAAAATTAAATATCACTTTTTCAAGAAGTCCTTTTCTAAATTTTCTGCCGGGTTATATAATCCTGCTGTATGGCCAGAGAGCACAGTGTATATTTCCTCTTTCAGAACACCCTCACTCTAACTTTTAACATCTCTTTTTCTCCCCAGATTCTAAGTTCTATGAGGACAGAGACCAAGTCTATCTTTGCCTTCATTGGTTCATAAGTGCCTGACACATAGTACATCATCAATAAATATTTTTACAAATGAGTTAAGTACAGATAAAGATGTATGGATTCTTAATTTAGGATCTGAACCTTCAATACATTATATATTTCTTATATCCTGCCTTTCTGAGATCTAAGTTCAAATGGATAGGGAGGATAGACTAGAGAGGGGAGGATCACAGGAAAAAAAGCATAGTAAATTATTGAAGGCAAATTTAAAAACTGGTTAAATAGCTGTATGGAAGTATGGCTGAAAATACTCAGAGATATTAAATCCACAGAATTCACACGTAAAATTAAACTCATTATATTCCAACCCTCATCTCAACCAATGTACTCCCATTCTATATTTCACGTTTTGGTTAATGGCTATGCAGTTTCCCAAGCCACAGGTCTAGGAGTCTGGAGTATCCCGCTCACCACCTCCAATTGGTTTATTCCAGAATAATGATAAAATCCTCTCCTTCACCCTCATGGCCACTCTTTAGTTTGTCCCCTCAGCCCATTCAGTTCCTAGACTATCACAATAGCCTCTTAGATGGTTCCCTGCCTCTCCTCTGGATGTCTTCTCTCATTCATTCTTCTTTTAAAAACAGCTTTATAGGGGTATAATTACCATACAACAAACTGCACATATTTATAGTGTACAATTTGACAGGTTTTGCCAAATGAATAACTCTTGTGAAACCATCACCACAATCAAGATAGTGAACATATCCACCACCTCAAAAATGTCTTCATACCCCTTTATGCCCTTTCTTACCTTCCCACTCCTCCTGACATCTCTTCCTCATCTCCAGGCAACTCCTGATCTGCTTACGTCACTGAAGATCAGTTTGCATTTTCTAGGGTTTTATGTAAATGAGATCATACAATCGACACTTTTTTGTCTGGATTTTTAAATTTAGCATACCATATTTTGGGATTCATTTATGTTGCTATGTATATCAATAGTTCATTTTTTTGTCATTGCTGAGTAGTATTCTATTGTATGTTTATCCATTCACCTGTTGATATTCATTTGGTTTGTTTTCAATTTTGGCCATTACAAATAAAGCTGCTATGGACATCCATGCACAAGTCTTCGTATAGATATATGTTTTCACTTCTCTTAGAAGAACACCTAGATGTAGAATGGCCGAAGCATATGGGAGGTATATGTTTAAATTTTTACGAAACTGCCTAATTGCTTTCCAAGGTGGTGGTCCTATTTTTATATTCCCACCAGCACTGTATGAAATTTCCAGTTCTTTCACATCTTTGCCAACATTTGGTGTAGTCATCTTTTTATTTCAGGTATTGTAATATGTGCGAGTGGTATATTATTGTGATTATGGTTTTAATTTGCATTTCCCTAATGACTAATGATATTGAGCATCTTTTCATGTGCTTTTTGCCATCTGTCTGTCTTCTGTCTTCTTTGGTGAAATGTCTATTAAAGGTTTCTATAAATTGGAGGGCTTGCCTTCTTATTGAATTTTGAGGTTTTATTTTTTAACATATATCCTGAATATAAGTCCTTATTGGATACGTGATTTGCAAATATTTTGCCTCAGTGTGTGGCTTGTCTTTTTATTCTCTTAACACTGTCTTTTGAAGACTGGAAATTTTTAATTTTGATAAAGTCTGTTTTTTCAATATTTTCTTTTATGGATCATGCTTTTGGTTTGTATCTAAGAAATCTTTGCCTAATGCAAGCTCATAAAAATTTTGTCTTATGCTTCTAAAATTTTTATAGTTTTAGGTTTTACATTTATGTCTATGATCCACTTTGAGTTAATTTTTCTATATGACATGAGGTATGTATCAAAGCTCATTTTTTTGAATATGAATATCCAAACATTGAAAAGACTAACCTTTCACCAGTTTTTTTGACAGTATACTTTTTTTCAGTACTAAAAATGTTACTCTACTATCTTCTCACTTGCCTCGTTTTTGATGAGAAATCTGCTTTATCTTTGTTTCTCTGTATGTAAAGTGACTTTTTTTTTGGTTGCTTTTAAGATTCGTCATTGTCACTGGTTTTGAGAAGTGTGATTATGATGTGCCTTCGTATAATTTACTTTATGTTTCTTATGCTTGGTTTTCATTTTCCTTCTTGGATTTGTAGGTTTGATTTTTCTTAAAATTTGGAAAATTTTTGATCTTTCTTTCTTTGGCCCTCCATCCTTTTGAAAACTCCACTTGTACATATATTAGGTAACTAGAAGTTGTCCCACAGTTTACTGATGCTATTTTTAGTTTTTAAAATTATTTTTCTTTCTGTGTGTTTCATTTTGGAGTTTCTATTGCTCTCTTTGCAAGTTCATTAATCTTTTCTCTGCAATCTCTAATTCAATGTTAACCTTATCCAGTGTATTTTTCATCTCAAACATTGTAGTTTTCATCTCTAGCAGTTCAATTTGAATCTTTTTTATATCTTCAATGTCTCTACTTAATTTCTGGAATATATACAGTGCAGTTATAACAGTTTTAATGTCCTCATCTGTAAATTCTAATATCTGTGTCAGTTCTTGGTCAGTTTTGATCAATTGATTTATCTGCTCAGCATGGATCATATTTGCATGGTTCTTTGCATGCCTGGTAATTTTTATTGGATTCCAGACATTGTATATTTTACCTTGTTGGGTGGGGCATATTTTTGTATTCCTATATACATTCTTGAACACTACTGTGGGACACAGTTCATATTATGGTATATTGTTTGATCTGTTTGGGTCCTGCTGTAAAAATTTGTTAGGTGAGGCCAGAGCAGTGTTTAGTCTCAGGCTAATTATTCCCCACTACTAAGATAAGATCTTCCTATTGTACTCTACTTAATGCCCCACGACTTATGAGGTTTTCCAGTCTGCATGGTGGGAACAGGTGCTTTCTCAGCCATATGTGAGCACTGAGTATTCCTTTCACTCATCCTTTCTGGTGGGTTTTTTCCCAGCTTCAAATTAGTCTCCTCATGTACAACTACTGGTCAGTCCTTAGCTGAAGATTCTAAAGGACCCTCTATAGATTTCCGGAGTTTTCTCTGTTTGGCTTTCTCCTCTCTAGTAAACTTGGCCTGTAAACTTGGGCCACCTTGTTCTCCTTAGACTCTTGGCATTGCCTCGTCAGCTCCGAAGTCTACTGTATTCAGTCTGGATGCTTCTTCCCTGCACCATGGACTGGAACTCTCTCAAGGCAGTAAGCCAGAGTGATGATTGAGCTAACCTAATTTGTTCCCTGTCTGTCAGGGATACCTGGTTTTGGTTGCCTGATCTCTGTTGTCTTGAAAACTATTGTTTTGTATATAATTTGTACAGTTTTTCTGTTTTTTCCAGGTGTGTGTATGTAAATTTGGTTCTTGTGCTCCATTTTGGCCAGAAGTGGAAATCCTCTAATTCATTATTACAATGCTGCCAGGTGCTCTTTCTAAAGGACAAATATGACCATGTCCCTCTCATTCAGTGGATTCTCATTGCAGGTCACACAAAATCCTCTGTAATTTCACTTTGCCCTCCTTCATAGGTTCTCTCAATGTTTTTTTTTTTTTTTGTGGGGAAGACCAGCCCTGAGCTAACATCCGTTGCCAATCCTCCCCTTTTTGCTGAGGAAGACTGGCCCTGGGCTAACATCCGTGCCCATCTTCCTCCGCTTTATATGGGATGCCGCCCCGGCGTGGCTGACAGGCAGTGCGTCGGCGGGCGCCCAGGATCCGAACTCGCGAACCCCGGGCTGCCAAGCGCGGACTAAACTGCTGCGCCACCGGGCGGCCCCTCAATGTTCTTTTTTCTTTCATCAGTTTTTTTGGCTGTACTGAATTACTTGCTTTTCCTCCAATACTCTGCTTGTATATTTTGTCTGCCATTTCCTCTCCTTCTAATCTAGGATTAAGAATCACTATCCCTTAAGGTTTTCTTGACCTTTCCTTTTGTCTCTCAGAATTGGCCATTCTTTTATTTGTACTTCCACTAACTGTGTACTTACTTTTGTTATAAAATTTATTATACTGCTATAATTATTGAATTGTACCTCTCCCTTGTCCATTAGTCTGTGGAGACAGAGATGAAGTCTTCCTTATTTTTTGTCTCCTCACTGTCAAACACCATGTCTGGGACATAATGAATGTTCAATAAATTGTTGAGTAAATTAACAGAGAGTTGGGATGATGAGATTAGCATACCATATATTAAGGGCTTCAAGGAAGGACAAACCTTTATTGCAGAGATTGTCAACCAGGACTGCATGTTGGAATCACCTGGAAAGCTTTAAAAACTTTGATGTCCAGCTCCCAAGAATATTAAATCAGAATATCAGACAATGGGCCCCAGACCTGAGTATACCTTAAAATTACCCAGGTGATTCAAATAAGCAACCGAAGTTGAGGAATCCTGTTTATTTATTATTTTTAATGACTTTATTAAAATATATGATAAAGTTCACCCATTGTTAGTGTATAATTCAGTGATATTTAATAAATTTATAGAGTGTGAGACTACCACCACAATACAGTTTAAGAACTTTTCCCCCATCTCTTGAATTTATCTCAAGCCTGTTTGTTGTAAATCTCTCCTTACATTCCGCTAGCCCCAGGCAACCACTGATCTGCTCTGTCTCTATAAATTTCACTTTTCTTGATATTTCATAAAAATGGAATCATAGAATGAGTACTCTTTAGCATCTGGCTTCTAATATTCTTGAGGTTCATTCCTGTGGTGGCATGTGTCAATATTTCCTTCCTTTTTATTGCTGAATAGTATTCCATTGTATGGATACAGCACATTTTGCCTATTCATTTACCAGTTAGTGGACATTGGAATTGTTTCCAGTTATTGGTTATTATGAATAATGCAGCTCTGAACCTTCACATACAAGGCTCTGTGTGGGCATATGTTCTAATTTCTCTCAAGTACATTCTTGGGAATGGAATTGCAAAACCATACGATAAATTGAGATTTAACTTTTTAAGAAACTTCCAAACTGTTTTCCAAAGTGGCTGTATCATTTACATTTACCTTCCCATTAGCAATCATGAGGGTTTTGGTTTTTCCACGTTCTCACCAGCAGTTGTCATTGTCTTTCCTTTTGATTACAGCCATTCTAGTGATGGTGTGTAGTGATATCTCATTGTGATTTTAATTTGCATTTCCCTTATGATTAATAATTTTGTGCATCTTTCACGTTCTTCTTAGTCAAGCATATGTCTACCGAGGTGAAATGTTGACTCAAGCCTTTGTCCTTTTGTAAATTGGGTTGTTTGTCTTTCTCTGAAGTGTTAAGAGTTCTTTATTTATACTGTATACAAGTCTGTCACCAGATATATGATATGCAAATATTTCATTCCAGTCTGTGGCTTTTTATTTTGTTAATGATGTCTTTTGAAGTGCAAAAGTTTTAAGTTTTAATCAACTTTAACTTACCATCTTTTTCTTTTATGACATATTTTGGAGTTGTATCTAAGAGACATTTGCTTAATTCAAGGTCATAAAAATTTTCTCTGAAGTTATTTTTACTTTGTAAATTCTAGTTCTTACATTTAGTTCTATAATCCTTTTGAGTTAATTTTTTTATTGAGGTATAATTGACATGTAACCTTATATTAGTTTCAGTTGTACAGCACAATGATTTGATATTTGCATATATTGCAAAATGATCACAATAAGTCTAGGTAACATCCATCATCATACATAGTTACAAAATTTTTTCCTCTTGTGAAGAGAACTTTTAATATCTACTCTCTTAGCAACTTTTGAATATGCAATACAGTATTATTAACTATGGCCACCATGCTGGAAATTACATCCCCAGGACTTATTTATTTATTTATTTAGTGAAATGAATTTAGTAGTTTGTGATCACTTTTTTTTTTTGAGGAAGATTGGCTCTTAGCTAACATCTGTTGCCAATCTTCCTCTTTTTGCTGAGGAAGATTAGCCCTCAGCTAATATCTGTGCCCATCTTCCTCTATTTTGTATATGGGATGCTGCCGCAGCATGGCTTGATAAGCAGTTCATAGGTCCATGCCCAGGATCTGAACCAGCAAACCCCAGGCCACTGAAGCAGAGTGCATGAACTTAATCACTATAGCACCAGGCCCCCAAAATAAAATTATTTTTAATTTCACTTTCCAATGATTTAGTAGTAGTATGTAGAAATATGGTTGATTTTTGTATGTTGTTCTTGTATCTTGTGACATTGCAAAACTCATTCATTAATTCTAGTACTTTTGTGAATTCCTTCGGGTTTTCTATATATTGGATAATTCCCTGTGAATAAAGATGTTTGTACTTCTTCATTTCCAATCTGGTTTTCTTTGTTTCTTTTCCTTCTCCTCCTCCTCCTCCTCCTTCTCTTCTCTTCTCCCTCTTCTCCTCCTTCCTCCTCTCCTCCCTCTCCTCCTCTTCTTCCTCCTTTTTCTTTTCCTCCTCCACCCCTTCCCTTCTTCCTCCTTCTCCTTCCTCTTCTCCTCCCCTTGCCACCCTCCTTCTCCTTCTTCTCTCTCTGGTTTATTACACTCCTTAGAACCTCCAGAACAATTTGAATATAAGTGGTGAGAGCAGACATCTTTGCCTTGTTCCTCTTCTTAGGGGGAAAGCATTCAGTATTCCTCCATTAATTATGATATTAGCTATAGACTTTTTTCATGGATATTCTTTATCAGTTTAAGTGAGTTCCTTTCTATTTCTGTTTTAAGAGTTTTTAAAATCACGAATTTGTTCTGGATTTTGTCAAATACTTTTTTGCATGTCAGTTGAGATGACATGCATAGACACAAACCACACATATGGTTCTTAGTCCTTTATTCTGTTAATATTGTATATTACATTATTTGATTTTTGGATGTTAAACCAATCTTACATTCCTAGAAACAAATCCACTTGGTCATGTTGTATAATCTTTTGCTTTTTTCAATTATTTTATTGAGGTCATAATGGTTTATAACATTGTGTAATTTCAGGTTACATTGTTATTTATCAGTTTCTGTATAGACTGCACTGTGCTCACCACCAATAGTCTAATTTTTATCCATCATCATACATATGTGCCCCTTTACCTGTTTCGCCCACCTCCCGATCCCCTTCCCATCTGGTAACTACGAATCTGTTCTCTTTATTCATGTGTTTATCTTCCGCATATGAGTGAAATCATGCAGTGCTTGTCTTTCTCATTTTACTTAATGTAATACCCTCAAGGTCCACCCATGTTGTTGCAAATTGGACGATTTTATAATCTTTTAGTATATTGCTGAATTCAGTTTTCTAATATTTTGTTAGTTCTAAAAAATTTAATATTTATTTATTTGACATTTTTATAAATATTTTTGAATCAATATTCACGAGAAATATTGGTCTAGTAGTTTTCTTTTCTTATGATGTCTTTGTCTGGTTCAGGTATCAGAGTAATACTAGCCTTATAGGATGAATTAAGAAGTGTGTTCTCTTCTGTTTTGTGAAAGAGTTTGTGAAGGATTGGCATTATTTTTTATGTAAACATTTATTAGAAGTTACCAGTAAAGCCATCTAAGACTCAGATTTTCTTTGGGGAAGATTTTAAGTTACTAATTCAATTTCATTACTTGTTATAAGTCTACTTAGATTTTCTATTTCTTCTTGATCATTTTTTGTAATTTGTATCTTTCTAGGAATTTGTTTATTTCATCTAAGTTGTTTAATTTGTTGGCATAAAATTGTTCACTATATTCTATTCTAATGCTTTTAGTTTAGGTAGGAATGGTAGTAATGTCCCCATTTTATTCCTTATTTTTGGTAATATGGATCGTCTCTCTTATTTTGTAGATTAGTTCAGGTAAGGGTTTGCCAATTTTGTTGATATTTTCAAAGGACCAACTTTGGAATTCATTGATTTTTTTTCTATTTGTTTTCCATTTTCTAGTTCATTTGTTTCTAATTTAATCTTTATATTTCCTTCTTTCAGCTTGCTTTCAGTTTATTTTGCTCTTCTATTTCTGGTTGTTATGATGGAAATTTAGGTTATTCTTTGAGATGTTTTTTGTTTTCTGATATAGGTGTTTTTGTTGCTTTAGCTGCATCCCAAAGGTTTTGATATATTGTGCTTTTGTTTTCATTCAGTTCAAAGTATTTTAAAATTTCCTTTGTGATTTCTTTTTTATCCTATGCATACTTAGAAGTACATTGTTTAATTTGCAAATATTTTCAGTTTTACCTTATTTCTTTCTGTTTTTGATATCTAATTTAGTTCTGTTACAGACATAAAATACGTAATGTATAATTTCATTCTTTTTACATTTATTGAGACTTATTTTATGGCTGATCATATTGTGTATCCTGGATAACATTTCATCTACATTTGAAAAGAATTTACTATTGGAAGTCATTGGATAGTCTGTTTTAATATTGCAAATTTGGTCAAGTTGGTAGATATTGTTGTTCACATCTTCTACATGCTTGCTGAATTTCTATGTAGGCATTCCTTCAATTATTGAGTGGGTTATTGAAATATTCAACTATTGTTTAATTATCTATTTCTCCTTTCAATTTTGTCAGTTTTTGCTTCATGTATTTAGACAATCTGTTCTTAAGTTATGTATATTTATAATTCTTATATATTCCTGGTGTATTGATGCTTTTTTTCATTATAAAATATACTTTGTCTCTTGCAATATTTCTTATTTTAAAATCTGTTTGTCTGACATTAATAAAACCACTCCAGCTCCCTAGTGGTTACTGATTGCATTTTATATATTTTTTTATCCTTTTACTTTCAACCTATTTCTAACTTTTGAATGTAAAGTATGCCTCTTTTGGACAGTATATTATTGGGTTTTTCTTTTTTATCCAGTCTGACATTCTTTTTTGGAGTGTATGGGGAGTTTTTAAAAAAACCAACATCTTTTACTGTTATTCTATTATTCATCCAATGAAAACAGATATCCCTGATTAGGAACAACAGGATAATAGGAAAAGCATGAGCTTTGCAGTTAGGAAGACCTGTTTAGAATCCTGATTTTGCTGTTTGCTAATTTTGCGACCTTGGTCAAGAGTTGTTCTAAAATGTGTAAAATGTGATATCTATTTCATAGAATTGTATGATTAAAAAAGGAACCATAGGTAAACTGCCTGGTAGAGTGTTAGCCAGGTCAAGTAGTTAGTAATTAATGCAGCTATAATAAGCATTCATTAAGGTTAGCATATTAAAGTACTCAATTAGATTTAAGATTCTTATCTTAAGATGCGTGCAACCCTTATCCATCATAATTGACTGGGGAAACCATTTTCATCCCCTTTATGATAGCAAAATTCCATGGCAATTTTATTGGTGTGTGATTATTGGATGGTTATTGTTAATTTCCATTCATGGATCATAATTCATTAACTAGAGATGCTATTTTGGATGACCTTCTGACTTCTGCATAGCAAACAATGCCAGCATGAAGTAAAGCGTGAAGGTGAGGCCTATTGATCAAGATGAGAGCTCTTTATGTGTTTGAAGTACTTTGTGATTGTTAAAGCTGAGTGCAGTCTCAGTGACTCAGGCTATCCCCTTTCAATTATCCATGACACAAAATGGGAAAAATGCCTTCACAGAAGATGAAAAAAGGAAGATTTTAAGGAACCCACAAAAATGAAGGTAAAAGAAGATAATCAGTAACAAATTAAAACAAAAGCAAATAAAGAGAATCTATGTGATATATAACAATTTTATTCTAGCACCTTTGTGAGTATGTTTTCTGGAAATAAAACATTAAGAATGTTCTCTGACATCAGGGAAAATTTGAAAGTTGGATTCTTTTCTTATTTGTTTCTTGGGATAATAAAGCTTTAGTATAGTCAGGGCTAAATCAGACTGAGAGGCTTTACATTATACTCTTAATTTCCTCTAGGAAAATGCTATTGTTTAATTCTCTTTCCCTTAAAATATCATGTATGTGCCCAGGAAGAGCACTGATGAATAGTAAACAAAAGTCTTGATAGATGGAAAGCAATCAGAATGTGCTTGGAGGTACTGCACCCAGCACTGTGGTGTTTGGTGCCATGGAAATGCAAACTAAAGGAAGCATCGATAATCATAATGTTAATGAGGATGAACATTATTTAAAAATTATTTGAAGATAAGTAGACAGAGTTTTATCTATAAATATGCACTAAGTATATATGTATATATGCAAGCATATGTAGTTTAAGAGCTACTTTTCATTTTATGAAATATATTTATGCTAATGAAGTTGAATTTAAAGTAATTTTGCTAAAGCAAATTCCATTTTCCAACCTATCCCATTCATATAATCAAGAATGTTTTTCCACGGAAGATAATGAAACTGAGAAACATATACTGGTCTGAAATTTGTTGATAAAGTTTTTATTCAACAACAATTTTTCCACAATCACTATGTGCCCTCCTCTGTATAGAAGCTGGGGATGCAATGCTAAATCAGAACCTCTCTTTTTGCAAGGGGTTTATCCTTTAGTTAGAGATACCAAGAAGTAAACAAGAAATTTCCATACAATGTGATATGTGTTATAAAAAGATAATGCCAAGTACTATGGGAGAATACAGAGGGTACCTAACTCAGTCAACTGGGGCAAGGAAAGCTTCCTGGAGGAGATGGTATCTAAGCACAAGAAGGAATTATCTAGGCACAAGTAGAGTTGAGGTTGATACAGGTGCCTACTGACAATGGTGGATGTAGGGAGTTAGGGATGGTGGTGTTGGTGATGGTAGACGGTGTTCTAGGCAGAAAGAACAACATTTACAAAAGCATAGAGGCAAAAGGGAGCATAGTGTGCTTGTGGGCCTACACATTTTAATATTGCTGAAGGGTTTAATGTGGGAGAATGGAGAGATGTTGATGGTGAGAGATGAGGCTGGAGAGGTAGGCAGGGGTCAGAATATGAATAAATCTACAGCCTATGTAAGAAGAATTGCTGTTCTGTGGTGTGCTGGCAAACTATTCTTTTAATGAAATGTTTTGTTTTGTAGTGTTTGCCCACTTCTGTGGTGTAAATACTCCTACCGTGGCCAATTTCATGCTACCAATGGTTTAACCATTTTCTTGCAAAATGCGTCAATATTTAACAATTGACTCTTGAGAGCCAGTTTAAGCCATCTTCATCCAGCACACAACTGCCAGCAACTAGATTATGATTAGTGATCTGATATTAGGATGAGCCTGTAGAGGGAGAGGGAGGCAAACGCACTGGTTATTGTAATCTCTCAGTAGTTTTGATAAGCTTTCCTCTTGTAGATTGTAACTGAACCCTACCTCCTCAACCCCAACATATACCTCTATACTCACAAAACCAGCAGCTCATTTTACTATGTGACACTTAGTTCTGTGGGGGACAGAACTTAGAATGTGAAGAGATTTTTGAAATTGTTTGGCACAACTCTTTAGAGTTCAGGAAACCGAATCTCAGGTGTATAGCCTGAATGTCTTTTTCAGCCTTTCTCAGCTCAGCCATTAGCCATTGTCAGCATCCTCAACTCTACATTTTCTCCACACTATCAGTCACTAAATTTTAGCTCTTTACTCTCTTTCTAAATATTTATGATTCAACCGAACTGCAATATCATACTTTACTGGTGACTTAGAGTTCTCTTACTGCAACATTTTAGATTTTTCAACTTAAGCTGTTTCTTAAGTTTGAATTCATTTTTTAAAACTGGATTATTTTGTGTGTGCAGATTTCAATAAATATACATGTTCAGTTCAATTAGTAATTCTTAAAACAATGTTAGATGTCTTGTTTTAACTGTCAAACACAATTTAGAAAACTCAAAAGGAGAAAAGTCTGTAATATGCACCCATAATTTTACCTTTGTCACTGTTCCATCTTCCTTCCTGATGTTCCACTTCCTTCTGTTTCAAAAACTTTATTTAGCTATTCTCTTAAAGTGGGTCTGCAGGTGACAAAGTCTCTTAATTTTCCTTCTTCTGGGAATGTCACGATTTCTCCTTCATTACTTAAGAATATTTTCACTGGATATAGAATTCAGGATTGATAGTTCTTTTCTTTCAGTGCTTGAAAGATGTTTTCCTGCTTCTGGTTTTCATGGTTTCTGATGAGAAACAAGCTTTTCCACTGTTAGTAAGGTGTTTTCTTAGACTGTTTCCCAGTTTTTTCTTTGTCTTTAGTTGTCAGAAATTTGAGTATTCTCTCTCTTAACAAGGATTACTTTGGGTTTATCTCGTTTGTGATGTTTGGTAGGGTGGTTATGATACTGTCAAGACAAGGTTGACATAAGGGAAGGCATACTGTAGAAAAGAAACCCTATTGTAACTTTGAATGGCTCCTGATTAACTAGCCCAGACATGCTCTGTGGGTTTTATGGCCCCTCCCAGCTGCTGTAAGTTGATAACTTTGTTTTCTTCAGTTTCTCAGGAATGTGATGACCACTCAGCAGAAAGTCTATGCTCATAGCCATCATCAAGGACAACCAAAAGGGTGTAGGGCATTGCTCCAGTCTCTGATGCATATCCAGTAAAACAAAAGACCATCAGGAACTAAGATCAGATGGATGCCCCACCTGGAGGTCGGATGGATGACCCACTCAGAGACCAGCCCCCCATATAACTGGCCCATAGTCTTTGTTCTGTAAGATGGTTCTTTTGGACATGAGTCAGCCTTCTTCCCTCTTGCTGGCAAGCTGTAATAAAAAGTCTTTTCTCTCCTACCACCTTGCCTCTTGACTATCGGCATGTCTTGCCACAAACAGACGAAACTCCCTTTTGGGCAGTAACAGTTATTGTCTAAAAATTTACTGTTTTAGTAGGCAGTCCCTTTTTTTGATCCTTTGGATGGAGAGAGCTGGCTTTTCTTGGGGCTTTTTTCTCCTTCTGTTGACGTTTCTGGGTTGTTGGCTTCTTCACCACTTAAAATGTCCTACACTATCTGCCTGTCTTCTTGCCTTACATTGAAAAGTTACCTTAGAAGGCCAATGGATAGAAAGTTTAGGGATTGTAATTTCAAAATTTGAGAAAAAGACCGAAGGTCAAAACTATCCAGAAATGGAATCTTGGTAGGTGGGATATTCTGTATCATGGGCTGTCAAAGATGAAATTCTAGAACCAGAAAGGGGGTTGGACTAACTGACATTTGAAGTCCCCTCCAACTCTGAAGTTCTATGCTATTCTGAAACCAGCAGCTTCAAAACTTTTTCCCCAGTAAAGAGGATTGTGGCATTGAGGCGCCGCAACTTGAACATCCATCCTGTGATCCTTCCATGTGGAGTTTTCTTCTCTACACAGTCCCTGCCCTGTAAGAATAGCAGAGGGAGGATGGAGGGGTGGGTGGTGGGTGGGAAGAGAACATTCATCATAGACACAGAATGCATATATTTAAGTAGTTTTTAAGAGCCCCAGAGATTGGGCTATGTTTTCAGCATGTTTATATTGTGAATTGAGAGCATACTGAGAACTCCATTACCAGTTGAAAATATTTCTAATATTTGGCCCAAATAATTTTTGTATATGCTGTATAATCCTCCAGAAAAGAGAAGATACTGGCCTTTATGTAAAATAACTGTGTTTGTTAATTTAAAACAAAAGTGTTTGGAGTTCTTTAAGAACATTTGGATCTCAACTAATGAAATATAAATTTTTGCTTACATGTATTTAATATAATTCCATTATGTTCTTGTTGGTATCCAAGAGGTCATAATTATCCCTTGAGAAAATCCTCATTTTTAGTAACATGTTGGAGCTAGGGGGATTCTTAATAAGTAGTAGCAGCCCTGAAATAAATACTGGAAATTCTTAACTGTGTAATTCCAAATGCTTTTATTATGGAGATAGGTCAATTGCATGTGATTCAAAAGCCAAATACATTAAATGACTGGCATTTCAATAGAGTGTTATATGGAAAAAACCAGTAACCAAAGTACACAGCCTGAAAAGGTTAACGAGTTCAATCACTTGACCCCTATCAACTTGAAGTAGGTCTATGTTGCCATGGGGGATGATAAGGAAACTAGTTAGCATAATTAGAGTTTGCTAATGCAAACTTGTTATTCAGCTGTGGAATTACCCCCAAAGAGATTTATTTCTGTCATCATCTATGCATATTTTCAGCTAGCCGCTTTGGGGGCTCCAGCAACACTAAAGACAAATTTGGCATTTGTTTCGCAAGTGTCATTTTCATTAACATTAGTGGGTGTGAAGTGTAAATAGTGAAGGAAAAATTATTTCCCTTTGCAGTTATCAAAAATCGCAAAAACAGAGACATTGCAAAACAACTGAAATATGTTTCTTTACTTTTTATTTGCTGAGCCATATCCCTGGACGTTCTTTTGTTTGTTTGTTAATGGTTAGAAGACCAGATTTTTCAATATTCCTTTATAGTCAAACTGTGAAACTTATACAATAATTAGTAATGTTTTATGGAGGCAAAGCTTAAGTGACCAGAAGTCATAGCCTGGTTAGGAATTTTGTTGGTTATTAACAGTGTCCTAATAATGTAAAATTTAGGATTCAGTGAGAGGGGATTGACGTGTGATGAGAATTAGAATGAACAGGATTTATCTACCTATTTTATTTGTACACACACGCACACATAAACTGCGTGTATTTGTGTATACAAATCTCTATTTATAGATACATATATAGTCTATGCATATACATATATCCATATGTGCATGTATATGTGTGTGTGTACTACTGAAAGATAAACTGAAGACAGAGGCATATTAAAAATTTTAAGAGTTGGCCAGAGCCTTTATAGCCAATTGGGATAGGCTTTTGTTTTTTCAAGCTCCCTCTCTGTCTCGAGTCTTTTCCACAGCCCATACCTCTTCCTGGGATTTGTCAGTTTCCCCCAGATCAGCAATGGATTGCCCAATGTCATAAATGTCTTGTCCTATGACTGGGCTCGGCATGGATATCAGTGTCCCATACCAGGTGCTGGAGGCAGACTAGACTATCTTGGCTTTTATTCCTTCAGTGAATGTGGCCCTATCAGAGCCTTCAAATACAGGGGCATAGATGGCCTGTCTCATTCCCAACTCCCTAAGAAGTTGTTGCACCTCCTGTATAGATTTCCAGGGTCCCACAAGCCCAGGGAGATCCCTCTTATTGGGCCAAGCCTCCCTGCAGGCTAGAATAATCCAATCTGTAAGGGAAGGAGTATCTTGAACCCCCCAGCACTATGCAGATGCTGCCAGGTGGCAGGGTGTGTGGCGACGTTGTTCCTTTTCTCTGTCTCCTGCCCGGTTAGAGAAATGCCATCATCCCCGTACCCCATAGCCACTAACCATGTCTGGATGCTTTCCCTGGTCTTTGCTGGAACTTGGCAGCTATATCAATAAGTTCAATGGGAGCACATTCTCTCATCATGAATGTTTCCTGAGTCAGAGGCTACCCTGCTGGCTGGGGCTGTTATTACTGTTATTACTTTTGCTTTGCTTTCTATTAGAGGTCAGACAGCATGGGGCATTTCGTCCATTTCACTGTCAATCACCACACCCTCCTCTTGGCTCTCCTCACTTTCCCAGGGATTCCACCTCTTAGTGTCCCAATCAGGCTTTGCCACAAGCACTCGAACCTTAATCTGTGGCCATTTGTGCCCTCTCAGCTTTGCACAATGGCACACTCAGGTCTCCAATTTAATATCCTGCTCTCGCATCTTATCTGTCACCCCCAAAGCCAGCCGAGTAGTGGACGACCGGATGTCTTTCTCTAACCTCAGCTCTTCTTCCAACTTTCTAATTTCAGCTTTAGCCTCCAGCTGGGCATCAGCGGCCAGTCAAACTGCCCATGGTAGAGGCCAGTCCACTGCAGCAGCCATTTGTTTTCCTTCTTTGCTGCAGTGGGCTATGAGCAGCTCCTCAAACAAGCACATTAGACCAATCAGGGTTTTCAGGATGTTCTCGTACTCACATGGTGGTCCACAGCATCTAACACATGGGTCACCTCTCCCCACAGAGAGGTTGATGGCCAGCTTGAGATTTCTCCCGCGGATGCCTCTTTCCCAGGACTCATTTCCTCTGCATTTCTCACCAACTGTTGGTTCGAAATCTCAGGAGATTCCCGGATGAAATCTGAATCTTGTCCCCATACATGGAGGGCAAGGAGAGATCCAAGAAAGAGGCAGACCACTCCAGATTGGTAGGTGGCAGGTTTAATAAGCAAGGACACTTGCATATGAGGCTTGTCTTTGGTGACTGCAAGATGAGTAGATCTCATTGCTCCCTTGCCAGAATCTTAAAAGTTTATATAAGGGCTTTAACTGGGTTTAGTTATGTATACTGTCCACGTGACCCCAACAACACATTGCTCTCTCAATGCTGCATCCTTGAAAATGGCTCCCACCGTGAGAACAGTGGGCAGAACGTACATTCCAAGGACAGGGGAGAGGGTGAGGAGCCTCTGATTGCCCAGGTCTGGCTTGCAGGTCAACTGGTGGTCATATCCTCTCAATGACCTCCTCCAACAGCCTACCAATTTGAATTTGGAAAGGAAGGGACAAAGTGAAATTTTACCTTCCTCTCTTGACCAGGCACCACAGACAGAGATCTGGGAGAGCTGATTTTGAGAAGAATTCTCACCTTTTGCAGGCTTCTGTCAGTTTTCCAGGATGCTGTCTGTAGGCTCTGGAGTGAGTGGAGTGTCCCAGTGGGTCTCATCCTGGTCACCAGAAACTATAGAGGAGGAAAAATAATTTTCCCTCTACCATTTATAGGGTCTTGTTGAGACCCCTTTTTCTCTAGGGTATGTCATAAATGGGTAAGCTTATCTAAGATCGTTATAAGTTCTTCACTGTGGCCACTGTAATTCAAGATTACCTTTGGTAAGATTAACTTGCTTGTTCAGCCTTAAAACAAAATTTTATTCACCCTCACACTGGACCCAATCCAGCTTAAGTCAGACCCAGTCCAACACTGGATCCAGTCTGGTTTCTAAGTTGGACCCAGTCCAACTCTGATTGTTTTCTAGACCCAATCTGGAAAAAGAAATGCTCAGATAAAATCTGAAAGCTCGTAACACAAAAGCTGCAGAGCTGGGATCCAAGAGGGATTTACTCATGACCTTCAGAGGCAACGAGAAAGCAGTGAGCTCAAGGGGCTCAACAGGTCCCTACACCTGGTTGCTTGTTGCTCCTGGGGGCCTTCGAGGGTCTTGGTCCCTCTTCTGACACCAGAACTGTTAAAAGAGAAATGGAAGCATATTAAAAATTTTAAGAGTTTATCTGAGCAAAAATTGATTAGAATTAGGCAGCATCCAATCTAGCAAACAGAAAGGAGCTCTGAGGAGCTGTACAAAATGAAAGACTTTTATAGGCAGAAGGGAGCAGGAACACAGATATTATACTAGACAAAAAAGCAGATTGGTTATTGTAAGGTTACTTTCATTTAGTGGATGACATGGGTCCATCAGGCATATTCCCTAACTAGCGCTGATCAGGTGATTCCTGATTGACTGGTTTCAGATTCTATTTCTGGGAGAGCCGAAACTGTAATTAAGTCTCTATTTGGTGACTTGAGACTTAGCTTAAGCAACTCCATTTTGGGCCTGTTCTCTTGTTTTTAGCAGTATGTATATATATATATATATATAACTTTATGTGTCTATAAAGCTTTGACCCAAAGTTTTCTTCCTGTTAATTTCTCACTTTTGTAGTGAAAGTACTATTCTCTTATCTTGTTATTATTATTATTTTAATCTTATATGTTAAAATACTTTTATGTTTCTCCTTGTACAGTTTTGCCATAAGTGTATATTTTTAGATTTTTTCTATATATTTTCCCATTTTCATTGCTGCAAATTTTACTTGAAAAGCCCTTATTAGATGAATCCCTTGATAGCAGTCTGAATTATCTTTATTCCAAATAACAGCATGAATTCAAATTTAGATTAGATGAATTTTATTGTTAACTCTTCTAGGGACCCATCTGTCAAGTTAGAGGCAAAACCAACTCCTTTGGCTTAGTTCTAAAAGTTGATTTTGAAACTTGATGAGGTACAAATCTGAAACTTGTACTTCTTTCATATATCTTTAAATTTGGACTTCAAACTCCTTTTTATTTAATACAAACTTCCAAATCCAAGAAAACTATGCCCCTGGCTATATAATCAGTTTTCTGAACAATAAAGGTTCATAGAGTGATAAAGGGGTAATATTTATGTAGAGAGAAAGGGTAAAAGTGGAAATGTAGCTTCAATATTTTCTGGAGTGATTCAGCATGTGATCTGAGTTTTCATCAACTCTCCAACCCATGTTCCCAAACCGCAAGTAACATGTTTTTGTTTTTTATTTTTTGTCAACTACAACTGTGAAAATTGTGCTTTCCAAGGTAGAAAAATTTAAGTCTCACCTATCAATCTAATTTTGGTGATTCCCAAATTAACGGTATGGTATTGAGCAGCCATTTCATCCCTCTGTGTCTCTGTTTCCTTGCCTACAAATTGAAGAGGTAAGAACAGTCCATCTTTTAATGTGTTGTTGCAGACTAAGACTTTTAAAATTTATAGAAATTGATTGTCCTTGAACCATAACTGAATCTTTCCAGGAGATGGAAAGTCTATTCTCTAGTTAAAGCACATCTTTGCTCTAATTTGACCTTTCTCTATCCTTATTCTAGTGTTTAATGACCTTCATTTAAAATGAAATTTTCCTTATAAGTAGAGTTTAAATCTTTTTTCCTCCTGTTCTTGCTCTGCTGGAGAAACGAAATACACAGACTTAAAATCAGAGTGTCTCACTCCATTGCTTAGAAAAGATTAAATGGTTTAAAGTGTTACTAATACTTGGTGATATTTCACTGTCATGGCACAGTTAGAATGAAGGACATTTGTGTAAATAATTCCCAGCAAGCAGATGCTAAGAAAAAGTATATTCAGTGGAATACTATCTTTGGGTTTTAATCATGTTTGTTTATATACCTTCTAATCTGCAAAACATGGTAATTTTCAATGGTCCCTATCATTATTAGTGCAATTAGCAAGTGAGTTTCTCCAACCTGTGATTTCTTATTAATGAGAAAAAGTTAAGATTACATTGCTTAGTGGGAAATAGGGAGAGTACTGCAGCCAGTGGGAACCTAGAAAAATACAGGATACAATACTTTTACTCAAGGAGTTCAAAACAAGCCAATGAACTAGGAGTAATCAGGGTGATGGAGAAATGGTTCCCTATGATGAGATGCAATAACTCTTTTATGCCACTAGGGTATTAACCGTGCCCTGAAAGAAGCAACTGACTGGAATCCCAGAAGAGTTGTTAATTCCAGGAGAGAATCAGATAAGTTAAACCAGTCATTTTACCTTTTCTCCTTTTCTTCCATCAAGTTATGGTGACTTTGGAACAAAACAACAGTTATTTTTATTTTTTAAAAACCTTCTAGAGGGAGAGATATTATTTAGGATGTTATATCTCCTCCAGTGTCTAACCGAGTTCCCTCTTAGAAAGAACAGAGATAGCGGTAAAATGTCCAGTATCTTGAATTCTTTCCTGTTGAGGAAACTGAGTCTGAGATAGACAAAGCAATTTTCACCAGGCTACTGTGAAATTGAATCAACTCCCTGATACCTGAACTAGGAAGTTAAATTCTCTTAACATTTTGTTATTTTTTGTTGCTGTAGAGAATTTAAAAGATTATTAGGCAAGTTCATGGGAGAGGTGGGTTATTCTTTCCAGATGTTATTCCTGTCTGAGCTCTGTTTCTTGTTAACCAAGGAACCTTGGGCTCCACCTACTTGAACTAGTTTCTTGACTAGAGTGATTCATATGTAACATTCAAATAGATCTAGAGATGAAATAAATCCATGTTGCCGAAAATGTCTACACTGTACTGACTGGTTTGAGCCCCATGGAGGCAGCCTGGTGAAGAGGGAAAAGCCCTGGTTTGCGGTCAGAAACTTGGGTTTAAAATTTGAATCCAGTATTTATCACTATTGTGACTTTGGAAAAATTATTCCAGTTCTCTTGTGCTTGTTTCCTCATTTGTAACAGGGGGGTAATTACACTTATCTGCGCTGTTGAAAGAATTAAATGGGAAGGTGCGTTTTCTCCTCTTGGTGTTCTCTGGCTTCTCCTCCTTTCTTCCTGTCATAATCAACTAACTAGCATTTATTATTGTAACTGACCAAAAATTGGGGTTCTTTGCCCGATGTGCATTAACAAGCCAATTAATTATTGCAACAGCTTTTGAGGGGAGAAATCAGCTTTATTCTGTGAGATCCATCTCCAGGGAGACAAGGGGTGTGTGCCCTCAGATTTGTCTTGCCGATTCAGGATTTGGGATAAAATGTAAAAGGTTGGGGAGAACAGGTTGGCACGTCAAAAGGCTGGTGGGACAGGTTTTTGATTGGTGAGCTTTGGGTATTTATGGTAAGGTTTTATACATTTATGATGAGATTCTAAACATTTATGGTGGAGATCTAAATATTTTCGTATGAGGTAAGGGAGGAATTTTAACAACAGATCTTCCTGAATGAGAGACCTCTCACTTCTGATAAGAGTCCGGCTTTCAAGTTCTGGTCACGTCCCAGTCCTTGGGTTCCGTGGAGAGGAGGGTCTTTGATTCCGAGGTCATTTCAGGTCATGATTTCTTCTTTTGCGCGTGCCCTGGCTATGTGACTGCAGTTTTTCTGAAAGACAATCAATCACTTTGTTGATAGGAGATGAAGTCTGTTTGAACTGGATGTAAATGGGCCCGTGGTTGCATTATGTGCTTCTACCCCTCCACAATACCTCTCAATAATCCAACCTAACAACTTTGTCCTGAGACAATAAGACAGAGTTGGCCAATGCCATAGAAATTTGAAAGTGGAAATTTACTCAAAAACCCTTTTGTTTAGCTCTTAAAATCAAAATTAAGCTTAAAATTTTTGGATTGCATACAGATTAATTTACTAAATAGAGAGAAATCATCAACCAAGAGTTTGTTTATGGAACTAAATTGTTTATCATGACAATTAAATTCAAACACAGAGTTCCATATCTTCCAGATAAAAATATTTCACGCAATATTTCTGCTCTTGAAGAACCTGTTATAAATATACTGTTTTAAATAGATATTACTTATATTTTTTCACACATTCCCTTTTATTGGCCTACCAAGATAAAATCTGAGATTCATTTAAAGGATGATTATATAACTATGAATTTTCAAAGACTGTACATATTACTTACCTAGCAGACAGTGCTGTTTTTACAAACCGTTGTATATAAGGGGGTAAATATGTGTTTGGAACATAAAAAGCTTTTACACTGCAAGGCACAGAACATTTGTTTAAAAGACTCACTTGGTTGGCTTGTTATGATTTCATAGAATTACATTGTCTATAGGCTAACATACACTGCGTTAGATGTACTCCTTTATGTATGAAAGACTATGCATATCTTTTTGTGGTGTTAGTAACATCTTAGTATAAATGAAAATTTTAGAGTATTTTCATAATGTTTGTTTGAGCAGACTAACAAAAAAAATATATTCACTTGGATAAACATGTTCTTTCCATTGAAGCTAATGGTGTCTTTGAAAGAAAGAATGTATCCGGCTTCTTTTGATCAATCTAATGAAAATTCACATTCCTTTGATGTTGTAAATGACCTCCTTGGGTAGCTAGAAAATGTAAATGAGCAAGAGTTGCTATGCCCAAACTAGTTGAAAAGCTTAACATTAAAATCAGTCATTCTGTTGTCTATAATATATTAAATCATCAACTGTATTTTATCTTCTTCTGATTTTTATTCAACATTAACCTTCAAAAAAATGAAAACAAAAACCTTAATTTGTTTTTTCCTATTGTATGCAGTCTCTTTGGTAAGATTTTCAAATATCTTGGAGCTATAGATATGGCTTTGTTAATAGAAGTTTTTTCTCAAAACCATCAAAACTCAGCTTTATTGTGGACCTAGTATCAAAAGTGTGCTTTGCTTTGAATCACAACTTTTTAAACTGTAAAAAACAAATCCTTTATTTTACTGCTGCTTGTGGGTGACATAAACTTTTATTTAGACAGTGATCTCACTGGAAAGACAGGAATAAAAATGTGAGTCAAAATGACTCCCCCCAAAATTTTTAAATTTGATGTTTTTCATTCATTTTTTGTTTCAAAATCAAAGGTATTTTCCTGGTAATATAAATCATGGTAAAAATTATGAAACAGAAAAGTTTAAAGTTCCTCAGTAATCTCATCTTATAAAGCTATTTGCTGTTAATGTTTTATGTACTTCCTTCCATCCTTTAAAATTATACATATGTATGTATATGTATATAAATTCATAACTATTCAAAATATATATGTAAGAATGTAAGATGCTTATTTGACTTAGAGGTATTTTGTGGACCCCTTTCCAAGTGAATACAAAAGTGATCTTTTTGAGAATTTATTTAATATTATTTCCACAAAGAACATTCCATTTGTTCTTTACTATTGTAATGTTTCAATAAACACCTCTGTACACATACCTTTGTCCTATTATTTCTTTGAATATATTCTCAGAAATTAAATTGTTGAATCAAATAGTATATAAGTTTGAAAGGTATTGAGATGGTTCTCCTGAAAGAGGTTTTCAAACTACATTTCCACCAAAAATATGTCATTGTCTATTGCCTCACATTCTTGCTAGGACCATGCATCTTAAAACTTTTAAACTTTGCCAATCTGATAGGTTAAAAGATAATATAACCTTATTATTTTTATTTGAATGTTTAAAATTATTAACTAAAATGAGAAATTTTCATATTGTTGCTTTCCTTTTTTCTTCTTTTTAAAAAATTTTTTGGAGATACAATTGACATATAACATGGTGTAAGTTTAAGGTATGCAATTTGTTGATTTATATATTTAATATATATTTGATTTCTACATTGCAATATAATTTACCTCCATAGTGTTAACTAACATCTCTATCACATCACATAATTGTCACTTATCTGTAGTGGAAAATATTTAAGATCTAGTCTCTTAGCAACTTTGAAGTATGTAATAGAGTATTGTCGACTGTAATCACTGTGCCGTGCATTAGATCTCTAGAACTCATGCACCTTTTAGTTGCAAGTTTGTACCCTTCAGCAACATCTCCCTAATTCTCCTGCCTCCCAGACCTTGGTAACCACCATTTTACTCTCTGTTTCTATGAGTTCAGCTTCTTTTAGATTCCACATATAGGTGATATTATTCAGTGTTTGCCTGTCTCTGTCTGGCTTAACTAATTTAGCATGATGCCTCAAGTTCCATCCACATTGCAAATGGCTGGATTTCCTTCTTTCTCATGGCTGAATAATATTCCATTTTATATCTATATCTATCTATCTATCTATCTATCTATATATATATATACACACACACACGCACATTAGATGTTATATATATATAACATCTTTATCTATTCATCTGTTGATAGACACTTAGGTTGTTTTCATATCTTGGCTATTTTAAATAATGCTGCAACAAACATCAGGTGCATATATCTTTTTGAGTTCGTGTTTTTGTTTTCTTCAGATAAATACCCGGAAGTGGGATTACTGGATCATCTGGTAGTTCTATTTTTAATTTTTTGAGGAACCTCCATGCTGTTTTCTATAGTGGCTGCACCAACTCACATTCCCACCAACAGCGCACAAGGGTTCCCTTTCTCCATATCCTTGCCAATACTTATTTCTTGTCTTTTTGATACTAGCCACTCTAATAGGTGTGAAGTGATACCTTGTTATGGTTTTGATTTGCTTTTCCCTGGTAGCTAGTGACATTGAGCCCCTTTTGAAGCTTATTAGTTTGATGTGATCTCACTGGTTGATTTTTGCTTTTGTTGCTTGTGCTTTTAGTGTCGTGTCTAAAAAATCATTGCCAAGACAAATATAGGAGTTTTTTTCCTTACATTTTCTTCTAGGATTTTTAGGGTTCAGGTCTTATGTGTTAAGTCTTTAATCCACTTTGAGTTAATTTGATATAAGATAGAGGTCCAATTTCATTTTCTGCATGTAGTTATCCAGTTTTCTCAACACCATTTATTGAAGAGGCTATCCTTTCCCTTGAGTATTCTTGGCTCATTATTTGTTTTTCTTATTCTGTAAATTGCTTGTGTTTAATCTCTGCCTATTTTCCTATTATATGTTATGACAATATAGTATATGATAATACTAAGGTATATAATATTAGGGTGTTACATACTATGAATATTGTTTGCCTGTTGAATACATTGTGATGTATTTCTGTTTACTTATCTTTTAATTTTGTTCATAATGTTTTTGCCTTAGAAAGTTTTAAATTAATATATAGTTACATAACTTAATAGCTTTTGGATTTCTCTCTCTTTTTTTTTTCCTGAGGAAGATTAGCCCTGAGCTCACATCTGGACCAATTTTCCTCTACTTTATATGTGGGTTGCTGCCACAGCATGGCTTGATGAGTGGTGTAGGTCTGCGCCCAGGATCCAAACCTGTGAACCCCAGGCTGCCAGAGCGGAGCATACTGAACTTAAACACTATGCCACCAGGCCGGCCCCTGATTGTAATAATTTTAAGTTAAAAGAATTTAAATATTAATACATCTGGATTTTGTGTGAGGCAGAGACTTAATATTTTTCCAAGTGTGCAAAATTACTTATTACATTTATTCATCATTTTATCCCACTGATTTGACACACCACATTTATAAGATAAAAGTTTTCATATATTTATGGATTTGGATCTTATTTAGTCTTTTTCATCTACTTGTCTATTCCTATGCCAATGACAATTGTAGCTTTTTGTAAATCTTCTTGTCCAGTAGAACAAATTCTCCTTATTTTTCTCACTCAAAAATTTCTTGGTCATCTTCATGAATTTGTTCTTCTTCATAAAATTAAGAATTACTTTGGTATGTTTCATTTCCATTAGTTCTATAATAAATTTAATTAGAAGTGCATTCAATTTATAGATTATGTTGGAGAAAACTGAAATCTTTACAATATTGAGTCCTCCCATCTAAGCATCTGGCATATTATACACTTTGTTTAGAATGTCTTTTTATGCTCATCAGTAAATTTTTATAGTTTTCTTCACAATGGTTTTATATAGTTATGTTTAGTTTTATATCTAGGAATAATATGGCTTTTATTTCAATAAAACTGTGAATAGGACTGTTCCATTCAAACATCTAAATGATTACTATTAATGCTTAGAATTTACTGATTTTTTTGGTATTAATTCTGTAATTTAGTCATCTACTACATTTTGTCACGGCTCTCAAAATTTTTTATTTGGTTCCCTTGCCTTTTTTGGGGTAGATAATTATATCATTTGCAAATCATGATAATTTGCTTGCTTGCTTTCCTATGTGTACCCATCTTTTTCTTGTCTCATTGTGTTGACTAGAAGCTTCAGAGCAATGTCAAGTAATGGAAGTGATGGCAAATATCTTTGTTTTATCTCTGACTTTAATAGAAATGCGTCTAATTTTTTCACTAATAAGGATGATAATGCTAATTTGTTTTTCTGTTAGACTGAATCACATTAAGGAAGTTTATTCATTATATAGAAATAGATAAGTTACATTTAATACCTTTTTTATTATCCTTAGAAATAAATATATAGCTTTAATCTATGGATCTGCCAACATAATGAAGTACAGAATTGAATTTCCAAATTTGAGTTATCCTTGTTTTCCTGGAATAAAGTCAACTTGGTTGTGATGCAATATGCTTTTGATAAAATGCTCAATTTGATTTGCTGATATTTTAATTAGGATTTTTTTCAGTATGCTCCCAAATGAGATTGCTTTGTACTTAGTGAATGTGCAAGTGGACGTGTGCCTGCAGGTGGGCACACAGAGTCAGTTCGTTTTTAGATTTAAAGTTATACCAGCTTCATAAAATTAACAGCAAAAACCTCTTTATTCTCTGTAATAATTTACATCACATAGAAATTATCTGTTCTTTGAATTTGTCTGGGAAATCCTCTTCGTCTGGTGTTATATGAGAAAGGTAGATCTTTGGTTCTCATCTGTATAATTCATTATATCAAATCTGCTATTTGTTACTCAAGTCTCCTAGTTTGTTATTTTATGCCTACTTGTTCTAGCAAGTTCTGAGGAGTTTTCAATTTCCAATTATGTTTGTGGTCTACTTGTGTGCATTTACAATAGTTTTATTTATAAATTTTGACTATTTGGAGCAGAAGTGTTATTTTAGCTTGGATTCTAGGGCAAGTAGTTTCTAGGAAGTATAGATAAGGGAGTGGGAATTGGGACAATTTGCCATTGTCAGCAGCTGGAGCTTGATCCCTCCAGGAAAGCCCTGGAAGCCAGAGTCATCCTTGCCATGTTGGTGGGAGAGCTGGGACGTTTATCCAGCTACTCGTCAGCTGTTGGTTGAGGGCTACCCTGGGTAGGAGCCATCAACTCTCCAGTGTTTCTGGCCTGCTTCACCTGTAGTCAGAGTGGGCTTAGGCAGCTGGGGAAAACTAGCATTTTTTTAAAAATTTCAGGTCCTGGAAGACGGAAGTCAGGCCTGCATAAAAGTGAGAAGAAACAGCATCTGCTACAAGGGTTCATAATTGTTATAGGTTTGTGACCTTTTGTTCCTATAATTCATTCATTTATTCATTCTTATATTCATTCATTAGACAAATGTTTGCTTTCACACGAGAATGATAGGTTACTGGTAGATAATTCTAGGATCATAATCCTTTTCTGGAAGAATTTCTCAAGTTCTGATTCATAGACTTGGTTATCAGAGCAACACTCTTTCTGAAAATCATTTTCTATAGATTTATCTATATTGTCAGTCATTTTTTTCATTACTAAAAAGTCTACTCTTCTCTTGTGCTCTTTTTAAAAATAGATATTTACTCAAAAAAACCCATGGCATTATCTTCTCATATCTCATTGAGAATTCTACTTAGAATTAAAAAAAGTTCTCTCCCGTTTCAAAAATTACACATTCATTGGTGATTATTTGTTCTAATCACTCAGCTTGATCACCTTCTTTTTTGGCTTTTGATTTTTCTTTCCACTTCTGAGGATTGTCTGCTATCTAGTCATATTAATAATGATTAAGAGTATTAACTTAGATTACTTGATAATTAATGTTAGCAGGGGTGATCTCCCTCAGCAGTTATGCAGATTAGTAGTTCTAGACCTTTGCACAGATAATAAAATTTTTAAAAATTGGAGAAAGACATAGTATTGTTGATTTTTAGATTTCCTATATAAGTTAGGTGAAAAGCTACTATCTGCTATTATCACAGATTTATAAAAGAAAGAACATTTTAATCCTCTGAAGTAGGAAAAATACAGTCTGTTAAATAGTGCAAATTTGGCTGTTTACATCCTTACAGCATTGGTCTTTATTTTCTCACTTCGTGGATTAACGGAGACTTCCTCTCTGGTGGGCACCGGGAGCTCCCGTGGTGGTAGTTTTGCCCTTCGGCCTCATGTTACACCGTCCGCCGCAGGAGTCGTAGTGGAGGTTTTCAGCCGGCAGAGCTCCATTTCGTTCAGTGCGCTACAGGCACCGTGAAACCTGGGTGCAGGTGCTGTGGCTACATTCTTTACCCAGGGGCTCTGGTGAGTCTCCCCAAATCCTTCAGTTTGCTCTCTAGTTGCTCCTCAAGCTAATTTTGGTCGGAAAAGATACTCTCTTGACTTCATGATTTTGTCCTGGCCTCACCAACCAGCTAGGGGAAATTGGTACAACCCTTCAGAATGTTCTCCATTTACCTCTGTGGCTCAGCCCTGTGCTTGTGAACTGGAGTTTACTCCCTAGATTTGGCCAAATTTTTATTGTTCTTTACTGATATTTTTCAAAGTTGTCACATGAAATTGGGGCCTTTCTTGGCTTAAGCATAGTTGAAAGTATATTCGGTTCTTTTTGTTCATTTTGGTGGATATTGTTGAGGTGTTTTTGTATCCTATGGATATTTTTACAAGTTACCCATTTCTGGCCTTCATTGTTACCAGGAACGGATGGTCTGGATATTTTAGACAATTGTGAAGAGCATTTATTCAATAGGAAAGAGGAGGAAAACATTGTTACTGAGCTCCTACTAGGTGTTAGAAAGTGTTGGATTCTTTGAATTCCTCTAAAGTTTTCTCTGTAGGGTAGTCATTTTGAGGTAGAAGTGATTATTCCCTTTGACAGAAGGAACAGGGGCTCAGAGAGGTGAAGCACCTTGTTCTTTGTTATGCAGCTAATTAGTGGCCGAACTTGGGTAGAACATACGTCTGTCTGGCTCCTCAATCCATACTTTTTTTCAATATTCCACTCCTTTTTCTAATGAATTTATTGAATAGCCATAATTCTTTACTGCATATTTAATGAGGACCTAGCTAAATAATTACTAAAGACTTACTTGAAAATTATTTTTTTTAAATAGGGTTTGGTTATTTTAGATTCTTAATCAGAAATACTGATCAAATTCTTCTTTGATTCCAGCTCCTAGCATAATAATAATTTAAAACTGATTGGTGTTATTAAAATATTTTATGGGAACTATATGCTCTTTCCTTAGAAAAATTTACATATACACAAAATTTTATACATAATTTCAGGGGCTTTATGAACCTCTCTGTCGGCTGTCCATGGACCCCAGGATGAACTCTTATCTTAGAAGGAAGGGATTATCACACTGATCACTTCTTTCGGTATGACACATGTCTTCCTCAAGACTAAACAGTTAGTGATACATAAAGCTCTCTCTGAATTTAAGAGACGGTCTTCTTGGATCCTGGTAGTTAATGGAAAATATAACTTTTCAAGACCTATTTTTTATATACTACCTAATATGCTCTGTCTTTCTGAGATAGTTAATATGCATATGTAATATATATTGTCAACTATTATTTACTCCTTACCTTTTAGTTCTCCAAGTTCAATTACCTGGACTTTCCTTAAGATTTTCTTTCCTGGGCCACTCTGGTCCTAGATGTTTGCATGTTAAATTACAGTTGAGGCGGCTGGCCCAGTGGTGTAACGGTTAAGTACATGTGCTCCGCTTTGGAGGCATGCGGTTCACGGTTCGGATCTCCGGCGCAGACTGATGCACTGCTTATCAAGCCATGCTGTGGTGGTGTCCCATATAAAGTAGAGGAAGATGGGCACAGATGTTAGCCCAGGGCCAGTCTTCCTCAGCAAAAAGAGGAGGATTGGCAATGGATGTTAGCTCAGGGCTAATCTTCCTCACACACACACACACACACACACACACAAATTACAGTTGAGTTTGATGACCTTACAGATAATTCATTATGATTCAATAATTTATTTACTAGTTTGGCTTTCTATTTCGAAAGAATTTCAAGTGGCCAAATCCTTGCACGCTGATTTCTCACGGATACAAAAGTCTGATATTCTTTGTGTGTGTGTCTGGATTTGTAAGAAGTACTGGCCAGGACTTGCCACAAAAACTCTCTTGAGCTGTTTTTGATTGCATATGATAAAAAATATATATTTTTATTATTGGTTTTAATGGGGGAATTAATGGGGGAAGAATAATTTGTTGATCTTTCTTCTATACACTTATAAGGCAGGCTATATAGGCTATGATTGAAATACTGTTCTTTATTAAAATTCCTTTAGATATTGAAATATTTCAGTGTCTATTGATGATTGCGCATTAACATAACGTAGGTAAGTTATTGGATGAATCCATTGTTTCACTATTTCTTTGAATGCCAGCAGTGCTTTTGATGGGAAATGGCTATGCCTCATTTATGAGGTCAGCCTCTGCAGCCAAATCTGAGGTTAAGAAGACGGAGGGTAGTTGGCCAAGGATCTGAAGTCGTGCCATGTGAAGGCTTGACTCACCGCAGAGACCACAAAACAGCCATGGGCTGAATGCAGCCCAGCTAGTTTTATTTGGACTGAACAATGTTTTAAACACATTTTGAGTTAGTTCTCTACATGTAAAAATTGGGCAGTTTTTACAGAAAAATCCCATTTTTGCCTTCCTTTGAAAAATCAGATCTGGCATCACTGGCCCAAATTTTTGAGCTAAGTAGCAGCAGCAGAGTGAAACATAGTCTCTTTTTTGCCTCCCTGATTCAAGAGACTGAATTTCATTTGGCATATTTCATTACATTTCTATTATTATTTTCTTTTGGAGAGAACAATATAAATGATTTCTTGTAGTTGTATCTTTATCAAAAGAGGGAAAACAAATGATAGGCTGAGAGGGTAGCTTATGGGAGAGAGCATATTTCTTTCCAAAAGGGAAGATTATTCTTAAGTATTTAATACGAAAAATGTGTTTTTGTCCAAGAAATACAACTTAAAACATCATTATGTAAGCAACCAGGATAAGACATATGATTGATATATGGGAAACTAGTTTGATGAGAAACTTAATGATCTGAGAAAAGGTTCTAAATTTTTTACTGGGCTTGTTTTTGAATTTAAAAAAAATTTGAGTAATACTGATGTAAAATTCAGTTGAGTTACACCTACAAAAATTGCCTTGGCATCAGTCACTTTTTTTATAGATGGTAAGTATAAAAGTATAAAAGAATATATATTAAAGACAGAAGAAGTTATGTGTCCTAAACAATCAGTTAAATTGTCAACAAGATTTAATTCCAACAAGATATGTGAGCTCAGAGTGTTGAAGAAATGACTGATAACCTAAAGAATAAGTTGGAGGAAGATTTTAAAATATTTATGTCATGCAGCTGATGAAAGCCTGGACATAAAAAATACTATGCAGTTAGCTATATTTTTATTTTATAAATGAGAATATAAATGAGACTGAAGACATTTTGGACATAAAGCCCCTGATAGGCACAACATCAGAAAACAAACTGTGTTGAGGAAAGTCTTGAAATGTTTAATGAATACTGGCCAAGAAATATTAGGGCGTGACTCTAATATTGGACGGTACCTCCGTGGAAGTCTATGTTAACATCAAACTCTTTCTGAGACAGATATCTCAGGGGTAAAATTTGGAGGGACACATTGCAATTTGCCAAGAATTACTTTGTACCAAATGGTTAAAAAAATGGAGCCTGTCTTAGTTGGAGTAAGTGGTACTGCAAATTGGAAGTGCTGCTATAGCTTGAAATGTACATAACTCAAGTTTGACTTGATGCACTGGAAGCACAGTGGAATAAGTTGTCCGTTGTAGTATGCAGAGGCTAGGTGACTTAGTTGTGCCATTTTGGTTATGTTGAAAGGTTTCTTATTTTTAAAAGTTGAAAGAAGTTGCCTTGCTCATGTCATCTTGGGAAAATTTCTGCTTCAGTTCGCCAGAGACTAAGGGATAAATTTTGACCTTTTTGATGATGTCACAACTCATCTAAACACCTTAAAAGGACCTTCACAAGTGGTTACCAATGATTTTATGTGCCCGTTTCAAGAAAAATTGCATATTTGGGAAACTCCTCTGACAAGGAATATTGTGGTTTACATTCCTCTAATGAAAGTGGCACCAGAAGTGACAGGGCTTAAACTATGTTCCCCAAAAATGAAGTGAATTCCAGAGAATATTTTCTGATTTCAAAATTTATAAAGATGTGCTAACATTCTTTAATCAAATGGAAGTTTCTGAATTGCAGAAATGTTTCTGAAAACTAAATAGAATTTCTAGAATTTTACAAATACCTCTGTGCAGTAGTTTTCTTAATTGTAAAAAATATTGTGCAAAGATTTTATTCATGTCCACCAGACATACTTATGTTTGTGAACAGCTATTTTCTTTTCTGAATAAAACTAAATAAAACTCCTCATTAAACAATTCAAGGCCGAATTCTGCAGTGCACGTAGCAATGTAAAATACACAACCAGATGTGGCCATCCTGGCGTGGAAAAAAGGGGTGAATTTTCCAGTTCTAAATCAAAGGAGGAATGAATTAGGAAAGAGAAATTTAATACTTAATGTCTTCTGTGTTTGAGTGTCTATATTTAAGGTGCAATTTAAAATCTAATCTCCACTATAATACGTTTGCATTATTATATATATTCAAACAAAATTTAATAAAAATAAAAAATAGTTACTTTTTAGCAATTGATGATTTTCTTAAAAAAAAAACCTCTGGTTTACTCTACTCTTTTATTACCTTCCTGGAACCAAAGGCACTTGAATTTGAAACCCTTGGCTCAGTGTTTTATGCTAGCAAATGACAAGAAGAAATCTGACTTTGCCCTCTAAATGTCTTTCAGACAATGACTGGAATCTGATGAGGACTGACTTCTCTCAATGGGCCCAGCCTAATCACTATATTTGGCATGGCAACGGCCTTGGGCTAGGTAGTAGACTTCTTCATTCACCTTTCCTCAAAACTGCTAAAATTGTTGTTCCTTTCAAAATGCTGCACATTTTAAGTAATTTGAAGCAAGTCTTGAATCAAATGTAAATAAATTATGTATTATGTTCTCAGTTGAGGCATTCTAATTTTGTGATCTAGAAAATAACTCACATATAAGTAGTAATGTCTTTAATATTCTTATGACAGTATCTCCTGTATTTGTCAATGTTGTTTGTAGTTAATGGTCACGATTATTGACAGTGATTGTGATTTCCTTGATTTGAATATATACTCCACAAGGAGAGCATTTTAAAAGTGTTAACTGATATATTCTAAGTAGAGTGTGTGTCACATAGTAGATACTCAATAAATGTCTGTTGAAATATTATTCAAGGATAATGAAAAACATCCAATATCTGAGTAATATGTATTAGCCAGAATAGGCTAAGTAGCATTGTTGGTAATAACAGCCTCCATATCTCAGTGATTTAATACAAAAGTTTATTTCTTGCTCCTGCAACAGGTCATTGCGGTTGACAGACAGCTTTGCACCTTGGCTGATGCATGCTCCATGGTCTCGCAGCAGCACCGTTAGAATAGAGGTCTCCAATCAGACATGATGGCAGGGGAATAGAGAGACTGGAGAATTATGCACAGGCTTTTCTCTACTCATCGCTTTGGCCACAAGTAGTTCTACATCTTCACCGAGGTGCAAAGAGGCTGGGTAGTGTTGGGGAGCAAATAGAATATTTGACAAGTGTTGCTGTCTGCCACAACATGGTAAGTAAACCAGTGACTAACTGTTACCTGAAGTTGCTGCATGGAGCTCCTAGGACTGTTGTTAGACTCCATGGAACAAATTTCCCGAAATGAAAGGAACTTCATCCCCTAGGGGGAACCATAAAGCAGGCTGCTACGTCACTCATTAGGCTCTCCTAGAATTTAACAGTTGTGTCACATTGTTCAGAATGCCCTTTGAACCAATTTGATTGACAGTGCTTCATGGGCAGATTGACCCAGGGTAGTGGATCCTGTTGGAAGTTAGGAGGGTGGGTCTCCAAAGTGGATCCAGAAGTGAATTCTGATGGATTATCTCCCTCTTTTTAAGGAAGGCTCCTCTTTCTTCCCTGAAAGAGGGATCTCAGAAGTAAACTCTATAGAAATCATTTCTAGTTTTGGATCATTTTGCTGGTTCTGCCAAGGATGCCAGGGTTACCTTCAACTCTGATGATAGTCTTGGGGCCCTGGTTTGTCTTTTTTTAGAGGTAGTCAGATCTCATTCCTGGAACTGATATATCTTGCATTGACTTATCAAGAGATTTTCTTCTCTAAAGAGAAATCTGGTGCTAGCCACTAAGAGAATATTGTGACCTCTGTAGACGTTTACATGAAGGCATGTAAAGTTCTAAAACATATTTCAGGTCTCTATTTCTGAGTAAAATCTGTTGAATGTGTACAATTTAAGTTATTTTTAGGCTATTCTTTCCACAATGATGTGCAGGCTCTACAAAATGATTTGTAACCCTTTGTATATAAGTTAGGAACAGAATCATTCACCCAATAAATGTTTATTGAGAAGCAACTCTGCGTCGAGAATGAGGATAACTGATAATAACTACTGGATACACAAAGATGAATGAGACACAGTGACTTTGAGATGATCAAATGCTGGCTAAAGAAGGACACGTCAATGGATAATTCCGCCCATTGAGATTACTACTGTAACTTGTGAATAAAGTGGATGAGTGGAGGAGAGATTGTTCCTGCTGTATGTCTTTCAGGAAAGGCTTCTCAGACATTGCGGCTGACTTTTGAAAGCAGGTCCTTTCTATTTGAGGCAGAGAATATTCCAAGGCAGAAGGGAGCACTGTGAAGTATAAGAGGAGAAGCCTGGCAAGAGTTAAGAAGGCGTAAAAGTTTATTATGTGTCTGGGAAACTATGAGAAAAACAGTGCGCTAGAATATTAGGTTCTTGTGAGGGAAGTGGTGTGAAATAAGTATAGAGATGTGTGGTTGCCACAATGATGGCTTCCAAGGGATCATGCCTCCTGGAAGACTCATCTTGTCTAATCTTCTCTCAGATTGACTAGGCTTGACCACGTGATACATACAGAAGCTTCATAAGCACTTGTGCCTGGGACTTGCCTGCTTGGAGCCCTGAGACTCTTATGGCTGAAGAAGCCCTGATTATTCTCTTTGAGGATGAGAGATCTCATGGAGAAGGAGTAACAAGATGGAGAGAGATCCCAAGAAAAGAGAGAGAGATCAAGTGGAGAGAGATTCCAGAGACAGAGCAAAAGAGATACACACACACACACACACACACACACACACACACACACACGCACACCACTTGGAGAGAGAGCCCATTAAAAGAAGAGAGAGACCACATGAAGATATGAGTCTCTGGGAGGAATCCATCCCCAAATCGCAAGCAGACTGAATGCAGTCATATGAGTGAATCCAGGCAAGATCAGCAGAAGCATCACTCTGCCAACCTACAGAATTGGAAGAAGTAATAAACATTGTAGTTTTAAGCTACTAAATTTTGGGATTGTTTCTTATGAAGCATTACATAAGATTACAGATACAGAGGGTAAGTTTATTCATTCAACAAATATTTATTGAGTTTATTGAGTATCTACTGTGCGCCAGAAACTCAGCTAGACTGAGACCATATTTTGCAGGGCCTTACATTTCTTGGCAAGGAGTCACTTTCTCTCTGCCCTAACTCCAGGCGTTACAGATGCCATTGCTATTGTTTTAATTAAGGGCTTCAGCATATCTTACATATTGTAATAATATTCCAATTGTTCTCTCTCTCATTCCAGCATTTTTTTCTAAAACACAAACTTATTCATGTTATTTTCCTGTTTAAATCTCTTGAATGGCTTATTAAAACCTTCAGGTCAAATTTTAGACTCCTTTGTGTGTGTTCATCTAATACCATTTATACCCTCTTACCCAATGTCCATTAACTTGTGGTTCCCTAAATAAGCAATACTTACTCAGGTATTGTAAACTTTGTACGTGTTTTCTTGGCCTGGAAGGCATTCTTTCATTTGTTTGCCTGGAAAAAGCTTGTATATACTTCAAGACATAGTCAAATATGTATTCTTTTTCAATACCTCCAGGAGGAATTAATCACTCTTTTGCATTTTACATTATCACTGACCATTGCATATTACTCTAGTATCACAGCATTTGTCACACTATGTTGATATACTATTTTCCCTTCTAGATTGTGCGCTCCTTGAGGGCAAGGGATTCTATCTTTCTTGCCTTTGTCTAGTCAGCACTTAATGCCTAGTGTATAGTAGATATTCTATAAATGCTTCCAGAGTAATGCCTTTATCTTATAGGCTGTTAAAAGTCACTGACTATTTTATGGGAAGGAATTTTAGAAAATTAATTCAGGTATCAGCATGAAAGAGGAAAAAACAAAGGCAAGTTTACCCCTTACTTAAACCGTTTAACTATTTAACTACTTCCATGGTCAAGGTGAGACATGAGGATCATCGAAACTAAGGCTGTAGGAACATGGAGGAGGGGATCTACTTAAAAGACCTATCAGAAGTAGAACGGACATGACATGGCAGAAATCTCCTAAATGTGCAGGAAGAGGAAGAGTGAGTAACTGAAAAAGATTTTGTGATGTGTAGTTTGGACAAATGGGTAGATGGTGATGCCATTGACTGAGATAGAAAATACCAGAACAGGAGCAGGTTTAGAGAGGAGGAAGGAGTAAGAAGTAGATAATTATCAGCATACTGCCTGTTCAGAGTGAATTTCAAGGATTTGGGAGTTCTCTCTGGTAAGGGAACTGTTAATTGTAATGAGGCTGGCTCTATTAGCAGAAGGCTGGAAATCACTGTGGCACTAGAAAACCCTTGTGAAAGATGATCTGGTTGGACTAGACCTCAAGAACTCATATTAAAGGAAAGTGAACCTAGATGAGTAAATTATATGATGAATAATCTTTAAATTTCTCCCAGGCTGAATTTGATACAAAGTCAAAAACCCAGTTGGGTTTTGTGACACAGCCTACAATTGCAATTTAAGAAAATTTATTGTCTATTTGTACTTAGAAAGTATTAGTCCCATTTTAGTGATGCTATGACTGAGGTAATCATTATCACACAGAATATCAGTGGTTACTGACTTAATTAGGAATGAAGCTGGTAGCTCCTACCACAGCAGTGGCAAGATGGAAATGATTCTCCAGAGATTTTATCCATGTGGTACAAGATTGCAGCGTAGTCTTCCCTTTGATTCTCCTTCAATCATTTGTTGTCCAACAGCTAGAATACCAAACTGGCACCCTTTTCCTCTGACTCGAGGTCTTAACCTTCCTGATAAGACTTCAGTTCTGTGTTTCTTACCTCATCAGAGTCACAGATGAAGAGTTTCAAATAACATGTTGCCTATGACAACACCCTCCCATCATGCTAGTTCCTCTGGGCAAGTTGGTCTTCCTTTTTTGACTTTTTGTCTGAGATAAACTTAGGTAATAATGAATTCATGAGAAGTATGCTTACTAAAGAAGGGAGTTGAGAAATGAAGCCATATATTATTTCTTTAGAGTATTCCTTAATATAAAGAAGAAACAAGATCAAACCAAATCAGGGTTTGTGGGATATCAAAAAAATAACATGAAGCCAATACTTCAAAGACTTGAGTTTTGCGATAATTAGTGCAGCCAAGAAACACTTGATGTATCTGCAAAGCAAAAATTAAAGACGGAAAATAGAGGGAATCAAAACAAAAATTAAAAAGGCTGAAGACCAAACTTGGAGTCTAGATTTTACCACGATCCCAACTGTATTGCTGTATGGACAGAAAAGAGATCAGAGGTAGACTGTCATGATAAATATATCAAGAAGGAGTAATATGTTGGTAACTGTTAATTGTGGTCTCTTTCTCTTCTTTCACTGTTTTGCTTAAAGTGTAAGAAGTCAAGTGACAGAGTCTCACAGTAGATTTATTCCCCCTCTTCTAGTCACTACTCCAGAGAGACAGCTCATGACATTCTTCTGATTCCTACAATGGGTTAATGCTCCAGTGAACTCTGGAGGCCAAGCAAGTTAGCTCTCGGAGGACACAAACGTCATTACCCAAATAAAGCACTTACATAGCACCGGCATATAATCCTGAGGTAGCTGGAAGCTTGTGCCTTACCTAGAGGAATGCGTCTGCTGCCCCCTCCACTGCAGAGACTGCGCTGGGGATATGGTACACCACCATCTCCCTGTACTGCATCAGCAAGATGGAGCAGATCCCGTAACTGGAGCCTCAGCTGATGCTTGTGGTAACTCAAGCATACCCAGGATCCACTCTCTTTGTAATTAGGGTATCACTATCTTGGAGGCTGGTGATAAGTTAGGTGATGGTAAAATTAAGTCATTTAGGCAGTGCATGTACTGTGTCAGTTTCTTGCGCAGCTGAGTTTAGTTGCAAAGTGAGTAAGTAGTCCTGCCTGTGCAATTGCCAGTAAGTTAAATCAAGACAGAAACATTCCTTAAAAGTGTGGCTTTTGTTAAGGGGAGCTGTGATGAATATAGACACTATATTTCCAGAAAAGAGCAAAGAGCACAAAGCCTTTAACATAGTCAATGCTTGTGAAATATTTTTTATTTGATTCTAGCAAATATAACTTCATGTTTTTGCTGTTTAAATTTTGTTTTTAAAACTTAGTCGACTAAGTTTAAAAATGTATTTTCCAAGGGGCCGCCCGGTGGCGCAGCGGTTTGGTCCGCGCTTGGCAGCCCGGGGTTCGCGGGTTCGGATCCCAGGCGCCCGCCGTCGCACTGCCTGTCGGCCATGCCGTGGCGGTGTCCTATAAAGTAGAGGAAGATGGGCACGGATGTTAGCCCAGGGCCAGTCTTCCTCAGCAAAAAGAGGAGGATTGGTAACGGATGTTAGCTCAGGGTTGGTCTTCCTCACAAAAAAAAAAAAAAAAAATGTAGTTTCCAAGAGTAGCCACGGCTTGATCATTAGAATGGTTTGATGATGGGTTCCTTTTTCTATTCTTTCCACCTTTGTGAATGTTTTTTTTGGTGTGAATAAAATATCAAAACCAAAATATATCCTTTAGTCAGATTTTTCAATAACCAATGTTGCAAATTTGAAACTACAACTTTTATGTACAGTGAAATCTCCGGGTGGGTACACAGTTTTCATTGTCTTTCCACTTGCCTATCCATTTGTCACTGGTTTGGTCCTTTACTTAATTGTCTTTAATATGTTTAAGGAAGAAAGGAGAATACATTTAATGAATGCATGGTACTAAGTTGGATATTTAAGATCAAAATAAGTAAAATGTAGTTTTTTTTAAACACATATATATCATTTTTATTATGTTTCTATATACAAGTTCCAACATTATACATCTGACAAATAAAACTGAAAATTACAAATCAATTTAAAGAAAATTAATACCATGACCTAAGTATTGTCTTAAAAGATTTGTGAGATGTTATTTGATATTCTCCATCTTGATAGATGAGAATTAGAAGCAAATGATTAAAGTTAAGAAAATTGCTCAGCAAAGAATAATAAATAATGAATAGTGCTTAAGAAAGCATAATCTGAATATAGAGAACAGAAAATACATTTTCCCAAAATTCTCCTGGACCCTTATGAACAGTGAGCTGGCCATCCTGTACCGAAATAGCAGTCAGTAATTCCGCTGTGCTCCCTGGGGGCTGCGTGTTTGTCTGTTGGTATGTTTGTTTCACTATTTGATTCACCAAATATTACAATTATAATAGTAATTAGAAGTAATTATCTCTTTTTTTAAATTATGGTAACATTGGTTCATAGCATAGTATAAATCTCAGGTGTACATCATTATACTTCTATTTCTGCATAGATAACATCATGCTCACCACCCAGATACTAACTATAATCCATCTCCACCCACGTGTGCGTAATCATCCCTTTCACCCTTCTCCCTCCTCCCTTCCCCTCTGCTAACCACCAATCCAGTCTCTGTTTCTATGTGACTGTTTGTTGTTGTTTTTATGTTCTACTTATGTGTGAGATCATACCGTTTTTGAGCTTCTCCCTCTGACTTATTTTGCTTAGTTAGCATAGTACCCTCAAGGTCCATCCATGTTGTCACAAACGGCCAGATTTCATTGTTTCTTGTGGCTGAGTAGTATTTCATCGTGTATATATATGACATCTTTATCCATTCGTCCCTTGATGGGCGCTTAGGTTGCTTCCAAGTCTTGGCTATTGTGAATAATGCTGCAGTGAACATAGGGGTGTGTGTATGTCTATGCATTTGTGTTTTCATGTTCTTTGGATAAATATTCAGCAGTGGAATAGCTGGATCATATGGTAGTTCTATTCTTAATTTTTGGAGGAATCTCCATATTGTTTTCCATAGTGGCTACACCAGTTTGCACTCCCACCAGCGGTGTATGAGAGTTCTCTTCTCTCCATATCCTCTCCAACACTTGTTGTTTCCTGTCTTGTTAATTATAGCCATTCTGACGGGAGTGGGTGGTATCTCATTGTAGTTTTGATTTGCATTTTCCTGGTAGTTAATGATGTTGAACATCTTTTCATGTGCCTGTTGGTCATCGGTATATCTTCTTTGAAGAAATGTCTGTTCAGATTTTTTACCCATTTTTAAATTGGGTTGTTAGTTTTTTTGTTGTTGAGATGTGTGAGTTCTTTATATATTTTGGATATTAACCTCTTATCAGATATATGGTTTGCAAATATCTTCTCCCAATTGTTAGGTTGTCTTTTCGTTTTGTTGATGGTTTTCTTTGCTGTGCAGAAGTTTTTCAGTTTGATGTAGTTCCATTTGTTTACTTTTTCTATTGTTTCCTTTGCCCACGCAGACATGGTACTAGAAAATATGTTGCTAAGACTGATGTCAAAGAGCATATTGCCTATGTTTTCTTCTAGGAGTTTCATGGTTTCAGGTCTTACTTTCAAGTCTTTAATCCATTTTGAGTTAATTTTTATATATGATGTAAGATAATGGTCTACTTTCATTCTTTTGCATGTGACTGTCCAGTTTTTCCAACACCATTTGTTGAAGAGACTTTCCTTTCTCCCTTGTATGTTCTTGGCTCCCTTGTTGAAAATTAGCTGTCCATAGATGTGTGGGTTTATTTCTGGGCTCTCGATTCTGTTCCATTGATCTGTGTGCCTGGTTTTGTGCCAGTACCATGCTGTTTTGGTTACTACAGCTTTGTAGCATATTTTGGAATCAGGGAGTGTGATACCTCCAGCTTTGTTCTTTTTTCTCAGGCTTCCTTTGGCTATTCAGGGTCTTTTCTTTCTTTCTTTCTTTTTTTTTTTTATAAATTTTGGGATTCTTTGTTTTATTTCTGTGAAAAATGTCATTGGAACTTTGACGGGGATTGCACTAAATCTGTAGATTGCTTTAGGAAGTATGGACATTTTAATTATGTTAATTCTTCCAATCCAAAAGTGTGGAATATCTTTCCATTTCTGTCTTCTCCAGTTTCTTTCAACAACATTTTATAGTTTTCAGTGTACAGATATTTCACCTCTTTGGTTAAGTTTATTCCTAGGTTTTTTATTCTTTTTGTTGCAATTGTAAATGGGATTGTATTCTTAATTTCTCTTTCTGCTACTTTGTTGTTAGTGTATAGAAACACAACTGATTTTTGTATGTTGATTTTGTATCCTGCAACTTTATCATATTCATTTATTATTTCTAGAAGTTTTTTGGTGGGTTCTTTAGGGTTTTCTATATGTAAAATCATGTCCTCTGCAAATAGTGACAGTTTCACTTCTTCCTTTCCAATTTGGATCCCTTTTATTTCTTTTTCTTGCCTGATTGCTCTGGTTAGGACTTCCAATACTATGTTAAATAAGAGTGGTGAAAGTGGGCATCCTTGTCTAGTTCCCGTTCTTAGAGGGATAGCTTTCAGTTTTTCTCCATTGAGAATGATATTAGCTGTGGGTTTGTCATATGTGGCCTTTATTATGTTGAGGTACTTTCCTTCTATACCCATTTTATTCAGAGTTTTTATCATAAATGGATGCTGTATTTTGTCAAATGCTTTCTCTGCATCTATTGAGATGATTATGTCATTTTTATTCTTCATTTTATTAATGTGGTATATCAGTTGATTGATTTGTGGATGTTGAATCACCCTTGCATCCCTGGAATTAATCCCACTTGATCATGGTCTTTTAAATATATCATTGTATTCGATTTGCTAGTATTTTGTTGAGGATTTTTGCATAGATGTTCACCAGTGATATTGGCCTGTAATTTTCTTTTTTTCATGTTGTCCTTGTCTGGTTTTGGTATCAGGGTAATATTGGATTTATAGAATGAGTTAGGAAGCTTCACCTCCTCTTCAATTTTTTTGGAAAAGTTTGAGACTCATAGGTATTAAGTCATCTTTGAATGTTTGGTAGAATTCACCAGGGAAGCCATCTGGTTCTGGACTTTTATTTTTTGGGTGGTTTTTGATTACTGTTTCAATCTCCTTGCTGGTGGCTGCTCTATTCAAATTGTCTATTTCTTCTTGATTCAGTTTTGGAACATTGTATCATTCTAAGAACTTATCCAGTTCTTCTAGATTATCCAATTTATTGGCATATAGCTTTTCATAGTATTCTCTTATAATCTTTTGTATTGCTGAGGTGTCTGCTGTAATTTCTCCTTTTTCATTTCTGATTTTATTTGATCCCTCTCTGTTTTTTCTCGGTGAGTCTAGCTAAAGGTTTGTCAATTTTGTTTATCTTTTCAAAGAACCTGCTCTTGGTTTCATTGATTTTTTTCTATTTTTTTTTAGTCTCTATTTCATTTATTTCTGCTCTGATTTTTGTTATCTCTTTCCTTCTACTGATTTTGGGCTTTGTTTGTTCTTCTTTTTCCATTTCCTTTCAGTGCACTGTTAGATTGTTTATTTGAGATTTTTCTTCTTTGTTGAGGTGGGCCTGTATTGCTATAAACTTCCCTCTTATGACCACTTTTGCTGTATCCCATAAATTTTGGCATGTTGTATTTTCATTGTCATTTGTCTCCAGGTGTTTTTTGATTTCTCTTTTGTTTTCTTCATTGGCCCAGTCATTGTTCAGTAGCATTTTCTTTAATCTCCACATATTTGTGGCTTTTCTGATTTTCTTCCTATAGTTGATTTCTAGTTTAACACTGTTGTGGTGAGAAAAGATGCTTGGTATTATTTCAGTCTTCTTAAATTTAGGGAGACTTGTTTTGTGGCCTAATATGTGATCACTCCTGGAGAATGTTCCATGTGCATTCGAAAAGAATGTGTTCTGCTGTTTTTGGATGGAATGTGCTGTATATATCTGCAAAGTCCATCTGGTGTAATGTGTTGTTTAAGGCCAATGTTTCCTTATTGATCTTCTGTTTGGATGATCTATACATTGGTGTAAGTGGAGTGTTAAAGTCCCCTACTACTATTGCATTACTATTTTTCCTTTTATGTCTGTTAATAATTGCTTTATATATTTAGATGCCCCTATGTTGGGTGCATAGATATTTACAAGTGTTATATCCTTCTGTTGGATTGTTCCATTTAATTACATAGTACCCTTCTTTATCTCTTGTCACAGTTTTTATTTTAAAGTCTATTTTGTCTAAGTGTTGCTACCACAGCTTTCTTTTCATTGCCAATTTCATGGAGTATCTTTTCTATCCCTTCACTTTCAGTTTGTGAGTGTCTTTAGGTCTGAAGTGTGTCTCTTGTGTGCAGCATATATATGGGTCTTGTTTTTTTATCCAATCAGCCACCCTATGCCTTTTGATTGGAGGATTTAGTCCATTGACATTTAAAGTAGCTACTGATAAGTATGTACTTATTGTCATTTTGTTACTTTTTTTCTGGGTGTTTTGATAGTTCTTCTCTGTTCCTTTCTTCTTCTCTTGTGGTTTGATGGCTTTCTTTAGCATTATGTTTGGGTTCCTTTCTCTTAGTTTTTTGTGTATTTATTATAGGTTCCTGGTTTGTGATTACCATGAGGTTCATATATTATAATCTACGTATATAGAAATCTATATTAAGTTGATGGTCTCTTTAGTTTGACCTCTTGCTAAAAGTTCTACTCTTTTACTCCCTTCCTCCTGTGTTTTATGTTTTTGATATCATATCTAACCTCTTTTTTGTGTGTGTGTGTATCCATTACCCCCTTATCATAGAAATAGGTAATTTTACTACTTTTGTCTTTTGACCTTCATATTATCTTCATAGGTGGTTGATCTGCTACCTTTACTCTATTTTTGCCTTTACCAGTGATTTTATTGTCTTTTTTTTGAGAATTTTCTTATTTCTATTTATGGTCTTATTTTCCCCCTTAAATAAGTCACTTTAGCATTTCTTGTAAGACTGTTTTTTTGGTGATAAACTCCTTTAATTTTTGCTTGTCTGGGAAACTCATCTCTCCTTCCATTTTGAATGATAACCTTGCCAGATAGAGTATTCTTGGCTGTAGGTTTTTTCCTTTCAGCACTTTATATCATTCCCTTTGCTTCTAGCCTGTAAGGTTTCTGCTGAGAAGTCAGCTGATGGCCTTATGGGGTTTCCTTTGCATGTAACTTGTTTCTTTTCTCTTGTGGCTTTTAGGATTCTCTCTTTATCTTTAATTCTTGACATTTTAATTATGCATCTTGGTGTGGGCCTCTTTGGGTTTATCTTATTTGGTGCTCTCAGTGCTTCCTGTGCCTGGTATCTGTTTCCTTCCTTATGTTAGGAAAGTTTTCAGCTATTATTTCTTCAAATAGATTCTCTGCCCCTTTGTCTCTCTGTTCTCCTTCTGGGACACCTATAACATGGATGTTAATGTGCTTGATGTTGTCCCAGAGGTCCCTTAGACTGTCCTCACTCTTTAAAATTCTTTTTTCTTTTATCTGTTCAGCTTGGATGATTTCCTCCAGTCTTTTGTCCAGCTCACTGATCTCTTCTTCTGTATCATCTACTCTGCTATTGAGTCCCTCTAGTGAATTTTTCATTTCCAGTATTGTATTCTTCATTTCTGATTGGTTCTTTTTTATATTTCCAATTGTTTGTTGATGTTCTCACTGAGTTCACCCATTCTTCTCCCAAGATCAGTGAGCATCCTTATGACTTTTTGTTTGAACTCTTTGTCAGGTAGATTGCTCATTTCTGTTTCATTTAGTTCTTTTTCTGGTGTTTTGTCCTGTTCCCTACATGGAATGTATCCCTTTGCCTCCTTGTTTTGCCTCTTTCTCTGTGCTTATATCTATGTATTAAGTAGGTCAGCTACATCTCCTGATCTTGGGGAGGTGGCCTTATGTAAGAGATGCCTTCTGAGGCTCAGCAGTGTGCTTCCCTCTTGTCACCAGTTCCAGATATTCCAGAAGTGACCCCTGTGTGGGCTACATGTGTCCTTCTGCTATGTTAGGCTTGCTCTTGCTGCAGGTGCCCAGAGAGGCTGGGCTGTCCCCCTGGCTGGCTGGTTGTAATGCTCAGCTGCTTGTGGCTGCTACAGACCCTTCAGTCACTTTATTGGGTGTGGGGAGCCCCAGCACAGTTGGCTGCAAGGTCTTATAGCACATTCTTGGTAAGTGAGTAGGGCCCTAGCATGGCTGGTTGCTAGGCTCAGGGGCTTACAATAGCTGTAGGCCTCTGTCCCACAAGGCTCTTTTCAGCTCTCTCAGGATTGCAGCTGAGTGGGGCTGGCCCCAGGCATGGGAGCACCCAATTCTTTCAGGCTTTGGAAGGTGGGGCCAATCCCCTATGTGGCTGTTTGAGAAGCACTAGTCTTCTGCAGCTGACAAGCCCCAGTGCCCACAGGGCCACACATACCATCAACACAGTCCTGCCCCATGCGTGTGCCCTAATGCTCTGAAGTGGACCCAGTCGCCCCACTGCAGAGGCCCCACACACTCCAGCAATGCCCCACAAACTCCATACATTCCTCTTGCATGCCCTGCCTCACAGAGTTAGACCCACTCACTCAGCTGCAGAGGATCCAGGCACCCCACCTATGCAGGCCCACAAGTTGCCCAAGAGCTTGCTGTTGGGTGGGGCCAGTCCCTACGGCAGGCTGCCTCCCCTGGTTAAGGTGGTTTAAATTAGTGCTCTAGTGGGTGGGGCAGACCTTGGACTAACAGGCCAGGGGAAGAACTGCAATGGCATCTGCCAGTGTCTGTGTCGACATGCCTGTACTTGGTCACAATAATGGCTGCTACCAATGTCTCAGTCCCTGGAGAGGTCTCATGTTTCACTGAGATGCACCCAGAGCCTACCAGGTGAGTCTCTTTTCACCAAAGGTCTGTGCACCTTTCTTTCTGGTGATTTTAGGTTGCTTTCCGAAATGGGTGAATTTGTGCATGGGCCCTTTAAAAGTTAGCTTTTCTTTCCTTATGTCCGATGGCTTTTCTGGAGGTATTCTTCATTGTGAGTAGCCAGCAAAGCCAGATATTATGACACTCTTCTCAGTTGTGCTGAGTCCAAAGGATGCTTATTGTGGCAATGCTCCCCAACTCAGGTCCCACCCTCCTCCAGGGAAGGCTGTGTACCTCTGGATTGCTCCTGGGCAGCCATGAAGTGCTGCAGCTCCTGAAGGTGGCTTTTTTTCTCTCCAGAGGGGAATTTCTGCCTCTTCTACCTCAGTCAGAACTGTCCCTTGTTGCAAGGGCTCTCCTTATCCAGTTTTCAGTTCTCTTTCCGGGGTACTTCTTCCAAGAGTAGTTGTAAATTTATTGTGTCCATGGGAGGAAGTGAGTTCAGAGTCTGCCTACACTGCCATCTTGACCTCATTCTACAATGTGGTTCTTACTTTGAAGGAGCTTATAGTCTATTTTTGATTATAGATATATGCCACAAATCAGACTTTGATAAGTGTTTTAGTAAAAGGTTGCTCTGCGAGGCTTAATTCCAGTAGGCCTGGAATCAGCCTGAGCTGCTCTGCTTGCCTCGATTTGGCACTGACCCCTAGTCAGTAAGAGTGTTGGTTTGTAACCACGAGACTGAAGATTTTTGGGTGGTTTATATCATTGTTTATTGATAACAGTGAGGTTAATAAGTTGTGACTAGACTTGGTGAGACCCCTGGAGGAATCTGCTCTTTGGGCTGATTACATACAAAGAAATACTTGCATGACCAGCAAAATACAAACAACCCTAGTGATGACTTCATTTTTGGATCTTTGGTTCCACAGTGTTCTGTGTCGTGTTGGTGGTTCCTGATTCAAGAGAGAAGGTGCATCCTGCCATGGCCCTTACAGAGGGAGGACAATAGAATTTTGGACTTATCCTACCTAGATCCCCTGCTGTGAGATAGCCTTTGGCTATGATGTATATTCTTACCTTAATGCTGTGGCTATATTGTATCCTTTTCCTTTAATAAGTTATAGATTTGTAAGCATTGTCATTTTGGGTCCTACAAGTCTTCCTGAGCAATTAAACCTTGTAGAACTTCCACTATTAGTGAGAAGGCCCAATGTGGGTGGGGCTAATGGTAAAGAAAGTGATTTTGTGTGTGCATTTGTGTGTGTGTGTGTGTGTGTGTGTGTGTAGATCCATAAGTGCTTCGCTTATGTAGGTCTGAAGAAATTAATACTTTTTTTATAGTAAAATAGTGGAGATAGCAGGGCACAATAGGCCAGAAATAGCTTGGGTGAAGGCATAGCACATTCCAGGAATAATTCAATGTGAATAGTATAAAATCTGGAGGTCAGGTCTGAGCTCAAGCCTAGAGATATAGCACTGGGGTCACTACCTGAGAGAGTGGATGATATTGTCCAAAGAAAGGCTGTGATATGGGACAATAGCTGAAAACAAAATCTAATTGATGATCTATATTTATCCATTGGTAGAGAAATACCAAAGAAAATAGAGTTCAGAAACCAAAAAAAAAGGTAGTTTATCAAAATATTAAATTTAGTAGAGAGTTCAAGAAAAATGAATATGGTGAAGTTTTTGAATTTTTTAAAGAGAAGGTTGGAGGCAACCTTCTGAAAAGAGGTTTCAGTTCAGAAGGGAATGGAATATTAATTTGGGGGTGAAAGAGAATGGGAGACATGAAATTATAGCTTGAAGAGAAAGAAGGTTGATGGAAAATTTGTTTAGGACTGGTGAAGAACTGAAATGCCGGTAGACTTAGGGGAAGGGTCTAGAGGAGGGAACAAGTTGAGATGTAAGAGGCAGGAAAAATTGATGGGCAATGACTTGGACTAGGAGGTGAGGATGAAATCAAAAGGGTGCTGCCTCTTTTGTGAGAGAAGAGAAAGAAGAAACTATTAGTGGCATAAAAAATAGAGTAGGGGCTGGCCCAGTGGTGCAGTGGTTAAGTTCGTGCACTCCACTTGTGCAGCCTGGGGTTCGTAGGTTCAGATCCCAGGCACAGACCTACACACTGCTCATCAAGCCATGCTGTGGTGGTGTCCCATGTACAAAAAATAGAGGATGTTAGCTCAGGAACAATCTTCCTCACCAAAAATAGTAAATAAATAAAGAAATGAAAAGTGTATTTTTTGGGCCAGCCTCTTTGCCACTTTTGGATAGGTATTTTGCAATTTTAAATACCTGATAGCATGTGGGTGTGCTGTATCAAAGCTTGATATATGAGAGGGACTGTGGGTTGTCCCGGAGTTTGAAATTCTCACCAGTTGTTACCAGTCTGTATTTACACCTTCACAAGTAGCAAACATTTTCTCCAGGGCTCAGACTTTACTTAGGCCATCTTGCTTTACTCGCCTAAGTTTTTTCTAGCAATGGCTCCTCAGGCCCTTGATACCTTCCGTATACCTGCTGTATACTGAGATACAATATTAAGATGGTGAGAGGCAGGTTTTTAACAAATATTTCTGTCAAAGTTGATAGGTCTCCAAACTGACTCAGTCTGTGTTACAATATTTTCTTTAACTTTCTCCTCAAATTAATTCACTGATCCTTCTGAAATTAATCTGGACTATTACATTTAATAATTTTCTACTTTTAACTTGCACCCTATTCTTTTGCACATAGGATTTTAATTAGCTTTACATAAAGGGAGCACTTATGTTTTTAGCCAAAATGGAATAATAGGGACTAGATTTATCATCTTTTCTAAAACAACCAAAAATGGGCAAATTATAAGGAACAATAAATTTCAAGACATTGGATAAAAGGAAATGAAGGACGGTGATCCATGAGAGATGAAAAAAATGAGACGAATCCTATGATTTCCCCAGTTTTTTGCCTTGAGAGAGTTTCTAGGCCATGGTACAGGAAGGAGAAACCCAGGCAGAGCATGGCAGACTTCCTGTGCTAAAGATCCAGAACTGAGAGTCCAGGGAGATCAAGGAGGCTAGAATTCACAAGACAGACTACACAAAGGAAAGACTGCTCTAAAAGAGACTCTGAATGTATTCAGATGGTCTTCCTTGAGTAGTCAGATGAATACTGATCAGCACGTGTGTTTTAGGAAACTGCCTGAGTGTTGGGAAAGAACTGCCAGAAAATATTAGAGGTAACTGCTCAGTGCTCACACAAGCCAGAATGAAAAACTTTATGATTCATGGGATGTTGGGTAGAGCACACAGAGAGGCCTTGATAATGAGGAAGAATTAGCCCCAGGTTGAGCTCCAGCCTTGCCTAACAAATCTTAAATGCAAGATGTGAAAGGATCAAATTGCTTACCACAATTTACGTCTTGTGTCCTAGAGAAGTGCTCAAGAATATAAAAATATCCAGGACATAACCCAGGTAAAATTTACAATGTCAGGTATCCAATCAAAAACCACCAGTCATGTAAGGAAGCAAGAAAATATCAGCCACAATGAGGAGATTATCAATCAAAACCAACCTGGAACTGACACAGATACTAGGGTTAGCAGACAGGGATGTTAAAACATTTGTTATAACTGTATTTCATTTGTTCAAAAAGTTAAGTTGAAACATGGAAAATACAAAAAGACCCAAATGAAACTTCTAGAGATCAAAACTACAACGTTTTTTGAGGAACACAGAGGAAAGAGAATTAAATAAATATTAAGAGAGCATCAGTGAGGTGTGAAACAACTTCAGGTGGCCTAACATATGTGTAGTTTGGGTCCCTGAAGGAGAGACAGAATTGGGGACAGAAAAATATTTGAAAAAGTAATGGCCAAAATTTTTCCAACTTTAATGAAAAGTATAAGCCCATATATCCAAGAAGCTCAACAAATCCCAAGTTCAACAAGCATGAAAAATCTCTGCTAAGGCATATCATAATCAAATTGCTTAAAACCAGTGATAGAGAGAAAATCTTACTAGGTTCCAGAGGCAAAAATGACATGTTATGTGCAGTGGAACAAAGCTAAAGAAGGCAGCATATTTCTTACCAGCAACAATGCAAGTGAGAAGGCAGTGGAGTAAGATCTTTAAAGTACTGAAAAAATAAGACCAAACTGGATTACCATAACGAGTTAAAAAATATCTTTGGTTTTCAGCAGTTTGACCTGGACATCATTTTCTTGGTATTTATCCTTCTAAAGATTCACTGAGCTTCTTGTACTTATAAATTTCTGTTTTTCTTCAAATTTGGGGGATATGTGGCCATTATTTCTTCAAATATTTTTTAGGCCCATTTTCTCTCTTCTTTCCTTCTGGATCTTCAATTACACTATGTTTGGCTATTTGCTATTGTCCCACAGATCTCCGAGGCTCTGTTTTTTTTTGGCTCTTCTCTCTCTCTCTCTTTTTTCAGTTTGATAATTGTATTGATCAATTTAAGTTTAGTGATTGTTTCTCTTCTGTTTCCAATCTAATGTTGTGCCCATCCAGTACATATTTCATTTCATGAATTGTACTTTTCAATTTTAACATTTCCATTTGGTTATTTTTTTATAGTTTCCATTTCTTTTTTGAGATTCTTTATGTGTTTATTCATTATGACCATCTTTTCTTTTAAGATCCTTGACCATATTTATTATAGATGATTTAAAGTCCTTATCTAGAAATTCAACATCTGAGTCATCTCAAGTTTGATTTATATTGACTATTCTCTCTTTTCCCTAGGTCAAGCATCATAATTTCTAGCATCTTTACACATGGCTAATAACTGACTAATGGATATAGCGACAGATACATTGTTTAGAGTCTGGGATTTTCATTGGTTTGTGTTTCTTTAATGAATGTTGTTTTTTGTTCTGGCATGCAGTAAGTTTACTGGCAGATCTGTCAGCTTCTTTTGTCCCAGTTCAGGCAACTCTAAAGCACTGTCTACACTAGTAAAAGAGTAGCCATGGTCCTAAGGCATGCTCTTTCTGTATCCTACATATCCCAGCACTGGGAGACCACCAGAATCTCCATTCAACTCAGCTCACCAGCATACCTTGAGAGTCTCATTTTAATAGCTTACTAATCAAAGGCTGAAGGACACCTCATGCAGATTTCTAGAGCCCCTTCTCGTGCTGTTCTCTTCTCTCTACTACTCTGCTCTTCAAGATTCTGTGACCTCAGCAACCCCAAACTCTTATCTTTCCTTCCTCAGGATTTTTTTTTTTTCCTGCTTGGACTCCATTTTATTGTGTTCTAAGGCAGAAAGTTGGATTGATCTTGGGCTTACCTATGTTTTTCCTTCACTCAGGGATCGTAGTCCTGTACTATCTGTTGTTCAAAAATTGAAAAGTGTCAACTCATATATTTATTTATTTCAAGTGTTATTTATACTGGTTGTATTATTTTGGCATAAGTTAATCCATCATGGCTGGAGATGGAAGTCACACTAGATTGCTTTAACTTTCAAATTTAGGCCTGTGATCTATTCTTACTTTTTTTTTGTATGTTGTGAGATAGACAACAAGTTTTATTTTTTCCCATAGATACCCAATTAACTCAGTACCATATATTTAAAAGACAGTCTTTACTCCATTGAATTATAATAGGGCCTTTGCTCTCCACCTTTTAAAAAATCTCATACAAAATATTTAAAATTTTAATGTTATTTAAAAACAACATTGATTTTTTTTTTTTACTGTTCTGAGAGTATTTCTTTGTACATAAAGATAGAAACTACGTTAGGTGATGACACCAACCATAGAACCAAAAGTTAAGAACTTTCAATTTTCTGAGATCACAAAGCAAATCAATAGCAAAATTGGACTTATAAGTGCTTGTAGAATTTACCATTTCATTTTTTCTTTTTTTTCCAGTTGCTGATTATTAGAAAGTAAAATCTTTAATTTGGAAATTAGTTCAGTTCTTTCTATAGTACTTAGCTGTTTTTAAAAAGACAAATTAATATTTGTGATGCCATTACTAATGGTAATAACAACAAAAACAACAAAAGATTGATTCATTTTATTGACTCTTGTTAATGTGATGACTGGTCTCTACAAACGGCTCCTTAATAAACCCAGCCTCCTGGTATTTGTCCCCTTCTGTTGTCTTCTCCTATTGAATAAGGGCTTGCCATGTGTAACCAATATATAATTCTGAGGTTGGATCGTAGGATTTGCAACTTCCACATTTTCTTAGAACACGTGCTTTTGGGAAAGGCATCCACCATGTAAGAAGTACACTGCTCTGGGACCAACACTTTGTGAGGATTTTCATGCTGCCATATAGACAGGCTGCATGGATATATATCTATGTATGGAGATCTATCTATCTATCTATCTATCTATCTGTCCATATGTCGAGAGAGAGCACAAGAAAGAGTGAGATAGAAAAAGCGACAGAGAGAGGGATGGATGCAGGGAGGCAGGGGAGGAGAGAGAGAGAGAGATGGAGGAGAGGGCAGGTGTGTGGGCCTGACTAGGCCCCAAATGTTCCAGGCATATCAAGTGGAGTGCCAGATACATGAGTGAAGGAGTGTGTTGAACATCTAGCCCAGTTGAACCTTCAGCCCCAGCCACCATCTGACTGCAACTGCTTGAGAAACAGCAAGAAGTACATATCTAAGCCCCTTCAACACATGGAATCATGAGCTATAATAAAAATTCTTTTAAGCTACTAAGCTTATGGGTAATTTGTTGAGCAGCCGTAGATAACCACACAATTATAATAATGACTGCTGCAATTGAAATAGCTATTTATGTCTAAATGATTGTTGCTTGCAATGAGCTTTTGTCTTCTCTGAAATGACAGACTCTATCAATTATTTAGCTACTAAAGAGTTATCATTATTTAAAATTTTAAAATTGCATTTAATTGTGCTCAATGCTTATCAGGATGCATTCAATTTTGGGGTTGAAATGACCTGCTGTTTAAGTTAAAATGATTGAATAAATTTTCCATGATTTTATTATAGAACTTAGAGACTTGCTTTATTGGGCAGGTGTAAAACAAATTCCACTGGTTGACTTGAAGACTCAGATGATCATTCTTTCTTTTTGATGATTTTATTTCTGCTTATATACAGATTGTTTTAATCAAAATATGTTGCTATCCATGCTTGATTATGCCAGAAAGACCAATGAAAGTGTTAATGTTTTTCTAATCATACCCATGAATGCTGTTGAGTTGTGGCCATGATTACTATTTTAGGAATCTGTTTCAACTTGTTTATCCCATGCTTCATTGATAGAACTATTTCTCTGTTCAAGTGTGACCCTATTCTATTGATTTTTGTGTGGAAAGTTTGTCTGCCTGCTGAGGGTGTTTGTAAGAACCTCTCAGTGGTTATGTCTCCTGTTACGAAGTTTTGATTTAGTATGCTCTTACCAGTGTTCCTACACTTTCTGCGTTGCTCTTCCATGTTGTTATCAGATAAGGGCTGCTTAGGTATTCTTTGGTTACTCATGTGCCAGACGTGTTCTGAACAGCTGAGCAGAATTATTTCTTTTATGTTGGCAAAATGACTTTTTAATATAATGTTGTTACCAGTGATTATGGTATTTTGAAAAAATATGTTTGTTTCAGTTATCAACTCAACTCTAAAAAATTGAAAAAACGATTAAAAATGTAAATTTTGGGGGCTGGCCCTGTGGCCTGGTGGTTGAATTTGGTGCACTCTGCTTCAGTGGCCCGGGTTCACTGGTTTGGATCCCGGGCATGGACCTACACCACTCTTCAGCCATGCTGTGGCAGTGACCCAAATACAAAATAGAGGAATATTGGCACCGATGTTAGCTCAGGGTGAATCTTTCTCAGCAAAAAAAGAAAAAGAAAAAAAGGAAATTTTCCTTTAAGTAATAAACATTCCTAGTACATATAATTATAAAAGTGGTATAAAATAACCTATGAAACAAAATAAAGTTTTGATTTATGTGGTTTGTAATTTCCACCATCTACTTTTAAAGTATGGCAGACACTAGTTTAGGAAGGAAGCTAGAGATTATAGTCCAGGTAACAGATACACACTGTTAATGTCAATTTGGTAGGTTGCTATTTACATAGTATGAACTCCCAGGCTGAATTTCATTTGTGGTCATATATAATCAGAAACCTAAAGACACTACATTTACTTAGAAGCCTAAAGTGCTATTCTGTATCTGAGCAAGCGATCAATCGTCCAATGAACAAGTCTCTTAAAAATTTTAAAGAGAAAAAGGAGGCAGTTGACAACACTCTCATCTATTTTGTGGTGGGAAACACTCTCCCACATTCAGGACAGGATATAATCAAAAAGCCATGCAGGGTTCAGCTGAGATGAGACAAGAAAGCAAACCCTGAGATTGTTTTCAAACATATTGTTAAAACAATGGTATTATTGTGGATCAAATACTAAACTTGTGGCTTATTACTGACTTCTCCGCTCAGGCTTGAATTTGTATAGAATCATTCACCCAGGAAGTCCTATGAATTATTAACTTGCAATCCTCTTCATTACATCCATCTGAGATAAATGCGATTCATTATTCTCCTCATTGTATAGGTGAAGAAAGGTGAAGCAGGGAGGGAGAGTCACTTTTCATAATCACACAACAGTAGAATAGCCAACAAGAGTTCACTAAATCTCCTGATTCAAACCCTCAGCATCAATAAATCCAGACTTCATGTTTAGGGAATACTTAATAAACACAATTATGCATTGTTGAACAATCAGGATGTGTTCTGAGAAATGCATTGTCAGGTGATTTCGTTGTTGCGCGAACATCATAGAATACTTACACAAACCTGGGTGGTATATAGCCTACTAGACACCTAGGCCATATGGTACTAATCTTATGGGGCCACTGTTGTATGTTTGGTCCGTCATTGACTAGAATGTCTTTGTGCTGTGCATGACTGTACTTGGAAGTCAGACAGTGAACACCCCCAGTGAATAAAGCAATCCATTTGCTGTCTATTTTTACTTCTCCAGTTTTGGTTACTAACCAGAACCCCACAAACTGTATCTTTTGTTGTTTGCTGAGTGATTCCAGGAAGACAACTGAGATGGCTCAGAGTTTCCACGTTCAGCTCATGCTTGTGTACATCTCCTTGTATACTTGTGTACATAGGGTCTTCCTATGCCTTCCTCTTTCTTATTGTACACTGTGGAGTTTTACTACCTACCACTCCCAGGATTCAGAAGGCATTGGGAAGCATCACTTCTTCTTAACTCTTTACCCTTAGAGCTTCTAAGGCCTTTGTCAAAAACTACTATGCTTCTTTTGTGGTAAACCATAAGATTTTTTTAGTGGTTTTATCTTTTTGTGTTTACTCAGATTTCCAGTAAAGTAAAACATTCCTAGGTGCAGTGCTCTTACGCTGCTGCCAATAGGTAATATGAGCCAGGAGGTGGATTCCATCCTGGAGGCACTCAGTGGAATGCATATCTTGTAGTTCAGCTGATACCAATCAATGAAGCTTTAGTTTCAATGTGACACAGTTGTTTCAGAATTCATCTTGGGTTTAATATTCCTGGAGCTTTATCCAGAAGACCAAATTGCCTACGTAATGAATTCAAGTATCTTAAATGTTGTCTAGGTACTTATATAGGTAGATATATTTAAAAAAAAATAAAAGAGCTACTAGATTGTTTTAGAAAATTGAATGGGAAAAATGCCTGGTTCTACTTCTATAAACTTGCTTAATGAGGTTGCTTTGTTTTAAGAGAACTATATCCTTTGGGGTTAAAAGAAAATGGCAAAAGGAACCCAAAGGTATTTAATAAACTACAACAACCTTAATGTAGGAAGCAGTGTTTCTGGTCGAGGACAACTCTACCCAATGTATAAGTTGCATTTTGGATCTTTGAATGGGTCATCGTGAGTAAGCAATATGAAAAATACGACATAGAAAATAAAAATCTTGATTGAAATATTTTGGTGATGTAAAATCCTTTAGTCTGCAATGTTAAAGAGTTAATATTTATTTAAAGGATTTTGTGAAACATTTATATTCACTGTGATGTTTAAAATATCTTAAATCATAATTTGTAGTTTTCATATATTTGGTGCGGACTTCTAATCTTAGTGAGGAGGGAAACATTAAATGACTTTTTTATGGTTTGTGCTCTGGTTCCTAAATTTTGGCAGTTATCTGAGTCTGAATAGCCCATAGATCAGACTTTTAACACCCTGAATTATTTACCCCACATGACTGGCTAGAGTTGCTCATGGATTTTTCTGTCATTAGCATGTGGTTCTAGTGCCTTGAAGAGAGTAAGAAGGATACAAAGAAGAAAACAAGGGGGCAAGTTTCTCAAAATGGGCTCTTGACTGTCTGTAATAGACTCAGCTTAGTTTCTAAATGGGGATTGATTAGCAATAGAAGAGTAGTTTGTTCATGTGCCTATTTATGATGAGAAATTTCTAAGTGGTATGTTCTAGATGTCTTGCAGGAAGAATAAGACACAGGTGTGAGTTCTAATACCACCCCCTTCTATTGTAGTGTGTCTGATGATTCATTTAGATGGCTTTGGGGATTGGCAAGCAGGTTGAACAGTGACCAATTCCTCTGTCCACTGCTACCTTAAGGTGGCCAGAGTGGTGGATGTGTATGCTGTAGAGTCACAACGTATAGGGCTGCAGGGTTATCCTTCTTAAAATACCACTTTTGTCCTCTCATTCTCTTCCTTTTACATCTATAATGGCCCTTCAGTGCCTGTGGGATGAAATGAAAATTCCCTAACCTGGCATTGAGATAATGTGTTATTGTTAAATGAAAGTATATAACTTGGAAGTTCTCGTGGTGGTCACATAAGTGCTTTGATCATATCGGAGTGACCTGAGGTAATTGCTTAACCCTCTGCATCTCATTTTTCTCATGATTAAAATGGAAACTGTAATATAAACTGATAAGATTAAATGGTATAATATGTGCCCAGTATACATCATACTGTCTGGTATATAATAAGGTCTTTAATAAATGGTAGCTATTTTATTTGGCATTATCATTGCTATTACTATTAATGTTGTTATAGCGACATTAAACAAGCAAAGCTCATGAGATTTAATCAGAAAATATCTTTATTCTTGCTTTCCATTGTCCCTTTAAAATGTATTTAGTGGCGGAACTCCTCCAGCCCCTTTTTGAAAACTTAGTGCCATGAATTTTCTGGTCACTCACTCTAAGTAAATACAAGGTTTTAGGTTCACTTTAAGTCCAAAAACACAATATCAGTTTAGTGTTTAAAAATGTATAGGTCCATGAAGTAATCAAATTTTGAACTTGATTTAAAGTTAAATATTTTCTCCCCACCACTAGGATGTGCTGCAGGAGAAAAGTCTTTGGTTTGAGAAGGGGGCAAAAGGAAGAACACTTTACTTAGAAATTTTACATCAAATATTTTTTGTTAGTGCCATTGAATCAATTCTGATTCCTAGTGACTCTGTGTGTAGCAGAGTGGAACCCTGCCCGGTCTTTTTGTGCCATCCTCTCACCTTACGGTGCTACATCAGACAATGCTCTGCTGCTATTCATAGGGTTTTCACGGTCAATTTTTTCAGAAGCGGGTGGTCAGGTCCTTCTTCCTAGTCTGTATTAACCTAGAAGCTCCACTGAAACCTCTCCACCCTGGGTGACCCTGCTGGTATTTGAAATACTGGTGGCATAGCTTTCAGTATCACAGCAACATGCAGTCACCACAGTAAGACAATTGACAGACCGGTGGCGTGGTTCCCTGACTAGGAGGTGAACCTGTGGTGGTGAGAGCACCGAATCTTAACCACTAGACCACCAGGGCTAGCTTACATCAAATATAGGCATATGAAAAATGATTTTTATTGCTAATCAATCTACTTTTAGAATCTAAGAAAGAATCTATTATGGAAAACCACGAGTCCATTCTTCCTCCTCTCCTCTCCCATCTTTGCAGTCAAGGTTTTTTGTCCCTCTTGGGTGAAGGTGGGAGAAGAGCAGGGAAGTCCTCACATGTTGGTATGATTGTAAGATGACCTCCCACATCCCACCTGAACATTGTCTGACCTGACTCTTTCCTTCTTGTGTGCTTTTCCAAAGGCTCTCACTGAGAACATTTGAGGTTACATCCAGTGATAAGGGTAATGTATTTTTCTCCAGCTGCTTCTCTCCACACTGCTCTTGTTTTTCATTCTATTTTCCAGGAGGTCTTCTAGGGAAGAATTCAAACAGGCTCCAGGCTATTTCTCTTGTGTTGAATACTAACAGTCTTTGCCCTGAAAAAGTTTGGGACTATAGGTTGATCTCAAGGGAGATGCTACTTCTATCTTTTTCTGCTACCCAGGCAGCCAGTGGGCCCAGCTCTGCCTCTTAGAATTTCCAGGCAGGAGTCACATGCCAAATGCCCCTGCCTTCTGGAGACATGTGAGTTCTGAGTGCTCCTATTGAAGTTCTTCCCAGCAGGGCTGCGGTGAGGGTCTGCACCTCCCCTCCCAGCACACCACTGCTCCCTCCACAGACTGCCTCCCCACAAAATCCTCCTCTGTGCTCTGGGCTCTGCTGTATCCTCCGTGTGGCTGAGGGGCCTTTAGAATTATGAAACAAGTTCTTGGTGATTTCTTTGAAAATTTGCGGTTTGGTGGGATACCTTGTTTTAGGTTTCTTCTCCATGGTAATTTGGAGAAGAAATACTGTGGAAACATTCAGTATTATGTCATTTTTCAGACCTATCTTTACCTACTCTGTAAAATCTTCTGCTTTAGTCAGTTTACTGTCTTTCCCTTGACCATATGTGGTGATTTCCTTCTCCCTCTCTATGCTTAGGCTGACCCTTCTGTCCTGAGTTTCTGAACATTTTCTTATCTCTGCCATGTTCCCTGCCCCCAAATTATTACCCTTCTTTGTCCAACCCATATTTTCTCAGGAAATTTAGTTTAGAAAACTAGTTTATACGAGAGTGTTATATTTCCTAGATAACATTTGCATTTTAACCCAAAAGAGTGAATAATGTGAAAACTACAGGCGCCTTGGAAGAAACAGCAGACGACACTTCAAACCACAATGTCGGCTGCCTGCCTCCTTATGCCAAAGGCTGGCTTTGCCAATTCCCCACCTACATGGGGTGCATCAAGAATAACGATTCCTTCCCTGTAATCTTAGCTATAATATCCCAAGAGGAACCACAGTTAGGAGAAATGCTATTTGGTCTTCTATCAATCATTGTTATATTTGTTGAAATAATTCCCATCTACCTGGATGTCACAATCTTACAGAGTTAAAGTTGGGTTCAAGGTTGAGTTACATATGATTTTACAATTACTTTTGCTTGTAGGCTAAGAAAGGAGACTTGGTAAATTGGTTGTCCTTAGTAGTAGAAGATGGAAATCTGCCTCCTTTACTTAGAAATGAGAGAAGGGGGAAGAGCATGAGCATTTTACGCCTTTGAACAAGAAACTAAGTGAAAGGAAACTACTTACTTGTAATGAGAAATGAGAGCTGCAATAAACTTAAAGTCAGAGGTTTTTCTTTAACTTTGAAATAATTTGAATAACAAGAAAGATTTCATTTAAATTTATTTTTGTCAATGTTGTAAAAAAAGAAAATCACAGTATAGAGGTGATGCTTGATGATTTTTAGTCCTTATTTTGATAAAATACAGTCAGGCTTTTGAACATAAGTATAATTGTTCTATAAATACATAGATTGCATTTATTTCCTAATATATAGATGGAAAATCATTGGGAAATTAAATTTTACAGTGACCTTAATACATTTTAAGAACGTCAACATTTGTATGTACCCTGAATTTCAGCAAGGTTGAAGTATTAAAAGCTATCAAGAGAATTTAGTTGCATTCAAATTCTGTCTGCTTAATAACAAACAACTATTTTTGGAAAGTTGTTAGTGTTACTTTGGACATAAAAGGAAAGAAAAGTAGTTAATATTTATCAAATGCCTAGAGAGAGACAACCACTTTGCGATTTCTATCTTCTTTTGCTTTCATTTCAAACTTTGTTTCCTGTGACAAGAGTCTTCCCCCCTCAAGCCTTCTTGATTGAACCCTAGTGGTTAAGGTAGTCTGTTTCATAATTAATAATTTCTGTTGTTCCAATATGTGATACTACGAACTAAGCATTAGCTTTGTCTGAAGCAAGAAAAAAAATCAGATATAAAATAAATGAATTCCTGTTATGTTAGCAAATTTATTATCCAGGATATTAATTTTATATCTGGAAATGAATCTAGATCACTGCTATAAAATTCAGAATTGTCAATTTCAAACATAGGTGTAAAATGAAAAATTGTAAATTTTAATCTATTTAGCTCAGATAGCAATAATTTAGACAGGACCAAAAAATAGAAATCAAATTATGACTTTTTTCTTAGAAAAGGAAGATAACAAAAAGAACAAGAACAAAGCAAATCTCAGTGGTGTGTCAACTGGTACAATGAGTGACTAAGGAAGACTTAAAAAATTACCAGTAAGTCGTCCAATCATAGACTTTGGGAGAAAGAAGGGCTCTCAAGAGGTGATACAATCTAGTTCTTTGCCTTGGAGAGATAGGATATCCCAGCCTCTTTCAATTCTGGCCCTCTGGCTACTGTTAGAGACTTCAAAAGGGATTACCCAGGTCAACAACAATTTATTGAGTTCCTACTATGTGGCAAAGACTAACATATGAGCAGGATCAAAGAGATTAATTAGATCTATCCCCTCATCGAAGGAGTTTATAATCAAGTGAGAAGACAAACACATTGACATATAATTACAGTCCTACTTTATTAATAGCTTGATCAAGTACACAATAAGTTCTGGGGTAAAAAAGAAGTTAATTTTTTCAGCATCATTTAACCTTGTGACTTCTTATTCTGGGTTCTATGTTAGAAAAGTGAAAAAGTTCTATCAATGGCAAGAAGGAGAGAATGTAGGTGTGTCTGGTATGTCTCTAAAATGTCCATTGGATATTTAAAAGATGTCTAAGACTAGAAAAATAGACCTGTAAGCAAGTGAGAAAGAGAATAGCTGACCAGAAAAGAATAAATAAAACTCTTCTCATTTTTGTTTTGTTTGTTTCTCTTTTTTTTGCATTTCTTTATTAAAGCATAAATACAGAAAAGTGTCCAAATCAGACCTATGAACTTTTGCAAAGTAAACACAGTCTTGTAACCACCACTAGAATAAGAAACAGAACATTCCCAGCACTCTAGAAGCTTTCTTTGTTCTTCCTCCTCATTATTACCCTCCCTCAAGTGTAACCGATATTTGACTTGCTTTAGTAGACACTTAAAGTGTTTGGACCAATTTACACTTCTACCAGAATTCCAGTTGTTCTACATTCTTAGCAACACTTAATACTGTCAGTCCTTTTCATTTTAGTCATTTTTGTGGGTGTGTAGTGGTAGTTCACTGGTGTTAATTCGTGCTTTGCTGAAAAGTAATTAAATTGATCAGTGTTTCATATGTATACTGGCAATTCACATATGCTCCTTTGTGATGTGCTTTTTCAAATCTTTTGCCTACTTTTATAGAGTTGTCTGTCTTTTCTTACTGTAAGAGTTCTTTATGTATTAGATACAAGTTTTATCTCATGTGTATGTATTGCAAAACCCTTTCCCCCCATACCTTGTATTTTCATTTTCTATTTTTTTTAAAAATGAAAATGAGATCTTAATTTTAAAGTAGTTCAATTTATCAAGCTTTTCCTTTAGGGTTAATGTTCTATTTAAGAAATCTTTGCCTACTTTAAAGTCATGAAGATATTTTATGTATGTTTTCTTTGATAAGCTTTATTGTTTGACATTTAGGTCTTTGATCCACTTGATTTGATTTTCGTGTATCATGTGAGATAGTTTAACATTTATTTATTTATTTCTAAATGGATAACTTTGATTAAGCATCAATTATTTTGCAGACTCTGTTTCATTGCAGTAGTAAATTTTCCTTAAATTAGATGATTATGTATGGATGGATCTGACTGGCAAACAGTTAGCCATTGATGATGAAGCAGCTAGTAACTAGGGGGGATCGGAATTGGTCACCTCCAAATATGTCTTTGCCTGAAAGACACTTTGATCCCCACCCCCACTAACCAACTAAAAGAGTTTGAGACCGGAGGCCTGCCCCCAGAACAGGCCATCACCAGAGACATCTCTGGGTATCTGGGAGGGTCCCTGCTAAGCCCATTCTTAGTTCTGGTTACCCTTTGTAAGAGACGTTTACATTTGTAAAGGAAATTTCCGTTTGTAAAGGTATCTTCTTCCCTGTACCAGGAAGAAGAGGGATGGCCTTACCTAGAAACATCAGAACGGAAGGCGAGGACTTAAATCTACATGATAAACTTACCCATTGTTAATTGTGCTGTTCAGGCAATATACTATCTGACTCCCGCTAGGTTCCTATGGATAACATCTCCCTGGAGCCTGGGTCACCATGGTAATGGGTGTTTGAGCTATTTTTTTCAGGAATTGGAACCCTCTTGCCCACTTCAGGCCAGCTGAGACCACCAACCCATCAACTGGATCCACTCAGACATATGTCCGATGAGCAACCTTTTGATGTCAAGAGGTTAAAATTCCACCCTCAGTGCATGCTAACCCGCCATTCTGTGAACATGTGTCCTATGAGGAGGCAGGAAGCCTGACTACACTTGCCCAGATCATCAATTACCTCATCCTTCCTCACCTCCAATCATTTCAGACCACCTTGCCCCCTACCCCATAAATATCCCTGAGTCCCTATTTTCGGGGAAATGGATTTGAGATTCATTCTCCCATTTCCTCACTTGGCTGCATTGTGATTATTAAACCCTCTCTCTCTGCTGCAATCTCGTTGTCTCAGTGTTTGGCTTTGTGGATGGCAGGCAAAAACAGACCTGGTGTGGTAACAGATCTAAATCTAGACACTTTCTTCTGTTCCACTGGTATCTTTCCCTATCTTGCACCTATACCACATTGTTTTGATTATTGTAGCATCATAATTAGTCTTGACATTTAGTATTACACATCCTTTAACTTAGGTCTTCAATTACCTTCGCTATTCTTGATCCTTTGAATTTCCACACATATTTTAGAATCAGCTTGTCAATGTCCATAAAATCCTTGGTGGGATTTCAGTTAGAATTGCACTGAGTCTAGAGATCAATTTGGGGAGAACTCACATCCTTACAATATTGAGTCTTCCAGTCCATGAATGTAATACATCTCATTTATTTTTTGATGTTGTTATAAATGGTATTTATTTATTTTTTGGTGAGGAATATTGGCCCTGAGCTAATATCTGTGCCAATCTTCCTCTGTTTTTTTGTATATGGGATGCTGCCACAGCATGGCTTGATGAGTGATGTGTAGGTCTGCACCCGGGATCCAAACCTGTGAACCCCGGGCTGCCGAAGGGGAGTGCGCAAACTTAACCACTTTGCCACTGGGCCAGCCCCTATAAATGGTATTTAAAAGTGACTTTTCAACTATTCATTGCTGGTATGTAGAAATATATCTTTATATATTTATTGGCCTTGTATAAGGGACCTTCCTAAATTCACTTAGTTTTAATAGTTTATCAGTAGATTTTACTATATCTTCCAGGTACATAATTGTGTCATTCACAAATAATGAAGGTATTCTTTATTCCTTTTCTATTGTTAAAATTTTTATTATCTTTCCTTCCTTTATTGCCATGGCTAGGTCCTCTAGTATAATGTTGAAGAGAAGTGGTGCTAGCTGCCATTCTTGTTTAGTATCAGCAGAAAATTTTTCACTATTTTACAGTTAAGGTTGATATTTACCATTGATTTTTTTTTTGGTAGGTACTTTTTTATATCACAGTTTAGAAATTGCCTTCTATTTCTACCTTGCTTACAGTTTCAAACATGAATGGATGTAGAATTTATTAAATTTTGTCTGCACCCGTATGTTGATCATAAGATTCTTCCCTTCATTCTGCTAATGTTATGAATAGTAGTGATTTTTAATATTAAACCAACTTTGTATTCCTGGGATAAATCCAACTTAGTTGTGATGTATTATCTTTTCAAATATATTATTGGATTCAATTACCTAATATTTTATATAAAGTTTTGTGTTTACATGAGAGATATTGGCCTCTTATTTTCCTTTCTTATATGCTTATCATATTATGGTATGAAGTTTATGCTAGCCTCTTAAAACACGCTGAGAAGGCTTTCCTCTTTTCCTATTCTTTGGAGTCAGTGTTTGTAAGAGTGATATTATTTCCTTCTTAAGTATTTGAAAGAATTTATTAATGAAGCCATCTGGCACCAAATTTTCTTTTGGGGAAGGTTTCTTAAATTACCAATACAATTTGGTCAATAGGTACAGTAGTCATTGTGTTTCCTTTTTCTTATTGAGTTAGTTGTGTTTTTCAAGGATTTATTCTTTATCTATGTTAAAAATTATCAGAGCTGTTCTAATTCAATGAAGATTTTTATTTTGAAAGAAATGCACATGAGTCCTGGTCAAAAGAAAATGGGCCAGAATTGTTCAGAGAATTTATGGTGACTTCACAGAGTATGCCAGAGAAAGACTTTTTTTTTCCTTTCTGGAATAAAGCAGTATGAATAAGAATAGAATCAACTGGTTAAAATGTGTAAAATAGTTAGCTTTTGCTGCACACCAAAGCACTCCAAAATTTAATGGCTCAAAGCAGCAACCATTATTTAGCTCTAAATTTTGAGGGTAGGAAAGTTGGTGTGGGTTTGGCTAGGCACTTCTAGTCTGGGTGGGCTTTGGCTCATCATGGCTAGACTCAGAGTCTACGGCTAGTTAGTGGGTTGGCCAGGCCTGGCTGGCTAATGATGGCAACAGTAGGGATGGCTAGGATGTTAGTGGCGCTTTTTATCAGAGGTTATGTGATCTCTCTGACCCTTCATCCTCTAGAGGGCTTTCCTAGGCTTGCTCTCATTGTAGTCATGGAATTCCAAGAGAAGAGAATAAATTCCCAGTGCTCAAGCACTTTTCAATTCTCTGCTTGTGTCACAATTTCTACTAACCCATTGGTCAAAAGCTACATGGTCAAGCCCAACCTCAGTGTTGGGAGCTCCCAAAGGGTATGGCTATAGTGAGGCATTACATCATTTGATTTACCACAGTGTGCTTGTGATCTATTTGTAGTTCCCGTCACAGTGGAAGACTTCTTTTGGACACGCGTGAAATAAGGCCCTGGTAAGGAATGATTGTGGTGTTTTTTATTCAGGGGCAAAGATGAATTATAACTGGCGTCTTATCCCAAGATAAACTAAATCCAGCTCTGAGAAATTATTCACATAATTGTGTATGGCACTAAAGGACATGTTTTCAGTGTATCTGAAAGAACCCAATAATTCATGTCCTGGGTAAAAGGTGTATTTAACTCAACTTATGTGGCAAGAGATGCATATTTATGCAAACTTCCCACGAGCATGTTTTAACAAAGGGAAAGAGTTGGCCTGGGTCTGCTCTAGGGCCTGGAAATAAAGAGGAAGTGAACTAATGTAGCAGGGAATATTTCCTCAGATGAGAGCAGGGAAGACTGTGAAAGAGCTGGGGAGGGCTTCATGATGGAAAAGGGGAAAAGAAAGAGGACTTCAAGGTATTGTTAGGGAAATAAATATGGTATCTAGGGAGAATAATATTAATAACTAACATTTATTGAGAGCTAAGCGTTTTGTATGTACTATTTCTTTTAATCCTCAAAGCAACTCTATATTTACATAAAACTATCAGGATAGAAAATATTTACGACAATAAATAATCAGGGAGAGGGTCGCTGTGAGAAGGAGAAAAGGAAGCTTTCTCTTACAAAAGGGCCTGTTGTCTTAGACCTACAGAGAAGGAAAACCAGAAGGTCTAAGGGAACATAAAGGAAGGAGGGATACAGATGGAGGAATGTGGGCTGTGGGAGTGGTAAGTTCATTGCATCTGAGGTGAATAAAATATCCAGACAGAGGGGAGTTAAAAGTGGGGAGCAATGGAAGAAGTTCAAAGGAAGCACTGAATAATAATTAAATTCTATACAAGAGCAGAAAATATATAACCTCAAGTAGAGCTAAGTAGTATGGAGAGCCCCAAAAGCAAGCCATAAGGCTTTCTAGAGTCCCTATCAGAGATAAGAAACTAGAAAGATCTGATTATAAAAAAAAAAAAGGGAAAATAGATAAGAGTAAATCCGTTGAATGCAAATAAGTTGGAGGAAGAGGTCATGACTTTTTTTTTGCTGGTTCAAAAAACAGAGGTGAGGCACACCGGAATGGGGACTACACCTACACCTACTCGCGCGCACACACACACATTGTAGATGTTTAAATGCTGTGCAGTGCTTGTTTTAGAAAGCATATGACTCAAGTAGGGAAGAGATTTGATTTTTTCATGTGTTTGCATTTTTTCCAAACCCCAAAAGGAAATATAAAAAAGGATTTGGGGGTGTTGGGGGAATAGATACCCTATTTTTCTGCATAAAAGAAGTGTGGTGTTAGGAGATTTTAACTCTCCCTACAATGTGTTAAAAGTTACCAAAAAGTGGTTTCCAGTCTTGTGAGTGTGCTGGACGGATGAAGAAAGAATCTACGGTAACTTCCTCTTCAAACAAGCAAAACGTTAACTGGGTCGTGAGAGGCAGCAGGGTCAATGGGCTGTGGTCTGATACGGAAGTAGAGAGTCCTCCTGAGGAGGGTGGCGGAAGCCTCCAGAAGGGCAGGGTGAACTGCCTCACTGCTCAGGTGCAGTCCATGGACCAACAGCACCAGCATCACCTGGGAGTTTGTTAGCACAGTGGAATCGCAGAGCTAATGAAGTAGAAACTCGGGAGTTGGTGTCGAGGAATCTGTGTGTTTAAAGTGCTCCAGGTGGTTCTACTGCACATTGAAGTTTGAGAAGCACTGGGTTAGAGGACACATCGGATATTTATCAGAAAAAATAAAGAGAAGTCAGGAGAGAAGAAAACAGTTTTCTTCCTTAAATATAGGGGTGCATGTATTCAACAAAAAATTAGTGTTTACTGTATCATGGTTGAATAAGATTGATGACTCTCAGTATTTTCATCACAAAGAATCTTTTTTGGTATTCCCATTAACCTGTAAACCATGTTTAGAGCAGGATTTCTCAACAGCAGCACTCCTGACATTTTGAGCCAGAGAATTCTTTGTTGTGGAGGGTGTCCTGCCTATTAGGATTTTTAGCAGCACTGCTGGCCTCTGCCTACTTGATGCTAATAGCATCCTCAGTCATGACAACCGAAAACATCTCTGAGCACTGCAAAATGTCCCCTAGGTGAGACAAAGTCTTCCCTGGTGAGAACCACTGGCTTAAGGGAAAACAAAACTCAGTCAAGGTACATTTATTAAGTAATATTATATTTTCCTATTTTTATTAATCCAAATATATGTAACTGATGACCAGAGCATGAAGCAAGCAAGGCTCCCTCACTCCACAGCCATCAACTGCACACACTTTAGGGTCAGAACATCTGGGTTCAAATCCTTTGCTCCATGGGCAAAGTTAGTGATTCTTTAAAGCTTCAGTTTTATCAACCAAAAAATAAGGATAAAATATTTACTATTCAAAGATTAAATGTAATAAAGATGGAAAGTATTCAACACAAGACAAAGTAACTAGAAATGTCCATTATATTACACAGCCTTATTATAGATAAGGATATAATTCCCAGTGCATTTCTTGAAATACTTGAAATAGCTAAGTACTCCCATGACTGTCTCCACAAAATTCCAAGTGCCTGTTGACTCCATAATGGAGCACCAAACTAGATGCTTTTTAAAATCTCTTCTAGGTTCGACATTTTCCAGTCCTATTTATACCTACATCTAAGATTTCAGATTTTTTTGTTTAAGGATTCCTCTCTGATCTCATGAAAATCATAGATGCTCTCATTTAAAGTGCACATATCCACATACATGTGGCGTTTTTCCAGGCTCAGGTGTTTCTAGAGCCCTTGAAACTCATTTATAAGTCTTATAGGTTTAAAACTCCCTGATAAGCATGTCAACAGTCTGGAATTTATTTACAACCAGGGTGGTGGGCAGGTAGGGCTGACAAGATCTGTGTGAAAGACGGAATTGAGGTTGACATGGGGAAAGTAAAAAATGCCACTCTTCTCACCCTGAAGTAGTAAAGGCTGGAATGAACATTTTAGCACTAGTTTGGTGTGGCAATAAAGGAGAGTGACTGTGACAGAATCCTATTAGAAGAGCAAGAAATAGAAAACATGTCAAGAGGGACAACTGGGAGGAGGGGAGTCTTGTTTAGCTGAGGACAAGCAAAGATAAAAGTGGGTGGTAGTGGACTTGGGACATAAAAATAAATTTTAAATGCACATGGGCAGACAGGGAGTCAATTAGTTCTGAGAATATACTAGAGAAGTGTTTTGCTGACAATTGTACAGGCAATCTGTGCTCATTGCCACAGAGAGACAATTGGTCCTTAACCAGCTGTTGTTGATGGTGAGTGGAGATGCTTACAGAATTATTTCAAAAGTGATGACAGATTCAGAAATGAGGGGAAAGTATATGCATTGGTGCCAGGGTTACAGTCCAGAAAGGGAAGGTTTCCTAACAGATATCACAATCAAAGGACTGAGCAGAATTAAAACGACTGTAGAGGCGGGGCCAGATTCGACACTCTCACCACCACAGCAGGGGCTCATTTCCTGGGCAGGGAATAACACTGCTCATCTATTCGTTGTCATACAGTGGTGGCTGTGTGTTGCTGTGATGTTGAGAGCTATGCCATGGGTATTTCAAATACCAGTAGGGTCACCCATGGTGGACAGGTTCCAGCAGAGCTTCCAGACTAGACAGACTAGGAAGAAGGACCTGGCCACCTACTTCCCCCCCTCCAAATTGCCATGAAAACCCTATGAATAGCAGTGGAGCATTGTCTGATATAGTGCTGGAAGGTGGGCGGATGGCACAAAAAGACCAGGCAGGGTTCTGCTTTGCTGTAGACGGTCACTAGCATTCAGAATTGACAGGACGGCACTAATAAACAAAAGAGGTGGAGGCATGCCCATGGCTGTGAACACCTCTGCCGACCTCTCTAATGACTTTTGAGCATTCTAAGTAAACTTTAATGATTATTTCCCCTAACATAGTATGACAAAGTGAGATAGTCCACAGAATGGATCAAGTGATGTTAAGTATACGTTAAGAGGAGGGGCTGGCCCAGTGGTGTAGTGGTTAAGTTCGCATGCTCTACTTTGGCAGCCCGGGGTTCTCAGGTTTGGATCCCAGGTGCGGACGTATGCACTGCGCATCAAGCCATGCTGTGGCGGCGTCCCACATACAAAATAGAGGAAGATGGGCACAGACGTTAGCTCAGGGCTAATCTTCCTCAGCAAAAAGAGGAGGATTAGCAATGGATGTTAGCTCAGAGCCAGTCTTCCTCACAAAAAAAAGGGAACAGGAAAGATTTAAAGCTTAGAGAGTCTACCATTACCAACACTGGTCACTACATACATGTGCATAGAAATTCTATGTAAAACTGAATTTGAAAGCAGAGACCATGGTATTAGACATGCAGAACATAGGAAACTGGATGGAGAAAGGGTGACCAAAGAGGAAAAATCACAAAGTGGTTAAATATATGAGTTTGGAATCAGACAGAAATGAAGTCAAATTATTGTTTGGTGTGAAATTTGCAAGGTCTTTAATTTTTTAAGCCTTATATTTCTCATCCATAAAATAGGTGTAAGAATATACATCTCTAAGGACTGTCATGAACATCAGGTAACTTATGAAAGATAATATATTGAAAATACCTGGCAGATAGAAAATCCTTAATATATGTGCCTATTGTTATTAGTCAATGTTTACTATGTTCTAGGCACTTTTCATGTATTTATTGGCATAATTCTGACAACCATATTGTGAGGTAGATCTGATTATATGAACATATCTTAATGTTTTTATAAAGTTTATGATGATATAAAGAGGTAATGGTTGAAATGTTAAAATCACAGTAATAATTTTATAACTTTAGTATTCAGAACAGTTCTTAAGATAAAGCAAATCTGTGGGGAGTTGGGGCATAGTTTGTTTTGTGCCCCTCATCTCATAGGGTCCCCTGCACCCTGTGTGGACTTATGTCTATGTGTGAGTTAAAATGACATCTCACAGAATCATGCATTTAAAGTAGGAAAAACCTTGGAAATCATGTAATTCTGCTCCCCTCACACAGACAATGGAATTTTAGAAAGAATGAATTTCTAAAGGTCACATGCTGATTAGTTGAAGAGTATATACTAGAATATGGGTTGTCTGATTCAGTTTCTAGAGTATGTTGACAGCTCTTGCTTTGTATGATGTCTATCAGTTCTTGGACAGGGTGGTGGGGGCCTTGAGGATATATGAATATACCTGTAGAAAGATTATCATGGGTTCCCAGCACCATTGTCCTCACGTCATAGAAACCCGCTCTGTGGGCAAGAACTTGGCAGAAGGTCCATGCTTGGCAGCTGCTTCAGTAATTGTTCACAATAAGACTAGCTTTTAAATTCCTTTGATAGAAAGGATAAAGATAATCGCTTCCTGCAATTTAGAGCCCAAAATGTGCCCGCTATATGAGGAGGGAGAATTGGGCCTTCGCCTAGTATATGTTTTAGGTGCACTGGTCCTGGAATTTCTCAGGTGGAAGACTAACTTGAATTTCAAGCTTCTTCAAAGTTTATGCGAGTGTGTGTGGGGGGGCGGGGGGTTGGAAGAAGTGCCTGGAAGGCTATAATAGGATGTGGGTAAGGTCCTCTCACCAAAATCCCCCCAAAAGATATAATGTTATTGAGCCCTCCCCATCTCATCTTCTTGCACTCTCGTCTTCAATGTTCCCTTTTTACTTCTTCCTTAGGAAATGTTCTGGTGTTAGTCATTTCCACCTAACTTTACTCACGCCAGCTGGAGCTGGTTGCTGTGCAGTGGAGCAGTCTCGCGTTTGCATCCTGGCTCAGGCTGCGAGACTCGGGAGCCTCTGTTTCCTCAGCTGTCAAGGGGACAAGTCAGCGTCTACTTCATACCATTGTGGGGTTAAATGGACGGTTACACAAAAATATTCAGCAGAGTGCCTGCCATGGAGTAGATCCTTGTTTTCCATATTGTTTCACTTGTACTCTCAGGAGGGCTTAAATTTAAATTTTCTATCTCTAATTGTGTACTGTAAGACACTGTAAAGGGGTTTCATGTTGTGAAAGCAGGCTGGAGAGGTTTAATGGAAATAAAGACCCTCTGAATTTATTCTTGGAGAGACTATTCTGCCAAAGCATACTGTTAGCCTGCACAGGGACAGTCATGAAGCTGACATAGAGAATGATCATCCTGTAAGGATGTATGCGTGGAAGACAATGGTATAGCATCTGTGAAGACTGTCTTTCATCTCAGGACCATTTACGATTATAGGTGTCATCTTTCCAGCTTTGGTGAATACAGGGCTCTGTGGCAAAGTGCAGCTGCTCTTTTACCTGTGTGCTGTAGGTCTCTGCTATCATATAGAGCAAGAAGGCCTGAACTCTGCAAGCCACTGTAAATGCCACTTCCCAGGGCTGGCAGAGGAGCTCTGACCCTCTTATCATCACCAAGGCTGTTTTGCGAACACTATGTGATGTATAATGATCTCTATCACGTCAGACAGCTCCTGGGTATAAAGCTTACTTACTTTTCTATCCCCTGAACCTAGCATAGTGCATGGCCCCATAGTTCTCAATATTTGTTGAACTGGGTCCAAATATCCAACCTGTTATTTGGATAGTTTCGTGGGACAATCTCTGTATTTGTTAAAAGAATACAAAGCTGACTATCATTGTGAGAACCGATTATAACTTACACTTATCAATATGAAAGTTTCTCATTGTTTGGTGTGCCTAGAGAGATACTGTTTAAATCCTGCTGGTGATAATGGCAAGTTATGTGGCATTAAGCCAGGCACAGTTGAGATGACTGAGACAGGGTAAGAAACCTGTAATCAGAGGAATTTGATGAGAGTCACGAAAACCAAAGTTTGGTGTCAGAAGCTGAGTTTGAGAATAATTATAGCTCTTTACAAGAAAATCAAGAGCAATGAGGGGTTAACAAGGACACATCTTTCCCAATGTCCGAATCCTACCTATCTCAGGTATATTTATTTGAAAATGTCTGGGCCCAAAAACAGACCATTAGTTACCTTAATCAATGGTGGCACTCCATCATCCCATCACTTGGATAAAGAAAAACATGGTAATTAGGTAGCAATTACTATCTTCACAGCATAATTATCATCTTATCTTTTCCTGGTAATAAATCAGCACCCAGCCCAAGCCAACTATGTATGTCTGTGTTCCTTGAATGGAGAGAGTTTGATGTGACTGTCTTTAGGTTACAGAATGGGCCTCAAGGGGATAGTATTGTGTAATGGTTAGGAGCGTTAGATATGGAATCAGGCAGACCTAGGTGAAGATTCCAGCTCTCATACTTCCCGGCCTTGGGCTAGTTACCTAACTCCTTTAAACCATAGTATCCCTATAGAATTATGAATAGAGTTAGAGTTAGTTAGTAGTGGGAATAAAATAAAATAATCTATATAAAGGGATTAACACAGCTCCTAGCATCAGTGCTCAATAACTGGTGGTAGCTGGTATTAGCACTAGTAGTAGTTGCAGTAACACAACATGTAATAGTAGTGACATAGGTGGCAGCTGTCCTCAGTAGGGTGAAATTATGTCAATCACTTGGAGGGGAGGCAAGACCCTCTGACGGGAAACCAGAATTCAGGAGACCCGGGTCTTAGGCAGGAAAATCACTCCTGCCTCTCTTGGGGATCTGGACTTAGAAGCATCTGGATGAGATTTAAGGTGGGAAGGAAAAGCTAGTTGGGCAGCCATACAGAAATCTCGACTGAGAGGTTGCCCTGTAGGGACTCTATCTGAAGACATATAGTATGAAGTATGGCTAGTAGATCAGATTATCAAATTATAGGTAATTCCCTTTTTGTTTCTCCAGTCTTTTTTCAGTTCAGTTTAATTTTTCACCTCATCTCAGATTTGCCATGAGTCACAAAGGAAATTGGGATTTTCCTGATTTAAACTTGATCTTTATTGGGGTTATACATGACTTAAACCCCCTACTCGGACTCTTCTCCCTTCCAATAATCATTAACAATAAGTCCCAAAGAGAAGGTAAAGTCGGGGACATAAGCTCTCCATAAGGAGATTCTTCCTTCATTTGCCATCTTGAGGGTCTTTCTGTTAATTTTATCAAAAATGCTTTCAGGTGTTCCAACTGGCACTTAATCATGTACTATGATGTACTCTTCAATATTTGGTATGTTTAATATAATCTTATTTTTTCTATTAGATTATAAATTCCCTGAAGATAGTGATTTGGTTGTACTTTATAAAAATAATGTGTAGCATTTGGCACAACGATCTGTAAGTGAATATTCAGTAAATGTATCTAAAATGTTATATTAATTTAGGCAGCAGCATTTTACTTCCCTACGCTATCAGATCTTTGGGGGCTGCAGATATTTCTGTATGCTATCAATATTGTTACTAAATTTGTTTTTAACAAAACAAGAGAGAGCCTTAGAGGATAATTAAATGCCAGTGTTCTCAATTCCCCGACAACATCCCGCGGGGGGCTATCTCTAGTACTCACCACTCAAAAATTTTGAAGAATTTGTTATAGAAGCTGGATGTGGGAAGTTAGAAGGGCCTATAAATGAGATGAGGGGATCAAAGCAAATACACCATAAAAATCCAGGAAGTGACACTGATAGTTCTCAGTTAACCATCCTAGTACCTGAGAGCAGGGGCACAGAAAATAAAAAATGTGATCCCAAACTTATTTCCTGATGAATAATAATGGCACCATAGTAGCATTTCCTTCCCCATCACGTCGTAAATTAGTACTCAAAATGTGCTTTCATTTCCTGAACCTGGTGAGGAGGTCTTGGTCCTTATTAACACTTGAGAGGATAATATTTCTGTTGGATAAATAAGAACCTCCACTATGTACATAGAGAATCTTCTGTCTACAGGGCTCAGAGCACACTTCTTTCCCTGTGAGGTGGAGAGCAGCCATTCTGACCTGGCATGGAACCAGGGGTGCAGGCCCAGAGCAGCTTCCAGCACCCAAGCAGGTGTTTTTACTCCAAGGATCGTTACAAACAAAACAAAACAAAATAAAGGCACTCTGTAGTTGTGAGAAGGTGCCTGCGCTAATATTGCTTGAAAAAATGTGACTCATTAATTGAATTAATGTTAACATGTCAAGTATTGTGGCTATTTATTTTACATGCATGATTTCATTTGGTCTTTTCAACCATCTTCTGTTTAGTAACATGAGGTGAGCAACTTTCTACATTAAATTGGTCGGGAATCTCAGGCTAAACTAGGTTTGTCTGCCTGCAAGCCCATGCTCTTCAGGTGTATGCTTTTGGCCTGGTACTTCAGAATGTGCTCAAAAGCAGAGGTATTCTTAGCACCTCAAACAGCCTTAGACCATCTGTTGAGGATGCTGTTGCGATATTGTACCGGCTGAAAGTTCAGCCAGACTATTGTGGTTGTGAATTTGTCACGAGTAGGGAAATTCACTCACCAAACTATCCTGAAATGTAATGAGTAGTGAAATGTGCATCTGAGTGCCCGTGACTATTTATTGACCTAGCGTTTGTAGATAAGGGGGTGGGCACCACTTCACCGATGCCTCAATGCCACTGCTTTGCACTTCTGCCTTCCAGAGGCGGCTCTTTCTATTCTTCATAAAGGTGTGTCCCCTTTTTTGTTGTCAGCTGATTATAAGGAACAGAGGTGGAGTTTTCATGACATTATGATACCTTGGTCTTAACTTGTTAATCACACCTCCTCCTTATGGGGTTTCAGTGGAAATCTTACAAATAAGGAATCTAGTAGCGAATGAAGCAAAGCTCCACTTTACTAATAGTTGGGCATGAACCTCATAACCCACGCTGGAGCTCTGACAAAAGACTGACTTGGAGTCTGAGGTTTAGAACTGAGGCTTAAGCAAGACTTTATCATCTATTTCCCTCCTCTCAAAATGGAAAGTTTGAGACCAACAGGCCAAGATATACTTGCAAAAAAATAGAGATGGCTAGGGTCCACTTTGAGTCCACTTACAAAAGCACATTTTCACAGAAGTCTTCATTATCCCGCCCACACCCTCCCAGCACTCACAGTCTTAGCATCTGTTGAAAGCAGCCTGCAGCACGCGCCCGGGACTCTCCGTCTTAGGGTGTACTCCCAGCGGAGAGTTAATGTCCCCGGAATAGCCCTCCCAACTTGATGGGAATTGAAGGATAAATGCCCCAGCTTCTTCACGGCTCAGGTGGGACAAGGTGGGGCATATTCTACACTTTCTCCCAGAGTTCCCCAGCAGAGTTGAGACTCGGTTGTCTCCAGTGGTAACCTGCTTAATAATTGTAGTAGGTAGAATGATGGTCCCCAAGATGTCACGCCCTAATCCCTGGCACCTGTAAAATTGTTGTGGTACATAGGAAGAGAGACTTTGCATATGTAATTAAGGTTATAGATCTTTAAATAGGGACGGTATCCTAGATTATCCAGGTGGGCCCAATCTAGTCACATGTGCCCTAAAAGCAGGGAGTTTTCTCCCACTGGGGACAGAAGGGATACAGCAGAAGAAGTCAGAGAGATTTGAAACATGAGAGGGAGTTGATGCATTGTTGCTGGCTCTGAGACATAAAGACTAATGTTCAAGGACCAGAGAGAGGCCTCAGGAGCCAAGGGTGGCCCCTGGTAGCCAGCCAGCAAGGAAACAGGGCCTGCAACCACAAGGAACTGGATTCTGCCAGCGACCTGAATAAGCCTAGAAGCAAAGTGTCCCCCAGAGCCACTAGATAAGAGCCCAGACCTGCCAACACCTTGGTGTCGGTCCTGGGGGACCCTCAGCAGAGAACCAGCTCAAGCCTACTGTGCTGGGACTTCTGACCTGTGGAAACTGGGAGGTACTGAATTCGTGCTGGTGAAAGCCGCTAAGTTTGTGGTCATTTTTGACACCAGCAGCAAACGAAATCAATAAGGCGCATTTTCTTGGTCTGATCCGTTTCCCAATTTCACTTTCTCATTGCCCTACTGGTGTTTCCCGGGATCCCCTCCCAAACAAACCATTTGCACTCAATCCCAATTTGAACCCCAATAATGCCATCATGGAGGCACCCCACTCAGTTCTGCTTTAAGAGAGAACCTGCCATGATGTGTAGGCAGCTGGCAAGTCTCCAGCCCCAGGCCTCTGGGATCTGCCGTGTTGGAGCTGAGGACACGCTCTCCTTGGGAGCCCTGGGCCGACAGCTGGCTCTTCCACAGACAGCCTCTGCGCTCGCATCCCGCTGTGCTCTCTGGAGCTCGCTAGAGCTACACCACAGTGAGGCTTTTGCCGCCCACTCACCCTGCCTTTCCCTTCTCTCTGCACAGGCATCAGGCCTCTATTGCTGTCTGAAGCTGGTCTTTGTCTACTCCGGATCCCCTTTATCTTTCACAGGCGTTACCCCTGATAAATCTCTTACAATTTTAATTCCATCTTGGCATCTGCTACCTCAAGGGCCAAACGGAAAAACCAACCCAAAACACATGTTGGCCCAAAGAATGTTCTGGAATCTAACAACTCTGAACAGTTCCACAGGAAGTAGGAAGACAAGCTTGTGGTTGAGGGCACTCAGCTGCAGAATCAAGAAACAAAAGTAAAATCTTCTGCTTTTTTGTCTGTTTCTTTAGGGGCCTGAGTTCCTACATGGTTTAGCTGTGGGATCATGTAGGGCTGTAAAAAACATGAAAGTTCAGGAAAAAGTGAAGGAGGCTGTAGCAGGATGATATTCTATTCTACAGTGTCCACACAAAGATGATGCATGGCTGGCCAAGAAATTCCTCCTAGGAAAATTAGCCATGTAGCCCTGCTTCTCTAGGGGGCAGGAGACTCAGGAGAAGTCCACATTCAAAGGACGAGTCTGAACCAAAAGCTGATGCTGCAAAAGGCAGAATCTCAAGCCAGGCAAACATAAATCCAGATATGAGAATTCGAGTTTCAAAGCCATTCTGTTAATCAAAAGCCAGTTATACTATGTGCTTCAATGCTGGTGAAAAAATTTATATTATAGCAAAACAAGCAGCTGCCTTAATTAAAAATAGGCAAGTTTCAATCTAAGCTGTAACTGAAGAGTGATTTAAAGGAATTACTTATAAGTGTATCCACGTAATGACGTATCCACTGATGAGGGCATTGATTTTACCAAGTTCAGCAAATTCAAATATTATTCTTAGTAGCCTGAATTCTAAGAGCATTATACAAGGACAGTCAAATGCAGACCACAGTTAGTGCACCATTCAATGTCCTTGTATCCAGTGATTTAATATTCAGATCATTCTCTAAAGAGTGTCAAAAAATGCAATATTTGCTGAGGGTATTACTATTTGTGAAAATACCTTTCACAATAGAGGTCAAGTTTGGAAATGTCTAACCCTGACTTATGTTCCAGGTTATTTAGTCTCTATAATGATTTTCCACTGGAAATCTTTAAATCAAAGAAAACCACCCCTTCTACTTGCTTCGTGTATGTACCTATTGTGTGTTGTCTCCTGTCAAGGTCAGGTTCTCTACCATTGATCTCTTCTGTATCCCCAGCTCCTGCATCCAGTATCCCGATGTGCAGAGGATAGGACACGGGGCCTGTTGATTGATGGGGCTTCATAGCGTACAGGTGAGTCTGAAAGTGTTCATAGCATACAACTTGTCCTAGACAGATAGAACATTGTTTTCAGTCATGTTGAAACATACCTGTCAGAATTCATACTAGCACACAAACCAGAGTCTTTTGCACAAAGGTACTTCCTTTGACAGCAGTTCTTATGTATCAATTGCATTTGGAGGTGTTCCTTGTCCAGTGCTATGAATATAGTATCTGTCCAAGGCAGTATTGGCTAGCAGTTAGTCCCATGGACCTTGTGTGATTTATGTTTGATTCCTGCTCCAATACTTATTAGCTGTGACTTTTGGCCAATTTCTTAACTTCTCCAAGTCTCATTTTTCTCATCTGTAAAATGGGAAAAACAGTAGTACCTATTTCATAGAGCTATTGTGAGGGTAAATGACATAATAAACACAAAATGCTTAGCAGTGCCTGACACATTAGAGCTCAATAAATACTGGGTTGAAAATATAGTATGTAATAATGTCTTAGAAAGTTGATGATAACACCTCTCTAACATACTGCCTAGCAGAGAGTAGGCATTCAATAAATGCTACTCATATTAATTAGGATAGGCTAAAGTGCTGTTATAAATTAACTCAAGATAATGGCTCAAATGCAATAGAAGTTCATTTTCCCCTTACACAATAGTTCCAAGTGGATGTTCCAAATTTGCAAAGGAGACTCTGCTCCACACAATCATTCAGGGGCCCAAGGTAAACATGGTGGTGCCATCTTCAGCTTATGATGCTCTGGGTGTCACTCTTCCTGCCAACTGGAGTGGAGTACAGGGAAGAGCATGAAGGCATCCTCCTGGGAGGATTTTTATGGGCCAGGTCTGAAAGTGATGCTACTTTCTCTCCACTCCATCAGAGAGAACTTAGTTGCGTGGCCATACTCAACTGCATTGCAGATTGGTAAATGTAAGTATTTTGGGGAGGGAAGATTTTGGTTGACAGCTAATAGTTTCCACTAATAATATCCTTTTTGGAGCAACAAGCTCAATGTTGATTGATTCATAAGATTAAATTTTTCTTTAATTTTATAATCTTAACAATTTAACTAGTTAGTGTTGGAATGTTCCTATAAATCTTTGGGTAAGCCTATACAGATCACATAATGTTTTTAGTTTTATTTTTTATTTTATAAATACCAGAAATTCCAATAGGAAGCAGTCAGAGAAGGCATGTACATTACATGCCACAACTTTAGGAATTTATTCAGTCCTTTATTAAGACACCAATATTTATAGAATATTTAGTTTTCTCCAGGCCACTGTGCATTTCTGTGGGTAATACAGTAAAACAGATCTTATTCTCAAAGAGTTTGCAATCTGGAGGCAAGGAGATGATATGTCCACCACAAGTTATCATGAAGTTGGAAAAGGAAAGTATTATAGAAGAGTGCTAGAAACAGATGAAAAGCCAGCTTCAATTAGGTCAGTGCTGGCTTTCCATTTCCTTGGCACTTTGAAGTTTTCCAAATGGAGCCCCTGCAATGTCCAGCCATAGTTTCTCTCCAAGCTTTCAGCTGGTCATGCATCATGAAAGGCTGCAGCCCTTCCTCTTCTTCCATACACATACATGCTTACAATTTTTAATTTTTAATTCCAAGAGGGACAACTTTTACTTTAAGGGAAATTTTTTTTGAACCCAAATGAAAGTTAGATATCTTTGGGGTATTTTTGGAAATCACTTCTAAGCAAATTACTAGAACTGCAATAGCAATTTATATCACAGGCTTTACTGTCCTATCTTTTATGCTGTTTTTAAAATTTTTTTGTTTAATTTTATTTTTTTTGCTTTAGAGAGATTATAAAATGCTATATATTTACATAATAATTTACTTTTCAAAAATATTCTGGCAAGAAGATTTTGAGAATACCTATTTCACCAATATCTATTTAAAGATAGAGCTGAAAATAAAGACAATTTAAAATTAATTACAAGGGTATCTCATTAAATACTCTTTGAAAACTAAGGAAAAAATAATTTTCTTTTTCCAAAAGTGAAATATAAGCTTACTTTGATTATAATTATGCTGTAACTAATTAGTAAAAGGATATCACTAGTACCAAAATTAAACTTTCTGGAAAATATCACTTCCTATTTCAAATGAAAAAGAAGTTTGAATGCATTGTCTTTGTTCTTTTTTATGAGATGTTTTCTGTCCTGGAATTCTCTAAGCACAGAAAGTGTGTTTTCTGCTTTGATCAACTTTGTAGATGCCGTGGGTGCATCGGGCACTCTCTGACCGTCTCTTCTAGTGTACCGCAGTGCTGAATGACTTTCCATTGCACCTCAGTGCTGTTTTCTCGATTACAGGCAATGATGCAACGCACAGCTTCGGATATTTAGTCTTTTCTTCTTTTGAAATACTTCATTCCATTTTCTCATGATAAAAGGATGCTTTTTAACTAGCATCCAAATTGTATTGCATAGTTGAAACACAATCAAAATAGGTCATACTCTCAGCATTTCATCTGGTAACATGCTACCTCCCTTCTTGCTAATGTTTAGGTTGCCGCACCTACATGTGAAGAACACAGGATTCCTGGTAAATGGGGCCGTCGCTGAGTCATTGTCTCTCCCCGAGTCTGAGTGCCTGGTCTCTTGGTGGATTGTCTCAGCTCCAACAATAGTCTCCTTCACACAGTCATATCCTAGACCAGCATCATTAATTACCCACTTCCAAAAATCTCTCAGCCAGCGAACTCTTATTCCTCTAGTTTCCTCACTGTATTAATTCTACTCTACCATTTCTCCAACATCATTGAGATGACAAGTCTCTCACTGTTGAGGTCTCCAATGATCTAGACTTAACGAGTGTCAGTGGTCACATCTCTGCCTTCATTTTCCTGATCTCTCAGATGTGTTTCATACAGCTGTTCTCTAGTCTTTGAAATGATGTATTCTCTAGGCTTTTGTGACATGCTTCTGCCCCTCCTTCTCAGTCTCCCTTTCCAATTCCTCCTCCCCCTTGGTCATACCTCTAAATGCTGGAGATTCTCAGCACTCAGTCCTTGGCCCTCTTCTTGCCTCTATCGACATTCTCTTCTTAGTTGTTTCCATATAATCCCACATTGATACCTCTCTCCTGGGCTCTAGGTTTGTGTGTTCGTCTCCATTTGGGTGTCTGATGGACACGTCCAGCTAGCAGAACCAGTGGTTTCCTTGTCTGCTGTGCTCCCAGGCTTCAAAGCACCACCATCCAGACTGTTCTCAGAAAAACAACAGTAGCATGGGGGCCAAACTGAACTCTCTCTTACAACACACTTCCTCTCTGTTAAGTCCTGTGACTAAAATATTCAAAATACATCCAGAATTCAACTACATCTCCATTGCTACAACCCTAATGTAACCCTCTATCATTTGTCACCTAGACTTTTGCAACAGTCTCCTGACTGGCTTCTCTGTTTCACTCTTGCCCATCACAGTCCATCCTCCAAAGAGCAATCAGAATGATTTTTCTAAATATAATAATGATAACTAACATTTATTGAGAACTTATATTTACCAGGTCCCGTTCTGAGCTGTTTAAATGTATTTGTTCCTTTAAACCCTTTGAGATGGGTATTATATTTGTTTCTATTTTACAGATGAGGAAACTGAGGCACAGGGAAGATAAGAAACTTGTCCAAGAATATATTGCTAATAATTGACAGAAGCAGGATTTGAATGTGGGCAACCTAGCTCTATTACTTGAGCTCTTAAACACTGTACTTTATTATTTTCATGTCACTCGTCTGGTTAAAATGTTCTAAAGGCTTCTCATTGCAGCTAGACTAAGTCCGACTCCTTGCCAGGGCTGCAATACCTGCTTAGTCTGGCCTCTGCGTACCTCTTTGATTTAATCATCCACCCTGCTTCCCTCTGTCCTCTCCTCCTCATTAATTGCACCCCAGCCACACTGGCCTCAATCTATTGCTCAGAACTGTCAAGATCGTTCCTGTCTTAGGCCTTTAAATTTGCTGTTTCTTCTTGGAATACACCTTACCAGATCTTTGTATGGTTACCTCCTTCTCATCATTTAAATCTCACTTCAATTGTCACCACCTCCAAGAGACCTCCCCATCCATTCTCCCCCAGTTATTCTCTTTGTAGCACTTACAACTACCTGAACGTACCTCATTTACTTATTTGCATTTGTCATCTCTTTCTCTCCATTAAAACGTAAACTTCTTTAGGCCTTTTCGGTCTTAGTCTTCTCTGCAACCCCACCGCTTTGAAGAGTGGCTGGCACATGACAAACGTCATGTCTGAAATGGGGCTGGCACCTCCCTTACAGGGTTACTGTGAAGGGCAAGTAAAATTGTATCCAGGAAATCCCTTTTTAAAGTACCAAGTTCTTGATACTTAATGCTTGAAGTTGGAAATCCTGATGGAGTGGTGACCGTGACTACTGCGAAGTCTTCTCAGCTGCTAAGGGTCTAGTCCTTAAAAGTGAACAGAACACTCAGAGAGAAAGGAGGGCAACTCATACACACACAAGGAACAGGATGTTCATCAAAGATTCCTGTTGAATCAAGGAACTGTGAAATCAAATCCCTGGAAAGAAGCGGTGTTCTGCTGTCTTGAGGGTGTGTGCACGTGTGCCTCTATTTCCTGGTACTTATACATTATATTTTATTCGTCAGAGTTTGCTTTTTAACTGGAGAATATAGTGTGTCTGGACAGGGCTATTAGAGCTAATTCCTTTCCAGGACCCCTGCTGCATAGTCAACAGGAATATTTTTACAGTTCTACTTTATGAGCTCCTGGAGCCATAAACATCTTCACAGGTTTCGGAGCTCCATTGTGGGGCAGTTAGCAGCTGGTCATGAGAGGTACTGTAGGGAGGGACTGTAATGACAAATTTGATTACATAGAAACAATATGTTTCTGGTGGCTCTTTTGGGCATCACTGAATGTAAGTAACCTCAAAAATGTTGATTCACCTTGTACCCAGAAGTTCAAATTTTAGGCAAAATGCAACAATTATACACATTTTCTGTTCTCAGCATTCCCATAAACTCCTTTTGTCACTATCCATAGGATTTTTCCATGGCTTTTATTTTAAATGCTTAGGTTTAAAATCATTCCCAGTCTGCAAAATGTGTGGGGTGGCCATGTGCCAAAGAGATGTGGACACTGAGACCCAGAAAGTTTCAGAGGAGAGCTTGAGAGAAGGATGCTTTGTACCCTGAAAGGAGTCAGGAGAGGAAGGGTAGTACATTTCCAAGGGCCAACACTACTTCTCTTTTCTCTTTCAGCAGTACCACCACTGGAAGACCCAAGCTCCAGGCAGCGACCCTCTCCTGGATGCAGGAATAGATGGAACGAAGGAGTCGTCAGCTTGGTCAGAGACATTCCTTCTTCTGACCTCCAGCCTTTATGATTGCCTGAGGCCCTGTGCTTCCAGATAGGGAACTGGGACAGTCCTATCTTGTTTAGACAAGGAGGCTTGTTCTTTATGGTTTTATTGAACACATTGTGTGTACTTAGTAAAGGTGAGTCGTGAAGAAACCAGATCTCAGTTTCTTGTGCTCTTAGTTGACTTACTAAACTTTGTTACTTTTCAATGTTTTCTCTGAAGCAAAACAAAAAAATAAAAATTAAATTCAATGGAAGCTAGTTAAGTTAAGCTATCACTGCACCCTTTTGAAATCTTTCCCTCTTGGGATCATCTCTTCAAATCCAGGCTGCAGTGCCTGCAGTTCTGGCTGTCTAATGAGAGATGAAATTGGTAGGACAATCCTGATGTAAATATCCACGTTACAAAAGGCAAACAGCAGCATCTTTTGAAAAGGAAACTGAGCCAGATAATCAGGGGACCCAAGTTCTTGCATCCATGTCCCTGCTATTGTCTGAGCTTTGACATGGCCTCACTATCCTTCCTACAAGTAGGAAGAACTATTTCTTCCAGAATACTAGGGTCAAACTGATGTGAAAAAGTCGACTTACTGTTCTGGAGGAAAATGTGTGTGTGTGGTACGTGCACACACCTGCACACGTTCTTATCCTTCAATAGAGCTGGTCATTTGGGAGGTTTAATAGATGTCTTGTGTTGTAATAAGCTACAGTGCTGCTGGAACCACTTGACTTCTACACATAAGTCAAGCCCCACTGCAGACTCAGGTTCAGTTTTGACCTTACAGATAAGGGATTGCAAGTGTTATGGATACATGCTCTCGAGATTAGCATCATCTCCCTGGTGCCCAGTCTGGCTCTGACTTCACCCACAAATTATCATAACCGATTTCGTTTCCACTCCTGAGTCCTGGCATTCTCCACCGTTCTAATAATTGATCCTTACCTTGCTCGTGCTTCTGAGTCAGAATCTATGGAAATGCTAAGTTCCCAGGCCTTTCTGACACTCCTTGCCTGTTTGGAGCTCTTAGCGATCTTCTTCTCCAGGTGTTTCTGTCCTTCTCCGCCCTGCAATGAACTTCCCTGGTGGCGACTGCTTCCGTGGGCAGCAGGCTTCCTCACTGCAATCTGCAGCAGGGTCTGTCCCCTCGTCGGTGTTGGAGGATCTAGTTCTAAGTCTGGATTCTTCACCACCTGCCTCACGTTGTAGTTAGTCATTTAGAGGTAATGCTCTAATGCAGGAAAAAGTAGTCAAGAAGAGATGGAGGAACCAAGCAGACTCCCTGTTCCTGCAGATGAAGTGTACTAATGCCGACAATTTCCTGGGCACCCATTATGTGCCGGGCCCTGTTCTGGGCATGGAGGACACAGCAATCTGGAGACTGAGAGAGTCAGTGCCCTCTTGGAGTAGGCATTTTAGTGAGGGGAAAGTAAAACGTGTAAACTGGCAACTAAATGAAATGTTTATAAAACCTGATAAAGTGACATGAAGAAAGCTAGCAAGGGGCTTTAACAGAAGCTGAGAGAATTGAAAAATAAAAAACTATTTCTGTGTGTTCATGCTATAGCTGTCTTAAGAACAGAGAGAAGATACTCACCTCCCCTCTTCTCTGTGAATATTTCTCACTAGAATCACTTCCAAAGCGATGACCATGTTTAAGCATTAAACACTATCCTGTGAAAACAGGATACACTCTTCTGTCTCTTATGCTCTAGAACTCTAAAAAACAACTTAGTTTTCTGAACAAACTTAACAACTTGACCTTGTGGCTTGACACATGCTTTTTATTAGAATAGAATGTTAGTTGAAGCAGATTTCTATAGATTTATCCAGACTCAGAAAAATAACAGAATGAGGAGCAACATGATTTCTTAAATTCCCAGTGACATGCCTGATAATATATGATAGAATTAACTTATTGGGTGTAAGTGAAGCAGGTTGGAAATATAAACCCTTGGATGAGCCCTTCTCAGGATTTTTTTTTTTCCACAATCAAAAGAATTTCAGAGCAGAATGGTTGCAATGGAGGCATACACAGAACTGGGCCCATCTGTTTGCAGCCACGAATAGAAAGTTTGTAACAATCGAGATAATATTAGTTAATCTTTGCCCAGAAATCCATGAAATGGTAAGTATTGGCAGCACACCTTCAAAAGTAGAATGATGCTTAGTTGTGGCAGGAAAATCATACAAAGAAATAAAATAGACCTCCTTGAAATATGGTCTGTAAGGACCTCATTAATTAAATTCTCTTGACCGTGTTGATCAATTTTATATGATCTCAGACCTAGGCAGAATTGTGAAGAGGTGGAATGAAATTATTTTACTGATCTTTTTAAACACCCGTTCTTTCTCCCAATGATAGACCAGTGGAGTGATAGTTCTGGATTTGGCAGTATGGTCAATGGACACAAGGAAGCTGTAGCAAACTAAGATAGGATCTGCATCTACTCCTCAGCAACTTGTTTCACTGTTACAGCTAGGGTGTGTGCAACTGAATGTGCAATGAAATGACAGCAGCCAACATGAAGTGTTATCTTTTCTGATGGGGCATTCCATGTCCTGTCTCATACTTGCAAACTCATCTTGTTTCAAAGAGCTGTTCTGTCCCAAAGATAACCTGGAGATGGGGAAGTTGGGTACTTTGTAATTTATGTCCCTTCTATTGCAATGGGTTGGGGGAGGGCTTAGAGTAGATAACAGCTAACATCCATTTTAGCTCTAATTCTGGAGAGGGAGGCAATTAGTTTATAGAAGAGAACCAGTGGTGTGCTGGAGTCGGCTGATACTGGCTTGCAATTTCACATTTAGTGATGTCTTGTTGGTAGCTTAGCCACTGCGGGAGTATTTACACCAAGGAAATTGGCAAATGCCAGAAATCAGGGCTTTTTTTCCCCAGAGAACAGTTTTACCTGCATACCGCTGGATAAATCTCAGATGTCTTGTAACATTAACAGTAGAAGTGGCTTTCATCTCACTTTGTCCATGTGAATGCATGAGAAGTCTTGCTAAATTGATAAAAGGAGGACACTTGTTTTCACTTTTAGTATCGTGCTGCTGAAAATAGCAGCAAATGCAATATTTGCTCTGAGTGACAGCAGCCCTTGTCACTATAACCTTCAGAGGAGATTTGGACAGAGACCTGGCACCCTGAGTGTCATCTGGATAAGAAAATTGCTGGTGGCAGCTATCTTTTCAGCATCCTGTAAACCAAAGCTTTCCTCTGGATTGTTCACTTGCGTGGTTAGTGGAAACTTTTCTAAGCATCTGCACCTTCCCTCTCATTCTGAATAATTGGCTCTAAGTGTCATAGTTTTTTTCTTTAAAGTTCTTGCCTTCATTAATACAGCTATTATGTTTAATGATTTCTTAAGCATCTTTGTTCAAAGGGACTTCCTCAGATTTGGAATCAAAAGAGCCTTCTTCGGTGTACATGTATCAAAAGAAAAGAAAAAGAAACTAGGAGTGGGTGGTATTTTCTTGGAATTATGGTATTTTGTGGAAAAAAGAGAAGTCACTAGTGAGGAAGAAAAGACGTGGACCTAAGAAGATGCTTCTCGCTCTGTCAGTTTTCTTCGCCCTCAAACGCCCTCTGGAAGGCATTGTGACACGTTATTGGTAAATTATTCTAATGTCTCTCCTTTGTCTAGGTGGATGCTTATTTTGATTCAACTTCACAGCTAGCAAAAATTCTGTTATAAATGGCAGGTTTATAAGCAGGGATGTCACCAAGGCGATGGGAGGAAGAGCTGCAAGTCCACGACAAGCCAAATTGTGGGGTAGGAAAAGTTTAAATTTCTTGCCTTTCTATGTCTCTTTCTGCAGTTATTTTTTTTCCATGATTTTCCCCACCTCGAGACACTCAGGGCCTCGTTACTCCCTCTGAGTAGCCCAGCTCTCTGCCAAATATACTACTTTACCTGGTCCTGTTCAACTCAATTCAACAAACATACATTGAGTACATTCTGCATGCCAGGAACTGTCCCAGGCCCAGGGAATTCAACACCAAATAAAGCACAATTCACGCTTAAACGGAGTCTCCATAATTTAGTGGGACACACATACGCACACATCACTCTAAAACCATTCAGAATGGGTATATATTATTCTATTGATATGAATACTGGGGAAAATAAGGAAGTCTTCACAGGTTGAGAAGGAGGGAGGAGGGGAACAATATATATCAGTTATACAAAGAGTTAACGTTTATTGAGCACTTATGGGTTGGTTGCTTTTCTAAGGGCTCTGCATATTTTAAACTCATTTCATCCTTGCAACAATTGTATTATTCTTAGTAATATTATCGCCAGTTTACTAATGTATCCACTGGGGCATGGCAAGCTTAAGTTGTCAAACACTTGCAATTAATAAGTGGTAAAGACAGGTTTGAACCTAGCAGAGCTGTCATGGTTACAAATGTGCTGTGTGCAAAAATAGATTTTATTCGTCTATCCAGATGTATCAATCTATCAGTGTGTATGTATATTAATTAAGAAAAAATCCATGTTCTTGCATTGAACTAGTTCTAGTGATATAAAGAAAAATTAAAAATGGTCTATGCCCTCAAGCATTTCAAAATCTAATGGAATAGACATCTCAGTAAACAGAACGTGATAAATTCCATTTAAGCAATCCACAAAGGTTGATGAAAGAACATATGAGGGACTCCTACCTGCAGATAGGAGTCTTGTACAATGAATTAGTTTTATTAATTTTCTATGCTATGCCCACTTATAAAAAGGATTTATTTAAAAGAACTTTCAAAGTTGCAGGGAATATAGCATCTTTGAAATGCCAACAATCTTTTAACTGGGAACTTCAATCCATTTATTTTACCATCTTTTCATTGTCCCCCATCTCCTCTGCTGAATCCCTAAACCAGGTTGAATCCAACCCTCTGTCTACTCTGCTTCTGGACGTGCACAGTGGAAGACAGCTAGAGAGAAACACATACCTCACATGCATGGTCACTAAGACCAGGGGAACCCTTAATGCTACTCCGCACATGCACTGTATTTCCCTGGTCCATTCATTCTCCCTCTTTCTATACTAACTATTTCATACCTTCTCCACTTTTCTCAAACTGCCTAGACTTCCTTGCACCTAGATTCTCACTTGCAACTCATAACTTTGCTTCCTATTTTGTGAAGAAAATAGAAGCAGACAAAAAAGAACTTCCACAAGCTCTCAACACTGCATAATCCTCTCACCTGCGTCAGTTTCAGGTGCTCTGCCGTTTCTTCTGGGTTACTCTATATGATCTGTCACTGCTTCTAGCAAAAGCCATTTCCTACACTTGCATGCTAGATTCTATCCCTTCTTGCATCACCAATTTTTCCCTCTTCAAAGGATCAAATTTGCTCTTATGTCTCCTATCTTAAAAGCACAATCTCTTTTCCCTCCAGCTATTTATCTTCTCCCTTTTAGGGCAAAACTCCTCAAAAGAGTCATCTATACTCATTGTTCCCAAATCCATGTATCCCATTCTCTTTTGCAGTTGGGATTTTGCTCCTATGTCTTTACTAAAACACACTTATCAAAGATAATAATAAATCTCCATTTTATTAAATCAAATGGTCTGCTTTTCAATTTTGATCCTTCTTGACACCATTCATCCATTCGTTCATTCATTTATCCATCATTCAACAAATACTTTTTGAGTACTTACAACTTCCTGGGCATTCAATGCTTAAAGTCCATGGACCTCTTCTCTTTCTATCTATGCTTACTTGCTTGGTAATTTCTTAGAGTTTTTAATAATAAATATATCCATCCTAGACCTCTCCTCTGAAGTATATTAAATTGCCTATTTGACATCTTCACTTGGATACATAATAAATGTTCAAGCTTAATATGAGCAAAATCGAACTCATATTATCACCAAACCCCCATAATTTGCTTCTTTTACAGTTAATGGCAATTCCATTTTTCACACCAAAAACCTTAACATCATTCTTGATTCCTCTCTTTATCTGACAACCAAACCAACATTCAATCCATCAGAAACTAGTATAGGTTGTACCTTGAAAATATGTCCAGAATTTGGTGATTTCACTTCCACTGCTACCTTCCTAGTGTAAGCCACAATCTTTTGCCTGGATTACACAATTATCTCTTAACAGGTCACCTTGCTTACATCCTTATGTCCTAGGGCCTATCTCAACAGAGAAGCCAAAGTGATCCTGTTAAAACATGAGTTAGATCACATTAGTTTTCTGTTCAAAAATTTCCAGTGACTTTCCATACCCCTCAGAGTAGAAGCCAACATTCCTAAAGTCATCTTGATGGCTCTGCCTACTCTGGCTTCCATTAGCTCACTGAATTTTCATTCACCAGATATCCTCGTGGATCACTGTCTCGCCAGCTTCAAATCTTTAATCAAATCTCACTTTCTTGGTGAGTGCTTCCCTTTATAATATTCCTGCTCCTCATCCTTGCAGCCCCTCCAACTTCCTAGCTTCTCTTTTGGTACAATTTTTCTCCTTCACTATTATCACTACCTAGCATACTCAGTATTTTAATTATTTACCTTATTTCTTATCTTCCTCCCCAACTAGAATATAATCCTCAAGGGCTTTTATTGTTTAGTTTTTTTGTTGTTGTTGTTCACTTCTGTATTATTCCCCAAACCTAGAAGAGTTCTTGCCGCTGGATATGGGATCTGCAATTACGTGTTGAATGAATGAACAACAGCAGAAAGCTTTACAAGGGTGCTTCAGGCACATAGACGGTCTTATTCAAGATTTGTTGAATAAATGGCACAATGTATAAAATTAATGTATTTGAGAAAAGTTCAGCAAATCAAAAACAAAGATACAGTAACAAAATGAAGTCAAGATTTAGGTTACTACATAAATAATGCACCATGAACTTCAATACTTTTGCATAGAGTAGATCAGAGATTTGACTCCAAGCCTTTGGGCAGACACTGTGAAAAGAAAAAGACAGTGGTGCCACAATTTACAGATCCAAAATTAAGGCACAACAATTTCTCAGGCAAAGCAAAATTATTCCAGGAAGCCATTGCTCCCAAGAAGTCTAAAAAGAAAGAGCAGAGTGAAATGTAATGGAGTGTCTTCACTAACTCTTTCGAGTGCCTCCCAGCAGACCAATGGCATCATTCCACAGCATAATTCTATATTAGCAATTCTCAGAGGATCTAATGTATTACTTAGGTAACTAGTGCTCTCCTAGTGTTGCTTAGGTTGGTCTATCTTAAGAATCTAGAGGAAAGGTAGACTGCAGGTTTTCCAGAGAATTGATCTTCCACTTATTCACTCCACAAATATTTATTATCTACAACAAACCAATAACTGGTCTCAGTACTTGCTATGTGGTAGTGTATTAAAAAGTATTATCCCTTATATCATGAATATCACATTTCCAAAAGACTTCTTCTTTTAGCCAAACTTTGAGAACTATGAGGGCAGTGGTGAGTTTGAATTGTACTTCCTTTCCAAAACCTAGAGTGCAGCTATACTGAGTTTACATTTTTAACATTTTTTTCTGTTTAGCCGTCATTATGTCATGGTTGTTAACAGCCTGCACTTGGTCTCAAGAGACCTGAGTTTGACGTTTAGCTTTACCACTTACCACCAACTTGGACAAGTTACTTAACCACTGAAAGCTTCAGTTTCCTCATGTATGCGGGACACATACACAGAGTATATGGGTCTGTTCCAAGGATGCACGTATGGATTTGGGGAGAGTTAAATGAGATAATACAGCAATTTAAAGCACTTAGCACAGAGTGTGGAATTTTGTAAGGGATCAGAAACTTTTAATTATTAAGATGATCAGCTGAGCTGTAAAAACCTGAAAGGATTTTAGAGGAAGACCATCCTCTTTACCTGGAAATGGTTAACCAAATATCTGGGTACTCGTGGGAGAGGAGGAGATTTGACTTGAAAAGTAGCCAAGAAACCGGCCATTTCATTCACATGTTCAGGAGTTTGGATTTCAGCTTTAGGGATGGAGAACTACAGATGAATTTTAAGTATGAGAATGACATGATCAGATTTATGTTTTACATTTATCACTCTGTTGGCAGTCGAGGGATAAATCGGAAGTTTGGAAATTTGAAGAGACTAGAGCCAGGGAGCTAATTAATAATCGAGATAAAAGATGATAAGAACTTAAACCCAGACAGTGGGACTGGGATAGAACAGGAGAGGGACCATGTGTAATTGTTCCTCCTCCTTCTGAAGTCCCTGTTTTGTATCCCATTCTTGGAGAGTACTGCTGCATGACTGTTAGCTTTTCTGATATTTTAATTTGACCCAAAGTTTCTTTTGCTTATGATGATTTATTGTGACGTCCCCATAAAAGACCTCAGATGTATTCACAGCGTCTTCAACGCCTAAATCCAAGGCTTCATTAAGAGGAATATTTCAAGCAGCACGGCATGGACCGTGGAGATGATATCCCATTGAAGGAGAGTCTTCCCTATCTTTCTTATGCTCAAGTAAAGCCCTGAACACTTCTGCTTACTGCTATCACGGTTGATATTGGCACCTGCTTCGTTCCATAACCCATATTTTAACAAAACATTGTGACCTGGCCATTCTATGTTGTCAGAATAAAGGGAAGTTCTTTTATTAAAACAATGCCAATGTTATTGCAGAGGGTATTAGATATTTTTGTCTAACTCTATTTCTGATATTTTTACCAGAGTATTCCAAAATCAAGTGGAAAGCTTTAAAAAAAATCTTGTTTAGAAAACAGAGATAGGATTTAACCAAAGGCGTATCCTGCCAGTTCATGACAGCAAAGGAGAGGGAGGCACCATGCGAGTGACAAGCCTGGCTTTATCAGATTATGAAACCAAGCTCTTCATTGGTGTTATTTCCCAAAAGTGGTCTCCACAGAAACTTTGTCATCAGTGGGTCCACTTGTGGTGAGGGGTGGGTGTATGGAGAAAAGACAGTATAGGCAGATAGTGGAAGGAAGAAAAAACCATCTTCCTTGCTGTTTCCTCATTAAGTTCATGTGATGGAGAGGAAACCTGAGAAGCTTGAAGGAGCCGGGAGAATTTTTTTTTATCTTGAGTCTTCCATAAATATACTAACTGGTTCACTATGCCTTGTTTTCTGAACTATTTTCATTAAACACTTATTCAACATATATGTAATGAATGCCAACTGTGCACTTAGCCCAGTTCTAAGTGTGGGCGTGTAACAATGTATAAAACAGACAAACCCTCAGGGAGTTTAACTCTAATGGGATAGGCAAACATTAAACAATTAAAAGCAAACATATGGTATTGATTTACAATATATTATTGTTTATATACAATAAATGTGTGGTTTATGTATTTGTATTATATTTGGTGTATGTTAATAAATAATCTATTAAGTATTTATAAGATATATAAAGCTGTTATATAAGTGATATATTGCAGATAATAAAAATATAATGAAATGAGAAAAACAAAGTCTTCTAAACATCACAAATGGCACATGAATCAAAATTTCTAAAAGACTTTTGAAAAATACACTGTGCTCTGTAAATGCAAACCACATTTACTCATTCACAGGTTATCAGGGTAGTGCTGGATTTAATTTCAAGGTTCTCTGTGTCCAATATTTTAAGCCCTGGCTTGAGAATGGTGCTGACTTCTTAGACTCTGGTGCTTAGACCCATATCCTCAAAGGATCTGGAAGACCACCCATACAGAGTTTGGAGATGCAGGCTGGGCTCGCCTGTGGACTGGGGGTTCTCTTTGGCATAAGCATTGTGGTCTTGGGGCCCTTTGCTGCCTTAATATGCTTTATGGTGTTAGGCAATTCCCTAGCAGCTGGTATGTATCTTATAGCACTTATTATACTTCCTGTAGTTATTTATGTCTCCATGAGGGCTGGAGAGATGCTGGATGTATCTTTGTATATCTTCTGCCTGGGACAATGTGTGACTCCTGGTAGGTGCTCAGTAACTGTTGAAACAATGATTGTTTGGCCACATGGTGACTCGGGGAGATTGTCGCATATCATGGAACTACTGGAAGTGACTGGGAAGTGTTTATGCTTCTGGATGAGCTCCACGCTATGCTGCCTTCAGTGCAGAACTGTTTTTGCTTTTCAAGTAATTCATGGAGAAAAGAAACAAGTTAAATGGTAATTTGACACCACTGGAAGATGTGTTTTCCCTGTTGGTTAATTTCTTTTCTGTTATTTCTTGAGACACCTTGCATCATTCAAAAGGTTTATTTATATTTTCTTTTTTGCATGACAATGAAGCTAATGATGTAGTTATTTATTTTACAATAGCTTGAAAAGTTCTTTTTATTCTTCATGAAGCTATCACTCCATGGCTCCTAAATTCATAAAAAGGTAGGCGTTATTTTAGCTTATGAAGTATAATCTTTTTTAGAATAGATGAATCAGGAGGTATGGTCTAGTCTAGTTTTTAGTATTCCAAGGTAATGTTACCAAAATGAAAACTCTCTTAATTGAGACTGAAAAGTTAACAGACTGTGTTAATACCAAATTTATTCCCATAGTTTGATAACCTACTTCTTCCTCCTTGGAAGTTAGGATTTTCAGGCAAAGCTTATGCTGCTCTGGCTCAGTGTGTAATTGTACTTTTGTTCTTAAGGAATTGTTACTATGGGTCATCTATGGATGAGTGCCAATTACTCCAGAATTATACTTTTGCTATTTCTGTGGGATTGCATAAAATTCAGCTGACATCAGCTGTGCAAATGCATATAACTGCTTGTCTTCCAAGAATATGACTCATTAACATGAGTAACTAAGATAAGTAAGATTATCTTGTCAAATTCCTGGTGAATTTCTCCCCACCCTCTACTCCCAAAGGCATCTGAAGAAACAGCAAAGAGAAATAATCTAAACTTAATGGTGATACTGACTGACTTTCCCCATAGATATTTTAGGAAGCAAAATGGTGGCATTTAGATAGGCATTATAATAGAACAAAAAAAATCCTAAAGATTTGTGTAAAAGAAGTTCATATGTAATATAGTCTCTAATTTTCCAGGAAATAAATAAAGAAATAAGGTGGACTGATAAATCTCAAAAAGGTTGATAGTTGCTTGAATTCCTACTATTTTTGATCAGGCCAGTTTTACCTAATTTTGGTGCAGGCTAAGAGGGAGTAGAGTGGAAATGCAACTGGGGGGTCATTACCTTCACTTTTGTTTATAGAAGCAGAAGGCAATCAGGAAATAAGTGGGAAATGACCCAGAGACTGAGGTAACGGGTATTAATGATCCAAAAGTAGAGAGAATGAACTTGTTGACTTAAACGTAGAAGCAGGAGAGTCAGGGGATCCATAATTCAAGCTGCATTTCAAGTACTCCAGCTGTCATAATGTCTGAGAATCTTTGACAGAAAAGAGTTTTGAAATTTGAAGGAAACAATATAAAAAGAATGATTTTCTTGGGAAAGAACAGGGAATTCTGAAATTTGGATCCACGGAGGGTTCATAGATGGGCTTTATGTTGTCTTTGAGCCCTCAACATTATAGGCAAAATTTTGGGTGGTTTTTAGACATACATTTTTTGGAGGGGAGAGAGGAAACTCACAGCTTTTACAAAATTCACAGAAGGTCTATGACCCAGCAAAGTTTATGAACCACAGTTATAAAGGAAATAGCACCTTATATGTTACATATAAGGACACTGAAGTACAGAGAGATCAAGCAATTTGTTTAGTCACACAGCAAGTAAGTAATACCACCAGGACTTGAAACTATGCAGTCTGAGTCCTGAGTATAGGCTCTTTGCTGCAATACTCTAATGCCTCTGTAAAGGCATTATAAATGCCTTGTAGAATGTCATTCAAACATGAACTAGTTTATGAATAATAGTTGATGGAGATATTCTGAAGATGGAGAAGTTAAAATTTGCAGTTATTTATTTATTTATTTATTTTTGTGAGAAAGACCAGCCCTGAGCTAACATCCGTCGCCAATCTTCCTCTTTTTGCTGAGGAAGACTGGCCCTGGGCTAACAGCCGTGCCCATCTTCCTCTACTTTATATGGGACGCCGCCACGGCATGGCTGACGAGCAGTGCATCGGCGGGCGCCCGGGATCCGAACCTGCGAACCCCGGGCTGCCAAGCGTGGACTAAACTGCTGCGCCACCGGGCGGCCCCTGCAGTTATTTTTTTAAGGTGATGATTATAACGGGTGCTTGGGAACACCAGCTTGGGGAATCTTAGGTAGCACTAGAGGAGACATAAAATGTAAGCAGAAAGTCTGCTAGTTTCACTTGTTCTTAGACTTGATGCTCCATACACAAGGCAAATTGGTCTCCAGCTAAATCATAACTGAAAAACCACTTTAGCCAGGTCACCTTGAATGTGCTTGGCTCAGCTCATCTAAGAAGGGCTTAATGGCCTGCTCCCTAGTGCTGAAGTGTTTGTTCAGTGTGGCACTCTGGCTGATTTCTGATGAAGGGCATATGGAGTGTGCGTGTGGCCATGGTTCCCTGCTTTCCCAAGAGTGGGCCTTGAGGCTTGGAACATCAGAGAGCCAGGGAAGGTGTTTGCTGAAATAGTAAAGATCTATATTTGCTTTAACAAGAGTTTATTTTTGCCCACCCATTTCCTGCTCAAGCAGTATGCTCCATTTCAGCTGTGGACTTCCGTTGTCTGGATGAGATGTAGAGCAGGAAGAATGACAGCTTAGGGATTCCAGCCTGGTGCCAGAAGTCAGAGAAAATAGTGGGATACTCAGAACACAGAGAGTTCATTTCTTATAAGCATCTCAGAGCACCCTGCTGAAGACAGCTGGAAGGAATCTCAGGAGTGATCCTACCCAGGGATTCTTGAAGAGCTTCAGGATCTGTGTGAACATATGCATATTTCTGAGATGCTTTGTAGCTTTTATAAGATTCTCTAAATGGTCTATGACCCTTGCAAAAAGCCAGAACTGATAATTTAATCTGGAAAACAGACTTGGAAAGAAACAAAATTAAATATAATCCATCTAGAAGAGATAACTGCTTTAAAAAGCCCTTTGGAAGGAAATACACTAGTAACAACTGTTGCCAGCTACTCTTGCTTCCTGAAAAGGTCTTCCATTTGCTTATTTGAAATTTCTAGGGCACTTTAAATTCATTTACTTCAGTTATAATCGCTATGGTGATGGATGGAAAATAGCTGGTCAGGAGCACTTTTAAAGTAAGTCTTGAACACAGTTACTAAGTTACTAAAGAGTTTTCTCGTTTCTGGACAAATAGTCCTGGCTCCTTTGATCTATCCTCTTAGCTCTATTTTTTCAACCCTTTAATCCTTTTTGGTGGCTCTTCTCAGGCTCTGTCCAATCTTGCTAGATCTCTCTCCCATTGTGGAGATGGACTACAGCACTTCCAAGTAAGACTCGACCAGAGGCTGCTTCTTGCCTCACGAATCTCACCCTGGGCTGTTACATCATCAGTTGTGATGATGATCATTTGAAATTACTGCATTGCACTGTGGACTTCGCTAACTGGTGCAGTGCACCTTTTCCGGAGGATTCCTCACAACCTTTTAGAGACATGACTTAGGGCATATATTATTTTGATGGCTAAAGGACACAGAGAGGTCAGGTCACCAAGCAAAGTGGCTATAGAATTGAAATGCCACTGAAGTTAGTGTTCTTTTAAGGAACATAAGTATTTACAGTTATTACTCACTGGGAATGACTTAGTACTGTATGTTCTTAGAATGTCAAACAAAGTTTAACCCTGATTTATCTACTTACTCATTTTATGACTTGGGTCAAGCTACTTGAACCTCCATGTGTTTCAGTTTTCTCATCTGTAAATGGGGATAATATTGGTAGTTTTTCAAAAGATTGTTAAGAGGAATAAATGATCAATACACATAATGAACTTGGAACAGTAATTGGCCAATATTAAAGATTCAATAAATATTGGGTATTATTGTTTATCATTATTTTGGGGATTTTCTAAATATTTTAAAGCCAAGCCTTTAATCATATTTATTATAAACAACTAGTCTATTTAGGGTCAAAGTTTCAAAATATTAGATAAAATTGCATTATAACATTTACTTATGTAATATCTTTTCTTATCCAAGTTTTATCTTTAATTAGTATATTCTATATAATCATCATGATATATCTATTTACACAATCCATACCAAGTCTCCTAGGCAATATCTTCAGCACTGTAAGCATAGAAAGGAAACATATTTCTGAGGAACTCTTTAAAATAGATTACTGAACAGTTATCCCTGATTGGAAGGGGAAATTTACATAAGAGACATTGATTCTTTAGACTTTGTTTCACCAGCCTGGTGAAAGATAGAACTTTTTATATGGAGAGAGGCCATTGACCCACTCAAGGTCAGAGACAGAGTAGCTGAGATGAGATAAACTTCTAGCTTTCCTGACTTTCAGTTATTTCTTCCATTTTTCTTATAAGGAAAAAGAATTCTTTAAAAAATAGTTGAGGGCCGCCCGGTGGCGCAGCGGTTTAGTTCGTGCTTGGCAGCTCGGGGTTCGCAGGTTCGGATCCTGGGCGCCCGCCGACGCACTGCCTGTCAGCCATGCCGTGGCGGCGTCCCATATAAAGTAGAGGAAGATGGGCACAGATGTTAGCCCAGGGCCAGTCTTCCTCAGCAAAAAGGGGAGGATTGGCAACAGATGTTAGCTCAGGGCTGGTCTTCCCCACAAAAAAATAAAATAAAATAAAAAATAAAAAAAATAAAAAATAGTTGAAAAAGAGGCGTGTCACTCAACGAACCTGTTTCGAAGGTTTTAAAAATAGCTGTGCCTTAAATATATAGCTTTCATTATTGTATTTCTTATTCAGAGTACATGGAAGAAAGGAAATGAAATAGTGAACTTACCTGCTTATGTTCAGTGACTGGGATCTTCCCATACCAGAATCTTGGGATTCTGGATTCCGTACAATTGTCTGAATTTCTACTTGAAACTAGATACCTAACTGTCTTTCAGAGTAAAGATGATAGCCCTTTACCCTGGTCTTGGTTAAGGGACACTTTGTTTGAGCTATATATTACAAGGAGATGAGAGCTTTCACTACTTGGTGCTCTGAAGTTCTCCTAGTTCAGCAGGACCCCACAAGAAGAGCTCTCAGTCAGCATTAAAAATTCAAACTGCACAAGTGTCTAAGAGCCAAGTGTTCTAGCTTGTTATCTTCTTGTTTATAGATCTGTAAAAAGGCTAAAGTAGAAACTTTAAGTCTGTGGGGAAATCCTACCTGTGAAGCTGCTCTCCAAATGTGTAGGTATGTGTAATAGTCTGTGATTAAGCAAAATAGTAGAAGAGTTGGTCCAGTCATTTTGCTAGAGGCTTTATTAAACTTGTGTAAGTGGCAAACAGGCTAACTAAATTTGGTCCCTATGATCCGAGAGATGGACACCTAACTTATACTAAAGAAGTTCCATTGATGTGTGTTGAGATTCCTGGAGTTTATAGGTATGATAGCATAAAACCCCCAATCTTCACATTTGGTCATTGAGACAACTTTTCAAACACTTTAAGTTCTACGGGTGTCTATGAGAAAATCCTATTCTACATGTCAGCAAAATGCAAGTTAGTTCCTACCACAAGTGAATCAGGCCCCCATGAAGATGCTATATTCTTCCAAAGATGATTGCTCAGTCTGTATCCACACATTTCCACCACTCTGATTAAATGTCTGCTTTGTTCAAACAACCTGGTGGTTACTTACTGATCAGCTCATTCAAATGGTTTTGGTGTGTAGATATGGCTGATGGCTACTGTATCTGTCTCTGGGTCTTTAAGTAGGTGATCAATTGTCCCAGTCTTCTCAGTACTGTCCAAGTTTTAGCACTAAAAGTCTTATGTCCTAGGAAGCCCCTTCCTAGAATGTAAAAACTCCCAGTTTTCAGGGGTGGAAGAGGAAGGATGGGGAAAAAGTGCAAAATTCAAAAACTAATTGCTGGAAACAACACTGTTTTTGGTGTGAAATGAATATGGCATAGATTATCTACCTTGTATGGTTGCTGTCAGTTTTTTCTTCCCTCCTTCCCCTTGATCACTGATGTTGGCAACCATGATTTGCGATTCACAGCAGTGGATGCAACTAAAGTGTGTAACTTAGATGCGTCGCCATCGTGAGTGTGGGTGCTAGTCTGTCTTTGACTTTGCCTGTGGATTAACTGCTGTGCTTTGCATTAAGGTGGTGCTGTTTTAACTTTTCAAACTGTGAAATGTTATTATTTTTTCACAATAACCTGAGTGACCATATTTTCTGAGTTCAGAAAATGAAATTGAGAATGATTACAATACCAATTCCAGCATGACCAAGACATCATAAAAAAGTCTAAATGACTGAGTTATTTAATGATAGGCAGAGGGACACAAGCAACTGAATTAGGAAGTCAAATGCCCCAAACATAACTGCACAATATACAGAAAAGGATTTGGGATTAGGTGTGGGAGAGAAGGGAATGTGGAAGATTATATGGGGAATGGATCTTGCAAGTTGGGATGAGACAAGCAATACTACTACGTCAATCAAAAGTTTTTTTGTCTCCCCAAAAGAAACCAATGCTCAGCCAAAACCAGTAGCACCTGAACTAGCTTGTGCATACCACAGGAAAGGATACACATTGTTGTCCCATTCCCTTGATCACGCTACGAAACTGAATAAAGTTACTTTATAAGGAAGGTTGCAATAACCTCAGAACATCCTGTGGGAGAACAAAAAGAGAATTTTGATAACCAACGTGTCGAGCTGATTCTGTCACATCTTACCAATATTCATGCTTTCTACAGTATATCAAGTGATGCCTCAAATAACAACAAAATAGTAGTCCTCCTAGCTCTTAGGCACTTTATTTGAAAAATGGAGTTTCAGAACATCTTGATTTCTCTGAAGATTTCAGTAAAACCACAGAAAACATAAAACAAAAGATAGTTGATATCTTGTCCAAATACGAAATAGACTTTGCTCATATATCTTCATATTTCATAGGCAGTACAAATATAAATTTTGGAAAATTCCATTCAGTCTGTAAACTTCTTCCCAAAGATAATGAGAAAGATTTTACAAGCTAGATGTCCCAAGGACCTTGTACACAACACTGACAAAAAAGGGGAATGATATACTTAACTGTGACATTGAAACATTCACAATAAAAGTTTTTGGTCACTTTTCAGTTTCCTCAAAATGTATAGAAGCACTTAATGAGATATTCAACTTTATAGAAATGAAAGGACATAGGTTCCTTACCCATGTGCCTACAGGATGGCTATGGTTGTTGCTGCCATAGAAAAGCTTTTTAAATGCTGGCTTGCTGTGAAATCATATTGTCAAAGAGTGAGACAAGAAGAATGACTTTCTCTAGTTTGGAAATATGTGGAGGATGGAAATGGGGGAAAGGATGGAAATGGGGGAAAGGATTACATTAAAAGAGAAATTTATATGCAGTTTTCCAAAATTGTTTGATGATTTTAAAAGAAACCATAAGAAGCCTCAAAAAGAATGACTAACTATACTTCAGTTGTGTTATGTTTAGGTTGCAACAAATACTATACAGCAAAAACATGACTAATTTTTGAGAAACAAACTGCTTTGAAACTCAAAAAATGTCACCAGAACAGGAAAACCGACTAGAAAAGGGCTTCCTCATTTTTTTTTATTAAAGCTAATTTTTTTGGAATCCAACTTCAATTTCTCAAGTACAAATTACCTCTGTGACCTGAGAAAGAGAAGTATAATGTATGATGACATCTAACGTGCTTTGAAGAGTTTAAAAATGATGGAAATTTTAAATATGGATAATAATTATAATGAATTCATAGATGCAAAAAGACCTGATTGGTGAACAACTGGTCTACCAAAAGAAGCCTGTACATACAAAGTGGATGGAAATTTTTGGAGAGCTGGAAACCAATTCCTACAAATCTAGTAAGTAAAATCCTAAGTATTCCTTGATCAAACACTTGTGTTGCAAGGATATTTAACTTGATACTGTTACATTGGACTGACACCAAGAATCAGTGTAATGTGTGCTTGATAAGAGTAGCGCCACAACTCAAAGTGAATTTTATGTTTGACTGTGTTCAGTTTTGCCACTACATAAAAGAAAAGAAGGCTGTCCTAGAGACTACAGTCATTTCAGAGAAGTATTAATGGAAAAGGAAATAGAAAGAGTAAAAATATCCTAGGACCAAAAGAAACGTGAACATTATTTTTAAAGTAAATATAGGCAATTTATATGTTTAATTTGTCCTATTGTATTTACATTCTTCTTTTAAAGTCCATCATTTATATATCTTAAGAGTACACAATAATATAGCCTACAAAATTGAAATAGTCAGTAAAGTTTAGAAAAGAGTTAAAATAAATTGCTCTTCAGAAAATAGAAATATTGTAAAAATATTATATTTTTTGCACCTGTATAATTTGTTTAATTAGTCATTCTAATTAAATAAATCAGACAGAGAAAGACAAACACTGCATGATCTCACTTATATGTGGAATCTAAAAAAGTCAAATTCATAGAAACAGAGAGCAGATTCGTTGTTGCCAGGGGCTGGGGTGTAGGGCAAGTGGGGAGATGTTGGTCAAAGGGTACAAACTTTCAATTATAAGATGAATAAGTTTTGGGGATTTCATGTACAGCATGGTGATGATAGCTAACAATACTGTATTGTGTGCTTGGAATTTGGTGAGAGTAGATCTCAAATGTTCTCACCACATAACATAAAAAATTGGTAACTATGTGAAGTGATGGATGTGTTAATTAACCTGATTGTGGTAATTATTTCTCTATCTATCTATCTACCAAATTATCATGTTGTACACTTTAAATTTACACAATGTTATTTGTTATTATATCTCAATAAAATTGGAAAAAAGTTGGTCACCTTACCTTTACGCCAGGCTAACACACCCCCTTACCACATTCCCACCTACTAATGCAGTTGAGGAACAGATACCATAAAGCTGGTTCCAGAAACTGCCCTGGAATCTTCTTTTCTTTTCTTACCTGCTTTTCCTCTAGTAGGAGATTTCCAGACCCCCACCTCTTGGCCAAGAGGTGACTTTGTCTCTTTAGAATGTTGTTATTTGGTTTACTGGGCATTTTACTTTGACTGTCTACCTAACTTGGTTGGGACTTGTCCCCTTGGCTCCCACATGTTCACAGACCACAGATGACATGCTGAAATCTTATGCAGCTGAATGGGAGCAAACTGTCCCTAGGACCTGTATCTTGTTTCCTGTTGAAATCTAATCCAAATGCAAACAAATGCTAACCATTCCATTAAGCATAAAAACTTAAAAACAGTCATTTTTGAATTTGTAATTTCTTAGTGTTCAGAATTCACTTTTGGACTGCACTAAAAATCAATAGAGCAACCCTAAACGTCTGAGTCAAACAACGAGGCAAAGTAATATGCTCTAAGCCCTGATTTTGCAGGTTTGTGCAAACTGAGTATGCCTAAATATTAACAATATAGTCAATTTATTTGCTTTACTAACAGGGTCTTGAGTACACACACATACACACACAGAGCAGGCACTGGGAAAGTAAATTTCTGACTTTTTTAAAGGTCAATCCTTGTGTCTCAAGATAACTGATATTACCGTGTGAGGATGCTGTTCATATCGGACTTGAAGTACACACTGTGGAATTTCACACACATTTTAATTTACTCATTACCACTAATATCTCTAATTAAGCCCAAATCTCTGTCTTTAGCAAAACAAATTAGTGTTGACAATGGAAGTATAAATAAAAACATGATTAATGAATTTGCTTATTAACCATTAACAATATTGGGTTTGAAATTCTATGGATATATTTGACAATCTTTAGACAGTATATTTTATTATACGTGTAGTCTCATAAAGCTTATGGACAGACATTGTTTTGAATTAACATAAGAATCAAGTATAGGCACACCTCAGAGATACTGCAGGTCAGTTCCAGATCACTGCAATAAAGCGAATACAGCAAGAAAGCAAGTCACACAAATTTTTCAGTTTCCCAGTGAGTATAAAAGTTCTGCTTACACTATACTGTAGTCTATTAAGTGTGCAATAGCACTGTGCCTAAAACAAAGTTTTATATATATATATATATATATACCTTAATTAAAAATACTTTATTGCTAAAAAATGCTAACCATCATCTGAGCCTTCAGCGAGTCATAACCTTTCTGCTGGTCTTGCCTCGATGTTAACCGCTGACTCCTCAGGGTGGTGGTTGCTGGAAGTTGGGGCGGCTGTGGCAATTTCTTAAAATAAGACAACAGTGAAGTTCGCTGCATCAATTGACTCTTGCATTCACGAATGATTTTTCTGGAGCATGTGATGCTGTTTGATGGCATTTTACCCGCAGTAGAACTTCTTTCAAAATTGGAGTCAATTCTCTCAAACCCTGCCACTGCTTTATCAACTAAGTTTATGTAATATTCTAAATCCTTTATTGTCATTTCAGCAATCTTCAGAGCATCTTCACCAGGAGTAGATCCCATCTCAATAAATCACTTTTTTTGCTCAGCCCTCACAAGCAACTCCTCATCCATTAAAGTTTTATCATGAGGTTGCAGCAATTCAGTCACCTCTCCAGGCTCCACTTCTAACTCTAGTTCTCTTGCTGTTTCCACCACATCTGCAGTTATTTCCTCCACTGAAGTCTGGAACCCCTCAAAGTCATCCATGAGGATTGGAATCAACTTCTTCCAAACTCCTGTTAATGTTGATATTTTGACTTATTCCCATGAATCACAAATGTTCTTAATGGCATCTAGAACGGTAAATACTTTCCAGAAGGTTTTCAATTTACTTTGCACAGATCCATCAGAGGAATCACTGTCTATGGCACCTATAGCCTTACAAAATGTATTTCTTAAATAATAAAACTTGAAGGTCAAAATTACTCCTTGATCCATGGGCTGCAGAATAGATATTGTGTCAGCAGGCATGAAAATAACATTAATCTCATCGTACATCTCCATCAGAGCTCTTGGATGACCAGATACATTGTCAATGAGCAGTAACATTTTGAAAGGAATCTTTTTTTCTGAGCATTAGCTCTTAACAGTGAGATTAAAATATTCAGTAACTCATGTTGTAAACAGATGTGCTGTCATCCAGGCTTTGTTGTTCCATTTATAGAGGACAGGCAGAGTAGATTTAGCATAATTCTTAAAGGTCCTAGGATTTTCAGAATGGTAAATGAGCATTGTTTCAACTTAAAGTCACCAGCTGCATTAGCCCCTAACAAGACAGTCAGCTTGTCCTTTGAAACTTTGAAGCCAGGCATTGACTTCTCCTCTGTAGCCATGAAAGTCCTGGATGGCATCTTCCTCCAGTGTAAGGCTGTTTCATCTACATTGAAAATCTGTTGTTTAGTGTAGCCACCTTCACAAATGATCTTAGCTAGATCTTCTGGATAACTTCCTGCAGCTTCTGCATCAGGACTTGCTGCTTCACCTTGCACTTTTATGTTATGGAGATGGCTTCTTTCCTTAAACCTCACGAATCAACCTCTGCCAGCTCCAAACTTTTCTTCTCCAGCTTCCTCACTCCTCTCAGCCTTCAGAGAATTGAAGAGTGTTAGGGTCTTGCTCTGGATTAAGCTTTGACTTAAGGGAATGTTGTGGCTGGTTTGCTCTTCTCTCCAGACCACATATCAGCAACAAGGCTGTTTCACTTTCTTATCATTCGTGCGTTCACTGGAGTAGCACTTTTAATTTCCTTCAAGAACTATTCCTTTGCATTCACAATGATGCTAACTGTTCAGTGAAAGAGGCCTAGCTTTGGGCCTATTTCAGCTTTTGACATGCCTTCCTCACTAAGCTTAACCATTTCTAGCTTTTGATTGAAAGTGAGAGATATGTGACTCTTCCTTTCACTTGGACACTTAGAGGCCATCGTAGGGTTATTAACTGGCATAATTTCAATATTATTGTGTCTCAGAGAATAGGGAGGCCTAAGGAGAGGGAGACAGAGATGGAGGAACAGAATCGGTGGAGCAGTCAGAACCCATACAACATTTATCAATTAAGTTTGCCAACTTATATGCGTGCAGTTCATGGCGCCACAAAACAACTACAATAGTAACATCAAAGATCGCTGAGCACAGGTCACCATAATAAATATAATAATAATAATAAAGTCTGAAGTATTACAACAATTACCAATATGTGACACAGAAATACGAAGCAAGCAAATGCTCTTGGAAAAATGATGCTGATAGACTTGTTTGGCGTGGGGTTGCCACAAACCTTCAATTTGTAAAAAATGCATTATCTGCCAAGTGCAATAAAGCAAAGTGCAATACAATGAGGTATGCCTGTAGGCACGTTCAGGCAATTGTTAAAGAAATAGGAAGAATATACTTGCTAAAAAATGACAGAATTTAAAATAAAACTGCAGTTTCATCAGACCCAAATATGAAGGAAAATGTGAATTGTTATAAAAAGAGTTTTAATTGTAAAATCTTTGTGGCAGCTGTTACCTCAGTAGTAGGAGACTGTATTTCCTTTAAAAATAATAAAAATTAGAAATGAAAAAATCACTCTAAACAATAAGCATGACTCCAATTAATAGTTCTAAATTATAACAATAGTGTAAATATATTGGGATACATCTTTTCTTCCCCAAGTTTATTGAGAAATAATTGACAAATATAATTGTATATATTTAAAGTGTACAACGTGATGATTTGATATACATATTCATTGTGGAATGATTACCAATATCAAGATAATTAACACATCCATCATCTAACATAGATAACTCTTTTCTGTGTGTGGTGAGAACCCTTAAGATCTACTCTTAGTAACATCTTAATTTAATAAGTTTTGATGTGTTTTAGGGCACACAATGTCTTATTTATCTTTTGATCTCACATAATGCCTAATACTACTTGAAAAGAATAAATGCTTATGTCCAAATACTTTTTCAAAAATAATTGAGTTATGAAAGTGATCCGAGTAGAAAAGTATAATGAAAAAACATATTTAGGCTTATTTTACACCTCACCTTCAAATTAGGAGGTAGCACAAGGTCAACTTTTGAGATAAAATTCTTATCAGTGCCTAATATTAATTTTCAGGTAAATCAATTAAAATGTATATATATGCACGACACACATTCACACTGAGAAATTTTATGCATTACTGTTTTTTAATTTGTTATCAGTTCCATTCAGTTCTTTCTGCTTCAAACCACTTAGACCTTCACATGTTATTCAGTCCCTTCACTACAGAGGACTGATCCACAGTATTTTGAGTATAGTACTTGGAAATTCTTTGTTAAAAATAGCGTGCCACTGAAGCTTGATATGGAGCAAATTACCCTTGATTTCTCTATCTCCTTCTGCCTTTTAAATGTAGGCTTTCCTTTTGGATGCTGGTGGTCATCTGGAGGCGATTTAACACTAATTCCCTAAACAATCTCAGCCAGTTCCTTCAACTACCATCTAAGTGTTGATACTCAGGCCAGATCTCTCTCCAAGATCCCAAAATCTTATTTCTAACTGCTTAAGGGATATTAGATTTCTCTACTTTGATGTCTCAGAGAGACCTCAAGTTCGGCACAAACAAAACTAAACTTACTGCCATTATTCCTTGGGCTAGATATTGCTAGCAATCAGCATCCATTTCTATTCTCTTCCCATGTTCCAACAGTTTCCCTGCTTCACATAATATTAGACGGGCTATTAGTCTGAACGCTACATTTTAAAGATTTCTTGGTGCTTAGGGTCCTGGATCTGATGTAGGCTCTGCTAATGACATGCACTCATGAACTGTTGGGAAGGTGGAGACCATTCTTTTGTACAGTGGTACGAACAGAAAAGCATCTCCAGCAGACGCAAGTGCTGGCAGCTGAAGCTCTGTGCCCCAATGTCAGTTTCCCAGATGTGATGTTGGCAGCAGTGTCCCTACCTTGGGGTGGAAACAGCAGCTCCTCATCTGTGAATTCTGTTTTCTGCACCAAGTGCTGGCTGATACAACCCTGGAATGGCTTCTCATGGTGCGGTTTCTATCCTGGAGAATGTCATCACCATCCAGACAACTATGCAAGCCAGCCAGTATGCAGATGGCTCCCAGATCTAATTCTCTACACGTGACCTTTGAACTTTTCTATTTCCATACCTCCATTTCCCTGTTGGACACGTTGGCTTATCTGACCTACTGTCACCCTAAACCTGACACATCTGAAATAATCTTTCTTTCAAAATCAGTTTAAGGAAATGATACTCTTAACAGACAGTCCTCCCAATTGGATTGTTCTATATCTTAACTGTAATACTACATTTGTCCAAGGCACTCGGGCTTGAAATGCCGGACTCATTTTTCACTTTTCCTCTCTCTTCTCTAATTTTCAATCATTCTCTGCTCAGGAACTTATAATTTCTCATTGGATTATTGGAACAGCCTGTTAACTGGTCTTTGTATCTCTAGTCTTCCTCCCTTTAATTCATCCTATTGCTATAATCCACACTGATCTTAAAACTTTATGTTGAGTGATTCCTCTCTTTCTTCACAAACCTTCACTGATTTCCTACTGACTATTTATTTAATAAACTTGAAATATTTTACCTTGATATTTAAACTTCTCTATAATCTTATTTGAATTTATTGCTCTTTATTCTTCTCACTAGTTCCTCTATGAAATAGTCAGGGTGGAGTAGGTTATGTGTGGTGATGGGCACCTTCTAAATCTCAGTGGCTTAAAATAATGAAGGCATGCTACATAGCGCTGAAGCTCAGTTGGCCCTCTGATCCACACCGTCCTGATTCCGGGACCCAGACTGACAAAGCAACCACTTCCTGAAACACTGCCGGTCACTGTGGCTGAGGGAAAAGGAGCTCTGGCAGGTCTTGGACTGGCATTAACTGTGTTGGCTAGTTGTAGTCACATGGTCAGTCTCATCATTTTCCCATTCTCCTGTGAAGATGGAGACAGACATACAACTACTGCGCTCTTCTACTCGCTGTCTTCTTTAAATATTTTATGCTTTTCTGTCTTCATTCTCTGCTCAAATTACTTTTAACATGAAAGGCTCCCTACCTGTGCATGTTGAATTCATACTTTTATGTCCAGCTTTTATGTCTCTTCTTTCATTAAGCCTTGTCAGATCAGTCAAGTCTACAATAATCTCTTCCCTTCTAAACTATTAAGAACAATTTTCTAATCATTGTGATATCTTTTCTTTGTTGCTTTATATTATCATTTAAACAAATATTTAGTGCTTTGCCTCTTTTACTAGAGTGTATGGAATGGTTCCTTTCCTTCTGTACGCCATCCACTGTTCTTGTCACCATACTCTTTATTTGCAGACTCTCAAGAACTTTTAAAATTTTCATGGGTGTATTGGAAATGGGTGAACACTGACCAAGTTTGTAAGGACAGAGAAGCATATCCCTCTGAATTTTGAGGGTTCCTCAAATTGGTACTATAGAGTATATTTTACACTATTTGTATTAAAATATAAATATATATCCAAGGTAGAACATATTTTAAATGGGATTAAATTATTGATAGAAGCCTAATAATTACTCTATCAACACCATGTTAAAACACAATACTATATTTTAGTAAAAAGGTGCTATTCTCATAGATTCTACAACTTTAGGTGAAAGCTTTGTCTGTGTTACCTGTATCTATTACTTTAATCATAATAAAATTACTGTGATAATCTGAATAATTAAAAATACATTTCTTTTTGTGGCCAGTTTCTCATTTTAAGGCTCATATGTCCCAAATCTAAATATTGTTGCGCAAAAATATGGGAAGCACACAATCTGCCATCAAAATGAAAATATGAGACCACTGCAATATTTTCAGGTTATTTTTTAGGGGTGGATATTGATTTGAAGATAAGTTGGCCCATTTTACCCATTATGTCCTTGAGCATTTAAGGTAGAGGAAAAAAAAGATGAGAAATATGTTTCCACAGAATGAATTACATAAAATGGAAAGATTAGCAAAAGTGAACCAGACAGGCTGGACATTTGGGAATCTACAAACGATTGCCTGTGCATCTTTTTGTTACTTAACAAAGTGGTTAAGTAGCACATTGATCTTGGAAGACAATAAATTCTGCATCCTCTGCAGCCATCTTATCTTCATGCCGACAAATTGCGTATTGTGCAGAACTGAGTTCTTCAGTCGTCACTTGTTATGGAAAAGAAAACCTCAGCCTCAGCTTCCTGATACTGACCTGCAATTATATCACATCACAACGGGGAAAAAATTGATGTCCTTATTTTTTTTATTTGATATCTTTTTAATTGATTTCTTAAATATCAAAGAGATAAAAGGAATATTAATAATATTTGAATAAGATAAAAATAACAATAAAGTAGGGGCCGGCCCTGTGGCACAGCATTTAGTTCGCACTTGGCAGCCTGGGGTTCGCAGGTTCCGATCCCGGGCGCCGCCCACGCACTGCCTGTCAGCCATGCGGTGACGGAGTCCCATATAAAGTGGAGGAAGATGGGCATGGATGTTAGCCCAGGGCCAGTCTTCCTCAGCAAAAAGAGGAGGATTGGCAAGGGATGTTGCCTCAGGGCTGGTCTTCCTCACACACACACACACACAACCAATAAAATAAATATCTAGATATAACCAGCCAGTTTAAGAAGTAGAACATTATCAGTACATTTGAATTTCTTTGTGTGCCCTTCTTCAACTGCACACCTCTACTTTATGTATTTGTATCTCTAAATGTTTGATTTTGTATGTTTTTGAAATTTATGTAAATGGAATCACACTGCATTTATTCGTCTGTGATTTGCCTTTTTTGTACAGCATTGTGTCACTGAGACTGATCTATTTTGATGTATGTGGCTCTAATTCATTTATTTTTACTGTTGTAGATTATTTCATGTAGGATTATGCAAAAACTTATTTATTTGACAGTTGATGAATATATAGATGGGTTTCATTTTTTTGTTATTACAAAATATACTGCTGTGAATATTCTTTACCAATCTTCTGGTGCATTTGTTTAGTTTCTCTAGGATATGTACCTGGGAGTGGGATTGCTAAGTGGTAAGGTAGGTGCATCTTTAAGATGATGACGCAATATCAAATTTCACTCCTTCTTGCAGTTTACAAATGCTCCATATCATTGCCTACAGTTAATATTCTCTGGCTTTAAATTTTCTGCAATCTAGTCGGTAAAATGATTGGCTTAATTTTAACTTTCCCTGATCAAAATCAGTTTTTTGTTTTAAATGAATGGATGCTGAATTTCTTTGAAGGCTGTTTCTGCATCAATTAAAATAATCATATGATATTTTTCTGCTATAATCCATTCACATGGTGATTTACATTAATCGAGTTTCTAATGGTACATTTCTGGGAGAAACCCAATTTGATCATGATGTACTATTCTTTTTGTATATTGTTGGAATCAGTTTGCTAATGCTTTATTTTGTAACTTTATTTTTGTAACTTCATATCCTTGCCAACACTTGGTCAGGACTGTCCTTTTTCTTTGTTGTATTCTCTTTGTCAAGTTTTTGTATCAAAGTTATGATAGTTTCATAAAGTTCATTTGGTCAGATTTCTTTTTTTTGTATTTCTATAATGGCTTTATAAGATGAAAATTATATATCATCATAGAATTTGTCAGTTAAATGATCTCAGGTTGGTGTTTCCTTTTGGGAAAAGTTTTGACATCTGATTCTATTTATGTAATGGTAATAAAATTATTCAAATTTTGTATTTATTTTTGGTCAGTTATGGGTTTCTAGAAATTTGTCCCGTTTCATTTCAGTTTTAAAAATTATTGGTATAAAGTTGTTAGTTATCTTATTATATATTTAATCTCTGCAATATCTGAAATTATATATACTTTTCATTATGTTTATTTGTGTCTTCCCTTTTAAAAATCTTCCTAGAATTTTGTCAAGTGTATTAGTGTTATCAATTTTTTTTTTTTTTACTTTACTAAGTCTCTATTGTCACTTTGTCTTATAGCTCAGTATTTTCTATTTATTATTGTTTTTGGACATTCCTTTTAGCTTTATTCAGTCTTTTTCTAATTCTTTAAGTTGGCTATTTAGCTTATTTATTTTCAGGACCACTTCTTTATATGTAAACATTTTTAAGTCTATAAATATCCATCCAAGAAGTGGGTTAACTTCACCACACAAATTTTGGTATGTAATATTTTATTTTTTTAATTTTAGCTTTTTGTGGTAAGAACACTTAACATGAGATCTACCCTCTTAACACAGTTTTAAGGGTACAATACAGTAATGTTGATTATAGGTACAAAGTTGTACAGCAGATTTCTAGAATTTATTCACCTTGCTTAACCTTTGTGCCCCTTGATTAGCAACTCCCTATTCTCCCCTCCTCCCAGCTCCTGGAAACCATCAGCCCACTCTTTAACTTATGAATTCGACTATTTTAGATATTTCATATAAATGGTATTATACAGTATTACCTTTCTCTAACTGGCTCATTTCACTTAGTGTAATGTTTTCAGGGCTCATCCATGTTGTCATATATTGCAGAATTTCCTTCTTTTTTAAGGTGAAATAATATTCCATTGTATGTATATATCACAATTTCTTTATCCACTCATCTGTCGATGGGCATTTAGGTTGTTTCCTCCTCTTGCCTATTGTGAATAGTGCTGCAACGAACATGGGAGTCCTAATACCTCTTTGAGATCCTGATTTCAATACTTTTGGATAAATACCTAGAAGTGGGATTGCTAGATGATGTGGTAATTCTAGTTTTAATTTTTTGAGGAACCTCCCTACTCTCTTCAATAGCAGCTGTACCACTTTGGATTTCCATTAATGTGTACAAGGCTTCTATTTCTCCACATCCTCATCACTTGCGTCTTCTGTGTTTTTGATAGTAGTCACCCTGACAGGTGTGAGGTGATAGATCATTGTGGTTTTGATTTGCATTTCCCTGATGATTAGTGATGTTGAGCATTTTTTTATATACCTGTTGGCTATTTTTATGTCTTATTTGAAGAAATGTCTTTCCAAGTCTTTAGACCATTTAAAAATTGGCTTATTAGTGGGTCTTTTCGCTGTTGAGTTGTAGGAATTCTTCATATACTGTTGATATTAATCCCTTATCAGATATATGGTTTGCAAATATTTTCTCCCATTCTGTAGCGTGACTTTTCACTCAGTTGCTTGTTTCCTTTGCTGTGTAGAGGCTTTTTAGTTTGATGGGGTTGTTTTTTGTCTATTTTTGCTTTTGTTGCGTGTGCTTTTGGTGTCATATCCATGAAATCATTGCCAAGACCATCGTTATGAAGATTTTCCCCTATGTTTTCTTCTAGGAGTTTTATGGTTTCAAGTTCTATGTTTAAGTCTTTAATCCATTTTGACTTGATTTTTATGTATGGTGTAAATAAGAGTATAATTTTATTTTTTTACATGTGGATATCCACTTTTTTAAACACCTTTTATGGAAGAGACTGTTCTTTCCCCATTGTGTATTCTTGGCACCCCTGTCAAAGATCAGTTGACTGTATATGCATGGATTTATTTCTAGGCTCTCTATTCTGTTCCATTGGTGCATATGTCTGTCTTTATGCTAGTACCAATACTGTTTTGATTACTGTAGCTTTGTAATATATTTTGAAATCAGGAAGTGTGATGTATCCAGCATTGTTCTTCTTTCTCAAGATTGATTTGGTTGTTAAGGAAATTTTGTGGAACAGTATAAATTTGAGAATTGTGTTTTCTATTTCTGTAAAAAATGTCATTTGGATTTTGACAGAGATTGAACTGAATCTGTAGGTCTCTTTGGGTAGGATAGACATTTTAACAATATTAAGTATCCCAGTCTATCTGCATGGGATACTTTTCCATTTGTTTGAATCTTCTTTAATATCTTTCATCAATGTTTTGTTTTCAGTACACAAATATTTACCTCCTTAATTAAGTTTATCTCTAAGTATTTTATTCTTTTTCATACTATTGTAAATGGGATTGTTTTCCTAAGTTTCTTTTCAGATCGTTTGTTGTTAGTGTATAGAAATGCACCTGATTTTTAAATGTTGATTTTGTATCCTGCAACTCTACTGAATTTGTTTATTAGTTCTAACAGGTTTTTTTAAATGAAGTCTTCAGGGTTTTCTATATACAAGATCATGTTGTCTACAAACGGAGCCAATTTTACTTATTCCTTTCTGATTTGGAAGCCTTTAATTTATTTTCTTGTCTAATTGCTTTGGCTAGTACTTCTAGAACTATGTTGAATTGAAGTGGCAACAGTGGGCATTTTGTCTTGTTCCTGATCTTAGAGAAAAAACTTTCAGTTTTCACCATTGAGTATGATGCTAGCTGTGGGCTTTTTTCAATATGGCTCTTATTGTGTTGAGGTACTTTCCTTCTACTCCTAGTTTGTTGAGGGTTTTTATTATGAAAGAGTGTTGAATTTTGTCAGATGCTTTTTCTGCATCTATTGAGATGATCATGTGATTTTTATTCTTTATTCTGTCAATGCGGTGTATCATGTTAATTGGTTTTCATATGTTGAACCACCTTGTGTCCCAGAGATAAATCCCACTTGGTTATGGCATATGACCTTTTAATGTGCTGTTAGATTTGGTTTGCTAGTATCTTTTTGAGTATTTTTGCATCTATATTCATCAGGGATATTGGACTATAGTTTTCTTTCCTTGTGGTATCTTTGTCTGGCTTTGCTATCAGCATAATTCTGGCCTCATGGAATGAGTTTGGAAATGTTCTCTCATCTTTAATTTTTTGAAAGAGTTTGAGAAAAATTGGCATTAATTTTTTTTTAAATGTTTGATAGAAGTCACCAGTGAGGTCATCTGGTTCTGCGCTTTTCTTTATTGGGATATTTGATTACCGATTCAATCTCCATACTAGTTACACATCTGTTCATGCTTTCTATTTCTTCATGATTTAGTCTTGGTAGTTTGTATATTTCTAGGAATTTATCTATTTCTGCTAGGTTATCCAGTTGTGATATCTCCTCTTTCATTTCTGATTTTATTTATTTGAGTCTTCTTTTTTTTCTCTTAGTCTAGCTGAGGGTGTGTCAATTTTGTTTATCTTTTCAAAAAACCAACTTTCAGTTTTGTTAACTTTTTTCTATCCTCTATTTTGTTTATTTCTGCTCTAATCTTTGTTGTTTCCTTTCTTATGTTAAGCTTGGGCTTAGTTTTTTCTTCTTATTCTAGCTCTTTGATGTGTAAAGTTCGGTTGGTTTTTTGAGATCTTTCTTCTTTTTAAATTTAGGAATTTATTGCAATAAACTTCCCATTAGTACTGCTTTTACTGCATCCAGTAAGTTTTGACATGTTTTGTTTTGATTTTCATTTGTTTTTAGCTATTTTCTAATTTCCTTTTTTATTTCTTCTTTGATCCAATGGTTGTTCAGAATGTTTTTAATTTCCACATATTTGTGTATTTTCCAGTTTTCCTTTGCCATCATTTTCTAATTTCATTCCATTATGGTCACAAAAGATATTTGGGATGACTTCAGTCTTCTTCAATTTGTTAAGACTTGTTTTGTGACTTATCCTGTGAGCAAGTTCTGTGTACATTTGAGAAGAATGTATATTTTGCTGCTGTTGCATGAAATGTTCTGTATAGTTCTGTTAGGTCCATGTGGTCCATGGTGTTATTCAAGTTCTCTGTTTATTTATTCATCTTTTGCCTCGATGTTCTATCCCTTATCAAATGTGGGGTATTGAAGTCTTCTACAATTATTGTATTGTTGTGTATTTCTTTCCTCAGTTCTTCAATGTTTGCTTCATGTATTTAGGTGCTCTGCTGTTTAGTGCATATATATTTATAATTGTTGTGCTTTCCTGGGGGATTGACCTTTTATCATTATAAAATGTCATTCTTTGTCTCTTGTTACAGTTTTTGACTTAAAGTCTATTTAGTCTAATATAGGTATAGCTACCTTTGCTCTCTTTGGGTTACCATTTGCATGGAATATCTTTTCCCATCCCTTCACTTTCAGCTCATGTGCATTTTTAAATCTAAAGTGCATTTCTTATAGACAGCATATAGTTGGGTTTTGTTTTGTTTTATTTTTTCATTTATTTACTCTTTGTCTTTTAATTGAGGAATTTAATTCATTTATATTGAAAGTAATTATTAATAGGGAAAGATTTACTATTGCTATTTCATTGTTTTCTGTTAGTCTTGTAGTTCTTTTGTCTGCCTTTTCCTCTCTTACTGTCTTCCTTTATGTTTTGAGGTTTTTTGGTATTGATATGCTTTGATTTCTTTCTCTTTTTCTTTTGTGTAACTTCTCTAAATTTTTTTATGGTTATATTGGAGCTCACATAAAATATTTTATAGTTATAGCAATCTATTTTAAGCCAATAACAACCTAAGTTCAATCACATACAATAGCTCTACACTTTAAATTCTCCTAACCACATGTTATGTCATTGTTGCAACAATTTACATTTATTCATATTGTGTATCTTTTAACATATTTTTTAGTTATAGTTATTTTAAATACTTTTTTCTTTTAACTTTTATACTGGAATTAAAAGTGATTTCCCCACCACCATTACAGTAATACAGTAATCTATATTTGTCTACATTTTTGCCTTTACCAATGAGTTTCATACTTTCTTCTGCTATCATGTTGTTTAGCATTCTTTTGTTTCAACACTGAAGTTTTAACATTTCTTGTTAGGCAGGTCTAGTGGTAATGAACTTTCTCAGCTTTGATTTGTCTGGGAAAGTCTATCTCTCCTTCATTTTTAAAGGAGATTTTGACAGGTATAGTATTCTTGGTTGGCAGTTTTTTCCAGCAGTTTAAATATATCATCCACTACCTTCTGGCCTGCAAGGTTTCTGCTGAAGAATTAACTTATATTCTTATGGAGTTTCCCTGTACATGACAAGTTGCTTTTCTCTTGCTGCTTTCAAAATTCTGTCTTTGACTTTTGACTCCTTGATTATAATGTGTCTCTATGTGGATTTCTTTGAGTTCATCTTATTTGATATCTTTTGGGATTCTTAGATCTGTATATCCAGTTACTTCCCTAGATTTGGGAAGTTTTCTGCCATTGTTTCTTTCTTTTTTTTTTTTTTTTTGTGGGGAAGACCAGCCCTGAGCTAACATCCGTCACCAATCCTCCCCTTTTTTGCTGAGGAAGACTGGCCCTGGGCTAACATCTGTGCCCATCTTCCTCCACTTTATATGGGACGCCGCCACAGCCTGGCTGACAGGCAGTGCATCTGCGGGCGCCCAGGATCCAAACTCGCGAACCCCGGGCTGCCAAGCGCGGACTAAACCGCTGTGCCACCGGGCGGCCCCCCATTGTTTCTTTTAATAAGCTTTTTAGTCCTTTCTCTCTTCTCTATGACTACCATAATGTGCATATTGGCTCATTTGATGGTGTCTCATAAATCCTTTAAGCTTTCTTCACTCTTTTTAATTCTTTTTTTTGTTTTGCTTCTCTGAATTAGTTCTAACAACATTTCTTTGAGTTCACTGATCTTTTCTTCTGCTTGATCTAGTTGTTGATGAAATCTTCTAGTGAATTTTTCAGTTCAGTTATTGTGTTCCTCAGTTCCATTTCTGTTTGGTACTTTTTAATATTTTCTATTTCTTTGTTGAAATTCTCACTTTGTTCATGCATTTCTCTCTAGACCTTGGTAAGCATCTTTATGAGTGCTATTTTGAACTCTCTATCAGGTAAATCATAGAACTCCATTTTATTAGGGTCAGTTTCTGGAGATTTATATTGTTCCTTTGTTGGAACATCTTTGCATGATTCTTCATTTTATTTGACTCTCTGTGTTGGTGTCTACACATTCAACAAAATGGCCACCTCTCCTATTCTTCATGGACTGGCCTTGTACAAGAAAGGATCCCCACCCATCAGCCCAGCCAGAGATTTTGGGAGCATCTCAAACCTTCATGCTAGTACAACTTGTTTTCTTTGTTCTTTACAGCCATCAGATGTCCAGGATATGCTGGATCCTGTCAGTGCACCAGGACAAATGAGATGGAAGCCAGTTCCTTGGGCCACCCTTAGAAAAGTTGGATCGTTGGATACTCTGTCCAGTTCTTTCTCTCTCTGCTCACTCTGTGCTGGCAATCACCAGGCCAAAACCCCATCTCTGTTCTCACTTGCCCCCAGGTGGCCTAATAATGCCAGGTCCTGTCGGCACTCTGAGACATGAAAGTGAGAAGCCTATTCTGTGTACAGTGCCTAGAAAAGTTGTGGCATTGGATGTCTAGGCCAACTTTTTCTCTCCCCAGGCAGAAGCAGAAAGCTGTGGTTATTGTCTGCATACTCTGTGGTGAGTTGTGGGGAGGAGTTATGGTATCTATCAGTCCAAACCATTATCTCTGTTCTCCTTCATGCAGCTAGACTACTCTGAACCCAGCAGCACTCCAAGACTGATAAGACGGATGCCATCTCTTTGGGCAGCCCCAGAGAAGTTGAGGCCTTGGATGCATAGATAAACTTGATCTCTCCCCGTGGGTAAACTGAGAGCTGGGATTTTTCAACCTCTGGTTCTTTGCTGAGCAGGGGGAGGATTTGTGACTTCTACCAGCCCAAGCCACTATTTCTCTGTCCTTCCCCAGGCAGCTAGCCTGTTCGAAGCCTGTCAGAGGTCCAAGATTGGTAAGACTGAAGTCAGTCCTCTGGGAAGTCCCTTTGAAAAAGTTGAGGTGCTGGATGCCGGAATGGACTCTTTCCATCCCCTGTGAGAAGCTGGGCGCTAGGGGATCTCTTTCTGATGTTATGTACTGTGTTAGAGGTAGGGATTTTGGTGAGAGTGTGTCCTGTATCTCCCTTTCAGCTTTGATAGGCCTGGTTCCATGTTTGCCTGAGGTCCAGTAGCCTTTCAATTAGAAATTCTGGTTTTCTGACAAAGGGAATTTGTCTGTGAATTGTTGATAAATTGGTGTGTTTGTGGAGGTAAGGAGGATCCAGAGCTTCCTGTTATGCCATCTTGCTGATGTGACTCTAGTATTTTAAAACTTTCACTATGATTTCTTTTCTTTTTTTTTTTTTGACGAGGAAGATTAGCCCTGAGCTAACATCTGTTGCCAATCCTCCTCTTTTTGTTGAGGAAGATTGGCCCTGGGCTAACACCTGTGTCCATCTTCCTCTTCTTTGTATGTGGGACACCTGTCACAGTATGGCTAGATGAGTGGTGCATAGGTTCGTGCCTGGGATCCGAACCTGTAAACCCCAGGCTGCCAAAGTGGAGTGCGCTAACTTAACCACTATGCTAACGGGCAGGCCCCTCATTTCTTTTTTGACCCACTGGTTGTTTAGACATTAGGTTTGAAAAATTTAAAATTTTAAAGTGTAAATTCTTGATTTCTAACTTAATCATGATTTTATCAGAGATAGTTGACTGGATGATAAAAATCTTTGAAATTTGTTGAAGTTTGCTTTAAAGCCTGGTGCAAAATAAATGTAAAAAAAAATTAGTCCATCTTTCTTGAAAAGTAGGGGTGATTCTTCAATATTTGGTCACACCATTGCGTGCTGGAAGGACAAATACAATTTGAAAATAAGAGGCTTAATTCTCCCATTTGAACTTAAGGAAAGAGATTTTCTTCCTCTTCTTTTTCTTAGGCCGCTTACCTCAGAAATCTTGTTAATTGTGTGTACTTTCTCATCTCTTTGAAATATATATAAATCTTTTTGAAAACTAGATAGGTCTTTTCTCAGCTTTAAAATCCAGGTTAGTACATTTTTAAATTTCCAGAAATAAAAAGAAACATTAAAATAATTTTTTCTACAAGATTTTTATTTTTTATTTTTTCCCTTAGAGTCTATATAGGACAAATCTCCTGAAATTTTTATAGAAGGATAGCCAGATAGCGAGTTTTCTCATTTCTCAGGGTTTTAAACATGCTTCTTTACTTCTGATTGATATAGGGATATTGATTCAGCCTTCACAGTTTCTCTCCCTCTGGATTTACTTTCTTCCCATAAGCTCATATCACTGTCTACAGTTCTTACATCCATTTGCAGATTCTTCTCCTCTAAGCCCTTCTATTTATTTCTCTTAATTCTTTAGGTAGCTCTTTCACCCTTACTTGTGCAGGTTTTCTCACTTGCAAAAGTCTGAACTCTCACATCAGTTGAAGTTAGAGTTGTAGGAAATTTATCCTGCTGTTGTTTCCTCATGCTTGCATCATCCCTACAACTTCAAAAGATGAGCAAGGTTTGGTAGTTAATACATAGTTTTAAAAGATCTCTATTTTTCAGAATCTATAAAATACAATGGTCACTCTTAGAGATCTAAAATAATATGAATTTGTTGGGTTACTTTATAACTGACAGTAATAGAAAAAGAAATATAGATTTTAATATCAAAGCCAATCTGGTTTGATTCCCAGTTCTACTATTTACAAATATGTAATCATTAGTAGATGTCTTAATCTCTTTGAACCTCAAATTTTAAAGTCTGTAAAGTGAGGATAATAATGCCTCGCTCACAGTGTTGTTCCCTTGAGAATTCAATAAGCTAATATGTGAATGCACATATTATTAGGCTTTGGACCCAGAACATCTAAAAGTGAATTATTGGTAGAACTTTCTTTAAAAAATAAGTTTAATAGGTAATTTATTTGTAATCCTTAACCATTTTTAGTCACTACTCAATCAAATCTTGAATTTTAGGTTTAGGCTTAAACTTACTATACTTTCTTAACTTGGCAGTAGATGGAGAGATTATTTACCATCGTGGTTAAGAACACAAAATTTGGAGCAGATTGCATAGGTTTGAATGCCTGTTTCTACATTTGTGACCGTCAGCAAATTACTTAAGATCTCTATGCCTTGGTTTCCCCATCTGAAAAATGATGATAGTTCTTATCTTGTGGATTTGTTTTGAAGATTAAATGAGTTAATCTTTGTAAAGTGCTTGGAATACTCTAGGAGGTTGTGTTGGGGAAAAGAAAGATACCTCCAAGGGAGAGTTATGTTATTGCCTTTAAATTTCAACTTTGTGGTCACTTCACACATGCTGTAACCTCTGTCTTAAAAATCCTCCTCTTCTGTCTTCTCCCTTTGCTTCCTGTCCTTCAGGTCTGAGCTTAAACGTAAATTTCTTCAGCAAACCTGCTTGGATCTCATAGAGGAGGTTAGGTGACAGCAGCATCCTTGAGGATTATCTTCTCTTCTAACCCATAAGCTCCATGAAAGCAAGGATTGGACTGTCTTGTTCACGGATGAAACCTTAGCTCCAAGCAGTGTAGCTAGCAGTGTCTGTTGGAGAAGGCATTCTTTCTCCAATTCCTTACACTCCTCTTACTCAGTGACACATGGACTATTCAGTGGGAGGCAGATAGTTGCAAATAAAAGAGGGTTTTGGGTTTCTTTTCTGGCCTTCTCATTTTCCAGGAAGACCTGAAATTCCTCTAAATCCCTGCTGATTTCTCCTTGCCACACACAGGCAAAGAGATTACGTCCTGCTTGATGTCAACAGCATGAAGTCCCATGAGGGTCTCTTACCAGCATAAGGAGTCATTTTTTCACTCTCAAAGGAGAAAGGAATCTTTTTCCCAACAGGAAAGTTACAGTTTGCTGTACCTTCTCTGGGATTTGCAGGTGGTTTAAATACAATCTCTTCTCTTTCAGTTGAGGCTGCCTCTGGCAACCAGCTCCCACGTCTGAGTCAGACTTCTGCTTTATGGTCGGATGTCTTTTTGAAGAACTGGAATTCCTTCAGAACAAGGTCGCTAAATCAGAATTTCAGATGCTTGTTAGATATAGTCCCACAGTGGTTTCCTGACTGGATTCAAGTGACCTGATTATTTGTAGATATTATTGGCTTCTCATTCAGAAATGCTGCTCAGCAGGAACTTCTCTCAGACTCTTCCTGTCAATGAGGGAGGATCCTTGGAGAGGAAAGTGAAATAACGTTGATGACATTCAGATGATATGCAAATTAAGCATTCTTACACAGTTGCTTCAATTAACTATTTTATCATCACTGAATAAGAAAGACTAATAGGCACCAAAGTCAGCATCATCATTTCAAAATATAAATGGATATAAATATGATCAAATAAGACTTCATCATTATTACTCATAATCATGGAACATCCACAGAGTAAAAGATACAGAAATAGAAAAGAAATGGCCTTGATTGTCCTGATTATTAAATGTACAAAAGAGAATTATACTTGACGACAGCAATGCGTATTCCTCTTCAACAATGCTCAAATGCCCAAGAGAAAATAACCCCACAGAAAGATTCCTGTTAACTCACACAGGAAACCAGAGGAAGGCATCTGCAAAAGACTTTGTAGGAAGGGTCTGCCTTTGAAATTTGGAAACAAAACATCAAATATTTAACAACATTTGGATCCATCTATCAGGTCTAAATTTAGCCTCGTATTATCCAGGTCAACGCAGTGCTTGCTAGCTATGATAAACCGATAAAAAAAATTTTTTAAGTTCTCTAACAAAGTCAGAATGTGATTTGGGATTTGTGGAGCCACCCTAGAGACAGAAATTCTACTTCACCTGTGAAGGATACAGGGTGGGTATCAGCAATGTGAAAGGTCAGTTTTATGTCTCCTTAATCCTTTTCTGTAGAGATGGGATCAATTATTTTTGTTCTGTGTTTGTGTGATGTCAGATAGCCAGTCAGTCAACAGCATTTAATGGATGTTCACTGTGTACCCCAGGGAGCTATAAAAGGAAACAGCTCCTGTCCTTGAGGAATTTACAGTGAAATGGGAGAGATAAGGCAAACACATGAAAAAATACACAATAGTTGTCACAGAGTCTAGGGCTGGCTTTCTAATTAAAAAAAAAAAAAACAAACAAAACCCAAAAGACGTTTAGGTTTTTCAATTTCTTTTGTTTGAAAGTTCAGAGGAAAATGTCACTTATTTTCAGGGGTTTCTAGAGGACTACCTGAGCAAATATGAGGATTTATTTTAAGCGTTTTAGGAAAATTCCTTGGATTTGTAAGTCAATATGAGTTTAGTACTGTTGAACTCTTCAGCAGGGTATCTTTAAATACCACTCATAGATAGGAAATCTTGGCTTAGGTTCTCGAAGTTGGACCTGGATGTAGTGACAATATCCCTACTTTTTAAAAATGTGTTGCTATTTCTGTTTTCACATTTTTGATGTAAGCAGTTAGCTGTTGACTAAACAGCATATTAGAAGTTATAAGTGGTAGGAAAGTGATGATTTTCTGATTTTTTTCCCCTGCATCTATCAGATAGGTGAGATAAAAGTTCTTGGTTTCCTCGAAGCCTGCTTTCTGGGCCATTGCCAATAAGCGCCACCAGTAAGAGCTGGATGACTGCTTAGTGAACAAGTCGTCCCTACCGAAGGCGTGGTCCTGACTATGGAAGACCCTGTTTTCATGCAAATATTTCAGGTTTGTCTTCTGTGTTTTCCTGTTTGCCATCTTCTCCTGCCCCAGGTGTCTCCTGGCCCCAGTACCAATACTTCTATTGCCTGAGCTCCCCAGTGGAATATGCTGGCAATGGGCTGCCATTCTGCAGGAGTTTCACCTTCCAAACTTTCTCCCTTGCTCATCTATTCATCAAACTCATCTATTCTTTCAGATGATGCAAACTGACAAGTTAATCCACACTAATGTGCTAATGACTTAAATAGTTCATTATAATCTACTAGTATTTGCATCATAATGGGGATTTCCGAAAGTGAAATGAATCTGTTTCTATTATTGAAACTTAAAACATTTCATGGATGCCTGAGTAAGATCCTTCAGGGTGGGAGGTCTTGTCTGGGTCCTGAATTATGGCCCTCAGACTGGTTTTATTCTCACCATAATGGGAGATCCCTATCAAGGATCGAGGTGGGAGACAATTTAGGGAAACATTTCATAAGTCCTCACATTTCCAGGAAAATAATTGTATCACCCTCTTCTCGATCCCCAATAGTTTGTTATCACAATCAGAATTAAGTCCAAACTCTTCACTGTGGCCTTAAATTTTACTTCTGCCCACCCCTCTCATCTCATCTTCTCTACTTTCCCCCTCATTTATTAAGAGAAAGCCTCCCTGACTTTTTTTAGTCCCTCAACCATCCCACCTCCAGCTCATTCTTGGCTTGGAGAATCCAGAAATTCTTAAGGCTGGCTGGCACCTTCCCAGCATTCAAGTCACCTATAAGATACCACCTTCTCAGAGAAGCCTTCAGAGACAATCTTATCTAAACAAATTCTTTCCCACCTCCTCTGTTGTATTTTCTTTTTTATTTTTTTGCTGAGGAAGATTTGCCCTGAGCTAACATTTGTGCCAATCTTCCTCTATTTCGTATGTGGGTTGCCACCACAGCATGGCTGCCATTGAGTGGTGTAAACTCATGTGCGCCTGGGAACTGAACCTGGGCTGCTGAAGCGGAGCAAGCTGAACTTAAACACTAGGCCCTGGGGCCAGCCCCTGTTGTATTTTCTTTATAGCACTTTTATTTTCTGGAATATTCAAGCTTATTGTTTATTTATTGTTTGTTTTCTACCATTGGAAGCTCTTGAGAGCTGAGACTTTATCTGATGACTGTTATATTTTGAGGGTCCAGAACTATGCTCGACAAATTATTGATTCTCAATAAATCTTTGATAAGAGAATGTTGATTGAAAAATAATAGCTACTACGTGCTGAATTTAAGCTTTGGTTGAGAAGAAAGAGAACGCTTAAAATGATTGTTTCCCTACAGACAACCTGATCCTAGATTATAGAAGCAGTGATTACTTTGTCACACTCCAAACCTTCTCAAAATAGGGTGGAATGTGAACACTTCTGCTCTTTGAATATCTTCAGTTCTTAAGGGAAGAAACAAAGAAAGACTGACTACAAATTATGAAGAGCTAATTGCATCTGTTGGGAAGAAGAGTGTGCAGTGGATCATAGTGTAAGTAGGAAATCATTGATAAACGATCACCACAGGAATGAAACTGAAAGGAAATTAGTCACTGCCTGGAACTCTTTTGTAGTGAATCCACACAGTATTTCCTTCTTAATCCTCCAAGTTCCTGGAAACCAGCAGAGTATGGGGTATGGAGTAGAGGCTTGATTATGCTAAATAACACAAGTGTGCGAGCAGAAGCAAAAATTGGTGGCAGACGTAGCCGAGAGGCTATGGTAGCCAATTCTGGCTCCAGGTTGGCTGGCAGTTCATTAAAGCAGAGTCACAAGGAAGAAAAATTGCTTCTATTTGCCATAATGATGGCAAGTGGCCGACCTGGATGGACCCCAATCAAACATCTTAAAGGGCCCTTACTTTTTGTCAGCTCCACAATATGCAGTTTTCTCCCTGCAGTGATAGGTTACACTGATTATTTTGAAGGCATATATGCTCCTGTGGAGATGAAAACAGGAAAACGAGAGAAATGGTTGGCTTTTTTCTTTTGCTTGAACTTTTATTTGCTTACTTGCTTCTTTTTTTTTTTTTTTTTTTGGTCTAGTTTCCTTGGAACCCTTGCCTCATCAATTTTCCAACCTTTCTCCATTTCTTCAACAATCTGTCTCATTGTAACCTTGTGCTCACTGAGCATCATAACTGGAAGAAATCTGACAACTTGAAAGGTAAACAATGCTATTATGTTAATTTGTATTTCTTTGATGACTTGTGAGCTGAACATGTTTATATTTTTGACAATTTCTTTCTTCCCTAGAGTGTTGCGTATTGTGTCCTTTGTCTTTTTCACCCTAGTACAGAGTTCCTGTTTTTCTTAACAGCTCGGTGGTTAAGACCATAGGCTCTCTAGAGTCGGTTTCCCGAGCCTGACGCTGACCCTGCCACTTGCTATGGGACACCAAACGATGCCTTTATGCTCAGAAAACGTCCCTCAACCACAATTTTTAAAGAATAGATTTTCACACACTACCTCTAATTTTCATCTTCCCTTTACTACTCCTCATTCTCCTCTTTCTGGTTTCAGTCTTCTCTATTCTTTTTTGTTCTCATTTATTTTTAATTGTGGTAAAGTATACATAACATGTACTTTGCCGTATTCATCATTTTTAAGTGTACAGTTCTGTAGTGTTAAATACATTCACTTTGTCATGCAGTCAACCTCCAGAGCTCTGCGTTGTGCAAAACTCAAGCTCTACACCCACCAGACAACTCTCCATTCTTACTACTCCCTGCCCTGTTGGGAACTGCCATTCTACTTTCTGTCTCCATGAATTTGCCTACTCTGTGTACCTCACGTAAGTGGAATCACACAGTATTTGTCTTTGTGTCTGGCATATTTCACTTACTATCCTCAAGGCTCATCAATATTGTAGCATGTGTCAGAATTTCCTTCCTTTTTAAGGCTTAATGATATTCCATTGTATGTGTATACCACATTTTGTTTATCCATCATCCGTGAATGGATGCTTGGGTTGCTTCCACCTTTTGGCGATTGTGAATAATGCGACTATGAGCGTGGATATACAAATATCTTTTCTAGACCCTACATTCAACTATTTTGGTTACATACCCAGAATTGAAATTGCTGGATTATATGGTAATTCTATTTTTTTCCTTTTGAGGAATTAACATGCTGTTTTTCACAGAAGGTACACCATTTTACATTGCCACCAACAGTGCATCAGTTTTCCAGTTTCTCCATATTTTTACCAACACTTGTCTCTCCATACTTTTGAAATTGCTCTGATAAAAGTCAACAATGACTTCTTTGTCAACATGTCCAGTGAAAACTTTTCAGTTTCATCTGATTAGATTTTGAAATATGATGCTATTTAATACATGCTCATTCTTGCAAGACTCTACTCCCTTAATTTAACTTCTTTAGTATTACTCTCTTGGTTTTTCACCTTGTTCTCCTGAATGTTTTCTCTCCATTTCCTTCATGGACAACACTTCTTCTAAGAAGTTCTAAAGCATAGATGTTCCCCGGGTTCTGTTCTTGTTTGCCCGTATCACTTTACACTCTAAGTGATTTGACTAAGACAACTCATGTAGTGATAATTTCCAAATATATTTTTACAACCTTGATTTTCCTGAAGCTTCATGCTTAGAACTGAACTCAAAAACCAGAGAAAGATCACTGTGGATCAGAAATGAAATAGAAATTCAACATGGAGACAGAAGTTGATGATTCTGGCTTGTTGGGATCTGAGTCTAAATCAAGTAGTGGTGCCTGGGAATTGGATTTCTAGGGGAAAGGGAACTAAACATATGCCCTGCAAAGCAGGGAACTGGAGCCTGGCTCACTAATTGAAGCTTGGAACAGGGTGGGGGTTCCCCTCTAGAGTGAAAGGATACCCAGAGCTAAGAAACATGAAAAGCTGCAGATCTTGGGAAGAGACACAACCTCAAGAACAGGAACTGAGCTAGCCACCTGTTGGTTCTGTGACCAGATTTACAGAATCTTCAGTTCATTCGAGGCAGTAACTCCAAACTGCCAATATATGACCTGGTTTGGGATGAAGGCATGGAGTACTGGGTGGTGGCAAATGTAAAACTGCTCGATAGGAAGGGGGCAGCACATAGGGAGACAGAAAAAAATAAAAACAATAAACTTCCACTCAAACTGAGTTGAAAAACTAAATTCCAGAGTAGGTGGGGGAAATCTAACATTAAGGAAAGCAGCTAATAAAAATGAATGGTCATAACAAAAATATTACCTCAAATAAATTTATAGAACAACCATATAAGTATTTAGCATGTTCAAAAAATGAGCTGAAGGGGCTGGCCTGGTGGTGTAGTGATTAAGTTCATGAGCTCCACTTTGGCAGCCCAGAGTTCACAGGTTCAGATCCCGGGCATGGACCTATGCACTGCTTATCAAGCCATGCTGTGGCAGGTGTCCCACATATAAAATAGAGGGAGACGGGCACAGCTGTTAGCTCAGGGACAATCTTCCTCAGGAAAAAGAGGAGGATTGGCAATGGATGATAGCTCAGAGCTAATCTTCCTCCCCAAAAAAAAAAAAACTGAGCTGAAGACGTAACCTCCATTTAAATGAGAGGAAGATATTAGGAAACAAAAATTGGCAACAAGAATGCTTGATTATAAAAATGACCCACTTAGAAATATTGGAAATGAAAAAGTATTTGGTCATTAAAATAAAAAATGCAATTGAAGAGGTAAACAGTAGAATATAGAAATATTGGAAATGAAAAAGTATTTGGTCATTAAAATAAAAAATGCAATTGAAGAGGTAAACAGTAGAATATAGATAGTCAAAGAATGAATTAATGAATTCAGAGTCACTAATGGACTACTATAGAGGACTTGTCCAGAATCCTGCAAAGAGAAACAAAGAGTCAAAAAGTGTGAGAGAAAATAAGAGAAGAGAAGAATAGATGGAAAGGTTCTAATATTTTTCTAAGAGAAGTACCAAAAGAGTGATTGAAAAGAATAGATAAGAAAAAAAGCATGAGTTTGTAACTGAAGAGAAAACTCTGTGCACCCAGGAGTGTAAGTAACTAAACTAGCTTACTATTATTCAAGTGTGATGGAAAAATGACAACATTTTCACACATAAAAAGATTAATAGAATTTATTGTTCTCAGAAGTGCAATATAACAACTATTAAAGTTTGTGCTTTAACAATAAGATGGTGTATTAGTCAGGGTTCTCCAGAGACACAGAACCTATATATATAGAGAGAGAGAGTGCAAGAGAGAGAGAGAGATTTATTATGAGGGATTGGCTCACACGATCATGTAGGCTGAGAAGTCCCATGGTCTGCCATCTGCAGGCTGGAGGCCTGAGAAAGTTGGTGGTGTAGTTCCAGTCAAAACTTGAAGGCCTAAGAACCAGAGGGGCCATTGGTGTAAGTCTTGGTCTATGTCCAAAGGCTTGAGAACCAGAAGAGCCAATGTCTGACAGCAGGAGAAGATGGATTTCTTAGCTCAAGCAGAAAGCAAATTCACCCTTCCTCCATCTTTTTTTTCTATTCAGGACCTCAACAGATTAGGTGATGCCCACTCATATTGGTGAGGGTGATCTTCTTTACTCAGTAAACAGATTCAAATGCTAATCTCTTCCGGAAACACCTTCACAGACACATCCAGAAATAATGTTTTACCAGCTATCTGGGCATCCTTAGCCCAGTCAAGTTGACACATAAAATTAACCATTATAGATGGTGAACTCAGAGTGAAGGTGAGGTACAAAAATTTCTGAGTTGAACTCCAATTTAATGGTAAATTTACTTGAATATTAATCATAAAAATATAAGTATTTTTTGCTTTTTAAAGGGTAAAATGAAAACTATAAACACCAAGATTGTGTTGATGGAGGTGTTCCATGGGCAGTTAAAGCATTCTCAGGAAATTCTCAGGATGAAAAAAGAAATACTGAATAACAGCAGTTCTGTTAGAAAAATTTGTGTAAATTTTGTAAATGTTGTAACACCTATCAGCAGTTATTCTTTTTTCACTGAGTAGTATCTCATTATATGGATACACCATGCTTTGCTTCTCCAGTCACCAGTTGATAGATATTTAGGTTGTTTCCAATTTTGGGCTATTATGAATAACGCTGCTGTGAACATTCATGCATAAGTCTTTGTGTGGACATATGTTCTCATTTCTCTTGAGTATAGACCTAAGAGTAGAATTGTTGTCTTATGGTAAATTTATGTTAAATTTTTAAGAAAGTGTCAAACTGTTTTCCAAAATGGACGTACCATTTTAGATTCCCACCAGTCATGCATGAGATTTCCAGTTCTCTGAATTCTCACCAGCCCTTGTTATTGTCTGTCTTTTTGTTTAGAGCCATCTGAGTGGGTTTGAAGTTATATCTTATTGTGGTTTTAATTTTATTTTAAATATGCCCCTTTGAACTGGTAAACTTCTTTCTTTCTTTTCTTTGAGAAACTGACTATGACTCCTCCCTAGCTCTCTGGACTCCCAAAGCGTTAATTGACTGCTTAGAGCTATTTTAAAAATTATGGTGTGGCCATACTTCATTCATTCTTTGATTCATTCATTGATTCATTGATTCAACAATGATTAATTGAATACTTACAATAGGTCAGGCAATGATCTGGGATAAAAAGATGAATTAACATGATTCTTGTCCTCAAAGACTTGACTAACCTAATTGGAAACACGGACATAGACAACAAGAGTTACAATACAATGTAATAGATGCAAGTAAAGTACAAAACATTACTCAAATTCCGATCTAGTTAATATTACTATGTCAAGGCCTTTCAGTTGCCATTTTCCTTGTCATGAGAACATCTTCCTCACATGCTCAAGGTTGATTTCCAATGGTAAGGGAATTAGGTTGGAATGAGATAGGAGCTGACTTCCAGCAAACGCTACTGTGGGCTTCACATATCACTTTACTTTAGCCTATTATCAGGGCTATTATCTCGTTCAGAACTTGATATGCTGAAAACACCCTCGTTTCTGTTCTTGCATCTTAAAGTAGAAAGATCAGATACTATTTCCATTAGTTGTCCATCTAAGGATACCATATAGGCTGTTCCCTTGATAGATTTAGTTTCACCACCTTGCACTGAGTTTTACTCAAGGAGGAAGCAGCTGGAACAAAAAAAGAGTTGAATTCTGAGATTCTGAGGTTAATGGCATTTGCAAGCAATTTGTAGCAGGTAAAGGAGAGCAATCTCTAAAACTCTCCCTTCTATGATATTCTTAGGATTTCTGCTCTGTTGTGTCCTTCCCTCTCTTCCAACCAACACCACTTCCTGCAACCCAGTGAATGACTAACTTGTACAACAGTCATCTACAGATTTTAAATATGAATAAAAAGAAGGATTCCAGTGATTGTTTGGTACTTCCCCTGTCCTTCACATAGAAGTCAGCTAAATCATTTCAGGTAGATGTCTGCATATCTTATTAGGTATCCTTAGGGAAGAAATTCTACAACTTGTTCCATAGTTCAGAAGTCCTGAAGGCTAGGATCTAACATGGAAATAAACTAGAAAGCTGAAAATAACTCATACTTAAAATACATCTGACTGAATTATTTGAATGTTCCAGAGTACAATAGATGTTCATATAAAAACTTTGATGAAGCATGCCATAAAATTATAATTTGTTCATTAATTTTGTCTCTTCACAGCACCTACTAGGTTTCAGTACTATATCAGGCAATATGCTAGTTACTGTGGGTACACAGATAAGAAAAAGATGATCTTCATCTTAAGATGAACAGATTCATTGGAGAGACAGATCTGTAAACAAAGAATTACTACACAATATAATAAACATAAAAAGATAAATTAATCATTAGGGCAGGCATGAGGCAGTTTTAGGAAAGATTTCTAAAGAAGAAGGTGCTTGAGTGTCTTAAATATTTGCTGCTCAAAGTGTGGCTTGCACACCTGGGGTATTTGCATTGTCTGGAAGCCTATTAGAACTGAGGAATCTCAGTTCCTGCTCTGGACATACTAAACGAGAACCTGCATTTTAGTAAGATCTTCTGGTGATTTGTATGACACTAAAATTTGAGAAGTTTTGCCTTAAAAGACTCTTAGGAATTCTCAGGTGGATATGGAGGATGGAAAGAATATCCTCTGGAATTGGGAACAGAAGGTATAAAAGGACTATCTGGGTGGGACTCCCTGCTATAGCAGATCTGAGACAAGGATTGGAGTACAAGCAGTTTATTTGGGAGGAAGCACTGGTAGGGGAGTGCGAAGTGAGACAAGGAAAATAAGAACAACTGTAAAAACTATTTTCCGAGCAAGTTACCTCTGTGAGAAACTGAGACTCAGTCCCTTGGGAGAACCCTCGGAAACAGTGTGGAATATGACTCGGAGTTATTCACCAATTCCAGTATGTATTCTGTGGTTGAGAGCTGCTCCCAGTGATGTGAATTCTCCAGAATTTTAGGCTTTCCACAGGTGTAGGCCCTATGGGCTCTGGCCACCAGAGAAAACCTTTGTGCAAAGAGCTGCAGGTGGAAGTCAGCAGTTTGGTGTTCACAGGAATGGTGAGTGCTGAGGAGATATAGGTGGGCACCAGTGGTGACTGCTATAGGGATCGAGGCATGAAACCACACCACAAGGTATACTCAAGGAATTGCTGTTTATTCAGCATTCTGAGAGTGCAGGAGGTGAGTGTACAAATATCAGGATCCAAGGCTGCCCAGATACAGGAGCCAAACCATAAAGGGCCTGGTGAGGAAGATATACTACGGAAGTTGACATTCATCTTGTGGGCCGTTACATATTTTTAAAAGAGTGTCATGACAGAAATTTCATTTTTAAAAATTGCTTTGGAGGGAGTTGAGATGATGGAAGGGAGTCAGTGAGACTGAAGGCTGAGAGGCCAGTAAGAATTATATAACCTTAGATTTAAATTCTGTAGTTATGGTATCCCATTTGCATACTGGATTAATCAATATCTCTATCAAGTTTTTACCATGTTCAAGGCATTTTGCAAGTGGCAACAGATGCAAAGTACTGTGTCCCTACCTTTCTTTTTCTGTAGTTAATTAAAACAATCTGTTGAAACTGAAGTCTAGTCAATATATTAGTGCTATTACTGTCTGTTAGTGAGTGTTGATGTGTGTGAATTCGACATGGAGTTGTATGTGGCGTAGGTCTTGAATGCCCTAGCTGATGCTTCTTGTAATTCCTTTTTTTTTTTTAACAGAACAATTGTTCTTCTGAGAGCACAGGACACAATTTAAACGACTGATTTTCTTTTCTACCAAATAGAACTATAAGTCCCCATTTAATGAATATATTAATAATTTACCCTGCTCGTGGACATTGGTCACATTTTCTTTATGATCATTGGCACGTCTCATATAATAGAAATTTCTTGGTTATTGCTATCCTCACTCATATCCAAGTATTGCCTACCATTTTTCTTAGCTAACATAGGCAGAGCACTTTGTTTTTTAAACCAGAGGAATAATGGCTTGTGTCCTCATCCTTCCGAGATTAAAAAGAAAATCTGTGGTATTAAACATGAAAAAAATACTTGATATGTCACTTCATAATCCTAATCTTAATTTTACCATTGGCTGGAAGATGTGCGTGTCTAAAATGTCATGTTTTTCAGACTTTTAGTGCCTGAAGTTTTTTGAAAAGCCTCATTCTATATTCTCCATTATTGACATCATTATAAAGATTTGAGGTTGCTTCAAGTAATCATTGACTTTATCAAGCCAGACTTCTTTGTGCACCTTTACATCAGTTGGGATTAACGTTTTTTCCTTCATCCTTAATTTGCATCCTTTGATTATTTTCACTATTGATATCTTGTTCTTCTTAGAGCTGTAAGTCTTCAATTCACAAAAGGAAGGAGGTTCTAAGATTCAACTAATATGATGACTAGATTTGTATTTGGTATTAAAGGCAAGATTTTCTTAGCCTTTAGCTTATTCTTTATTTTTACGGAGAGAAAATTTATTGGGGAGATTCAAAATGATAAAGTTATCTATATGGAAGACAATAAACAAGACCCTTAAATTGAGTCCAAATCTTCCATAATCACCAAAGCTATTTGATAAGAAATTTATCTCCTCTGAGCTGCTTCGGCTTAAAATAAATTAAGCATTAATGACTCATGACCCAGTCTGTTTTCATTTGTCCTCTCATCTTACTTGCTGTGGCAAGAATTCAGCAAATACTGATTAATGTCAAATAGGTTTCACTCTCTATTGGAAATCTTGCCATAGTAACACATGTTATTTTTGTTTTTTACTCATTTACAGCAGCTTTTCCTATGGTGGATACTACAGAGGACCAGTTGGAAATATCTGTTAGCTTATCTTACCTTGGTCTGAAAAGTGAAGCTACCTAAAGAGCATGTAAATTTATCTGATGCAATGGGGAAGTCCACTGGGGGACTTAAACAACAGATCAAGTTTTAAATCAATTCTTAAGATAATTAAATGATCTTAAAATGCTTGATTCAATTTCTCTGAGTGGTCTTTTGCATATACTTATCTAATGAGACAGTAAAGTGACCTGATGAAGAGAGTGGGTTTTGGAATCTGGGTTCATCTGTTAGGTTAAGTATGGATTTGGTGTATAACCTTAAGTAATTTGCTTACCCTCTCAAGAGTCTGCTTTCTTTTTTGGTGAGGAAGATTGGCCCTGAGCTAATATCTGTTGCCAATCTTCCTCTTTTTGCTTGAGGAAGATTGGCCCTGAGCTAGCATCTGCACCTACCTTTCTCTATTTTGTATGTGGGACACTGCCACAGCATGGCTTGATGAGCAGTGTGTAGGTCCATGCCCAGGATCTGAACCCGTGAACCCTGGGCCGCTGAAGTGGAGTGCGTGATCTTAACCACTACACCACAGGGCTGGCCCCTGCTTTATTTTAATGTGAGGCAGTGGACAGTAATGTTCATATTGTGAGGATTAAATGGTGTAAAGTGATTGTCATAATCATATTTTCAAAGCTTCATCATTGGGGAAAAAAATAAATATCTGTGGACAGCTTTACCTTTTTGTAAAGAGAAGAAAAATGGTTTGGATATTGACAAAAGCACCCAGAATAAATGTCATTTATTTTCATAATTTCTAAATTTCCTGTAACTTTCCACTCTCTTTCACTCAAAGCCTCCTTTACTCCAGTTATGCAGTGTTTATGCTGGGGGCATTATTGGGTTAACATTACTGCTGTGCACACTTTTTTCCATTTAATTTTACAGTTCCATTGTTCTGGGACATTAAGATTGCTATCAGAATTCAAAGGTCAATGAGTCAAAGAAACTGGAGCATAACATAGTTTTCTTCCACCATCTTAGAATCTCACGTTTATTTTGAAGACCGGGAACCCACCCTCCTTTCCCTCTTTTCCCAACGTTAATTGAGCTTTAACGTTTTGTTTTTGCAGTACAATTTGTAACACTGATGGCTGCCCTTAAACTTGACAAAAAAATGTTTCCCCTTCTTTTTTACTTTTTCTGAAGTGAGCCCTTCCGGACATCTGTAGGTCAGCTCTCATTGGTGAACTGATAACGGCAGAAGCACCTGCACTTTGGAAATAACTCAACTCTACGTCAAAAGAAGTCAAGCAGCAAAGACCAGGCAGGAACATGAATCCTGATGCTCATGCAAGCCCCAGGCAGGCATTCTATAGAATCTGAGAAGCCCGTTCCTAGGGGAGAGGGAGAACGTTGTGTTCTTGTCCAGTTACCCTCTGCTGCTGCTCAGGAAAACACACACATACTCTAGTGAAAGTCAGCTGTTGCCCAAGTGAAGGGAGAGAAATAAAACACTTTTTAGGAAAATGATAAATTTTCTCTATTTCTAAATAATGTCTATCAAAGTAGAACCCTCACTGAGGCAATTGTTTTTAGATCTCACTTTTGGAGTCATCATTTTTCTTGTTAAATTAAAACTACTTAGATTGATAGCTGTAGAGTGATAGGTGATTAAAGAAGCCACAACAGGGAATGTGCTCACAGAATAAAAATGAAACACCTTTGATAACGTGGTATTAGTGACGGTAGATGAGAAATTCTTCAATCAGCTTCAGGTTTTCTCTTTTTTGAATCGTAGAGTTGGCATTCAGTTAGTGAAGGGGTGGGATGACGTAACCCAGACATAGATATCTGAAGACTCACTCTTTCCTTCCCTTAGGAGAATTACCACCAGCCAATTATTCCTTTACAAAATGGTATTTGTCCCGTCGTCATGTATACATCTTAGCAATAATGGGAGGATACTATGATCCACGTCTGTGATGGGATTTTAGTTTTCTGGTTTTGAGAGTGCCCGTTAGTATAGATATTGTTATTTGCAACTCACAAGGCACCAAAGTTCATTGTTGAGACCCACTGTGAAAGCCTGCCATTGTTACTCCAGCATTACCCAAAGTTTTTGTTTTTGTGAAGCAGCATAAAACAGAATTGAATTCCCGAAGAACTAGACATACTGTGCAAAACCTGATTATTCATATTGAAAGCTGATCCAGACTGCTAGAAGCTTTTTAAAATTTTTATTTAAAATTAATTTTAATGAAAAAATATTAGGAGCACCTGTTTTGGCTGTTTTGAACCAAATCATTTCTTTTGGGAACATTAATGGCTCCAAGGTAGAAGGAGATAAATGAGGCACTTGCTTGTGTGATTATGGAAGAAACGTGATGTTTTGAGAATGAGAACAAAGGTAATGACTTATCTTGAGGAGAAAAGGGAATGTGGCACTTTGGCACATTCCACAAACCAATTATATAGCTTAGCAAAACAAGTTGTCTTAGAAATGCCACTTTGAGTGGAATATACAAGCTTAGATTTCAGAGACAAACCTTATCTCAACTTTTCTCTTTCTGCTTCCCTACCCTCTACCTCCATAAGTTTCTCACCTGTAAACAAGACAATCCTCCTTAGAAAATTAGCTTGGTGTTAGCACAGGTACGGGAAATCCAGGGAGCCAGTAACAGAGTGCAGTACTGTGTGTGTTCATGCTCCCAGCACGCAGAGTGGTGCTTCCTGGGAGTCAGACCCAACAGCATGCCTGGCCTGGGGTGAGTCATCTAGTCACGCTCTGTTGGTTTCCTCGTCAGTAAGCAGTGGTGGTGATATTATCTGCCTTGCTGGCATTCTACAAATATTACTGAAATGGTAGTTGGTTAGCACTTTGAAGGAACATGCTATAAAACAAAAAACAAAATAAAAACAAAATGTCCTTATTGCCATCTCTTCAAGGCATAGAACCCTTCTCACAGTCAGGAGCTATTGTACTGTACAATGTGTCCTAAAGCTTGGAAAGGAGAAGAATGTGGAATCTTAGAGGAGCACTCAAGTTCAATTATTTAAAACATGACATGGCAATGCACTGATTTGTAGGTGGAAAAATACCACCTTTGCATCTGGCGATGGTCACCCACTAATGAAAATAAATAAAACTAAGTTATATCCCCATCATACCCTAACAAAAACAGTTGAACACTAGCCCAGAAAAGCAAATATGCATACGTGTTGAGGGGAATGATTAATTACCCACTCTACCCCTCAGCGTGTCCTAATCAATACACTAGAAGAGTGCCCAGGTTATTTTCATATGATCTGCTTGTAGCACACTCACACTCATGCCGTCAGATACTCAAGAAGTTTCAATAGAAACTACAACTGAAATCAACAGCTTTGCAGTTTGAATGAGAAATAGGAAAAAAGGCCAGAAATGGCTGCTTTTTCGGCTTTAATTTCTCTCTCAGATGCTGACGTGCTAAGTGTTACCTGGCAGTAGGCATTGGGGCATAAAAAGCTCATGTTCCAAATCTGTGACCAATCTGTCTGAAATTCTGCAGCAATGAAAAGAATAACTTTCTTAGAATCCCATGGTGGAAGACCCCTTTCACAAAATTCCTATTCACAGAAATAAAAATCTTTCTTTCAAAGAATGTGCAATAAAACAGTACAAAAGGTCAACATATTTTAAAGTGCATTTAGATGACAAGAAGCTATCAGTGATAGGCACAGCCACCCCCCACGTACCATTAACAAGTGCACTTTCAGCTCTGAATGCCATTAGTTGTCCATAATCCAGGCATGTTCAACCTGTAAAGGGAAAGGAGAGCCATCTGCCTATGGCAATTTTAAGTAGAGTAATAACTTTAGTTCTATCATTGTCACATCTCAAAGACAGTGATGCCTATTCATATAATTATTTGTCTATTTATGGATTCTCAGTAAATGGTATGCTTTAGTTTATTGCTGTACTTGTTTGGATATTAATGGTCAGAGCAATTAAATAGTGATTCTTATCATTTGAGAGTGTTCTGGTTCAGTTCAAGGTTTGAATGTAGACCGAGTTGCCCAAGAAAACATATACTCCCTCTCCCTTTAGAGGCGTTTATATACATATATTGCTCCTTTAGAATCCTCCACAGAGAGCATGCTCTCCGATTTTGGAAATTCTGCTTGGAGCTCAAAAATACTCCATTTAAGGAAAGTCTCACAGTGATTTTTTACATAGCCAGGCCAGGGATAAAAAGGCAGTGGTTCAGCAATTCATATCACACCTCTTATATTCATCTTTCCTACCTTAACCTGCACATACATATATAAATACTGTGAGTCAATAAAATGAGAAAAGATGTACCTATTTCCTACTGAATTCCCCAAATGGTCAACTCAGGCCATTATCAGCTCTTCAATCACCTCACAAGTATGCTCTCAGGCAGAATGTTCTGAAATTGCTCAGCTGTCTGGGTAGACGTGAGAGGCACAGGATTGGGAGTTTCAGGGTGGGCACCTAAAATCTGTCTGCGAGTGTGTTGAGGTCACTCACTGGTTTAGAAAACTGTCAGTGCTTATAAGTAACTCTTAAGGATTGTTAACTGATGACTCAGTTTGCCTATATACGTTCTCCCAATGGCAGAATTGTTGGCACCTGCCTGGCTTTTTAAGCAAACCCACAAAATCGATGTGAAAACCTTCTGGTGATTCAGCAGTGGGTAGCAAATGTTGTTGCTGTGCTAGAAGGATTTGTTTCTATAGGCAAAGAACTTGTATGTATTTGTCTGGTTATTTAATAACTCAATATATTTGGGTTTATAGAGGCCATTTATTTATGCTTCTCGGTCTATTGCTGGAACATACTACCATGTTATATAAACAGTGAACCAATCTTGCATGTTACTATTTTACACTTCTGCATTTTACACATTGAATCAGGGAAAAGTTTTATACTTAGCACACTAAGAGACTGTTTTGAGGCTGGCCTTCACATAAGTTAAGATTAACTGCACACTTAAAAATAAACAACCGTCCTCTTTCCACTTTTCTCCTGGAAGTCTGAAAGGACCCCCTCGCCATGGTAAAATTACATTTAGTACCAACTAGTCCAGCTGCCAGGGCATCTTATCAGCAATTTAATCCACAGATATAATCCTGAATTTGAATAACTGAGGTAAACACAGTCAATTGCTAGCATAAGGTACTGTCATTGCAACTGTAGGCAGTCATTAAGTCCAAGATAATTTGCGGTTCTTAACATCAAAACAAAGTATATGAAACTTTTTGAACTCTGCAATTAAACGGAACTAAAAACATCCATAAGTCTGAAGGTTATCATCCTAAAAACTTTGAGGATCAAGTCGGTATTGCCTCCTTTCCCAGTCAAACTGTGCTACATAATTATTATGTAAAAAAATGAAAATGTTTCACAAGCCTTGTAGGCAGAAATTAATGCGAGAAAGTCTTAAAATACACAAGTTTCATAAAACAGAGTCCATCCACCCACAGGACCATGGGTCCTATGTATTTAATCATCATAATGAAATAAGCCCATTTAAAGCATCTATTGTGTTGTGTTCGGTGGCCCACAAAGCAAACTAAATTGGCATACTTCTCATTCTATAAGAATTTAAAATCAAAGGCAGAATTGTTAAAGTCACGGTCTTGTATGCAGAGAGTCCTACACTGGGAGTCAGATCATCCCTTCCATACATTCACTCTGTACACGCCAAATAATTATCCTACCTTTCGGACCCATGGTTCTCGTCTGTGTCGTGAGCAGACTAGAGTATATTATCACCCATGTGCCTTTCAGTTCTGAGAGTCTTAAAGGTATCCTAGAGCCATACATTGTAGAAGAGTGTTCTTACGCTAAAATATAAAAGTAGTTTTAGATTTTAGAGCAAGACATATAAAAAATAATAATTGTATAATGAAAGGAGGGGTAAAGAAATGGAAAAAGAGAAAAAACTTCTCAACAATGGTTTTTAAAGATAAAGGTAATTAAAATTCATTTGTGGAAAAATTAAAAATATTAAGAAAATCCCATTTACCATAGCATCAAAAAATAAAATACTTAGGAATATATTTAACAAAAGAAATGAAAGACTTCATTACTGAAAACCATAAAATGTCATTGAAAGAAATTAAAAAGACCTAAAAAAAATAGGAAAGATATCCTGTGTTGATGGGTTGGAAGACTTAATATCGTTAAAATGGCAATACTTCTCAAATTGTTCTACTAATGCAATGCAATCTCTATCAAAATGTCAACTGGATTTTTTTTGCAGAAATGAATCCTAAAATTTATATGGAAATAAAGGGATATATTTGGGGGCATTATTCAGGCCACTACACCCAGCGATTCCATTCCTAGTTATACATCCAAAAGAAATGAAAACGTACATTCATGCAAAAATTTGCACACAAATGTTTATAGACGCATTATTCATGATGGCCTCAAAGTGAAAACAGCCAAAATGTCCATCACTGAAGAATGTATAAATAAATTGTGGTGTAACCATATAATGGAATATTATTTGTTCATAGAAAGGAATGACACGCTGAAATGCGCTACAGTGTGGATGAACCTTGAAAACATTATGCCACATGAAAAAGGCCATATGCTATAGGAGTCCATTTATGTGAATTATATGAATTGTCCAGAATAGGCAAACCTACAGAGACAGAAAGTAGATTAGTGGTTTCCAGGAGCTGAGAGGGGAATGTGTGCTAGCAGATATGGGTTTTTTTTATTGGGGTGATGAAAATACTCAGATTAGATAGTGTCATGATTGTATAACTTTGTGAATATGTAAAAATCACTGAATTGTACACTTTAAAAAAGTGAATTTAATAGATGTGAATTATATTTCAATAAAGCCATAAAGCTGAGTTTTACACAAAAAAATCCTCACAAACCAGCCTTGTGACTAGAAACAAATCACCTCAAGCGAAAAAAGAGGAAGACTGGCAACAGATGTTAGCTCAGGGCGAATCTCCCTCACCAAAAAAAAAAAAAGAAGAGACAGGAGACAGGTGACTTCTCTCTCCACCACGTGAGGATACAGCTAGAAGATACATCTGCAAACCAGGAGGATTCTCGCCAGAAACCTGACTGGCTGGCACCTTGATCATGGACTTCTCAGCCTCCCAAACTGTGAGGAATAAATGTTCGTTGTTTAAGCCATTCAGACTATGGTAATTTATTATAGTAGCCTGAGCTGACTAAGACAATGCTTTATCCATAAATGAAGAGGGGTGGACAAGACCAAACTTTAAAGCCCTTTCTGTCTCTTGGATTGTCTAAACCATAATTTTTTATTCAATATTGAAAAAAATTCTTGGTTCAATAGTTTATGCTACTATTGTTTGACAGTGCTCCCTGGAGAAAATTTGGCCAAGTCACATTTGCTCTACACAAGAAATTGAGATATTTCTGAGGATGTAAGATTTGGGGGATGATTTTCTTCAGTAGTCTTTTGTTCACAAGCACTGAGACAGAAAGCAGGATGCACAACTAGAAAAGATTGCCCCATGGCAACAAAGTAGAGTCTTTTCTAGTGCTTTATTCTTTCTTTCACTTGTTAATTTTAATAGATATTGTTTGAGTACTCACTATGAGCCAGACAGTGGGTTAGGTGATGAACAATAAATAATGAACCAATCAGACAATGTGCTTCAGGAACTTGCCAGTTGTCACCATTATGTTGGACCAGTCCTGGATATAACACAATCAAAGCACAACTCCCTCCCCTCCCCCAAATACAGGTTTTTCCTGCTATCTGAAAGTAGAGCATTCTTATGAAACTTTCAAAAGCCAAGAGGGCATAAAGTGAAGAAGCAATTACCATGAGTTTATAAGGGAAAAATTTTTGAGTGTTCCCAGATCCAAAAAATAACCTACCAAATCATACCAAATAACATAAAAACTTTTATTTCATTCACCACAATTGAAACACTATTATGTCCAGTTTTACACTAAGCGTAACACCCTTATGAGCTCTCTTAGGCTTTTGTGATACTTTAGGACGCATCTTGCCAATGAATGCACAAAATAAATTGAGATAAAGCTCAGGTGCTCACAGACACGGTTCAAAACTACGGCCGCTTCACGCTGAGACGCTGAGTGTATTTCCCGGGGAAGGGCGTGGCGGCGCCACTCTCTCTGCTGGGGTGCGCGCTGCCTCTTGAATGGTTTGCTGCAAAAGAAAGGCTCAACGCTATTTTGTTTTTCGCTTTTTTTCATAAAAGTGAAAATTCTCTTTGGATTTATTTTAGTTATTGAAAACAGGTACTAATGTAGTTCTTTCGTAAAAGCGAAGTGGCATAAAGCAAACTTTTGGATGGGATGAAAACCTGTATTACTTAAGAACAAATTAGTTTTATAACGTTTCTGCCCGCACTTAGGTAACAGACAGTCCTATGGTCATTTTACATTGCAAATATTTTCAGTTCAGGAATTAGGCTCGTCAGTGGAAAACGTTAATCAAATTTCTAAATGTTTTTTCACAGCAAAACTCCCCTCTCTCAGTTGGGGCTTACGTGTGCCTGGAAGATTCAATGGGAAAGTGGTGGGAGTAGACTTGGTCCTCGTGTCATTCCATTAATTGTTTTCTTAATCTAATTTTTGGATTGTTCATTGCTAGTGCATAGAAATACAATGGTCTTGTATATTGATTTGTATCCTGCAATGTTGCTGAACTTGTTTATTAGTTCTATAGGTTTTTAGTGGACTCCTTAGAACTTTTTTATACAGAAGATCACATAATGTGTAAATAGAGAGAGTTTTACTTTTTCCTTTCCAATCTAGGTGACTTTAATTTTGTTTCTTGCCTAACTTCCCTGGCTAGAACTTCTAGTGCAAAGCTAAATAAAAGTGAAAGAGTGAATATCCTTGTCTGGTTCCTGGTCTTAATGGGAAAGCTTTCCATCTTTCACTTTTAAATATGATGTTAATATTAATTTTCACAAACGTGTTTTATTAGGATAAGGAAGTTCCTTTCTTTTTCTAGTTTGTTGAGTGGTTTTTATCATGAAAGTGTGTTGGATTTTGTCAAATGCTTTTCCTGCATCCATTGATATGATAGTATATTTTTTTTCTTTATTCTACTAACATGGTATATTACATTGAAGGATTTGTATGTCAAACTAATATTGCATTCCTCTTTATATGTTTCTGTAATTGGTTTGCAAGTATTTTCTTGAAGAATTTTGCATCTATAGCCATAAAGGATTGGTTTGTGGCTTTCTTTTCTTGTGGTGCCTTTGTCCTGTTTTGGTATCAGGCTAATACTGACCTCATAGAATGAATTGGGAAATGTTTCCTCCTTGTTTTTATTTTTTACTTTGTGAAAGGGTTATTGAAGGATTGGTATTAATTCCTCTTTAAACATTTGGTAGATTCATTAGTGAAGTCACCTGGGCCGAAGTTTTTCTTTGCGCAAAGTTTTTTGATTACTAATTCCATTTTTTTTACTGTAGTAAACGTCTACTCAGATTTCTATTTCTTCTTGAGTCACTTTTGATAATTTGTGTATTTCTAGGAATTTGTCCATCCAAGTTATCTAGTTTTTTGTTATATAATTGTTCATAGTATTCATTATAATTCTTTTTAGTTCTGTAAGGTTAGTATTGCTGTCCCCTAGTTCATTCGATTTTAGTAATTTGAATCTTCTTTTTCCCTTGGTCAATCTAGCTAAAGTTTAGTGTATTTTGTTGATCTTTAAAAGGATTAACTTTGTTTTCATTCATTTTATCTATTGTTTTGTTTTCTCTCTATTTCATTTATTTCTACTTTAATATTTATCATTTTCTTCCTCTGCTTGCTTTGGGTTTAGTTTGCTCTTCTTTTTCTTGTTTCTTAAGGTGGAAGATTAGGTTATCAATTTGAGATATTATTATCATAGTCATTTACAGCTATTAATTTCCTTCTAAGCACTGGTTTAACTGCATCCCACAAGATTTTGTATGTTGTGTTTTGGTTTCCATTCATCTTAATATGTTTTCTAATTTCCTTGTGAGTTCTTTGATCCATTGGTTATCTAAGACTGCGTTATTTAATTTCACATATCTGTTGATTTCCCAAATTTCCTTTTGTTGTTGATATCTAATTTCATTCTCTTGTGGTTAGAGACGATACTTTGAGGTTTTCAAGTTTTTTAAATTCATTACTGGGTTTTATGAGAGGAAAAGAAGTCTCTCCATTGAGGAAGTGAATTTGACCTGAGCCTGAAATTGACGAACAAAAGAAAACATTTCAGGAAGATAGAAGAATATGTTGAATTCTCAGAAGTAGGCAAAAGCTTAGTGTTTCCAAGGTTTTGAAATAGGGCCAGTGAGGCTGCAACATAGTAAGGAAGAAGAACCCTACCAGTGCAAAAGGCAGTGGGGGGGGGGTAGAGGGACTACGGGAACTAGGCAAGACCACACATGCTGTTCCGGGTTTGAGGTTTGGTGAGAATAATGGCTTCAGCGGAAATTGGTTTATTTTTGTTTCAATTAGTATGTATTGAAAGAGTTCCAAATAAATTTTGGGAATCCTGTTGGTTCAAACATGTGACTTCTCAAAGTCTACTTAATTTCTTACATATGTGCACCTGAATGGGTCATCTCAGAGGCCAGGGAAGAGAAGATCCAAACCACGGGTTCTCCATTTTTCAGGATGATGGTGGTGCAAGGATAGCTATAACATTGTGAAAAGCAGGCTCAAGATCAGTATGACTAGCATCAGGAGAAATTGTGAAAGACTTTGAAAGGCTAGAAGGATGAAAAGACTAGTAGATGTACTGACTAGCTTACCCATCCAGATTCTCTCAGAATTTCATTGTCCTTGAGCTATTTTTAAACTGTGCAAATTGTAGATAACTGATACCAATGAGAATGATTATTTTCCAATATGTAAATAAATTCTGTCAAGTGGAGGGAAAATTGATCCACCTACCCCTCAAAAAATACAATTTTGCATTTATTTGTAAATTTATTTCAGCATTCCTGATTAATCTATGTAAGTGTGGTAGTTAGAATTCTTCTTTGAACTGGTTATGACATCTTGTTTTTTCATTAAATATTGAGTTAAAGAAAATCTTTGACATGTGTTTGTTTTATTTTTCTGTAAGTTGTGACTTTTCTTTTTAGAAAAATTATCTTTTAACATTGGAAAGAATCTTCTTTCTGATTCCCATCAATATTTAGTTCTCTAGGATAATTTGTGGTAAGATATTCCACACCCCTTGCCAAGAGCACATCATTCATTTTCATGCTTTCTCTGACAGCCATTTTGTTTTTCTGGGCCCTCGGCATTTGTCTCTGAGTTTGGAGGCCACAATCATATTAAACAGCTGATGCAGCCTAACCTCCCATTTCCCTGGTTGAGGATCTCTGGGGTTTTCCACCCGTCACCTTTATTCAGAGATTAATTGTAGGACTAATTGAGGTACGCCCACTTTCCATTTTAAGGAGTACATCACCTTGGTTTTAAATGAAGCTTAACTTCTGATTTATTGCAGACAAGGAGAATTTGACTGCTAATCAATGCCATAAGACAGGACACTCTAGCAAGAGCCCCTTCACTTGCCGGTCTTACCTCAGTCTTCTATATCTAATTTCCCTTATGGGTCTTATGAGATTATTTTAGTTTTCAGTCTCTTAAGATTTCCAGCAACAGCTTGGGTGTTTTGGTGGCATCAATGCTGATGAATAAATATGTCCAGGGACAACAAATGATAAAGTTATTATGCATGGAAAGTTCAGGTATAAAAATAATTGATTTATGACTTCCTGGAGGAGTTATTGACCTAGGATTGAACTATATGAAAATAAATTTCTCTTACAAGTAGTTCATTTTTCTTTATGTTTTGCAGTTGTACAACCAAGTTAGTTGCCTTTGTGTCAAGATGCATTTCTGCAACTCTTAGTGAATCTAATATTTCCCCTTATTTTGATGGGGTAAATCCAAGGAACAAAAATGAATTATGTCACCTGTAACAAATCATGAAATCAAAAATTGCATTGAGGTCTTTGTTTTTTTTTTAATAAAATACTCTTAGACTTTTATAAAATTTTTCATGATGAGCAGATAACAGAAAGCCTGAATATTCTAACAAGGTCATTTTTTAATGATGTGACAGTAATAAAATTGGAAAGATTTTTTTCTTATTTAAGGAGCATAGTAAAACTTAAAATGAACAGAGTGCTAGAAAATCTCCCTACTTCAGCAACCTATCTTAGAGTAATTTATATCCTCATTGATCTGAAAACCTAAATAAAGACTCAAACTATATTATATGTCAATTTGGGGGAATATTCTCTACATATTTGAATTGTGTGTAATCTAGAATTGAGTGTGATCACAAATTTGTAGGGGCTACATTAGATCCACTATGAAGGAATCTCCTATTACCATATGTATTGAACTTTTAAACAATAAAGTGATTTATATCCTTAACTGTGTTCTTTTTTTTTTAATTGTGTTTCTTTTTGTGTTATTCCTTCAGATTTAATTAGAGCCCTGGGAGGGAGGAGAGAGAAAAGGCAGAATTGCTTGTCCCACTTAGTTCTCTAACTATTGTCTGTCATTGTTAGAAAATTAATAAAGAGTTTGCCTTTCCTTTTTCTATTTAGACATACATGGGAGATGTTAGAGTAGAGAATAACCACTTGGAACTTACAGAAAGAACGAGAAGGGTCAGAATACTGTTCAAGATACTGGGATCACCAAGATCTGATGGGAACAAAGGGCTCAAAGGGCTTAGATGGTGCTTCAGCGAAGTAGAAGTAAATAAATGGCCAGGAATGGTCAACCCAGGCTCAGACTGCTGCTGCTGGGAGCCAAGATCTAGAATTCTTTGTGGATAGACATTAAAGAACAGGAAATCTTCCTATATTCTCAACACTCTGGGAATAAATCACTGTGCACAGTAAGGTAAGACTGAACTAGATCAATCTGTTAATACTAAGATCACTGATTCCATTGTTCTTTAATATTCTAATGATCAGAAATCAGTGAAATTCTAGTGTCAATGATTGTCAGTTAGGGAAAGAGGCAGAGGGACTGTGAAATTCACACTTCAAAAAAATCAATCACAAAAATAAAAAATTGAATTCTAGTTTCAAATATCAGACTAAAGACACGTTTATCAACTTTTCCTTCCATGATCTAATTAACAGTAACAGCATTAAATAGGTATTATTCAACAGAAACAATGAACTGGAGAAGGGATCATCAGAGATCATAACATTTAAAAAATCTGTGGAATTCAGAAAGTAAAAGAAGAGGTGGTGACTTATGATTTGAGTGAAGGTAACCATAATCTAGAATATCCTTGAAGGCAGCTACAATCAAAGAAGCATCTGATCTGTTTGGTAGGATCCCAGAGGTATTGCAGATTTAGAGAAGGGTTTCCTAGCATAATGGCTAGCTTTCTTCTCACTCAATTTTAAACAGTCTGTCAGTCAATAGGCCCAGAAACTCAGATAGGGCACCTAGTAAGCTTCTCCATCACCACATTCTTATTTATGAACAAGCAACAAAGGGTCACGGAAATTTGAGGAAAGCAACACAAGAAAGACTAGATGAAAAAAATTGCATCAAAGGAAACAGGGAAATTTCCAGGAATTAAAAAAGAATGAAAATTTAAATTAGTGGCCTCAGAGATATCGATGAAGATACTGCGTGTGTAAAATAAGATAAGCATATTGTGAAAAACGAGCAACAAATTTCAATTCAAGATGGCAGACTTATCACATGCATTTATCTCTTCCTTTTGACTCCATAAAAATGATAGTAAAAGAATAGAAAAAGATATCAATCTACATAAAGACCGTGAGAGGTGTCCGCTAGAAAATATGAGATTAGAATAGGTTTCTGGAATCTAGGAGGAAACAGAGATCACTGGTGAATAATGAAGCAGAGTTGTAGGATCACAAGCCACAGAAACTTGAGTTCTTATTATTAGCATACCCCTAGTGAGGCCTAGGGAACATGAGTTTTGATAGATTATTGCAACAGTGTAGTAAGAAGACCATGAGAGCCATGACAAGTCCATAAGTCTATGAAAAGTCACCTAATATGTTGGTAAATCCAATAGAAGGAGCTAATGGAGAGGTCCTTACAAAAAAGGCAATAAATAGGGATTAGCCTTTAGAATTTAGCCTTAAGAAGGAGAAGATACACTTCTTCCAAGTATTAGCAAAAGTAACGAATAGAGGCTGGACAACATGAGGTAAGATCGTGAACTGAGAAGAATGGGACTTAAGAAGAATGGAAAGGGCTTAAAACAGATATTGAGGGAAATGTATAAAGGAACTGATATGAAATGAGAAATTATTGCTCAGTTGCAGTTAGATCTCAGCTGAGGCTGGAATGGATCACAATGGAACAAATTACACAGTGATTTTCTTCAGTAATGCTCAGATGCCATAGGTATCGACACAGAGCAGGGTCGAAAGTCCTGGTGATACTAGAATGCTTGTGTGGATCCACTGAAATGGTTGATAATGGAGGACAGATTGGGGAAAGTAATATAAATAAAATCAGTGGGGTTCGTGGACTGGGAGAACATGCAGGAGAAATGAGGCTGCAAAAACAGTGAGGGTAAAGAGCAGGCTTAGTGGAAGTAAGGCTGTTTAGAGGTGAAAGACTTGGGGCCATGATTGCAAAGAAAGTACAAGGTCTTAACTTGTAAAGTTAGTGTATTTCCTATGAATGAGAAGGTTCAAAGTATAACTTTAAAGGTCACTGACTGACATGATCATCTTAAGCATTTGTTGTATAACTAAACTTGTATTCCTTGCAGAGAATAGAAGTTTAAAAAAATCGTGAGTGTGTGTGCATGTGTATTCAAAAAAGAATCAAAATGATTAGTGTGAAAATAGCTTGTATGAAGGTTCTTGGTAAGATGATAGGGAAACAAACATTTCTAAGAAGGCATGTTAGAGTAAACTGTAAGTAGATATTTTTCGTACCTCGAAAACAAATTTTCCAATAGTGTTACATATGTGGTAGATCTATTTCCAGAAAAGCAATAAATTGTTTTGAAAAGAAACAAGACATATGCCTCACTAATGATTATTAGTAAGGGAAAATCATATCTGCATAAGCCAAAAAATATAAAAAGTTAGAAGTAAGATGTTTGAATAAATGGACAATCCAAGGGATAACATGTTAATTCAGCTACCCATAATCCATTAAACGAGTTAAGTGTATTAAATGGATATTGTTTTGGTTGTCTTTTGTTGCATAATAAAACACTCCAAAACATAGTAGCTTGCAACCATAATTATTTATTATTTCTCATGATTCTGTGGATTGACGGGATTCCATTGTGCAGTTCTTTTGCTTCATGAGTAGTTGATAGAGGCTGAAGTTAACCGAACTCTCAACTGGACTGGAATGTCTAGATCAACTCAATTACTTGGCTGGCAGCTGAAGTTGTATGTTGAGTGGAAGTTCAGTTGGGGTTGTGGACCAAGATGCCTCTCTTTTCTTCTATGTAGCCTTTCTATATATCTTCACCTTCCCCAAATACTGTGACTAGGTTTGCATATTAAGAGTTCTAAGTAGAAGCTGAAGATTTCTCAAGGCCCGGTTTTGAAAGTTACCTTGGTTCTCTTCTGCTGCATTTTGTCAAATCAAGTCTTGAATCTGGCCAGATTCAATTTAGAGTGGTGTTGTGTAGAAGTGTCTTCTTTTAAGTCAAAGTAACATATGCATGTAGTTTTAAAGAACTAAATAGTAAGATCTTGTATGAAGAGTAATGGTTCTTTCTGTGCCCTCTACCCCCTGCTCTCTAGGTCCGTTGCAAAACCAATTTTCTAGAATTCTTTTCATTAGTATGCTGCATTGGCTGAACTGTGTCTTAAATCTCATGTCTTACTCTTTTTTCCGTTTACTTGTTTATTTTTCTGGGGCACATTTTCAAGTAATGACCTAAAAGAGGGTAACTGAGACATAAGGTTTTAAATAATATTTTTTAAATATTTAAAAATATTTTTATCCTGTAATCTCTTTTGGTTGATGTTTTTTGCAGTATAGAATTCTATATTGAAAGTAATTTTCCTTCAGAATTCTGAAGGCATTTTTCCATAACATTTAACACCAAGTATCACTGATAGGTAACCTAATTCCAGTCTTATTCTTATTCTTTTTTAGCTATTACCTAGAATATATTGGAGTGGATTGAACTTGAGGCCAGCTGATTTGCCTTGCAAAATTCTATGGATGTCTGAGACTATCAAATTGCAATTATAATAGAATGTGAGAACCAGAGGTGAGACTAAAGGAAGGTATGGTGGACAGAATGGCCCCTTCAAAAATATCCATGCCTGAACCTCTGGAATCTATGAGTATATTACATTATATGGCAAAATGGACTTTGCAGATGTGCCTAAGTTTGTGGACCTTAAGATAGGAAAATTATCCTGGATTATCTGGGTGAACCCAATCTAATCACAGGAGCCCCTAAAAGCAAAGAACTTTCTCTGGCTGGAGTCAGAAAGATGCAGCACAAGGAAAAGTCAGAGAGATGTGAGGCATGGAAGACTCAACCAGTTGTGGCTGGAGGAGTTCACTTGGAAAGAATGAGAAGGAATGTAGGTAGCTTCTAGGAGTGAAGACCTTCCCCAGGCTGATAGCCAGCAAGGAAACAGGGACTTCATTCCTATTCTTGCGAGGAATTGAATTTAGCCAACAAACTCAACTACATTGGAAGCAGATTTTCCCCAAAGCATCCAGTAAGGAATGCAGCACTGCTAACACCTTGATTTCAGCCTGTGAGTCCCTACACAGAGGATCCAGCTGAGCCCACCTGGACTTCTGATCTAAAGAAACTGTGAGATCGGGGGCCGGCCCGGTGGCGCAGCGGTTTAGTTCGCACTTGGCAGCCCGGGGTTCACGGGTTCGGATCCCGGGCACCTGCCAACGCACTGCTTGTCAGCCATGCTGTGGCGGCGTCCCATATACAGTAGAAGAAGATGGGCACGGATGTTAGCCCAGGGCCAGTCTTCCTCAGCAAAAAGAGGAAGATTAGCAACGGATGTTAGCTCAGGGCTGGTCTTCCTCACAAACACACAAAAAAGAAACTGTGAGATCACAAATTTGTGTTGCTTTAAGTCACAAAGTTTTTAATGATTTGTTACAGTAGCAATAGATAACTAATACAGAAGGTCATTAATTGAAATCTGTAGGAAAAAAAAAATAACGGCCCTATTCTTTTTTCCAACTCTCTACATGAAGAATATCTGTCAGCAGGATTACTCCCCAGCTCAAGCCAAAAAAATACACAAGTACCTTCTCTGAAGAAATGTAACCACCTGCATTGCTGAGAGTAGGGCGGCTTTTAAGAGCTTTCATATGTCAGACCTCCATTGGTGGCTGAGGGACCCTCCAGCATGATGGCCAGTTTTCTACCCTCATGTCTTAAAGCAAATCTGCCAGTTGACAATTGCAAAGAATAAAAGTGGTCTTTTCCAGACTAAAGGAAGTTTAAAATGTGAGAGAGGCTGAGCTGTTTTTACTCATAACACTTCTGACACCAAATGTGTGAGTTTTTTTTCTCCTGACACCAAATATGTGTTGTCTTTTCCAATAACACTTCTCCAACTCTCTGGACACCAAGTGGGTGTCTTATAATGCAATTCAATTCTGACACTAACTACCTGGAGTTAGCACAGACTCCACAGGTTGAAGGGCTTGTCCCCACAAGACTGCCCTCACTTCCGGTGCCAGTGTAAGTATCAAGTCTCTAGGTTACCCACACTTCTGTCCAACTTGGTAACAAAGTGGAGGGGTTCCCACAACCCTTCCCTTCATGTCTGATAATTTGCTATGTAGGGGAGGAAGAGAATTCCTCTACACACGCTAGGTCCTTCTGGCTGGGCTATGAATTAAATTAACATAAGACAGAATAACAGGAGAAAATCAAACAAAGCTTTATAGCATGTATACACGGGAGGAACCCAGGAAAACTGGGTAACTCGCCAGAATGGCCAAGCTGCCAGCTTAAAGAGCATCTTCAGCTAAACACAAAGGAGGGTGTTGGGGGTAGTGGTTTGGGACTCCAAAGGAGAGGAAGGCAATTCACATGGAGATGGAAAAGCAAATGTTTAGTAAATAAGAATGGGCTTAGCAGGGACCCTCACAGTCCACCTATACCAAGAGTTATCTATGGTAATGGCCTGTCCTGGGGACAGGACTTTTATCTTACATTCTTTTAGGCAGTTAGAGGGGAGGTCAAAGTCTCTTTCAGAGTCTTTTGTTCTATCAAGGCATAGAGACATATTTCGGGGTGGCCAATTTTGATCCCCCACAGCTAGAACAGCTCATAAAACTTCAGTAAACACTACTTATTATTACTGGTTTATTATAAGGGATACAAAAGAAAAGTCAGATGAAGAAGTACATAGGGTCTGGAAGGAGGTCTGGAAGGGTCCCAAGTTCAGGATCTTCTGTCCCTGTGGAGTTGTGGTGAGTCACCCTCCTGGCATCTGGATGTGTTCACCAACTGGGAATCTCTCTGAACCCTGTTGTTTAGGGCTTTTTAGGGAGGTTCCATTACATAAGTATGATTGATTAAACCGTTGGCCATTGGCGATTGAGCTCAATCTCCAGCCCCTCTCTCCTCCCTAGTAGTTGTGGGGGGGGGGGGGGATGAAAGTTCCAACTCTCTAGTCACATGGTTGGTTCCTCTAGCAACTAGCCCTCATTCTGAAGCTATCTAGGAACCCCCAAGAGTCACATCTTTAGCATAAACTCAGGAATGGTTGAAAGGGGCTTCCTGTAGATAGCAAAAGATGCTCCTATCACTTAGGAAATTCCATGGGTTTTAGAAGCTCTCTGTCAGCAACAGGGACAAAGATCAAATATGTATTTCTTGTTATGTCACAGAGGCAAACACAAACAAAAAAGAGAAAACAAGGAAACAGAAAAGAACTTTCTAAAAATTAAAAAAATCTAATAATAGAATACTAATTCATATTCTAGAGTTATTTTAGAAGATTGCATTGATGATACAAGAACAGGATACTAAACAAAACAAAATAAAAAGTAAAACAATTAGAAAACATAAAAAGAACACTTAGGAAAGCAAAACATGATGGTTGAAAGGAAAAAAATAATTTAAGGGTTGGGAAGAAAATTAACAAATCTCCTAGAAAGTTGGAAAAAACGCATATCATTGGAAAATATATGAGAAAATATTACAGACATAGAAGACTAAGCCAGGAAGCTCAAAATCCAGTTAAAAAGAGTTTCATAAAGTGAAGCAGAGAAAATAGAAGGGAAGAAATTTTGAAAGAAATAATACGGAATCTTTTTCAAAGTTGCATGAAGGATACATGTCTCTAGATTGAAAATTATATAATTATATATTTTATGTAATTATATAATTTTTAATATAATTTTTATATATAAAAATAATTTACCCCTTTTCCCAGTCACGTGGGTAGAAAGAGAGAATTTCTCTTAGAGTGTTATATGCTCATGTTGCTACACAGTTCTGCAAGACCGGGGCTGCCTTTGGGGTAAAGTTATGAGAAAAGAAAGAGAAAAACATTGAGGATTGGCTCGTACGCATGGGACCACAGGGCCTGCCTCTCCTAGTTCCTTTGGCCAGAAAGCTAGTTTAGGTGTCTGTACTGTTGCTCCCGCTGCTGCACTGCAGCTCTGTGACTGCAGCTCTCCTACGGGCAGGGCTGGGGAGAAAAAAAGGAAAAGGAAAAACAAAACAAAAAGGCAAACATACACGCTCTCTGGAACACAGATGCTGGTTTCCCAAGTTGAGAAAGACAAGATTTCCCTCTACATTTTTGCTTTCTGCACCTGCTGTGTAGTTCTGCATTGGGACCACCCTTGGGTTCAAGCCGAGAGATAAACGAAGGAAAAATAAAAACAGAAAGATCACACCTGCTTTTGTTCCATCTTCAGATTTTGGCATTTTTCTCCAACTGTTTCTTCAGAGTCCTCAGATTTTGCTCTTTGTATTTTGACCAGAAGTTTTAGGTGTAATCAGAGGGACAGATAAGCAGTAGTTGGCTTATTCCATCTTGGCTGGCTATGGAAGTCTAAACCAGGTTTTGAATATTTAAATAAGCATAAGAAGAAAAGTCCAGCAGAATGTAAGAAATATGAGACTAGAGTAAAGGTATAAGATTATATGTGGAAATGTTAGTTAAGTCAACAATGAATTAGGTTCCACCTAATATATGGGTATGACACTGGGGAGTAAAAAACTCATATAAAAGAATATTAATAAGTAGATATAAAGCTTGACATTAGGATAAAAGTGGAGGGAGCAAAGGTGGCAGGGGCTTGAGAAGACAGAAAAAGTGTAGAGGAGAATTGTCAGGTAAAGGTTGCTGCTTATATATCTTTTTCTCCTAAAGAGTGTTTACTACAACGTCTTAGGCATAGCAGAAATGCTTTTAATGCTCAAAAATTCAACTGATGATGGCTGAGATGAAGTGATTGAGTTAGTATGAAAAAAGTCAAGAGTGAGTCCTGTCATAAGCTATTTTAGACAGATGATGAGCATTTTGTAGGGTATTGATTGGAATAGATGGAGACAAAATGGACTTGTTGAGGACATTAACTTTGAAAAAGGAGGCAGAGAAGGAAGGAGACTAACAAAGTAGTGACAGATCCAAAAATCTAAAACTTTGTTAAAAGAAAGTGATATTGGTAACGTTAGGCACTGGTTTCAGCAGTATTTAGAGAAATGAATAAAGATACTGAAATTCTTTTTTTCCTCATTTGCTATGAATCATAAAGGTTGAGCATTAGTAGTCATCTTTTCACGAACTGCCACTTTCTCTTATCAAGTTTTGCTCATTGTTTCATTGCATCAAATAACAATATAAAAATGACTTAATGATTCTTTAGCTTTTGGTACTGAAGAATTGTTCTCTAAATTAATATACACAAGGAATTTTAAGAACAGGAAATCCATTTGAACAATTAAATTCTCATAAAAACTTTTCGTTGTATCTTTATTAAGATTAGGCTATGTGGGAGCCGGCCCTGTGGCGTAGTGGTTAAGTTCAGTGCACTCCACTTTGGTGGCCTGGGTTTGCAGGTTTGGATCCCAGGCTTGGACCTACACCACTCATCAGCCATGCTGTGGCAGCAACTCACATACAAAATGGAGGAAGATTGGTACTGATGTTAGCTCAGGGCAAATCTTCCTTAGCAAAATAAATAAATAAATAGGCTATGTGTGAAAACTTGTCCAGAGAAAGATTTCTTAACAGGACTCAAAAAAGCACTAACCCTAAGGAAAAGTTGTTAAATTGAACTACATTAAATTAAGAACTTCTGTCTGTGAAGACACCTTTAAGAGAAATAAGACAAGTAGGGTAAGCAACCATCCTGATTTGCCAAGGACTGAGGGCGTTCCCAGAATGCGAGATTTTCAGTGCTAAAACTGGGAGAATCCTAAGCAAACACGGATGGTCACGCCAAAGGCGAGCAAAAAAAGATATGACAATATTTGCAACATGTCTCTCTGACAAAGGGTTTGACAACTGAGACCACTTGCATCCACATAGTTTAATTCTCAGGAATGAAAATAGGCTACTTAACAATTTCTTTCCTGAAAACTTTTGCTAAGAAAGATAGGACTGTAAACCAACAAATAATTTCACTGCTTGCTTCAGGAAATTCACAAAAACTAATTTGTTTAAACAATAGATTGCTCATCTGGAAAAACAGCCTCTTTCTCGGGACAATAGATTTCTCATCTGATCAAAAGCTCACACGAAGCAAGCGTTTATGAAGTCTCTCTTCACGACCCCTGTCTTGCGTCCACCAATCCTAAAATATTAGGTCATGAATTTTTCCCAGTCTCCATCAGATATCTGTATTGAAAGATTCTCCTTAAATTACTTGATCTCAGATACGAAAATCAGTGGATATCTACATCTGACTTCCCCTTTCTGAAACTTAAAACTGTCAAAGCAGTACTCTCTATTACTGTGGTAGATTAACAAACTTGCTTTGCTTGATCATCAGATTATTCTAGCAGTCTTTTAGAAGAGCTGGCATTTGACAAGTCTCTTATAGACTATATAATGAACTCCTACAAATATAATAACAATATAAGACCTCCCAATAAAAAAAATTGGCAAAAGCTGGAACAAGAAATTTACAAGAGAAAATATGCAAATAGATAACTAACATAAAAAGGACTCCACTTCGTTAGACATTAGGAAAATGCATGTTAAGATCATCCAACAGAATGGCTCAAATTAAAAAGTGTTGAGAAAGAACATGTATACACTGTTGATGGGAGTGTAAATTGGCACAACCATGTTGGAAGATAGTTTGGTATTATAAATAAAAAGTGACTATTTGTATATTCTAAGAATTTCCATAATTTCCACTACTAAGTATAAACCTCAAAGAAGTGATGACTCTGTACACAAAAAGACATACACAAGAAAATTAATAGCAGTATTATTTTTTACAACCCCAAATACACATCAATGATAGAGGAAGTATTATGTATTTATACAATAGAAAATACATAGCAATGAAAATAAATGAACCACAGCTATATGCAACAATATGGATTAATTGAACAAACAATATTGAAAGAAAGAAGTCACAAAAGAGTAGCTACTGTGTGATTCTATTAATAGAGAGTTCAAACAGTCCAAACTAATCTCTGGTGTTAGAAATCAGATAATGGTTACCTTTGAGGGGTTGCAGCTTGGAGGTGTTTGGATGGACATATGGAATAATAGCAATGTTTTATTTCTTGATCTAGGTGATGGTTACATAGGTGGGCTCATTTAGTAATAACTGAGATGTCTACATTTTATCCACTTTTCTGTGTGTTTGTTTTTCAGTTATCCATTGCTATGCAACAAACCATCACAAACTTAGTGGCTCAAAACAAGCACAATCATTTATTTTTTCCATGAATCCACAATTTGGGCAAGGTTTAGCATGGGCAACTTGTCTCTGTTGCTTGCTGCGGGTTGGGTTGAAAGGTGAGGGTGACTTGAAATTATCTGAGGACTCTTTCATTCACACGTCTAGCAGTTAATGCTGGCTATTGGTTTGGACCTCATCGGAGGCTATATGATGGAACACCTACAAGTGACCTTTTCATACGGCTGCATGGCTTTCTCATAGCATGGTGGCGGGTTCCAACAGTAAGCATACGAACAGAACAAGGAAGATATGCATGACATTTTAATGACCTACTGACATAACATCACTTCCACCATATTCCAATGGTCAAGGCAATTACAAAAGTCTATCCAAGTCCAAGAGGAGGGGCATAGGCCCCACTCCTCAATGGGAGGAATGTCAGTGTCACTTGTAAGAAGAACATGTGAGACAGAATATATTATTGTGGCTTTATTTGGAAAATACAATTTGCAACAGTGTTATAACTTAATAAGCATCATAGTAAAGACATTATAAGCTTAAGAAATAGAAAGCAGCAACCTCTGGTGGTTATTTTAAAGTAGAGGGAGTCCATATGATAAGCAATACATCAGAAGGAGAATGTAGTACCTGTAGAACCTGGAACTCTCACAAATTAACTCATTTATTTATTTGTTAATAACTCATTGAGCATTCAGTGTCTGCCAAGTTCTGGGGGATATAAAAATGAGTAAGACAAGGTCCTTGCTCTTAAGGAACTTACATAATAAGACAAATAACTTCACCGTAATTTTAATGCTACTGTTTGGCACAGTAGCTAACTCTTGGAAGAGTTGGTCTCTGACTGAAGGTATGTTACAGTATTTCCTATCACATTGCTTCCCAGTGGGTGTTGCCTACTTTTCATGTGGCCCATGTATGTTCGTTGTCCGTTTGAATCTGGTGTGCGAATCTGCCACTTGCTCCTGGTAAGCCCCATTATCGCTATTCACATCATCATTGATTTAAGTGACAATGGTGCTTGGCTTCTCAAGGATACTGCTCTGGAGGGTATGCAGATTTAGCTAGAATTAAAGTAAACTGGGGCAGTGTATTTGGTTACAGAATATAGTGACGTGTCCTACTAAGGGCAGCTTCTCTGTCAGGGGAAAGCTATATTTAACTCACTCTTTTTTAATTGCTTTGATGCAGTTCTATGAGCATTGAAATTTAATCTCATAGGAACCTTTCTATTTTTATAGATCCCAGGCCTTTCTCAGGCTTAAAAAAATGCATTTACCTCATTTTAGCAAAGAATAAGTACTCCATCATGCCAAGGAATAGTAACAGGAAATATATTATTTTAAAATGGTGCATGTTTCAACAACATCTAAGACATGAAATAGACAAGTGAATAAATATTAATAAGGTTAGTGTATTTGCACATCTACTTCCTCTTTTATAAATCCATATGAAGATGGGGCACAAAGGATATTTGTGTAAACTTGGAGCAGCAGCTACTATGGTGCCATAAATAAAGTGGGTCACGAAGATTTTCAGAATATATAGATAGTATTTATATTTCTGTGTTTATATTCATGACATACACAATATAAATATGAGGGCCCATTTGAAAAAATCTATTTGCACAGTGCAGGAGCATCTTCAGCTGGAGAGCTGCTGTGACCATTTCTATGAAGTACTTGGGAATCTTCAGAGAGCATGCAGAATAACCTGCTAAAGGGCATAGTCACACAGAGTGAGATATTGGAGCTCACTTGGAAGGGTATGTGATGGTTTCTCCCACCAGAATAAAACTGTCTCCTAATCTGCCTGGAAAATTGCAGTGACAGGAATTTCACATTTCACTACATCACAAAGCACCCTTCCCGCTCCCCCAGTTCTTTCCATTGTTGGAACATGCGTCTTTGGTCTGAATCCAAATCTTCTTGTCAATTATTCCTCTTTAGATCTATAAGTAAAAATGTATCTTATGATGGATTAAGGAGCTGCCAGCTTTTCAAATGTTTGAAGATAATTCTCATGTTTACTTATCCAGAGGAAAACATTTCTATATTTTTCAGCCACTCTCCATATAATGTTTTTTTAGACTTTTCTATTGCTTTTTCACAGTAGATTCATTACTACTAGATAGTTTCATTACTCTCTGGTAAAACAAAGTTCCTACTCTAAGTGTTGCGGTAGGTACATATTTTCACAGTAATCTTTTGAGGTGGATATTGTGAACCAGGAATATGAATGACAAGGTTAAACAATTCCAAACAGAGCCTTTGACTTCATCTTCACGTGTCTCCACTTCTCCATAGCTGCCGTAGGAGCGAATCACCATCCATAAGATACTGATTAAAGGATTGATGTTGTTAGACCAGCGGTTCTCAAACTTTAGTAGAATCATCTGAAAGGCATTTTTAAAACACAGATTTATGACTCCTACCAAAGAGTTTCAGATTCAGTATCTTTGGGTGAGGCATAAGAATTTTCATTTCTAACAAGTCCCCACATAATGCTGATGCTGCTGGTCTGAGGACCACACTTCAAGAACCACTGATTTAGAGAGTTCCCTGGTGCTTGTCTGCAGGGCTCTGTCGTCAGAGTAACACTCTGGTGATTAACAGGAAAAAATAGAAAGCACTGCCTTCTCCAGGAAGCCTGTCTAGAGGTAGTAATTCCCCTCTGTTCTCCACACCACCCGCCAACTTTCCCTCCCCAGCACATCCGCAACGCACCACCCGTCTAATTCCACAATCCATTGTGTATATCTCTGTCACTGCATTTATCACAATGTAGGTAAACAATATTTTCTCCCTTTCCTCACATTAGATAGGGGAGCTCTTGAGAGCAGAGGCTACCTTATTTCTCTCTGTAACCCTGACCTCTAGCGAAGTGTCTGCCATTCAGCAGAAACTCTATAATTTTAGAATGAATGATAGAATAAATATGGCATAGTAATTACATTCGTAGGTACCAGAAAGCTATGAAAATAGCTGGGATGTCTTTGACAACATAAAAATTCAAAAAAGATTTGAAAGGTGTGGGCTGAAACGAAAGAGATAAAACATCATAAAGCAAATGCAAAATTTCAAATTCAGATTCAAAAGGCATTTTCAGTCTTTGTTGAAGTTGGTGTGAAAAAAAGCCAGGGGTTTTAGTTAAATCTTAGTTTAGTATGAATCAATAGTATGAAGCAGCTGCCAGAACAATTAATAAACTGAGGCTTATTTATAGAGTAGAGTGTTTGTATTTAATACAGTCATATCATTTGCTCCTTTTTAGTTTAAAGGCAATAGCGATGTTTAAAAGAAAAGAGCTTGTAGGACAATGGGTGTACATGCCTGGTACCTCCTCGTTGTGCCGACGCCGGATTGTCTGCCGAGTCCGGCCACGCGCCTCGTAACAATGTGTCAGTCGATGACAAACCACATACGCAGCGGCGGTCCATAACATCAGTACGGTGGAGCCTGGGTGTGCAGTAGGCTGTACCATCTAGGTTTGTGTAAGTACACTCTCTGATGTTCACACAACCACGAAATCGCCCGATGACACATTTCTCAGAACGCATCCCCGTTAAGCGATGCATGACTATGTAGTCCTTTGTCCGGTCCTATTTAAATTTTACTTCAAGAAGACTTCATTGATGTTTTAAAATTTGAGAGCTGCAAACTTTTAACTGTAGGTTCCCTCTTTGTCTAACTTAGAGGAAGCTGTAGCCAATTTCTTATTATAGCGTTCACTATTGAAACCTGACTTCCATTGTTCATGCCTCTTGCCACCAATTCCTAATATTTTGAAATGGATCTCCTTTGAATTTAAAGTTTATAAATTTAGTCTTAGTCCAGGTGAGAGAATTATTGAAGGAAAGAATGGTTTGAATGAAAACCATTCCTTTTTTCCAGCTATCCATGTATAGCTAAATAATTTCCTACTAGAAAAAAAAAATAGCCTGATACGTTTTTAAGGAAATATTGAATTTAAAAGTAACTGACATTTAAAATTGAAAAAAAAAGTTCTTAGTTACAGAAAAAAATTATAAGTGGAATAAAGAAATGGAAAAATTCTAGCTAATCAACTGCTACCTCTATGAATTTGGATTGGGATGATCAAAACAAATGCTAGAGAGAATCTGACTCTCTTTTCTCTTTTATGACATAATTCTATTCCTATTTTTCTTATATTTCTCTGAGCACTCAGTCTCTGTTTTCTTTGCTGGACATTTCTTTATGGGCTACAAGTCTTCTCTCATTATAGTTGCTCCCAAAGTCTCAGTTCTTAGCTCTCAGTTTTTCCCTCTCGATAGTCTCCTTCAGAAAGAATCCTTTCCCATTTGTACTTTTTTATGACTTTAACTCTCACTATTTTATAGCTAATTCTAATGCATAATATCCAATTCTATTTAACACCTCAGATTCAATCCCATATTTTTAGCTGTCTACTTAGTTCCACATGAATGTCCTGTCATTATCTCAAACTTATTGCTTTTTCAAACGGGATACACTGTCTGTCTGCTCCAATCAGATTTCCGTTCTAAATTCTCTAGCTATATCAAAGCACAATCATTCTTACAATCACTTAAATTTAAACTTTTACATTGACTTTGAAATATTCTCTTTTTTCATCCAAATCCTATCTGTGTTTACTTCGAAGACTACCTCTTTCTTTTCAATTTCCATGGCTACTGCCCAAGTTCATGATCTCCTTGCTGGATATCTCAATTATTGCCTCACTGTTTCCCTTGAGTGCAACCAATCTATCCCCAAATCCACAGCAACACCTCCCCGCATCCTGTGCACAGCGGGCAGGCGCACGGTATGGCGACTTACTCCAGCTGGGAATTTGGAGTTGGGACTTCAAGTGATAGTTAGATGAACAAAAGGTCATGTTGGATTGGGATAGCCGAGTTTCGTCCACATGTATATAGTGATAGTCAGGGCTAAAGGGTTCCAAGAGAAGCAAGAATATTAAGCCACCTAACAGAGAGATGCTGGGCCAAGTCAGCATGACTCCCCAAGAGAGGGAGAGAGGAGCTTCACCAACTGACCTTCCAGTCCAGCCTCCAGGTGGCTTGACCTACTTTCTTTCTTGTCCCAAGATGTTAGTGAACTTGCAGCTCGTATTCTTGCAGTAAGTCTCTCTTAGGCTAACTGGACTGAGATTCTGTTTCTTGTGAACAAACATGGCCTTATCCAGATACCACCTCCAATCACATGTGGGCATTACCCATAGCTTCTTAGTTCACATTGTTAAAGCTAAGATCTAGGGATTTAAATCATTCCTGCATACATCTGCTAGATTAACATTCCTAAGTGAATATATAAGACTCCTGTTTAAAAAAAAAAATCTAACCCTCCAAAAATATCCCCTCTAAAAGTTACAAAAATCAAAGCTCCTCTTCCTGGCTTATATTACTTAGAAAACATAGATTCTGCTTTACATGTCTAATCTAATTTTTCCCTTTTACCAATAAAAATTCTCCACTTAGGCTGATTTGTCCCAGAAAAGCCATGTTCATTCCTCATTCCATGCTTTAACTAACAATGTTGTCTTCATTTGTAATCTTGCCCCATTATCTCTTCCATCTGTCCAGGTCCTACCTGTTAATTCTACACCTTCGGCCTGATAAAGCTCCATGCTCCAACAAGTGTACATCTAACAAATGCCCACTCATTCTTCAAAACTTAGCTCACATATTATCAGATTTAGAAAGTTTTTCCTGACACCTGTACTTCAACGATCTTCTCCTATTTCTATTATTGTCCTAATATTGCATTAATATCACTTGTTTATGCATTTAGCTTTCCCAGAATAACTGTGTGTGCCATGAAGTCAAGGAAAAATATCAACTTTATGTCTTCAGAAAATTACACAGTGCTTGATAATCAGTTCTTAGTAAATGAATGTTGAGTGAGTGAACGAACGAGTAAATGAATGTCCGCTTTTTAAGACACAGGTTAAGCCCAACCTCCCTAGTGAAGCCTTCTTAGATTATTTTCCATGTTTGCTGATGTCCTTTTCATCAACAATTACAGATTTTGCTACATAATTTAATATTCAATTGTATACATTCATATTTTTATTTGTTTTATATTTTAATCTTCTCTGCCTTAATCAAGTTAGAAATTCTTGAATGTCAGGGAACGTACCATTTTCTTATTCTGTGTTTCCTACATGTCTTAGTAGGGACAACAGGTTCATATCTGCTGATTATAATTGTTCAGGAACTAGATTTCTGAAAGAATTAGGGATAGTGTCTTACAGAGTTTGGCTAGAATTTTTTCAGCAGATATATCTTTACTTCATCTCAAATAAAAGGTAGACTCTTCAAAAAATATTGTTCCTCATTGGGAAGACACAGTAATGGCACTTCCTGTCTGTATCTGATCTTTCTTTTTTCTCCTTTGACAGTGATTTTTATTGTAGTAAGTCCTTCCCAAATGTCCGCCCAGTTGGTGAGCATATTCCACTTCTTTATTTCACATAGGTAAGCCTCTGATTTTGTTGAAATACTGTGGAAATATAGGAAAGATTTGTTTTGATTCATCCCAGTTTGAAAAATGTTCATGTTTGTCCAAAATCCACCTTTCTTTGTCAGATGCTCATTTTGACAGTTGAGAAGTTTGGCTAGAACTTCTGTGGGTACTAATTTGAGAATGGTGCCAAAAGGTAGGAGCTAATTAAAAAGCAAAAATAAAATATAAGAACCAAAATCAAACAGAGCTCCTCACTTTAATCAATATTCTTTGAGTGATAATTTCATGCTGTTAACTAGAGTCACGAACATAAAGAAATATTTTTTAACAAGAGCAACTAATGTGATTCTATTAATTGAATTAAGATTAAGTATATTAATCTACCATTTAGAAAAAAAAGATTGACTTCAAAATTTTAAACCAGAAATATTTTAAAAGTCAACAGAAATATCCCTTGCATAATGGCTAGCACAATTGTAGCTAATTTGTAATGAAAATTTTCAGTTAAAAACTAGCCATTTTTATCCTAATTCATATAAGTTATAGTTAGCATTACAGTGAGACTTGAGAAAATTTGGGGCCATTTTAATAATCTTCCTATTTCCTCATACTTATAAATTTAAAGGTGACCAGACACTTAAAAATAATCTTCCTCTGGTCTTTCTAAATGAAAGGGTGTCAAGGCATCACCGTTTGGACTGCTGCTGCAGTGCTACTGTAACTGTAGCAACCGCATGCTGATGTACCAGCTTCTACCAGGGATGTGCTTTAAAAATTCCCATGAGGCTTCAGCAGCTTGGTAAGCCAAAGGGGAACATATTTCAAATTAATGTTCCCATTTTATGTGATAAAAAAAATCAGCCAGGCTCCTCTGTGACAATCCTGCTTTATCGTGTCAGTAAAGAAACCACACGTTTAATTGACAAGTGACAGTTCCTTGCTGTTCTGTTTCCTTTGCTATTCATTTTGTTATCAGCGGGTGTCTGTGGCACGGAGGATGCCTGTGGCGGCAGACGACAGTGTAACTATGGTCAGTCCCGTTAGTGTGCTGAACAGGGTCCCTTCCTTTACCTGACAACATTGTTCCTGATCGATTGTTTAGATCTTGACGTTTAGTAAGTTGAAATATTTTTTATGTGCTAGGGAATTTGATTTCTAAGTTAAAATCATGAGATGGCCTTTTTCACAGGAGAGGATCCCTTTGTATTACAAATAATTGGTCAGGGGGAAGAACAGAACTGGGGGTCAGTAGGGTTACACTTGAGGAGAACTAGGAAATCTGGCTAGAGCTCAACTGCTGTCGAGCTTTATCACCTAGGGAAAACACAAAGTGAACACGATAATCTCTAAAAGTCTTGCTTCTCATTTCTATGCGAGAGATCTAAAGTTTTAAAAAACAGAGATTTTTAGTTATCAAAATTTTAAAAGATATGTTTACCTGTAATAGACTATATAATAAAAATATAAGGTAGGTTTTTGCATAAGATGTAGGTTTTTGCATAAGATGTTGGAAAGAGTGTTGCTCCCTCAGTAACAATAAGAAAAATCCAGATAAACTACAAATTCCATTTCTTTGAAACTATCAGAGAGCTGAGGTACTAGAGGTAAATGAAGTAGCCTCAAATCAAAGGATAGACCCACAACCACCTCCCTCTAAGGATAAATGGGGCATATGGACTATCTCACCTGTGGCAGGGCACCGTAGGAAGAAAAGACCACTCACGACACAAGAGGTAAGAGTGAATCAGCTAACATTTTAACAAATTGTTAAAGGCTGAGTTTTAGCTAGTATGGCAGTATAGAATCCCTGGGAGCCTCAGACACCAGAGGAGTTTGCAGCCCACTCACAGGCTCTTTTCAAGGACTACTACCACGTGTTCATGAAAAAGATTGGTAGGATACGAGAGAGGGTCAGAAAACTCTGTCACATCCAGGACACAAGTAAAGAACCAGTGTTACTGGGAAAAGATAGAGAAAAAAGCTCCTTTACTCCTGGACGAGGGGCAGGAAAGAGGGCTGAGCCTACACTGCGACCAAGAGAGGTCTCCTGCTTCTATGGGAGGGGCAGGAAATGTATGCAAAGAACCACACACAATGAACCGTGACAGATACAAAGCAGAGTTTGAGTGCCCTGGAGGAGGAACAAGAACACTGAGAACCCCCACCTCAAGGCTCAGGCACACAGGGTTTCCCTAAGATTGGGACTGAACCAGGACAACAGGGCCCTCTCTCTATCACCCTAGCAAGCAGTAACAAGCTACTGCAGCCTACCACTGCTGCCTACCACTGAAGAAAGGGCAAGGGGTTGGAGAGAGGCCACCCCTAACCCAGTGGCAAAGCTATAAAGAGATTGTTGAAGATAAAGGTGGATCACAAACATTGAGAAAAACCCTACAGCAATCCTACCTCCCAGTCTACACTTAGGGCATCCTGGAGAAATCTGATGCCTTGGAGCACTGAAGATAATCACAGCAATAACAAAACCCAAATTCAATTAAAATTCTGATCAGATTGACACAATCCCCTTCATTAACCGCCTGAAAAGTGCTGTGCCCATTTGTGGGCATATATAATATGTATCCCAGTCTTTTCTAAACAAGATGTCTAGTATTCAATAAAAGGTTATAAAGACACAATAAAAAAAATCCATTGTCAAGAGACAATAAAATCAATAGAAGTAGACTTGGATATGATCCAGATATGAAAATTGAGACAGAAACTTTAAAATAACTATGATTCATATATTAAAGGATGTAGCGAAAGTTATGGGGAATTTCAGCAGAAATAGATAGAATTATCAGAAATAGCCAAAGAAAATGCCATTTTAACAACTCTGTGATATCAGAGATAAGGAATATCTTTGGCCTGCTTACCAATTGACTTGACACAGACAAGAAGAAATCAGTGAACATGAAAAGAATAGAAATAACCTAGTTTGAAACACAAAGGGAAAGTAAAACAAACAAACGAAAACAACACAACAACAAAACAGAAGAGATCCTCTAAGAGCTCTGAGACAATATCAACTGATCTAACATTTGCGTAATTATAATCCCAGAATTAGGAGAAAGAGGACAGAACAGAAGAAATATTTGAATAAACAACAGTCTAGATTTTTTTTTTCCAAAATAAAGACATTAAATCACAGACCTGAGAGGTGCCAAGAATCACAAAAAAAGAATTTAACACACATTCAAACTAGATATATCATATTCAAACTGGTGAAAATCAAAGATAAAATTAAAATCTTGAAGGCAACCAGAGGGGGGTAAACACATTACATACAGAGATCAAAGATAAAAGTGACTGTATACTTCTCATCAGAAATTACACAAGCCAGAAGAAAATTGAGTGAAATTCTTAAAGTTCTGAAAGAAAACCCCTGGCAATTCAGAATTCTATACCAATGACAATCCTTCAAATGTGAAGGTGAAGTAAAGAATTTTTAAGACAATCTCAAGTTGAGAGAATTTATTGCCATCAGACTTGTACTAGAGGAAGTATTAAAGAAAATTCTTCAGGCAGGTACCAGTCAGAAACATGTATCTACAAAAAGAAGTGAAGAATTCCAGATATTGTAAAAATTGAAGGTAAGTATAGAAGATATTTTTCTTCTTTTTACTTGCCATAAAAGATAAGTGATTTTCTAAAGAAAAATAGTAATATATTGTGGTAATTATAACACATGCAAAATTAAAATGTATGACAACAATAGCACAAAGGATGGGAGAAAGGAATTGGAAGCATACTGTGGTAAGGTTTTTATACTGTGGTATAATATTGTTTGATGGTAGACTTTAATGTGTGGTATAATATTGTTTGATGGTAGACTTTAATAAGCTAAAGATGTATATTGCCTAGGGCAGCCACTGAAGCAATTAGAAATAGATGTATAAATAAGTCAATAGTGAAGACAAAATAGAACCATTTAAAAAACACTCAATCCAGGGGGCCGGCCAGTGGCATAGTGGTTAAGTTTGTATGCTCTCTTTTGGTGGCCCGGGGTTTGCAGATTCCGATCCCAGGCGCAGACAGATGCACCGCTTGTCAGGCCATGCTGTGGTGGCATCCCATATAGAGTAGAGGAAGATGGGCGCAGGTGTTAGCCCAGGGCCCATCTTCCTCAGCAAAAAACAGGAGGATTGGCAATGGATGTTAGTTCAGGGCTAGTCTTCCTCACACACACACACACAAACAACAATCAATCCAAGAGTAGGCAGAAAAAGAACAAAGAACACATGAAAAAATAGGAAACAACCAGCAAGATGGCAGATTTAAATTTAAATGTGTTGATGATTACATTAAATGATCGCAAGGACTCAAATTAAAAGACAGAGATTGCCAGATTTGGGGAAGGGGGTAGGCAGGACTCACTTCAACAAATTCATTTAAATTATAATGACATAGATAGGCTAAAAGTAAAAGCATTAAAAAAGATAAACCATACATACACTAATTAAAACAAAGAGAGGAAACACTAATTAAAACAAAGCAAGAGAAGTTATATTGTTATCAAATAAGTTAGATTTCAGAAAAAGAAATATTTCCAGAGATAGAAGGGATAGTACTTAGTGATGAAAGGGCCGATTCACCAAGAATGCATAAAAATCTTAACTGTTTATGTATTTATAAGACAGCTTCAAAGGACATAAGGCAAAAACTGATAGACTGAAAGGAGAAATAACAAAAACAAAATTATCATTGAATATTTCACCACTCTTCTTTCAATAATCAATAGAACAAGTAGACAAAATATCGGTAATGCCTTGGAAGACCCAAACAACCAACTTGAGCAAATTGACATTTGTAGAACACTCAACCCAACATCAACAGAACACACATTTTCAAGTACACATGGAACATTGACCAGGATAGGCCGTATCCTGGACCATGAAAAACCTCAACAAATTTAAAAGAATTGAAATCATGCAAAGTTATGTTCTCTAACCATATTAGAATTAAATTGAAAATTAATGAGAAAGCTATCTGGATAATTCCCAAATATTTGGAAATTAATCAACATACTTCTAAATAATTTACTAGTCAAAGAGAAAGCTACAAGGAAAAGTAAAATGTTTTGAATTTTATGAGAATGATACAAAATATAACAAAACTTGGGAGAGAGATCTAAAGAGGTATGCAGATAGCATTAAATGCTTATGTTTGTGTTAGAAATGAAGGGGGTTATCAAATAAATGATTTAAGCTTCCACATTAAGAACTAGAAAAAGAAGAGCAAAATAACTCCCTCCAAAAGCAGAAGGAAGGAAGTAATAAAGACAGGACCAGAAGAAATAAATTAAATTGAAAACAGTAAAAACAATAGAGAAATTCACTGAAATCAAAAGCTGGTTCTTTGAGGAAATTAATAAAATTGACAAACCTTTAGGTCAGAGTTTCTCAACCTTAGCACAATTGAAATTTGGGTTTGGATAATTTTTTGTTATTGTAAGAGGCTCTCTCATATAGGATGTATAGCAGCATCCCTGGCCTCTAACCACTAGTTGCCTGTAGCACCTCCACCCAATTTGTGACAATTAAAAATATCTCCAGACATTGCCAGATGTTCCTGGAAGGCAATGTCACCCCTAGTTTAGAGTCACTGCTCTAGACAGGTTGATCAGAAAAAAAAGCAAAGAAGATACAAATGACCAATATCATGAATGAAAGATGAATCATCACTACAGATCTTACTGATATTAAAAAGAAAATAAGGGAATATTAAAACAATTTTATGACAATAAATTAAATATCTTTCATGAAATGGGCAAATTCTTTGAAAGACACAGACTACCAAATTCACTAAATAAGAAACAGATAATCTGAATAATCCTATTTCTATTCAAGAAAATTCTTGGCCCAAGTGACTTCACTGGCAAATTTTACCAAAAATTTAAAGAAGAAATAATACCAATTCTACACATGCTTTTCCAGAAAATAGAAGAGTAGCAAACACTTCCCAATTCATTTTTATGAGGCCAGCATGACCTTGATAGAAAAAGTAGTTAAAGACACTGCAAGAAAATAAAACTACAAACCAATACCCATCATGAACATAGACGCAAAAACCCTCAATAAAATATTAGCTAACTGAAACCAGCAATACATAAAAAAGATACAAATCATGAAAATTGGGGTTTATTCTGGAACTATAAGGTTGATTCAACATTTGAAATCTATTAATGCAATTTATCATATCAATAAACAAAAGAAGAAAAATTATATGACCAATCTCAATAGATAAGAAAAAACCTTTTGACAAATTCAACATACATTCATTTAAAAAAACTCAGAAAACTAAGAAAAGAAGAGAAATTCCTCAAGCTGATAAAAGGCATCCACAAACATCCTACAACTAGCATCATACAATGGTGAAAGACTGAATGCATTCCTCTTAAGACTGGAGATAATGCCAAGACATCTGCTCTCACTTCTCCTATTCAATATTGTACTCTTATCCAGTGTAATAAGGCAAGAAAATTAAATAGAATATTTACAGATTGGAGAAGAATTAAAACTGTCTTTATCCGTGGATGATATGATCGTCCAAGTAGAAAATTCCAAAAAATCTACAAAAATACTACTAGAACTAATAAGTGATTTTAGCAGATGTTAGGACACAAAATCAACTGTTTTACTATATACTAGTAATGAAAATTTGAAGTTATAACAACACTGCCATTTATAATAGCATCAAAAACATAAAGTATTTATATATAAATAATAACAAAACAAAATATGTACACGATTTGTCTGCAGAAAACTTCAAAACACTGAGCAGAGAAATCAATGGACATCTAAATAGATAGAGAGATTTATGACGATCATGGTTTGGAATATTCAATATTGTTTACTCATCAATTCTTCCCAAATTAATCTATGTTGAGACTTTTATAGAAATTTACAAGCCAATTCTAAAATGTATATGTAAAAACAAAAAAATTAGAATAGCCAAAACAATTTTGAAAAAGGAGAACAAATTTGGAACAAATTCAAAATACTTGATTTCAAGACTCACTATAAATCTACAGTGATCAGTACAATGTGATATTGATGAAAGAATAAACACATTTATAAATGAAATAGAATAGAAAGTTGAGAAATAGACCCACACAACTTATTTGCAACAAAGGGGCCAAGGCAATTCAATGTAGAAAAATAATCTTTCCAACAAATGATGCTGCAGTAATTAGATATCCATACGGAAAAAAAGAAAAAGAAAAAAGAACTTAGATTCCTGTCTCTTACTATACACAAAAATGAAGACAAAATGGACCATAGACTAAAATGTAAAATCTAAAACCATAAAACTTCTATGAAAAATAAAGAAAATCTTTGGGACCTTGTGTTAGGCCAGAACTTATTTATTAGCTGGGGTACAAAAATACAGATCATAAAGGAAAAAATTGATAAATTGGACTTCATCACAATTATATCTTTTGCTCTTTATAAAACATGTTAATAAGATGACAAAGTCATACGTTGGAAGAAAATATTTATTAAACATCTACTTGATAAAAGGCTCTGGATACTCTAGTATATAAATGACTCTCACAACTCAGTAAGAAAAGAAACAACTCAATTTAAAAAATGTGCAAAAGATTTGAACCTACCTTTCACCAAAGAAGATACACAGATAACAAAGAAACAAAAAAAATCACGAAAAGATGCTCACCATCATTGGTCATTCGGGAAATGTAAACTACAACCACAGCCCATCTATCCAAATGGCTAAAATGAAAAAGTCTGATAATCCTGAGTGTTTATAAAAATGTGGAGTAAGTGCAACTATCAAACATTGACAGTGAGGATGCAAAATTTTACTGCCACTTTGGAAAAGAGTTTGGCAATTTCTTTTAAAGTTATGTATACACTTACATATGACCCAACAATCTTGCTACTATACTAGGAATCTACCCCAAAGAAATAAAAACCTATGTCCACACAAAAAATTGTACACAAATGTTTATATTGGCTTTATTCATAATGACTCAAATCTGAAAACAACTGAAATGTCCATCAGCTGGTGAATGAATAAGTCAACTGTAGTAAATCCATTCTATGGAATACTCTTTATTTAGCAATAAAAAGAGTAAAGTACCGATGCATGCAACAACATTGATGAATCTCAAATGTGTTAAGAGAAAGAAGCCTGCCTCAAATGACTACATATTGTACGAGTCCATTTAGACGTCCTTCTGAAAAGGCAAAACTATCAAGACGGAGAATGGATTGGTAGTTAGTTGCCAGGCTCTGGCTGTGGAAGAAGGAAACTGATCACAAACGAGCACAAAGAAACATTTTGGAATGATGAAATGTTCTTTCTCTTGTTTGTGGTGTTATAAACACAACTGTATGAGTTTGTCGAAATTCATAGAACTGTACACCTAAAAATGTGAATTTCACAATGTGTATATCTCAATAATCTTAACTAAAATAAGCTAAAGGTAGCTTATGTAATGGAAGATCCTTCTTTAGACTGAAATTACCTTATTTTTAAAAATGAATCATTGACATGTTGGCAGATATAACTTCTGTTTATCTTTATTACAAATTTCCTGGAGTTTTTATAGATTCTTCAGTGACATAGACTTAAATACATGCTAAAAGTAAATATCTTCCTGGATTGATCTTCATTGTTTCCTATCTTCCTTTCCCTGACTTTTAAAGATCACTTTACTGGAAAGAAATCTAAAAAATGTTGGTAGTGGTTGTTCTCTCTGGAGATGAGACTATAGCATTGGAGTATTTTATTCTTTATATATTTTTATATTTGATAACTTAATTATAACTAACATGTATTATTTTCATAATCAGAAAAACATTAAAATATAACAATACTCAAAATTACCTTAAGATAACTATTTGAAGATATCTGACTTTCTAGAGCTACACACACGCGCGCACACACACACACTCACTTTCTTGCAGCCACCTACTTAATTTAGGTTGCCTCCTAAGGGACTAAAAGATGTTGGTCACTGAGCAGCTTTGCAACAGAAACGGGTACTTCAAGCAGGCTGTGTTAAAAGTGGTAGCTATGTCTTCACCTATAATGTACACAATCTGTATGAAATATGGCCTGTTTTATGGTCAAAGATATACTTACATGCAAATAAAAAATTCCCATAGGATCTAGGTTGCATTTTGTGTAATATGTGTCGGCCATTCATAGCTCAAGCTATTTTTATCTATCTCACGCTACACTAAATAGAGTTCACAGAGATGGTAGGAATATTTTTTAAATGACACCTCTAACGAAAATCAAATGCATAGGATTATTTTAAAGCTGTCTTTTCTGTTATGAATGTATCACGATAAGAATCTAGAAAACTTGGAAAGTGCAGATATATCTATATCCCTACATGTCTATATCTATCGTCTCCCCAACTGCTATTACTCAGGAACAAGCTGCTATTAGCATTTAGGAGTATTTTCTTTCAGGTTTTTCTCTCTATGCATAACTACTAACATGCATTTCTAAGCTATTACATATTTGCATTGTCTCTCTAGTACTTCTATCAGTAAATTAAAACTGCAGCTCTATTCCACTGTCTACTCTGCTACTCAGGGTATTTGGAAGCTGAAAATCTCTTCTTATCACACACTTTTCTTACTGGAAATAGCCAATGAACTAGAGAACACAACTTGATAAGACCATGTGCCCTTTCCTTTCATTTATTCTACTTTTTCATTAATTTGCTAAATTTCCCAGGTTTACTAAGCTCTTTTCCAATTTCTCTTCCCTTTAGTCTGCTATATCTAGGATTGGAAATAAGAAGGCATTAATGTTTGCAATCTTCCTGCCTTTAATGTGACTAATCCTATCCATAAGAGAAGTGTTTTCTATTTAAATCAGAATTCTTGAGATAGAGTGTTTCCATTCTGTTCTAATTTTATTTTGTTTTTTTAAATGGAACTCCCTCTCCTTATTTTTTTCCCTTTTTGTCCTTTTATTGATTCTCTTTTCCTTACCTATCTTATATCTACAGAACTTGCTCTACAGTTCTCTAAAGTTTTCACTTTCACACTGTAGAATAAAACTTCAGTGTTTCCACTTCAAAAGTATTAACTCAACAAAAAAAGTAGAATTTCTAGATGAAAGAGAGCCTGACATAGGTATAAAAAGATACAAATCTTTTCCTTTTACTGAAAATCTGAAGTTTTCCTTATGGGCATGTAATTTTTAACTTGGCTCTTATGAGTAAAGATGCGTTAGAGATGGAAATCACTGCACACTATTGAAAGAATTCCACTTTACTGCTAAATCAAAGCAACATTTACCTTTGCCTTTGAGGACAGACAGAGACCTCGCCTATACAATGATTCATTTCATGACCTTCAAAAAGAAAAAGTCAATTGCGTCACCTTGTAATAAAATGGGAAATCAAATAGGCAAGTCTTACATACTACCTTGAAGGTCAGCAACCACAATAAAAAAATGTTTTTTAATGAATGTTTTCAAAAAGTTACAGGGACACAATAGACATAGAAATGACAATATTAAGAAAAGTCTAGAACAAAAATTGTATATTAAATTTGAAAACAAATACATCTCTCATTTTAAAACTGGAATTTTGCTGCAGAGAGCAGCATCTGTCAAGTGCAGGCCACGTGGGATCCACAGCATCAAAACCTCCCTATTTTAGTGATTGTGGTTTAGTTGGGATTAAACAACAGAGAGGACAATTAAAGTCATCTCTTGCCTCTCTGAATTGTTAGTTTCCAGAACCAATGTAGATGGAGAACTGTGTATTTAAACAGATTTTTAAAATACCACATTTTACTTTAAAATTCAGACCTTCTAGCCATACAATAACCTTTCCAAGGAGTGACTCTGGGAATCTGTTTTTGAGAAATAGTCCTGAGGCTTGTTTGTGAGTTCAGCTCCTGATTACTGTGTGTGTGTGTGTTTTAATTGTATGGTGTAATAACTTGACCACCATCGTTGCCAGGATCAGCTTGAGGTCTGTCTGTGCTGGCACCTCTGACCTGAGTTCTACTTGCTCTTAAGAGTCTTGACTTCCTGTAGTAACGAGGACAACCTGGGAACCGATGATCAGTTCCTCAGATGCCGGGATCAACTCTGAACATGGAGGAAGCTGAAGCCTCTTCCCCCGGGGTGAGCATTCTAGGAGGGCAGGACTTTGCTGGGCGTTAGAAGGGTCAAGGGCTCCACATCCTCCAACAGCATTCAGGATTAGTGTCAATAAAGAAGGGTGAGGGCATGTCTGTCAGTCAACATCCAGTCAGGAATCCGTGGCTCAAAAGCAATTTAACATGAGGAATTTGCTACAAAGGCATTAGAAGAGCTAAAAGGCGGAGGAAGGTGAGGTAACCCAGATGTCACAGACTGCAGGAAGTGACCGCTTTCGCTGGGCTGGACGGCCAAGGGAGAAAGTGGAGTTACTCGAGCCTTGGAACTGGAGCCACACGGAGCAGCCTGGAAGGAGCTGGGTCCCAGAGGGAAGGCTTGCCTGGCTGCCACCACCCACCAAGAGACCGGCCTCTACAAAGATGCTGCCTGAAGCAAATAGCTGGGAAAAATCATCCTGGCTTCAACTCTTTCCACTCTTGTCTTTTGCAGGTACCTCCCACTGCCAAAACCTAACAGAAAACCAGTCAGGAAGGGAGCCTGGAAAGTGGAATTTGCAGGAATCAGAGCAGGGGAGGGGCGGGGAGGAGAACTGAGGGCAAGCAGAGAAATGACTGACTCATCGTGGCTGTGGGTGGCATCACACAGATAGCTCCCAAGCTAGACTGGATACTGTTTAAAGTTTATCTACAAGAGCCTATACCTGAAAGACCAAGGTTAACTTCTCGGTTACCAAAAGGCACCAGCCACAAGATTCAGGTTGTTTCAGAGTGGAAAATAAAGAAAAATTCTTCTTCCATTTAGGACAAAAAAAAAAAGTGGTTCTTTAAGGAGCAGTTGGAGGTCAGTGCCTAGAAGGTGCAGCAGGAGCGGGGCAGCAGGGAGGAGCACTAGAGTAGGGGCAGCAGGGAGCAGCACTAGAGCAGGGGCAGCAGGGAGGAGCACTAGAGCAGGGGCAGCAGGGAGGAGCACTAGAGCAGGGCAGCAGGGAGGAGCACTAGAGCAGGGGCAGCAGGGAGCAGCACTATAGCGAGGCAGCAGGGAGGAGCACTAGAGCAGGGCAGCAGGGAGGAGCACTATAGTGGGGCAGCAGCCGTGGAATGGAGCCAGGCTGCAGGCTTGGTAGCAAGTGGTGCTAAGGAGTGAAAGACAAAGGCAGCAGAGACGTTAGTGGTTCATGCCTAGAAAGTCTCGGTCAGAGCAGAGGGGACAGTTTCAAGGCTGGTACTGGAAAAGCAGCAGCGTGCATCCCCTGAAATCTGCAGAAAAGGAAGTTGGATGGGATTTCTCTGACCTGTTTACCTAGAATGGTAGGGTTAGAACCAGCCTTTGGGAAGTCGAGAATAGTCACTGAAACCTGGGGGAATAAGGGTTCTCTTCTGAGAATACATGTATATGGCGATAATAACAAAAGTAATAGAAATAATTGCTAGTGAATCCTGGGTACTTACATGCTGGGTGCAGTGTTAAATTAGTACAGTATCTCATTTAATCCTCACAACCATCTATGGAGTAGGTGTCCTCTTATCCTTACTTTACAGACAGGAGAGTAAGGCCTAAAGTCAGGTCATGTAGCTAGTTCTTCTTTAAAAGGATAAATTTGGAAGATTTTCTAGGTCATGCACATTACGGAAAGAAGGTTAAGTTTCTCAAGAAGCGTGCATTACCCCCAAAGGATAGAACAGGTCTTTATCAACCGATACCCCCAGAAAGGGTGTTTTGGCCCTGATTCAATCTGGCCAGGTGCCGTCCATCTGGCTATGCATCCCGCTTGACTTATTCAGTAATTCAACTCATTGAAGCAGCTACATACACAGCCTACTACTTGGGAGCCCTCTTAAGAACAGAAATAAAAACTCTCTGCAGATGTGACTGAACTGATGAAAAGCAAAGAAGTTTCTAGTTAAAACGTACTGCCAATCCTTTCTCACACCATCTGAACTTCTAATGCCAGGAAGGAAAACTTTCATCTTGGTTAACAGGATGAACATTTCTTCCTAAGAAATCCAGTCTTCTGTAAAATGACTGAGAGATCCCAGAGATAAGCCCACGTGGCTCAAACCTCTTTCCTTGCTCAGGCTGTATCTTATCTTAATGAAGCAATGATTTAGAATCTCAGTTTCTGAAGCAAGTCATAATATAATATCAGCAGCCAAATTTCAGCTGGTAATAGGATGCTCTGGAACTGCTCTCCTTTTTGGGGGAGAAAAACACATAAGAAGTTTTACTGTTCTTTATACCAAAGACCTGTACCTTAGTTCCTTGTGTGTGCAGTAGAGTCCCTCATTTGTCTTAACCTTTATATTTACATTTAACAATAAAGATTTATTAGCTAGCATACAAAAACTGAAAAAGAAAAAAAGGTAAATTGGATTCTATTACAATTAACATCTTTTACTTTGTCAAAGACATATTTAAGAAAACAAAAAAGCCACACATTGAAAGAAAATACTTGTTAAACTCCTACCTAATAAAGCACTGGCATCCAGAATATGTTAAAACTCTCACAGCTCAATAATAAGAAAACAGCCTGATTTTTAAAACTGGGCAAAAGATTTGAACAGACTCTTCACCAAAGAAAATATGTAGATGGCAAAAGAAAACCCCTCCAAAAACCTCCAAAAAACATGAAAGGATGTTCAACATCATCAGTCATTAGGGAAATGTGTATTAAAACCACAGTGAGAGAGCCTCACAAATCTATTAGAACGGCTAAGATGAAAAATCTGATAATCCTCAGTGCTTGCAATCATGTGGAGCAAGTTGAACTCTCACAGGCTGTTCATGAGAATAGAAGATTTTGCTTCCATTTTGGAAAACAGTCTGGAAGTTTCATTTAAAGTTATACATATATGGGGCCGCCCGGTGGCGCAGCGGTTTAGTCCGCGCTTGGCAGCCCAGGGTTCGCGAGCTCGGATCCCGGGCGCCCGCCGACGCACTGCCTGTCAGCCATGCCGTGGTGGCGTCCCATATAAAGTGGAGGAAGATGGGCACGGATGTTAGCCCAGGGCCAGTCTTCCTAAGCAAAAAGGGGAGGAGTAGCAAAGGATGTTAGCTCAGGGCTGGTCTTCCTCACCAAAAAAAAATAAAATAAAGTTATACATACACTTACCATATGAGAGGCATATTCAGAGCACAGTAGAGCTGTCGATCCCAGTGTGACTTAGCGTAGGGGCAGTGCGGCAGAGGGTGGAGGGTTCATGCGTTGCCAGCACAGGAAAACTCAAAGCTTGTATTTTATCAACAGAGAATCAGCACCATCCCTATTAATCAGCTCCATTCTTTTTCTACCCTTTAAATCACAATATTGATTAAGGATGAGAGGGAAATAGTTTTTGTTTTAAAGTACTAAACTGGACAGAGACGTTAGATCACCTCTTTGCCATGGCAGCCGTATAGTCTGGTTTCTATTGGAGTCTGACTTATTAATAAGTCCTTACTGAGCACGCTTGATGTGCGGTCACTATTGAGTACTATAGGGAAGGAAATAAATGACAACTGTGGACTCTTCTGGAATTCACACTAGTAACTTTCTCTATTGCGTGCTGACCGTGCTGAGTGCTGTGCACAGAGCATCTCGCTTGTTCTTCACAACAGCCCTATTGTCTCCATTTAACAGACGAGGAAACGGAGCCCCAGGCAGATGAACAGCTCTCCCAAAGTCAGAGTCAAAAAGGGGCGGAGAGGAGTTTGAAGCCAAGATCCGTCCAGCTCCAATTCTAAAACCCGAGCCACCAGGCACCATGCTGTTGACACACCTGGTCGCACTCGCAACCTTACTACTTATTGCCTCTGCATCAAGAGGGGTAGTTTTCTATTTGCTTAATAGCTCGTTTCAGTACTAAAATCAAAAAAGAGGAGGGAAAGGGAACCCTGAAATATCCACAAAGATATAGGAGCCCAAAAGAATGATATTTAAATAAATGAAAATAAGAAAAAAAAAAAGACCGTATTTGAAAGATGTAGTGATGAGAAAATAAAACTGTCTGCTTAGGCTGATTCTTAGACAGCCCTGTCTCACTCCTAAAACGTCGACATTAGAACAAAGATCAACATTTGTTTACAGTCAATGAGATGATGGTGCAAAATGATGCAGACTGAGCTATGAACTACCAATAGGAACCTCACAACTGGGTGAGCATGACAGCCCTCCTATTGTTCTGATCTAAATGTGGATACACTGAAGACAAATAAAAGCTCACTGGGTAGACTTCTTTTTATTTTAACTCATTACATGAATAGGCTAGCAGAGACATTTGGGAAAAGAATTAAAGTTAAAATAATTTTAATTTTAAAATCAAAGTAATTTAGATCAGCTTAACACTTTTCTCTCCTTCCACGCACCCATTTTATCAACGAAGCAATCTTGGTCTGGTGAAGCTGGGGTAGGGCCGCGGCTAACTCCTCTTGCTTTCACAGGACACCGCATGCATCTGGAACATGGGGCTCAGTAAGAGGTTTCTTCAGTGCATTGTAACTACTCAGTAACATATTTACTGAGGTTCCGGACTTGGTTAACAGCAGGCAGGCTAAAACTTGAAACCTGTAGTCTTTTCCTCATTATTAAGCACTGCTTCCAGTTTAATTGTTTGATTTTATAGATGAGTTTACACTTATGGCTATTCAGACTGCACTTGTTTTGCTTAGGCAGTCTGTTCAAAAGGTTCCAGAGACAGTTTCGTAAAATTAGAATGTTTTTCTCATTTATTGAGCACTTACTATATATACATATGTGTATAGTCTGTGCTATGTATTTTACATAAAATATCTCATCACAATGACCTTTTTACAGATGAAGAAACCAAGGTTCTGAGAGGTCTTAAGGACCTTGTGCATAATTACAGAGTTAATAAGGATTGGTTGGAAATTAAACCCAGGTCTGCCTCCTGTCCCCAAAACTCATGCTCTTAACCCCTTTTCCATGGGTTTCTGACTTTTCCCCTAGACTCCACGCATCTTATACTTTTATTAATACTTTCTCTCTTGAAGCAAGTCCATTTACATTTTAAAAGATTAAGTTGTCTTCCTGTAGGGTGTGGCTATATTTAGTATAGCACATTAGTTGTGAGTATGGCTCTAGAGTCAGACCAGCTGGATTCAAGTTCAGACTCCACTATATACTAGCAGTGAGACTAATCCCAGTTTGCATAACCTTGCCAAGCCTTCAATTTCCTCATTTGTAATATAGGATGATAGTCTGACCTACCTGGTGATAGTGGGTGGTTGTGAAGTGGATGAAATGAAGCATGGAGAGCATTTGGCATTTGCCTGACTCGTTGTTAAGTGTTCAATAATATTATTCTAGAGTGGGAAATTTTTTGAAATAATTTGGGCATGAGACCTCAGGTATTCTGAAAGTCTGAGCAGAGATGTACCTGGATTCATGTACTTGTAAAGCTCATAAAATTATTGCAACTCTCTTCAGTCTTCAAACCTTCTCTCAACTATACTGTTGATAAATTAATTTGATTATGAGTCTCCTTGCCTAAAAGTCTTCTCCTTCCTTGCAGAAGACCAAGACAAAAGAAGTCCAAGATGAACCTCCTTAGTGTGACAACCAGATCTTCTATAATTTAACTTCAATATACTTTTCCCACTCTTTTTACTGCTTCAGTTCATATAACCAATGTTTAAGCCAAAGTGAGTCACTTGATATTCCCAATAGAAATTATTTTCTTTACCTTTTGTTACCTCCCATATATCTACAAGTCCAAATCACACCCACTCTAGGCTTAGGTCAAATGCCATCCCCTCCACATCCTTCCTGATCCCCTTAGCTGGAAGTGTTTTCTCTTATAGCACTACTTCGTGGACTTTACCGTGCACCAGAATCACCTGGAGGGCTTGTTACATATACATTACTGCACCCAACTCCAGAGTTTCTGATTCAGTAGAATAGGGTGGAGCCTGAGGATTTGCATTTCTAAGAACTTCCCGGATGGGGCTGATGCTGTGAGCTCAGGAGCCCCAACTTGATACCATTTTCCTAGAGCATGTTAGCTCTCAGCGTTTACTACCATTTACTTCGCATTTCAATGGTTTATGCCTGTGTCATACCTCTTATTAGAGAGTAAACTGCTTGAAAGCAAGATCTGAGGCTAATCAATTTTTATACCTTTCTCCCATAACATTGGCAAATGGAGGGGCTTTTAATAATGTTGTTTGGCTAAGTGAACGTTAGTGGTATGGAAAGACTTTTCTAGTGTTGGAGTCCAAAGAAGAAACACCCTAAATCCACAGATGTGGCCTATTTTATGGCTAAAGGAGAATGTTAATAGTAATACTACAGGAGAATGTGTATTTATTGAGGACCTGCTACCTGTTAAATGCTGACTAAAGTACTTTATTCACATTGTCTCATTTAACTCTTATTACAACTCTTTGAAGGTAGGCACTAATATTATTCCCATTTTATGGATGAGCAGTGACCCTTTGATGATAAGTGATTCTCCCAAAGTCAGCTAGCTAGCAAACAGTAGAACTGGAATTTAAACAAGGCACCATCTGTTTCTGAATCCCAGATCTTAAAGGCCACCCTCTAGGACCTCCCACTGAATGATGAGTCATAGATTTCCATTCTTATAATCAGTAGGTAGAGGGGTCTCCTTTAAAATGGATAGTGAGTAGTTTAATTATTCAGGTACATTTACAGATTTGACTTCATGTGATTTCTGCCTGTTATGGTCTAAATTTAAAAATATATAGGGCTTAATTTGGAATCTTACACAGAAAATCAAATTAAATTATCAGACTATATATAGGAAATGGTTAACCTCAATATCTTAGGCTCGTTAGTCAGCACTAGGATTATTGCACATTTCCATCAGTTCAAAAATGATGATGAAATTAAATAGCAGGTAAAACGACGAAAATCCAGATTTGCTCGGCATGAATACATTGAGCGACAGACAGAAAGAAAAACAAAACAACAAATTGAGTAACTTGGATTAGGAGAAGTATTCCATAAGTAAAACTATTTGCTTCCAAATTATTTTAAGGTTCTGGTTGTTTTTCAATTTCCAGGAATTATATGTAAAAATATAAATGCCCAGGTTCAAAATGATGCATAAGAAACATCTGTAATAAAATACAAGACTATCCAAGTTAAGCTGTATAACTTGAAGTAATAGTAGTTGTAGTTTTCTAGGCATTTTGGAGTGGTTTTGAAGCACTGAGTTTTCTGGCTGCTTGAGTTTTGAGCCATGTTATTAAGAAAAATATGTGTTTTAAAGAAAGAAAGGGATAGAAAGTTTCTGTTGTGTGATTGCTCGATCAGGGGAACTATGGACATGGTCCACTGTGCGGATGAACCCAAGAAGGCAGGACTAGCAGAAGGAAAGGTCTAGAAGGGTCCTGCAACCTGAAATCTGGTCTGAATATTCCTTGGTTAACTCCCTGAGCTGAAGATCATTACTTGATTGTAATGGTGAAGAGCCCTGCTGTTATGCCACTTCAAACAGCTGTGAGTTTGCACGCTACTGAGAAGTAGATGAAAGTGAGTGTAGCACTGGGAGCTATATTTGATTATCCCTCAGAGTTCTTGCACCCATGATTCCAGAAAATTGTATGAGATTCTGGGGGCCATGCTATTAAACTCCAAATCAATAAACTGCTGGTAATCCTGGTAGCTTGATTTTATCCAATAGTTTTATGAATACAATGGAAAAACTTATTGTGGTAAAAATGAGGTAATTAATTTTTTTTCTGGCTTATGACTTTTTTTAGAAAGGTATAGTCAATATCTAACTACAGGGACTAAGTTCAAATAAAACACGTGTTCATTTAAATATCAACCTATGTAAGAGAATTAATAATGTTGGTTTAGAGTTATAAAAATAGAATAATAAGCAACATTAAAATAGCATCCAATTTATGACAACAAAATAGGTTATATCAAGATTCCCTGAAGGACGCCACTACTTGCTAATAGAGGCCATAATGACTTAGAGAGCCCTGGGTTTCAGAGATGGGAGTCCTGTAAGGAAAACCCTCTCTGCCTTATTTCTTATTCCTTATGGGAAATTTGCAACACAACATTTTCTGCACAGTCTCCATTAGAAATCATGTATTTTGTGCTAGCCAATGAATATGATGTAAAAATGTGTTTTTAATTGATGGTTATAAGAACCTGAACTTTTTTTTCAAAAATCTTAGATAAAGTGGTTAGAAATATTTTCTATAAAAAAATGCATGAATTCCCACAGATGTCTTTCTTCAATAGACACATGAATCTTCTCCCGGGCAACCATGGATGAATGATAGTCAACTACATATTGTTAGTTGATTAAAGGAAATAAAGGAAACAGCACTTGGTAAGAGGAAAAGAGCAAGATGAATGAGGATGCCCTCAAGGAAGTTGGGGAGAGTGGGCTCAGGCGAAAAGAAGGATACAGATCCTTCCAGATGGCCTGAGCTTTGAGAACATTTTTTCAGTCCAAAGGCTGGACTTTCCACATCCTGCAATTTTTTGAGAAACCTAAAGCTTAAGTTCTCTTCCCTTTATCTTCACAGTCTTACTCTGTGACCTCAATTTCCCATCAGCATCGGGGCTCCTGAAGAACATCAGTGTGTTGCTTCCCGTGAAAGACAAACATGAAGTAAATCCTAAATGCATTTGGGCATTTTTGAAGTTCCAAATCTCCTGAACTGTTATTTGACAGTTAAAAAAAAAAAAAACTGTTTTCAGTTTAAGCTGGGATAGACGATATGTTAAAACATATATCTACACATCTATAGACCACAAATACTGTGACATTTTTCTCCCTTGGTCCTGCTGGGGGTTTAAGACCCTGTTCCTTTCACTATGGGTAAAAAAGCATCCAACTAAATTATTTAATGCCCGAATACCGATATTGGTTTGGCAAATTAAAAGTTATTTTGAAGGAATCCATGTGCATAGAAAAAGGAAAAAAACGAAAATATCATTGCCTTTCTAACCCACCAAGAGTGAGGTAATTGTCCATTTAACCACATCCGGGTGCTCAAGGGACATCCTAAAATCCCTGGCATTGAAAATCCAACTTGTGAGCTCTGTGTTTTTAGTTTATGTCTTGAGAGTTTTCAAAGGGCCAAGTATTTCATGAAATGTCAGTTAATTCTGAAAACAAATTACCATTCCCACTTTAAAGTAAGCCGGGTTTCAGTATAGCAAACCGAGAAGTGTATGCTGAGTATCAGGGAGGCTGCACAGGAAGAAGCGGTGGCCTGGGCTCGAACCCAAGCCCATCAGGTTCTGAAACCCTGCTTTCTTCACCAGACCACAGCCCTGAACACCACCCGCTGACTTGAACGAGAAAGGCTCACAGCTCGATGGGTCTTTCCGCCTCATCATGTGAAGCAGATTTTTAGACCAATGGTTTCACTTTCCATTTTAGCACATGGGCATCTCTATGTGTAGTGGACTGATAAATCTAAACACTCTACATACAAGTGGGCAAAGCAAATGTAGCTTCTTTATCTCCCATAGCTCACTGAACCTTCTAATAAACTATACTCCCTTAGACAGTGGGGGGGGCGACAGACATGGAGGGGCACGCTAAATTAATTCGACTTGGTAAATTCAGCTGGTCTAAATAAGGCAAACATTCCCTCTAGGTGACTTAGTCATTTTTTTAAAGTTCAGTTTTCAGATTTGCTCCTGTCCTTTGTCGCTCTCTGAGACGGCTTTTGGTGAGAACTGAGTGTGACCTCATGGTTGTGCAAAAGACAGGGTGGGGACAGGGGCTGCTCAGAGACACATGTGCAGCCCTTGTGCTTTTCCCTGTCTCATCTGGTTTCCTCACTGGGTCCCTTGTCTGCCTGTTCTTGGGCTCCTCTGGTATCCTATGCTGGAGATGTGGCCGGTGAGCACCCATTTAGTTCCCCCGGTTCCATCAAGGCTCCCCTGCATACCCTGCTTAATTTGTCCCTTGCCTTCACAGCAGAATGGCTCAGATCTGGTGTGACTTTTATCTGGTCCCTAGCTAGAGGAGGGACCTTTGGCTATAGGGTCACTTCACACCTACTGCAGCAATCCCCTCTGTCAAGCTCCCAACATAGACCCCAGTGATTTCTGTGTGCTTCTGGGGCTACTAGGGAAATCCAGAAATCCTAACCTGCAGAGAAGGAAGGGGCAGGCTGAGAGTCTGCTGGCAGTGCTCCCTCTGCCTAAACTCATTGTGTTGCCACTTGCCCACTGCTGAGCCCATCCCAGGTTCCTGCAGTTGTGCCCTGGGAGGAGTCTCCTTCCAGAAGCCCTCCAAAGTCCCTTTGATTTGAGTCCCACTCCATCCCACCCACACATCTTCTCTCTCCAAACTAGAACAGTGGGGCTATGCCTGAAACTACCTCCCTCTTTTTTCCTTCTGTAGGATCAGGGTCAAGTGTAAGTGGTAGAGGTGAGCTTTCTACCTTTTCCGCTTGCTTTTATGGACCTTCCCAGACTTCCTAACATCCTCTTTAATGAGATGGCATCCATTTTCCCCATTCCATTGGGCTATAATGGCGGAACAGCTTAGGGGAACCCCCAAAAAAACCTCAAACTGGTTTCATAGTTTCAAAACAGCAGCCAAGTTCCATGTGTGCACAAAGTTATACATAATAAATAATGGCTACCATGCTTAACAAAGCTATACCTTAATAAAAATCAATTCTGAAAATATAAATGAAGGTCCTTGCTCTCAGAAGAATTTCTGTACAATATTATCAAGTTCATTTGCTGCCTGAGAGAAAGATATCCAATATTTTAAAATATTTTCAAGATTCTGGGCAGATTGATTCTGAACTCTCCCATCAATTTTGCCTTTCAATTAGCAGATTTTGAGCAGATAGTATCCTGGCATATTGCTTTACTAATCTAATAACTCCTATGCACACTTCACTATTCTTTATATATCAAACGATGCTGTTAAATAATCATTATTAAAATGTATGTTTTGAGGGCTTGTGGTTGTTTTTCTATAAGTAGTGCTACATTTGCACAGAAATTAACACATACCCCCCTGGTTTCCTTGGAGTTTTAAATTTGCTAATATGCACCAAGAGTTTCCAAGAAAGGGCTATCGTGTCAAACAGTGTTTCAAAAACATGGTTGACTATGTAATTCTTTTCTTTCTTTACAAGGATTAGAGGGATGAAAACTAGGTCCCATCAGGAAAGGTCAAAGTAATTAGTTTTTCATTTATTCATTTTGTTTTGTTCTGTTTTATTTTGTTTTTCAAAGGGAAGAAAGGGGTGAGAGGTTACTTTTTAATATGATGACTTTTAATTAAAAAAAAAAACCCAAACAGCTTTTCTTGTCAGTGGCAAATAAAATAAGGACAGATAGACTTTAGTGAGCATGTGATTTCCTCTTAGAAATAAATTAGGTCTTCCTGACCACCAGAAGGAAAAATATCCTATCGGACCTCTAAAGAATATTATGGAATTTGAGTCCCTAGCGATCTTCCAGGTCTTTAGCAGGTTTGGACAGTCACCTTGCTAAAGGTAGGATGCTATGCCCAGTTGAAACTGGAATTAACTCATCCCTGTCCAGAATTCTGCAGTTGACCCTGGTCCTTCAGGAGAGCTACTTGAGGAAACCCAGCACCCGTGTGATCAGCGGGAACTGCAGCAGTATTTCTAGGACCTAACTGGGCTTCAGGGTGGAAAGTCTCCATTCCTGTTCAATGTCTTGATTCTTCCAAAAGGTCACCAGGATTAGGCTAGACCGAAACATCTGAGGATTTGCTCAGTGCCCTGTGGGCTAGCCCATCCACATGCCCTGGCCAGTTCTCATAGGAGGGCGACTGCTGCAGCACCCTCCTGACCTGGAGGCTTCTGGCTCCCTGAGATTTTGTCCTCGTTGCATAAGGGAGATCATCCAACACTACACAATGTGCCCAAGTCACATGTTTTCCCAACAACAGGCTTATCCTTTTGATTTCTTTCTGCTTCTCTGACTTTGGGAAGTTCACCTGCTGCACTGCCAAGATCTTTGCACTTAGGGAAAGATTTTAGGCTGCAGGGAGGTTTACCTTGGAGGCTGCAGGGAAATAAGTGTGGCTACTGCAGGGTAGAGCAGCTTAGCAACAAGAGTACACGACCTCTGGATTATTGGTTCATGAGCATGCTTCCAGAACCAAGTCACAGTAACTTTTTCAAGGACTTGAGGTGACTTTCACAGCCTATTAAAGTCAAGTAGTCTCTGAGATGGCTGAAAGTTTATTCTATTGCTATCTTCCAGGCTTGCTTTTGAGTTTCCAGCTTTGCCTGTTTAAATGGGCTGAAAGAAACGGAACTTTCCTTTATCTTATGGTGATAGATGGCAACTCTCACCTGGCCGTTTCTTGCCTGTGGCCTCAGGGTATAAATGGACTTTTCTGGCAAATGAAATGTTTTTAGAATCAAGATGTGGAATATCTTTAAATGTGAATGAAAATAAAATACGCAGAATAGATTAAAATTATATTTGTTTAAATGAATGTTTTGAAAATATATTCATACACAACCCAATTTTTAAAAGCACACTCATTTATCTATTTATATCATTTCTTAAACAGATATGTGATGTAGTATAACTCTTGGATTTTGGAAGTTTGCTTTTGTACACTTAAAAAAATTATTCCAGAGGCAGGATAAATGATTTAAATAGTACCAAACAATAATATCTTATTTGTGCACAGTGCTTTTTTAGCTTATAAAACATTTTTGTATAACTTGTTATTTGATTATGCAACTCACATTTAGATATTGTCCTTACACTTCTCTTAATACACCAAATTAAATAAAAAATGTTATCTCATTGACCAAAGGCAATTTTTACCCCTAGAAATAAGAGAGCTTCTTGGTGCTTTACACAAGATAAAGATTAACTGCTCAATGATTGCAATCTTCTTGGTAACTGCAATTCAATTTACGATAATAATTAACTCTATTTGTTCCTTGAATTTATGTAGCATACTTCCTGAGAAAGACTCCAAGTTTACATTAACACATTTATCCCCACAATGTTCCTCAGAACAGAGGTCAGGCAGATTCTACCACTTCCATTTTATGAATGGAAAAACAGTTCACAATGAGATCAGATAAGATGCCTAGAGTTGATTGGTCAGTCAGGGTTGCCCTAGTTAACACAGCAGAGTAGGGACACGGTCCTCCTACAGGTATCCTGCACTGTCACATCTCCCCAGTGGCTCAGGACCCCCTTCTGGGGCTCTTCACCCCAGCCCTCCAAGATGTTGCCTTGTCGCGGAACCATCCCTTCTCCCCAACCTGTTCCCTCACCCTTGAATCCCAAATCCCACATTAAAAGTCTGCTCATTGTTGGGCTTTCAGGGCTTTTCTCACACTCAGGTTCAATCGACAGAGCCAAAGGCTGTGAAGAGCTTTATGTCTGACTCCACTAGATGACATACTCGCGTTTGCCTGCGATTCCTCAAGGCCAGTGAGGACAGGCAACGTCTGAGGCAGAAGGAGACCTTTTAGAACGCCTACCTCGTGGGGTTTTAGTGTAAGTCCAGATCTGACTGATTCCTTGGCTGGTCTTCCAACCCTTGGATGATAGCACTTCTGTGTTTGTCACAAACTCCTTTTATTGACAAGAGTTGTGAAAAAAAACACTCTCCCAAAATGTGTAGCATTCACTATCAACCAGGGAGTTGCCTAAAGTCCCCTTTAAGCATTTTATGACTGAGGTTTCTAAAGGGACTTAGAGAGGCCTTTTGCAATGGCAACATTTTTTTTTTCCAATCCCGGGGACTTTATTTTTAGCTCAAAACTCTGGCTGTGGAGAAACACAAATAAATGAACACTTTAGGTACACTTTCATGCCCAGAAGCCTCAGAAGAGTCTCACAATTAAGAAAAGTTCAATTTCCTTTATTCGTTAAATATCAATAAGTACCAGAGAGACAGGTATGTGTAATATTCATAAAAACATCTCCCATTGATGGGCTCAGATGTGAAAAAAAGGTCATTTTAATAATTCTGACGTTTGATGTACAAGTGGCCCAGAATTCCACTTTCTGCTATTAAAATCTGTTCCAAACCAGGAAGGTTGTACTATTAAATGTCATAGAATTATGTATATCATGTAATATAATAATTATATAAACAACTTAAAGATTTTAAAAGTGACAAAAGAAACATCATAATCTGAAGAAAATATCTGATTTGTAGTATTATTAAGAGATCTAAGTGTAAACTTCTGAGATTACTAAAACCTATCTTTCCAAAGCAACCTGTTTCAAGAGACTACCTGTTTGCCCAGAAGAGGAGAATTTAGAACATCTATTTCTCATTAGATACCTTTGGGTACCTAATCCTTCAAAAGGAGGACTATGCCTGTGTACAATACACAGATTAATTTATGTCTGCACTGTGAATTCCAGACTTTTCCTCACCCTGCTCTAAAGTTGACGCTTGTTATTTTCTGACTGTCCCTTCTGACCCTACCCCTTCCATCACCTTCAGTCATGCCCTTCTGGAAAGCTCCTGACACTTGCCAAGACTCACCTCAAATGTTACCTCATTTGTTGGAACCTTTCCACTTTATCTAGGAAAAGCAGTGGTCTTATTCTATATTCCCCTAATCTTGTCCATATCTTGGTTGTAATCATATTATCTAACATTTATGAAGAGCTCACTCTATTCCATGTAATACACTAACTGATTTACATGGATTCTCTTATTCAATTCTCCCCAAACCCTAATAAGGTAGATATTATCTCACTATGTCACAATGAGGTTAAAAACTTGTCCGAGATTTTACAGGCAGGAAGGGATGGAGCCCGGATTTGAACTCAGGGACTCTGGATCTAAGGCACAATAACGCCATACCATGTAGGTAATGGCAGATAGTAAATTCATTTGCAGTAAGTTTATGTTAGCTCATCCAGTTTCGTGGCTTCAAATGCCACGTATATGTTGATCACTCCCAAATTTATAACTTCTCCCTGAAGCCCAGACTTGTCTCATCACTGGGATTTCTAACTGAGATCTCAAAATTAATTGTGTCCAAAATAAAACTCCTGATTATCTTTGTGGCATATGGCCCTTCCATAGTCTTCCCCATCTTGGATGATGGTACCTATAACCACTCACTCTCAAAGTCGTAACTGAGAACTTGTCATTACCAATAACTGCAATTCTTCCACAATCTCAGTTTCATGCACCCTACTGTCTCTGACCAATCCTCCGACCTCTAGTGTTCACTCCACTTGTGGTGCCCCAATTATAACAATCCTTTAGTCCACCATTTATTAACCACGTTTTATTGTCCCCCATCCCTTTGATGTGTTCTCTCACTCCTTATGTGGCTTAAATCCCACATTCAATCATTACAAACAATTCCTTGTATACATCCTTCTCTGCACCTCTCTTGTTTTATACTCACTTGTTAAAACTTCAGCCTTGATTAAATCTAACTATGCATCACACAACCGTGCTAATTCACTATAAATTCATGAATGAACCCTAAGTGGGACCTAAATGCTGATAGGTAATCATATACTCTCACACTCTCTTATATGACTATTTTAAATCTTATTCCTCTCTCCTCAGTCTCTTCCCCTATTCTCACTCTCAGCTGGTGACCTTGCTTCACTAAGGAAATTGAAACAACTAGAAAAGAATTTCCATAGACTCCTACCACCATCTCTGGCCACCTATCAGCATTGGTACCAATATCCTTTGCTTTCCTGCCAGTCACATGAAATGAACTATCCATACTCCTATCTAAAGCAAACCCTTCCACTTGTGCACCAGATCCTATCCCCTCTTGCCTAATTAAGGGCATTGTTCCAGGAACTCTACCTTTTCTTTCTTATATTAGTAATGTTTCACTGTCTACTGAATTAATTGTTTATATTAGCATATGAACATGATGTCATTTTTCCCATCTTAAAAAAAGCCCTCTCTTCACTCCATTTCTACTCCTTTGTTGCTATAGCCCCTTTTCATTGCCCCACTTTGCAGCAAAACTCCTCCAATTCAGGCTGCCTCTGATTCCTCTCCTCTCACTGCCTCATAAACTCCTTCCCACCAGCGTTTCACCTCCACTCCACGGAAGTTTCTCCTGTCAAGGTCACCAAAGACTTTGCCAACTTGATAGCCAATTCTCAGTCTCCATCTTACTGCCTTATTTGACACTGTTGACTCCTTCCTTCTTATACTCTCTTTTTCCTTAGTCTCTAAAACACCACACTCAGCTGGTTTTCTTCTTACCTCCCTGGTTGCTCCTTCTCAGTCGCTCTTGAGGGCAAATCCTCTCCTTCAACCTTGTAATGTTGAATATCCCAGGACTCAGTCCAAGACCCTCTTTTCTTTTCTATATGCAATCACTCTCTTGGTGATCTCATCTAGTCTCATGGCCTTAAATTACTTCCATAAAAAGATAACTGTCAAATTTATAATTTCATGTTAAATATCTCTCTTTACCTCCAGACTCATGTAGGCAGCTGCCCACTCACCATCTTCGTGTGAACATTTAACAAACATCTCAAACTTAATATCTCAATGTGCAGCTGTTTCCAGCTCAGGTGATGACAACTCCATTCTTCCAGTTGTTCAGGACAACAAACAAACAATCAAAAGACTTGAAGTCATCTTTAACGACTCTCTTTTTCTCATATCATACCTCCAATTAATCAGGAAATCCTATTGCATTTACCTTCAAAATATAGCCAGAGTCTGAACGTGGTGCACTAACAACTCCACTGCCCACTTTCTTGGCTGAGCCACTACTACCACATAACTGTTTTCCAATTTCTCCCGACAGTCTACAGTCTAGTTTCAAGACAGCAACAAGAGTGATCCTAATGAATCTTAAGTCAGATCATGTCAATCCCGTCTTCAAAACTTAGCATGGTCCCATTTCAATCAAAGTAAAAACCAAAGCCCTTGCAATGGCCTATGTGGCTCACATTATCTAATCCATGTTATCTTTAATACCCACACCCACTCTCCCCTCATGCACTTCACTCCAGTCACACTGGCTTCCTAACTGTCCCCTGAACACATCAAACATGCTCCTGTCTTCAGGCCTTTGCCCCTGCTCTTGCCTCTGTCTGGAATACTCTTTCTCGTGATACCACATGGATGATGTCCCCGTGTTTCAATGTTTTGTTCAAATATGAACTACTTAATAAAAACTGTCCTCACTACTCTAGAGATTTAAATTACATTTGCCCACCCCCAGCACTCCTGATTCCTGGTACTCCATTCTTCTTTTATTTTTTCCCATGTAAAGTATCACCTTCTAACACAGTGGGTAATTTATATATTTAGTATGACTGTAGTTTATTTTTTGTTTTGCCTGTTTATAATATAATCTCCTCAAGGGTGGGAATCTGTTTTATTTACTGATGTATTTCAAATACCCAGACAGTGTTCAGCATATTGCAAGAGCTCAATAGATATTTGCTGAGTGAATGAAAGAATGAGTCCTTCCAGTTGCTTAGGTCCAACACCTGGAGTCATTCTTCACTCCTGTCCTTTTCCCATACTCTACAAACAATTCCACATCAAGTCCTGTCAGCTCAATCTTCAAACTATGTCCATAAGGAGACCACTTCTTTCCATCTCCACTGCTACCACTCTGGTTAAACCACCATCATCTTTTGTCTGATCTCTCTGCTTCCCCTTTTGCCTTTCTTTAATGCATCCTTAACACAGAAGCTTGAGTGGGTCCCTTAAAATGCAGGTCAAATCATGTCACTCTTCTGATCAAATTGTTGCGGTAAATGACAGTTACACTTTCAGCCTACAGAACCCTCCCTCTCTGGCCCCTTGGTACCTCTCTGACTTCGTGCTTCCCTGCTCTCCCCCTTTCTCACTCAGTCCAGTCACATCGGTTTTCTTACTATTTCTTGAAAAATGCAGGTTCCTGAGTGAGAGACTTTGCACTGGCTGTTCCCTTTATGTGGAATGCTTTTTCGCTCAGTAAGTCACATGGCTCACATCGTCACCTCTTTCTGATCTTCTTTCACCAAGACCTTCCCTGACTATCCTATCACATTTCCAACCCTGTCCCCAGAACTCTCTACTGCCTTTTCTTACTTTGTTTTTCTTCAACCATCACCATCTAACATTCTGTATGTTTTACGTATTTATTTTATTATCTGTCTCCCCTGACTGGATAAATATTCCAGGAAGAGAGGGATTTTTGTTAACTGCTATATTCCAAGCATCTTAGACAGTGTCTGGCATAAAGTAGGTAGGACTGTTTGTTTAATAAATAAATGAAGGTTGGCCTCCCCCATGGTCATGCCTGGTACATCAGTAATGCTCAAAAGTGTTTTTTTTTTTTTGAGTAAGTGACTGAATGAAAAGGATTGAATCTTAAGGGTGTGAAAAATCATACCAAAAGAGTTCTCAGTCTCTCCTTAGGCTCCCCCAAGTGAGAAAAGATGAGCAACATGGATAGCACATTTAAAACCATCCCAGAATAAACACGAGACAATGAAAGTTTATTGGCTTCTTCCTTGTTCGGTAGTTAGTTTAAATTCAGATGGATTTTCATGACTGGACAATGCTTCAATGTATCTTTCCCCGATTGTGACTGTATCTCCTTTAAGTGTGTGAAGACCCACAGTGCCCAATGACAGTTCAAGCCTGCCTTCTGAGTGGGGGGACAGGAAGACTGAAAGTTGTGCTTTAGAGAGTATAAGTGGCTAGCAAAATTGGGACTATGTGACCTCATTTTCTATTTCTTCTTATACAAAAGATATTTCAAAGCAGAATATATAAAATATTCTTTACAAGGATATAGAGTTTCAAATTTGCAATGACTAGTGCTGGAAGCCAATACCAGTGCCATACTAGTGTGTGGACAGTGGATGTTGCTGTGGTTTTGGCCTTGTCAGAAGCTGTGGTGAACAGACCCCAGGACACATGTTGACTGCACTGTGCTACCTGATGGTGCCACCTAGGGGTCATGCTTTTTTTTTGCCCCAGATGAAACTATGACGGAGCTGTCAGGCATTTATTGAAGATCCCTTACCTTACTCAGTGCTCAGCAATGAGCTCAGTCATGAGCTCATAGTAAATTTTCCCCAGAAAAACAACCTGCATTTTAATAAGTAAATATGAAAGATAGCAAAAGCTTGTTTTAATACGCCAAGAATTACAAAACTCCTCCCACCCCCCTAGGTGCTTGACTGTAGATGGGCAGGTTCTTGTCTTAGTGTATCTGACCTGTTTTTGTTTTTTTTTTTACCACACACGTGAGAGAATGGTACACCAAACAATATACTCAACTGAGAAATGGCCAAAGAAATATTCAAATGAGGTATCCAAAAGTCAGAAACCTTGTCTAGTCATGTTGTGCTGTGTATATAAAGTCCCAGTCTATCTCTCAGCCTCCATTCAGAATTGCATTTTAAACCTATCTTAAGAGGAATACTTTTTTTTTCTTTAAAGGCTTCAGAAGTGTTTCTATAATATCTATTAATACCCTATTTTAGTAGGTTACAATTCTTAGAGTCATAACTTTTCTAGTGTCAAATTATAGGAAAACATCATAAGAATTTTTTTTTAATTAAAGGTCCTTCTACTTAAACATCTCAGTGTATTTTGCATATGTTATATAAGAAACGTAACAAAGTGCTACCTTTTTTGAAGTAAGGAAGTGTCATTACACACACAGAATGGATGCACAGCCAAGAAGCACGACTTCCCCTTTGTCACCCAGTGGCTCCATGGTGGCATCTATGCAGGACCTCAGATGACCCAGCTATTTTAGATGCTGAGATGGATCACATCTCCAAATCAGGTTATAAACCAAGGATTAGCATCACTGCTTCAACACAGTCTATAAACATTATAAACACTATAATTGGTCTTCAAATAAAATGTTACCCTCAGGTCAAGTCTACATAGAGAACAAGCATGCACAAGATCCAAATATTAAAGTTGACGAAGGAAACTGCTACAGACTCTGGAATGGAGAAAGTTTAGAACCACGTTTTCAAATGCTCCATTCCTCAAATTCCCTTGTGGAAAACCGTCTTCACTTCTCTTCTCATTCTAAGAACTGGAAACCAGTGTCCACATCTTACCAAGGACATAGGAAGCCACAAGGCTCAGTGACAAAGGAGCTGTGCTTAATCTCCAAAGCACATTCCCACAGATTTCCTCACCCATGTCTTTTTTTTCCAGGATGGGCTCTTCCGCACTTATCACTAGGCTATCTAAGTACTTTAATAATTAACCCACTTGGGTTCATTTGTAATTCCTGTGAAAATGGAAAGAGTAGGCATCTTTCCTTTATTAATGCTTCCCAGGCCTTTCCTTTACTTCATGCAACTATTGTCATCTGTAAGTTTCTGTTTCAAATAAAGAGATGAATACATATACAAATAGGAATATATTCACATATATATACATGTATAATCTCATACATGCATGTCCTTGAAAGGTATCTATGTATCCATAAGGTGAACTTATTTAAAGGGAGATACATTAAGTATATCCCAACTAGATGATCTTAATGCATTAGTGGTTTTTGGGAAACAGGAACAATTTTGTCAATAAAAGAATAAATGGCTGCTTCCACGGCGGGTTCCGTCTGCCCTCAATTATTTTCTTCCAAGTACTACTGCCTTCTAAGTCACTGCCTTTCACTTCATCCTGGCATGAAATTCCCACAACAGTAGTTTCTTTTTTGGGAAAATAATATTGATGTTATCATTATTTTTAACTGTAGTAATAACAACCATGGCATATGTATAGTTCTTTGTAGTACTGTGACATCATCCCTACTATTCCACTCTTGAAGTGGATATATGTAACCTGAAAAAAAAGGGTGAAGCATCTCCAGCCCAACCTCCTTAGTCCATAGCCATATTTCATTTGATAAAATGAGGGAGGTGTTGGGCTTCATACCAATGAGCAGAGATAATAATCTGACTCTTTGTTTTGAGGCTTTTCAAGTCAATAGTTTGTTGGATTAGAATTTACATACTGAATTATTATTTGGGATAAAAGAAAAAATATATATACACAGTGATCAAAGTATACAATGCAGGTCTTATCAAAATCTTACTGAAGCTGAAATTGATGATAATGACAGTTAAGACCACAGTCAGTGTAGAATGAGATCCTATCCATTCTATTACTTATGACTGGATTCTGAATTTTCATAACTGAAATAAAGTTCTATAGCATCAATGAACAAACTCAACCTTCCTCCTTTTTCTTTTATTTATGTACACCAGTCTTCCTTTTCTGTCTTCAAATAGGAGCTCTAAAGAGATTGTGGTGCATGGCTGGGGATTAAAGCTGCCCATGTGTTGAGCACCCTCAGAAGGCACTAAGGACCACCTGTGCTTTCTGGGTGGGCTGTTTTCAGTTAGACTTTCAGCTGAGAAACAGAACAAAGTATAAAGCACAATTAAGAATTGGGCTTTTACCTTTAATGTTTCAATAAGAAGATAATGAAGAAGATAATTGATACAAAAAGTTGATCTTTTTCTAATTGCAATAAAGGGCTTTTTCTATTCAATGTATGCAATGAGAAGCTCAACTTTCAGCTACTAAAATAAGTCTTTTCCCTACTATTACATTTGCTGTAATTAATCACTAACATGGATATAAACAAAAATTTTTAAAGATTTTCCTGATTTGTTTGAACATTTGGCTCTGTAGACACATTGAAAAAAATCAGTCTATCTGCAGATTACCTTAGTTGAGTGCATTTTCTCGAGCTTGCAGCTAAAAATAGTGCACACATGATCAGGAATGATGAAATCCATACAAAGCTATGTTCATTGATTTTTTTAAAAAAAATTTTAATTGGCAAGAGGTTTCTGAAAGTTCTGTGTTTCATCTAAATTGAACTCACAGTGAAATTAAACTCACAACTAAAAAAGGGAAGGAGTACCAAAGCACATGCCGATAAGGAGATACTATATTAACAGTGTTGAAAGAAGAGTCTTTTCAGATAGTCAAAAGAGTAAGAACGCCAGGGGTTATCACAGCTGTCAGGCTGGAAGTCAATCACGAGCTCTTGTGAGAAAGAAATTTCCCCTGATGCAAGATTAGGGTTGTTATTGTTGGCTCACATTCCCTGTCTTAGTAATGTGTTTAGCACCAGGGAAGAAGGGAATAGAGGGTCTGTCTGGTGAACTCATATTTGAAAGATAATATATTGAGGCCTTAAGGAAAATGAACTGAGAAAAGAGAGAAAGATGGGTATATGGTGGTAAGGGGTGAGAGATTCTGATATTTATTCTAGTTAGTCTCTGTTTGCATTCCCTGCCTCTCTGGATAGGGTGATGATGATTTACAGTTATCTGTTTAGCTTCACAGTTATTGGACTCTGGGAGGGCATTCTGGCATATTGCATTTCTTTATGAACTTCCATCCTTTCCTGTACAGGGATTTCTAAGAGGACATGGTTTTTTGCTTCCTTCAGACTTCAGGACCTGGAGGCCGAGCTTCTCCCTTCCTTTCAGGGAGGGTATCGGTCTGGATAGAAAAACTTCAAGTTTGGAAGCCACATGATATTAAGATTAAATCTAAGTTCTCTTTCTTAGCAGTTCAGTTTGGGTAAATTCTTAACTTCTAGGATTAAGTTCCTCATCCAAAAATTTAGTTACTATTACCTTCCTCATAGGATGTTGTAAGAATTAAATAAATAAAATACATAGAATGATTGGCACATTATAGATGTTTGATTCATGTTGGTTCCTCCCAGAAAGTGCAAACCTGTCACAAACCTAAATCTACCATAAGGGGTTCATAAAAAGTTCCCAAAGGTTCTGGAGGGAGGGGCTCTGTGTTTGGGCAGAGTAGGCAGTTACAGGAAGGGTAATTGGAAGATCTTTCAGAAATGCTCCCATACTGAAAATGGCTTCTTAGTCCTAAAATTCATATATTTAAGATCATTTCCTTAGATTAAAATACTGTAAATACAACAGGTTATTGTTAAGAAGGCAGAATGTTAGGTGGAAGAGAGGTCTATTGAGTTCATGAAACATTTAAAAAACAACTTCAATTTGCCTCAGGGAAGGAAAGGATGTATGAGATGTAGTGCAGGGCCAGTCACCTTGGGAGATGTCCTTTTCCTTGGAGATGTGAGGGTGTGTGTGTGTGAGAGGGGTCTATTAGAGTCCCTCATGCCATCATACTGCGGCAGAGAGAGAGAGAATATCAATCCCCACCCATTCATACGCACACGCAATATCTACTGAGCATCTGCTCTGAGGCAGCTTTTGGGGAGAACCAAATAAACACTCTTCCCGCCCAAATGAAGCTTACAGTCAGTAGAGGAAACCAAAATTAATCAAATGATCAAGGAAGCATAAAATTACAAGTTGCTATCTGTGCAACAAAGGAAAAGTTCAGGGTACCATAAGTGGTGGCCAGGCATTTTTGCACTGTTGCTTTTAGCAAGGAGCTGCATTGTGCCACAGTGCATTTGTATCAACAGTAGTTAAAGTTGTAGAAAAATAGTTGATCACGACTCAATTCTTGCCCAGCCTTGGAGCAGCCAAATATCAAGAGATTAAAGAATATCCATAGTATATGGGCTTATGCACCCCCTGTGGGGTGTGAAGGAGCATGAGAGAAAGAGAAGAAGGAGAAAGAGGAAGAGGGAAGAAGAGGGGAAGAGGAGGGGTGGAACCTGAAGGGAGGAGGAATAAGGGGGTGGAGGAGCAGAAGTGGGGAGGATGAGAAGGAAGAGGGAGAAGAGCTGGGAGGAAGAGAGGAGGAGGAGGAGGGATGAGAATAGAATCGGAACTGAGACAGTTCCTCCTGGCTGAGTGCTTCATTAGGAAGTTTAGAGGAAATACCAAAACCACACCATTTGTCATTTGTATGTTGGTGTCTATGTATGTGTGTGTGCATGATAAGTTGTACATAATATTTCGGAGGACCTGCTAGGATCAGAGACCATCTCCCTTACCTGCAGATGGCTTTGCTTGCTTGCAGATGGAGATGGAGCCAGATGGGGTTTTGCCTGAAGCTGAGTCAAGCCTTGCAGGGACAGCCAGTGTTCCACAAGGGTTGGTGGGAACCGGTTGTGTTCTCTCTTCTTTTATTACTTCTTCTGAAACAGAATTTGTGGGCCTATGGTGACATCCTGTTATAAATGTTTTATGTCTTTCTTAGAATGCAAGAAGATTTTCCTTAAATAATTTAAGAGTAAAATCATAAAAAGCAAATTTTCATGATTCTTGTTAAAGGATTACAAGCAAGGATGTGCCAACGTTACCTGTTTTCTTTCTGTGCTACAGTTTCTCTGCCTGTCTCTGCGAGGGAACTCACACGGTCCTTGATTTCAGAACAGTAGATGGTAGCCACTGTGGATTAATTCCACCTGCTTCTCTGAGAAAGGAGCATTTTAACCTGGTGGCATATGGAGAACTAAGACCCAGTAGGGAGTTCTTCTGAGTGTCTCCCACCATGAGTACAATGTCAGCTAAAACTTTCTATGGCCGTCCTAAACTATGGGGTGTGTCAGTGTACCCCAGCACCCAGCACAGTAGCTGCATGCATGGGTGTGTTAAAAGAACTCTTTTGGTGATGTCAAAAATAGGCATCTCCCCTAAATGACTCCGAGTGTCTTTTTTTGTAGTGATTTGAGGATGCTGATAATCCAGGAGACCCCTTTTTACCCTCACGATATAAATAAGTATTTTATCCTCTCAGGAAAAAAGATGGACATAAACTGCATTTGTTAAATATTGTTTTAAAGGAAGTCTCCCCTAGATGTATGTACACTTTTCTCAAAAGATGAAATCCCCGTCATTGCAGCAAATGGGACATGAAATGTTTCAAAATTCCTAGGAGAAATCTTTATCTAAAAATCAGGCCTGCCGGCTGCCTGTTATTTCATCTAAGGAAAGGAGAGGGTCTGCCTGTTAAGCCATTTCCAATGAGATGACGGAGTTATAATTGGATGTGATTACCAACAGCCATTTCAGCTCTGAAAGAGATGATAAAAGAGGTCAGAACTACTTCTCTCAGTTCTAGGGAAAATGGAAAGGTGGATATCTGAATGATCTCTGACATGAGAGAAAAGAAACATTACCTGCATAATAGGGCTGAAACCGATGTGTTAATCCTTGAAAGTGGATTGATCTTGTTTTGAAAAGGAATTTTAGAAGTGTCAGATTAATTCACTGAACTCTAAATCTCTTGGTGTCTGGAAACTTCTATGTTATTTATATTTTAAGAGATACTAAAGGTAGACCTAGTCTAAAGGAGGGACTCTGAGTTGGCAGGTCAGAGAAGGAGAAATGTGAATAGTGATCTCCGCATTAGGTCTGCTCCTTTTTGGATACACCACACATGAAGGAAGGATGGCCAGTTACAAAATGAGTCCTCTTCATTACATATAAGGATTAAACTAGATTGGCTACTCTGCCACTTTGCAGAGTCTTAATCAGCCTCTACCTTTGCTGGGATGAATGAGTTTATTAGGTACTGTTCTAAGGACAGTTTTTGACATGAAGGGGAAAGGAATTCTAAAAAGCTATGTGCTGAAGAGATCCTGTATCTTCAAAAAAGAGTCACCTAATATATTTTTCATAAAGTACGTACAATCTTGAGTCTCCTAATGTATTTTTGTGTCACGTGATTTGACCAAAGCACAAGCGTCTCTGCTTCTCAGCAGTCACTCGCAGAAACGTTTACAAAGCTACCTGTCCACCATAGCTCCCCATCACTGGCAGCGGAACCTGGGTACATCAGGTGGTCCAAGACAGAAACCTGGGTGTTTCCTTGCTTTCTCACTTTTTCATAGTATTCTCTTACTAACAACTGAGCCCAGTCCATCCCTCAGTCCTATTGACTCTGCCTCCTCATATTTCCTGCACACATTTACACGTCTGCTGGGACCTTCATCATGGCTCTCTCAGTCAGGCTGTGGATTTCTAGTTTCTGCCCCTCCAATTTATTCTCCGCGTTGTACCCAAAGAGCTCCTTCAGACTGAAGGTCTAATTTTGCCACATTTTTATGGAAAACATTTCAGTATCTTTCCACTGAGCCCAGGATAATGTCCTATCTCTCTGGCATGAGGTGCAAGGCCTTTCAAGACCTAGCCCCTGGCGACCTCTTCAGCCCTACTGAACTATGTGTAGACCACAAAACCTCCTCCTTCTGTCACCTTGGAGTCTGTGCAAGCCGAACCTTCTGTCTGGAACACACTTCTCCCTTCTCCTGATTTGCTCCCACTTATTCTTCAGGTCTAGTTTAGATATCGATTCCTCTGCAAAGTCTTAACTCACTCTGGGGACTGGATCAGATGCCCCACAGTGTACACCATGAAACTCAGTGCTATTACACTTTTCACACCATATTTTAATTGCTTAATTAATTGACTATTTCTCTCTATTAGCGATGTAAGTTTATTGGGAGCAAAGACTGACTCCTGCACTCTATTGTATCCAAAGCACCAAAGGACGTTGTAAGACCTCAGTAAATATTTGTTGAACAGGTAAATTTACATTCTTAGGCTTAGGACCTTGTTTCCCTCTGCAGCCTCCACGAAATGCAGAACGGATAGATGGCCCCTGAGATTCCAGGAGTGTATGAGGACCCTGGGTCCGTAAGCAGAGGAGGGCTATCATTGAATTCAGAAAAAAGAAAAAAAGGGAATTGACAAGGTACAAAGAAAAAAATTCTTCCACTTAACAATTTTACCTCAGGCCAAAGTTTCATGTAGTTTAAATTTGTTTTATGCTATTGATAACTTTATGCTGACTTACTTTGTGTGGGACCCCAGTATAAGTAATCCTGAGTTTGATTCTTTACCAAGATCCTTTAAAAAACGCATGTCAGCAATTTGCACCTGTTCACAGTCTCAACCTGAAATCCTGACAGAAAGTGGGAGGGGAAAACTTTTTTTGAATTTGCCAAGGATAAGACCAAGTTGATCTCTTCCAAGAAAATTTTCATTCTTGAAGATGATATAATACTTCTACCTGTTAAATTATCAAGTTTTTTTTTTACTATTCAATTTAGAAGAGACAGTCCTATAAATATAGATGAATATTAAATTTCCAAGTGATATCTCTATGGTAATTTGTTAGTTATTTAAAAAATTATTTACGTATATATCTGCAAGTTGATTGCTTGTCAATTTACTGTAATTATGATATCTTTTAAAAGAATGTTAAATAAGGGGAATAATACTTCCTTCGATTTTGATGATGTCATTGTTTAAGCACACAATTTGTGCACCTTGAAATTAGAGGCATCTAAATTTAGTACTTGGAGAGGAATTTGATGTCCATTGAAGCACTGTGGAAACCCAAGCAAGTTTGTTTCCGACTTCATTAGGTGAATCTTTGGGAAAATTTGAACAAATGAAAATTAATAAATAATGGTAATAAGTTTCATCATCATCTTATAAAAAAAAAATTAAATGTGTTCTTTTTCTCAGAACAGCCCTTAAAGGAAGAAAAAGTCTGTAAAGTGCAGTTTGCTTACTGACCAAAAGAGAGCTTAAATTTAGCAAGATCTTGAAATCTTTCATACAAGACTCCATTTTAATGTGGAGGTACAAGGAGAAGATTTGAGTATGTGTCAATAATTAGGATGAATTATTTAGTATTAAGGAATTCGTCATACTCACTTGAGCTTTCCCCATAGAAATACCTGCACACCTGCTGACAGCAAGAACGTGAAACTCCCAGAGATGGTACCTTCAATTTACACATCAGAAAATCCAAGGGAACTCATCGAAGCTACGGTTGGTGCTGACAGGCCTGAAAGGGCGCGTTCCAGTAAGAAAGGTAGGAAGGCCCAGAGCCTGGGCTTGGAGCCTGCCTCTCTGGGTTTGTATCTTAGCCCTGCTGTTTATAGGCTCCGTGACACTAGGCTCATCAGTCCACTTCTTGAGACTTCGTCTCCTTGCTGGTAAAATGGGCACACACATGTGAGCCTCAAAGAGTTGTGGTTAAACAGGACTGGCTGCATAATCTGTGGGGCCAGTGCAAAATGAAAACGTAGGACCTTTGTTCAAGAAGCAAGACAAAAGTGCTGTTCAAGGCACTAAATATGCAACCCTTTTTCCTTTCTTTCTTGCTCTCTCGAGAAGGGAGGAAAGGAGGTGGCCGGAGGTGGGACCACACGTGACCTGAGGCTCCAAGGCCCCACGCACGCTTCACTGTCCCACAGGCTTCACTTACAAAACACAAATTCAAAATTAAAATTATTAAGAATTGCACGAAGGCTACTGCAGAACACTCAACCCCAAGCCCAGGGCTCCTCTCAGTGCAGGGACCTGTGTGACTGCACTGGTTCCACATCCATGAACTTGCCTCTGGGGTTGAATGAGACAATGCTCTAAAGCCCATGGAGACATTATAGAGTTGTACATGGTGGCTACAGGACAGTGCAGGTTGAGATGACACATGGTGTCTTAATAAAATATTTTGCAGAGTTAAAAATAAATTTAAAAAATTAAAATGCTTTAAGCCTCATATTTACCTAGGACTGTTCTACTGATGGTGCAGCTTACTCAGTGAGGGCTTAAAGGCTGAACAACCCAAACCAAAACACTCATTGGCCAGTGCGCACAGCAGGAAAAGCACCTCCCAGCAAGGTCTTAGGACTCTAAGTACACAGGGGGCACCTATAATGTTAGAGCTATGCTCAAATGGCAGTTTTACATATGAGTCAGCATAAAGGCAGAGTAAAAAGAGCTTGATTTTGGTGTTGTGGGGTGAATGAGCCATAATTGGAAGTTTAATTGAGGGAAGTGGGAGGCAGAGTGGATCTGGATTAAAAAGTCCATTCAGGGTTCTAATGAAACTGTAAAGGAATGATTGGCACAAGTGCATAAACAGCCTGTCAACATCTCTCTGGGACGAGGACACTCATCCAGTTAAGTCGACATCCATACAAATTTGTCTTAGAGGAGGCGAAGGGTGCCTGATGGTTAACAGCCACCTGTGGAATAATACACCTATGCTCAGAATCATCGGAGGGACAGCAGCCGGGTCCCAGCTGGTGAAGCTCTCAGGGAATATTTGGATTAACACATAATCTCTTAGCGGTGTCCTGCAGGCAGGCTGACCTTTCTAAAACGTAAATATTATGATGTCAGTACCTATTTGAAATCTATTGGCTCCCAGTTGCCTGAGAAGAGTCTAAACTCCTTAAATTGCCTACAGTGCCCGTAATGATCTGACTTTGTTCACCTCCTCACTCCCCTCCACACTCTATATTCCTCCACTGAACTTCCCTCTCGTGTCTTGGCTCCTGCTCCTCCTCTCAGGAACATTCTCTCTGCCACCATCCTCCCCTTTCTCAATGCCTTCCCACAAGCCCTTTAGTTCTTAACCGAAACATCACTTCCTCGGGAAGGGAGACCTTCCCTCATCTCAGGTAGGATGAGTGCTCCTTCTCTGTGCTCCAATGGCACCCTAGAAGTCTCTTGTCAGAGCACTCTCACATGGTCCTGTTTGTGCTGCAGGGAGCAGGGATCACATCTATCCCAGTCGTTTTTCTATTCTCACCCTTTGGAGTTTGACACATAGCAGGCACTCAGTTACTACTGGTAGAATAAATGGAGTGATATGTGCTCTTTTCCTGTAGCCTACAGAGTGTAAAGAATCTCAGTATCTATACCTCACTAAAGCAGATATCTATGTGTCTATAACTGTCCTAGGCAGGGGGAAGTACTAGTGATGCATAAGGGATACAGTCCTTTTCTGGAGCTGGGCTGACACCCGAGCTACAGATCTTGCGCCATTCTATGTGTCAGATGTTGGGACTCAGAATCACAGATGTGTTTTAAAAGATCTGCATAAGTTGAGCTTCAAATAAACAGTGCATTAGACAAAGCACTAGTCAAAAGCCAGAGCGAGAGATGGCTCTAGATGTGCTCAATATGTTTGTTGGATGAACGTCTTTTTTCTAAGCTAGTGACAATTTCTGAGAGTTCTTTTTCCAGGAAGGCACTTTGGGAGAAGACTGAAGAATTAAAGAACTGTTTCAAATAGACGTGGCTTTCATATTGACATGCCTAACTGGAATGTCATACCCTTGTGGGGGAGTAGTGACAAAATAGTGACGAGGTTAGGCTGGCTCTGATAAGAGTTTCAATTGATGTGACTGGCTTTCAGAAGACAATGCAGGACCTGGAGCAGGGAAATAACAAGACAGAAGACTTCTCCCAGTGTCAGACAGCTTTAACTGCAGCGTCTGTATGAGGAATTAAGAGTAGGGGTAGCATGGAAAATTACTATGAGGAGATGAGGGTATTTATCATCATCCAAGCTTGCGTACATTCCACATCAGAAATCATGGTAAAAGCTTGAAGAAATGCATCTACATTATATTATGCCTGTTTGCAGAAATTCTAGAAACTTCCATCAAAGGCCCCATTATACAGAAATGCTGTTGAGTTTCTATGTGAAAGCTGACAATAAGTAGCTCATATAATCATCCGGCATTTTTTCCTTTGTTCATTCAATAAATATTTAATGATCACCCACAATATATCAGACCCTGTTCTGAATACTGGAGATTCAGCTTTGAGTAAGAGAGACATTAATGTACCACCTAGAGCAGCACTGGCCAGTGGAACTTTCTCCTGTGATAGAAATGTTCATTAATCAGCACTGTCCAATACAATAGCTAATAACCATGTGTGGAAATGTGTCTAGTGTGAATAAGGAACTGAATTCAAAATCTCAATCCAGTTCAAAATCCCAGTCTCTACAGGATCGCCAGTATAGGCCTGCTTTCTCATACCTCATCCCTGGCATTGTCTTAGACTTGCAAAGACTTACAGAAATATTTGTGGTTTCCTGGCAAATATGTCCTTATTTTTCCTTTGTGTCTTTATACATTAAGTTCCTTTGGCCTAAGATGAACCAATGTCCACCAGCATCCCCACTCCCAGACCTCCATGCTTGACTACTTCTATTTCCAGTAGGAGCCCTGGCCTTCCCCACATCCCTCAGTCAGCTCCCATAGAACTCCATGCATATAACTCTATCATAACACTTAACACCACATGTTATACATAATCATTTTTAGATTTGAGAGACCATGGAGCAGAGTGGGTAAGGGCACAGGCTCTGAGGCCAGATTTTCTGGGTTCATGCACAGAAGGACTAAGTGATAAGCAATTCTTTTTCTTATTTGATAAATACTATTCACTAAAGGCACATATAATTGCCAATCACAATGTTAATCTAATTCTAGCCAATAAGCATAGAAGCATAACACTTTTAATAGCCTTTATTGCCTCTTCAGGCATGAGTAAGTATTTTCAATGAGAACTTTTGACTTATTGATTATAGGTCAGGACCCCCTCAGTGCTCTTCGGGAGCCTCAGATAATATAAAGGAAAAAGAGACCAGCACTTAAATTCGCGTTTATTCAAAACTTGTATGCTGATGGCTTCTAGTCCTAGATAAGTTCAGAAGAAAATTTTCAAAAGTAGATAGAACAAATGAAGGCGTTCATGATATATCAAACAACCGGCAATTGACTCTAAGGAGGGTACTTACGTAGTTTTTTCCTTCTTCATTGTAGACCAAATGGAACTCTTAATGTTGTCAAAAGTTTGTCAAGATGCACACTCAGATGGCTCCTGAAAAGATGGAAAGTCAACATTGTTCCCTATTACTTTTACCATAAAAGTATAGCATTTGAATTATAGGGTCTGAGGATGGAAGGTCTGTGAGAGTTCTTTACAATCCGGCTCCTTTCCAGCTGCTGTCACAATGCCAGCTCCATTACTGCCCACAGATAAGAAGAGCTCTTATTTCAAAAGATTTCCAGGGCAGGAAATTCAATCCTCTGATACCCTTCCCACTGAAAAATCATCCTCATTGTCCAATCTAAACCAACTCTTTTTGCTGGAGATTGTTAATCCCATTAGCTTTCATTCTATCTTCTGGGAGGCAGGGGACAGCTTCTGTCTCCTTAATAATAACTCTTCACATTGGTGAGCATGTTATAAACTGCTTGATACAAAGAAGACAGGTTTGGGTCATGAGCAAGTGTTTCCAGTGTTATTATTCTTTTCCTGTGTGCCTATTGATACATCGATTAACTCTGGGCATTAGCTTTCCAATCTGTAAAATGTGGACACTGAGACTTTTCACTTAATTTTCTCACTGGAGTTTTGTGAGAAAATCATTCTGTTTGGGGACATCCTGCTATATTAGCAATGTACATTTTTCATCAGTGAGCACTTTGAATGTTAGCAAAAACTTTTAGCTTTCAAAATGCCCTTTAGGTTGATGACAGCCACCTTGAAAATATTTTTATTGAGATATAATTGACATATAACATTGTATAAGTTTGATGTACAGCATGTTGATTTGATATATTTATATATTACAGTATGATTATCACTGTAGTGTTAGCTAACACCTCTATCACGTCACATAATTATCATTTCATTTTTGTGGTGAGGACATTTAAAACCTAGTCTCTTAGCAACTGTGAAGTATATAAAGTATATACATATGAAGTATATATATTGTTGACCACAGTCACTATGATGTGCAATAGATCTCCAGAACTTATTTGTCTCCTAACTGCAAGTGTGTACTCTTCGACCAACGTCACTCCAATTCCCCCCACCTCCTGACCCTGGTAACCACCATTTTACTTTCTGTTTCTACGAGTTTGGCTTTTTAAAATTCTACGTATAGGTGAGATCATACAGTATTTGTCTTTCTGTCTCTGATTATCTCACTTAGCATAATGCCCTCAAGGTGCATCCATATTGTTGCAAATGTCAGGATTTCCTTCTTTCTCATGACAGAAATATACTCCACTGTATATATACACACCACATCTTACTTATTCAGTCACCCATTGATGGAGATCTTGCAAATCTTAAGCTTAAGAGTTATTTGGATTTCTATTGGTGGAGGCCTAGGAAAACTTTCTCACATTTACTAAGAAGCTGTAACTTGATAGAGAACAAAGAAGAAAAAATGCAGAATGGGAATTGCTTTCAGAGTTCTGAGAAGAAAGGAAATAGTTTCTCCTACTAAGCTGATACATCATTCTTTTTTTTTTTTTTTGTGAGGAAGACCAGCTCTGAGCTAACATCCACTGCCAATCCTCCTCTTTTTGCTGAGGAAGACAGGCCCTGGGCTAACATCCGTGCCCATCTTCCTCCACTTTATATGTGACACTGCCACAGCATGGCTGATATTGGTGCATCGGCGGGTGTCCGGGATCCAAACCCGCGAACCCTGGGCTGCCAAAGCCTGAACTATACCTCTGCGCTACCAGGCCGGCCCCTGATACATCATTCTATTGTCAGAGGATGGGAGTTAAGTTATTGATTTCCTTTTTATCCTGCATCTCTGAAGCTGAGAGCTGAGCTATGGATTTCCTGAGTTAGAATGGTTTAGTATAGCTTTTCCCTTTCTGTCCCTTTTTATGTCCTACCTTTGGTCTTTTATCTTGTATTTTTGAGTTAATTGTACTGGTGCTCTTATTGGAATGTTCCCACAATGTGCTTTGTAAATAGTTGGAGATAAGTAAATGAATAGTTAAATACTAACTCCTCATCAAACTTATTTCACTTCACCTTAGCTGAACTTTGTTTGGTTTTGAATGAAACCTGCTTACTTTATTGTTTGTGTTGTTACCAAGAGGAAAACTTATTTATTTTCAACCTAAGTAGTTCAGGTGGTATCTTCAAATCACTCCTCGATGTTGCCACTACTGTTTTAACTTTGCTGTTACAATTTTATGGTTTAGACATTTAGATATTTTACTAATTTATCTTAACCTTTTGCCAAAATTCGGTGAAATAGCCAAGGAATCTGTGACAAATGAGAATTCTTAAAAATAAATACATAAACAAATAAATAAGCCTTGATTTTATAGCAGCACACGAAAAAGAAATATGATGAGTCTTGATCCTTTTATTAGATGAGACTATGTGGACTGAGACATATTAGATATTGATAGTACTTTGGCAGTAGCTCTTGCAGAGGGTTAATGGAAAATGACCCCGACTATATTTTGAGCTTATAGTGAGGAAACTGTAGCTCAAAGTCATGCTGTTTTGATGGCAGCACCAGAATTAGAACTGAGGTCTTCCACCTTCCAGTCCAGAGCTTGGGCCGTGTTGAGATTGACTGTCTAGATAAAGTTTGGTATACAAGCAACAATAAAACCAAAACAAAATCCCATCATTTTCACATGATGATACTCAATTAAATAGGTTCTACAGAAAGATACCCAGGCAAGGTTTAGAGAGATCTTGATGGTGGTTTAGAAAAAGGTGATTTTCTACCAGTTAACTAATAGGCCTGAAAAGAGTTTTCTCTAATAGAAGAATTAAATAATGGATGATGGAAGCATTTGAGTTCTGCTGCTTTTACCATTTCTTCCCTTTCTTGCTTTCTCTTTCATTTCCACTCTCATTTTCTCTCCACACTTTTCCTCTTCCTTGGTGTATAATGAATCTGCTTTCCTGAAACTGTCTCTCAATGCTTTTTCTTCCCTGCTTGTTTCATCTCAGCCTTCAAGCTGAGATTGCACATCCTCTCGGAAGTCTTTCTGATAATTTTAAACCATGGTAGTCTAATGTCAAACCCTACTGCTTGCACCAATTTTTACACATAAAAATTCATGGTCCACTATTTTTCAACTTTTCATACTTTTATGTGTGTTTCTTTTACTTGTGTGTAAGTTCGTTAAGGAGAAAATTCATGTATTATTCGTTTTTTATCCCTCAATGGTTGTTTTGTAATTAATACATTATGTTCCACACAAAGAGGGAAATTAATAGACATATATTGAATAACTGGTGGGAGAATGAATGTAAAATGTGACCATTTGCATATGCAATAATCTCTAAAATATTTATAGCATGATAAACTGTATTACAGAGTTTCCAGGTTTTACTGTGAGTTTACTTATCCATTCTATTTGAATAACAGTTCCCCCAAACCATGGTCATTCATTTATTCATGATCAACAATAAATTATGAAGTGCCTGCTGTCTGGTGTGAGCTTGGTTCTTTCAATGACTCCCTCCCACACATACCAACTCATAGGAACCACATTAACAAGGGTCATTAATCACTTGAACTCTGTTGTATTATTCTATGCTGCATAACAAATTGTCACAAATTTAATTGCTTGAAACAATACACATTTATTATCTCAAAGATTCCCCGGGTCACGAATCCATGTATGACTTAACCGAGTCCTCTGCTCAGGGTCTCCTGAGGGTGTGATCGAGTCATCAGCCAAGCTGCGTCCTCACCTGGAACTCAGCGTTCTCTACTAAGCTCAGTCACGTTGTTGGCACGATTCAGTTTTTTGTGGTTTTAGGACTGAGTCTCTCAGCTCCTAGAAGCTGCCTCTTTCCACAGGGGGTTCACAACATGGCTGTTTGTTTCTTTCAGACCAGCAGGAGAGCTTCTTTGACCTCTAGCTCCTCGTTTAAAGGGCTCACCTAACTAGGTCAGGCCCACCCATGACAACCTCCCTTTTGATTAACATAAATCCACTAATTAGGGACTTAAATTACATCTGCAAAATCCCTTCATGTTTTCCATATAACATACCCTACTCAAGGGAGTGACTACTCCGTAACTTTTGTTATATTCTATTGGTTATAAGTGAATTACAGGTTTTGCCTGTATTCAGGGAAGGACACTATAGGTGATTCATTAGGAGTCACCCCAGGATGTGTCTGCCACATTTGGCTTTGGAAATACTTTAGGTGTCACTCTCCTACCAACATCTCGGACCTCCTCTTGTGTTCACACAGAAATCCCTTCTTATTTTGTATCATCTGGACTTGATGCTACAGCTCTGTACTCTCTATGTTTTTACTGACCAGAAACCCTATGTGTTTCTTCTTCTGGTAAGTCATCTCTGGGAGTCACATTCTAAAACTAGAGGCACATCTAAGCCTTTAGGACATTGTCAAACTGACCTCCTTGAATGTCCAAATCTGCCTGGGAATCAGATAAGACATCTGCTATAGACAAAGTACCATGTCAGGTGCCTTAATGAACACTAAGGATAACAAGACTTATTGTTAATGAACTTTCAGTCTAGTAGGAGGGGTAGATAAGAAAACAGATAAATTCAATATACCACATGTCAAGCAGATGAATAGTAGAGGGACCAACTGAGTACGAGAAAGTAGGGATAAAAGAGTCTTTCTCAACATCTCTATTTATAGATAAAGAGACTAAGGTTCAGAGGTTAAGTAACTTGCCTAGGGTCACATTACTAGTAAGTAGCAGACTTGGATTTGAACCTAGATAGTCTGTGTCCAGAGCCTGTGAACTGAACATTATACTAAGCATGGGCTGTGGGATTCCAACAAGAGGTGAGAAAATTGGAGGGTAGCTTGAAACTAATTGGTAAAGACCATCATATATTGACTTAAGGGATTTAGACTTTGCCCTTGGCAATGAGGATACATCAGCCCTAACTAAGAGTCAGCAGACATACTAGTTCCTCATGAGCACCAGTCATTGGAGAAGGGGAGCAAGCAGGGACTAAACAGACTTGGGGTTTGAGAAACTAACTAGCTGTAATGCTGGATCTTAATTGGGATCCAACAGTTCAATATACTGTATTCAAAGGAATGAGATAATACTTCCTGTTGTGGTTTGGGCTAGTTTAGGAACCAAGCAGGCCTGAGCCTACAGGTTACAAGGATGAGGGCCTATAGTTGAGAAGGGCTATGTTAGATTGGGACAGAAAATTGGTGGCTCTGAAACAAGTATGTGGCTTAATCATACCTGTGTTTTAAAAAGTGGCTACAGAATGGTGAATTGGTGGTTACCAGAAGGGAAGTGGGGAGGGAGGAGGGCGAATGGGATGATTAGGCACATGTGTGTGGTGATGGATTGTAATTAGTCTTTGGGTGGTGAACATGATGTAATCTATGCAGAAATCGAAGTATAATGATGTACACTTGAAATTTATATAATGTTATAAACCAATGTTAATGCAATAAAAAAAATAACAAGGATGCCAAGACAATTCAGTGTGGGAAAGAATAATCTTTTTCTCCTGGGAAACTGGATTAGCCACATGCAAAAGAATGAAATTAGATGCCTACTTCACACCATATACAAAAAATTAACTCAAAATGGATCAAAGACCTAAATGTAAGAGCAAAAACTATATAACTCTTAGAAGGAAGCATAAATCTTTGTGACCTTAGATTAGGCAATGGATTCTTAGATATGATACTAAAGCACAAGCAACAACAACAAAAAATAGATAAATTGAACTTCATCAAAATTAAAAACTCTTGTCCATTAAGAAAGTAAAAATCAACCTTCAGAATGGGAGGAAATTTTTACAAATCATATATCTAATAAGTGACTTGTATATAGAATATATAAAGAACACTTGAGAACTTAATAATAAAAAGATAACTCAATTAAAAATGGGCAAAAGACGTGAATACACATTTCCCTAAAGAAGATGTACAAATGTCCAATCAGCATATAAAAAGATGCTCAACATCGTTAGCTATCAGGGAAATGCAAAATCAAAACCACAATGAGATATTATTTTATATCCACTAGGATGGCAATAATCAAAAAGACAAATAATAATAAGTGTTCACTAGGATGTGGAGAATTCCTCATAGACTCCTCGTGGGAATTTGAAATGGTGCAGCTATTTTGGTGAACAATCTGACAGTTCCTGAAGCAATTGAACATAGAGTTACCATAAAACCCAGAAATTCCACTCCTAGGTATATACCCAAGAGAGGTAAAAATACATATCCTCACAAAAACTTGTACATAGATGTTCAAGGAAGCATTATTCTTGATAGCCAAAGGGTGAGAACAATCCAAACATTCATCAACTGAAGAATGGATAAATAAAATGTGGTATATCCGCATGAAGCAATATTATTCAGCAACAAAAAGAAATATATATGGATACATTCTATAACATGAATGAACTTAGAAAACATTATACTAAGTAAAGAAACCAGTCACAAAGGATCATATGTGATATGATTCCATTTATAGGAAATATCCAGAATAGACAAATCCATAGAAACAGAAAGTAGATTAGTGGCTGTTTAGGGCTGGGGAAAATAGGGAGAAATGGGGAGTGACTGGTGAAAGGTAATGGAATAGATTCATTCCATTTCCAAAGGTAAAGGATTCATTTTCGGAGTGATGAGAATGTTCTCAAATTGACTGTAGTGATTGTTGCACATTAAAATATACTAAAAACCATTGAATTGTACATTTTTAATGCCTGAATTGTGGTTTGTGAATTATATGTCAATAAAGATGTTACCAAAAAAAGTAACACTAGAGCTCAGACAAGGGTGAAGAAAGAAGATGGGATGTTTGGAGGCGGATAAGAGATAATGAAGACCATAGAAATGGTGATGAAGGGTGAGATTAAAGAGAGACTTAAAGAGCAGAATAAACAGGAAGCAATTGGAAGTGAAAGATAAGGGAGCAGGAAAAGTTGAGGATGAGTTTAATCCTCTAGATTCAGTTATTGACAGCACCCCTGTGCTCCAGTCTGAGTTGTTGAAAAATGTTTACTTTTGATCAATACTTTTCCTTTCCCAAGTCTTTTCCATGTAATATATATTCTCTTCCACTGCATTTAACTTTAAAAAAATAAAGTGGGAAATTTTCTCACTTGTTAAGAGATAAGCCTTCGAAGAGGTTGATATTCAAAAATGACAGGTGACATTTCCAGAGGAATATTGAAACTGAACTCCTTGAGCAATCTCTCTTTGCCACATCACCACCCAAACAAACTATGTGCTTCTGTCTGTGATTTTAAATTTCATTCACATATTTTTTTCTTTGCTCTTTTGTACAATAGATGGCTGTCGGGAAATGTTTCTGACCACAGAATTGCAAATAAATGAGCAGTTTTGAATTGCCTAATGTTTGAAATGAAAACTATTGCTCTGAGCAGCAGGAACCCACTGGGTTTATGAAGCAACCTGTTGACATAAATGATCATTGATGGATGTATGTGATTGCTCATGTTTGGGTTCAATGTCATTTAGTAGAACTCTCATCCTGGTGCCATTTATTTGAAGCCCTGTTAACCTTTCTCCCTCCTATACACAAGGAGCAAGAAATCCCACTGTAATTTGCCCTCCTTAATCACTATTCCGAAGTACTGAAAGCTTTTATTAATTACACCTTTTAACATGCGCTCACTAATGGGAAACCTCTCATCACATGAATGACAAGATTTAAAAAAATCAACTATAGTAACATTCACTCTGCCATGGTATTGTCAGCTCCTTAATTTGCAGATGATATCTTACAGCCAAACCAGAGTAGAGGAAAAGGTTAAAACACACGGGGCATCCCCATTCTCTATGACTGAATGCCAGGGCCACCAAAATGCAACAGGGGTCAAGACCTCAAATTTGAAGTTGTTTCCTTTAACAAGAAAAGTCCTTGTCAAATATATCCTTGTTCACGTTCTCTAATTTTTCTGAGTCTCTTTTAAAAAATCATGAAAGTGCTTCAAACAAAGAACTCAATAAATCATCAAGAATATCCTTTAAACAACAACAAAATCTATAATTAATTGAGTTTTGGAACAATAGAATGATACTGTAGGTTAAGTGGGAGTCCAAATTCATTTTTAAGTTATTTGTTTGTATTCTCGTAATAGTGCTGTCCACATCTCTCTGTGACCAGCTCAGTGTGCTAACTGACCCCAAGAGCATATGCATGAAGGTCCTAGCATCTTTTCACCACTTCTCTTTGTTACATGTTCAGTCAGGCCTGTTATTTGTAGGGTCTAGTGGTGTTTACGGAATTAAATTAAATTAAATTACAGTGTCCTTTCTAAATGACAAGAATTTATGGGTAGGAATCTAATGCACATAGATTAGTGCTAACTAATATGGGCTAGAATCCACTGGTCAATGGTAGTCTGCCTAGGAAAGGCAATCTTCCATTAGGATCCCACAGCTTCCACTCTTGGATCTTAGGACACACAAGGTTGATTCCATTCTCTTTTCTGGACAATAAAAGTTGATTGTCTTCAGTGAGAACCAATAATTTCAAATGCTGCAAACCTCTTCATATATTGTCTTCAGGGAACCCACACCCCTCACATATATCAAACGTGTCCCCTGCACAAAAGGGAGATACTTTCTATGTCATAGCAAAGTCATCCCCATCCAAGAGTGCAAAAAAACCAGTTTAATCTCCAACTGAGTGCACCTTCACACTAGAGAAAACCTTTCATCATAAAATTAAAATTATAGACAATTGGTTTGGTTTCATGCTAGGCTAACAAAATCCATTAAATCTATATTACAGTTGAAGCAGAACATAACCAAAGTCTTATAGAATTTACCCACTAAGCATATGATATTTTTATGGAAAAGTATGGTCAAAATTCCATTTTGGGATTCCAAATATACTTGTCTCTTTGAAAATGGTGTTAAGACTCTCTCTGGCATCGCAGTCTCTCCCCACCACTGGATGGAACTTCCTCAGATCCAAGACACTGGATAAGATGTCCATGACCAAGAGCAGAGGTGCCAGAGAGGAAAAACTTGGGAAAGGTTGCAATGAAAATTGGATATATAGGCTCTTGAAGTCTAGGAGACAAAAGCAACGTAAGGGACATTTGATTGCCAGGGTTACCCCTGCCTTAAATAGTGGCCCTTTGATTTTTGTGTTTGGCTTTCTTCTCACACCATTAGGGAGCACATTAGACTCCCTTAAGGAGCACATTTGCTCATGGCTCAAGGGCACTTTATATCAGTGTCTTTCGAAGTGGACCATTTCACTCAGAATCACCTTGACATGGCCACCTCTACGCAGCTTGAATCTAATATTGTTTATGTGGATTCAGGATTTTAACTTTCTTATCTTTTAACAAGCTTCTGAGGTGATCTTTACGAATTTTAGAATCTGAGAACCACATTAGAAGTAGAGAAGGGGGATTGGGTGACCTCATTGTCTGTGTCAGTAATAGTGACCAGAAACAGCATTAATGGGTACTAATTGCTCTTATCACACCACATTGCAATTATGAGCTTATTTATCTCTCTTCCTTGCTTGGCTGAAAGCCCCTTAAAGGCAGAAATTGAGCCATATTTATATTCATATTTAATGTGTCTAGTATAATACTTGGCATGAGGAGATATTCAATATTTATTTTGATATATTAATATTTATTTGTTGAATAAAGAAGTGAAAAAAATGAGACAATCAAATATTCCTAGAGATAAGCTATTCCTGGTATTTGTATTTTAGGAAGGAGTAGGTCTCAGATGGAAATGTTACTTTAAAGATGTTCATTGTGATTTTTCATATTTTTATATATTGCTATATTTGTCTAATTTTGTTTATTTATATTCTTAAAGCTGCTTATTGGTATGCCATAGACTTTTAATTTCTTCTCTGATACCTGTTAATGATTCTGTATCAGATATTTAAACAGTGAAAACTAGATTACATTTTCTACTTGTACGTAAGTAACAAGGTAAAAAGGATTTGTTCATAAAGCCCATATGAAAGAAGAATGAAGGAAATAACCAGTATCTTGAAATCAGTAATTCTCAGTTCAGAGTCTCTCCTCAAATATTGTGTGACCTTTCTCCTGGGTATATATGTTCTCCGTATTTTGTTTTGCCTACAAGAACATGAAAATGATCATGATTTAGCTTACGGATTTTTCATTTTTTTGAGCTTAAACAGGTGTTCTGCAGTCCCCTGAGATTTAGAATTGCAAGGTGCTAAGATGTTGTACTATTGTGTCTTCATTTTCAAAAGTCTAGTTTTGTCATAGTGTTATTCTGTCCAGTTTAAGTTCCAATCTATTTAGAAATCCGTGTCTCCTACCGTATTTTATACGTCTTTTTTTTTCCATTTAAAGTAATCTTGCCTTTTGAAGTATACAGCTCTATCTGAGTTTCTCTGAGCAGAGCTGGCTTTTTTTCTCTTCCTTTTCCCATTCATTTAATTAAGGAAAACATACTTGCTGCCTGAAAAGCCTTCCATCCCACCTAAATCAGTAATCACTGACTCGTTTGTGTGTGTTGTTTTCGTTTCTCTTTTTTCCCCTCTTTTTATTCCTTTATCTTTCTTCTTCTTCTTCAAATGAGATTCATTTAAAAAGTTGTTTTAACCTAGTTCTTTCTTCAAAAACCAAAAAGGAATAACTGTACCCAGGATGTTATCATAAAACTAAAATGGAATTTTGGTGGACAAGGTAACATAATGATGTTCTCTGAGATCTTTGTTATTTTTCAGTTCTTGCAAGTTCAGTGTTCTACTTATTTATTTTTCCTCCTTCCAGTGCATGTTTTGGTTCCTTTATGTGTATGCCATCACAAGTCTTGACAAAATATATTGAGGAAACTGGTGGCAACGAATATGCAACAAAAGAATCCCCTTCCTTTAACCTACAAATGGTTTTCTAACATCAAGATAAACAATGGGTGCCTTCCGCAAATAAGAGATTGGATTCAATAACATACACAGAAAATTTAATACCCTTTCAATTATCTATTTTTGTAGATGTCACACACAAAATGTTTTTGAATTTGCTTTGATTCTAATAAAATCATGAGCAATTAATTTGTAATGTGAAAATAAGGCTTAAAACTTGTGAATTTCCAAATAGCTCATTTTGTTCCATCCACACAATCGCCTTCTTTTCTTCTCTCCTCTAACATGTCAATGGTAAGATATAATTTCTTTCATAATTCCTCAAATGATCACTGTGAAAATCCTGTCAAGTCTCTTCCTACCACAAGTGAATATTTATAGATGATTTATAAACTGCTGAAAACTAGAACTTATAGTGGAGAATCTGACAGGACCTGAAATGTTTCTGCACTGGGAGGCAATAAAGCAGAAAAGCAGACATTGCCAGAGAGAGGTTCTCCTTTGCAAAGTGCTCCCACAAAAAGGAAGAGAGCATATAGGCAGCTCAGAAGGGACTGAAATAATCATGGACTTCTCAAGAAGCTATAGTGTGCTTGTCTGTAGAGCCCTTACACATAAATGGATCTGAAAAAGCATTATAACAGCTTTCCTTTCAAGAGGATGACTTCTACTTAAAATCTCCAGAGGCTGAAGTTTTATTCTGTTGTATGGATAGACACGGTGGAGTGGTTTCTCTCAGACTCATGTAATTAAGTTTCAGAATGCCTCACCAACATGCCTATGTTGTGGATGTCTAGGTTATATGCCTTTGAGTGGGAAAAAGATAAAATCACAAATTTCAATTCTCTTTTATACTTTGGGGACAAGAAAAATACAGAAATATTAAATCCAATAGATAATTGCAAAACTTTCTGATGGCCAGTCAGTTTAAATTTCTAACTAGATGGTTCAGTAGAGGTAGAAATAGGCTGATTTGGATTTCTCCTTCTCCTTCTGCTCAGTCTTGATTGCAGCTGATGATAGCAGAGAATTGTCCCAAAGCCAGACAGTAGTAGTAAAAAGGAGTAAAAGGGGCCAGATAATTCACAAATAGAAATTGCAAATCTCCAGATAATTATGAGTTGGAAGAAATTAGCAAATATTTTTCTAATCAAAAGAGACAATCCTCATGCCTTTTTGTTTGAAGGGCTATTATTGAAACATTGTAGAAAAAATAAATGTAAGATGAAGCCTCAGAAATACATAGGACTGGTTTTATGGGCCTGGAGACACCTTCTGTGCAGCTTGTAGGCAACAATTACTGACTGCCTACGCTATGCCAGACACTCTTACCAAGACTGTGAGAGTTTTACTTGTATTTCTTGTATCTTCTCAAAAACCCATAAGTTATTGACAATTTTACCTATTTTGTAGTTAAGAAAACTGAGGCATAAAATAGATTAAGCAAGTAGACCATGATCTCACAGCTACTAAGAGAAAAATCTGAGACTTGAACCTAGGCAGTCTGGTGCCAAAGACCCCTACTTATCTAGTCTCCACTTGCTATACTGTCCCTATCCTTGTGACACGTCTGAAACACATATATGAGTTAGTAGACCTGTTGAAACCTCTCCTATCAATCATTAATCTACACTTAATAACTGACATTTGTTAGGTATCTATAGAGTAAACTTTGTGTGCTAGAAGAACTTGATTACTGATTGGGAGAGAAGAAGTGAATGTTTGATGCAGATTTTGTGCAATTATAAAGCAACCTGTGAACAAATATCTGATAATATGGATCAACCCATTTGCATAAATACTTGTAATGAAAAATCTCAGTGGAGTGGGGAGGGATTATTGGGGAAACCTTAAATGAGTAATACCTACTATGGCAAGCTGAATAATGCTCCCCACCCCCAAAGAAGATATCCAAGTGCTAATCGCAGGACCTGCAAATTTGCTACCTTACATGGCAAAAGGGACTTTGCAGATATGATTAAGGTTAAGGAATTTGAGATGGGGAGATTGTCCTGGACTACTTAGGTGGGCCCAAACTAATCATATGAGCACTTAAAAGCAGAGAATTTTTCCTAGCTACAGCCAGACAGATATGTAATGACTGAAGGCTCAGGGAAAAATTCAATGTTGCTGGCTTGGCAGATTGAGGAAGGGGGCCCTAAAGTCAAGAAATGCTGACAACCTCCAGAAGCTGGGAAAAGGCAAGTAAATAGATTCTTCTCTATAGTTTCCAGAAGGGAACTTAGCCCTTGTGTTGATTTTAGCCTAGTGACACTCGTGTCAGACTTATGATATACAGAACTATAACACAATAAATTTGTATTGTTTTAGCCATTAGTTTTCCGTAATTTGTTACAGTAGCAATAGAAAACTAATACGCCTATCTTACATTTGCTTGACAGTTCACGGTTTCCAAAGAACTCTCACAGACACTATCTCATTTGGTCCCAGAGCAATCTTCAGTATTCGGTTGGGCAAATGAAGAAATCAGAGAGATTGAGCTATTTTCCCAAGGTTTCACAACTAGTGAATGGCAGAGCCAGCCTTCAATTCCAGGACTAGCTCTGTTCTACACTCTGTATTAAAGTATCCTGTATAGAATGGTCTGCATGCTGGCAAATCCCTTTATTGGATCTTTATACTACTTAATTGATGCTCAGTAAAGCTGATGCAGTGGTACACCATAGATGCTGCAGAAAAAATAATTTGAGATAGTTTATAGGCCTTCAGTCCTCTTTGATTGTATAGCTATAAATAAAAACTATTCATTCTTACAGTGCCAGCTCAGAGCATCTGCACTATCCTCAAAGATTTCCGATTTTTATAAACTATAAAATCATTTATGCTGTAAAATGAATAATTGTTTTCTTCAAGATTCATCAGGTTGAAATCCACAGTGGTTATGATTATGTAATAAGCCAGTTTGATAAAATGTCCCTATGATTTGAGTAAGGCACATGATTAAATTGTTTTGTGATCTGCTCTTACATTGTGAACCTTCTAGTGAATTCATCATACACTGAGAATTCGAGACATTAATGCAAAAGGAGAGAATGCCCATTCAATTTAATCTACACCACAGAAACCAAAGTGTCCACATTACATAGCTACCAAATACAAACAATAACTTTCAATAATTTATTATCTGTAAGATACAAATACTCAGATGGAAACTGAGGGCTTGAATATTGAAAATTACAATTTGCCTGAAGAAATGGAGACTTGGGAGAAAGGATGACTCGTGTTCAGTAAACCTTTTCAATTATCAAGACATCTAATGAAAATGGGTAAGAATAGAAAGTTAACGTGAACTAAATTTCATTGAATCCAAATGTAATGTTACAAAAATAAGCTTTAACAAAATCATATTAATTAATATATTCAGTGCTAACTAGATACACTCACACACTGTCTGGGTGTGGTTACTGGAGCACTGCTGGCCTCGAATCTGCACAACAGTATGGATTGCTATAAATGTCCCATTACTGTACATCTAGTTGTTTTGAACTTTTTATTCCATTTTATTTTATCTAACCATTTGGTCATAGGGAATAATCCTCTTCACTAGTCCTGTTAGTGACTGATGACCTTTTAATTTATTACCGATTTTCCTTTTTTTCTTCCTATTATTTCAATGAATCTCCAAAATATCCAAAGTTTCTAAATCTCATCTAAATAACATGTTTAAATATTTGAACATATCTACATAACATGTTATTTAGATGAGATTTAGATATTTATCTAAAATATTTAAAATATTGAGTTTTTAACAGGTACAGATCATTTTGGTAGTATTGGTGTAAGTATAATACTAAGAAGCTAATGGTGGTGCGGGACATATAAGAAATTCATACTCTTTCAGTGTTTATTATCTTATTGGGGATGTGCAACATAAATATCAGACAATCTCGTGGTATTGTCAATAGCTTTTAGTCGCACGGCATAAATACTGCCCACGTGGAACCTCGTCTCCCTCAACCTCCCCTACTTGGTGTTCTTGCAGGGCTTTGTACCTTATCTATAGCACTTGTTAACAAAGCTCTCTGATACAAGGCTATGTGTGCACTTTGTCTGGTCAAGGTTTCCTTTAGGATAGTACATGCTAGGGACCGGCAGGTGGCGTCGTGGTTGAGTTCGCGCGTTCTGCTTCGGTGGCACGGGGTTCACCGGTTCAGATCCTGGGCATGGACTTACTCACCGCACATCAAGCCATGCTGAGGCGGCGTCCCTACACCTCTACAACTATGATACACAACTATGTACTGGGGCTTTGGGGAGAAAAAGGAAAAAAGAGGAAGACTGTCAACAGATGTTAGTGCAGGGCCAATCTTCCTCAAAACAAAACAAAACAACAACAAAAAGGATAGTACATACCAAGGTATAAGGGATGCCAAACAACATGCCAGGATAGAAAACCTTGGCTAAGTCTGGGAAAGGAGGCAGGAAGGTAAAGAACCAGCAATGCATAAACTCAGTCAAGCTGAAGGGGGACTAAGGGAGACAGAAGATCACTGTCTAGGCCATCCATCAGGATGGATTTTCCAATTTAGTTAAATCTGGGGTTGGTAAAATTAGAAGATCTATTTCCAGAGTTACTCATAGAGAATTTGGTAATTTAAAAAGGTGTGGTCAAAGGAAGGGGAGTGGACAATGGAGACTTTCGAGACTCTCAAGCAGGTGTCCCATGGTCAGAACTCTGATTTAGGAAGACTACAGGGGCTATCGATCGAGGCAGACCTGGGATGGATTGCTAATTTTGTCTCAAGCATGTGTAAGCATTACCTTATGTCCTCTGTGGGTCGGATGTTGCTTGAACAATAGTAAAACATTTTTGAGAATGGACTATTCTTTCTGCCCCTCCAAACATAAATAGCATAACTAGTGGATCATATAGCTATAGATGGTTATACTTAGACTGCTTATTATTTATAATTATATTGCCAGTCTGTTGATTTACTTTGCAATAGTTCTGTACAAACAGCTGTGTGTGTGTCTGTGTGTGTGTGTATAAATGAACTCTAATGTATACTTCGGGTGTGGTTATTAGCATTTAAAGTCCATTTGACCAGGAACCTACATTTTCAAAATGACTACTTAACACTTAAAATATGTTTATTGAAATATGTCTCAGAATGTTTGTTAATTATCATTGATAAAATAAGAGTTGTCCAAGACAGATGCATGGTTAAAATATTTTAGAAACCTCACTACTCTGAATAAATGAAGTATAAAATTCCAACGAGCCCAGCAGTTTAATGCCATTGGTGGAATAATCAAAGCCTCTGGTCTCATTGGTCTTGTTTCTTTTCTGGATTCTACTCCAAGGTTGACTTGATATACCCTCAGAACACTGTTCCATTCACCTGGGAGTGAGCCTCTCGTGCAAGGTGGTAATCAGGGTATCGAGGCAGAGATTAGATGTAGTCCAAGCTATGTGACAAGTTGCATGACTATTTAGAGACCATTTTGCTAATAAATGGTTGTAAATTTGGAGGAATTTTGGCCTGAGACTTTTTCATTATAAGATTGCTATCTATAAGTAAGGTTGTAAGAAAAGGGATGTTCCTACATAACTACTTCACAGTCCATTAATATTTATGAGAAGAACCTAATATTTGCTGAGTAATCTAATTGGTTTGGACATTTTATAACCTATCTAAATATATCTAAGTCCAAATCTAAATATAATTAATCTTCATATCCATATATATCTACATACATACCCATATTTATTATCATACCCATGTCTCTACTGTTCTTTCAGAAAAAGCAGTCCAAAAGGCAGTAAGAGAAAGCAGAAGGAGTGATGCCCTAGAAATCCAGGTGGGAGATTGATTTAAGGACAAAGAAGTCAATAGTATGGGGGTTTTGTGGAGTTTCAACCTGGCTACATTGGAACTACATTCCCCCAAATCCCCTTTCCTGTGTTGTTAATTTTATTCCAAAAAGAAATGTGTGCAAGATTTGGAAGGCAGCGGTATGCACGAAGCCGTTGCTCTCTTTAAAGTCATAGTGACTAAATGTGGTGAGAGACAGATACAGAGGTCCTAGCAAGTTCCAGCTTGTCCTTGCTCTCCCTGCTCGGCCCCAGCTCTTCTTTCTGACTATCAACGTTGCTGTGATTCCAACAGCAACCCCCATAGTGATCCCAGATCCACTACCAGACACTGGGACAACAGCCTTTAATGGACTGATTAAGCGGTTCTCCCCTTCTGCACTCCCACTCCAGCAGCTAGCTGCATCTGATGTCCCAGACTCTCCTGGGAGCTCTGACCTGTCCATCGGTGCCAGGGCTGCTTAGAGACTTTTCTCCCCTATTCCACACCTTACTTCCTCAGCTTCTTCCACAGGGGTGTAAGGTCTAGTTCCTATAATAAATTCTGTAGTCCATAATCCTCATAGTGGTTCTGTTTCCATGATTGAACCCTGATTGATGAAAGTGTCAAATGTTGCGGAAGGATCAAGTAAGATAAGGATGGAAAAATTTTATTTGAATAAAGTAACCAAGAGAATTTTTTCATAGCATTTTATCTGTAGCAGTTGGGACAGAAGAAATATCTACTGCAGTGAGTGGAGAAACAGAAGATGAGGAAATAGAGACAGCAAAAAAATGCAATGCTACACATTCCCACTCCTGCATTTACTACACCATTTTGCTACTGTTTGTTAGTCTAATATTTCTGTTTCTATTACTAGACTGAAAACTCTTTGAGGGAAGAAATGGTACTTTAATCTGACCTCTCTAGACATTAATATAATACCTGGCACCAACTAGACAATTTAAGATTTGATAAAAGAATGAATAATAAACATAATTTTTTTTGTGTGAGGAAGACCAGCCCTGAGCTAACATCCATGCCCATCTTCCTCTACCTCATATGGGACGCTGCTACAGCACGGCTTGACAAGAAGTGCATCGGTTCACACCTAGGATCCTAATCGGTGAACCCCGGGCTGCTGAAGTAGAGCACGCAAACTCAACCACTACACCACTGGACCATCCCCTAAACATAATATTTTAACCTAGAAATATTGAAACTTCAGACTGAGCTAGGGAGAACTAGCTTTTCCACCTTAAACTAGCAATTGGAGTGGGGAAGAAAATTATTTGGGAAAAGATCAAGAGAAGGAGAAAAAGAAAAAAATAAATACATGCCTGGTTGAGCTTGATAACCGCATAAGAGGACATCTGGGTTATACCTTATTGAAAACAGGGAGATAAAAATACCCAGCCATTTTGCTGCTAATTATTGGTCCAATGAGGAATTGGTGTTTTTTTAACCTTTTTCTATGTCATGGACTCATTGACAATCTGACAAATCTATGGATCTTCTCTCCAGATAAATTCTCATGTATACACAGATCACTGTGCTTTTATTTTAGGATGTTCACAAAATTCCCCTGGCATAAGAATTCCTGCAATAGAGGAAGTAACAGATCTGTTAAACTCTCACCCCTTTCTCAGTCTCTCTCTCTCTCAAGACCTGCCTCCACAGGCCAAATATCTCTTTCAATTCCTGTGCTTTACAGCAGCAGCTTTGCATGATCTGCAGTTACTCAAGTTCAGATAAGGACCACACTCACAGGGGGTTTTTAGTGATCTCCAAGTAAGAAAAATATATGGAGGCTCACTTTGCAAGGAAGTGACTTAAATTTGTTTAATATCAGATTTTACTTAGAAAAAAAGGTTAAAAATTTTATTTTCCTATACTTTATATGTACGTATATTTTTTTAAAGGCATAATAAAATGGGTGTGCAGATTTCAAGTTCCTAGCTTTTAGAAGAAAACTAAAAATTATAGAGATTATTTTCCATCTTCTATCAACTCCCCATGTGCCCTCCTGCCCAGACTTAAAGAAACTCTTATTCATCTTCATGGCGTATCATAAAATGTTGCTTCTGACTTAGGAATGCCTTTTTACTGCAAACAAAAATGAAACAGTGTTCTCACAGTCACATAATTCATTGGTATTACCATATATTCATTCAACCAAAGCAGCTGGACTAATAGAACAGTGAAATGACCTGGTGAAGACCCAGGACAGCACTGGCATAGTGACAACAATTTGTGGGGTTGGAGTATCGACATTCAGGAAATAATATAAGCTCTGAACAAGGCTCCAATGTGTGGTAATGTTTCTTCAATAGCTCTATGAACAGCAGAGACCAATGTTGGACCCCTAACATTGGTCTGGGAAACAAAGGGTAGATGTGTGGGTGATTCCTTAGACTGATGATCAACTGGCAAAAATCCTGCTTTCTGTTCCTATGACTTAGATCTATGCTAGGTGGAGATCTTGGTTCTCAGTGGAGGAATGCTTTTAACATGGGTTACAATGAGAGTCTCATGAATCTCAATGAACTAGACTTTGGGAGTGCCCAACTGGCCATATTAGTCTCTTCGTACCACTAAATCAACAGTGCTCTAGCTTGGATGATTGATTTTGATGACCAAGGAGAAATAAGCCACACAATGGGAGCAGAGGGCATTATGTCTAGAACCCAGGAAATTATTTGGGTATTTCCTATTATTCCTAGATCCAATGATAAAAGTTAATGGAAGACTATAGCAATTAAATGCAGGCAGGACCAGTATGGGTTCAGACCCTTCAGCAATGAAGGTAACCAAGCATGTCCAGCTGAGTGCTGACTGAAGACAATGGGAGCATTGATGAGTAAGGCAAGAGGGGCGTCATAAATATCAGCCGTGGTCTTGTAACCAATACCAAAAACCAAAGCTCTCATAGTTATGTAAATTTTTTCTTTAAATTGTCCCCTTTCTCACTATTTTTTTTTTCTTTTTTCTTTTTTTTTTTTTTGTGGGGAAGACCAGCCCTGAGCTAACATCCGTTGCCAATCCTCCCCTTTTTTGCTGAGGAAGACTGGCCCTGGGCTAACATCCGTGCCCATCTTCCTCTACTTCATATGTGACGCCGCCACGGCATGGCTGACAGGCAGTGCATCGGCGGGCGCCCGGGATCCGAACTCGCGAATCCCGGGCTGCCAAGCGCGGACTAAACCGCTGCGCCACCGGGCGGCCCCCTCTTTCTCACTATTTTATATAAAGTATGCTGATGGTGGTTAACCTTCTAATTTTGTTGTCAGATTCCAAGATATTAAAGGATTGTGACTGTACTAAAAGAGTAATGATCATTAACTCCACATGCATAAAAGTGACTGATGGGACTCTGTGTCTTCATTCTTTGGGGAGAGGATGAGTCATTCTTTGTTAAATTGAAGGATAGTTGGGTCACAGTAGATGTAAACATACTGTTGCTGTTTATAAATTTCAATATTTATTTTATTGGTATGTATGGATGATAAGTAGTCAAAGGAGTGGATTGTGCAGGCTAGACTTTTCTTTTTAACCAAATAGCATTTATTCATTTACCTTCCTGTGTTCTTTCTTGTACCTCAGGGGCTGGCAGCTTCCAAAATACCTTTTAAAAAATCTCTTATGTACACTTTTTGAATTAAGGACATATTTAATCATGCTATGAATGAAACTATTGATAGATACAAATTTCTGAATTGTAATATCATATGTATCTATATCTATCACTTAAACTTGGTATGTACAAGACAAAAAAAAACTTAAAAATTAGTAACAACATATTTTATAACCAAAGGGTAAATATCTCTATTGTGTAAAGAATATCTATAGATGAAATATAGAATTACACATTACAACAGAAAAAAAAATATCTTGTCAACTGGGTTTAGAATCTGCCAATGACTCTGCTTCAGCAGCCCGGGGTTCACAGGTTCATATCCTGGGCACAGACCTACGTACTGTTTATCAAGCCATGCCATGGCAGGCGTCCTTCATATAAAGTAAAGGAAGATGGGGACGGATGTTAGCCCAGGGCCAATCTTCCTCAGCAAAAAGAGGAGGATTGGCATCAGATGTTTGCTCAGGGCTAATCTTCCTTGCACACACACAAAAAACAAGAATCCACCAGAGTCACGTATATGAGATTACTGCACCTTCAGCAAAAGCAGGCAGACATAGAAGCTTGGCAAATGGTGGACATGAATTTTGAAGCTCCTTGGAGTGTTTCCTGGTGAACCACCTGACTCTTGCCTCAGGCAAATGTGATTATCATCAGTGGTTGCTGTGATTCCTGAAACTTCCTGAAACCTGGCCTCAAACCAGAGAGCTAACAGTGGTTTTCCCTACTTTTTACTTCACCAGCTCTTCAAATGATTTTGTGGGAATCTAATTCCCTATATTATGTCCCTTCCTGCTTTAAAAAATGCCCAAGGTTGATCCTGTTTTCCTGCTGGAATCCTGACTGAAACACCAAGTTCACAAGTGACTCTCCTTGCCGTTCCTGAGACTCGTCTGCTATTTCCTGATGTTAATCCATTATCACTAGGGACAGGAAAACATGTATGCTTTCAAAAAGCACATGAGGTTAAGGATTTTTTCCACATAATGCCAAACTATGGCTTTGACTAGTACTTTGATTTAGTTTTATGTATTAATTTAGGAAGGGTGTTAGGATTCTCACCAAAATACAGATGTCTAAAGAAAATAAACAGGAGGAAAAAGTATAATATAAGAGATTAGATTAAAGACTCCAAACTGATTTTCCACTAGCTTGGTTCTGATGTCCTGGGGATGAAGATCACTGCATATTTCTAGAGATGACATCATCAATTATAGTGAACATGTACATGCAGGGATGGGGCAGTTAATTCTGGAGAATCAATGAGAACCAACATCGTCCTTATCATAGTTAACATGAATCAAGTCCTTACTATGTATTTACAAAGTGCGTTACATGAATTTTCCATTTAATCCTCCCAACAATCTTATGAGCTAGCTGTTAATTATCTTCTTTTCATATATAAGAAACTGAAGAATCAAGAGATTAAGTTACCTGTTCAAGGATACACATCTAGCCAGCAGAGGAAATGAGATACTCAAAAACAATGCATAAATGGCATGGTCAACACTGTCTCATAATAGTCTGAAATGTATAAACTATCAAATGTAAAATAGCTCTCCTAACCTCACCTCCCCACAGCAATATCCATGAGTGCTAACTGGGGAAAACCATGGAGATTTCAGAGACTTTATGGATTCAGGAGGAGAAAGAAACTGAAAAGGTTGAATGATTTTGGTGCTATGACTCCAGAGTTGGCTCTCAGAGAATAAAATATATCAAAGGAGGATAATGGTTGCCCATTCTCCAGGTTCCCAAACATTTTTCTTTTCCCCAGCTTTATGGACCTAAAGTATCAGGTATAAAAGATGGGCTGGTGGAGAAAGCTCTGGGTGAGGAGTTAAAACTTGAGCGTATTGCAAGCTTTTCCTCAGTGTGTTTACATATATAAGCTTCCAACATTAGAAATCCTTCCAAACACATGGGTGTAGCAAGACTTCTATAATATAGTGTGTGGGGAAAACACACATTTCAAGATGTTTATGTAAAAGATTATAGCTCCATGCAAGAAATTATTATCTTATCAATATAACTGTTAGTATTTTGTCCAGCTAGTAAATTTCCAGTTTATAAATATATATTTAGATTTATGTATCTTTGTACCAATATGTTGTTTTTTGTCCCATAAATGAAGTTACTTTAGAAGAATAAAAGTCCAAAATATTGAGGTTTTAGATTTTTCAGGTGTTTAGCTCATTTGATGATGATGGAGCTTCATAACGATGTTACAGGGAATTCTGTGTAGGTCCTGCATGAACTAAAAACGTGGTCATTATCTACTTCACTTGAAGTTTAGGAATATATTACTGAATGCTGTGGAGAATACCACGAGGCATAATGTACAGTCTCTGGCCCCAAAGGCTGAAATCAGGCCAGGCAAGGAGGAAACATCCGCGTTTAAAGTCAAAATACAGTGCAAGGCAGCACACGAATAAATGTGTTAGGCACTGAAATCTCAGTGTAAGAGTACATGGGGCAAAGACTGGATCGTTGGTGGCTAATACAATCCATGGATGCTTCTGGATCTGGTAATATCTAGCCAAGCAGAGAAGAGAAGGGAGGGAATTTCAGGTGGGGTAAATAGCTTGAGCAAATGCAAAGTGAAGTTTAATAAATACAGAATGTACCAGTTTAGCTAAGCATTCACAGAAAGGAATATTACATAAAAGCATTCATCTTGGGTGTAGAAGAAGAAATTATCAAGCATTTCATAAGCTGCCTGAGGGCCATTTTAAACACATGGTTCTGTCCATGCTTATAGAAACAAGTCCTCATTTTTCCAAAGGAGTTTATAAAATATTTGGTCCTCAACAGAGCTGTTTTTTTCCCCTTGTTCACTTGGTGGTAGGTATCCAAGGATCATAAACCTCTTCACAAGCGTTATGCTGTTTCAGTTTGCTTCCAAATGCTTATGTTTTTAAATGTTTCAGTGTTTCCCTTCTGGAAGGCAGTTGTCAAGGATGATTACAAAATGTTCTTTGAAACATGATTAGCAGCACATTGAAAGAGGCTGTTTCAGTGGACCAAATTCATGGCTGCCTCCCACACTGGGCATCTTCTTACCAATAGGACGGGAAGTAGAAAGCATATTTATTTAGTTAGGAAACTTGCATTCATTGTTTGTGGTGGCTGCACAGGAGGATGAGTGGGTATTTATATTACTGTTCTGATTGCAGGGCACTTTTGATTCCTCATTAATGGTGTTTGGAGAGTTGTGACAAGAAATATAATAGTACATAGTTACTTTCATAGACTTCCTTCAAAGTAGTATAATTACTACAAATATTGCCTTAGTCTCCCACTGAGACAATCAGAACCTAATTTCAGACAGAATAGAATGCAAGTAAAAGAAAATGAAAGGTTTAAGTCAGCTAATACTTCTATCCTATGATAGGATTTTTAAATATGTTTTTAGTAGGACTCTAGTTACTTACAAGTGATAATTTCCATTTAGTTTGAAGTTTAAGAATGTATTGGTGATGTTTATTTTTCCTTCTACTTCATACTTTTCTATTGGTTTCTGGTCAACCCATGTGTGTGTAAACATCATTTTTGTTCGTACTTGGATAACACACAGAAGTGATTTAAACTCCCCAAGTTTCCTTCCTGGGTGCAAGGGCTCCTAGAAGACCAGGTCTTTCTTCCACAACTTCTGCATCCCTTCATGAATATATCTGCAGAGCCAGGAATCCTTAAAACAAATCTGTTAGGACCGAAGACATCAAATGCTGCCTTGCAGTAGAGAATTTTAATATTAATTAGATAAATACTTAATTACATTAAAATAGTATGCACAAGTGTTTGTTTTTTTTGGATTTTTTTTCTAAAGTCCTTTCTGACTGGCAGAATCTTTTTTTTTGCACACAGTAGACTAGGCATCTGATGAACAGAAGTTTTCCTTGAACTCTTTGACAATGAGAGGTTTTTGTTGTTGTTTTTTATTTGTTTGCTTTTGGTCTAAGATTCAAAAACTCTTTTACCTAGAGAGGGCAAGAGGTAAAGTAAATGTGTGAGGAAGGCCATGGAGAAGATCATAAGGCTTATGGCAACTGCGGCAAACTGAAGAGCAGAGCTACTCCCAAACTGATTGCTTCCCTTATGAAAATGTCGGCTAGCATTTTCAAATATTCAGTTTGTAAAAGAAGCTAGAATACTGGAATATGATAAGAAATTTCCCAATTAAAAAAAAGTTGTATGCTACAAAGCATGGCTGTGAGGGGATCTAGGCTTCAGGGCCACCACTAATAGCGCTTATAAACTTTTACATTGTAATAAACATGGCAAATATTTGGCTTCCTGAAGAATGAAAACCAATTAACTATGTCCAAGATCCATGTTGACAACAGCTATTTTATTTAACACTAAAAGTGTTAGTTACAAATGATTCATATAATTTTGCATCATTTATTGGTACTTAAACATTTTATATCTGTATCTCCAATTATCTGTCCATCCATCCGTCCATCCATCTGTCTTTCAATACACATATACCAATGAGGTGTAGCTGCTCAAGTCTGAGCTCCAGAGTCAAACTGCTGAGGTCCAATCTTAATCTGCCAACTATTAGTGAAATGTCCTTGGGAATTCACTTAACCTCTCAGTGCTTTAGTTTCCTCATCTGTAAAATGTGGATAATGATAGTCACTAGAGCACAGGGTTGTTCTGAGGACTGAGATTAGTTTTTGCCCACTAGCCACGGGGAGGTGAGATTAGGAGAGCTATTTTACATTTGGTAGTTTATACATTTCAGACTATTATGAGACAACGTTGACCATGCCATTTATGTGTCGTTTTTGAGTATCTCATTTCCTCTACTGGCTCGATGTGTATCCTTGAACAGGTAACTTAACCTCTTGATTCTTCAGTTTCTTATATATGAAAAGAAGATAATTAATATCTAGCTCATAAGATTAGTTTAGATTAGTATTGCATCTAAATTAGTTTAGATGCGTATTGCATCTCCAATAATGTTCTTAACTTTCCGGGCATTTTCATGCCTGCTGCTAGGGAACAAAAAAGTGATCTCATTGATTCCCTTTCCACCCACCAGTGTGAGATGCTCAGATAAAAGCAGAAATGAGAATAAGAGCCCTCTGGATGTGCACTGTAGTGTAAAAACTTCTTTACAGGGTTTGAGGATGATGATTTTGTTCCAAAGCTCTTAGCTATTAGAATTTCTATGACCCCAATGTGAGGCTGCTTTAAAAATAAGTCATACATCTATATATTTTTTTCAGATGGTGGCTTACAGACTGGTTATGTAGGCATGTCTTTCTTTAAATAAATCTGCCTCTCTCTCTCTCTCTTGATTATCTATTTCACAAAATGAATTCTTTGTTACAAGAGAATTTAGAGTAGTGTTGCTTTAAATAGCAAGCTTTCAATGCATTCAAAGTATGAATCAATTTATGAAAAATTGATTTACACACAACTTTACAGGAACAAATCTATTGCATAAAAACTGTTACAGGACTCAATTCAATAAGCTTTAATGAATGTGGAATCAATTGCTTGTCTAAAAGCAAAATAGTTGTTCATGACTCTCTGCCCCCACCCCAATTCTCTCAACACCCACACCTTTGTTTAGCCTTTTGAACTGGTGTCCAAACTGAGTCAGCATTGCAAGAAAATTCCAAATAGTGAATATATAGCCCAGGCATTGAATTAAATATTTAAGAAGAGAGACTATTATTCTACTTATTGATTGCCTGTCAGTAAAAATTGATTGATGATTTTTCAAAGCAAAACGCAAACATAAAATTTCACATTAGTTAGGGAAATTGCTCTATTCCACATGAACCGCATAGCTGGTTTTTGTTATTTTTTGTGAGTTATTTGTTAGTCCTAAAAGGAAATGGGAAATTCTGACAGACCTTCCTGGTAGGCCATCAAAGCGCCATTTAGCACATTAGCTGTAAGCGTGTGAATAATACCCTTGTAGCCAGGTAGCCAGGTAAATACGAAAAACAAAAACAAGAATGCATTGAACTCCCTTCCCAGAGGTGGACCCTCATTTCCATCTGCCTGGTCATTCAGGGCCCATTGTATCAATAATTACCCGTTGTGCTTCTGGTAACAACTGTAAAAGTGTTTGGCTTACTTGCACTGGCGTATAATTAATACATGTAACTGGATGATAAGTGGTACCTTTCCTGTTCTCTCAGTGTTTAGCTGAGGGCCCCAAAATTAAGAATAACAGGCATTAAATGCCAACAAGTTTTAAGGAGACATGCTAGATCCATCAGCATCCAGACTTAGTAAGATGTAAACTGCTTCTGTGATGGTTTCTTCATCCTATATAACAAATAAAAATTTGAAAATAATTAATAGGGTAAATGAAATTGAATTGGTGCTCCTTGGAATTTTTTTTTTATTGTGGTAATGTTGGTTTATAACGTTGTATAAATTTCAGGTATACATCATTACACTTCCATTTCTGCATAGATTTCATCATGTTCACCACCCAAAGACTAATTACAATCCATCACCACACACATGTGCCTAATCATCCCTTTCGCCCTCCTCCCTCCCCGCTTCCCCTCTGGTAACCGCCAATCCAATCTCTGTCTCTATGTGTTTGTTTTTTGTTGCTTTTATCTTCTACTTATGAGTGAGATCATACAGTTTTTGACCTCCCTCTGACTTATTTCACTTAGCATAATGCCCCCAGTGTCCATCCATGTTGTTACAAATGGCTGGATTTTATCGTTTCTTATGGCTGAGTAGTATTCCATTGTGTATATATACCACATCTTCTTTATCCATTCGTCCCTTGATGGGCACCTAGGTTGCTTCCAAGTCTTGGCTATTGTGAATAATGCTGCAGTGAACACACGGGTGCATGTATCTTTATGTATTGGTGTTTTTGTGTTCTTTGGATAAATACCCAGCAGTGAAATAGCTGGATTGTATGGTAGTTCTATTCTTAATATTTTGAGGGATCTCCATATTGTTTTCCATAGTGGCAGCACCCATTTGCACTCCCACCAGCAGTGTTTGAGAGTTCCCTTCTCCCGATATCCTCTCCAACACTTGTCGCTTCCTGTCTTGTTAATTATAGCCATTCTGACGGGCGTGAAGTGATATCTCATTCTAGTTTTGATTTGTATTGCCCTGATAGTTAATGATGTCGAGCATCTTTTCATGTGCCTGATGACCATCTTCATCTTTGAAAAAATGTCTGTTCAGGTGTTTTGCCAATTTTTTAATTGGGTTGTTAGTTTTTTTGTTGTTGAGATGTATGAGTTCTTTATATATTTTGGAGATTAACCCCTTATCAGATATCTTATGCAAATATCTTCTCCCAATTGTTAGCTTGTCTTTTCATTTTGTTGATGTTTTCCTTTCCTGTGCAGAAGGTTTCAGTTTGATGTAGTCCCATTTGCTCATTTTTTTCTATTGTTTCCTTTGCCCGGTCAGACATGGTACTTGAAAATATGTTGCTAAGACTGATGTCAAAGAGCGTACTGCCTATGTTTTCTTCTAGAAGTTTCATGGTTTCAGGTCTTACATTCAAGTCTTTAATCCATTTTGAGTTGATTTTTGTGTATGGTGTAAGACAATGATCTACTTTCATTCTTTTGCATGTGGCTGTCCAGTTTTCCCTACACCATTTTTTGAAGAGCTTTTCCTTTCTCCATTGTAGGTTCTTGGCTCCCTTGTCAAAAATTAGCTGTCCATAGATGTGTGGGTTTATTTCTGGGCTCTTGATTCTATTCCATTTATCTGTGTGTCTGTTTTTGTGCCAGTACCATGCTGCTTTGGTTACTATAGCTTTGTAGTATATTTTGAAATCACTCACACCAATAGATAGATCATCCAAACAGAAGATCAATGAGGAAACATTGGCCTTAAACAAGGCATTAGACCAGATGGACTTAGTAGACATATACAGAACATTCCAACCAAAAACCGAAGAATACACATTCTTTTCAAATGCACATGGAACATTCTCCAGGATTGATCACAAATTAGTTCACAAAACAAGTCTCCATAAATTTAAGAAGATTGAAACAATACCACGCATCTTTTCTTTCTTTCTTTTTTTTTTTTTTGTGAGGAAGACCAGCCCTGAGCTAACATCCATTGCTAATCCTCCTCTTTTTGCTGAGGAAGACTGGCCCTGGGCTAACATCTGTGCCCATCTTCCTCTACTTTGTATGGGACGCCGCCACAGCGTGGCTGACAAGCAGTGCGTCAGCTGGCGCCTGGGATCCGAACCGGCGAACCCTGGGCTGCCAAGCGTGAACTAAACCGCTGCGCCACCGGGCTGGCCCCAAACCAAGCATCTTTTCTGACCACAAAGGTATGAAACTAGAAATCAACTACAGGGAGAAAATCAGAAAAGCCAAAAATATGCAGAGATTGAACAAAATGCTACTGAACAATGATTAGGTCAATGAAGAAATCAAAGGAGGAATCAAAAAATATCCAGAGACAAATGAAAATGAAAATATGACATGTCAGAATTTGTGGGATACAGCAGAAGCAGTTCTAAGAGGGAAGTTTGTAGCAATACAGGCCTATCTCAACAAACAAGAAAAATCTCAAACAATCTAACACTGCACCTAAAGCAACTGGGAAAAGAAAACAAACAAGGCCCCAAATCAGTAGAAGGAGGGAAATAATAAAAATCAGAGCAGAAATAAATGAAATAGAGGTTGAAAAACTAATAGAAAAAAATCAATAAAACCAACAGCTGGTTCTTTGAAAAGATAAACAAAACTGACAAACCTTTAGTTAGACTCACCAAGAAAAAAAGGGAGAACGCTCAAATAAGTAAAATCAGAAATGGAAGAGGAGAAATTACACCACCTCAGAAATACAAAAGATTATAAGAGAATACTACGAAAAGCTATATGACAACAAGCTGGACAATCTAGAAGAAATGGATAAATTCTTAGAATCATACAACCTTCCAAAACTGAATCAAGAAGAAATAGAGAATTTGAACAGATCAATCACCAGTAAGGAGATTGAAACAGTAATAAAAAACCTCCCCCAAAATAAAAGTCCAGGACCAGATGGCTTCCCTGGTGAATTCTACCAAACATTCAAAGAAGACTTAACACCTATCCTTCTCAAACTCTTCCAAAAAATTGAAGAGGAGGGAAAGCTTCCTAACTCATTCTATAAAGCCAACATTACCCTGATACTAAAACCAAACAAGGACAACACACACACAAAAATTACAGGCCAATATCACTGATGAACACTGATGCAAAAATACTCAACAAAATACTAGCAAACCAAATACAATGATACATTAAAAAGATCATACGCCAGGATCAAGTGGGATTTGTTCCAGGGATGCAGGGATGGTTCAACATCCACAAATCAATCAACATGATACATCACATTAATAAAATGAAGAATAACAATGACATGATCATCTCAATAGATGCAGAGAAAGCATTTGACAAGATATGGCATCCATTTATGATAAACACTGAATAAAAGGGGTATAGAAGGAAAGTACCTGAACATAATAAAGACCATCTATGACAAACCCACAGCTAATATCATCCTCAATGGTGAAAAACCAAAACCTATTCCTCTAAGAACAGGAACCAGACAAGGATGCCCACTTTCACCACTCCTATTTAACACAGTGTTGGAAGTCCTGGCTAGAACAATCAGGCGAGAAAAAGAAATAAAAGGGATCCAAATTGGAAAGGAAGAAGTGTAACTGTCACTATTTGCAGATGACATGATTTTATATATAAAAAACCCTAAAGAACCCACCAAAAAACTTCTAGAAATAATAAATGAATATGCTAAATTTGCAGGATACAAAATCAACATACAAAAATCAGTTGCATTTCTGTACACTAACAATGAAGTAGCAGAAAGAGAAATTAAGAATACAATCCCATTTACAATTGCAACAAAAAGAATAAAATACCTAGGAATAAACTTAACCAAAGAGGTAAAAGATCTGTACACTGAAAACTGTAAAACATTCTTGAAAGAAATTGAAGAAGACATAAAGAAATGGACAGATATCCCGTGCTCTTGATTGGAAGAATTAACATAGTTAAAATGTCCATACTTCCTAAAGCAATCTGTAGCTTAAATGCAATCTCTATCAAAGTTCCAAGAACATTCTTCACAGAAATAGAACAAAGAATCCTAAAATTTATATGGAAAAACAAAAGGCCCCAAATAGCTAAAGGACTACTGAGAAAAAAGAACAAAGCAGGAGGAATCATGCTCCTTGGAATTCTTGAGAAAACTAGCCGTGTGTGCACTGGAGTGTGTGACAGTGTGTCCCAGAGACTGTGGTGTTTGACTATGACCTGGAAAGACTTAAAGGTAACGGGCTGGGTGAAAACAACTGTAAGGGAAAGTGAGGGTCAGAGTTGGAAAGGGCAAGGATTTGCTTTGCTTTCTAATGGCCAGAGTGGACAAGTAGGTGGACTTGAGCCATTTGGGAGTAGGTTGTATGAGAGGACTGTTTGCAAAGCAATTTAACCATGGAAGCAAGAGCCTCAGTGGGTGTGCCTTTGGAGCAATTGCTGAGGGGTTGCCACAAAGCCAGAGGGAGAGACAATGGCGTGGGGCAGGCAACATGGCAGACTGAAGGATTTCTATGGGGTCATGGAAAGGCCCTATCTATCACCCAGACAAGGATGCCAGAGCACAACCAAGTGAGGTTTTCCTTTCTTTCTTCCCCTTCCCCATTCTGGAAGGGACAGAGGCAGCATAGCTAGTTGGCAGGAGATAGAAAAGGGAGCAGAAAGCAATAAATCACCTCCCTGCCAACTCCACTGCAGGGGAGATCTTTACATTGGAAGGGAGGTGATGTTCTGATTTAGATCTGACTTGGTATGTAAATACCTGAAAATGGGATTGTTCTATTGCTTAAAATTGAGGTCTTCCAGGGATATTGTTAGAAGTAGGGAAGAGAGATTAGAAGGAAGATTAGCTAGAATGAGTCTGAAGGACTTTCATGAGGAAAAAAATAAAGATGTTTCTGATTGGCATAATTGAGTTGGCCAATTCAATAAACTCTTACCTATACAATGGTACAAATTAAAAATAGCCCTTTATTAATTAGGAAATAGCAAGACAGCAGGATTTGCACAGTTCTCAGAAATAAAATACCATGAGCATAATGATAGAGACATTGAGAATATTATTTAATATTTCACTGTAAAAGAATTCTCTGCTAAAATTTAGGATAATGGTCTCATTACTATTACTTAACATGTTGCCCATGCCCCATCTGAGAATCATCTAGGCTCCTTGCTCTCACTCATTTTCCGGTTAATCAGTCACCAAAACCTGTTTCTTGAAAGTAGCTTTCAAATTGGTTCTTTTTTTTCCAATCTATTCCTACTGCCCTAGTTTAAGTCTTACGTGGACTATTGCAAAGCTTGTTCTGTGGTCTCCCTGCCTCCAGCCATGTCTCCTTCTGCCCATCCTTCGTGTTATGGCCAGGGTAATCTCTCTGAAATGCAAATTATATCATTCTCTCTCTTAGAATCCGTCATACCTCCTCCTTGGTGACAGCACAACTTCTAAAGCTTTGAACCGACCCCTGCCCACCTCGCTTACTTTATCTTCCACCATTCTTCCCTTCCTGGCAACAGTGATGAGTTCTCCCAAGCAGTTTTCCACTTCTTTTCCTTTCTGTAATATTGTTTCTATTCCTGTGTTTGGAGTTGGTCTCAGCCTGTGGATAGTGATGCTATTGGCTAGAAGTGCCTGGGGGCACTCACCTGGGCCCATACTAACTGTGGAGCCCCCACAGACACGTCCCCAACTGGAGCCAATTTTGTGGCTGGACAAGCCCTTGCGGTTCTTATTATGATTGCAAGAGGCACCTCGGCAACAACCATCAGGGAACTTTGAAAAAACAAGGTTTATTACTCGCAAGTCCTGGAGGGTACACTATACGGCATGCCTGGGGCCACACAGTGAGGTCATGGGTAGAGAGAGAGAATGAGAGAGAGTGTGGACCTAGGGTTCTGCCTTTATTGAGGTTGAGGGCGGGGTGCCTAGGGTTTCCCAGGTTCATTCTTTATTGGCGAATTTATAACATAAGAGGAGGAACTAAAGTGTACTGAGGGAAAAGAAGGGTCACTTAAATGGTCAGTTATCTAGGTCAAACAGGGCTTGCTAAAAGGGGAAGCTCATGAGTGGGATGGCCTGGGCCTGGCTCTTTATCCAGTTGTGTAGCTGGCAATGTGTTTGAAGTGGATGCCTCGACAATCAAAAGCTTAATGTCAGGCACTTAAACATAACAATCAGAAAAGCTAATTGTTAGGCGCTTTACACTACATCCTGGAATACTTTCCTGCCTTGTCTGATTTGCCAGCACCTTTGGTACCCTTCCTACTATGCCCACCAAAGGGGTCTTCTAAGGCTCTACTAAACATGCAGACTCACAAGGCCAGTCTAGGCCATAGTTGGTGCCAATTTACACAGAAGGTGCCACACAGGAACCACAGCTTGCCAAGAGGGCAATGTCAGGTGATGTCTCAGTGAAAAGGTCCATCCAGCAGCTGATGCAGCAATCCATGCATAGCTCTTTGAGCTATCATCTCCCCAGGAGACAGTTCAGGGCCAATGAAAGGAGATTCACGTGGGGCAAGTGCAGGTGTTGCTCTGCCGTAGAAGTCACATCCCTTACAGGGCAAATTTTTCTTGTAAAAATTCCATAGGCTTCCAGGGGGTCACTGTACTCAGGAAAGTTCAAAGCTATGGTTCCCCCATCTGGTATTTGTAGTTCATTTATTGTTCTCCTAGTCCAACTACAATTTACCAGTCTGGGGTCATTTTTACCATAAGTCAGGTTGCCTAGCAATATAGTTATTACATACCATCTTATCTGGCTTCCAAGTAACAGAGTTAGGGAGGTAACCAATAGTTGGATCTTCTTGCAGCAAGGAAAGGGTTTGATAACCCTTTTGTCCATTCCTTCCTTCCCTATGAGGTTTCCACATCTCCACACCTCCACCCCAAATTATTGACTCCATTCTTTTACTACTTCTGTACCTGGTACGTACTTCTGTTGCTAGCCACCTCCTAGGAAATGGTAATTATTTGTTGTATTAAAGTACCTGCTAGGTCTAGTGTTATGGGGGTGGCTGTTTGTGGAATGGGGAGGGAGGATTGTATATGTGGCCTCTAACACTGAGGATTTTTTACCATATTTAGCTGTAACAAAATAACAACAGTTGACAGTTAAAGTCCCCTGACATATTTTGTTGGATTTTGATTGTCTTTTCTCATCTACTGGATGTAAAGGGTAAACTACTAGGCTAGGTAATATGAGTATTTTTTAAAAATCAGATCTTTCAAAAACTATTAGCTAAAGTGAAAATATGACCAATTAAATTAATGCTTTAACAATTTTAATTGAGAAAATGACTTTTTAATTAGATCAGCTCATGAATTAAAGATCATCATTAAACTATGGACCATGGAGAACTTATAATAGCTCTATATTCAAGTTCAAGTGATGTCCTCAGTCTAGAGCAAATGATGACCTCTGAATTTAATGCATATGTTATTAGCAGTTTGATCCCTTAGATTCAGTCCATGAATTTTTAATCCTCCCCAAAAGATGTTCAAAATGATTGGAAAAGGGGAGCTGGAGGTAAACAGGAGCAGCTATTTACCAGAAAAACTCTTTCTACCTGACCTCCTGGTGAGTTAACACAATGGTTTCTGAGAGAACATTATGACTCACTCCCCTTCTGGTATTTACTACAGACTCATATATCTCATTCTCTCTTCTACCCTGCTTTAATCCTACTCTGATCAAGGAACATAGTTATTCACACTTGGAAGCAGACTCAACTGACTCAGACTTACAACAAAGGCCAGGCAGGTTGCAGGTTGGCTATTCCATATTCAGCCTTGTTTGCCTTTTACCACTTTCCATGACTCTGGGGAAGGTTGAATGTCCTGAGGAATTCAGCTCAAGCTTGAAGCCTGGGCTCTATTGATATCAGAGTTTGGTGAGGTAAAAGAAAGGAACTGGAATAGTCTTACCTAAAACCCTAACTGCTGAAGTGGGGAGAGATTGAGAGATCAAGGAAACATGCAAGGAAAGAAAGTGACAGATACTGTCAGAGGCCTAGAACAGTGAGATCCCACAGCAGAGAGTATGAGGAAATAAATTGCCAATAGAAAACTCAATTATTGCACCCCACAGCGACACCTCAGGCCAAAATGCTCGAATAGGAAGAATGACAGCCAAGGCCAACCTCGGTCCCCCTATCACCCTGCTGTACCCAGATTTCGATCATTCCAGCTCTCGGTGCTCTTGTCTCATATACAGGGAAGGGGAGAAAACACATGAGCTTTCTCTTGTCTTTAAAATGTCTGTGGGGAAATGCTGAAAAATAAGTTAGAAAAGCGAGCCTTGCATAAAGTGTGAAGGAGGACATGGGTCAGTGTGGAAGTGCAGACGTATTCCTGAGGTGTTGTACTGAAACCACTGTTGTGCACTTGATTCTTACCTGCTTATTGCATATGAGTGGAAAGTCCATGCAAAAATGAATGTTCTATACCTAGTATAGGGCATCAATAATTGATGAATGATGAGAACATTTCATGATAATGTAGAACCAAGTTTGCTTAACTAAGTATTCCTTCAGAAATGAAGCCATTCAAGTTGTCTAACCAGATACCTGAAGAGTCCCTTTGCTCCTAATTATTAGAAGACATGCAAGTAGGGATTTGTGTATTTGAATACCTGCCTCAATTTTTTTACTTTGTTATTTTCCTACTCTGGCTTACTTGAGTAGCAGCAATGTGATGGATGACGCTGAGTAAAACTCCTGGAGTGGATTTCTTTCCAGAAAAGACTTAAAATCGAAAGGAATAAGATGCATTTATTCACTTGTATACTAATTCAGTGGACTCTCTCTGGGGTCTCATTGTAAGGCATATTTTAAGGTAAAATCATCTTATAATATGGTACCTTTGGTCCATATTAATGACAACTAACACTTACTGTGAGTTTAGCACTGTACATATAGTCTCTCATTGTCTACGAACAACCCTATGCCACAGGTACCACTGTCACTCTCATTTGGTAAATGAAGAAACTGAAGCAAGAAGAGGTTATGTGATTAGTCCAAGGTCACACAAATAGTAAGTAGCAGAGCTTCATGTTGAACTTCAGTAGTCCGGTTCCAGAGCCCACATGGTTTCACCACTACCCGAACTGCATCAGGATCCTGAAAGAAAACAGGACTTGTACAGATCTTTGGGTGGAGAATGAAGGACAGTAAAAGGCAGCCAAGCATGTGGTGAACTTGCTTCTATTGACTAGTGTAAACTCTTCCTTCTCCTGCCTTCCTGACTAGTCCTTGTCTCGCTGCCACCGCCCTTCTCTCTTATGTTTCTCATCTTGCTCATGCCTTTGCTTCATTCTAGATACCAATACCATGGCTGTCTTTTCTTCTCACTCTATTTCCTACCCCTGGTTGGTATTGTCAATTCCAAGATTAGTGATCAATAAGTAACTGACTTCCAAATATACATCTCTATCTTGAGCTCCAAACCCATGTCCAAGCTGACCTCTGTCAGTACCTGGTTGTCCCAAAGGCTCCTGAAACTCAATATGTCAAAAATGGCCTATTGGACAGATCTGTCTTGGATTTGCTTCTCTTCCTGTATTCTCCATCCTGGTTAATGACATCATTTCCTAATTTACAATGTATGATCGACAGTTGCTACTTTTCACTCACCCAAACTCTGCTCATTTGAGGTCAGAGATCATCTCTCTATTTTTTTATTGAGATAAAATTGACATATAATGTTATGTTAGCATTAGGTGTACAGCATAGTGATTTGATATTTGTATATTTTATGAAATGATCACCACAATATGTCTAGTTAACATCCATCACCACACATAGCTACAAATTTTTTTTCTTGTGATGAGAACTTTTAAGACCTACTCTCATAGCAACTTTCAAATATATGATACAGTATAGTAAAGAGATTATCTCTTTAATCCAGCTGTTCCTCTTTCTTCCAAGGCCTTTGCTTTATTGTGGGTGTGTATCATGCCATGTTTGGCCTCTCTGCCATCAATCTTTCTCTCCTCCAGTTATGACCTCCTCCTTCTTTCCAGGATTACAATTCTTGAAAATAAATTTAACAATATTAATTCTCTACCCAGAAACACCTCCTATTCCCTAGGCTCCTGCAACCCAAGAGGCCAATTTATGGGGTCAAGATGAGAAAGGTAGATTTGGAAGTGCAAATTGAGGCTGAAAAGGAAAGAAACTGCTTTCTTTTGGGATCTCTCTCACCTTCTCCATGGTCCCTTGGCTTATCCAATTCCTAAACTATTCTTTACCTTCCCATTCCCCACCCACACACTTCTTTTGAATTCAGCCTTAAGGAAATATAGCCGCTGATGATGGAGGAGAGGTTGACTAGAAGAAAGAGTCATCAGGACCTGAATTTAGAGTGGATTATTAAAAACAAAACAAAACAAATAAAAGCAAAGCACAACAAAAAAAGGTAAACCTTTCACACTGCCAAGATGCATACCTTTCTAGTATCTCTACTATGCTTGTTATGGGCTCAATTGTGTTTCCCCAAAATTCATATATTGAAATACTAACCCCCAGTACCTCAGAATGAGATGTATTTGGAGATAAGAGTCTTTAAAGAAGTAATTAAGGTAAAATGAGGTCATTAGGGTGGGCCCTAACCCGACATGACTGGTGTCCTTGTAAGAAGAGGAGATTAGGACACAGACATGTACAGAGAGAAGATCATATGAAGATGCAGAGAGAAGGTGACCATCTACAAACCAAGGAGAGAGGCCTCTCGAAGAAACTAGTCCCGCCAACACCTTGCTCTCAGATGGCTAGCCCCTAGATCTGTGAGGAAATAAATTTCTGTTGTTTAAGCAACCCAGTCTGTGATGTTTGTTATGGCAGCCCTAGCAAACTAATACAATACTATTATAAAAAATAATAGCCAGTATGGTTTTTGAATGTTTACTCTGTGCCATGTTTTGTTCTGTATGATTTATATATTTTTTAACTTACTTAGTCCTCACTTCAATTATGAAGTAATACTATTTTCTCTTCTTTACGTGGATGAGGAAGCTGCAGTATGGAGAGATTAATTAAAGTCATTGGGTTAAATAGCAAGGAAGCAGAGGAATTGGGATTTTAACCTTGAGAAGTTTGAATGTACTTTGTGCTGCCTTGCCTCACCCCCTCCTACATTCTAGGATCTAGACACACCTGGCTTTCTGCATTCCTGATTTGACTATGACTCTGGAGGGTTTTTTTAAAGACTTTGCGGATGATACTTTCTTGTCTAATACGTAGTATTAGCCCTCCTCTGCTCTTGACTAAATTTCAAAATTTCACCTTCACTGTGGCACAGATTAAGTCTCTCCTTCTCTGGGTGCCTATTGCATTGCATATACCCCTTGCTATAGCCCCATGTTGATTTTAATTGAGGCAACTCTGTCCCCCATTGGGCTGTTAGCGATTTGGGATCAGGGGCAGACTTAACGTCACACCCTCCTGAAGCAGTCAGCACTGTGCCTGAGACATACTAGGTGGTTAATAAATAGTTAAAAGCACCCTAACTTCTGATTGTACTCTTTTATTGGATCCCTTTTAATGTTTGTGATGGATTATATCTATGATTTTAACTAGTAGATCAAAATGAAGACCTTGATGCTTTGCAAATATAAATCCCTTAATAGATGTATTTGCCATTGTCTACTGACAATGCTAATAGTTTCAACTTTCAGGAGTTTTATTGTGAACTGACCTAAACCAATTTGGCTTTTATAATTGTGAAGTTATTTTAAGTAGCTTTCAACAGCCTCAGAGGACTAGAGGTGGGTAGGGGCCATAAGTCTTGTCTGCCACAACCTTGTCATGTGGCAAGTGGTATATTACAATGGAAGCAGGTCTCAGATGGAACTCTGCCACACATACCAACACCTGTCAACAAGTGAAACAGTCATCTAACCTGTAATGCTGGCTTCAGAATCCCCTCTTCTCTGTCTTTTTGGGTACTCCACAAGCACCTCAAATGAAAAATGCACGCTGAAGTAAACATGACAATATTCTGATGACAAGAAGAGCTCGCTTTCCAACTGAGGGAGGTATAAGAGTCTCCATTAAGCCGAGAGAACAGAGGACCTGAATCATGGTTCCAAGACCTAACTTGAAGATATTAGTTGCTGAGCTCACCGGATTCTTTTACTCTATTACTTGGAAAAGTGCAGATACCTGTGTAACATAGGTAGGCAACCACATGTCTTTTTTTTTTTTTTTTTGTGAGGAAGACCAGCCCTGAGCTAACATCCATTGCTAATCCTCCCCTTTTTGCTGAGGAAGACTGGCCCTGGGCTAACATCCGTGCCCATCTTCCTCCACTTTATATGGGACGCCGCCACGGCATGGCTGACAGGCAGTGCGTCGGCAGGCGCCTGGGATCCGAACTCGCGAACCCCGGGCTGCCAAGCGCGAACTAAACTGCTGCGCCACTTGGCCGGCCCCCCACATGTCTTGAACACCACTCATTTTACCAATGAAAAATTATTTCTGATACCCTTTTTGTTAGTATGATGCCATCTAGGAAGGATTTCATTCTTCGAAGTGCTCGCTAGCCTTTGGAGAAAAGACTTTGAAAGATTAGGATCTTTCAAATGCTATCTAAATACTATTAGAGTGTGAGTTCCTAGTTAGAATCCTTCAAATGTTAACTAACTGCATCTAAGATATAGATTACTAGCTATTTATACTGAAATACCTAAAAGAAAATTATAGCTTACAGGATACTGGAAAGGAGTTTGCAAAGTGTTTGTCCCAATTTATACTCCCAGAAGGAAATGAGAGTTCTAGTTGCTCCACATCCTCACCGTCATTTGGTGTTGTCAGTCTTAAATTTTTTAATATAGTCACTCTGGTGGATATGTGGCACTATTGCATTGTGCTTTTAGTTTACATTTCCCTAGTGGCTGAGTAGGTTCAGCAGCTTTTCATATATTTATGAGTCATGTAGATGTGCTCTTTGTGAAATATCTTTTCAAGTTTTTGCCCATTTTCCTATTGATTTGTGGGAACAGTATATTTTCAGAGCCTGGGGCAAGAGTACAAATATCTTCTCCAATTTTGTGGCTTCCCCTTTTACAGCCCTTAATTTTAATGTAGTTTAATTTATCAGTCAGAATTTTATCTGAAGTTGGACTGTTCACCAGTCATATTATGTGATCTTAGAAAGCCTGGAGAAATAAGAAAAATTATTTTATTCTTTAAAATGAATTTATACTAAATCAGAAATCTTTACTAATACCAATCTAAAACATTAAACAATAGAAGTCTCACGGGGGATAAAAATAAAAGGAAAGCACATCTAGAGACAAAAGTACCTGCTTCTTTCTAATCCTTAGATGTTATGATTTAGAGTTAATCTAACCAGGTTTTGTAGGCCTGCAATTAGAAAGTTTCTTTCTGACACATCTGTATTCTTAATTTGCTATCAGCTCCTTTCTTTAAGACTTTTGGTCATCAAAAGTTACTGTGAATTCCCACATCTTTTCCTCCAAGTATTTCTCCTCAAGGAATCATTCTTTGGACAGCTTTCTACTTGAAACTGTCTTTTAAGCTCATTCTCCAAAGGTTTCAATGTCACTAGAGCCATTATTTCTTCTATGAATCAGAAAAAAGTAAGTATAAGAAACATTAAAGGCTGCATCATGATGCTGATGGGAGTGTGACTAATTTTTTGCAATCAGAAAACGGGAAGCTGCTGATTTCCTGTTAAAGCACAGAGCAAGCCTCCTCCTGGTAGACTTTCCAAGTAGCAGCTGCTGTCTAGGCTTACCCGAGAAAAAGACTTGATGTTGTTTCCAGCAATGGCCTGAGTGTCTCAAAGTCTTACAGACTGCTGGTGAACAAAAGATTAAAAAAAAATTTTTATTGAGGTATAATTCACATATAGCATTGTATTAATTTTGGGTGTGCAACACAATGATTTGATATTTGTATATATTGTGAAATGATTGAAACCAGTAAACAGTTAGCAATTGATGATTAGATAGCTAGTAACTAAATTTTTTTTCTCCTTTTTTTGCAATTACTGATTAGAGTTTTTAGCTGTTTGCCTGTCCATTGTTAACTGTGCTGCTTAGGCAATATACTGTCAGACTCCCACGAGATTCCTACAGATAACATCTTCCTGGAGCCTGGGGCACCATGGTGATGGGGCTTTGAGCTGTTTTTCAGGAATTAGAACACTTTGTCCACTTCAGGCCAGTTGAGACCACTAACCCATCAACAGGGCCCACTGAGATGCCTGATAAGTGACCTTTTGATGTCAAGAGGCTAAAAATTCCACCCTCAGATCATGCTAACACCACCATTCTGTGAACATGAGTCCTGTGAAGAGGCATGAAGTCTGACTACGCTTGCGCAGATTATCAATTACCTCACCTCTGCTCACCTCCAATCATCTATCTCCACACTTCAGACCACCTTTCCCCCCACCCCATAAATATCCTTAAGCCCCCATTTTCTGGGAAGCAGATTTGAGATTTGTTCTCCCATTTCCTCACTGGGCTGCCTGTGATTAAAACCCTCTCTCTGCTGCAATCTTGTCATCTCAGTGTTTGGCTTTCCAGGTGACGGGCAAAACAAAACCTGGTTCAGTAACGTGATCGCCACAATAAGTCTAGTTAACATCCATCACCACACATAGTTACAAATTTTTGTGTGTGTGTGATGAGAAGTTTTAACATTTACTCCCTTAGCAACTTTCCAAATATGCAATACAGTTTTATTAACTAAGTAAATAGTTGCTATGCTATACATTACAACCCCATGACTAATTTATGAAGTTTGTACCATTTTGCCCACCCTCCCAACTGCCTGCCTCTTGCAACCAACAATCTGCCTTCCGTATCTATGTGTTTATCTTCCACTTATGAGTGAAGTCATACAGTATTTGTCTTTCTCTGTCTGACTTATTTTGCTTAGCAAAATAGTCTGAAGATCCATCCATGTTGCTGCAAATGGCACAATTTTTTCTTTTTTATGGATGAGTAGTATTCCATTGTATATGTACACCACATCTTCTTTACCCATTTATCCATTGGTGGACACATAGGTTGCTTCCAAGTCTTGGCTATTGTGAATAATGCTGCAATGAACATGAGGGTGCACATATTTTTTTCTAGTTGGTGTTTTCATTTTCTTTAGATAAATACCCAGAAGCAGAATTGCTGGATCATATGGTAGATTTATTTTTAATTTTTTGAGGAAACTCCATGCTGTTTTCCATAGCGGCTGAACCAATTTACATTTCCACCAACAGTGTGCAAGTGTTCCCTTTTCTCCACATCCTCTCCAACACTTGTTATTTCTTGTCTTTTTGATAATAGCCATTCTAACAAATGTGAGGTGATATCTCATTGTGGTTTTGATTTGCATTTCCCTGATGATTAGTGATACTGAGCATCTAAAATGTCTGTTTAGATCTTCTACCTATTTTTAAATCAGATTGCTTGTTTTTTTGCTATTGAGCTGTATGAGTCCTTCATATATTTTGGATATTAACCCCTTATCAGATATATGATTTGCAAATATTTTCTCCCATTCAGTAGGTTGCCTTTTCATTTTGTTGATAATTTCCTTTGCTGTGCAGAAGCTTTTTAATTTGATGTAGTCCCACTTGTTTATTTTTGCTTTTGTTGCCTGGACAAAGGATTTTATGAAGAGAATTCCTCAATGTTTCCATATAATGAGTCTTTCAGATTACTAAAAGATCATTAGCCCACATTATGGAATATTTTATAATCAAATTTGAGCAATAATAATAATGTGTCATCCTACTTAAGGACAAATGAGATCCAAGACACCTTTATACTAAATTCCATCCTATAACCAAGAGTATTGTTCACAGTTCATCCTTAAATTATTGACTTTTTCTTTCAAATGTTGGCTTGTGAATAGATATGGAGGTCTGCTTAGAAGTCGTGTACTTGAAACAGTGGATATTGTCTAATTTTCCCAAAAGGTGAGGAAGATTTCCTAAAGGAGATAGGCCTTGAGATGAGTTTGAAAGAGTGGATGACTTGACAGAAGTAAAATTAGAGTTAGGTGAGAAGTAGAGGGTAGTGTAATGAAAGCCATGCAAACGTGAGCTAAAGGCAAGTTTAAAAAAGATGGGCTTGAAACCGTATCCTAATTATACTGAAGAAAGTATAACTCAAATCTGTGGATGATGGATTTTACAAAGCATATCATTGAAACTTGTTAATAACAGTGCTTAGGGTGCCATTTGAGAGCTGAGCTGTGCTTTAATGAGCTCTATTCTTAAGCTATCACTCTTCCTTATAGGAGCCATAGTCACATTTTCTTCATCTCAATTGATGCTGTGAATAAAATATACATATTTTATTTATTATTTCGCTATTTTTTATATTTATTTTTTCTCAGCTGTGATATTATTTCTAACAATAGCATGATATTTGATAAACCTCAATTTTCTTATGTTTACATTTCTTTAATTACTCCACTTTAGACATTCTTTTGACCAGGAAAATTTGTACGTGCATTTTTTTGGCCTCACTCTTTTCCACAAACTATCTTCAAGTAATCTCAAGGAATTTTACAACATTTATCTATAATCTGTTCTAATATTATAACACCCTTTTGAAAGTCCTTTCCTATATCTAGCCAAAATCTTTCATGTTATCCTGTAATTGCCTTTCCTTCTGTCACATGTCCAGTAGACACTAAGTTTAGGCTATCATCTCTGAAGTGGTCCAGGTCACTGAGTCATTGGTCCTCCATGTCCTTTTCTATGAGTCCACATCTTGTACTCGCTCCACAGAGACTGCCTTTTCTAGCCCTTTAGTAACTGTGGTTTCTTTCCTGAATTGTTGGCCTGCACACCCCATTCTTCTTGGTCATAATACAGTAACAAAAAACTCTCTCTTCTCTGAGCACCTACTCCTGCCAGAAGCTCTACATAAATTATTTCAAGTATTTGCATTAAGTAAGCCTGGAAAGGTTAAATTGTTTGTCCAAGTTTGCATTGAAATAAGTAGCAGAGCCAAATTGAAATTTCATCTGGAAAATTCTTAAGCTTATGCTTTTAATCACTACACAAATCAACGATAAAATATTTATTCAGTATGTTCCATGTATTTATCTGGAAAAGAAAAGAAAGAAATTATAAAACATTGTCCCTGCCCTCAGTGGACCTATTTGGTGAGCTAGAAATACTACATAAGGAGATTATTTAAGATATTCTTATTCATATTCTTAATATGATATTAATCATATTCTAAATATGAGAATAGTTAAGTATAAAAGTACTGGGGTCATACATGAAGCCTATTAAGTTTAACTGGGTTTAATTTTGATTTACTACTGATGTAATGTAGTAGGCATGCTGAATGGGCAAGTTGGAAGGGATACTTGGATAAAGTTTCTTGGAGGATAGATGACTCAAATGGGATTTGAATTCTTTCCCCATAATTGAAATTTCCTTCTCTAGGGAAATTTCTTAAAGATCTGCTTATTGAGCCTCTTCAGCTTCTTTTGGATCTCTTATGAGTCCACCCAGGTCATTTGGAACGCTGAATCTTTCCCCCAAGGTGCTGGCTACATCTCCCTGAACCAGAGCTCCCAGTGAACATTCCATTAATGCTCTTTATCTATTATGCAACCACTGAAAATATTAAACATTAAGCTATCATTTGTTACGCAACTGCTCAATAGTTGTGTACCCAAAATCCTATCTTCTAACATATTTTTTAAGTTACCACATGATTCAAAGTCTAACTCTTTACTGAAATAAAATAATCAAGCACATACACTTAAACACTTCTGTGTAGCACTTGACAATTCCTAAAGCATTTACAGATCCATTAACTTCTACAAGCCCTGAGAGGTTTCACATTTATAGGCATTTATGACAAAATCCTCCCCCTGCAAATGTTGAAAAATATTCCTGCACCTGCCTCATGCCAAAGGTGAAAGGTAGTAGGAGATGAGACAGTAAACATGATGTGATTTCCAAGTGGTAGAGCATGGAAATTCAAACTAAAATGAAGTTTCCCAGCTTGGATCATTTCCTTTACTAAAATTGTAATCCAGTAGCCACACAGACCGGATAAATACCATAACATTTTAGATTTAAATATACTAGTATCCTACAATAATCTATGACTCAAAAGCCACAGGCATTATTCTATTTTTTGGTTCAGGCTAGTTTCTATTAAAATTCATTCCATTTTTTCCCTATTGCTTGCGGTGTACTAATATTCACGGAAATATTTGTTTTCAGTGTATGCACAAGGATGCCTTTAACATTCCTTCAGGTTTTTAAGGAAATATTTATTTGCATATACACTGGATACGTGTGTAAGAATTCATTCAAATTTATTGCATTTTATGCCTTGCATCAGTTTTTACAGACATATTTGCTTTGTCACATCACTAGATAAGAATTCATTCAACTCCATTTTATACTGTGGGCTGCTTTTTAATTATGAGTATTCACTGATTTGCCATATTTAAATGAAATTAGATTAGTTTTAGAGAATCCCTTTACTTTTTCTTCAGTTCAAATTTTCATCAAAGATTTTATATCAGGATTTCATAATTTCATTTTATTTTCAATTAGTTAGGATATTCTTAGCTGCAAGGGACAGAATAGGGGGTTGATTATTTTACAAAACAAGATGTCTAAAGATAGAGTTATCCAGGGTTGGTAATTCAGAAATTCAATTGCAATTTTTGGGCCCCAGTTTTTTCCCCCATCCTTCTTCTCTGCCATCATCTGCTTGTCATTCTTGTTCCTTATGGTCAGGAGATAAATGACACAGTTCCCAATATCATGTGTAGTCACTACAACATACACTAAAAGAAGAAGGGAAAATTTTCCATGCATATATTTATTACCAAGGACCCTCTCCCAGAAACCTCCTAGTGAACTTCCTCTTATGTCTCATTGCCCAGAACTGGGCTACCTGTCTTTAATTTGTGAGTCACTGAAAGGAGAATCAAATGATCATGATTGACTTTGACAAATCACCATCCACTGCCTGGGGGGCTGAGGATGGACTCTCCTTTCTTGGGCCCACGTCCCTGACAAGGAAGGTAAATACCTGAAAAAACTGGGTCTTTGCCAGCCAAAGAATGGGAAATATTTGGGAAGTTAAGAAATCACTTATACTTTCTAGTATTATACATTTTTTTCCTTTTTAAAACACAATTCTGGTCCTACTTGATACTTTCCTGTGGCTAGATAACCCTTTCCAAGATTTCACGAAATTTAAGTATATCTATACACTATTTAAGTGTACTTATATGCTATCACATAATTTGATAAATTTGTTTTGTAGATACAAGTAGGAGCACATTTTTAGTCATTATAGTCTACAAAATTCAAAGGTCCAAAGTTAGAATTTTATTCCCAGGACTATCTGTCCATTTTGTTTTCAAGTCCCAAACCTGTCTCTTGGCTTCAACTTTATCTAGGTAATTGTAAGTAAATTCAGTCCAAATTCAGTGATTTCTTGGTCAAATTGATAATGATTATTCAGGCCCAGCTAAGTTCCTCTCCTGCTCTTGCTGGTACTAATGAATTCCCTGGGGGATCTTACCCAGCCACCTGATGCTGGGGTTAGCGGTGAGGGGAGGGGTGGTATGCACTTCTTAGACTTCCTCCTCTGCTTCCACTTCCCACACTGTCATCAATAATCAATGTCCTTGCGGTCTGTGCTCACAGAACAAGTGATACCCAGCGGTGGCTTTGGTGGGTGTCACATTTGGTTTCAGCACAGCTCCAGGATATAGAAAATTTCATATTGATGCAGCTTCTTTCCTCTCACCCCTGATGGGTTGTCCAGGTCCTTCTACCCACCCTGGCAGCACACCTTACTGGAGCTGGCCATAGTTTCCTTCCTCACTCCAGATGCACAGAAAGCTTATGAATGGCCACCACTTCTCTCTCAGGTCCTCAATCACTAGAGAGGGGTGTATCTTGGTTCCCTAGGGATGCCTTAATAAATTACCAGACAATTGGTGGCTTAAAACAACAGAAATTTATTCTCAAAGTTCTGGAGGCTTGAAGTCCGAGATCTAGGGAGAAGTCTTCCTTGCCTCTCCCAGCTCCTTGTGTCTCCAGGCATTCCTTGGCTCATGGCTGCGTAACTGTTCTCTGCGTCCACCTTCACATGGCCTTCCTTTTCCCCTCTGTCTGTGTCTTCTCCTCTTCTGTCTTGCGAGGATAGTTGCCATTGGATTTAGGGCCCACTCATATAATCCAGGATAGTCTCATCTTCAGATCCTTAACTAAATTACTTCTGCACTGACCCTTTTCCCAAGTAAGGTCACATTCACAGGTTCCAGCGTTTAAGATGTGGAGATATTTTGGGGGGGGCACCATTCACCCCATCACAGAGAGTGAAAGTCTGAGGCCTGTCGCATGACTATTTGTGTCATGCTGCCATCTATGTTGCTTCTTCCAAACCTAGCTGTGCAGGACCCACCTGCAGGACTGTTTATCTCAAGCTGCAGACAGGAAAGAAGTCTGACTCCTCTTTCAAATGCCCCCAGACTTCATGAGGGGCCTTTTTATGTTTTCTTCCCTCCCTTCCCACTCCACGCTCACCCCCCTAGGATTCTGCTCTAAGAGGTCACGGAGCACAAACTCCATTCAGTTTGTCACTCTGTACTACTCTGTCCTGGTATTCTTCACTGCCCCCTTCCCTGGCCTACAGCCAACTCCCTGCCCCGCCCCCCCATCAAATGCTTTTTCTCTGACAGGTTGAGGGTGAAGGGCCAGCCATCTCCAATCTTTTTGTTTCACATCAAGAACAGTGCTTCTTTGGACTTAGCAGTTTAGGGTCAAGATCTCCACTAAAGTTGGGGCGAGCCCTCTTTACTGCAATGGACGTCATTAGGTTTAGCCTCCAGATGGAGGAAGAACCAACAGGAACAGGAAGGAGTCCACTCAACTGACACTTCACAACTCATCCTGCCCCACTTGCCAATTGAGAATTCTCATTCAGGTCCACTCTAAAATGCTCTTCTTTTAGTTTCTCTAAGTACCCAGCAGTTGCCTGAAAACCTTAAGTCATTTAAGTTATTTTTCTTTTCCATTTGAGTAGCATCACCTCCCACAAAAACATTTTAACGCAGCTCTTGTGAATACAAAATAATTTGGGGCTGATGGCAACTTGGGTACCATCTCTATTCTTCTGAAATAAATGAACCCTTATCCATCCTTTTGAAAATTGCTACAAGATTGATTTAGTTGCAGTTTGGCAGAGTTGGTTAAAGTGGATATATCAGACTTACAGTCAGTGCCTTAGTGTACAATCAGTGTCTTGGAAGAGCAACTGGGACTTTGTTCCCAGGGCCCCCAAATTCAGAGTTTATAAACATTGTAGAAATTCATTTGAAAAGATTTGTGCTCTCTACATCTCAGCAGGTGACCTTCCCCAGCAGTAGTTGACACATACTACATGCCAAGCACGCTACAGGGATCGTGTCCTTGAATCTTCATCATCACCCTCACCTGTGTTTTCACAAAGTCACACAGTGAATAAGTGGTAGGGCCAGTACTAACTCATGTCCTCCCTGACTCCAACTGCACCATCGAAATGTGTGCAGGGAGAAATAGCTGCAGGCCAAAGATTTCCAGTATCAGAGAGAGGAGAGAGCTTGGGGTTGGTTGTGAAGGGAGGCAGCCCAGAAACAAAGAAAAGGCTGAAATTTAGAGGTGAGAGGGGCAGGCAAAGAGGATTTAAAGAGCTGAGCACCTGGTAGGAGAGTAGGGGGAATGTGAAGATGACAGAGGGTTCTGGAATAATACCCTGTCAGTGGAGGAAATGTGCCTACAGAGATCCCTCAAAAACCTGGCAGCATGCCCATTCACTTATGCAGTCACAACAAACTTAGCAGCTTACGCAACACTAATTTATTATCTTACAGTTCTGCAATTCAGAAGTGCAACATGGGTCTCACCCGGCTTAAAATCAAGGTGAATAGTAATAGCTTGCTTAAAAAAACACAATTTTTGTTTATAATGTATTCTGGTAATAGATCCTCTATTAATAACATTAATAGAAGCTGAATTTTTAAAATAAAGATCATGTATAAATCCCACTGGCATGGGCTATTTTATAGGTTGCAGAGAATGGTTTTATATTCTGGGATGTTTTCCAGACTTTAATGTGTGACCTCCACGAACTATGACCTACTAAGAAGTTCTTTTGTCAAAACTGTATCATAAGTCATATGTTTACAAGTTAACTCTGACCTCCTCCTTTACTGTGGACATGCCTGGCAAAGCTTAAGAAATCTTCATAGGAGGCATGACATTTTAGGGATTTTGAACACCAAATGGATTCTCTTCTTGAGTTCACCTATTAAAGTCTCTTCCTGTCCTAGGATTTGATAATCAAATTAATCAGTTATTGATTTATCATAGAAATGGAATTTGTATAAAATCTATAATGACAAGACAGTACAAAACTCAGCAGAATATTCAACTATTTTGAAAGGGGAAAGCAAATCTTCCCCAAACCATAGCCCGTTAGAGTGAAGTAACAAAGGTAGAACCAGACAAAGGAAGTTAGGTTTCAATCTCAGCAAATGAAATTTTATGCTTGGTAGGTCACATGCTTCACTCCAGGGACATCTGAAGAAGGTATCAATGGGACTCCTTGGTATACCTTTCTAGGTTAGAGTGTGCAAATCTCAGAAGGGAGATTTAAGTTTTGTGCAAAAGCTGTGACACATATTGAAAACACTCATAAGGCCAAGTTTGTTCCAAGTGGACCATTAACTGCTAGACAAAAACGTGCTCATTTACAATATAAAAATAAATGGGTCATTTAAACTCTGTTACCAGCAGATCAAAATGGGAATAGGGAGGTTTTTGTGAAAGAAGAAAGGCATGAGGGAGCAGGGCACCTGTAAGCTCTGATGTCGGTACATTTCTGCGAGGCTGAGGGTCGGCTCATGTTAGCCGGGGCACTTTTGAATAGAGTATACACTTGTGGTTTTGCGTCTCTCTGGAATTGTTTTGTGTCTCTGTGGAAGCACACCATTCTGTCAAGATGGCAAATGGCCAGTAAGAATGTAAATGAATTATCCAATCACAAAATTCACCTTGAGGGAGAGTGAGCCAGAGAGAAATCTGGGGCATAATCCTTTGAACAAACAGCAATCAGAAGGCAGAATGGTAGTTAAGGTACAAAAGAAGTGGTAGGAAGGGGAGCTTTCACAATTCCAAGAAAATTTGTGATCTATGATGTTATTTGTGACTACAGAAGCAAGACCTCATGACTTTACAAAATATTTCTAAGAAATCAGATACATAGATATGTGAAGGGAAGCATTTCATTCTATTAAAACCAAGTAATATCATTTGCGTTATTTGTATTACTAATAAAAGTCTAAATCTATGAGGTGTCTTAAAACTACCATGCTGTATATTAAAATAGGAATAATAATAACCTGTGCATAACAACTTTGATCTACAGCAATTCATAGGTATTGACTATGTATTTTTAAGACGCTTATAGCTCATTCTATTTAATTAAAACTTTAATAAAATGCCATTAAGGAAGCATAATTTTTTCTACTGCTTTTTATGATAGGAAGAGATGTCATTTTTTTAAGAGGGAAAATATTGTTAGGATGTTAATAACAGTGAATTATAAAACTAACAATAGTCATGGAAACCAGAGAAAGACAGGTTTTAGAAGAATAAGAGTGGAAGAAAACATCTTAGGGTGAACATTATTAATCAAAGCCCCAGCCCCAACAGCTGGAACTTTGACGAAGAAGATGTATATGAAGGATAATATTCGTGGTACTGAGACAGAGAGAGTGTGGTCTGTCAAGAAACACCATGTTCTTTCATGGAACAAGTATTTTATCAGATCAAAGAGGTCCATTTTTCATCCAGTTCTGCCCCTTTCACCCTTACCAAATGAATCCCAATACAGAACACCTATTAACTCTGCTATACTAAAATAAGCATTGAGTCATCCTTTTTCTTAGGGTTCAAGCAACTCAGCTTCTTAGACTTCTCTTGAGCCAGGAAGCTTAACATGGCATTCATCTTTTCTGACTCATTCATTTTTTTTGTTCTGTATCTTAAAAGCTTGGCAGGTCCGGAGTTGATAACAGAATGGCACTTATTTTCAAAAACAGCCAACAAGTCTTTCTTGAGCACCAGCACACTGAGAGTATACTGACCACAGGCAGCCCTAAGCGGCCCCTTGGTACAGAGCCATCATAGGAAGGGAGGGAAGAAGTAGAAAACATGGCCCCACCACTGAGGTCCTCACAGTCTGATTCTAATAGAAGTGACTGAGTAAAGCTGTGCCCACTGGTACCTAGAAAGTGAAGGGGAGCACGGATGCTGACTGCGGGCCCTCCTTGAGTGGTCACTACCTGCCTGCAAGTTCTGCAACTGCAAATTGATCTCCTTTTTCGTTTTCATTGAGTTTTAAACTTCCAAACTCCAAAACTCTCTTTGGTCGATCCATTGTCAATGAAGGGGATCCTGATAGGCTCGCTTTTTTTATACATTGAAAAATGATACAGACATTTTATTTAAAAATTCCAATGGTAAAAAGGGGCTTATGGTGAAGAGTACATTCCTGTCCCCCCCATCCTAGACTTCTAGTTCACCCCTTTCAAGGGGCAATCACTATTTCCACATTCTTGTACCTAGAAACAGCCTAGGGAATACACAAACAGATCTATGTCCTCACCTCTCTCTTCTTAAAAATAATTAATAGATTTTATTGTTTTAAATACTGTTTTAGATTTATGGAATAATTGAGCAAATAGTGCATAGAGTTCCATATACTCACCCCATCCCCGACCCTCGAACATAGTTTCCCCTATTATTAATATGTTGCATTAGTGACACATTTGTTAAAATTAATGAATTTATATTGATACATTATTAACTATCATCCATGGTTTACACTAAGGTTCCCTCTGCGCTTTACAGCTCTGAGGACTTCTGACAAATGTATAATGAAATGTACCCACCATTACAGTTTTTATACAGAATAGTTTCACTGCCCGAAAAATCCCCCATGCTGCACCTATTCATCTCCCCTGCTTTCCCCCAAGCACGTGGCAACCACTGATCTTTTGACCGTCGCTGTAGTTTTGCCTCTTCCAAAATGTCGTATAGCTGGAATCATATAGTACATAGCCTTTTCAGACTGACTTCTTTTGCTTAGCAATATGCATTTAAGGTTTCTTCACATCTTTTCATGACTTGATAGCTCATTTCGTTTTATCAATGAATAATATTTCATTGTATGCATATGTCACAGTTTATTTATCCATTCATCTTTAAAAAACATCTTGGCTGCTTCTAATTTTTGGCAATTATGAATAAAGCTGCATTCATATGTAGGTTTTTGTGTGGACTTGTTTTCAACTTATTTGGTTAAATATCCAGTAGTACAATTGCTGGATTGTGTGGTATGTTTAGCTTTATAAGAATTTGTCAGACAACCAAAGTGACTGTACCGTTTAGCATTCCTAACAGCAATGAATGGGCGTTCCTGTTGCTCCACATTATCGCCAGCATTTGGAGTTGTCAGTTTTTTTGGATTTTGGCCATTCTAATAGGTGTGTAGTGGTATCTCATTGTTGCTTTAATTTAAAATTCCTTAATGACATATAATATGGGCATCTTTTCACATGCTTATTTGCCATCTGTATATCTTCTTTGGTGAAGTGTCTGCTCAGATATTTGCCCAATTTTCAATTGGGTTGCTCATTTTCTTATCATTGAGTTCTAAGGATTCTTTGTATATTTTGGATACAAATTCTTTATCAGATACATGTTTCAAATATTTTCCCCCAGTCTGTGGCTTGTTTCTTCGTTCTCTTAACAATGTCTTTCACAGAGCAGAAGATTTCAATTTTAATAAAATCCAACATCAATTTTGTTTTCATGGATTGTGCTTTTGGTGTTGGATCTAAAAACTCATCACCAAACTCCAAACAATCTAGATTCCATATATAAGTGAGATCATATGGTATTTGTCTTTCTCTGTCTGACATTTTCCTTAGCACAATACCCTCAAGGTCCATCCATGTTGTAACAAATGGCAGAATTTTCTTCTTTTTTATGGCTGAATAATATTCCATTGGAGGTATATATATATATATATATATATATATATATATATATATATATATATATAACATTTTCTTCATCCATTCATTCATTGAACTACACTTAGGTTGTTTCTATACCTTGGCTATTGTGAATAATGCTGCTAGGAACATGAGAGTACAGATATCTCTCTGAGATAATGATTTCATTTCATTTGGATGAATACTCAGAAGTGGGTATGGTAGTTCTATTTTTAATTTCTTGAGGACCCCCTATGCTGTTTTCCATGGTGGCTGTAACAATTTACAATCCCACCAACAGTGTGCAAGGATTCCCTTTTCCTGATATCCTTGCCAGCATTTGTCTGTGAGGACAGCCCTCCCAACAGGAGTGAGGCAAGATCGCAGTGTGGTTCTGATTTGCATTTCCCTAGTGATTGAGATGTACATGTACCTTTTGGCTATTCATATGTCTTTTTTGGAAAAAGTCTATTCAGATCCTTTTCCAATTTTTTAATTGGGTTATTTGTCTTTTTTGCTATTGAGTTGTATGAGTTCCCTGTATATTTTGGATATTAACCCCTTATCAGATAAGTGTTTTGCAAATATTTTCTCTTATTCCATAGGATGCCTTTTCATTTTGTTGATGGTTTCTTTTACTGAGCAAAAGCTTTGTAGTTTGATATAGTACCACTTGTTTATTTTTGCCTTTGTTGCTTATGCTTTTGGTGTCAAATCCAAAACAATCATTGCCAAGACCAGTGTCAAGGAGTTTATCTCCCTATGTTTTCTTCTAGGAGTTTTATGGTTTCATGTCTTATGTTCCAGTACTTATCTCTGTTTCATTAACGTCTGTTTCTGGACATTTATTTTGTTCTTTTGTTTGGAACATACTTCTGTTTTTTCATTTTCTTTGCCTCTCTTTGTTGGTTTCTGTGCATTAGATAAAACAGCCACCTTTTCCAGTCTTGGCAGAGCAGTCCCTGGTAGCAGATGATCCTTGTTGATCAGCTCAGACCAAGCTCTTAGCTGTCTCTCAAACTTCTGTGATTGTCCAAACCCCCACCTTTGTTCTTAGTGACTTCCAATAATTAAGGGTATGCCAAGACCCATCGGTGTCCCAAAAGGGGGGATTGCACTCAGCACCTGGATGCAGGCTGATTAGAAGCTGGACCCTTAGGCAGCAGCTGAGAAAGTATGTAGGTAAGCCCTTCCCAGGGAGAAACTGAGAGATGGGCATTTTTACCTGCTCCCTCTGTGCTGGGCCTGGGTGTATAGTTGCGTGGGGTGGGGCGGGGTGCTCCTTTAGCCATTAAGAACTATTTCTTTCTTTGCTACAGTCCTGTGAATGCAAGCCCCATTGCCTATCAGTGCCAGGTGACCCAGGGGCCCATCCCTCAGGTAGCAGCCACAAAAGCTGAGGCACCAGAGGTGTGTACAACTCCTCCCAGGGAGATGCTAGTCACTAGGCTTTATTACTGGAGCGGGCTGGAGGGAGAAGGTGGGAGAAGTGTCCACTGGCATCCTTGGTCTCTGGGGAGGATTGCAGCCAGCCCCCAGATGCCTGCTAAATTAGAACCCTGGCCCTCAGGCAGCAGCTTTGAAACTTTGCAGATAACTCCTTCCAGGGAAACATGGGGAGACGGGCATTTTTTGCCTGCTCCCTCTACACTGAACTCTGGATGGAGAGCCAGTTAAGAACTACTTCTTTGTTCGTTTTAGTCTTGTGGGACTTGTGAACGGAAGCCCCGTTGGCTATCAGAGCCAGGTGATTGGGGGACCCACCACTTGGGTGGCAGCCATAAAAGCTGGGATGCAGTTGAGTACACATTTCTGCCAGGGAGATACTTTCAACTTGGAGGGTGCCAGAAGGAGAAGGCCCTAGTGCCAGCTGAATTAGAGCCCTGGCCCTCAGGAAGCAGTTTTTAAAGTACACAGAGAAGCCTCTTTTGTAGAAAGACTGGGAGATGGGCAATTTTGTCTGCTTTCTCTGTGCTGACCCCTGGGGGGCGGCCATGTTGAGTGCTTGCATACCTCTTCAGAATTTCCTTTGTTTGCTACAGTCTTCTGGGTCTCATAGACATGAGCCCCACTGGCCTTCATGGCTGGTGTTTTGGAGGCCCAGCACTCAGGTCTACAGGTGGAGTCCAGACCCTTTTCTCTGGAGAAGCTGGGAGTTGGGGACTCCCTCCTGACTGTGGCACTGTGCCGGGGTGGGGTTGATGGCAAGAGAATGCCTCAGCCTTTCCTACCTGTTTTGACGTGGGTATTTTCTCACTTGTCCGACACGGAGGATTCGCTCAGCTAGTTTCTAGATCTCTTTCAGACTTAATTGTTCCACGTGCAACTATACATTTGGTACAACCATGGGGGGAGGGGAACTCAGGAGCCTCCTATGTCTCTATCTTGGTTGACTTCCCATTCACAACTGCTCTTTGTTGTTAGTTTTGAGCAATTTGGTTATTTATTCTGTGGTGTAGTTTTCTTTTCTATTTGTTTTTAATGCTTTGAGTTGATTAAGATTCTTGGATCTGTGGATTTACACTTTTTATCAAATTTGGAAAAGTTTTGGCCATAACTTTTTCAAATTTTTCTGTCCTCCCCTTTCTCTCAAGGACTCAAATTACATGTACATCAGGCTGCTTGAAGCTGTTCCATAGCCCACTAATGATCTATTGATTTCTTTTAAATTCACTTTTCTCTCTGTATTTCATTATGGATAGTTTCTATTGCTGTGTTTGAAAGTTCACTATTTTTTTTCTTCTTCATTGTCTAATCTGAATTTAATCTCTTCCAGTAATTTCTCTCTTTTTTTTAGAAGTAGTAGTTTTCATCTGTAGAAATTGAATTTGGGATTTTTTTCTATTTATTTGTTATTGAGGTAACATTGGTTTATAACATTATATACATTTCAGCTGTATGTCATTATATTTTGACTTCTGTAAAGACTACATCGGGTTCTCCATCAAAAGTCTAGTTTCCATCTGTCACTATGCAAATGTCCCTCTTTACACCTTTTGCTCTCCTCTCACTCCCTTTCCCCTCTGGTAACCACCAATCTCTTCTTTGTATGTATGTGCTTTTTTGTTTGCTTATCTTCCACATATAAGTGAAGTCATACAGTAATTGTCTTTCTTTATGTGACATTTCACTTAGCAAAATATCCTCAAGGTCCATTCATGTTGTCACAAATGGCAAAATTCATCTTTTTTATGGCTGAGTAGTATTCCATTGTGTGTGTGTGTGTGTGTGTGTGTGTGTGTGTGTGTGTGTGATGTATATATATATACCAATTTTCTTTATCCATTCATCCACTCATGGGCACTTAGATTGTTTCCAAGTCTTGGTTATTGTGAGTAATGCTGCAATGAACATAGGAGTGTGTATATCTTTTCAAATTAGCGTTTTCATATTCTTTGGATAAATACCCAGAAGTGAAATAGCTGATCATATAGTAGTTCTATTTTTAATTTTTTGAGGACTCTCCATACTGTTTTCTATAGTGGCTGCACCAATTTACATTCCCACCAACAATGTACAAGGGTTGCCTTTTCTCCACATCCTCTCCAACACTTGTTATTTTTAATCTTTTAATAATAGCCATGCTGATGGGGATGAGGTGATATCTCATTTTGGTTTTGATTTGCATTCTCCTAATAATTAGTGATGTTAAATATCTTTCCATGTGCCTGTTGGCCATCTGTATATCTTCTTTGGAAAAATGTCTGTTCAGATCCTCTGCCCATTTTTTAATAGGGTTGTGTTTTTGTTGTTGAGTTTATGAATTCTTTAAATATATTGGATATCAACCCCTTATCAGATATATGATTTGCAAATATCTTCTCCCAACTGGTAGATGTCTTTTTGTTTTGTTGATGGTTTATTTTGCCATGCAAAAGCTTTTTAGTTTGATGTAGTCTTGTTTGTTTATTTTTTCTTTTGTTTCCCTTGCCTGGGGAGACATATTCAAAATGATACTGCTAAGACTGATGTCAAAGAGCATACTGCCTATGTTTTCTTCTAGGAGTTTTGTGGTTTCAGGTATTGCATTCAAGTCTTCAATTCATTCTGAATTAATTTTTGTGTATGGTGTAAGGTATGATCTACTTTTATTCTTTTGCATGTGGCTGTCCAGTTTTTCCAATACTTTTTATTGGAGAGAATTTTCTTTCTCCATTGTATGTTCTGCTTTGTTGAAAACTGGCTGTCTGTATATGTGCTGGTTTATTTATGGCTCTCAGTTCTGTTCCGGTGATCTGTATGTCTGTTTTTCTGCTAATGCCATGCTGTTTTGATTACTGTGGCTTTGTAGTATACTTTGAAATCAGGGAGTCTGATGCCTCCAACTTTATTTTTTTTCCTCAGGATTGCTTTGGCTATTTGGTGTCTTTTATTGTTCCATGTAAGTTATAGGATTCTTTGTTCTATTTCTGTGAAGAATGTCATTGGGACCTTGATAGGGATTGCATTGAACCTGTAGATTGCTTTAGGTAGTATGGACATTTTAACTATGTTAATTCTTCCAATCCATGAGTATGAACTGTCTTTCCGTTTCTTTGTGTCTTTGATTTCTTTCAACAATGTCTTATATTTTCAGTGTATAGGTCTTTCATCTCCTTGGTTTAATTTAATCCTAAGTATTTTATTCTTTTTGTTGCAGTTGTAAATGGGACTGTATTCTTGATATCACTTTCTATTAGTTCATTATTACTGTATAGAAACACAATTGATTTTTTATGTTGATTTTGTACCCTCAACTTTGCTATATTTATTAATTATTTCTAATAGTGTTTTTGTAGCTTTAGTATTTTCTATGTATAAAATCATGTCATCTACAAATAGTGACAGTTTTACTTCTTCCTTTCCAGTTTGGATCCCTTTTATTTCTTTTTCTTGCCTAATTGCTCCAGCTAGGACTTCCAATACTATGTTGAATAAGAGTGGTGAAAGTGGTCATCCTTGTCTTGTTCTGTTCTTAGAGGGATAGCTTTCAGTTTTCCACTGTTGAGTATGATGTTAGCTGTGGGTTTGTTGTAAATGGTCTTTATTTTGTTGAGGTACTTTCCTTCTATATCCATTTTATTCAGAGTTTTTATCATAAATGGATGCTGTATCTTGTCAAATGCTCTCTCTGCATCTGTCGAGATGATCATGTGAATTTTATTCTTCATTTCGTTAATATGGTGTATCACATTGATTGATTTGCACATGTTGAACCATCCTTGCACCCTGGGATAAATCCCACTTGATCATGGTTTATGATCCTTTTAACGTATTGTTGTATTCTATTTGCTAGTATTTTACTGAGGATTTTTGCATCTATATTCATCGACAATATAGGCCTATAATTTTCTTTTTTTGTGATGTCCTTGTCTGGTTTTGGTATCAGGGTAATATCAGCCTTGTAAAATGAGTTAGGAAGTGACCCCTCCTCTTCAATTTTTTTGGAAGAGTTTGGAAAGGATAGGTGTTAAATCTTCTTTGAATGTTTGGTAGAATATACCAGGGAAGCCATCTGGTCCCAGACTTTTGTTTGGGGGAAGTTTTTGATTACTGTTTCAATCTCTTTACTAGTGATTGGTCTATGCAGATTCTCTATTTCTTCTTGATCCAGTTTTGGAAGGTTGTATGATTCTAAAAATTGATCTGTTTCTTCTAGGTTATCCAATTTGTTAGCATACAGCTTTTCCCTAGTATTCTCTTATAATCCTTTGTATTTCCATGATATCTACTGTAATTTCTCCTATTTTGTTTCTGATTTTATTTATCTGAGCCTTCTCTCTTTCTTTTGTAGTAAGTTTAGCTAAAGATTTGTCAACTTTGTTTTTCTTTTCAAAGAACCAGCTCTTAGTTTCATTGATCCTTCCTATTTTTTTTGGTCTGTATTTCATTTATTTTTGCTCTGATTTTTATTATTTCCTTCCTTCTACTGATTTTGGGCTTCATCTGTTTTTTTTTTTTTTTCCTAGTTCCTTTGTGTGTAATGTTACATCGTTTATTTGAGATTTTTCTTGTTTCTTATGGTGGGCATGTATTGCTATAAACTTCCATCTTAGTACCGCTTATGCTGTATCCCATAGATTTTCGTATGTAGTATTTTCATTTGCATTTGTCTCTAGGTATTTTTTAATTTCATCTTTGACTCAATAGTTGTTCAGTAGCATTTGTTTAATCTCTACATAACAACCTATGTATATAGCAATCTATATTAAGTTGATGGTCTCTTAAGTTCAACCTCATACTAAAAGCTCTACCTTTTTACTCCCCATCCAACATTTTGTTTTTGACATCATATTGTACCTCTTTTAATTTTGTGTGTCCCTTAACCTCTTATTGTAACTATAGATGATTTTAGTTCTTTTGCCTTTTGATCTTCTTACTAGCTTTATAGATGGTTGGTCCATTTTCTTTATTATCACCTTTACCAGTGATATGTTTTCGTTGATAATTTTCTTATTTCTATTTGTGACCTTTTCTTTTCTGCTTAACAAAGTCCTTTTTAAAATTTCTTATAAGACCAGTTTAGTTTTTGCTTGTCTGGAAAACTCTTTATCTCTCCTTCCATTCTGAATGATAACCTTGCCAGATAGAGTGTTCTTGGTTGTAGAGTTTTTCCTTTCAGCATTTTGAGTATATCATTCCACTCCCTTCTAGCCTATAAAGTTTCTGCTGAAAAGTCAGCTAATAGTCTTATGTGGTTTCCCTCATACATAACTTGTTGCTTTCCTCTTGCAGCTTTTAAGATTCCCTCTTTCTGTTTAATTCTTGAGATTTTGATTATAATGTGTCTTGGTGTAGGCCTCTTTGGGTTCTTCTTGTTTGCTACTCTCTGTGCTTCCTGTACCTGGATATTTGTTTCCTTTACCATGTTGGGCAAATTTTCAACTATTATTTTTTCAAATAAATTCTCTGCCCTTTATCTCTCTCTTCTCCTTCTTGGACACCTATAATGTGATGTTATTATGCTTGATCTTGTCCCAGAGGTGCCTTAAATTGTCCTCATTCTTTTTAATTGTTTCTTCTTTTTTCTTTTCAGCTTGAGTGATTTCCTCTACTCTGCCATCCAGATCACTGTTCTGTTCTTCTGGGTTATCTACTCTGCTGTTGATTCCCTCTAGTAAATTTTTCATTTCAATTATTGTATTATTCAGCTCTGATTAGTTCTTTTTTATATTTTCTAATTCTTTGTTCGAGTTCTCACTGTGTTCCTCTATTCTTCTCCTAAAGCATCCTTCTGACCAGTACTTTGGACTATTTATCAGGTAGGTAATCTCTGTTTTGTTTAGTTCTTGTTCTGAGGAATTGCCCTGTTCTTTTATTTGGAGCATAGTCCTCTGTCTCCTCATTTTGCCTACTTATCTGTGCTTATTTCTATGTATTAATGAGATCAGCTATGTCTCCTGATCTTGGACATATGACTTTAAGTAGGAGATGTCTTATGGGGCCCAGTAGCCTGCTCCCCTCTCATCACCCATGCCAAATACTCCAGGGGTGTCCTCTGTGTGGGCTGCATTTGTCTTTCTGTTGTGACAGAGCTGCTATTGCTGCAGGCAAGCAGGTAGGCAGGGTTGGCCCCCAGTGTGGCTGGTTATGGGGTCCAGTGGCACACAACTGCTATGAGCTCAGTGGTGGGTGGGGCAGAGCCCTGGTGTGGCTGGTTGCTAGGCCTGGGGCACACAGCTGCTGTAGGCCTTCAGTGTGGCTGGCTGCATGGCCCAGTGGTGCTCAACTGTCTCGGGTGCACTGGTGGGTGGAGTGGGCCCCTGCTGCAGTGCATGTGAGCCCAGTGGCATGTAGCTGTTGCTAGCTCACTAGTGGTCAGGGCAGGGTGGGGTGGGGCAGGTCCCCTGTGTGTCTGGCTGTGCATCTCAGCAGTGCAGCTGTTGCTAGCTCTCTCTTGGTCCAGGAAGGCCCCTAGCATGGGCTGGCTGTGGGCACAGCAGTGCACAACAGCTCCCGGCATGCTGGTTGGCAGGGCAGGCTTCCAATGTGGGCTGGCTGTGTGGCCTGGGGGTATGAAACAGCCTCAGGTGACCTGGTGGGAGAGGCAGGCCCCTGGTGTGGCTGGCTGTATGATCTATGACTGCTGCTAGCTCACTGGTGGGCAGGGCAGGCCTCCAGCATGGAGGTGGCTGTGTGTCCTGGTGGTGCACAGCTGTCTTGGGTACACTGTGTGGCATGCCCCCGGTGCAGCTGGCTGTGCAGCCCAGGTCTGTTGCTGGCTCATAGTGTGCAAGGCAGGACCTGGTATGGCAGGCTGTATGGTCCAGTGGTACACAACTGCCTTGGGGGCACTGGTGGGCAGGGAAGGCACCCAGCACAGCAGTGCATGACCATTTTAGCTTCACTTGTGGGCAGGGCAGGTACCTGGAGAAGGCTGCCTGTACTGCCTGGCTGTGCTTAATTGCGTCAGGTGCTCTAGTGCTGAGGCAGGCCCCTGTGCTAACAGGCCAGAAGAAGTATTCCAAAATGGTGTGTGAATGTCTGGGTCAGCACGGCTGAACTAGGTCACAGAAATGGCTGCTGTCAGTGTCTCAGTCCTTGGGGGAGGGCCCCAGCTACCTCATGCCTCTCTTGGGATGTGCTCTGAACTTAGTAAGTAAGTCTCTTTTACCAATGAGCTATGCACTTTTCTATTTGGTGTTCTTATGGTGGTTTCTGGGTTGAGTGGGTCTACATGTGGGCTCTTTAAGAGCAAGTATTTCTTTCCACGAAGTTCTACAGTTTTCCTGGGTGTACTCCCCATTGGTTTTCAAAGCCAGTTGTTTTGGGAACTTGTCTCTCTTGTGCTGCGTCTAAGGGCTGGGGTGCCTACTGTAGAGCTTGAATCTCCTGCTTCCCTGGGAAAACCTTTGAGATCACTCTCAACAGTGAAGCACACTGGCTGGGGTGTGGTTTTTTTCCTCAGCAGGACTGTATCTCTGCCTCTTCCACCCCGCTCTGTGTTGTCCCTTGTTGTGGAGGTTCTTTTCATCCAGTTTCCTGATTTCTCTCAGGGGAACTGTTCCACATGTGGTTGTAGGTTTGTTGTGTCCGTGGAAGAGCAGAACTCAGGATCCCCCCAGGCTGCCCTCTTCCAGAAAACCTAATTTGGTATTTTTAAATGTTTTCTATGTCCATGCTTTACCTTTGTTTATATGGAATACAGTTGTAATTACTATTTTCATAGTTTTTCTGGTCATTTTCCCATCTATGTCAGTACTATTGTTTTCAAGTGACTGATTTATCTATTCATTATGGGTCATGTTTTCTAGCTTCTTTGCAAGCCTGGTAATTATTGATTGGATTCTGGGCACTGTGAATTTTATTTCTTTTTTCCTGTAAATGCTTTCGAGCTTTCTTGTGTGATGTACTTAAGTTAGTTGGAAGCAATTCGATCATTTCAACTCTTGCTTTTAAGCTTTGTGAAGTGAGACCAGAGCATTGCTAAGTCCAGGGCTAATGATTCCATATGTCTATGGAGATGCTTCTGTGTCCTCTACCCAGGGCCTGTGAAGCTTGAGGTTTTCCAGCCTGGTTGGTGGGAACAGGCACTATTCCTGGCCCTATATAAGCACAAGACACTGTTACTTCTAATCCTTACATATGGTTCTTTCCTGGTATGTACACTGACCATTTTCTCTTGTGCTTGCACTGAGCATGACCTAGCTGAATACTTGAGGAAGAACCATTGCAGAACTCTGGAGTCTTCTCTTTGTTCATCTCTCTCTACTCCAGTATTTTGTCCTGTGAACTCCCACTGCCTTGGTCTTCCCAAACTCTCAGCAATATCTCCTTAATGCAGAGTCCACCTGCATTGCTAGGTTGCTAGGTTCCCCCTCCCTAGACTTTGGTCTGGAAACTCTCTCAAAGCAGGAAGCTGAAGTAACAGAAGGGATGATCTCATTTGTTGTCTTCTCTCAGGAGTCATTGTTCTTCACTGCCTGGGATACAATGTCTTACAAACCATTGTGTCATGTATTCATCTGTGTTTGGTTGTTTCGGGTAGAAGGATAATCTAGTCCTTGTTACTTTCTCAGTCAGAAGTAGAAGTATACAGTGTTCATTTTAATTTTTACAAAGAATTAAATTTTATGGATGTTCTGCAACTTATTTAACCAATTTTGAAATGATTGCTGTTTGGGCAAAAAATTTTTTTTATGTTGTTATTGCAGAAAATTGCTACTATGAAAAGCTTCATATATTATCTTTGCCTCATTGTAAATATAACTATATTATATTTGAGATGCTAAATTCCTCAATCAAAAATGCATATGTGTTTAAAATTTTGATGAAATTATAAAATTTCTGCTCAAGAGTTTCTATCAATGTTCATTCCACTAAACACATCTGAGAGAGCCTATTTCTTTAGAGATTATTTTTGAGATTCCCACTTCTGTTTTGTCCCATCTAAATACTGGGTAAATAGGAAAGGATGTACGGAAAAAATTTTCACAAATTCAAAGAATCTTAGCATTTGTGTTTTCTCTCTTGTACTTATTATAACTGATTCTAAATTTTTCCCTTATTTGCCCCATGTATATATGCATTCTGCTTACTATACGCACTTTATATATCATTTAATTCTCACAGTGTTATGATATAGGGATTATTAGGGTCTCAATTTTACAGATGAGAAAACTGAGGTACATAGATATCTAGTAACATTTAAGTTCATGAAATTTTATCCAGAAGAGCTTGAATGTAATATCAATCACTACCACTGCAATCTCTGGAGCTAGTCTTGCTTTCAGTACTGGCTTCCCTCCTCCATCATTGGCTGACTCATGCAAGCCTATGACTCTGCCTTAGCCTGGACAGAGCTAGGTCTAAATGGGACCCCAACTTCACTCCTGTATGTGCTGCCCTTGTCTTGTCCACACCACTGTCAAGATGTCTGGAATGGTCCCCGGTTTCCCCCATCCATCAGTCCTTGTGGCTGGTACTCTGTCTACCAGTTCTGCCCTCTCGGGATACATTCTGTTTCCTGGAACGTTGTGAATAAAAAGAACTTGTTTCTCTGGCCCATGGGTTTATTACTGCCTTTAGGCTGTCCTTCCCGAATCTTGCAGATGCCTCCTGCACCCCAAGCTGGCTCTCCCACAGTTCTGGGACAGTCTTTACTCTGTTTTTCATACTATTAGACTTGCATGTTTTTTCTGAGCAAATACTGACTTTTCTTTTCTGATAGAACTGTCTTAATCATGCTTCATTGCCAGAATATTAAGATAATTTCTATCTTTATGTGAGGACAACCTCTCTTACGTGTTAGTCCTACCTGGATTCCTGAGTCTATGTCACTCTGGTGTACTTTGGATCATTTTATCCTTCTGCCCTACACTATCAGCATTTCTATTCTCTCACACAGCATCAGCTTCAATTATCACCAGAAAGAAGATCACTGTCCTACCTGTTTAAAGTCCGTTCTATTTGTCTTTTCGCTTCTTGGTGGCAGAGCTAGACTCTGCCTGGATGTAACCTATGGCCTCTTCCACGTGGAGGGCAGTTTTCTCAGAGTGCAGCTCCCTTCCCAGATATCAGCAAATGATCTCCCTGGCCCATGAATCTCCAGACAGGTACTTAGGACAGTCAAATTTGTGCATTTTTACAATTCAGTATCTTTAAACATTTGGAAATTGAAATAATTTTCCAGACTCTCTTGCTAAAATGAAACTGGTAATCTTATTTGAAATGTTATTATGCAGAATTAACATGACCAGGCAATTTTATGTGCACTATGAACAGAAAAAGAATTTAGGTTGTTGAACAATAATAGAAAGTGTTTAATTTAGCCCTGAGGAAGAATGCCTTATGCATGCAATTTTTTAAAGAGTCAGATGAAACCTCTTTTAGTTTCCTGCGTTGGGGATCATGAGTAATTGTATTGTGAAGTAGACAGATCTGAGATGTCTGGCCATCCCAGACATCTTTTCTATGAAAATTACACTCCTCATGACAGGGATGGGTGCCTGCAGAGTGTTTTGTTCTCTTTGTTATCAGCCATAGCAGATTGGTCATGGAGAGACAACTGACTCAAGTGAGGCCCATCCGTTTTCATTCCTAGGAAAGTGCCATTGGAATTCAGAGGGCCCAGTCAGTTACCTGGAGCATTGGGCTGGGAAGCAATCCCATCCTAAGGGTGGGTGTCATTTTCCATCTTGTGCCATGAAAAGTAGCTAAAGCCGTACTGGAGTCTGAACAAAACCACTGATGCAATCAGAAACACAAGGACAAATGACCATGGTGCTTCGGAGGACAGTCACCGGTTCCTGTGAAACCTCGTTGTTCTTCCTGACCTCGCATTTCCAGCAAAGCCCTGGTGTCCTCCCAATACATTCCAGTTGTTGTATTAGCTATGCTGAGTGTGTCTCTGCAGCTTGCATTAAGAGAAGTTTGATCAAGACAGAGGTAAAACATAATATCTGGGGTGGTTTAGGAGCGATCCAATCTGAAAGCAGAGGGATGAATAACGTTAGAACTGTTCTGCTCCTGACCTCTCTGAGCAAAGAGTACTGTTTTTAGCCAAAGAGTTAATAATATACACAGGCATATGTGTCTTATGCAGGACTCCTATTTTGTAAATTGGTAAAGGTGAGGTTATAGGCAACAGATATACTACTTTAATATACACTATATCCTACTAATAAAATCCCAATAATAAAAATATCTAGATTTATTGAATATTTACTATGTCAGGCATGTAAACGCTTTGCATGCATTTCCTCTACTATTTCAACTTCATAACATAAGGACTATTTTTGCCCTGATATTGTTATATGCTTAGGAAGATGAGGTGGCTACAGAATAAATGATCTTGTTCCTATTTCAGAGAAATAACGCTTGAAGGACGATATATGATCTAGCCTCTGTATCATCTGTCCTCTTCTGATTGTAATCTAGTTTGGCTGTACATCTCTTAAAATAAAATGGCCAAATAAAACAAAAGACTCTATATGTAGCCTGACCAATGTAAAGTATAGTGCTACTTTAGATAATAGATCATTATCTTCCATACTCTAGACAATATACCTTAATTAATTAATGCATTAATAATTCAACAAAGACCATTGAATATCTACTATGTGGCAGACATTCGACTGAATGCTGGAGCAATAAAGATGAATTAGAAGTGGTGGTGGAAGGACACACACAAACAGAAGCCAGCTTAGCAAGTGTTAATGCACTAAGAGCAAAAAACTGTGGGTGCACTCTTCCTAGAAGGAAATCAGAAGTAGATGTTTGGGAGATGTCTTGAAGCTTGAGAAGAAGTTTGTTGGGATAAGAATGGCAGAGAAGAAACGCACTGCAGGCAGAGGGAATAAGTAAGCGCAAAAGCACACGGGCTTAAGGTATTTGCAAAAGAGCAGTTCTTTGTGGCTGGAAGGTATGTGTGTGCGGTAGGAAAGAAGCCCTATAGGGAAATGAGACTGGAATATGTCTTGCATAACTAAATAAGGAGTCCACCCTTAGTCCTATATGCTGCAATGAGAGCAGAGAGTTTTTCTAAGTAAGGACTGACCAATGCCCATTTGTTTATTTGAAGGTAACTCTGGCAGCTGCAGGGAAAGTGGACTGAAGTCAGGAAAATAAAGGGGCTGTGGTAGAAGTCTAGAGACTGGAAACAGTGGGGCCTGAAAGAGGCAGGGACAATGGAAAGGATATAGGGTAGTCAAGCAATGTTTTGAGATAGAATCAACATGATTTATTGACGAATTAAACATGGGATGTTAAGGAGAAACTGAAGATAATTCCAAGGCTCCTAGCTTGAGATACTCTGTGGACAATATACCATTAACCGAAGGGAGAACACAGGAGTCCAAACGGTATTAGAGGAACATGTAACGTAGTGGGATCAGGCTCTGGCAAGCTGGGCTTGGGGGTGTGTGGGCTAAGCAGCTGGACACGCCCAGCAGCAGCTGAAAGTGCCACCTCAGGTTACATCCATTTTGTAAGCTCTCATGAGCCACCGTTGACTGGTATTGATGTCTTTTAGGACATGGACTTTCCCACCTCTCCCCATTCTCTTGCAACAGTTATCCTAAGTGGGGAACTTACCTAATTTTCCTGTTTAATTTCATTTTATTGGTTTCTGTCTGTTAAGATACTTTTTCATCTAGACTTGTTGATTCGTCACAGATTTCTGCTTTTTGCTATTCACAGGTCTGATACTCTGGCATTATTTCTTTACCCAAGTGGTTAAAAGCATTGAGCAGGACCAAAAGCAAACGCTATGGCTTGACAGCACTGAGGGGTTATGCAATTACTCCATATTTTGTACCACCCCTCCTTGATGCTGTCTGCCCTTCTCTACCTTGCTCTTGCCTCCAGGTATTTGACTCTTACCAACTACATACACTGAGCACCTTTGTGCTCTGGCTTCTGGTTGGACCTGCCAGTGGAAGATTTGGGAAGGGTACCAGAGAGTGGGACAGAGAGAGGTCAAGAGTTTCCTTTCTGTGCTCTCTCCCTTCCTCAACTTTGGGACTCTGGCAGTGGCTGGCAAGAGATTCTCCTTCCTGGGCTCAACTCTCATTGGGCTCTAGTGGCATCATGTTCTCTCTCTGCCTCCTCAGGTAATAGGGCTCTAGGGTAATAGGTAGTAGGTTCTGAGTCTCTGGGTGCTCCAGTGCTCTACTGCCTGTTGATGCCGTTAGTCTCACCCATGTCTATGCACACACACCATTAAATTCTCTTCAAAACTCCAGCTGAGCACCCTGTTGGCTGCCATGACCCTGACTGTACTGCCACTCAGTTTGACATTTTAAATGTCTCTCCTATGTGATTTTTGAATATAATCCAATGAAGTTATTATTATAAAGGACTTAACATTTCACTTAAAAGAATTCTTCTCCCATTCCAGCACTACTTGTGACTAGAAGAGTGTTATGATATAATAGTTTCAAAGAATATAAGAAAAAAACTAGGACCAGAGAGTGCATGCACACAAAATACCTTTGCTTCCATTAGCTCAAGTTGTTTGGTTGCTATTTCCCCACTGTGAAAATCGTGATGTGTGTCAAGAGTAAGCTCTTTGAAGTAGAAATAATACACTAGCCTGCAAATGTCTCATGTAGAGTGATCATTTGTATTTTAGTCATATTAGGTCACTCCACAGCCCTAGAGTACCCTGGGCACCACTTATTACATAATGAGCAACAACACCCAGGACAAAGTGCTAGGTTACTCTGATCTTAGCTACTACCCATCAGCTGTGGCCCAGCTAAATGAGAGAAGGCAGAGGTTCAGACGTTTTTAGTCTCAGTCTTTCTCTTTGTGCTGACATAGGTAGAAAGAAGAATGGATTTGGCATCCACAGTTTAAGAGCCAAAGTCTCCTTCTTGCCCTACTAAGGTTGGGCATGGGCTCAGCTGCTCAGATCACAGAAGCAATGTTCAGATAATCAGGGTTCTTGGAAGATTTTCTATCTTTGCTGTCTAAATCACATCAGTTCTTTTTGGCAAAATGGGAGATGGGGGGGTAGGGAGTTGGGGCTGGAGGTGGAGAGGGAGCATTAACTATTCTGAGCTCTTCTGGTTTAAAATTTTTTCATAATATTCCACTGTTTTTTTTCCCATAGGATATTCCCATTCCAGTTTTCTGAGAATGTAAATTATTATTTGGTCACATCAAAAAACCCCAGTATCAAAGCTAAAGGCATTATTAAACCCTGATATGATGCTAGAAAGTTAAAACACAGAGAAACTTTGTGTTTTGAGTACTATATTATTAAATGGATTAACTTTCTTTTTTTAAAGCTTTGAAAAACACAAAGATTATGTTTATATAAAAATAAATCATTGTTTTCCTGTGGCTTTCTATATTTTCTAAGAGCCCTTGAGATTAAAATTGACTTTATATCTTCCTCTGATGCTATCTCCTCCACTTTCTCTTTCTTTCTATTGACTTCTGCTTTCATCGACTGAAATAGAAAATTGAGATAGACAAATGACTTGAATTAACACTTATTGACCACTTGCCATATGGCATGCCCTGTGCTGATCCCTTTACACACATAGTAAAATATAATTTAGTCATCTCAAGATTCTATAAGTGAGTATCCTACTTTATATGTATAAAAAAAAATGTAACTGTAAGGTCTTGAATGTTAGCTAAACTTATTGTGGTAATCATTTCATAATATACACATAGGTCAAATCATGTTGTATACTTTAAACTAGTACAATGTTATATATCAATTATATCTCGATAAAACTGGAAACAATTTTTTTGAGACTTAAAGAGCTGACTAACTTGCATAAAGTAACACAGCTAATAAATGTTAGAGTTGAGATTTGACCTCGGGTCTAAGTCTGAGGATGATATTTTCTACTTCCTATGAAATTTCTTCCTACTTATTGTAATTAATTAATGATGATTTTTATTTCCTGCTCAAAGTAAAAAAAAAATAAATTAAATTAAATTAAAATAAATTTTGTGGAATGTTTCATATGTTTTTTTTTTTAAACCAAAATTAATTTACATCTTACTTTTATGGCTCTTGATGGATCATTTTCCCCTCTGAAGTTCAGAAAGTTTTCATTTTTCTCTGATAGCAGCTTAAACCCTTTAAAGCTGAAGAAAGAATGAATTTCTGAATCCATTTTGATTTCTGTTATTCATTTAAAATATATTATGTTCTATATACACCTTCTAAATTTTTTTCATTCCCCCCCAAATTGCAAGGAATGTCTAAGCTGTCTTGAAATATGATATATTTTTATTTATTGAATATTGGATGAACATAAGTAGAACCTATCCCCTAAGTTGTCCAAGTTCCAAGAAGCTCATCTTTGAAATTGAGGTCATTTTGCTTTCATTGGGTACACACTCTAAACTAGGATTTGATGGAATCGGTAAGCAGGATTTCAGCAAACAACTTGTTTCTGAGGTGTAAGGATTGGTCAGCTCGCTGAAGCACTAGTTGATGTAATGGTGCCCTCATGGCCATTTGGTAAATCAGATTCCTAACGAATCTTTTTTATAGAAAATATCTTAAATAGTAGGACAACTTTCTACATGATGGCCTAGATTCTCTATGGCCATCTCTTAGGAGGAAGTTTGATCTGAGGCTTTGAGGGTTCTCCTGATTTCCTTGACTTGACCAAGGGGATCCTACAATTCAGTTCTAATATAGATGCCTTAGCTTATTTCTGATTATTATAGGGCTAGAGTATGGAGTATGGGCTAAAATTTATGTATGCCATCAGTAAAAGAGACAATTTAGTGCAGAGGTTAAAAATGAGGGTTCTCTAAGAGGGAGATGGGCATGGATGTTAGCTCAGGGCCAGTCTTCCTCAGCAAAAAAGAGGAGGATTGGCAACGGATGTTAGCTCAGGGCTGGTCTTCCTCACCAAAAAAAAAAAAAAAAAAGACTTCAGTGAGTATTCCCTTTGGGGCCAGCCCGGTGGCGCAGCGGTTTAGTCCGCACTTGGCAGCCCGGGGTTCGCTGGTTCGGATCCCGAGCGCCCGCCGACGCACTGCCTGTCAGCCATGCTGTGGCGGCGTCCCATATAAAGTGGAGGAAGATGGGCACAGATGTTAGCCCAGGGCCAGTCTTCCTCAGCAAAAAGAGGAGGATTAGCAACGGATGTTAGCTCAGGGCTGGTCTTCCTCACCAAAAAAAAAAAAAAAAAAAAAAAAAAATGAGGGTTCTCTAGTAATATTGGATTCATATCCTGGGTCCACTACTTACTCTCATTGTCACCTCGGACAAATTACTTAATCCCCTTAAGCCTCTATTTTCTCACTCCAAATAGAGATAAAGACTATCTATTTCATTGGGTTGTTAGAGTTCAGAAAATATTCTATGCCTGGTGCTTAGCACGGTGTCTGTTATGCTTTACAAAGGTCAGCTTTGACTTGGATATGAAACACATCTGTAACCATTAATGTGACATTAGCCCACAGTGCTAACAATTGCATGATCATGTGGTGTGCAGCCAATGGCCCAATGAGGCCAATCATCCTTACTCTGATTCATGGTCTCCGCTTTACCCGGCAAGGGCATAAGTATACCAGAACAAATCTATACCCATTGCTGGAGGAAAAAATCAAAATACTTGCCCCAAGCTGGTCAGTCAGTAGGATCACCTTCATACACAAAGGACAATATTAAAATTAAGACCATCTGCTCAAAAATTAAATGTGCACCTGCAGTTAACTGTGATGATTGAGAGAAGTCAATAAATTAGTAGAAACTTAGGAAAGAGCAAAGTTAGATTGGAAAGAGTATCCACAGTGAGTATGTTTAAGAAGCAGCTCAGCGGGGCTACTGCTCCAGAGCTAGTTTATAAAAAGGATTAGACATGATTGGAATAATTTGAATCTATGATGTCAGTTAAGCCATATTTTCACATGCAATTCCTTACATAATTGGAGATGTGTAAATTGGTTCCCTTTCCAATAAAGAAGCACTCGAGTAGAAATTAAAACCAAAACATAAACACTATTTACTGGTGCCTACCCCACTCCCGCCAAATGTTGTATAAATAATGAAAGGATATTAGTTTCCAGATTAACAGCTTGCCAGGGGCACAGCACAGCAAAAACAAACATCTCCCAGTAATGTGGTTTCCTTGACGATGCATGAATATGATAGAGAGGTGGTAATATGCAGAGAACCTATGAATAAAAGGGTTTGATTTTGTTCTGTTTCCTGCCATTGGCATATCATCTGTCATAGGCAAGTATGAGAGGTCCCTCGATGGGAAGTGGAGACAATGCCTCACTGAATTTGTCTGCTGAATAAGAGACCCCAAATATCAGAATTTACTCATCATCTGGGGCTTACCTTAATTATAGAGCTCTTTACAACTACCAAAACTCATCAGGTCAACTCGGAAATCAAATGATTATCTTTCTTGCCTGGAGAAAAAGAACAACCACCTTCATCATCCATTTAGAATTTTTTTTTTACACCAAAGATTAACAGTAAAGTAGCACCTTATATTTTTAAAATAATTTTACACTCTATTGGATATTTTCACTTAAAATATCTCTCTGAAGGACAGTGAGAAAAAGTCAGGATAGCCAGGAAGAATATCTTCCCAATTATGAAAGTTTAAAGAGACCAGAGCAAGTTAATAGGAGAAACAGCGAAGCGTCAGTTGGCTGAAGAGCCCACATCCCAGTGCCCGGCGTCCTTGGGAAGGAGCTACAAAGTTTAAACACATTGGCTGCCTGAAGGAAAACTATTCAGCCCACCCACGCAATTTGAATCAGAATTTCTCTCCATTCACTGAAGACCATATTTTTCCTTTTTTGTCCCTGCTTCCTCGTCACCCTTTTTTTAAGCTCATCCAAGAGCACAGAGAACATGAACCTGTCTGCCACAGAGACGCCAAAAGTGCCTTCACCAGCAGACTTTTAAACACATCAAATGTAAAAGGAACAGGAAAAAAAGATGATTCTGTTTTTCTCATGTGGTCTCTTACTGAATCTGCAATCACCTTGGGCCTGTGAGATTCCTTATTTGTGTCAGTTCCTACCTCGTTCCCCCAAACTTTTCCTTCCATAGCTCCTTCAAGTCTTTGCTCAAATCTTACCTTCTCAATGAAGTCTACCCTGATTTCCCTTCCAAAACTTGCATACCTCCCTCAACATATTTGGGGGGTCTGTTGAACCCTTTGTCTCACTCAAACTTTTCTGATCACCTCCTAAAATATTATATGCTTTCCTCACATATGTTTGTTGTTTATTGTCTGTCTCTCCACTCTGGAATATAAGCTCCATGAGGCAGGATTCTGTTTTCAGTCCACTGGTGCCTGGTACAGAGTAGACCCTAAAGAAATATCCTACATATGCTTTGAGTGGAAGAAGAAAAAACTGATTTCCTTTTGTTCTTCTAATAGGAAACTCAATACTTACTAAACATTACAATCAAGCTTAATTTTAAACTTCTACAAATTCAGTGGAAAAATGTTAACATACATGCGCTGAACACAATCTTATTTTGCAAAGAGGGATAAAAGCACATTTCAGTAGAGACGTGAAAAATCTGCAGAAGGGCTAGTGCTGCACGTACTAATAGCATGGAACAAATTACTGGGTTTTAGAAATTCAGTTTAGTTCTCAACATGTGCCGTTTTGCCACCTGCATACACAAGAGTCACACCCACACCTGCTCCCTGCGCCAGTTCCACCTTTTATACTCCTCATTAGCTGACACCTAATGACATACTAATTGGCTCAGAGAACACAAGCTTGTTATTGCACTAAAAACACTCAGAGCTCCCCCACAGACAGATTCTCATGAAAACCAAATATAAAAAGAGTTGGCCCAGGGCCTGGTTTTCATTAGGATGAAGCTGGATTCTTCTAGGTCCTGGCCACACAGATCAGTGTTTTCCTGCTCCTTCTGTGAAGTCGGTTTTTCTGGGGCACATTTCCCCACCTGGTACCAGCCAAAGGGACCAGATTTGAGTCTTTCCTGTGGGCAGCAAGCTCAGAAAGAAAGGACCTTTACAAATGGCCTTGATGATTATACAAATGGTTCATTAGACAAAGAGACACCCACAGTTTACCAGAAACATTTCTTCATTCAGCTTACTCTTGTTCCCCTTTTGTGATACCTGGACATCAAAATGCTCGAATTGTAACTGTCTAGGATTAGACAAACTGGCTCACAAATACATTAGGAACATGAACATGTAACTCTCTTTGCTGACACTCATTTTTCCTCCAATGGGAGACACATCAAACCATTCCTGTATCACAACACAATCAAATGGACTGTAACTAATGACATAGCATATAAGGGGTCTGATTTGGGATGCAGGTTTGCAAAGCTGTGGATTTCTCTTCAACTAGATTCTGGTATTATAATTACCAGAGAAGATGGCTTGAGCCACCTGGAGGAGATGAAAATATAGAACAGAGTGTCCAAATGAGGACCACTCATGGCACATCAAATTAGCTGTCAACTGTTCTCCCACAGTCCCCTGGTGTGGGGGAGGTGGAGGTGGCACCAGGGAGAAGATGCCTCCATGTAAGGAAATGGAATGCCATGTTAGGGCAGAATAATTAAGAACAAAGGAATAAAGGAACCCTTCAAGCAACATCTGTTTACTGAGATGAACCACACACTAACTCCAAATACATACATAAAGGAGATTGAGAATCTTGGAGAGAGTCCATGTGCAAATTTTTGTTGCTTTGTTTTGATGGTATGATTGAGGGGCTGAAATAATGGATTCCCTTCGTCAATAAGCAGAGATTCTTAGAGTATCATCTAATTAAATTTGACTGCAATACAGGAATCTCTTATGTAATATCCATATTAAATTATTATTCAGTCTCTGAACAACTCTGGTGATGGGAAACCTACTTGATAACCCAATCTTTTTAGGAAAAGTTTCATTTTTATATACTCTACTTTAAGTACCATAAATATGACAGCTAACAACTGAATGAGTGTAATTGTGCTTTACATTTAAAAGTGCTTGATAAGTACTTTTTCATTTGACCCTCATAGAGTATATTCCATAATCTAAGATCATTATCATTATTATTAAATGAATAATAGAATCGTGAAAGTACAAAAGATGGTACACAGTACCCAACACATAATAAGGCCTCAATAATTGTTAGTTGAATGAAGAAACCATTTTTCACAAAAGCACAGAGCCAGAGTCATATGTGCTGGGAACTTCTTTGGTGAGTATATTGGCTAAGGTTCTCAGTTGCAGACAGTGGTCTTCACTGCAGCCTGTTTTAGCTGACATGGATTTATTAAGAGACATAAATAACACAAAATTATTGGGTCTGAAGAGACAGACTCTCAGCTAAGCTTCCCAGAATCCCCCAACCACACCACACAATTGGGCTGATACGTGAGCTGCTGCCTCCACCAAGATCAGACAGTTCCTGCTGCCCGCTCTGGAACCAGGCCACTCTGCCAGGATGTGCTCGATCTAACGGGATGCCCTGCACCTGTCTCTCTTCACACACAACTAAGTTTCAAATCAACATCCTGCCCGAGTGCATCTGATTGGCAGACTCTAATTCACATTAGGAACCTCCTCCAAGGGAACCTGAGAAATGGACTTTTTAAACTTTTCATCCCTTGACACATGAAAGGAGCTGGCAGTTCACAGAATCTGCCGGTGGGGTGAGAGAAAAGGAAGAGCTGTGAGCTGGGACCTGAGCAAGAGGTGGTGAGAGCAGGGGCCTTGAGCAGACTGACTTCTTTCCAGAGCGTCAGCAGCATCTGCTCAATCCAAGACGAATCCCAGAAGTTCAAGGGATTTACAACTATACGAGCTGTTCTGTCACCCTCCTCTTTCCCCAACACACACGTTCATTATGATCTTGCTCTGACCTTCTCTCCTGCCTTTCCTCACCTTAAAATTAATGCTCGTCAAGGCCTTTCTGCTTGGAGTCCACTGAGCATACACATCATGGTTTCTTGCCTCTGCATCTTTGCTTTTGCTGTCTTTTTGCCTTAATGCCTTTTTTTCTCAAGGTCAAGCTTGGGCATTACCTCTATTAAAAAGTCTTCCTTAACTCCTCAATACTGGGTCAGTTGTCTTTGTCACAGTGTCAAGTGCATTATCTTTGCACTTACAACATTTAACAACTATTGTCTGTTTGTGTATGTGTCTCTCCCCCATTGTACTGTAAGCTCCTTGAAGGACAGGTCCATGTATTACTCATCCTAATGTCCAAATACAGTTTCTAACAGTGCTCTATTTGTCAGGAGTAGATAACTCCTCTAACAAACAATCCCAAAATTTCAAAGGCTTGACTCAATAAACATTTATTGAATAAATATTGATCACTCACATGTAGTTCAATATGGGTCATTGGAGACTGGGCTCCACACAGTCTTACATGGTCCCAAGGTTTTTTTCATCATGTAACTAACATATTCTAGTCCTCTTTTTTCCCTCGCTTTTTCCAGAGGATAGAAAAAGAAAGAGAACATGAAGAATTGCAGAAGACGTATGATATTTTTTAGATGCTGGGCCTGGAAAATGTGTATATGACTTCCAGCTACATTCCCTTATTTAGAACACAGGCCCATGTCCCCCCTAACCACAAAGGAGGTGGGGAAAGAAGTATAGCTGCAAGGTCAGGAGGAACAGGAAAGGACATTTGGTTGATACATAGCATTGTTTACATCACAATCTACATTTCTGGACACCAAATTTCATTCCTCTTGTCACCAGGGAGACAACCCAAAGTGCCACCCAGTCACTGCACACAGCTCAGAGTCTAGAATCTTTGTGTGATGCTGTTCTCTCTGTCGCAGTCCCATGCTTTATGAGTTAGAAAGACAAGTTATCTGCAAGTGCCACCCCCTCAATCTCATGCACTCAACATACAATGGAAAAACAAGAACAAAATAACTTCAATAATATCTCCCACTCAGAAATCTGTAAAATGGAAGGTGCAACAGTCATTGGTCCATAGAATTTATGGATCCTCTATACCAGGGATCAGCGAACTTTTGTTAAATAGTCAAATATTAAATATTTTAGGCTTGCAGGCCATGTACTCTCTGCTGCAATTACTCGGCTATGCCATTGCAGTTTGGAGGCAGCCATAGAGAATACATAAAGCATGCTGTGTTCCAATAAAGCTTTATTTATAAAGCAGGATGCCTGCCCGTGGGCTGTAGTATTGACCTCTGTTCTAGCAGATATTTTGAAGTCCCCTAACCTGGTGGGGGAGGGAGGGAGGCATTCCTTGATTAAGCCCTGATCTCCTCTTTTGGGAGGAGCTCTGTTGTCTACTTTTCTCCAGCTGTACCTGGCTCAAATCTTTGGGTGGTTTTTCTCTCCTTGACCATATCTGAAGTGGGGATTGGGGAGTATGTACTCCTTGGTGGTTCAACAACTTTCTCAGCTGCTTCTAGCTACCAATGGGGGACGTAAAGTTTGTTTTATGTATCAGACCATCAAAGGCTTATGTCATGGCATCTTGGCAATATGACTCTCTCAAAAATTCAGTAAGCTTCCCATCTATTTGGTTCCAGTCAGTTCCACATGAAAATAACCACACTCAAAGTTCTTTACTAACCATAGTTATAAAATATGCTTTATTTTTTGGCTTTCTTACCCTCATATCTTTCTTAATCTAGTAAGTTACCTTAATATTGTCTAAAAACAATGATTAGGAAGAGCACACCAGTTAATTCAATCTTTGCTAGAGGGCTGAGTCACTTTGATCAACTAAAAGTTTTCCTGGCAGCTTGTTGGTCAAAGTTTTAAAATATTTTTTCTTACTGACAGAGAGGGATCTAGAAGCAGTCAGCTGTTCTAACTCTAGGATACCTCATATTTCTGGATTTCTAATTTCCTTTGATTTCTGTTTACAAACCAGCTACTGAAAAGTAATGGTAATCAAAATATAATAAACTTCTAATTATTGTAACCATTTTCCCTAGAGCGATAGATTCAATAGGCACATGTATTAACTTTTTGAGGCTATTGTAACAAAGTACCACAAACTGCTTAAAACAATGGAACTTTATTGTCTCACAGTTACGGAGGCTAGAAGTCTGAAACTAAGGTGTTGGCAGAGTTGGTTCCTTCTGCAGGACTTTGCTGGTTATCAGCAAACGTTCGTGTTCCTTTCTTGTAGATGCATCTCAAATCTCGCTTCCGTCTGTGCATTGTGTTCTCGCTGTGTGTCTTCACATAGTTTTCTTTCTCTGCAAACTTCTTTGTATGTATCCAAATTTCCCTCTTCTTATAAGGACACCAGTCACTTTGGAGTAGGGCCAACCCTGATAACCGTATTTTAACTTGATTACCTCCGCATAGATTCTGTTTCCAAATAAGGTCACATTCACAGGTATTAGGGGTTAGGACTTCAACAGTTCCACCCATAACAGCTTATCATCTGCCTTCCAAGTTATTGCGGGTGACAGTATTACCAAATGTTTTTGCCACAGCATAAAATGGGTTGTCAATGTTCCAGCCTTCTTACCTGCTACTGTCTTATTGACAAGCCAGTTTCACATATTTTAGGTTTTGTTATGGCAGCACTCCTCTTCAAGCAATCGATTTCTATGTTATCAGAATAGGCTGACTGAGTAACAAATAACTCCAAAGTTTCTGTGGCTTAACCAAATAAAAGTTTATTTCTCATTCACGTTACACCCAGTGGGGTCACTGGGAAGCTGTGCTCCACTCAGGCACTGGGGAATCCAGGCTTCACACACCAAGTAGCTCTGTGATCCTGTTTTCATGCTCCTCTGATTTCAGAGGATGGAGGGAGACAAAGGGTGTAGAGGATCATAAGTCTGAAAGAAGTGTCCACTACGCCCTTCCACATTCTGCTGGCCAGAATTAAGTTCCACATCCCTAGCTAACTGCAGGCAAGACTCGGAAATGCAGGTAAGTTCTACGCCGAGGAGGGAAAGAAAAGGAGTTTGGTAAACACACAGCATTATATTTTCTACAAGTACTATTAAAATATTTGAAATATGTTTTGGAATGAATTATTTTGAATAAAGGGGCTTCAACCGACTCATGCCAATTGCTAACGTTTGTTCATCTGTGGCATCTCATCTGAAGAGACGAGGTGGTAAGTGATGTCAAGACCAGCCATGGTGCCATGTTTATGTGGGAGTCTGACTGTCAATTTGGGAGACTGGAGGCTTTTCTGGCACCATCCTTCAGCAAGAGTTAGGAGTGAGAATTCCTTATCCTTAGCTAAAGTTTAAGGCTAGACTCCAAACAAATCAAGATGAAGATGAAGAAATGTAAAGGAGGTGAAGAAACTAAGTGGCAGAAGGGAATTATGAAGATAGATTAGGTACTAAATAGAAGGCTTCAGTGCATTTGTAAAATTTTATTTATCTACATCTACTCATCTGTCAGTCATAGAATGACTTCTAGATCCCTCTGAGAGCATTCCACTTCTGAAATTTTTTTTGGTTTTAAGTCTGGGTGGAGCGAAAAATGAAGATCAATAACTATTTTCCAGCTGGGCTAAGACATAGTCAGTCACCTCTTTCCATGATTGTGGTTGTTATATTTTTTCCTCTAAGAGTCTCATTTTTTGCCAGTCTACCTTTCATGTGGCCAAATTCCAAATACTTATTTTAGTTGTCTTGTCTCACCAAGCTTTATTTCCAAGCCTCATATGACAGGATGTTTGTCAGAATTCCTCATATGACATAGTATCTATACCCTTCTTCCTGTCTCTTTCTTAGGAACATGCTTTAATTGTCAAACTTCCTCCAAAAATATAGAACCTAGAAATGAATCCAGTTCCCTGTATGTGGCTAGACTATTGCAGAATATTACCGGAGTGTTGCTTTCCTTTGTCTCTACACAATATTACTTTTCATTGTTTTGACCTCATCTTCAATACATGATTTCTCAAAGGTCTGCTGCTTGGGACTCCTTTATCACATCAGTCAACAGATGTTCAGAGATTTGAAGTCTTCCCTCAGTGTGGTATTGTGATGGACATTAGGAAAATGTCATTCCCATCCTTTGCTTGTCCAGGGTGAATGTTGCAAAATCTGTAGTACATACCCCCTAAAATATTTTTCTGGTTCTCCTTTTATCCTCATTCAAAATCTCTCTACTGGGTTCTGCTGGCCCCGTGGTATAGTGGTTAAGTTTGGTTCTCTCTGCTTCGGCAGCCCGGGTTCACAGGTTTGGATCCCAGGCATGGACCTATACCACTCCTCAGCCATGCTGGGGCAGCAACCCACATACAAAGTGGAGGAATATTGGCACAGATGTTAGCTCAGGGCTAACCTTCCTCACCGAAAAAACCCAAAACTCTCTAATTGCTACCTTCTCAGATTCTTGTCTTTAAAAATGCATTAGTTAGCATGGAATATTGTTTTCTATGATTAGGGCTGATTCTTTTGAAAAAGGAAAACTTGTATTGTTCTATTTCAAGAATGAGCTATATCCTGCCAAATCTCTTAGTGATACCTATGTGTTTATATTTTCTTTTGGGGTTAAGATTTCCAGTTTGTTTTATTACTTATATACCCCTGTAATTTGCTTTCTGTCTCTTTTTCTTAGACATTATTCTTTACTTGTTATTATTTTCTGAGAATGATTGGGGATTTTCTTTGATTATGTTATGCCATAGTCTTCCACACTGCTGTTTTGTGTGTATTTTTCCTAGACATTTTTCTTATCCTCTAAAGAAATGTATGGAGTTTGAAATTTTCTTGGTTAAATCAATGAGTAAAATGCCAAATTAATTCTTCATGGCATTTGTAAGCTATGATGTATTCTTCTTTCAACTGGAAAAATAAAGGAAAACTTTCTTGTACTTGGGCTGCAATTCCTTTAGTTCAGGGTTTCAACATCATTTAAGTGACAGTCCAGCTTTGCTCTACATGTATCACCCAGTCAGGAACCACAGAGATGAGGCAGTGGGTTTGGTGGATCACAGCAGACTCCCCTTCATGACTCAGAGACATGCCTAGGAAATGGATAACACTTCTTATAACACTTTACATGTTTACTACTTTAACCCTCCTCAGAGAGTCACCTGCTGCTGGGACTAGTAAAAGCATTCCTCCAGCCTGCCTGTAAATGTTATTTTCTGGCTTGTGAAATTTGAAACACAATTTTTCTTGCAATGTCCAAAGGCACTTTCTGTGGCAATAAACACGGCTTCTTTTTTTTAAATAGCTTTGTTGAGATATAATTAACATATCATAAAATCACCCATTTAAGTATACAATTCAGAGATTTTTAGTATAGTCACAGGATTATACAACCATCACCACATTCATATTGTAAAGCATTTTCATCACCCTGAAAAGAAGAAGAGATTTCCAGTCTGGACAAGATGGTATAAACCCATTACTTCCTGATCTTCCCTGATGAGTATAACCATAAATCTTGAAAATATCAAAATAGGAAACCAACGGAGAACTCTGAAAGGTGATAAGAAGGTGGAAAAACTGGTTAGAAATCCTAAGACTGGTGGAACAACACAGCATCAGAGTGAATTATACCTGCCACCCCCACCCAGCTGAGGAAAGTGATGGAGACCTAGTGTTTCCCGTCCCCAACCTATCAATAGAAGGCAGCCCAGAGAGGCTCATTTCTCCCCCTGAATGAGATGCTAGTCCCTCTGACACCACCAGGTGACCTCAGCACCAGTGGTAGATAGAAACAATCACACTGCCAATAATGAGAGGTCAAGGGAAGCACTTTTCTTTTCCCACCTGGCCTGAGAACCTTCCCCTGCTGTGGGATACTGAGGTAGCCAGGTAGCACCAGCAAGAGGGACCCTGCCACAAAAAGCAGCCTTGATTTTGTCCCTGTGGACCTGCGACTCCTCTTCCCTGCCCAGAGATGAGATGGTGAGGACTCTGGCAAAAGGTATCCAACCACAACAAGCACCCACCCTGGGGAGCATCTTCATCTCCACAGACACAAGACCCCCATCCCCTCACATATTTCCCCCAATTGAAAGACTCTTGGCCACCTGGCCTGGAGAAACACCTTCCACTACCTCAGGTAACATTAGCAGGGACCAATAGGAACAGTGGCACCAGATGAACCAAGTAGACCAAAATAACATTGCAAAAGCTCTGAAAATTCAACTGTTATTCAGAACAGCCCACAAAGTAGGCCAGTATCTGCATTCTAAACCTAAATGTGGTAACTTCCTGCTAAACTAAAAGATTTAAGTAAAACCTAGAGTTTACTAACATAATAGACAAAATGTCTAGGATGCTATTGAAAATCATCCAATCAAAAATCAAATAAATCTCAACTTGAATGAGAAGAGACAATCAATGAATGCCAACACTTATATTAATCACATTTCGAATTATCTGACAAGGATTTTAAAACAATCATGATAAAAATGCTTCCGCAATCAATTATAAATTCTCTTGAAATAAATGAAAAAAGAGAAAATCTCAGCAAACAAGTAGAAGGTATAAAAAAGATCCAAATGGAAATTATAGAAATAAAAAATATAACAGAAACTTAAAAACTCACTGGATGAACTCAATAGTAGAGTAGAGGTAACAGAAAATAGAATAAGTGAATTTGAAGATAGAAGAATCAAATTTACCCAATCTGAACAACAGAGAGAGTGTATACTTAAACAAATAAACAGAAACAGAGCCTCAGGGGCCTGTTAGCATAACATCAAAGATCCAACATCTGTATCATTGGAGCCCTAGAAGAAGAGGAGAGAGGGAGTAGGACTGAAATGAAATTTGAATAAATGATGATTGAAAACTTACCAAATTGGTAACAGACAGAAACTCATACATCTAAGAAGCTGAGTGAACCACAAATAGGATAAACCCAAAGAGATCAACACCAAGATACATCATAATCTTGGGATGATGATTCATCAAAAGACAAAATCTTGAAAGCAGTCAGAGAAAAGGTATGTCACCTGTATGAGAATACCAATTTGAATGACAGAGGGTTTCTTATGTGAAATCTTGGGGGCCAGAAGCAAGTGGCATCACATTTTTTATGTGTTGAAAGAAAATAACTGTCAACTGCAAAGTCTATATCCAGCAAAACTACTCTTCACGAATAAAGAAGAATTAAAGATATTCTCAGAAAAAGGAAAACTAAAAGAATTTGTTGCTAGAAGACATACCCTTAAAGATTGGCTAAAGAAAGATGTTTAAACAGTAAGTGATAAAAGAAAGATGCTTGGATCATCAGGAAGGAAATAAATAAAACAACAGAAAGAGCAGACATATAGGTACAGACATTGGCATATCCTTTTCCTCATGAGCTTAGTAAATCATGTTTGATGATTGAAGCAAAAATTATAGCACTATTCAATACGCAAGACAATGGTATTTTAAAGTAGAGAAGGTAGGGGATGGCCCAGCGGCATAGTGGTTAAGTTCACACACTCGGCTTTGGTGGCCCGGGGTTCGCAGGTTCAGATCCCGGGCACGGACAGATGCACCACTTGTCAAGCCTTGCTGTGGCAGCGTTCCATATAGAGTAGAGGAGGACAGGCATGGATGTTAGCCCAGGGCCAGTCTTCCTCAGCAAAAAAGAGGAGAATTGGCAATGGATGTTGGCCCAGGGCTAGTCTTCCTCACAATAAAAATAAATAAATAAAAGTAGAGAAGGTAAATAAACCTAAATGAAAGTAAGATTTGCACACTTCATTTGAAGTAGCAAAATGTTGATACAGGTAGATCGTGATTAAATCACTATCATGGGCTGAATTGTGTCACCTCAAAATTTATATGTTAAAGTCCTAACCCCAGTACCTCAGAATGTGATTGCACTTGGAGATAGAGCCTCTTTAAAGCTATTACCTTTTAAAGGTACTATCTCTTTAAAGGTAATTAAGGTAAAATGAGGTCATAATGTGTGGGTCCTAATCCAATATGACTGGTGTCCTTATGAGAAGATAAGATTAGGACACATACAGAGACAAGGCAGCCATCTGCAAGCCAAGGAGAGAGGCCTCAGAAGAAACTAAACTTGCCAACACCTTGATCTTGGACATATAGCCTCTAGAGTTGTGGGGAAATAAATTTCTGTTGTTTAAGTCACCCTGTCTGTAGTGATTTCTTAAGGCAGCCCTAGTAAAATAACACAGTCCCATATGTGTTTTGTAATATTCAGAACAACCACTTGGAAAACTATACAAGGAGATACACTCAAACCCACTATAAATAAATAAAATCCTTTAAAAATTCAGTTAACATTTAGAAAGCCAAGAAAAATGAAGTAGTAATAAGAACCAGAGGAAACCACAGATAAAAGCAGAAATCAATGAAATTGAAACAAACAGAAAACAAATAATAAAATAGGAGATATAACATTAAATATTAATAATTACTATAAATGTAAATGGTCTAAGTGCATCAACCAAAGGGCAGAGAGTGGAAGAGTGAATAAGAAAAACATAATCCAACAATATGCTGTTTGTAAGAAACTAATTTCAAATTCAATAACATAGGTAGGTTGAAAGTAAAAGGATGAAAAAACATATATCATGCAAATATTTATTTGAAAAAGGAAGTGTAACTACATTAATATAAAATAAAGGAGAATTCAGAGCGAAGAAATTTATAAAAGACAAAAAAGAGACATTACATAATGATAAAAGAAACAATATACCAGGGAGACAAAATAGTCTAAATGTGTATGCGCCAAGCAACAGTGTGTCAAAATTCATAAACCAAAAACTGATAGGGCTGAAAGGAGAAATAGACAAATCAACAGTTAAAACTGAGGACATCAACACTCTCCTCTCAGCAACAAGAAGAACTTATAGACTGAAAATCTACAAGAATATAGATCTGATCACAGCCAACCAATGGAATCTAATTGATGTATATAGTACACTTCACCCAACAATAGCAGAATGCATATATTTTAATATACTGAGGGAACATTTACCAAAGTAAGTTATATCCTGGGCCATAGAACAAGCCTCAATGAATCTAAAAGAATTGAAGTCATACAGAGTGTGCCCTCTGACCATAATGGATTCAAACTAGAAATCAATGACAGAAAGACAGTAGTAAAATCTCTTAAAACACAAAATTAAAAATACTTCTAAATAATTGATGGGTCAAAGGGAAAGTCTCAAACAAAACAAAAAATACATAGAACTGAATGAAAAGGAAATGCAATGTACTGAAATATGCAGGATACAGCTGAAGCAAAACTGAGGAGAAATTACAAGCACTAAATACTTGCATTAGAAATGAGGAAAGGTCTGGAATCCATAATCTAAGTTCCCATCTAAGAAAATAGAATAGGTAGAGTAAAATTAACCCAAATCAGACAAAAAGAAATAATAGAAATAAATGCAGAAATCAATTAAATTGAAAATAGAAAAACAAGAGAGAGAACCAAAAAGAAAAGTTTGGTTCTACGAAAAAAATCAGTAAATTGATAAACCTCTAGTACAACTAACAAAAATAAAAAAGAGGAAAGTCACAAGTTGCCAATATCAGGAATGAAATAGGGGTTATCACATGCTGCAAACATTAAAGAGATATTTATTTTTTAACAATCATGCTGCCATTCTCTGATTTTTGATTGGAGTGTTTAGTTCCTTCATATCTAATGTAATTACTGGTAAGGCAAGTTTTAAGTTGCAATTTTACTATTTGTTTTTTACACGTCTTATGCAGTTTTTGTTCCTCAATTCCTTCACTTAATGTCTCCTTTGGTGTTACAGATATTTTCTAGTGTAGCATTTTAATTGTCTTCTTATTCTTTTTACTAATTTTTTAGTTATTTTCTTAGTTGGTTAAACTGGAGATCACAATTAATATTTTAACTTAAAACAATCTAGTTTGGATTAATATCAACTTAATTTCAATACTATATGAAAACTTTGTTTCACTATAATTCCCTTATCTCTGTCCTCCTTTATTTATTATTTTCATATAAATTACATCTTTATCCATTATAAATTCAATAGTGTTTTAATATTATTGCTTTATGCAGTTGCCTTTTAAATCACATACAGAAGAAAAGAATTACATACAAAAATATATTTATATAGTCTTTTATAGTTACTTTTATAGTCTTTTTTAGTTACTATTACCAGCATTTTTTATTCCTGTGGATTAGAGTTATTGCATAGTGCCCTTTTCTTTTTAAATAGGTTGAGGATAAAGGAGTAATTTTATTTATTTTTTATTTTATTAATTTTTTTTTTGGTGAGGAAGTTCAGCCCTGAGCTAACATCTGTTTCCAATCTTCCTTTTTTTTTTCTTTTTTGCTGAGGAAGATTAGCCCTGAGCTAACATCTCTGCCCATCTTCCTCTATTTTGTATGTGGGATGCTGCCACAGCATAGCTTGATAAACAGTGCATAGATCTGCACCCAGAATCAGAACCTGTGAACCCTGGGCCACTGAAGCAGAGCATGTGAACTTAACCACTACATTACCAGGCTGGTCCCTGTCTAGTGTCCTTTTTTTCAACTGGAAGGTTTCCTTTAGTATTTCTTGTAGAGCAGTTCTGTGAAAGACTAAAAATCTCAATTAAAAAAAAAATCTGGGAATGTCTTATTTTCTTCTTCATTTTAAATGACAGTTTTACTGGATATAGAATTCTTGGTTGACTGTCTTTTTCTTTCAATACTATGAGTATGTGGTCCCAAGGCATCCTGCCCTCCATGGTTTCTAATGAGATATCAGCTGTCAATTTTGTTAATGATCCCTTGTTCATGATGAGTCATTTGTCTCTTTTTGCTTTCCAGATTCTCTCTTTTTCTTTGGTTTTCTGCGGTTTGACTACGATGTGTCTAGGTTTGTATCTCCTTGTATTTATTCTTTTAGAGTTCACTAAGCTTGCTGGTTGTGTAAATTAATGTTTTCATCAAATTTGGAACATTTGTCAAATTTTTTTCAAATATCCTTTCTGTCCTTATATCTATCTCCATTTTTTTCTGGGTCTCTCTCTCCCTCCCTCCCTCTCTCTGTCCATTTACATATAAGGTGCTTGATGGTGTCCACAGGTCACTGAGGTTCTGTTAATTTTTTTCCATTATATTTCTTTGTGTTCCTCAGACTTAATAATCTTGATTGAACATTTTCAAGTTTGCTGATTCTTTCTTCTGTCATTTCAAATATTCTATTGAACTCATCCAGTAAATATTTCATTTGTTATTGTATTTTTTAACTTTGAAATTTCTACTTGATTCTTTTTTGTGATGAATATTTCTTGATGAATATTTCCATCTCTTCATGAATATTTCTATCTCTTCATGAAGAGTCTCTATTTAGTGATACATCATTACCATACTTGTCTTTAATTCTTTAGACATGATTTTCCTAGGTCTTCAAACATATTTATAGTAGCTCATTTAAATTATTCATCTAGTAAGTTCAATGTTTGGACTTCTTCAGAGACTGTTTCTATTGACTATGTATGAGTCATACTTTCCTGTTTCTTTGTGTGTCTCATCATTTTTGTTGAAAACTGGACATTTTAAATAATATAATGTGGTAGCCCTGGAAATCAAATTCCCCCTCTTCTTCAGAATTTTTTGTTGTTGCTGTTTTGTTATTGTTGTTGCTGCTGCTATTTGTTTGCCTAATAGCTTCTTGGACTAATTCTGTAAAGCCTGTGTTGTTTGTTACATTTGGCTACTAAATTTTCTCATTAGCTTTGTGGTCATCTAATGTTTGGATAAAGAATCCTTAAGTTTCTTGATCCAGCAAGTCTCCCAGGCTTTGCTGAGGGGCTCTGTGTATCTGTCGGGCCATATTTTCATCCTTCTGGCATGCAGTTTCCAACTCTGCCTTAGCCTTCACTTCAAGGCTGTTGCACAGATCTTCAAGGTCAGTGAGAGGTGAGAGATTACACATTCTGTGTCTTACCTACACATGTAGCCCTGGATATGCAGATAGATTTCTATGTTCCCACAAGTATATCAGAGCTTTTTAAAGCACCTGGCCATCTCCTTTCCAGTTTCTCCCTTTATATTTTCGGTTAACCTTTTGTTAGCCCACACTGGTATCGCTGCCTCAGGCAGCTGCGATGTTAAGCTATCACTGACGGTTGTTTTCAGCAAATGTATAGGGTATAGCACCATTTACACACAGCAGGTTCTGAGTCTGGCTAAATAAAGAAGAGCTCTGAGAAAGGAGCTTTCTCAGGGAATTGTCAGACAAGTCAAATGGTGATGATGGGGTTTTGGGGGAATTCCAAACCCGTTCTGAGCTCTCCAGGGACGGCTAGGCTTCTGGTTTCACAGCTGTCATAGTTTCAGGGCTGCTGGTCTTCAGTTCTCATAGAGCTGGGAGAAAGAGATGAGACTAAGACAAGCTAAAACACCCCGAAGTCACTGTTCTTAGTGAGCTTCAGCTTTTTTCTTGTGTGAATTATCCTCAGATTGTTACAAGACAGGGTTAACTTCCAGAGTTCTGCAAAAGTTTACTTTGACACTTATTTCCAGTATTCTCTTCACTTTTTCAGAGGAGTAGATTTTTGGAGGTCCTTACTCCACCATTATGGAAGTATTCCCCTAAATAAAATATTAAATCAGAAAAAAAATTTTAAAAGAAGAAGCCAAAGTACAAAGTATTTAGGATGATTTTACTTTTTATATTTTTTCACAATGTTGTAATAATATTTTTATAAATTTTTGAGCACATCTTTGATTAGTATCTTAGAATAAATTTCTATGAGTTGAATTACTGGGCGAAAGGATATAAATTATTTACAGCTTTTAGGCATATTTCCAAATTGGCTTTCAGTAAAGTTCTGAAAATGTAATGGCCTTACCAGCATGCCTGCCCATTTTACTGAATCAAACACACTAGATATTATAATATTATAATGTTTCCCAAAAAGTAGCTCATTGTTTTCACTTTTCTTTTATTGATGTATTGAGCAACAGCATTTCCATTTATTTTTTGACTATATTTCTTTTTGTAAAGTTTTGTCACATTATTTATCCATTTTTCTATTTGGTGATTCACCACAGTTAACAAAATACTGTTGTTGTTAAGTTATTATAATTTTACATCATAAAATTTCTCTTTTAGAAATTTGTAAATACATTCAGTTTGGGGGAATAATAGACCCTATTTCATAGAGTTGGAATGAGAGAGTAGATAAAATATTTAAAGTGCTTACTGCAGTGTCCAGCACATAGTAAACCCTTAATTAATGGCACCTATTCTTATTCTCATTATTGATGATAACATTAACTATTATGCTCAAATGAACAGAAACCTCTCCAGATCACGTCTTTCTCATTAGGTGGGGTGGTGAGTTGCTGATGACCCCACTCTCCAACTATCTAGGTGCTTGTTGAAATCTTTGGATGTTCAGTTGGAAGGTTCATCCTAACAGCTCCTATCAAACACTCTGGGACTGCAAGTCCTATAGTTAGCACAGTTGTACGTGACTGCGGTGGGACTTTCTCCTATAGAAGTGATAGAATATATGGAAAAACAAAGCAAAATAAACAAACAAAATTCCCTGCAGAGTGCACTAAGCCTTAGGAAGCATAGGGCTCTTTCTAATGCGTAAGTAACTGTTTAGTCGTGGGATCTACAACCTGGGAGAGCAAAGTACCACTTCCACTCCTCTTCCTCCCTCATCCTTACACCTGTGCCCCTTACTCTCATAACACTTTGCCCTTTCTGTCTCTCTCTGTTTGGCTGTACAATGATGAAGGTTGTGGGGATACTGCCCTGACAAACCTAACAGATAGCACCTGCCAAGTAGAGAAACAACAGCCCAGGTTTTCAGTCAGTAGAGTCTATTGGTCTTTAAGTCAAAGAAGACAATAAAGAATATTTAAACTGTCTTTCTGCCTTCTTTAAGATAATTGCTCCTTTTGCTGTGTTTTCATTTGAATTTGAATGGGAAGTCATGAAAGGCTGCATTAGAGCCTGCTAAGAAGATGGTATTTTTAGAGAGTCATGACAATGATTGATTTTTGTAATTCTCAAAATGCTAAGATATTACTAGAGTGCTTTCATAAAGTAGGGCTCAATAAATATTCATTGAATCAGGGAATGAATGACTGAATTTCCTCCTTTCCCTCTCTGGCTTGCCCCTCATCTAAAATAGTTGTCACACATTTAAATTCATTTATTTCTTAGCAAATATTTTCTCCCTGGAATTATTTTTCTGTTATGTCTTGGGATTTTTAACCTCTCTAATGTGCAGGGGTACAGGAAAGCTTTGCTCAAGTCTTTCACATTCTGCTTTGGAAAGGATATCAGATTGCTTTTGTAACATGGAAAATTGGTGACTTTCAAAGGACAGAAAGACAAATACAGTTCATATACTGCAGGTCACTGCTACCCAGCACCCGCTTCCCATGTGTCATAAGTTAGATTAGATTCCTTACCTCCGTAGTGACCCAACTCTCTCGAGCAGAATTGATTATGTCTTTGTGACAACACTCTGCCTTTTACAAACCACAAGCATGGCTTTTACCCTCCACTGTGATTATTTTATATCCCTGACCCCTCAACAGAAGGTGCTTGAGGACAGGAATTATGTCCTGCTCATTTCTCTGTTCCCAGCACCTATTATGAAGCCTGGGAGATGGTGTCCAATAAATATTTTTAAATAAATGGTTGAGCTAATGAATAAACTGCTGTAACATGCTGAAACTATTTTTCACTGCTATTTGTTGCTGGTCTCGTGGTGGCCCAGTTCCTTAGTGCTGCTGCTTTTATCTGGTCTGACTTCTCCTTCATGGCTGTGATGACCTTCTATCCTTGGTGTCAAGTTTAGTCTATAGTAGAAGGCTAGCAAAATTTACTTCAAGACTTAAATGATGGGGAAGAAAACTAGGCATTGGAGGGTTTGCCAAGGTAGCTCAGAGAATAAGCTGAAAGTTTCAACACTAAGTTCAAAGGGTAAAAGATCTGAGAAAAACAGGCAAAGTACTAGAGTTTTAGGGAAATTGTTGCAAAGAGAAAGTACTGGTGACCACTTGCATGTACAAATAAAACACGAGGCAAATAAGAGGGTCCAAGTCAGTCCTCAGCTTAAAACTCTTCAATGGCTCTCCAATACTATGGTATAGGGTCCAAACTGATGAGCCTACTTTTCAAGATGGCACCTGCCCAGCCGTCCTGCCATATCTTCTTCCAAACCCAGTCTTTCAGCAGAAGCTCCAGTAGTGTTGAACAAGTTTAGAACACTTCATATGCTAAACTATTTCTTTTAAAACTTTTTTGGGGAAATAATTGTAGACACACAAGAAGTTACAAAAATAGTACAGAGAGATCTTGTATACCCACTACTCTGTTTCCCCCAGTGGTGACATCCTATATAACTATAGTGCATTATTGAAAACAGGAAATTGACCATGCTGTTTATCTCAGTACTTTTGCCCAAGATGTCCCTTCTGCTTGTGATAATGCCTTTTACTTAACTCAGCTCAGGTGTCACCTTCTTTAATAACCCTTCCTTAGCCCTTAAATTCTGTTCCCATGGCACAATGTATATTTATATCACGACAGATTGCGTGATGACAATCTATGACTTCTCTTGCATGGACTGTGAGCTTCTTAATGCAGAATCCATGTCTGATTCATCTTTATGTCTTTGCCACCTAGCCTAGTGTTTGGCATCTTATAGATAATAAATACTTGTTGAAAAAATGAATTAATAAATGAATGTCGCAATATAACTAAAGTAGTTGTAACCGAGATAGAAAGGAAGGGAACTGTTTAACAGGTAATATCTGCAATACTTGGTGGCTGATGAGGTGAGGGTTGAAGGAGGAGAGAGGAAGCTGGGATCCTGGACTTTATTATGTACAGTGAATAGGGTTGCTTGCCTTTCCAGCATCCTCTCCAAGTTTTCTGGTCTATCTGGTCTACATAGGCCTATATTCTTAACTCCAATGGCAGAGCATTTGACAAAAGTCTAGAAAATCAAAATACTTTTCAGAGAATATTAATCATTTTAGGGAGGTCATCTGACCTAAGCCACCCCAAGCAATGTTCCACTCAGGGATCCAACCAAAAAACAATGTTGTTCATCATTTTTTCTGAACTGGAAAGGAGAAGTTATGAATCAGAGGCTGCTACAGCTCTCCTATTACCCTGGAGGATGAATCTGTATCTACTGGAAGCCATCAAGTGGCAGAATCAAGAGGAAGCAAGTCCAGATAATGGTTTTTTTTTGGCTGGGAAAGAGTCACCCTGAGCTAACATGTGTTGCCAATCTTCCTCTCTTTTTTTTTCCCCCTCCCCAAAGCCCCAGTACATAGTTGTATATTCTAGTTGTAAGTCCTTCTAGTTCTTCTATGTGAGCCACTGCCACAGCATGGCTACTGACAGACAAGTGGTGTAGTTCCATGTCTGGGAAGCAAACCTGGGTGGCAGAAGCAGCGCACACTGAACTTTAATCACTAGGCCATCAGGGCTGGCTCCAAATAATATTTTATGTAACCTGAATCCAGCCATGCCTGAAGAAAATTCTTTATCTTGGATCTCTGAAGGAGATGCCACCTTGAGATGCCACCTAAGCTATCTCTTGCTAGAGCTGTTTAGAGTTGGTACTTCTTTAAAGAAAGAGTCCTAACTGACATCTAAAAGTTTTGCTTAAGAGTATTAGAACTCTCTGGATTTTTGTTTCCTGATTCAGAGCTGCTCTTTCAACCAGATTTCTACTTAAAGTGTCCAGTCAGGATATAGGCTTCTCCTTTTGAAAAATAATATTAGGCAAAGATTCTCAGTTCAGGTGTTTCCTCCAGTGGTTCAACTTTTCTGGAGGCCTTATAGCACAGTAGTTAAAGCATGCTTGTTCAACTTCAGGCCGACTTCTGGCAGACCAAAATCCTGCCTTTTCCACTTACTCAGCTACATGACTTGAGCATCTTCCTCTCTTCTCGAGCCTCAGTTCTATCATCTGAATGAGGATAAAAACATCTAATTCATTGCTGTGAAAGTTAAGTGAGATAATGTTTATAAAACGTGGTACCTAGCATTTAGTAAGTGCTACACAACTGATGAAGAAGAAAAAGAACAACAATAAGAAGCAGTAGGAGCAGAAGCAGAAGGAGCACCAGAAGCAGGAGGAGGTGGAGGAGGAGGAGAGGAAGAAGGAGAAAAGAAAAGGAAGATAAAGAAATAGGGCTTTGCACTCTCCATCAAGTAGATCATAATGTTCATTATGGATAAAGGATCTGCAACACTGAGCATGAATCTCATTGTCCCTGCCAATGCCCTGTCTTCCATTTCTACAAAACCCCAGGATATTGTCAGTCCCACTGGCTAAGCAGAACACTATACGATGGGAATACATACATTATTATTCTGTTTTCATAATAGGAATCTCAACTCTAAATAAGCCTCACCAAAGTTTTAAGTCTTTTTCTGTTTTATCAAGATTTTTACATTTTTTAAAAGGAAATTTTTCTGTACATTAAAAAAATTGTAGGAGATTTGTGTATCTCCTGTACAAAGGAAGACAGTTTGACTTCCTAGAATAGCTACCAAGAGCACAAACTTAACTGATTAGTAAAAACCAATTATACCACACATCCCTTTTGAGTTGTAAAATGCACATGGTTTTTCTGATTAAGAATTCAAGACTATGCTGATGAGGGACACTTTGGACCTGTGACATCTGACCTCAACCTGCATAAAAGTTATGGGTTTATTGTCTCTGATTTATTCACAAGTATAGGTTCAGTAGCATTTAATTTTGAAATGTTTCAAACTGATAGGGCATAGAAAATAGTACAATAGATTCGACGTCCCCAACACCCAGATTTAGGAGATGTTACTATTTTGCCACATTAGCTTCAGACTTTTCTAACAAAAAAAGAGAAAGCATTAAAGACTCAGCCCAAGCCCTGTCTATCCATCACTTCTCCTGGCCTCCAGAGGTAGCTATTATACTGAAGTTGGTGTGTAATAGTTTTACACATGGTGTTGTACATTTTCTACATATGCATGTATTCATTAACTATATGTTTTAGAGTTTCATAAATAATATCCTATAGGGCATATCATTTTTGAATTTGATTTTCTCACTCTTCATTCTGCTTTTGTGATTTATTAATGATGATAATGTAGACCTAGTTAATACATTATAATTGCTGTATGGCATTTATTGTATGAATAAACCATGTATGTATCTATTTCCTATGTATAGACAGTTAGTTATTTCCACTTTTTGCTGTAACAAATAGTGATGCAATGAATATCCTTGTGCAGTCGTACAAATCTCCTTACTTTCCAGTTGCCCAGACACCTAGAAATAGACTTGTTGGATCACTAAATATTAAAATCTTCAGCTTTTCAAGGTATTGTCAAATTGTAGTCCAAAGTAGTTGTACCAAATATAGTAGCACAAACAATATGCTAGTTTCTCTTTTTTCACATCTTTACTAATAGTTGCTCTTAAAAGACTTAAAATTTTGTCAACCTGATGGGCAGGTAATAATATCTCAATGATGTTTTAATTTATCATGTCTGTTCCCATTCTTTTGAGATTAAAAAAAAGAAGTCACGTGGTCATAGCCTACATGCCACGGGCTGGGAAATGAAGCCAGGCTGGATAGCCACCCCAAGGTGACAGCTCTGCACTGCGGTGGGAGGAACACAAGTGTCTGGTAGACAGCTAGCTGTCTCAGCCACTGATTAATTTTTCAGATGCCTCCACTAAGTTTTCATTATCAACTACTGAAAAATATAGGTAAAAATTCTCCATTATAATTGGAGATGTGTCCCCTTTTCCTTGTAATGTTATCATTTTTTTCTTACATAAATTTTGATGCTCTGTTGTGAAGAGTCTACAAGTTCAAGGTTATTTTGTTTCTATAGTGAATTATTTATTTTCAGATTATGTAATGGCTCTCTTACCTGCTGTTAGTCTGTTCACATCAGTGTGGATTATTCATATACTGGAGTTATTTTACCATATTCTTTTTCTATTTACCATTAGTTTTTTGGGTTTCTTTTTTCGCCCTTTCTTACCTTCTATTGAGTAGAACAAGGTTTTACTACTCCTCTTTTGCCCTCTATAGTTTGGAAGTTACACGATCTATTTCTATTTTTTTTTTACCGTTTACCCCTGAATGCATAACATAAATATTTGACTTAATGTCTGAAATTAATCAAAAACTCCATCTTCCTCACAAATAATACAAGCACCTTAGGATTCTTTACCTCCGATCACCAATCCTCTCCATATTCCAAATTATTTTCAGTATTTGATTCCATCTCGTTTATGTCTACTCTACCATATTAGTAATTCTTTTCCTTTATTCAGTCAATTCTTATTTAGATTGATCCATATTTGTACTATTTTGTTGTTATTTTTCAACATTGTCTCTTACATCCTCCTCCTTCCTTTTGAGTTTAACTTTTTTCTTTCTGAGGTACATCCTGCAGTAGTTTTGTTAGTGGTAAATCCTCTCAGTATTTGTTTGAAAAATGACTTTATTTCTTTCTCACTTTTGAATGATGGTTCAGCTGGTTTTAGCATCCTACATTGAAATTTGTTTTCCCTGAGTACTTAAAGGATATTACTATATTGTCTTCTGGCTTCTTTTATTGCTGTTGAAAAGTCTGCTCCATTTAAAAGTGTTTCTGTATAATTTGTCTCTTATCTAGGGTTGCTTTTAAGACTTCCCTTTTCCTTTGATATTCTAAAGTTTCCCTATGGAATCACTTGATTTGGATTTTTTAAAAATTTCTCTTGCTTGGGGCTTTTTTCAACCTTAAGATTTGCGAGTTTCATCAAATCTGGAAAATTTGTGGCCATTATATCTTTAAATATTATTCTCTCTTACTAGAACAAATGTTACATAAACATTGACTTGTTTTTTCTATCCTTCTGTTTCCTAACTTCTTACTCATTTTTTTTCAGTCTTTTACTCTCTCTGTCCTGCATTACGGGTAATTTCCTTGGAATATCTTTCCGTTTATTAATTGCTCTGTAGCTATTGTCAATATGTTTTTAATCATCATTAAATCTTAAATTTTAACTACATCTTTTCCCTTTAAACTCCTACTTGGTTTCATTCTCTAAGATTCTAATTCTTTCTTCTTATTTCTTTAATCATTATAAACTTATTTTTTGCTTTCTTTATGATTGTCATTTTATTATTTCAAGTTCCTAGATACTCAATCTCATATTTGTTCTCATCTTCTGATTTTAAATTCATGATTGACTGTTGCTCATGTGTTTTGTAAATTTTGATTGTGATCTCCTGTACACTGGTACTTGCTTTTCACTTTGGGAAATCTTTGTGTCTTGTATTATGCAAGTGTTCCTCTGGAGTGATTTTGTGTTTTCTTCTGACAATCATACATAATCTTCTGTTACTTTTTGGTTGGGGACTCCAGAATTACATGAATGATATCAAATGAGACTCCAAACTCATAAGACTCACAGGCCTGGGCATCAATTTTTCATGAGAGACATTTCTTTTTAACCTAGTGCTTGGGTAAAGACAAGATTCCTAATCATTTTTCTGAGTCAGCAGATTACTGAAGATCTTGCTTCATGCAAGGTCTCAGCTTTAATTTTCAGCCTCACGTAGGAAGTGCCTAGATGTTACCCTCTACCTCCCAGGGCTGAAGCAATATGAGACTACTTGCTTGTTACTTCAACTTTCTCTTTCACCTCTATTTCTGGCAACTGAGGATTTCTATTAGCATTCTGGCAAACTCAGCTATGCATTAAACTTTATTGTATTTTATCTACCATTTACAGGTTTAGGTATTGGGAGTATTTCCCTCATGATCTTGTGGATCATGTTGTCAGAGTTCCAAGTCCCCAGTTGTTCTTCAGCCCAATTCTCAAGATAAAAGCAAAATTGAAAGGCCCACTGTGATCTAGAGATGGACCAGGATATTTTCCACTATCCACCAGAGTCTATTGGCTTGGCTTTAGCAGTTGGGAGCAATTAGAATCCTGCTTATGAAATTTGCATCTACAATTTAGAACAGTGTTTCTTCAACTATGGGCCCTACATCATCCTGTCTCACAATTACTGAGTTTATTGAAAGTGCAGATTTCTAGTCTGAAATCCAGATATACTAAATCAAAAGTTTTACAGGTGGAGCCTGAGCACTTTAAACATTTTCCAGGAAACTTCTATGAAACCAAAGTTGGATAACTACTGGTTTATAGGTGTCATTCAACTAGATCAACATTCCTATAAGTGCTGGAAAACACACCTTCTTATTTTCTTGTGAGCTCCATCACATTTAATACAGTGCATTACACATATTATGTGGTGGACAAATATCTTTTGGATGATCAGTTGGATAAATCAGGGCTGGAATCATACTAGAATCAAAAGAGCTTGAAGCCTGCCACATATAATCCACGGCTCTAAACCTCTCTCCCCCAACAGTTAGCTTGAGCCCTAATCCAGGTTTAAATGAGAAAAGTGAGATATTCACTTATTTATTCAACTAAAAGCATATCAGTAAAGTAATATAATGAATATGTATACTATATTCTTTAACTCAATATCACTAACTCGTGATAATCTAAGTGACAGGTAAATCATACCTGCCATAAGACCCAGTTTCCTCGCTAAAGAAAATCACCTTGGTATCATGTTGAACATGAACTACATATAAGGTTTGATCTGCCATTCTTAAGTTAGAGCAATGTAAATACACCAGCCCTAGGATGAAGTTGTTGGCATAGCAAGTTACAAATCTCTCCCCTTTGTTCTTACCAAAGGTCAAGAGCACTAATGAGAAGTTAGGAGTATAATAATCTCAAGGGCAGCTGAGAGTGTGACTTTTAATTACCTGAAAATTGAAATCCAGACTTTAAACTTAATGTCTAATGTCATTGACAGCCAGGATGAAAGGATGGAGAACCAATTTAATGCAATCACTGTCCGCAGCAGACACGTTGCTGCTTTAGGGGCCATCTTTATTTCTCTGATTGGTTTTCTCCAGCTGAGTCAGGGAACACCATTGGAATTAAGGAGACAAGTTCACATGTCTTCATATTGAAGATAGGCATGTAATCATCTAGTCAGATGGGAATAACCAAAACTCCATGGTGGAATCTAGAAGATAACAAATAAAGAGAGCTTCTGAGATTATGCAATAGGACAGGCAGGTTCTAGCAACTGCTGAATGTAGTTTTCACTGTGTGCCACGCATTTTCTCAGCACTTTACGTATATCAACTTATTTAATTTCTATAAGAGCCCTATGAGATAGGAGCTACTCTTATCAGAAAAAGTTGAGGTATGTAGAAGTTAAATAACACGCTCAAATCACACTTCAGTGAGCGTCAGTGTAAGGACTGGGACCTTAGTCCTTTGCCTCCAGAGTCTATGCTCTTTGTGGAGAGAAAGCTTTCTTAAACAGGACACAAAAAACGCCAACTAAACAGGAAAATATTTATATATTGGACTGGATTAAAATTAGAAAATCTATTTAACAAAAGACAGCATCTCAAAAGTGAAAAGGCTCATTTTCAAAATGCAGAAAGAACTCTTACAACTCGGTAAGAAAAGACAGACAACCCAACAGAACAATGGGCAAAAACACCAGAATGGGAACTCCAGAAAAGATGATATTTAAATAGCAATAAACATTTGAAAAGTGCTGAATGTCTCTTAGCATTACAAAAATTCAAATAAGAATTACAGTGGGAAACCGCCACACACCCACCGCACCCACCAGAATGGCTAAACTTAAGGCTGGCAGTGCCCAGCGTTGCAGAGGATATAGAACAAGTGGGAGTCTCACATCCTGTTGCATTTCATCCAATGTATTACTGCTGATTTTCCCCTTCACTTATGAAGGAACTACAAAGGGTGATATATGTATTTTAAAATTTGGTTCAATCGTGGTGGGTTGAAACAAAAAAGGCCTTCGAGCAAAAAAAAAGTTTCTATCACAAGACACCTTCCTGGCTGTAAGCCAGCCAACCTGCTCCGAGTAACTCAAAGGCAGTTTCAAAAGCACTTAACTGTTTCTCAGAGTTGTTTTTCAGTTATCTTAAGAGATGCCATCACCAACGACCCTGAACTGGCCCAAACAAACCCCACCAACCAAGCGGCGCCTGTGCAGACAGGCAAGAAGTGCCCAAGAGTTACCTGCATTATTTTCATGTTAAGATCTCTGCCCCAGGAGGAGCTTAAGCCTTATTCACATAATGTGTGGTGTATGTGAAAGCACGTTTTCAAACTACACCTGTGCGAGCTTATACCCACCTCTACGTGTGATGATGAAACTTCCCTTTTGAATATTCATTCTCCATCCAAAGTAAAAGGCCCCCTGCTTTCCCCCGTTCAGGGGGCCACAGCTTTGGAAGTGATTCCCATGGTCTCCTTTTTTGTTGCAAATAAATTTTACTTTGTGTGACAACTATTTCTGGTGAAGGCTTTGATTTCAACTCACCAAGAAGCGAACCCATTTTGGTTTGGTAACAAACCCACCATGTTCAAGTCACACATCAGCTCACTCCTGAGTGTTTACTGTAAGAGCGGGTGAATCTGAGTTAAATTTCCTAGAAGTATTTTTCCCTAATAGGCCCAAGATTCAGGCTTTCTGAATTCTATTCCTAGAATAGAATATATATATTTATAAGTCTAGATAGTTAAGATTAAATACACTATCTCTGAAGGAAGGGAGATTATTCTTGTCATAAAGACCTTCAATCTTAGAAAATGACAAAAGAGTTACCATGTGTAGTCATTTTGACTGGTTTTCCCCTTGTTAGAGGCAATATGGTATAGTTTAATGGTTCTTAACCTTGATGCCTGGAGAGCTCTATAAATACACACACATCGGGCCTCCCTCTCAGTTCAGGTTCAGGACATGTGGAGTGAGGCCAACGCATCTTCATTTTGAAAGTGCCCTCAGGGAATCCTGATGTCCATCCCTGGTTGGAACAGCCTGGCTCATGGAAGATCTAGGAGCTGAGTTTACAGAGTTCAAAAGTTTAAAATTAAGTAATAATAATAATACAAAGTAAATAAAGACCCCAATATCACATATCTCTCTCTGTCTGGGTAACTTAGTTCAGTGACATGACCTATGTAAGTCTCACGGCCTGTGGTAGAGCTTTCTGTAGCTCAGCTTCCTCAACACCCCTGTTTGCTTCATAGAGTTTTCAAAGAAACACAGTTGGATGAAAGATGAAAAACACTTTTCTAGACTCATGAAGTTCTCTAGTAATGTGCTACAATAGAACATTCTCCAATTTTCTTTACTACCTGTCTGAAAGCTTTCCATCAGGTCCCCCACAAAGTAGAGAACCACCCCTCAGCTTTGAATTTCCCATAAAGTCCCAGCAAATGAGGAATGTTGCCAGTTAGGAATTACAAGAATAAAAGAGGGGGTTCTCCAAGTTGAGTTTTGGGGCTCCCTTCCTAGGTACGCCCTGTTCATATGCTTTTTCCCAGGGTTGAACACAAGTACCCTGTCTTCACACAGCGGGCCTTCTCAGAGGCCAAGACTGTGTCTGAGGGTCATTCCCTCAGGCAATATAAGAAACGACTGGACGAAGTATACGTGACTCCCCATGAAATTAAATGAAAGACCATGTCACTGGGAGAAATGAAGGAATCCCCTACCGCGTGGCAATTTTAAATACCCTCACCTATTGCTGCAAGGATCACACTTTTACCTCTGACCTGCTGTAAGATCGACAAGGTCAGCCTGGAAGGGAATGGGATGGAGGTTCTCAGCAGCCCCAGTCCCTGAGGTTGTGACAGGCCAAAGTAGTGGCTTCCCCAGGAGGACAGGAGGGGCACAAGGTGAACCGCAAGGACCGTACTAACAAAGTTAGTCTGAACTATACAAAGTCAAGCACAGGCGAAGGATTGGAATAAGATTGGAAAAAAGAATAAGTGGCTTAGATATCTGTGCCATCACCCAAGTGAGAAATAAATTATTAAGCAGAGTGTAGGCCTGCACCCTATGTGACATACTGCCGCTTATAGCATCTATTTGCCCTTGATTCACGTTTAGTCATTTCTGCGTCACCTTCTGCAGCAACCTCGCATAGATCCTCCCTCTGTTTTCACATCCCGGACTCTTGCGCCCACTGCAAATGCAGTTTCCGTGACCTTGCCTTCTAACCCAATCCATCCTTTGCTTTTATTGTTCCGGTATTCTGTGACCTCCCCACGGCGCCAATTTTTGATTAAATGCCTCCAGAAGAAGGTAGCACTGCCAACAAATTCTCTCTGTGCTCAGGCAGTAAGAACGAGCCATCAGAACCACTGGAGGGTGGTGTCTCTGAATGGACTATGTGAAAAGAGAAGTGGGGCTACTTAAAAAAATTCTTTTGAGTTTTTAAAATTATATTAAATGACTGCTTGTTCTCAAACCTTTTAGTCCCCTGTTTGGTGCTGACTGGGAAACTTCTAAAAGCCGGTAGAGCATCAAGGGGAATGAGGGGGAAATATTTGTTCCACCCTAGAAAATACTCACTTTAGGGTAAATATTGCCACTGAGGCCTAAAACATCATCCAATATTTCTTAAATCCAAAGCAATGGGTTGAGGTTTTCCCTGCTACACCTATATTACTTCTCTCTTTGTAATCATTTCTGGTATTCTCTTCTACCTCTGATCTCGATTTTCCACTCATTCCCCACTTTCCAGAAGACATTTGAGAGTGAACATGGATCCTATTTGGAACTAGTGTAAACCAGTACCATCGGGAAACAGCCAGGATGGTGTTCTCTATACTGACCGTCTGAATGTCTGAGGCCTCATGAATCTAGCAGAACTGCCCAAAACCATGGAGCTGGCATCACATAAAAGAGGTCCCTGAACCCTCAAAATGTTCTCAGGATCTGTGTTGCTATGCTGTGTTTGCTAATTTATTCCTGATACCAGCTCCAGCCCCCTGGATAATTTTCCTACGCGTAGACTTACCTCAGTCCTTGTCCTTATGCTTGAGGCAGCTTCCATGAATCTTAGCCCTGGCTGCCATTTTCAACATTGATCAGCACCCCTTCATGAATTACCCTCTGCCTATTCCGGATAAATTATCTAGGCCAGTCGGCTTAGCTCCTCTCACTTTTCCTTACCATTTCACAAAAAGGACATTCTCAATATCCCCATGTTTTCTCCCTCATCCATACACATTACATATAAAAATCATAACTATAATAACCTATCTCTGGATGATAAGGACTTTCACAGACATAGTTTCATTTGATACTCATAACAAACTTGTGAAGATACACTGGATCCATTGCAAAGAGGAGAAGCTGAAGCTCTGGGAAAAATAGCACTGGTAACTTTGAAAGTCTTCCAACGTGATCCCAATATTTCCAATCAAATGTCATATATTTATCCAAGATTTTTCGATTGGGACTATCATAAAGCTGGCTGAGTCAAGTGCTCAATTTGTGTTCCTATGCTTGTCTTTACAGGACTTCCTTTTATATAGTTATTAGAAAAGGGCTTCTTCTTCTTCTTCTTCTTTTTTTTTTTTTTTTGTGGGGAAAGATTCGCTCTGTACTAACATCTGTTACCAGTCGTCCTCTTATTTTTTTCCTCCCCAAAGCCCCAGTATATGATTGTATATTCTAGTTGTAGGTCCTTCTAGTTCTTCTATGTGGGCCACCACCACAGCATGGCAACTGATAGACGGGTGGTGTGGTTTCCCGACCGGGAAGCCAACCTGGGCTGCCGAAGTGGTGAGAGCGCCAAACTTTAACCACAAGACCATCAGGGCTGGTTTGAAAGGGGCTTCTTCTTGTAGCCCAAATCTTCACAGCAGAGTCACTCAGATTTCACCTTGGGTTTTGCACTAATTTGGGACCAAATAGGCCCTTCAATGAGCTAGGAAGCATTCCATCTTATCCGTTCTACTCCATTATCACCTGAACCCTGCTACCTATGCTCCCCATAGTTGAGCCCCTGCTTCGTTCCCCTGAATTCTACTCACTGTGATATTTTCATCCTTGGACCTCAGGATCCTTAAGACAATACCCCTGATATTTGATGCTAGATCTTCCTAACATTATCTGTCTTGATCCCACCAATTACTACCGAGGACCAGGCCACTCTGGCTTAAGGGACACTCTGCCTCTTGACCTCAGTTTGAACTTTTAGTTAATGATGCTATTATCTTTCTGCTCTCTGTCCCCTTAAACTGACTTTTGTCTTTTGGGTCTATATTCAGACTCATGTTTCCCCATGGTCATTTCCAAAAAGAGAAACTCTCCTTTGCTATACTACTCTGATACACACTACTTTTATCAAAAGTTCCTGGTTTGCTTAAATTCTCTCAGTCTGCCTTCCTCAATCTAACTCATTTCACCTGAGATCTGGTTCTGGCATTTCTATCTTTGTCAATCACTCTAAGCTTTCCCTTGTTAAGTGAAATGTCATACTCTGCTGGACTCAGCCGGAAGGTCTATGGGATCCCAGTGAATTGGTCTAGTGGGATGGAAGAAGAAACTAGAAACATGTGGAACAAGGGTTGGAGAAAATCGACCTTGTTGAGCAGATACTATGGGGAGTGTAGCCTGAGAACCAGAGAACATGTCCAAAATGAAACAGTCATCTTGCTCTTGATTTGAACTTGTGACTGTGTCCATAGCCAAAGATTGCCACTGTGGGCCAAGGAGTTTCCAGGTTGCAGTGATTCAGCAGGTCAAGTAATATTACGGCTAAAGCAGCCAATATCTTCACTGCAGGACCCCAATTAGAAACTGGGTATTCAGAGAGACAGGTCGTATGAATTGACCAACATGATGAGGGATGATCAAGGGAAGACTGAGCAGAGAGGATACCAGGCTTCTGGCAGCAGACTTAACAGAAAACCACACCAGATGGTGGAGTGGAGACTCCTACTATCCTCTCTTCCCCTGATCAGAGTTGCTCAGTAACTAGTGAGGATAGATAAAGAGTCTTAGGGACTGCTGAGGAGAAAAGAAACTTAAACTGCTCATATTTATAGCTTCTTAGATAAAGGGGTTTTTTGGTTTGTTTGCTTGCTTGCTTGGTTCTAGCTATATGTCCTTAAATGATCTCATCTTAATTTATCCTTATCTAAATACTATAATTTATACAAATAAGCATGTAATCTCTAGTATCTGATTCTCCAGAGTGGTATACAGACCTAGGTGAGTTCAGGCTTGAGTAGTTATTCCTTAGCTAGGAAATCAGATGAGCCCTGAGAAATCTTTGTTTGAGACAGCTCTTACCTATAGCATTGTGAGCCTGTTTAGCCGTAATATCTAAAGAGTGAATACTCAAACCGCAACATTCTCAAACACTCACATACACAATAATAACTGAAGGAACTTATTACATGCAGATCCCTAGGCCCTGCTCCTTCAGAGATTGGGGAGGACTGGAGTTTGAATTTTTCTAAACACATCAGGTGTTCCTGATAGAGGTTGTCCTGAAAACCCACGCTGAGAAATCTAGCTTTGTGAAGAGTCAGAAATGGCAAAAATCCTCAGATCGGTGAATCAAAAGTACAAGGTTAAAGGAGAGTTGTTAAAGGGAAGACAACAGGGTCAAATGTTTTATTTGGGGTTAGTTGAGGTATAATTCTTTCTTAGCCTGTTCTCTTTCATCTTAAACATATTTATTCTCTGTCAACTTTCCTCCCCATAAATTTTTGAGGGAAAATGGTTTAAGATAATAACAACATTGAATATTTACTGCGCACATACTATGTGCCAGGTACTGCAGTAAACACTTTAAAATCATCACCATTTAATCCTCCTAACAATCATAGTAAATAGGTACTATATTTATTCTAATTATATAAATTCATCAGTAAATGAAGAAAATCATTTGGGCACAAAGCTAGTAATGGCAGCGCTGGGGTTCAGACACAAGTCTGTTCCTGAGTCAGTGCTACTAACCAACATGCTTACCTGCTTCTCGGCTCGCCATGCTGCCTCCCGCAGTGATTGTTTGCTCATTCATGCACGCATGCATTCAATAATACATTAATTAAACAGCTATTTGTTGAGTAGCTATTTTATGCAGTAGGTTACATACAGGTTCTGGGACACAGCAGTGACCAAAACAGGCAAAAATCCCTGCCCTCCTGGAGCTATTTTCTAGTGGAAAGAGACAGAGATTAAATAATATAAATAAATAAAATATACATTGTGTCGGAGGGTGATAGGTGCTATGGAGAACAATAGAGGAGGGAAGGGATATAGGAACTGCCAAGGGAGAGAAGGTTGTTACCATTTTAAATAGAGGTAGTCGGGAAAGTCCTCAGCGAGAAGGTGCAGTGAGATCTGAAGGGAGTGAGGACAGGAGCATGTGCCGAAGTGTGACTGACAGGTGTGCCATGAATAGGAGGGAGCCCACAAGGGTGGAGCAGAGTGAGCAGGGTGAGTGGAGTAGTTAACAAGGGAGACTGATGGTTATGCAATGTTGTGGACCCATACAATGACCTTGGCTTTCATTCTGGAATAAGAATCCGTTAAATGTTCTGAGTGAAGTGATCTGATTCATGGTTTGAAAGGACCACGCTGGCTGATGTGTTGAAAGTAGAGTCTAGAACAGCAAAATATTTCTGTTTGTTAAGATCTGTCTAGGTTGCAGTGGTAAGAGGTCCCTAACGGCAGTGGCTTGAATGAGATGATTTCTTTCACAAAGCAGTTCAGGTCACAGTCAGGATTGGTAAAAATGACTTGACAGTGTTGTGGACTCTGTTATCCCTAGGATACTTCCCACCGTTTCAGAGTCAAAAATGGTCATGATCACGGCTGTATTCCAACCTGCAGGACAGCAGGAAGGGAAAGGGAGGGCAGCTTCTTTGCTTTTAAGGACATGACCTCTTAGACATTGCACAAACATCTGTTTCACTTGCAACCCATTGGTTGGAACCCAGGCATGTGGGCACCCCCAGCTGCAAGAGACACTGGGTGATGAAGTCTTGGGTGGTCATTTACTCAAATCAAACTGCTGTTACTTTAGAACAGTGGCTCTCAAAGTGTGGTTTCTGGACTAGCAGCATCAGGATTACCAGGAATCTTCTTAGAATGTGAATTCTCAGGTCCCATCCCAAACCCACTGATCAGGAACTCTGGGGATGAGATCCAGTGATCTTCATTTTAATGAGCTCTCTGGGCGATTCTGATGTATGGTACCACGCAGGCTGGGGGAAGGGGACTCGTTAGGAACAAAAGGAAGCACAGCTTTAAACTATTCATTCTTTCTTGCCTAATTTATTATCTCAAGGTTGTATGGCTTTCCAGTGCACATTATTATCTGAAAGAGTTCAAGTCTCAATATTAAGGATAGGATGCAGTATTATTAGTCTCATTTTAGGCTTTGTGATAAGTGTGGTTTTTTTCTTTTTAATTTCTTCAGTGTTGTGATGGCCTTGCATGCAAATGGGCTATGAAGGAAAAGTGCACTGACAAAACATTACTTTTATTCCCTTCTTAGGCTATATTTATTCTCCTGCTTTATTTTCTTTAGTTTCCATTTTATCTTGTCAGAAAACTACTGTGTGGTGTCAGAGTTAATTGATATTCATAGGATGTCTTAAATATCAACCCACCAGAATGAACAAATAAACATTGTCACATTTGCCTAAAGGAGAGAAAAATGTTGCCTGGGGAAGTCTTCCACCTGTCTATAAAGAGAGTGCTGTCTGGTGGAGAGAGCTTGGGAATCGGAGTTAAAAGAACCGAGTTGGAAGTCCACCAACAGGTACAGCTCTGCAACCTTAGACAAATCACCAGAGATTGGGCAGAATTTGGTCACAGGATAATCTCTAGTGTGTCAGACATTTTATGAAACAAAGAAGGATATTTTGTATGGACAAAAGGGTGCAATTCATCAAAAATGTTACTAGATTAATGATCATAGTTTTAAAATGAATAAAATAACTTTTATGATTAAAACAAGAAATCCACATATTGACAATCATCTTGGGACTGTTTAACACGCATTCCTTAGAAATTAATAAATAAAGTAGATATAAAATAGGTCAAGTAGCACAAATAATAACTTTGTGGTAAGAATACACATTATTTTCAAAGAATATACATTATTTTCATTCAGCCAACATTCACAAACTTTACCACATTAAACACAAAAACTGAGATACCTACAATTTAGAGAAGACACATTATTTTCACTCATTCAACATTAAAAATTTGATTCTATACTAACTACAAAATTTTCTCAATAAAGTCCAAGAGGTTGTATTCTTTGATCACAGAATAATAAAAGGGAAAATTAAAATAGAATAATTAATAATAAATAATAATTAATGATTAATGTTACCTCCTAAGTAACTTTTATGTTAAAGAGGAAATTAAAACTGGAATTATGAGTTGTTTAGAAATAATTCATAAAATCAAAATTTTTTGATGCAGCCAAAGCAGAACTTAGAGGAGCATTTACAGACTTAAGTTTGGTGCCAGAGATAGTGTTAAAAATGTTTGTTGTTGTTTATAAAACAAGCAGAAAGAAGAAGAATAAATGAACTAAGCACTTAGGAAAGGAGGCAAACATGATTAATAAAGAAAACTCTTAGAAGAATAAAGGGATTATAAATACAAACATAAAAACTAATTAAGTAGAAAACAGAAGAGTAGACTTAAGAAAAGCAAAGGATGATTCTATGAAAGACAGACAAAAAAATAAAATCTTTAATTCTTTTATTAAGGAAAAAAGAGAGATGATACAAACCAACTATATTAGGAGTGAAAAACATGGCATAGTAAAGGTAAAAGAGATATTTTAAAATATCAGTATAATCATTTAAAACAATGATTGAAATATAGATTTAACAGACAATTTCTAGGAAAATGTGGATTACCAAATTTGAATCAAAAGGGAAAAGAAAATTCAAATATGCTAATGACAATAGAAAAAATTGAAACGGTTGTAAGAGATCTGCTCTTAAAAAAAGCAACAGATCTGGATAGATCTCAAAGAATGGTAAATTTCCATGTTCGAAAGCATAAAGAAAAAACAATCAGAGAACTTTTAAGCTCACTTAATAAGGCTAGCCTAATACCAATATCTAAACCATATTAGATAGTACTCAAAAAAAGTCAAATGCCAAAACTCATTCATAAAAGCAGGTGAATAAAGTCTTAATTAAATTATTACTAAATTGAATTTAACAACATATTAAAAGTGTAAAACATAAGCAAGAAGTAGAATTTATCTCAAGAATGAAAATTATTTAGCATTAGAAAAATTCTAAATGAAACTCTTAAGAAAAACTCTAAATGTAGTTTCCTAGGTTCATCAGTACATTAAGGAAAAACTATGTAATCGCCTTAATTAATGCAACAAAAATTTAATAAAATTCAATGTTTATGCCTGAATTTTTAAAAACCAAATATATTTGCAAGCTAATTTAGAAACCACACTTTCTTAGCTCGATAAAGCCTATTTACCATAAATCTACAGCAAGCATCATAATGTGCCAACACTGGAAACATTCCCAATAATATCAGAAATTTCTGCTATAACCACTTACTATTCAAGCAGAGTTTCTAATAGTGCAATAAAATAAGAAAATAAAGGCTGTGAATATTGTTGTTATTTGCAGACAGCACAACTGTCTCTTAAAACTTCAAAGAGAATCAATTGAGAAGCTGTTATACAGCTAACAAGAGAGTTAATGAGAAAAGCAGTTACAAATAAGAATTTTAAAAATTCCAGCACACCAGCAATAGTCAATCAAAATATTTATAACAACAAACACAAAATACTTAGAAACAAACAATAATAAATTTGCAAAATGTTTATGAGTAAAGCTATGAAACTTTGCAAAGAGAACACCATGTTCGTAAAAAGTAAGATTCACAATTTAAAGTTATAAATTAACATCAACTTATCTATAATTTTAATAAGTTCTAATAAAAATTCCAGGAGGATTTTTCCAAAGAACTTAAGATAATTCTAAAGGTCATCTGAAAAACATTACACAGGAGTAGACAATTTTTTGGAAAAAGTAAGGAATCATATCTACCCAATATGAAATATGTTACAAAGCTGGAAAGATTAAATCATTAAGGTATAGTTTTAGCAACAGATCAGTGGAACAGAAGAAAATCTTAAAAAAATTCGTTTGTATTTTGGTATTTAGTTTAGATAAAGGGAACTCATACTAACAGTGGGGAAGAGATAGATAGAACCTTCAACAAATGGTATCGAGGTGATTGGCGATCCAAGTGAGAAAAAAACAGATTTTAAAATCACAGCAAGTACAAAAATAAATTCCAGATGCGCTAAAGGGCTAAGTATTAAAAGGAAATATAGGGAATAGTTTTATAATTTTTGTAAAGTCCTTACTATATCAGATCTATAACCTAAAAGACATAAAGGAAAAGACTAAAAGTTTGACCACATTAAAACTAAAACCTGCTGAACTATAAATGATACCATAAACTAGCATTTAAGTAACATATGTTTATTTATTATTATCTATTTGAAAGATGAAGATTCGTATCCACAGTGCATAATCTATAAGTCTTTAGGGAAAAGACAAGTAACATAATTGAAAAAATTGGCGAATAGTATAAACAGGCAAAGATTATATGCAGAAGAAATACAAATGCTCATGAAAGAAAATGCAAAGATCATCAGTCTTACTAGTTTTCAGGAAAAAGCAAATTAATACACACACAATTGTCTCTCATCAGATTGACAAAGTTAACATTCAGAGTTGAAATAGGTATAGGCTAATTTCACACTTTCTTTGTGGTTATATAAATTGGTATGACATTTTTGGAAGACAAATTGCAGAAACTATGTTTAGAGAAAATTTAAATACAAATATACATAGATGTCACACCAATTTTACTTCTGAAGGGGGTGGAGAATGACACTGGAGAAGGGAAGAGAAGAAAGATTAGCACTTTTTACTTTGTAGAGTTCTATATCATTGAATGTTTTAGAACGAGACTATATTCATGGATTACCTATATATTTATTTAAAAAAATAATTAGCTTGAGTTAGAACTGGCTACAGAATTAGAAAACACATCCCAGTCTTGAAACCCAAATGTATTCATTATAGTTCACTTTCATGTCAAATGAGGACATGTCCATCTAGCATGTATGGCTTAGATTCCAAATAATCAGAATGTACTCTCTTTTGTAAGATGTCAACACAGGACATGGCTTGTTCACAATCTCTTTACTGCCACTAAAACTTTTGTAACATGCTTCTTTTCCTTTTTAATGAACACAAATTCAACTTCTCTGCTGAGTCTCAGAGACTCCTTGGTTGTTTCCACCTCACTATATGCCTCACTAAATCAGACTTCTGTTAATTAAATTTGCTTTACAGCTGCCACAATTCTTTTGGGCCATTAGGCTTAAGGGGATCTATTAAATACATAATTTTGTGATGTCAAATTCAGGAAGAAAATGGGGAGAAATTGAACTTGGGCAATATAGTGAAATATTTCTAAGCAAATTAAGAAAGCCACTGTCTATCCATTATTCCTGCTTTTAATAAGCTAATTAAGAAAACTCGCTGTCTATCCAGTATACTTACTTGGCCAAACTCCAAACAGGGCTTAACCTTAATGATTGCCTCCTCTGCGCCTAAATCTTAACTGCCAAATCCTGCTGAAGAAAATTATAGAACCACTGAAATGAGTACCACTAAAAATACAGTCAGCAACCCCAAGAGGGCCTCAGTGCTCAGAATTTCTTTTATTTTTTCAAAACTTCCTCCTCCTCAAACCCAGACTCCTGTGTATAGCCTTGCTCTCTTCTTCACTGAGAAATTAGATCACAGTGGAGAGCTCTCAGTTTTCCAATGGAGAACCTATAAATTACCCTCCTTCCTTTATTCTGAATTATGAGACATTCTTCTTCCAGTCTAAGATTATTATATTCAGCCATAAAAAAAGGAAATCCTACCATTTGCTAGAACAGGGATGAAACTTGAGGGCATTATGCTATGCTAAGTGAATAAGCCAGACAGAGAAAGACAAATACTATATGGTATCACTTAGAAGTAGAATCTAAAAAAAAGTCAAATTCATAGAAACAGAGAGTAGAATGGTGGTTTCCAGGGGCTGGGTGGTGGAGAAAATGGGGAGATGTTGGTCAAAAGGTACAAAATTTCAGTTATAATATGAATAAATTCTGAGGATCTAATGTACAGCATGGTGACTATAGTTAATATTACTATGCTGTATACTTGAAATTTGCTAAGACAGTAGATCTTAAGTGTTCTCACCACTCACAAAAAAGTAACTTATGTGAACTGATGGACGTGTTGATTAACTTGATTGCGGTAATCATTTCACAATGTATACATACCAAATCATCATGTTAAGGAAGTAAAAAGTATACAGATTGGGAAGGAAGACACAAAACTGTCTTTGTTCACAGATGACATGATCATCCATGTAGAATATCCGAAAGAATCGACAAAAACACCTCTTGGAACTAAGTGAAAATGGCAAGCTTGCAGGATACAAGGTTAACATATAAATGTCAATTATTTTCCTATATATCAACAATAAACCAGTGGAATTTGAAATTAAAAACACAATACCATTTACAGTAGCATCCCCAAAATATAATACTTAGGTGTAAATCTAACAAAATACATGCAAGGTCTATATGAGGAAAACTACAAAGCTCTATGAACAAAATCAAAGAACTAAATAAATGGAGAGATATTTTATGTTCTTGGATGGGAAGACTCAATATTGTCAAGATTTCAGTTCTTCCCAACTTGATCTATAGATTCAATACAATCCCACTCAAAATTCCAGCGAGATATTTTATGGATGTCAACAAACTGATTCTAAAATTTAAGTGCAGAGGCAAAAGACTCAGACAGCCAGCACAATATGGAAGAAGAACAAAGTTGGAAGACTGACACTACCCAGCTTCAAGACTTACTGTAAAGCTACAGTAATCAAGACAGTGTGGTATTGGTGAAAGAATAGACAGATAGATCAATGGAACAGAATAGAGAGCCCAGAAATAGACCCACACAGATGTTGTCAATTTACCTTTGACAAAAGAGCAAAGGTGACACAATGAAGCAAAGACAGTTTCTTCAACAAGTGGTGCTGAAACGACTGGGCATCCACATGCAAGTAAATGAATCTAGACCTCACACCCTTCACAAAAACCAACTCAGAATGGATCATAGACCTAAATGTAAATGTAAAACTAGAAAACTCCTGGAAGACAACATAGTAGAAAACTTAGATGACCTTGGGTATGGCGAGGCCTTTCTAGATACAACACCAAAGACATGATCTGTGAAAAAAATAATTGATAAACCGGACTTTATTAAAATTAAAACTTCTGCTCTGCAAAAGACAATATCAAGAGAATTAGAAGACAAACCACAGACTGGGAGGAAATATTTGCAAAAGACACATCTGATAAAGGACTATTACACAAAATATACAAAGAATTTTTAAAATTCAACAATAAGAAAACAAACAACTCGATTAAAAAATGGACCAAAGACATTAACAGACTCCTCACCAGAGAAGATATACAGCTGGCAAATAATCATATGAAAAGATGCTCCACATGATATGTCATCAGGGAAATGCAAATTAAAATAACAATGAGATGCCATTACACACCTATTAAAATGACCAAAATCTAGGACATAGGCAACACCAAATGCTGGTGAGGATGTGGAGCAACAGGAAACCTCATACATTGCTGGTGGGAGTGCAAAGTGGTACAGCCACTTTGGAAGACAATTTGGCAATTTCTAACAAAACTAAACATATGATTCACCAATTGTGCTCCTTAGTATTTACTCAGAGGAGTTGAAAACTTATGTCCACACAACTGCACATGGATGTTTGTAGCAGCTTTATTCATAATTGCCAAAACTTGGAAACAACTTAAATGCCCTTCAGTAGGTGAATGGATAGATAAACTGTGGTACATTCAGACAATGGAATAGTATTTAGCTCTAAAAAGAAATGAGCTGTTAAGCCATGAAAAGACATGGAGGAAACTTAAATGCATGTTACTAAGTGAAAGGAGCCAATCTGAGAAGGCTACATGCTGTACGATTCCAACAGTATGATATTCTGAAAAAGACAAAACTATGGAGACAATCAAAAGATCAGTGGTTGTCAGGGGTGATGTCGGGGTTGGGTAGGGGGAGAGAGGATGAATAGGCAGAAAACAGAGGATTTTTAGGACAGTGAAAATACTCTGTATGATGTTATAATGATGCCTCTATGTCATTATACATTTGTCCAAACCTATAGAATGTGCAACCAAGAATAACCCTTAGGGGCCAGCCAGGTTGCCTAGCGGTTAAGTTCGCACCGCTGCAGTGGCCAGGGGTTCAAAGGTTCAGATCCCCAGCACACCAACACACTGCTTATCAAGCCATGCTGTGGCAGGCATCCCACGTAAAGTAGAAGAAGATGGGCACAGATGTTAGCTCAGGGCTGGTCTTCCTCAGCAAAAAGAGGGGGATTGGCAGCTGATGTTAGTTCAGGGCTAATCTTCCCCACAAAAAAAGAAGAAAAAAGAATAACCTTTAGGTAAACTATTAACTTTGGATGATTATGATATGTCAATGTAGCTTCATCCTTGGTAAAAAAATGTACCGTTTTGGTGAGTGATATTGGCAATGGGGAGGTTATGCGTGTGTGGGGATAGGGGTATATGGGAAATCTCTGCATTTCTCTCTCAATTTTATTGTAAACCTGAAACTTCTCTTAAAAAAGTCTCTAATAAAAAGTAAGCATGTTGTACACTTTAAATATATTAAATTTTGTCAATTGTACCTCAATAGAGCTGGAAAAAAAATACAACTATTAGACTCCATAGCACTTTGGGTCCCAGCTTCTCCTACCTTCTCAGGGACCTCACTCTATTGATAAATCCCTCTTTCTTGCTACATCTACTCCTCTCTTTCTCTTGAGTCCTTCCCATGTTTATTTTAACATGCTTAAGCCTTTCCTTTCTGTTAAGAATCATCCTTCTTATATGGTGGAACTATTTTTAAGTTATTAATGTCAAGTAGTTCCTCATAATATTTCCCACTTTTCTTTCTCCCTATTTAAGCAGGTAGTTGGCTCTTTGATCATTTTCTGAAGAGGGTGATTGACCAGGGAGAAGGCAGAGTATGCCTTCGAGTCTTCCCTTTAATTTCATTCTGGGAAAAGATGTTTGGACTAGGCAGAATGAATGGGAAAAAAGAGAGAAGAATTACTCTGCTTTGCCTGTCACTCCCTCCCCCTGTTGAAAGGTGCCCATGAGTTAAGGGGCGGAGAGAAGAAAGGTAGATAATAAAGGCAAAACTTCACAGACATGGCAGTTTCCCAGGAAAATTTGTAGAGGTAGAATGCATCTTGCTTTCTAGGCAGAGCTTTGAGGGAGGCCCCAGAAGGTCGATGTCTCCCTAGTGTATCTAGCCAATGAGACCATCAATGCTCATGTCCAAAGTGTGGCACAGAAGCCAAATGGGAGCCTCAGGACTTAAGACCCCCTGTAAGCGTGAACAGGGGACGTCTAAGAGGCATCTTGTATGTGTCAATGGGTGAGGGCCATCTCCCTCCACATTTCCAAACGCCACGGCTTCCCAGAAACTTGACTGAATCTTGAAGATGGGATGAGTCTCCAAAAGAACTGAGATAAAGTTTTTGCCTCCCTAATGGAATATGAAATGGGAGTTATGCCAAGGTAAGCAACTTTCATTCCAGCTTAAATTCAACTGATATACCTAGGACATTTTCTTATTTGATCTCTCTGTTACAGGTGACTCAGTTGACAGCTCTTTCCTTTAAACCCTCTCCTCCCCTGGAGTTCATGACCCTGAAAAATTCTGATATTTCTGCTAACTATTTAGCTACTCCTTGATGTCCTTTGTATATTCTTTTTCTGCTTGTTCTTTAATTTATACTACTTATCCATTCATTAAACAAATATTCATTCAGTGTCCACCATAGTCCCGGCACTGTTCTAGGCACTGGGCATAGGAACATGAACAAAGCACATCTGGTCTCTTCCACTATAGAGAACTGAGAAACTGAGTCTAAACAAGGACCTGGGTGAGCAGGACCCAACTTGAACCCAGGTCAGGTTTGGATCGCACACTCTCAGCCTACTCTATATGATTTAATCAGTAAATATTCATTCAACTACCTGCTCTACAGCAATGATTTACACATCTCTAAATCAGGCTAGATATCTGTCTAGAATGCATGGTACACTTTATCCATCTGCCTTCTTGATCTCTTTGAATATCCTTTTGCACCTCAAACTCAAGATGTCAAAAACTGGCCTGTTTTTCTTATTTTATGAATGTCATTGTATTACCTAGGCTAAAAACTTGGCCTCCATTTTGTATTTTTTTCTCACCCTTACCACCCTCATCCTATCAGTTTCTAAGTTCTGTTGTGATACACCCTATCTATCTCTTGAGTTTACCCACTGCTAGGTCTCACCCAGGTTACTGAAACAGTAATCCCAACGGCCCTCACTGCTTTTGGTTTTGTCCCACCCAAATCAGTCTTCACACTATAGTCAGAGTCATCTTTTCAAAAACAACTCTTATAAGGACACTCTCCTTCTTAACTCTTCAGTGATTTCCTCAACACTCTTGGGAAAAAGACCACCCATTTATATGGCCCATAAATCCCTGTCCGATCTTGTACCTACAAACCTTCCCATTCTTATCTCCTGCCATGCCATCCTTGCCCTCTCGTACCATTCCTGTACCACATGGCACAGTTTGGTCATCTAATTTTTTTTTTTCGCTTTTTCAGTCATGCCATGAAGTCTCTTGCATCCATTTCTTTGCACACATTTCCTCTTGTCCCAGGAACTTTACATTGCTGCCAAGCTTTCTCCCCACTTTCATTTGGAAAACTCCTGATTGTCCTTCAAGACTTGGTTTGGACTTTATTTCTTCCCTCATTAAGGGTGGTATCCCTCCAACACGCCTCCATAATATGTGTACTTTTCCTATAACATCCCTTAATCATGTTGTATTGTAATCGACTATTTAGTTATCTGTAATCCTCATCTCCAACAGTAAGTTCTTTGGGGGCTAAAACTCTCTGTTATTTTCACCATTGCCTTACATGTATTAGGGACATGATGTATATATTTTAAATACATACCCACTTTATATTTACTTATTGGCACTTAAAATTAAATAAATAAAAGCATTTATACTGTAGAATTTCTAAGTGGAACTCGTCACCAGCGTTTATAGTAGACTAAAAAGGCTTTTGAGTTTTTCGTTTGGTGAAATGTTATTTGAGCTGCTGAGAAGTCTTGGGTAGTGACTTTAGCTATTAGGCAGATAGAAAACTGTCTCCTGGATTTCCCTCCCAGGAAGATTTACTCTAATGGAGTAAATTTAAGCTAATAGAGTGAAGTTGCAGGGCCCCTGAGTTGCACAGGCTCTTCCAAAGTCTCAGAGGGACCCTAGGAAGGTGATGACAATCACATAATTTTGTAAAATTTGAAGAAGTAAAATATTCTGACCACAATTATATCTTTTCATTCCAACTTCTCTTCTGTGATTATTTCTTCTTATATCTGGTAATGTTGGAGTAGTTGCAGGCATTTTTGAAATCTGGGTAAAGGGAAGACGAATGCTAGATACACTCAGTTTGGGTTGAGGGGAATATATATGTTTGGTTTGCAGTTATTTCTATGCAAGTTGTTGTTAGCCACTTCACCAAAATATTATGTTATTTTTCTGGATTATCTGTCTTATCATTAATAAATAATCTTTTTCTATTTGTTTTGTATTTATAACTTTGTATTATTTTTCTTAAAGAGCCCACTCCCAAATTATATAAGCTTCAGGCCATATGTAACCCCATATTTCCTTGATTATTCTGAGTATGGAGAAAGCAAATGGGAGGCAGGAAGGAATGCACTATGGTTTCTCTCCCAACCTGTTTCCTACTCATCTTCTTGGCAAGGCCTAGTTAAGAAGCGATTTGAATCACAGAGTCACACTGTTGTCAGGGACATGAGGAGCCTGAAGAGAAGACACTTACTTCATCCCAGGTCCCAGTCTTCATTGAGACCATCCTTGATGTGACTCCTCCTTAGTCCACTGATTACACTCTCCAGATTGGTTCCTTCACCATGGTGTACCCCTGTGCAACCCACCAACAAATGTTAAAATGATATAACAGTCCCAGGAAACAATGCAAATGTACAAAGCTATAGAAGTTATGCCATCTTTTTTTCCACCAATGTTTTGTATCTGCCTGCACTACACTAATACCAGGGATGATTCCACCCAGCAAGGAGCTCCCAGTCTAATAGATATACAAACAGGAAAATAGGCAACCACCACATAGTCTCAAGCACACACAATTACCCAGATGTCTGTGTTTGCAATGGTCTTGCATTTTGTACTTATTCAACAAACACTAATTGAATCCACACTCTGGCACAGAATTTTCTCTCTAAATGTGAGGTAAATGAATAAAGCACTCAATTATGACCTCTGCCAGAATAGTGTTTGATTTAAATTGGAACCAAGAGATGCTAGTGAACTGTCAGTTGACAGTCATCAGGAAAATCTCACCATTGCTGATAGAAAGCAGACAAACAAATTTCAGTTTCTGCCAAAGAGGCTTAACTGTAGCAGTATTTAAGCAAGTCAATATGTGTAAAATGATCTAATGTTGAAAATATTCTGCTTCATAATCAAACAAAATGAAAAAAATTCTCAGAGGAAATTGAAAATTATGAGCTTTCTGCCAGCTTCAGTAAGGCGTAAATCTCTTAGCTTCCGACTAAACAATTGGCTATTTCATGTTATCACATAGCAACACTACTGTTCTCAACAGTGAATGATTCATTAGCAGGGGATATGGAACAATGTCATCTGTTTTCAGGAAATCTCGAGAAAATAAAGAAAATATGCTTTATCCTCGTTGCAATTAGTATGCATAATGCGCTAAACTTTCTTCTCCCTTTTGCCTGATTCTCCCCCTGACAGGGAGGAATGTTTCATATGGTGAAGGAAAGAAAATTAAGCCTCTACAGCAGAGGTACCATTTATTGAGGATCTATTATCTTTACATACTATTGTGTTTAATTCTCACAAGAATCCTGCAAGATAAATATCATTACCTCTATTTTCCATAAAGATCTCAGCCTCAAAGAAGTTAAGTAACATGCCCAAGGCAGCTAATAAGTGGTTGAAACAGAATTGAAGTTCAAGTCTTGCTGGACAAAGTCATATTTCCTCTTACAATGCAAAAGTATTTAGTTTCTCATGTATAGGCTTGGGGTTTTGTAGATTTTACAGGAGATGAGCCCAGAGGCATAGGAATGCTGTGGGGCAGAGCTGGCCAACATGCATCGGTAGTTGACTCTAATCTCCATGGGACATAAAGTATGCATACTGTGTAGATTTGGCTCTTTCTTCTGCCAAACAGCAGGGTTTAGAAGGGGTGACCCGGAAACTATTAGTTGAAGGCTCTGGAAAATATAGGAGAATTGGAAAGCAAGAGCCTTTTCCCTTCCACATCTCAGATATGCACAGGCAGATGTAGTTGTTCTCCTAAGATCATCACACCAATAAGCCTAAATACCATGCAAGAAATCTGACTGGACAGATAAAATCCATCCATATTCTTCATTGGATTAGAGGCATGCCCTTCCATGTTTCAATTCCTTGCTCTCCTTTGGCTACAGGATAAACTCCTGAGAATGGCAAGTCTTTCAATGGTTACTTCTCACCCTCATCCAAGCACCCTCTAAATGCAAGGAACATTTCAATGCTTCTGTCCCTTCCTTATATTCTCACATTCCTCGTGCCTTTGCTCACTGTATTCCATCCGCCAAAAATGCCTTCTGCATCTGCTTCTCTGGTCAAACTCTTGACTCTCCAAGATGCAGCTCAGTTAATATATTTCTGAAGAATCTCTTGACCCTTTCATGCAAAATTAACTTTTCCAGTCTCTGAGTGCATACAATAATGTGTGTGTGCCTTTATTAGAATATTAATCATATTACAGCATGATTATCTAACTGGTTATATGTCTGAATCCTCTACTGATTTACATCTATTGTTTTATTCATCTTTCTCTCTAGGTTCAATAAATAATGTCCTGATACTAGGTTTTGCTCTCTCTATTTTAAGTTGGAGTCCTATACTATATTTGTCTTTTTCTCTTTTGGTGATATAAAATCAGAGTCTTTGACTTGGGGAAAATGCACAATATATCTCAGGAGCGAAAAGAGAAGATGAAAGAACAGAAGTGGAAGGGGTGGTTATAGTTAATGGAGGCAAATCTGGCAACAATCTTTACAGGCTTTCTGCAGTGAGAATCATGTTTTTGAACGAGTGCTTTCTTTTGCCTCCCTTGTCAGAATGCAGTTAGACATATCATATTTGCAATGTTACTAGGAGAGAATGAATACAGATCATTACAAAAAGGAGATCACAACAGACTCTAAACTATCCCGTATTCTTCAGAGATACCTTGGTTCAACCGCAGTCAGGGGTGGACAGAGATTGAGTGTTCTCGTTGAACCGCGTGCAGCACAGGACCGTTGAAAGAACGTGAGGTTGCACCTCAACGGTCCTGAGGTCACGCACCAGCTTCGTGTTTACTCACAGTGTGTCCTTGGACAGGTTGTGTCACTTCCCCATGCCTCACCTTGCTGACCCTTGACGTGAGAATAACAGCGGCCCCAAGGGGCATAAAATATATCCATGTCTGGTTCACAGTAAGTCTTCATTAATGCTACTCCCCTCCCTTTTAAAAAAAATCAATGACATATTTTTACATTAATAATTAAGTATATCCAACAATTTTCTCAAAATTGTAATGAATGCAATTAGAAATTTTTATAGTTTCTCCACTCCTTAGTTTGTGAAATGCTATACAATGCTGCTATCTGGTTGTTACATATGTGAGATGGAATTAGTTATCTCTGATGGGAAAGCTAGCAAAGAACCAAGCCAGAATTCCTTTTAATGATCTGCCGTGATCCAGAGAAAGGAAGGGAAGATCCAATGCTTGGGTTTGGGGCAGGAATGTTTTCAAAGAGAGAACTTTCAAAGAGAAAATATTTCTCATGGCATGGTATGGATGTGTTCAAGCTATAAATCAAAACATTCTTATTTAACTACAGATCATAATATGCATTTTTCTTAAAAATGGCCTGATTGGAAGCTTTCAAACAATGTTTGCATGGTTTTCTCTTTTCCCTTTCAAATTAAATAAATAAGTATATATAGTTAGAACTGGAGTGTTTGTGGTAAAATACCCCAAATTATGAGCAAATGAATTTATCCTGAACTTTTCATATTTCTGCATAATCAATGTCATTACATAGTTTCAGTAATGTCAGAATTTACCCTGGAAAATGCTATTGATGGTAAATTTGAGTACCATCTCTAGCATATAGTATTTTATTAAGGTAACAGGAGCATAGTGTGACATTACTTGGTTTCCTTTGCAATTGTGAAAGATTAATTGAATTGTTGAGCAATATTTTAATTTATTCTAATTTGCCTCATTAGGATTCATCCTTCTAATAGTTCTAAATATCTTTGCATGCAGTGAAGTCTATTAAAGTAAAGCCTTTATTTTTTAACCAAATATCCATTTGTGGCCAATTTCACCATTTTAAATCTGAACCCCAGTGTTAGCCAAATGTCAAACACTTTAAAATCTTTGCATTAAAGGTCATTTTTCTGATAGCTGAAGTCATCTTATCCATGTGATATCCTGGAAAAGATAGTTCTTGGTTATTCAAAAGTCTCATTTATGTCTTTTAAACAGGGGGCAGATAAAGACCACAGTGCTTTTGTGAACGTGGAAATGTTACCAAATAAATTGCTAGGATTTCATTTTCGTAAGGGCAAGTCAGACTTCTCTTTGCATCCTAAGAAGAAAATTTGCTGAACTGCAAGTGTGGAATCAGAAGACCATATGTTACAGTAGGCTGTTGCTGTAAGAGCAAATGGTACGCTGCCACGACCATAAGACGCTTTCATTGCGTACTTCTCATTCATTATAGGGCTTCATAATTTTTCTACCAGTTATGAAGGCCATTTTAAGTAAAGAGAGAAACACTCTTAGGATGAGATGTTTTGAGAATATTTTATGCAATTATGCCAGCGCTTAGTGAACAAAATGAACATCCTAGTGATGAAAGGAAAGAAAAGTCAAATCCATGTCGCCAGTCATCGAGTGTCCTTTTTTGTCTTTTAGAATTGCAGATATGAGGAAACTGCAACCAAAATATACTTCCAAAGTGTCAAAATATAATTATCAGAAAGTTAAATAATTCTCAGGCAGATACAAATATTATTGTGCAAAAGATATCATTTAACTCATTGATTCATGAGGGAACCAATAAGATGTTATAACTAGTTCAAAGAACTTTTAAAATGCTAGGATATTTATAGAAGATTTAATAAAGAAATGTTAGGGGCCGCCCGGTGGCGCAGCGGTTTAGTCCGCGCTTGGCAGCCCGGGGTTCGCGAGTTCGGATCCCGGGCGCCCGCCGACGCACTGCCTGTCAGCCATGCCGTGGTGGTGTCCCATATAAAGTGGAGGAAGACGGGCACGGATGTTAGCCCAGGGCCAGTCTTCCTCAGCAAAAAGGGGAGGATTGGCGACGGATGTTAGCTCAGGGCTGGTCTTCCCCACAAAAAAAAAAAGAAATGTTAGGATAAGATTGTTGATTTCCATTTTTTTAAAAAACGCTCCTTTATGGTCCAACAGGTCTTTGTCTTTAGCAGCATTTATTTCACTGAACAGAAATTATTTTCATTTTTACCGGACAAGAGTCTATGAGTTAAGTGACTTCATTAAATTTGGGGCCTCTAATCAATAATAAACAATGAGATGAACTATGTACATTCTTCTAGATAATCCTTGAATGGCCTTTGCCCCCATATGATATTGAAAGACATACTCCAACTTTGTGACTCTTTTCTAGGTTTGGGGTAATTCTTTTGACAAAAGTAATGAATTGTGCAGTAGATGCCTCCCCAAAGGTTTCAAATACCACTAGTAAAGTGATTTATATTTTACTGGAACATTATGAGTGCTGAATCCTGTTTTGTTTTCTTGCACATAAGGAATTACAGGAATCCTGCTCAACATTGTATTAGCATATATGCAAGTTGAGTTGCAAATAAGTAGTGGTTATTAGAGCTACATTTTAAAGACATTTTGTACTGTTTTCATATTTTGAAGACACTACATCTATTTCATGATGCATGCATTTTCATAGGCCTTTGAAGACTGCGAAGGACATAGACGCTGTGTCTATAGTGAGTGTCAAACAGATGAAATGGCCTTGCTCTGATATACACAGACCTGCCAAGAATTACATTTCCTCCAGATTAGGGAACCATTTTTGTAACACACATGTCTATATGCTGCGGCCTAAATATCAAGGTCTTCCATATTTCCCCTGTAACTGCTTCTCTGCTATTTCCTAACATGCATGCCTGGTTTGGGCACAGACCAAGATTACTTAGTGGCCTACTGCACAACTGCATAGACTCTGAAGCAGCATTCCTTGTGTTGAATCCTGATTATTAAGAGGCTCTGGGCGAGTTACTCAACCTCTCCAAACCTCTCTCATTTCTAAAATAGGTTAATAAAATTGCCTTCCACAGAGAGTTCCTGTGAGGATTAAACATACGACGTTGCCTGTGTCATAGTGAGTGCACAATAATTGTGAGCTCTTTTTGGTGAGCTCAGCATCTTCACCTTCTGTTCCATGCTTCCTGTCTTCTTTTTTTTCACTTTGGTCTGTCCTCCTACCTCCTTTCTCTCAGTCTGAGCTATCCTTCAATGTTCTATCACAATCTCCAATTTCTCTAACTCTCAATGATCTCCCAAACAGTTATCACATTTAATTATATACTATCTTACACAGTTTGCTGCTGTTTCATGCATCTTGTTATTTCTGCTACTAGACATAAATATCTTGAGGACAGTGTGACTTCAAGATGTGTGTACTAATTTGATAAGGTACGCTTCTACCTAGGAAAACAGGCTCAGGCCCAAAGGGTCCAGGCTTAAAAGAAATTAAGATGAGGGTAATAAACACCAGGTACAGTGCCATTAAGTCAAACCTCTCTTTCCAACCCACTGTATGTGTGTCTATGCATTTTGCTTGCTTATCTGTGTGTGTGGGTCGGTTTGTTTACATGGGAATTCATGCTTAAGAGGCTGCTCTCTGCATTTGATTTTACTCTTGGCTTAATGTCCTGGAGAGCAATCAAAGAAGGCACAGATTTTTAAGAGCATGGCAAGAGATCATGAAACAGGACATACAGTGTATCCATCTTCAGGGAAATCTTTTGCGTATCTATTGTGCACCATACGACACTGGGTATGGCATCAGCCTTACTGTGTAAGACATCAGCCTTTCTCTCAAATTGCTCAGTCTTGTGAATACAACAGTAGTTTTACAAATTTGGATTTTTATAGATCCATAATCATTTTAATGATCTGTATAAATTTTAAATATGAGACCAGAAAGATGTACATTTAATCTCAAATATGGATCATTTATTTGGTTCCTCACACATCTCTATTCCAAAGTCTTTCTGTTCCATGGGAGACCCCTATGAGGAAAGAGACAAACTTACATCAACTCTCCTTGCAGCCACCTTTGGGAGAATTCACAACACAAAATGCTTGGGCCCAAGCAATGCTGGGACCTCTTCCTCTAATAGGTTCCATTGCTGCTGCTGCTGCTGCTGCTGTCACAGCTGTGGTGTCACAGCTGAAGTTGTGTCTGCTCTCCCATCATGTGTCTACTGTGTTATGCCTGCCCCTGCATCTTTGCCATGATCCTCTATGGAAAGTGGCACTCTGTGTAGGTTAACCAACCATCCCCATTTGCCTGGGACCATCCAAGTTTTAGCACTGAAAGGCCTGTATCCCAGGAAATCCTGCACCCCTCGACAAACTGGGATGGTTTGTCACTGGGACATTTACACATTGGCTGAAACTTCATCCAGGCAGTGCATCAGAGATTCTGTGTGCACTCACTCCTATGCCGGGCATTAGGTCCACTCTCTGCTTCTCTCCTTCACATCATGTCACATGAGCATGTAGGTCAATTCCTCCCACTGGAATTCTGCATTTCTCAGCACCAGTTTCCTGGAGAAATGAGGTAGATCCCTGCCAGGTGCAGTGCAATGCTTCTTCTATTCCTCCCCATCACGACAGTGTTAGGTTCTGTTATTTCTTCCTCCTTTATCTTCCCCTCAGTGCCTTCAGCCCCTCTTTCCTTTTCCCCTTCCTCACCCACCCATAGCTTCTGCCTTTTGAGAAGAATCATCCATTAGCTCTCCAAATGTTTGCATATTTAAGCACAGCTCCTTAGTATCTTCTTATCACCTGTGAGCCAAGAGTCTTATCTCAATATCTTTTTTCTAACTATATAAGCAAAGTACATCTGCCAAGGATGCTATACTTAAATATCTGAGGCTGGAATCAAGGCCAGTTTTCCCTTGGCCAGACAGAGTGTGTTCTTCACTTGGTTTTACCAAACGCTAAATCTGAATATAAAAAACAAGGCCACTTTAAGAGGCATAAGAGTAAAAAGATAAAAGAGGTTGAAGAACATCCCCAGCTGAAACAGTTATTTCTCATTTGATTAATGCAAGAAAAAAATAGTCACAAATCTCTCCAAATATCTCTTTTTCAGAATAAGAATCAAAATATATATTTGATTCCCAAAACACATTTCTAAAAGTTCTAAGCTACTGAACGTATGAGTTGGGTATGAACCCTACAGGATTCATAATCATAACTACAGTCATGACACAACAATATGCTCAAAAGCAATATGTGGATACTCTTCGAGCATAATTGATAGCTCAGCTATGCATTTTAGTAGCAGGTGAAAAGAATCACATATAAAAGTTTGTATCTTGGTATAGATTGGAGGGGGCGTCTGAGGAGATAAAATGATTATTTTACAGGAAAAAGAAGATGCCCTTTTCCTGTGTACCATAGTGCCCCATAGTCTACATGAGAAACACAAATCTGTCACATAACTCTCCTAACTCAAATCCTTCAGGAGCTTCCCACTGCTCTTCATATAAAGGCACAAGTCCTTGTGCGGTCTAGAGAGTTCTGCATGACCTAACTTAGTGGTTCTTACCTGGAGGACATTTGGCTCCCCTTGCCGGGGACATTTGGCAATATCTGGAAACCTTTTTGGTTGTCGTAACTAAAGTGGGAGGGGGCTACTGGCATCTAGTGAGCCAATGCCAGAGATGTTGCTAACGTCCCACACAAGACAGCTCCCCACAGCAAAGGCTCTTCAGGCCCCAAATGTCAATAATGCTGAAGTGGAGAAACTCTGATCCTAGCCCATCTCTACCTCTCTGGATTCCCCTTAAGTCCTTCTTTGCTGTGATCCTATGATACTGGTCTTCTTTCCGTTTCTTAAATGGGCCTCTATCCTTCCCACATCTGACACTTTGACATACTGTTCCCACTGCCAGAAGATTCTCCCCAAGACCCCTCTCTTTTCGCCTTTCATTCTTGAGCTCTCAGCTCCAAATACACCTTTTCAGAGCACCTCATTAGACCAGATATGGCTGCTATCGGTCTCCTGGCATCCTGTACCTTTCCTTCATAGCTTGTTCCACAGTTTATAATTATGTATATGTTCAATGACTTGATTAACATCCACATCGTTCATTATGCTTCAAGAAAGAAAAGGCCCAGTTTCTTTTCTAACCTTGAAATCCCCATCCAGCAAAATATCTTGTAAGTAGAGAGGACTCAATGAATATTTTTCTGGATGAATGAATAAACATCCAAGTACATGCCCAGAAAAAGTAAAGAAATATCATATCAAGTAGTAAAGGTGCCCTTATTTTACTTACACTCCTTCTAGCAATCTTGAAAAAGGTTGGCTCTCAGAAAATGATTGTGGCTTTGGAATTTGTTACGTATATTCAAGCTTTATTATAGGGGATAAAGAGATCTAAATTTCAAGGTGGCTAAACTTTCAGTTGGAAAGCCTGATGACAATATGACCTAGACAAATTCATCTCAAGTTCTCAGCTGTCAGCAGTAAAGATTCTATGAAGCTAAAGTTATCTGTCTTACCTGCGTGAAACACTCTGGTTTTAAGCACCCAGGTGCTGCCTGTAGTGAGACAGGAAAGGTTTAAAAGCTTCTCAGTTGGCAAGCCGCAGTTTAAATGCCACATCCAGTTTTTGCATATTAAGCACAGCTGTTTTGCCTCTTTTCTTGCAGTTGTGAGAGAAAGAAGTAACAGCTAATACTTACGGTGAACATTTATTGAATGTTTGCTGTATGTCAGACACTGTGCTAAATACTTTGTAAGAATCATTTCCCCCTTACACTATCCTCATGAAATAGGTACTTAGCTCATATTGGCCCATTGACAGGTCAGGAAATGGAGTCATTGGGAGGTTACATATCTTGCTGAAGATCTCCTAGTTTTGTAAGTGGGGGAGCAAGGATATCTGCTCAGGTCTGTCTGTCTCCAAAGCTTCTCACCAAAGAGTGTCCAAGAAGAGTAGAAACATTCAGGGAGAAAAGAAAGCAAGGAAATAAAGGAAACTGTTATCTGCTTCCGAGGGAGATATTTTTTTCTACTGGATTTTGCCTAGAAGTTATTGTTTCTTGCCAAAAAGTATCAGGACGAGGTTGACACGTGCTCTAGAGAGAAATTTCTGAACACACTGAAGAGATGTCATAGTCTAGGTGAAGCCAAGCATAGCCGATGGCTCAGTATGAGGAGGAAAAGGTAACCACAGAGATTTGGGGGCTTGTAGCTGTTTGTGCAGAGTTGTATCCTTCAGAACATTGGCTCCCAAGTCTGATTACTTACCAGAATCTTCTGGAAAGCCTTTTAAAATTTCAGTGCACATTTCCCCTCTTAACATCCCAATCAGAACATTGAAAATGGCGTTTGAATTCTGCTTGTTTACTTATTTTGTAATGATTTCTGCTGAGGTTACCAGTCTGCAGGCCAGGTTTTGCTTTGGAGAATTCTGGTGAGAGAGGAAGAGAAGCAGCCTTGCAAAGTCCGGCATGACACCTAAAGAAAAGGTGGCGTTGGACCTGGGGAGTCTTGCCAGGTATATGACTGTGTGGAAATTTTCTGTCTGCTTGTCAGTTTTCCCAGGTTCTTACGTCTGTCCACGGTGTCTGCTCCATGTGGTCCTGGCAGAGTTTCTAACTATGGTGACAACTCCGCACACACACACACTTCTGCCTGTCTAACAGGGGAGTATATGAACTGCAGTGGACCATTCATGGTAATCCATCCATTCCACTTTCACAGTAAATAAGCTGGAGTGGAACACAATCAGTGCTGATTAGAATCCTCCCTAAAATTGGTACATATAGACTGGGAGAGAGTTTTCTTTCCACTGGGATTGTGAAGTCATAAGAATATGAGTCATCATCTTTTCTGATCACACAGAGAAGTCTAATGTAGGAGAAGATGAGTCAACATATGGAGGTGAACAGAATTAAAAGTTGGATAGGAAGAGAAGGAGTTCTTGTGGTATAATTAGTATGACCTCTATACCTCACAATCACATGAGCCAACACATCCTTGAGAATTCTGTGTCCTTGGGAAGTGCGTGTATATCCATGAACACACTTGGTTCAGTAGTTTTTCTCTTGATAATCAGCAGGCTTGTGTGCAATTCACAGTGGAGAAATGATCTTGAAGGGAACATAAATTAAACTGCTTGTGCCTACACTGAACTCTGCTGCTGAACCTGAGTTTCCCACGGTGCTAAATGAGAGTCCTGTCAAGTTCCCAAGAGTGACTTAGAAGAATGGACTGCTGGGAGGGTGGGGGTGGGGATGAAGCACTTGGGGGAAGAAGGAGTAAGGAATGAGACCAGAAACGGTGTAGGGGTGAGGGCTTCCTGAAGGTTGGATGAGACTTATGATAGAAGTTAGAAATGTTCAGAGTGGAGACACAAAGCCAAAGAACAGGACATCAACACCCTCATGGAGGATGTAAAGCATGGATACTTCTTTCTGGAATGTGGGAAAAGTCATATTTATGTACACAGTTTTAGCACTGTACCTTTTACATTGTAGTTGTTTTAGATGACCCAAAGTTTTTGGTCCATCCCAATGACCCTCTCCAGCTTTCTGTGGTGTTGGGCGCTTAGAAAATAAATGAAGGAGTCGATAAAGAACTCTCTCCAATCCTTGGAATTCAACCTCTCTCCCAACCCTTAGATTCTCACAAAGCATCCTATAGAGGAACCATTCTAGGCAGGCCAAGGTATGGCCAATAGCTAAGGTGGCTATGGTATACAGGGAGCAGACAGCAGGCACAGGAGGACCGGAGGCTGGTGAAAACAGATGCCTGAGGAATCCATGGATAAGCCCTGTCCTCCATTCTTCATACACAGCAGAGAAAACTGACACTTGAAATGGGGGTGGGGGAACAGGAGACAGGGGCAAGGAGCTGTGCCAGGGATGCAAATATTTGTGTTATGGCCATAATTAGGTGTAGAATAACCACAAATTATAAAGCCCTATCACTAAATATAGAAATGAGCAATTCCAGATGAATTATATTGCTTTCATTGTCCATGCTTTACACTGAGGGTTGAGTTTCTCTGCTTTTCTTGTGTTCTTGCTTATTCTGTGAATAACTCATGAGCAGTTAATTCAAAGAGGGTTTCCTTAAACAGAGAAGAACTACTAAAACACCCAGAAAAAAAGTAACAAAATGGAAATAAGCACATACTTATCAATAGCTACTGTAAATGTCAATGGACTAAATGCTCCAATCAAAAGGCACAGGGTGGCTGATTGGATAAAAAAACAAGACCCATATATATGCTGCATACAAGAGACACACTTCAGACCTAAAGACACGCACAAACTGACAGTGAAGGGATGGAAGATGATACTCCATGCAAATGGCAATGGAAAGAAAGTTGGGGTATCAATACTTAAATCAGACAAAATAGACTTTAAAACAAAAACTGTAATAAGAGACAAAGAAGGACACTACATAATGATAAAGGGAACAATCAAACAAGAGGATATAACATTTGTAAATATCTATGCAGCCAACATAGGAGCACCTAAATATATAAAGCAATTATTAACAGACATAAAAGGAGAAATAGACAGCAACACAATAATAGTGGGGGACTTTAACATTCCACTTACACCAATGGATAGATCATCCAAACAGAAGATCAATAAGGAAACATTGGCCTTAAATATCATACTAGACCAGATGGACTTAGTAGATACATACAGAACATTCCATCCAAAAACCGAAGAATACACATTCTTTTCAAATGCCCACGGAACATTCACCAGGATTGATCACATATTAGGCCACAAAAAGAGTCTCAATAAATTTAAGAAGATTGAAATAATGCCAAGCATCTTTTCTGACCACAACAGTATGAAACTAGAAATCAACTACAGGAAGAAAATTAGAAAAGCCAGAAAATGTGGAGATTAAACAAAATGCTACTGAACAATGATTGGGTCAATAAAGAAATCAAAGGAGAAACCGAAAATACCTGGAGACAAGTGCAAATGAAAATATAACATGCCAAAATTTATGGGATACAGCAAAAGCAGGGGGAAGTTTATAGTAATAGAGGCCTACCTCAACAAACAAAAAAGTCTCAAATAAACAATCTAACAGTGCACCTAAAAGAACTGGAAAAAGAAGAGCAAACAAAGCCCAAAATCGGTAGAAGGAAGGAAATAATAAGAATCAGAGCAGAAATAAATGAAATAGAGACTAAAAAATCAATAGAAAAAAATCATTGAAACCAAGAGCTTGTTCTTTGACAAGATAAACAAAATTGACAAATCTTTAGCTAGACTCACCAAGAAAAAAAGAGAGAAGGCTCAAATAAGTAAAATCAGAAATGAAAGAGGAGAAGTTACAATGGACACTTCAAAAATACAAAAGATAATAAGAGAACACTATGAAAAGCTATATGCCAACAAATTGGATAATCTAGAAAAAATGGATAAATTCTTAGAATCATACAACCTGCCAAAACTGAATCAAGAAGAAATAGAGAATTTGAACAGATCAATCACCAGTAAGGAGATTGAAACAGTAATAAAAAACCTCCCCCAAAATAAAAGTCCAGGACCAGACGGCTTCCCTGGTGAATTCTACCAAACACTCAAAGAAGACTTAATACCTATCCTTCTCAAACTCTTCCAAAAATTTGAAGAGGAGGAGAAGCTTCCTAACTCATTCTATGAAGCCAACATTACCCTGATACCAAAACCAGACAAGGATAACACAAAAATAGAAAATTACAGGCCAATATCCAATATTGCATCCAATATGGATGCAAAAATCCTCAACAAAATACTATCAAATCGAATACAACAATACATAAAAAAGATCATACACCATGGTCAAGTGGGATTCATTCCAGGGATGCAGGGATGGTTCAACATCCACAAATCAACCAACATGGTACACCACATTAACAAAATGAAGAATAAAAACCACATGATCATTTCAATAGACACAGAGAAAGCATTTGACAAGATACAGCATCCATTTATCATAAATACTCTGAATAAAATGGGTATAGAAGGAAAGTACCTCAACATAATAAAGGCCATATATGACAAACCCACAGCTAATAGCATTCTCAATGGAAAAAAAACCTGAAAGCTATCCCTCTAAGAACAGGAACCAGATAAGGATGCCCACTTTCACCACTCTTATTTAACATAGTATTAGAAGTCCTAGCCAGAGCAATCGGGCAAGAAATAGAAATAAACGGATCTGAATTGGAAAAGAAGAAGTGTAACTGTCACTATTTGCAGATGACATGATTTTACATATAGAAACCCCTAAAGAATCCACCAAAAAACTTTTACAGATAATAAATGATTACAGTAAAGTTCCAGGATAAAAAATCAGTTGCATTTCTATACACTAACAATGAAGTAGCAGAAAGAGAAATTAAGAATACAATCCCATTTACAACTGCAACAAAAAGAATGAAATACGTTGGAATAAACTTAACCAAAGAGGGGAAAGACCTGTACACTGAAAACAATAAAACATTGTTGAAAGAAATTGAAGAAGATGCAAAGAAATGGAAAGAAACTCCATGCTCCTGGATTGGAAGAATTAACATAGTTAAAATGTCCAAATTTCCTAAAGCAACCTACAGATTCAGTGCTATCCCTATCAAAGTTCCAATGACATTTTTCACAGAAATAGAACAAAGAATCCTAAAATTTATATGGAACAAAAAAAGACCCGAATAGCCAAAGGAATTCTGAGAAAAAAGAACTAAGCTGGAAGTATCACACTCCCTGATTTCAAAATATACTACAAAGTTATAGTAAGCAAAACAGCATGGTACTGGCACAAAAACGACATGAAGATCAATGGAACAGAACTGAGAGCCCAGAAATAAACCCACACATCTATGGACAGCTAATTTTCGACAAGGGAGCCAACAAAATACAATGGACAAAGGAAAGTCTCTTCAATAAATGATGTTGGGAAAACTGGACAGCCACATGCAAAAGAATGAAAGTAGACCATTATCTTACACCATACACAAAAATCAACTAAAATGGATTAAAGACTTGAATGTAAGACCTGAAACCATGAAACTTCTAGGAGCAAACACAGGCAATATGCTCTTTGACATCAGTCTTAACAGCATATTTTCAAGTACCATGTCTGACCAGGCAAGGGAACCAATAGAAAAAATAAACAAATAGAACTACATCAAACTAAAAAAGCTTCTGCACAGGAAATGAAACCATCAACAAAATAAAAAGACAACCTAACAATTGGGAGAAGATATTTGCAAACCATATATCTGATAACAGGTTAATATCCAAAATATATAAAGAACTCACACATCTCAACAACAAAAAAACTAACACCACAATTAAAAAATAGGCAAAAAATCTGAACAGATATTTCTCCAAAGAAGATGATATACAGATGGCCAACAGGCACATGAAAAGATGTTCAACATCACTAATTATCAGGGAAATGCAAATCAAAACTACAATGAGATATCATTTCACACCCATCAGAATGGCTATAATTAACAAGACAGGAAATAATAAGTGTTGGAGGGGATATGGAGAGAAGGGAACTCTCATACACTGCTGGTGGGAGTGCAAACTGGTGCAGCCACTACGGAAAACAATATGGATAGTCCTCAAAAAATTAAGAATAGAACTACTGTATGATCCAGCTATTGCACTGCTGGGTATTTATCCAAAGAACATGAAAACACAAATGGTAAAGATACATGCACCCCTGTGTTCACTGCAGCATTATTCACAATAGCCAAGACTTGGAAGCAACCTAAGCGCCCATCAAGGGACGAATGGATAAAGATGTCATATATATACACGATGAAATACTACTCAGCCACAAGAAACAATGAAATCTGGCCGTTTGTGACAACATGGATGGACCTTGAGGGTATTGTGTTAAGCAAAATATGTCAGAAGGAGAAAGTCAATTACAGTATGATCTCATGCACAAGTAGATGACAACAACAACAAGCAATCACATAGAGACAAAGATTGGATTGGCTGTTACCAGAGGGGAAGGGGAGAGGGAAGAGGATAAAAGGGGTGATTAGGCACATGTGTGTGGTGATGGATTGTAATAAGTCTTTGGGTGGTGAAAATGATGTAATCTACACAGAAATCAAAATATAAGGATGTACACTTGAAATTTATATTATGTTATAAACCAATGTTACCGCAATAAAAAAAAAAAAAAAAAACTTTCCCTAAAGTGCTGACTATAAGAAAGTTGACTCCCAGTGAACTTTGAAAACCCACTAATAAAGTCACTTTCTGCTTGCCTGTAGCAGGATTACTACAGATTGCATGAAACTCTTCAGTGATTTTTCAAAGTTGCAAATTTGATCTAAGAGCAGTGGAGAAAGTGATATACGGCTGTGGTTTGACCTTGTCTTAGGCAACAGATTTCCTCCAATAGCTTTTCCCCTCCAACATTTTTGTGCTGAGTAAGAAAATGCAATGCCACTTAATGAGGGAACCAAACAATTAGGACTTAAGTGACAAAATAAATATGAACCAGTGTCCTCATAAAAATCTTTACATGGAAAAAGTGAACGATGAATAGAAATGCTATAATATAAGTCATTGGTCCTCAGCTGAAACAATGCCATCATGCTCAGTGAACTTAAAAACAGTTTCTAGGTGACAGATTTGGCTGGGAAGGTAGCGAAAATCTGAAATGATATATTGGAGTAAAACAAGATCAATAAACAGAGTTAAAATTAAAATCTGACATGAGTCCATTTGCAGCCAGGTCCTCCTTATGGCACTCATCCTTCTTTCATTGTGTCTGTTACACAGATAGAGTTGCTAGTGTATTCTATAGCATTAGCTGAAACACTGAAAATTTTGATTAACCTTAAGATGTAAAATAGGCCTCTATCAGAAGGTATTCACCTGGACATAGTAACCTGAAAAATTTCCTGAAATTGTCAAAAGAAGTTCAATTCTCTAACCCATAGGAGGTAAGTCAGCTTGCATTAGCCTCAGAAGGGGAGCAATCTCTATCTTTACTTCTTCATTCACAGAATGTGTATTTACTGAGCATCTATTATATGCTCCTCCAAAAGCACTTTGGTAAACTCTGGGGATAAATCAATGAGCAAGTCAGTTGTGTCCCATGATATGAGGCTTATGTCTAACAAGGAATATAGAAATCAGTAGCAACATCAAAAAGTAATAGCCATCACTGATCCAACAGATTTGCTCAAAAAGGGCTGTGGGTTACTGCCTACGAATCGTTTCTCTTCTGTAATTAGAAGACATAATCACTCACTCATCTGACAATATTTATTTAGTGGCTGCTAAGCACCAGGCACTGTGTTTTGTTCTGTATATTTTGAGGAGAGCAAAACAGATGTGGCCTCTGCATTTTGAAAGTGAAATCAAACAAATCCTAGTCATCCCTGAATTGGCAGAGTCACTGAGTTATTGACGACTATATCACCCTTCTATTTCAATAAGAACCGCAGTGAGTAGCAGCTGAGCATTATATTTTTCCCAATGAGATGTCAATATAAAAACAGTGACACAAACGTGAAATGCTACTGGTCTTAACTTCCCACAGGCATACCATATCCAAACGCACACACTTGGGGCAGACGTCATGCAGCTGTGAACTCATAGTGGGATGATTTTGAAGGTTTATGTGGAAGGGGGAGAAAGAATTGTTTCCCCACTTTGGAAACAAGTGGGCAGCCTCCTCAAACCAAGCCTCCCTGCCTCTCATGAGACAAGGCTAGAGCTGGACTGGACAGGGCAACAGTGCAGGGCAGAGCCACCTGTGCCTCAGCCCACCTGTGTTGGTCTTGGTGCATCTTTCATAGTAAGGCTGAAAATTTTTAAAGTTTAGACACAGACACCATGGAGTCCAGAGAAATTATTTCTTTTCAAAGTGCCTTGGCCTGGTTAATGCAGGAATTATGACTTTCTTGTGCCTCCTGTCCCTCTTGTTCTTCCATTAGCTCCTGCTGAGCTAATGGCCCCTCTTCTGAGGCACCCTGTGACCATCTTTCATATTATGTTGACATTTTCTGTTTAAGTGTCAGTCTCATCCACAAAACTGTTATATCTAAAATGTATATAATAGGTACCACCTGCCAGGCACTTTTATCAGAAGTTTACATCCTTTAATCCTGACAAAAACTCTTTGAGAAAAGTACAATTTTATCCTGACTTTATAGATGTGGAAACTGAGACATAGCAAGGTTAAAAAGCTTACCCAAATCACACAGCCGGTAAGTGACAGAGCTGGGATTCAGACCTAGATGTCACCACGTTGCCTGTTAGTAACACATAGGAGGCACATTGTAAATATTTACTAATGGAACTCATACAGTCATTTCACTCCTCCACTGGCCTCTGCAGGTTTCCATATGTGGCTGTGCATCAGTACCACCAGAGAGGACTTGTAAAAATACCGGTTTCTGAGAGCAGTGTTTGACATTTTATGTTTTCCTAAAACGTCTCAGCAGATTCTGATTTGGCCACATTGGGAACAACTGTACTAGACAGTGATGTGAAAATACTAGAGTTGACATCTGTCCCCTCTACCTTCCCTTTCCTATCTTTGTTATATTGATGACAACACTGCCTCCTCCAAAATATCCCTGCTCAGTCAGAGTCTCCTAGAACCTTAATCTCAGTCAACCCAGAAAATCTTTCCTAAAGTGTTAGAAGGTAAGCGACATACTTCTAGAAAGAACTGTGGTCTAGGAATCGAGACATTGTCTTCAATTACTAGCCTTATAATTTTAGGCTACTCATTGAATGTTTCAGAGTTTGTCTCTTCATTTGTAAAATAAGATGGGGTAAGACTTAATGATTTTTACCTGTATTGTCTAATATGATAGCCACTAGCCACTTGTGACTATTTATATTTAATTAATTAAAAAATAAATAAAATTTTAAATTCAGTTCCTCAGTTACATCAGTCCCATTTCAAGTAGTCAATAGCTACATGGGGCTAGTAGCTACCATATTGGTTAGCATCATGATAGACCATTTTCATCATTGCAGAAGTTCTACTGGACAGCATTGGTCTTATGGTCAAGTGGAATCACACATCTGAAGACCTTTCTTCTCTATTTTCACCATCCTCAAATGAAGGCATCCGAGATACATAGCCATCTTTATTTCTACCATTTAGCTTAATTTTGGGGGGTACTTCAAGTCTTTTGGCTGAAAATGTAAACTTATCTAATTCCAGTGAATGAAATCCTTTCAAGTTTAAACACAGGTATTTTGGAGTTTTTCCCTTGAACAGCTTCTCATTGGGTAGTACACAAGTTCTGGGTATTGTAACAATTTGAGTTTGCGCCCAGGCCGCAACAACTTCTAGGCTGGAACCCTTTATAGACTCCAAGAACCGATGTGTCCTGTGGTAACTTGTAGATAGGTATGCATGTGTGCACATGTGCATGCAGCGTGGTGTGGTGGGGTGAGATGGGAAAGCGAGGGTATAGAGCTCAGGAGAGAGGACCCTGCTTTGTGTTTCTTGAATGCTAATCCATGGACAGTTCCCTACAATGGGTCAGGAATGTCTGTCTGGGTTCTCGGGTATTGAGTTCTCAATGTTATTCCACCTCTCTGTTTTAATTAATCAAAAGATCAGTGAAAGCTGAATACTCATTTTTATAAGCCATCCATTCAGGACGTTTATCCGTAAGAAGCAAATTACCGGCTTTTTACTTTTTGTAACCATTTATTCATAATGCTAGCCTTCAGTCAGACAGTGGTTTCTTTTAAGTCACAAATATTCAACATTTTCAGAATCCTTCTGTTTAGGGAGCTGCCTTCATGATTGGCACTATCGCTGTCTTGCTTCAGTTTATCACACTGTTGGTAAGCAGAAATCATCAAACCTGTCACGTCAGTGCCTCTTGGATTTTCAGAATTCTTCACTGGCATTCTTCTCTGGAAAGAGATGAATTGTTATTTTGTCATTACATACTCTGATTGACATGACTAACATGAAGAGGGTCTACTGCATCAAGGAAATTAGGCGTTTCTCTTGTCATAATTCACAAGAACAGCAGAATGGCCTTCCTGTCTGCTAATCAAGGAGAGAGCCATGCTAGGAGGTGGGCAGCCTAAGAGGGCAGTGGGTGTAGCTTAGCAAGCATGCATCACCACACTGTGTTTTCTCAAAAGGACCATTCCCTGCAAAGGGGAGTGGGATGTGTGCTATAACTCTAAAGCTGTCAGAGACCCTTCAAAGATGACATTTTCTGTTTTTACCCTTCTTTCCCTCTTCCCACCATGGCCTGTTAAGTAGCAAGGGATTATTTAAGTGAATTATCATGTAAAATTCTGCATGATAAAGAGACAGATATAAGCCCTCATATTTTTCTTTCACCACTATCAGAAATAAGTAAGGCAGTCCCAGGAATTTGCTTTAGGAGTTGTGTGTCACTAAGAAACAATAACTCTGAGACCATGGGCAAATCATACAACCTCTTCAAGCTACAGTGTTTTTACCAGCAAACATGTTTTGAAATAGATACTTTGCAGGGTTTCTGTGAGTAGTAGAAGATAAAAGTGGGAGTCAGGATTGCATAAGGTAAAGAGCTTGGATTCTGGATTCAGACAACACTGGATTTGAGTTTAAGTGCTAGCTCTACTCCTTAATAGTTGTATAAATCCTGAGAATTTAATGAGAAATGCCTACAAAGCATGAAGCACAGTGTCTGGCACAAAATAAATTCCCAATACTTCATAGCTTTTTTTATTATTACAATTATTATAAAAGGTATATTAATATATCTAACACAACACGTGCTACATAGAGACATAAAAGCAGTGCTTTCTTCCTTTCTTATTTTTATTTATTTTCCTTTCTTCTTAATATATATCAAAGGTTCCGCATTAGAAAATTGTGTCATAAAATCAGATTTTCACTTTCCCCAGGACAGGACAATATACTATTTCTTTATTACAACCTTGGAAGGGTAGATAGACAAGAAAAATATACATTTTGAGAAGTATTAGTTTGTTAATTAATTCCTTCTCATTAAACGCTCCTGATTTCATTCACACATATTTCATATCTTTTAATGAAAATAGTCCAGGCTTTTTAAAACTGAGGAATTTTTTCCCCTGGAAATGAGTAATTTAAAGTAGTCAGTGATTAGGGAAAGTATTAACAAGACTTACCGAAAAGATATGAAAACGTATGTCCACAAAAAACAAACCAACAAATAAAGAAAAACTTGTAAAATAGTCTTCAGAACTTTCTTCTTCAGGCCAGCTCCAGTGGCCTAGTTGATAAGCTCGGCACACTATGCTTTGGCAGCCTGGGTTTTGTTCCCGATGCAGGCCTAACCACTCGTCTGTCAGTGGCCATGCTGTGTTGGTGGCTCACATACAAAAAGAAGAAGGTTGGCAACAGATGTTAGCTCAGGGCAAATCTTCCTCAGCAAGCAAACAAACAAACAAAAAACCCCCACAACATTCTTCTTCTTGTGGCCCCAAAACAGAAAAAATCCAAATGGCCATCAACAGGAAAATGCATGTTAGTTGTCATATAGTCATAGAATGGAATATTACTCATCAATAACAGGGAATGAACAACTGATACATACAACAACAAAGATGAACATAAAAATAATTATGCTGAGTCAAAATTTAAAAAAAAAACAAAAACAAATAAAAGAATACATACCATGGGTCCGCCCGGTGGCGCAAGGGTTTAGCTCGTGCTTGGCAGCCCGGGGTTCACGGGTTCGGATCCCGGGCGCCTGCTGACACACTGCTTGTCAGCCATGCTGTGGCGGCGTCCCATATAAAGTAGAGGAGGATGGGCACGGATGTTAGCCCAGGGCCAGTGTTTCTCAGCAAAAAGAGGAGGATTGGCAATGGATGTTAGCTCAGGGCTGGTCTTCCTCACACACAAAAAAGAATACACACCATATGATTCCATTTATATGAAGTTCTAGAACAGGCAAAGCCATCCATGGTGATAGAAATTGGGAGTGATTGCCTCTGGGAAGAGAGAGATGAATTGAAAGGTCCACGAAGAACTTTCTGGGGATCATGGAAATGTTTTGTATCTTTGTTTTGGTGGTCGTTTCATGAGTGTACATAATTGTAAAAACTCACTAAACTGTATGCTTAAGATCTGTGGATTTTATTTCATGTAATTGCCTCAAAAAAGGACACACACATACACATACCTCACAAGGTAACACAATGAAATGTCAGAGCTCTCTGAGGTATTTTAAATGATTGCTAAAAGAACTGATATCGTTAAGAACAAAAATACGGTGGAATCCAGGGCCTTCTGGACATTTAAGGGGGAAAAATATTGTCATTTGGGAAACTTGAGAACTAACTTTAGTTTAGTAGGTGTTAACAAAGTTGCAAAAATCAATGAATGAACTGTCAATCTTTGACCCACATCCTCAATATTTCTTATGTTCTCTGCCACCCTTTGGATCAGCATTCATTGAGTGAAGAAGAAATTTCCCAATTTTTCTTCTGTTGAAATTCTATTTCTTCTGGTTTACTTTGTAATTGACTCCTGTTTGAAACATATACAACCTTTTCCTTATAAATTAACGAGAAGACCAGTATCTAAGTTTGAATTATAATTTGACTTTTTTTGCGATGTTGGTTAAATAGACAGCTTTAATTCTTTCTTTCACTAATGAATTCTTAAATTTAGTTTGTTGCTTTCAGAGAAAGAGATAGTTATGATTTGGGAATGGATTCGTTTTATTTTCGGATGTGTTGACTTTGTCACTGTTGTTCTGTAGCTGCAAGGTTGCAAGGTTCTGTCGCTGTGATATAATCACAAGCTAAAGAGTACCACCACTTTAACTTGGGAGGAGCTACAGGAAACAGGGTCCAGCATTTTCAGACCAATCATTCATGATTGTGACTTCTAGCTCAATCTTAGACATCAGTGTAAAATTTCTGACATATTGAAATGAATCCAATATCAAAGACTAAATTTAAATGACTCTGGAAGTAGATCAGCCATGTTTCCAAAATTGCACATGCTCCACCAATTGTTGTATTTTTGAAAGAGCTATGGACTTTGAGCCAGGACTTAGAAATCAAGTGTGAATTGCATCACTTGCTGGCTGTGTGAATTTAGGCACATCCTATAAATTCTCTGAACCAAGTTCCCTTATCTCCCCTTTTTCCCAATGAGTTAGGGTTATATTTGAAAACTTGAGCTTTGGGTCAGGTAGTCTGATCATGGATAAGTTATGGAAAATTATTAAGTGATGGTAGTGACATATTTTCAATCTTTTATTTTGCAAGATAAAATACACGAGATTTTACCTATTTAAATCAACAGAGAATTTATTTGCTCTACCGTATATCGCAGCCACCTCAGTTAGATAATGATCTACCACTGGGACTTCCTACCCAGGGTGGAAGATTGGACCAGCTGCCATGTAAAGATTTCTTCTGACTCAAGATTTTGTGGTTCAACAGACATTGAAAGATTCAAAATATTTCCAACAATATTTCCAATAGTTGGCATGAAAACTGTCACTAATAACTGAATTCCACAGTCAACATAAATTTTTTTTAAGTCTAGAAATGGAAAGGATATGGCTGACTCTAATTGTGGCTGCTTGAATGGGAGTCATACCTGAGTCAATGAACGTGCTACATGGTTTGAAAAGTTGATTAGGTTGTGTTAGAATTAGATGATTTTGTCTTGGATAATATATTAATGACAGGTAAATCAAAGTCAGATTGCTGAGTACATTTAAAAGGACTTTCAACAATCAACATTGGTCAATATTTATTATACTACTTTACCGATTTTAAAACATTTAAAAAAATTTATCCACAATGAACTCAGGATACATCTTAAAATCAATGGCATCTTAAAATTGCCATCAGTCAGGGCATAGATGTGATATAAAAATTTTTGGTGAGATAAAGTTGCAGCATAAATATATATCAAATTTGATGAAATATGGGTCAGTGCTCAGAGGTATAATATGGCAGTAATATGAGACTATGCAGAATATTCCATGCTTCCTGCTCTTTCCTGGATTGGATTGGTTTTATAGGCAGTGAAAGAGTTCAGAAAAAATTTGGTGTAGACAAAATACAGCATAGCACAGCGTTTAAGGCTGTGGATTTTGGAGGTAGACACACTGGGCATGGCATATCCAGCATGCCCCTCTACTGCTTTGCACATCAGTTCCCTTTTTTTAAAAATGGAGATGCTAAAAATATTATCTTCCTCATTATCATGTTGTAAAAATTAAATATGGTTATTCATTTGAGAGTTTAGCATAGTACCTGACACACAGTAAGTATCAATAAAGATGAGTTCTTATTATTTCTCCTAATGCCTCTGTGCAGATGCCACATCTAGGAAATAAGGGTCAAGGACTGTGTCATCTGCTGCCTAGATAGTTGACATTTATTGAGCCTGAAAACAAGAATGGAAAGGTGAAGGTAGAATTCAGGCAAAGACTTGATTTAGTTTGTGGTCTACCAACCCATGACATAATGTTAATAGCTGATTATTGCTCAGTAAATGATTTGACTCTAGAAAAGAAATTCTTTCATTAACTCACCATTAAGTTGCAATTTTTAGCCAGCATTGAAATTTAAATTCTTCCTGTTAATCAAAACACCTAAAACTTTGGACCAGAACCAAATACTTCAATTTATATAACATGCTGGTGTCATACTTTGCTTCATATATTCTAACTTCAGGTCAGGATAGCTAAATATTGCTAAGGCAACCAATGATTTACTGAGTGTTTATAAAGTCCTTGTACAATTTTAAATTCAAATAACTTTACACACAATAGTAATAAACTGTAAACATCATATGGAAGCATATGATTAATATGCTAATGTTTTAAATAGTAATTATAATGTACCATTTTATTCACAAATCATACACAATGTCTGTGAATACTTTTTTTTTGAAAGAGCAGCAGTTGGTGAATATTCTCTCATAATGTTGCAGGATTTCTTTACTTATGAACCATGAAAACAGAGCCTTTCCTACAGTAACTTCCTCAAGCACCAGTGTGCTTCCTTACAGGATGCTTAAAATATATATGTTCAAAAGAATGATGGCTTATTCAGACAAGTGAATTCATAGAGGGCTGACTAGCTTATCCATTTAGTTTCACCTAAGCTTTCTCATTTGGAGAATTTCTATTTTAAGGAGCTATCTATCTTAACCCTACTAAAGGTCTTAAAAAAAAGAAAAAAAATGCTTAAGATCATTAACTCAAATTTAAATCGGGATATAACAACATCAACCAGAGAGTACTTTAGTAAGTTGGAAAATCAGAATTCCAGGTGCTTTACTAAAGATCTCACGGTGGGCAGCCTTTGTCGGTTACTCATCTCCAGAAGAAAACCCTTCCCAAACTCTAGAGGCATAGCCTAGAAGCGGCCGCACCAGACTATATGCTACCATGGGGACTTTGGTCAGACTTACACAAAGATACTATTTAAGGAATGAGAACTTTGTTAAATTATACTATTGTTGTTACCCATCAGAAAGCAGGATGATTACACTCAAAGCTACATATTTGAACCATAGTCTTAAAAAAACAATAAATAATACTTTCATATGAAATTCCCAAGTTCTTTCGTCCAGGGTGTTTAGGTGCTTCCCCAGCTTCATTTGCACTTATACAGTCCCCTATAACCCTGAAAGAACACTTCGATTTTTCTGCTTGAACATGGCAAAACAGTTCCTTAGTTGAATCTTGGAGGTTTATTTTTTCCTTCTACTTAAAAGTTCACTGACAGGTACATTGTCATTTTTGTTGCTGAAAGTTATCATTTATTGAGATATTACTATGAGTCAAATGCTGAGTTAAGTGCTTAAAGCACGTATTTGCTCCCATAATTTCCAAGATAGCCCTGTGAGGTAGTTACAATTTCTTTTATCAGCTGGAGAAGTGAAGAGTGTTTAAGCAGCTTGTTCAAGGCTGTCATGAGATTATAACTGGCAGAAATGAGATTCAAACTCAAGACTGAGACGGTCATGTAGACCAGGAGAAGAAATCTGGATTTTTTTTTTTTTTTTAATATACCAAGAACATTAGGCAAGTCATAGAAGGGTTCTTGGCAAGGGGGAGAGAATATATCCTGAATATACCCAAACACCCTAATCTGCAGGAATGACAAACTCTCTGTGCTAGAATAACTATGGCGCTAGTTGACATAAAGTCCCATGACTTGTCTTTCCAAGTCCCAAAGTCGCTCACCAGCCATAGCAAGATACTAACAAGTGATGAACTGCTTTCCCAGAACATCTTGATGAGATGGTGCCCCGCCTCCCTGGCTCTGCTGTCCAGCCGCCTGAGTTGTTTTCTGTCCCTTAGTCTCTCCAGGCCCTTTCACACTTTAGCGTCCGCGGGCGCAGGTCCCCGTGCCTGGACCTCCTCGTGTGATTCGCCGCCTCCTCCTTCAGGTCTGGGTTCCCCTCTCCGAACATTCCACGTTGTCTGACAAGATCAGCGTAAGTTCCCCAAAAGCAGAGCCTGGGAGGAGGGCTGGATGCAGTTAGCTTATTCGGGAAGCAATTCCAGAGAGTAGAGGCGAGGGAGCAGGGAGAGTGAGAACAAGGAGGACGAAGCCAATAATGGTCACCTCTGGGCAACGGGGCTTCTTTCTGCTGGAGACTCTCTGAGGAGCCCTGTAGGATTCGTTCCAGAAACGTCCCTCTGAAGGATGGGATGCTGGGACGTTAATCCACCAGCCAGGTCCCCTTTTGACTGAGGACTGCTCTCGGGGACCGTAGCTCCCTACATTTCCAGGTGAGCCGGCTCCCGGGGGCCCCGAGGTGGACCCGTCAGCAGGCTGGACGCTGCGCACAGCTGCTCTGGCGGCAGGGGACTGAGCGAGGCGGCCACTGGGAGCGCCCACTACTAGAAGCCGACTGGCGCTCTTGTCACCGGTCGTGATCACTCATTCTGCGTGGATTCACTTGTCTGCCCCTCACGGTACCATGACTCATTCTGCGGTCTTCGCGGGTGAGACCGGACTCGTCCACCAGCGTTTCCGAAGCCCGGGAGCGTGTTTCCCGGCGCATAACCGGCGCGCGATCGCGTTGCCGAGTGAAACATGTAGTTGCTTTAGGCGTCCCCACCGATCCTTCCGTTCACCCCGATGGTGAGGAAAAGCAGCCTCAGCACCTTCTCGAGGGATTTTCCTCTTTCCAACACGGAAGTCTCTAAGAATGTCCCTCTTCTCTGTGCCAGCAGCCTTCAGGTCTGAGAGCCTCCGCCTCCATCTTTAAGGTAGGGGTAAGCAACATACAAGGCATCTTTGTGTCTCCTCTGAGAGCGACACCCCTTTTCTCCTGGGATTCTCTTTACTAACAGAGGTTTGTTCTCTCCCCAGTTACCAAGAACCCCTACTTTGTAGGAATCAGAATTGTCATTCTAAAAGAAGAATCTCTGATCCTTCCACAGCTTACTCTCGGACCCGTTATATAAAATTAAGAAGAGAAGAACCAAACAGCAGTCATGGTTTGTGTTGTGTTTTAAATTTCAGGCACAATAGTTAGGTTTGGGAGACTCCGGCTCTGCTCATCAAATCTCACGGGACATTAGGCTCTTTCAGCACTGGGATGACTTGCCATCCTCCTTCTCCTCCTCCTTCTCTTATCATCAAATATCATGGCTATCATTTTTGAGCACCTTCAGTGTACAAGGCACTATACTAGAATTTTACTCAATTAATCCTTACAACAACTTTACAAAGTGGGCAGTATTCCTTTCTTAAAATGAGGAGCTTTAGACAGGGAGAGTGAAAGAACCAGTCCGAAGTCACTACACTGGTAGGTGAAAGGGCCAGGGCTGCAATGCCTTGCATGTATGGACCCATGTCAGCCAGCACAGTGCCTGGCATGGAGCAGGTGCTCTTCCGTAGAAACTGGATGCCAGGGCTTCACCACGTGCTGGGGATACAACGGAACTCAAAATAAAGTGCTTGCTCTCAGCCTCTGCCTATAATGGCTTCTTTGCCTGTGCCTAGAATCTAGGCTGGACTTTGTTAACCAGATAGAGAACTGAAGATCTACCTAATTGCCACCATGGACATAGGACATATGACATTTGTGAAATAAAAGGGAGGCCAGGAAGTACAGGAGGAGAGAAGAGATGCACAGAAAGAAAGAATTAAAGCCGGACACACTTACCCCTCTGTTCTTCTCTCGTGATTCTCCAGAAAGCTCAACACAGCCTCACAGCATATAGAGAATACAGATCATTCATCCCCGATGTTAACAGGGCCTTAATTCCCGAAAGACAGGGCCCAAGATTGAGAAAAATGTATACAGAACAGGAAAAAAGGATTATGGAAGGCAAAAGGAAGCAGAGTTAGAAAAAGACAGGTTAGCTTGGCTGCTTCCTTGGGAAGAAGGTTAAAAAGTACAGTACGAGGCAGTAGAACATTTGCTAATGTCCATTGTTTTTAATTGGATTTTTGGAAACAAGCTTTATTTTCATAGAAGTTTCTGCCTGCTCTTGTGGGGTTTTGAATCTTTTCTCTTGGTCAGTTCTTTTATGTAATTTGATTTTCAGAAGACGTAGTTTTATGAAATAACCACCTTCACAGTAGATTTACCTCTTTTTTTTCTTTAAGAAATTGCCTTTGATCTTTATTGCATAGAGTTAAGTGAGGCACTGAAAGAAGTTAAAAAGCTCACACAAATTGGAAATGAAAAAAAATCAGAGGTTGTAATCATTTTCTTCATCTTCGGAAAGACCCCAGAGAGCAACCAGTTTAAACTTAACTGGAGGCTATTATTATGAGCACTCTAGAAGGAGAATGAGTTTTTACCCAATTCTATCATTTTTCTGACAGATGCACTTTTTCTCAAAGTCCTCTACAAAATGAAGTGGGTATTTTCAACATAATTTTCAGTTCTATCAGAGTAGACAATAAAATAAATACTTGTCGAATGAATGGACCAATTATTAACACTAAGAGGTGGAAGACAAGATAATAAAAAAGGGATCATTGAAAAATCATTATATTTGATGTTTCATCATCCATTAATTTTTGCAGCAAAGTTGTATGAATCGCCTACTGTGTGTAAGACACTGGCCGTGCTGAGCCCAGAATGACAACTAACACTAATACAGGCGCCAGGCACGTTCTAAGCGCTTTACATATATTAATTTGCTTGATCCGCACAATGCGGTCAGGTAAGTACTCTTATTATCCCCATTTCACAGATGAGGCCACTGAGCAGAGAAGTTAGGTAACTTGCACTAGGCCACACAGCTGAAAAGTGGCAGCACTGAGATTTGAACCCAGGCACTCTGGCTGCAGTGTCTGGCACTTAGCTACCAGCCAGTACTTCCTCCAATGAAGCATAACAGGTTAGTCATGAAAATGGAAAAGATATCATCTCTGCTCTTGAGGAAATTATGTTTTATTGAAAGAGACAGAACTAAGCGCAGAGTTACAGTACAGTGCAGTAAGAACTGGGAGCATGGTGAGCAGAGGATCCTACAATATCAGTGAGGAGGGTGTCGGACCCTGTCAAGAGAGAGGGCAGGATAGTGACAGGAGTCAAGTAGGCAGACAGGGGAGAAGGGCTGGTGTTTCAAGGGCGGGAGGATTTGCAAAGGCATTGGAGTAATGAGCCTGGAGGATCCAGGTAAGAAGAAAAATTCAGAAAAGCTGCAATAAAGAGAAGCAGCTGACAGTGCTGAGAAGGGGCTGGAGAATGAAGCAGGTTCCAGATCATGAAGAGCTTTGTAAACCATGAGGAGGATTTGAGATGTTCTGCAGACTGCTGCTACCAGCCTTTGAAGGATTTTGTACAAGGATATGATCTAATCAGATTTTCATGGAGACTTTGTAAGATTCACTTAGAAAAGATACCTCAGGAGTGTGGAAAACAGGTTGGAAGGGCTGGGTGGGGAGATGTAGGAAGATATTTGGAGATTTTTGCAATAATTACAGGGAAAATGGTGAGGACATTCGGTATTAGAAGTCCTGCTTTTCAGCTGGGCTGTGGGAAGTGATCTTTCTTTGGTAGAAGCCTGTATTTCCCATGTATTTCTTCAATGATTTTTTAATTTTTTTTTTGAGGAAGATTAGCCCTGAGCTAACATCAGTTGCCAATCCTCCTCTTTTTGCTGAGGAAGATTGGCCCTGGGCTAACACTTGCGCTCATCTTCCTCTACCTTATATGGGACACCATCACAGCATGGCTTGACAAGCAGTGCATCAGTCCGCGCCCAGGATCTGAACCTGGGCTGCCAAAGCGGAGCACAGGAACTTAACCCCTACGCCACCAGGTCAGCCTCTCTTCAGTTACTTTTGATAAGAATTTTCTTTTCCCTTTCTAAATAATGAAATTTACTTCACATCAATTTTTTTCTATAAATGGGTCAGTGGTCATATGTGGATGATGATATGAATATCCAAGGATCTAGATTTTATGTACTAAACACAACACTTTCCTTTAAATAAGTTGAAGCATTCTTGGAGGTCTTTCATCTAATTAGTCTGAAAAAAATTGTAATGGGAATTCAAAAGAGAATCTAAAAAGTATTATAATATTCAGAATCAATGACTAAATTCTCAACTTTTAAGAATTGAATAGGAAAAATAATATGTTTAGGGAAAGCAGAGTGCATCAACCCCCACTTCAGCTGTTTGTCCATCCTTTCCTTCTTATTTGCTCTGGGTTTACGGTGCGATTCTATCACTTTATACCTGTATCTTGAGGGCAGAAAGCAGCCCCACTCTGGCCTAAGTTTAGTTCATCCCGGGGAAATACTGTGCATTCTGTTCTTCGTGCGGTGCTGCTCTCTGAGAAGAGGGAGGACTGTTGTGACTATTACATTCTGAGCAGAATTTCTTAACCTTTTCAAAATCGTAGTTTAAAAGTATGCACAAAGTTAATGTGAAAGAAAAAGAGTTGTTCTCTGACAGTAAATGTAATTTGTTAGGTGGTGTCTTAACTAGTAATAATCTATTTTTATATCACAAATGAAATAACCAATGCCTATGTGCTAAAAGAGGTATAATGTCTTCCTGAATGTCCAACCTATTACCCAAGCGTATCTGGGGAGAATCTGGCTTTGAAGCTCAGGGTTCTTTCTATTTTATATTATTCTACTTATTACTCAGCCAATTAAGTCCTTATTGTCATAGCAATTATAGTAATTTGTTTTTCACAGTTATTCTGGGACAGTAATGTCTAATTTGCCCAATAAAGGCCATTCATCTAAAGAAACTTGTACTCTGAAATGATTTATGGCCCCAGACTTTCATGTATTTCACAGATATAGATAGATAAATGATAGAGATAGATGATAGATAGAATAGGTATCTAAATAGATGCTTTGAATAGATTAGTTAATGAAAAATAAATGATCTAAGGTAAGTATGTTATATACTTTTTCTATGTTGAGCCCTTTGTTATCTGCCCTAATTTAATAATATTTCTAGTGTCATTAACAGGTCTATTTTAAATGACAGCTAGCTTTGATTTTTTAATTGAAGTGTTTTGTAATATAGATTTCAGCCTTGCCAGTCAGGTAGTATCAATTTAAGTGTTCTACTGAGGAGAAATACATGTTAGTTACAAATCCATGCTGGAAGTGCTTTCACTTAATTGTACTAGGTTTCCTCATCACAGGAAGCAAAATGATTTTCTTGTTAACTTGTCTTTAATATTTTTGAATACTTTCATAATTTTCTTGGAAGAAGTTTATTCAAATGACTTTTCTTTTTTGCTTGAGGAAGATTCGCCCTGAGCCAACATCTGTGCCAGTTGTCCTCTATTTTGTATGTGGGTCACTGCCACAGCATGGCCACTGATGAGTGGTATAGGTCTGTGCCTGGGAACCACCCCCATGACTTGGCATTTTTGAGTGATCCCCTTAACTATGTGGTCTTCTAACTTTATTGTCATTTATTTTGTATTTCAAAATTTTAGATAGTTTATATTTCCACAGAGCTGGGTATAAACATGAATCAAGGTCATTTCTTATGAAACCTGAGTTCACTGGCCAGGCCACTGATTAAGAAATCAGGTAAAAGGAGATGGAGATTCTGATCATTAGGATTTCAATGACAATTAAACCATCATGGAGAGCATGAGAAATTTCTTATAAAGGGCATCAGGTGGGCCACTGAAAGTTGTAAGCTAAGCTCATATTCCCAAATGAGAGAAGCAGGTTATCACTATAATTTAATTAGTTCATTAAATTGAGTCATAATCAGAGGTTTCATAAGATTTTCTCCTTGAAATCCTAAAAGAAATGCTGCTAGAACCCATATCATTGACTTCGTTGTGTAGAAGAGCAATAAGGTCTGCAGCTAGTCAGACACGACGCTTACCTTTTCCCAAATACGCATTTGCAAAGGCCGACAAATGGAGGGAGGTTGCACAGAAGGAGGTCTCACCTTGAGTGCTTGTAAGCATGAGTTTCAGCCAGTACTGACCATAGCCTGTAGGTAGACTAGGCTAGGACTGGCCCAAACTGAGGTTCTACTGGGTCCGGACTCCAGAGTAGATTTTAGCAGGGGAGCAAATTGAGCCATCAATTAGTGAGTCCATCCCATCCAAATAATGACAGAGCCATTGCCTCCTTAGATGTCCAGAGATCCTGGTGGGCAGCCTGCTGGGTCTCTGTGTTAGGTGTGGCACCTGATAAAGCCACACATCAAAACACTTTCTCTCTGACAGTTCAGCATGGCCTTCTCCCAGAATAATCTGAGATATGCTAAGGGAGCCATTGACCTCCTTTTGGAATCTATAGAGGGCCAGTTCACTTTTTTTCTTTTGGATCAGTTTCAGGGCACCAAGCATTCAGTATAAACAGAAGTGTGGAAGGAAATAGAGACTAACCCTAATTCTTTAGGATTAAAAATTCACTCATTGACTTTTACTTTTGCTTGTTTTCAAAATACCCACTCAAATTTTCAAGTTTTAGAAACAAACTCCAACTTGATATCATTTTTGAATTTTAGTATAGCCTAGTTTTTACATCTTAATTAGGTTACCAGACCCCTATTCTGTGCTACATAAAACCTGCTTCATATATTTAACAATACCCTAAACATAGTAACAATACCTTGTATTTGTAAAATGTCTAATTCTTTTCAAAGTATCTTTGCACACATTGTTTCAAATGACCCTTACTCCTCACCTCTCAAAAATAAAAAATTAACCAGATTGGAAGCTGGCCAGCGGTGTAGTGGTTAAGTTCGTGGGTTCCACTTTGGTGCCCAGGGTTCGCAGGTTTGGATCCAGGTCACGAACCTACACACTGCTCATCAAGCCATGCTGTAGTGGCATCCCACATAGAAAAAATAGAGGAAGATTGGCACAGATGTTAGCCCAGGGACAATCTTCCTCAAGTAAAAAGAAGGTTGGCAACAGATCTCCCTCATCAAAAAAAAAACCAGATAGCTCACGCATTAATATTTCCATTTTACAGATGAGGATACAGATGTATAGAGAGGTTACATGATGAATTACAGGGCTGTAAATGGCAGAGCCAGCCCAGATTTTGGTCACATGATTCCTAGTTCAATACTCTTCTCACTAACTCAAACATTGTTCCCGTTAGTATTTTCATCTTTAATATATTCTTAAATATGAATTGTAGAAATAGCTGTAGGAGCAGTATTTTTTTCTGTTAAAAGATAGTCAAGTTTTGGGATTAATTTTTTTTTAAATTTTATGAGTGTCTGAAATCTGTAACTTCTTAAGACATTTATCTGGAAATCCTGAATATATGTTTAAATTTTCTATTGAAATTTTCTAACTTTGCTGTAAGATCCCAGTATTTCTACTGATAAAATGCCCTTGTTGATTCATGTGTTTCTAAGAGAGTAGATCTTAAAAGGGTCTCATCACAAGAAAAAAAATTGTAACTATGTGTGGTGATGGATGCTAACTAGACATATTGTGGTAATTATTTAGCAATATATACGTATATCAAATCATGATGTTGTACATTTGAAACTAATATAATGTTATGTGTCAATTATATCTCATTAAAAAACAATAAAAGCCACTTAAGAGAAGAAATATATATTTTTTTATCTCAGCATGCTGTGCTGCTTGCACCAATAGCCGCTGAGACAATCCATCTTTGTTGAGAAAATTGTGCTGGTTCTTTAGTACCTAATGATTATCACCCAGTTTTTATCTATGACATTTCTGAACTAAGCTTCTTTTCTTAGTTGCTCTGGTTGGATGTGAAAGACAGTTTCTTCCTCTTTAATATTCTAATATATATTTTCTTTCTTTTAAGTATGTAAGCGGTTCCTATATTTGAACAACTACTAACTTTATACTTGCTTTCTCCTTTTTAATATTTGATAATATACATTTCTAACAGAGTTAATTCTCAAGTTGCCATAGGTTGCAAGTATGTTATCTATTCTGCTTTAGTTATTACTTATTGATGAAGGCAGGATTTTTAATAGCTTGGCATGAGCTAGAAGAGTGTGCCTTTTAAGCCAAAATAATTATGTCTTACACAATAAAAGTATGAACTAAGAGGTTTAGAAATAAAAGTTTGTTCTGTTTTAGGCCAGGATTTTTCACCAATTTAAGTAGCAATGCAATCTCTTCCCAGTGGAAAGGGAGATCAGGAATCTGGTAAAAATAAGTATAAATGTACCACTTGGATTTTATTATGTTAATGTAATGTTTAAAGGATAACTACCTGAAAATGTTACATACCCTTATTCAAATATAGGAATAAAACTTTACAAGAGTAAAATGTTAATTGTAGTGTTTATGGATTGGCAATGACTTTTGATAGCTCCCGCCTCTGATATCTCCAATAAATAAATAACTTTTCTTAGGTATAATTTTATAATATCTACTGTCTGTTTGCCATTCTAGTAATTGTTTTTTAATTTTTTCTTAAAGTTTTAATTCTTCTCTTTATGTTACATTTAAACAGTTTACATTCTAAGCCTCTTTTTTAATTTTAGAATTAAAATACTCTTAGCATGTTATAAGTTATTTTATACATGGTGAAACTCTTAAGAAATAATTTTTAAGCCTTAGTATTTTATATACTCTTTTGGGATGGGGTTTTATGTGATCTATAATTGTATGGTTATCCTTTAGTTATTTGCTTATGAGGTATGAATGTCAGTTTGTATTCTCCATGTCCAAGGGCCTGCCTATGTAGGAATGGCTGTTTTAACTCAACACTGCCTATTTATTTTTAAGCAAATCTTAACCACAGCGCAAAAAAAATTAGGAAGTAAACATAATGATAAGCAATCACACAATGCAAGTCATATTGGGTTATTCAAGCCATTTTTCTTCTTCCTTTAACTTAGAAGACCAGAGGAAGAAGGTTGATGATTCTTCAATGACTGAACTGTCCTCAGATGATTGGGTTTCTTTGATTCAGTCTCTGTTCTTGTCTTACAGTAAAAAGGCATTCTTGAGTATTATGAACCACATAAACTGACAGTGTCTTATCTACTTGTATTTATTAGTTTTTAGTATGTAAGAACTCTGCTGAGGTTTATTATTATATAATTGCTTTTGTCATCTATTTATCACCAAATACCTTTTCATTCACAGACGACTTAGAGAAAGATACTGGGGAAGTCACATTTTATGATGCTTTTGTGCTTTTCCAATCTCTGCTGGTAATAGATTGCTTCTGCATTCAAATTGACAAACAGCACCGGCTCAAGAAAAGCTTTAATTGTTATTAAACTTGTTAGTTCACACTTTCCCTGAGGAACACAGACTATGGGTTTGGCTTAAACAGCATCATCTTCTAGGTTCTGCAAACTATATAAGGATGTAACTTTTATTGTAAAATACAGAGCTAAACTGACTGGGTGATATATATATATATATATATATATATATATATATATATATATATATATCACTTTTAGAAACCTAAGCATTAACTGTTTCAATAAAAACATTTGTTTTCTTATCAATCACTGATAAAGGAATCAATATAACTGTGGCAATGTGTTTTTCTTTAGATCTCTTTTCTCTCACTGTCTCATTATTGAGCAGAGACTCTGCGACTATGTTTCTAACACAGAGACAAGAGGGTGTGGAGAGATCTACAACTCTATAGAGTGATTCAGTGCTCGGGAGATCATTATACAATGAGGAAACACAATAAATGTTGCTTTGGTCATAATCTTAGGAGACAGAGTCAGTCATCATTGTTATTGCCCAGGGAAGCCTATGTTTCTCTACTCACTTATTCCTTAAGGAAAGGTCAGAGTCAAGAACAGAACATTTTAGTCAACTCCAGCATTGGGGATAGTGCTTTCATGCTGATGAGCAAGTCTGTTCTTTAAGTTCAGAGTGCATGTGGGATGTCTTGTGGTCTCCTTTAGACTTTCTCTTTTATATGTAGCTGGAGTGGTGACAAGGCACAAGGCTCTTCCCATTTGTTTACAAAAGACGTGAGGCAAAAGCTTTCCTTCCCAGCCTGCCCCTGCCCCCATACACACACATCAAGTATAAGATGCAGGGGATAGAGTTTTGGGGAGCAAAGGAGGAGAGGAAAAGAGATTTCTGGACATTCTTTTATTTTAGATTGCTTAAATATGACTCTAATCTTTGCAAAAAGAGCCCTCCATGAGCTCCAGCATAGCTAAAGTCTTCTCTTTCCTTGCTGTGTCCTCTTCTTACATCTCCCGGGGACCTTATGGGCTTATGTGCCCTGTGACTCACAAAGGACGAGTTTCACCTCTCTGGGATCTTTATTCCACCCTTAATATGATACACTTTATTTTAAAATGAATAATATATAATCAACTTTGCAATGATATGCGTAACACTGGGAACTCCTTAGTCAACAGCTGCCTTCTCTACTAGAATGAAGGGATGAATGAGGGACCCTGACGAATGCGGGACCATGTGTGTTTTGTTCTCTGAGGTGGTCTCCAGCACACAACAGAGTGACCGACAGATAGTAGAGGGTTGATATAGTATTTATTGAATTAGTACGTAATTAAATGGAAGATGCAGGGTTCAAACTCCAACTTGCTCATCCTTTCTATCTATGCCAACATCCTGCCCTTCATATCCCTCAAATCTAGCCCTTCAGTCCCTCTTCACAGGGACTTTCCCTATCCAGGAGTCCCTCCTCACTCCCCTTCCACCCATTATTCTGAACCTCAGCACTCTGCTTTCTTTCCTTCATGACATTTATCAACTTGTTCACTTCCCTTTCTTTCTTTCTTTCTTCTTTCCTTCCTTTCTCCCTCTTTTTCTTTTTTTGGGGGGGGAGTCTATCTCATCCACTACTACCATGGAAGAACCACGAGGATGAAGGCAGGGGCTTATTCCCTCTCGTTCTCTCTGTGATGTACATATCATCTAACTAGGCATAGAAGCGCAGTTAGAATAATACCTCTAGCGGCTATATGAATCGAGTATTTTTGGAAAAAAAGACACATCTGACCTTGAAGAATGAATGGTTCTTAGCCCCAACAAAAAAAATACATGACTTCTGCCCATAATGGACAGCAGACACAAATGCTATCTCAACAACATCTCACTTTGCCCTTCCTTTTTCCTAGTCAGTCAGAATTACACTAGGTAGAGGTAGCCATCTATTTGCATTCGTGAAGAATGCAGTTATACAAGACCACATGCTATTAAATTATGATTAATTTTCTCCTACATTACTCACAAAGCTTTGTTATCTTATGTAAAATAATGTATATCATCGTAGCACTTAAAGATAAAGTAAATTATTATGTAAATTATTAGGTATTACAGGTATAAGCATGCCTACGTGGATCCTTTTTATTTATTGAAACAATAAATGTATTCCCTTGCTAACTCAGAATTAGTATGCCTTAGGTCAGAAATCACTATTTTAGGAGCTCTCAGAGAACCAGCATTTATCTACTAAACACGTTGCTTCCTCCCTTGCACATCCAATTAATGTTGGCTCGGGTTTTCTCTCTTTCCCTTTTGACATGACGTATTTGAATGTGGCAAAAGGATGTCTCCTTGGCCACATTTCCAGCTCCATATTTAATTATCCCATCCATGCTAATGCAGCATTTGAATCAACAACCAGTAGCCTAAACCTCTAAAGACGACTTTGACACTGTTTGAAAACTCTGTCAAGTCCATCTTTGAAGTTGTCTCCTCTAATTACTAGAAATCTACTGCTGGTTTCAGGTTCAATCACAATGGGAGATAGAATGTATTACACAGCAATTTCAGTTCATGGTCAGTAGTCATGGCAACACCAGAGGATAAATCTTAAAATAAGGAATACTCTTCAAGAGCAAGGGTTTATATCTCACTGCCAGATGTTTGCAGTTTCATTTTTGGAAATAAATATGCTATTTTGGTTTTGAAAAGCTTTAAAAATCTATTTTAAAGGTGCATTATTTTTTTTAAAAGTTCAAAGTGAAATACTGCATCATGTTTTCTAAATATCACCATATGCTAAATTTCCTTTACTGTTTTTTTGGATGCTTTTTTGAATTTTCCCACTTGGGAATGACATAAAATGTTTTCCTAATTCATTTACACAGTCACTAAATATTTACTGAGTACCTAGTATGTGCCAGACACCTTGCTAGATATTAGGAATTCAGAGGTAATTTGCTGACTATGAATATGGAAGAGAGATGTTTCTATGATGTAGATTTAGGAAGCATTAATATTTACTATATTTGTGACATGAATCCACAAGAACCAGAAATATTTAACTGAGAGGCATAATGAAAAGATAGAATTATCATTCTTTTTCTATGATACACATAAAATAGAAACCCCACTGATATAATTATAATTTTCATTTACAAACTGAGATTTAAGTAACAATTGCATTTCTCTATTAACTGGCATTATTCTCATACATTGGTACCTTTGTTCTGGGATAAAAATCACCGTGCCTTGCTTACAGAATAATATCAAGGATTGTAAAGACTTAGAGTTGATAAAGTGTTGGTACTTTTAAAAACACAGTGGAGCCTGGATGTTCCGCTCTTCTCTCCCTACTCTCTTGGGAATCCCATTTCCTTTCTGAACATCAAAACAAATCTATAAAATTGTTGAAAAAATGCAAACAATTATTTCGACATCCTCTCAATGCTCATTTTATTTCTATTTTCTGCTGAGCATTTCCATTTGGAATGTTGCCAGCATCCCAAACTCAACAAACCTAAAACTCAATTGACTTGAATAGCAAAGTAATTCTCTCTCCTTGCTCCTCTGTTTCCTAAGAATGGTCCTATTTTTCTTTCAGCAACATGGTCAACTCCTTTTTCACTCATTTGCAATTGCCCACTTCTCCACTCACTCTTCCCATCCATCTTTTCTTCCTCATGATCTAAACAACCACAGTAGTTTTGGATCTTATCATTTTATTCCCACATTATCAACTTGTGGGTGGATCTTCCTGCCTCCCAGGTTTCTTCCTCTACTCCATCTGCACACTACTGCCAGATTAATCTTTCTGAGCAGAGTGTCTTGGCTGAGCCAATGGGGACACTGGGTATATGGAACTTGTAGATTCCTGACCCACTTCCCTGACCAGGAATACATTTGTCTGATGTCTTTCTTTGGGACAGAGGTTGGCTAAAAGAAGAGAGAAAAAATTGGAGGCATGGTGGATACCTGAGATGGGATGACAGGTCAAGGAGAGGAGTCTAGGGTGATTGGGAGATATGCAGAGTGCTCACTTTCTAGCCAGCCTGAGAGACCAGGTCTGCCCCTTGTAGAAGAGAGAGGGAAGGCAGGACATAATGGGGTCCCTGAGATTTAGGGCATGAGCAATTCCACCTCAGCATTTGAGTGACAAAGTTCCACACAGATTTAAGGAGAGGACAATTCTCCACTGTGGATCCCTGGATGCTTTATGAGGGTTGTGGAGATTATCAGAGAGAAGAGTTTGGCCGGATGGAATAATCATGAAGAACAGTACACTGGGCAGAGCAGTGTCTCCCAGAGGGTCCCAACAGTAACAGTCCTCTTGGGGTCCCTTTTTCCAGTATGTAGTGAGCACCAGATCTGCACAAAAGAGGAATAGTGTATGAATAAGTTTGTCGTGAAGCATATGCAGTTTACTCTCTTGGACCTCCAGAATTAGCCAGATTTGTATGGTGGTCTGGGTTCCTGAAGAAGTGATGGTAGAGGCCATATACTAAAAAAAGAAAGTCAGCTGTTACTATTAATGTAAACATTGTGACCACAGGCTGGTGATGCCTAGGGGAATATACTTACAAATGGTTTTTGAGACAACTTTCCAATTTTAAAAAATAAAATGAATTTATTGTGTACAGTATAAAATTCAAAATTCTTATTTTTGTCCATTTAAGATCTTTCTCAAACTCATTCCAATTTACTATTCCATACTTATCGTCCCTGTTTTCCTACAGAGTTCTGTTAGTTCAGTTCAAGGTAACAGCTATTAAATGTGTCTTCAATGTGCCAGGCACAGTGTAGGGACTGGAGATACAAAGATGAGTAAATCAGAATCCTTTCCATCAAGGAATGCCCAATCCAGTAGAAGAAACAAATATATAACCAGTGATTATATTGCAACACATACAGTAATTCGTTTATACCTAGGACAGAGGTAAACCAGAAATGCGAATAACCGTGTGGGTGTGTGCGTGTGTGTGTGAGTGATAGAGCATTTGAAGGGTAGAGGGATTTAGGGAAGCCTTCACAAAGGAGATGACTTGGAGGAATGAATACGATGTGGTCTGTTAGAAGTAAAGAAGGTAGAAAAGAGCATTGCAGACAAGCCTATCATTTGTCCATCTTTTTGTTTTTCCTCATGATTCCTTCTCCCCATGACCTCCTATTTCCTAACTAACTATGCAGACCCCTTCCATACTTCAGTGCCAACTTTAATTGCACCTCCTCCATATATCTTCCCTGGCCACTCCAGCTGAGGCAAGCACTTCTTTAGTTAGTGGCTGAAGGAAACATTTAGAATTAATAATCTGCAGTGGTGGAACTTCTCTCCTATCATGATCTTGATATGCATTTAAACCTTTTATTTACATTATCTCACCAACAAGCTTTTAAATTCCTTGAGAGCTGGGATTGGTTCATACTTCCTTCTTTGTAGTAACTGCAGTGCTTTGATTTAAAAAATATATATATATGATTTGGTTTTGCGGCAAGGCCAGGAAAAAATGATACGGGTTTATTTTAAATCTAGTGAAGTTTTGGTTTCTTGGTCTTAGTGGAGGTTTACTTTTTAGAATCCAGTTCTATTCATACTTTTATAGTTTTCACCAATTATTTTATAAATTAATTCTATATTCAAAATTATTCTTTCCCTCCCATAGCACTTTGCTCACTCCTTTCCTTGAATTAGAGCCTCCCTTTCACTGTGAATTTTTATAGACCTCTATCTCCTAGCAGAGCATGGACATCTTAATTTCAGTGAATAAGTTTTATTTACATTTTATTTCCTATAATATCTTGCCAAGTATCTTCTATTAATCAGGTGAAAATTGTTTATTGAACTGAATGATGCAATATATATACTGAACAAATAATATTTATATCCAGGAATAGTATTATTGAATTAAGAGTTAAAATTCCATGATCATGTAGCAAACTTGATGAAGATTATGAACAATTTTTTATAATCAGTGACATGTTTTTTATTCAGACCTATTTCTCAATACCACTCATCTAGCTGATGTATGCTCAATATCTGAAAATTAATTTGAGAAGGAAAATTGTTCCCTGTTTTTCAAAACTATATGTATATATGTATATATATGACTAAAGCAATAGTGCATATATAATAATGCTATAATAATGCAATAATGCTTCTATAAAGATGATATTCAATTAATAATGTTTGTAAAAATGATAAATCACAACACCCTTCATTTTCAGTTTGCACTGCATCCACTTAAGAATTTGTGACACTAGTCTTATAAGTACCTGTCATCTGACAGGTTCCAAGGAAGAGGTAAGCCACAAACACCAAATGTTCCCATCCCCAAGCTAAAAAGTTAGCAAGAATGGGACATTAGACAGAGAATTAGAGGGAAGTAGTTACAAGATAGAGGAAAACTATGATACCAAAGAAAAGGATGTGAGATTGAAGACAAATTTTACCTATTGCATGCTTGTATATGATGAGCTTAATTGAATATTTTGATCATTTAAAATGCATTTCAGTATGTAGCGTCATCTTCATCTTCATTAGAGTAAATGGGCTCTCTTGATATTTACTGCAGTTCATAAATGAGAAGGTAGAACCTTTAGAATGTCAATGCCTTATCCACTAGCAGGAAGTTGTTGCCAGGGCTAGTCTCAAGACCTGATACTTTTCTTTTTTTTCCTTTTATTTATTTTTATTGCAGTAACATTGGTTTATAACATTGTATAAATTTCAGGTGTACATCATTATACTTCTATTTCTGTATAGATTACATCATGTTCACCACCAAATGCTAATTACAATCCACCACTACACACATATGCCTAATCATCCCTTTTGCCCTCCTCCCTCCCTTTTTTCCCTCTGGTAACCACCAATCCAATCTCTGTCTCTATGTCATTGTTTGTTGTTGTTGTTATCTTCTACTTATGAGTGAGATCATACAGTTTTTGACCTTCTCCCTCTGACTTATTTTGCTTAGCATAATACCGTCAATGTCCATCCATGTTGTCACAAATGGCTGGATTTCATCATTTCTTATGACTGAGTAGTATTCCATTGTGTATATATACCACATCTTCTTTATCCATTCGTCCCTTGATGGGCACCTAGGTTGCTTCCAAGTCTTGGCTATTGTGAACAATGCTGCAATGAACACAGGGGTGCTTGTATCTTTATGTGTTGGTGTTTTCATGTTCTTTGGATAAATACCCAGCAGTGGAATAGCTGGATCATATGGTAGTTCTATTCTTAATTTTTTGAGGAATCTCCATATTGTTTTCCATAGTGGCTGCACCAGTTTGCACTCCCAACAGCAGTGTCTGAGAGTTCTCTTCTTTCCACATCCTCTCCAACACTTGTTGTTTCCTGTCTTGTTAATTATAGCCATTCTGACGGGAGTGAGGTGATATCTCATTGTAGTTTTGATTTGCATTTCCCTGATAGTTAATGATGTTGAACATCCTGACATTTTTCAAGTCAATAAAGAATTTTAATTTCCCAAAGAATGATGAAAAATCAATCTTCTCATTATAGTAGGTCCTGAGTGAGTTCTTTAATTCAACATGTGAAAGTAAAAGCATCCCATTTCAGAAAAGCAAACTCCCACCACTTAGTTGTATCTGTGACGAGAGGATTGCCCCTCGCTTTGAATCTTGGCACTTTCCTTTCTTCTGTCTTAACTTGTCTTCGTTTTATTAGATCCTCAAATCCCTTTCTTCTGGGAGAGATTAAAAAACTAATAGTATATTTAATCCAAATACACGAAGTACTAACCTTTAAAGACCCACCCCATGAAATGCTGACGTCTTTCTGCGTGACCTTTTATGCCTGCACTCTGAGTCAATATATGGAGCAAGCCATTCAACTTGTTAATGTTACAAATCTCTTTTTTTCCCCAAAGGACCACCAGTGTTAAAGCGAACACCACTGAAAAGCCCTTTCCAAGTTAGCCATTCAGAGCAGCCTGAACAGCTGAGGGTATTTTATAGCCGTGGGAACACACTGAGTGCCAGGAACTTGCCATCAAATGTCATTAAATATGTAACATTTATTTTTGTCTTAATTGGTTACATATTGCTTCAGTAACATTCTATCAAGTGAAATGGTGACTTCAGTTCGTATTGCAAGTAGTGGGATAAAACTTGCTGCGAGAGGTAAGAGATGTAGGAAAATGTCAAGTAGGGTCAAAATAAGCTCTAGAGTATACTGAAAAATATAAGGAAGAACAGCCCAGGCAGGAAATAATTAGGTTCAATATAACACAGTGCTGAAGGGTCAACCCAGGAATTGGTGTCTTAATTGTGTGTACTTTTATAGGAACCGTAAGACGCTGTGACTCTGTAATAGCGATTGCACGGCCATTATTGATGATTTGTTCAGTGTTGTTATAACTGCTATCTCCCTTTTAAAGCACCACAAAATGCTACTATTCAAATGTGTAGTGTATACAAAAAAAAAAGTTTAAACACTTGTTTTAAGATTGTGGGAACACTGCTTGAGGAATGGGACACAGGAATCTTCATAATTTTAGAATTGTGGCAGCAAGTAGTATTTCATTTATAAGACCAAAACTACTGACCTAAAATAATGGATGAACTTTGAAATAGCTCTCCAATGACAAAATGTTACTGCTCTAACCCATTGATTCATTGCCATTTTATTGTCCATGACATTAATTCTATGGCATTAGTGATATGCTTCCTGAATTTGAGCTGTGGCAAAAACTTCTAATTTTGCCCCAATATCCAGTTTCTCCTCTTTCCTTCCAGTAGTAGACTTCTTTGAGTTTTAGCTGTGAACATGGTTGCCCAAGCTAGAAACTGCATTTCCCAACCTCCCTTGCAGCCTTGGTGTGGCCACACGAAAAAGTTAAGCCAAAGGATGTGAGTGGTGATATGTGCAACTTCTGCTTACCTGACTTCCCCTTTCCCATTTCCCACTGGCTAAGGAACTGCGATGACTGAAGAAAAATTGAAAGCCATGTACTGAACTTGGAAGATCTGCTGCACTGGCCTTGGACCACTCACATCCGAACTATCTATGAAAGAGAAATGAACTTCTATCCCTTTTAAGTCACTGAGTAACTGTGACAGTAGCTCTGTCTGTACCCTAATTGATGCAGGGATGCAGAGGCTATGCTCATGAAGCTGAATGAATTTCATCATTCCAGAGAAGCATCAAATCTATGATACTGACTTCATTGACCTCATGTTCTAATCAACAAACCCTCAACAGAATCATCGACTCATAAGGCTGGAAGAAACCCAATGAAATGTCATATAATTCACAAACCAGAATCTGTTTTAAGAGAAGTAATTTTTTTGATGACATATATCTTCTGCTAAAATACTTGATCCTTTGTTTTGAATAGCTCTGTAAAGCAAAAGCAAAACTTTTTTTAGGGTAAAAAATTTCAAGTAAGTAATTATGACATATGATATGCTATTCTTTTCTAAGTTTGATTTGCCAGAAACTATTTATAGACTCATGATTAAGCTTAGGTTAAGCTATTCCCAACTAGATATTGAAATCCAAATTGTGGCCTGACATTCTAAACAACCAGATTCACCATAGATTTTGCTTAATAGAAATACGTAGATGATTATGTTTATCCTTCAGTTACTCTTCTCCTTACAATTAGAACTTTTATATTAAAGTATCCAGTTTTATAGACACCAAAAGCACAAGATTTGAACACAATGCTTGAAATGCAAATATTAAAGAAAGGCAAAATCCTACATACATCAAAAATCTTATAAATTATTTCTTAATGATTATGGATCACTGTCCATATTTTCTTTTCTCTCTGTGGTGTTAGTGAGAAGGATTTTGAATTCCCCTCCTTTGATAACTGGTGTCAATAGTCCATGACTCTTAGAGTTTATATGCCTTTTGGATTTTATATTTCTTTTGATTTTCCAGGAGAAAAAAATAGGCTCTGGGTGTGGATCTCAATTCTATCACTGATTTACTAAGTGTCTTTCTGGAAGTTAATTTACCAAGCCTTGGGTTATTTATCAATAAAATTGGGAAAGTTTTAATGTTTAATGGTCTCTGGTCTTGCTCCATTACTCTATTCTCCTCAGAAAATTCCTTCTGATCATTAAATCAGATGGTCTCTCCTCTGCTCCAATGGCTCTGCTGGCTTCCCATCTCATTCAGAGGAAGAGCTGTTCCTAACAATAGCCTCAAAGTCCGACAGGATCTGTAGCCTCCCCCATCCATCCCATCTTCCATCACTCTCTCCCTTGCCTGACCCACTTCTGGCACACTGGCCACTCTGCTTTTCTTTGAATATGCCAAGAAAACGCTTGCTTCATAACGTTTGCACTTGCTACTTCTACATCAGGAGTGCTCTTTCCTTGGAAGATGCTCCTTCAAGATCTTCAGGTTTCTGCTCCAATGTCAATGTTTCAAAGAGCTTTTCCATTACTGCCTTATATAAAACAGCAACCCCCTACTCACCCCCGTGAGTACTATCTCCCTTACCCTGCTTTATCCTTCTCTTTAGCTCTTATCACCACCTGACATAATATATGTTTGGTTTTTTTATTGCCTGTCCCCATGACTAGAAAGTAAGCTCCAATCAGGGCGGGGAGTTGTTTTATTTACTGTCATGTCCCCAGCATTTAGAACAGTCTCTGCAGCATAGTACACACATAGCAAACATTTGTCAAATGAATGTGTTATTGAGAGATTAAATGAAAGCATGTAAATTACTTGGGGCATGGAACAACATAAGGGCTCAATAAGTGGTAGCTGTTACTGGCTTATCTCTGTCATAGTAACAGCTGCTTGCTTTCCTGGCTTCCTCCTTGCTTAGCTATTAGAATGATTTCACAGAGACTTTTAATTAATTTTTTTACAACTCAACTTCTTTCGTATACGTAAATTGGCTAAAAAATACATAACAGAAATACAATTTCATTGTACTATGCCTTCATGATGATCCTGCTCTGAACATAAAAGTAATTCTTTTATTTCAAAATGAGATCCTGTCCATGAGATCAAGTAAGTATATACAATATTTAAATTTTCTGATTGAGGACTAAGTGTTCTAACTTCCCTATACTAATAAATAGAAATATTATGAAAAATTCTAGTTACTGAGACCAACTATTAAAAAACAGAGCATAAGATTTTCAGAAATAGTTCAATCAGTTTCTTCATAGATCCATGCAAGTAAATGCCAATTAATTTTGTTTTTTAAAGTAGGTTATAATCTACTTTAAATTTGGAGAAAGATACTAATTTAAGGGAATGGAGAAAGATTCCAGGGGAAAGGAAAAGAGGAAATATTCAATGAAACAAGTCATTGAACAAATCAAGAACAAATGAAGCTATTTCAGTGATTTTCAACTGGAGTAATTTTGCACATACACCCCCCCCCCCCGCCCAGGATACTTGGCACTGTCTGGAGACATTTTTGGTAGTCATAGCTGGGGTGGGGGGTGCTTCTGTCATCTAGCAGGTTGAGGCCAACGATGAAGGATGTGGGATGCTGCTAAACATCCTACCATGCACATGACGGCCCTCACAACAAAGAATTATCGTACCCCAAATGTCAATAATGCTGAGGGTGAGAAACCCTGGTAATCCAAACTTTTCCAGTCCCATAAGTAGACCAGATATTCAGTCTATTTGAACTATTACAGTACAGTGGCCAGCATCTCTTCTGATTAGCATAAGCCCTATCAGTTGTCAAATATTTTGAATATCACTCTTGAACACATGAGTTGACTTGAGGTCACCCAATGATTTAATGGCAAAAATGAGCTTGGGCCCTATGTCTTCAGATTCTAATCATCACTTTTCTCACTATGATGTTGCTTCACACAATGTGTCGGGACCTCAGTAGTATTTATCATGTGTTTCTTTTGCAGGAAGGTAATAGCTTGGCATTGGCCTTATATAAGGAGAGGAAAAACCTTGGGAAAGAAGGTTGTTTTGTTTGTAATGATTTGTTCTCTGGTCTTCCGTTCCACCACTGTATTCTGCACATAAGCAGAATGAAAGCAACTGAGTATTCTTCACTTCTCTGAGCTCTGGCAAAGTCAGAAGGAGGTCTGTTCCTTGAGCTTTCTGGCAATTCTCTGCTTAAATGGCTTTCTGTGCTCTAATTGTGCTAAACAAATTTCAATACTGTAATGTGCGATCTTTTCTTGATTTTGACAGGCTGTGGAAATGGGATTTTATGTCCTTGTATGGTTTCATTTACTGGGTAACTCTTAAGTATAGAATTATACTTCACACATATTAAGGGATGAATGGAAACTCTCTTGCTGATTAGACCCTCAAGTCTGTTAACAACACTCTGGTTCCATCAGCAGCTTTTCATCAGGTTTGAGTGAGAGTACTATTCTTTCCAATTCTTAAGAATCAAATCCTTCTCTAAATTGAAATTGAAAATAAATTTTTAGTACTCAACTCATCTTCATCTCCTTGTTCAAAGCACATTTCAACTTGTTGTGATTAATATCCTTGCACTAAAGGATCTTACTGGTAATGGGAAAATGCTAAAGGGTTCCAAAGAAAGAATGACAGAGGGAGATTCAGGATATAGGTTATCAGGGGAGAAAATATGGGAGAGCCTCTGGTTCTAGCCACATTTCCTAAATGAATTCATTAGATTAACTTATTAAACACTAGTTGGGGTTTCAACCAACAGTTTAGAACTGAGGACTAAACCCAGATCTCAATGAAATTCAGATTACCAAGTGCCCTTTCTAATTCCATTCATTCTGTCTTCTCACTTTCCGCCACCACTGCCTGCTTGAGGCTTCTGTTATCACTCAGCTGCAATAGCTTCATAACTCCCCCTTTTGCCAGCTTGGTATTGCAGACCTCCAACTCCAAGGTCAGTTTAACGCCCAAGATTCTCTGTTGTATCAGTAGCACTAACCTCTTGGAAGGAGTCTTGGTGTTCACTGTTGTCCGTCTCCCCATATATAATATCTAGGAGGCCCTGCCATCAATGGGCACATAAATGTCCAGAGTCTTAGCTCTTCATAGCCCCTGTAGCAGCAGAAATATTTCACAGTCAATTAAAAATACCCCAGAAAAGTCCAATGTTCCCCAGGCAAGGAGGTACATGTCCATCCAGTCAACCAGCTGTCCTAATGCTGAAAGTCATTGCTTTGTTCAGTTGTGACCTCTCTAACTGGAACACATCTTTGTTTGTTGGTGCCTTGACCAAATTTCCTGGTAATCGTAGTGTGCAGACAATGATGTCTTTTATGCCCTACTCATAATCTTATGTTAAATGGATACAAATCCTGAATACAATTCATTCCCACTCCTTTTTTTTCCTATTCAGTTTGGTAAAATTTTGTTTAGAATTTGTTTTCATGAGGAATATTAGCCCGTGATGTTCTTTTCTCATAATGTCTTTGTCTCATTTTAGAATCAGAGTAATGTTGACCTCATAGAATGAGTTAGGATGCTTCCCATTTTCTGGAAGAGTGTGTAGAATTGGTATTATTCTTTTTTTCTTAAATGTTTGGTAAAATTCATCAGTGTAGTCATCGGGGGCCTGGGATTTTCTTTGTTTGAAAGTAATCTGTAAGGTCTGCTATTAGCACTTTGTGACTTCCCTCTTCTTTTCCTGATCACTCTGGCTAGAGATTTATCCATTGTATTTGTCTTAAACAATCAGCTTTTGATTTCAGTTATTTTGCTGTTTTCCCTTTCATTGATTCTTGCTCTGATTTTTATTCTTTTCTCCTGCTTATTTTGGATATTTAATTTGCTTTTTAAAATAAACTTTATATTTTAGAGCCTTCTTAGGTTCACAGCAAAATAATTGAGCAGAAGATACAGAGATTTCCATATACCTTTCCCCCCCACCCCCAGTTTCTTAAGGTAGAAGTACAAAGATCATTAATTTGAGATCTTTCTACTTTTCCAATGCAGGCATTACAGTGCAGCTTTAAGTTGTAAAGCTTACTATATTAAGATAGTAATCATGCCAATGGTGCAAATAACTAGATGGGAAAACTCTTCACAGCCATTATTTGCATAATACTATTACCTATTTGGGTAAACCATTTGGTTGGATTACAGATGTTTACCTTCATGATTTTTTTTTATCATTATGAAGAATCGACAGAAATAGTAAAAATGGGCTTGACGGCAAAGCCTAGCAGGGACAGAATTTCCTTCCCACTCATCTTCTCTTGCATGCATTCAAATTAAATATTCCTATATTTGCAAATAGATTGATGGGACTACTGTGATGAGTAGATTTTCTTTTAAACGATTTTCAGTCCTGGAAACTAGAAAATTAAGAGAAAACTGAGCATAAGGTGAAAATTAAGAAAACTGCATATCTCACCATCTTATTTAAGATTTTTAAAAAATAAGAATTTGTAGAGAAAATTGCCTTTCTTTTCTTCTTCCAGAAGGCACCTTTCCCCAAAAGATACAGGAGTGGTCAAGCATGAGTTTGCTGTGCAGTGGTGTGTCTGAATAGAGGGAAGGGACGAAAGATGAAAAGCAGTTAGTTCATGGCTCATGCTTCCTTTGAAGAAAATTTAGTTTACTATGTGAGGCAGTATATAGTTGGAATCAAATGACTTGGGGAAAAATTAAGTGTGTGTGTGTGTGTGTGTGTGTGTGTGTGTGTGTGTTTCGATACCTAATATCTGACATTTAACAATCAGCAAATATTAAAGTGGCAACTGGCAGAATTCTTTCTGCATTAGTATGAGCACACACATCTGAAAAACTGCCCTGTGGTCTGTGGGCTAGCTCCCAGCCCTTTTCTATATAGCCAGCAGAGTTTTCTTGGAGCAACTCTTTCCTTGCTTATTTCAGACTATTTACCTCCTTATATGAAGCACGGTCCTCCAGTTAGACAGAAAAAAACGTAAGCCTTGCCAAATGCATCATTGCCAATACAACAGAGACGTTATTAAAACTTCTATGCTCTGAATTTTGATAAAATATAAATTGTGTAACTCAGTGTAGAAGACAACTTTTAATAGACAGATTTTGGGGAAAAATAATGTAAGCAATGGCATGAATATTTAAATGTATGTTGCTTTTGTTGTGGTGATTACTCCTTTTTTTTTTTTACAGTAAAATGTTCCAAAATGTTTCAAGAAACAATCACATCAAATTTTCAGTCAATAATTTTACTCAGCTGTTAAACTTTTTACCTATTTGCAACCTCATGTCAAATATTTTTATAAGTAATATTTATTTCAGTATTATTTGCATTATCTTTTCAACCTATCCTTAGCTGGACAGCTTTTTAAACCTCCCTACAAGCATGCTCTGTTTTCCTTCTGTAATTAACCAGACATTTACTATGTTACTGTCTGACTGGCTCCACTGAAAATGGCAGATATCTATTATCTCATCTTAGAAGAGATTCATTTCTTTTCCCTTAATATCGGCATTGTCTGCAAGCACAGCAAAATCAACCCTGTTGTTTCATCATTCTATTTAATGGAAATGTCTATTGTGTAGAATAAAAGCGACCACGGCAACACGCAGTTGCTAAAGCAATGCCCAGGAGGTGGCAGCAATTTTCAGCATTTCGGTATATTTCCACCAGTTAAAATATGCTTTATATATGTCCTTTTTACTATTTAACCAGCTCAGCAATTTACTGTTTCCTTAATATATCTCTTACTTTCCGCCACTTCCCATTTTCCCCTTCTTAATGTCACTAGAGGCAAAGAAAACCACTGAAGGGGACCCTTGTGGGGCGTGTGCCCGTCTCATCAGCCTGTGAGCAGCCCCCAGTCCAAATGCTCATCTGAGAACTTGCCAGATCTTTCAGCTATTTGTATTGTCCCTTTCACTTACTTCAGTTCTCCAGCCCTGTGACAAATGATTTTGGTTCTTACTCTGTTTGAGTGGTCTTCACTCTTTCCACAGTGGAAATTTAAGTAGTTCTAAGTTTTTTTTTGACTGCTGATGTTTTTCCTCTCAGTAACAAATAATTTCTATTTTTATTGAGTATATCTTTATCTTTCATTACACAAACCACTGTTAATATTAATATTATTATTAATTAATATTATTACTGATATTATAAATATATATCAAACACTTTTAATATTTTCTGATATATATGTACATATGTGTGTGTGGATAGATGATAGATAGATGGATAGATAGATAGATAGATAGATAGATAAATAGGTTAGAGTGAAATAACAGAAAATATATATATTGGTCTCTGCCCCCGGTTGCTAGCACAGAGCTCCTAAAAGCCTTGTAAGTTCCTAAGTGATAAGAGCACTAGGAGCATCTTTTGTTCTAATGAGGCAACTCTAGGTGGGCTCCTGGATGACGACTGGTCATCGGAAAGACCAAGCCATGATTAGAAACTTGGAACTTTCAGCCCCACCCCTATTCTCCAGAGAGAGGAGAGAGGCTAGAAATGGAATTAATAACTGATCATGCCTACATGAGAAAGCCTCCATAACGTCCCAATAGTATGGGGTTTGGAGAGCTTCCAGGTTGGTGAATACATTCACGTACTGGGAGGGTGACTCACCCCAACTCCACAGGGACAGAAGCTCCTGAGTTGGGACCCTCCCTGACTTCCTGCTATGTATCTCTTCATCTGGCTGTTCACGTGTATCCTTTATCGTATCCTTTAATAAACCGGTAAATGAAAGTAAGTGATTCCCTGAGTTCCATGAACTGCTTTAGCAAATTAATCAAACTCAAGGAAGGAGTCATGGGAACCTTGGATTTATAGCCTAGTCAGACAGGAATTGTGGGTAACCTTGGGACCTACTACTTTCTATTGGCATCTGAGGTGAGGGGCAGTCCCATGGGACTGGGCCTTTAACCTATGGGATCTGATGCTATCTCCAGGTAGATAGTGTCAGAATCAAGTTAAATTGTAGGACGCCCAGCTGGTGTTGCAGAATTGCTTGGTGTGGGGAAAACTCCAACATCTGGTGTGAGAAGTGGTGTGAGTGTGGTAGTGGTGTGCGAGTAAAGGAGAAACACAGGAGAAAGATGGAGTTTTTCTAAAAGAGATAGACAGATGAAAGAGAGATCAATTTATATATAGATAGATAGATAGATATAATTTTTTTTAGCAGTCACCCTTCTAACACAGAAAAGGTTTTGAGAGTTATTTAAACCTTGATGGCATCACTATGTCAAAGGAAGTGTTGCTTTTTTCTCTATCTACCAGTAGCTCAAGAACTAATGTGTTAAATATTTGAATCTTTTAAGAGAGAGGTAAACATCAGTTATTTGTGAGCATGATTGTATTGACCTATTAAAATTATTCTGAAACCGTGTTTTTAAATATTTTCTTAGGTTGCAAAGCCATCTTTTCTTCTAAAGGAAAGTATCAATCACACACACACAGAGGCATACACACACTCACACTGCAAAGTGGAGTGGAACTGCACTGGTTGGAGGGAGGGGTCCACACACTTTCCACTAGACCTCCACCCATCCTGCCCATTCCCCAAAGTGACCCCTGAGACACCACCATGAGTTCCAGGGTTCTACAGAAGACGGTTTGAAAACCACCGTTTTAGAGTAATCCTTAAGAATCCTAAAATAAATTTAAATTGCATAAATACCAGAGGAAAAGTCTAATGGAACAATTCAAAGGGTTTCAAGACTAGTCATGTCAAGACAACCTATTTATTTCCTATCAAACAAGCATGGTGCTAAGTCCTCACATCTTTGTAACACTGGGGCAGCATCCCCTGTAAGGAGTAGGGAGTCCCAAGAGTCACTTCACGCTTGAGACACAGAGTGTGAGTGAGCTACTCAGCACAAAACAGAACTTTAATTTCCTCCAGATCGGTGGCTCTCAACCCTGGCTGCACATCAGCATTACCTAGTGACCTTTTTAAAAACAGCCTCCCACGGGCCGTACCCATGAACAACTGAACCAGACTGTGAGAACTGGGTCTGGATAGCTCTGTTTCTAGAACTCATCCTCAGATGATGTGTATGAGAAAGCAGAGTTCAGAAACACCACAGAGAACTCCTGACTTTCTTTTTTCTGTTTTCAGAAGTATATATATCTAGTTGAACTTTTGACCTTTCAACTCGCCAGCATTGAGCTGTTTTTCTCTAACTGTGCATGTTAGCACATAGACCCACGGCCTGTCAGACATTATGCCACACCTAAAATGAATTAACTTCTATAAAGTAAAAACATAGATATCAAAAATAGAAATTATTTGCCAAAGCCACCCACACTATACTTCTTGAAGCTGTAGGGATTGCTACCTCAAAAAAAATGCAGTTTTTGTGTTAAAATAGAGAAAGAAAGGTATTCTAGGTAGTTAAATATGTTTTGTAATGTATTTGATTTAAGGGGCCAAATTCTAAAATTCTAAAATTAAATTCTTTCTTTGCTGTGATTTTTTTGTTTACTTTTAAAACAACTACTAAAATTTAAGGGTTTTATTTTTAATAGACCTACCTTTGCTTTGAAAGTCCTAAAGTCATAAAAGAATATTAGAAATGGGAAAGACAGTAAGAGCATCCATCTCCCTGTTTTTGAGTCAGGACAGATTTCCCAAGTTCAGATACTGGGGAGGACTCGCCCCCTCCACAGAGCTTACTCACATCGGGCTGTTATTTGACGGCGGTGAGTACAACACAGCAAGAAAAGGAAAGCCCAGGCAAGCCTTGAGGGTCCAGTTCACATCCCATGAGTTAGCTCCCAGGCGTTAGTCGCACAAGATCTGACCACACTCCATCTCAGGATTGAACCACCAAGATCTGTGCAACAAATCCAGGCTTAGGGAGAGCTCCTAGTAGTGGTTTTATGCTCCTATAATCATATATGCAAACCGGGTTATGCCAATTGTAACCACTGGTAAGTAAACTGACCCTGGGGGTTCCCAGGGAGTTTAGGATTTTAAATAGCATATTCCTTCAACAGCACTGCCCTTATCTTGGCCAAATGAAAAGTCAGAACCCAGGCAGCCTCTCAGATAAAGGTAAAGCTTTTCAAGTCCAACTATAAATCAACTTTACCCTCCATAGGTTTATACTTCATCATAAAAAATAATAATGAAACCCAAATAATACATTTTCAGTGAAGTAGGTTTTATAAATTCTCATCTATGCAAAATCTAAACACTTGTGTTTCCCCACTCTGTCCTAACCATTTCTTTCTTTCTTTTTTTTTTTTTTTTTTTACCAATATGGTTATCATTCTTTCTCTGCTTTCAGATTTAGACTTTCCATATCTGGTTTATATAACTCTTGTTTATTTGCATTTTACATATAAATATAGACGATGTGCTCTTTCTAAAACTCGCTTGTTTAAGACTCTTCATTGAGGTCCCATTGCTTAAGGAAAAGTCCAAACTCTTTACCATGAGACCCAAAGCTGGACCTGATCTGGTCTTGCCCATCCAGCTCCTCCCATCCCAGCCTCCCTGAAACACTTCCAGTTTCTCTAGCACTCAGCCATTTCATCAATGTGCCCTTGCTCATGTTCTACCAACTCAAACTATTCATGGTTCCTGAACATATCAGGACATTTAAAACTCTAAGCTTTTGTACATGCTGCTTTCTTTCTACATTAAAACCATTTCCCCAAATAGGGGAAATTTTATCTTTGCCTGGACAATTCTTGGCCATCTTTCAAGACAGCTCAGGCTGCATCTTTTCTCTATGGCTTTCTCAATATGCTGTCCCCCAAGTTCAGGTAGAATTGTACAATTCTTCCTATCACTTTGCTTTAATTATATATTCGTAAATTTATTGGTTTAATGTCTCTTTGCTTTGATATATTGCAAGCTTCCTGAAGGCAAAATTTCTGTCTGTTGTATTCATGATGATAGCCCCAGCACACAGCACAGGGCCAAGCTCATAGAAAATTCATTCATCCATTCGTGTACCAAAAGTTTTTGAGTGTCTAATTTGTGCCAGGCACTTTTCTAGGCACTGATGATATAAAAGTGAACAATACAGAAAAAAATCTCTGCCTTATGAAGCTTACATGCTAGTGAGAGATTAAAAATAAAAAATACATATATGTCAGATGGTGATAAACAATGCTTAATAAATATTTGTTAAATATATGGCCACCCTTTCCTGAGTACTCCCATTATAACCTATAATTGTTTTTAGTCAGACCATAAGCTCCTTAAGGTCTAATTTCTGTTGTTAGTTCCCCTGAACCTAACACAGAGCTTGATACAAAACCAAAACAAAGTACCTAAGTATTCTTCAGCAAAAGCAATAAAGAACTGTTCTGACAGTAACTTTTTATAAAAAGAATCAATTACCATCTTTGGAAATGCAATTGACAGAGACCTAAAAGTATAACCATTTTCGTCATGTCTTAATTTAGAGCAATAGTGTTACCTTCTAAATAGTATCTGACAGTTTACAAAAGTTTACAATAAACTTTTATGTTCTGCTTCATTCTGTTGCATTCAATATGGATGATGCCTTCCTAGGGTGTCCTTTTCATTCTCTTCCTCTGTGAGTTGTTCTCCCACAGTCTCTCCTACCAAGTGCCCAGAGGTTAAAATCTGGCAACTGTGTATATACTGGATGATCTCGCCTCTAAGGCAGTTGTGATGACAGAGAGCTGTGGATTCCTGTTCTGTGTTGGGTCAAACAGATTCTCTGTCCCACTCGTTTAGACCTGAGTCTGAGAAGTAGCATAGCGTTCTCTGTATGTGATGCAATAGTAAGCAAACTGGGAGCTGTGAGGTGAGAGGAGACAATCGAGAAGTGTGAGTATTTAAGAGATCTACCTGGGAAAGAGCACAGAGAAATTAAAGGAAAAGAAACAAATAGATCCAGAAAAGTAAGAGAAGATGAATGGGGTAAGAGTGGGGCTGGCAAAGACTGGGTTTGGGGGTATTGAGAGGAAATGAGAGCGTGGTTTCACAATGCTTCAGGCTGTGTTGAGTGCCTCTGTCACTGGGCTATTATTTGGGTAAATATAAGGATAAAGAAAATATCAATTGTTTTTGGTTTTTTCATGCCTTTTCTAATGATCTTTTTCTCCCCATTTAGAAAAGGGACATTTATTTTATCTTTTTGTTCTAGATAGTCTCAGCAAATTGAAGAGAATTTTGAACTAGCTTTGTCAGTATGAAGAGTTATCAAATATCAACATGTTGAGGTAATTTCCTTGTCATTCTGGAAACAATATAAGCCAGGTCTATCTGTCAAGGTTAATTGCAGTTAAATAATGTGTTCATAATTTTCCTGGAAGAAGTGCTTAGAAACATGGGTAACTGATCTAGAAATAGCATTGTAATTCCTAATTGTATTAACAATTATGTATTGTTTACATGGTGCCTTTTACTTGAGGCTATTAAAACACATTAACTCTGCCAACTCATTTGTAATCTGAATATGAAAAGTTACTGGACAGGAAGAAATATCATAAGAATAACCCAAAATAAGGTGTAATAGTGACAGAGTTTCATATTTATTAAGTCACTGGGCCATATATATTTTGTATTATTTGCTCTTTATATTAACCTTGTGAGATAGGACATATCTTCCCATTTCATATGTGGAAATGATTTATGGATCTTTTACTGATGGTACTTTTTAATTCCCACTGACTGGAATTCTGGTATTATAGGCAATCTTAGAAATTAATCTGGCCCCAATTTTATAGATGAGAAATTAAAGCCTAGAGAATTTAATGTTGTGTCTAGGTCACGGGTTTGTTTGTTTGTTGATTTATTTGTTTAATTCTTTATTTTTATCTCTTCCACAAAGGATTTGTGCTTGCCAACATAAAACAGAGTTGGGAGCAGAACTCAATTTTCTGAATCTTAGAATTTTTTGTACATAAGACTTCCATCCCTGCCCCATCTAACCTCATGATCCAAAAAAAGACTATACTGCAATGTACAAAATCATCATGCTTCATACCCACCCAGAGGCTTATTCCTCTAATCTTAAACCCAATCCCTCCATTTCTGGCTATAATTCTATTTTTTCCCACATTTTCTGTGATTTTGCTCCTCTTTCTCTAAACACTAAACATATGCCTCAATCTCTCTAATTTGGGAGTTAGGGGAGGTAATGCGTTGTCTACCTACTGTTGGATCTCTTAACCTTCACTTCTCAGTTAGCTTTCTGGAAATACTAGTCAGCATCCCCCACCCGCTCGAACCTACTGCAGTCTGGCTTCTCACCACTCCACTGGTGCTGCCCTTCTTAAGGACGACAGCACCCTCAATACCCAAATCAAATGATCCTGTCAGTTCTTGCTTGAATGGAAAGACAACCTTGCATTTCTGGATCTGAACAGAGTGCTTGGCAAATATAATACACTCAATAAATCTGTCATAATCAAATAATGAATGTAAAATATTAGCAATTCAACCTTACAGCAATGAGTGCAATGAATACACATGCACCTCAGAGTGTTCACTGTCACAAGGAGGTGAATTCTTAGGAAGGTTTATGAGAGATGCAAGAGGACCTGTGGTGACTTACTCAGTGTACTCTTTGGCACTCCTACACATTCCATCAGGAGCTATTAATCGCTTGTTTTCTTTTTTTTTTTTCAGATGTTGCAAAGCGGAGCACAGTTGTGGGTGGCAGCGGGAGCATTTGTTCATATAGCTTCGAAGGCAATGGAAGGAGGCCTGGCCATCCTCCCTCTGCAAAGGGAGCATGTTCCCAGGTATGAATGAAATCTTTAATCCCAGCGAGAATAGTGAACTTCTCTGCCCAGGTTTAATTCTTTGGAATTATAGAAAGGTGTCTTAAATTAATCAGGGCACAAGGCTACTATTTTGTGCTGCAACAGTTAAGCCTTGCTTCCCCAAAAGGAGGAGTGAGAGCCACTGTCTTCACTTAAATGTGAAGGTGTGGACAAAACAGGTAAACAGAAACCTACAAGAAAGAGCTTCTCAAACCGTAACAACAGCAACAGACGGAATAAATATGTATCTCCCAACTTAGAAACATAGTCCTAAAGGTTTTCACTCAAGTTCTGAAATGTCTGTAGAGCTTCACGCTTTAGCTTAAGAATTTATGAGTTTGGGGCATTCTAATTCATGATCTATGAAAGTTAGTTTTAATACAAAATATGCTTTAGAAAAATGGGCTACTCGTGTGGATTTGTAAGCCCTCTGGTGGGGGTAAATGTACCTACCAAGAGACTAAGTTTACTGGGTTTAATGGCATCAAGGTAACATCACCGTGAGAGAATACTCTTTCATGTTAACTTCCCCTCATTGAACGATCCCCTGGAGCTAACTTGACACATTTTAAACTACAGGAGATGTTACCTACTCTGTATACCATAATATACCTAATGAGATTCTCCAAATTTCGTACCCTGATGAACTTTAAACCCGTTCCATAAACCCATATAACAGTTTACCCTAGTGTTTTCTGTTCCATAAGGCTTAACATTTTCTTCCAAAGTATGTGAAGACTGACTAAATAAAGATGGAATTAGTTTTCTGGTTTTTTTAAATCCAAAACTAAGAGGAGATAGAGTAGTTATTTGGTAATTAATACCATTCCTTTTCCCTCAAACACGTTTCCCTCTTCTGTGAAGATTTTCCTGACTCACAGGGACTGTAGGGCAAGTGAGGCCATCTTGTGGAGGACCTGCTACCTCTAAGCGTCATTGTTGACCTAAACTCCTCTGCCATATATCACTATACAAATTTGTAAATGAAAGTTCAAAGCAATGTTATCCAGAATAGCCAAAAAACTAAAGCAATCCCAATGTCAATCAATCGATTAATGAACAAACAGAAGTAGTATATCCATACAATGGAGTGCTTTTCAGCAATAAAGAGGAACAAAATCCTAATACGTGCTACAACATGAAGTAACCTCAAAAACGTGCTAAATGACAGACACTAAAGATTATGTGTTTTATAATTCCATTTATATGGAATATCCAGAAAAGGCAAATCTATAAAGACAAAGAGTAGATTACTGCTGGCTTCGGGCTGTAGGTGGGAAAGGGAAGTGACCCCAAATGGGTACAAGGGATTATGCCGATGGTGGCACAAGTCAGAAATATTACTAAAAATCACTGAATTGGACCCTTACAATGAGTGAATTTTATAGTAAGTAAATTATACCTCAATAAAGCTGTTTTAAAAATTCTATTTCAAGAACCAACTTAAACGATACCTTCTCTAGGAAGTCTAATCTCCCCTCTCAATCATCTTTTGTACTCCAAATATACCCTTTACCTGTCAGCCGTGGAATCTATCAGCATTGCATGCATTATTATGCATATTATGCTTCTAGACTACAAGAGCAGAGACCACTTTTTCACAAGACCAGTACTTTGTATAGGGTCAGAAACACAGTATGTATTTTTTCAGTGTTTTGATAAATTTTAGCTAAAGAACTGAACTCGATGATCTAATTATAACTCACAATGAATTTAGCATAATTTAAAGAGGATTTTTCAAACAAAATTCCATTATTATGTTCATATTCAACTTTTGGAAGGGAACCATGGTCAAAGGGAATCTTAACTCTCACTTTAGCTTGCCTGTGCTCTTTGTTGTAGCTTTTCTTTGGTGATGACTGAGATATGTGTCAAATATATTTCACAGAGATGATGACCATGAAGCTTATCTTTCATCTCTAAGGATGTGAATTACTTACTTTTATATATATATATATATGTGTGTGTGTGTATACATATGTATATATATATATATTTTATATATAAACTTCAGTGACTTGGGAAAAAAGTACACAAAATTTATATATATAATTTAATGTAATGGGATTTTCTTATCCCTTCTTCTTTCTTCTTTCCTCAGCGTTCCCTCATCTCCTTCCCTCTGGATGAAGAAAGAATCTTTGATATGACAGTGTAAAAAATAAAATGTCTTTTTTACACACTAACTCATTGAAGATAACATGCGTTAAAATCAATAGTGGCAGGAGAAGTTGTCCTTATAGATGCTCCATTCTGAGGGATAGAAAAGACCTAGGGCCTTTCCCTTCAAGTCACAGTCACTAAGTCTCCTCGCTGGCCCTCAGGGTAGAGCAGTAGTCATCACTCAGAGATCAAGGGTTGACCTTAACATTCCCCTCACCCAGACTAAACTTTTAGACAGGCTTCTTCCTGACTTTATCCACTGATTTCTCTTTTCTTCCATCATTTACTTTTAAAAACTTGTACTTGTAAATTATATCTCTGTCCCTTTGAGATGTAAGTCCTTTTAAAACCTCTTGCCAGCTTTATAACCCTGGAAGGTCTTTCCCAAGGTCCTAGGAACCCTCCCTTTGAAACATAATTACCAAGGAGATAGCGCCCCTATCTCCCACTTTGTGAGAGGGTAGGAGCCTAACTTCAGATGACACCTTGCTCTTAGTTGTAAAATTACCTTTTGTTGTGAAGACGCAAAGTTAGCCCTATATTGAGGAAGACAGACTTTAATCAAATTTATAGCAATTAATGTATAATTACAGTAAGAGAAGTGCTACAATGGAGTGGAGCACAGATTCTGAAAGCACATATCAAAGGAACCTAACCTAGATGGTTGGGGTGGAGCATGGTTGAGCTGAGAGCCAAAGGTTGTGGAAGACTGTGAGTTAACTAGGTGAAGGCACTGTGGGGGGAGGGGAGGCATTAATAAATGTTCCTGGGAGAGGGAAGAGCGTGGGCAAAGATCCTGTAGTCAAGAAAGCCCATCAATGGATAAAGAAGATGTGGTGTATACATACAATGAAATGCTACTCGGCCATAAAAAAAAGACAAAATCGTTCCATTTGCAACAACATGGATGGACCTTCAGGATATTATGCTAAGCGAAATAAGTCAGACAGAGAAAGACAAATACCCTATAATTTCACTTCTATTTGGAAGATAAAGAAGCAAACACATAGATAAGGAGAACAGATTAGTGGTTACCAGAAGAAAAGGGGGTCGGGGAGGGCAAAAGGGGTAAAGGGGCACATGGGTATGGTGATGGATAAAAACTAGACTATTGGTGGTGAACACGAAGCAATCTATACAAAAACTGAGATGTAATAATGTACACCTGAAATTTGCACAATGTTAAAAGCCAATATGACCTCAATAAAATTAAAAAATTTTTAATTAAAAATAAATTAAAAAAGAAAGCATGGTGATTTACAAGAACTCAAAGAAGACTGTGAAGGTGGAGCACAGAGAGGAAGGGGAAACCTGATATTGAATGAAGCTTGAGAAGAGGGACATAGGCCATGTAGCAAGGACAATAAGTAGACACTGTAAGGTTTGAAGCTTGAGCAGGAGGAGGGGAAATAATCAGATTATAATATAATATCCATTAAATTGGTACTAGATAAAATTCCAGAAATCAGGAGATGCTTGCAATAGTTCAGGTGATCGTTGATGATGGCTTAGACTAGAGAGAAGCAAAGTGGGTGGATCCAAGAGGATTGTAACAGAGGTTGAGGGAGAGGGAGGCCTTGTAGGTGACCAGGTGTTTGGAGTTGAACACAAAACGCCGCGTAGGGTTGTCCCCTGAGCACTCCAGGGAAGAAGCCTGTTGTAAACAAACTTTTGTATTGAAATATTGGGCTTATATTTGACAGTTCTCATTTCTTATTAGTGTTACTTAATGTAGATTCAAATCTCAATACTCTTAATAGAGAAAAACCCTTGAAAAAAACCTTAAAATCAATAAGAAAAACACTCAGACCCTAATAGATAAATGGGTAGAGAATAAGAACATAGAATTCTTAAAAGAGCAAACATAAATAGTTAGTAAGCATTGGAATATATGTTCAACCAAATTAGTAATGAAATAAGTGCAAATTAATGTAACAAAGAAATAACATCTTTTACATATAATTAAAACAAAATGGAAATCTTGCTGGTGAAGGTAAAATGAGATGGGCCCTCTTGGGATCTGCTAGTGGACACAAAAATTAGTACAATATTGTTGGGGGAAAAATTAGTGAAAAACATCACGAGCTTTAAAATATTCATGGTCTTAGGCCTAATAATTCCATTTTTTGGAAAATATTCGATGGAAATAACCAGAAGTTTAGACACAGCCTTATATGCAAAGATGTTCAATAAATATTTATGTGTAATAGCAAAAAGAGAAGAGAATGGAAATAATATAACCCCTGAATTATGAAAACATAAGTAAATCATGGTATATCTGTATGCTGGCATATTATGTGATTATATTGAATAATAATTGTGAAGAATTCTTTTTTGTGTGTGAGGAAGATTAGCCCTGAGCTAACATCCGTTGCCAATCCTCCTCTTTTTGCTGAGGAAGACTGGCCCTGGGCTAACACCCGTGCCCATCTTCCTCTACTTTATATGGGACGCTGCCACAGCATGGCTGACAAGCAGTGGGTCTGTCCGCTCCCGGGATCTGAACCTGCAAAACCCCGGGGCTGCCCGGAGCGCGCGAACTTAACTGCTATGCCACAGGGCCAGCCCCTGAAGAATTCTTAATGACATAAGGAAATATTTATGATATGTGAGCTGGGTTAATTAAACAAAGAATACAAAATTACACGTACCATGGAATCTCAATTACATCAAAATGCATAAAGAAAAGACTGGAGGGTTATATGTGGAGTGTTAACACTGGTTACCTTGGGGACTTTACAAGGAACTTTCTATATACTTTTCTCTATTTTCCGAAGATTCAATAAAGAATACATATTACATTTTAATTTAAACAAATACATTAAATAAGTCATACCAGACTTATTTAATGTATTTGCAGTTTACATGAGCTCTCGGAACACGTCTAGTTTGTGGGCACCAGTCATTCACTTTAACAATCATTAAAACAAGGACAGTCAGCCTATATCCATTTAAGACATTTTTATAATGAGGCTACCAATGAACTGTTCTCCGGGAGAGTAAAGATTGTGGTCAGACATGAGGAAGATGTTATTGATTCTCATATTATAAAACACTGTTCATAATTAGCACGTTTGTTGTTTTCCCTCTGATTTTTGTCTCATGTGTATCGTTCCTTGAGTTATAAATTGGATCTTACCAGATTTTTCTAATCCTAGTGATACACAGTGTAAAGTGGAAATGAGAGTGATGGAGGAGTGTCTATTCCTGTACTTTAACAAGAGAAAAGAAACACTCTATTTTGTTCAGACATTGTCTGACTTCCTGCAAAGGCTGGAACCAAATCTGTACTTGAATTCCATTCAGGTTCAGTTACCTTATGACTATACTGTATAATACTGCTCAAAAATAATTTAAATATATTGTGATCTCTGTATGATTTATTATTCTTTTGTTTGTCAGCCTCACATTACTATACAGCACCGGCCTCAAACTTCATTAGGCATTAGCATCACCACTCTGGAGGGCTTGTCAAATCGGATTGCTGGACTCGCGCCCCCATAGCTCCTGATTCAGTAGGTCCGGGGTCCGGCAGTGAATTTCTATTTGTAACAAGTTCTCAGATGCTGCTGCTGGTCTGAGGACCACATTTGAGAGCCACTGCTCTACATTGATCATCTCAGTTCCTATTGTAAATTTACTTACAGTAGCAAATGGTCTGTTTCCAATGATAATATTTAATCTAATCATTACTTTTGGTGCTTGGTATGGAAGTGCTTCTCATTTTTCCCAGTAGACACTTTTGATACAGACATCGAAGGCATAAACACCCATCCAAACAGAAACAGCACCAGAGGTCAGGTGCAGGAAATGCAACTTTAGAACCTCTAATTCCCATTACCACAGCTGCAATATGTGCAGGGAATAGCAGCACATCTCACATAAGCATCGGGATTATGTGCTTCTTCCTCAATGACACACAGTAATGAATGAACGTAGACTTTTGAAATCAAACTCTCAGAGGGCAATATCAGGGGATTATCTGTAAAATGTGTAACAGTGGTCATCAAAGAAAAGATTATGCTAAGTATTATATTCTGAAAACTTTCTAGCAGAATCAGAGCTCTTTACTCTCAGTCTGGTTTTAGATGAGTTTCTTAAGAGTACGAGGTCTCTGAACTATGATCCTCCAGGAAAAGAGATGAAAACATAATTTTCAATGAAGCCATCTAACATTCAATTTAGCTATGTTATCTTTTATTTAATTTACATAGATATGAATTTCATGGCATTTGGTTCATGTCACATATTAAATTCTCATCATATCTATTTAAATTACATTAGGTAATATACGCTAAGGAGCTCAGAAAAAGAGTTCAATTCAAATGGAAAAGTGTGATGGTAGTTATTTTTTCCATTATGTGAATGAATTGAATAGAGAGAGTTTAGCGCTAATAACTTCTCAGCATTCGTGGATATGATCAAGAACATAACAACAACAACAAAAATTCCCCATTTCTTGGGTGGCAAGATGCAGTGGGAAAGTTTGGACTTTGAAGACATACAAGCTTAGGTTCAAATACAGGACCCAGCCTTACTACATGGGCTTCGGGCAAGCAGCTTAGTCTCTATGAACCTGATTCAGTGTTTGTTATGAGGATGATGTCAATGACAGCTACTACTGAGATCAATAGGATTAAATAAAATGAAGTCTATAAAAGGAACATAGCAGGTTGCACAACTTTGTGATCATACTGGAAACCACTAAATTTTACGTTTTAAAAGGGTGGATTTTATGGCATGTGAATTATAGCTCAATAAAAAATAAAGTACCTAACAAAGTGCCTGGCATAGAGTGTCACTCAACAAAACGATTTTCCTTCACTTTTCCTTCTGCTGTGTAGTCTAATAATCTGGCAGCGGTAACCTTGGTGTACACACAGCTGGGTGGCATAAATTGCAATTGGAATCTGATTTTGTAGAAGACTGGTGGGAGCTTTAAGTATTGCTACTGTTTGAATGTGTCCTCCCAAAATTCATATGTTGAAATTCTAACCCACAAAGTGGCGGTGTTAGTAGGTGGGACCTTTGGTGCTTAAGTCATGAGGGTGGAGCGCTGAATGGGATCGTGCCCTATAAAGGACCTCCAGAGAGCTCCCTAGCCCCTTCCACCTCGTGAGGACACAGTGAGAACTCTGCGGCCTCCTTTGGAAGATGGCCTCACCTCACCCTGCTGGCACTCTGATCTTGGACTTTCACCCTCCAAAACTGTGAGTAATAAATTTCTGCTGTTTATAAACTACCCAGTCTGAAGTATTTTGTTATAGCAGCCTGAACAGACTAAGACAGTCATGTTTAACCAACAAGAGTATGCATTTGTTAGGGGCATCTGGTTAAAAATGTAAGAATGAATACAGTTGTCTCCATTTCTTCTTCAAATAACACTAATACTCTAGGAAAGTAACACAAACAGTGTAAATCCACAAAGACACAGAGAACAGAAGAGGAAACAACAACAAAGAGGAAAGTCAATAATTTTTGGAAAGAAAGAAGGCTGAAATTTTCTGCAGGAAAGGATACCTGGATTTTGAGAGGCCAGGTAATTGTGGACAAATCTGGGATAAGAGGTGGAACTGAAAATAGAACTGACGGAAAGTCTATATATCAAAAAATTAGAACCCAATATTCTGTCCCTTATCCCGTACACTCAGCCAAGAAACCCCTTGCCAACCCTATGGTAGAGAGGAGGTTTATTCTCTGGAAAAAATAAACTAGAGAGACTCCAGACTTGGTGATACAAGGCAGATCAGAAGGAAGAGGTGAGAGGCCAGGCTGAAAACGGGGAGAGTAAGGAGAAGTATACTGACTCCGGAGTGAGAACTCCAGAGTCTCTCTTCTCCTCAGTGTTTAGAGAGCTGCACTCTAGGTTTCTACCTCTTCCCTGTAACCACCAGAGAGAATATTGGAGAATTCCTCTGGAGACACCAGCATGTCTCCAACCCAAGGCATGCGCATCCAGCCCTACCTCCACACAATCATCCCAGTTGAAAGCCTATTTACATCCACCAAGTATGTGGTAACTTTTCAGAGCTTTAGGTTATGATCGCAATGAGAAGAACCAAATGCATCTCATCAGTTGGTCAAATGAGAATCACTCAAAATAATATTTAAGGATCATTATAGTGTGTAGTCCAGAGGCTATCTTTATCCAGGAATAACCTTATGAGCAGGTTAATGTAATAGCAGGATAAGACTCTGGAATGTGATTTTAGCTGTCAGGAAATCATTCTCTCTCCCAACCCTGCCCAAACCCCATTCCCAACTCCAACCCCTATACTGCCTGAGATTCATCTTTTAACTTTAACTCAGTGTCTGAGATTAGAATCTCATTTATGTTAATGAGCTCTTATTTCAAAATGTCATTTCTTTGGGAGTCTATCAGGCAATCTACCTTAGTGGGTTAACTAGCTAACTATCTATATTTCATTCTAGCATATGGTTGAGATGCCTGTCACCAAGGGATTAGGTGTGTTAATGGAGGACAGAAATTGGAAGTAATTAAGGAGCAAGAAACAGTTGCGCAGGACAGACAACTTTGGCACTTAGAGCAGCCAAAGGCAGTTCTGAAGCTTCTAGAATATTTTGGAAACAGAGTGAGAGCTAGAAGAAGATATAACTTATCCTAATATTAAATGTCCTTAGAGACTCAGTAATACAATAAGATGCCCTTTCCTGGATGTATCAAACTTGGTTGCCCTTTTGGAAAAGTAAGTACTCTTTCCCAAATTAGTTAACTATGTTTTAGTGTGAGTGCATGTTACTTCATGCTCTAATTTTCAGGTAACAGCAGCAGCAACAATGACATTCATAATAATAACTAATATTCATTGAGAAGGCAGCATATGGTATTAAGGTCACAGATGTTAGCCAGTCTGCCTGAGTTCAAACCCCGCCTTTGTCACTACCAGCCAGGTTGTCCTGGGTAAGGTTCTGGGTGTCTATGTTCCTCAGTTTCCTAATCTGTAAAGCAGGGATAATAATAATGCCTCCTTCATAGGATTATTGTGAGGATTAGATGAGAATGCAAAGTGCATAGAACAGTGTCTGGCGTATCATAAGCACTCAGTAAATGTTAGCCATCCCGGCTGAATGTTAATCCGATCCCAGATCCTGTAGGAAGCCCTTGATCAACATTAATACAATCCACAGAGTGAGCCTATTATAGTTTATAGTTGAGGAAACTGAGCTTCAAAGGTTCCAAGTTATTGGTCAACGTCACACAGATAGAGAGAGATGGAGCTAGGACGCCAGCCCAGGCGTGCATGACGCAAAGTCTGAGCTCGCAGCAACTGTGCTCTCCTGCAACATCGTGTGAGATGCTGATAATGGTACAAAGAGAAATTGCTAGGTTCCTTGTACGTTAAATAAGACTTAAAATAACTCTCTGCTACTGGATCTATTATATTCTCCCAAAGTCTTGAGGTGCGGTTCACAAGTTAATGCTAGGCACCATCCATCAATTTATTCTGGGGAAAAAAATCAACCCCTTGCTCTGTGCTTACTGATCCACTCCAAAATTCTCTGAAAAATCAAAAATTCCCTCTTTGTACATAAAAATCTTATGATATAACCACTATATTTGGCTGTACTGTACTATAGATAGAGGTTAAATTAGTGCGCCAGAGTTTTTCCTGATGAGTGGAAACGAAAGATTTTTCTCTTAACATTTGAACATATCAAAAGATAGGATCCAGGTAGGTATAACCAAGCCAGTTTCTTCCCTGCAGCTTTCAAATTTTAGGAGAAACACTTGTCCTAGGAGCAAGCTAGGAAATTAGAGAAAATCTAACATTATCAATCCTACAGGAACTGGTTTTAGAAAGAGATGGCCAATAATCAGATGGTGTGCAACTAAGTGGTACTTTGCACAACAGAGAAATGGATAAGCTGCTTTCTCTCATCAGAAACCAGCTTTGGAACACAATAGCTGATGTTTATAATAATACCTATATGCAGTATCTGCTCTTAGAGCTACCGCCTGGTTCTTCACCTGAAAGTAATTGCTATAGGCAAAGCACTGGGAAATGGGAAGAGGATATTTCATTGGGGCAACATGAAGCTGTCTATTTAGTTCACTTTGCATGCCCTTCTCTGGGAGCTTCCCCCCAACCCCAGGATATGACCCAGCGGCCATGTTGACATCCTGTGACTTTATCTCCTTAGACATGGTAGTTTAGTCCTGGAGTAGACACCTAATAAAACCAGATCAGTAAGATTCATACTTGTAGGAGTTGGTCTACACATGTGACTGGACCTTTGCCATGCAATCACAGGAATATGGAATGTGAAACAAAGAAAGCTGACCCTCAGAGAAGCAGGAGATGGAAGCAGTGATTGAGAGTCAGAGATGAGAGACAAGGAGAGTAAGCTACCTCTTGGGACCTTGTTCCAGGGTGCATCCCCACACATGGGCCCAAAAGGAGAAACACAAGACTTTGTCCACTGGATGGACCTGTAAGATTCAAGGAAAGTAAAAAGGCCAGTCATCAACTTGTTGATTAATAACTGGTCTTTTTTGCTGTTGCAAACATGACCCACTATTTAAAACAAGATTCTTGAGGTATGAGCTATGCAGTATATATATGGGCTTTGGAAACTGAATCTTATTTTATATGCACAGGAAAGACTTCATTGAATGAATCTAGGCATATAAAATTTAGTCCAATTACCACCATTCAGTATTGTTAAGCCATCTAAGTGATTTTCATCGGTATCCTTTTATACATATTCAAGAATATACAATGAGAGTAGGAAATACCCATTTCTACAGTACACTAATTAGAGAGAAAAATACAGTTTGAATTCATCAACTGGGAAGCTTTTTTAAGATTAATTATCGATGAATGGCCCATCATGTGCTCATAAGACTACAGTGACAAGGTTTGTCTCTAGTAAATTCAAAAGGACTTTATTTACAGTGGCTCTAAATTATGGATTGTATTACAAATAAGATTTCAAAGTAGTGTTTTTTTCATTGGGAGATAGTTTTTCGTAACTGTACCATGAAATAAGTGTAGTGACACTGTTTGTCTCTCATAAACTTGTTTAAAAATTATATAACAGTTCTAAGATATGTAAGTGAAAGAAAATGGAGAACAGAGCCAAATCTCTTGGGAACAAAACTGGGGGGAGAGGAGAGAAAAGGAGGTAAATAAATCAAAGAATGTATTTCAATTCTTAATTTAATTTTGAGTATGTGTGCAGATACGCTCAAGACTAATTGCCATTTTTTATGTATCTATTCAGAAGTATATAGCCAGGTGCACTACTTATCACTATTAAAAATATACTGCAACAGACACAAATTCCTTCTTCCTATTTATTGCCTCCTTTTTCCCTCTTTTTAGTTTCCCCAACTTCCCTTCACCCATGAGTTTAGAGAATAGCTAGTGCATGTGAATGTATTCACAGAAAAAGTGTGCCCAATTCTACTATTGATTATAACACACTAGAGAAGATAACTGGCTCCCCTGAAGGACTAAATAAACACCAGCGGTGGAAAGAACTTGCCTTCTGTCTGAAACAGGTTACAAGATGCCACACGTTCCCAAGTTGGGAACCTTGGTTGACTTTAGAATAACTGAAACTAATCATCTCATCTCTAGAATTTGTTGAAGATTTAGATATTTTGTACCATAGTGTGGTTTTTCAGGGGTAGTTGGTAGTGAATAAGCTTGAGGACTTTAAATAATGTCAAGAAGAGTGAATCTTCAAATGCTAGAAATGATGACATAAAAACAAATCATTTGAAAAATGTCCAGTGAATTTCAATGTAATCTCTAATAGTCTGCTCCAACAAGTATTGTATTTACATAAAATTGTTTCAGATATTTACCTTAAAACTTTTGAGGATCTATTTAGAAATGACAAATTTGTTTGTTACTGTATCATTTTATTTTTCTTCCCTTCCTCAGTATTTATTAGAGTTACTGATAAGAAGTATTATCTTTGAGAAAAATTTGAAATATATATGACCCATTGTTTTAACCATATCACCTTGGATGAGGTATAGAGAAGTCAGACCCAGATCAAGAGAGAAAAACCAGAAATTGTTCTATAGTTTTGTTATACTCACAGTCCCCTGGGGAGAACACAGCATGCCTTGCAGGGCCACTGGGGGAAATACCAGAGTTGGTGAAGAGGTAGAGGGAGAGACGGGAACTGTGTGCAACACCTTTGCTGTGGTTTGTGTGAACAGAAACAAGTGAGGCAGGGTAAACAGATTTAGAATTGGCTAGTTTGGTTGATTCCAGTGGGCTCTGGGGCACAGAGTTTCTCTGGCCCTAGGGACATTAGGTGTATAGTTACTGGTGTAAGTTGGCAGGTGTATAGAGACCAATATGAGAAGTGGCTAGGGATGTGGACTTAGGTGCTCAGGAAGTAGAACTGACTGTCCAGCATTTATAAAAGCTAAATTATACCTATATAACAACAGATATAGTGTAGGAGTAAACAGAAAAGCCTCAGGCTGCTACAATCCGAGGAGATGTCTCCTGAGAATGACCATGGGGTCATTACTCTACCAATGGAGGAGTAATGGCAGGTAGGTTTTGATCTACACGTTCTCTTGCATGCAAATGGAGAGTGTTATGGTATTCTTCCCAAACCCGCTGCAATTGGTAGAGATACACAAGGCAAAACAGAGAATGTCAGCCAGAATTCTCAGAAATACGATTTTTTACAGCATATAGGCAAAAGCAGACATCTTTAATGAGTCATTTGGCAAGCAACGTCTTACTAAAATCTAACCATTGAGCAATTGCAAGCAGAGAGACTGAGAACTCCTCTACAAGTGATATTTAGAAATTTAGTACATGAGAACAAGGGTTCTAGATGAACTGGCATGGGAAAAGGTCCGTGTGGCAGAGGGAGGAAAATGGATTAATGAAAAAAGAGGGCAGGAGGAGACAGCTCCAGACCCAGCAGCAAACACAATCCCATAGCCCCACCTGTTGAGGGGTTTTACCATGCCCTTAGGGAGGAAGTCAAGAAGTAATCCCCTGCTTAGATATTCATTTTTTGGTTCCCTGCATAGCAACTACATATAATTCTCATTTCAGAGTGTGTTTTGATTATTCTTGATTTCTTATTATGTCCTAATAAAGAATTAGTATGTTGCTAAAGACACCCAGAATAGGCAGACCAAATGACGTACAACCCTTTAAATAAAGGAAACTGCATTTTACCTGTTTCCCATGGATCATTCGTAGATGTAAGGCTCAGTTGTTAGGAATGTAGACGGCACCAGTAGCTGTGGGAAATGCTCATGTGAAAGTTTACAAATGAGGGAACTGAAGCCCAATAGGATTAATTAAATTGCCTATGGTCAACGCAAAGCTAGATGTCAAGTCTCCTGACTTTCGGCCCAGTATTTCTTCAACTAATCCACGACTCTGTGAGTCCATAAGGGCCCAACAAAGAGGGAATTGGAGGCTTGGAGAATGTGAGTGATTTCTTCAGCTTTATGACTAATTAGTAGCAGAGAAAAGATGAGAACCCAGCCTTTTTACTTTCAAGTCCACAGATGTTGCCTCTAGTGAATAGAGGTCAGCATCGACTGGAGAGAAAAAATTAATAAGTGGGATAGATGTAGGAGCACAACTGATAGAGGAATGATCAGTAGAGGAGTTAGAAAAACAAGCACTAATGATTTCACTATAATTGGCTGCTGGTGGCTCAAGAAGTAAATACAGGAGATGGATTAAATAAAATCGATCTCACTAAACACTACAGATGCCGAACTAAGGTAACTTTTAATGTATTAGAAACTCAGCTTTAATCCAGTTTCCCATTATCAACATGTTTGTGGACTTGTTTGCTTGGCAGAAATATTAATGCTAGAGATAAGACTAAAATCAATATAATTCCTAAATTGTGTTTTAATGTCTGAGAAAATCTTCAGATATATGGCACACTACTGTGTGACATTATATTTGTGGCATAAATGGTTTCAAAAATAATTTATTTGCAGATCCATCCTTTTACCTGCAAGGCATTCAAATACTGAAGTGATATAACTGCTACCTCCAGTTTGTTTATTTTCCTTTTGATTTGCATTGTTTCCCAAAAGAAACTACTATGAGTGTGAATAACAATTAATTCTAGCAGTCTTAGGCATAGCTTGGAACCTCCTCAGGCAACATCTTTCTGTCTCTATATGCCTCTTACAACCCACTTCCTGGCATTTTGAGTGGGTTGGAGGAAAGGGTGGTTATGCTTTGGAATGGGTAAAAGAAATGTAAAGTGGAGAAAGAGAGCCAATAATTACTGCATACCTAAGTGTCAAATATGATGCCTACATATACTTTCTTATTTAATTCTCAGAAAATCGCTACCAGATGTTGCTATGATCCCTACTTCACAGATGAAGAAAGAAGAACTAAAAGTTAAGTCACAAGGTCACATAGTTGGTAAATGACTTGGGAGTCCAGAATTAACGTTTATATCTTTTTTTAGTTCTCATCCTTTCAAACTTTTATATTTGGAAGATCTAAAAGTGTTTTGAAATGAAAGGCTTATCTAAGACCAATCACCAATAAATATATGTCTCAAATTAAGATTGAGATCAATAAGCACACAAACGGTTGAAATTTATTTCAAGCTATGGTCTGATTCAGGCACTATACGGCCTTCCATGCAGAGCAAGCTGACTTCGCAGGTGTCTAATAACCAGACAATAGTGCAGATGTTGCCTTAGAAATGATTATTTACTCACTTATAAATAACACTGTAATTTGCATAAATACAGACAGAATAGGCAACTGAAAATCATACCCATATAAAAAGTTTAGTACAGAAGCTAAGGAACTTCCAGCTGTGCCAGCTCAAAACTGACAGATGTGGTTCACTTTGTATATTTGTCAAGTGATCACGACACATCTTATAAATACAAGAATATGAGTGAACAGCAAGTCAAAAATCACACTGAGTAACATAAATAATCAGGACAACTACTAATTGTCCCTGTAGAGAGAATACATGCTTTAATGCAGAGATGGAGAGAGGCATCAGTAGATATTATACAAACACTTAATTCAGACTGTGCAGGAAAAGATTATTTTGGAAGAGTAAAAGAATGAATTGTAGAATATTTGTTTAAGAAATTCACTTTTCTTACTTCCTGTTTCCTCCTTGTCTGTCCACATTTGCCATACATTAAAAAGGGCAACCAGAAAACCTTTAAAGTTAATATCAGAGACACATCATCATTTGAAAATTTTTCTCATCTTCCTAAGGCCCAGCCTGCACTGACATCTTTCTTTAGCGCATCACCACAGATTCCCACCAAGATGTTCACAAATGGAAATAAACAGCCCTAACACGGTCAGGCCTGCTGAAATGACAAAAAGTCCTTCAAATCTCCTAACAAAGGGGACTTTCAAACATAATGTATTATTTTACCTCTAACTGCTTAGCAATTTAGATCTTATCCAGGGGAATTGAGATAATACCTAATTCAGTTAGAGTTCAGATAATAATACAAAAAAAATCATAATCTGTCACTGATCGTGACATAGCTAATAGAGGAATCCACAACTCTTTTTTTGTAAAGGGCCACATGGAAATAATTTTAGGTTTTGCAGGCCACATTGTTTCTGTTGCAGACAATACATAAACTAATAAGCGTGGCCATGTTCCAATAAAACTTTGTTTACAAAAAAAGACAGTGAGTGGATGTTAACTAGACTTACTGTGGTGATCATTTTGTAATATATACAAATATTGAATCATTATGTTGTACACCTGAAACTACTATAATGTTATATGTCAATTATACCTCAGTAAAAGAAAAAAACAGAGTGGTAGATTTGGTTTGCAGACCATAATTTGCTGATCTCTGTAATGAAATAAGTCTCATAAGGACTTTCCTCTTAAAATCAACAGGGTCTCAAGAATGTTAGAATTCAACTATAAAGCCCTTTAGCCAGCAGGAAAATGTAAAGTTCGATCTTGATTAATTAGCTCTACAAAGGATTTATCAAGTCAATTTTTAAGTAAGGCCTGAAACAAGAGGAGTTCTGTGTCCTTCAGTGAGAAATAAGCACTGCAGGCATCTATTCCAAAATCTAATTTCTTGGTAAAATGTGCTAATATTTCATAATTCAGTAGAACATTTTCATATCCTTTCTTCAAGCAGATGTTAATGTTACTGGCACCATTGCTAGAAGCTAAAAAGGCTATGAATGGTCAAGAAAAATGATCATCAGAATTAGCTTGAGCGAAATCAAGCTATGTGTTAAAAACTCTTCTTCCCCTGTGATGAGCATAATTGCCATGCCATTGGTTCCCTCTCCTAGCATGGAAGGAAACGAAACATGCTCTCCTCAGTGACAGGCAACAGAACACCCCTGAGCTTTCTCCCTGATCCACATGTCCATTTTCTATTCAACTAGACGGGGAACTCCAGCCAGGTTTATGATCAATATATGTTTTAAGAATAAATAAAAGCCTGAGTGATCATTTTCAGTGCTTGAAAAGGAAAGCACAGATGAATCTAGTGCTGTCGTCCGGAAGCTCTGTAGCTGAGTTTTTCTACCAAAGCGCTTTCCCGACCCCTGGCCGACCCCCGGCAGCAACCACAGAGTAGAAGAGGATCAAGACATTGCAGTTGAATTTATTCAGATGCTTATAAATCAGCTACAATGTGTCAGCCACAGTACAAATACCCGGAAAAAGGAAAGGTGAATTTTCTGCTGCCTCCCTCAGCGTCTAGCCTGTATAACACACACACGTGCCCAATGAGTCTCATAAGCATCCTGGTGAAAACAGCCAAAGAGATACTTTTTTTCAAAACTGTGAAATTCTGGTGAAAATTATTTAGCTCCCTTTGGAGGTATTAGAATGTATAAATGAACAGATAGAACAGTCCAGACTTCAAAAAGGAAGAAATGCAAAATGAAAACTCACTGATATTCAGGCATTTTTCAAAGCGCTTCATTTGTGTTATGAATGCCGTTTTACGAGATCAGTTTTTGAATTCTATTCTTCATAGTGAATATATGTTGCTTTATAATAATATAGCTGCTAAATAATAATATTTAGATAAAACTGATAAAGTTATAATAGAGTTGCTAAATATAATAAAGTTGCTAAATATTAAACCAGCTTTTGAACATTAAAATTGTAACTGTTTTACTGTTTTGTATGGAGATTTGCCACATTTGTCAGTTTTGGGTGATAATGCTGCTTAATAAACAACCCCAGAAATGTTTCCACGGCTGCCAACATAAACTAATGTCTCAGTCACAGGCCTGTGGGTGGGCTGTGCTGGCTGAAGGTCATGTTTGGGTTGGCTCCTTTGTCTCCCATTCTGGGACCCAGGTCAAAGGGGCAGCAGCTCCTGGGGTACAACCTTCTCACAGCAGGGGCAGTAGGGAAAGAGGCGTGTGAGCTGAGCCAGGGAGCCATGAAAAGCCTCTGCTCGAGTGTGGGGCAGAGTAGATCACATTCACTGGCACCTCAGTGCAAGGCACATAGTCCAATCCAACATCAGCGGAGCAAGATTGCTTACGCTTTGTGCTGGGCGAGGCGGGAAGGGAACAGTGAATATTTCCTAAACAAGAGATGCAAAGTCTAAAGTGGAGTTAGGAATACAAAAGAGAAATTTTATTTGGAAGTTTCAAAAATACTTTATACTTATATGTATAATCATAAACTTCTGGAATAATCAAAGACAGGGCGCCAGAGACAGGGAAGGCGAGTGCTGATATACAGAGGAAATCGGACAAGCTAATCTGTTCCAGCATAGGTAGTTTTAATCCCTACAGAATGCAATTTGAGTTTATCACCAGAGGAGAGCAAACAGGGCATTAAAAAATGTTTCTGCTCCAATGGACAATTGAGGATAGCATTTTCTTGGATTTTTAATTTTAGTTTGGTTTTTTCTTTTTTTAGAAAGAAGCTATGTTGATGCTGGCAATAAATGTAATTGCTGTGCTTACTGACTGGTAACATCTAGCAAGAATAAAGTCCAAAATTGTTACCATAAACAAGAAAATATTTTTCCTCCAAGATATTTTTTTCTGAACATCTTTAGATGACAATAACCAAAATTTTTTTTAAAAAGAACAGAGACATTATCTCCCAGAATTGAAAGGAAATGCAGAATTCACAACCCTGAAGTGATGATGTTGTAAACTATAGGAAAGGGACTTTCTGACATTAATCTCAGCATGTTGTTCATTTCTGAAAAGTAGCCCAGAACACTGAGAGCTGCTAAAGTATATGTTACAAATAATCAGTGCTAGGAATGAGCGAAAACAGAGTTGGAAAAAAATTATTTTACAAATGTCCACTAACAGAATTATATTGCAGGAACTCTGCAAAAAACTGAGAACTGTCCCCAAAACCAAGCCATGTGAGAAATGTCCGTCTCCTTCCTTCTGGGATTAAGAAATCCTATTTTCTAGTTCAGCTCAGAGGTATCTATTAAGCACTGTTCACTGATTTGGTGACCATTTACTGCATGCTTACTTACTAGGTGCATACTTTCTACTAAGTGCAGAGAATATAGATACAAAATGCAAAATTCTTTCCCAGCTCTCAAAAGTGCTCTAGCAAGGTCAAAAGCAAACAAATAACTAAAATACACTATGATGAATGCTATGCAATGTTCTTCTAGATTTCTTTCCCCAAGAAATAGATCTAACACAACGATCTGAGTGAAAATAATTTATTTGGGGAGGTGAAGGGAACGTCAGTAGGGAAGTGGGGAAGTGAGAAAGGAAGGGAGGGCAGCTGATATAAAGGATGCAATATCAAGAGGGGTACAAATGTGAGCCACTGGGTTTACACCTGATGGGGAATTCAGCGAAACTGTGGAACACACACCTTGGGGGAATGGGGGCAGGCCATTAATTTCCCAGCATCGTCCACCTGCAGTGTGAGGAAACAGAGGGAGAGCCTGAGAAGGCCTTCTGGCAAATGGAGGTAAATGCTGGCTGTTGGAAGTTAGGCTGGTGGGCACTGTCATAGTAAGGTCTGAGGGCATATGAACATCAGTTACAGAAGTGTCAGATTCACAACTGACCCCTGACAAGGAAAGGGGGAAGAAGTGAGGAAGGCTTTCTGGAGATTACCCTTGAGATGAGATTGTAAGGTGTAAGAGAATTATCTAGGTTAAGAAGGAAAAATGGTATTTCTGGCAGAAGGACAAGTGTGAAGGCATCCCAACCAGAAAGTGCACGGCACTTTAGAGGAACCACAAGTTCCATGTGCATGTAGCTAACGTACAGGAGCAGGAGAGAGGAGACAGAATTCTTGAGAAACAAAGGACATGGGTAGGCACAAGTAAGGTGAGAGTTGGCCTTGAATCCTATGCTAAAAATTTATATATAACATTTGTGAAGTGTATACAATAGGGATATCCTATAAGAGATTAGAGCATGATTTCAATTGCATAAATGTGGTGGTCAGTTGGCGCCTTGCTTGACTTCCACGTCTTTTCCTTGCTCACTGAATAGCTTCAGTTGAGCTTCACTCTGGTACTGGGAATTTATCAGTGAACGAGAGACAAAGGGAATCCCTGTATTCATTAAGTTCTGGTGGGGGAGAAAATAAATAACTGAACAAATAATAAATAAGAATTGCAGAGAGAGAGAAGTGTATTAACGAAAGGGCAATGGAATAAAGAGTGACTGGGCTATTTGGCTAGAATTGTTAGAATTGCTAGAATTGTAAGGCTGGTGTGAGGAGGACGTTTAAGCTGAGAACTGAGTGATGAGGAGACAAAAAGACTGATGAAAAAGCATTCTGTGTAGAGGACACAACGAAGGAGACTAGTCTGAGGCAGATCTGAAGTGTGGTTTTAGACGTGGCCCAGAGGCAGATGGAGAGCAACTGCAATTTTAGTCTAACGATGATGGGAAGCCACTAGAGGACTTTAAACAGTTTTGAGTAATATGTTCTAATATACATTTCTAAAAAAGAATTGTTCCTACTTCTCTCTAGAGAATGGGTCATAGATAGGCAAGTGTAGAAATAGGGAGACCAGAAGGGAGACTATTGCCATACTCTAGGAGAGAGATGAAGGTAGCTTGGGTGGCGATAACAGCTATAGAGATGGTGAGACGTGGTTAGAATCCACTATTTTAGAGATTGTCAGGACTTATTAATAAATGATGAGAAAGATGAGGGAAAGAGAGGATTCAAAGCTACTGAGTGAATAGTGGTTCCATTAATGCTCTAAGTCTTATATTATCTAAATTTCTTATTATTGTGAACAAAGGAGTGTGAATCACAGGCTTGGACTATAGAAAGTCTTCAATAACTGTTAGATGTTAGCATTATTACGGTGATTATTATTAGGTCAAGGTACAGGAATAACTTGATATATTAAAAATGTTTCTAGGCCAGACCTACCCCATTTTCCAGAATTAAGCAGGATTCCCTGTGCCCCATCTCTTGTAACATCTCCCATTTTACCTGCAATCCCTTGTAAACTCTTCCTCCACTTTCCCAGGCTATCATTTCTCATCTACTACTTTGAGACTTAATCTCCTTGACTTTTCTTGGCATCTCCTTTTCAGATGTCCAAGGCTCCACCCTATCCTCATGTCTCTTGACCCGTGAACTGAATCTGAGCTTCCTTTTGTTCTTTCTCCATTGACAGGGCATCATGGCAGTCACAACAGCTGAACAAATGTGTGGAGATGAGAAGGAACACTTTATTTTACATATCTTAACCATGAGCTCCCACTCTTCTGGACTGGTAGGAAGTTTAACCACAGTCATTCAGCAGTACCCCCAGTCTGTTCTCCAGTTTGTATTTTATGCTGTGTCAAAGAGTTAAGAAGAGGGTCTCTCTGGTTATGTCATCTCTCCACACAGGTCACTTCAGAGGTGTTCGTGCTGATGTCCACTGGCCCCTTCTCTCTGTTCTTTCCTCCCAGCCTTGAGATGTTCTCACAGAAAAATTGTACTGGAAGCAGTTAACAAGGCAAGGAAGATTTTATTTAAGATTATTGCAATAGAGGAGAGAGATAAACTCAACTTAGTTGAAAGAAAAAGCCAGAAAGTTTTTAAGTGTGGGATGAGGTAGTGGAAAAGTACTGGAGGATGTCTTTAGAAAGGAGGTTTGTAGATGTAATTAGGCTTTCTATGTTTGCTAATTGGTGCTTATACAAGTTAGGCTCTTACCCTCCCACAGAGATTAGGAGATAGGGGCCCTAGCTTTCTTGATTACATTTCAAAGGGATGTCTCTCAGGTCTTTGAGAAAGACATTCCTGAAAAGCACAAATGGCAAGAGGCTGGGAGGTGATTTACATCTGAAAGGAGCAGACAGAATTTTAAATTGCAGGTTTTCTAAATTATATCCTCTAAGAAAAGGGAGGTTAGAGGCCAATGGTTAAGAAGAAACCTGCCTAAAGTTAAGACAACTGAGGGAAATGTTAAAACCGTCTTGGTGGATGTGGAGCATTTTTTGAGGTGCTAGGATTCGTGGCCCTAGCCACGTCATCCAGCTACACTCCTCTGGGATCTTTCATCTTCCAGGGACGCTGCCAGGGAGGAGTGTTCAAGTACCCTGCTCCAGTACCTCAGACCTCTCTCCACCCCGCCCCAGCCAGGAAATCCTCTTTTCCTTTACAGGATGGGAAGCAATGGGTGGGTGAACTCCTATCTTCTTCCCTCTTCTTCCAAGTCACTCTGCTTTTTAGGGAAATCTCTCTACTCTCTTCTTGTTGTTTATTTCCTAATTGACCCTAATGGCCCATTACAAAGAAAATCAATTTTAAAAATTGCTTTTTCATCAAGGACTCAAAGGACTTAATCCTCAAACCTTCCCAGGAGGTGGAGGGTGGGTGCTAGATGAGGAGGGAATACTTGCATTCCGTTTTTCCAACATAGCAAATAAATGAAGGAAAAGCAAATCAGGACTAAGTTTTCATACTTAAGAGATTATGTTCACATTCTGCTGCAAAGAAAATGTACTTCATAGAATGACTGTGAATTTAATGGGAAAATGCATATTCCTGGAACACATTCTGACTATTAGGTACTCATTAAATAGATTCCTTTCTCCCTCCTACACTTTCATTAAGAAATGAAGTGTTGCTACCTGTGTGTTGATAAAACATAGACTGCCTCTTCCATTCCAAGATCTTTTTAAATCTTTTCTTTTCTGAATTTTCAAACTGCAACCCATATACTTAAGATATTTGTCTTATTCTGCTCAGCTGCCATAACAAAATACCATAGTCTGGGTGGCTTTAACAACAGAAATTTATTTTCTTACAGTTTGGGAGGTTGGAAGTCTGAGATCAGGGTGCCAGGGTGGTCAGGTTCTGGTGAGAGCTCTCTTCCTGGCTTACAGATGGCCTCCTTCTCACTGTGTGCTCACAAAGCTTTTCCTGGAAGGGTGTGTGTGTGTGTGTGTGTGTGTGTGTGTGTGTGTGTGTGTGTAGAGAGAGAGAGAGAGCATGCTCTTTGGTGTTCCTTCTTACAAGGGCACTAATCCATCATGAGGGCCCCACCCTCATGACCTCATCTAAAGCTAATTATCTCCCCAAGGCCCCATCTCCAAATACCATCACACTGGGGTTAGGGCTTCAACATATGAATTTGGAGGGGACACAATTTCAGTCCACAGTAATATTTTTACAAAATTCAATAGAAATAAAATAGTTTATTAAATTTTAACAATTTAGGGCAAAAAAAGTACTGCCCTTTCATTTTTTACTGGAAAGGCTTCGTGGATCAGTGTTATCATTAGCAGGTTCATTTATAACTGCCAGGTGAGGCAGTTGAGCTTGCAACATCAACTCTGTGAGTGGATATGTGTCATTGCTGCCTCAGAGAAGGATAATGCCAGGTACTGTTACCTACTGGTACTCCACCTGAGCTGATCTTTATGTTCATGGCCACACTCTTCCTAATTGAAGGTTAAACTAAACAGTGGTTAATGTGAAATAGGAATTGCAAATCCATACATATATACACAGGTGTACATTACCTTGGGATTAGTTTCTTACTTCTAGATGAAAATAAGGGCATCAAACTACAGTCGAAATTATGTAGGCTTTTGGATCCTACTTGGTCCGTGGTAAGTTTCCCATAACTTTCTTTCCCTACCCTTCCATTGACAGATGGATAGCATTCTAAAATTGTTCATTTGCATCTCCTCCCTTTCCTCATTCTGTTTTCATATTTCTCCCTTACTTGCTGTGCATATGCATAGTTTATGAGAACTGTGACTGCACTGATGGGGGGCTGCTATTGCCCAGTAGGATTCAAAGGCAGCAACGGTAACTGCTGGAATTGCATATTCATTCTGTTGAACCTTCTTGTCTCCACTGCATCGTACACCACTGAGTCCTAACCCAGACTGATTGTTTTCATTGTTTCGACTCTGGCATCAACTCCCCCTGCCCTGGGGATGATGAATAATTGAAAACTGAACATGAGCTTAATTTGGTATGCCTTGTAAGAGGCTTTTTATGCTTATTTGGTTTAGTATGCTCTGAAACATCAAGGGCCAGGCCCCAGTGTCAAGAATAACTACTATACTTCGTATGCAACACATTCCTCAAAAATGAACTGGGGGGCACAGATGACTTTCCATACCAAGTTAGGAGTAGTTTCGATTTTTAAATAAATGTCAAGAATCATAACAAAGAAAATTTTATGGCCCTCTTTTTGGAAAAAAGCCTTTTCTAAATATTTTGAAAATAAATGTTTTTACTTTCCTGGGAGGTATAATAAGAGTATTATGTCCAGTATTGTCTGCTGTTTGTTATCTGAGCATTCACCTGGAGTTATTTTCCCTAGATAACCAATCGTAGTAGAGCCTGCGATAAAAGGAATACCAGAGACGCTCACACTTTCCCACCACCGTTTAAAAGAATGTACCTGTATGGGCTGAATTATGTCCCCTCCAAAAAAGAAAATTCATATGTTGAAGTCCTATCCCCTAGTACCTCAGAATGTGACTGTTTTTAGAGACAGGATCTTTATAGGGGTAATGAAGTTAAAATGAGGTTATTACAGTGGGCCCTAATCCAATATGCCTGGTACTTATAGGAAGAGAAAATCTGGACACACACACGCACACAGAGAGAAGACAATGTGATGATACAGGAAGAAGATGGCCACCGACAAAGCCAAGGAGAGAGGCTTGGAGCAGATCCTTCCCCCACAGCCCTCAGAAGGAACCAACCCTGCTGACACCTTGATCTTGGACTTCTAGCCTTCAATGTGCAAAAATAAATTTGTGTTGTTTAAGCCATCAGTCTGTGGTGCCTTGTCACAGCAACCCTAGCAAACTAGTACAGCACCCTCCTGTCAACCCAAGTGGGAAGACCTAGGCTGACTTGACTTCACTTTTCTTGCCTACAACTGAATGAACCAGGGAAGTACCCCTAATCCAAGGGAGCAAACCCATTGACTGTCCAGTAGCCAATAAGGGTCTCTCAGAAATCTGAACCAAAAGGTCTGGCTGGTAGAGCAGGAAGCTATGTTTAATGGCAGAGCCCTAGAGTGGATCCCACTTCTAATGGCCCTTTCCTGGGCCTGGTCGTTCACCTCTTCCTTGGATTCCACGCGGTCTATGTCCTTAATGTAAGCTGGCTTGAAAAGTTTCAAGTAATTCTTACCTCAGACCATAGAGCTGAGTCAAAAAGGGGCCAGAGGCAGGCTGAGAGGAAGGTGAAAAAGGGAATAGAAGATCAAAACAAGAAAGGGAGAATAAATGTGTCACTGACTTGATGCTAAAGCCAAGGTGATCCTTTCCTCCATTCCACAGCGTCCACGTGGTAGTCCCTGGGCTGGATCATGGGGACCCAGCGGTGAGGAAGGTTCAGCCCCTGTGCTGAAGAAGCTTAAGGTCTAGCAATACGTGGCTTATTGGTTATTTTGAATTTGCTATCCCTCTGTCTCCTTTGATTAATATAGGTAAGTTGACTATAATCATTTAGATTATGTCTCTCCCTCCTTATATCGAGGTGAATTTTTAAATAAATGACTCATTTTTGCCTTTATATCTAGGATAGTTTCTATGCTATTCTTCTCACCTATTAGAAACTATATGAGGGGAGCGGTGTCCATGTAGTTATGAAAGAAAAGAAGACAGAAAAAAGAAAAGTTTTCTTTCTTGTGTTTAGGCACGGCTCTAGAAAAACCCCCAGAAACCAGGGAAACGTTATTTTAATATTCTCCTTTTATACGTCTTTCTCATCTCTTGCTATCCCACTCCTCCGGCTCTAAACCTTTCTGGGACATACTTCCAGGTCTGATCATTTCCATGAAGTACTCCATGATCCAAAATTATTTATTGTTTCTTCCATCTTCTCCACTTCTGCAGTCAAAAATCTCCATTAAATTCAGTGCAAGTGATCTTACGTGGTATAAGTAAAAATGCAATTTGATTGAACTAAAACGTATGAATGCTTTTGACTAAGAACACTGTACCCTCCCTCTATGTATTTTCAGTCTTTCAAAGCAGATACTTGTTAATCTAAGTTGTTGTCCAACTGATAGAATTTCAGGCAATGTAGGAAAATTGAATTTTTAAATTTGAGAGATATGTGTACAATAGACCACCACAAAAACAGGAAAATTCCCTCTGGGATTCTATCCCTAGTGTCAACACCCCTGACTGCCTCTTCATTCAGAGTCTCTCTTCCTCCATTTCGGAACCAGGGACTCTCGAAAAGATCCAGGGTTTTGTGGGATTTATTTTCTTTGAAGGGCATCCACTTCAAAAGATGAATTTCCAAGAGAAAGTTGGAGCAGAGACATCTGTCTTACATATAGGTCCATTATTTTATTTATCCTTTTATTCATTTATTCAAGAGAAGATGATGGGAAGATACAGAGCCCACCTCGTCGCATTTCCATCCTGGTTTCTTGGAACGCAGTCATCAATAAACCATTGCCTTTGCCTTTGCTGTGCTCACTTTTAGGAACTTGCAGGTTCATGAAGCAACATGGTCTGGGCCAGGGTTTTTCACTGCCAGTGAGGGGAGGGTGTTTCATAGCGGATGAGATGATGATAAAAGCAATAATCATAGCTAACACATGTATGGTGCTTGCTATGTGACAGACAATGTCTAAGTGCTTTACTTATAATATATAATATTATATTATATATATAAATATATATAGTATGATATAAATTATTATATATAAATTATATATAAAATTGTATACTATATAAAAATATATATTATAATATAATTATATTGTGTATATATTATAATATTAATATATAAATAATATATAATAATAATAAATTATATTATATATGTTAATATTATAATATCTACATAATATATATAATTATATATTAAAATAATTATATATACATATAATTAATTATCTAGTTCTTTAAAATCCCTGGGAGTTAGGTACCGTTGTTATTAATCATCCTTCTTTTACAAACGCAGGAACTGACACATGGAGAAATTAAAGCCACAGAGCTGACTAGTGACGAAGCTGGGATCCAGACACAGGCACATGTCGCAGATCTGCATGCTTAACCAGCACACTATGACTGGTATGAGATCGTTTTCTCTAAGTTGGATTTTAAAATCAGAAACTTTAATAAATAAATAATGCATAGATAATAGTAAAATCAAAAATAAAATATCAGAAATTTTAGATTCAATGCATTGTCTATATTAAATTGGAAGCATTGTGCAAGGAAAAACAAACACAAGTTCATTCCAACTGGGCTTAACGCCCAATCAGTACTGTGCAAAATACAAGACAAAACCAACGCCCAGAAAGAATTAGAAAGAAGAATTAATTTATTTCATAACAGGAGATAATTTTGAGTCCTCTGGAACTGAAGAACTATCCTGGGTACCTCCAACCACTATGGTACTGAGGACAGTGTGATCTGAGCTAAAGGAGCCTGATTTTGTACAAAGAGCATAGAGAAGATATTCTAGATTCTTCATTTATTCATTCAACAAAATGGCAAGAGTTTATTATGTGCCAAATATGATGCTATGGGTTGGTGATACAAATGTACATTTCTGGACCTCACCCCTAGAATTTCTGTTTTAGTAGATCTGTTGTGGGGGACTATCAAACTTTAGCACTAAAAGTTCTTTATCTTAAGAAACCCTTCAGTTCCAGGTAAACAGGAACAATTGGTCACCCTAGGTAGGGCATGAGAATTTGCATTTCTAAAAACTTTCCAGGTGATACTGATACCTCTGGTCCAAAGACCACATTCTGAGAACCATGGCCCTAAACCAGTGCTTTTCATCTTTGGCTTCCCATTGGCATAACCTGGGGAACAAATATATTTATTTTGACCTGGTTGATCTCAGGTACAGCCTAGACATTAGCCTCGTTATAAGCTCCCCAGGTGATTCTACGGTGCAGGCAAGGTTAAGAACCACTGCTCTGTTCCATGAAACTAATCCCTGAGCACTTTGACTCTGGCCTGTTAATATCCTGTAATTGCATCTTCTCCTTGCCATCTTCACAGCCATTGCTGTTAATTCAAGACATCATTTCCTGCTTGGATTATTGAACTAATCATGTCAATGGTCTCCCTGCTTCCAAGTTTCCCATGCCACTTCTAGTTTATCCTCTCTACAGCAGCTATAGTAATCTTACTGAAATATAAACTTGATTACACTGCTCCCTTGCTGAGGATCCAATGGACTCTCTTGTATTAGGCAGTGTAATTCATGTTATCTACTCTAAAAAATAATCACCAAATCCCACAGCTTACCTCAACAAAGTTTATTCCTTGCTCATGCCATAGTCCAATGGCTGCTCTCCTGGAGAGTTCTTCAAATGAAGACAAAAATATCCTCCCATTATGTAGCTCCACTGACTCCTAGGGCTTCCTTGGAGTTCTCTACCAGATCACTTACATTTAATCAACTGAGAGGTGAATTGAGAGAATGTGGAGCATGATGCAGGACATTTTAGGGTCTGGACCTAATACACACATCTGCATGTATTCCATTGGCCAGGACAAGTTTTATGACCTCAGCTAGTAGTCTGGAAAATGTCTTCTTGTGTTCCTAGAAAGAAAATTATATGACACAGTGAATAGCATTGTCTCTGTCACATATCTTATCAGAATAACACAAACACAAAAGCACTGTGTGTAACATCTTGGGTTTCATCCTCATTGGATGATGAAATAAAGTCCATTGGATGATGTATAAGTCCAAAATCCTGTGCTTGGCCTTCAATGATCTTAACAGTCTGTTCCTGTCTCATTTCCCAATCTCAGCTCTTGCTCCCTCTTACAGGCATTTCCTCCCTGTATTTTACTGTTCCTGAAATGTCTCATGCTGTCATGCTATTTTGGGGGCCCGGAAAATCTTTCCTCTATTCTTTACTTATTCTTTCCCAGTAGTTTCTCAGAGCTCAGCTCAAGAAACCCTTTCAGAAAGACTTTCTTGTCCTTCCATCACCTTCTGCTTCCCAATTTGTAATAATTTCTTCTACTCTCTGCTCTAGTAGCCTCTGAAATTCTGCACTTGTAGACCTTGTCTCACTGTGTCTCTTTCACATGGTCCAGAGCCTCTTAATTGTTAGTATCTTGCAGGTGACTGAAGTGCTTTTATGTCAGCATTCCTAGCACTAACGTGATGACTGGCACATAGCAGACCTTGAATAAATGCTTGTTTGAATAAAGGAATGACAGTTTAAAGACAATGAACAACCCTAATCTTATACCACTCAGTAGTCAAGGTGGTTTCCATTGTGATTTGATATGCGAGCAAAGAATCCCCTACTTCAGAAACTTCTGCATATTGAGCCATTGAAGATCCCTTTCCTGTCACAAAGGGGCACTGTGTTAAAAAATCATTCACCATTTAACATATCCCTTCTTGAATTGGTTTCTCAGTTTATGTATTCAATTGCTATGCAGGCTCCATCAGAATGAAACCAGGAGAAGTGAGTTTTAGTAAGAGCTGAGATTTAAAACTTTAGAAATATATTTAGATCATGGACTATTTCATGACTGCAGACCTAGATTGCACACTCTGGGGTCCTGGACAGCCAGAGATAGCATGAGGACATTTGACTGAGGCCCAAAGGATACACAAGTAAACAGGTAAGGACAGTCAAGGAAGATAAATCCCAACATTCATTATTTTTGCCTTTGGACAGCCCTGGGGATCATATACTTATGAATGCAGAGCCCTGATGGCCTTAATTAGGGCTCAACTAGCGCAGCTACCTAATCAACTACCTAGTAGCAGTAAAAGGCAGAGTTATCTTCTTACAGTGGGAATCACCTTTATTATCTTTGACATTAATCTGTTGTGCACCATTGTGTAAATATGTAATGCATAATTATCTGGCTCTTGTTTGACTTATTAGTGTGAGAGATGGTCAGGGGCTTATCTCAGGAAGGGAATTCTGAAGTCTTTTCCCGTTTTCCTCCACAGTCTTATAGGATGTGATGGGCATAGAAAGATGGAAGTAAACTTGTGACTACATAAAATATATATTTCTGGAACATTTCCATTTGCCTCTCTAGATCGATTCTCTAACATTCCAGCCCGTTCTGTGCCCTGGGAACTGACCTTCATTGACTGTGCCAACAACTTCCCCTCTTCTGGCTGGGTTTTGTCATGGACTGCATGGACAGTGAATCACAGGGTGGGAGGGAGGGAGTTTAGTGCATTTATCCACTTGGCTCGCTTGCTGTGAGTTACCATAGGTAAGATACCTCTCTTTACACACGGCCACAGGTCCTGTCCACTGACATCCAGAGCTACAGTTACTCTTTCAGGGTTCCAGTAATTGCTCCTTCTCCTAGGATTGATGTTGGTTCCCTGCAGTTACTTGTCCTACAGTGTTTCACCACCCTCTCATCAGTTTCCTTTAACCCAGTAAATAGTCCCTTAACCGTTGGAAATGCCCCTTTAACTCAATTTTCCTGTGGGGAGCACCATTTCTCTCCCGCAGGACTCTGACTGATGCAGTAACTATCTGACTAACTAACCGACTAACAGCGGATAGTTGATATTTAGCAGCCAGCTGTAAGGCTGCAAATATACTTTATTCCTTTCTTAAGCTACAAATACTTGCAAAATTACTTATGACCAATACAGAAAGTATCATGCCTTTAGTATTCTTCTGAAGATCTCTCCAGGTGCACAATGCCAATCCACAATTCAATTCCTTCTTGTAAACTATGTTGTAAGTAAGAGGGAGAGAGTTTAAATTGGTGCTCTCCAGAGTTAGGGGTTAGGGGTACTACCATACTGAATTGAAATCTCCAGTCCTATAACCAATGCCCAAAGTCCTCCTACTATAATCTCTGGAATACTGTTGGTTGAGTGCCTGAAATTTTGAGATCAGGAAGTTGAACACTTATGTAGCTACCCTAACACGCCCTGCCTGACTGAGCCATCAGTGCACCTCTGTATAGTTCTCCCTGAGAGTGGATTTACTTCCAGCCCTACTTACACTACATAATACACCAGATGTTTGAGCTTTTAAAGATCATTTTGCTGGGGCCGGCCCAGTGGCACAGTGGTTAAGTTTGCGCATTTCACTATGGCTGCCCAGGGTTTGCCAGTTTGGATCCTGGGCGCGGACCTACTCACTGCTCAACAAGCCACGCTGAGACACGTCCCGTATAGAAGAGCTACAACTCTACAACTATGATACACAACTAAGTACGGGGCTTTGGGGAGAAAAAAGAAAAAAGAGGAAGATTGGCAACAGATGTTAATGCAGGGCCAATCTTCCTCAAAAAAAATCATTTTCCTTATTAATACATATTAACATATAGTGACTCAGTGCTCAAGTTGCAAAATAAATAAACTATGGGTGAAATACCTGCTCCCCCACTTATTAGCTCTCTGAAAAAGTTAATCTCTCTAAGCCTCGATTTTCTGAAATTAAACAGAATGTTAATATTTCCTACCTCACAGGATGTTGTGAGACACAAATGAACTAATACATCTAAGTGTTTAGCACTATAACTGATAAAAAACACTAAATGAATGTTAGTTATTATTATTACCTATCCTAGTATGCATCTCTCTTTTCATCTGTAATAAATTGTTATTTAGCAATGTTCCAAAACTGGAAATTTTCTTTTGTGGCTATCAGCCTCCAGGCTGCAATGTCTGTTCCCACAAAATCACTGTATTTATTTATGCTAATAGCCTTCCCCTGGGAGCGCCCGGAAGTCTGGAGTAGGCCCAGACCTCTTCCCATCCTAGGACAGGTGCTGAGAGCTTCAGTGCCAACTCTCCCCCGTGTGAGCTCAGTCAGAGCTCCTGACTTGGGCTTCAACTCCCTGGTGACATTTAAAGAGAAATCATTTCTTCCGTCTTCAGGGCTAAGGAATCAGATGCATGGAGGGTGAAGACCCTGGTCAAAATCACCAAACACAAAGGGTCACATATTGTGTGATTCTCCTTACATGAAACATCCAGAATAAGTGAATCCATAGAGGCAGAAAGTAGATTAGTGTTGCCAGCTTGACGTGGCTTGAGGGAGGGCAAATGGGAGTGACTGCACAATGGATATAGGGTTTCCTTTCGGGATGATGAAAATGTCGTAGAACTAACAGAGGTGATGGTTGCACAATATGTGAATGTACTAAATGTCATTGAATTGCACACTTTAAAATTAACTTTATGTTATGTGAATTTTATTTCAATTTTTAAAAAATTACATGAAATCAAGTATATCATTGTTTGCAAATGGTGCAGGCATAATTCCAAGAAAGAAAACAATCATCTAGTCTGACCAGTCTTACACAATGCTTGCTTTGGGTTCTCTTCTAGTCCTTGACCATATACGAAGATTTATTTTTACCCAGCTGTGCTCAAGCTTATGCAGGTTTTCTGAAAGTTCCTTCCAGGGGTCAACTGTTTCTTTACGCAGATGATCCCTTCAAGGCACCAAGTGTTTCATTCAACCAATACATTCAGGAGAGGCATTAGTCCATAATTTTCTTATGATATCCCTGTCTGGTTTAGTTATCAGGATTATGCTGGTGTAGTAAAATGAGATGGTAAACCCTCTTTCTCTATTTTCTGAAAGAGTTTGTGTAAGATTTATATTATTTCTTTCTCACATATTTGGTAGGATTTCACCAGTGAAGCAATTTGGGCCTGGAGTTTTCTTTGTTGGAAGATTTTTTAGTAATAAATTCAATCTCTTTAATAAATATAGGCTTTCTGTTAAACAGATCAAGATTTTCTTTTACTTGTTTTGTCAATTTCAGTAACTTGTAATCTTGTTTTTATTCTTATTCATTTTGAAAAATATTAATAATTTCTTTATACTTTCTTCTTGATCTATGGATTATTTTTAAATGTTACTTAATTTCTAAATATTTTGAGTTTCTTTTCAGATTTTTTTGTTATTGATTTCCATTTTAACTTTTTTGTGGTCAGAGAACATAGCTGTATTATTTCAATCTTTTATAAGCGGGAAAAACATCAGAATCAGGACAAGAATACTTGTGGATTACTCCCATTGACTACTCAGGGCTTCCCGTTCCCCACGACGTCCTTGCAGAATGAGGGTCCGGTTCAGAAACAGTGCATTTTGGGGTCATGTTTCTTTCATTTTCTTCAGTCTAGAAAAGGTCCTCAACATGTCCTTGACTTTCATGACCTTGACATTTTGAAGTTTACAGGCCATGTGTTTTGTGAAACGCTCCACGATTTGGGTTTGTCTGACGTCTCTTACCGATGTACATTTGGGTGGTGCATCTTCGGCGGGAATATCACAGAGTGACACTGCACTCGCATTGCTTCCCATCGGACGGCGCGCGGTATCAGTTCTCTCTCTCATCATGTGCACTTTGATCTCTTGATTAAGGTCCTGCCTGCCAGGTTTTCACCAGGAAATTACTCTTGTCCCATTTATAAGTGAGTATTTCATGAGAAGCTACTTTGAAACTTTGTAAATATCCCATTCTTCATCAAATTTTTAATTAACTAATTCATTTATTTATAACTTTACAGTCTCATGGTTTCTATTTTATTCAATGCATTAGAATTTATTACTATAGATATTTACTTTTATGTTCAAATTATCTTTGCTTTGGCCAGATTTTGCATTCTTTAACATGTCTCAGCATTCCTCGAGCATTTTCTTACTTTTTGGCATTATAAGATATCCCAGGCTTGTCTTGTACTTTCCCTAACTCAGCCCCGGAATTAGTCATTTCTCCAAGAGTACTAGTTCCTTTTAGAGGAAAATGGCCTTTGGAAGCTAAGGCCTGGGCTCTAATTCTGCTAATTGCTCTTGGGTTATTACTGCTTTCAAGCCCTCTCAGGAGATAGTGCTGGGAAATACATGTGTATACATACATAGACTTATATCTGCATTTATTTCTATCTCTTTATTTATTGTAAACCATGAGTTCACATTAATACCTCAATTCCACCCCACCACTCCAGAATTCATTCTGTTTTTTTCCCTTTCGGAGCTCCAATCTCTGCCACATCAGCTCAGCGGGATCTCCATGTTCTGCTTGCACTCCATACCCTGCACACTGGTCCAAAAAGTGCTTCCAGGTGGAAGATTAAGGTGATTATGGAGCTCACTTATGTGTTTCTCCTTTTTTAGGGATCATGTCCTGTGCTGCCTATTGTCTAATATCTGAAAAGTTTGCTTCATATATTTTGTCCAGTTTTATTGTTGTTTACAGTAGAAGGATGAGTCTGATATCAGCTACTCCTTCGTTGCTGGATGGAAAAGTATATTGCATTAGCTCTTCATCTCAGTCACGTTTATATATCAAACACCACGCAAAGAGACTCTTATAACAATCCAGATAATCTACAAAAACATCTGATAGAGCAGGGGATTTGGACACATCCAGGCCCATGTCAATTTTGCTTTTTTCTACTGTGTGACTTTACTCAATAGACACAGCTTATGTTGGCCTCATTTTCGTCATCCCTAAGTGGGGAGTTTGGGCAAAGATTAAAGGATATAATGTGTGTGAAGTGTCCACTGGAAATTACAACACAGAAGTCAATAGATGGAAGTTTATTCTTCAAATACTTCCATGAAATTGGTTAAAATTTATATGAGAGGATAAACTTTCTCCAATAACATATACTGAAATTCCTCCACAAACATTTTCTCATGATTTTTATAACCTCAAATTTTAATTGTTTCAAAGAAAATTATTTTTTTATTGAACATCAGCGTTTATCATGTCAACCACTGGTGAGAAGGCAGTCTCTGAGGTAAAATATGTAAATTTTAAAAGATACAGCTCTGTTCAACTTTGAATAGGAACTAAAAATACTTCAATCACCTGCAACTACAAGATAAATTCAAAATTCAGGCAGGATGTCAGTCGTCAAGTGAGTGCTAAATATTCACTGTACTTCGTAACTTTTGTACTTGTGTTTGTTACAACTTGTTATTCATAATTTTTTTATCATGGATGAACTTTGAGAAGATGTTGAATATACAGCATTTTCAACTTTGGAAATTGTTTTCCCACCTTTCTGGAAATGGAAGAAGTCCTTCATGTAACTATTAATAGGCTTATATGTGATCAGTAATAAAATTGATTACATATAAGCCTATGAATCAGTTTTATTTTATGTGTACACATGCATACATGTCTTCTCAAGGAGTTCTTGAGTATTTAATGCTGACAAATTCTCTCTCTCTCCCTCCCGCCTTCCCTCCCTCTCCCCCTCCTTCCCTCTTTCCTTCTCTCTACTGCCTTCTCTCCTTTCTTCTTTGCTTTCTTTCCTCTGTGCTTCCTCCACAAATATTTATCAAGCACCTATTATGTGCCAAGGATATATTATATGGGCACTAGGTACATATGATGAATAAGGCATCATTTCTGAGCCCAAATGGTTCACAGTGTATTACGGGCAAAGGTAAAAATACGTAAGATTATAGCACAGATCAAGGCCAGCCAACCTGGTTTGTGGAATCAGGCAAGCCTCTCTGAAATAAGTGAGCCCTGAGGTGAATCCTTGCCTTGCCCGTATCCCTTTTTCTTCAATTCTGGAATACTTTTAGCCGTTATCACTTTGAACATTGCCCGTAACCCTTTCTTTTTATATTAACCTTTGGAAATCCTACTAATGCTTATGCTGAAGCTTTTAGTAACTTTCTCTGTGTCTTTTAACTTTCTTATTTTCCATTTCTTTTTTGCACTATGTTTCATTCTGAGTGATTTCCTCAGATCTAGTTTCTAATTCACAAATATTTCCTTCAGCTGGATCTAGCTTACTGTTTAATCTGTTAATTATTCTAAATTTCAATTATCATATTTTCTATTGCTAGAATTACTATTTTGTTCATAATAAATCCAATTGTCCTTTTCCCCAAAGCCCTGAATTTATCTTATAGATTCCATTCACTCTTTTATCTCTTTGATTATTTTAAGTATTTACTTGAAAAATCCCTTTCACATAATTCTACAATATGCAGATGCTGCCTGTGAATTCTCACAGTTGTTTTGTGTTCTGAACCTCTACTGGTGAGTTTTTTTGTGTGTTTTATTATATTTGACTGAGCCCATTTCTGGTGGAAGTTGTGGAAATGTTTTCTGTGCTTTGGATTGTGGGGGTGGAGGGGGGTTCCTGCCTAGGGCAGTTTGGCATTTGCCTCTACCAAAGTCTTGCGTTTCAGTGGTTCCATGCCAGTTTTAACATCAGCATCTCATCTAGGTGTTTGCCCTGTGAAGCCACTATGGGCTTGGTGTTCACGCTTCCTGTCGGTGCCTCCTCATTACAGCCAGTTCAGTGACCTGGCAGCCGACTGTGCCCGAGTGCTGCTGCTGACGGACAGAGTGCGTCCGCCCATAATTCACAGGCGGGCAGTTTCCTCATGGCCTCACCATCCAGGGAGCCCAGCTCCTGCCACCTGTATGTGTTGGAGGAACAGTGGACAGCACATGGCACCAAGCACCACACGGCTCCGACTTTCTGTTCATCTTAATGGTTTTGAGTTTTCTCTTTGTATCAGACTTGTAGTTATTTCCTACTCTTTCTCTTCAAATTACCGAAGATATAATATTTTTAATAAATATTGTATCCGGCGTCTCTTTATGTATTTCTTTATGTATAAACCTGGGAAGGGCAGGGAAGTGGGATGGTGATATCCACATCTGCTCAGCCCACCATGTTGCCTCCACAATTATCAGGCAGAGTCTTAAAGGTTGAGAAGAATGTGGGTTGCTGTGCTAACTCCATGTCCGTGCCAACTATAATGGTTTTACCCCTTATCTGAATTATCTTGTACTGTGTCAGTTTTTGTCTCCTTAATCACAAACTTCCCTGAATTTATATATTTTTACTTATCCATACCCTATATTCTCCCAATCTTTGGTTTTACCTCTGGACATAGTGACTGGATACAAGGAAACTAGGGCTCTGGACCTTGATTGAAGTATGATCTGAGTGTGGAGGGCCGTCACTGGGAATCCAATGACTGGCAGCCAGCAATACCTCCACTGTGCTGGTCTGGCAAGAGAATGATGTGACAGTGAGGGGTGCATGAGTTGCAAGGAGATTCTTGGCAATAGTGCCTAACACCTCTTTTGCCCTCTCTACTAGCTTCCTCTCATTTATTCACTTAGTAATCATTTGCCAAGCACCTAATATGTGCACTTAATATAAGCACTGCATAGGGGATGATATATTATCTATCTATATAGTGGGCTATGGGGGGACGTATATAATAATCTATAGCACAGGGATGTTAGAGGTTGTAGGATGCAGATGACCCATCTGTGAGGTGATGACTCAGCAGAAGCTCTGGGGCCACATATGACAAAGTACAACTTTGGATCTTAGAATATCTGTCGAGAGATTGTGAAAAGCTAGCGCTTACATGTGTAATTCCACATTACCCAGAATATAGTCCACTTTCAATTCAGTATATATTCTAATAACGATAAACAACTAAATATTGTCAGATTTGATCCTTACCATAACTCCATTGGATAAGAATTATTATTCATGTTGTAGGAGTCTTTCATTCATTCATTCATTCAACAAATACTAATTGCATTCCTTCTATGTACCAGGCACTGTTCTAGGCACAAGTTGAGCCAGACAGGCGAGATTAAGAAAATTGGTCAAGGGCCACACTACCACAAGGCTCCAGAGTCTGAATTTAAATTCACATCTATTTAACTACAAAAATGTAAGCCACCACCCAGTGCTTCCTCCCAAATCTTGCAGATGAAACTTTGTATTGTGGTATGGTGATCTTTTTTTCTTTTCTTAGTCCCTCTGTTTCCTTTGTCTTCCTTCTAGTCCTCTCCTCTCCTAGGGCTGCTTTCTCTTCATGAGGAAATTTTTTTCTTTTTTTGTGAGGAAGACTAGCCCTGAGCTGACATCCATCGCCAATCCTCCTCTTCCTGCTGAGGAAGACTGGCCCTGGGCTAACATCCGTGCCCATCTTCCTCTACTTTATATGGGACGCCGCCACGGCATGGCTGACGAGCAGTGCATCTGTCTGCGCCCGGGATCCGAACCTGTGAACCCCGGGCTGCCAAAGTGGAGCGTGCGAACTTAACCACTATGCCACTGGGCCAGCCCCCATGAAGAATTTTTTAATCAGGTACTGGCTCAAATTTTCAATATAAATTTAAAATAATGCAATAAAATAAGTCTGGTCAAATCTCAAGTATGACATCACATATTTGAAAAAATAAATTTTAGACAAAATAAAAATTCAGAATCTATATAGCTGAATATTATTTTGATGGTTTTTTTTTCCCTAAGGACATTTCTCACTTCCTCTTCTTTCTTTTCTTTTCACAATGTGATTTTCACTTTATTCTACATCTAAAAAGAAAGTGCCTTAATGTTCAACTTCTTTGTTCTTATCTTTTGTAGTTGTTCACATCTATTTTTTCACTTTGCTTTCCAAGTTAAATCTTCACACTTCTTCCACTGTTAGTCTCTTCTCATCCTTCAAACACAGTTTCTTTATAGTTCTTCAGTTTTTAAAATTCTTTCCTCACAGACAGCTTGCATTTTTTCTAAAATGTTTTCAAGATTTTTCTGTGGTAAGAGAACCAAAACATAAGGGAAAGCTTTAAAACTTATGTTCCAGTAGTTTACAAAAGCTTCCTGCTGTACTAAAAAGGAAAATAAAGATCATTGAAGAGATTTTGTTTTTGCTTCCAGCTTATGTTGATGTATAGTTCTAAGAAGAAAACAGAACATTTTTCCTCACCAATGTTTTGCTGTAAGAACCGATGAGCCCTGTCAGCACGTACGCTGGGAGGTTTCATGCGTTAACAGAGGCCGTGCCAGCATGCCCTCAGCCCAAAGATCCCTCTTTCCAGCACTTGACATTTGGGTAGGGCACTAACTCCCAACTTGCCTTTTAGAATGAAGGGGTGACACCTTTAGTCATTTTCAGTTACTAACGCCTTGGAGTGAACACCTTTATCAGATAGATGGCTCTTTTGGGGGTTAGTTCAAAAAGAGAGTGCTGACAAGAGTGGGAGGAGATTGGACAAGGCATGTTGAGGAGGTAAAGAGAGAGGTGATGGGTGCAAGGAAAAGCTGTACGTTTAGATGACCTGGAGGCCCCTGCGGGGTAGAATGACAGGGCAGTGCTGAAAGGAGAGTGGTGGCCCAAATAGAAACCTCCAAACTAGAGGGCAGGGATTGGGAGAAAGCGAAGTATGGGGATCTGCAGAGCACTGAGTTTGCGGAACGAGAGGATAAGCACACGGGTTGCTGGCGCTGAAGGTTCTGACCTGCGTGGACCCATTAGTGCAGCATAGCTTCTGGGGCAAACACTCAGGGGCACTACCACCAAAGAAGGGAATTTCCCTCTGTGCTGCAACAAAAGTGCATTCATTACCTCATCTCTACACACAAACCTCCTCTGGTACCCAGGATATTGTTACAGGGTTTCATATCTCCCTGAGCCTACCAACTCCGGGGGAAAAGAAGCACATTGTACCTGCTTTGCTGAGACTTTAGGATTTAACATGCAATGAGCTACAAGAGCTCTGAGGAAAAAAATAAGTTGCCCGTGAACACTTTTAAAACAAACTTTGGGGGCCGGCCTGGTGAGGTCGTGGTTAAGTTCGTGCGCTCTGCTTTGGCGGCCCAAAGGGTTCGCAGGTTCAAATCCCAGGCACAGACATACACACCACTCATTAAGCCATCCTGTGGCTTGATGAGTCCCACATAGAAAATAGAGGAAGATTGGCACAGATGTTAGCTCAATGACAATCTTCCTTACAAAAAAACAAACTTTGCAAATTGTGCTTCAAATTCATTCATGACAAAATAGTTCCACCGAGCTGCTTCTAACCAAGGCTGGCAAATGCATCAACACTCCCTCTCCCCTCTTTCCAGGCAGGCACTGCAAGTTGTTCCACTCTTTCCCACCCACATAATACATATTTCTTTCATATTGTGCCCCAGGAAGCCATGAAAAATTAATTGGAATTGGCACCCCAAATGAAGCCTGCGTGCACCTGGTGACTGAATCCCTGTCATGGACCGGTAGGACTCAATTTTGTTAAGTTGGGAAGTTGTGTAGGCTGTCTTCTCTGCCCTGGTCACTGGCAATGTTACCTCCCTCCCCACGTGTCACACATGCCTGGATGCTCAGGGCTTTCCTTCATTCTCAAGGTCACGCTCCTCAACCAAATGAGAAAGAATTCACATTTTCTGTTGATTCAGTGACAAATTATAGGTAACTATAGTTACGACCTATAGGTAGTTTTTAGGAGGGTCAGTTGGTGACATTGCCATCTTTTCCTTCCTCCCAAACCATCCCTTTGATTTCCCTGGGGATGAAGTAGCTACACCTTCCTATCTTAACAAGAAACATAGGTGTGTTTCTCCTGGAGGTAAGCCTTTCACTTACAGCCTGTCACACCGTCTTGGGCTCTCTGTCAGTCACTGTCCGCACGTGGTCCTGTTAGAGAAGGGGGCAGTGTCAGTTTAGGCCTGGGGTCAGTTCCTTGATTACTTACTTAGCTTTCTTTCTTAGATTTCCTGTCTGTATCATTTTCACCTATAGTATTCGATTGGCAAGTGGGTTCTCTTGTCGAGATTCCAAGTCGAGCTAATTTGGAAAAGAACTTGGGTCTGAATATTTTGAAAGAGTCAGAAATTCTCCAGGATCTGATTCTGTTGTCTTCCGTGTCTCTTTAAGGACTAGAAAGCACACTTGCTTTATTTGTTCTGGTTGAAGGCTCTCCTGATTCCCAAATGAGAATCCTGAGAGTTCTACACAATTTGAGGATGCTGCTTGGCAGACTCAGCAACACTAGGAGAACGACCCTTGTCCCTGCACTGTGCTTGCAGGGTTACTTGACAACAAAAGTTTGCTCTCTACCCCTCAAAATACCTGCACTTTTCTGATTTAGCCTGTGAGTCACGCTATTCACTCCCGACACACACACTCATGAAAACTCTCTTTTCCTGTTCTCTGCTAACAAATTCACCCATGCCCCCAGGCTCAAAGTTCACACACAGCCAGAAATGCTCCCTCTCCTCTGACCCCCAAGCTGTATGCTCATTCTGTCTTACATTGTTACTTTTCATTTGGTATAAAGCACATGGCTCCCCATTCTCCCTTCTGAAATCTTGGTGCAAATTTCCAGCTTCCTGCTGCTGTTCCCAGTCTCATGGCCTGCAGGCACCCCATCCTACAGAGCTTGAGGAGGACAGGGGCTGCCCTCCTGGAGCCAAAGGGAAGGGTAAAGTTCATGCAGCAAGCATCTTTCTGATCTTGAAAATATTGACCGCAGTGGAGATTAAAATCTTCCTACGAAGGCTGCTGCAGAATCAGAGATACATGAAGCTTTACCAGAGGATTTGAATTTGTCCTCCAGTGTGTAATTTATTCAACAAGGCTTACTGAGCACCTAAATGTGCCAGGCACTCTAATAGGTGGTGGGGATTCAGCAGTAACAAGAGCAAACAAAATCTCCACCCTCTGGGGACCCGAGCAAGCACCTATGGTACTTGGTTGGTGAGTGGATTCACTTGTTGAGATTTCAAGGCAGATAGTGGACAAATAAATAAGTCATCATGTGGTAATACATGCTTCAGGGTAAAAATAAGCGTGGGAAGAAGATAGGGACTGTTGGGGTGGGGGAGAGTGGTGATTTTAAATATAGTGCTCAGGGAAGGTCTCACTGGAGTGAAATGTTTGGGCAAGAGCTTAAAGGAGGTAAGGGAATGAGGATATCTTGGGGAAAAATTACTCCAGGCAGAAAGCCTAGGTAGTGCAAAGGCCCTGAGGCAGATCTGAGTCTTATGGATTCAGGAATGACAGGAAGGCCTATGTGGCTGGAGTGAATTATGTGAGGGGAACAGCAGGGGAAGATGAGGACAGAGAAATAAAGGACCAGGCCTTATAGGTAGTTGTAAGGATTTGGGGTTTTTATCTGAAATTGAAAGCCAGTGGAAGTTTTTGAGCAGAGAATTGACATAATTTGGTTTAGGTGTCAAAGCATCATTCCGTGTGGTGTGTTGAGAATAGAGTGAAGGGACCAGAGGCAGAATCAGGAGGATCCATCAAGAGGCTACTGCAGTCATTTATGTGAGAGAGGGTGGCTCCACCCAGGACTGCAGCAGGAGAGGCGCGAACAGAATTTGCTGATGGATTGAGTGTGGAGTGTGAAACAAAGAGGAGTCAGGGGTGCACCTCTCTGTCGTCAGGCATTTGCAGGGGCCAAGGTGTCCACAGGGTCCGCTGAGAAGAGAAATAGAATAGACAGGGTGAGAGCAGAAGCAGATACCTTCTTCTGTGGTTTCTCCTTCCTCTTTTCTCATGTCCCTCAATTCTCCTCAAGGGAAAAGTGACCTTGCGCAGGCAGATCACCTCAATGTGTTATCAAAACAGTGGGCACTGAGTTTGATCAACTGATTTTCATTTCCCGGAGAATACTTGTTTCCCCGATGAAAAGCCGGCTGACCCACCTTAATCTTCTAATGGAGGGACGCGCCTGGGACAGATTTTTGAATGGAGTTGGCAGAGTAGGGAATGGGCAATGGGACTGCCTAGTTCTCCAGGTCTTGGAAGTAAAATGCTGTATCAGTAAAAGGAAGTAAAGTGGTCAGTCTCATGCAATACCAACTGGTTGCAAACCATTTATTAAAAAAGTATCTGGGGGACGTTTATTAAGTTCCAGGTACTATACTAGGCCCTGGGGATATAATGGTGAACAAAACAGATATGGTCTTGGCCTCATGGAGCTTACAATTAAGTAAGGGTCAGACGGACAGGTAGTTAAATATACTATTACATAGTACAGAAAGTGACTGAAGAGACAGTTGCAGGCCATCTGAGAGATACATCCGCCCCTTCCCCGCTTTGTAGAGCAGTTCTGTATCCTAGGACAGCCACAGACAATACTCAAAACCCAAGAGGAAGAATTAGGAAATATAAAGGCTTTTAATGGTTTCAAATCGTGGCAAATCATACATAACGTCAGTCATGTGATGGGGGTAAGAGCACGAAATTTACTCAATAGTTCAAAAATTGAAGACAGTTATTGTAAGAAAGAACATTGCATTTTTAAAGAGTATTGTCTTAAAAATGCTAAATAAACATTTCCAGAAATTGGTTTTCCCCTTTAGACACTATCTTTCCTTTTAAAATGAATTGATGAGTGAAATATGTGTTATCTTTTAATAAAAAGACAACCAGAAAACTTCAGATTCACTACATCTGACAATTTCCAACACTCAACACATGTATTATAATACATATATGACACTATCAAATCATATATTTACTCTGCATAATTACATAAATATAAATAATGTACACTAAATGTAAAAATATAAAGCCTGTTAACTACTTGTTGCAAGATTTCATTTATTCACATGAATTTAACAAGCTTCTTTTTTTTTTTTTGTCTCTGCTTGGTTGCTTTGGGAACTATTTCCAGGAAGAATTAGAAAAGTGATAATACATTTTAATTTTCCTGACTTGAAAGCCTACAAATAGAGAAATTAGACTCATGTTAGTTTATGTCTATATGTGTCTTTCAGAGAGAAAACAAATTATTTAAATAGTTAAAAACTGACATTTATTTATTTATTTAAAGATCACTAAATGGAAGCAATCAAATTCAAAATAAAACTTCAAAGTTCACTTTATAAAAATTTGATGACAAAAAGAAAGTCTTACAATGTTACCACGTCCACATAATTTAGGTTTTCACACTTTCCCATTTCATTCCAATTTTTTTTCTAAATGTAGCTTTCTTTTTTCAAGTGTTTAATCATAATTAGTGATTATTTAATTACTTAACTAGTGCTAAGTATAAAAACTAAGAAATCTCTAACCCGATGTAAAAGAGAGAGTCACAGACCCTGATTCACACTTAATTCTAGTTTTACCCAGGATTTTCTAATGTCCTATTTAAACTTCAGCTTATCTAAGCTTTTTCACCCTGAGCTTTGGAAAGCCCAGTTGAAATGCTTATTCTGAAATCCAAATGTTTCACTTTCTCATTCTCAGTCAATTCAGTACCATAGAATCTGCCATATTTTTTCCGTACATCTTTTGGAAACGAAAATAGTGCAAATTTCACTCTCTTCCTTAGGGAAGCACTAAAATTTTGGATCAATAAACAGGTTTCTTGCTTCTTCTACCTTACCTGAAAAATGGAGCTATATCCTCCACTAATTGAATCATTTGTGTGTCAGTTATGATTCGCAATGTCAGCCTTCAGGGTTTTAGAATAAGAGTCTATTTAGTCCAGAAATGCATAAATTTGTTTATAAAATTATTACTTGTGTTGACTGTTAAGAATGTATTCCTGCAAATAAACTATTTGATTGACATTACACTTATGTACTTATCATATACGTAGAAGTAAAGTTATATATATGTACATGTATGTGTATCATATGTGTATGTGTATGTGTATGTGTATCATATGTGTATACACACACAGAGAGAGAGAGAGAAGCTAGTCTTTTAAACACTCCCCACTCCACCCCATCCTCCAAAAACAAAGATTGTAAAGAACACTTCAAAGATAAAGCAAGGTTTAGCGCAACAGTGACTCAAAAGTGTTAGCATCCTGCCATCCTGTGGTTATGTGCAGTACTGCAGCGTTATCTTGTTCGGAATTTCCGACTGCTTAGCCCAAAGTACTATCAGAAATGCAGTTAGGATCAAGAATGAAGTAACTTTAAAGAGTTGAGAACATAGGGAAGCCTCCTAAAGGATCTACAAATTCATTTCATCCTAAACTAGGAATTTCCCATTGAATGAATCCCCTGGAAACACAATGTTGTTTTTAGACATGTACTGTTTTAATTTTAAATTTGATGGATACCTCTGCAGTCAATAGATTCTAAGAAAGACAAGGTGACATCTTAATTATTTTAATATTTTCTATTTGAATAAACAGAAAATGTCTTGTCAGACCAAATAGAAAAAAATCTGAGTTTAATATTCTAAGCATTGCACTGACCCTGAGCTGAAAAGGTGAGCAAGAATCTGGAAGACTCGGGGGGGGGGGGGGGGGGTAAGTAGCTCTTGGGCTCAAGGAGGAGCACAGCCACCCTCCGCCTCAGGCTTAGTCTAAACGCAGTTAACAGGTTTTAATTTTTGTAATGCAAATTTCAAGCTAGGATCCCACATTTCATTAGACCTATCAAATAAAATGTCTATGAAAGACCGAAGGGTCAGAATGATTATCCTAAATGCTATTTGATTCTGCTTCACTCCCCACTCCTTCCCTAAATATAGTAACAAGCAAGTGACAAGCGGTAGGCCCACCGCAGCCACCCCAATAAACAGCGCGAAGCCCAGAGCAACCCTGGCAATCCTTGCACTCACCCCAGCTGTTACAGAAGCAACGACTCGGTGAAGATCCCCGCCCTTTGTTCCAACAGCTATCAAGCATCCGATGTTTGGGAATATCAAGAGCTCACTCCAGTTTGCTCTCACCCAGCTGTAAGCAAGCAATGTATACATTTATAAGTGTAGCTGGTGAACCTACTTGGAAAATAAGTGGTTACTTAAGATTTATATCAAATTATAGTTCATTTCAAATTTGAATTAAAATTGCTTTTGTGATTTCATCATGGACACAGTTACTCTTAGTCTGGCTTTTGTTCATCTTACTGCTCTCTGAGTTCCTTCCCTCTTTTCTAGCTTTGCTTTCTGCTTTTGGTTGGAGCTTTTCTTCCCAGTTGTGTCTTAGGGCATCGTCTACTTCAACTCCATCCCAACCAGACCTATGTCTTCTATGACATATTGAACAAAAATAAAAGACCCCGGTGTGAGGCGTGGGTCCATGTGCCACAGGCTGGCAGAGATCAGCTCAGGTCTTCAATCTGTTTCCCTCAGTATTTGCTCTGTGGTAGGAATGGGCTGGTTGTATCCATCTGAATTTTTGAAGCTAAATTATCAAACTAATTTACTGAGGGCAAGGGCCTTGGGAAGAATCACGTCCAGAGATTAGAAGCAATGCTGGTAAAGCCAGATTTTTTTAAGTGTTCAACTCAGAAAGTCTGCAAGCATTGATTGGAAAAACAAGACTTAAAAGCAAGCAAGCAAGAAAGGAGGGAAGGAGGAAGGGACAGAAGAAAGGGGGGGGGAGAGGGAGAGGGAGGCAGGGAGGCTGGGAAGAAAGAGAGAGAGAGGGAGAGAGAAAGAAAGAAAAAGATTTATACCTCAGTCCTCCTAGTGGGCTGAATGTCAATGGGACTCCTCCGATTTTCATGTAACAATGTGAATATTGACATTCTGGGCATTTTACACGGGGCCTTCTAACCTTCCCAGTGACCCTGCCAGCTTAAGTACTAATTTTATCCCCATTTCACAAATGAGAAATCTGAGATACTGAGAAGGGTGAAATAACTTGCTACAAAGCTAGGGTGTGAGGCCCCAGACGGCCACCAGAGCCGACACCCTCAGCTCTCACCCCCACCTGGCCACCAGGAAACAAAACTCCGGAGATTAAGTAACGTGCCCCAGGCAGACGCCCGCAGGAGAGGGGCCAGGATTTGAGAGCAGCCCTCCCTGTCGTCCCGCCCCACGCCGGGCTGCACACACGCTGCCCAAAGGATGCGGCCTCCGCTCCCCTTCTGCCCGACACGCCTCCTGTGGTGCTCTGCCGCCTCTTTTCTATTCTTTCTCAGTCCACCTTTCTTCCCATCACATCTTGTCTTTCTCTTCTCTTTTTCTGTTTCTAGATACCTTTTCTTTATTTATCACAATATCCTACTTCCCCTTTCCTTTAACCGGAAAAGAATGAACAATAGAAACAAACAGTGGAATGTAGCGGTCAGGTGCACACGGGCCTGATCTGACCCTTGCTCTGCTGTTCGGCTATGTGACTGTGAGCAAGAATTTAATCCTAAATCTCAGCTTCCTCATCTGTAAATTAAAACAATAAGACAAACCTCAGAAAGTTAATCTGAAGATGAAAAATCATGACCCCTGTTTAGCCCTTGTAGAGTATCTGCCTCCTAGGAAGGATGCAGCGTCAGCCGGTCCTTCTGGCCTCTCCATCATCATCACCATCACAAACAAATGTTATTCATTTGAAAATCTTCTTCTTTGAGTATAAATGTTGAAATGCCTTTCCTATTTAAAATTTCCTCTTCTCTGTTAGATGGCAAATTGCCCCAGGGAGGTGACCTCTCTTTTTGAATGCCAGAGATTAACAAAAGTTAAATAGTTGCTATTATAACCCAATCTCTGGTCTCCAGTGTAAAGTTCGTGAAGTCTAAATTTAGAGTAAATTGTTACATTAAAGGTCAATTCCTCAGCGAGAACAAGGGTTACATTGCTTTTTCCTATAAAGTGGGGCATGAGCTGAAGACAGGATGTAAGAGGCATCCTGCAGCCACACAGTTCAGGAGCGGGCGAGGCTGGATGGGCGAGGCTGGATCTGAGAGAGCTGAGTGTGTCTCCCTCACCCCTTTCAGTTACTCATTGCCTTTCAATCCACCGCTGCTCTTCCTAAACTAGTCTCCCACTTGGACCTCCCCAAAAGGAACAGAGAAAATTGAGGGCCGCATTAATTCACCTTTCGAAAAAGCATTTGCTACTCAGCCAAGGTTCAAGTGAACAGTTTAGGAATAAAGGAAAGTAACAGTAATTGCTCACAACAAAGCTCCCTCAACTAGTGAAGCTAATTCTCACTGGTTTTTTTTGAAAAATAAAAACATTATATTCTTGACTTGGCTTATTAAGAAATAACAATATGAGTTTAAATATTAAATTCCACTTATGTTGTGTATTAATAGACTTAAAAGCAAATTCTGATTTCTAATTTCCAGGCCACGCTATCCTAGTGATTTCTAAACTGCCTCTCCTAAGCATACTTGAATTCGTCCAGGTGTTAGAAAACATTCTTTATTTTCCAGTATGTTCCCATCATATCTCTCAATATTATTTTCACACTGCCCATTTCCCCACACCCCTTCTTTCCATTTAATGGTTAAAGAATAGCATAAGTCAATTTTTCGGAGGTACCCCAATGCTCAACACACAGTTCACACACCAAAATATTCAATAAATGTTGCACACTCCTGTGGAGGTTATTAGTTTCAAGGTCTCCAACTAGGTGCCCCAAGAAACTCCAGGGTGGGTTTGGAAGCATTTAACTGTCTTTCCAAGTTGTTTTTTCCCCCTTTTTGTTATGTTAAGGAGATGTAACCACCAACCACCCTGAACCAGACCAAGCCTCACCACAGGAGCTGCGCCCCTGACCTCTGCCTTCCCTTTGATGCTAAGATCTCTCCCTGAGGAGCTGAGGCCTCGTCACCAGAACTTGCAGTGTCTGTGGAAGCGTGTTTTCTAATTGAGCCTGCGCAAGCGAATACCCGCCTCTCCCTTTTGAATATTCATTCCCCATCTGAAGTAACGGTCCCTGCATCCCTTGTTTGGGGACGCCACGACATTGGAAATGATTCCTCATGGTCTCGTATTTGCTGCAAATACACTTGACTCTGTGAGACAGCTTCCACTGGTGTAGAGTCTTATTTAACTCAGCAGGAGGCGAGCCCACTTGGCTCGGTAACATCAATAACTGCACGAATGGTGTGCACGGTTAGATTGTCTCATTCTTTAGAATTCATGAGGAGAAAGCCATTCTGATAAAATCTACAAACTCCCTGTTAAGACATCCTCAGACTTGCCCTGTAGATGTCTAATGGAAAGGACAGGACGGCCCCAGATTTTGTTGTTGTTTTTGTTGTTGTTGAAATCACACCGCTACCATCTCCCTGAAATGTGTCAGATGGCACTTTATGAATTCAATATCTGTGTTCCTCGTGACATTACTGCTTTTCAATGACTAAATAATTTTCGGATTTTTACCTAGTTGACATTCAAAACACAATCATGGATCATTCACATGTCTTAGCCTTAATTACGCTTTCAGTGTTTTCCATTAAAAGCTAGTCCATTTGCCTTAAGCATAATGATACAATTTCAAAAATTCTTTTGATCAGGAAACAGGTTTGCACGGAGTGAGGTACTCCTGGTCACCTCAGATGCACACTTGTCAGGTGAGTCAATTCTGTATTAGGTTAACAATTAACTTGTCTAATCTGAAAATCAGTAACATTTCTTTAATCAGCCTCCACTGTTTGGACAAAATATATCAAAAGAATCTGGAAATATTGGTTCCCAGACAAAGAACCAAAATCACTCCTTGTTCTTCATAAAGAAATCTGTTGAGCTCATGAAAGACAAGGCCTTCTAACCAGCATTCACCTCTTCCTTTGCTGGGCTTATGTCGTGTCAGAGAGACATTTTTTGACAAAATCTTTCAGCACATAGACACAGTGGCCTCTCCAGGGTAGGGATGAGGGTAGGATTAGCTGACCAGAGCTACTACAGCTGTTTTTAATCTGTAGCTGCTACTCCGGCTGGGCTGAACTGAGGAAGGGAGTCCGGGTGAGGATGGAGCTGCCCCGGCTGATTCCCACCGTCTAGCACACAGCTCATGAATGCATTTTACAGCACACCAGGTGCATCCTTGACTGCCCCGAGTTGTACGAATTTTACTGTGATCTTCCAGCTCCGCTGATTGAAAAGGTCGCTCTTAATGTTAACATGGGAAACGTCTTTTCAAGTCATGAAAGAACCTGAGCACAGACAACACAGAGCTCCATGAGGTGTGACTGGGGGCAGAAACTCTCACGGGTCCCCAGATCTTGGGCATACTGTGTGTACGTTACTCAGGAAAAGCAGAAAGACACGATTTGCTGGAGTTTGTTCTTTTCCCCCAAATAGATGACGAGGGGGAAAACCGAGCTACTTAGGTTTAAACCAATGTAGTTTCTCCGGCTACTTGGAGGTATAAGACCAATTTGATGTTTTTGAATGAGGCTTAAAGAATTTTGTTAAATCTAAGCCATGGCTTTGGTATCAAACAATCCATAGATAACAGTGCTTCCCTTTGCTGTCTTTCCACACTGCCTAGGCCCTGCTCCCTGCTGACCCTGTCTTTGCCTTCATCTGACCCAGTCCCTCCGCTGCCTCTTGGTCTTATAAGTCGTCAGAGCCTTTCTGACCACACTCAGTTCCCTTGTTAATGATCAACTGTGTGTCTTAAGTAAATTGTTTACCAGTCTGAGGTTCAGGTTCCAGATCTCTAGAACAGGGGTAATATGACATCTAAGTCAGGGGGATTGTGAGAATCACTTTACCCCATGGAGTAAGAGGCCACCTGCAGTGCCTTGCACAAGCACCTTAGAATCCCTCACCTCGCTGACCAACAGCCCTGACAGTCTCAGGGAGAAACCCACCCTCTGCTTTCTCTGTTCCTACTCCATTGTCTACACTCTTGGGCAGATCAGCACCCTAGCATCTCAGACTTTTCCATAGACATTCCTCTAAGGGCAAGAGAAAATGAACAGACACCTGTAATAGCCCAGGGAGTGTTGGGTGTCATAATCAAGAGCAACTTACCACAAGCACTTAATTTATTTGAAGTATTTCATTTACCTTAAAAAATTTGCCCTGATTTTATTCTATCTATCTACATTTAAATCATTTTTAAATATTCAATTAGGCAATTGGAATTTCATTCCACATGTTTCAAGTAAATTGACCCTAGAGGACCCTATATTCCTATGCTTCTGTGTATCCTAGGCACACTGCTGATGGACCCGAGGGTGCAGACACCTGAATTTGGAAAGCACAGCCTAGCTGATTGTTCTGTTGTGATATGCAATCTCACCCCAGTCCTTGCTCTGCTCAACAATTTTTTCATTCATTTTTAATTGACTTTCCATCACATTATTCACATATATCATCCTAAACATTTCCCCTCTTCGAACTACAGTTTTACTTACATCTTACTGAAATAACAGCTGCCATCTGACATCCCCAGCTTCCCTCTCAAAACTGAACAAATCAATACTGATTCTCACCTTTCCCCTTTCTCTTTTAATTCCATGAACACACCCCTCCTCTATTATAAGTTTAACCTCCCTTGAGCCCTCTTGCCTCTTCCAATGTTGTCCTTCTGTCCTGTCCCCCTTCTTTCTTTTATGTTTTCAGTACCTTCTCTGAATTGCACCCCTCCTTCTAGCCCACAAGCATTTGCCCCCTGCAACCTAACTAATTTTGCCCAAAATCTCTGTCCGCTAGCCAAGCCTCTTGTCTTCCTCTTACTGTGTAGTATTTCCAAATTTCTACTGAGATTTGAAGTACATATGAAAAGGACTCACCACCCGCCCAGAGCATGCAAGTTCTTCTCTAAAGTCAGTAATTATTTTTCAATATGCACAATAAAAACAGCACTCAAGTGTATCAGAACTGTAAAGCAGCAATCTTTGATAGTTTCAAATATGACCAAAATTCCATTTGACTCAAATGTTCCTATTAGGAAGTTTTAGATAACAGCAAATCTCCAGCTAATCATTACTGAGAAAAAAAGCTTTAAAGGATTTTCAATCATTAGTTTCTGAATTACAATAAACAGCTCCTCATCAAAATTAGAAGACTGCCTGGAGTCCTGTTTTTAAACCAGGAACAACTGCCACAAAGAACAAAGGGGCATCTTGCTCTAAGTCATTTAAACAAAGCCAGAGCATCTTTACATCCCCTTTCTCTGAGTACGTTCTTCAGTGCGTTACTAGCCCTACAGAGATGGACCAGCAGCACGGGCCCTGAAATCACCACGGCTAAGGAGAAAGTGGCTTTGAGGTGCTTTTGGCCAAGCTCCAAGCAGGATTCAGAAATCTGAGCAGCAGCAGAACTGGGCCATGAGCCCAAGAACCTCTCTAAAATATTTACCAAGCCAATCCACCATCATTAGCTCCACTCTCTTGAGAGTGAAATTTGAAAAGGAAAGTAGCTAAATTCAAAGCTCTTTTGTGAAATCTAATTGGAATAACAGGTTTTGAATATAAATTCCTATAAGCCACAGGGAGGTGCAGGGGAAAGAGCAGTGAACAAAAAGGACTGTGATAAGTATGCATGTTTATTTGGCATTCTGTGATAACCTTTCATCTGTTTCACCTTTGTATAGGGCTATTTGGCATTTTTCCAGACCTTCAATTTCACCCAAATACTAGAAATAAGCAGCTAGTACATATCTGGTGTACAGAAGAGAATAAGATGAAATCTACAAAATAAAGAAATTTGCATTCTGCAGGCTGACCCTCAGCACTAAAAGGTCAGTGAGGGGGTATAGTCAAGGACGCTCAAAAACTCTTCCTACTATTTCTTGCAAACATAGGACACTGAGCTATATTATGCCAAATGAACAAACAATATTAAAAGGCAAAGTTTGTGACCCACATTAACTGACATATGTCCTGAGAACAAGGGTTGCATATTTTCTTAAGTTCTATTACTGGGCTTCCAGCCCCTTATTAGTAAAACTGAGTGGAATACTCTAAAGGAAGTTATTATTTTCTGAAAGGCTCTTGATAAAAAAGATGGTAACATTTCAAATATTGGGGCCTGTTCTATTTAAAATTCAAAATATGAGTTGTTGGTTTTAGAGGTGACACATCATCTCTGCCTCCGTGTCCACCTGGTGTTCCAGTGTGCATGTCTTTGTGTCCAAATTTCTCCTTTTTATAAGAACAGCAGTCATATTGGATTATGCCTTCCTTCAATAGGACCTCACCTTAAGTAATTACATCTTCAATGACTCTATTTCCAAATAAGTTCACATTTGGAGGTTATTGGAGGTTAGGACTTCAGCATATGAATTTGTTGGGACACAGTTCAACCCATAATAGACCAAGATGATGTGGGATAAATATTTAAGTTGCAAGTGAGCTGTCCCAACACAGATTCAGACCTGGGGTATCTTGTTGAATAGACTGTAGCATTGTCCAACATCTTTAGCAAGCTTTTGCCCAGTCCTGGATCTTAATTAGTTCCTGACCAAGCTCTTCATCATCTACTTGTGTGCAGAAGTCTTTGCTGTTGAAAACCTAATGAATGAGATTCTAAGTACGAGGGACACTCTGAAGTCTTTTTCCATTGGTGACGATTGTTTGGATATATCCATATTCTTTCCATTGAAGCTGTAGCTTAATACCCCAAGGTCATTTGCAACCTACTGAATCTTACCAGATGTCTTAAGAATATACATCACTAAGGCGAGTGAAAGTGTAGGACTACATCTAAATGTGGTCACGACCACTAGCAGGAAAAGTAACTGCATTCATGACCTACCGACACTATCTTCATATAGAAGACAGGATTATTATTGTGGGGGAAGAAAGATCCCCCGTCCCTCCAGGGATTCTGGGATTTGGAAAAGACCACATATTTCCTCTCCAAATGTGAGAAGTTGAAAAAAAAAAAGTGATGTCTGATTCTGGGACACTTCTACAACTAGAAAACAGGTGGCCAGGTAATAAATAATAAATAACCAGGCAATAAATAAATAACCGAGTAATGAGTAGATAGATAAAACAAGAAAAACAAATTCTCATGAGGAACTACTCAGAGTCCCAGGAAGCACCATAGTGTAGCAATTAAAAGCAGGGTTGTTGCCCGATTCTAACATTACTATTTTCACACTGCTGCCACTATCTTAGTTATAACAACTATCATATCAACATAGTGTTCTAATTTTCATGTTAAAAAGATACATCTTTTGAAGAATATGTTCAGGGGAAGCCAAATATTCCCTCTGCTCCTCTGCAGCTACATGTCTGGCTGAATCTTCAGGCCCCTAAATTTAAACAGACCTGGACTGAATCCTGTCCCCACCACTTCCTAGTTTTGTGATCTTGCACAACTACAGGTTTCTTAGCTGAAAAATGGGTATTTATACCCTATTAGATTTTTGGCATAGTTCCTGCTACATAGTAAATGCCAATATATTTCAGGAATAATTGTTTTGAGCAATTTCCTCTTTTCTAAAATAAAGAAAAACCCTGTAATTCAATGCTAATTGAAACAGAGGCTGCTTGCCATATTTTACTGGTGGAGAAATATAGGGAGTATGTGTTCATATCAAAATTAATGTTTAAAACCTTTTATGGTACATTTCTAACATCACTCACACTCAGGTAACCTGAAGCATTCTTGTTAACACTAACTACAGGCAAAGAGTGACACTAAGAAACCAACCCTTTAGAGGGTTCTCTACTGGTAACAAGGGAACATGCCGTTGTGACTCATTATGGTAAGATCTTACTTTTTAACCAAGTAAACAGTAAACAACTCATAGAAATAAGGGAGAGAATTACACAGATGCTAGAATATTGCATGGAAAGACTTGTGAATGTTTCTTGTATTTCTACATAGGAAGTGTATTACATTAAGACAGTATTTTCCCTGGGGTGCTAGAGATGTAATGCCTTGACAACACATCTCCACTTTATAAGAAATTCAGACGTAAGCATGAAACAAAGATGGCTTTGGTTAGGAGATTTTATGCATGGGGTTCTTTTATTTAAAAGAAAACATTTTAATGTGACATTCATCCCTGTCTTTACTGCAGTCACCAGTATAGACAGAGGTTTTTCATCCAGCCATAATTTGGATTGACAGTTTGCTGTGTTAAACCCTGGCATGTAGCCTAAAGAAAGTGCTAAATGCAGTATATGGTATTTTGTCTTTTCCTTATTTGAGTAGAACTTTCTGAGAGTTTCACAGAAAGGGTATTTTTTTTCCTTCACGTTGATCACTAATTTTTAGGTCATATGTTCTGTTTATTCAAAGTTCAAATTATTGAAGCTTGACAGGAGCCAGCACAAAACAAAATTAAGTTAATCCTTAACGAGGTCTTCTTTTGTCATCTACCTTATTCCTCAACTTGAAATATTTGAAACACTCTTTTTTTACACCTATTATCTAGCACTTCACTGTATAGAGATGGCTCAGAATAAATGGGTTAGCTCTATGGATCTGGTGAAGAGTTTGGAGGAAAAGGTGATACGACAAGGGCAGGGCAGGGAAGAGTGGAAAAGAAGAGAGGAAAGGAAGGTTTCAGAAGCAGGAATCATAACAAGATCTTGAAATTTTTTTGAAAGGCTCATATATGATTAACTAACTAACTAACTAAATAAATAAACACAGGAAAAGACTGTACTGTTTTACTCAGAAGATTTTAATCTTAAAAATTTGGAGGAAAAGATTGATTCCTTTGACTCAGTTTATCTGAAGCCATCAATAGGACATCCATTGGAGTTCCTTGAAAATAAAAATAGACTATTTTAGATACACTTAATCCACTAATATTCCATCATTTTTTATCCTAGCCCCTCTCCACCAGGGAAGAGGATATTTGGAACAGGAAAAATAATATTCAAGGAGTTCTACAGCATCACAATGTTTTAAAAAATGATGGTTATGGAAAGTTCAGAAATGTTTTTAAAAATATTCTAGATTCTGAAACTCACAAAAAATGTCAAATCCTTATGAATATCAAATAGTCATACCAATGGTAAGGCAGAGAGCTCATTGAATTTAGATTGGAAAAACCGAAAATTTTCTTTTGGAATTATGTTGCAATTGATTATGATACAGGACACAATTGCTTGGCATAAAGTCAATGGATATCAAAAATAAACCAAATACATTTGAGGAATTTAGTGAAATCTTTCATTGGCCATGCCTGAAAGGCAATATTCAGACTTGCATGGTGAAGCATTTTGGAGTGCCCATGCAATGTTAATGTCAGATAGGTGTGCACAACCATGCAATCAATGATTAAAGACAAGACAGTCAGGATGTTTCATATATCATTTTATAATATGCTGGATCTTTTGGGAGGCAGCAGTGTGGATTCCAATCCACATTGGCATAAGGGTCAGGGGACTTGCATCTAACCTGAGTTTACCACTTAGGAGTTATATGAATTTAGACAACTCATTTAACCTCATTAAACCTCAGTTTCTTCACTGGGAAAGTAAAGATTACATAGAGCCTCATTTTCCATCTCACAGGATTTTTATGATGATTAAATGACCTCAAATATATAAAAGGGCAATGTGAACTAGAAAGCTCTGTAAAATTTTAATGGTTACCGCTGCTACAAGAAATATTTGTTAGAATTTCCTTATAAAAGAGCTTGGTATTTTTCAGCTTTCAATGTAATCCCATTGCTATGTATAAAACATATGCTTATTGATCAAGTTGGTGGTCAATTAATTTTTTAAAATTCCACTTCAATAAAGTGCTGAATCATTGTGCAAACATTTCAAACCAATGCCTTTTAAAACAATCATTCATAACAGTTTTCTTCAGAACTTTAAATTGAGTGCCGCTGTCCCTTTGAGAATGTATGCCAACATCCTAATTTATTTTTAATTAGTAGTTAATTTGCTTTATAATGTGTGTTATCAACACTACCTAGTCCTGAGAGTTTCCAGAGTATCGGGAGCCCACCTCATTTCCCTTTTGTGGAGCATTAATAGGTCACATTAAACCATAGCCTGCACTGAGCAAACTTTCAGAAAGATGCACGGGGCTGCCAAAACCTCCGCATCCTTCTGTGGCAGCTCAACTCACTGACCATTTTCTCCTCAACATCCTACCAGACAAGGGACTGAAATCACTGCTTGGAAATAATTATTTCAGACAAGATAATCCCCCAAAAGATACTATACATAACAATAGCTTTCCCATAACACAACTGTATCCAAGTAATAAAATGAGTTATGAAAAGTCTCACTCACCTGCAACCCCAATTATAAACTACTTAGGAATCAACCCTAAAACTTTTTCAAATAACATTGTAGAAATCTTGGATTAATATTAATATATATTACTGAATCAGAAAATTCACTATGTCAAATGATATCAAATTGACTTAAAAGTTTAGCTAGAAAGTAAATGCTCCAGCATAGTCAAGAAATTTTTTAAAAGAATAATAAAAATAGGAGCTTTCTGCTGGATATAAAAATGTAGTATAATGCTACAGACATTTAAAAATCTGGTACTGGTAACTAGAATAGATAAATACATCAATGGCACAGAACAGAGAGGTTAAAAATAAACTCTGATATGTATGGAAAATCATATATAATAAATGTGACACTTCAAAACAGTGGTACAGTTGTCCAAATAAATGCTATTTGGACAACTGGACCATTTGAGGGAAACCAGATTCCCCACCACAATCATTTAGAAAAATTAATTTCATATGGATCAAATATCTAAATTCAATATAGTAGTATATAATATGTGTATATAAACATATATATATATATATATATATATATATATCTGTTCCAGAACAAATATACATGAACAATTTTATAATCTTGAAGAGAAAATGGCCTTTCCAAGTATGATCTAGACTCAGAAGCCACATAGGAAACATTTGGTGATTTGCTGATTTTATTATATAAAAAATTAAAATTTCCATAGGGTGAAAGACAGCCCAAAGGTAAACTACACCTGGTATTTACAAGAGATGAGAAATCTAGCACTCTTTAACAATCTAGGTGTCTTGTTGAAGTACTGTTTGGAAATATCTGTTAAAATTTCAAATGCTCATGTCTTTTGACCCATCCAGCAACATTATATCACAGGAGCTATGTTAGAAGAAGAGAACAAAGACACGTCTGTAAGGATGTCCATTTATTGGCAATTGTAATGAAAAAAGGGAAATAATATAAATTTCTCTTAAGAGGAGATAAATAGGTAATTTTATTACATAAGCCCAACAATGAAAAATTCTGAGCCTGAAGAAGAGGAAGAAGAGGGAAGAGATGGAGTAGAGAGCATCTACATATGCTGGCATGTAAAACGTCCTCACCTATTGTTAATTTCAAAAAGCAATTTAGGGCCAGCTCCTGTGGCCTAGTGGTTAAGTTTGGCACACTCTGCTTTCCCGGCCCTCATTTCGTTCTCCAGCACAGACCTGCAACCACTCGTCTGTCAGTGGCGGCTCACATACAAAAAGAGGAAGATTGGCAGTGGATGTTAGCTCAAGGTGAATCTTCCTCAGCAAAAAAAAAAGGCAATTTATAGAATAATAGATGTGACATGTTCCTGGAGACATACATCAAATTGTTAGTCATGCACATCTTTAGGAAATGAGGCTGGGGGCAGAAAGACTTTCACCTTTTTACTTCATATCAGAGATTACAAACTGGTGACCTATAGGCCAGATTCAACCAGCAGATATATTTTGTACACAACAGAGAGAGAAAGAGACACAGAGAGAGAATTAATGTTTTAAAAATCAAAAGAATTCCTGAGAAAACCTGGATTTCCTGCTCTCTTAAAAAAAAATGAGAAGATTTAGAAACCCAGGGCCTGTATTCTTGCTTGGCAACAGTTGAGTGGAACTGGGACATGCTACCCCTTTCAAAAGGTATGTGCCCCTCTCAGTGTCAAATTTGACTAGTGATGTTAGCTGCCAGGTTTGCTTCCCTTATTCCACATGCTTTTATATTCTGTGAATTTGTTACAAGTACATATTACTTTTGTATATAAAAAGTAAGGATTAAAATTAATGATGGCATACTCTGTGAAATCCGGAATAAATTACAAAAGAATTGCAGTGACAACGTATCAATCGTATTGTAATACAGTTCAATTTCCAGTAGTTATAAATCTAATATTTTCAATTAGCTGTAAGAAAGTTGGGTCCAGCTTACCCAGAAACATCTTGAATAGTGAAATCAGATATTAAAAAGTGCAGGCACTAAGGCCCATGCATTTTCTTTAGTGTACAGCTCTTGGCCTGTCATTTAGATCCTCTTGCATGCATAGTTACAGAACACCTAGTGTGTGCAAAGCAAAATGATAGATGCTGCATAGGATACAAAAATGGAGTAAGCAGAGTGACGTCAGCATCATGGCAAAGTGAGATTCCCTCTTTGAATCTCTGCCCCCAAGACACAACAAAAACATCATTCGCATACCAACAGAGGTCAATCAAACACTACAAAGGACTTCTAAGAGACCCTTGCCACAGTACATCTGACGGTGGAGGCATAGGAAGCCCCAAAGGTCTTGAGGAGCAGTTAGGAGATTTACTCCCTCTCCCCATTTGATCGGCACAGACAGACAGCGCGGCTCACAGACAGAGCAGGGGCATGGCCCTCTGTGGGAAGAGCTATTGGCCTCCAGGTGCTCTCACAGACTGTCAAGAGATCCCCACGGGAAATGATGATGGACTGTTTCAGGGGTGTGATCAATACCCCATGAGAACCAGAAAGGAAGCCCCCCGGATCATGCAGGTGAAAGAGAGAACCCCTCCCCCACATGCCCTGCGCTTCAGCACAGTCCCTCTGGGGACTGCAGCAGGCTCAGAACACACCACTCATGATCTCCACCCAGTGGCAGCAGGTGGAAATTGCAGGACCAGAAATTTTATCAAGATGAAGAATAGCAAAAGTAAATCAGCCAGCTCTATGCAAAAGTTTCTTAAGTCTCCAGACCAAAGGGAAAATGACAAACACCCAGAAACCAACCCTGAAGTCACAGAAATCTATAACCTGAATGACAGAGAATTCAAAATAGCTATCATAAAAAAAAAATCAATGAATTACAACAGAACACAGAGAAACAAATCAATGAATTCAGGGATTTCTTCACAAAAGAGAATGAAACCATAAAGAAATATTGGAGATGAAAAACACAATGGACAAGATAAAGGAAAGCCTGGAGTCTTTAAAAAGCAGAACTGACAATATGGAGGAAAGAATTAGCATTATTGAGGATAGCCATGCAGAAATGCTGAAGATAGAGGAGGAGAGAGAAGTAAGACTAAAAGGAAACGAAGAAATTCTTTGAGAAATATCAGACTCAATTAGGAAAAGTAGCATAAAGATAACAGGTATTCCAGGAGGAGAAGAAAGGGAAAAAGGAGCAGAGAGTTTGTTCAAAGAAATAATAGCTGAGAACTTCCCAAACGTGGGGAAAGAGATGGAAATAACAGTGAATGAAGTCAATAGATCACCCAAATATATAGACAGGAAAAGACCAACTCCATGGCATGTAGTACCAAAGCTAGCAAAAGTTAATGACAAAGAAAAAACATTAAGGGCAGCTAAATAAAAAAACAAAATAACATACAAAGGAAACCCCATCAGGCTCTCAGCTGATTTCTCGACAGAAACTCTACAGGCTAGGAGAGACTGGAATGATATATTCAAAATCCTGAAAGACAAAAACCTTCAGCCAAGAATACTTTATCCAGAGAAAATATCCTTTAAATATGATGGAGAAATAATAACTCTCCCTGATAAACAAAAGCTAAGGGAGTTCATCACAACAAGACCCCCGCTACAAGAAATGCTCAAGAAGGCCCTTAGGCCTGAAAAAAAAAACAAAAGAGAAAGGGGATACAAAGTTTTGAGCAAGGAGAAAAACAAGGAGACTAAACCAGAAAAACCACAGACGGAAAACATCAAAAATGAATTTAAACTCATCACTGTAAACACACACTCACAACACAAGATGGAATAAGTAGTGACAACAACAAATAAGAAGGGGAAGAGGAAAGGGATCAAACTGACTTAGTCCAAGGAAACAAGAGGCATCTGAAAATGTACTATCTTAACCAGGAGATCTTTTATATAAACCTCACGGTAACCACTAAACAAATAACCAGAAGAGAACCACATATGACAAATAAAGAGAAAACTAAGAGAATCATCATGCAGAAATACCAAACTGAATTGGCAGTCTGAAACACATGGGACAAGAAATGAAGGAAATGCAAAAGAACCAGAAAATTAACAATAAAATGGTAACATTAAACCCTCATATAGCAATAGTCACTCTAAATGTAAATGGATTGAATTCTCCAGTCAAAAGACACAGAGTGGCAGGATGGATCCATGGGGCCGGCCTGGTGGCGCAGCGGTTTAGTCCGCGCTTGGCAGCCCGGGGTTCACAGGTTCGGATCCCGGGCGCCCGTGGACGCACTGCCTGTCAGCCATGCCGAGGCGGCGTCCCATATAAAAAGTAGAGGAGGATGGGCACGTATGTTAGCCCAGGGCCAGTCTTCCTCAGCAAAAAGAGGAGGATTGGCGACGGATGTTAGCTAAGGGCTGGTCTTCCTCACACACACACACAAAAACAACTAAGATCCAACAATTTGCTGCCCCCCAGGAAACACATCTCAGCTCTAAAAATGGAGTAAGACCTGATTCCTCTTCTTTCTAAGTCATCTATCAGGTTAATCAATACCTAGCTGTTGCCATACACTGATACTATGTTTTCATAGTTTTCCTCACAGAACTTATTTTCCACTCCCTTATTATTACACTCACTTATTTTACATTCCTGCCTATCACACTATAACAGAGCTTTGCTACTATTTCAATAATGTTTTTACTATTTTTCCATTCTTCCTGACCAATCAACTCTGCATTCCACTATCAAATTAATCTCTAAAGCATTGCTTCAATCCTGACATTTCTCTTTTATTACAGATTAATTCAATACCTTAATTCAGGAAAACAAAGCATGTCACAATTTGATACCAAAATGTCTTTTCAGCCTTAACTTACATATACTATTTTTCATATACTCTATTTTTCAGTCAAAACTGGACTGCTGATTGTTTTCTGAACAATATAATTTCGTATCTTCTGGCATTTAGTTGAATATTTCTTCTGCCTGAAATGCCAACCCTCCATCTTATAGCTGTGATTCAAAGACCTAGCCAGCCTTCAAATCTTAGCTACCACCTCCGTAGATGCCACATCCTCCATGAAGCCTTCTACTACTCCAGTCAGAGATCTTTTCCTCTGAACATCTATTGCAGTTTGCTTGGACTCCTCTACAGCACACCATCAACTGATTTGCATCATGGTAATTTAGGCATATGTTTTTTTTTCTCCTAAATATAAGTTCATTGAGGGCAAGGATCATTGTCTGCAAGCACAGAGCTTTGCATATTGCTAAAGTTGAAAATTCCATTTCAAAAGTCTTGAGACATCCAAACTGATGTTAGGCAGGAATGAGGATGCAGAGGGAACTGTTATTGGGGAGATAACAAAGCAGACCTGGTAAAGACATCTTACAGGAACTTGGGCTGCATTAGGTTGCTTGTGTGGGTGATGAGAGGACTGCATCATTGCATGAGTGTAGCACACACGCCCGCTACTTCCTTGACAGGACGACAGGAATGGAACTTCTCCACAAAAACAGGGGTTCCAGCTGACGTCAACTAAGGATTTGGGGCAAACTGGTTTGGTACAGCCTGCGTTGGGGGCTTCACAATTCTAAAGCGGAGAATTGCTTAAGGAACAATATTCCTGGGGAGATCAGGTAAAACTTCTGGGACAGAGTGTCAGGCTGGCTGTTGGAGGACTTCTGACAGTTTTCTGTCATTCGAAGGGCTGTCGGTGGTATGGAAATGAATCATGCTAAAGTCATCATCCTTGACGGTCATGAGTTCTCACGAGGAGGTGACACCAAGCCTTGATAAACCATCATAGTCATCGGAACTGTTGATGGCTGTGCCAGTTGCCATGTAAATCAGGTAGCTAAAGTTCTCATGTGAAACTAGGTCAAACCCACCCACTGAGGCCACCCACCATGCAGTTTATGTCAGCCAGGACTAGATTTTCATAATAAGCCAGTAACACGTGGCATGTAGCAAAGAATAGGTGCCTTATTACCAAAGCTAAGAACGGTACTTAAAAGCAAAAAAAAAAATATGCTCAAAAAGGCATCAGTGGAAAAGTTTGGAGGATGAATGGTTGGCAGAAGAAGGGTGAACAGGCTGAAAGGTGGCCAGGAGTCACTTCATTCATTACTCTTTTCTCACATGGGAAAAACCTGTACTTTGAGATTAATGCACTTGGGAATAAAAACTGGCTTTGGAATTCTGTGAAATAAGTCAGAGCAATTAGAACACAGGCCTCCAAAACTCTGCAGATGGATAAGCCCTCTGAGATTCTTTGCCATAACCTAACGAAGTGGTGTCCTGTTTCTACACTGAGCTGGAGCTAGACACATCCAGGACGAGGGCTCCATAGGGCGGTTCCGAAAAACACTGAACAGGAAGCAAATTCAGTCTTTGCTCCTAGAGGCAGGATTTCATCTGGCAGCTCGAGCGGTATCTGGGAGGTCATTAAGAAATGCCTGGAGCTGATGGGGAGGTAACAAAAGTTGTAGTTGAGAGCAATGGATTGTGAGTCAGATAAACAGCCCACAAAAAGCAGCAGAAATTTAGGGAGCTCTCAGAGCAATTTTCTTTTTCCTTTTCTTCTTTTCTCTTCTCTTTCCTTCTCCTTCTTCTCCTCTCCTCCTCCTCCTCTTCCTCCTTCTCTTCTTCCTACTTCCACTTCTCCTCTTCCCTCCCCTCATCCCTCCCCCCTGCCTTCTTCTACTTCCTCTCTCTCCCCACCCTTCTCTCTCCTCTCTGTCTCTTCTCCCTCCTCTCTCTCTCCTCCTTCTCCCCCTCTCTCTTCTCCCTCTCCTCTCTCTCTCTCCTCCTTCTCCCCCCTCTCTTCTCCCTCCTCTCTCTCTCTCCTCCTTCTCCCCCCTCTCTTCTCCTTCTCCTCTCTCTCTCTCCTCCTTCTCCCCCTCTCTCTTCTCCCTCCTCTCTCTCTCCTCCTTCTCCCCCCTCTCTCTCTCCTCCTTCTCCCCCTCTCTCTCTCCCTCTCCTCTCTTTCTCTCCCTCTGCTCCAAGTCCTCCTTGGAGACATCCCAGTGCACACCAGCTCTTGCCCAATTGCTCCTTAAAGGGACCACAGGATACCTAACTAGAACTTGAAGACCGCCGGTTGGAGTCCACTATGGATGTAAACATCTCCTTATATCTCATCAGCCCTTAGTAAAAAAGATTCCTAAGTGTATAATTTTTTTAATGGCACAATTAATACTGATAGAAATGTTGAATGACTAAGGTTAAATCATGTTTGCTTTTTCTGTAAATAGATAAAACTAGTCATTTTCAAAGGCTTATGAGTGTATTTTTCACACTATATTCAATTGTATTTTTGACCATGAGCTAATATTCTTTGCCAATTTTCCTCTTTTTGCAGAAGAAGATTAGCCCTGAGCTAACATCTGTGCCCATCTTTCTCCATTTTATTTATGGGACTGCACCACAGCATGGCTTGATGAGCGGTGCATAGGTCTGCATCTGGGATCCAAACCGGTGAACCCTGGGCCGCCGAAGCGGAGTGCGCAAACTTAACCACTACACCACCGGGCTGGCCCCTGTATTTTTATAATTCCATTTTTGATAGTTAACACATGCACATGGTTCAAAATTGGCATTCCTGTCCTCAGCCACAGAGCAAACAGTGATGCCAATTTCTTGTATATGCTTCCAGAAATTGTTTGTGCACACACAAACAATTACGTTTCCAGGCATCTCACACACCTATATAATTAATGTTAATGTCTGTAATGTATTACTAACATTAATAATACAGTCCTGAAAATCTGCAGGAGAATGCTAAGCAGGTGCCTATTCTTCATCATTCTAACGCGTAAGTTATAATGTGTCACGTAAACCCGCAATTCCCCACTTTCCTAAATCATATATAAACCACAGTAGAATGCCTACATATGTAGCAAACTATCATAAAAGGATATAAATTGCTTAAAACATTGCTTCCTGACCATCAATTAATAGAATCATTAACAACTTTTGTTTTTTATAAACGAATAGGGCATCTTCAGGCACCAACCTCGAGGAAGCAGATGACCTTTGTTGACATGTGAGCTTCCCAAAATGTGTACATTTGATTCTTAACCTACCGATTGTGCCCGTACTATAACACGAGGCTTTCCGAGCATTGCTTTGTTAAAATTGTTGTATGAAGTTTGCTGGGTCTAAATAGATATTCTGTCTGTATTAAAAATGGACCATCAAGTTTTGAACTGAGATACATATACTTTTTCTATAAGATTTCTGTATTAAAAATCAGGAAGTGTTCCATCAAAAAACAAAAACAACCACCATGAACTAAGGAGACTTTGCTTGTCTTTTTCTAGGATTTTCCACAAATAGGTATTCTATGTACACTATTATTTTCACTTAATTTTATACACACAAAGAGTTTTAGATTAAAATAAAAATGACAAAGGATTAATATTAAATATTGTCTCTGAGTAGTTGGATTATGGGTGATTATTTTCTTTTTGTTTGTCTGTATTTTCTAGATTCTCTATGTCTTGCATCAAGAAAAAAGATTTTTAAGGGTATAATTTTTTAAAAGGAACTAGTTCAAATTATTTTTTAAAAAGTCACTTATGTGACCTCACTCCTCAAACAAACCAGATAATTAAGTCACTATATTTATGAAAAGATAAATAAACTCATTAATGTATAAATCTAACTCAGCCTGTTCTTAGTCTATGATTATTAACAGAACATGATTCTAGATACACATGGTCTCCCAATCAGTCATTTGTACTTCTCATTGGAATATATTATTGACAATTAGTGTGATAATTCTAATAACGTGAGCCTTGGGATGCTTACTTCACCAGGTATTCAACCACTAAAAGGCAAATAACAACCTTAAAGAAGAATTTCACACTTTAACTTCAAGCTAGTTAAAATAATTTCCCCTGTTCGTTAAAGATCTAAAGTAAAGCTTTGGACATTAAGAAATTGACAAATTAAGCAAATTAATTTGCTGTGCTTTGTAAGGCACAATCTTGAGAAGATATTAAAGCCAACAATACCGCTACAGGCAACAGAAAATTATTGTAAGAATAAATCTTGAGAATGGTGCCTATTTTAAGACCATCTGTCTATTTGGTATAAGTTAGCGCGGGAGAGGGGCAGAGCAAATCTGCAATTTAGATTCACAAAAGAAATATTCAACACAATGAAAACTTAAATAAAACACTTTTCAAACCAACTAACAGGAATATAACATAAATCTGAATTCATGATCCTGAAAAATGGCTGAGGAATGGTTATACTACACCATCTATTGCAATTAAACAAAGTCAAGGTCATATTTGAATTAGGACATTAATAAAATAGAATTTCAAATAATTCAGCAATGTTTTTGCCTTTATAATCAGATATAATTTTGCTGACAGCATAATTTCTAACATCCTTACCCTAGAGTCAAATGGATGTAAAGATAGAGAAAATGCATTTCTTGATTAAAAAAAAAAAAAGGTTAGGAACTGAGAAAGAAAAACCTACTCCTTTTCCCCAAATTAGGGAAAATTTGCATTAAAAGAATAATTGTGGATCAAGGGTCAAATATCTTGTCTCATCTGAAATCAGCTTGATTCTTCCCATGCTCCTAGTGCATTCTCTGGCCCCCTGCTCAGTAGCATTTCTCAGCTGGCCACTCCCTGGATCAGTGCATAGGTTTTTGCTAACACTGCCTAGAAGACCAAGATCAATTTCCCATAGACTGTAGGTATATGGGGAAACCCCAGAAATATTAGCAGGGCTAACTTGTCAGTCTAACAAACAAATGAAAGAAGAGAGGACAAGAGGAGAAAAGCAAAAGGAAAAAAGAGTGGGGAAGTAACTGATTTAGGTGAATATACCAAAGCATCTAATAACCAGTCCACAAAGTACAAACCAGCTGAAGAGGCACGTGTGCAGTGCCATTTAAGGGCTGGAGAAACTTCTGCATCACCCAAGCAGGAAGGCTTCAGTCACACCCTATTATTTCTCCACCTAGACTTGGGTCCAGGGAATTGAGATCAGATAGTCCAATCTGCCAGAAATGTGAGGTGAGTATTACCTCACAAATTTAGGGTTGCAAGACAGACATCTAAACACACAATGTCATAAATGTTAAAGGACAGGCGAGTACAGGATGCCACAGAGCACATAGAAGAGGCAACTAATTTGAACGTGGAGGAAGGAAAAATATTCTAGCTGAGACTGAAAGGATGGGAAGAGGTTAGCCAGGCAAAGAGCAGGGAAGGGTGTTTCTCTCATAAAGAGGGAGTGGATTCTGCAATTGCCCAAAGGCAAGAAAATTGTTCAAGAGAAGTGAACATAGCACAGACTTGGAGGAGAGTAGTGGAGAGAAATGAGGTAGGATTGGACACCACGAGGATACTTGAAAATCTTGTACAGCACATCAGGAATAATGCAAGCCACTGAAAGTGTGAGGAAACATTTGAAAAAGAATCACTTACCAATAACTGGCACTATACATAGTTTTACTTTTAGACGAGAGGCAATTAAGACAATTTAGGCTAGAGGATAATTAAGAATTTTTGAAAAGCCCCGAGGACACCGTTATGGCTTTTAATCATCATATACTTTAATGTAGATGACCTGGTATATCCTACAAGTGGGCTTTTAACTTTATATTTTGATATATTTACTTATGGTTTAGCTCTTTCCTATGGAAATACTGTATCTTTTAAAAAATTTCTGGTTGTCTGGATTACAAAGAATAAATGCGTATTATATTCTAGAAATGCTGAAAGTTTAAGTCTCAAATTCATGAGAATTCGTAGTATTTTATAATTTCAAAAGATCTCTCAACCATGCTCTCTAAACACGTGCACATATATATGTCATATATATTATATTGTACATAAGAGTACATAATTTCCAATTTAAATTATACATTATTATGTATATTTTAAAACATTTATATACATTATAAAGTATGTACAAAAACAGAAATTAAAAAACAGTGAGCTAAAAAGAGAATAGAAATCGAAATTCTCATAGAAGAACTAGAACCTCCCCAAGGCACTATCTTGGGGCCCCACCCTGGATACAGTTGTTATCACCCACATAAAATCTTCTCAGTGATTCCTGATTTTGTTTGACATAGGCAATAAATTCTAGACAAGGACTCTATATTTCTTACTTGAAGAAATAAAATATTATGTAGGGGGCATTCGTAATTCTTAATTTACAGGCACACCTTCACAGAAAATTAATCAAATATTCTTACTATTTTGATTATAAAAGAAAAATTCCAACCACAAGAATCACTGAGGTCACCATTTACACTTGAAGGGATTCAGCATGCTATGTTGTCACATCCTTGACAGGGAATTGCAAACATGCACAGTTGTGTGGCCCTCTCGAAGCCTTGTGTTTCTTACTGCAAGGAACAGAGAATGGATGGATTTTAGTATTAAAAAAATTAAACCTGAGGACCTCGATAAAAGAAAATAAAGAGGATAAGAGGGGAAAAAACAGTGCAGTAAAAAGGACCAGCGTTTCAGGCCCTCCAGAGGCTTCCTGATTTACGGGAACACTCAGTACTGTCTTCCCTGGATTGAGGAGTGCGTTTGAACACACAACTCAGCACCCGGGCCTGGTGGCCGGGCTGTGGGTCTCAGGCCGGCCTGTTTTTGATCCAGCTCTGCCCCATACTATGTGAAGTTAGGCAAATTACTTTCCCTTTCTAGGCCTTGGTTTCCTTAACTATAAAATGGGTATGAGTGGCACCTATCTCCTAGAATTGCTGGGTGGATTAATTAAATAATATATGTGAGATGCTCTGCACAGGGCCTGGGATGCAGTAAGCTCTCAATAAATACCGGCATAATTGTTCAAAGAAATAGAAGTATACACTGAACACAACATCACCTTTTCTGACAAAGAGCCCAGGATTAACGTAAAATATTAACGCTTTTTTTGCTTTTGTTCTTACAGAATCTTTGTCTCTCTGGGTTATCACAGTGTCCTTACAGATGTCTGTCTGAATCAATGCCATTTCGTTTTGCTTAAAAGCTAGAGATAGGAGGCTATCAAACTTGCTCTGTAAAGCAGCAGGCGGAGTCCTGAGGCCAAGGGGACGGAGGAGATGAAGGTAATTACATCACAAGAGCAGTGACTTCCAGCCTGCGGTCTTAGCTTTTGCTAGGCCCGGTGCCTGAGGGTGCACAGGCCTTGCTAGCGGAAGGGCAAATGAGGTGGAAATTTCAGTTCCCAAATATTGGAGCAAGATTCTGTGAGATGATTGTTGGGAGAGAAATGAAAAGTAGTCTCAAGGAGAAAGAGGGCTGGAAAAGTACAACATACACTCCCATGCTTCTTTCCTAAATCTAATATGTACCTGTAGGCCTTACTACATGCCACTCACCGTACTAGGCATTTTCACAAGCTGTCTTTATCTGCCTGTTTTACAGATGAAACAGCCAAGGTTCAGAGATAATTGCTTGCCCAAGATTATAGAAAGAAAGCAGAAGAGGTGGCATTTGTTGTCTGTAGTAGCGCTTGTCGTAATCTGGGTCATGGACTGCAGAAAGATCAGGCGCAAAGGAGCTGAGCTGAAGGGAATGGTCCGCTCCCCGATTCTCAAGCAGCAGTTCTGACGTTCCACCTGACTGACGCAGGCGCATTTGCGCTGAAAAGAGTGGCATTGGAGTAAAGAGGTAAAAACCCTAAGAGATTTCGTGTGGGTGATTTGTTGCTACAGAAACAGCTTGCTTGGTACTTGTTACAGGCTTAGCCTTTCTTGCTTTTTGTCCAGGAACTGGCATCATTATGCAGAATTGAAGGAACGCAGACTTGCCAGGCAGGGAAGCAGCTCACTGAGCTCACAGACACGAGAAAAAGAAATAGGTTGTGTAATTGCGACACATCTGTGAGAGAAGTTTTTAAAAATAGAGCTTTTTCTGAATAATTAATCTTATCTCTTGATTTAGGCCTCCATTGTTTTTTAATAATACTTATGCCTCGTTGCCATCAATTTTGCTGACTACACAGCTTGCAGTCACTTTGGGAGAGGGGTCGCAAGGCTGATCACTAGAGAGCGGCACTACTCAGGCTGAAAGCTTCATCCACATCCACAGAGACAGCACACAAGCATTTAAGAACTGCCTTTCAGAAATAGTTTCAGATTGTATAGTCCCTAAAAAAATTCTGCTTCTGTGATGCTCGTGGACATGGACTGGGCATCTACAGCATGTACCGTGGAGACTGTTTTTCTCCTACTGAGATTGTGCCTGTAATTAGTAGATACTAGCAAGAAGATGGTGGACTCTAGGCATATTGATTAGGGCCCATGTAATGCAGGAACCTCAGGAATCAATGACTAAAAAGTCTGGATTTAGCCTTCACCATTAAAAAAAATTTCTTAATAAGGCAGACACAAAAGAACAAGTGTAGGATTCCATCCTAGAATAGGCAAATTCATGGAGACAGAAAGTAGGATGGTAGATATCAGGATGTGGGGGGGAGAGAGAAATGGGGAGTTAGTGTTTAGTGGGTACAGAGTTTCAGTTTGGGAAGATGAAAAAGTTTTGGAGATGGATGGTGGTGATTACACAACAATGTGAATATACTTACTGTCACTTAACTGCACACTTACAATGGTTAAAATGGTGTTTCACGTTATGTATATTTTACCATAGTAAAAAAATTCTTAAGCCATAACAATGATGCCAATAATACCTACCAGTATTGACTGTTGCACTGGACAAGGTGCTAAATGCTTTTCATTTAACCCCTAAGGTAAGTACCAAAGAGAATGAGACACAAAAGCTTAAGTCATCTGTCTTAGCTTCTCACAGATCACAAATGGTAGAGCAGGCTTTGAACCTTGAGTCTATTTACAAAGCCCATGCTGTACCTATATCATTTTATATATATAACATATATATGTATATATGACTTTAGAGAACTTTATAAAGTTCACATAAAACTTTCATATTTCATATTTATTTTCGCATCAAACCAAAGGCAAGATTTGAATAAATGAAAACACTGAGGCTAAATGTTCTAACACTGACAAGTGGCTTTATTGTCTGCTGAAGCTTTTTCAACTCTCCTTCATCTAGGGAACCTCACATAGACAACAGAGGCACTCCTGGGACCCAGCATCCTTCTGCCTGACAGCAGATTGTAATTTTGACAGTAAGATGGAGGAGGGGAGAGTGAATTTACTCCCTTTCTCCTTCTGCCCCTACTGTTGCTTCAGGTCGCTATGCCACTTGATGGCCTCTTTTATGATTTCTGGAATGGACTTGTTACCTTTTGGTTTTGCCCCCGTATCAGACTCTGCTTTCAAAACTGTCCCCACCCCTCCCCTAGGTAGTCCGTCAGGGGCCCCTCCTCCACTAGTTCCACAGAGGTATGCAAGTGGCCTCAGCAGAGAGAATCATTTTGGAGGAGTGAATGTTGACTTTGCTGCTATTTAGGGAAAGCCTGCCTGAAGATGAGGCCAGTACCTAGAAAACCAGAGCCAAGAAATGGAAAGAGTCCCATTGACATTATTGAAAAATGTCTGGCCTTTGTTCCAGGAAGGCCTGACACACAATGGGCATCCTTGAAATAACATGTCATCTGACGAATTTATGAGAACGCCAAGACCTTGATTTCTGAAATGTGGTGCTGAGCACAATCTTCTCATTCCACTTCTGCTGTTCATTCATTCAGTGAATATTTATTGTGTAGAAGGTCAGACAAGAACCTAAACAGGGAGGTGTCATACTCTACGGTTAATGTAGCAACAGAAACATAGAGTATTATGGGAGCACAAAGGAAGCACCTGTAACTCTGGGGAAAGAGCATTCCGGACTGAGGATGGAAGATACAAGCCCTGAGGGGGCTGTGTTTGGTGGGGTCAGGAACATCAGGGAGGCCAGGGAGGCTGTCTCCTTTATGCCTGCCTTTCTCCTCCTGTGAAGGTGGTTATCCAGGTAATGTGATAAGGCCTTTTAGTTTATCTCTATCCTTTCTTCCTTGGAGAGATGGTCTCTGTCACCCCTACAGCTATGAGTAGATGACTCCCAATTTAAAACCTCCAGTCCTAATCTCTCCATGTGACTCCAGGCAAGCATTTTCAAATGCTTTCATGAAATCTCCATTTGGATCGCCTCCTGGTTCCTTTAGATCTACACGTTCCCCACAGAATTCATCCTCCTCTCCACCCTAAACACACCGACCAGCTCCTCTGCGTGGTAATGCTTTCCTTGACAACAGCCCACTATCGCTGAGTCACTGAAGTTTACAACTTCAGTCATGTCTGCTTCCCCTCCCGCGTATTTCATGTGCAATCACACATTCAGACCAGACGGCAAATAGTCGCAGCTCCAAAGATGGCCCCACCCAGGTACTAAAACAGATTGAACAAGCGGGCAATCATTCTCTCACTATTGCAGTCAAGAGGAAATGACTTTCTTCCTCTTTGACTTGTCTGTAACATGTTTATCTCTACCTGAAAACTTCTATTGAGGTCAAGTCTGGAAGATCACAAACCACACATCCAGATGAGCTTCCATGACGAATGCATTGTGAACAAATCATTTTAAACACAATGAAAACACTCGAGTGCAAGTATCTATGCGTCACTGCCCTGTTATTTAAGCCAGTTGAGATTACCGGTTGGATCCGCCAGAGCTGTTTCTAAGGTGCCCAGGGTTCTAAACTATCTTGTCTCTTTCATTCTGGCACTGAAGGGATGTGAAGTCTCCACAGTCATTTCAGTGCCATGCAAGCGCTCCTAAACAACTCGTGGCTCTCCTCATCAAGACGGCACACCTGTTCTCTCTATCACAGTTTTTTAAATTTGCAAGCATTACTTCTTCAGAAAGCATTCCCTTATTAACCTCACGCACTTTTATGTGCTTTGTAGTACCTCAGCATTCAAGCCCAAACATTTGCCAATTCTGATTAATTAGGAAGTAGATAGTTTATATAAACAGTAGATTTATCGAGACTAATTAAATAAATTCAGCTTTAGTGATGTTAAGACTTCATGGTAATTCAAGCTAGGGTAAATGTTGCCTAACGTAAAGTTATGAACATTAATATGAATCATAACAAAATATCAATAAGAAATTACTAACCTTTGCTCTCAAACCTTTCTTCATATGTAATACTTGGACAAGAAGCAACATAAAGTAGAATTAAATAAGGTATACAAATTATCCCTTGTCAGAGGATTGCTGAATCTAAAAATTTATTTTGTCAGTAACAAATTAGGAAGCACAGCTAATATATTTATCTCTAAATGTTTTCTTTGCTCTAGGGCAGTGTGCTTGTCGAACTTTTTCATATCATGACACGCATAGAAAACAATCGTCTTTGTGTACCACACTGGTGGAAATGGATGAAGCTGTTCACAGCCGTAGGAACAGACTGGGGGTGCTGGGTTCCAGGTCCTGCTCAGCATCTCCAAGGGCTGAGGGGACCCATAGCTAAGCACACTTGTAACCCGTTCATGACTGAGGAGCTCCAGTCTAGAAAATGGGAAGGCAATACAGCTTAGTGGTCCTAAGCTCAGCTCTGGAATCAAACTGTGTTCTCTCGTACTTCCTAGGCATGAAAGCTCTCTGCCCTTCAGTTTCCTCATCTGCAAAGGGGGCTAATACATTCTACTTTATAGGGTTATGTTATCCCTGTAAAGTGCTTGGAATTATACCTGACGCACAGTAGGAGATCAAAAGAAGTTACCTGTTACGTTGTACTCAAGCCCTGGGACGCTCCAAATATGAGTAAGCCAGATCATATGGAATAGAAAGGTAGAAAAACTTCCCAGGGGATGAATGGGTGGGTCACTAGAGAAAACGCTACATTGTTACTATAGTAATCTCCCCACTTTGCTCCTAAGAGCAGTATCACAGCTAAACCAGGTTGTGGCATATATTTTTCCAAAGAATAATTCAGATATAAAATACAATTCAATAGGCAAACAGGTTCTAATTTACAGGATTTACAGCACAGATCCCTATTTCAGAAATGAATTCATTTTCAACATTAAAGAAAATATCATTTAAATTATTTATTTTGACTATACCGGTATTTCTTCATTAAGAATCTAAGATAATGTGGGCTTTCCAATGCAATAACTTAATGTGAAAATTTTATAAATTTGAATGTGAATTTCATGAAGTCAAGAAGTAATTTTACTTACCTTGAAAAAAGCCATAGTAAATGAATTAAACAGAATAACTGTTAATATCAAAGGAGTGTTAATACATATTAAATAGAATTTAATTTTCAAAGTTTCTATCTCTACCTTATTCATGTAATTAACATGACATGTAGTCAATTCATATGTTCTGTGGAAGAAGGACAAATTTAATTAATACTTTATTTCCCACTAGATAAAATTAGATCATATAATCCATATCTGAAATCTGTTGAGAATTATTTTGAGTTCTCTATATTTTTACCTATGGAGAATTTGCTACAAAAGAATTTCTACAAAGATTACATAATAATTCTACTCTGGGATAATATAAATGTCAAGAAGTATAAAAAGATAAGAAAATCCAAGATGAACAAATATTCAACATTAATTTTAAAAGCACTTGGGTCAAAATGCTAGAAGAATACATTTATTATCACTATTTCTAGTGACAGAAATAAGTCCATTTATCCAAAACAAGAGATATCATATGACATATCAAACAGGATTTGTCTAAATGTGCTCTGAGTCACAAACATTTCAGTGACTTTTGGGGGGATATGTATGTTAATATTGGCTAGACTGTCAATATACCTTCCTAGTTATATGTATAATTATGACAATAATATTCAGTTCATATACGCAACATTTTTTACCTCGAAACATAAATGCTTTGTTGTAGTTTTAATCAAAACCTAAACGACAACAAGTCATAGTAATCATGAAATAGTATTTTTAAGTTTAGGAGCAATGAACTTATTTTTAACTGAGTAATGTGAAACCAATCACATAATTTTCTTCCTCCCCTGATTAATATATATCTCACAAAGTTTTTATTTTTATTTATTTATTTTTTTGTGAGGAAGAACAGCCCTGAGCTAACATCCGTTGCCAATCCTCTTCTTTTTTGCCGAGGAAGACTGGCCCTGGGCTAACATCCGTGCCCATCTTTCTCCATTTTATATGGGGCGCCGCCGCAGCATGGCTGACAAGCAGTGCGTCCGCGGGCGCCTGGGATGCGAACTCGCGAATCCCGGGCTGCCAAAGTGCGACCTAAACCGCTGTGCCACCGGGTCGGCCCCTCACAAAGTTTTAAAATTGGAAAAAAAATAAGTACACTTTTAGAATGGAGCAAATAAACTATAATGACAAAAGCTCAATGAAAAACAGATTTTGTTTGCCTTTTGCTAAATTATTTCTATTATCAGGGGGAAAAATAGCAAATAAAATAGTTTTTACTTTATTACAAAGGTAGACAGATAATATTTAAATCATTAACATAATCTATATAAATTATTACTAGGTGTCATTTACACATACTCAGAAATCATAAACACAATACTTTTGATTGTTTGGAACCCATTTAGTTAATATGGATTTCTAGTTCCATAAAAAAGTGCATGTAGTTTTAAAACACTTTGGGGATGATATTTTCAGGGTGGTTGACTTATTTTCTCCTCATTTCTTAAAATCTGTGTCTATACATCAATAATAATCCCCCCTTTTAAAAAAATAAGCCATATAAACTTGGTTTTATTGTAGATGCACATATTTTAGACTTTGGGAAATACACTAAGATGTTAATTCATTTAACTTTATAATAAATTTTAATTAAATATTGATAGTCATGATTTCAGAGGCTTTGGAAACAACAAAAAAGGAAAAGTATTTTTTAAATTATAGATAATACACAAATTACTTATTTACAGTTTGTCATAGTGATAATAATACCAATTTTGATAGGTTGGTATGGCATTGTAGGAGATAGGAGATGAAGTAGAGCCTTGAAATAATTATCATGCCAGAATATTCATTTGCTACCTTAAGAGCGCATAATTTTAATTGTGAACAAATGAATTTTTGATGTTACAAATAATGTATATCTGTTATTTAAAAAATATCTAGGAAATAAATGTTTGAGTCTTGGCTCTGCCATTTACTAGTTCTATGACGTTGGGCAAATTACTTGAACCTCTCCATGCTTGGTTTGCTCATCTATAAAATGGAGAAAATAGCAGTGCTTACCTCATAGGGTTGGATGTGAGGATTAGATAATTTAATGTAGGTAAAATGCTTAGAACCTTGCCTGGCATGTAATAGACACTCAATCAATGTTAGCTATTATTGTTGTTTTTATGAAGGTGTACGTTTCCCTGCAATGTTGCATATGTCGGATGTGATCCTTTGTGTGTTTATTTTTAAGCTTTGGTAGTTTAACAAAATAGTATCATCATCATCTTCATTTACATTTCCTTAATAGTAAGTAAGATTGAATTCTTTTCAAATTATTTACAATCTGGATGAATCTCCAGAGAATTATGCTGAGTGAAAAAAGCCATTCCCCAAAGATTACATATTGTAATTCCATTTGTGTGATTCCATTTATATAACATTTTTGAAATGACAAAATTATAGTAATAGAGACCAGATTAATGGTTGCCAGGGTGAAGTAGGTGGTGGGGGCAGGAGAGAAGTGGGAGTTGCTATAAAAGGGCAGAATGAGGGATCCTTATGGTGATGGAACTAGTCTGTGTACTGACTATACCAATATTAGTACCCTGGTTGTGATACTGTACTATAGTTATGCAAGATGCTACCACTGGGAGAAACTTGGTAAAGGGCATGTGAACCTCTGTTATTTCTTACAGCTACATGAGAATCTACAATTATGTCAAAATAAAACGCTTAATTAAAATCTTGTAGACATCTATAAAACTCTAAGAAAAATAAAATTAAAACAAATTGGGAAAAATACTTCTTATTCAAATATCAAATGGTTAGGATATTGCAACTGCATATCAATGACAAAAAGATAAGCACCACATGAGAAACCTGAGCAAAGGACACAAATGGTGAATTCATTCACTTTCTCTCGCTCTCTTTCTCACACACACACGTACACACACAAATACAATTAATAAATTACCCCATTTTTATGAAATATGAAAATTTGTAACATAAAAGATTTTAAAAATATAAACATTTAAACTACTGACAGTAAAGTAATAATACTAATTTCTAAACTTTAATAACCATATTCATTATACTAATATCTCTTAATGAACTTATAAAAATATTCAGAAAGTTTCTAATAAATTCACAAGAAATCAAATGTTCTTGTTTTCAGTGATACAGAAACAGAAAGATCCTTTAGTATAGCATAATTGTGTTAAATTATAATCCCTGGCATTCATATCACATATAAAAAGTGAAAAATGATTTGGAGTCAACAGTTTTGATTATTTACTAAATCCAGTAGAGTAAGCTAGTTACACTCCATCTACACAAGGTGATATTAATTTAACATTCAGTAAGTCAACAAATACTAATCATGTATCTACTAGGTGCCAGGCACTGTTCTAGGTGCTGGCAATCCAGTGATGAATAAGACAGAGAACAAGATAAATGCGTCTGAGAGAGCAAGGGTGCTGAAGTAAGAGAATTGAGTGTACGTTAGTAGGAATCTCTACGACTCCATGAAAAATTTTCTTTCCATATATCTGCTTCAGCTGAGCCCTAATCAGGGTCTCTGGTCTACTCTAGGAAAGAGAAGAAAAGCAATTGTGCATAGGCTAGAGGCAAGGACTAAGACTTTCTCCAGTTGGCCCCTTCTTTCACTCTATGCAACGGTGCATGCCATTCAAGTAACTCAACCCACTACTACTGCTGATTTCAGTATTAACACTGTGGAAGGTTAGGAGCCAAGAACTGTAGCTATGCTCATAAATGTGAGGATGGAGAATGAGAATCTAGGGAAAAGTCAAGGCCAAAGTCCATTCAGTGAAGCCTCTCCCAGTGAATGGCAGAGCTGAGATAGAACTCTTTCTGTTAAAGGGACATCAAGTAAGATCCTTCAAGTCTTTCAACATCAGCTCCCTCAAGAGGTCTCTCAAGACAATCTTGAGTAGGGGTATACAAAGTACATAATCTACGGGACACTGGAATAGATTCCTTGGAGTCACTATGAATATTTGTGACATCTAGAAATCCCCCTGCCGAAATGTCATCAAGATAACCCATTTTTTCTGCTCCCGTGAAGAATTATTTTCATGTCCATTTAGTTTTGTTTTTGCTTTCCGACTCACCTGTTACTGGGGTACCCAAACAGGCCTACTACCTCTCTTTACCCACAGAATGTTAGCTATTTTTATTGAACTTGCGTAACAGCAAACACATAAAATGTATATAATCAATTCACCTAAGTTTTGTATCTTTCAGAGATAGATCAGAGTTAAAAATTTTAAAATAAAAATGTTCTGTGAAAGAATACTTAAGTAGCCTCTAGCTAATTGTATTTCTTAAGAAAACTCTCATTTACAATTCCCTCTGATGATTACACTGACAGTGAACTAAGAATGAGAGTCGTCTTCTCCCTCTTACATACGCAGTGGAGATGGTTACTTACCTGTTTGTTAGCCCTAGGAAGCTTCTAATGAGTCCCAGGAGAAACAGAGGAATTCCCAAAGTTTTAAGGAGTGAGCCTATTGCACGTGAAATTTAAAACCAGATTTAGAGCTCATCCTAACTGTTTTGAGCCACTATTACTACGGAGGATGCTGGAAGGGAGGAATAGTCAGCTCCTGTAGCCTGAAGGAAAATTACAATATAGACACTACCTGAGAAAGGAGCTGACAAACCTAGCACCCTGGCTTGCCTTCCCCTTGGAGAAACATGCAGAATCCTACCTACCTTCCATTTTAGAAGTCTGGGACAGAAGGAGAAATTATTTAAATCTGTTCCATCATAACTGGTCTCCTTAGCTGCTCCTCCTCTTCTAACAGATCTGTAAATGTTGGAGGTCATCAGCGTTTAACTTATGAACTTTCTTTCTTTAACTTCTACTCTTTTTCTGCAGGTGATGTCATCCATCTCAATGGCTCTATATGCTAATAACTCCTAAATTTCCATCTCTGTCTCAGACTTCTACGCTACATTCTAGACCCATATAACCAACTTCCTACTAGTACTAGGCTTCTCAATTATATGTCTAAAATAGAACTCTTGAATTTCTTTCCAAACCTATTATCCCCTCAATCTTCCTTGCTACATTGAATGGCTAGCCTCCATTCAGTTGCTAAAGCCAGAAACAAACAAACAAAATCTTTAATAACCCCTTTTCTTATCCCCCATATCCAATTCATTAGTGAGTCCTGTTAATTCTATTGCTTAAATCTACTTTGAATCTAACTTTGCTTGTCAAACCTGCCGGCCCACGCTTTCTTATCTGGACACCTGCAATAGCCTTCCAACTTGTCTGCAGACTTTTCTTCTTGGCCTCTTCCAATCCATTCTCCATATTCCATTAGATTTATTTTTTGAAAAATGAGAATTTCAAATTTACAGGAAAATTGCAGGAATAGTGCAAACAACTTTATCTTTCTGAACCCAGTTTTGGACATGATTCATTCATTATCCCTGAATCCTTCAATGAGTATTTTCTCTCCTGCCATCAAGGCTGTTATTACTATCTAATACAAAGAACCAGTTCAAGTTCTCCAATTATCTTAATAACATCCTTTGTGACCAAAAGATTCAATCCAGGATCACATATTGCATTCAGATGTCTTGTCTCTTTAGACTCCTCCAACCGAGAACAGTTTTTACTATCATAATCTTGATACTTTTGAGAACCACAGGCCAGTTGTTTTATACAAGGTGCCTCAGTTTGGGTTTGTCTGGTGTTTCCTCATGAAGAGATTCAGATTACACATTTGTGGCAGAAATATCACAGAAGTGATGCTTTTTTTTTTTTTCTCATTGCATCATATCCGATTGTGTCAGTTCAGGTCTTCCAGGATACAGATGCCAAGTTGGATTAAACACAAAAGACTTATTAGGAGAAATGTCTGTAAAGAATAAAGGGGAAGAAGCAGGAGTTGGCAGAGAGAGCCTTTAGACCAGGATGTGGGACTAACACTTGTGAAAGGAGAGAAGGAAGGAAGAACTTCAGACTGCAGCATCATCCCGAGAAAACCTCAGACTGATGGGGTGTCCCCAAGAAAATGTTTCCTGTAGAGGAATCCCACATCGGGCAGGAATGAACAGGCACAAGTACACCCCATCATGCTCAGTGATTGGCTGGGAGCAGCCTAGGAGAAGTGTGACCTCAGCATTCATGGGGACAGCATCTGAACGTGTCAGCCAACCATTGTCTCTACAGCATGTTCTCTTCAAGGAGATCTCAGCAGAGCACTTCCATGGCAGCCACACAGGTGGAAAACAAACTTGATGATACCATTTCTGGTGATGTGCACTAGAGTAGAGGTGGTGCCAGCCAGGTTTCTCCACTATAAGTATGGTAGTTGCTGAATGATGATTTTTTATTTCCATCATTCCTTCTAGATTTATTAGTTGGCATTCAGCTATAAAGCAGAGCTTTCTCTTTTTCCATTTATTTACTAATTTTTTTTCAGTATGGACTCACATATTCCTATTTATCAATGGATTATGACTTATTATTATCATTATTTATGTTGGTGCTCAAATTGTCCCAGATTTGGCCAGCAGGAGTTCCTTCAAGCTGGCTCCTGTTTTTTTGTTTGTTTGTGTTTCTCTTTTTTTTGAGGTGTTCTATCAGTCTTTGAGCACTTTCTTTCATTTAGCACAAAAACAGCTCCAGGCTCAACTTGTATTTTCCTTGCCCCAGTTTTCGGATTAGCCATTTCTCCAAGGAGCACTGGTTCCTTTTAGCAGAGAATGGCATTTTGAAACCAAGATCCGAGTACTAGATGTTCTCATTATTATTGAGTGTCATTGCTCCCAGGCCCTCTCAGTGAACAGAGATAGAAAAAAATCTATATGGATATACAACATATGTGTACACACACGTGTGTGTGTGTATATTTCCATATCTCTATCTCTATCTAGAAAAATCAAGAAATGAAAATTCTAATCCAACAAGAAAGGATTCATTCTAACTTTCATATTTGCAACTCCTTTCTATTACAGTGAGAAACATGGCTTCCATTATACACAATGTTGTGTTTGTTTATTTCTAGTCCACATGTATAAAACCAATCTCCTGACTTCATTAGGTCACCACTAGACTTTGTGCTCCTTCATTGAGCAATCCCTGGCCTTCCCCTGGGACACTGTTGCACTCCATCTCAAAATACTTTAGAAACACCAAGGTCTTTGAAACAAGTTACCATCATCATTGGGATAAATAGTCCAATCAATCCATCAAAGTTGAATTTAGTAAAATGGTATATAAACTTAAGGAAGAAGTATAAGATACAGAGAAAAATAACATAGAAGGAAAATGCCCAATAAGCTGAGAAACATGAAGATATTCATTTATTTAATCATTTAGCAAATAACTATATAGCACCTACCATGTGCCAGGTGTTGTTCTAGGAGCAGGATATGCAGCAACGAAAAGAAAAGATATAGACACAAACCCATCAATAATAGAAGTACTAAATAAAGAATTCATAAAAAACAGAATCACTAATGAGGGGATCAATTGAAGATGCCTTTCAATATATTAAGGAATATGATTTGAGTTAAAAGAACTCATCCTGTCAGGGAGAAAATAAAGAAGAAAATCAATGAGGAGAAACCAAGATGAAAACATGTCTTGAGAAAGAATTAAAAGTCAAAGATGAATCACTGACTTTAACTATAAAACTACACGATTTTTAGAAAAAAGAAAAAATATAGAAGAAACTATTGATACATCCAACATTCTGGATGTATCTCCAGATAATTATACTGAGTGAAAAATGCCAATTCCCAAAGGTTACATCCTATATGATTCCACTTTCACAACATTCTTGAAATGACAAAATCAGAGAAATGAAGAACAGATTAGTGGTTACCAGGGATAAAGGAGGAGGTGGGAGCAGGAGGGAAATGAGTGTGGTTTTAAAAGGACAACATGAGGGATCCTTCCTTGAGGTATGGAAATTTTCCGTGTCTCAGCTGTGTCAATGTCTACATCCTGGCTGTGATATTGTGCTTTAGTTTTGCAAGATGTTACCATGGGGGAAACTGGTAAAGAGTACATGAGATCTCTTTGCATTATTTCTTACAACTGTATGTAAATTTTCAATTATCTCAAAAGTTGAGTTAAAAAATAAAAGTATGGGGAGTGACATCAGCATCATGGCAGAGTGAGATTTCTCCTTGAGACTCTCCCTCCAAGATACAACAAAAAGGACATTCGAATACCAACAGAGGACACTCACACAACACAAAAGACATCTGAGAGACCCACGCAGCCTTACTTCTGAGGGTGGAGGTGCTGGTACACATGGAGGAAGTGGAAGGAGGTAAGGAGAGCTCCTCTCCTTCCCCAGTGACAGAGACCCTGGGATCAGGACCTCGTGGCTGAAAGAGCGGGGAGGGGCAGCCCTCCACTGGAAAACCATCACTCTCCAAGTTCTCTCACAGCCTGTGGGAAATTCCCATACGGAGGGGATTGAACTGTTGCAGGGGTGTCCTCATCAAGCAAGCACCCCAGGAGAGGAGATAGCGAGGGAAGAGTGGGAAACCACTGGGATTGGGTAGGGGAAAGAAAGAACCCTCCCCTCCAGAACCACACATCTCTCAGAGAGAGAAGGGGGAGGGGTGGCCCTCCATGGGAAAACCGTTGCTCTCCAAGTTTTCTCAGAGCCTGTTGGAAATTCCCACACAGAGGGGACTGAACTGTTGTGGGGGTGCCTTCATCAAGCTAGCAGCCCAAGAGAGCAAATGGTGAGGGAAGAGCTGGAAGCCCCTGGGATCATATAGTCAAAAGAAAGATCCCTTTCCCCACCCAGAGCACCAGCACAGCCAGTGGGCCAGAGTGCCTGCGGATCACAGCAGGCTCAGAATGCACAGTTCTTGAGCCCCGCCCAGTGGTGGCAGGTGGAAGCAGCAATCAGATATCTTCAGAATGAGGAAAAATAAGCCCACACCCTCAAGCACTATGCAAAAATATATTAAATCTCCAGAACAGAAGGAAAATGACAAGCACCCAGAAATCAACCCTGAAGGCACAGAAATTTATAACCTAAATGATAGAGAATTCAAAATAGCTATCGTAAAAAAGCTCAATCAAAAACAAGAAAATACAGATAGACAATTCAATGAAATCAGAAACTTCTTCACAAAAGAAATTGAAATTATAAAGAAAAAACAGTCAGAAATGTTGGAGATGAAAAAAACAATGGAGGAGATAAAGAAAAATCTAGAATCTTTAAAGAACAGGGCTGACAATATGGAGGAAAGAATTAGCAATATTGAGGATATGAATGCAGAAATGTTCCAGGTGGAGGAGGACAGAGAACTAAGACTAAAAAGAAATGAAGAAATCCTCCAAGAAATATCCGACTCAATTAGGAAATGCAACACAAAGATTATAGGTTTTCCAGGGGGAGAAGAGAGGGAAAAAGGAGCAGAGAGCTTGTTCAAATAAATAATAGCTGAGAACTTCCTAAACCTGGGGAAGGAGCTAGAAATACAAGAGAAGTCAATAGATCTCCTAATGATATCAACATGAAAAGACCTTCTACACGGCATATGAGTAGTAAAGCATGCAGAAATCAATGACAAAGAAAAAATATTAAGGGCAGCAAGACAGAAATTAAATAAATAAATAACATACAAAGGAACTCCTATCAGGCTGTCAGTGGATTTCTCAGCAGAAACTTTACAGGCTAGGAGAGAATGGAATGATATATTCAAAATTCTGAAAGACAAAAACTTTCAGCCAAGAATACTCTATCCAGCAAAAATATCCCTCAGATATGATGGTGAAATAAAAACTTTCCCAAATAAACAAAAGCTAAGGGAATTCATCACTACAAGACCCCCACTACAAGAAATGCTCAAGAAGACCCTCATGCCTGAAAAAAAAAAAAAAAAGAGAGAAAGGGGATACAAAGCCTTGAGCAAGAGAAAAATAGGTAGAAAAAGTCAAAAGTTGCAGCCCTCTACCAGAACAGGTTAGCAAACAATTATAACAACAAAGATAAAGGGAAAGCAAACACCAAAAATAAATATAATCTCATCACTTTAACCACAAACTCACAACACAAGATGGAGTTAGTTGTGACAATAATAACTTAGAAGGGGAAGTGGAAAGGGATGGAATTGACTTAGTCTAAGGAAATAAGAGGCTATCAGAAAATGGACTATCTCATCTATGAGATTTTTTTATACAAACCTCATGGGAACCACCAAACAAATAATCAGAGAAACATACGATAAATAAACAGAAAACCATCATGCAGAACTACCAAACTGAATTGGTAGCCTGGTACACAGGGGATGAGAAACAAAATAAATGCAAAAGAATCAGAAAATGAGCAATAAAATAGCAACATTAAGCCCTCATATATCAATAATCACTCTAAATGTAAATAGATTGAATTCTTCAATCAAAAGACACAGAGTGGCTGGATGGATTAAAAAACAAGACCCAACAATATGCTGCCTCCAGGAAACACATCTCAGCTCTAAAGACAAACACAGGCTCAGAGTGAAAGGATGGAAGACAATACTTTAAGCTAATGGCAAACAAAAGAAAGCAGGTGTAGCTAGACTTATCTCAGACAAAGTAGACTTCAAGATAAAAAAGACAACAAGAGAAAAAGAGGGGCAATATATAATGATAAAAGGGACACTCCACCAAGAAGACATGTCACTTATAAATATATATGCACCCAACACAGGAGCACCAAAGTACATAAACCAACTATTAACAAAACTAAAAGGAGATATTAACAACAATACTAAAATATTAGGGGATCTTAATACCCCACTTACATCAATGGATAGATCATCCAGACAGAAAATCAATAAGGAAATAGTGGACTTAAATGAAAAACTAGATGAGATGGACTTACTAGATACAGAGAGAGCACTCCATCCCAACACAGCAGATTACAAATTCTTCTCAAGTGCACATGGAACATTCTCAAGGATTGACCATATGCTGGGAAACAAGGCAAGCCTCTATAAATTTAAGAAGATTGAAACCATAACAAGCATCTTCACTGACCATAATGCTATGAAATTAGAAATCAACTACAAGGAAAAAAACTGGGAAAGAGACAAAGATGTGGAGACTAAACAACATGGATCATTGATGAAATTAAAGGTTAAATCAAAAAATATCTGGAAACAAATGAAAATGAAAATACACCATACCAACTCATATGGGATGCAGCAAAAGCACTCCTGAGAGGGAAATTCATAGCAATAGAGGCCCAACTTAATAAACAAGAAAAATCCCAAATAAACAACCTTAAACTACACCTAACAGAATTAGAAAAAGAAGAACAAACAAAGCCCAAAGTCAGCAGAGGAGGGAAATAATAAAAATTAGAGCAGAAATAAATGAAATTGAAACCAAAAAATCAATAGAAAAGATCAATGAAACAAAGAGCTGTTCTCTGGGAAGATAAATAAAATTGACAAACCCTTAGCCAGACTCACTAAGAAAGAAAGAGAGAAGCCTCAAATAAATAAAATTAGAAATGAAAGAGGAGAAATTACAATGGATACCACAGAAATACAAAGGGTTATAGGAGAATACTATGAAAAACTATACGCCAACAAATTGGACAATCTAGAAGAAATGAATACAGTCACACAATCTCCCAAAACTCAATCGAGAAGAAATACAGAATCTGAATAGACCAATCACAAGTAAAGAGATTGAAACAGTAATCAAAAACCTTCCAAAAAATAAAAGTCCAGGACAAGATGGCTTCTTTGGAGAATTCTACCAAACATTCAAAGAAGACTTAATACCTAACCTTCTCAAACTTTTCCAAAAAATAGAGGAAGATGGAACACTTCCTAACACATTCTACATCACCCTGATACCAAAGCCAGACAAGAACAATACAAAGAAGGAAAACTACAGGCCAATATCGCTGATGAACATAGATGCAAAAGTCCTCAACAAAATATTGGCAAAACAAATACAGCAATAAATTAAAAAGATCATGCACCACGATAAAGTGGGATTTATACCAGGGACACAGGGATGGTTCAACATCTGCAAATCAATCAATGTGATACACCAATTTAACAGAACAAGGAATAAATCCGCATGATCATCTCCATAGATGAAGAGAAAGCATTTGACAATATGCAACATCCATTTATGACAAAAACTTTCAACAAAATGGACATAGAAGAAAGTACCTCAACATAATAAAGGCCAAATACGACAAACCCACAGCCAACATCATACTCAATGGAGAAAAACTGAAAGCCACCCCTCTGAGAACAGGAACAAGACAAGGGTGCCCACTCTCACCACTCTTATTCAACATAGTACTGGAGGTTTTGGCCAGAGCAATTAGGCAAGGAAAAGGAATAAAAGGAATCCAAATAGGCAACGAATTTCTATACTCTAATAACGAACTAACAGAAAGAGAACTCAAGAAGACAATTCCATTTACAATTGCAACAAAAAGAATAAAATATTTAGGAATAAACTTAACCAAGTAGGTGAAAGACCTATACAATGAAAACTATAAGACATTATTGAAAGAAATCGATGATGACATAAAGAAATGGAAAGATATCCCATGCACATGGATTGGAAGAATAAACATAGTTAAAATGTCCATACTACCTAAAGCAATCTACAGATTCAGTGCAATCCCAGTCAGAATCCCAATGACATTCTTTTTTGTGTGTGAGGAAGATTAGCCCTGACCTAACATCCATTGCCAATCCTCCTCTTTTTGCTGAGGAAGATTGGCCCTGGGCTAACATTTGTGCCCATCCTCTTCTACTTCACCTGGGATGCTGCCACAGCATGGCCTGACAAGCAGTGTGGCGGTTGGTGCCTGGGATCCAAACATGCAAACCCTGGGCCGCCAGAAGTGGAGCGTGTGAACTTAACCACTACACCATGGAGCTGGCCCCTCCCAATGACATTCTTCACAGAAATAGAACAAAGAATACTAAAATTCATAGCAGGCAACAAAAGACCCCAAATAGCTAAAGCAATTCTGAGAAAAAAAGAACAAAGCTGGAGGCATCACAATCCCTGACTTCAAAATATACTACAAAGCTATAATAATTAAAACAGCATGGTACTGGTGCAAAAACAGACACACAGATCAATGGAACAGAATTGAAAGCCCAGAAATAAAACCTCACATCTACAGACAGCTAATCTTCGACAAAGGAGCTAAGAAGATACAATGGATAAAGGAAAGTCTCTTCAATAAATGGTGTTGGGAAAACTGGACAGCCACATGTGACAGAATGAAAGTAGACTATTTTCTTTCACCATACAGAAAAATTAACTCAAAATGGATCAAAGACTTGAAGGTAAGACCTGAAACTATAAGACTCCTGGAAGAAAACATAGGCAGTACACTCTGACATGGGTCATAGAGGGATCTTTTCAAGTTCCATGTCTACTCTGACTAGGGAAACAAAAGAAAAAATAAACAAGTGGGACTTCATCAGACTAAAGAGCTTTTGCAAGGCAAATTAAACCGGGATCAAAATAAAAAGACAACCCACCAGCTGGGAGAAAATATTTGCAAATCATATATCCGACAAGGGGTTAATCTCCATAATATATAAAGAACTTACACAACTAACAACAAAAAAACAAACAACCCAGTCAAAAAATGGGCAGAGGATATGAACAGACATTTTTCCCAGGAAGATATACAGATGACAAATAGGCGCATGAAAAGATGCTAAACATCACTAATTATCAGGGAAATGCAAGTCAAAACTACACTAAGATACCACCTTACACTCGTTAGAATGGCTGTAATCACCAAGACAAAAATTAACAAATGTTGGAGAGGTTGTGGACAAATGGGAACCCTAATTCACTTCTGGTGGGAATGCAAACTGGTGCAGCCTCTATGGAAAACAGTATGGAGATTCCTCAAAAAATGAAAAATAGAAATACCTTATGATCCAGCTATCCCACTACTGGGTATTTATCCAAAGATCCTGAAATCAATAATCCAAAGAGGCTTATGCACCCCTATGTTCATTGAAGCATTATTCACTATAGCCAAGAAGTGGAAGCAACCCAAGTGTCCCTTGACTGAAGATTGGATAAAGAAGATGTGGTATATATATATATACATTGGAATACTACTCAGCTATAAAAAAAGACAGAATCATCCCATTTGCAACAACAGGGATGGACCCGGAGGGTATTATGTTAAGTGAAATAAGCCAGAGAAAGAAAAACACTGCATGATTTCACTCATATGTGGAAGATAAACTAATACACGGACAGAGAGAACAGTTTGGTGGTTACCAGGAGGAAGCAGGTTGGGGGTTAGGCACAAGCGGTGAAGGGACACATTTATATGGTGACTGACAAACAATAATGTACAATTAAAATTTCACAATGTTAAAAACTATTATGACATCAATAAAAAAATTGAACACTGAAAAAATAATAAAATAAAAGTAGGTAGTCAAAGATCACTCTGTTTAATCTAGCTATCAGGTGTGCGTAAAAATACAGAAAAATCATTTTTAGATCTGCGATATTTAGTACTCAAATATATGCTTTCTGTAACAATTTTTAGAAGACTCAGGAGAACTCTGTGGACAGGGATAAATAGGGGTGATTCAGTATTTAGGATAATATTGTGAAGTTGAGTGACAGGGAAAAACTTCACAATAACTAGACACTTATATGATTACTGATAGAACAGTAGTAATTATGAATACTCTAGAAAGACAAGGAATATTACTAATTACTAAGAGTACTGAAACAGTTAAAATAAAATAAGACAAACAATGACAAAAAAGACTTTCCAATTTAAGTAATGATGAAGAATGAGGGAACAGAAAACATTACCATAGAGCATGAAATTATTTTTCTCTCCTTAGTAGGAAACAAAAATATAGGATGCTTGATTAGGTGGTCATAAACTGATAATTGCAATATTCTGAGTGTTTGTGAATTGCCTTAACTCACTTATAAACATGTTAAAAATAGGATATTTACCTTCAAATTTTATTAAAATATTAATGGAAACAGAATGCACATCATACAAGTGACACCATAATGGAAAAAGGAAACAGAAGTATAAATTTTTAAATTACAAAGTAAAATTAAAACAATACATGCAAATGGCATAAATTAATCAAAATAAGTAGAATCTCAGGAAAAAATAAAAATAATATGCAACAGTACATTCTTTAAAAATAAAAAACAAAGTAGAAGTGTTTTTAAATGTAATCTAGAAATTATTTTACAAAACAATGATTTCTTTATAATTTGACTTCCTAATAAAATCATAGCAGACCTTTTGTTTGAATTACACGATGAGATGTGATTCTAAAGGTGATCTTGTTTCCAAAATATTTTGTGTACAGAAAAAAAATAAGAATAAGTATATATAGTATGTCTGCATTTTTGTCAGTGAGGCAAATGCCAACAGACACATATTTACATACATATTTGTATATAAAGGGAAGAAACTCCAAAAGGCTTTACACTAAACTGTTAGCTGTGTTTACCCGCAAAAGAGATGTGTTAAAATAACCATTAAAATTATAAAAATATATAAAAATACTACATAGGCTTAAGAAGATCATAACAATATTAAATAAAATGGAACAAAATATAATGAACACACATTTCTGCACTCAACAATGTATACAGGATAATAGTTGAGAAAAAATTAAGCATTTTAGGGAGACGGAATTAAGGTTCGGGTTTTCAAGTTAAAAACTTTAAATTTATCCTTCATTCTTGGGGTAGCACCTTGTAATTCAATTTTTTCCACATGAAATCTTTAATTCACCTTTAACTTTTCAAAAGATAGCTTGTTTTCCCAATGCTATTGATTGATATCACTTTCTTTACATAATATAGTCTATGCACACATGGGTCTGATTCTATACATTCTCTTCTGTTCCATTAATCTCTTTTTTTCTGATTTCAACAACTTTATGTATTAAATTTTGGTCCTTTATTACTTTTTTTTTCAAAACTTTCCTGGACATTTCCACATATTTACTATTGCAGATGATCTTTGCATCATTTTGTTAAATTGAAAAACAAGAATAAGACTTTGGAATAATTATTGTAAGGAGATTAAATTGATAGGATAATTTGAGAGAATTCCATGTGTGATTTGACAATGGGATGAACTGCCTCTTTCACCTTACAAGAAAGGTACAGTCCTGCTCACTCCTTCCCAGCTAAACTTAGAACAGCTAAAAGTTTAAATATATTATGATCTCTGTAAGAAAAACCGTACAACTTTTTTTTTTAAACAGTAATGTGAAACAGAGTAAGTCATAATGGGAAAGGTGTTTCTCCTTTGATTATAAAATTTAAAAATGTTTTATCAATCCTGAGGTTAAACTTTGACTTCAAGTTAAATCAACATGGACAGTTTTCAGCTTGTCTGTCTAAAGTTTCGAGCCAAGAAATTCAGTGTACTCATATGGTATTAAATGGTAACAGCTGCACCTAAAAAGGCTAATTCTTAACTTATATGCCAAGAGTAACTGACACCCAACAGAGGCACACTGTAATTTTAAGTCGTTTGGCCTCTTGGGAACATCTGGGCCTCCCTTTTGCCCCTGGAGCCTCCATAAGTGTGTTCTGCAGAAATGGTAGTTAAGTCTGTCACTGAAAGAAAGGGGAACAGGGAGGGAAGGAATTCACATTTCTTAAGTGTCTATAATGGGTTAGGTGCTTTGTATATGTTATCATCATTTAACATAACTTTTTCGGGGGATACAGTACAAAAATTGAACCAGAAGCCAACTAAGGTTCACTTTCCTCACTTCGAAGTTAACTCATTAAACACATCATTCAGAATTTCAGGTTAAATGATTTGTAAAAGTAGTTTCTATAAATATTTCAAATTTTCGATATTATAACTAAAATTGTTCCTTTTGAAAGTTTGAATAAATCCTATTTGGCTCTAATTTTGTCTATCAAATCAGTAAGTACAACAGGTCCGTAAGCTAAGTCTGGAAAGTTCAGTTGATAACATCTGCTCTTGAGGGTTTAGTGCACATATTTAACCCTGAAAGCAGTTTATGACCATATGCATCTCTAGACTTGAATGATCATTTCTTAAGCTTGAGATTAATGCTGGAGCAGAAATTATCTTATACCTGACCTAACGCCCTACTGATACAGACAGGAGACACAACAATGCTTGCAACTGCTACTTAGGAATAATTTTCCTTTTCCTTTCAATTATTTTTATGCATGTCTGCATTCCTAAAGAAGATGTTGCTTCTTTTGCTGGGTGGAAATTATATTTACTTTGACACGTAACAAACGTTTTTCTGAGTGTCACTATCTGAACTAAATATCCTAAAACTCATTTTTCTTGATCTCAATGGCCAAGATTTGAAACTAAGGGATTGGAAGATATATATTTTCTATAAGTCTCAAACGATCTATTTGTTATCATTATACATGTAATATTCTATGACTGGATATTTTCAAAGTGAGTTTAAAATTCAGTCTTCTTCAAACTCTGTCAAGTTTTAGTGGATGTGGAACAAAACTTTCACTGAATCAGGGTGATGGTCCCTGGGCCTTGTGCTCTGGAGCCTTCTGTATCATCCAGGCAAACTGGATGCTTTTGTGTTACAACTAGGCCTCCCATCTGCTATAGAGTTGACTAGTATAGAAGGTACAGGATGGGGGAATAAAATGCTCTGCTGCTAACTTTCTCTGATTGTAAGGAAATGCCCTCCTCCTTCAACATGTTAAGCCTGAATTAGATGGGTCTTCATTCCTTTTAGCTTTAAAACATGTTTCTCCAAAATTGAACAAACTAATTTTAAAATAAATTTCCCTGGAGTATACATGTTCAGGGTAGAGGAGAATACAGTATGAGTTTTCTCTAAGCCTCACAGTTCTCTAAGGCTGTGCTTCATCCTGGGAACCTTTTGATATTCTTATTTTAGAGATAGGAGAAAAAAAAAAAGTTAAGGGATGAGCCAGCCCTGATGGTCTAGTGGTTCAAGTTCAGCGCTTTGAGGGCCGGTTCACTTCCGGGTCAAGGAACCACCCCATCCGTCTGTCAGTTGCCATGCTGTGGCAGTAGCTCACATGGAAGAACTAGAGCAACTTACAGCTGTGATACACAACCATGCACTGGGGCTTGGGGAGGGGAAAAAAGGAGGATTGGCAACAGATGTTAGCTCAGGGTGAATCTTTCAAAAAAATAAAGTTAAGGAATCATCCTGAGATTACTTAGGGTTGAAATTATACTTAACTGCAGGTACAAATTAGAAATTTATTCTAGAGAGCCATGATTCTGCTCAAGAAGCAGACAAAAACTCAAATGAAATTGAGACTGAAATGGCCCTTAGGTAAAGGATCACAGTCTCCATACTGATACATGTGGAAATTTTTTTTATTCTTTTTTTTTTGGTAAGGAAGATTGGCCCTGAGCTAAGATCTGTGCCAATCTTCTTCTATTTTGTATGTGGGATGCCGCCACAGTATGATTGGTGAGCAGTGTGTAGCTCCACACCCAGGATCTGAACCTGCAAACCTGGGATCCTGAAGCAGAGTGCAAGAACTTAACCACTATGCCATGGGGCTGGCCCCAGATACATGTGGAAATTTTTTGACTTGCACAAAGTTGTATAGCTAATTGGCAACAGTCAGAAATAAAATGCATTATGTCTCTTAACACCCAGGCCAGTGATTTATTTACTTCTATAATATCAGCATCTTCTGATACAAGCTAAGCCTATCTCATATCAATAAGTTATACTAATATAAATTATAGAGGGCTCATTTCCCCAGTATTTAAACAGGCTTCAGTCACTTGCATCTTAAGAGAAAAACTTTTCCTTAGTGGTTTTCAACCCTCCTTGGGCATCAAAATTACCTGGAGATCTTAAATAAATGTCAATGCCCAACCCCTACCCACAGAGATTCTGATTAGGTGGTAAGGGCCAGACATGGGCATTTTCCAGAAGTTGCCCAGGTAACTTTAATGTGAGTCCTACTTCCTCCTTTACTTTTTCCCACTCCCCAGCTACTGCTTTCTCCTCTTTAATTCATAGCCCAATTTTTTTTTTTTTTTGGTGAGGAAGATTGTCCCTGAGCTAACATCTGTGCCAATCTTCCTCTATTTTGTATATGGGACGCTGCCACAGCATGCCCTGAAGAGCAGTGCGTAGGTCTGTGCCCAGGATCTGAACCTGCAAACCCCAGGCCACCAAAGCAGAGTGCATGAACTCAACCACTACATCACTGGGCCAGCCCCTATAGCCTGACTTTTAAAAAATGTTAAATGACAATTAATGTAAAAAACTATAAAAGTGATGCAAAATTTAGAGTAAAGAGTAACGAAATGCAAATCCTTTTGAAAAGCAGGCCCTTTTCTATTTTCACTCGTTATTGTAATCTTCCATCGTCCACTGCCAAGTTTATTGAGGGTGCTCTCCATTTCAGTCTCTACTTCCTAGGCTCTCATTCACATCTCACTATACTCCCACATGGCTTGCATGGCCCCTACTTGCTCGTAATTACTGCCACCAAGCTACCAATGACTGCCCAATTGTCAAACTCAATGAACATTTTTAGGTCTTTAATCTATTTGGCCTCTCTGTAGGATTTAACAGCATCCTATTTCTTGAAACTTTCCCCTTCCACTGCTTATGACTCTCCCCCTCCTAGATGCTCTTTGACTGCTCTTTAACAGTCTCCTTTGAAGGACCCTCTTCTCATGCCTGTCCTATCTTTAGTCACTATCTCTACTCACTAGGTACCAAATCCTCATCAAAAGCTTCAAATACCACCTATGTAGGTTGATAATTTCCAAACCTCTATCCCCAGCCCACATCTCTTCTTGAGTTTCAGATCCACATACCCACTTAAGCAGTGTCTCTTGATCTCCACGTCTCTTAGACATTTCAAACTCACTATCATCTCCTCTGCCTCCAAACTGCTCATACTTATGTTGCCATCCACAGAACCTGAGGAGCCGTCATAGCTTCTTCCCTCTGACACCCTCATCCCACACTTGCCAAATTTGCTTTCTATCTTTCTCAAACATAACCCTTTCCCACTTTTATTTTCATGTCTTATTTGGGGCCTTCATTGTTTCTCCCCGGATCAGCCTTCGGACTAGTAGTTGTGACTCTTCAATTCCTCCAAACTGCTATGAATGTGATTTAAAATGCAGACTCAACTGACACTTCCATCTCTCCTCATTCATAAACACAAAATCCAAATTTCTGAATATTCTATATAAATCTATTCATGTGATATATGTGTGCATATATCACACACACACACAGATCTAGATGTAATTCTCCAGCCTTAATTCAATATTCCCCACTTGCCCTTTAGTTCTCGCTGCACTGAACTATTTGCCATGCTCTCTCGTGCTTTTGTCTTTGGAACGCCCTTCCTTCTCCTCTTCCCTTGGGCAATTTGCATTTATCCTTCCAAACTCAATTCAGTTATAGTAACTGGAATTCTTTCCCACCCTGGTTCATCCCTCCACCCCCAAGTCCTCTCTGTCCCTGCCCCAACTCCTGTCTAACTTATCCCTCTGCTTCTACAACCTTTATCATGGACCTGATCACATTTCATTGCAATTGTTCCTTCACTTTTCTACCTATCCCACTAGAGGAGAGTTCCTCGAGCATTATTCCTGTCTCTGTAACTCCGAAGCCTAGCAGAGTCTGATATCTAGCTAGTTTTCTTTAAATATTTACTGAAAAAATGACTGACTGAATGGAAATTCAGAAAATTCAAATCTTACTTTCTCACCAATAATATGAGGGATGAGCTATACTGATAAAAGGAAAATTTTGACATCACAAACCACAATAATGCAAGTGTAAATTATGTGTTGGCTTAAAAAATTAAAACAGCCACTGGTGGAGAAAGTAGTCAAATGGGGAAAAACTTACTAGACTAAAAAATCCTTCATGTTTCAAAAAAAATTTTTAAAAACCAACAAAACAAAATCTTTCAAATAGTATAAAGAAGGATAAATTACAGCATTCCTTGGCTAAATCTGTTTTCCTAGCTTTTAGAAAACCACAGGGTTCAGAGAGATGAACAGGGTATATGAGATAGAGTAGACGCACATAAACCAATGCACCAATTCAAACGCCACGAGAAAAGGATGAGGTTCCTGTCTGTTTGCACAGCTTTCACTTTTTACCTCAGCGTTACTTCATCTTGTTTGGTCAGAGACCCCTTTGAGTACCATGCACTTTACAGTCCCTACCTGCAAACACAAGCTGAAAAATACACCTTCAGAAAACTTCCCCGACCTCCACCCAAATTCAATGATCTAAGTACTCCCTTCCGTACTCAGTTTGTGCTATAGTAATTTTTACATTGAGATCTTACCCTGTACATATTGTGTAGTTGTCATTTTGTATATATGTTGCCTTTCCAACTTCACTGTGCTCTGTAAAGATAGGAGCCGGATAAGAATTTTAATACTCTCCCATGAATGACCAACTCAACGTAGTCTGCCAAATACCCACCCCAATACTGAAAGTGTTTCTCAGCTCCTAACAGGTTGGTTTCTGGTAACGATAGCTAATGTTTATTGTGTACTTACTACCTACCAGCTATTATTCTCAGTACTTAACATGTATTAACCTCTTTAATTTTCACAGTTACCCCACGAGGTAGGCTATTACCCAGGTGAGGAAGTTGAAGCACAGAAAGAAGTTAAGGAACTTCTCCACTTCTCGAGACCATGTGTCCCAGAAACGGTGGTGCCGGGATTTGAACACTGGCAGTTGGCCTTAAGAGAGGGAGGGCACTCTTCAATGCTGCACTACTTTATCTCAAGTCTTGAGCAGAATGGCTATTAATTGGGATGTTTTAATAAGAGGATGACTTCTACCATGGCAAAGAAAGGAATATAGGTCCATTTCACCTTTTTTAGAAAAAGGAGTGCATTTTTAAACTTCCTTTTTGGCTTTATTACCTTCATTCTCTCTCCTCTTCATTCCACCTCCATTAGTCCTCCACCCCAGCTCTCCACCAACACCAAAGCAATCCATCTTAAACTAGTAGGTTTCCTTCCACATTTTTCTCCCTACATATTTAATCCTATATGGAAGGATGCACACATTCACATGCACACAAACTCACATATAGAAACTCATGCATAGAAAAGGGAGATAGGACATTTTCACAAAAATGCAGTATTTGTACTTAGTTTTCTGCATCTTGTTTCTTTCACAAAACAACACTTCCTGGAAATCCCTCTAATTTACTGGATACATCTAGTTCTTCCTTTCCAATGGCTGCTCAACCTCCCCTGGTACAGATGTACCACAATTTACTCAGCTACTCCCTATGAACTGTGTTCACATTGTTTCCAGTTGTTGGACAGTAATAACTTAATGCACTGCTATGAAACCTACCTAGAACGCTGATTCCAAGCAAAACTACTCTATTGTATATTTAAAGTAGAAATGTGATGACACAAAAACAGTTAACTAACTTATAATCAGAGTAATGAACTGAAAAAACTTAGTGGAAAACTCCTCGGTTCCCTGTCCTGCCTGCTAAGGTCAACTTAGTGCAGGACTGTAAGAGATAATGAGTATGAGATAGGCCATGCTTCAAAACATTTCTACTGAAAATGGCTTTATAACTAACAAAGACAGAATCAAAGAATTCCCTCTAGGCTTCTACTACTTCATAGTGGTCATGAATGTTATGCACCCTCAGATATATATACTTACATTAAAACATACCACTCTAATTGTATACCTACTCTAAGAATTTTGTAATTTTCAAATTATTCCTTTTGATTCAATACATATTCTACTCTCTCTTTTCTATTCAACTTCTCTGCATATTTTGTGACTTTTAAGCCTTTCACCCAGCAGGTTTCCCTACAGAACATCAGTCACTTTTAAGACAGTAATATCAGTAATTACCCAATTTGGATAATCAACTTTGTTGAAACATGGCAGAATGATTAAATTTGCCACATACACATACCCTGTTTTACCACCACCATGCATATAGCGCTATTCCTAAAAATGTTCAATATTTAACTCTAATACAGTATACTATTAATATACATTTCCCCCCCACACTCAGAGTGCTGACAGGCACCCTCAACCAAGGGGGCAGGCATGGCAGAAGGTACTACGCAATCTCGGGTAATGAGCACACCACACTGAAAACGCTTATCCAGGGGCCGGCCCAGTGGCGCAGCGGTTTAGTTCGCGCTTGGCAGCCCGGGGTTCACGGGTTCGGATCCCAGGCGCCTGCTGATGGCACTGCTTGTCAGCCATGCCGTGGCGGCGTCCCATATAAAGTAGAGGAAGATGGGCACGGATGTTAGCCCAGGGCCAGTCTTCCTCAGCAAAAAGAGGAGGATTGGCAACGGATGTTAGCTCAGGGCTGGTCTTCCTCACAAAAAACAACCCCCCCCAAAAAAAACCATGCTTATCCGGTGAGCGCTTCATTGCACCACCCCAGCCAAAAGCAGTCTGCAACATGTGGTTGCCCCCTTTGGCCTATTTGTGTTCTAGCAAATAATTTTGACCCAAAATGGCTACAAAAGGTGTACACACAACAGTGTTCGATCTGCTACAAATAAACAAGCACAAGTGTTATTCTAGGTGCTAAGATGAAAATTTTACAGTAGCTGGGATGTGTTTTCAAGGACACAATCATAGAAATGGGAGAGATCAACAGGAAACTAGATTGTCTTTTGACATTATGAAAGGCATCGTCCACATTACTGCAGCCTGGGACAAATGACTAACAATAGTTGACTGGCAATTCACGACTTAGTGGTATTAGAAACAAAAAAAAAACTCCTCCAAAACTGAAGAGTAACTGCCAACGTAAGACATCAGAATCCTTTCTCCATAGGGCCTCTGCTGTACCCACAACCACCCTCCTCTAGGGCTGATGTCAGCATTCCTGTTGTTAGGAGCACATCCTCCCTTCCTCCCGAACCACGTCCTTCCAGGGAACACACCTCTCTAGCCAGCAAATCATAGAGGGAAAGACAGGGAGAGAGAAACGGGAAATAAAACAGTACCTTTTATTTTCTCAGGCATACAAGTGATCTAGGATACCAATTATTAAGAGATTTTACTGAATTACCTTTAGAATTATCTATTTTCAATCTGCAGCTACCTTAGAAAATAGTTTACAGCAATCACTTTGCAATTCGTAAGTACCAAGTTGTAATTTAGTTGTGGAATAAGTTAACAGTTTATGTTCAATATGTGGGGTTCCTGGAACTCCTGAGTTTTAAACAACCTGTGGTGATTCCTCTCCCTTCTTTAAAGGCTTTTCAGCTTAAAGAGATGACCTTTAAAAAATTATAACTGAAATAGTTTATTATAACAGAAATCAGCAACGTCCACTCTAAAAACCAGATAGTGTCATCCTGACTATCACTCTGATACATTGAGTGGCCTCTGAAACAAAATTCCATCACCGAGGTCATCAACCTCGGTCAGTATCGTTGTTCCTGAGGTCCAAATAAACCTCTCTTTTTCTCTGCAAAGGTTACTCGGTTTTGAATGGCATGGATTTATCATGCATCTAAGGATTTACCTGCGTCCACCTGGCCCATACACCGTGACTTTCACAAGCACACTGAAGACAGTCCCACAGCTAACAAATATTGACATATGTAAGCCATAGCACCTTTCCCAAGAACAGTCCAAACCAGCATTGCACATTAAAAACACAGACATGCTGGGATATGCTTGTAGTTATACCACTTAGCTCAGTTACAGCAAGGGTAAATAAGAGTAACTACTGAACTTAATAATAGCTTCTCAAGGAGGAAAATCTTTTATAGTCATATACTTGACCCTATCAGGTGAAAGCCATCTTAGAAAGGTTTGCAGCTGGTTACAAAGCGATAACATGAGAGCATGGCTGGCTCTGAACAAACCCACACTGTCAATTCTGAACATCAACTCAAATTACACATCCTAATGACAGATTTGGTTCTATTGTTTTCGCAAACCAAAGGGTACAGATTTCAAGTTATCTCACAAATCAGATGATCAAATAAAAATGGAGATGAAAACACTTAGTAAATTATTATGTATATGTTTTTAAAAAGAGGTGTGGTTTAAAAATAATTTACATGACAAAATTTGGCAAAGAGTAAACAAAATCAATAACAATACACCAGAATATGTAGAAAACAGGGAAAGACCCAAAGAATTAAAAATAGAACATATTTTTCATCAGATTTGGAAATTAGGTATATTATATGCTTTTTAAACTGTGCATAAAGCTACTTTATATTGCACTTAAACAGTTTGAGAAATCCAAAACATTTTATTTTATAAATATAGAGTTTATGACTAGAGGCAATATTTGGCCAACATAAAAGGATCCTGTGTTGCTGCCATAAATCTGGGACGCAGGGCTAAAGACGGAGTGAATACGGCATGTGAACACATCCCAAGACCCAGCAACCCAATTCAGCTATCAAATAGCACGACTACCACGGATTGTTGTTTACTTGGAGGCTGGAAATGATGAAGAAAAGGAAAACTGCAGCTTCAGTATTTTAGAAATAGTAAATCCATACTATTTTAAGTAAAAATGGATGATTTTATTATATAAAATTATGATTGGCAGAATACAGAAAAATTATTTCTTTTACCTTTACATATTTAAGTATCAAGCAAAATGCAACAATTGGAAGAACTCATTACAAACTACCAAAAGGTATTCATTTGGTGAACTTATTCAAGTTACAAAATGCCAAGTAAATAAATGCACTTCAAAAGACATGAAGTAGATAACACAAGTATGAAAGTAGTGATCTTAGTGACTCCTTTAAAAAAAAACTAACCAACAAACAAGAAGCACAAGAAAAATACTGTCAACTTAGACAGAAAAGAATAAATCAAATGTATTATTCATTGAGATTATCAAACTAAAACCTTTTTTTAAAAAAACAAAAACAACTAAACAAGTAATCAGGATTCAAAAAAGAATAAGAACAATCCAATACTAGATATTTTTTTCTACCAATAAAAGAAGGAAGGATTTGGAGGCCAATCAAGTGCTGTAGACCCAGGTGCCGCTCAGATCATTTGCACTGAGGTCTTCTTGGTATGGACATATAAATGAACTTCACTGTTACTCAAACGTAAGAAAACATATATTATGAAGGAAAGGAAAACAATTATACCTGCAATAGGGCAAAAAAGTATGCATTAAAATAATCAAATGCATCTCTAACATAAGCCTAGAATAATCTGCTTTCAAAGAATTCTTTTGCACTTTAGTAAATCAGGGCTAAGGTTTTACCCTAATGAAAAGGCAAATGGAGGGTCTCTGATAAGGTGGAATCTTCATAGCCAAAAAAGAGATACCTACCAGAAAATCTGCATTCATATCTATAATCTTGGTTGTAAAAAAGCTAATCATTAAGTTTACAATTAAACTATTTTAAAATTATAAGGTGATAAATGAATAATACATATGTCATATGAATCATATGCCAAATTACTGTATGCTATACTCATAAGTGCTATTAATAAATACACTCAATTCATGCTACAAGAGAAAGCATTGAGAGACAATTTCACATTTCAGAATTCCTGAGTCTCATCAGAGAAAAACAAGTACTGAAAAACAAACAAAATAAACCGACTGTATAGTAGGGTAAATAATACAAATTTGGGCATTAAGTTAACATTATATTTATAGTTTTAAAGCTGAAGATTACGGGGACAAATATATATGTACTTCAATGGAATTATAAACATGATTTTAAAGCTTGGTTTTTTAAAAAGGCGTTTTGATCAAACAAGGCCACCTGAGTGACATCTTCAATGATGTTAAGCCCACCATTTTAAAGGAATAACATCTTTATTTCAAAGCCCAATTATGAATATAAAAAGGAAAAAGTTTATTTTAATAAAATGTTTTAGTAAGACTGCAATGGACAGCCCTTTGACGAAAGATCTAACAAGGATAAAGCTAATGTAATGGTATTAGAATACAAGTTCTAATTTGAGCCACTACTCATTAAATCATTTCCCCTTTGCTTTGCATATTACACAGTGAAAATAAAAAGGTATCTTAAGAGCACTTTAGTCCCACAATGTAGGATTTAAGCTTGTGTGAACAGATGTAAACGGCCCTGCAACAATGTGACACTTGCAAAAATACATTCAACCAAAAGTTAATGTCTATTTTCTAACTAGTAAGGAAAATGGAAGCAAAGTGGTTCCACTTAAAACAATAAAACAAAACAAAAAACACTGTTCATCCTTTCTGGAAAGACTACCAAAGCAAAGAACATCCAATAACATTATACGTTTAAAATTGCATACTTTTACTCATCTTTATAAGTAGGAAAAATGCAACTATCCATGGACTTTATAAATAAAGACACTAGGCAGAAAAATATTTGGGTTATTTCTCTGTTCGTAAGTACCCAGAAAGAAAACAATTAAAAAACACTAAAGTGCAAACCTATAGGCCATTACAGGCACAATAAATGATAAAGAGGTGTAGCCAAAATTGCATCTACATTTGCACTTATATATCCAGAAAATGATTCTTGCCTTAAAAAAACTGTGCAATTTAAAAACTACTCAGTTTTGTTTGTGCCGTAACACAATTAGAACTTGTCTCTGTCCACTAGTGAGGTGACCGCTAGACCTTGGACAGAACACTTGGCTCTTGACAATCATACATTATGTTAGAATCATACAATATCGATTCCACCTCCAGAAAATGTTAGGGTCCTCTTGTTGTAGAATGAAGAGCCACTGGTATTTGGTTGATTGCCTTTAACGATAGAGGTTTTCAGTTCCATTTCGCAAGCTACAATAGCTGCATTCAATTCCACTTGAGCTCGATGAACTACATAAAACATGAGGCCTATACTTATAATAATCTGTGAATAAAAATAAAACATTACAGTTAACAATATTTCACAAAAAGAAAAGGAAGAAATAAATCCAATAAATATTTTGCTTAGAAATGTTTCAAATAGGATGCTTCTCAAATACGGTCAGGTAAGATTTTTAAATAGTTTACATACAGTTGTCATTTATTCTTTCCTTGGCTGCTTCTACTGGGAGTGGAGGGCCAAAATCTATAGGTAACCATTATATGATATCAGGTTAACACAGGCAAACATGCACCCCTTTTAGTCCATATAACTGATGTTTGATACAAGTCAAACTTGTCTCTTTGTACCAAAAAGCTTCCTTCAAGGAATAAAAAATGTCTACGATAGAGGTAACAGCTAGCTAAACTTTAATGCAACTAATGTAAGTAACCATTAATGTAATTAATGTAGTATTTTATCTTTGCATGACTATAAATGTCCACATGACTATAAAAGCCCACTTAGGGGAGAGCACTAGCATTTGCAAATGAACTACCTGATGTGGTCAAAATTAAAAATATTAAGAATCACTTTAAAAAAATGAAATGCCAGTAAACTTCAAAAGAAATTAACAAGATTGTGAACATGAAATTGTCGGTACTCAAAGAAAAACAAAGGAAAATATGATGGTGAGGAAAAAAATGCCAGTCAAAGGGATATCAGAAAAAGCACCAAACTGGAAGTCAGGTTTCAGTCTCGGTTTAGCAGCTCACTAGTGATGGGATTTCAGGTAAGTTCCTTACACCATTTGGGCTTCTCCCACCATCCAACAGGAAATTGTAGTCCTTTGTGCTTTAACATTCTACATACAATTCAAAAGAATGTCTAAGCAGTCCACATCTTCTAACTGGTATTTATTCCAAGGTTCATTTGCAAATCAGTTCTTTAGAGTTTGGAGCAAATATTCTCAGTGAAACAAGGTTAGAGCAGGTGTTGAATGTCCCAGCCAGTTTCCAAAGGCTGCTCTAACCATAGTAACCCTAAAATATAACACTGTTTCAATTAAGCCTATTTATAATTTTAACAGTTTTATGGAAAAAGTATTCTAAATGCAAGTGTTGAGGGTGGTGGGGGAAGGGCAGAGGCAGAGCATCCTAGGGGTGGGATGGGTGGGGTAGATGGGGGAACTCTGAACTTGTGCAAGGGGGCACCATTAAGTGAGTACCCATTACTCAACACAATTCTAAGCAAATTAGGTATTTTAAAGGTGGGCCTTTAAATCTTGTGTTTGTTCTCTAACATGTTAGCTCTTAATATTAACTTATTGAAAACCCTAAGTTTGACACTTATCAGTGAATGATGACACCATGTAAAGAGATGGGAAAAATGTGAGAGAACTAATTGGGGGAGGGCATGGATGAGATGCTAAGTTCTGTTTAAGACATGCTGAATTTGAGGTCCCTGTTAGGTATCCAAAGCTGTTCAGTGAATGTGTCTAATGCTATGGAAATAAGGCTGAGCTGAAGATGTGTGTTAGGGGGTCTTTACACAAATAAGCATAATAGCAGCCACCACAGTAATTGGATTTGCTGAGAAGAAAGAGAGACTAGAAAGCTTAGGCTAGAATCTTGAGGAATACCAGCAATTTAGGGGTGAAAAGAGGAGGAGGTGCTGATAAATGAGCCAGGCAAGAGGGCAAAAAAAAATCAAGATAGTGGCATCAAAGCAGCTAAGGGAAGAAAGTGTTTTAAAAAGGCATGGTCAACAGAGTCTTAGGTTGCTAAGAGGTCAAGCTTGATGAGAAGTGGGAAGTGCATCTGATTTTAGACAAGGTGAGTGATGACAGTTTGAGAGAAGGATGTGGCAAGGCCACAGAAAGTAAGTTTAGACCCTGTGGAAAACTTTTTCGGGTTCCCAGCAAGGGTGAACTGGCTACCGCTTTACATGGTCTTTTCCTCAGATGGCCTTCTGGACCCCGGGGCCTGGCAATTTTTACTAACTCTTCCCAACATGCCCTCTTTCTCAGCCCAGCGAAGCATAAACAAAAAGGAAAAAAAAGACAACTGTTTTAAAAAGTTTCCTTATTACAACAAAAGAATCAAACACAAGTAGAAGGACAAGCCTTATACAGAAAAGCATCTCTTCCACTGCTAACTGGAAAGCAGGCTGAGAGTAACAGCAGGATGGTTAGTAGACTTCTTGGATGGAAATTGAGGGTTTCCCATTTCAAGGTTCTGATTTTTCTGTTAAGCAAGAGAGGTAATCTGTTGAGAATGAAGAGAGAAGTAGGGGAAGGAGTCAAAATTGCGGGGAGAGTGAAGATAAGTCTGAAGGAGTCATTGAGGAAAATGGGGGAGTGAAAGACAAAGGAAACAGAATACTGGGCAGTGTTGAGAAACCAGCTGGAGTTTTGTAACCGGGAATTAAATATTATCAATCTGTTTGGTTTGTTTGACTTTCCCAAAAGAACAGGTGCAAAGCAGATCAAAACTTAGATTTACTCAGGACTGGGGTTTTGGCTGGTGGATACAGAGAAAAATATAGGGCATGGAAAAGAGTAACTGAATTGACAGACCACAGCATTTAAGTTAGATTTCTATCCAAGAAATAGTTGTGCCTTCCTCTGAACATATATTTTGTATTGTTTTAATTTTACAGACGCTGTGGATTCTCCTTAGGTGCCTATAAAGCTCAGAGGCAAATCTGCGGCTCATTTCTCGCAAATACGAGGAGGCTTACGAATATACTTCCTCTACTAACTTGAAGCTAAGTTTCATCCTTTTCTACTATGCTGATCTTCCCCTTCAAGATAACTTCTTCCCCCTCTCTTTTTATTCTCCCATATATCTTTTGTAAACTCAATTAAATCCTTTCTGAAATAAACTAAGCTATAAGTAACATCAATAAATCAAACTCAGGCAGAAATATGCCTTCACTTTTCTTGCTGTGGTGGTGGTTGTTTTCATAAATGCCTGGGCTAAGAAATACTTGCCTTTTTTCTCTTGTCTTGTATCCTAAGCTTAAATTTGTCAGCTCAAACAAAAGGGTAGGAAATCATTGGAAAAAAAGAAGACCCTACATTTTTAGAAGCACCACTGACAAATCCATGAACTATTTTGTTCTACTGTAACTTCCCTGATTATAGTTGAGTAATTAATAAGATGTATAGAAATATAAAGTATCAAATAGTGAAAATCTTATCAAAGCTACTAATATGACGAATTCTAATTACTCAAACATAACATAAGGAAAAAAAACGTTTCAAATGGATTACTCATTTTCAGGAAACTAGAACAACATAAAACATGCTTAAATTTATATTAAAAACACTATTTGAGAATGCAGTGTACGTCAGAATCTTATAGTACTTACAGATAATTATAAACATAAATTATTATGTAGATATAATACAAAGTTTAATATATGATTAGCATACTACATTAATAACAATAAGCCAACTATAATAAAAACTCTAAATCTAGATTCAGGTTATCTAAAGAAATAGAGCTCTGAAGATAAAATAGGCAAGAAAAATAAAAATTGTCTCCCAAATATCAAAAATATTACAAAATTTTTCTTAAAGCAAGCCCTTTTATTGACAAGCTTTATTTATAGTCCAATGTAAATATTCCTGGGCTTACTTCGTTTACTAAACTTGTATTGCATAAGCACAAAGAAAATTAACTCTGGCTATATTTATCATAGTATTCTTAATATAGTACTGCAAAAACCTGAGAATAATTCCACTAACAGTAAATTTGAAATATGATACCATATACTCAATAACAGTATAAATTACAACTAGCAAAGGACCAGTAAGTAAACCAGCTATCTCAGCATCATCTGCTCAGTAGACTGCAGCCTACTGGTTATGAGCATGGTCTCTAGAGCCAACCGCCTGGGTTCAAATCCTGGTTCTACACCTTGCAGCTGCGACCTTAGACAAATTACTCTCCACTGGTGTGGTGGTAAACGAGCTCTTGGAAATGAGAGGTGGGAGTCCTGATTTGGAGCACTCGCCATTTCCAGGGTGTAAATACTCCCCACACCATGATCAATTTCAACCCCGCCAGTATTGATGTTCCTGGACGCAGAGTTGGAAAGGTCGGCTCAAGATGATAACAATATGTACCTCCTAGGATTTTGGTAGTGATTAAACGAGCTTAATTAAATCGCACATAAAGCACTCAATAAAGGCTAGCTATCGTCATCATCATCTTGCTAAATCATCAGAAATTACAGGGATTTTATATTTTGGTAAATCTCAGGAATGAAATGTATCACAACTAAAGAAATGAATTTTTAACTCTTCCTGTATGCAATTTAAAGACACTGAATAAATTTGCCTACATAGCAAGATTTTCCTCTTTTATCAACTTCTTATATGGAATTGTATGTACCCCAAATGATATTACAATTTGCATGGTATTAATAATCCATTACATAAATCTTATTTGGATTTGTAATGGAATACTTTATTTTTTATAAAACAACACTTTCTAAAAAAGTATTTTGTTCTACACCAAATGGTACTAGAAAACAATTTACATTGCCAGTATAATACCCTTAAAAAACACCAATAGAAGAGTTCAATAATTTGAAGATAAAGTAACTAAGATAAAAACCCAACCCCACCAAATCTCACTAAAATTATCTTCAGAAACATAGTATTAACAGCACTTCACATTAACTCACAATAGAGTATTTGATTTAGTGATGACTTTGAAAATAATCACTGCAAAAAGAACTCTATTTTTGTCATTCCCTTTTTTGTTTGTTTTGTTGAAGAGAATTTTCAATAAATGCCAGTTCAGTTCTATACACTTCTATACAGTCATACAATTAAAAATGTAAATGGTGTAAAAGTATAATTGAAATAACAAGAAAAGACATAAAAAGGAAAAATCCTCTTAAATTATTTTCATTGAAATCTGTTAGGTTTAAATGAGCAACACCATACAAAAAGAAAATTAAAAAAGACAACCCTTGGCCTTGGCCTTAAACTCACCTGTAAACAAAAAACAAAATATCCACTAACACTCTGCTCTGCAATCACATCTTCCATTGTCCGCAGGGTGGTACCCAGGTAAGAATTCAGAAGCTGGGTAGGAAGCAGTCCAACTGAAGATGCCATCAGATAGTTGGGTAAGGAGAGATCAGTAATCTAGAAGAGCAGATTAAACAGAATGATTCATTACCAAGTAAAATTTCAATTTCACACAAAACTGTGTGTAATGGTCTTGCCAGTGGTTTTTCCTTGGGAGTAGAGGGAGCTGAAATACTTTACAAAGCATACTGATTTTTAAAAATGATTATAAAGGGAATACATGGAAAATGTAGAAGATTTAGAATGAAATAAAAGTTTCAAAAAGATTTAATATTCTATTATTGTACCAATGAAAGACATCATTTGTGACTTTTTTTCCTTAAATGTAAATAAAATGTGCACACAAGGATCACTTTGTAAAAAACAGTTTTGTAAGCCTTCCTCATATCATTAAATATTCTTCATAAGCAGACTTAAACGGCAGTGTGATCACTGGGCTCTGAAGCCAGATAACCCTATAATGACATTCCAGTGCTGAGAATTCAATGAGCTACTTTGTCTCTGAGCATTTGTTTTTTCATCTGTAAAATGAGGATAATAACCACCACCCTACATGGTTGTTGTTAGGATCACAAATATTTATACAATATCTAGCAAATGCCTAGCACATGACTGACACTCAAAAAAGGTAGAAATTATCATTATTATGCAATTATACTACCACTATGCGGATGTAGCACAATTTAACCCTTTTTCTTCTGTGGAACATTTAAATTGCTTCCTGGTTTGTTTCTTTGTGTATATGTGATTATGTATTTTTTTCTACTATAAATTAAAAAATAAATACTATGATGAAAACCTTTGTATGTTAACCTGTGTGGGAGGCAGTGTCCAAAATATTCCAAAACAACTCATCTGCTGATATTCATGCCCTTGTCTGATCCTTTCCCCCCGAGAAAAGGGGACCTAGTGCTTATTTCTGGCAAACAGATGACAGCAGAAGTGAGGAGACGTTACTTTCAAGATTAGGTTACAAGAAGAACAGAATTCCATTTCTCTCAAACAGGCAAGCTGCCATGTTGTAAGTAGCTCTATGGAGAGGGTCATAGGGCGAGGAACTGATGTCTTCAGCCTACAGCTAGCAGAGACCTGAGGCCTGCCGACAGCCGCATGTGTGTGCATGGAAGCAGATTCTCTCCCGCTCAAGCGTTCAGATGACTGCAGCTGACTGGCCACCATCTGGACCGCAGGGTTGAGAGAGAACCTGAGGCAGAGGCACCCAGCTGTGCTGCACTGGAGCTCCCAACCCGCAGAAACTGAGACATGATAATGTTTACTGGCTAAGTCAGTCTTGGAGTGACCTGTTACACAGCAAGAAATGACTAATGTTATGCATCTCCAGTATTTTAGGATAGATCACTAGGAGTGGAATTACTGAATCAAACAGTAAAAACTGTTTTCCCAAAAAGTTCACAGAGATTTATGTACCTATCAATAAGTAACACATAGGTGTATCCATTTCATCATACTCTTACCAACTTGAAGTACTAAATTTCAATCTTTCTTAGTTTGACAAATGTAAAAATGATGTTTCATCACTGTTTAACCTACACTATTTTAGTTTATATTGATGTTAGTTTTAAACATTTATTTTCCTATTTGTATTTCTTTATGGCTTTGTTCACGTTTGCCCATTAATTTATTGGAATGTTTTTATTTATTACTAAGAGCTCTTTATCTTGCAAGGCTATTTTGTCTATTATATTTGGCAAATATTTTTCTCTAAAGTGTCCCTAATCTTTTAATTTTATGTTTTGACATATAAATGTTTCTGAATTTTTATATAATCAAATACTATCAATCTTTTCCTCTGATTTTTCCATTTCATTTAGCTTTGGAAAGTCTTTTTAGATCCCATTATTAGCTTTTACCTATATTTCTTTTCTGATTATATTTTCCTTTTCAACATTTACCACTTATTCCTTCTGGAATTTATCAGGATTAAAGGTAAGGATATAGCCTTACTCCTCCCTTTCCCCAGTAGCCAATTTTCCTAGTATTACTTATTGAATGATCAATAACTTCTCCAGTGACTTGTGATGCTTACTTTATTATAGATGAAGCAATTGTATACAAAAGGGTCTATTTGGGGCTCTAATACTGTCCACCAATATCTCAAATCTTGAATTGAAACCAAATTGTTGTAGACTATCAGTTAGTATCCAATAAAGAATTTCCCATCCTTCAAACCTCTTCATTACTCTTCTTTTTAAAATTGCCATAACTATGATTACTTATTCATTCTTACAGATAAATTTTAGGATCTCTGTTATTCAAAAAGAAAAAAAAATCTTAGATTTTATATTGAGATTAAGGTAAATTTATAAATTAATCTGGATAGAGTTGAAATCTGAACAATACTCAGGATTCCTATCTAAAAATGCTTCTATAATTACTCAAAATCTTTTACATGTCTTACTAAAATTTGGTAGTTTTATTCATACATATCATACATTTATTATTATTTCTAGGCATTGTGTTATTGTTATTGTTGCTACTGCTATTAATTTTGCTATTAACTTTTCTATACCTCCACCAAGGTATTACTAGTATGTAAGAAAGCCATTGGCAACTTTACTAAATGTTTTTTACTAATTTTAAGATCTTGTATTTTAATAGAGTAACCTATAGTTACTCTTTAACTACAATCTAATCTAACAGTCACGTAAATCATATTTTCAATAAAGCTACATTCATCTCTACTCATAGATGATTAATTGGAGAGGCACCACCACTGGTTTGGAGAGAATACTGCAGTGCTGGTTGTTAACAATTCATCTCAGCAATTACTGACTCAGTGATTGCCCCATGCAAGATGCTCCTGTAGGTGCCTGCAAGACATACAAAGTAAGACACAACTCCGACCTCGAAGGATTTATACACTGACAAGTACACACCAACCACCTCAGAAACAGAAAGGGAGCCCTGAGAGGGACTATTAAAGAGTAAACAGGGATTAAAATAGCTGCAAGAATGGGGGCCAAAGGGCAACCTTGGGCCTTCAAAAGAGGCATTTGAAACGGACTCTGAAAGTTACACATGGTCTGGCAGGCAGAGATAGGCGGGATGAGGAAGGTAAGGCGTTCTAGGAAGAGTACCAAGACAATGGGACAGAGAAAGTACAGGATGTATTAGAGGCTGGCAGTCCTGTTCGGATTGTTTATAGGGCACAGCAAGGGAATCCTGTAAAACAAAGACAGGACAAGTACTTGGGGTGATACTTGTTAGGGGCCTTGAGTGAATGGGGAACAAGACTGCACTCAGCAGAAAAGCACTGGGGACTCTAGCCAAGGAATGATATGAATGGGGCTAAGTTTTAGGAAGGTTCCTCTGTCACTTTGGAGCACTTACAGAAATGGAGAACTTTCTTTAGAATAAACATGTCAAAGGTGTAAAATAAGTAAATATGACAAAAATGCTATCTTATAAAATTTATTCTATTGCAGTTAATAATAAAATATTACATGTTATGGAAGTTATCTTTTAAATAAATATTTAAGTTCCCAAATGTCAGAATGCAAAGCTTCAGTCCATAGTCTTTAAATGCAATGAAGTTTCTTTAAATAGAACACGATTGACATTCACAGATGACATCGATAATATCCAAATGGCCATTTTAAGACCACAATTTATAAATCTGAAACACTCTGCCATTCAACTCTTTAACAAGACCTTTCCCAAAGCATAAATCAAAGTTTATCAAACCTTTCATGATGAAACCTCATCCTATAGAAAAAGCAGGTGTTATTTATATATAGTTCCTTTCTGAAAAGCTGTTTATCTAAAGAAAGCAAAAAACTAAGTTCAGCTCATCATTAACAGTTTTGCTGGAATGTTGAATAATTTAACCAATAAAGCAACACAATAACATACACACACACAGTTTTTCAACTATTACTAAGTTTATTAAAGACAGCTTCCAAATTATTCTAAGATCCTACTCAGATCCGCATCTAGCTCCAGTATTTGACAAACATAATTAATTCAGAATACTTGTTCCTAAAAAGACCCATCCAGCCTTCTCTCTCCAATGAGCCTTCAACCACCCATTTCTTTAAACTCTGTCTCCTTGTCCTACTTTCCAAAAAGACATTAAGTGTGAGCCTAGAATATTCCCACTGGAATTCCTGCCTAAAATACCCTGGGATCTTGGCTCGGGATTGTTCTCCTACTCTACAGAACTCCTAGAAATCTCAACCTAGGATGTCAATGTTATCCTGCTGGTTAGTTTCTAGGATCAGAAATAATACGATTTTTCAATGAGAGTTCAGGGATGGTGAATGCTACTTGATTACCATCCTCCCCCACTTTTAAAACTCTAGAAGCACCATGAAAGTATATACATTCTTATTCCCAGAGGTACTGTGATTTACATGGAGATGTAATTCACTCGCCTGGGGCAGGAGGTGTTAACTAGAGCATTACTTTACCATACAGCAAATAGATTCTGAAAACAAAGAAGTGTCCACATGAAAAAAACAAAAACAAAAACACCCTAATTCTGAAGAGCAAGAGCTGATTCACCTCTGAACAGGCATTTCGGGAGCTGTCAATAGGAGAACCTGTCTTTAGATGGCTCACTCAGACACTCACTGAACCCAGGGCCTGCCATCCTCTCAGACCCAGCACGAAGGACAGCTCCCCAGTGCCTCCAGCTCCTCCACTTTCTCAGTTACAGCTATTGACACAACAGCCGTTGCCAGCTTGAACTTAAGCCGCTAAGAAACTTTATTGTTTCTACGTAGAATATCTAGACATGGATCGAATGAAGAATATAAAGGTGACCTATCTGTGTTCAGAAGAACTCAAACTGCATCCATAGCTCTGTGAATCTAACACGAGTTTTGGCAAATCATACCTTCCTGGGGCAAATTATACCTTCCTGTGTAGGCGTGTTTCTTGGTTTATATAATAGGGATGCTGTTTATTGACAAAGTTACTACTAAAGTAAATTCTAATTAAAATACATTTAGTAATATTATATAGAAAAAAATCATGAACCTCTACAGTAATTTTTAAGAAAGGAACGGTGAAAAGAAATTAAAATGAACAGTTTAATCTTTTCATCTAATTACTATTTATTGATAAATTATGTATTTTATTATATATATCCTCAAAATACTACCAATATTTCAGAAACAGCTGGAGAGGAGGGAGAAGGAGTTAACAGATTGTAACTAGTTTCCACAGCCAGAAATATGAAATTTTTAAAACTGGTTTAGGAAAAACTTTAACTGCCTATTCCCTTTCTTTTTGCCTCCCCAAAATACCTTTCCGTGTTCCCAATCACAGCTGCCCTGGCTAGACACCTCGGAAGTCAGTCACACAGCTCAACCCTCCCTCACTCCCGCATCCAATCACCTACCGTCCTGTTGATTCCACTTTCTAAACATCTAAGAAATCTACCCACTGTCTCTTCCTATTCCTATTCAGTCTCCCCCATCTAGTCTTGACACCCAGCCCTACCCCCACTCACCACCTATGCTAAAATCTGCAAAAATCTTTTAAAAATGCAAATCGAATCCTGCTTAAACTCTTTCCTACTGGCATCAGAATGAGGTTTCCGTTCTTCACCATGTGAAGTGCTGCACAACCTGGCCTCTGCCTGCCTCATGCTTCACATCACACTGTGTTCCAGCCACATCAAAATTCTCTTGTTCTTAGAACACTCTTCGCTCTCTTTTCCTTCTGGGCCCTTGTACATTGTTCCTTCTGGCAAGGACACTCACACCCTTTCTCCCACTCCTTTTACTTGGGCGAAAGTCCTAAACTGTCTTTCTCTACTCAGTCATCAACTTCTCTAGGAGACCTTCCCCGATCTCCCAACTTTGCACTAAGAACTGCTTTCAAGCTCTCTGATAGAACGCTATACCCACCTGTTCCCTTCACGCGAGAGGAACTGAAGCTTTCACCTGTTTGCCCTCTGCCCCCTCCTCAGACTATAAATCCTGTGAAGGAAGGGAACTATCCGTCTTGTTCTTCATCGTGTCTCGAGTCTTTAGCAGAATGCCTACTATACAGTAGGTGCTAAATAAATGTTGACTGGATATTGAGTGCATCAACATTGTTTTGTTTATAAATGTGGAGACTTATAGTCACCAGTTTATAACCAGGATAGGATGCAAAGTCCATTTGTAATCAACGCTCAGAAATTGAGAACACCTTCTCTCTCCCCCTCCCACACAGAGAAATAACGTTATAAGTAGCAATTACTTTACCATCAGTAAAATATATACCTTGATACATCTAGAATGCGATTTCTCCACTAGACTGCAAGCACCTTGAGGTATCTGGGATGGACGCTGCTTTACTCACTGCTATATTTCTGGCATCTAGAAGAGCAGTGGGCACAGAGTAGGTACCTACCAGTTACTTGTTAAGTGAATATTAAATGAATACTAAAAGCATTTCCAGTAACTTCTGAAGTCAAAGCTAGGACCCTCTGGTTAGGCAGCAACCCTGAAAGTACTGGGAAAAGTCTTGCTACTGGGGAAAAAAAAGCAAGACAGGGGGCTCTGCGAGCCCTCACTCCAACAGCCGGAGAGGCTGCAGTGCAAAGGCCTCTGCTGATAGAGATGGAGAGGTCAGTTAAGTCTGTCTACAATGCAGAAGCCATCTTCATACATACAGACTTTTTCATTTGTTCAATGTCCCTAAAGTAGGAACTGCTTTCAATGGTTCCTAAATATTTTGGGCGTCACTGATCTGTTGAGAACATGATTAATATACACACTCACTGAACCTTCTCCCCAGAAAAAAATACACACCGTATTGCATATAATTTCTGGAACATAAGTTAAAAAGATCTTCTTTACAGAGTTATGACAAACTCTAGGTTCATATTTTTATTCATTCAGGAAAAATTTATCAAATGCCTCTATACATAAGGCCCAGGTCTACACGAGGATACAGATGACTATGTGGTCATTTTAAGTCATTTTGCAGTACACTTAGTGACAAAGATGTTCATTATATTCAGTAAAAGGTTATAAAAATCATTTATAAAATTTATTCACAATGTTACAGAAGAAAAGCACATGCATTAATAAATGCAAAGACTAGAAAAATAAACACTAAAATGTTAACAACTGTTTTCTTCTTTTACTTGCTATAGTTTTCAGAGTTTTTACAACAAACTTATTTTGTAGACAGAAAAAGTACTGTTAAGTTTTAATAAGACCTCTCTGATTTTAAAGAAGTTCTTTTTATCCAGGAAGGGGTAATAAGACATACTGTATGTGTTATTATGATACAATAGTCTAGAGATACAGATCTGTGAATTGTAAGCCCATCAATGACACACGAAAACCACAGAAGCTGACGAGATGACTGAAGAGGCACACACAGGGGAAACAGTTTCCAGGAGTAAGAGCCAGCTGTCCTCAGTGGTACTGTGAGGTCTAAGGATGTGGCTGAGGTGGCATCACATTTGTCAACTTGGTCATATCTGACCCTTCAGAATTAGACTTCAAGCTCCTTCAAAACACAAACTGCATCTCTATCTTTATTCCATCTGAAGTATACCACTGATGGCAAATCAGTATACTTTACTGTAAGAAGAAATAATCATTAGATACACTGGGACAGTGACAAGTATTGCCATCCATCATCTATATCTGAATTTATGGCTATATCTATAACACAGAATTAGAATTTAAGAAAACGAGAAAACAAATATTTTTAATAAAACATACTCTTGCTAAACTGTTAAAAAAATAAAAGCTAACGTTAAATTGTGGCTTAGAACATTTGGCTTCTTAAGAGCAAACTCTGAGACTTTGTTTAACCTCTCCCATTTTACAAATAAGAAAATTGGAGGCCAGATCATTAAATAACTTCACCAAAGTCACATAGCAACTGAGACAGAACTAAAAGTCCCCAGAGAGTACATGAGGCTAAGATTTTACCATATTTGTGGTCACTAGCCAGTCAAAAACTTCTATTTAATAAATTTCAGTTTGATTGTGAACTACATTACTGAAAGTAACATTTTGATTACTCAGTGCAAACTCTAGGAAAATTCATTACAGTTATATTTGCTTCTAGTTCATCTTGAATCGTCTTTTGCTGTCACGATTCTAGTCAGTAAACCAGTTTCCCAGGTCCCTGTCTCTCCCCAAACAAACAAACAAAAAATCTTTTTGTTGCTTCTTCTAACCTATTGTGGGCTCATAACAATAGCCGAAGTAGGGGCTGGCCCGGTGGCATAGCAGTTAAATTTGCATGCTCCGCTTTGGTGGCCCGGGGTTCGCATGTTCGGATCCCGAGGGCGGACAGATGCACCACTTGTCAGCCATGCCATGGCGGCGTCCCATATAAAGTAGAGGAAGATGGGCACAGATGTTAGCCCAGGGCCAGTCTTCCTCAGCAAAAAGAGGAGGATTAGCTACGGATGTTAGCTCAGAGCTGGTCTTCCTCACAAAAAAAGAAAAAAAAAATAGCCAAAGTAATTAACAGTTTGGTAACACATAATTCTTTAAAGTGGTTCCACTGAGAAGCGATCCAGAGTGATGGGTAAGGCCCTGCGCTTTTACTTTGACTCATTTCTATTTTGTTTGCATTTTACTCACAGTACCCACATATTGCTTTTGTTTAGAAAAAAAGGAATTTTGCTAAATGTAAAGGTAAATAAGATATATGTGAGAGCTTAAGGGCCTCTTCCTACAGTTTCAGGGGCTCTGGCTTGGTGGCTATTCATTACCGTGACAGCTGTAGCTCTAATGCAAACTTTTTCTGTAAAGTGCCAGGTAAGAAATATTTTAGGCTTTGCAGGTGGTAGCGTCTCTGTCACAACTAGTCCATTCCACCGTTTTAGCTTAAAAGGAACCACAACAGTACACACATGAATAAGCATGTAACACTATTTACAGACACTGAAATTTGAGTTTCAGGTAATTCTCACATGCATGAAATATTCTTCTTTTGGTATTTTTTCCAATCATTCAAAAACAGAAAAACAATTTTTAGTTTATGTGCCATACAAATCAGACAGTGGGCCTGGCCCAAGGGCCATGGTTTGCTGCCTCCTGCTCCAATGTCCGGGATGCTGTCTAATTCAGCCGTGGAGAACCCTGCCCAGTGCCTGACGCACGGGAGATCATCCATAACGTCTGCTATGCGATGCACCTGCTGTTGGGCACGTGCTCCACAACTGGAACCAGGAGAGCTCTGAGAAGGCCAGCTCTCCTCGGACCAACCATAGAGCCTGGAGTAAGTTCACGACTCGACCATTTACTAGCTGTGTACTCTTGGGCTAGTTACTCCACCACTCTGGCCTCAACTGCCTGAGCTCTAAGATGAGGATTAGGATTAGGGCATGTTAGAAGAACAGTGCCTGGCACTTAGTAAGTGCAATATAAATATCTGTTAAATTACATACAAAAAACATCTCTGCGTTTCACTGTCATTCTGGAAAGCAGAGGATGAACGGAAGGAAACAGTAAATAACGAGCAAACTCATCATAGCTACACAGCAGGTATCATGAAACACATTTTACAACAGAAAGTGTGGCTCACACTAGCTCAAGACGTCCCAGTAAATGTTAGAACCGAGTCCAATTTCAAGTGTGTGTTTGCCCTCTGTATAACTCTGCCTCTTAGCCACTGATTCCTCCTCAAAGGACTGTGACGATTAAGGGATATCATGTACGTAAATTTGCTCTGCAGACTGTACAGTGGTACACAACATATAAATAAGAGGATCTTTCATGCTATGCTTTATGTTTTTATTTTAGGTTTCAAAGATTTAACAATGATGGAAACAAAATTTCACATGTGGAATTGTTTAAGAGACGAAACTAACCAGAGTCTTTGACTTTTTAAGTTTTTCTATGACCAAAGTGAAAAGAGACAGAATGATTTTTAGGATCTCCTGTAGAACAACAGAATCAAACCCCTTTGGAAGTCACAAGCACCAATATGAACACTGTTATCCATAACAACCAATTATCATGTAATATTTTTTGGATTAAAGTTGACATTTCACAGAAAGTAACTTCAAACTGTACAAGTCCAGCTGTCTCCAAGGGGACATCCTAGAGCAGACCTTATAAGACTATTTTAATGATTACTGAATACAGAATGGGATGTTATTTTTGCGAATGTCAGTTTTCAACCTTATCAACAAGTTTCTTCCAGATGGCTTTACTCTTCTAGGATTCCATCCTCTTCTACACTGCACCCAGTCCTTTCTTATAGAACCAGTTTCTTTTTCCAGCAATTGATAAAAACTTAAGCCTAAAGTTTCAAAGCCACAGACAAGATATGCTATGTTTGAATCAGAAATATCATGTCTACCTCTTAGAGTGCTGAAGATTAAATAAATCAACACACCAAAGGGAACTTAGTAATTGTGGAATGGCAAGAGAGAGGATATACAGGTAAACTGTGAGGTTGTGGAATTTATCCAAGGGGAAAAGAAAACCCACTTGAGCGTTTCCTGCAGGGGATTACCAATATCAGATCTGCATTTTAGAAAGATCTTTCTGGACAGAGAAAAGATTGGAAAGCCTTGGCCCAGAGGCAAGGAGACCAAGTAGGAGGCTGAGATGCCTGAACCAGGGTAGTGGGAGTAGGCCAGACTGAAACATTCAGGAGGCAGAATCCACAAGACTTATGCCAGTGACAAGACATGGGGGGTGAGAGAGAGGAGCTAGTCAAGCACCAGAGTCATGACGACTGCTACCAAACGCTCCATTTCTTTTCCCTTCTTGGTACACGCATCGCCCCTCTGAAGTTAGCTGTGGCCATGTAACTTGTTCAGGCCAATAAAAAGTGAGATTACTTCTAGGTGGAATTTTTAAAAGCCAGTTTGTAATTCATCATGTCACAGTAACCAAGTGCAAGGAGGTGGCTCTGTCAGCCTGGATCCCAAAGTAAAAATGACATAAAGTAGAGACTCCCTGCCCCGTCCTCAAACCAAGCTGAACCTGGACCTGAGTCAACTAGATAAACAAACCTGAGATCTGGGGCTTGTTACTGCAGCATAATTTAATCTATCCTGACTGATGCAAGAAAGCAACAACAGTCATCCTGGATATGTGTCCAAATAAGAACAGTACTTAGAAACACACACAAAATATACATTTAGAATCTGTCTTAATGGGCAGTAATACCTACAGATACATTAAAAACATTTTTAAAAAAAAGCTTTAACTATGTCCCAGCAGAAATGATGCGTGCATTTTTGAAAGAGGAAATAATTTAAATATGTACTTGAGAAATTATATTCCTTATGATCTAAGAACTGATACTATAAAGTGTTATATACTTATTTTCTATTTCAAGAGTTCCAAAAGTAGAGTGTCAGTGTGCATATCCCAAGAATAGATAAGAAGCAAGGGAAACCCCCTTTTCTTCGTCCATATATTCACCTTTTATCATCAGCTCCTGCCTCTAGAATGTAAATACCACTACCTCCACCACTAATAATAATAATAACAATTATTGACAACTATGTGCCAGGCAAAACATTTAATGCCTTCACTGCATTAGCTTATTTAACCCTCATAACTCAACTCCACTTTATAGATGACGAAACCCAGAGAAAGCCAAACAGCATGCACTAGTCAAGGACTGTCTATTTCCAAAGCCCAGGCCTCTCATGACCACTATATTTCTCACTTCCTCTTTGAGGTAAGCCCAGATAAATTTCTTTAATCATGAGCATTGAGAAAACAATTTTTAACTGGAATAGGGGGGAAAAAAACAACATAATTTAAAAGGAAGGGAAGAAGAAAACAAGAGAAATATCCCTGGAAGGGGGGCAGCTGTGGGCAGCCAGAGGGGTATCAGGGTGGTGAGAGCAGAGGCAGAATGAAGCTCTAGAAGGCAGAAGGGAAAGTCAGAACAAAGCCAACATCAGTCTAAACTAAGCTTTCTTCTCATTCACACACCCTGGGCAAATTCAGTCAACTGTTCTGGTTGAAAAGGTTACTTCCGTAAGCAAATAATTCAGGTTAATAGAAATGAACTAGATGTAACAGACTATATTCAACGGCTTCTCAACCCACCCTGCTTATGGCTATGAGCAAGAATTTTACAGTGTGATGCACCGTATCTCCCGATCCTGGGTTCAAAGCTTGCTCTGCCACTTGGTAGGTGGGTGACCCTGAAACAAGTTCCTGGACAGTTAAGCCTCCATTTCATCCTCAGTAAACTTGTGCCAATACTACCTATTTCAAGAGGCCATTTTTCTTTTTTTCCTTCTTTTCTCTTGACCGCACAATACCAAATTAAGAGCTTCCCCTTGTCAAGCTTCAACTACATAATTACCTTAAATTATTTCCAAGTACAAAGTATAACTTCTTATTCACATATTTGATATGTTAAAGAGATATTATCAAAAGAAAAATCTTATTTTTAATTAACAAACGTATAATGAGTCTTTATTATACACCCAGGACTACAACAGGTACTAAATCTACACTGAAGAAATAGAACCGTGGATTGAGACCTACTGTCAGATAGTAACGCAAAGTGTGACTCCATCATTCACTTATGACCTACGTGACCACAGGTAATAACAGTAATGGCAAGAAAAGCCGACATGCGAGTGTCTGTTAAAGCAGGCTCTATTGCATGTATTTTCTTATGTAATCTTCTCAATAATTCTATGACGTACGTACCACTACTTTCCCCATTTTACAAGTAAGAAACTGAACCACAGAGAGGATAAGCAACTCGACCAAGGTTAAGAGATTCTAAGCAGACAGCAGAACTTCAGAGCACCAGCCCTGTGCTCCTAACTATTAACAACAGTCTACAGTGTATGCATAATCACCTTCTGCAGGGCTGGCTGAAAGATTAGAAATAGTATGTGGAAAGAGCCTAGGATAGTAGGCACATAGTGGGTGGACAAGAAAAGGCACAAGAATACAAGCTATGCTAGAAGACAAAGCAAACTAACAGAATGAAACTATTCAGGTTCTTAGCCCCAACTCTCTTTCAAGGTCTTAGGACACTTGACCGATTATTACCCAAGGTTGGGTCAAAGCTCACGTTTATGTTTCATACTATAAGAGGTTGTGAAAAGGGAAAAATTTAAGGCTGTGACCATACCAAACCACCATAAACACCAAACGTTATCTCTACGGAAAACCCCTTATCTATTTCCATGCCTCCACCAAATGTCATTCTACAGTCATTGCTGCTGTTGGTTAGAATTAACATGAGATTCACAACAGGCATTTAAAAGAAAAGATGAAAAAAGAAAAATATCTTAATTTCATCACAAAGAGGTAAGGCAGTTGGTTAGAATCATTCTTAATACAAAACAAAATGAGAAAGTTTCTTGAGACTAACAATAATTTACTTTTTAAAGAAAACAATATGTCAGAATCACTAACAAAATATAAAATGCATCAATTCCTATGGTTTTGAATGCTATATTCCTTTATTTCCATACACAGTTTTCTTTAAATCTAGCTGAAGAGTTGAATTCCTGGGAATCTCTATATGAATTCTCTGTAGTTTAGAATCGTTGAATTTGGGGAACCCAGTAATCCAGTACAACCCCTTCACTTTAGAAAAAAGGAAAGCAATTTGTTCCAAAGTCGCTAAGTTTCTAAAGACGCATTCCTTTTTTCTAATAGGATGGTGTCCCTGCCAGCAGTGTTTCACAAAGATGCACACTAGCTAGAGAAACCTAAGAGAACATAAGAATACAAAGGCAGAAAACAGTCTAGAGGTGTGTGTAAAGAAGAAAAATATATGCTCATTGGGCAAAGGTTATCCGTCATATTTTGTTTTATTCACTACCTAATAATTTCAAAACGAAGTTGCTTCAAAGAAAGATAAATAGGAGGATTTCCCACTTTACATTGCATTAAAGCAAATTACTTGAAGAAAAGGTCTATTACAAATTTTATGAAACTCTAAAATAGTCTATAGCCACCTCCTCCACTGTTTACCCAAACACTTCCTTTAGTCCCATGCTGTTAAAAACTTAAGTCAAAACCCTGGCTGCATTCAGGCAGGCAAGAGAAAAAGCCAGAAATGTGAAGCCGTTACTCCCTGACTGTTGCCAAAACCGCTACAGAAATAAGATGACAAATGTTTAAAATGGACATTTCCATTCATCTCCTCTCATTGTCACAAGGACTCATCATTTTTAATCAAACTCACATGCCAAAAAGGAGTCGTTCTTTCTCCACCAGATCTCCGATTGAGGGCACGACTTAGACCTGCTTCATTTGTATGAAACTTCTCAGGGTGCGACGGAAAGTAACTGTAACTCCTGCTGTCAATGTCACTTCTCTGGGGGCATTCGTCTCGTGGAGCGCCCTCTCAGGGTCGTCACGAGATCGCTCAAAAACAGACTTGGAGAGGGACGGGCCAGCGGGACACCACTTACCGAGAACACTGCGTTCTGAAGCCCGAAAGGTATGGGGGTCAGTCTGGCCAGCGCCACCACTTTCAGGCCGCTTCCTCCCTCAACGACGCGAACAACGGCGCTCAGCTTCTCGCTGCTCTGGATCCTGGCGGCCACCCAGGCGGTGAGCAGCCGCTTGCAGACCACATGGGCGATGAAGGTGCCGATGAGGACGCCCACCGCCATCAGTCCCATGCCCAGCACGAAGCCGTACAGGTAGCCGGCGGCCACGTTGAGCACGATGTAGCCCCAGCCGCAGGGGAACGAGACCACGATGAAGCCCACGATGAAAAGCAGGACCCCGAGCAGCGAGTCGAGGCTCTCCACCCAGAGCAGGAGGTGCTGCAGGTAGCGGCGGACCAGGGCCAGCGAAGCGAAGCACAGCGCGGCCAGCACGCAGACCAGCACGAGGCTCCGACACCAACAGGTGCTGCCGAGGCAGCAGCAGCGCCAGCTTCTCACCTCCGCCACGCCGACCACCGCCCCGCCGCCGCCGGGGCCGCCCGCCAAGGCCCCGCCCGGCGCCGGCAGCTCCGAGGCCGGGGGCGGGCCGTGGCGCTCCAGACAGGCGCCGAGCAGGGCGCCCGAGGCCGCCGCCGCCGCCGCCGCCGCGCTCGCCCCGCCCCCGGCCCCGCGGGAGAGGCGGGCCGCCCGCGGCAGGGCCCAGCGGGCCGGCGGCTCGGCGCGGCGCGGGCCGGCGTGCTGCAGGAGCCGGGGGAGCGCCTGGAGCAGGCTCCCGCCGGCGCTCCACATGCCGCGGCCCGGCGGGCCCTCAGCCGGCCAGCCCCTCCGCCGCGGCGCCCGCCAGCCGGCGGCCCTTCATGGCGCCCCGCACGCCCGGCCTCCACTCCCTGCGTCCGCTCGGGGGCAGGAGAACACCCGGGGACCGGGGAGACGACTCGGCGGCCGAGGGACGGTCCGGCGGAGAGAGAAAACTCCGGACGCCGCACCGGCCGAGCCCGCCCCTTTTCGGCCAGGGGGCGGGGCCTGGCGCGAGCTGCATCCTGGCCCCGCCCCCGCGGAGCCCCGCCTCTCCGGGCTGCGAGGGTGGCGACCGCGGGGGCGGCGGACGGCCGGCGGGGCTGCTGAAGGGAGCGGCGCGGAGGGGAGAAGGCGTCGAGGGGGTGCGGGCCGGAGAGGCAGGCGCTGCAGTGGGGTGGAGAGCCGGGTGACGGGCGGGGCGCCGGCGCGCTCCCTGCCTTCCCTAGCGGGAGTGCGTCTGCCTGCGTGTCAGGCGCGCTCTGCCCCTCGGCCTCAGTCCCGGTCCGCGGGCTGCCTGGGTCCTGGCCGAATGCCGACTTGTCGTTTCTGTAGTAGTCTCTGGTCAGAGCGGGCGCCTCTCGGGGGCGCCCGCGTCCGCAGCTCCCTTGGCGACACTGGAGGAAGAAGAGTTCTTGATCCGCTTTGAGAAGGATTTGCTAATTGTTCACCTCTCCAGGGAGTGAAGTCTCCATGCGGGTTTCAGGTCGTCACCTGGTCCTTAAGGAGCTGGAAAACTTAAGTACAAAGGCCCACCCTTGACAGAACGCTCCTTCTGACCCCAGAGGCCCTTTGTAGAGTGCTAGACACTGGGACCAGGGACTTCTCAAAAAGATTCACAAAAGGACATCTCTTAACGAGTCGCACTATCAGATGGCTACTTCTCAAACTCTTTTGCTCCTTTCTTTTCCTCTTTTTGCTCCTTTAAGGTTAGTGTTCCCCAGGTCCTCTTTTCTTCTTTCTTTTTTAGAGTTCGCTGAGCCATCTCATCCAAGCCCATAGATTTGACCCCACCGTGTCCCCCATATGCTGATGCCCCCCAAGTCTCTGTCTCTTTGCCTCTTCTTTCCTTGCGCTCCAGCCTGTGGACACATCCAGGCGGAGTTCCGGTGGCACCTCAAACTCATAGATATCAACTTGGGCTCTGGTGCAAAACAGATTTAGTAACTGTGTGACTGGTCACGTCATTAACCCCTGAATCTCAGTGTTTGTTTTTAAATAGCAAAGTGAAGATAATAGTACAGCTTTACCTCATAAAATTATTGTGAGGATTAAATAAAAAGTACGATGCTGGAATCAATGGTCAACCATGTGAAGGTATCCACAGTTAAAAGTATCGTTTCCTGTAGACCTGCTCTTCCTTTTGAGTTTCTTACTGCAATGGATGACTTTCCACCCACTTACCTGCCAAATAACTGACCAAGACACTTTGGGTCCCTACTGATCAAGGTTCCTGCTTGCTCCTTCATGCCATTCCTCTCAATCCACCTTGGTTTGGCTGAGTCAGGTAAAGTCCCCCGAAGGTGTCAGGCACTTGCTGCTTCCTTCATCTCCTTTTCTAATTTCTGTGGTTCACATGGAGGAGCAGCTCCTACTACCCCCTCAATTAGGTGAAGTTTTACTTCCTCTCTAGAATCTTCCAATACTACCTTCCTATCACCACCACACCCAATTGGATGTTTCCTTTCCATTCTCACTCTACTTTTGACATAGGAGTTATCACATTTGTTGAAATTTTTTGTTTACATTGCTATCTCCTTCTTGAGACTGAATTTCTTCTGGGCAAGAACCTATGAGGGGCTGAAGTAGGGTAATGGTCATGGAGTTGGTGGGGAGATAAGTTAGAAAGAAGCATCTATAGGCTTGGTGACTGATGGTGTGTTGGAAGAGGGGGACAAGGAGGAAAAGATAACACCTGGGTTTCTTATTTGAAGTAGTGGATAGATAATGGGGCCACTGACCAAGAAAAAGAATACAGAAAGTTTGTGGGAAAGATGAAGGGTTCAGTCTTGGTACATGAGACTTGAAATGTCTATGATAAGATCCTATTGTGCATTCCAGTAGGTGGTTGAAAATACAGATAAGGAGTGAAAATGGAGCATCTCTCCTAGAAGTTTTTTTTTTTTTTTTTACTATTTTTTTTATTGATGTCTTAATAGTTTATAACACTGTGGGGTTTTAGTTGTACATTTTTGTTTGTCCGTCACCTTGTGGATGTAACCCTTCACCCCTTGTGCCCACCCCCCACCCCCCCTTCCCCTTGGTAACCACCAATCAGTTCTCTCTGTCCCTGTGTTCACTTATATTCCATATATGAGTGAGTTCACGCAGTGTCTGGCCTTCTCTCTCTGGCTTATTTCACTTAACATAATACCCTCTAGGTCCATCCATGTTGATGCAAATGGGACTATTCTGTCTTTTCTTATGGCTGAGTAGTATTCCATTGTATGTATATACCACATCTTCTTTAACCAATCATCAGTCAAGGGACACTTGGGTTACTTCCACTTCTTGGCTATCGTGAATAATGCTGCAATGAACATAGGGGTGCATAAGCCTCTTGTGATGGTTGATTTCATGTGCATTGGGTAGATGCCCAAGAGTGGGATTGCTGGATCATATGGTATTTCTATTTTCTACTGTTTTCCATAGAGGCTGCACCAGTTTGCATTCCCACCAGCAGTGAATGAGGGTCCCCGTTTCTCCACAACCTCTCCAGCATTTGTTGTTATTTGTCTTTGTGATTATAGCCATTCTAACTGGTGTCAGGTGATATCTTAGTGTAGTTTTGATTTGCATTTCCCTGATGGTTAGTGATGTTGAACATCTTTTCATGTGTCTATTGGCCATCTGTATCTCTTCCTTGGAAAAATGTCTGTTCATATCCTCTGCCCAATTTTTGATCGGGTTGTTTGTTTTTTTGTTGCTCAGTTGTGTGACATCTTTATATATTACCGAGATTAATCCCTTGTCAGACAAACGATTTGTGAATATTTTCTCCCAGCTGGTGGGTTGTCTATTCATTTTGATCCTGGTTTCATTTGCCTTGTAGAAGCTCTTTAGTCTGATGAGGTCCCACTTGTTTATTTTTTCTTTTGTTTCCCTTGTCCGGGTAGACATGGAATCTGAAAGGATCCCTTTATGTCCAATCTCAATTAGTGCACTGCCTATATTTTCTTCCAGGAGTTTTATAGTTCCAGGTCTCACTTTCAGGTCTTTGATCCATTTTGAATTGATTTTTGTATATGGCGATAGGAGATGGTCTACTTTCATTCTTTTGCATGTTGCTGTCCAATTTTCCCAGCACCATTTATTGAAGAGACTTCCCTCTCTCCATTGTATGTTCTTTGCTCCTTTGTTGAAGATTAGCTGTCCATAGGTGTGTGGTTTTATTTCTGGGCTTACAATTCTGTTCCATTGATCTGTGTGTCTATTCTTGTACCAGTACCATGTTGTTTTGATTACTGTAGCTTTATAGTATATTTTGAAATCAGGGATTGTGATGCCTCCAGCTTTGTTCTTTTTTTTTCAGAATTGCTTTAGCTATTCGGGCTCTTTTGTTGCCCCATACGAATTTCAGTAGTTTTTGTTCTATTACCGTGAAGAATGACATTGGGATTCTGATTGGGATTGCATTGAATCTGTAGATTGCTTTAGGTAGAATGGATATTTTAACTATGTTTATTCTTCCAATCCATGTGCATGGAATATTTTTCCATTTCTTTATGTCTTCCTCGATTTCTTTCAATAGTGTCTTATAGTTTTCATTGTATAGGTCTTTTACCTCCTTGGTTAAATTTATTCCCAGATATTTTATTCTTTTTGTTGCAATTGTAACTGGGATTGTCTTTTTGAGTTCTCTTTCTGTTGGTTCATCATTAGTGTATAGAAATGCAATTGATTTTTGTAAGTTGATTTTATACCCTGCCACTTGACTGTAGTTGTTGATTATTTCTAGCAGTTTTCCAATGGAATTTTTTGGGTTTTCTATGTATAAGATCATGTCATCTGCAAATAGTGAGAGTTTCACTTCTTCATTGCCTATTTGGAGTCCTTTTATTCCTTTTTCTTGCCTAATGGCTCTAGCCAGAACTTCCAGTACTATGTTGAATAAGAGTGGTGAGAGTGGGCACCCTTGTCTTGTTCCTGTCCTCAAAGGAATGGCTTTCAGTTTTTCCCCATTGAGTAGGATGTTTGCTGTAGGTTTGTCATATATGGCCCTTATTATGTTGAGGTATTTTCCTTCTATACCCATTTTGTTGAGAGTTTTTATCATAAATGGATGCTGGATCTTGTCGAATGCCTTCTCTGCATCGATTGAGATGATCATGTGGGTTTTATTCTTCATTGTGTTAATGTGGTGTATCATGTTGATTGATTTGCGGATGCTGAACCATCCCTGTGTGACTGGTATAAATCCCACTTGATCGTGGTGTATGATCTTTTTGATGTATTGCTGTATTCAGTTTGCCAGTATTTTGTTGAGGATTTTTGCGTCTATGTTCATCAGTGATATAGGCCTGTAGTTTTCCTTCTTTGTATTGTCTTTGTCTGGCTTTGGTATCAGGATGATGTTGGCCTCATAGAATGTGTTGGGAAGTATTCCATCTTCCTCTATTTTTTGGAATAGTTTGAGAAGGATAGGTGCTAAATCTTCTTTGAACGTTTGATAAAATTCTCCAGGGAAGCCATCTGGTCCTGAGCTTTTATTTTTGGGGAGGTTTTTGATTACTGTTTCAATCTCTTTACTTGTGATTGGTCTGATCAGATTCTCTATTTCTTCTTGATTCAGTTTTGGGAGGTTGTATGCTTCCAAGAATTTGTCCATTTCCTTTAGGTTGTCTAATTTGTTGGCATAAAGTTTTTCATAGTACTCCCTAATAATCCCTTGTATTTCTGTGGTGTCTGTTGTAATTTCTGCTCTTTCATTTCTAATTTTATTTATTTGAGTCTTCTCCCTTTTTTTCTTAGTGAGTCTGGCTAAGGGTTTGTCAATTTTATTTATCTTCTCAAAGAACCAGCTCTTTGTTTCATTGATCCTTTCTACTTTTTTTTGGTTTCAATTTCATTTATTTCTGCTCTGATTTTTATTATTTCCCTCCTTCTGCTGATTCGGGGCTTTGTCTGTTCTTCTTTTTCTAATTCTGTTAGGTGTAATTTAAGGTTATTTATTTGGGATTTTTCTTGTTTGGTAAGGTGAGCTTATATTGCTATGAATTTCCCTCTCAGGACCACTTTTGCTGCATCCCATATGAGTTGGTATGGTGTATTTTCCTTTTCATTTGTCTCCAGATAGCTTTTGATTTCTCCTTTAATTTCATCAATGACACATTGGTTGTTCAGTAGCATGTTGTTTAGTCTCCACATCTTTGTCCCTTTCCTAGTTTTTTCCTTGCAGTTGATTTCTAGTTTCACAGCAGAAAAGATGCTTGTAATGATTTCAGTCTTCTTAAATTTATAGAGGTTTGCCTTGTTTCCTAATATATGGTCTATCCTTGAGAATGTTCCATGTGCACTTGAGAAGAATGTGTACTCTGCTTTTTTTGGGTGGATTGCTCTGTATATATCTATTAAGTCCATTGCGTCTAGTTTTTCGTTTAAGTCCATTATTTCCTTATTCACTTTTTGTCTGGATGATCTATCCTTTGATGTAAGGGGGGTGTTAAGATCCCCTACTATTATTGTGTTATTGTTAATATCTCCTTTTAGGTTTCTGAGCAGTTGTTTTATGTACTTTTGTGCTCCTGTGTTGGGTGCATAGATATTTATAAGTGTTATGTCTTCTTGGTGAAGTGTCCCTTTTATCATTATATATTGCCCTTCTTTGTCTCTCATTACCTTTTTTATCTTGAAGTCTACTTTGTCTGATATAAGTATGGCTACTCCTGCTTTCTTTTGTTTGCCATTAGCTTGGAGTATTGTTTTCTATCCTTTTATTTTGAGTCTGTTTTTGTCTTTAGAGCTGAGATGTGTTTCCTGGAGGCAGCAGATTGTTGGATCTTGGTTTTTAATCCATCCCGCCACTCTGTGTCTTTTGATGGGAGAATTCAATCCATTTACATTTAGAGTGATTATTGCTATATGAGGGTTTAATGTTGCCATTTTATTGTTCATTTTCTGGTTCTTTTGCATTTCCTTCGTTTCTTGTCCCTTGTGTTTCGGACTGCAAATTCAATTTGGTATTTCTGCATGCTCATTCTCTTGGTTTTCTCTTTATTTATCATGTGTGGTTCTCTTCTGGTTATTTGTTTAGTGGTTACCATGAGGTTTATATAAGCGATCTCCTGGATAAGAAAGTACATTTTCAGATGCCTCCTTTTTCCTGAGGCTGGGTCGATTCAATCCTTTACCTCTTCCCCTCCTTATTTGTTATCTCTTTATTCCATCTTGTGTCATGAATGTGTGTTTCCAGTGATGAGCTTGAATTAATTTTTGATGTTATCCAACTGTAGTTTGTTCTGGTTTAGTCTCCTTGCTTTTCTCCTTGCTGAAATCTTTGTATCCCCTTTCTCATTTGTTTTTTTTCAGGCCTAAGGGCCTTCTTGAGCATTTCTTATAGTGGGGGTCTTGCGGTGATGAACTCTCTTAGCTTTTGTTTATCAGGGAGAGTTATTATTTCTCCATCGTATTTGAAGGATATTTTTGCTGGATAAAGTATTCTCGGCTGAAGGTTTTTGTCTTTCATGATTTTGAATATATCATTCCAGTCTCTCCTAGCCTGTAGAGTTTCTGTCGAGAAATCATCTGAGAGCCTGATGGGGTTTCCTTTGTATGTTATTTTGTTTTTTTGTTTAGCTGCCCTTAATATTATTTCCTTGTCACGGGTATTTTTCAAGTTTGCTACTATGTGGCGAGATGATTTTTTATTCCTGTTTATATATTTAGGTGATCTATTGATTTCATTCACTGTTATTTCCCTCTCGTTCCCTAGGTTGGGGAAGTTCTCAGCTATTATTTCTTTGAACAAACTCTCTGCTCCTTTTTCTCTTTCTTCTCCTTCTGGAATACCTATTATCCTTATGTTGCTTTTCCTCATTGAGTCTGATATTTCTCGAAGAATTTCTTCATTTCTTTTTAGTCTTAGCTCTCTCTCCTCCTTTACCAGGAGCATTTCTGCGTGGCTATCCTCAATAGTGCTAATTCGTTCCTCCATATTTTCAGTTCTGCTCTTTAAAGACTCCATTTTTTCCACTATCTCATTGATTTTGTTTTTCATCTCCAATAATTCTGATTGGTTTTTCTTTATGGTTTCAATCTCTTTTGTGACGAAATCCCTGAATTCGTTGATTTGTTTCTGTGTGTTCTCTTGTATTTCATTGAGTTTGTTTATGATAGCTATTTTGAATTCTCTGTCATTCAGGTTATCGAATTCTGTGCCTTCGGGGTTGGTTTCTGGGTGTTTGTCATTTTCCTTTTGGTCTGTAGCCATAACAAATTGTCGCAAGGATCTAACAGGGATGGCCTTATTTTTTCCCCTCGTGATAAAGTTGGTCCTGCAGTTTCCCCCTGCTGCCACTGGATGGAGATCACAAGCGGTATGCTCTGAGCCCGCTGCAGCCCCCGGGGGGATTATGCTGAAACGCAGGGTGTTTGGGGAGTGGGGTCCTCTCTTTCTCCTGCTCGACCCGGGGGTTTCCTTTCTGGCTCTCTTAGGGTGTTTGCTACACCCCCTAAACAGTTTGTCGTCGCTTCCCAGTGGGGATCTCTTGGCAGTCTGTGAGAGCACCTGGATGGCGATAGTTTTCCCCTCTGTGGGCCGCCCCTCCCCCCTCTGTCTGCAAGCCGCGCTGTCTTTGCCGATGGATTGGGGAGGGGGAGTACAACTTCTTACCTCTCCTCGCGTCCTTTTGGGCTTCCGGTGCCTCCACCTTCCGATGTATGGCAGCAGGGGTTTCTTAGAAGTTCTTTGTAGTGTTTGATTGAGCTCTGTTGGAATGCGAATGATGTTTTCGTTGTGTCGTAGGGGGCAGAGATTCAAAGAGGGAATCTCACTCTACCACGATGCTGACGACTCTCCTAGAAGTTTTGACATTGGTGTATAGGCACCAGGTAAAGCCATGGTTATAGATGAGTGAATGCTGGTGGATGTGCCAAATACCCCCTGGTCTCTTTCAGGTACATGATAGGATTGTATTTCCTGGCCTCCTTGTGGTTGGGATGAACTACATGACACATTCTGCCCATGAATTGTAAGCATAGCATTTAATTGCTGATGCAGGATCTTCCAGAACTCTTTTTCTCTTTTCTATGACAATCAGCAATGTTCCAGAGAGTATATGCTCTATCTGTCTTGGTCTTGGAGGGAAGGTGATGCAGAATGGAGTCCCATCCACCTCATGATGGACATCTAAAGTGAGAAGTAAATCTTGGTTGTTTTAAGTAACTGAGATTTGAGGGTTTTATCTGTTACCAGAGCAGATCTTTGTCACTTCTGACTGATGTGAATGAGAACAGAAGAAGAATGAGAACTTGGGGATACCAGTATGCTCATTAGACTATTTTGCATCCAAGAAAGAGAGACCCAGAGACTACTTAACTAAAAGGGTGAAAGCACGAGTATTTATATGGCTATATCAGTAGCCATTAGGATCCAAGTTATCTCTAAAGAGAAGCTATTCTTTTATTTCTTTTCCATTGTATCTCTGTTCTCTACCTCTTTGATCTGTTTTCATACTACTGACTGCTAATTGATCCTCTTCTTATCCTCTAATCCACATTTCAGAGGAGTGCAATCCAGTTGCAAGAGCCTTTAGCTCTAAGCCACTGTATGGGCTGCCCACCAGCCTTTGGTTGAGCCGTTCTTGTGTCAGGTGCCCATCCTGCTCCATTGCCACCCCTGTGCAAAATACCACCCAGCTCTCCTCAGCCTGGGAGCTCTGGGTGGGGTGATGCGAACCATCACGGAACATTTCTGTTCTTGTCCCACTACAATTTATTTTTCACAGAATTGTGAAAGCTATATTTTATGTCTTTTGTAGGTTATGTCTTAACCTACAAACACTCTAACCTCCAACCCACTGCCTAAAACCTTTCTGTTGCCTTAACAAAGACACCCAACTCCTTGCCTGGCCTACAAAGCCCTTTATGAGCTAGCCTCTGCCTACTATTCCTACCTCATCTCCTGTCACCCTCCCTCCAGCCACACTGGCCTCCTGTCTCTCCCTTGGATAAGCCAAACTGGCTTCCACCTCAGGATGATTGCACTCTGCCCTTGCTGATCTCTCTTGTCTAAATACTCTTCCCCTAGTCCTTAGAACACAAGCCCTGGTGGTCTAGTGGGTAAGATTTGGCACTCTCACTGCCATGGCCCAGGTTTATTTCCCAGTCAGGGAACCACACCACCTCTCTGTCAGTTGTCATACCGTGGCAGCTGCATGTTGCTGTGATGCTGAAAGCTGTGTCGCTGGTATTTCAAATACCAGCAAGGTCACCCATGGTGGTTTCAGTAGAACTTCTAGACCAAAACAGACTAGGAAGAAGGACCTGGCCACCACTTCTGAAAAAAAAAATGGCCATGAAAACCCTATGAATAGCAGTGGAGCATTGTCTTACATAGCACTGGAAGGTGAGAGGATGGCGCAAAAAGACCGGGCAGGGTTCTGCTCTTCTGTGCACAGGATGGCTAGGAGTCAGAATCCACTCAACAGCACTAACAAAGCCCTTAGATAGCTTTCTTATCCTTTCCTGTTGTTATTCATTTTAAGCTCTACTATCATCTCAGAGAGGACTGCTCTGATTACTCTCATCTAAAGGAGAGTAGAGTCTGTGTTAGAGTCCTCTCTGTGTTAGAGTCATGTACTCTTTTTCTTCATTGCACCTACCATCTGAAGTTGTCTTGTATGGTCATTGCTTTACTGTCTGTCTTCTCTGGGAAGAATGAAAGCACCATGAAAATGGTCATCTTTTCTGTCTTGTGATCCCCTGTATTTGCTAGAATAGTCACTAGCACACTAAATAATTTTTAAGTGACTGAAGGAGATGGTAGGTCGTGTGCTTGTGTGCTGGTTGTTCTTTGCTGGTCCTCTCTCCAGGTTCATTCTCTACTCTTTCCTGCCTTGCTGTGCATCTCAGGCAGTTGACCTCCAGAGTTGGCATCATCCAGCCCCCATTGTGCTCTGGGTTTCCAGTTAGGTTTGACCAATGAGATGTAGCAGAAGATGATTACAGGATAGTAGGAGTGAGAGGTGGTCAGGGTATTTCTCTCTTCCCAATACAGCTTCACTGTGTTTTTATCAGTGACTGAATTCTTCCATGACCAAATTTCCAGTTGAGTATCCCCTCTACCAAGTGTTCAGCTCTTTCCCGGCTTTGGTAATTGGTTCCCTGATGTTTCATCATCTCTTGTAATACTCCCTTGACTAGACTCTCTTTACTATGGCTTCTGTTGCCTGCTGGTACCCTGACCAACATAGCTGGACAGGTCAGAGGCTGACGAGTTCAGTACAACTAACACCTGAGTTCATATGACTTACCCAAGGCCACACAGAGAAAGTGATGGAACCAGGTTTCAAATTCAAAGTAAGTTCAGGGATTATGAGGAGATCAGGAGAAACTGATATACTAGAAGTCCAAGGAAGAGAGAATGTTAAGAAGGAAGGGTCGGTCAACAGTGCTCAATGTAGCAAAGAGTTCGAGGTGAGAAAAGGACCAATAAGTGTCCCTTCAAAATCTATTTTAAAAGTAGCCACTAGGGCCTTAGGGAAAGTACTTTCAATGACAAGCAAAATTGCAGAAGTTGAGAGTGAATGAAAGGTGAATATAAAAGAATGAGGTTTAATAGCTTTTTTGATGATCCTGAACAGAAAGAAAGGAAAGAGTGACAGCTGGAAGGTAATGCACGGTGAGGAAGATGGGGATGCTGTGAGGGAGGTGTCCCAGCGTATTGACAAGTTGAGATAAAAAGCCTGGGGAGAGAAAGGAGTTAAAGAACAGAAGGGACAAAACAAGCTGAAGCCAGGTTCTGAAGGAGATAAAAGGGGATGGGATTAAGATCTGGAGAAAGGATTAGATGGAGAGGAGACAATGCTTCCTCTGCAGTTCAAAGGAAAGATGTGGAAATGAATGCAAATTTGCCAGTGTTTATTTCTAATTGTAAGGGAGTCTGTCATTTGAGGGTTTATTTGAATGTGTTTGGGGAGATACAGATAGTTTTTTTCTCCCCTCTGATAGCTTAAGGCATGATTTCCATGGAATTCCCTGACCACAAAAAGCAGTGATGTATCTTCTCAGCTCTTCAGGTGTCCCTCATACGATGGGTACATTTTTCCAGCCTCTTGTTATAGACTTTCCACTGTGCCTGTCATTTGGATACCTTACTTTGTTAGTATCTGTGAGGACTGGGAATGAGTAGAAGAGGGAATCCAATCAAATATTATTAAGTCACATTTTAATGCAAAATGGGAATATGCTGTTAAAAACTAATTCAAAGGTAAATTACTCTGCAAACTCTAAATTGTCTATAACTGTGGCTTTCTGTGTACTGTATAGTATTATCTTCACTTAAATTTAAGTACATCCGTGGTGATAAGTACATTTTGGTATGTGGATATTGAAGCTAGCAGTTAAAATTAGTTTGCTGTGATTTATTGTGATTCATGTAAATTGTTTCTCATGCACAGTCAGGAGTCTGCTTTTCTTCTGGGTTTGGTGGCCTGTGATGTCCTTGCTTTTCTTTGCCTCCTATTTACGTCTTTGGTATATTTGGGGGGAGACTTGAGGGTTCTGGGATCAAAATTAGAATCTGACTTTTTAAATAATGGGGTTCCAGAAGCCTTGGATTCTTCAAGAAATTCTGTACCAAATAAACACACGTGCCAGGCATCCTTCACTGACTGCTCCTGCGGCCGAGGGACATGGAAGTGTAAGTACTGCATCGAGTGGTGGTATCAGGACGGCAGTGCTGTTCTTCAACAGGCCCTCCAGCTAGCAAGGCCAATACTTTGAACAACCTTCTGGAGCCCTTTACAGAAGACAAGTACCTTCTCTTTCAGACTTGCTTAAGATATACAATTTAAATGAGTATATCTGGACCCTGAATGAAGTTGCTATTTTAGTATTAGCAACTAATTCTTTCTGAATGATGTATATTTAACTTATTTGTTCAACAAAAGCATACTGAGGATATGTACTTTGCTAGGCTCCCTTGAGAATATAAAGATGAATCAAAGGCATTTGCTGCCTTTAGGAAATATAGTGTAATTGTGAAGAAAGAACAATAACTCTATTAGAAAGCGTGTGTGATGGGTGCGTCAGCAGTGCCAAGAGGTTTGGGATGGCAGGGGCAGAGGAAATGATTCCTGATAGGGTGGCCGTTTCCAAATAGTGCTCTTAGTTCCGTTCCTGGGTTGTATTTAACTAGACACTTTGAACTGAAGGCTTCCTTAATACTCTGAGCTAATTGTGACGATGACCAGTCTTCTACAGCTCCCTCTATCCAGCATTACTGTTGTGGTGGAAAATGCTATAATCTCATCTAGCTTTGAACTGCCGTCACTATGCTTACACTCCTGTCCACCCTTTACCAAGTACACATCTTCCTGAGGAATCTCTCCAGCCTCCCTCTCCTCTTTCACTGCTCTTTTCTACATATCTGACCTAGAAGAAGTGGGTCTTGACAGAGATGGCAGGTAAGGATTAGTGGCAAAAGGGGAATCACCCAATCATATCAACTAAGTAATTGTTTAGTTAATTAGTACTCACAGTAATAAAATGGAAAATTACAGGCTGACTCTACAGATATAACTTCCAGTTCAGGATAGTCAGAAGATTTGTGTTTCTAATTTCAAGTAGTTTCAATTCTGTGGAAAACAGTATCTCAGGGTTCAATTAGAAAACTGTTGTTCATTCATGATAGTGGATTAAAATGCCAAACGTTGCAGTTATTAGAATTCTGTTACTATACAAGTTGATGTACACAAAGTGGTGCTCAGCCTAGCCACCACATCAATTACCACCATGTAGGATACTAGGCAGAAAAATTAGTATAAAAAATCCCCTTTAAATATTTGTTTAGAAAGTAAGAAAAAGGAAAATTCAGAATACCCTGCTGCCAATTGGCCCTATTTCCCAGTATAGAAGATATGATCAGAGACTGATATTGATTATTTCCACAGAACAAATCCATTATTTTTTAGCCATATGTACACAGAAGTATATGTTTCCCAAAGTCTATTCAGTCCGTATGGCTTTTCAACAATTCTCATAAATTAACTGAAAGAAAATATATGATTAGGGAACATTTAAAAAATTTGAATTTGGATTGATACCAAGAGTATTTGTTTCATTTATTAGGTATGCGTTAGGGAGGAAAGGCACAGTCTGCTGTCTGCAGGCATAAAGGGACCCACCTGGCCGATGCTCTTCAACATGATCTCTTCACGTCATTGCTTCTCAAATCCGTGTTCTCAGCTGAAGAAGAGCAAGAGGGAACCTTCCCAGGAAGAGAGTTGATCTTTAGTTAAAAGAAAAGAGCTTAAAAAAAGAAAAAAGAACAAAAAGCACAGTAGGAGTAGACTGGCTTGCTTGCTAAACCACCAAATAAGATCTTACTGAATAATTCCTTATTGGGAACATCTATGATCCCAGCATTCTAAAGGACACACTGAGAGTGAGACTCTGCCCTCAAGGATACATCTTCCAGTGTGAGAGGCATAAACGGCTGTAGCTTGCGTGTTACATATAGTGACAGCACGGGGGAAGGAACAACCAAATCTGTCTGGGAGTCAGAGGAGGTTTTGCAGCAAAGGTGACAGTTGAGCTTTGTGTTGAATGATAGTACACACTTATTGATATCCTGCTCATTCTAAAAGGATTTCAGGTGCTTTGGAAGAGATGACCAGACAGCGGAAACATCGAATAGCATTTTGGAAACAGAAAGTGCCAAAGCACAGAAGTGTGAAAGGGCAGGATATGCTTGGGAAGTGGTGACAAGATCTGAGGGCAGATGCGTAGAATACACGCGCGAGCCTGGGAGAAGTGAGGCAGGTAGCGTAACCATGTGCCATTCTTGGGCAGTGGTTTTCAAACTTGAGCATGCATCAGAATTCCCTGGAGAGCTTTTAAAAGCACAGATCACTGGGCCCATGCAAGAATTTGCATTTCTAATAAATTCCCTAGTGATGCTGTTGCGGCTCGTCTTGGGACCACACTTTCAGAACCACTTCTCTAGAACTAGATTTTATCCTATGGTCAATTGAGAGTACTTGGAATTTTTATAGAGAAAGAAAGAATCAGATCTGGATTTAGAAAGTTTACTTGATAGATTATTTCACCTGTCCAAGAAACAAAGTAAATGGGCCTCAATCCATTTATGGAAAGATGAAATAGACTTGAGAATGTCTAGAGGCATAATCAAGATTACTTGGAATGATTGAATACAGGGAATGAGGGAAACAGAAGGAATCCCAGGATGTTAAAATTATGTTCTATAATGTAAATGAAATACTATAATATTTATGTATTCAAAGAATTTTATGCTACCAAAATCTTAAAAATAGGTTCCAACACATCACACAAAGTTTCAGTTCACTTTCTTGCCAGTGTTGTGGGTTAGGGTTTTTGCAGCTAAAGAAAGAGAGATGATGCGGCCATGGTCTTTCAGCAGTCACACTTCAAAAATGTGTGCCACGAAGCCCACTCAGGCAGGATCAAGCCTTCCTAAGGAAACACCATCTAGGGGTGCTGTTTACGCACTGTGCCCACTCTGAGTATTGGCCGCGAATATCATGTGTGGTCTGTCCAGCCTCGGTATACTCTTAACAACTGTAGGAGGTCCCCCAATACGTATGACTTTATAGTTACAACATGAAGGATAAATTGGGACTGACTGAAACCACTAAATGGAAAGAAAAGTGTATATGAGTAACTTGATCTTAATTATATTGAACCCATAATAACATATAGTGAAGTTTTGATTTTAACTTCCAGTTTCTCCTTCCAACAACTGAGTCCTTAGCCAAGTGTGACTAAGGAACCATCTCTGTTCTGTTCTCTCTGTCATTCAGTGTTGTTTTTCTTAAGGTGTCCAGGTTCTGTGACTCTTTTCTTGTGTTTTATGCTGTTCTTTCCTCTTGCAGGGCTGTTGAAATGGTCAGCTCCTTATACAAAACTTTTTAAAATCTTTTTGCAATTTTTGAATTTTTCCGTCAATAAAATCTCTGCCAATAGCCTTTCTAAGGAGGTGCTTTCTTCACTCCTTGGTGCTAAATACTTATAACTCATTAGCTTCTCTTTGTTTTTGCAGCCCATTAAATGTCTGTGTCTCTTGCACTGAACTACAGACTCTGTGTCTGCCCCTTGGTGTGACAGGGTGGAGGTGGAGTGGGAGGAAATTATGGAGTGGGGTGGAGGTAAGGTAGGTCTTATATTTTCCTCCTTTTGACTAGAAGAGTAACTTTCAGATTGGGTCTAAAATGAAAACAAGTCTCTCCCTTGTTACCCTTTTTTTTTTTAACAACACTAAACATAGTCTTTAGCTGCCCCCTTTCAGGAACTTTTCTGATTCACTATTTTATGCTCAGAAATCTTGTGGCAAACAAAAGCTTCATAACACCTTTAGTCACTATGGGGTTAGAAGGGGTTAATAAATCACTCCTCCTCACCACCTAAGTTCTGAACTCATTGAGAGAAACACAGGAGTCAGGAAAACGAAGATCACATCTTCAACTCTATTACCGAAATAGTTGATGGAGAATGTCTCTTAGGGTAAAAGCCAGGAATAAGAACCTGCTGCCAGTCTAGTCCTTTGAACAGCCCACCAGAGGGAAAGTTTGAATCTGTAGGGCAGACACGTTTACCTAAGCCATTGGCTGTCACCCACCTCCAGGTAATTCATTCCACCACCATGTGGAGGAGTAAAGTGGTGGAGGGCAAGAAGTCAAGAAAAACACTTCTTCATAGAAAGCAGAGGATGAATTACTCAAGACAGATATGTTGTATGTTATATAATAGAGTTTTAAAAATAGTTATAAGAAAATTACAATAACTAATCATAACAGTGTCTAACAATGACTTCTGAACTGTAGAAAAATAATTTTTTCCTTTAAGGTAATTAATGTCAAGCACAATTAGGAATTTAAAATATCAGTAAAGTTATTATTTGTTTTCCAGGCTGTGAATGAAGATGATAAATGCTGTAATTAGATGCATAACTTGTGTTGATTCTACCAATGATCATTTAATTAAAAAATGTATAGTCAGGAGTGTTAAAGTTTTAAAAAGTTGTTGTATACTGTTAGTTCTCCCTCACTCCATTCCTTGGTAGTAGAGTTATAGCTTGTTACATGGCCATCCAGATGGAGAAGCTATTGCCCAGTCTCACTTGTAACTAGAGGTAGCCTCATAAATAAGTTCTCACCAATGGACTGGCAGTGTAGAAGTGATGTGTGCGACTCCAACCTCACTTGCTTAAAAAGAAATGCCTTGCTCTCTACTTTCTTTTCCCTTCCTGAGCTGAGATGCTGACATGGCATAGACGAGTGGTGCCAGGCACCCTTAATGACCTAATGAAGCAGGGCCATTCTACCAGCCTAGACTGGCCAGAGTGTAAGATGAGAGAAATAAATCTCTACCTTATTTAGGCAACTATGTTTTGGGGTCCCTTTTTTATATGAGCTTAATGTTTATACTAACTAGTACAAATATTTATGCCTATCTTTAAGGATATTTGATAAAATATTCAATAGAAAGAAATCCATACAATTAGCTACTGCAGTGAGTTGAATAGAGGCCCCAAAAGATCTATCTACCCAAAACCTGTGACTGTGTGCTTAACTGGAAAAAAAAAAAGTTCTTTGAAGATGTAATTAAGTTAAGGATCTTGAGATGAGATCATTCTGGCTTAACTGGATGAGCCCTAAATCCAATGATACATGTCCTTATAAGAGACAGAAGCCAGAAATACGGAGAGAGAGAAGGAGGCCACGTGAAGTCAGAGGCAGAGATTCAAGTGATGTATCTGTAAGCCGAGAAACTCCAGAGCCGCCAGAGGCTGGAAGAGGCAAGGAAGGATTCTCTCCTAGAGTCTTCAGAAGGAGCATGGCCCAGCCTACACCTTGCGTTCAGACTTCTAGCCTCTAGAACTGTGAGAGAATACATTTCTGTTGTTTTCGGCCACCCAGTTTGTGGTAATTTGTTACAGCAGCTCTAGGAAACTAATACAGCTACCTGATAAAATTTGATAATGAAGATGAAGAAGTTGGACATAGAGAAATAAAAAGACTCCTTTCTTGTTTTGTTACGAAATACTAACAGCAGCATAGAGCGCTTATATAAGACTGGCTCCTTCATTCATTTGTCAGACATTTTCCGAGTGCCTGAAATGTATCAGCCACTGAAAGGTACAGAGCATATAAAAAATGAGAGAGACACAGTCCCAACATTCAAGAGGTTCATAGTCTCCTTGGAAAGGATATATATACGTAAACAATGTGGTTTGATTTATTTAAAAAAGAAACTCCATGTCAGAATTGTAGGCTGCTTGGCGATGAGAAAACCATCTTTTGAGGTGTTGGACAAGTAAGTTTGAGCATCTAAGAAAATCAGATATACAGTTTGTCCCATAGTGATTATTCTGCTGGAGAATGTGATAAAAACTGTTAGAAAAAAAGTTTCTTGTATTTATAAAGTAATTTACTTTGTCAAAGAATTTCTTTAAATGAAATATTGGCTGATTTAGTTAAATATTTGTTAATAATTGATGACGAGAAATATACTAAAAAGAAAAGAATTTGAAAGCTTTATTCTTAGGGAACATTACCACTTGATCAATCAAAATGGGACAATATTTTAATATGTTGAAGAAAATGACTTAAAGGGGCATTTTATGTATATTTTAGTAATATCTATTATATTAAGAGTTAAGTACCAAGAAATCGTATGAACATTTTTAACGTGATATCCGTTAATTCCTTTGTGTTCTTTGGAAAAACAGTCCTATAAAAAATTGGTAAAATAAGTGGGAATATGGCTTGAATTAGTTAATAAATATCAATAATTACAGGAACTAATACTTCTATATATAACAAAACAAATATTTAAAAAGAAATACTATGGTTAAATGTTTTTTCTTGGTTTGCACAAAAAATTCTGACCAATCTCCTTTTTAAATTTTATGTGTGTGAATAGAAGTTAGGATTATTATGGATCTAGACTCCTGTTTTGATATCTTTATTACCTTACATGTAAGTTGAAGAAATAGCATTCCCTTCTAACCAGTAAAAATCTCCAATTTGGAATAAGTGTTTACAATCTATTTAATAAAGAGAATTTTTCTAGAGTAAAGAGAGTTGTTCATAATTCCTTCTCACATCCGCAGTTTATAAAATAACTTTTTAATATGTGGCAACCCATAAATAAGGGATCTATTTCAAAGTTACAGTTTTCCTGGAGCCATTCCTCAGGTTAAAACAACAACAAAAATTGGTCCTGTAATCACATAGAAAGAATGCATTGAGCATTATTCCTTGGGATGCATTTAGACTTTGGTATGAGTAATCCAAGATTCTCCCCTAAATTAGTTTCTTGTTAGTGCAACAGGCTATAGACTGCCCCAAAGAGTGATTTCTTTCCTGGCGTTACAGGTAAACTATTAAACAATTACTAGGTTCTTTTATTGGGAGGGGCATCCTCCTTAATTACTCCCACTGTCTTCAGCATGATATAGGTAATGTGAAAATCTTCTGATTCCATCCGCTCCCGTCTCCCCCAGTATTTTAGTCTGTTTCATGTTATTTTTTATTTTAGCTCATTTCTAATTTTTCACTCAATACTGAACTTATATGATAGTCCCTTTTGTGCTAGGCATTCTTATCTTGACAAAAAATGAAGACCTAATGTGTAAGAAATATATACTGAAAATAAGTATGCATAAAAATACACCAAAATGCTTTCCTTTGGGTGTTGAATTTATGAGTGATTTAAAAAAATCTCCTTAGTGCTTTCTATCTTTTTCAACTTTCTAAAATAAAAATTTAATTGGTTTTCATGTTTGTTTATTTCAATTTAAGGTATTAACTTTATTCTACAAATGTAAATAGGTGGAAAGAGATTAAGTGGGGTCTCTATTGCTCATCCTCAAGCGAAGACAGCTGGGCCTGCAGTTGTCCTTCCCTGGTCAGATAGAGGCTGGAGTATCTCTTCTAAGGAGTCTCAACCTAGACGTGCTTACAGGGCGAAAGTGGTGCTGAAGAGCTCTCATTCTTACCAATCCATGAGGCATGCAAGTACAAAGAAACCAACACTCTAAACACTTTACTCAATTGAAATTCATTTTAAGTAAGAAATATTTACAATGATGTTAAGAAACTATGATCCTGTTGGGAAAAAAAATCAAATGGTATCATTGACGTACTCAATTTTAGCATAAGTTTTAAAAAAGGTGATAAAATTACATTTTTATTTAAGTGCCTGGGTATTTACTATGATCTTAGAATGCCATATGGTGGTTACTAATTTATTAGATAGAGACTTGGAATGTATTCATATACATTTGTGGATGCATGGCATTTTAATGAATTTTCTTTTTTTGCAACTAAATTCTATATATAGCTTATCTCAGTAGCATTGGTTTTGGGTGATATAATGTTTGATAAATTGATAACCTCTTTGGAAAGGGTAACGTGAAATCCATTGTTCTATGAAATTAAAGCAGCCAGGAGCACTTTTTTATGTTAAACACTATCCATTTAATGGGAAACAACACCAGTTTTGTGATGGTGTTGCTGTTTTTTCGCTCTGTCTGAATAAGATTTTTGTTGGGCTAAAAGCCATTTTGCTTCTTGGAGTGAATCTTCTTTCATATTTTTTCCGCCAAGTTTTCATATGGATGCTTTCAAATAAAATATATAAGTGGAAAAATATGAAACCAGAAATATTGCTTTCCAGGTGTTCAGTTTCAACCTCAAAACACAAAAAAGAAAAAATCAAATGAAACAAAGAATAAAGTTTCCCTGTGTTTTTAAGCCTTAAAATATTAACTTATAAAACACTCGGACAAATAGAAGAATTTTCCCCCGGTGAAATAATGTTTGCTATTATAGGATATATAGTTAAATCAAATGAGAAATAAGAGCAAGCTTAGACAAATACTAAAGAAAAACTTCATTGTGCAAATATTCTCAGAAATAACTTTGGAAAACATACCTCCCGAGCGTAAATATTTCAGCTGAGTTTACACAAGGTATTGTCTATTGAAGTCAGCAGGAGTCATGAATTCATACATTTCTAGCTAGAATAAGGATTTTAATGATTGCTAAAGCCTCGGAGAAAGATCTATATGATTTCTTGTCTTAATTATTTTAAGCAGGAGTTTCTGTTTCCATGTTCAGCTTTTCTGCTGATTAACTTTTTGAAACACCAATGTCCTAGAAATGAGGGCATGATCATTATTTCAGTTGTAAACTATCAGTTATCCTATTTGCTTTGGAAATTTGCTTTGCAATTATTTTTTGAGCATTTACATGTTAGTATAACATCAGATAACCTCATATCATGTTTTGGTACTATCTAGATAGACGTTTCGTCTGTGGGAGGGTTACTATCTGTTGTGGATCAACTCACTAGTAAATTGTGCTTATTTGAAGTCTTTTGTTTTTAACCTGTAGTTTGTTTATTTAACTGATTTTGGGGGGCTGTTAAAGAACAAAAATAATTTGGAATTAAAAACAATCTATATTACTTGTCACAAATCGAGAAAATGTGTTATAAAGAATAGACTAAAGCGGTTTTAGCACCTCAGATTTGATGAAGCCCATCTGCTTTTGCTGCCTGTGTAAACTGCCTTCTTTAGCCTACTTATCTGCAGATGCCGCCAGAGAACCTCAGCCTGCAAGATCAGCCCCGTTCATGCCTTAAGACAATATGAATCAAGCTGGCATTTTTTTTACAAAGAGTTATTCAGCAAGCAAACGAATATACCAGTTGGAAGATGGGAAAGAGATCCAGCCTGGAGATGTAAAATTTAGAAGACACCTGTATTTTAATGGGTAGTAAAGCCATGGCAGTGGATAGGATCATCTAGGAAAAAGGAGTAGAGCAATTTTTATCAGCTGTCTCAAATCCATGCCCTTTTGGAATAAACGCAACTTCCCCTTATCCTCATCGAGAATCATAGCTTCAATATCCACATTGTTCCATCTTTATTTTTTGTGGTCTATATTATAAAACTAATATTTTTGCTTCATTTTCAAATTACTGTGAAGTTTAACCTGCATTTCCAGACTGCACTTGTGAACTCCCCGATGAAGAGCAGCAAGTCCAGCACAGTGACTCAACCCAGGGAACAGCCGTGGCTTCCCGCCCCTCACTGGGCTGCTAGGAGCAGCGGCTGAAACCGTACAGGTGGAGACCCTTGAGACTCAGCACACAAAAGTCAGATTTACATGACACTTGCTAGAAACAGATATCTATTCCTAAACGTGTGCAATGGGAAATCTTTAGCATTTACTTTTGTAAACTCTAGCATGGTATGTTACTGCAATTAGCTCTATTCATTGCACAGTTTCAACCACATCGCTGCAATGTGACTCAGAATAGAGATATTTTATTACCAGTATGCAAATCATTTGCATCTCAGTGTTTAATAGTTCTCTAATTCCAAATCTAGCGAGACAGATGGAGTGGCTGATGAACATGTGTGGAAGTAGCATGGGTACCCTTTGTTCAGCTTGGGCAGTCTTGGGTTCACTGTCAAGATTTTGTTGAATTCCATGGGCTGGTTTATAAATACGTATTGCTCTGTATACTCAGCTGTCAAGGCCTTTACTGACATATTTTATCAGTAAAATATATTCTGCAAACAAAAATCGCATTTTTACCTTTATTTCAATTTTTCACTCATACATTGTTGAATTGGAGTAAGACTGGTGTACTATTTAATGGTGTTTTGCCAAAGAGTAGCAATTATATCCCTGAACTTGCCTCAACTAATTATCTCCTCCCTGATAATTCTGAGAGGTATATTCTCATATAGCAAAATTCAAGGGCAAAAATAACCAAACAACAACAGTAAAAAAGTTTATTAGTTGGGAATTTGGCTTCAAGCCACAGTACCAAGCTCTAGTAAACTGGGCTGAAGACATGAAAGGCTGCTTTTTCTTGAGCTAGTTAGACCTAAATAGCCTCAGGGTAAAGCAGGCTCCTAGGATTGCTCTCTCTCACTTTTAATGCTTCAAATGCTCCTAAGAGTCCAGTGGGTGCTAATAGAAATGGAGAGAAAGCCCAACATGTGGCCTAGGCTGTGCTCCAAACTTAAGGAGAGGGAGAAGGCAGCCCCTCTTTGCCCTTAACCCTGTCTTGCCCTGTCCTTCCAGTGAGCTGACTGGAAGCAAGAGAGAGACGCCTGTGGTGACCTGCAGCCCCTTGGAAAACTTTGACCCTAGAAAAAAAGCAGCTTAATCAATATCCTATGATCTTGAACAGTGCAATTCTCCTCCCTAAAGTGGCATAAAGAATATGAATGTGGAGTGGAGTTCTACACATAAAGAGCAACAGAAACATTCAAGTATCTGAGTACATTTCCCAGAGAAAGCAATATATTATTGTCTTCTTTTTTCTGTTAGATAGACCTCCGATAAAGAGGCTTTGTTGGGACGCTCCAAGTCCCTGAAAAATAAATCAGCCATCTTCTGCTTCCTTGGGGATCAGTGGGAAAGTCTAAGCAAACACAGACATTCTTTACAATAAGTCTCTGGCACTAAAGCAGAGCCCCAGTGAGCGAGGCTGAGTTCCGGAATCCTACCAGGACTCCTTTTGTGCTGTTGGCCTGAAGCCTAGATGAAAAGAAAGCAAAGAGGCCTCTTTGACTCCTCTGCCCTAGGCCTACATCCTCATTTTTGCTTTCAGAGTCCTGTTACTTCAGAAGCAAGAAGGGAGAAAAGACAAGTTTAAGAAAAATAGCGCCAAGGGTAAAACAGTCTTTTTCCTTTATTCTTAGAACTGATCTTACCTGAGTTACCAAGTCGTAGGCATTGCCTCAATGATGGGGTGTGTGTGCGTGTGTTGGGGGGCATTTTAATACAAAAATCACGTGAAAGGACACACTCTGTGAGACAAAGAGCAGTGAAATTGAGATCCCCACAGAACGCTAAAGATGCCAGTCAGAGCTGTTTACTTATCTGCAAATCTCTTGGCAACCTTCAGCCAATGGCCGACTGGCTTAGCTTCAGCTTCCCCTCTTGAGACACTCTTCATGTTTTGTTATTCTTCCTAGACTGGAAGCTTCCCAAGGGCCAAGATGTGTTTCTTATTCTCTAGCACTTAGTAGGCACTCAGTAGATTTTTTCCTGTTGAATGACATTTAGTTGTGCCCTTGACTATAACCTTTATTCAGAACACCATTGGGGAGGTTATTTGGGGGAGGGCTTCTTCATCTCCCCCAAAGCATAGAGTGTTTAGCCGACATTAACTCTAGAAGTATTATCATTTGAATAATATGATGTTGGGAAAATTAAACCTCAAACATATATGAATTTTTAATTGTTAGCCTATCAGACAAGGTTTGATGTGTCCATAGCCCCATGGACATCCTCCTTTCATACACTCACTTGTAATCTCTTCATATAAGTCTTCATATCAGCTAGACTATAAACTTCAGGGGTGTAAGAAACTGTATCTGGTTCTCTCACTGCTGGATTCCTAGCTCACATCACCCAGCCTAGCATATATTAGATGTTTAATAAGCATTTGTTAAATGAATGAATGATTCAGTAATCTCTTTTTGTAGACACCAATCATTAAGTATAAAGTCACTTTGCTTATTGGATCACCTCCATGTTTACAGTGAAAGACCATTAGAAGACTAATGTGTATACTGCCTCCTGGAGTTACTGCAGCCACTCATGTTCAAGATGGGCTTAGGCTTATGCTTTAGCAATTCTTATATTTCATTAGAAAGACAAAAAAAAGAAATTTTATATTACTATACCTGAAATAAATTTTAGAAGACATCTGAAACTCTACTCTAAAACACATATCTCTAATTCTTGACATTATAAAGTAGTACACAGATCTGTATAAATCTGGCAATATAATATAGTTTTTTTTGCATAAAAATTTGTATGTACATTTATATATAACTAAATTTTTTAACAACAGGTAAAATCCAATTTTGTATTTACATGTGGCCACAGCAACTCTTGGTTCACAATGATGTTTCCATTTTTTTATAATCCTCACAGTTCCACTTATTTAAGGTACCTTACATAAAGCATTTCGTATTTAATCAAAACAGAAATGCTAAAAATGACTCTTAGTTTCTTGAATTACTGAATTTCCAGCAGATTATACCTTACGTTTAATCAAAAAAGATACATAGAACTTGAAAAGTCAATTATAAAGCCAGTTGCTGCCTCACACAAATTTTTCTGTTTCTTTAAGGTGAAAAATGGAGAGAGCAGAAGACAGTGGTAATATCTTATTTATAAACTATATGCTTTTTGAAAAAAATTTACTTACTCTATTATATGTTAAATGCCTTTTAATTGACATTGTCAAATTAATAAAGCCCTCAGAAGTCAAAGCAATCCAGAAAGATTTTTGTTCTGAGAAAAAGTTGTTAATGTAAATATGCTATTAATATTTAGTCCAGGAAAACTCAAGTTTATTCAATAAACATTTAAACATAATTTATTTCCATAATAGGAACAGTTAGGTGGAGGAGGAATGACAAGCAGAAGGAAGGAAAAGGAGAATACAAAGCAGAAAATAGTAAATTTCACACAGAAGTAAAGGAACAGAAGGTGAGTAACTGAGATATGAGTATAAAGTACTCTTGTCACATCTGATTAGTCACTTAGACTGTAAGATTCAGCATGTGACACAATTTCCCTTGCCTTCTGAAGTGCTAGTTACATGATTGAGTACTCTTAACCTTGACCCTGGCAGCTCTCTGAGCTTTCATTCATTATTCGTTGGTGGGGTTCAGACTGTCCTACTCTAGAAACAGAGGTGACTCTGTCTTCAAGGCATGTGCAGGCAATTGGAGGAGACAGACGAGTAATGAGGGATGCAAATAGACTTTTATATGTATCATAATACTGGAAATGCTATTTGTGTGTATATGTTTGGCAAAAACATGCTAGGAAAATGGTCCAAAAGCTCTTTCTCAGATTTTTATATGTCAGATCCTAAGTGGCATTTCAGAGCCTTTTTTTTCTTTCTTTCCTGAGGAAGATTAGCCCTGAGCTATCTGTGCCAGTCTTCCTCTACTTTGTATGTGGGTCACCACCACAGCACATCTGATAAGTAGTGTAGGTCTGTGCCTGGGATCTGAACCTACAGACCCAGGCTGCTGAAGCAGAGCATGCCACTAAGCCACAGGGCTGGCCCCAGAGCCATTTTTTTTTTAACTTGTGTTAGTTGTGCTTATAGTAAAATATACATTCTATAGCAATGATACTTAATATTATTTTATATCTCCTCATATAATAAAATTAATACTGTTTTAGTCAGATTTCATTTCAAGTCAGTGTATAATTTTTTTCTTCTTCTAGAACTAATGTGGAACATGAGACCAGCCTTCTTCATGTTTGACATCTCAGAGTAAATACAGAAGAAAACTGGGAAGCAATGAATTTAGTATTTAATGCCTTGCTTTAGAATATAGTTATAGTTAGACTATAGTTAAATAATAACTCCTTTGAAGTTGTCTCCAGCATTTCTGAGTCTGGGGTATTGGGTATGTATGTAGTTCCATGGGGAATGAAGCAGTGTTGCTGGAGGGAACAATTTGTAGCACTGAACACCATTTTGGCAACTTTGTGTATGTGATAGGCCATGATAATCACTTTTGATCTAAAATTAAGTAAAGTTCTGGATACTTCAAAAGTGTTACTCCATTATCTAAATTTGACTAAGCAAGGAGTCTATACAAAGGCTACTCCAAGTAGTTTCACATGAAGGATGCAGTTTGGTAGGTTACAGGTGGAGAATACTCAGGGATAGCCAGAAACAGAGGCAGGAACATGAAGGACCTTCTCTGTCATGTGAAGGAGCTTAGACTTTATTGTGAAGATAAAGTGTTCTCTGTACTGATGATATTTCACAGTCTCATAGGGATTTGGACAGAGGTCTTGCTGCCTAATTTATCTCATCAAGTATATGTTAGCATTAACTAGTCTTAAAACAAAAATCTCGGTTTGGGCAGACATCCTTTCTCTTCCTCTGAAGGAGGACGTGTTACCTGCCAAGAGTGAGGTGAGAGGTGATTATGTCAGGATTCTAAAGAAAGTGTTAAAGATTCCCAGTGGATGCTGTGGGTAAAAGGTGAGGAGGGAACAGAGAATAAATACTAAGCTGAGGCCATGAATTTGTAAGGAAGACAGTCCATACACTGCATGATTTTTTTGCAGCAGTCTTCAGCAACATAGGAGCAGAGAAGGCAAATTCTCAAAAGGTTGGGATTTTGCTACAAAATGCGACTAGAGGTACTAGAGACAAAAGTTATTGGAAACAGCAGTTAATTTATGATTTTTGATCAATATTTAGGATTTAAATCATATTTTAGAGCGATCACTCTGGGTGTGGTATGAAAGATCCTTATCCCTGCCAGAGTAGAAAGACTAGAGGCCAAAGCAGTAGTAGAGGTGGACATGTAAAAGATCTGGACCTACAAGGTAATGATGGCAGGGATGAAGAAGGGATTGATTTGAGTGTAAAATTTACATAGAATTGAATAAGAGATTTGAAGAAGAGGAAAAAATGGGAGATGGTTCCCAAGTTCTTGACCAGGGTGACTGGGGCAAGTTAATGTCCAGGTTTGAGGTGGAAGTTGATGAATTCAGCTTTGGACCTGTTGAATTTGAGGGACATCCACATGAATATATCTAGTAGGTAGTTGGATCTATTGGTGTGATGCTCAGGGGAAAGATCTAGGTTAGAGTTGTAATTTGGGAATCATGGTAATTGGTATTGGTAATTTAGTATATTGGTGATTTAGATTCAGATATTTACCCAAGGAGAGTGTGTATAATGGGGAAAGAGAGGATCAAGGATGAGTTCCAGAGGAATACCGATATTTATAGAGTAGAGAAGATGAAGACAATTTTTAAGGAAATAAAAAGAAACAGAAAGGATTGTCATGGAAACCTCAGGAAAGATAGACTTTCAAAAAATATACAGTGCTCAAGAGTACTCATCACTGTGAAGGGTCAAGTGAGATAAAGACTGACATCCATTGAATTTGGAAATTGGTAAGAACAGTTTCAGTTAGTGGTGGTGGCAGAAATCAGATTTCAGTGGATTGAGGAATAAACAGAGAAAGAAGTAAATTCAGATGATTCTTTGAAGAGACCTGTTTATGAAGGTAAGAGCAGAGATTATACTCTAGCTAAAAGAGGGTTCAGGGCCAAAGGAAGTTTTTCTTGATGGGAAATATATGAGTACATGTAGAGGGGAGATCAGCGGAGAAAAAAATCTTAAAGATAAGCAAGAGGGCAAAATTGATGCCACGGAAATTAGTAGGAGCAGAGCTACAGCATGGAGGATTGGTGGAGGGATTAGCTTTAGACTGAAGGTGGGGGCAGGGTGGAGAATTGGGGATTTTAGAAATGCATTGATACCCAGTTTGGTTTGATTGCAGTCAGATGTATGATTTCCTGGTTCTTACCCTTCGGAGGGAATGCATGCCAGGCTGTCTCCACTCCACTCACACCACCTCAGGAGAGGTGGAACTAATGCGATATTTAGTAACTTTTGTTAGAATAACTGAGCATTGGAACCCTTGGCTGAACTGCAGGCATCCTTCCTTTTGGGAGCAGTCTGCCTGCAGAGAGCATACTCTCCTCTTCCTCCAATGGCCCACTCTTCCCCACCACACAGGAACACTTGCCCTGGTCCACACTGCCTTGAGCTTGGTTATGTCTTCCCCATTCTGAGATTCAGCATTAACAAGCTTCTGGGGCTAACAGACGTAAAGCCATATCCTCCAACCAGACCTCTATAAGCAATAAAGATGATATTCTGGTCTCTGTTATTCCTTTCTTGCATTTCTCAATTAGATCAGTATTGAGTGGGAGAGAAGAGTATTATCTTGTGTGCCAATTAATCATTTACTCATCATGTGGAGCATCGACTACATCAGTATGGCAGACTGCTAGTCACCCCTGCAATCTGCTCTTCCATTTGTGGTTGGACATGGATGCCCAGCCAGAGACTATATTTCCCAGGCCGCTTACAGCTAGGTGTGGCCATAAGAGTTAGTACCACTATGGAAAGTGATCAGAAGTAATGAGTGTAACTTCCACCTCACTTATTTAAAAGGAAGTTACTTTCCCTCTTCATTCTGTCTGTGAACTAGACTTTAGATATGGCTATGAGCTAGTTTGACTATGTAGTGGGGGGAGGAATGAGCCTGAGGGATCAGCAGAGCATCCATATGGAGGGAATCTGAGTTGCTGAATGTCCTTGGAGAGCAGACTTGGCTCACTAGGCTACCCTAGACTATTACAGAACAGAGAAATAAACACTTATTTAAGCCATTGTGTATTTGGGACTTTTTCTTACAGCCACGCTTAGCCTTTACCTCAAAGGCCAGGATCAAGTTGTTTGGGTCTTAAATAATCAATACTATAAGATCTAGAGAGGTGGGTGGAATTTGACCATGAACTAGACATCTGGGGTACAAGTCCTCTTGTTTCTTCGAGAAATGAATGGCGACCATGGGTATATTATACTGTGTTCTAGGAGAGGTAAGATGAGACGGGAAGCTCCGTGCTTGTGTTTATATCTATCAGAAAGGTGGCTAAATAATCATATGCTTGCTCTAGTTCTGTTTGTTTCCACCAATTAGTTTTCAATACCATTAGGAAAATTTAATTGAGAAAGTTCTTCTGGGCATTCCAGACAGAGAGGACACCAAGCATAAAAGTCCTAAGCCAGGAATGAACGCGGCATGCTCAGGGTTGCGAAGAGCGGTGTGCCTGGCACACGGTGGGTGAAGAAGAACCATAGGAAATGAGCTTGGACAGATTGGTAGGTCCCTGTAAGTCAGGACAAGGAATTTGGATTTTGTTTTAGCCATGATGGAAGTCACTAGAAAACTTGAAGCAGCTGAACGGTTTCAATATATCTGCCTTTTGAAAATACCAGTCTGTAGAAAATGGATGCAAGGAAAGAGGCAGGGACTCTCGGGAGGAGATATTGCAGTAGTCCAGGCAAGTGACCACTGAACAATGATTCAGATCTTTTGGACGATTTGGGGATTTTGAGCACAACAACCCCCCTTTATCAGCAGCAAAGAAATAAATGTATTAGTTGAAACTAAGAAACTCAATAAAATATCAAAGATTTTCATTATCCTGGCACTCTTTAGCCAGAACATTCCTTCACTCCTGAGCTCCAGTACTGCTGCTGGCTGCTCCTGAGGTGCCTTTGTTGTCAGGTGGTGAATGCCGTGGCTCAGCTCAGCGGCCGTGAACATGGGCCCTGCACCAGGCTGCTTGCCTCTGGGAACATGGTCAGCAAAATGGAAGTCTAGATTTCAGTTAATCAAATGAAATACCAACTAGCACTTTTGGTTTAGTGCTTCCAGAGTAAGTTGCTGCCAAGTCCAGTCAATACTGTGAGCTGTTAAAAAGGCTTCTGCAACTGCTGGGCCCTAGTGAGACCTCTGATGGTGAAGCTATAGACAGCTCACAGACGGGATAGCTGTTGATATTAGTTGATCCAATGTGCTGGAAGAAAGAAAATAACAAAATTGGCAAGAGGTGGGTGCTTTCTGATTGGCACAGAGATGAGGTACAGGGAATTGGAGCAGATAAATATGACCTTAAAAGGCATCCTAAAATGGATAGAAGATTGTTTCCTTTTCCTTTCAGAGCTAGTCCTTTCTGTCTAATCTTCACGTCTGCTGCAAGCTGGACTGAATCTCTAGATAGGGGAGCCCTTCCTACTAGTGGATGCTCTGGCTGCACCAGAGGTAGAGTGAGGAGCAAACTGGAGACCCTCCCCCCATAATTCTGAAACAGATACTGCCCACCACCACTAAACCAACCCAGATAACCTCAGTGCAAGGAAAAACTGTTTTATTTCTGTGTTCAGGCAGACATTCTCTCAAATGACCAACTATGTACATCTACTTTAACCAGGAATTTCAATTTGGTAGTCCCAATGTGTGTATGTGTGTGACTCTGAAAGCAGAGTTATCTGTTGAGAATGAGGATGTTAGAGAAACGTCAAGGACATTAGAAAGAATAGTAGGTGGTTGGAAAAGCTGCTATGAAGAATTGGAAAGAATGCTGACTGAGGCATGTGAAAGAATTGCTGGAAGGCCCAGAGGGCCCAAGTGAGGTGCAAGGACACAAAAATATAGAGGCATAATCTATACTATTATATCGTTTTTTCCAGTAGCACTCTGCAGTCTTGCAATAAAGGAAGAGAAAGCAGATGTAGAGAGCATGGGTGAAGTTTTCCAGGATAGTGGGACAGAAAGACCAGAGTTCAGGGTGTTGACTGGTGATCATATGTTTGGAGCAATGGAGAAGGCAGCCTAGGCTGAACAGGAATGGAAATGAAGTCAGAACAGCAGGTATAACGCGATTTCTCTCATCGAGTTGATGGAAACAAAGAGCAAGTGAAATGAGAACAAGGGGGAGGGATGTCAGGAGAATAACAGTAGCCCCTTGGTGAGAATGCATTCTCATTCACTCAAGCAACATTATCTAGAGTCTAACTTCTAAAAGGGTGGTTCTCCTCGTCTTGGTTAGTTGAATAATCAGACAGTTGATATCCTGCCACCACCACCATATGTGTCTTAGTCAGTTTGGGCTACAATAACAGAATACAATAGATTGGGTGGCTTATAAACAACAGAAATTTATTTCTCACAGTTCTCAAGGCTAGTAAGTCCAAGATCAAGGTGCTGGCAGATGTGGTGTGTGGTGAGAGCCCACTTGCTGTGTCCTCACATGGTGGAAGAGGGACTAGAGAACTCTCTGAAGTCCCTTTAATAAGGGCACTAATCCCATTCATGAGGGCTCCACCCTTAGGATGTAATTACCTCACAAAGGCTCCACCTTCTATTACCGTCATATTGGAGCTATGGTTTTAACATTTGAATTGTGGGGGGGACACCAACATTCAGTCCATACCACCATGCCAACATTTACTGAAACCTTACCATTTGACAGTGACCATGCTAAGAGGCATTTACAGGCGTCCCCTCATTTGCTGTTCACAGCAAATCAATGGTGTGGGTTTTGTGAATGTAACTTTTAGTGCCTTACACAGAGTCACACGTAAACTAAGTGATAGAACTGGGATTCTTACCTGGGCAGAACACTGGCAGAATCCTTCTCCTCCGTGCTTAACTGTTACACAAAACCACCATCTTATCGTCGGCTGGAACTATTGAACATTGTTAACAAAAATTATGTGGCTTAAAAATTATTGTTGAACATGGAATCATTCAATGATAATTTATGAACTTGGGAATAATATGTGAATCACATTAGTTGATTCATTTTTTTTCTTAACAACCTTGTGTTAAGCACCTGTAATGTGTCAGGCAGCACATAGCCCACACCCTGACACAATATAAATTATGAACTATTGTTACCATTGTCATATGAAATACTGTATATTCATCAGTGAGGAGAAAAATTTATTAGAATTTTGCATGTAAACTTATTAGAATATTCTATGTAACTCTAAACTTTACAATTGAGTTATGAAATTTTGAGTATTCAGGAAGAGCCAAAAAAGTATATAACTTATTGACACACAGACATTAAAATAAAACTTAAATATGGTGTTCTAAATTTGATAAGAGAAGAAGAGTATTGATGGGAAACCAAATAGTAGTCTCCATGTAATCTGAAGAATCATTTTCTCTCATGGTTAGTAAGCAGCCTGCTGCGGTATACCGCAACAAATTCTCAAAGGAAGAACTGAGCAGTTATCTATACACACTAAGGGCACATTGAGAGGGTGTAATCATGCATGACAAGAGGAGTAATTTAGGATAGATGTGAAGTATTGCCTGTGGAAATGATCAGAGACTAGAATGTCGAGGGAGGCCATGGGATCTTTCCCTTGAATAATAAAGGGAAGAGAGAAGAGAGGCAGTTACCCACTGAGTTTCTTTCATTAAGTTGTGAATCATCTACGTTAGATGGATTCCAAATGTCTTTCTCACCCGTGCAAGTGGGGTGATGAGCCGGGTTTTGTCTTTATCCGTACTACCACTGTGTGATGGAAGTAGGAGCTCTGAGGTGGCGTGGTGTCCCTGAGTGGAGGAGATAAAATGTAGAGGGAGGAAAGGAGCTTTAAATAGAAGAAAAAGCAAGAATGAAAAAGCTCTTTGCTAACCTCAAAATGGACATCTCCTATACTTGTATTTCAGCATTTATCTTTTAAATAATAATATATTTAAATAAGAATGACACTGTGGAGAGAACATCAAAGTACATTTACTTCCTCTGAGGCTTGGAGAACAGCTCACGTTCCTTTATCTGACCTGTTATATCTCGTGTTACAGAACACAGTTGACAAGTTGGGTAGTTATCACTTACTTTATTCCAAAGCTCTTCTTTTGCTTGATGTAGCTCACCGACTTACTCAGTTCTCTACTAGTAAAGTAGTCAAATGGGAGCATGTTTATGTTGAATATTTTTAAATGGATAATGTAGTGTGGGATTGAGTTTGGTAAAGTGGAAAAAATTAAAAGTTGAGGCTCAGAGTTTTGTGAAGATGGAAATAATCAATCACAATTTTTTTTTTCGGTTTCTGATTTTGTTAAAAAGGAAGAAAGGGATCTCAGTCAAATTAAAATAAAATTTTAGAAGAACTCTGAATGTTTGTACATAGTAATCTCAACAAATCCTGTTTGTACTTTTAGTGGAATATCTTATTATAGGGTTCCATGACTCAAATATGTAGCAAAATGGATAAACTGGAAGTCATTGTACTCTAAATGGTTTTAAGAATTGCTTCTCTGATAGATATCTAGCCAGTGTTATCTAAGAACTTATACTTCTTTCAAAGTGTCCTCAAAGCAGTTCTGAATGGATGCCAAGCCTCCAGTCACACTCAGTGCCTTTTTTGTAATGTTTCTTGATTTGTCCCCCCGTTATTGTTTCCAGGGCTTTTTTTTTTTTTGTCATCTCTTATGTTGCACTCTTGGTGAAGAACATTCTGGAATATTCCAATCATTTAGAGAAAATAGCCTTGCGAAGGAGAATGTAAAAACCAACAAACCAAACCAATCAAACCCCCCAAAATCCCACATAATTTCAGATCATTAAACAGAAAAGTTTTCTGATAATACAAGATGGAGACTTGACTTTACCTTGTTGACAATCATCTGTGCTCAGAATCCACCCCTTACCCCAACAGTTTTAGTTACATGAATATATAGTAAAAACACCTTTCTAGAATAGAAAAGTTTAAGATTTCAGGACTTCACTGGATAAATTACTCTGGAACAGTTAAAACTTGCCTGCTTTTATGGAGGGTAGAATTGAATTTATGCAAATTATATTGTCTTGAAGAAAATAATTGCTTTTCGTAATGTTGATATAGACTGTGCTGTCCCGGGGAAGTGGGGAGGAACTGGTCCTTGGTAGAAACGTTTACATGTTCTTCTTTAAGCCCTTTCATTCCAGAAATGAAGAGCAGAGAACTGAAACTTGGAAGGAAGATAATGGGGGTGTATTGAGGTATATTTCCACTGCATGCCTGAGGAGTTAAGTTGGTTCTAATATTTTGAAATATCATTTAATGTATTTTTCCTTTTTATAATGTCTTTTAAACTGAAGCCCTCTTACCATTAAAACTAGACAGAATATCCATGACTTATTACTCCAAAGAAAGGAGACAAAGGGACATGGAGAGGCAAAGGAATCAACTGAGTTTTAAAATAACTCAGTACAAACAGTAGTTTTGAAAGCCTGATTTTCAATTGCAAGACCCAATCACTTACATTTTTGGGTTTAAAACGTGGAATTTTCTGTGTGTGTGTGTGTTTAATGAAAGTAGATTGAGTATAAGATTGTAAGTTCACAACTGTGCAGAAATGGAAGCTCTTGAGTGAAGTTCAGTTACAGACCAAAAAAAAAAAAAGTTACATTTCTGCACAACAATGCAGGTGACTAAATTTTGACCTGCACAGATCAAAATTATGAAGGGAAGAACAGCATGGAGCAGTGTGGCTGCCTCCTCCACTTAGTTTAGTGGGGCTGTTAGATCAACACATTCGGGTTAAGAAGGTATGGAAAGAATGACATGCTCATTTGTTTCTTTTTTAACTTAAACTCACTGAGAGAATTTTAACGTAAAAAATATCAACCACTTCATAGTAATATCGTGCTTTTATTAAAGACAATTGATCTTCACTGATGTTTCAATGAACATGTAAACAACGTACCTTACTCTTCCGGGATGCCTACAATATGTACACACTTTTCTTTATTTTTGCATTTATTGAATATAAACTTTCTTATATTTTGCTATTTCCACCAACTACTACATAATTAGGAATTGTCAGTATTCCTATAGTCCTCCTTTTGTTTCAGAAAGGCACATTATATTCTATCTTTATGTACCACAATTTATTAGAAACATTACTTAATGACAGATATTCATATTATTTTTCTTTTTTGCTGAGTGGATGGGAATCCAGTGTTGAACTATGTAATCTTTTGCTTCTATTTAATTATTTCCCTTAAGTTTATTTTTCTTTGAACTTGAATTGGCTGGGGTTGCAGGTGGTTGGCTTGCTTCCATTCCCTACATTCAGTCGACTATGAAAGAATACTTGACTTTTTAAAATGAAAATAAAACTTTGAGTCTAACTTTGGGCAACAACAGAATTCTCTTTAGCCAATAATTTAAAAAGAACAGAATTTGAGACTAGGGCTGCCTCAATGTATTTTTTGTTGGTTTTTAAACAAATGTTTAATTTTAGAATACTTTTAAATTTTAGAAAAGTTGTGAGAATAGTAGGAGAGTTCCCGCATACCCTGCATCTAGTTTCCCCTATTGTTAACATGTTAGTATTATGACAGTTGCAACTAATGAACCAATGATGATACATTGTTGTCAACTAAAGTCCATACTTTATTCATATTTCCTTTCTTTTAGAGGGTTTGTTTGAACCGTTGTCACAACTTGCTTTCTACAATAGGTATTTTAATTGGATGAAAAATTGATTTTTAAAAATCAATTCATACTGTACAAATGGGTGCTCTGAACTAGCCTAGAAGACATAGGGGAAAAGAGCTTATCAAAAATCCTTTCTAACTCATCACACAGATATATCTAGGGAGGGGTCTTATGGATAAAAATGAAAAGAGGACAGGTCTGCCCATTTCTTCACTGTCACCCTTCTTCCTCTGGTCCCAGGGCAGGGCATTGCAACAGACAGGCATTTTCTGTTGGGACACCATGAGGTAATGGTGGCCTAATAATGATGGCTTTTAAATGCTGGTAGGTAGGTCCTTTCCATTTCCGCTGCATGCCTGAGGAGTTGAATTGATTCTGAACATATCACTGGTGGGAGCCAGCCCTGGATACATGAGAGCCTTCTGATGACTGTGGTGGGATCCTCTCAAGTGTTGTAGAGCTCCCTATCCCATCCTGACCCCAGTCCCCAGGCAGGGGTTCTTTCTATCAGAATGGGGTCTGCTTCTTAGAAGGACATGCTTCTATTACATTAGAAGTATGGGCATATTTCCCATGGGCTTGATTACTTCTAAGACTCAGTCAGAAAAGCAGGTGGGGCCCAACTGATTGCCCTTACTCTGAAAGATAAAGTTAATCCTGAGCATAAAAAATAAAATAATTATTATTAATTATTATTTGTCAGTTAATGCTGACCAATGCAATGCCATCTCCAGATCATGAGCAACAGCTGACAGGTCGGTCACCGAGCTAAAGGATTTTACAATAGATTTCACATTGATTACATTTTACGGAGATTATTTTACTTAATCCTTACAACAACCCTTGGGATTTATTATGCCCAGTTTACAGATGAGGAAACTGAGGCATAGAAGGTTAAATAACTTGCCAGAGTCAGTCACATGTTTAATGAATGGCCGAGTTAGGATTCAAACCCAAGCCCGTGGTTTTAATCATGTTGCTATAAATTTTTGTCCCTAGTTTTTGAGGTATAGTGAGATCAATAAATATTTCATAACTCAGTGAGTGACTGAATAAAACGTTTCCCAGGTGGTGAATCCTTGAGTGGGACATGTCTTACATGAGTCAAGCTTAGGAACTGTATAGTTTATTCTCATCTTTAGCTTAGCTGTTATTCATGATAGACTTCCTGAAGAAATACAAATAGATTTTTGTGCACTTTTGAGTTTTGCATAGGAATAGAAAGACTGACAAAAGATAAGATAGAGGAAATGATCCTGTATATAAAGAATAACATGAAAAAGTCATAGTGAAGGAAATAAAGAGAAAGAAAAATAGATCTAAATGTTCCTTTGATTGAATTGAAAGTTTCACATGGGAATGGAAAGAGATCAAATACCTGTTGTCTGAGTAGATTGTTGACATGTATGCAAACAGCAATAAGGAATCCTCTAAACTCAGTGAGAGGGGATGATGTCGTCATTGTCGAATGTTTTTATTGTTTGGCCACAGCCTTTTGTACTGACCAGGATGTAGAGAGAGTCCAAAGGCAGGAGGCAGGGGACAGAGGAGGCTTCATTCATGTGCAGGCTGAATAAATGATTGACCATAGACGCAATGAGGAAGGAAGCGTTTGAGGGGCTATTCTGGGGAGAGAAGACATTCTCCTCCTAGAAAATCATTTTGAATATGAAAAGAATAATAACATAATTCATCTCTCTTCCTGACTTCTAAGATTCTCCTTTTTGTTTTATTTTTCTTCCTTTCATTATAAGTCAGAATTTGATATTATTTTTTTCCTAATAAGTATGAGGACTAAAATATTTTAAATGTGAATGTTAAGTCTCAATTATTTATGTCATCTAGGGAGTAATAACACAGAAGGACTAAAACCATGCTCCTTTCAACTTCAAAATTGCATTCAATCTGCAATTTGGAGTAAAAATGGGCAGATAATTCTTTCTAATTTCATTTTGCTAAGATTAATAGTGAAGTAAGTTTACATTCCTACAAAACACAAAACAGGCAATGAAGAAATAGTCTGAGGAGGAGTTTCAGAAATATGGGGTTTTCAGGGGAAGACCAGATGGAGATTTAAAATTTTCCCTGAAGAATAAACCTAAGAATTAAGTGCCTAGTAATAATATAAATGTAAAATAATTTTTAAAATTATTTAGGAACCCTATCCTATTAATACTTTCTAAATATAAATTCTGCTAGATAACTTTGACTCTAGAAAATGAGGCACAAGAGATGTCAAATGAGAAAGGCAAAAGTTGTGCAATATTAGGTGATAATGGTAAAGTCATCATGGCAAGTATGGAGGAAGCAGTGACTAAAGAGATTGATGATAAATATGTAGAAAAAGTCTAGGTGACCTCACACTAAATTTCTAACGTAGGTTACCAGTTACCCTCGGGGGACTTTCAACTGTGTATATTTATGAAATTTTGAAATTTTTGACAACAGACATGCATTGTATAGAAAAAAATTTAAAACTGAACTATTTGATAATATGTCCTTAAGTTAAGGTGGCTTATCTGAGCTATAGAAGTATTAAATGAGTATTTAAGGAATTGGCTTGAACACAATAAGGTGTTCCGTATGATTTTTTATTAGGTTCTCAGGTGTTCTTTACACGGAAGAAAAATTATATTGAAAGATTAAATGGAAGAATGATGTGATCCCCTCTTCCAGCAGTTTCACTCTCAAGCTGCTTGCGAGGCTCCTTCTCACTCAGCAGTCCTCACGTAGTCTGCTTCTCTCACACAGACAAACACGGCTCTGAAGCGACCTGTGCAGAACGCCGACAGACGAGAGTTCAATCCCACGGCAGCACACAGCGAAACTTCTTGAAAATCCTCTTTTAATATCTTTCTTCTCCAGGATTCCAGTCTTTATGGAAGCTATCATATATCTCTTCTCTCTTCCAGAAAAATCCTTTCAGAAAAGTGCCTGCCACTCTCTTCCCCTACTTTCCTGGACAAAGTTCCAAATGTGCTTGAATACCATAATTAGCTAGACAAAACCAAAACAAAACAGCACCAAGCTGAATCCACAGCCATCTATTATCCCTCTAAGCATGTCATTACAGAAGCTCAATTTATCACATCATATAATATATAAATAATAAAGTTGCTAAAAGTAAGGTTCTTTTCCAAATGCAAGGGGCAAAATAAAGCATTCTTCTTCTTTATCCTACTCCTGTGCTGTAACTGCTATTTCTTTCCTAGTGATATTCATTTCATTCCCACGATTTACCCTCATGGATATGCAGAAGGTCACATACCAGTCCATTGGCAACATTTTCTTAATATGGAAAATATTAAACCACCAGCTGAGTCATTTACCAAAGAAACATTTTTAACAGGTGCTGTGGAAAAATGACCCCCTAAATTTATAGGTCAGAGTTCTAAGAACTAGTTTAACTAAGAGAAGATGAGTGCGCATGCCAGCCTTTTTTCCAATTATTATTATTTTAAATGTTTACTCAGCTGATGGTAAGAAGATACTTCAGCAACAGCTGTTAGAGTCAAAGAGCCTGCTTTGGAGAAAGCAGTGGTGAAGTAGAGTTTTTAGAAATGAGAGGAAAGGAAGCCATCTAGTTTCATGGTGGGGCCAGCTGATCTGATACCCCAGGCACCATTACAATATTGTGCACAGTCCATAAACCCAGAAGTAGAGTTTGTGCGGGTGTATTTGTATGTAAAGAAAGGATTCAGGTGCTTCAGCCATCTTCCTTTCTGCTATTCCAGCAGTGCATTTGCATCCTTAGACAATGAACATGAGAGGTATAACAAAAACATCATCAAATCATATCAGATGTAAAATAGAGAATTCAACTATGACTAGTGGATATGTTAAGATGGGAATTTATTTTTACTTCTATGTAGACAAATGAATCTCTGAAACAATATAATGTATTTTACTTAAAAGTTATTATAGATAATTTCTTGCCCTAATGGTTTAAGATTTGGTCCCCATGGTGAGACCCATTTCCCACTAGACTGTAAGCACAATGAGGGCAAGAACTAACTTGCCATGTTTACCACAGTGTCTCCAGTGCCTGGCATGCAACAGACACCATAATAAATATTTGTTGAATAAATAATGAGGGTACATCATAGATCCATATCACCTGTGATCTGAAGGACCTTGTCATGACATGATGATGATAATGATGATGATGATGATGATAAATGATAGCTATGATTTATTGAATTCCTTCTTTGCCCCAGGGATTGCACTACAACTTTACACGTAGTTTTTCACATTTCATTTAATCCTAGGGAGACTGTATTGTTATCACCATTTTACAAATGAGAAAACTGAATTACAGCATTCGGACTAAACTCCATCCAGATCAGTCTGACATCAGGGCCTGATCTTTTTACTTCATATCTTTGGACAAACACATTCTATACACACATTATGAATGTAGAACTAGGTTAAGGACAATGAGTTGAAGGTAATATACACTCTTGGCTCTTAAGGAGACGGTTAAAGGTAAATAACAACACTGGAGATATTGCAAGGCCAATTTGCCAGATAATTGGTACAGAAAGTCACTGCTACAATTTCAAGGGGAAGAATTTGCTGTGTCCCAAAGAGCTCAGAAAATGCTTCATGGAGGAAGGAAACTTGGACTGGACATTGAAACATGAATAGAATTTAAATAGGGAGAAAATGAGGGGGAGGGTATGAACCAAGCTGAGAGATGTGTTTAGAAAACAATGAGGAGACCGACGTCATTGGAGCAGGTTTCAGGGACAGTGCTCATGTAGAGATGTGTTTGCAGAAACAGTTGTTGCGACACCAGTGGTGGCTAGCTCGAATGCTCAGCTCAGAAGTTTGAGATTTATCCCATAACAACCCAAAACGTTTGAGATAGTATCTTATTGAAAACAATTATTTTACTTTCCATTTTAAAGTATTCTATTTCTGTTAACATATTGTTTATCTTCCTGACAGTCTTACTTCCATGGATGTATCTTACAAATGGGAATCATTTTCTATGAACAGTTTGAAATGAAATACATCGAAGTTAAAATCGAGTCTAGATCCTAGCCACAGAAGTGCCTCTTGCTGTTGCACCAAGTTGTGGGGGCCAAGCGCCGGTGCTGGCAGTACATGGGTCCATAAGTTAAACATCCATATGGCCCGAAGTTGTGTGCTTCTGTGCAGGCTCTACAGCAATGGTTTTCGTGTTCCTGGAACTGCTGGGCTGTCCCCTGGACTGCTGCAGAGAAGAGCTGGGGCCGGTCAGGGATGCTCCAAGCCTGCCCTTCTCCAACCTCTGCAACTCCTCCTCTAAGTGTTTACTAAATTGGAGTTATGCCTACATTTTTATTTGAAAAATAAATTCTGCTGATAAAATACATTTGAAAACTTCTGCTCCTTAACAAGCACAGACCGAGTCCAATCATCGCCACCTCTGGGGCAGGAGCTCTTTAGCGATAAATGATAAACATATTTCTGGTAAATACTTTCAGTTTATTTGCTTTATATCTTGCTTATGCTTTTAAGGCATCTTATATTTTTAACATATTAGGTAGTCAACTCTTATTTTTCCTTTGTGATTTCTTTCATACTTTTATTTGTAGAAAATTCTCTCATCATCCAGGAAAAAAACTGCCTATCCTTTTCCAAGTTTTATGTAGTTTCTTTTTTTTTCTTCTAATTTTAACTCTTTAATCCATCTGGAAAATTTTTGAAATATGATGATGTGAGGATTTATTTAGCTAGTTACTTTACAAACAACCATTTTATCAATTCTATTTTTTGAATAATTCATTCTGTCCCCATTAATGTGAGTAATTTGTATAAAAAGGCTTTTTAGGGGCCGCCCGGTGGCGCAGCAGTTTAGTCCGCGCTTGGCAGCCCGGGGTTCGCGGGTTCGGATCCCAGGCGCCCGCTGATGCACTGCTTGTCAGCCATGCTGTGGCGGCGTCCCATATAAAGTGGAGGAAGATGGGCACGATGTTAGCTCAGGGCCGGTCTTCCTCAGCAAAAAGAAGAGGATTGGCGATGGATGTTAGCTCAGGGCTGGTCTTCCTCACAAAAAAAAAAAAAAAAAAGGCTTTTTAATACAATACAAATTATGTTTTATTAATCTCTTTGTCATTGTTTATTTTGTTCAGGGGGAGTATCTGCAGTATCTGGCCCTATGCCTGGCTCATAGAAAATAGCTAGCTGTTCCAATTTATCTTTTTCTTCCCAGATGCATTTAAGAGTCAATTTTAAGTTTCTCAACCATTATCTTCACTCCCTCACACACACACACATGCCCCACATGGTGTTTTAGAGTGATGATGAGTAGCTTTGACAATTTCACATAGGTCAGATCATTCTGAGGAAAGTCTAGAGCAGTGTTTCTCAAAGGTTTTCCTTGGGCCACTTTATCAGAATTACTAAGTTAGCATCTCTGGGGATGGGACCTGGGAATCTGCATTTCAAGCAAGCTTTCCAGAGTTGAGAGCATCTGGTGTAGAGACACAGGTACGCATGAAGAGGGCCTGGACAGACTAGGCATGAAGCCATAGGGTCTAAATAAATGTGGCAGTTGTGATATAAAAATGCACAGGTGTAGGGGCCAGCCCGGTGGCGTAGTGGTTAAGTTTGCATGCTCTGCTTTGGCGGCCCAGGGTTTCGTGAATTCATATCCCAGGTGCAGACAGACACACTGCTTGTCAAGCCATGCTGTGGCAACATCCCATATAAAGTAGAGGAAGATGTGCACAAATGTTAGCTCAGGGCCAGTCTTCTTCCTCACCAAAAAAAAAAAAAAAAGAAAAAGAAAAATGGACAGGTGTAATCTATTTCAAGGTAGGAGTTGAGCATTTGTTTTGAGCATTCGATTCTGTTGAGTTTGAGTTTGGGTAATTGTTAAAAGGATATGCCACTGATAGAAATAGTGAATTGAACAAGGTTTTTTTTCTTCCGAAAAAAAGGTTTCTTTGGAAAAACGATTAATCCATTTGTAGACATGTCAAATATGACATAATGTCAAGATTTCTAATCATTAAATATCTAAAAAAGTAGATAGACACATGTAATTTGGCTCAGGCAAGAGAGGACTTTGAGAAAAGATGCACAGGGGTCAAAGCTTGGGCTTTGGGAGTGATGTGTCCAGTTCTGCCACTTGAGGTCTAGGTGACCTTGAGCAGATTACCTGATTTCTCTAAGCCTCAGTTTTGCTACGTAACCGTAAATGGGAAGTGGATGCAATGATTATCTACCGAGAGAAGATGATTATGAAGCTGTCAGACTGGAATACTTCTCCAATGGGGAGGAATTAGAATGGGAAGGAGAGGATAAAGGGCTGGCTCCTGAGGAGCCACTGCAGTTAAAGGACTAGCACAGGAGTTGGAGAAAGTACAGTTAAGATAGAAAACATTCTGGCTCTCTGGTCTCCTCGTATTTCTTGGTCCCCTGTCAGACTCAGTTGGACAGTGATTTCCCTTCCGTTTTTGTTGGCACAGGACTCTTCCTTTAAATGGCATCTGTGGACAAAGCCTGGTGTGTAAAAGAGGCCGGGGGAGATGCTCTGGATGAAGTGGGGATGGTGGCGGGAGCCCCAGGCACTTGTCTCCTCCCTTGACCCCTGCAAACTGAGCCCACAAACATCTCTCTAGAAGCTTAGGCTGGAAAGCCAGGGTGCAGGACGATTGTAGCCAGAGGATCACACTTCCTGTCTATGGAGGAGCAAGCTGAACTCTAGTACGCCCACAAGTAGAGGAGAACCTGATCTGTGGTATGTAAAACACACCTGGCTTGACGAAGACAAGTTTTAAAGCCCCAGCTTTGTGTATGTGTGAAAGTGTTGCTGTCATCTACCCCCACTTTACTATAATCTCCCAGTAGTCCAGAAATGAGTTCTACTTAGTACATTTGTATCCTTCTTGTTCTAAACCATTGTGGATACTTGTGTTATTTAATCAAAAATATTTATTATTCTTAGTTTACCAGGCAGGTGATCACAAAGGCCCTGGAGAGAAATACAAGGAGAGCAGGTGATTATGGAGAGGCATGTAAGAAGTTCATGGGTGTTTATCTTCTGTGACCCATTATATCTTGTTCCCCTTATCTACTTACTGCCTGGCAAATAAATTCAGGATTTGCACAATGTATATTTTAAATATCTATCAACGTGATTCCTGTATCTGTTACAAACATCAAGCTTGATTGCTACTTTGCCTCTGTATGGCTATTAGTGTTCTATTCCACTTAATATGCACTTTCCCTCTGTTGAGAAGGGTAACAATGCAACAATGAATTTCCTTTTTGAGACTGATTCTGGCTTTTATCCTCTGGTCTTTTGGGAGCTAAAATTAGACCACAAATTACTTTAATGAAGAACACAAAATTCTGCTAGGCAATAGCAACTTCCTGTAATTTTCTGAGATTTAGAGATCACATTGCAGTGTTGATGGAGAAGTTCAAAGCGTTTCCTAGAAAAGTGGATCCATTTATAACTTATAACACTTGGGGAGTAATTTGGCTGAATCACTGAGTTGTGGTTCTCAAATTTTTGTGTGGATAGCAACCACTCAGGCTACTAATTAAAACCCAAATTCCCAGCTTCCACCTTCTGATATTTTGATTTCGGTAGATCTGGGGTAGGGACGAGGGCTCTGTCTCTTTAAAGAACTACTCTAGGTGATTCTGATACAGGTGGTCCATAGGTCGCACTTTGAGAAATGCTGGAGTACTGAGTAAGTTGACATCAATGACATTTCTTGAGAGGAGCACTTTATAGGTTTCCCTGGAGTGGCTAAACTGTGAAGAGTTTCTACTTCGCCCGTCACCCCTGTGTCCACAACAGTGCAGAGCTGCCAGGTGGTGAACGGGTGTAGGCAATCCCATTTGAACCTGGAGATGAGGAAGTAAATAGTCAGCAATACTGCGTTCCTACCATAGTTATTCAGGCTGTGCTGTTTATGTTTTGGAAACTCCACAGGCTCCTCTGATGATATCTTAAGTAACTTGCAGAAGACACACTTGCTGGTCCTTGAGTTCTGTAAGCCTTTTTAAAAAACTATGAATAACAATCTCTGCAAATCCAACTATTCAGAAATTACCTTGACAACCATGTTTCATATTTTAATCATAGAAGTTTCTTTTCATTATCTGTTCTTCCTTCAATATATCATCACATATTAGAATTTCCCTTCCAAAGATGCTGAAGAAAACAATCAAGTTGTTTAAACTTGAAGCAGTTTTCTGAATTATAAAAGAGTTGTCCTTGTAATACACACACAAATATACACTTATTCATGGAAAAGTTTCTTTAGAAGGAAATTGTGTTAAAGAGAATATTATTGTCTCATTGGTCTCAACAATAACGGGGTGAGAGGGGAGGATCACCTTCTCTTGTGTTGATCTTCCACTGTTGGTGGCTCTACAGACTAGTTGTGTGGACAGGCAGTCAAGTATTGCTGGGAGAACTCCAGATGGCGTTAGAATGTGCAGACTTGAGATCTGGCCTCAGCACTACCCAACCATGAGAACTTAGTAATTAAAGCTTACCTCTTTCTGCTCTCTGCTTCCTTAGTTATACATGTTATCTCACCTTCATTCATTTTTTCAGTCATTTGGTATATTTTATTTTATACCTACTATGTGCTGTCTTCAGTGTTATGTATTGGGATGTACTGTTAGTATTTTGGAAGGGTGGTGATGGTGGTGAAGATGGAAAGAAGTAAATGAACTCACTGTGTTGTTTTAAGTTTCAAATGAGATAATGCAAGCAAACATGATGTCGAGATATAACGTGCTACACAAACGTAAATTATTAGTATTTTGTTTCTCCTTCCCTATCCCTGTCTGCCCATGTAATTTAAGTGTCCTGAGGTATCTATTTGAAGAGCCTTGGAAATCTAGTTCTTCATTAAACACTGTATGTAATATTTAAAGATTATAGGTCACCAAAATATCTCAAGGGGGAACTGGTTAAATAAATTGTGGTATTTCTATACATAGGAATGCATAATAATAAATAATGACAATAAAAAATCTTTTTGAGCACTTACTGAGTGCCAGGGATGACTCTAAATTCTTTGTTTATACATTAGATTGCTTGATTATTATAACATGCCTGTGAAAAAAACTGAAGAACAGAGAGGTTAAGTAGTTTGCCCAAAGTTTCAGAGCTAATAAGTGATGGAGTTGGGATTTGATCCCAGGTGGTTTGGTCCTTAGTCTCCACACTTAACGCTAGTCTTTTCAACAGTCGGAAAGAACAAAGCAGCTCTCTGTTGTAGGAAGGAAACTTCCCCAAGATATATTATGAAGTGCAGAATGGTATCATTTCCAAAAAGAAAGAAGGAAGAAAGGAAGAAAAGGAAATCCACGTTGAAAACTTGCATGCATGTGCATAGAATATCTCTGGAGGATATGCAAGAAAATGATACCTGTGGTTGCTTTCTGGGAGGGGCTCTGGATAGCTGGAGAACAAGGACAGAAAACTCAGTCTTCACTATAAACCTCCCTTGTGTCTTTTGATTTTTATGCCATGAGCATACATCACCAATCCAAAAAGTAAATAGATTAAAAAAAATTGTAAAGCCCTCATGATGACCCCTTCTAAAGCAAATTACAACTGCGTAATGTACATCTTCTCTCCCAGTCGATAGAGTTTGTGGCCACAGGTTCATATCTGGGGGCCTAGCAGAGCTCACTGTGGGATACGAACTGCGGGTGATTTCTCCATGTGCTGCTCTGCGACCGACATTGGCGTGCAGCTGGGGGCGAGCAACCCTCAAAGCGATTAGCCTCAGCCACCTGCTCGCTGACAGACTTCCCCCCAGCAGCCCAACCCGGCTACCCAGAAGGTTCCTTCTCTGGGGCCTCTCAGTTCAGCCCCTCACAGTGAAGCTTAGGAAGCCTGAAAGGGCAAAGAGGAAGGGATTACCCAGTGATGGGCACACAGGAGGTGTCCAATAAATATTTTTTGAATGAGTAGGCCAAAAAAAGGAAGAAAGATAAAAAAAGCAGTTATAGAAATTTACATGCCCCGTATCTATAAAATGATGAGATTTTTTTCACCTGCCTCTGATAAACTGACTCTAAATCCATTCTGAAACAAGTTCCCAGAATGATTTGAGCAAGAGCCATTAGCTTAAAAGTCATGAGTGATACAACAAGTTCTATTTAACTTATCATTTCCCCCAGGGGTGGGTAGGTGGATGTGGATGCGGAAACAGGATTTTAACTTTATCACCACAACTTGTACCATTTATCCAGCCCATAAAAACCTTTGAAAATTATAAAAGCAAAACATGATGTTCTACTTAGGATTGTAATTTTAAATAGGGACTTGTAGGACCTGAAATTGAGACAGAGAAATTTTTGAGGTTGTGGTTTCAAGATCTGCTTGGCTACCAGGCAAGACAGGGCTCTAAGGCTCTTTAATGCATCGGAGGATGGCAAACACAGCATATGTTCCTGGTCCTGATGAGACGACAGTTGAAGAAATCAAAAACATTCCACTTTTAAACACATAAAGAATATATCATAAATTGTTTATTCTTGCCAATTTTTCTCTGTCTTCCCTATAAGAAGATTATAATCCTGTGCATTGTCATGGAACTTGAAGCAGGCCTTCCCTATGGGAAGAATATACTTCTCCTTTCCATTTATATCATGCATGACCATGTGACTGGTTCTGGTTAGTGGAATGTGAGTGGAAGAAACAAATGGGATGTCTTAGCAGAAGTTTTAAGGAACTTCTATTTCCCCTCTGCCCCTAGAGTGGCATGTACCAAAGAGACACTGCTCCTTCATCCTGGATTCTGGAATAAAGAATTCGTTTGGAGCAGACTCTGAGACGATTCCTAGCTATTTGTAACATAGGCAAGAAGTAAATCTTTTGCTGTTGTAAGCACTAAGATTTGTGAGTTGTTACTACAGTATAACCTAATGAAAGCTGACTGATTCAGTGATAACTTGAATAGCCATGCTTGCTGCAGGAAAATTTTAATGAGAAAAAAGAAGGTAGTAAACGTAAATTCCTGTGCCAGCATCCTCATTCTCTCAGGCTGGGTGAATGATGGCCCTGGCAGTAGGGTCAGCTCCTGGTGTGGCATGCCCAGGTCAGTGATGGGTGGGCGACCTGGGTATCTCAGCTCCACGTTGGACCACTCTGCCCTTGGCCTCTGGCCTTATATAGGTGAACATTTGGAACTCAGAGAATGTGTCTGTCCATCCATTGGACACAGTCATCAAAGCTGCTATGAGAAAATATTTAATCCCATGAACCCTGTGTAGGGGAAGTAAATGTTTTAAAGCAGGAAGTTGATGGTCTTGGCGAGCTTCACAGGCACTTGGCAGTCTTCGTGGGATCAAATGGAGATTGCACTCTCTTGTGAAAGTGGTGAGACCTCAGATTTGAGGAACCAGTAGGATTTTGACATACATCAAAGAATGTGTGTAAAGGTCCAGATAGTAAAAGGTTTAGGCTTTGCAAGCCATACCATTTCTGTTGCAACTACTCAATACTACCATAGTCCTCTGGAAGCAGTCATACACAACACGTAATGAATAATTGTGGCTGTGTTCCAATGGAATTTTATTGGCGACTGCCCAGATTTGGCCTGTAGGCCATGCTTTGCTGACCCTTAATCTAGTAGAAAAGAAAATGGAAGTTTGTTCCATCACACTCAGGAATTTGGTATCAGTTAAAGAGAGTTTGTTGTACACATCTCATCCAGAGAACCTTGAAATGACCTTGCTCACTCAAGAAACCATCAAAACCATGAAGGGAATTAACCTGGGGAACTATTTGTAAAATTTAATGATAAACACCATATCATCAAACACAATAGAAGGTCCAGCTGCCTTGGCATGGGTGATCCACAGACTTACTGCAGAGTTTGAAGACCTGGAAGCACCAACCCAAGAGACAACATGAAACGTACAGTGGCAACCATGAATACAGGTTCTGAGAGCATAGAAAATACAGAAGTTGAGAAGCAAGTATCAGCAGGAATTCGTTATTCCACCCTGTATCACCATGAAAGGTGCATACTCATTCTATATTTGGTTTGTCAGAAAGAACACTGGCCCTTAGGACATGTCATGGGAGTAATTATGAGTTGATTTAGGAAAGGAATGCTAGAACAAGGAGTGATTTGCTATATCTTCACCTTTTCTTAGAAGAAATATTTTATGTTCCAAGAAAGAATTTTCTTGTTTCCTAAACAAGAAATAAATTTAAATATTTGATACCCTTTCCCCAAAGTCCAAAACACTGAAATATAAGTTTCTTGGGAATTTTGATGATTAAGTTTGCAGCATCTTGGACAGAACATTCTCCTTAGCTTCTTCAGGAAGAATGCTACTCTCAGAGGATCAGAGCAGTGTTATCAAACTTTGGAGACCTAAGGGAGTTTTTAGCCTTTGAAAATTGCAGATTTATGGGCATCAGAGATTCTGTTAGTTCTGGAGTGTGGTTTCTTACTGCGCACTTTAACCAGTAGTGCGGGCAATAGCGGTGTAGGTGGTCATCCATCTGGGATGAGAAACTGGGAACACTGATTCCTTGTGACTGAGTCCTGGGTTCAGGTGGGTCCCCTCCTGTGCTGCTGCTGCACCCCGTGGACAAAATCCTGCCTGCCAAGGCTGAAGTTCAGGCTCTACAAATGCCACAAGCACGGTCATGTGCCCAAGTTTAGTCACTGGGTCTTATTACCTCCCACTGAGCAGAGGCTTTAAATTTAATTTAGGAGATATGTTTTTAATTATATGTATATGACATAACACATACCTATGTCATTTTAGTTTCTGAATATAAAGTAGGATATATTTTTCCTAATTTGTGTTGTAAACAAACCAAACATTTTTGTTGTTTCAGAGGAAATGCAAGTACCTCAGGAGAAAAAAGTTATTTGCTAATGTGTTTTTGCCTGAGGTTTTATTTTATGTTAAAAATAATTTTGCCAGAAGCATAGAAATAAAACCCCGAATTGCTGCCTTTCTTATGTTCTTAATTGTTAATGTTACATCTTTGTTAGTATAGCCTTTGAGTAGAGCAAAAATAGACTTTGTATAATGGGACATAATACCATAAATTTGAATGTATTAAGGAAAGATGAACGTGAGTCATATACAATTCTAGTAAAATTATATTCAAATTAACAGTGGGTTCTATGTAAATAAGAGAGCTTTATATGATATGATATACTGATATCTAATTTATAGTTAATTAGTGATACCTTGGGCTATTTATATCAATTTATATCTCTTGTTCAGAAATGTAAAATCCAATTTTAACAGTGTTCCAAGGAGAAAATCAGTTGCAAGTGGAGGCATAACAAAACGGTCAGGAGGCTTGGAATCAGATAGACACAGGTCTGCTTGTTGGTTTTGCCCTTCACTGTCTATGTGACCTTTCTCGGGTTAATTGACCTCTCTGAGCTTCATTCTCCTCCTCTGTGAAGTAGGAAGAAAAATATCCGCCTCACAAAGTTGTTATAAGAATTAAATAAGGCTATGTTTATAAAATATTGAGCTCGCAGTGCACACTGAGAAAATGTCAGTTCCAATCTCTTTATATATTTTGACTGATAGCATTCCTGAACCCTGAACAGAAATATGTTTTTTTATTTTCCTATGAGGATTTAAGCATTCTCTATTCCTTTTTCATTGCTTCCCTCCACACCATGCATTTGTTTGGGATATAATCCTTTTATAGTATCTAAATATGTATGAATAGAGAAGAAAAGTCATATTCACTAAATAAAATTTCATTTCTAATTCAAGTCCTAACACTATAATGCTAATGAGTGTTGCATTTGGGTCACCAAATATTTAACCCAAATTAGTCTATGTTTTTACATTATCTTTAAAGGTTAATTTTTAATATTGCTTTGCTTTATGAATCCTGGAAACAAAAAGTATATCTCATCTTGAATCCTGCAGCATAACCCAATCCAAGCACACTGTTGTTTTTTTTTAACTTTGATCATTTTTTCATTATTCAAGTACTGTGTGTTCATTGTAGAAGGATTAGAAAATACAGATTAAAAAAAGAAAAAGCAACTGTCCATAAATCTACGAATTAGAGATAACCACTGATTACCTGTTACTGTAGATTCTTTGAGACATTTTCATTCATATTTATACATATATGTAGTATTATAACCATTCTGTCACTCTAAAATAGGTGATGACCATCTCTCTCAGTCAAATATACTTCTATAGTAGAATTATTTTGCTGCATCGTATTTAATTATTTGCATGTATTATAATTTAGGTAACAAATCCCTATTTTTGAATATTTAGATTATTCAATTACTTTGTTATTATAAATATGCTGCCATTAATATCCATCTTTATAAAACTATTTCCTTAGTTTGAATTCCTACGTGTAGGTTTATTGCCTGAATACAGGCACACTTAAGAGTCATCATAAATTTTCCTATGGAGCCTCACGTCTAATTTCTGCATTAGAGACTTGTGTCTTTCTCTCCTTCTAACAAGTCGTCTGTGGAGTGGTTAAGTCCCTGTAGCTAGCATTGCAGATGTGCAGCTCATAAACTCTTTTTCCTACTGTTAATGCTTCATAACACCCAGCCTCCAATTAATTCTATCAAAGTTCTTTTTTTTAAACAGTTTTAATTGTCCAAAAATAGTTTTTTCCATTGTTCATCCATTTATTTATTCAAACAGTAGTTGAGATTCTAATTACAGCAAGACAGTGTTGAAAATAAAGAGGAATTTAGGCGCTCTGCAACCTCAGTCATGAATTATATGATTAGAAGGTGATGATAACATTGGTCTATGGAAGGGGTCTTGTGAAGTTGGGTTTGCTCCTTTGAATACCACTCTAGCCTCAGAACTAAAGCCTAGCCTGGTGTTGGTTCTGGACACTTGTCTGCCTGCACTGGGCTGGGCATCATGTTTTCACCACCAAAGCCTTTGCGCACTTAGTGATTGCAGCAGTCTTCATACTTGGCAGCTCCCAGAGATGCTCCCACCTTGACTGGCCCTCTAGCTGGCTTGGTCCCCTCCTGGGCCAGCTTACATTCCTCAACACAGGCCATTGACTCATATTGAGAGATCTCCCAGATTTTTATATACACATTTCTAGGCTACTCCTTTTTTGGAACTTACTTTTTACATTGTTATGCTAAGAATTGAAGTCCCATACTCTATTGCACATGCACTCCCTCATTTAGTCTTTCCGTACATACTCACTGGATACCTACACTGTGCTAGGTGCCGGGTGAACAGCAGAGAGAGAAATGCACAGGGCTTCTGCCTCCAAGACCCTTGAAGGGAGAGGAGTCTTGTTTCTTTCCCTCCAGCACCTCCCCCAAGCATTTATCAACACAGAGATATATATATATCAACCGTACAATGTGAAATGTCGTGAGGGGTGTAAGCTTACATAACTGACAAAGTACAGGAGTTCAGGAGAGAAATCTCTTCTGAATTGGGGACATCAAAGGAGAATCTGATAATGAGATAACATTTGAAGCTGACCTGAAATAGACAGAATTTTTTTTAATTGAGGTAACATTGGTTTATAACATTATATAAATTTCAGGTTTACATCATTATATTTCGATTTCTGTGTAGATTACATCATGTTCACCACCCAAAGACTAATTGCCATCCATCACCACACACATGTGCCCTGTCACCTTTTTGGCCCTCCTCCTTCCCCACTTCCCCTCTGGTAATCACCAATCTAATCTCTGAATAGAAAATTTTTATAGGAGTAGGTAGAATTTTTATAGATAGAGTAGAAAAGAAAGTTCTCATTGCCCCTCTAATGAGTAATAGTGAAGAAAACAGAATGAGAACATAGGTGCTAATCCTCCCTCTCTCACTTTCTAGCCACAGGTCCTTTTTGGCCTAGTTTTGTTGTCTGTAAATTGGGTGCGTAGCACCGACCTGACATTTCACCGGAGAGTTCAAACTCAGAGGTCAAACTGAGCTAATGTAATTGGGAATATTTTAAAATTGTACAGCAATATAGGAGCATAAGGAACATTTAAATACTCAGTGTTAGCATTTTAGGGGTCAGGGTATCAATTCACAATTTATAATTCTACCTGAAATGCAGCTAAAGAAAATCGATTATGGGAAAAATATAAAATGGTTTCAGTATAAGTTCAGCTATTATTTTGAAAACAAGTGACTTTCAAGTTAGAGTGTTTGGAATTTTATAAAGTTATTTCATGTATTACATCCCTAATTGCAATAACTGTTATTAATGTATTGAGTAATGTGCTAAGTATCTTACACGTATGTTCTGTTCCTGGGTCTCAATTTATAAAGGTGACCGAGTGATGACATGGAGAGCTCAACTGAAAGAAAAATTCAATGTCATTCACAGTTTCCCAGAAACAAGAGGCATGGCTCACCATGCAGGGCCACAGGAGGAACAGCAGGTTTTGATCAGGAAGCAGAACAGAAGCAGGAGCGAATGATAGGTTTAGGCCAGAGCCTTTATTGGTGTTTCTGCAGGAAAGGCGAGGAGGGCAGGATGAACAGTTTAGGATTGGCTAGTTTGAATACTTTTGGCGGCTCTAAGCTATAGGGGTGGTCCCAGTTGTCTGGTACCTGGTCCTGAGATTATTAAGGAGAGGAACAGTGCCTGCTGAAGTGTACGGTCAGATCGAGGAGGGTTGCTCTGGATTGGTGACTTTGCCTGTAAGAAGCATGCTCCTGGCTGTCTTTTGCTATTTCTAGAATTGGCAAGCCCAGGGAGGGGCAGTCACTCCTCAGCCAGAATTGTTTTTTAAGATGTCGAAATGTGATGTAATATAATGCATTATCTCCTTCAACCCTCATCATGCTTAGCTGAAACTTTATGCCTATTGATTAGTAACTCCCCATTTCCAATAAACTCTAGAGATCTGCTGTACATTATTGTGCCTGTAGTCAACAATCGTGTATTGTACACTTAAAAATTTGTTGAGAGTCCATTTCTTGTTGTGTTCTTACCACAAAAAAATAAAAGTTAAAAAAAATCCTCATCACAACCCAGTAAATAGACACCATGTTCTCCCAATTTCACAGACAAGTATGTTGAGTTAGAGAAATTAAGTGATTTGCCCAACGTCTCATGATTGATAAGTGACAGAATAAGGATTTAAACCCAAATTTCTAACCCCAGTAACGTATAACCACAAAAGTATGTTTACAAATAATACTCAATCATTTATTTTCCATCCTTTGAGAGCTAAGGTGATGACAGTGTTGGTGACGAGTGTAAAGTTAGAAGTGTTGACTTGGCTGCAGTGTTGAGACTCAGAGGAGTTAAACAGATTACCCAAGGTCACACAAGCTTTTGGTGATCTATTACTGCATAACAAACTAACCCTAAACTTTGTGACTTGAAACAATAGTTTTATTTTGCTCACAACTTTTGAGGTCAGGAATTCAGGAAGAGCCTGGCTGGATGTTTTGTCTCTGCTTCGTGTGGTATCAGCTAGAGCAGCTGGGACTGAAGGAGCCATTCTCAAGATGGTTTCTTCATACATGTCTGGCGCCTTGGTCTCCTTGACTTCTCTCATTCTCCACTTGGTCCCTTGTCCTCCACGGCCTGTCCCTATGGCTGAGGCTTCTCACGGCATGGTGGTCTCAGAGTATTTATACTCCATAAACGGCAGTTGGCTTCCACATGGCAGGAAGCAGGGATGCCAGGCTAATGAAGGGAAATGCCTGAAACCAGCAGAGCATCACTTCTACCATATTCTGTTGGTAAAAGCCGTTATAAACTTGCCCAGATTCAGAGGCTGGAGAAGTGGATTCTGCCTTTTGGTGGGGTTGTGATATACTATTAAGCTATCTTTGGGAAATACCATCTGCCATATATATTTAGTCAGTGGCTGAGCTCAGGTATCTAATACTAAAGATCAAAGTCTTAGGTTTTGTATTCTAATGAAATTCAGATAGCCTGGCACAGCAATGATCAATGGACCTCTCTTTAAAAATTCAGAGTGACACTGACACATGCCATTGCAAATAAATTGACATTCACATCTCCATTAACTTCCTGAAGAGGACAGCAAAGTTCCTGACCCACTGAGTAGACCAAATTTCTGTTACTCCTTCCCTGAGTCCTTACCCGTATGTATGACTCTACCCTCTCCAAAGAGCATAAGCTTAGTGGCTTCAGGACTTCAGCAGACAGGACAGGTACATCTCAGGGGTCTGAGGCTGCCTGGAAATGGCACTGCTTTTCAATCCTTAGGATATTGTCCATTCTACAGCATGCTGAGGCTTAGTCATTCCCAAACCTCCTCTGAGAGTGGGGTTTTCTATATACATGCAAACTTTCTGCCACGTGATTAAAATTAGACAGTGAACAGAGTTGGAAAATATAACAGGAGAAAATTCTACAACTTGTCTTCTTTATGTATGCTAAAAAATTTCAAATTAAACTTCAAGAACATAAACACTGTTCATACTGAGAGTTCACATTTTTTAAAAGACTAAAAACGAAAGCTATATCTATGAAATGTACTATACCTCTATTCTGCTTGTCTCTTTGAATGTATTAAATTATCAGCATAACAATCAGTTTTGTTTTTTTTTTTTGTGAGGAAGACCAGCCCTGAGCTGACATCCGTTGCCAATCCTCCTCTTTTTGCTGAGGAAGACTGGCCCCGGGCTAACATCCGTGCGCATCTTCCTCTACTTTATATGGGACGCCGCCACAGCATGCTGACAAGCAGTGCGTCGGCAGGCGCCCGGGATCCGAACCTGCGAACCCCGGGCTGCCAAGCGCGAACGAAACCGCTGCGCCACGGGGCCAGCCCCAGCAATCAGTTTTTAATAATAATTTATTAATTCTTAAACCTTAGCCCCTCACAGTATATAATTTACTTCATGTGAATCCAGAATTCTGTCATTCATAAACTATTTCCTGGGTGCCTTTTTCCCCACCCTAATTAATCTCTGTTTTGTTGTTTATTTGGTGAGGAAGATTGGCCCTGAGCAAACATCTGTTGCCAATATTCCTCTTTTTGCTGAGGAAGATTAGCCCTGAGCTAACATCAGTGCCCATTTTCCTCTGTTTTGTATGTGGGATGCCGCCACATGATGGCTTGATGAGTGGTATGTAGGTCCTTGCCTAGAATCCAAACCTGTAAACCCCAGACTGACAAAGCAGAGTGCATGAACTTAACCACTACACCACCGGGCTGCCCTCCAATCTCTGTTTTTTAATTGGAGTATCTAGTTCATTTACCTTTAATATGATTATCAATATGGTTGGGTTTAAGAAAATCATCTTGTTTATTGTTTTCTATTTGTCCTGTTTTGAGACTCTATTATTCCTTTCTTATCTTCTTATCAACTAATAAATTTTGTTTAGTATTCCATTTTTTCTCCTCCTTTGAATTTTTGTTACAGCTTTTATTTTTAGTAGTTATTCCAGTCATTACAGTATGTATCCTTAATTCATGACAATCTGTTTTAAATTAATATTATAGTATTCCCTTATAGTGTAAGAACTTTCTAAATAATACTTTGATGTATACTCTTCCTGTACTTTGTGCTATTATTGTCATATATTTTACTTTTACATATGATACAAACCCCATAATACAGTGTTATTATTTGTACTTTAAACAGACTGTCTCTGTGTCTGAAATTTTACTATCTGGATGATCTGTGCATCTGTTATATTGTCTATTGTTCTCCTTGGTTTCAATCACATAGTTTTATCTCTGTGTACCTGATCTTTTAAATTCAGTGCCAGTTGTATTTGAAAAACTATGGAGGTAATTTGATGCCTAAGATAATTATCTTTATCCCAAATAAGATTTACATTAGTCTGGCAGATAGCTTGGGACAAAAGCAATGCCAGATCACCTTAATCCAATCAGGATTGAGATAATTCAAACTGAGCTTCAGTCCTTGAGAGGGCTGGGCTGTTTTTGTTTATCTTTATTCCTGAGGTGCAGCCCTTGGGGGTCCCAAGCTAAAACCGGGGGGTTTTCCAGGACTCCCCTTTCCTTGGCAGGCTCTACCTTCCAATTTCTATCCTGCTAAATTCACAAGGTTGTTGAAAGGCCACTTTAGCTTCTCAGACTCTGGACTATCTCTTACAGAATCAGCCACTGTACCCGGAGGAAAGTGGTCCAAATGCCAGGCTTGCCCTTCTGGATTTTCTTCTCCTGGCTTTTGGTCCAAGGATTCATCTCTGTCTTTGTAGCTCTCTAATGCTCTCATATTTTTAAAAACAATATTTTGACCAACCTGTGTTTATAAGATTTTACCTATAATTATTACAGCTATTTATTATATTATTATATATTATATTATAGATAATAATTACATGTATTAGTATATATTTTATTTATATATTTATATTATTTATATTTATTATGATTATAACATAAGTAATATTTTTAATATATGTTTACATTATTTTTATATTATATATAATTATTATAGGTATATACCATATATATAATATATGGTATATATATAATAACCTAGGGTTATGCCTATAATTATTTTGATACCTTCCTAGGCTTTCAGTAATTTTGAAAAACTAGTTTTGAAAACTGTCTTAAATTGTGAAATATAATGCATTTAGAAAAACTCATAAAATATAGATACAACTTAATTAATTATTATAAAGTGAATATTCAGTGTAACTACCACTAAGGTCATGACTTTTAATTTTAAGCAAAATTATCTGACTCTAGAAAGTTTATTGATATTTTACAATATGATTATTGTAACTCAGTGGAATATAGCAACTTAATTACAATGATAGGTGCATAGAAACTAAAGATTACAGGCAATACTTACATAGAAATGATAAATTTATCTCAAGAAATCTATTAATTCTTAAGTAGAATATAAATTTTTCTTAGGTGAGATAAAATAAGAATATTCTGAAGCTAGTTCACTGATCAAGGTTTAAAGTAAACACACATCATGGATAATTGAAAGAAGTGGGAAATTAATTATATTGTTCGTAATACTTTTTTCCACTAGATTTAGGATAGAGAGGTTTGAATATCAAAAAATGGGGCATTTCAGTTTGGGAGAAATAAATCAATATCATTTATTAATTTCATGCATTTTAAAAGTCGCTGTCTCTTACAAAAGCACATAAGTACAGAAAAACTAAACTGATGAGAACATCTAGTAAAAGAGAATGTAATGGTAGAAAATGAAATGAGAACTAAGATTAGTATACAAAATCCTTTTCGTTAAGTTTCTGTACCATTTTTAGAGGTGAGCTACACATTTGACTCGAATTTCTTTTAGTATCAAAGCAAAGGGGGAGATACAATCAGTTGCAAGATTCACAGTACTTCAAATAATTGTTTGTGCATTCACAAACAAACCCACTGTTTAGGAGATGCACAGTTGTTCTTTATGTCTGGTGCTTAGATCTGAGAAAAATATTCTGCTGTGAGTCCTTCTTTAGGAGCTCCTTTGATGAATGTATAAAGTGGAATGAGACTGATTAATTTTTGACCAACAATGACAAGATACATTAAATGTGGTATAGAAAGTAAATTGCTAAAATGGACTGGGCAAACAATTACATGAATAATTTTGAGATATTGATTGGGCAGATGTTCTGTGCCAGGCAGCATCTGAGGCCAAATACTCATGGTCCTGTGTGGGAAACAGACGAGTAAACTTACAGCAGTGTGAGACTGTAATAGAACTACATGTGAGAGGTGATGAGAAGAGACCCAGTTATTCCTCGACAGAAAGATGGCAAGCAGAGTCTTGATGTATGAGTAATAATTCTCAAGTGGTTAGGGGAAGATTGAAGGTAGATAGAATTATGCATACATAGGAATAGAGGCATTAAAAATGGAGAACTATAAATAATTAGAGTTAGAGGGAAAAAGGCAAATTGGAAAGAAACAGGGGATAAAGCTAGAAAAGAAGACAAAGCCATTTGGATGTCACCTTATAGCTGGTGAGCCATTCAATGATTTAAAGCCAGATAGTGACAAAATCAGATTGTGGTTTAGAAAGATTACTACTGAAGCAGTATGGAAGATGAATTAGAGTGTTAACCCTGAAGGTAGCAAGAATAGTGAAGAGGATATTTCAAAAGTCCAGGAAAGAAATTATGAGTGTCTGGATTAAAATAGTTATAGTAGGTGCAGAAAAATGATAAATTTAAAAATATTTAGGAATTTAATCAATAAGACTTGATGATTGATTGGATATTAGAAGTGACGGAGATTAGAGAGTTTAGACTATCTCCTGGAATACAGTCAGGAAGGATTTGATTTTACTGGTCACCTTGGATTTTACTGGTCTCCAGACTATAAGAAGGCTTGCTTCTTAAACTTTTGAATGTGTTTTATTTGTGACACGTATGGTACAGTCAGGTGGAGCCATCTAGCAGGCAATAAGACATGCAGGCCTGAAGCACAGAGAGGAGATCTGGACCAGGGAAGGAGTCATCACTGTAGAGTTTCAGTCATGACCAGATGAGCTTGAGCAGGGAGAAGGAACAGAGAGTGAAGAAAAAGGAGTTGGCTAGTGGTAGAAAAAGAAGTCTGAGAGAAAGGCAAAGGAGGAGGGGTCAGAGTGCAAGGTGAATTCCTAGAGGATTTTGTCCCATCATAACTATGTGTTCTTTTTCTGACTGAAAAATATTCCACAAGATTAAAGAATATTCTCAATGTTCCCGATTACTTCTCTAAGGCTTTTAAAAGTGTAAAGACAGCCAAGACAGTGGCAGTTTATATTGTTTCTTTCACGAAAAAGTTATGCAGTGCCCATAGACTATAAATCTAAAGGTAAATAAAAAATTATTTCTGCCCTTGGCACAATATGGTATAATATGGTGTGGTGTGGCGTGGTAGGGTATGTTTGGGGGAAATGTATTTCAACACAAAGCAGTACGTGGGGTTCACAGTATAAACCACAATGTGTGGTGTGAACACGGAGGAAAGATGCCCCCTCTCCATGCCAAGTTTTCAGATGTCGTCTTATATGATAAACTAATTAGAAATATGAACAGGAAGGATGGTAAAGAAATACCTAATCAACAGAGACTTAAACCAGAGGAGAATTCAGACCTCATCTAGAGCACCAAGATGAGCTTTCCTCTGTCAGTTCCCCACAAGCAGCTGCTCTACTAAGAGGCAGTTTGATTTTACTGGAATATTTTAAAGAAGAAATGAGAAAAGCCAATGTGAGAGGGTATATTTGCGTTGTGAGGGGTAATGATTTTCCAAATGGTATCTCAGAAGCTAGCCTTTCCTATTCAAAATCATAGAGAAAATATATTCTCACACAGAGAGAGGAGTCATTTCTTGTTTAGATAAAAAGTGATGTTACCTGCCAACATCTGCTAAACCCACCTGCTGATAACATGTTCTTATTCAAAATCTGCCAGTACAATGAGAATGAGGACGAAATATGAAGCAGCAACAGTTATGAGTAATTCACAGATAAGTGAAGAAAGACTTTGTCCTATAATAGTCATTGAATAATGAGCCCATAACTTGTGGGTCCCTATAGCCAGAGAGAACCACATGAAACTCAAAAAAGGAGCAAAAAGCTCAGCATAGAAGAGGACAATGCAAAAGAGAATGATAAGGAGGAACAGGAAGCTAACTAAAGTCATTCAGCCATTGGGAGACATTACTTGGATATCCTGCCAGGTGGCTAAGACACTGATAACTGTTAACTAAATCTATATAGCTACCCAGTCTGGCATTTGATTCTTGACATTTTTTCTCCAATGTCTCAGTAAAGAACTCTGTTTAGGTACTGTGGAAATGAAGTTACCTGAATCCAGGTGGACTAAAGCCTCTCTGCTCAAAGTGTGATCCACAAACCAACAGTATCATCATCTGAGAATTTTCCAGTCTCCCTCCATATTGACTAAATCAGAATCTGCCCCTTAAAATTTGAAACTGGCATGTTTCTGGTGTCTTGTCAAGGACTTCCTTACCTCAAGTCTGACATTACCTATTATTTTAACTTCTATGAAGTGTTTCAGCCCATACGACATTACTAGTTGAATGTATTTCTATCTATGTAGCTATATAGCAATATGAGAAATTCAATTGAATTGTCATTTATTCTCTTGTAAGGCAAATGATTAATAAGCATCTACACCATCCTGAGAATATAGGCAATAAAGTAGTCCAAACACAGTTGTTATTTTTATGAAAATAAAATCTAATTGAGAAATTATATCTTCACTAGAAAACAAATGTGTGACATAAGTATTCAAACCACTTTTCAAACTGTGGATCCAGGACCCTGAAGGGCCGCAGAGGTATTCCATGGGATTCCACCAATTTACCTCTCAATGAACACCATCATCTTTCCCGGTTAAAGAAAACTAGAATTACGACTGTTATCACTATTATCACTGTTTCAATGTTAATAGGGTTCATATTGGACAATTAGCATAAATTATACAAATTGTTAACAAAGTAGAATTGTTAGTTGATCTGAATAAATTTGGAAGAATGTAAGTTCCCTGGCTTTTACAAAAAGTAAAATATACTTAGTGTCTGGAGGGTACTCTAAGCCAGAGACAACAGTGCATTTAAATTTTTGAACAAATGAAATGGCCAGAGAAAGGAAAGTAAACATCTAGTAGAGGTGAAGGATGTAGCATAGTCAGTCAGTAATGAGATTCAATTATGTAGATAAGGATGAGGTAAATGATGTCCAAATCTATTCTATTTTTAGTTACCCTGTACCTTACTCCTCTAGTCTCCATATATTGACAGGATGGATATCTCATAGTTGGAGACACACATTTGCCAAAAGTCCTTAAATTAGAAGTTCACAGCTGTGGTGTCCAAGCCTGTGGAGGGATTTAGGTTTCAGAAAAATAAAATTCTCTGTTAGAATGAAGTCATGGTTTCTTTTTAGTTACACTTATTTTCTGCAGTTTTTCCTATGGCATAGCAATTTTGGTTTGTGCACTTAGAATCTTCCATTCTATAGGTATAAAATAAAAGTAAAAAGTTGGAGAGTGATACCAGCAAAATGGCAGCATAAGAATTTCTGGCAATCATCCCCCCACAGAAACATCAATTTAAACAACTATCCACACCTGAAAATACCTTGACAAGAGCCAAGGTTTCCAAGTGAGGGATTACAGCATCTGAGTGAAGCACAGAAATTAGAAAAGATGCATTGAGGAGAGTAGAAAAGATAGAGTCACATTACCCTCATCATGCCTCCCCCAAGCCCAGGCAGCCCAGCATGGAGAGAGACACCCTTGCCCACACCAGGCTGACTTCCATGGACTTAGGTGGCTCCCTGCATGCTCTCATGAACCAAGGCCTCTAGTTTACCTGATGCTGCTGGGTGCAGCAGCCCTAGGCAGCTTCTGTGGCCCCAGGTGGCTTCCATAGCACCAGGCTCTCAGCAGGCTCCTGCAAACTCATGTACTACTGAGGCACCAGGCACCTGCCAGTTCCCAAGGCCCCAGGTATCTCTTGTGTCACTAGGCTCTTAATGACTCCTGTGAACCCAGGCTCCTGGCACATCTCAAAACCAGCTGTGTGGACCTGGGTCTCCTGTGACTCCAGGCTCCTCATCAGCCCCCATGAACCCAGGCTCCCAGCCAGACCCAGTACCAGACTAACTAATGAGGACCTAGGCTTTTGATTCACCTTAGCACCAGGCTGGCTCCCATGGCTTCCCCTAGCACCAGGCCAGCCCCTGCAGACCGAGACTCCAGACCTGCTCTTGCAGACCGTAGTTCCTGGCCTACCCCAGCACCAGGCCAGTGCCCATAGCCCTGGCCTTGAGGCCAGCTCCCAGCCTTCCCCAGCACCAAATTGAATTCTGCAGACCTAGCCTCTAGGCTGGCCCCCAAGACCCCAGGTTACAGGCTGACTCCCATGGGCCAGGCTTCAGGGTCACCCTATTACCAGGCCAGCCCCCACAACTCTACCTTCCAGTCTGGCTCCCAGGGAACCAGGCTCCTAGCCCATCCCAGTACCAGAAGAGCCCATATGGACCCAGGCTCACCCCAGTGATCCCCAGTGCTTCATTGGAACCTAGGGACCCAGGATACAGATCTGCACATGAAGACCCAGGTCCCAGGCCCATTACCACACACTCAAGCACCAGGCCCACACCAATGAACCCAGGCTCCATGCCAGCCCACCTGCAGATTAAGGCACTAGATCTGTCAACCTAAGGACTGTAGTGGCATGCCCACCTGTGGACACTACAAGACAGCCCACCCAGAATGTCTGGATAGGTTGTCTGATGAAGGGCTTTGCCTGCCAAAGGCAGTCTATGGAGACTGGATGAGATTCCTGCTTCCTAAACACACAGACATGAACTCAAGGCCACAAGGATCATCAATAATCAAGGAAACTAATAAAACTCCAATGACTGACCCTAAAGAAAAGGAGTTCTATGAACTTTCTGACAAAGAATTTAGAATAATCCTCTTGAAGATATTCAGTGAACTGCAAGAAGACACAGACAACTAAATGAAATTAGGAAAACAATGCATGAACAAAATGAGAAGTTTAACAAAGAAATAGAAACAATTTTAAAAAACCAAACAAATTCTGGAGTTAAAGAATGAAATGACTGAACTGAAGAATTCAATAGAGGACTTTAATAACAGACTCAACAAAGCAGAAGATATAGAATTAGTGAACTAGAAGACAGGTCACTTGAAATCATTCAATTAGAATAGCAAAAAGGAAAAAGAATGAAAGAGTGAAGAAAGCCTGTGTGAATTATGGGATACTATTAAAAGAAACAGTCTACATATTATTGGAGTCCCAGATGGAGAAGAGAGAGAGAAAGGAGCAAAAAGCTTACTTAACAACATAATGGCTGAGAACTTCCCAAATCTGGTGAGAGATTTGGATATCCAAGTTCATAAAGCTAATAGATCACCCCAAATGTCAACACAAAACAAACAATCTTCTCCAAAACACATTATAATAAAACTGTCTAAAATCAAAAACAGAGAGAATTTAAGAAGCAGAAAGAGAAAAAAATTCTCACATAAAAGGGAAGCCCCACAAGGCTATCAGCAGATTTCTCAGCAGAAACCTTACAGGTCAGGAGAGAATGAGATGATATATTCAAAGTGCTTTGAAGAAAAAAAAGAAAGACAACAAAAAGAAGAAAGGAAAAAAACCCCACAAACAAAGAATACTTTACCCAGCAAAGTTGTTTTTAAGAAATGAAAGAGTTAAAATCTTTCCCAAACAAACAAAAGCTGAGGGAGTTCATGACCAATAGATCTGCCTTACAAGAAATGCTGAAAGGAATTCTTCAAGCTGAAATGAAAGGATGCTAATTAGCAACATGAAAACATATAAAAATATAAAACATACTGATAAAGGTAAATAGTCAAATTCAGAAAACTCTAATGCCGTAATATGGTAGTGTGTTATTCACTTAACTCTAGTATAAAGGTTTAAAGGACAAAAGTATTAAAAATAACTATAGCTACAATAATTTGTTAATGGATATAAAATATAAAAAGAGGTAAATTATGACATCAAAAACTTAAAATATGTTGGAGGGGAAGTAAAAGAGTAGAGTTTTTGTATGCAATTGAAGTTAAGTTGTTACCAGATGAAATAGACAGTTATATCTGTAAAATGTTTTATATAAGCCTCATGGTGACCACAAAGCAAAAAAAGTTGAAGAGAAGAGAATCAAAGCATACCACTACAGAACATCAGAAAGTCACAAAGAAAGACAGCAAAAGAGGAGGAAAGGAACAAAGGAACTACAAAACAGCCAGAAAACAATTAATATGATGGTATTAGTAAGTACCTACCTATCAATGGTTACTTTAAATGTAAATGAATTAAATTCTCTGATCAAAAGGCACAGAGTGGGTGAATGGGTTAAAAAAATAAGACCCAACTATATCCTGCCTACAAGAGACTCACTTCAGCTTTAAAGACACATATAGTCTCAAAGTGAAGGGGTGTAAAAAGATAGTCCACACAAATGGAAATCAAAAGACAGCAGAAGTAGCTTTGGCAATATTAGACAAAATAGACTTCAAGTCAAAAACTGTAACAAGAGACAACATCATTATATAATTATAAAGGGGTCAATTCATCAAGAAGACACAATTATACATATATATGCACTCAACATTGGAGAACTTAATATAATAAGCAAATGCTAACAGATCTGAAGGGAGATATAGACAACAATATAATAAGAGCAGGGTACTTCAATAGCCCATGTTCAACAAGGGATAGATCATCCAGACAGAAAATCAATAAGTAAACATTGGATTTGAACTATACCTTAGAACAAATGGACCTAATATATGTATACAGAACATTCCACTCAATAGCAGCAGAATACAAACTATTCCCAAGAGCATACAGAATTTTCTCCAGAATAGGTCAAAGTTGGGTCACAAAACAAACCTTAACAAATGTAAGAAGATTGAAATCATACCAGTTATCTTTTCTGACTACAATGATATGAAACTAGAAATCAATGACAGGAGAAAAATTGGAAAATTCACAAACGTGTGGAAATTAACACACTCCTGAACAACCAATGAATCAAAGAAGAAATCAAAAGGTAAATCAAAAAATATCTTGAAACAAATGAAAATGGAAACACAAAATACCCAAACTTATGGGATACAGCAAAAGTAGCTGTAAGAGGGAAGTTTATAGTTTATAAATGCCTATGTTAAGGGAAAAGAAAGATCACAAATAAACAACCTAATCTCAGGAAACTAGGAAAAGAAAAACTAAGCCCAGAGTTAGCAGAAGGAAAGAAATAACAAAGATCAGAGCAGAAACAAATGAGATAGAGACCAGAAAAATAATAAGAAAGGTCAACAAAACTAAGAGATTGTTTTTTGAAAAGATGAACAAAATAGACAAAACTTTCACTGTAACTGAAAAAAAAGAAGACTCAAATGAATAATATCAGAAACCAAAGAGGAGACATTACAACTGACACCACAGAAATATAAAGGATCATAAGAGACTACTATGAACAATAATACACCAAAAACTTGAATAATCTAAAAGAAATGGATAAATTCCTACAAATATATAACCTACCAAGACTGAATCATGAGGAAATAGAAAGACTGAAAAGACCAATAATGAGTAAGGAGATTGAATTAGTAATCAAAAACCTCCCTACAAAGAAAAGCCCAGGACCAGATGGTTTCACTGATGAATTCTACCAAACATTTAGAAAAGAATTAACACCAATCCTTCTTAAACTTTTCCAAAAAATTGGAGGAACACTCTCAAACTCATTTTACAAGACCAGCATTACTCTGATTCCCAAGCCAGATAAAGATGCTATAAGAAAAGAAAACTGTAGGCATATATACCAGATGAATGATGCAAAAATGCTCAACAAAATACTAGCAAACCAAATTCAACAACACATTAAAAGGATCATACACCATGATCAAGTGGGATTTATCCATGGGATGCAAGGATGGGTCAAAATATGCAAATCAATAAATGTGATAAATCACATTAATAGAATGAAAGATAATGATATGATCACCTCAAAAGATGCAGAAAAAGCATTTGACAAAATTCAACATTCATCGATGATAAAAACTCTCAACAAACTAGCTATAGAAGGAATGTACCTCAACATAATAGAAGCCATATATGAGAAGCCCACAGCTAACATCACAGTCAGTGGTGAAAGGATGAAAGCTTTTCCCCTATGATTAGGAATAAGACAAGGTTTCCCACTTTCACCACTCCTATTCAACTTAGTACTAGAAACCTTAACCAAAATTAGGCAATAGAAAGAAATAAAAGGCATCCAAATCAGAAAGGAAGAATTAAAATAGTCTCTGTTTGCAGATTATATGATCATATATATAGAAAGTTCTAAAGACTCCACCAAAAAACTGTTAAAACTAATAAACAAATTCAGTAAAGTTGCAGGATACAAAGTCAACATACAGAAATCAGTTGTGTTTCTATACACCAACAACAAACTATCTGAAAAACAAATAAAGAAAACAATCCCATTGACAATAGCATCAAAAATAATAAAATACCTGATAAATTTAACCAGGAAGGTTAAAGATCAGTACAGTGAAAATTATAGCATATTGATGAAAGAAACTGAAGAAGATCAAATAAATGGAAAGGTATACTGTGTTCATGAATCAGAAAAATTAATATTGTTAAAATGTCCATGCTACCGAAAGCCATCTATAGATTCAATGCAATCCCTACCAAAATTCCAGTGGCATTTTTCACAGGAATAGAAGAACATCCTAAAATTTGTATGGAACTATAAAAGACCTTGAATAGGCAAAGCAATCCTGAAAAAGAAGAACAAAGCTGGAGTTATCATGCTTTCTGATTTCAAACTTTATTACAAAGCTATATTGATGAAAACAGTATGGTACTGTCATAAAAGCAGATATATAGACTAATGGAACAGAATCAAAATCTCAGAAACAAACCCACACATATATAGTCTACTAATATTTGAGAAAGGAGCCAAGAATATTCAATGGGGAAAAGATAGTCTCTTCAATAAATGGTGCTGGGAAAACTGGATATTCACATAGAAAAGAATGAAATTGGACCCCTATCTTACACCAGTCACAAAAATAACTCAAAATGGATTAAAGATTAAATGTGAGACTAGAAACTGTAAACCTACTGAAGAAAACCTAGGGGAAAATCTCCTTGACATGGTTCTTGGCAACAATTTTTTGGATATGACACCAAAAGTACAAGCATTGAAAGCAAAAACAAAGAAGTGGGACTACATCAAACTAAAAAGCATTTACATAACAAAAGAAATGATCAACAAAATTAAAAAGCAACCTACAGAATGGGAGAAAATATTTGCAAACCACATATATGATATGGGGTTAATATCCAAAATATATAAAGAACTCATACGACTCAAGAGCAAAAAGCCAAATAATCCAATTTAAAAATGGGAAAAAGACTTGAATAGGCATTTTTCCAAAGAAGACATACAAATGGCCAACAGGTATATAAAAGGGTGCTCAGCATCACTAACTGTCAGGGAAACGCAAATTAAAACCACAATGAGATATTGTCTCATGCTTGTTAGAAATGCTATCATCAAAAAGACAAGAGATACCAAGTGTTGGTGAGGATGTGAAGAAAAAGGAACCTTTGTACACTGTTGGTGGAAATGTAAATTGGTGCAGCTACTATGGAAAACAGTCTGGAGGTTCCTCAAAAATTAAAAATAGAACTACCATATGATTCAGCAATTCCATTTCTGGGTCTATATCTGAAGGAAATGAAATCACTATCTTTAACAAGTATCTGCACTCACATGTCTTTGCTGCATTATTCATAATAGCCAAGACATAGAAACAACCTGTTTCCACTGACAGATGACTGGATAAAGAAAAAACATATATACATAATGGAATATTCTTCAGTCATAAAAGAGAAGGAAATCCTGCCTTATGGATGGACCTTGAGGGCATTATGCTAAATCAGATGGAGAAAGACAAATATTGTATGTCCTCACTTTTATGTAGAATCTACAAAAGCTGAACTCAGAAACAGAGAATAGAATGGTGGCTGCTAGGGTCTGGGGAGTGGGGGAAATGGGCAGATGTTAGTCAAAGGTACAAACTTCCACCTATAACATAAATAAGTGCTGGGGATCTAACGTAAAGCGTGGTGACCATAATTCACCATACTGTATTATACACTTGAAAGTTGGATAGACATTGAATGTTATCACCACAAAATAAAATGGTAATTATGTGAGGGAATGAGGGTATTAGCTAACATTATTGTTATAATAATTTGACAGTATACACAGGCATCAAATCATCATGTTGTACACCTTAAACTTAAGTATTTTGTATTTCAACAAGATCTGAAATCTGGAGAAAAAAACCACAAAAAATAAAATAAAAATAATTAATTGTCTGCAATTCCTTTATGTTTATTCTTGGCAGGTTTGTGAAAGGAAAGCTGCTTTAGGATGTTGCAGGTGAAGCTATCCCATCTTAAATAAAACTTGCACATGCATGAGAGTTGACATTGTGTTTCACGGTAATTGTAAGTAACTTCTTCAGTGTCTGTCTTAATTGTGAGTCCTACAAGTCATAGAAAGGAAACCTTTTCTAATAACTACTTTCATCCAAAGAACTGATCTGCCTTGATGTCAAGACAAATAAATTACTTTAACTTTCTTTTTATTTTAAAGCATCTAACCAATTGAATGAAGTCAGAATATGTTAAAGATACATAAAAATCTTTATAATTGTCATGTAGATTTTAATAAGCTTGAAGGTGGCACAGCTTTCTTTAAGAGACATTCGAGAATATTTAAGCTCTTTTCATCTTAAATAAATCCAATAGTTCATAGAAAAATGCCAAAAAAATAAACAAGACAACATAATGACTAAATATACCAGGGGTCAGCAAAATATGGCCCACAGGCCAAATCTTCCCCGCTGCCTATTTTTGTAAATAAAGTTTTACTGGAAAACAGTCATGTGCATTTGTTTTTGACTTGTCTGTGGCTGCTAACATGCTGCATTGGTAGAGTTGAATATTTATGACAGACACTTCATGGCCCACAAAACCTAAATATTCTACTATGAGATCTTTTAAGAAAAAGTTTGTCAATCCCTGAAATATATTATCAAAACTACCTAGAAACAAGATTTGCACTTATACAATAGGGTATTTCCTATGCCATTAAGGTAAATAAAAAATAAAATAATGGAAGATTAACGTTGGAAGAATTCTTACAATCATACAATATATAAAACTTTTTCCTGGAAAAGATAAGGAACTTGCAAGTGGCAGTCCTAGGATGCAAACCACAGCCATAATTTTTTTTTAATAGAAAAATATCATATATGTTTTTTTTAAGTATTGTGATCTCATATTTTAAATATGAGACAAACATTGAAGAGGAGGATACATACAGACTTAGATAAATTTAGGAGAATGATTACATCAACCTATACGAACATTATTAAGAAAGCTGATGACAAAAGTAAAAGTGGACTTTTGGCCTCTGGTAGTGGGGGAATAGCTTCTATTAGATCAACTCTTCCATGATAACAACTGTAAACTCTGGAAAAAATATATTTAAAAGAAAATACCTGAAAGGGACTGAAGATAACTAAGAACAGGCAGAAATGGGAGATGAAACTACACACGAAGAAGAGGAGATGAATAGCACTGAATGAGGTTTTTTTAATATTTGTTTTATTTTAAAATTTTTATTTAAATATTTATTTTTACCTGAAGGTAGGCTCCAATCAACTCCAAGCAAGGTGGCTAAAACATGGATAAAAACCTGCAGTCTTTCTACTTAAGAGAGCTAGAAGATAGAATTGGGTATGACCATACCAACTGGAAAATGAAGGATATTCTGAGAAGGAGAGAAACACAGTGGGTAAGCTTTAAGTTCTGTGTATAAAATCTGCCCCAAATTATGGCTGACCCCTGAACTAGGCTTGCATATACGGGATTTCAATTGTTGCCCATGCAGGAGTTACATAGTTTGGAGATTTAGTTCACTCAAGTTAACTGCCTGTTGAAACAACAACAACAACATGAATACTTTTCAGAGGAATAAAACAAAATCTGTAATCTTTTCAATTTACAATGTCCAAGATAGAATCTAAAATTAGTAGACATAAGAAACAGGAAAATATGATCCATACTCAAAAGAAAATGCAATCAATGGATTCTGACCTAAGATGACCCAGATATTGAAATTGGCAAATAAGAATTTTAATGCAGGTATTTTAACTATGCTCAAGGACATTAAGGGAAAAAATTATATATGGAATAGATAAACACATTTGAAATTTAAGCAGAGAAATAGAATCTATTAAAAAGAACCAAATGGAAATTCTGGAACTAAAAAATACATTATATGATGTGAAAAAAATTACTTAATTGGCTTAATAGCAGTACAGAAGAAAGAGTTGATAAACTACTGGAAAGTTATTCAATTAGAAGAACAAAGAGAAAAAGATCAAAAATTTCGAACAGTACCTCAGAAGCATGTCAGACAATAGGAGTTGTAGGATTAAGGGAGAGAGATACAGGAGCATAAAAGTTAACAAAATAATGTCCAAGTTAGTTCTGCTTCTGTTTAGGATGTAGAAAGTCACAAAAGCACATGGTTCCTACCCTAATGATGAGTAAAACCAGATAATCTATAAAATCGTAACTTTTCTTGCTTGCCAAGAATTATTGTACTATAGCTCTGAACTGTTCATGTTATTGCAAAATCAAAATAACCAAAATTCCTTGAGGGAAACAGAAGCAATATTTGTGAAAGAAGCAAAATCAATGTCACTTCTGTAGAACAGATCTTTGCCATGGAAACTCTGACACTAGAATTTCATGAGCCACAGAAGTTGTGCATGGGGGCTAACTCTTCTCCCATCAGGATGGTTATAAGTTAGCAGATAAAGTTTTTACAGCTTAATCTCCCCTGTTCTGCTCTCCAGGAGATGGAAAGTTAGGCACATTTTTGTTGTAAAGTACACCGTGAAAATTAAAGAACTCTTTGGGGTCCGACTGGAATAATAATAACTACTATTGATATTAAGTGCTTACAATGTACCCTAAGTTATTTTAGTTGTTATTACATTTAATCCTCCTAATAAATCTATTAGGTAGTTACTATTATCATCTCCACTTCACAGATGAGGAAACTCAGCCCCTGAGAGGAGGGATGAGGATATTTCTCAGGGTCACAGAGCTAGTAAATGGTGGTGCTAGGACTAGGACCTGGGCAATCTTTCTCCTGAACCTACATTGTTAATTAATCTCTATGTTATGCTCCTTTCTATCCAGGACAGAAAGAGTACTAGTCTAAAGCAACAGTTTATTTGCTAGCAGTTTAGAAGCTCGGAAAAGTTAAGTAGGTAAGAGGTAGGAAAAAGATTCTGGTCTTAATCATCTTTAATGATTCAGCATACTTTAATGGCTTCTATATGCTCCCATATCTCCTTTACAACTTTGATTTTAAAAAACACTATAAACATATTTAACTGCACTAAGCATCTGTGTTTGGCAATGCCTTGCTGTTCCAACTCACTGATCATATGAAGTTTTAAAATATTAGTTTCATTCCCCATAACAGTTACTTCTTTTAAAAACTCCTATTATGATAATATTGTGGGTTTCATCAAGAAAAATATGCTACAAACCTAAAAGATTCAGAAAATTAGTATACTTATCATCACTGTCATTTCGGTAGTTTTAAAAATCTTCACCCCATTCAGATCAATCAATATTGCTTTGCCTCTTTATTCTTTGATGTCTTTTAAATAGAAAGTAACATGAAAGCAGAGAACTCTGTGACATGAAAGGAATAAAAATTAAAAATGGAGACCTCAGCCTTGCCATAAGAGACAAACAAATCAAAGAACTAGGTGAAGATAAAATTCTTTAGCCTTGTTTCTTCTTTATCTACTTTTCTCTATGGAGCCCTTCAAATCTTCTGCCAAAATGGGCTCTCTGTCTCCATGGCTAGTACTGTCTTTGATGCTTGCACTGGGATCTCTTCTAGTGTTGCAGTGGTGCTCCAGTCCACTGAGCAGATTGCTGGGTTGTTCAGCCAACTTGGCACTGGGGCCTGGAAAGTACTTGTGTGCATGCCTCCCACTGCTGTCCAACTTCTGGGTTTGCCTGTATAAAATAAGACTGATACAGTGGGCAAAGAAGGTCCATCCTCTTGCTTACCTTTGAGATATATTAGAGTTTCATTTAATTGGAATTGAAATCAAAGAATTAAAAGGATTAGGAAAAAGTTAAAAATCAGCAGAAGGAACTAAGATCATTTTTCTGTGTGACATCTTTTAGATCAATCAGAGGAAGAGGCTTTCAAGTTATCAACACAGCAAATACAAGGGGAAGGAAATAATTGGTAATCTGGTATAATAATGATATCATTCAAGTAGAGAGAATATTAAGAAGTCATTCATTGAATTATGAAACAGATTTATATTTGTCTTTGCAAATAGGAATTTTTAACTCTTAGTTCCTCAGGAACTAACACTGTGTAGATTCAGTAATTTGGTGTCTCTAATGTTTCTTTGGGTGACATAATTTTGTAGGCGTGGAGGGAGTCTCAGCAGCTCGTATAAACATCCAAAAAACAACAGGGGAAACCTGAGTGAAAGAGTTGGGCGTTGTCAGGGTTATGTTTTTAAGTGCAAGACAGAGTGAATTTTGTATACCCCCAGTCATCTAATGATGGAATCAGAATAAAACATTCAATCAGAAGGGGAAGAAGTATTTACATATTCATGTGAAAATATACTACAAAGTATATGTACTATGTAGAAACATATTCATATTTCTAGAGTTATGTACTCATATTCATACATTGCATATACATATTTATATTTTTGGAGCTAAGAGATAATGAATTTTTAAAATTACTTCCATTTATTTTTTTGAAGATGTATTCACATAGTTCAATATTCAACAGTTAGAAAAAGTGAAAAGATCTCCCTTCATCTGGCCCCCCAGACACCACGTCCTGTCCTCAGATGTTACCAATTGCTTGTGTATGTTTGCAGAGCTATTCTGTGTATGTTTTAGTAGATATATAAACTTAAATATTTTCCTTTTTTACACAATGGTACCATGCTACATGCAATATTCTGTATCTTTAACGGTTTTTTGACTTATTAATATGTTTATGTATATTCACTTCATTGCACAAAGAGTTTCCTTATTATTTCATTATGAATGCATGTCAGTTAACCTTAATTTAGCTAGTCCCTCAGTCAGCTTCTGCCATTGTGGCCATGGGGAATGTGGACCTAAAGGACTCAATCTCATAATTGAGATTTAGACTCTCCTGCCTAAGATACAATAAAAAGGACATTTATAAACCAACAGAGGACATTCACAAAACACAAAAGACATCTGAGAGAACCACACAGCCATACGCCTGAAGGTGGAGGTGCTGGACCCCCCAGGAAGAAGTGGAAAGAGGTAAGGGGATCTCTTCTCCCTCCCAAATGGCAGTGACCCAGGGCACGGGACCATGCAGGGCTCTGAGAAAAGAGGGGGGAGGGGTGGCTCTCCACAGGAACACCTTGGCTCTCCAAGTTCCCTCACAGCCCATGGGAAAACCCCACACAGATGTGGCTAAGATATTGTGGGGGTGTCTTCATCAAGCCAGCACCCCAGGAGAGCAGAAAGTGAGGGCAGAGTGAGAATGCCCCCAGGATAGTGCAGGCAAAAGAAAGCACACCTCCCCCTGCCCGGTGCTCCAGCTCAGCTGGTCAGTCAGAGCACCTGTGCATACAATAGAAAAACAGCAGCTGTGAGTGAGCGAGCCAGGGTCATGGCAGGCTCAGAATACACAGCTCTTGACCTCCACCCAATGGCTGCAAGTGGAAGCTGAAATCAGATACTATCACCATGCAAAGACACAAATCCATGCTGTCAAACAGTATGAAGAAATTTAACATTCCAGACCAAAAGGAAAATGAGAAGCACCCAGAAATCAATCCTGAAGGCACAGAAATTTATAATCTAAATGACAGAGAATTCAAAATAGCTATCATAAAAAAACTCAGTAAGTTACAGATAGACAGTTCAATGAAATCAGGAACAAAATTAATGAACAGAGGGACAAAAGAGATTGAAGCTATAAAGAAAACCAATCAGAAATGTTGGAGATGAAAAAGACAATGAATGAGATGAAGGAAAATCTGGACTCCCTGAATAACAGAGCTGATATTATGGAGGAGAGAATTAGCAGTCTGGGGGACAGAAATATAGAAATGCTTCAGATGGAGGAGGAGGGAGAGCTAAGACTAAGAGGAAATGAAGAAATTCTCCAAGAAATATTGAACTCAGGAAATGCAACATAAGGATTATAGGTATTCCAGAGGTAGAAGGGAGGGAGAATGGAGCAGAAAGCTTGTTCAAATAAATAATAGCTGAGAACTTCCCAAACCTGGGGAGGGAGCTGGAAATACAGGTAAAAGAAGCCAATAGAACCCCTAATTATATCAACATAAAAACACCTTCTCCAGGGCATATAGTAGTAAAGCGGGCAAAGGATAATGACAAAGAAAAAAAATATTAAGGGCAGCAAGGCAGAAGAAAATAACTTACTAAGGAACCCCTACCAGGCTTTCTGCAAATTTCTCACCTTACTAGGAGAGAGTAGAATGATGTATTCCAAATTCTGAAAGATAAAAACTTTCAGCCAAGAATATTCTATCCAGTGAAAATATCCTTCAGATAAGATGGAGAAATAAAAACTTTCTCAGATAAACAAAAGCTAAGGGATTTCATTGCCACAAGACCCCCCCCCCAACAAGAAATGCTCAAGAAGGCCCTCATACCTGAAAAGAAAAAAAGAGAAAGATTTTACAAAGCCTTGAGCAAGGAGATAAATAGGTAGACAAAATCAGAAAAACTGCAGCTCTCTATCAGAACAGGTTAGCAAACACTTAATTATAATATTAAAGATAAAGGGGAGGAGAACATCAAAAGTAGATATAATCTCATCATTTTAACCACAAACTCACAACACAAAATGGAATAAGTTATGATGACAATGACTTAGAAGGAGAAGAGGATAGAGATGGAATTGAGTTAGTCTAAGGAAATAAGAGGCTATCAGAAAGTGGACTACCTCATCTACGAGATTTTTATACAAACGTCGTGATAACCACTGAACAGATAATCAGAACAGAGACACAAATGAGAAATAAAGAGAGAACCATCATTGAGAACTACCAAACTGAATTGGTAGTCTGAAATACATGGGGCAAGAAACAAGGACAACACAGAACAACTGGAAAATGAGTGATAAGATGACAGCAGTAAGCCCCCATATATCAATAATCACTCTAAATGTAAATGGATTGAATTGTCCAATCAAAAGACACAGCGGGGTGGGATGGATTAAAAAACGAGACCCAACAACATGCTGCCTCCAGGAAACACATCTCAGCTCTAAAGACAAACATAGGCTCAGAGTGAAGGGATGGAAGACAATACTCTAAGCTTATGGGAAACAAAAGAATGTAGGTGTTGCCAGACAAAGTAGACTTCAACATAAAACAGGTAATGAGAGACAAAGAGGAGCAGTATATAATGATAAAAGGGACACTCCACCAAGAAGACATAACACTTATATATGTACCCAACACAGGAGCACAAAAGTACATAAAGCAATTATTAACAAACCTAAAAAAAGATATTAACAAGACAATAATAGTAGGGGACCTTAACACCCCACTTATATCAATGGATAGATCATCCAGACAAAAAGTCAACAAGGAAATAGTGGATTTAAATGAAAACTAGACCAGATGGGCTTAATAGATATACATAGAACAGCCCACCCCAAAACAGAAGAATACACATTCTTCTCAAGTGCACATGGAACATTCTCAAAGATAGACCATATGTTGGGAAACAAGGCAAGCATCAATAAATTTAAGAAGATGGAAATCATATATCAAGGTTCTTTTCTGACCATAATGCTATGAAACTAGAAGTCAAACTACAAGAAAAAAGCTGGGAAAGTGACAAATATGTGGAGATTAAACAACATGCTACTGAACAACCAATGGATCATTGAAGAAATTAAAGGAGAAATCAAAACATATCTAGAGACAAATGAAAATATACCATACGAACTCATATGGGATGCAGCAAAAGTGGTCCTGAGAGGGAAATTCATAGCAATATAGGCCCACCTTAACAAACAAGAAAAATCTGAAATAAGCAATATTAAACTACACCTAACGGAAATAGAAAAAGAACAAAGTCAGTAGAAGGAGGGAAATAATAAATATCAGAACAGATGGACTTAATAAAATGAAAATGAAATTGAAACCAAAATAAACAGTAGAAAGTATCAATGAAACAAAGAGCTGGTTCTTTGGGAAGATAAACAAAATTGACAAACCCTTAGCTAGACTCACTAAGGAAAGTCTCAAATAAATAAAATTAGAAATGAAAGAGAAGAAATTACAACAGATACCACAGGAATACAAAAGATTATAAGAGAACACTATGAAAAACTACATGCCAACAAATTGCACAATCTGGAAGAAATGGATAAATTCTTAGACTCATACAACTTCCCAAAACTGAATCAAGATGAAATAGAGAATCTGACTAGACCAATCACAGGTTAAGAGATTGAAGCAGGAATAAAAAACCTCCCCAAACATGAAAGTCCAGGACCAGATGGCTTCTCTGGAGAATTCTACCAAACATCCAAAGAAGATTTAATAACTATTCTTCTCAAACCATTCCTAAAAGTTGAAGAAGATGGAACACTCCCTAAAACATTTTACAAGGCCAACATCACCCTGATCCCAAAGCAGGACAACACAAAGAAGGAAAATTATGGACCAATATCACTGATGAACATAGATGTAAAAATCCTCAACAAAATATTGGCAAATTGAACACAGCAATACATTAAAAAGATCATACACCATGATCAAGTGGGATTTATACCAGGGATGCAGGGGTGGTTCAGCATCCACAAATCAATCAATGTGATACACCACATTAACAAAATGAGGAATAAAAACCACATGATCATCTCAATAGATGCAGAGAAAGCATTTGACAAGATTGAATATCCATTTATGACAAAAACTCTTAATAAAATGGGTATACGAGGAAAGCACCTCAACACAATAAAGGCCATATATGATAAACCCACAGCCAACATCATGGTCACTGGGGAAAAACCGAAAGCCATCCCTCTGAGAACAGGAACAAGGGTGCCCACTCTTGCCACTCGTATTCAACATAGTTCTTGAGGTTTGAGCCAGAACAATTAGGCAAGAAAAAGAAATAAAATGTATCAAAATTGGCAAGGAAGGAGTGAAACCCTGTTTGCAGACAACATGATTCTATATATAGAAAACCCTAAAGAATCCATTGGAAAACTATTAGAAATAATCAACAACTACAGCAAAGTTGCAGGGTACTAAATCAACTTACAAAAATCAGTTGCATTTTTATACTCTAATAACAAACTAACTGAAAGAGAAGTCAATAATACAATCCCATTTACAATCACAACAAAAAGAAGAAAATATCTAGGAATAAATTTAACCAAGGAGGTGAAAGACCTATACAATGAAAACTATAAGACACTTTTGAAAGAAACCGATGATGACATAAAGAAATGGAAAGATATCCTATGCACATAGACTGGAGGAATAAATACAGTTAAAATGTCTATACTACCTAAAGCAATGTACAGGTTCAATGCAATCACAATCAGAATCCCAATGACATTCTTCATGGAAATAGAACAAATAATCCTAAAATTTTATGGGGCAACAAAAGGCCTCAAATAGCTAAAGCAATCTTGAGAAAACAGAACAAAGCTGGAGGCATCACAATCCCTGACTTCAAAATATACTAGAAAGTTGTAGTAACCAAAACAGCATGGTACTGGTACGAAAACAGACACACAGATCAATGGAACAGAATTGAAAGCCCAGAAATAAAACCTCACATCTATGGACAGTTAGTCTTTGACAAAGGAGCTAAGAATATACAATGGAGAAAGGAAAGTCTTTCGATAAATGGTGTTGGGAAAACTGAACAGCCACATGCAAAACAATGATAGTAGACCATTATATTTCACCATACACAAAAATTAACTCAAAATGGATCAAAGACTTGAAGGTAAGACCTGAAACCATAAAACTCCTGGAAGAAAATATAGGCAGTACACTCTGACATTGATCTTAGATGGATCTTTTCTAATACCATGTCTACTCAGACAAGGGAAACAAAAGGAAAAACAAACAAGTGGGACTTCATCAGACTAAAGAGCTTCTGCAAGGCAATGGAAACCAGGAACAAAATGAAAAGACAACCCACCCACTGGGAGAAAATATTTGCAAATCATACATCTGACAAGGGGTTAATCTCCATAATATATAAAGAACTCATACAACTGAAGAAAAAAAAACAAACAACCCGATCAGAAAATGGGCAGAGGATATGAACAGACATTTTTCCCAGAAAGATATACAGATGGCCAAGAGGCACATGAAAAGATGTTCAACATCACTAATCATTAGGGAAATGCAAATCAAAACTACAATGAGATATCACCTTACACCTGTTAGAATGGCTATAATCACCAAGACAAAAAATAACAAATGTTGGAGAGGATGTGGAGAAAAAGGAACCCTCATTCACTGCTGGTGGGAATGCAAACTTGTGCAGCCACTATGGAAAACAGTATGGAGATTTCTCAAAAAATTAAAAATAGAAATACCATATGACAGCTATCCCACTACTGGGTATTTATCCAAAGAACCTGAAATCAACAATTCGAAGAGACTTATGCACCCCTATGTTCATTGCAGCATTATTCACAACAGACAAGAAGTGGAAGCAACCCAAGTGCCCATCAACTGATGATTGGATAAAGAAGATGTGGCATATATATATATATATATATATATATATATATATATATATAATGGAATACTACTCAGCCATAAAAAAAGACAAAATCGTCCCATTTGCAACAACATGGATGGACCTTGAGGGTATTAAGCAAAATAAGGTAGACAGAGAAAGACAAATACCCCATGATTTCACTCATGTGGAAGATAAACACATGGACAAAGAGAACAGTTTAGTGGTTACCAGAGGGGAAAAGGGTTGGGGGGTAGGCATAATAAGTGAAGGGGCACATATATATGGTGACTGACAAATAATAATGTACAATTGAAACTTCACAATGTTATAAACTATTATGACCTCAATAAAATCAAATAAATTTTCAAAAAATCATGCAAGTCATATAAATTACGTCTGCAAGTTAAATCTGACCAGTGGGCCACTGTCTACTTTTTGAAAAATCTCTGTGTTACTAAATTTGAACAGTCAACGGATGAAGAATCATATGTGTTATATCCACTCTATATGAATGTGGTCACAATACCCTATTGATCTTCTTTCATAAAAATATTTTAAAGTTTGTGATTTTTGTCATTGAACATAAAAATTCTATTTTAAGATGAAAGAAGTTACAAAATTGGGCCAGCAAGGAGGAGAAAAATAGAGTGTTGACTCTTTCTATAAGATGATGCCTTTGCAGCATATGTAATAAAAGTTAAGTTTTTCTTACTTTTCTAATTAATTTTAATTTTATATGTTAGGTTTACTTTTATGAAAGTTACACATATGTGCATATTAGAAGATAAACTATTTCTATGAGACTTAGAATTTTAAAAAGGCTATTTCCTGTCCCACTCATACAAATACTCAGTTCTTTTTCCTAGGAGGTAACCACTTTCAATTCCTTAGCTTTTTTTTCCCCTAGTATTTGCCCTTACTTCTCTATTAAAAAAAAAAAGCTTATACCAACATTTCTTGATTTTTCTAAATTTTAGATACTACCTATTGACTTCCTGTTTTGAAAGATTATAATTTAGCTAGACATACACTTCCTCCTCCCAGTTTTCCCAATTTCTCAATCATAATTTTTAGTGAGATCACACTTTGGTGTTTACCATATCATCACTGGACTATGTAGTGTACAATGATTACATATCCTTTCTTACACTGTTTTGTTTTCTCAGGAAATCACTAGCATCTTTTTTTTTTCAGTTGCTTACTTTCTATTTATCTGCCACTAATTTGTCCCCAAACTTTCCACTTCTCAAAGCAAACCTGCGGTCGTCTATGAGTTTCCTCCTCCTTCTTCTCTGCCTCTCTTTCTTCCTCTCTCTCTGTCTTACACATCCCCACTTGGAGCCCTCACTTCTGCCCCTGATGACCTGGTTGTTCTTTGTCTTGTACAGCCGCCTCATCACGGGCACCTCCTTTCCCGTCAACCTGAGAATTCCCTTCCCTTCAGCCTGGGAATTCCCTTATGTGCTTGGCTTCATTGGACCCTTTATGTCTTGGGAAGAATGTCTTCCTCTTTCTTTGTTTACTGTCATGCTGTGGGGCAGCACATTATTCAGTGGCTTTCCAAGGAAGGGTGCATGGAAGGTAAAGTTTTTGATACCTTAATGTTTTACTCAGGATTCTCCAGAGAAACAGAACCAGTAGGAAGTGTATAGAGAGAGAAAGAGATTTATTTTAAGGAATTGGCTCACTTGATTATGGAGGCTGCCAAGTCCAAGGTCTGTAGGATGGGCTGGCAGCCTGCAGACCCAGAGGAGAGCCGAGGCTGCAGTTCAAGTCCAGAGTTCATCAGGCTAGAGACCCGGGAAGAGCTGATTTGCAGTTTGAGTCTGAAGTCCTGCTGTCTGCTGCGGAATTCCCTCTTGCTCAAGGGAGAGCAGTCTTTCCTTCTATTCAGAACTTCAGCTGGTTGGATGGGGCCCACCCACGCAGCAGTCTGCTTTCCTCAGAGTGCAGTGATTTAATGCTAATCTCACCCAAAATGTCTCACAAAAATATCCAGAATACTTTGGCCATTATCTGGATACGGTGGCCCAGCCAAGTTGACATAAAATTAACCATCACACATACCTAACGTTTTTTTATTCTACCTGCACCCTCATTGATAACTGAATGTACAATTCTAGGTTGCAGACTATTTTCCCTCAGAATTTTGGAGACACTGCCATGTTACCTTTTGGCTTCCAGGATTCCTCTTGAATAGTCTGATGCCATTTTGATTGCTAATTTTTTTTTAATTTAAACTTTGTAAGCTTTCAAGGTCTTCTCTTTATCCCAGTGTTCTCTTTACTCTCATTATTTCACAATGCCAGGCCGTGGTCTTGGCCTAACTTCACTAGCTGTGCTGGGCAACATCAGGCTCTTTCAAGTCTGGAAACAAAAGTTCTTCATTTCTGAGCAATTTTCTTGAAATTTTTTTCGTCCTTCATTCTGTTTCTCTGGAATTCTTATTGTTTGGATGTTGGATTTATTGTACTAATCTATTTTTCTTACTTTTTTCTTCTTTATTACTAGTTTCTGGGAACTTTCTCTACTTTATCATCCATCTTTCTATCAAACTTTTTTTCTGCATCATATTTTTAATATCTAGGACCTCTTTATTATTCCTAAAGTAATGTTCCTTTTTTTATTACATACTGTTCCATGGATTCAATATTGAACTCTCTAAAGATACTAGTTACAAGGGTTTTCCTTAAAGTTTTTTTTTTTCTATTTCCTAAATTTTTTCTGTTTCCTGAAAGTTTCTTTTTCCTTTTTCCCCCTGTTTATTTTGGCATTTCATGCCTGAGGCTTTCCTCAAGTATGTGCTGACCCTCAGCTACTATTCACATTTAGGAGTGAGGCACTACAAAGCTGATGGGACGTTTGTGGGGGTGTTTGTTGTCTAGTTGGCTTCTCTGAACAGCGACTGCCTGGACTATTTCAGGAGGGGACCACTTCCTTCATCATCTATAGAACTTTCTCTTTGGCCTGAGGGATGAATCCTCCAATCTCCTGTTTGGGAGGTATAAACATGAAAGATAGCATTCTAGGACCCAAATGGGGGAAAAGAGAGAACAGTTTTACAATTCAGAATAGAGACTTTCATTTAATCTTCCAATTTATAATATGTACCACCCACATCTATGTCTTGTGTCCATGAGTCCAGAACTTCCTTCGTTCAACTTCTTCACAGAGAATAAAGCTATCAGCTTCTACTAGGTTGGGGGAGGGTGGTGTCTTTACCCCACAGTCACCCTGCTGCATAGGGTAGGAGAAGGAGATCTGGCAATCCAACTATTTCTTAATCACACTTTCAACTATTTCTCCAGTCTCAGCTATATCCACATTACCCCCTTTTCAGAGTTGCCAATGGCTTAATTTCTCAAGCTTTTCTGCAGTTATGTCCTTGAGTCAGCTTGCATCCTGGCTTCCCCCAACACAAGCTTAGGTTTCAACTTTCTTTAGACTGCTAAATCAGTTATCACTGGCTATCTGCTTTCTTCAAACTTTTTCCTGCTATTGTTTCCTCTGTGAGTTACTTTTTGCTAGCAGATGTATCTCTTCCTCCCTTTTAGAAATCCTTTCATTATAATTTGAGTGCTGTTTTTGGAAGGAGGTATAGTAAACACCTGTGTTTAACAAGCCATGTTTTCTTGGAAGTTCAGTCACTTCTTGGATAGTTTTATCATCTCTTTTGGTTCTGTTAAGCAGTGAAAAAAAACTCCACGCATGGGGAAGAAGCTGAGAACGGCAGGGCCAAAACTAGGATGGACTGGTTTGCTTATGCTTATGAGGACTGGTTCTTTTGGCCAAGCCTCTGGGTGAGGATGTTGGGAGGCAGAATTCTAGCATAATCAGCAGAAAAACAATTGCACTGCCGTAGTTGGGAGAGAGGAGGAAATACAGACTCAGCCTTGCCCAGTGCTATTATCCAATACCCAAGAAAACTGACTTAGTGAGACAAGACAGGGGGGTCTGTGGGCCGTGGCAATGTTCATAGACATCAAGGTAAAGATGTTTCAGGAAATCCCTCAGGTTAGAACAGGATCTCAGCCAGCAACTAGCTGAACTCTAGAACAGAATCCAGCTCTTGAGAGAAAGGTTTGGTAATGTCTGGGAAGGTGTTGAAGATAAACGAACATAGGTAAAATGGCTGAGTAAGTACTGGACTATAAATCTAAGGACAGAGGTTGCAGCAAGATCCCTAGCCATGCTTGAACTTGCTTAACCAGCCCTCTCAGAGTTCTATGCTGTGAGCACTAAGAAGGTTCTAGCTACATTTACTGTGTGATTTATGATTTTATCCCCCTTCTGAATAATGTGGATTGTTATCACCCTTAAGGATTTGTGAAAACAAAAACAATGGTGACAACTTTTTGTTTAGTTTGTTTTCCCAAAAGTAAAAGGACCTATTTCATCATAACGAACATTCAGTCTGGGGCCCTGTTGCTGCTGGCTGCTGACCCTGCTCTGGAACAACCATTGCTCTGTCGTTTGACCCAGCTGCCTGCGGCAGAGCTGTAGAATCTGGCGTAGGGTCCGGTCAAAAGAAACGTGGCTCTTAGTTGGCTTAATTACATACAGGCCAGTACAGTTAGTTTCAACTGAGTATGCTGCTAAGTCTAGCTTATTCAGTTCTGAATGACATTCAAATATAGGCCTATACTGCTTCCTCATGAAGGAACTGCTATTGTGGGCTTTTGTCATAGACAAGGACTGTTTTCAACTGCTCTGATACCACGGAAAATGTCAGAACAGAGAAATAAGTCAGCGTGAGTATGGCGATTGGTTAGAAGACAGGTATGGAGAAGAGATTGGGAGAATTTGGGAATTGAGGTCAAGCTCACCTGAAGGAAGGTGATAGAATACCTCAAATAGCTTCACTTACCCTGTTATCTTTATGTCCAGGGCAATGAGGACTAATCCCCCTCTCTACTCAATGTCCCTTATTTTGTTATATTATTTTAAACATTCACACTTTTGTGACATGATTTTTTTAACAGAGACACAGATGTTCTCTGTTTCTCTGAGTGAAAGAAATGAGACTGTATTGGTATCAACAAAGAATTTTTTTTAAAAGATAATTTTATATATCCCTTAACATAGGAAGGCAAATCAAGTTAACGTAATTTTAAGCCAATTTCCCTCACATATTTTGACTACAAGACAGAAGAATATTTTCTGAAACTACTATTATAGTGTTCTTATAGAAAGGGGATTTGGCAATGACTGGAGAGGAGCATCTCTTATCTATGTAATATAAAATTTTTTAAAGAGAATAATATAAACAGACACTATTGAAAAATGGGATACACATGTACATTATAAAATATACATAAAGTGTCAGCTACTGTGTTTTCAAATGTCTTTCTGATAAGAAAGTTCCCATGAAGGTGTAAACATGAACAATTCTAAAAGTTGAATTTTAAACTCTGTAGATTATTTTCATTATGACAAATCTAAGAGTATTCCTAGGTAATATAGAGATGAGTTATCACTAATACATATAAAACAAGGCATCAGAATAAGATTATACAACTAGTAACAGGTAAAAGTTATATTGAAACATTTGTGTTATAGCACCAGATTTTGGAAACTTCTTAAAAAATAGAATTTACCACAGTTTATCAGAAACTTATCCATCTGAAGTTGAAGGTCACTCGGGTCACTCCATTTCTGAAGCTGATTTCATTTAGCTGCTGACTATATCAATCTGGTCAGGGGGACCCCATCCTCTACCCTGTTGGCACCAATCCCAGATGGACCATACTGACTGTCTTTTAAAGCCTCCAGGGAAATGACACAGGATGCTACCACCTCGGCCTAGGGTCACAGAGTCTTGAAATGTCTTGACAATTAGCCAAATGCTGATCAGTTCAGTGAAACATTCTAATTAATATGTGTGAGTTAAATGTGTATTTTAGTCAAACAACCAATTTGTAGAGCTGATGTCAAATTTTTGGCACAATATTGAATGTCGCTATTTTCCTCTCTCTATATGTACTTTATATATATATTACTTTAATAATATACGTTACTTTAATAATTATGTATTTCTAAGATATTTGAGAAAGGAAAGAACAGTGTGGTCATATAATATTTATTTTTTAAAGCACATACACAAAACATACTGGGAGCAAATATACTGAGATTTGGGGAATAATTCTAGTGGGTGGTAATTATATTATTTTTTGTAATTTTTATACTGATTAAATTTCCTGTAGAAAAAAGTTAGTTGTATTTTAAAAGAAAAATTCTCTTATTTCAGCTGTAAAAGCAGAGGGAGACAAGACATTTGCAGTAACATGGCCACCAGGAAGACATAAGTGAACCAGACAAGGAAGGTCTTTCCTCTTCCCTGTCTTTTTACCCCCTTTTCCTTTGCACTTGCATTTTTAATCATTGATTCACAAGTATTTACTGAGCATGTACTATGTTCCAGACACTGTCCTAGGTTCTGGGATTTTGGGTGATTTTTAGTGATGAACCAAAACATGGGTGCCTGTTCTGATGCTGACCAATGGTGAGGGTGTTTGGACTAGTGGACAGATATTAATCAATTATCACACACATTCCAAAATAAATTTATACTTATTATGGGATCAATAGCTGTGATCCCATCTGAAGTGACAGGGGATGCCGGGAGCAAAAGGGTAACCACACCACAGTCCCTAGGAGAAAGCAAGAGTCTAGTTAGAGCAGGAGATAAGAATCACTGGACAGATATTGTAGGCTTCACTTTTTGGACCAGACACAGAGCTTCTGGGAGCTGTCAGCTTTTGCACTTGAAGGGTTTGGCTTTGAAAATCATCATCAGGAAATGAGAGTGATCTTTTATTCTGATTAGTGAGCCTAAACTTCAATAATATATCTTCTTTGGTCTCCACATGACCTTTTAATCAATTTTGGTACTCAGAGTTTTATTCTCTCTGGGTCTGTGAAAATTCCTCATATGTGCTAGATAAGAGGATGTTATTTTACTAACTCTCATCCCTCGTATCTCAGCACATGCTCAGTGTATTTTAAAAAATTCTGAAATATGAGCTCTAAAATACCAAACAACTCTGGGAAGCTATTTTTTTTTAATCCTGGAAAGATATTGGTTTATCTTTCTCTGAATTAAAATATCTTATTATGTCCTTAGTGTGCAGCCAACAAAATATACTAATATATAGAAATTTAGAAGTTCAAAAATAAGGAGGGAGAAGGCTTAGAGGCAGTTGAGAAAGGGAGATATTATTGTCTTCATTTAATAGGGATGGAATAAAGTAAATGAGACGTTGAGTGAGTTTATAGAGATTACATAAAAAGATGAGTGTCAGAGATGGTATTCAAACCCAGGTTTTTGGACTCTAGATCTTATGCTTTTTCTGTCATGTATCTACATAAATATTTAGATTTATTTTAGGTTTATTCAAGAATGTATTTATTTCAATCTATCTCTGAAGTTACACTTTAACAAGGTTTTCCAGTGTTCTTTTCCTGCTACACTGAACTTGCTTTCTCTGATCATAAATTCTTAAGTAGCTGATTTAAAGTTTTACACTTGATATGCAAATAGATATTTGAATCCTAAACAGGATGAGTAAAGTTTCTGAGACATTAAGGTACTAACCACTGGTGCTATTCATTCCCAAATAGTTAAATTATATTTAGACCAGAAGATGGCATAAGAGCTATAGCAATAGAAAATTACACACAGCAAACTGTGGACTTCTGTAAAGGATTGCATTAGAAACCAGTATATACATTATATAATTCTCTTTTTTTCTGATAAAAGGAAGCATGCTTTTCCCTGTGAAAACTTCTCCTTCCTTTTAAATTGCATAATGACTGCAGAAAAACATAACACAAACACATACACACTAATATTAAAATTAAAACCACTGAAATCTCACAATCCAGAGACAACTATCATCAACACATTAAACCCTTGGGGGGCCAGTGTGCATGCTTAGAAGGCTAAGTTTTATGCCTGGGGGTCCAGGTTCTATGCTTAGGGGTAGGTCTCCTGTGGAAGACCAGATTTTATGCCTGGAAAGGCAGGATTCACACCTAGAAGACCTAAATCAATACTGAAAGTACAGATTTCATACATTAAGTGTTGGTTCCCTGCATGTATAGCCATGTTCCATGCTTGGAGATTGACATTCCACATGTGGAGTTCCCATTTCCATGTCAAGGAGACCAGATTCCATTCTTGGTGAATGATATTCCACATAGGAGTGACAGATTCCGTGGTTGTAGGGCCAGGTTCCATGCTCGACGATCAAGGTTCCATACATGGAATGCCATGTTCCAGGCCTGGGGGACCAGGCTCCGTGTTTTCCAGTGACAACATGTAGAGGGTTAGTTTAAGGGACTTGGGAGTGATTAAGGAAAAATACATGACCACAAGAGGCAGTAACACACAACAATTTTATTGTGCAGTACTTGGACAGGGTTGCATGAGACGGGAAGGCCCTCACAGCGTGAGTCCATCCAGAGGCTTATGGTGAGTGGGCTACTCTCTGGAAGGGGAAGAGGGACAAGGGAATTCTCAGGGGAGAGGGAGATTGAAGTGGGAGTTTCTGTGTCTAGGTGATGTCACTCAGCAGCATGGCAGGGAGTCTCTGGGTTAGAGAGCTCCAAAGATCAGCAGCAGCTTAGGGTCTTATAACTGCAAGGCTCCAAAGACAGCAGATAGCGAGTGTAGTTTCACAAGGTATGCAAAGCAGGCAGGCTCTAAATGCTAAAATTCTTCCTGTTTGGGCTATTTTAAAAATAACTGGATATGTAAAATTTTAATTGGATGCCAGTAGGCTTTTGAGCTAACGGTTCTTAGCCTGCAGTAAAGAAATAAACAACTTAGGGAGCAATACACAGAGGCCCTCTTTGGTTCATTTACATAATACAATATCATAAGTGAATTTCAGGTCCTATGTCTAGATTGTCAATTCTCACACTTGTAAGACCATGTTCCATTTTTGAAGAATAAGATTCTGGAGATAATGTGCCAGTTCCTTGCTTGTAATGCCAGGATCCATATCTTGCAGAGCCTACTAAGACTGAACTGCCCAGAATCATATGTGGAATGCTAGGTTCCACACTTGTGAGGCTATGTTACATGCTTGGAGATGGAGCTTCCCTAGATGGTGTGCCATGTTCTGTGTATGTAGAGTCATGTAACATGCATAGAATTTGAAACTTCACACTGGAAGTGCCAAGTTCCATGCTTGTAGGGTTCCATACTTAGAGACTGAGATTCCACACATGGAGTGCCATGTTCCATGCCTGATGTCACAGTTCTATAAAGAGAGAGCTAAGTTCAGTGCCTGGGGAGCTATCTTTCCATACCCAGAAATCCAGGTTTTACTCATAGATGGCCAGTTCCAAACATGGAGAATCAAATTTCATGTCTAGAGTTAAGTATCAAGACTGAAAGGGCTTATTTCATGTTAAGAAGTCCAGATCAGTATTTCAGGCCTAGATGAGCATATTCCATAGTTGATGGACTAGTTTCCATCCTTATAAGTTTAGGTTTTACTCCCAAAATGCTATGTTCCAAGCCTGGACAGAGAGATATCAGACAGGTAGGAAGTCATGGTTTGCCTGGAAGGCCTGATTCCATGTCTGGAGGGCCCTGATCCACATATAGAAGCCCAGATTCCACATCTAGTGGAAATAATTTTATGTCTGAAAAGGCATGATTCACATTTGGATGGACTTTCCATGACTGTAAAGTCAAGTTCCATTCTTGGAGGGTCAAGATCCATGTTTGAATAGCTGTATTCAACACTTAGAGGGCCAATGTTCATCCTTAGAAGGCTAGGTTCCACCCAAGGAAGTTTAATTCCAAGACAGTAGGGCTGAGTCTCATGTGAAGAATCAACTTTTATGCCTGAAAAGGCAGAATTCGTACCTAGAACTAAATCAATGACTGAAAGTCTAGATTTCACACAAGAAATGCCAGGTTCCAAGCCTGGGAGAACTATATCCCTGGATTTTCAACTTCTGTGACTCAAACATCAGATACAAAGTCTGGATTACCATGTTCCACATCTTAAGACCATGTTTCATGTGTGGAGAATGAGATTCCACACACGGAGCACAAATTTCCAATCCTGTAAGGCCAGGCTTAATGCTTGGAGATTGAGATTTCAAAGATGGAGTGCCAAGTTAGCTGCCTGGAAGACCAGGTTCCATATCTTGAGGAGCTAATTTCTATGACAGGTTCTGTGTCTGGAGTGCCAGTTTTCTCACATCAAGGCAGTGTTCCATGCTTGAGGATTGGGATTTCACACATGGAGTTGATGCTTGTAAAGCTGAGTTCTTAGAGATTGAGATTCCACATATGTACTGTCATACTCCATGCTTGTAGGGTCAGTTTCCATGCTTGAAGATATTGTTTTCACCCATAGGATATTATGTTCCTTGCTTGTAAGGCTAATTTCCATGCTCAGGGATTGAGATTCCACACATAAAGTGTCAGATTTCATGCTTGCAGGGTTGGGTTCATGCCTGGAGATCGAGATTGCATAGATGGTGTCGTGGGTTGCCTAGGAAATCAGGTTCCATGATTTGGCAAGGTGAAGTCTATAATTAAAATGTGAGGTTCCAGGCCAGCCCCAGTGGCCTAACGGTTAAGTTTGGCATGTTCCACTTTGGCAGCTCAGGTTCGGTTCCCAGGCTCAGACCTACATCACTCATCTGTCAGTTGCCGTGCTGTGGCAGCAGCTCACATACCAAAAGAGGAAGATTGGCAGCAGATGTTAGCTCAGGGTGAATCTTTCTCAGCAATATATATATATGTGTGTATATATACACACATACAATACATACATACTATATATATATATATATGTATATGTATACACACGAGGTTCCATGTCTAGTATAATGCTCCTCATATGTCAGGCCAAGTTCTATATTAGTAGATTGAAATTCTTTCAAGGACTACCATGTACCATGATGGGTTTTGTGTCTCTTTACAGAGAGTAACAGTGTCCATGACTGTTTGTCCAGTTTCCATTTTTGGAGACTGAGATTCTACACATACAAAACCAGGTTCCCTGCTTGTAATTCCAGGTTCCATGCTTGGAGATTAAGATGCCACACATGGAGTGCAGTTTCTATCCTTGTAGGTCCAGGTTCATGCTTAAAGATGGATATGTCAAACATGAAGTTCCAGGTTCCATGCTTTTAGAGCCAGGTTCCATGCTTGGAGATTGAAATTCTACAAATGGAGTGTCAGATTCCATGCTTGGAGATTGAGATTCCATACATGTTGTGCCAGGTATGATGCCTGGGAATCTATGTTCCATCTTTTGTAGAGCCAAGGTCTATGATTGAAACACCAGTTTCTATGACTGGAGTTACAGGTTACACACATATCAAGTCATGTTCTGTGCTTGTAGTTTGAGATTCCACACACTGAGATCCAGGTTCCCTGTTTGAAGGGTCACGTTCAATAGAAAGAGCATGGAGATTCTATACTTGGTGTGTCAGGTTCCATGCTAGGAGACTGATATTCCATACATGGAATTCCAGATTCCATGCCTGGAAGACAAGGTTTCATGACTTAGAGAGCCTATGTCAATGAATGATAAGCAACTTTGTATGCCTAGATGCCATAATCTACACTTCTGTGGCCAAGTTCTGTATTTGGAGATTGAAAATCCACACATGGAGTGCCATATTCATCATCATTAGTCCATGTTCCATACATGAATTTTATATTCCACACATAGAAAGATTCCTTGCTTGTAGGCCTATATTCCATCCAAAGATCTAAATCTTTAAAATCTGTTTGAATAGTAACAAGTTTCATCCTGGGAGATGTTTGCATGTCTTGGAAAGCCAAATTCTAATAGCAAAAGCCCATGTTCCTTGTCAGAACTAACAGATTTCAAACATATGAAGCCAAATTAAATGGTTAGAGATTAAGATTCCAAACATTGAGTGTCATTATGAATGACTTTAGGCGCAGATTTCAATTTGAAGACTAAAATTCCACATGTGGAATGCCAGGTTCCATTCTTTGGAGGCCAGATTCCATGTCTAGAGATTGATAGTCCACAAGTGAGGTTCCACCTTCCATGCTTGTAAGGCCTGGTCCCATGTTTGGATATTGAAATTCTATACACAAAATGCAATTTTCCATGCAATCAGGGTCAAGTTCATGCTTGGATATTGAGAATACATGTGTTTATTTCATGTTCCATGCCTGAGAGTGAAGTTCCTTATCTTGGAAATCTAACAGCTATAATTCACACCCATGTCCAGTGTCTGGAGTGCCAGTTTTCACCCACATAGGCTATGTTTTGTGCTTACAGTTTGAGATTATATACATGGAGTGCCTGGTTCCACACTATTAGAACCAGGTGAAATTCTTGTAGGTATAGGTTCTACATATGAAATGCTAGTTTCCATTGTAATTGGGCAAATTTCCATACATGGAATTTGATATTTCAGACATGAAATTCCAGGTGCCATGCATATGGAACCTAGTTCTTGCTTAGAGATTGAGATTTCACACATAGAAAGTCAGAACCATGTTTATAGTGTCTGGCGCCATGTTTAATGATTGAGGTTCCAGACATGGAGTGGCAGGTTGTGTGATTTTAAGGCTAGGTTACACACCTGGAGATTAAGATTTCACAAGTGGAATGACAGGTTAAATTCTTTTTGGACCAGATTCCGTGGGTAGAGATTGGGATTCCATATATAGTGGGAGATGCCAGGTTTGTAGAGCTAATTTAAATGCTTGGAAATGAAAATATTATATATTTTATATAATATTATGCATAGTAGTTTCTATGTATTGTAGAGCTAACCTCTATGACTTAAACACCAGGTTCCACATCTTGAGGGCCAGGTTCAATACATATAAGGCCACGCCATGTCTCATGCATGAAGATTGAGATTCCACACATGGAGCACTAGATTCCATGCTTGTGGGTGTATGTTTCATCCTTGAATTTGAGATTTCACACTGGAGTGCTAGGTTCCATGTTCATAAGGCCAGATTCCATGCTGAGAGATTGAAATTCTTCACATGGAGTGCCAGATCCTTTGTTTGGCTTGCCAGGTTTCATGCTCAGAGATTCAATTACACAAATAGTGTGCCAGGTTCTATGCTTATAGTGTGGAGATTTAAATTCCTTATGGTATATTAGTCTGCTTGGACTGCCATAACAAAATACCATAGACTGGATGGCTTAAACAACAGAAAGTTATTTTCTTATAATTCTGGAGGCTAAAAGTCCAAAATCAAGGTGCCAGGAAATTCACTTTCTGGTGAGGGCTCTCTCCCTGGCTTGCAGATGGCTGCCTTCTCACTATATCTGCCCCCCCCCCCACCCACCCAATGGCATTTCCTCTGCACACACACAGAGAGAGAATGAGTTCTGGTGTCTCTTCTTCTTCTTATGAGGATATCAGTCCTATAGGATTAGGGCCTCACCCTTATGACTTCATTTAACCAATACTTCCTTAAAGGCCCTATCTCCAAATACAGTCACACCGGGGGTTAGGGGCTTCAATATATGAATTTGTAGGGGATACAATTCAGTCCATAATACATGATGTGGCAGGTATGATGCCTTGGAGAGCAGTTTCCATGTTTCGGAGGGCTAATGCCTATGACTGAATTGCCAATTTCCATGTCTGGAATGCAAGGTTTCAAATATGTCTGGCCATGTTTCATTCTTGTAATCCACACCTAGAGTGCCAGCTTCCATGCTTGTAGGCCCAGGCTCCATGATTGGAAATCAAGACTTCACACATAGAATGCCAGTTTCTGTCATTGTAGGGCCATATTCCACCCCTGAATGTTGAGATTCCATTCATAGAGTTACAGTTTCCTTGGCAAGAAGACCAAATTCCATTTATGGAGAGATAAAATCTGTGAAAGAAATACAGGTTTCCATATCTTGGGTACCAAGATCCACACTCTGAGGTGGTCCATGTTTGAAGATTGAGAATTTACACATGTAGTGCCATTCTTCATGCTTGTAAGGCTAGGACCCCTGCTTGGATGTTGAGATTACATACGTGGAGTTGCAGGATCCATGACTAGAAGACCAGGTTCCAAGTTTTGGTGAGCTCGTGCGTATGACTGAAATACAAGGTTATAAGTCTGTAGTGTCACGTTCCACACTTAAAGAGCCAAGTTCTATGCTTTGAGATCAACATTCCACACATCAAGTGCCAAGTTCCAAGCTTGTTGAGCCTAGTTTTTATGAATGGAGTTTGAAAGTTTACACATGGCAGACTAGATTCTATGCTTGTTGGGTCAGTTTTCATGTTTGGATATTGAGTGTACATGCCTGGAGAGTGAAGTTCCACACCTGGGAGACATGGGACCATGTCTTTCAAGGACAACTTCTGTGATTCATATGCCAGGTTCCAAGTCTGGGGAACGACATTCACCACAGTGAGTCCACGGAGATTCACATTCCACACGTGGAATGCCAAGTTGCACGTTTGTATGGCCTCGTACCATGACTGTAGATTGTATTTCTACCCCTGGATTGGCAGGTTTGTGATTGTAGAGCCAGGTTTCATATTCTGAGGCTGAGATTCCATACGTGGAGTGTCAGTTTTCATGCTTGTAGTGCCAGGTTTCATGTTTGGAAATTGAGATTACATATGTGTAGTGAAAAATTCCATGACAAGTTGACAACTTCTCCTATATTGGATAATCAACATCTATTCCATACCTAGATATCCAGGTTCCACACCTAGAGGACCAAATTCTACGCCTTGAGAAGCAAGATTCACTTTTTAAACTGGTTTGTATGCCTGGAAAGTCAAATTCCATACTTAGCAGTGTAAGTTCCATGATTGAAGGGTCACATTCTATGCCTGGGGTGCTTAGAGGGCTAGTTTCCACTCCTGGAGATCTAAGTCCATGCCTGCAAGCTTGGGTCTCACGTGAAAAACCAGATTTTATGCCTGGAAAGGCAAAATTCACACCGAAAAGTCTTAATGTCTGAAAAATAAGATTCCATCATTGGTCGGTCAGATTCCAATCCTCTAGGCTCATGTTCTACATGGAGAGCTCAAAGTTCCTTGTTTGGTGGGTCAAACTCTATGTTTAGGGTCAGGTTCCATGCCTTGAGTGTGTGGTTCCACGCCTCATGGCCAGGTTTCACGGTGGGATGACCATGCTTCATGCTGGGAAGGCTGGATTAAGTCCATGAAGTCCAGGCTTCATGCCCAGTGTGCCAAGTTCCATACATATCCTATTGTTCCATAGTACAAAGGCAGGTTACATGGCTGCAGTGGCTGGAGGGCCTCTTTCCAAATCTGGAAGACCAGATTTCATACATGGAGGAATAGAATTCATGTCTGGAGGGGCTAAGCCCTTGTGTGGAGGGCATGAAACTTTCCGTGTCTAGAGGGTTCATTTCTACACTGGAGGGTCACAGGCCTGCACGGGACCAGGTTTCAACCTGGGGTGTGAAAGGGGGAAGACCTCATTCCATGCCTGCAGGGCCAGACTCCTTTCCTCAAGAACCAGGATCCTATGAGTGGGAGACCTTTACTAGGCCTAAAGGACCAAGCCTGAGTAGCCTAGTTTCAAGGCTGTAAGGCCAGGGTCCATGTGCCAAAAGCAGGCAGCCCAGCTCTTCTGTGCTCTAGCTGAGAAAGAGGATTTACCTTCAAATTTGTTATCCAGAAATGGTCATTCTAATTGCCAAGTTGAGACTGTGTTGTGACATAGTGACCTAAGAATAAGTGGAAAAATTATGAGGCTTGCCAGGAGTTTTTATGCAGTGGCACAGTGGGAAAAAAAATGCTTCTACTGAATAAATTTATTTGAAGGGGAAAATGGGAAATACAAATCAAGTGTTTTGGTTACGCACTTAGTAGTGATGGTTTAATGTAGTAGTTAGGCCAACAATTTCTGAGTACTAGTTAAGTCAGTACCTGCATTGTTGTTTATGCCTGAATTGTATCACTTAGTTCCATAAAATATGTCCTGTTATTTGACAGATAAATAAAAGTGTGGCACAGAGAATTTTAGTGATTTTCCCAAAGTCCCCCAGCTGATTTATAACCAGAAGAAGAATTTGAACTCAGCTGCATTTTAGGTATTTTAAATCATAATAGCTTACGTCTGCAGTCTTGAATGAGCCCCAAACAAGGAGTAGTTAGTGCTAATTCCCTGGCTGCACAACCAGACTCAGCTGTCTCTGTATTATGATACACAAAACCTACGTTTTGAACTGCAAAATAGTCTTACATAGTGTAAGAATGAAATGGTATATCAACTCCAACAACTTCCTTATAGCATTAAAAAAACAGGTTCCATTCAACTTCAGAAGTTGAATTTATGGCATGCACAGAGTGTGATATTCATAATTAGTTCTTATAAAGAATTTTTCATCCCCAAAGCATGTTATGAAATTAATTAATCTTCACCATATCCTTTAGAGAGAGATAACTGTACTCTGTCTGCAAAGAGCCTCTGTCATGGGACTCAAAATGCTTTATGAATATTATATATGGTGATAAGCAGGCTCCAGGCACTTCAGATACACACAAGCTGACATTGAGGATATTAGGATTCGTTCATTTACTAAGCAAATGTTTATTGAGTGTTATTACTAGAAATCCATAATGGTGGGGCTGATGTCCACAAGAGGTAAGGCATTGTCTGCCTGGATGAATGCAATGGAGATTATGAAGGTGGGATGTTCTCTTTGGAAAAAAGATAACAAATCCATCTTGACCTCTTTGCCCCAGATATAGAATTGGTCTCATAAGGGCAGTTCACCCAAGTGCAGAGACTTCTTTCTTCTGTCCATATTTTCTAACCTGCAGAGTTTATTTCTGGCTTGGCTACAGAACACGGATCGCCTTGAACTTGTAGTGCAGCCCCCCAGTGTTTGCATTCCATTGCTCATCATAGCTAGTGGCACTTCCCTCTGCTACATCTCCCCCTTCATTTTCAGCCCTGTTCTATTCTCTATCACCACTCTCAGTCACAGTCTGAAAAGAATTAAGCACTCCTAGCCCAGAAATCTGAGGTTCAGTTCAGTATTCAATTGTCTATTTGTTTAGCACTGAATGTTAGTCTAGTAACACATTTGAAAACTAGGCTTGTGTCTTGTCTTAGGTGAGGTTTCCTAGAAACAGAGTCTGGAAGGGGACACTTGTGCAAGTGATTTACAGAGGCAACGCTGTCAGGAGAAACCAGTCAGGAAGTGAGAAAATCAGGATAGCACAAGGGTTGGAACTATAGTTTAAGAAGTCTGGTCTCAGCCTGATCTCCTGACCACAGGGATGCAATTTTCATTCCAGAGGTAAGGGGACTAGGCTAGTATGTGCCATCATAAGTCAGTCATTGGATATGAGCCACCCTCAAAGAGGGACTAGGTCCAAACTGGGACATCTCTAGATGAGGTGGCCCTCAACAGCTTTGCAAAAAAGTTTGTCAGCGGTCAACACCTACAGTACCTGAGGGATAGGTACACTGGTCTGGTAAAGGGGATCTGGGCAGAGCACCACCAACATCTGCTACAGCCCACCTTGCACCACTCAGATCCACTTCTTGCATTAAGTTTTCTTGATGCACTCACAACTTCTTGCTTCTATTTAGTCACAATTTCTGTGTGAAACTATAAGAAGAGGCTTAGTGAGACAAACCTACAGCCCTACCACTGCTGTTGGTCCAGAAGAAGCAACTGAAACCATTATGACCCTCCTTTACTCCTGTTCTTGATTTCTCTGATCCTCAACTCGTACTTCTGAGGGTCTGGGTTGCTTGCCTGGTGGCTGACCTAGACCCACATTTGCAAGGTTCTGAGCCCTTGATTACCATGGTCATAGTTGTTGTATTTGCCCATTTCAGTTAAAATCAGGTGTGGGAGTATACCTAGAGATGCTCAGTGGATAACGTGTGTGTCAAGCATATTTTCCCTTGCCTTTCATATAATACCAGTCCTACCTCCTCATGATGGTTAATATGGTATCTCATTTCTTTGTCTGCTGGTCTACTGCAACAATGATCCCAAAATAAACAGGTGGTAGCCATAGATTTTTGTTTAGTGAGACTTTTACTGTGTCCTTTAGTGGAAGTATTCCCCTTCTGGGAACCAGGATCTCTATTTCCACAGAGCTTAAAGTTATACAGATGGGAAACACAAATTCCCCACGATAATCATTCCCATCCTTCACTGGGAATGATGGTGACTGGGGCCATTTCCACTTATGCACCTTACTTCTCAGACCCATGTGTTCTATCTACTGAGGACATAATACCATGTAACGGATGTTGGTATAGGGCATATACTGCATCCTGAAGAAGAGTGTCCCACAAATGGTGGTTATATTGTATTTGTCAGCTGGTACATTGTAGGAGCAATGGATCACATCATCATGTGCCCACTACTGCATCTCCTTTGCCGTAAAGTGAGTCTCTTGGTCCAAGGCAATATTATGTAGGATCCCATAAAGAAAAATCCAATAATCTGGTTAGAGTACTGATTGAGACACTGTGGGAAGGAAAAGTAAACTTCTACTGCTACCTCAGGATGAATTGCTGTCCTTTTCAGAGTAGAAGAGGTCCATGTAATCAACTTGTACCTACTGTCTGATTGGTCTCCTTAAAGTATGAAACCATATAAGATGCTCAGTATTGTTCTTTCTTATTGGGAGGTCAGATATTCAGCAGTGGTATTAGCTAGATCAGCCCTGGTAAGAGGGTGCCTATACTTTTTGGCCCATATATAGCCTCCATTTTTGCAACCATGACTAGTTCATTGATGAGCCATTTACATAAGCACAGGAGTGGACAAGGACAGAAGCCAATAGGCAAGTAATCCTGTCCGCTTGGTTGTGTAGTGCTTCTTCTGCACTGGATGCTTTCTAGTGGGCATTAATGTAGAATACAAAGATATTCACACCTTGTGCCCGTTCCCCTAGGTCCATTCACGTACCTCTTTCCAAAGCCTCCTTGTTCCCAATCTTCTCACCTTGCTTCTTCCAGGCCTCTGACCAATCAGCCAAGCCATTCACCACTGCCTGTGATTCTATGTACATTCTTGATTCAGGCCATTTTTCTTTCCACACAAATAGATGATGAGCTTGCATAAAAGCTCTGTCCGTTTAGGGGATCTCACCTCACCACTGTTTTTCAGGGTCAATCCCAAATTCGGATACAGTTCAGCATCAGTCCATTTTCAACTTGCAGGACCTACTCAGCTAAACCATCTGTGAACCAAACCTGGGTTCTTTCCTCCTCCATCATCTGATCTTAGGGACCCCCATAAGGCCATAGCATGAGCTGAGGAGGACGGGTTAGTACAAGAGCGCTGGGTATATGGATATGAATCACCTGTTCTTATAGATTACTCTTGCCTTCTGGACATGATTAGCTATTCCACCTCCACTTTATGATGGATTTCTGCTGACTGTATGACATAGTGAGTCTGACAGAACTCAGCTCATGATAGGTAGTTCTGTCTGTATGGTCACTTAATGTCCCATAATCAGAAGCTCAATATCCACTAAGGCCCCTGTGGTATGCCAAGAAAACTTAATATAGTTCTCTGCTGCAGGTAACATGGCCTCCTCCAGAACCCTCGGTGTCTGTACTGTTATTCTCCTACTAGACCTTGCTAGAAACTCCACACAGATAACTACAGTACTGTGGAATCTGCTGAGTCATTTGGCAGAGCTGCTTGTACTACAGCCTAGACCTGCTACAAAAACCCTTTCTTGCTCTGAACCCCACTCAAAACTGATAACTTTCCATATAACCTGATTAATGAGTTGAAGCAGCATTTCTGAAAGCAATATATGCTGCTCCCAAAACCCAAAGAGGCCTATTTAGTGTTGTGTTTCTTTCTTAGTGGTAGGAAGGACAAGGTAAGATAACTAATCCTTTACCATGAAGGAGATGATTGACATACCCCATACCATTGACTTCTAAAAGTTTTGCCAATGTTGTAGGCCTCTGAAATATTTTAGGATTTAGCTTTCATCTTTTGGAGCATACATGTCTTACCAGGGCATGTAGAATACTTGCCACTTCCTGTTCATTAGGGTCAAATAAATTGATGTCAGCAATATAATGGATCAACATTGTGTTCCATGGGACATCCAAATGATCTAAGCTCCCTTGAACAATATGGTAACAGATATCAGAAGAGTTAACTAGCACTGGAGCAAAACCATGAATACATACATGTGCATCTCGTTCACACCACATGTGAGTGTAAACAGTTTTTGCTCCTTCTTCTTGATAGCTGGAGAAGGATACATTTTCCAGATCAATAGCCACATACCACATACTGGAAACTATATTGATCTCTTTGATTAGTGACAGCATTTGGCACAGATGGCTGTTTGACTAAATTTGCAGTGCCCACTGTTATTCACCATAATCTATTCAGTTCTTGCAGGGGCCAGCCTGATGAATTAAATGGGGATATGATGGAGTCCACCACTCTTATGTCCTTTAAGGGTTTGAAAGTACCACTAATCCCTGCTATTCCACTCAAGGTGTGATATTGGTTTTGGTTTATTATTTTGGCTTGAAAAGGGAAGCTTCAGGGCTTCCACTCGGCCTTTCCTGCTCCAGTAGCTCTTCTTCCACAGGTCAAGGAACTACTGTGAAAATTCTGCCAACCGCTAAAATATTCCTTCTTATCTTACACTTGGGAATTGGGAAAATGACCACTGGGTTAGTCTGTGAATCCAGTGGATCAACTCTGTAATATACGGAAGATAGTTTTCTACTTATTAGCTGACTCTATTCACTGCTGCTCTAATAGGGGGAGGGGCTCATGATGGCACTTAGAGTCTCCAAGTGTCTGTGTCAGCTCAGACTGTATCCAGCAACCTTCAAAAGATACAGGCATCCCCAGTGTACAACTACCCAGTAAATATCTGTGGTCTCTTTAGGGAAGGACTGGGGCATTACAACCTGCTGTGGTATAGCAGAGTTCTGTATCCGACCCAGCAACCTCTCTTTCAACTGATGGGTTCTGAGAACTGGCTCAAGGCTGAAAACTGGGCAGGAGATCATGCCTTTCCATTGGGCAGTTCCTGTGTGTGTGCAGGTGTGTATGTATATTCCGTTGCCTATCCGTGTATCTTGTCTCTAAGAACACCATGTTTTTATAAGCCATCTGCATAGATTCTTGAAGGCACCGCAGCCACCCTTCTGACCTTGCTGCCCCCAACAGTACTTACATCCATCTTGTTTCTGACGGTTCCATGCTATTGCCTGACTTCTGCTATTCTGAGATCCATCCTTCTCGTTGTTACTTAGGAGCCTAGTTCTGTAACAGTATCTCCTACTGTCAACTTACAGAGGACAGCCACCACTGAGCATGTCAGTGATGGTGTGTCTCCCTCACCAGAACGTTCCTTATTGCCTTGATAAATACAGTGTTCTCGGGCCTTCCCCAGGAAGTCAGCTGATGGACTTTCCAGTCTTACATAATAAATCCATCTTAGCATGTCCACTTCTCTGAATCTTTTGATCCTTCTACTGCATCAGAGCATTATTAACTAGTATCTCATATCACCTCCTTAACAAGTAGGACTTCAGGTTACTCAGTGGGGCTCAGTATGGCAGGGCTCTGGAATATGGAAAGGGAGAGGCAATATTCCAATTTCTCTGGATAGGTTACTGCATCTGGGACTCAGTATGGAAATGCAGGTGCAATATTAGTTTCAGGAAAAGGCCTCTAGCACATGTCCTGATGCTCAACCCAGGTCCCCTTTACTAGGCTGATGTACCGATTCCCCAGCTGCTTTGAGTGTTGGCTGCTGACAACTCAAATCTGCCTCCTTCCCCAGAGGATAGCCCCTGGCTGATGGGAACCTCCTTAGCACCACTCCTCCCCCCACAGAACCGAGGACTGGCTGCTGAGGTGGTATAATATTCCAACCTCAGCAGCACCTGACTGGGGAGGCCACACAAGTATCAGCAGGAACGATGGGAGTGTGCCTGAGGGCAATTTCGAGGGTGCTGAGCTGGGAGATGTGAGCCAAAGGCTGGATAAGGGAGAATTTGACAACCTGCAGGACTCTGCCAGTAGTCTGAACTTTATGCCCTGGCAAAGGTTTCTAGGGCCGGTTCTAACATGCTGTTATGAAGATGCTTAGGAGCTTAGACAAAGCAATGGTCCACATTAAATCAAGCAGGGAGGGCAGAATCACTGGGATGATTTAACTTTCTGAGGCTCAGTTTCCTTGTGAATAAATTGGGGATAATGATACTACCTACCTCACAGTGTGTGAATGTTAAATGAGTTATGAGATGTACATTTGCTTCAAATAGGGCCCAGCATAGTAACCTCTTTGACAATATAAATTATTACTGTTTTCATCACTACTGAAAAAGTTCTTTGATGTATATGGGGTGTTTGGGCCTCTGAAGAGTGCCTCTTCCTAGATTCCCCACTGCTTTATTCAACCTGCACATTGGAAACCAATGTTCTCCCACCTCAACCTTCCTTCATACTGGTCCCCTCTGATCCCATGGCTCTTGTCATACTTCCTGTTCACTTGTCATATCTCCTGGCTACTAGGATCTGCCTGCAGGCCTCCATTCCCAGTGGGCAGGTGTAATTCTAAACTCCAGCCCTCTCATCTGCCTCTCACTTCCACTCAGTCTGCATTGGCAGGAAGAGAATCTGCCGCTGGGGGAGTCCAATGGAGTGCACTATTCTCTCTTGTGCTTTGGAACTAATAGCGTGAAGCCAGAGCCAGCCTGAGATTGTAAGAATCTTCAAAACCACTATGTCATTTCATTTATTCAACTTTAATGCTTTAGAATATATTTTTATTCCATCACTGTCTCATTTTGCAACTGAATGTCATTTTCAAGCAGGATTTGTTCCTGTCACTTGAAATGATACATTTGTGTATTTGGAACTGCAAATCTAGTTATGTAGGCTTTATGTAAGCATATTAAATTTTTTCTTTGGGATTATTGGCAATATTTGATGTTATGAATTCTATCGAAATGTTGAAGAATTTTAAGAATCACAATAAGTTGCACAATAAGGTTCTTGATCTGAGCAGGTAACCAAGAAGAGGTAATAGGTGAGCTGGGACTTGAAGGATGACTTCAGATTTCCCAGGTAGAGATATGGGGTGGGGTAGAGCAGATAAATGGATATGCCAGAGAAGGGACAGCAAAGGGAAAGGGAAAGGACAGGGTTAGTGGGAGGAATGCCTACTGTTCAGTTTGAAACACAGTCAAAATAAATGGCTAGGAAGATAGTATGGAGGTGCATCTATAAAAGTCCTCGAGTAGTGGGCTTCAGGGTTAAATCTTCATTAAACGAATTCATATATGATAATAATACCATAGGTGATGTTATGGGTTATTGATACACATACCAAACCTTTTGAGGTTAGAGTCACAGTGGACCTATCAGAATGAAAATTCTTCTGTTCTTATTTATAATGAGTGCCATGGTATCATTATTTAAACATCTCTTAATGTGAACTGTTTAAAAACTATAAATAACTTTATAATATTTCTAATTATAAAATAATATATACAATCATTATACTTTTTAAAATATAAGAAAATATTAAGAAAAAAACAAAAAAGTCACTTGAAACATTATCATCCAGGTAAAATGGCCACTAATATTTTGTATTTTAGTAATCTTTCTTCCCCATATCTCTAGACTTACACACACACACACAGACACACAGTCACATTCTCTTTACATAATTGCATACATTATATCATATGTTAAATATTGTTTTTAACTTGATGCAATTCTGAATATATAAAAATTTATGGAACCATTTATCTATTCATGAGCATTTGGGTTGTATGAAAATGTGGGGTCCATAAGCCATGTTACAATGAATATACATTGTACATCTATATTGATCCAATTTATATTCTTCCCCAAATGTTTCTGGCCCCACCTGCCTGCCAGGCCCTCAGCTGCCTTCTCAACGGAACGCAATGGAGGACAGCAGCTGCCTTTGCACTCGCCCCATCTCCCAGCTGTGTGGGCTGTCTCAGGATTCCCCAAAGATGCGAGTCATGTGGGGAGAGCTTCAGCATGGCAGCTGCAGCCCAAGCTGATTCAAAGGGACTCGTGGAGGCTCTGACTCCTCCCACCACGTCCCAACTCAGAGGGGGCAGAGTGCTGGGGCGCTTTATGGGAGGGAGTAGGTCTGGCTTCCTTCGGCTGCCTGGATGAACCAAGCAGCACAGCCTGGAAGTGTAGGAGTACTTAATCCTGGGCGGGGGAGGGGCGGCGAGGCAGACTGACCAGCGAAAGACAGATGGAAAAGAGATGACAGATGAATTTTCCCTCCTCCTTTCTCCATCCCGGGGGCGCTCCCAGGTGCAGTGGATCTGCACAGCCAGACCAGAGAAATCTGGCATGAGCCAACAACTGACTGTATTTTCTTGTAAAACTGTGGCCACCTCATTAAGTACCACTTTTTTTTTTCTCCTTCCTTTCCTACCTGGCTTCCCTTTTCCATCACTTTTGCTACCTTCGGATTTTACCTCCCAATAAAGCTTGACCATGTAAACTTTGCCTCAGACGCTCCTTTCTAGGCCATCTGGGCTATGACATCTTTGTGATGTTGTCTGCTTGTCTCCTTAGAGAGAAGTGCTTAGAAGTAAAACCACAGGGCCCAAGGGCATAAACATTTTAACTTTAATACAAGTTGCCTAACTACCTTACAGAGGTTGAATTAGTTTACCTCCCTCTCATCAACTGAATGCTAATTTCTTTTTGAGGCAGAAAATAATGAACTGTGAAATGAATTATTTTTGCTCACCTTTAATCTTTGATGTATTTTGCTAAAATTAACACTAAATTCATACTAATTCTGAAAGAAAGTTTCAATAGCTCACTGCAATTCAGCCTGGGGAAAGTGCTTAATGGTACATTGTAACATTTTATTTGTTAACCAGTTGTCCTCAAGCATTGTTCCCATGAAAGAAACTAATATATAACTCATCTAATTTAAATATTCCTTTGTTTCTATGAGGTAGCAAATTTGCTGAGTTCTGAATTTTAAGAGAACAGAATGAACGCGGCAATTTATCATGTAACAGAGTTTATTCAACAACACTTGCAGAGCCACTACTATGCATTAGGTGCTTAATACACAGTGGGAAGAAAGTAAGGTACATCGGCCTCTGCCTTTTTTGAGTTTGCAGTCCACAGACACTATGACAGGCAGTTTGCACAGTTTGAGTGTTTTGATAGAAAAAGTGTCAAGTCGTGAAAGGGCTGCCTAAGGCTTCCCAGGGGGAGTGAGCTCTAAACTGAAACCCAAAGAATGAAGAGGAGTTGGGGAGGCAAAAGCATGGAGGTGAGGGACTGAAGGAAGCGTGTGTGTGTGTGCACACAGATACTTATTCACATGTGCACATGTAAATGTAAGTATATGTGCATGTGTGTCTGCGTACACATACACATAGGAGTGTGTGTCTGGAAGAGTGGCTCATGGGGAGAAAGGAAACTAGATTTTGCAGGGTATTGAGAGCAACATAAGGGAAACAACGATTCATTTGGACTGAATCCCAAGGCCAATGGTGGCCACTGAATATTTGTGAGCAGGGGAAAAAATGAGATTGTTACCGGCACTGGTCAGATCGGTGGGGTGGGGTGGGGTCCCAGGTTCTTGGTCCACAGACACAAAAGAATTTGAGAGCGGAACCACAGCAGAAGTTTTAGCAGAGAAAGATTTTATTAGTAAAGTGAAAGTACACCCCCAGGGGAAGGGCTGGCAGGCTTGAGGGGAGCATCTGCACTGAAGCAGTGGCAATTGGTGATTTTGGAAGCTGGGGGTCCCGGAGTGGGTGAGGGTCCTGGAACGAGGTCCAATCCGGGCATCGTCTCCACCTTCACGTCGGGAGGGGGAGAGTTTTTCCTTACACAGGTATCTCTGGAACTGTCATGGCGATGATTCCCCACCAGGGGGGTCTAAACCGTAATGTAAATGAGCGTATGAGGCTAGGGGCTACTCTCGGTCAGGGTCGGGGGAGTCACATGTCCGAAGAGCCGTTGCCCGCTAATGAGCACGCTGCACCCGGTGGAACGACCTTGGGTCCCGCGGAGTGTTGCGCGCGGGAGAACCGCTGCCTGATAATGAGGACGCCGCGCCTGGTGGAGTGGCCTTGCTCCCGGCGCACGTCTAGCTTCCTGCCTGTCTCAGGATCATGTGTTTTCAGGATCATTGCTCTGACTGTGGGTTGGAGCATTAACAGGGGAAGGAAATACAAGAGGTAGGAGCTCCAGAAAGAGGCTCTAGCTTCGGGGGCGGGGGGGGGGGGGGGGGGGGGCGGTGGTGCTCCAGGGGCGAGTTGGGGCAGAAATGCAGACAAATGAAGGGCTGTGGATTCCAGAACTATTTATGTGTTAGAATTTCATAAGACCTGGTGAATGACTGGGTTTGTGGGGGATGAAGGGAGTCAAGGATGATTCCCACTCTTCTTAAAAAAGATTAAAAATTTCCATCAAAGCATGTCTTGTTCCTTTGCTCATATTCCCAAGGAGCTACAAAGAGATAGATGTAACTGCCTGTTAGATAAATTAATGATGATTAACTTTTTTTTTTTTTAATTGATGTCTTAGTTTATAACACTGTGGGGTTTTAGTTGTACATTTTTGTCCCTCACCTTGTGGATGTAACCCTTCACCCCTTGTGCCCCCCCACCCCCCTTCCCCTTGGTAACCACCAATCAGTTCTCTCTGTCCGTGTGATCACTTATATTCCATATGAGTGAGTTCATGCAGTGTCTGTCCTTCTCTCTCTGGCTTATTTCACTTAACATAATACCCTCTAGGTCCTTCCATGTTGTTGCAAATGGGACAATTGTGTCTTTTCTTATGGCTGAGTAGTATTCCATTGTATGTATATACCACATCTTCTTTAACCAATCTTCAGTTGAGGGACACTTGGGTTGCTTCCACTTCTTGGCTATAGCGAATAATGCTGCAATGAACATAGGGGTGCATACGCCTCTTGTGATGGTTGATTTCATGTCCATTGGGTAGATGCCCAAGAGTGGTATTGCTGGATCATACGGTATTTCTATTTTTAATTTTTTGAGGACTCTCCATACTGTTTTCCATAGAGGCTGCACCAGTTTGCATTCCCACCAGCAGTGAATGAGGGTCCCCGTTTCTCCACAACCTCTCCAGCATTTGTTGTTATTTGTCTTTGTGATTATAGCCATTCTAACCAGTGTAAGGTGATATCTCAGTGTAGTTTTGATTTGCATTTCCCTGATGATTAGTGATGTTGAACATCTTTTCATGTGTCTATTAGCCATCTGTATCTCTTCCTTGGAAAAATGTCTGTTCATATCCTCTGCCCATTTTTTGATCGGGTTGTTTGTTTTTTTGTTGCTCAGTTGTATGAGATCTTTGTATATTACTGAGATTAATCCCTTGTCAGACAAACGATTTGCGAATATTTTCTCCCAGCTGGTGGGTTGTTTATTCATTTTGATCCTGGTTTCATTTGCCTTGTAGAAGCTCTTTAGTCTGATGAGGTCCCACTTGTTTATTTTTTCTTTTGTTTCCCTTGTCTGGGTAGACATGGAGTCTGAAAGGATCCCTTTATGTCCAATCGCAATTAGTGTACTGCCTATATTTTCTTCCAGGAGTTTTATAGTTTCAGGTCTCACTTTCAGGTCTTTGATCCATTTTGAATTGATTTTTGTATATGGCGATAGGAGATGGTCTACTTTCATTCTTTTGCATGTTGCTGTCCAATTTTCCCAGCACCATTTATTGAAGAGACTTCCCTCTCTCCATTGTATGTTCTTTGCTCCTTTGTCGAAGACTAGCTGTCCATAGGTGTGTGGTTTTATTTCTGGGCTTTCAATTCTGTTCCATTGATCTGTGTGTCTATTCTTGTACCAGTACCATGCTGTTTTGATTACTGTAGCTTTATAGTATATTTTGAAATCAGGGATTGTGATGCCTCCAGCTTTGTTCTTTTTTTTCAGAATTGCTTTAGCTATTCGGGCTCTTTTGTTGCCCCATACGAATTTCAGTAGTTTTTGTTCTATTACCGTGAAGAATGACATTGGGATTCTGATTGGGATTGCATTGAATCTGTAGATTGCTTTAGGTAGGATGGACATTTTAACTATATTTATTCTTCCAATCCATGTGCATGGAATATTTTTCCATTTCTTTATGTCCTCCTCGATTTCTTTCAATAGTGTCTTATAGTTTTCATTGTATAGGTCTTTGACCTCCTTGGTTAAATTTATTCCCAGATATTTTATTCTCTTTGTTGCAATTGTAAATGGGATTGTCTTTTTGAGTTCTCTTTCTGTTTTTTCATCGTTAGTGTATAGAAATGCAATTGATTTTTGTAAGTTGATTTTATACCCTGCCACTTTACTGTAGTTGTTGATTGTTTCTAGTAGCTTTCCGATGGAATTTTTGGGGTTTTCTATGTATAGGATCATGTCGTCTGCAAATAGTGAGAGTTTCACTTCTTCATTGCCTATTTGGAGTCCTTTTATTCCTTTTTCTTGCCTAATTGCTCTGGCCAGAACTTCCAGTACTATGTTGAATAAGAGCGGTGAGAGTGGGCACCCTTGTCTTGTTCCTGTCCTCAAAGGAATGGCTTTCAGTTTTTCCCCGTTGAGTAGGATGTTTGCTGTAGGTTTGTCATATATGGCCCTTATTATGTTGAGGTACTTTCCTTCTATACCCATTTTGTTGAGAGTTTTTATCATAAATGGATGCTGGATCTTGTCGAACGCCTTCTCTGCATCGATTGAGATGATCATGTGGTTTTTATTCTTCATTTTGTTAATGTGGTGTATCACGTTGATTGATTTGCGGATGTTGAACCATCCCTGTGTCCCTGGTATAAATCCCACTTGATCGTGGTGTATGATCTTTTTGATGTATTGCTGTATTCGGTTTGCCAATATTTTGTTGAGGATTTTTGCGTCTATGTTCATCAGCGATATTGGCCTGTAGTTTTCCTTCTTTGTATTGTCCTTGTCTGGCTTTGGTATCAGCATGATGTCAGCCTCATAGAATGTGTTGGGAAGTATTCCATCTTCCTCTATTTTTTGGAATAGTTTGAGAAGGATAGGTGCTAAATCTTCTTTGAACGTTTGATAAAATTCTCCAGGGAAGCCATCTGGTCCTGGGCTTTTCTTTTTTGGGAGGTTTTTGATTACTGTTTCAATCTCTTTACTTGTGATTGGTCTGTTCAGATTCTCTATTTCTTCTTGATTCAGTTTTGGGAGGTTGTACGCGTCCAAGAATTTGTCCATTTCCTCTAGGTTGTCCAATTTGTTGGCGTAAAGTTTTTCATAGTATTCCCTAATAATCCCTTGTATTTCTGTGGTGTCTGTTGTAATTTCTCCTCTTTCATTTCTAATTTTATTTATTTGAGTCTTCTCCCTTTTTTTCTTAGTGAGTCTGGCTAAGGGTTTGTCAATTTTATTTATCTTCTCAAAGAACCAGCTCTTTGTTTCATTGATCCTTTCTACTGTTTTTTTGGTTTCAATTTCATTTATTTCTGCTCTGATTTTTATTATTTCCCTCCTTCTGCTGATTCGGGGCTTTGTCTGTTCTTCTTTTTCCAACTCTGTTAGGTGCAATTTAAGGTTATTTATTTGGGATTTTTCTTGTTTGTTAAGGTGAGCTTGTATTGCTATGAATTTCCCTCTCAGGACTGCTTTTTCTGCATCCCATATGAGTTGGTATGGTGTATTTTCCTTTTCATTTGTCTCCAGATAGCTTTTGATTTCTCCTTTAATTTCATCAATGGCCCATTGGTTGTTCAGTAGCATGTTGTTTAGTCTCCACATCTTTGTCCCTTTCCTAGTTTTTTCCTTGCAGTTGATTTCTAGTTTCACAGCATTATGATCAGAGAAGATGCTTGTAATGATTTCAATCTTCTTAAATTTATAGAGGTTTGCCTTGTTTCCTAATATATGGTCTATCCTTGAGAATGTTCCATGTGCACTTGAGAAGAATGTGTACTCTGCTTTTTTTGGGTGGAGTGCTCTGTATATATCTATTAAATCCATTGCGTCTAGTTTTTCATTTAAGTCCATTATTTCCTTATTGACTTTTTGTCTGGATGATCTATCTATTGATGTAAGGGGGGTATTAAGATCCCCTACTATTATTGTGTTATTGTTAATATCTCCTTTAAGGTTTTTTAGCAGTTGTTTTATGTACTTTGGTGCTCCTGTGTTGGGTGCATAGATATTTATAAGTGTTATGTCTTCTTGGTGAAGTATCCCTTTTATCATTATATATTGCCCTTCTTTGTCTCTCATTACCTTTTTTATCTTGAAGTCTACTTTGTCTGATATAAGTATGGCTACTCCTGCTTTCTTTTGTTTGCCATTAGCTTGGAGTATTGTTTTCCATCCTTTTATTTTGAGTCTGTGTTTGTCTTTAGAGCTGAGATGTGTTTCCTGGAGGCAGCAGATTGTTGGATCTTGGTTTTTAATCCATCCTGCCACTCTGTGTCTTTTGATTGGAGAATTCAATCCATTTACATTTAGAGTGATTATTGATATATGAGGGTTTAATGTTGCTATTTTATTGTTCATCTTCTGGTTCTTTTGCATTTCCTTCGTTTCTTGTCCCTTGTGTTTCAGACTGCTAATTCAATTTGGTATTTCTGCATGCTCATTCTCTTGGTTTTCTCTTTATTTGTCATGTGTGGTTCTCTTCTGGTTGTTTGTTTAGTGGTTACCGTGCCGTTTATATAAGCGATCTCCTGGATAAGAAAGTACATTTTCAGATGCCTCCTTTTTCCTGAGGCTGGGTCAGTTCAATCCCTTACCTCTTCCCCTCCTTATTTGTTATCTCTTTATTCCAGTTTGTGTCATGAATGTGTGTTTCCAGTGATGAGCTTGAATTAATTTTTGATGTTTTCCAACTGTATTTTGTTCTGGTTTAGTCTCCTTGCTTTTCTCCTTGCTGAAATCTTTGTATCCCCTTTCTCATTTGTTTTTTTTTCAGGCCTAAGGGCCTTCTTGAGCATTTCTTGTAGTGGGGGTCTTGTGGTGACGAACTCTCTTAGCTTTTGTTTATCAGGGAGAGTTATTATTTCTCCATCGTATTTGAAGGATATTTTTGCTGGATAAAGTATTCTCGGCTGAAGGTTTTTGTCTTTCATGATTTTGAATATATCATTCCAGTCTCTCCTAGCCTGTAGAGTTTCTGTCGAGAAATCAGCTGAGAGCCTGATGGGGTTTCCTTTGTATGTTATTTTGTTTTTTTGTTTAGCTGCCTTCAATATTATTTCCTTGTCACGGGTATTCTTCAAGTTTGCTACTATGTGGCGAGATGATTTTTTATTCCTGTTTATATATTTAGGTGATCTATTGATTTCATTCACTGTTATTTCCCTCTCGTTCCCTAGGTTGGGGAAGTTCTCAGCTATTATTTCTTTGAACAAACTCTCTGCTCCTTTTTCTCTTTCTTCTCCTTCTGGAATACCTATTATCCTTATGTTGCTTTTCCTCATTGAGTCTGATATTTCTCGAAGAATTTCTTCATTTCTTTTTAGTCTTAGCTCTCTCTCCTCCTCTATCAGGAGCATTTCTGCGTGGCTATCCTCAATAGTGCTAATTCGTTCCTCCATATTGTCAGTTCTGCTCTTTAAAGACTCCATTTTTTCCACTATCTCGTTGATTTTGTTTTTCATCTCCAATAATTCTGATTGGTTTTTCTTTAGGGTTTCAATCTCTTTTGTGACATAATCCCTGAATTCGTTGATTTGTTTCTGTGTGTTCTCTTGTATTTCGTTGAGCTTGTTTATGATAGCTATTTTGAATTCTCTCTCATTCAGGTTATCAAATTCTGTGCCTTCAGGGTTGGTTTCTGGGTGTTTGTCATTTTCCTTTTGGTCTGTAGCCTTGACATATTTTCGCAAGGATCCGACGGGGACGGCTTTATTTTTACCACTCATGATTAAAGTTAGTCCTGCAGTTTCCCCCTGCTGCCACTAGATGGAGATCGGGAGCGGTTTGCTCTGAGGCGGCTGCAGCCCCCGGAGGGATTATGCTGAAACGCCGGGTGTGTGGGGGGAGGGGTCCTCTCTTTCTCCTGCTTGACCCGGGGGTTTCCTTTCTGGCTCTCTTAGGGTGTTTGCTACACCCCCTAAACAGTCCGTCGTCGGTTCCCCGTGGCGATCTCGCGACAGTCTGTGAGAGCACCTGGATGGCGCTAGTTTTCCCCGCTGTGGGCCGCCCCTCCCCCCTCTGACCGCGAACCGCGCTGTTTTTGCCGATCGATTGGGGAGGGGGAGTACAACCTCCTACCTCTCCTCCCGTCCTCCTGGGCTTCCCGCGCCTCCACCGTCCGATGTATGGCAGCAGGGGTTTCTCAGAAGTCCTTCGTAGTGTTTGATTTTGCTCTGTTGGAATGTGAATGATGTTTTCGTTGTGTCGTGGGGGCAGAGATTCAAAGAGGGAATCTCACTCCGCCATGATGCTGACATCACTCAGCTCTGATTAACTTTTATTGAGCAACTATTTTGAGCCAGTGAAATCACTTAATCCTCACAACCCTCCAAGAGGTGAGTGCTGTCATCATCCCCACTTTCAGATGAAGAAACTAAGGCACAAATAGGTTAAATGATTTGCCTAAGGTCACAAAAGTCAACAGTAGAAGAGCCCGTGCATGCCCCAGCCCCCTTTGTCCCCCACCAAATTCATTCAATACCTTGCGTCATTATGATGACTTCTATTAGCAAAAATGAAAGAGAACCCAGTGAAGTTAGGAAATTCTTTTAAACTAATTATTTTTAAATCGAAAGCAATTTTGCCCTTCATAAGAATTCAAGTTCATTCAAAAGAATTTTAAAAGCCCAATTTCTTAGAAATTAGGTGTCAATTAAGGCTAATAGGGCAGAATTTCACAATTACTTACCAGTTTTGGGTTTTTTTTCCTTTTTGAAATATGACTGATATTGCCAATTTTTAAAGTGTTCTCCCTCTAAACCAAAACCTCCGCCTTCCATTTTTTTCTAACAGACAAATTGGAAGCGGGAAGAAAACCGGAAGGAGGAAGTCATTGCTGTTGTTAGGTTCTGAGGGTTTTCTCAAGTGTAATTCAGGCTGTAACTGCTTTAGTAAATTAGACTCTTGAAAACTTTCCCTAAGATGGAAATAAAATGGTGCATTTTATATGGTACCTAATAGGATTGTATCTACTTACCTCCAGGATGTACTACAATCCAACAGGAACGGTTTTCTTCATAAAATATATTCTAAAGAGGTTTATGTTGTGGATTCTGAAACGTCTACTAGAAGAACAGCTGTAGGATTAGAATATGGTTTCCAATTCTTCTGCAGTAAAAAGGAGCTTAAAAAATCACATTTGAAAAATTGTTTCAAATAACCTTGGCTCACCCACCAACTAGGTAACATATTTCAGCTTTTGGGGGTTCCATTTTGGAGAAATTGCTAAGTGGTCTGTTTTTACATATTTTTCTACTTAGAGGCTAATTTGCACTTTTAAAAGGAAATGCCAAATTCATTCTGGAAGCCCCTTTTCGCATATAAAGGAGCAGCCGAGAGGGGGAAATGCCAAGCAGGGTGAGACGGGGCACAGTTCACCCTCCACACGGCTGCACCCACGAGGTGAGCCATTGCTAGGACAGTGCTTGCCAGCATAAAGAGTGGGCACACTCGCAGCGTTCACGTTCTCTCCTTCACCTCTCCGAGGTTAGTCAGGTGTTGCACACATAATGCTGGCCCTATGTGTGCTGGTTACTGACTTATTCAAACAGCATCACTGAGAGTGTCCTCTGCATCAAGAATAGCGCTAAACGCTGGGGACTCGGTGATGAACAAAACGTTCTGAGCCTGCCCACAAAGCGCCCCTGGCCCGGTTTATGTCGTTTCTCATCAACCCCCAAAATCTTACGAAGTGGCTGTTCAGGTTCAGAGAAGTTAAGTGACTCTCTCATGTCTCCATGGCTGGTAAGTGACAAAGCTGGTTTGGCTCCCCAGTCCCACCCCGACTGCACTCCCTCGTGCTGACCCTCCAGGGTTTAGTGACACGTCCCCAGGAGTCCACTGTGAGATCCCTAAATGTCCACACCTGTATGAAGACGTCAAGTCAGAAAGGAATGAAGCCTGTTTCCAGGGCCCGGATAAGACCCTTGGGGCATCTACACAGAGTTGTTAGCTCCCCTCTCCCACCTCCCTACAAGCCTGACTTTTAAAAAATATAGATGCTTATTAAAATTATAATAGCCATTTCCTATATTTTCTGATTGTGAAATGGTAGCTAAATTTATCGACACTTAACCTTTCTCTTTGGGGGGTGGGGGTGTCCCTGCCCCTGCTGTGCTTCCCTAAGTATCCTCTTGGTCTGCTGCTCGTGATCCAGCACCAGCCCCGCCAGCCCAGGGCCCACCCTTAGCAGCCTAGGCTTACGACTCTTCCTCCAGATCTTGAGGCCCCCCGGCTTTGTCTCTGTATCTTTGTATCATCAATTCATGTAATTGGATATTATAACAAGGAAGCAGCTAACATCCTTCATTCTTTTACTCTGATTCCTATATTAAGGATAAGATTTAATCTTTCCTTCTTTTGTTCATTCATTTCATATTTATTGAGTGCCTACCACATATCTAGCAATTTACCAGACACAAGATATAGATGAAAAATGCAGTTCTTACTCTAGCATCTCGGAATTTAGACAGGCAGGCAGAGAGGACACTAAAAAATTATTTTTAAAAAAATGGTATAAGGGACATGAAAGGGGTATGTAGAGAATGCTATGGAAACAAGGAGGCTCTTCTGGAGAGGAAGAGATGTCTGAGCTGATTCTTAAAACCCACTAAGTGAGGGGCAGGCTGATTAAGGAAGACCATATATTCTAGGCAGAGAAAGCCAAGGGCAACAGCCCAGGAGCATGGGAGAGCAATGCATATCCAGGGATCTGCAAGTAATGATAAAGAGCCACATTTCTGTGCCATTATTTTTGTGCAAGCTACCATGCTAAGTATTTTACATGCATTATTTAACTGAGTCCTCATATAAGCCCTGTGCAGTAGATAGCATTCCTATTTCCATTTGAGAGTTTAGAAAAATAGAGGCTAAGTCACATGTCTTAGTATTATCCAAAGATAATAAGAACCTAGACTGGGATTTGAGCCCAGGTCTTTTGGATATCAAAATTTGTCTGCTTAACCACTCCATTCCACCCCAGCAATTCTGTGTGGCCAGAATGTTGAGGCTGGGGAGGAGGCGGTGGAGAATGTCAAGAGATGGTGGCAGCAAAGGCGATTTGATCTTGAAGGCTCCAGTGAGTCTCTGAAGGATTTTAAGCAACTCTGGGCTATGCTTAGATGTGCATTTGAGAAGCCTCACTGTGCAAAGTGTGAAGCCTAGATTAGAGGGAGGACAGATTGCAGGCAGGGAACCAGGCAGGTTGCCGGGGCACTGCTCCAGGTGAGAGATGACAGTTTTCTGGTCTCGTGTGCTAGTGGTGGCGGTGGGGGTGGAGGGGAGAGAGTGAATGGCAAAAGAACCCTTGCAACTGGTTGCATAGGGGTGGGGATAAGATAGAGGCAGGGTGAGGGGCAGCGAGGGAAGGAGTCCAAGGTTATTTCCGGCCTTCTCTTCTAGATGAATTGATGAAGGGTGACATTCTTCAACAAGATATGGAAGATAGGCTAATTAGAAGAAAATAATGAATTCATTTTTATGCACATTCAATTCAAAATACCTAAGAAAAATCCAGAGGGAGATGTGCATCAGCCAGGCTGAAATATGAATCTATAGGCAAGGGGAGAGGTCTGCTGGTGACACAGTCATCAGCCTATGGACAGTAGAAACCGTGGGATTGAACAATATCAGCCTGTGGGGGAGAGAAAGAGAGAGTAAGAATGAGAGGAGAAGGTGAACCAGGGACACGATTTAGAAAACACTAACATTTAGAAGGCGAGGAGAATTAGAAGATCCCATGAAGAAAACTAAATAGAGGAGGAGGAACATGATGAGAAAGCTGGAATAAGAGCTTTAAGAAGGAGGGAGCAATCAGTGGTGTCCAGGGCTATAGATAGCAACTTCAAGTGACCACCACTGCTTACCCAACCCCATGTGCCAGACCCCATACCATGCACTTTATGTGAAGTCTGTCTGGTCCTTACAACATGGTTGCAAAGCAGTGGTGCTGGCGGGGGTAACGATGACTATCCTTGTTCAGTGCAATCTCTGTGCCTAGCATTGCTAAGCCCTTTGCACACAATTCCTCATCCTTGTTTTTACAGGTGAGAAAGCTTGCCCAAGAGAAAGATGGCATGGGAGACACTGCCTGGAGTGATTCATCGGGTTGATGGAGGGTGTGCTTCGGGGGGAAGTTTGCTTGCTTTTTCAGGATGGAAGAGCTCTAAGTTGAATAAACCAGTAGATGGGGTTTTATCTTACTCACACAGTGGCATAACAGAAAAATTTTATCATCAGGGTAAAATACCTGATAAGGAAATAGCCATTATTGGCTAATCATTTTGGCCCATGGCACTTACTACTCCTGAGTCCTAATTTTGCCATCTACAGTTACATAAATGGTCACGCAGAAGAGGCACTACTGGGGAGCTGCGCCTGATCTGTCTTTTCTCAGCACTCATTGCAAACCTCTGGTGATGCTCTTGTCTCACTGCATTAAAATTATTTATTAAAATCGTGTCTCCTTAAGTTGCATATGTTCTGCAAGGGCAGGGACCCATCTTTTTCATAACTTCCCCAGCTATGCCTGTCAGTTGCTTGGCATGAAGCAGACATTCAACAAATATCTGAATAGAATCACTTTTTCTAAGCAATTTTTTTCCCAATGATTTGACAAATGGCTCTCTTTAGCAGGAGGAATTTAGATTGAATTCATCAGTCAGAGTTCGAGCATCAAAAACTAACTCAGACTAACATTTCAGAGTTTTCTAACTAAATTTTCCATAGGATAGCCACTACATAAAACAACATGGAGCAAAAATAGAACTACTATATGATCCAACCATCCCACTTCTGGGTGGATATCCAAAGGAAATGAAAACAGGATCTCAAAGATATCTACACTCCCACGTTCACTGCAGCATTATTCACAACAGCCAAGTGATGGAAACAGCCTCAGTATCCATCAATGGATGAACGGATACAGAAGATGTGGTATATATATACATTGGAATATTATTCAGCCCTGAGAAAGAAAGAAATCCTGCCACTTGTGACAACGTGGATGGACCTTGAGGACATTAGGCTAAGTGAAATAAGCCAAACAGAGAAAGATAAATACTGCATGGTATCACTTATATGTGGAACCTAAAAAAAAAAAAAAAAAAAAAAAAGAATCAGGAGCCAGCCTGGTGGTATAGTAGTTAAGTTTGGTGTGCTCCACTTTGGTGGCCTGGGTTCGCAGGTTCAGATCCTGGGTGCCGACCTACACTGCTCATCAAACCATGCTGTGGAAGTGACTCACATACAAAATAGAGGAAGATTGGCATAGATGTTAGCTCAGGGCCACTCTTCCTCAAGCAAAAAAAAGAAGACTGGCAACAGGTGTTAGCTCAGGGCCAGTTTTCCTCACCAAGAAAACAAAACAATACAAAACAAATCAAACTCATAGAAACAGAGAGTAGAAAAGTGGTTGCCAGGGGCAGGGGTGGGTGGAGGAGACAGGACGTGGTTGGTTAAAGTGTACAAACTTTCAGCTATAAGATAGATAAGGTTTGAGGATCTAATGTATAACATGGTGACTACAGTTAATAACACCGTATTGTATAAGTGAAATTTGCTAAGAGAGTAGAACTTAAATGTTCTTAGCAAAAAAAAATAAAAATAAAAAACCTAACTGACTAAGGTAAAACATAAAAGAAAATTTAAAAGGATACCAAGTCTCTCCGGAAGTTGATAGGAGGGCTGGAGATCAAGCTTGGGGGACAGGGCTGCCGAAATCACAGCCAGGGTTCCCTTATCACATTGGTTAAAAGGTCTCAAGGGCTCCGTTGGCACTGTGGCCACTTGACACTGCTGCTGTTGCCCCCTGCCATTAATAAACGTCCCTTCGTGTCCCTTGATCCAGATTTAAAGTCCCAAGTGAAGCATCCTGCTGCCTGAGCCTAGATCTCAGTCTCTGCTCCAGCAGCCAGGGGACAGGGAAAGGGACCTTTTTCCCTCCTCAGAGGAGGTGGGCCCCACCCCTGACCAGGATCCACACTATGGGACAGTTCCCTAGATGAGGAAGAGGGTTTGATCTTAGGCCGCCAAAGCAACGAAAATGTCTGCTAAACTGACTAAACGATTCTGAATCATTGCTCCAAAGGATAGCCTTCCACAGAAATTTTAAAAATATTAATAAGATAGATCCCTTGCTCTCTGAAATGGTTTAGATAATAGTTCCTTCGTGAAGCAGAGATGGACTGAAATACAATACATCCCCTCACAGCCATCATCTCCTGACATGCTAGAAATACCTTCGTGTCAAAGTCTTATCGCAAGAAGCCTGACAGCTGGAGTCTAGAATTACATTCCTCTTTTTCTTCCCTTTGGACTTGCTACACAGAAGTTGGTAAGAAGATGCATTTCCTCTCTCCAGTCTGCTTTCTCCTGTTTGCGACTGATACAGCAGCGAAGCATCTGTGTTTCAGGAAAATGATGTGTACAAACAGTTTTCAAAAATGCACGCAATCTACATAAAGAAAACCAAAAATATGTTTGGCTATCACTTTGTGGAGGCTATTGAATTTGGCTGTGAATGGGAATCTAAGTGCCATCCATTCCTACTGGAGCCTTCTATGAACATTACATTTCTATTAAATAGAGACGTCAGCTATAGCATCATGGTGTTCATGACGAAATCGTAAAAAAAAAGCTGCCAAGCTTGTTGTCTAATAATTTCTATTTCTTCTTGACAGACCATTAGAGGAAATAAGCAAAGCCACAGGTACAGAAAATATCATTCATGTCTGCAAAGGTATAAGGAACATATTTGCTGAAGTGTTACAAACGGCTCCCTGGTTTTGAATGACGACTGCTGGTTATTCTCCTGTTCTTCATTTATACTCAGAGGCAGCCTTCTTCATCACCTGCTCTTGTTACCCTGGGATTACCATGACAGTCCTGCCGCTTGCAGGGCTGAATTTAAGAACTGAGGGACCCACAGCTTGGGTCAGAGAGGCTGGGCTTAAACTGCGCTTGGCGCAGAAAAATCTACTCGATCTTCCATCAAATGGCAGTAACAAATAATATTGTACCTTGTTAAACTTGGTAACTTGATGGTTATGGTCAGTACCCCTCCTCCTTCTCTTTCTGGTTTCTCTTTGGTTTTCTCTGGTTTGTCTTTGATTTGGATGACCAGTATCCATTTGATGAGTTGGCCAGTTTGTTTTTTAATAATTTTGTATTTTCTTTTGATGAGCAGTTGTCAAAGGGAAAGGGTTATTCCAGCAGTTCAGATAATGAGATTTGCAGTTAATGATGTAACAGCACACAAAGATGCCAGATTCGTATTGCTAAAGCACAGTCCAATCAATATCTGCCCGGATTAATCTGATGTCTCTAACTCCTTGCCTAACTAAGTCCAGAGTTCTACCCCTGGACTTCAAGTGTCTTCACCCTACAGCGTCTGCCTACCTTCTGATATTTTACTCTACTACTTCCCCACATGTACAGTATAGATCAGTTCAGTGGTTCTTAATCCTGGCTACACATCATAATCACCTGGGAAGCTTTTTCTAAAAACACTGATGCCTGGGGCCACCTCATGCTAACGGAATATGATTCTGGAGGTAAGCAAAGGCATCAGTTTGATTTTTCTGTTTTTTTTTTAAAGCTCCCTATTTTGGTTATCTGTTATTATAAAACAAACCACACCACGCCTTATCTGAATAAAACAGTGACCATTTTATTATGTGAGTCCTATGATGCTGAGTTCTATGGGTCAAGAATTCAGATGGGGCACAGCACTGATGCTGTGTCTCTGCTCTGTGATGTCTGGGGTCTTGGCGGAGACAACATAAATGGCTGGGTGTGTCTCAAACAGCTAGGTGCTGGAATCATCTGCAGGCTTCTTTATTCACTTTTCTGCCACTTAGGCTGGGATGACTCGAACGCTGAGTTCAGCTGGTACTGTCAGCCAGAGCGTCTACATATGCTTCCTCCAAACATGGAGGCTCAGGGTAGTCAAGATTTCCCGTAGGGAGCCCAGGGCTCCAGGAGCAAATATTCCACTGAAAAGGTGGCATTGTGGGGCTTTTTACACACCTAGCCTCAGACAGTCCACGGCATCATGTCTACTACATTTTATTCATTGAAGCAATCATAGTCTTTCAGTCAAGGGGAGGAGACCCGCCCCTCTACGGGAAGAGTGTCCATGAATGTGCAGCCATATTTTAAAGTTGCTATACACCTCTGGCAATTCCAACCTACGGCCAGAGTTGAGAACAACTGGATCAGCAGGCCTGGGACCGGGGCGAGGTGAATGAGATACCTGGGGTGCAAAATTTAAGGAGGCAGTGACTCTCCGGACTGTGCAAGAGCAGGGTAGCGCCTCCTTATGTTTTGTGCCTAAGGCACCTCCCTGGGCTTGCCCCAGTCCGGGCTCTGCTACAGAGCACCTGGATATGAATCACGGGTGGGAGAGGGATTTAGATGCCTGGGTCTCATACTTTGATATTCTGATTCAGTAAGCCTGGGACAGGGACGAGGATTCTGTATGTTTACAAAGATTCCCGCAGACTAATTACAGATTTCCATGTACTTTCCTGGTGCTATTCCTTTGTTCATGCTGTTCCCTCTGCCTGGAATGTCTTTTCCTTCTTTTTCTATCAACTGTGGAATATCTACCAGTTTTTAAGATCCATTTCAAATACCACCTCTTTTTTTGTTTGTTTGTTTTTTGTGGGGAAGACCAGCCCTGAGCTAACATCTGTTGCTAATCCTCCTCTTTTTGCTGAGGAAGACTGGCCCTGGGCTAACATCGTGCCCATCTTCCTCCACTTTATATGGGACGCCGCCACGACATGGCTGACAGGCAGTTCGTTGGCGGGCGCCTGGGATCCAAACCCACGAACCCCGGGCTGCCAAGCGCAAACTAAGCCGCTGCGCCACCAGGCGGCCCCCACATACCACCTCTTTTATCAAGACTTTCTTGATCTCATCAGCTAGATTATGAACTGTCCCTCCTCAGAAACCCAGAGCACTTTTTCTACACCTTAAGGCGCTGACATTTGTCCTGTATCATGGTTGTTTATGCACCTGTCTTATAGAAAGAACAAGTTCTCTTTTCCTGGGAGGCCATGAATGGAGGTCTGGAGCCACCCCATCAATTCTCACGGGCAGAGTCTTGTTTGAACAAGGTACTATTCTTTTTGACTCATCTTGTTCCCAGACAGTTCGACTTTGTGACCCACACAGCAGCTGGCATGTGCCTTGCACATTTTAGATGCTTAAGGAACAGTGGATATCTCTCCTGATGGAAGGTGAGATGACGGTTTTTGCAGCTCTCACAGAAGCTCTCAGACACTGAATAGCTACCCTAATTTAAATTCTTAAGCATAGATAGGGACTGCATCCTTTATTGTGACTTCAACTTTGGAAAACTTCACGCTTGAACGTTATCTGACAATCTGTTCCCCGTAGCCAACATTTTTTTGACGCTTACTCTATGCAGTGTCCACAGCACTGCCTTTGTCGACGGCACTGCCACATGGAAGCCTCAGAATCCTTTGAGGTAAGCACCGTCATTTTGACCATTTTACTGATGAGGAAAACTGAGGCTGAAAGATTTAGTAACTTGATAGATCACAAGATAAAGTAACCGAGGCAGGTTTCGAACCCAGGCCTGCGAAGATTCCAACAGTAGGTGGTTTAACCCCTACACTAATGCAGCTCCTCGCTAATTGCGGGCATCCATTCACGTATCCGCCTTTAGGGCGGACGGGGCAGACGCTTGGACAAAAGCAGAGTTGGCAAAACCTCGGTGAATCCCTCTCACTCAGATGGTTTCCACCGCGGGGCGCGCCCGGGGGCGTACCGACTTCGTGCTTTGCCCTCCCTGCACAGACGCCCTTCCGTCCGCTCTGCTCGTCCGGGCCGCCTCCTCCCTGCGGCACGTGGGGCTGCGGCGGGGGGCGGCGGCCGCAGCGGTTCACCGGGCCGGGGCGGGGGTCAGAGCGCTCCCCGCAGGGCGGGCGCCGCCGGGCGGGGGAGACGGCGCGGCCGGGGCGGGAGGAGCGAGCGGCGGCGAGGGCGGCGCGGGGAGCGAGCGCCGCTGCGCGCCCCAGCGCGGCGGCCGGCGAGCATGGAGCGGTCCCGGCGGACGTCGCCGTCCTCCAGCGACTCCTCGGAGCTCAGCTCTGCCCTGCCGCTGTCCAAGGGCATGTCGATCTTCCTCGACGTGAGTACGGCGGGAGCGGGCGGGCCGCGGGCCCGGGCAGGGAGGGCGTCGGTCCGGCGCGGGTCGCCAGGCTTTGCCCCGGACACCGGCGAGAGCTGCCGCCCACCTCGCCCCCCGGAGAAGCGCCGAGGCAGATGCCGGAGAGACGCCGGCCGCTCAACTTGCAAAACGGGCTGTGACAGACCTGCAGCCCGGGCTTAACAACCCTTAGGAATTCCGAAAGTTAAATTTCCCAGCGGTGTGGGTGTCGATAGGGACTGGATTAGTCAATACAGCAGGAGGCGTTCGGGGGGATAGGGCGTCTCAGACGGGGGTGGGGGGTGAGGGAGCGGGGCAGCGCTGTCCCAACTCCTCTCCAGGGTGCTCTGTTGGCAGCCCCCGGTCGGTCTCGCTGATGCTCCGAGGCGACCGGGGGAAGCCGGGGAGATGTCCATGCCCCGCCGTCCTCCCCCAGCCCTCTCGGAAAACAATCACTTCGGAATCACATTTGTTTTTCTTTTTACAGCCGTGCCCATGAAAGATCTCTTTCATGATGTTTCCTTTTTCACTGCCACTTCCTATTTCTCCGTTTTTCATCCCTGTTATTCTCCTACCCTGCACCTCTCCAAGTTGTCATTACTGTTATTGTCTTCATCAGTTAAGGTTTTGACTGCTCTTCCTTTGGTCCTCTCCCTTGCTTGGGCGTTGTTTTCCTTCCTCCATTTCTCTGATATGGTGATCATTCTTTCTTTTTCTCTCTCTGCTGTTTTTCTGCCCTCGTGCTGTGGTTTCTCTATAGCAGTTTTAATTATTATTAATTTCTCAATCTTGCTTTACTCTCCCTTCCTGCTGTTTTTGTTCTCTATATTTCTCACCCTGTTGCACAGCTTTTTCCTGTCTTTAGGATTCATGCCTTTCCTGTCCCTCAGTTGATTGCCTGGCTCTTGGCTCTCTCAGCCCCTCAGTTGTCACATTCCTGCTGTCCCCCGAGGTAGTTTCTGGCTCAGTGGGGACGATTCTGGCCGCTTCTTGTTTAGGCATAACAGAAAAGGGGCAAAGGGCATTGAAGAGTCCTGCATCCTCTTTCCTCTACCCTTCTCTGAGTTATCATTTCTTATTAAATCCAAGTGAGGGGGCCAGAGGCCAAATACATTTATTTGTGGAGAGATGAAAATATGAGGAAATCAAATTAGTAGTAACAAAATGTTGAGGCAGAGATAATGAAGATAAGGGAGAGGAGCAAGGAGCCCTCCCAAGTTTATTTCGAATGGATTAGCTGGAATTTTTTTGATTGGGAGAGAAAACCCTATGAATAATTAAACCTGGTCTAAGGCAAAAGATATATACAAGGTTTGACTGTGTCTTCTGGCAGCCTTCTTCCTCATCACCATGCAGTTCCACCTGGAGATCCAGGCATTCTGGGCCCTGCCACCTTCTCACCAAAACATGTGTGAGATTCCCATGCCCTCACTCGATAGGATCGTTAAGTATCTTATTCTTTGTGAGCACTCGTCTCTGCTTGGCTTGGGTCAGCTGATGGTTTAACTGACTGATATTATTCCTTTTAAGTCCTGCTATTCAGAGCCAAAAAGCCCTTGAGGAACTGAGCGGGGAGAAGGAGGAGGCACGACAGCACCCCTGAGAAGGAAATCCTTGGGGACAGAGAGAGTCAGGGCCCCTGAAAACCATGGCTGTTATGAGGTTGATGACTAAGCTGCCATGAAATTGATTCAAAGAGGGCAGGAGGGCCATCCATTCATTCTGACCTGATCTTCACTCTGTCCCCCAAGGATATCAAATGCTTCTCCGTGACTTTTTTAAAGCAGTTAACAAATCCTGGTGATACTGTGGAGATGAATGGATTGAAGCTATATAAATGGAAAGTCATCCTACCTGACACACACACCAACTTGGCCCAAGTATTCAAACTGCTATTTACAGAAAAGAAAAAAGAGGGAGCCGGCCCGGTGGTGCAGTGGTTAAGTTCATGTGCTCTGCTTTGGCTACCCGGGGTTCACGGGTTCGGATCCCGGGCGCAGATAGACTCACCTCTTATCAAGCCATGCTGTGGTAGGCGTCCCACATAGAAAATAGAGGAAGGTGGGCACAGATGTGAGCTCAGGGCCAATCTTCCTCAATAAAAGAAAAAGAGGAAATTAAAATATCATGTATTATTATATATGCATGACTCTTCACAAGTTCTATAAATAAACAGCATCAGGTCCTTGGCCCAAAGGAACTTGTAGTCTATGAATAGGATAGCCTTGTCTTCTTATATCTATTTCTAGAATTTAAAAATAAAAATATAAAACTGATTTCACATGAGAGGTGTTGACGTGCTTGTTTCCCGGTGAAAGTGTCTAAAAAAATGCAACTGGATTTTATCTCATGTAGAAAAGATTTTGTTTACATTTTTCTTTGAGATATTTTGTGAAAAGTCTAGCACTCTGGAGAAATATGTGACATGAAAAAGGATTTGTTACTTAGGAATTTTTGAATTATTCATTTCTAGATCATACTGCTTTTAGCAAAAATAAAATGTGATATATAAATACATAATTTTATCTGATTAGTTTTAATATATTCTAGTAGCATGGCTAGGAAAGATTGCTTTTTGAATTGTATTTGGGTTATAATAAGTAGATATTCCCTATTCCAAAGAGGAACAGAAATGAAACCAATTAGATGCTTCTGCATCACATAGACTAATTTCCAAATTTGAGGAAAACGTTGATTTATATTCCAATGACACTGGAATAATCAATCCTGTAAGAAATGATTTAAACTACTTTTGAGGATACCATTAATGACATGACTAGACATGTCCAGCTGGTTAGAAACTAGCCATAGATCAGAAAATCAGAGAAAGATTTACCACGACTGTTGGCTTTTGCTTCATTTTCCTTATCTCCAAATGAGTATGATAATTCTAGAGTTGTTATGAGTATGAAATAAGAGTTCATAGGATAGAAAACCAAGGAAAAAAAGGAAATGTGCTATATAAATTTTAACTATCATTGTTACATCAGTGTTCCTGTTGAATTTATAAATAACAGTAGCCAAACCCACAAACTAATACAGGGAGTATTTCTAATCTAATTTATATGATTTTCTTTCTAAAAAAATGACAATTAAGCATCAGTTCATCATAAATACTCTTGAATACCTAGTGGGGGACTTAGAAAACCCAGTGCTGTGACCAAGGCGTGCCTGTGCAGTGAGGCTGGTGTGGTGTCTTTGCATGGGCACACCTGCCGCCCAGAGGAGAGGGGCTGACCTAGTTGCAGAGGGCATCGACGTGGAAGGACCAAGAGGATGACAATTAGTTTCCTTTTTACACCAGGATACTCTCTTTTCCCAGGTTGCTGCATTCCAGATAACAGAGAATAGACTCTAATTTAGAATACTGGTCTGTCTAGCATGTAGGCCCTCTTTTGAGTCATTACATTAATCAACTCTACTACTGTGTGAAGAGAGAAAAGCAAACCTTCAATTCATCCTCGAAAACAAGATAAATCCCGAATGAAGTTAGTTGCAGCTTTACCCACTTGACACTGTCTTCTTCCAAACAGTTTTCCTTTCATTTTCAAATGGGAGGGAAGCGGTGCGGCCAGGAAGGTTGCCAAGGAGAGAGGTGACTTTACTGTTTGTCTTCCCTTCCTTCCCCCAACCAAGCATGCACTCCCATGGATACCCTGAACAAAAGGCAAAGTGCCTGGATGGTCGGGGACTTCGTGGGAACGAGTAATAGTTGCTCCTTGCAAAGATACTTCATTCCGAAGCCCTCTATATACTCATCTGTGAGAGAGCTGACATAGATAGAGGACTGACAGCAGAAACAGCTTTCCAGGTACAGTGGTTCTGTGACTGAACTCTGTTACAGCCACATACCTCCTATCTTGCCTGGTGCACAGTTGATTATTTGAGTGAGATTAGTCAACTTGTACAGTTGATTATTTGAGACTTTCCAGTTGGGAGAATGACAGTTAACCCCATTGTTGTCTACCCTCGTTGGCAAGGCAGATGCCACTCTACTAGTTTCAGGAACCAACAGAAATAAGGAAAACTTAGTTTTACTATTATCATACATTGAAAATTGTTTGCCTACACTAGGCAAAGTTGAGAAGATGAAAATGTGTGTGTTGATTACCTTTTCTCCACCCGTCTTTCAGTGGCCGCTTCCCTGCATCCTACCTCATGATGATTTAGTGGCCTGGTAGCAAAACTACTGCTAGATGTCCAGGCCCACATGCTATGACTCACCTACTAGGTCTCCCCTTCTGCATGGGACTCCATGTTCTGGATGACTCCCAACTCCCTGCTCTATATCCCAGTTTCTCAGGAGTCCACTAAGCTATTGACAAGCTTGTCTCATTACCTAATTTTAACCTGATACATGGGAAGAGGCACTTAGAGAATATTAGTTCAGTGAATAGTGATTATGTCAATATTTTATGCCTCCACGATAACATTTGCGTTTTAATACCTGCCTTCAGTAACTTAAAGTGAAAAGTGAAGAATTTCAGTCAAGGCCATTAAACAATATCTTTTGGGGTAAAGGATGCTATTTGATAATCCTTCAATTGTTGCAAAAACATAGCATCACCTTCATTTAAGCTTTAAGTCTGACTGTAATATTTAAATCTAGTTACTATCTGTCTTGTGACAGCAACCAGTAAGATTAGCTGATCCAGATTACTATGGTAGCATAACGTAATGAACTCAATTCTCGTCTGCAGTACATTTTTTATTAGTCTGTGGGCTCAGAGGCAAAATTTGCAGCAGAGACATTTCTGTTCGTATTTAATTACAAAAAACTGTCTTAATAACAAAAGTGGCTGCCTTAATTCCATCTCTAAGAGGCTGAATGCTATTTAAGATAGTTCTTTTTGAAATGAAATGACAGAAGTCCTGGGTCCAAGTCTTGGATGTGTGGTTATTCCTATTCTAGTCACTTTGAACTCATAAGGACACAGTAGAGCTTGAAATGGACAGAGTATATCACAGGGCCTCCCTGACCCCCAGCCGGGGCTTCATAGTTTCAGAGGAGCAGCAGCTGGCTATGATGGAGATGGGTACCCAAAATCTCCGCTAGACGTTTTACTCTGTGGAGTAAAAAGAATTTGTGTCTCTTTCTGCTCTAAGCATAGAAGCTCTTACTACTGAAAGCAGTTGTCTTGCAATAATTAAATAAATTTAGTTTTAAAAAGGGGACCAACTTCTTATGCATGCAAGTTGGGGTGATACATATCTGCTGGGAATTTTTCAGGGGTAAGATTTTTAGTAACAATATTAGTATTTTGTAATAAAACACATTGTAATAATGATTAGATTTATCCATACCTCATTTCCATGAAATCAACAGAAGGAAAGGAGGGTAGTGTTTCTATAGCAGAAAGCAGTAAAACAGACAACTTTGGAAATTAAAAACTATGCTCATGTTTCCAGCTGGCCACCAAGAAGTGATGACCTAAACATAGGAGTAGCTCTGGTTACTTAGCCATAACTACACATTGCTCAGGGGAGATGATCCTCAAGTGCCCCTTTCGCATGATCAAAGGTTGTCCTTGCAGTATGGTAGAGGGACATTTCTTTGGTACTGTATATAACATAGCTATGTATTAGATTATCCAGATTTTTCTCTATCAGTATACAGCATCAGTTAGGGCTAATTTGATTGTTGCTAACAGAAAAAATAACTCAAACTATCTTAAGATTTAAAAGATAACACTGTATTGATCGGCTCCTGTGATGGAAGAGCAGAGATCATCCTTTCAGAGCAGCTTGATCAGGGGCTCAGAGTGGGTCACCAGGACCCAGTTTCTCCAGTCTCTGGACGCCACTTTCTGGAGTGTTGGTTATGTCTAGGTTATGTATTGTATTAATTTCCCAGGGCTGCCATAATAAAGTACTGCACAAAGGTGGTTTAAACAACAGAATTTATTCTCCCATTTCTGGAGGCCAGACGGGTGAAATCAAGGTGTGAGGAGGACCATGCTCCCCTGCAGGCTCTGGGGGAGAAGCTGTCCCTGCCTCTCCCAGCTTCTGGTGGTGGCCATCAGTCCTTCGCATTCCTTGACTTGCAGCTGCATCACTTTCGTCTGTGCTTCCATCATCATATGGCCTTCTTCTCTGTGTCCCTGCATCTCTGAATCTCTTTCCTTATAAAATGACCAGTCATTGGATTTAGGGCCCACTGCCATCCAGTTAAGACATTATTTTAGTTTGGTTACATCAGCATAGACTCTATTTCCAAACAAGGTCACATTCACAGTTACTGGGGGTTAGGACTTCACCATTTGGTTTTGGGTGACACAGTTCAACCCATGATGTATATGATAACAAAGAGGCTGATAGCAGATCCTTAGCTGTATCTTCCCAGGTTCAAACCCAGCAGAAGACAAAGTGTGTCTCTCTTCACAACTCAAGAAAAACCATGGCCTACCATTCACTGGCCTTCCTATGCTCATGCCTGAGTAGTCACTGTGGCCCGAGAGATGTGATACCCTGTTTGCCAGGCCTGCATTCTCTGCCCAACCCTTTCGGCATATGGGCTGAAAGTAGAGGAAAGATTGGTTTCTCAGAAGAAAATTGGAAATCATTGCCAAAGATACTGGATGGCCAAGCAGTTCATATCCACCAAAGACAATTAAAAATGGGTTCAAGGTAATATAATTAAGGCATAGAAGTAAAATAAGATGTAATACAGACGCGTGAGCTTCTATTTATCCACAATTTAGTTTCTTGTTATTCCCAGTTTTACTGAGATATGATTGACTTGAATTAAATCACACATATTTAAAGTGAAAAGTTGATGAGTTTTACATATATAAACACCTACGATGCCATTACCACAATCGAGATAATAAATCTTTCCACCACCCCAAAAAGTTTCCTCATGTCCTCTTGTAATCCAGCCCTTCCTGCCCTGCTCATTCCTATGCAAACCCTAATTTCCTTTCTGTCACTGTAGATTAGTTTGCATTTTCTGGAATTTTATATAAATGGAACCATACAGTAGGTATTCTTTTGTGTTTAGGTTTTTTTACTCAGTGTAATTACTTTGTGATCCATCCAAGTTACTGTAGGTATCAGCTTCCTTTTTATTGCTCAGTAGTATTCGTTATGTGGATATCCCATGGCTTGTTTGTCCATTCACTTGTTTATAGAAATTTGGGTTGTTTTCAGTTTTTGACTATTGTAAAGAAAGATCTCAATTGGGAAACATTTATTTAAAATTGGAATTTCTTTTATTTAATAATAATGAATTATGTGTGAGTATAATGTTTGTTGCAATACTTACAAAAAAAAGGTGATAAAATTTTTCCTTTTTCTTTTCCAGATACTGAGGAGAGCAGACAAAAATGGTAAGACCAAAAATCTATGGTTTCTATTTATTAATCTCTTACCTTTTAGATCACTTCATAAGGAATAATATGGAAGTGAGAGGAGAACCCAAGAAACTGACACGTAAACTGTGAGTTTCTTGCACTAGTAAGAGTTTCAGGCGAGTTCATGGCTCCAGATATTCATAGAAGTTGACAGAGGAATTTACATTTGACAGGAAAACAGAATTTGTGCCTTTGAAGTGAGGAGCCATCATACTTGGGCTCTGGCTTTTCCCTTTTATGCTTTAAATTAATTTTAAAGTAATACCAGCTTCTGTTTGTTGAGTGTCTATTATGTGCCAGGCTTTGGGCCAACCACTTTGTGCGTGTTGTGTCTTAGAGTTAATAAGATATAGATCTGAGACTTGAACCCAGGCCTGTGTGGCACCAAAGTCTAGGCGTTCCACACTGAGCTTCACAGTGGCCTTGAGGGCTCCTGCTGTGCTCTAGGGTGGTTACCTGGAAGCACGCATTGCCAGACTTGTCTCCATTCCCTGGCTCTTCGCCATAGCTCTTCCATTTGAAGTGTGTGCACCGGAAGTGATAATCTATAGAGACAGAAAAGTGGGAGAAACTAGAGGGAAAAATTGCTCTGTCAAAGGAAATGCAGTTTAAATGATGCCTGCACAAAGTCCAATTATCAGCTGTCATAAGCAATATCTTATGACTCCTTTTTTCCACCTCAAATTTTGTTCCATAGAATATCAAATCAGAGCTTATTGAGTTTATTCTGCTGCTAAAGTATAAGTACATAATAGAGCCATATTCTTGACAAGAGCTTCTTGACCAATTTAGAATACAAAGAGTACTTTCCTTTTCTGGAAATATGGTTTCTTATCTATGGGGAGAGATTACAGGCAGAGTCCAGATCTGACAGTTTAAAGACATATGTTGTAGTCTAGTTAGCCGTTAAGCAGCCAGACCAAGAAAAGCTTGATTGGCACTGTACACCTTTCCACAAACAGAAAATATATTTACCCAAGGAGCAATAAAATAATATGCCCCAAATCCTGATAGTATATAACTGAGCCTGTCCATCAAAATGTTTTCTCAAACGATATTGCAATGATTGATATATTATCAATTCAAAGGGGCTTTTTTTTCCCACCTGAACCCCTTGATTAATTTTCAGACAGATGGAATGATGCTGTCCTCTTGTCTCCTCATCCCGCCCATCGCCCTAATGCCTGATCTCCAGCCCCAGTGATGCTGAAAGCACAATTGAACCACCCACCTATCTCCATGCTACCGCCTCGTATTTCAGCAGCCATTTCCAGCTCAGAAATGCTTTCTCTCCCTCTCTGCCCAAGCTCCTGGTTCTCTCAGGATCCATCTCCCTTTCCTTGACCCCAGGGCTCCCACTGAAGGTGACTGTTACCTTTGTATCTATCGCTCTTCTTTCCAACAAAACGTGCCTCTTTGGTGGTCCACTATCATAATCCCTAGTTATAATAAAAAGCACCTGAAAAACCAATTCATGTGATTTAATGGATTTTATGACAATCTCGCATGTTATGCTATGTAGAGTGGTCACTTGCACTGGCAGCCGCATGTGGTCCTGTTCGGTCCTATGTGTCCTCACCTGCCTCCTCCCCTTATCTGATAGCTCTCCCCTCCTTGCTCCCCGTCCTAATGCCTGAGCCTAACGTGCTGTCAGAGCCGCCTGCCCTTCCTCTCTTATTCCCATGATCTTCACCAGGCGTCCTCCTCTGCAGAGCTTGCGACTCCCCATTGGCCACACCCTCCGTGCTCTCGTCCCAGCTTTGATCTCTACCTGCTCTAAACCTTCCCACGCTTAACCAGCTTGAGAACTCTCGTGTACTGCTTGCGTGCCTGCTCAAAAGACACCTCAAGAGGACACCTTCCCTGGGTCGCCCTGGCAGGGCCCCACCCTCTCTGTGCCCTCCACACCTTGGATTATTGGATCTACTGATTATTGCCCTCATGGTGAGGATGGCAGTAGTTTGTGGAGATTCTACTTCTCCAAGCCAAACATGCCTCTCTAGGGCAAGACCCTTGGGTGATGAGTAGACCTGTGCCCAGCCAGTACTAGGTGCTCAGTGTGTGTTTGTTTAATGAGTCAATAATGATTAAGGACATTCCGCTCCGTTATTGCCCTTCTCCCTCATTCCCAGTGTAAAGTGAGGGGAGGGCAGAGTCAGGTTGATTTGGGTGTAAATCACAGTTGTGCCACCTAGCTTGGTGGCTTTCGGTAAGTAAAAACTCTGCACCCTCAGCTTTCTCATCTATAAAATGGAGATAACAATATTTACCTATGTCATGGGGTTATTATGAATAATAAGTGAGACAGTATATGTGAAATTCCCAGGCAGTGCCTGGCACATAGAACTTGTACCTACTCATTTTCTGCTATTATGATGGACACTATCACCATTAATACTGAACACCTGAGCTGTTTCTGTGTTGTGGTGCCTTGGCTGTTGGAGACAGTTGGTGACATTCTAGTCATTTCTATTTCAGTGGGGTTTAGTGCGGAAAAAAAGTCTATTTATCACAGGTGCAGACTGGAAAAAAGGAAAAAGGATAGTGGATAATCTAATGTAAATGAGAAGATACCAGCATGAAAAAACATCTTTCTGTACCATGTGTTCATCACATTCTGTATTTGCAAATAAACAGCTGCTACATGTATTTGATCTCTGGGCAACAGACCCTTGCGTGATAGAATCCTTTGTGGTCTGCATAATTGGTGATGGAATAACAAAGGGAATAAGAGCTGATAAGCAGTGTGATAGTTAGCCTGCCAGAGTACAGATTTGGCTTTTGGAATCTATCTGGCATGAAAGAGAAGCTACTGGAAAAATGGGAAAAAAATACATGATTAGTGATAAGCTATAATAATGGTGTCTTAGAGAGATTTTTGGTTTTGGTTGCTTTTAAATCATAGGCTAGGATCCTAGACATGAAGATAGACCTCAGAATAGGATTGCTTAGGAGATGTGTGAGTGCTTTGCTCTCAAGAACGCAGAATTAAACCTAGAAATGCAAAACTCCTGAAAAAGCTTACTTATATGACGTTGAATTAAAATGGAAATGATACATTGGTATTTGTAAAATTTGGAAAAAGATTTTTTTAGCCTTAGAAAAAGGCAAAATGAAAAGGCTCGTTGTGGTGACGAACACCATCTGATTCCTCTTGTTGATGTGCACTTGCTAAGATCCGCTGCCATTCTCCATCTGCCATTCTCCGTCAGCGAATAGGTAGGCTGTGTGGGCGGCACTTTGGAGCCCGATCTAATGCCTGATCTCCTGAAGAGATGGTTACAGTTCTCCTCAGTGGCCTTCAGTCCGCCCTAGCAGCCTGGACATTGTGAACCTGTGAGGGCAGAGACCGTGCCTGTTTCACATAGCACCAGGCCCACAGTGGGGAGCAAAATGCCTGTCACAACATAGGTGCTCAATAAGTATCTGTGAATCTGTTTGTAAGAAGTACGTAACCAACAATTTGACCTTGAAAACTGAAGAAGAAGCACAATCGTATATATCAGTTCATCAAACCAGAATTGTTGATATTTATCTGTTGTTTATTAATTAGTAGTCAAGTTTCTTGAGGACGTATTGTGGGCTAGGCCCTACTCTGGGTATATACATTGTCTTCAGTCACTTTGAAAAGTCTACGCAGTAGACAGTTCAGAGCGTGGGAAGAACACAGGCTTTAGTTTCATGACCTTGAGCAAGTGAGGCAACTTCCCCTGCCTCAGTTTCCTCATCTGTGAAAGAAGGATAATAGTACTTTTCCCATTAAGTTGTCCTGAGAATTAAACGGGATTATGCCTCTAAAACATTTAGTCTTGATCTCACACGTGGTAGTAATTGCTCAATATTTTTAGCTATTTTTATTATTTCTTCATTTTTTAAATGAAGTAAGTGAAGCTCAGAGAAGTTACGTAATTTCTCTGGGTTACATTGTATGTTAACAGTAGAACCAGGATTCTTGAACCCAGGTCTGTCTGACTCCAAATTTGGTGATCTTTCACTTTATTATATATCACATCTACTTCAGTCTACACATGCATATGTATAATTAGAGTTAAAACTGAATTTGCAAAGATCTTGAATATGATGCTCTCCTTCCCCAATACACAGTAGTTTTATTGATTTAATGCACTAAATGCTTCCTTCGTAATCTAAAAGAGTTAAGACTCTTGGAGTGACTAATCCACTTCAAGAAAATAATGTTGGCTTTAAAAACCCTAGTATAAGAACAGCTGATGTTGTGTTTGTGTGTTTGGAATATTTTGAAGACTTCAGCATATCATTATATAACCAACATTAATAGATTAAGTGAGAATTGGTAAGAACCTTTTGGTTGGGTTGCCAAAAGTTTGGTTTATTCAATTAACATGTGAAAATATGAGCTCAGGTAGAAGGGTGAAACCAAGGTTAGGTAAGTGGGAGTGTTTTCCCTGAAGAGGGAAACTTCCAGAGTACAACCGGAGGTCTGTGAGTAGGTGTCCCACGTCTTGGTAACACGGCTGTCCCTCAATGTTAGCTACTTTCAGGCATCACTGGCCCCACACTGGGCTCCACAGCCCTCTGATCGTCTAATCAGGCTCCTAGCCCCAAAAGAGGATGAAAAGACTAAGGGCTGGGCCCTGGGAATCAGGATGATTGGCATAAGGCTGATTTTTATTTCCTAATTCCTCACTATTCTCAGACTGTTGGGGGAGAATTGGTGAGGCTGGGAATCAGATGACTGATTACAGAGCAGTGGGGATCAGAGATCATGCTAGATCCGTGTTTACTCTCGGGCATGTGCAAACCTGCACGCTACTCACCTGCACACCTCCCAGTGTGAAAGTCAGAGCAAAGTCTAGTAAGAGTGATTTATTTAAAAAAATCTCACACCCTGACAATGGCCCTACTGGAAGAAGTGGCTTGTCAAGCAGTGCAAAATGTGGGAGTGCGTGAGTGCAACTTCTGACTGTAATGATTTTTTTTAATAAAATAAGGGAAAACAAATTTTCAATTTCTATAGTCCTTTTTTTCCCTAAAATGTAGAGCAGTTTCAAGCTCATAAATGTGTTGCTTTTCTGCCGAAAGCAGAAAACTGTGAAAATTCTTATCTTTTCATAGCTGGGCTTATCAGCTGTCACAGAAACAAATAGAAAATTGAGATTCAAATTACTGAGCCATGGACAGCCAAAGGCTCAGAAGTCAGACCCTGCTCTGATACCAGATCCTGGAGTGTATAAAGCAAAGCGCTTTACTAGACTACCTTAAGTGCTTTCTGTAGTCCAGAAATATGGGTTGGAAGCCCAGAATTCCTTTCCCTTTCTGCTCCTGCAATGTAATCATCTCCTCTACTCCATCTAGATCCAGGAGGCCTGTAGCATTGATGGGTAAGCTTATGACTTTGCAGTCAGATTACCTGGGTGCAAATCCCTGTTCCACTTACTCTGTGATCTGGGCAAGTTATGTAACTTTTTCATCTATAAAATGGAGATAAAGACAGTGCCTCTCTCACAGCCTTGTTGAAAAATTAAATGAGATAATGTATACAAATTTCTTGGAAAGGTTTCTGGCCCTTAAGAAGTTCTTATTAAGTGTTAACCTATCTTCATTTTCTATCCTAATTTTTATTATTTGGTGAGACTGTCAGTCACAGTGTCTGGCCCACCCTCCCACTGGTGCTGACTTGTTCACATGGCAGTGCCCAGAGGTCTGTCCACGATGACCTTGCTAAGACCCCTTAGCTGCCCTGGGGCTTGTCCTACCTTTGCCCTGGCCATTCAGCATTTTCTATTGTTTGCAAACCGATAATCCTAATATAATTTCTCATGTGTGCTTGTTTATAATATTGGGGTCACTTTTAGTTATGAGAGCTTACCTATGAATATCAGTTGCTCTGTTAATAAGTGATATTTCTTCTTTTTTCCTTAATATTCTAAATCACACCTAAATTGTTAAAAATACAATAGCCTGTACATTACCAAGACTTATGGCCATAAGAAAATTGGTTCAGACTTCAAAAGAAAATAGTATTACAGTAATAACAGTAAATAACCCTAGCAAAGCATTACTATATGCCAGAAGCTATGCTAGGCATAATATCATTTATTCTCCATAATAATCTTATAAGGAAGGTAATATCATTATCCCACTTTCATCAATGAGTAATCTGAGATACAGGTAACTTGTTCAAAGGCACTGAGTGAGTAAATAGGATTTATATCCAGATTCCCCTCTAACCTCGGAGTCCTAGGGCTTAGCCCAGAATGCTTCATGTACTGTGGCTCATCTCTGTAGTTGGCTTATGCTGTTGATATCTAAAAATATCAATTTTTCCACATGAATAATGCTAAGCAATTCAATGTAATTTAAAAACAAACAGCAAAACTGTGTGGAATTGTTTTGGCTGTGATCCTGTTTGGAGGTGGCATGGTGTAATGGAGGTTTAGAACCAAAAGGACAACCCCTAATCTTGGCTCCACCATTTGTTTGTTTACTCATTCATTCATTCATTCATTCCCTAGTATTTTATGAGTGCCCTTTATATGCCAGACACTGTGCTAGGTGGTGAGAATGCAAAGATAAAAAAATACGTAAACCTTAGTATACATTTACTGGGGTATGATCTTGGATAAATTAATTAGCCTCTCTGAGCTTGTTTCCTTTTTTTAAGACAGAATAATAAGACTAAATTAGCTGGGCTATTGTGAGGAATAAGCAAGGTAAATATATGTAAAGCCCGAGGATTTTGTTTAGTATATTGTGAATATTCAACACATATCAGTTCCCTTCTGCCTTCATTAACTTTGTATAGGTCCTAAAGATATGATTTCTTCACTTTGTGACTCAGTTGTGGAAGGCTTACTGAAAACTCTGAGCACTTGCAAGGCTTTCTGTTACTAGGAAAGTATATATTCGTGTAATGAAAGTAACTCATCTTAGATTTTTGCAAATAGATCTGGAGAAAACTTAGTCAATCACCTCTAAACTCTTAGGGACGTGAGGTGGGGAATAAGTATTGGACAACATTGTCTTCTGAGAGCTTACTATCTTATTGATAAATGAGTCATAAACACAGAGAAATTTGAATAATAATGTCATCAGTAATACAAGAGGTATCACTAGGCCAAATGAATGGTAAATACACTAATGTGTAAGAGTTCAGAGGAGGAAGAGGTCTCTGGGCTCCGGGTAGCCTGGGTAAGCTTCTGGAATAACTGTCCTTAAATAAATCTCTAAAGATGAGTAGAAATTGAGATAGCTGGAAAAAAAAAGATGGTTATCAATCAGGACCAATTCAGTTTAAAGTGACAAAAGTCCAATTCAGATTAGTTTAGGTAAAATTGGGAGTTTCTTGGCTCTTGTAATGGAAATACTCAGGAAATGATATAGCTTCAGGCACAGTCATATCTAGGTGTTCGGGAATCACTTTCTCTTTCCCTGCCTCCCTCCCTCTCTCTCCATCTCAATTTTGGTTTTTCTCTGGTTGGTTTTACTTTCAGGTAGGCTGTTTTACCAGGAGTGACAAGATAGCTCCTGGATTGCATTCTACTAGTTCAACAAGTCAGAATAAAGAGAGATTCTCTTCCACAGTAATTTTAGGAAAAATCTCAAGATTTTCTCTGATCCATCAACTGGAGTCACATGCCCATCCTTGAAGCAGTAACCGGGAGATGGAATGAACGAGTTTTTCAGGCTTGAATTATGTACAGACACCTAGAGTGGGGTGGGGTACATAAAGCCCACCTGAAATACTTGGAGTGAGAAAGAAGGCTGGTGATCTCTCAAGGGAAAATCAAAGTATTTTTACCAAAATAAGGGAAATTAGATGGTGACCAGGCCAAAACAACAGATATTTCTCTTTTGGAAGGTAACTTAGCTGGGAAAGCAGTGATTATCTATTGGGACTGATGGTATGGAGGAGGGAAAGAAAGCAATTTGACTGTGTATTGTATCTTTTTCCTATCTCTAACAGCTGTATTAAAACATTTAATTTTTCATTTTGTGGTAAAATTTGCCTACAAATGGAATATTCTTTACGTTGCTAATTTTGAATCCCTATTCTCTACGAATGACTAAATGTTCCTCCAACAGATCTTTCGTCTGTCACTCTACGAGGGATGAGGAAATGGGGGTGTGGTTTTGTTACCTTTTTCTCAATCTTGTCTAAAAGGTTATTGTTAATCTCTGTAGAAGTGACATTAAACAGATTTTTTTTCACTAAATTAGAAGCACATCCTTTCTAGCCCTGAAAAACTAATATACACCCATTGCCTCAAGATGAAGACAGTTTTTTCATATTCCCAATACAATTCTAAGTGACAAAATTATTTTGATGTAAGGAATAAGCTTTCCTGATAAAGTAGCTAAATATTTGGTATCAAGTCAGTGAAGAGCCAAGCATCTGACTGAATTGTTTAGTTTTCTACCTGATTTCTGGGCACTTTGTAAATTTTAAACAAAAGACCAGCTTCCAGAAATGTGTCCTAAGAGATGTGCTTTCAGGGACCACGTCTGAATTCTTTAAACTTGTTGTATTTCAGTTTTCTTCTGCTCCTAGAAAGAAAAGTAAGAATACTTACTTCATGAAATATGAAACTTCGAAGAATATCTACTTCATGAAATTATTGTAATGAATATAATCAATCAAATTTAGAGTAAAAATGTTTCTCAAGATAATAGGTCAACATATTTTTACTTGTATGAGCACTGGTACATAAAAGACATTTCATTCCCCCAAAGAGTCTGTAGGAAACATGAGAGCCAGGGTAGACTATCTGGGGTTAAGAAAATGAATCTATTGAGTTGATTATTGAGTTAAATATAGTAGATTTCAAGATCTAATGTGATAAATAGAACTTATTTTACCATGTTGATAACATGGTGAGTTAGTTTTTAATATATTAAAGTATTTTATTTAATTCTATATAATTTTCAAATTCAATTATATATATTTTAAATAAACTTATTTTAGAATGGTTTTATATTTACAGAAAAACTGTGAAGTGAATATAAAGAATTCCCACATACCTGACATCCAGTTTCTCTTATTATTAACATTTTACATTAATGTGGTACATTTGTTACAATTAATGAGCCAGTATCGATTGATAGATTATTAACTAAAGTGCATACTTTATAGATTTCTTTAGTTTTCACCTGTTGTCCCTTTTCTGTTCCAGGATCCCATCCAGGATACTACATTACATTTAGGCTCCTCTTGGTTGAGACAGTTTCTCAGACTTTCCTTGTTTTTGATGATCTTGATGGTTTTGAGGAGTACTGGTCTGATATTTTATACAGTGTCCCTCGAATGGGATTTGTCTGATGCTTTTCTCATGATTAGACTGAGGTTTTGTGTTTTGAGGGGGAAGATCAAGAGGTAAAACGCCATCACGTCATATCAAAGGCATAGACTATCAACATGGTGTATGACTGTTGATGTGGCCTTGATCACCTGTTGAGGTAGTGTTTGTCCGGTTTCTTCATTGTAAAGTTTCCTCTTTCCTCCCCTTTCCATAACTTGACTCTTTGGAAGGAATCCCTGTGGGCAGCCCACACCTGAGGAGTTGGGGGTTATGTTCTCCCTCCTTAAGACTGAGCATCTGCATGAGTTATTTAGAATTCTTCCGCATGGGAGATTTGTCTATTCTCTCATTTCTGTATTTACTTATTCAGTATTGATTTATAACACTATGGACACGTGGATATTTATTATATCATTTCAATTATGATCCAATACTACTCAGTTTGTTTTGTTTTCAAATTGTTCCCACTTTGGCCGTTGGGAGCTGTCTTGGTTGACTCCTGTGTGACTTTGACATGCCCTTGTAACTGTGAGGATTTTTAGCGCTTCCTTACCTTCTAGCACTATCAGATGCTTCCGGCTCATCTTTTACCACTCCAGTCCCAGTCTTAGAATCAGCCACTTCTCCAAGAAGCCCTGATATTTGTTATTGGAAACCAAGATCTGGTGCTAGATGTTCTCATTGTTACTGGGATGTCATTGTTGCTTCTAAGATCTCTCAGCTGATGGACAAGTAAATATGTATGTGCATACTAACCCATGTGTATGCTCATTTCTATAAATATTTCTATATCTACCCATATGTATCTATATTAAGCTAAACATGAGTTCATACTGATATCTCAGACTCTAAACCATTACCACATGGATTATTCTAGCCTCCCCCCTTTGCTTATTAGTAACCTCTCATCCAACAGTGACAAACCTGGCTTCCCCAGTCAGCCATTCATTTATATAACTGCTCAGTTCCAGTGTACATGTATAGTACTCAGAATGTCTAACATGAACCCCATGGAAGACAACTTTGTCAGCCAGAGTACAGTGCTTATGTACAGCTTCTTTTGCCTTTAGCTTATAGATTCCACTAATTTCCGAAGTTACATAGGTCAGCAGTTTCCCTTCACTCCCTTCAGTGAGGTTGTTTAACACATTTCTAATACAGTTAAGTTATTTTGTCTCGTTCTGCATTACATCCTGGGATCTCCTGAACTCCTAAATGACTTTTTAAGAATTTGCTTACATTAGAGTTTATTCTTTGTGCTGTCAAGTTCTACGGGTTTTGACAAATGCATAATGCCAAATATGCATCATATTGTATCATACAAAATAGTTTCCCCACCCTAAAAAATCCACTGTTCTTGACCTTTCACCCCTCCCTCCTTGTCCTGAACTCCTGGCAACTACTGATCTTTTTCCTGTCTTTAAAATTTGTCTTTTCCAAATGTCATAAAATTGGAATCATACAATAGACAGCATTTTCAGACTGGCTTCTTTCAGTTAGCAATATACATTTAAGATTCATCCATGTCTTTCCATGGCTTGATAGCTCATTTTTTTTTAAATCATTGAATAATATTCCATTGTGTGGCTGTACCAAAATTATTTTATCCATATGCCTAATGAAGGACGTTTTGGTTACTTCCAATTTTTGGTGACCATGAATAAAGCTGTTAAAAACATTCACATGCGGGTCTTTGTATGGATATAAGTTTTTTGACCAGTTGTGTAAACACCTAGGAGCATGATTGCTGCATAAGAAAATGCCAAAATGTCTTCCAAAGTGGCTGTACCATTTTACTTTCCCACTAGCAATGAGTGAATGTTCTTGTTGCCCCACATCCTAGCCAGGAATTGGTGTTGCCAAGTTTTTTCGGGTGGGGGGTGGTTTAGCCATTCTAATGGATATGTAATAGTATATCATTACTGTTTAAATTATTAATTCCCTGCTACAAACAATATTGAAATGCTTATTTGCCATCAGTATATCTTCGTTGGTGTAGTGTCTGTTCAGATTTTTGCCCACTTTTTTCATTGGCTTTTTGCTTTCTCACTGTTGAATTTTAAGAGTTCTTTGTATATTATGGACATAAGTCCTTATTCAGATACATGTTTTGCAGATAGTTTCTCCCAGTCTGTGGCTTGTCTTTCACTCTCTTAATGGCATTTTTTTTTCACAGAGCAAAATTTTTTAATTTTAATAAAGTTCAGCTTATCAATATTTTTCTTTCATGGATTTTACTTTTGGTGTTGTATATAAAACTCATCACCCAACCCAAGGTAACTTAGATTTTCTCTTAGTTTGCATTTTACATTTAAGTCTATGATCTATTTTGAGTTAATTTTTATTATCTCAAAGGTGCAAGGTCTGTAGGTTCATTTTTTTGCATATGGACAGCCAATTATTCCTGCATCAGTTGTTGAAAAGACCGTCCTTTCTCTATTTAATTGCCTTTGCTTCTTTGTGAAAGATCAGTTTACTATATTAGTGTGGGTATATTTCCGTGTTCTTTATTCTGTTCCATTGATTTATGCATCTGTTCTTTTGCCAGTACAACACTGACTTCATTACTGTAGCTTTAGAGTTAGTCTTGAAATTGGGTAGTATAAGCCCTCAAACTTTATTTTTCCTCTTCAGTATTGTGTTTGTTATTCTAGGTCTTTTGTCTTTCCATATAAACTTTAGAATCAGTTTGTCAATACTACAAAATAGCTTGCTGGGATTTTGATTGAGATTGCACTGATCAAATGACAAAGACGGGAAGAATTGACATCTTGACAATATTGAGTCTTCCAATCCATGAACATGGAATATTTCTTCATTTATTTATTTAGATCTTATTTAATTTCTTTCATCAGAGTTTTGTAGTTTTCTACATTTAGATCCTTTATATATTTTGCTGGATTGATACATAAGTATTTTGTTTTTTGGTACTATTGTAAATGCTATTGTTTTAAATTTCAAATTCCAATTGATTGTTGCTGATATATAGTAAAGCAATTGACTTTTGTACATTAATCTTGTACCCTGTGACTTTGCTATATTTGCTTTTTAGTTCCAGAAGCTTTTGTTTGTTTGTTTGGGTTTTTCTTGCTGATTCTTTGGTATTTTCTGCATAGACAATTATGCCATCTGTGAAGAAATACAGTTTTGTTTCTACCTTCTCAGTCTATAAATCTTTTATGCCCATTTCATGTCATATTGCAACAGCTAGGACTTCTAGTATATTGTCAAATAAGAATGTTAAGAAAGGACATCTCCTAACATCTCTTCCTGACCTTAACAGGAAAGCATCTAGTTTCCCATCATTTAGTACGATTTTAGCTGTAGGTTTTTTCTGGACGTTCTTTATCAAGTTGAGGAAATTCCCTTCTCTTCCAAGTTTGCAGAGAGTTTTTATTATTAATGGGTGTTCAGTTTCATAAAATGCTTTTCTTCATCAATTGATATGATTATAGGATTTCTTCATCTTTAGCCTGTTGATGCTGTGGATTACATTGATTGATTTTTGAATAGTGGCCCAGCCCCAGCTTTGCATACTGAACCAAATCCTACTTGATCTTGGTGTGTAATCTTAAAATATTGTTGGATTCGACTTGCTAATATTTTGTTGAAGATTTTGCATCTATGTTCCGGAGCAATATCGGTTTAGAGTTTTCCTTTCTTGTAATATCTTGATCTAGTTTGGTATTAGGATAATGCTGGGTTCATAGAATAAGTTAGTAATGTTATTTCTGCTTCTATTTTCAGGAAGAGATTGTGGAGATTTGATGTCATTTGTTAACTAAATGTTTGATAGAATTTACCAGTGACTCTGTCTGGGTCTGGTGCTTTATTTTTTGTGAAGCTATTAATTATTAATTCCATTACTTTTGTAGATATAGACCTGTTAAGATCAACTGTTTCTCTTTGTTTGAGTTTTGGCAGTTTGTGTCTTTCATTTCAAGTAAGTTTCCATTTCAAGTAAGTTATCAAACTTATGGGCATAGAGTTGTTCATAGTACTCCTTTATTATCCTTTCAATGTCCATAGGAACAATAGTGATATCTCTTTTTTCATTTCTGATGTTGTTTTCCCTCTTTTTTTTTTTGCTTAGCCTGTCTAGAGCTTTATCTATTTTATTGATCTTATCAAGTAATCAGCTTTTAGTTCTGCTGATTTTCTCTATTGTTTTTCTGGTTTCATTTTCATTGATTTGTGCTCAAATTTTTATTATTTATTTTCTTCTGCTTGTAAGATTCAGAGGAGTAAGGTTCAAATTACTCCTCTCTTTCTAGTTTTCTAAGGTAGAGTCTTGGATATTGATTTTAGATATTTTTTCTTTTATAATATATGCATTTAATGGTATAAATTTTCCTTTAAGCACTGTTCTCATTATGTTCTATAAATTTTCATATGTTGTATTGTCATATTGATTTAGTTCAAAATATTTTTTTCAATTTTTCTTGACACTTCTTTTTTGATTCATGTGTTAATTAGAAAGGTGATGCTTAATTTCCAAATATTTGGGGATTTTCCTGCTTTCTGTTATCTGATCTCTAGTTTTTTTTCCACTGTGGTCCAAGAACATACTATATCTGACTTTTATACTTTAAATGTGTTAAGGTGTGTTTTATGGCCCATACCTTAACAAGATAAGTGGCATATCTTGGCAAATGTTCCATGTGAATTTGAGGAGATTACACATTGTGCTGTTGTTGGAAAGAGTATTCTATAAATGACTATAGATGAAGTAATTGATAGTGGTGTTTGTGTCAACTATGTCCTTAGTGATTTTCTACATATTTAATCTATCAATTACTAAAAGAGGAGTGTTGAAGTCTGCAACTATAATAGTGAATTTGTCTGTTTTTCTTTTTATTTCTAACAATATTTGCCTCATGTCTTTTGACATTCTGTTGTTAGGTACACACATGCTTAGAACTGTTGTCTTCTGGGAGAATTGACCCCTATATAATTAGGTAATGACCCTCTTTATCATTGATAATTTTCCTTGTTTTGAAGTCTGCTTTGTCTGAAATTAATATAGCTACTTCAGTTTTCTTTTGATTAGCATTATTATGGTATATCTTTCTCTATTCCTTTATATTTAGCCTAAATGAGACTTTATATTTAAAGTGGGTTTCTTGTAGACAATATATACTTGGCTTTTGTTTTTTTTTAACCCACTCCGACAATATCTGTCTTTTAATTGGTGTATTTAGACCATTCATATTTAAAGCGATTATTGATATTGTTGAATTAATATCTAGGTTAGTAGTTGCTTTCTATTAGTGGCTCTTGTTCTTTGTTTCTTTTTCCCCCTCTTTTTCTTCCTTATTTTATTTTAAACAGTATTTTATATAATTCTATTTTATCTCCTTTCTTAGTAAATCAATTATATTTCTTTTTAAAAATTTTAGTGGTTGCTACATATGTTTTTCATAGATCTAAGTTTGCTGTTTTTTACTAATCAAAATCTACCTTCAAATAACACTATGCCACTTCCTGGGTAGCACAAGTACATTATGACAGAATATTTCCAATGCCTCCTTCTGTTCCTTATGAAATCGATATCATTTCTTTCATTTGTCTGTATTTTATAATTACCAATATGTTGTTAGTATTATTACTTTGTACAAGCAGTTCTCTCTTAGATCAATTCAGAATAAGAAAAATAAAATATTTTATTTTACTTTTACTTATTCCTTCTCTGACACTCGTCTTTGTGTGGATCTGAGTTTCTGTCCTATATCACTTTCCTTCTCCCTAAAGAACTTCTTTTAACATTTCTTGCAGGGCAGTTCCGCTGGCAATGAATTCCTTTAGTTTTGTTTGGCTGAGAAGGTCTTTGTTTCTTTTTCACTTTTGAAGAATAATTTCACTGGATATAAAATTCTACATTGTGGTACTTTTCTTTCAACACTTTAAATATTTCACCCCACACGCTTCCTGCTTGCTTGGTTTCTGATGAGAAGTCCACTGTAATTGTAATTCTTATCCTTGGTCCTATATAGGTTAGGTTTTTTTTTTTCTCTACCTCTTTCTAAATTTCCTCTTTGTCTTTGGTATTCTGCAGTCTGATTATGATATGCCTAGGTGTAGGGCTGCTTTGGGGGGGATGTGGAAGAGAGAATTTATTCTGTTTGGTGGTCTCTGAGCTTCCTGGATCTGTGGTTTGGTTTCTGTCATTAACTTTGAAAAGTTCTGGGCCATTATTATTTCAAATATTTCTTCTGCTCTGTACTCTTTCATCTTCTGGTATTCCAATTATACGTATGTAGCATCTTTTGAAATTTCTCAGAGTTCTTAGATGTTTTGTATTCTTTTTTTTTTTTTGCTATGCATTTCAATTTGTGAAGTCTCTATTGACCTATCTTTAGCTCACTGATCTTTTCCTTGGCCGTATCAAGTCCACTGATAGCACATCAAAGGCATTCATTTCTATTACAGTGTTTTTGATTTCTAGCATTTTCTTTCGGGCATGTCTCATGATTCCTCTTCCCCTCCCCTGCGGGCGGTGCAGGGTGATCTTTCCTGTCTTCTTATTGTGAGAACCTGGTGGGGTTCCTGGAGGGAAAACCCACGAAAGTATGGAGGCTCCTTAAAGACGAAAGACCCCAAGAGTTTTTCCTCTCGTGCTAGTCTGCACGCAGCCTCCAGCCATTCATCAGAATTACCATTTAAGCATTGCTATCAGTTTATGGCTCCAGTAGCTTCTGCTCCAGGTAAGCAGATCTTGGCTGTGATTCTCTAGTTTTGCCTATTTCTCCATATTTTGGGTACTGGTTTGCCCTGTAACCACAGTTCTCTGATGAGTCGGAAAATACTCATTGATTTTCAGTTTGCTCAGCTTTTTGTTGTTCTAAGGACAAGAGTAAAGATGTCTAAGGTCTTTACATATCAGAACTGAAATTGGAGGAGCTTCTATTTTATTTTTATTTTTATATCATCAGTAAATTGTTTTAAGACAAATATGTAACATTAGAATGTTGGAACAAAAGTGGGCTTTTATTTAGACATAAATTAATACACAATGATATTAAGTGACTTGTACAAGGTAATATGTACATTTAATAGAAAGTGTTTAATCATTAAATTTAATAAAATATTAATATATTAATTATTTTTGAATTTACAATTTGAGAACTCCATTTTAAAAATGTTTGCTATTTTTATTTTGCCTCTAAAATTTGCATACATATGCAAAGTGTATGCTGTCCTTTGTGTATTAAACTCGTGATGCTTTCCAGGTATTCATTTCTGAACTCAGAGAAAGTCTGAGTCTAGCAACTGTTTAAACACTCCTGGCCACGTAGCTTGTTAGAGCCATCTTTATAACAATTATTTTAAACACATCGCTGCAGCATCACAAAATGTCTATCATTGTTGTTATTATTGAAGATAATTATGTTGTGGTGTTTTAATCTTGATGATAAACTACAATATTTAATGTGTTAAAAAATGTTAAAGTAATACATGAAAGAAAAGCCAGTGTTTTGAAAGGATAATCATTTTAAATGCCCACAAAAACTAGATTAAAATTGTGACAGGAGGAGGGAAATATTGAGATCAGAGCTCTAGCTGTTGGCATATTTGTGGAAATGAAGCTTGAAGGAGAAATTGAGTGTTTAAAGAGCCTTTTTTTTTCAAAGAAGCACCAGTTTTAGAATGTACAAAACCTGATTACCCAGAAAATAAATTAAAATTTCTATTTTTAAACAAACATATTAAATACGTCTTTTCTATATGTAGTCAGTAAGTACTTTTCAAGGAAGAGTAGAAAATGGGAATTAAAAACATGTAAATGGTCACTTAGCAAGACTGAACTAGTAAATCCATCCCGAAATCGTACCTGCTATCACTGAACTCTTACTATGTGCTAGGTACTGTGCTCAGTGTTTTCTATATAGCCTCTTACTTGTTCCTTACAACAGTCAAGCATTTATAAAATATGAAACTTAAAGACTTTAGTTGGCATTTCCAAAGTCTGTTCTGGGCCTTTTCCTTTCTCACTGTAGGCATTCTCCCCGGGAGAACCAACACACTCACTTCTAGCACCAACTACTATGTGTTGATAACTCCTAAGCATACATCTCAACCTCTCTCTCTCTGCCTCTCCTCGCCTCCCTCTCTCCTTTCTTCTTTCTTCCCTCCTTCCCCCACGCTCTCCTTTTCTAGACCCATATGATCCCCCTGCCCACTAAATGCCTCTACTTATTCCAGAGGTACATCTAATTTCAACATGTCCAAAAGAGCTCTTTACTTCACCCCATGCTTTTTGCCCTGTGTTCTCACTTACAATGAACGGTGATATCATTCATCTGGTTGCTCAGTCCTGGAACATGGGTATTATCCTTGACTTGTTGCTTCCTCTCACCCATCGTCTCTAACTGATCACCAGTTCCTGTTGATTCTATTTCCTAAACAGATTACAGATTTGTCCACTTCTCTGTGTTTTTACTATCACCATCAGAGTTTATGCCACTGTTGATTCTTGCCCGAATTATTGCAATATCCTCTTAAGGGGTCTTCTCTTCTAGTGGCATACCTTGCCACTTCATTCTACTGACTGCAGCCACAGTAAACTTCCCAATATGACAGTGGCTCCTGAGTGCTCTTGGAGTAAATTCAAAATTCTTTACCATGATTTTTATGATTTTTCATGACATTGACTCTCTGTATCTAACTGTCTGGCTTCTCCTCCTTCACTCCCAGTATACTCTCTTTTTTCCAACTTTATTGAGATATAGTTGACAATTTAAAATTGTTTATATTTAAGGTATACAACTTCATGATTTGATATACATATACACTGTGAAATATTCACCATACTCAAGCTACTTAACATACCCATTACCTCACATAGTTACCATTTTTTTATTTTGGTGCATGTGGTGAGAACACTTAAGATCTACCCTCTTGGCAAATTTCAAGTATACAATATAGTCATGCGTCCCTTAACAATGGGGATACATTCTAAGAAATGAGTGCTTAGGTGATTTCCTCATTGGTCGTTGTGCAAACATCATGGAGTGTGCTTACACAAATCTAGATGGTATAGCCTACTACACACCTAGGCTATATGCTACTAATCTTATAGGACCACCGTCACGTATACCCTCTGTCATTGACTGAAACATCATTATGTGGTGCATGACTGTACAATATTGTTAACAACAGTCACATTGTTATACATTAGGTCTCCAGAACTTATTCATTTTATGTAACTGAAACTTTGTACCTCTTGACCAATATCTCCTCAATTTTCCCCTCTCCCCAGTCCCTAGTAACCACCATTCTACTCCAATATATATTCTTTGACTGAGTGTACTGATTTTTCTTTTCATTTTCCAACCCCGTGTTCTTTCTTATCTCTTAACTTTGTAGTTGGCATTCCCTCTGCCTGGAACACTCTTCTTCTTTACACATCTTCCACTCTTAACCTCTATTTTTCATTTGTGTCTCAACTGAAATGTCACTTCTTCTAAGAAGCCTTCCCTATGCCCTTACATCTGGAATAGTTTTCTTTTCTACATGCTCCCACAGCACCTATGTCTCCCAAAATTGCCCTTATCATATTGTATTTGGCTGTTTATTTGCTATATCCTCCATCATAATTATAAGAGCCATAAGAGCTTGTCTACCTATATTCTTAGCACAAAACAGTATTTGGGCTTATAGTAGGATCTTGATTTAAAAAATGGATGAAAGTGCTATATTCGTAAATGGCAAATCCATGTTTAACTCAAGATTTTCTTTGTTCTAAGACTGTGCTCTGAGCAAGTGCACTCTGCTGCCAACATCTCAAAAAAATTAATGGAATTTGGAGTATAACAACAAAGTAATTAAAAAATAAAGCAGAGAGGGGCCAGCTGTGCTCAGGACAAACTCAGGCAAAGAATGTAATTCTAATAGAAAAATCTGTGCTCTTTGGTGGTAAAAGTTAAGATTTATCATAAGACATCAGACCTCACAAGATTTGGCTATTCTGTGAGGTACTCCAGTACAAATCAGGGTTTAACTGTTGTTCCATTTCAAAAGAAAAGATCAGCAGGAAAATTGAAATTGAAATCAAATATTTTAATAAAAATTTTATAATTGCTTCATTACTGCAGACCACACTAGGAGGGGATATTTTTTCTCCCTTTGTTTAACATTAAGGCACTAGTCTAGAAATATTCAAAAGTAACTCTTTGCAATTGATTGTTTGGATATGTGGCAGCCTAAATTGAAAACTTCCAGTTCTGCATGTGGTAAAAACAAGCTTTCAAAACACACTTTCCATCCCTCAAGTCAGAACTATAATTCAATGCCTCCTTCTTCTTTTTATATTTTTTTCCAGTAAGAATTCAGGAAGAAAAAAAAGGCTTTTAGCCTTCATAGAATCACAGAGCACTTGTTATTCTATGTTTTTATTTGCTAGTATGTACATTATTACTTAAACTCATTTATGGTAATTTTAAAGCGTATTACAGAGGCCTGCCCTGCCCAGAGGGTGCACAGGCAGCCTCAGTTCTTTAATAGCCTCGTTCAACTCACCTGAGGACCATTAAATATCCAGTGTGAATACGTATGTATTACATTTGTTGCACATTACTGTGGTAGAGTTGGAAATAGTAGGTTGATTTCAGTTTTTCTTTTTCTTTCTTTCTTTTTTTTAAGTAGATGAAAAGATCTTTTCCTTTCTCTCTTTGATCTTTACCTGGATTTGGTTTGTATCCAATTCCCCAACCTGGTATTTTTCATCAAAGTAAGGAGATGCACAGTAGAGATACAATTCTGTCTAGTCTGGGATGCACATCGGGTTACACGGGGCTGAAGTTTAAAGTAGTCATTTGAGACATGACACTAAAGTAGCCCATCTGAAACCAGAAACAAAAACTGAGACGATTGAGGAGACTGGTGGGTTAAACTTCATTTTGTGATGGGTTGCTGTGATGTTTGAATGGCTGAGCCAGGCTGGTCCCGGCCCTTGGCGGTCAGGAACTCATTCTGCGCTTGATCCAGATGGAGACTTTTCTGACCTCTAAGGCTGTGTCTGCCCAGTTAACTGTTGGCAAGAATTAACTGGAAGATTAGTTTAATGTACCTATTAAGTTAAAAAGTAAAAGGAAACACAATTTTAAAACTCTCAGGGGTCTTTGTATTTTGCAAATAAGGATTTTTGAAATGTTACAGCCTTTAAGTCCTGAAAAATTAACTAATTCAGTGATTAGGACTATTTTGTCCTCTATAATAATATCTCTCAAGCAATAGTGTAAGGAGGAATCACACAGGTTGTTAAAAATCCTGATTTCCTGTCTGCCCACCCCTGCACGCCCCTGTGAGATTCTGATTCTCTGGTAGGGCCCAGGAATTTGCATTTTAACAGTTCTCCAGGTGGTCTGTGAGCCATTTTTTGAGGGAAAAAAATACTCTAAATGAGCCTTGAAGATCCAGTCTCAGTAAATCATACCTTCTACTCAAGGACAATTTCTGCTTTGTTCAGTACAGTGTTGGTAGGACCACACTATAGGAGTTTTGGGACCCTGGGCAAGTTCGTTCTTAGACCTCAATTGCTTCTTTGTAAATGGAGAGGATCATTTCACCACTTACAGCCTTGTGGCGTCTTACCCGAGGTAACTGACAAGGCGGCTCCTTGCAGAGAGACAAGGCACTTTCCCTCCCTTCATGTCTCTTCACTCCCTTAGCTTCTCTGCTGTTGTGTCTTATACAAATCTTTTACTATCATCTGTTATTAATATGTTTTTTCCATCTCTACATATCTAGAATTTACCTGTTATTCAAAGTCAGGTGCAAAAATTACTAAAACTCCTCATGCCCCCAAATGAAAGGATCTTTTATTACCCCAACTCTCATACATCCCAAAGTGTGTCAGTTATTGCACTTTCTGTGTCTTACTGTGTAACATACTTATGCTTATGTCTGCACATCTTACCTCTTTTATTAGACTCCCTCATTGTCTTTCACTTTTGTATCTCACAATAAGTAAAATGTGTTTGACTTAAAAAGTGTTTGTTTAAAGAGTAAAGAAATGAACACAGTTTGTTGGACTGTAATAACAATTCTCATATTCATGTTAGCATCTATTCAATCAATATACACTTAGTAAACATCTACTATTTATTCTGCAATCTGCTAGGTCATGTATATGAAGGCAAAACGTCTAAATAATTGATTCTATCTTGGTCTTTTATTTGGTTGTGTGAATAGCTTTTTGGTATGGCTAGTTAAATTGCTTGTTAAATGTTAAATGTTTGCCATATGAATAAATGAACCAAAAAATACTCCAAACCATGTAGACATAGTTCATCAGGGTGTAGACATCAGTCTGTACTATAAACATATATTAAATTATTTTTCTTTTTAACTCCTTGAATTGTTCTTTCTTTTTGAATACATGTGTGTGCATGCACAAATAAACCTGCACAGGCATTTGAGCAAAGTTTAAAAGATAAAACAATGTACAGAGTTGAAATGATGTGCTTCCCTTCTCTTTGTTTTTACCATTTCAGATGATGGAAAATTGTCCTTTGAAGAATTCAAAGCATATTTTGCAGATGGTGTTCTGAGTGGAGAAGAATTACATGAGCTCTTCCATACCATCGATACACATAATACCAAGTAAGGAACATTTTATCGCTGGATTCTGTAAATGAGGGAGAGAGGGGATGAACAAGTACACACCAGTGAAGCGGAGAGGGAGGAAAGCTACAGAGGGTCATTTTGTAACGCTCACCTATGTTTAATTCCAAGATAACCCCTCTCTAACAATTGAAGTGCTCTGAAAAACTGAATATTGAATTGGAAAATAATGATCTGCAGAGACTTCTCCTAAAGTAGTTTTAGAGTGTAGAAAATGTAAAACAAAAGCATAGATCATAAATAATTCTAATTTATCATTAAAAAGAAAGTAGAATTTTACCTTGTTTTTTAGGTTTCATCTGTTTGCTTCATTTAAAAATTGTCCTAAGCCCATTCTTATATTAGTGTAGTGAAAAGGGAAATGGCAGCAATTATCTGGACAATTCGGATGTGTTGGGCTCCAAATAACTGTTACCTAAGAGATGCAAGTAATGCAGGACACAGAATTTTCTCTGATTAATCAATGTATACAGTGAGCTACCTACTTCATTTATTTTACTTATATAGGTCTCTCCTTTGCATTAGTATAGCATTCATAAAGTTTCTGTTTATGTTCTCGCTATACTTAAAAATATAAAATAATGAGGAATTTAGGATATAGAACAACAGAAATGTGCTGCTTGATTTGGGTAATTGAACCAAATAACATTATTTGTGCCGGTTGTGATTACAAAATTCTAATGTGGAAATGCACCATTTCAGCCATGCCTTGAGACCCATCAGTGAGTCCACTGCTTGAACAATCACTCTCTTGCTTTAGGCAAAGTGTTGAGGTGGTTCCAGGCACTGAGCCAGCATGCCAAGAAAATGCTCTGGGGCTACATCTATGCACAAATGTTTTCTTGCAGCAGACTAATAAGAAAAATTATTCACTTTACTCAAGCAGCTGAATATTTTTAAAACAACCAGTTTGTAAGTTTCTTGACTTCTGTTGAGGTTTCAAATTCCCTATGAAATGGCTTAAGGTTTTTGTTGTCAGAAACAGTATTAGCAGATAACTGTATCAGGAATTCCATTCTATCCAACAAATCTAAGAATATCAAGTCCCCAGTAGGTATTGGTGGTGGAACACAGAACCAGCTTATAGTTTAGTGGAACAATAGACCCACCAGCTGATCATTCAAAATAATATCAGAAATGCTGTGATTGAGGTATACACAGGACACTTTCGGATGACAATGGGGGAGATTTTAGCCCAGTTTTGTATGCTCAGGGACTGTTCCTAAAATTAGGTAGCCAGGAGCTGACTCTTTATGGGAGAATAGAAATTGGTTAGGTAAAGAAAGAGATGAGGGAATATTCCAATCAGAGGGGAAAGCATAAGAAATGACCCGGAAGCATAAAGTGAATGGGGGCGACAGGTATTTTCTTATTACCAAATGATAATTGTAAGGCTGCGAGTAGGAAGAGAAGAATTTGGAAAGAGGAAAGAATGGGCCAGACAAGAAGGAATTTGGATTATGAGACTGCAGAAGTGCTTCAACTTAATGTATAGGCCAGGGAAAGCCACTAAAGAACTTAAGCCAGGGAGGAATGTCTTTGTGGGTCATTATGGCTCTACTCAAGGATAGGCTTAAGGGGGTAAATGTGGAGGAAGACTACAGATGTTAGTTGAATCCTTAAATTACTGCTAGGGAATAATATTTATGCATGGAAGAAAGAAAGCCATATACCATTCTGAGAAATGATACTTGAGTGTAAAAAAGAGCAGAGGCTCCCTTTGTGGGTCAGATGTTGGAAGTTAAGAGGCTAATATTCCACCATTAATGTTGATTATTTTTTTCTCCTCACAGTTATTATTAAAGTTTTAACAATATTCAGGTTTGGAATAATTATTGATAGTCATAGTTCCAGAATTAGGTGTCATGGAGGTTTTTCAATACATATTTACTTATATTAATGAAAAATAAAGTTTTCAGTAGACCTTTTTGGCCTGATTTTGCTATTTTATTTGTATATTTATTCATTGGAAGTACTTGGCATAGCGTTAAGATTACATTAAGTGCTAAAGAAGTATATGTAATGATTTATGCAGTAAGTCTAAAGGAATAATTACTACTACCAGTTACTCTCATATATGCATAAGTAACAACATGAAGTGTTTTCTGATCATAATGGTGTTCAACTTAATTTGGAGCTAATGTAGATCAGATATTGACTTCTGAGTTATAATCCATGAAATTCCTTTCAAAGAAAACCAGGATGTCAGTGTTGGGCTTTGATCTTTTAAGATTAATTCAAACATTGGCACCAAAATTTCAGAGCTGTGTTTCAAGCAAGTGATAACTTTTATCTTTCCATGATCCAAGTTTTAATTATTTTAGTGATTGTGCTATATATGCCATATGTCTTTCCCTTTCACATGCCTTCAAAGAAAATGTGCTCTCGTATGGTCGACATGCCCAACCACTCTAATTTGATCAAGGGTGCAGCACAGCCTGAAGGAACCAGTTCATACATAGACTTGACCAGGTCAGTGAGACTCATTGTCTCATGTTTATGGTGAACCATGAGAGTTAGAAACCATGACTCTCTTGTGCTGAGGCCCCTAGGACTGCCCGGTTCCTGCTCTTTCTGATGTCTGGTGGTTTAGCCTCACTTTGGAGTCCATTAGATCGTTATCCACTTAATACACTGCATTTGCTTCAGCTTATTGAGCAGGATCCCGTTCCTTGCAAAAATGTATTCTAGGACAGTATTTCCTTAGTTCATCCCTGCCATCTGTGGAAATCCAAGTATCTTTGCTATAAACATTATATTTTACCGTGTTTGAAAAGTGACATAAACACTTTGAAAATATTTGGAAAGAAAGAAGAAAAATACTGAGAATGTATCTTGCTAATTAAATTTTCCCCTTTTGTCTCATTAAGAATATTCTTAAAATATTTTGCTTGATCATGAGAAGCAAATATTATTTAGTAACATAATTATAGCTGTGCCTATATTACAACATAATTAAGGCATTTTAAATATTAAAATCAAGTAAACCATTCCTTGTACAATGACATCAAAAAAACCTTCAGGTTAACCTATAGATTTTCAGAAATCATGTTTTTATAGATAGATTTTAAATGAACAAACTGTAAACATAGAACTGTGCAATGTTTTAAAAAAATAGTTTTGACAAATAAAAAATGTATACTGCCACCTCCACACACATTTTGGTAGCAGTCTTAATTTCCAAATACATCTCTTCTGTTTTTTTTCCTTTCATTTCTTTGCACTTTCAATTTAAAAAAATCAATATGTTCACTTGAGAAATTATGTTAAGAGCATTTCATGGCAGTGTTTAGTATGCCCTGGAGCCACTTAGATCATTTTAGTCAAATTTTCTCTCATAGATGCAAGTAAACTACAACAAACAAACAGAAAAACAAACGCAAATACGTGCAACCACATAAGAACGTACACATTTGACAATGTGCAAAGATTTCTGTAATGAATATTACCAAGGTTGGAAGTGTTTCAGGTCTGAACTGTAGAGAATGTTTTAGTTTATGTCAGAACTGAACCGTCAGCCACATGTCTCTGTTGTCCAGGGAGTAGTGGTCACCCTTCCGTCTGCCCGGGTACAAGCTTAAGCTCAAAACTCAGTATAATCTCATTCTAATGAGAAGTCCGTGAATCATCCTAATTGTTTGATTGGAATTTTAGGATAACTAATGTTTTGCTGGAAGTTCATTCCTAATCTATATGGCCTAAAGATTTCATTCAGAGCAGAGACTTTAGAACTGGAAAGAACCCTGAAGGAAAGTGGGAGAAATTTGAAGACATCAGAAGTCCAACTTTCCATCACCTTTTCTAAAAAATTATTTTTAAAATTGATAGTTCTTTTCCATTATGTTTGGATAACTGGAAAATTTTCATGAGTTTTTTTCTTAAAGAGAGTAATTGGTTGAGTGTGGAACAAAAGACGAGCTTGTTTCTGTGGGTAATACCTGAGATATGTGGCGTAACAAGGGAAGAGAAGGTTGAAATGTAAGTTTTTGTCAACAAGAGAAATTATTGTTGAAAAATTTAACTCTCTCCAACTTTAAGGGGAAGTACACAATCTAATGTTCCAGAATATTCTGAAGATTATTATGTCCACCTTGCTAAGACTTTCATGATTTCACAGATTTTTGTCAAGTCTCATTTTAACTGTCTTCTTTCTGGGTTAAATATACCTAATCTTTCTTTTTCTTAAAAAAGAGGAAGAATTGTTAATTTCTCAATCATTTTATTTAGCCTTATTGCATTTCTTCCAGCTCCATTAAAGGTTTTTTAAATGCACTTTTTCCTCAAATTTTGTAAAAAGTGACTATTCAGAAAAGAATACTTAAAGCCCTTAAAATTTGTGTGGAAAAAAAAAAAAACAATATTAGCAAAAACTAAATCTACAGCTTTGGTAACTTACAAATTAAAACTACCATGCCAGTTAGAGAGCAGGAATAGGTAGACGGGAGATCATTAGGTCAAGAGGAAACTTCCATGGCTCATCAAAAGTGCTCTCATTCATCAGAAAGACAGCTTGTCTACATTTTTCAGTCAGTTAGATGAAAATGTGGGGGAAATTAGCATAGTTCCTGTGGTGTTAACCATAGCACAGGTGGGGAAAAGATCCCCTGGAGACCAAAAATGATTCTCCCAGTATCCCACACTTTGGAGTTCCAGATTGTCAGGACAGACCAAGTGGTAGACCAGATGGAAGTTTTGCTGTTAGGTCAGAGTGTGAACACACAGGGAAGCTTCCCAGGGCCCACAAATGGAGGCCTGGGACTAGAGACGGACAACTGATGTTTTCAGATCAAGTTTTCCTTATTCCAGGCTGAAATAATTTTTTTGGGTGCCGAGCACTGGGATTTCAACCCAATGCTTGTTAAATTACTGAAGCACACCAAAGCAAAAGAAATATCACCACCTACTGAAAGAGCATAGTCCATCTTGAGCTAGCTCTAGAAGTTTAAAAAGCTCTTTCTCAACCTAAACTGAAAATTTTCTCTTCAAACTTCCACTTATTTTTCTTAGTTCTGTTCCTTATGGCCATGCAGAATATGAATATTTTATGACAAATCTTTCTAATATTTGGAGACAGTTTTTATGCATCAATGATGAGATAAAGTCCCATAATAATTGCAGAGTAAGTATATCAAAGGGTTTGTTTCAGATGGCAGAATTTTGTTCCTTCTCAAACAGAAAAAGTTGTTCATTTCATATTTGTGCATAACAGTTAAATTCTAAAGCTTGATGAGTTGGTTGAAGCCACTTTCTTCCTTGAATTATCCATCACACTGCTTAAGTAGACACATTTTGTGGGCAGTAAGAAAAGAAGGCAGGAATAAGCAGTAGGTTGGTCTGAACACCAAAGGGAGAGAATAACATTCTTTTGACAGATTTTCCTCAACTACTTCTGCTTGGCAGAAGTCACAGCAGTGCAGAAGTTGATAGAGTGGGCAGAAGTTTACTGGTTGTGAATGACAGAAACATAAATTAAGCTGACTTAAAGAAATACTTATCTGGCTCATGTATCTGAAAAGTCCAGAGATATGCTTCACATGTGCTGCAGCAAGGTACTTAAATGGTGGTACTGGGAGTCTGTCTGCCATCATCTCTCATCTCTTCTTTTCTCTGTGTTGGCTGTTCTCTTTGGAAGACTCTCTTGCTGAATGGTCATTACTAGAAGCTCAAGGTTCATTTTGCCACCAGCTTGGCAAACACTGCTTTTCTTTTCCAATAGTCCCGGCAAAATTCTGGTCTTGAATTATGATAGCCTGGCTTGGATCTCACATACATCCCTGAAAAATCACTGTTTTCAGCAAAACATAATGTGAAAGAGAAGCAGGATGCTATTACCAGAATAAGGAGGAGTAGATGCTGGGCAGGCGAAATTTGAGTCCCTGCAGATCACATAACTGCCTACTCAGCCTCAAAGACTTCCCTTTACCATCTCATATTTTAGAGGAAGATGAACCACTTCCCCAAGAGGACAAGGGAATTGGTGGAGTTTGAATTGTAGAGAGTTCCTACTAAGTGTGGAGTCAATCAGGAAAATATGAAGCCATCACAATGGAAAAGATTGAAGCCAGGGAGACATCTTTGTTTTTACAGGCATCCTAGCTCCACTGAGCTGTCCAGGGTTCTGGCCCCCTACACCCACTCCCTTCTTGAGTATCTGATTGTACCCATCCCCAGTGTTCCTCTTTTCCCCTACTCTGCTAGAATCATGTCTATAATGCTACTTCTTTCTCCTCGTGGTCCTGCCGGCTCTCCATATCTTTAGGCAGACTTAGTGAGTAACACCTGGTCTTTAATCCCTTAGTTTTTCTCCATAATCACCCACCTAACTTAGATACTCTGGGCAATTCTCACATATTGCATTATCCTAATTTCTTAAAAATTTAAAATTAGAAAAAATTAAGTACATGGCTAAGAGAAAGACTATTTGATTATATCTTATACAGGTGTACTTTTTGCCACATTTTTAGAGATTGAAAACAGAAGTCTTAAATCTTCCTAGGACTCACTCTAATCTATAACCAGGTCTCCAGTTATTGATTCCATTTGGCCATTAGCACTAACCTGTGGCTATCAAATTTCCTTATTATTTATCCAATTTTTAGATGTGCCTTTCACTTCAATAATTTCTGAAACCCATTTACTTTCTTTGAGCATCTCTAGCTCATGAAGATATGGAGTGAAAAAAACAAGCTATTTCCTGAGAGTTACTTTTTTTTCTGGTGGGGAAGATTGTCGCTGAGCTAACAACTGTGCCCATCTCACTCTATTATCTGTGTGTGGGATGCCACCACAGCATGGCTTGATGAGCAGTGTGTAGGTCCGCATCCGGGATCCAAACCTGTGAACCCCAGGCTTCCCAGGTGGAATGCATAAATTTAACCACTATGCCACCAGGCACTATGCTACCGGGCCAGCTCCCTGAAAGTTCCTTTTTTTTCTGAGGAAGATTGGCCCTGGGCTAACATCCATGCCCATCTTCCTCTATTTTGTGTGTGGAACACTGCTATGGTGTGGCCTGATGAGCAGTGCGTAGGTCTGCTCCCGGGATCTGAACTTGCAAACCCTGGGCTGCCAAAGCAGAGCACATGAACTTAACTGCTATACCACCGGCTGGCCCCCTGAGAGTTCTTTTAAAATTCTTTTCTTTCCTGTGAAGGCGTTTCATTGGCAGCACCACCATTTTCTCCTAAATTGGGCCACTCCACAATTTGCTGTGTTGATTGGGGCTGAGGATTCTTCCCTGGAGGAAGAGTGAGGAATCAACAAAGTCTACTTTATAATTAAGAAGATTAGCATAGTTTGGGGGATTTATAGAGAATTTTAAGAAGATTTTTTTTCAGGTGACATGGAAATGGTTTATCCTTAGTTATAATTTCTGGAAAAAAATTGGTTCCCATTTTCTCCAACAGAGGTGGTAGATGAGCCAAATTTTGAATTTAATTTCTAAAGGAAATAATTTTAAATTGAATAGGGAAATACATTTATTGAATGACTATGTGCCAGGCACTTACTTGCATCATTTTATTTTAATCTTTACAAAAACCAAATAAAACGGTATTATTTTTCACAGCCTACAACTAAGGAATCGGATGCAGAAAGTTAAGTAACTTGCCCGAGGTTACACAGATAGCATGAGTGAGGGCCTGGGATTATCTCAGGGCGACCTGAAAACATGACTCAAACTCTTTCCGTTGTCATGCCACCTCAGTAAATGTTCATATTTTTAGCTATTTATTTTGTATATCAGCAATCAGAATATTCCAAAGCTAGTTTTTAAAATTACTTTTAGGTATTTTATTCTTGATGAAAAGGTAGTTAATTCTCTCCAGCAGTAGAATATATTTGGATGTATAGTATAGAGGTAATTGCTTTAATTGCTGCCTTTATCTCTTCTCTTTTTATATCTATTATGTAGGATTTTTACAGTGTGGGAGTTGCTACAACGTAGAAATGTTATTCTTTGTCTCTGTGGACATTGTTTCCCATCTGTGCGCATATCCCCTCCCCGTCCCCTCCCTAAATCCTACCTTTATGTCTGGAATTCTTCTACTTTTGGACTTAGACTCCATTCCACCACTTTGCCTTTGCCTTTTCTCCATTGTTCTTTAGAGCACTCGTAGGGTTTTACTGTTTCCTTTAGTCATTTGTATTAAAGGCCTCTGCTTTCAAACTTTTTCAGATATTTTATATTTTTGATCTTATTAAAGAATTATTCTCTGATTGTCATATCTTCCTCCCAATAAAGAACTTGATTTCTCTTTTAATCTTAATTGAACTCTCTCAGCAGCCATGATACAACTGCTAATGGTGAAGCAAAATTGATTAAAACAGAAATTGTCTATTGAGGAATCTAGGTGAATGATTTATTCACATAAATGCTCTGTTCTTTCTTACCTCACCAATATCCACCAAATGGATGAAATCAAATCAGTAAAATGTTAACCCCAATCTTTTTAAAGTAGTTGATGCTCACTTCTTGTACAGTTCCCTCTCTCTCTCATCTCCCACGTCTAATGCACCAACCAATTCTGTCCTTTTTCCCCCAATTTATTTATCCTATGAATCCATCTAATTCTCTTTTTCATCACCACCACTACCTAAGTACCAGCCTTCTCTCTTTTCCAACTACATTATTTTCAAAAATGGTCAGTATGATGAAACAGTTACAATTGTTTTTCTCTATGACACCTCAAGATTTCAGAATTCTTGAAATTAGTGTAGATTACAAATCAGTTGAAAGTCATTGCTTACTTTTGAAATGAATATTTTTCAAGAGCAATTTCTTTAAGAAAATATTTTCCCTCCACAATAAAAATTATATAACTAACATATGCGTATTGCAAAAGGAATTGAAACAATATAGGAATTTGAAGAAAAGGCATTAAAAACCCCTGAAGTTCCACCACCTTAAGAGAACTACCAGTAGCATTTGGTTACGATACTTCTAATGTGTGCATTCTGTTTTAATCACAGAGAACTATTTTCTTTTGGTTTTCTTCTCCTCTCCCACCGTCCACCCCTATTCCATTTCCCATAACCAGTCTTTACCAGCACCTAAAGTGTAGCCTCATGTATCTTTTTTCCATACTTATATAATCATATATACACATCCATATGTCTCATGAAAGCCTTCCCTGACCTTCCTTATTAGGTTAAATTTCTCATTCTGTGTTCTTATTGTAATATGTATCTCTTCTCCACAGCATTTATATCAGCTACAATTTTATATTTGTTTTGTATTTATCTGATTAATGTTTACCTCTGCTGGTCTAAACTCCATGAAGGCAGAGGTCATGACTGTTTTGTTGTCTGTTGATTCCCAGGACCCAGCACAGTGTCTAGCACATATTGTGAGCTCAGTGAGAAGGGCTAGATCCCTGCCTCCCCATTCCTCATACTATGCAGTTTGCCTGAATAGCCTTGCCCCTCCCCTCTGCCTGGTGCAATTTCCCAGGCATTAAGGTCCTCCCAACTCCATAAAAAGCAGTGCTACAATGTGGAAAGAACTCAGGAACTGGCCAAGGTTGAGTTTAAACTCCTCCACTATCTAGCTATGAGGCCTGTGCCTGGTCGTTACCCTTTATGGAACCTTAAATCATTGGCTGTAAAATGGAGCCAACGTAAAAACCTATTTTGCGAAGTTTAGCAATAATATATAAACACCTGCCACAAAATAATAATAGTGATTATCATCATTAAGATGTGTTCACTAACCTTTCCTTCTTTCCTGATCGTCTTCTTTCTCCAAATTTCTAGAATTATAGTTTATGCTTTCATAAGATACTACTTAATTATATAGTATCATCTGTTATTTTTTGCTAATTGTTTCATTTGCGTGTTAATCTTGTCTCCAAATCTAAATTATAACTCCTTTGAGGCAAGGACATTGTTCTCCACTATTTCCAGCAATTGCTGGAATACACTGATTGATTGCTATAGGAATGGGATATATTGATTAAGTGTAAGAACAACATGCAAAGGTACATTGCTGGTGACTTTTTGAGTTTGGACCCTGGCTGACTGACCATAGAAAAAGTGATGCCACTGATGGATCCTGTCAAATAAAAAAGGAGAACTGAATCCTTTTTGTTGGGAACAGAGTAAATGATAAATCTGGCTTTGGATTCTCAATTAAACTGAAACAGTTTTAAAGGTTATTTCTCTTTTCGAATAGTTATGTACTCCCATGAAGTAAGAGCCATGAAATGTAATGTTAACATATAAAAGTGGATTATTTTCTTATCTTAAAGACTCAAAATATTTCAAATTAGGAATTCCTCTTTGTCCCAATATGTTTAATGAATCTGCATTTATATGTAAAAAAAGTTTCAATGCTTAAAAAGAAGCTCCTACTACATAGGATATTATAGTCTGTTTTCTGATCTTAAAAGGTTTCTCAGCAGGGGAAAAATAGACTAAATAGCAAGAATTTTTGGTAGTTAACTCAGACTATAATAGGAAGAAAGGTGAGCACGGGTATTAGCTGAATATTATTGTTCTTGACTCATTCACTAATGGGTTCAATGGTTTAATTTTATTTTTAAGTTTCCCTCAGAATCTATTTTTAATCAACTTTAGATTAAAAACAATGAGTCAGAATAATGAGAAATCTGCCTGTGGAGGGCCATAGGGTTTTGATCATTGGTATAAATAATTTTCCCTCCATCTTTCCATCTTCACTGCCATTGAGATTAATAAATATAGACTTTAAATTAACAGATTTAGACTTGAGACTGACACAAAGAGTTTCTTTTTTTCTTTCTTTTTTTGAATAGTTTCCAAGTTAAAATTTAGATTGTCATACTTGGCTATTATTCCAGTTGAGATTGCAGCTTCCAAGAAATTAGTCATTTACTACCTCCTTATTCATTTATTTATTCAACAAGTATTTATTAATCATCTACAATGGATACTATGTGCCATGCATTATGCATAAGTGAATAAATATTACTTCGTATTTATGGGAAGCTAACATGTTGATGGATAGAAAATTGTTTTCCAAATATCTTATTGAGGGCTGATTTTTTGCAAAAGTGGTGTCAATAGCTCCTACTTAATATGATTGGGAAACATAAAAAGTCACTCTTGTCCATTAATATTTCCATTTCTATGCCTGTCTTTAACACAGGATCTTTACAATAGTTAATTCTTGGTGATAAAAATGCAATTTAACATATTTGTGTTACTGTTTGAACAATCTATCTCCTAACAAAAGTTAGATTGTCTGAAAGTTATTAGCAGGAGACTAACTTTTTAAAAGTAGTTTCAAAAAACCAGAGACTCCTGGGTTATGTGTTAATGGAGGTCACCTGTCTCACTTTGGCCAAAGTTCAATCCTTTAAGGAAATAATATGGACAAGGGAAATGACATCCCATTACTTGAAAAATAATTGATTGGAACCCCTCCTGTGGACTCATCAAGAATTGAATATAGAGAATTACCATTTGACCTTTATTTCAAAAATATAAGCGAAAATAATAGAATTGTGTGTACTGTCTCTGGTTTTTTTTTTGCTCTGTCTTGCTCTCAGTCTCTTGTTCTAATCCATCTACAAACTTGATGTTGAAAACTTGTGTCTATACCAGACTCACTTAAATTAGAAGGGATTATAAGAAGTCTCCAGTCTTTGAATTTTTGTTTTGCTGTTTACTCTAATTGTCTCTTTGCATTTCTGCTATATTTTGGATTACTGATCTCAGATTTTGCCCTTTATATTTTACATTTCAAAGTCTCTCTATTTGTCCATGGAGCTAACTTTGTCTGTGTCTTGGCTGGCTCATGAAAACTCAAGGGGATTTTGTCTTTAATATAGAGGATATTCAGAGAGCCATCTTCTAGTGAAAAGATCATGGTGTGTTTTTTATTTACTTTTGTTTAATGTATGAAAAAATTATTATCCTCATTGTATTTGATTAGAACTATTGTTGAGAATGAAGAAAATAATCTAGATTTCAAATCCCATGACTGAAATCCCCCTTTCATGATCACAGACAACATAGGAAATTTTTGTCCTTGATTTATTATGTAAAGTCTTTGGCACAAGGTTTCTTAACCTGGGTAACATGAATCCCTAGAAATTTAACATATAATGTTGTAGATACTGCATGTTCTTATTTTGGGGGAAGGGAGGAAGGATGGTTGATACATTGTATCAGATGTTCAGTGTTCTGTACCAACACAGCAAAGAGCCACTACATGAGACTCATCTTTCCTCTTAACTTCTAAATCAAGTAAGTCACCAGCCTTTTATGAATAATTTTATATCAACACTGATATAGCAAAAAAATTTAAATATTGTAAGAGGGTACCACGAAAACCCACTGAAGGTTCTTGGGAATTCCAGGGAGAGTTTCCTGGAAATTAGGGAGAGAAGGAGGCTATTATAGTTGAACTCTGAAGTCAACCTGTGTCCAAGATTCTGCCTTGCCCATACAAACTGAGCTTGCCATTCTGTCAACAAAGAGTTACTGAGTGTTTACCATGTGCCAGATATTATGCTAAGTACTGAGGATATTGTCATGAATGAGGGATGTACAGTTTAGCAGAGAAAGCAGAAAAGTAACTTGATTAATTCTACAGGGAAATACAACTGCTTTGGGGTTGGGATATGGGCTAACCTAGTCTCTTAGAAGAAGCGAATTTTGAGCTGAGTCATGAGATATGATTAAGAAGAGGTGTGGATATGGGTAGAGATGGAGATGAGAGGTTTCCAGCCAAAGAAAATAGCATATGTGGAAGTCTTTAGGTGAGAGAGAGTGTGGCATGTTGGAGGAAATGAAAGACATGCAGCATGCCCTTAACATCGAGTTCAAGAGGGTGATGGTGAGAGGGACTAGAGAGGCAAACGGGCCCGGTTGTGAAAGGCCTTGAACCAGTGGGGCACTCGGATTTCTACCCTCAGGTCAGTGCAAAGACATTGAGGGTCTTAAACATGGAAGTGACTGGTTTTAGGTTTATGTTTTAGAAAGATAGATCTCCCCCAAATGAAGAGAATTGATGGGAGATGAGAAGTCTGAAGACAGAAAGACCAGTTAAGAGGCTGCTGCAGCTGTACTTGAAAAAATGTTAATCTGACCATCATTTGAAAGTCTGTACCTCTATTCTTTCTGAGTTGGCTTAAATCTTTCTGATCTGGAAAGATTTTAGGTGACAATTACTCTGGTGCTGCAGAGTAATAATGGTTAACTTTTGTGGATCATTCACTATGTGCCAGATCCTGTTTTAAGCACTTTCATTCATTAACTTATTTAATCTTTACAACAGACCTATGATTGAGCCCATTTTGCACATGAGGAGACTGAAACACAGAGAGATGGAGTAGTTTTCCCAAAGTCACACAGAGAATAAGGGATAAAGCTGGGCAGTCTGGCTCTTTACCACTACTCCATAAAGCTTCCCGTTGAATCGACCCTCGTACACTGCCCGGGTGTCCGGCAGAGCAGTAATCTTCATTTGGTTTTCGACAGCTCTGGCCAAGTAAGCTTTTCAGTGCTTTACTATCTTTGAATATTAAGTGAAGCTAATAGTATTTTCTGACAAGAAATTGTGAAAATTCATGAAACAAATGTTAAGAAACAGTTTCGTCTGCCAGCCAAGGAAGGCGCTACATAAACATGTGCAGTCTGTTAGACTGGGGTTGGTAGCACTTGTGGTGCAGAACCACGCGAAGCACGAATTCACTGTTCACTGCTGCCTCCTGGGTTCAGGACAGGGGAAAAGTGATGGCGCCTGTGAAGCTGTACCGTTTGTTTAGTTCTCTGCACACTGCCCTGACTTTTCTTTGGGGGATATTGCTGGCATTTGCGGCTAGGGTCACTGGTATCCTCAATCAATAGAAATCTTATATTTCAAGAGGTGCTACCATAGAAGAACAAGATGGTAGTGATGAGCCTATCAGTTTAGTGACCAAATAGTTGAAGAAGTTTGATTGGAAAATGTGTGTAGCAATGACCTATCTTGGGCAGAGAGCCCTTTAAGATTAATATCTCTCTTTCTTTAGAGCCCTTGAAATGTAAACTCCAGTTGACAGGAATTGCTTTTTTCCTAATCATGTCTTCAAGATGCAATAGTAGCTTGGCAAATGGGCTTTCTCTGAAAAAAGAAATTAGCACAGTACAGAGATGGATGCTGGTCAAAAGGACCTTGACTTCAGTAATAACAGGAGAATATTGGAGACCACTTAAGCTTCTGAGTATCATCTAAGAAAGGGAGTTAAGAACTCTGCCTCCTTCTCTCTCCTCTTAGTGTTTAGTTTCTCAACAGTGAAAATGGCCTGGGGACTTGTTTTTAAGGACAGCAAGGAGAGGGGGGAACTGAGCAGACTGGGTTTCAGTCTCGAGAGAGAACCTTCCGATGGATACTGGGGTGGTGGCAGCTGTGAGAATTAAAGGAAAGCAATCTGAATCCTGGCAGGAATTATCAGAGGAAAAGGGCAAACAGAGGTAGCCAGGCCTGAGAAGTAATCTGGGACGCTGAATAGTCAGGAGCTCATGCAGTTCTCTAAAAGGTAGAGATGGGGGTATTCCACAAGGTGGTCCACAGGGAGCCTCCTAAATGGTTCACATACCTCTGACCTCAAAGCTCTACTTTTGTCCTTAGGCTTTAAGTTAAATCCAGTACAAATCTACAAGCATACCGGATAGATGTGATGTTACTTCTTTCTGAGTTTTCCCATTGTTTCTCATCCCTTACAGACAAGTGCTGGGTAGGAGGGAGGATTGGTTAAGCTGCATCTCACTTTGTAGAAGCTGTCTGCAGAGGAAAATCGTCAGCGGCCTCTCAAGGGCCTGGCTGTGTGGGTGGGCTTCTTGGTTGCTGTTCCCTGTTTGCTTTATGTAGGCTGGAACAGCTTGTCTGCTAAAGCTCTTTCTTCTTCAAATGGCCCCTGGGCTGTCTAGCCCTGCCCTGTGCATGATTAGAGCTTTTTAACCAGCCTCAGAGGCTTCTGCAGTGTAGGACGTTGTCTATAAAGCCGCATAGTGCTGAGACAATTCTGCCATTTAGATGGCCAGAGGATTTTTCTTTTGTTGTCTTTCTTGGTGGATCTCAGAACATTACATACACATGATTTTTGTGGTGTATGCTTTAAGAGTTTTACTAAAGTTGCTAAGGACTTTCAGGGCAGTGTAAATGGTATGTGATTGTAAGTGCTAGAAAAGTTGCCTTAGAGATGAGGATAGATGGAGACATGTAAAGTTTACTCCACTGCTTTGTGTCCCTTCCAGAATAATTCCTTTGGTTGAATGAGTGGATAATGACTGGTCTTTTCCCCTTCATATCCAGGAGGGTTATAGGTAAATACTTCCCTTAGCAAAAGAAGGAGGGAAGAATCTTTTTATGTTTCCTCCTTCTGTTCTTTTTCTTGAATTTCTTTTAAATTTCAGGTGTATATCATTATATTTTGATTTCTGTGTAGATTACATCATGTTCACCACCCGAAGACTAATTACCATCCATCACCACACACATTTGCCCAGGCACCTCTTTCGCTTTCCTCCCTCCCCCCTTCCCCTCTGGTAACCACTAATTTAATCTCTGTATCTATGTGTTTGTTTGATGTTGTTTTTATCTTCTATTTATGAGTGAGATCATACGATATTTGACTTTCTCCCTCTGACTTATTTCGCTTAGCATAATACCCTCGAGGTCCATCCATATTGTCACAAATGGCAAGTTTCATCCTTTATTATGGCTGAGTAGTATTCCATTGTGTATATATACCACATCTTCTTTATCCATTGGTCCCTTGATGGGCCTCTAGGTTGCCTCTAAGTCTTGGCTATTGTGAATAATGCTGCAATGAACACAGGGGTGCATCTATCTTTATGCATTTGTGTTATCGTGTTCTTTGGATAAACACCCAGCAGTGGAATAGCTGGATCATATGGTAGCTCTATTCTTAATTTTTAAAGGAATCTCCATACTGTTTTTCATAGTGGCTGCACCAGTTTGCACTCCTACCAGCAGTGTCTGAGAGTTCCTCTTCTCTCCACATCCTCTCCAACACTTGTTTCCTGTTTTATTAATTATAGCCATTCTGATGGGCATGAGGTGATATCTCATTGTAGTTTTGATTTGCATTTCCCTGATAATTAGTGATGTTGAACATCTTTTCATGTGCCTGTTGGCCATCTGTATATCTTCTTCGGAGAAAGTCTGTTCAGACCTTTTGCCCATTTTTTAACGGGGTTGTTAGTTTTCTTGTTGTTGAGATGTATGAGTCCTTTATGTATTTTGGACATTAACTCCTTATCAGATACATGGTTTGCAAATATCTTCTCCCAATTGTTAGGTTATCTTTTCATTTTGTTGATGGTTTCCTTTGCTGTGCAGAAGCATTTTATTTTGATGTAGTCCCATTTGTTCATTTTTTCTATTATTTCCCTTGCCTGGTCGGACATAGTATTTGAAAATATGCTGGTAAGAACAATGTCGAAGAGCATACTGGCTATGTTTTCTTCTAGAAGTTTCATGTCTTACATTCAAGTCTTTAGTCCATTTTGAGCTAATTTTTGTGTATGATGTAAGATAATGATCTACTTTCATTCTTTTTCATGTGGCTGTCCAGTTTTCCCAACACCATTTATTGAAGGGACTTTCCTTTCTCCATTGTATGTTCTTGGCTCTCTCATCAAAAATTAGCTGTCCATAGATGTGTGGGTTTATTTCTGTGCTCTTGATTCTGTTCCATTGATCTGTGTGTCTGTTTTTGTGCCAGTACCATGCTGTTTTGGTTGCTATAGCTTTGTAGTATATTTTGAAATCAGCGAGTGTGATACCTCCAGCTTTGTTCTTTTTTCTCAATATTCCTTTGGCTATTGGGAGTCTTCTGTTGTTCCATATAAATTTTAGGATTCTTTGTTCTATTTCTGTGAGAAATGTCATTGGAACTTTGATAGGGATTGCACTGAATCTGTAGATTGCTTTAGGAAGTATGGACATTTTAACTATGTTAAAATGCTATGTTATATGTGTTAACTATGCTCTTCCAATCCAACAGCACAGAATATCTTTCCATTTCTTTGTGTCTTCTTCAATTTCTTTCAACAATGTTTTATGGTTTTCAGTGTACAAGTCTTTCACTTCTTTGGTTAAGTTTATTCCTAGGTATTTTATCGTTTTTGTTGCAATTGTAAATGGGATTGTAGTCTTAATTTCTCTTTCTGCTACTTCGTTGTTAGTGTATAGAAATGCAACTGATTTTTGTATGTTGATTTTGTATCCTACAACTTTACTGTATTCACTTATTATTTCTAAATGTTTCTTTTGGATTCTTTAGGGTTTTCTATATATAAAATCATGTCATCTGCAAATAGTGACAGTTTCACTTCTGCCTTTCCAATTTGGATCCGTTTTATTTCTTTTTCTTGCCTGATTGCTCTGGCTAGGACTTCCAACACTATTTTAAATAAGAGTGGTGAAAGTGGACATCCTTGTCTGGTTCCTGTTCTTAGAGGAATAGCTTTCAGTTTTTCTCCTTTGAGTATAATATTAGCTGTAGGTTTGTCATACATGGCCTTTATTTTGTTGAGGTACTTTCCTTCTATACCCATTTTATTCAGAGTTTTTTTTACCATAAATGGATTCTGTATCTTGTCAAATGCTTTCTCTGCATCTATTGAGATGATCATGTGATTTTTATTCTTCATTTTGTTGATGCTGTGTATCACATAGATTGATTTGCGGATGTTGAACCATCTCTGCATCCCTGGAGTAAATCCCACTCGATCATGGTGTATGATCTTTTTAATGGATTATTGTATTTGATTTGCTAGTATTTTGTTAAGGATTTTTGCATTGATGTTCATCTGTGATATTGGCCTGTAATTTTCTTTTTTTGTGTTGTCCTTGTTCGGTTTTGGTGTCAGGGTGATGTTGGCTTTGTAGAATGAGTTGTGAAGCTTTGCCTCCTCTTCAATTTTTTGGAAGAGTTTGAGAAGGATAGGTATTAAGTCTTCTTTGGATGTTTGGTAGAATTCACCAGGGAAGCCATGTGGTCCCACACTTTTATTTTTGGGGAGGTGTTTGATTACTGATTCGATCTCCTTGCTGGTGATTGGTCTATTCAAATTCTCCAATTATTCTTGATTCAGTTTTGGCAGGTTGTATGATTCTAAGAATTTATCTGTTTCTTCTAGATTATCCAACTTGTTGGCGTATAACTTTTCATAGTATTCTCTTATAATCTTTTGTATTTTTGAGGTGTCCATTGTAATTTCTCCTCTTTCATTTCTGATTTTATTTATTTGAGCCTTCTCTCTTTTTTTTCTTGGTGAGTCTTTAATTTCTGAAGCAGCTGTAGTTTGAAGGTTCATGAGTGGAAAATCTTTAATATTTTCTTAGCATGTAGCAGAGAAATGAATTCAATGACTTTTCATTGGCCTTGTTGTCTGTTGTTAGAGAAAACTGACTATTACACGCTCACCAACCAGAGCAGTGAGACATAACTAGGTGACAAGACCCTATGGATAATTTTGACACTGAACTCTGGGATTTGTTTCATTTCACTTAAACAGATATTTATCAAGCACTGGCTATGGGTTAGAAACTATGCAAAGGCAAAATCTAGCATATGTTTTGGGCAGAAGTATTTCCTTCTGAGCTGGATGTTTCCTTTTACATTTTTAGATTGTCGACAATGTATGTCAAGGAAAAGGAAAACCTTGCTTCTGCAGGGATCTTCTAGTCTAACTCCTTCATTTTACATTTGAGGAAACTGAGTTCAAAGAAGATAATTATGACTGACTGAGCCTGGGCTAGAACCCATGTGTCCTCAACCCATTTCTCCCTCTTTTCTCTATTTCGTACTGCCTGCTTGCTTATAGGTATAAGCAGACCATGAAACTCAGGTGGATGGGAAATGGAAAATGTAACTTTTTTTTCTATAACAACTTAATTTCTGTTTTAAGTGTTCATTCTGCCAGATGGTGGAAATTTAATCTCAGTGAATTTAGAGTCATTCTCCATTCCTGGGGGCTGTGCATAAGTCTAGGGCCTTGCCTAGTGCAAAATCATGAGAGAGGCGGGCCACCTCTTCCTGTCTGTGTTCAGCTCTCAATGACGTCTGCAGTGGTGTCTTCCTTTCCACCTGATCTTTGGTCATTAGTTCGGGCAGGTCCCTTGCATTCTCCCTTTTTCTCAACTCCCAACCCTTTTCAGGTCTGCCAGCTCCCTGTGCCATGTCTTTGCTGTTCTCAGGTCCTGAGGGTCCCCTAGTGTTCCCAAACCAGTCTCTCTGCAGGCAATTCTGTAATGCTGTCTCAGACATACCATGCAGATGTATCTGCTGCTCTCATCATGCTGACTGAGGAGAACACAGTCTTTCTTCCTGGAGATGGGTCACAAGACCTCCCTATTGTCAGATCTCAATCTTGTCTAGGGTTCTACCACCAAAAACCACCTCCACTACCATTTCCACCTTACAGACTTGGCCTTGAGGGGAAGACAGGGTAAATGACCTTCTCAGGGAAGATAACACCTGAATCTAAGGGCTCTTCACTTTCATTTTCTCTTCTCCTCTTCTACTCTAAGGAACCTTATCTAGTTGGGAGTGGGGAGGCTTAGCTCTTACTGAGCTGTAGTCTTCTAAATCTTTTATCTTATCTGGGTCTAGACTTTTGAATTTCAGAAGTCAAGAATCTGACCCCTTGTATTAGTCAGGGTTCTCCAGAGAAGCAGAGCTATTAGGATGTGTATATATAGAGAAAGAGATTTGTTTCAAGAAATTGGCTCATGCAGTTGTAGAGGCCAGTAAGTCCAAAATCTGCAGGGTGGGTCAGCAGGCTGGAGACCCAGGAAGAGCCGATGTTGCAGTTGAAGTCCAAAGGCCATCTGCTAGAGAATTCCCTCTTGCTTGAGGGAGGTCAGTCTTTTTTCTATTCCAACCTTCAATTGATTGGATGAGGCCCACCCACATTATGGAGGGCAATCTGTTTTACTCATTGATCACTGATTTAAATGTTAATCTCATCCAAAAACACTCTCATAGATACGTCCAGAATAATGTTTACTACATATCTGGCACCATGGCCCAGCCAGTTGACCCATCAAATTAACCATCACACCCTCTCTTGTCTGTGGTATGCCTGTCACTGCTTCTTCAGGACAGTAGTAACCAAGTCAGTAGAGGGAATAATGGCGGGGGTGTGGGGGTAGAAGCAGAGGCAGGGGGTGTGGGGGTAGAAGCAGAGGCAGGGGGTGTGGGGGTAGAAGCAGAGGCAGGGGGTGTGGGGGTAGAAGCAGAGGCAGGGGTTGTGGGGGTAGAAGCAGAGGCAGGGGTTGTGGGGGTGGAAGCAGAGGCAGGGGTTGTGGGGGTAGAAGCAGATAGGGAGACTTTGGTCCATATTTTTAAAATAACTGCCATGCATATTGTAGTACTTATATATTTATTTTGACTGTTATTTATTAAAACTTTTCAATATGCTATTTCATAAGTAAATTTTCTTTCTTGCAAGTGTTTATCTTTGGTCTTTCAAAAAAATAAAAGTTTTTTGAAAGCAGGCACTGGTTCATCTGCCATTGATTACAAATACAAATATTTTGTACAAATAGTCAATTAATAAATTCCATTAATTGAAAAAAATTTGTTTTTAAGCCACAAGGTGCGGCACTATATATTTACGTGAGAACTATGTAATTTTCAAGTAATGTTTGTCAGTAAAAAAATGTATGAAGTGTAACTGCTTTCACTTAACTTGATGTATTTTTGGATTTTCTTGAGAGTTGCATTTTAGAGACTTGTCTTTAGGCAAAATCCAAGGACCCTAGTCTGTTAAAAGTTCTAGACAAAATTTTCGAAAATGAGCAATGGTTTTTGCTCCAAACAGCAGTGTGTTTTTTCTTCTTTTAGTCTCGTCTGTGTTCTTAATTTTTAAAGTAGATTTTCCCTGAGTGATATTTGAAAGGCAGCAAAGCAATGCTTACATCTTCCTTTGAGTTGCTGGGAGACCACAAGGTTTTCTAGAATGAAGTGCCACCTGGTACATCCTAAATTCTGTGAAGCAGAGATCAAGCTGGGCTAAGTGAACAAAAAGTGGCATATCCTTAATTACCACAAAATTATACCTAATTACCTTCATGCTAGCTTTAATGAAACACTGAACATAGCTAAGATGGCCCTTGATGTTAATGTGACTTACATAAGGTCACCTTTCAGAACTGGAATGACTCCATTCATTTTGCAACTTGCATTTTAATAGGTATCCTTTGGGTATGTGTGCTATCAATATGGCTGACCAGTTTTGGCTACTGATATCCAATGCTTTCCTAAGCTTGTTATTATAACAAAATGGTTTCTAGTTTAACATCAAAATTGCAGGAGCAGTTATTTCACTGTGTGCTTAAACTTGCTCTTGATACCTCAAAAGGAAAGAAAATAGACATTTTATTGTCATCAAAATGGAAGCTGCAGTAATTATGTCATAATAGATTTAATCTATGAACTTTGCTTGATCTCTAGATGGAACTCTGATAGTTCTAGAAACCTCACAAAGCTACCTCGATAAATGTTTTAGAGTGCTCTTATTGTAAGAGAGTAGCTATGACTGGTCTTTGGCCTTTCTTTTTTTTGGTGAGGAAGATTAGCCCTGAGCTAACATCCGCTGCCAATCCTCCTCTGATTGCTGAGGAAGATTGGCCCTGGACTAACATCTGAGCCCATCTTCCTCTAGTTTACATGTGGGATGCCTGCCACAGCATGGCTTGATAAGCAGTGCGTAGGTCCGTGTCTGGGATCCAAACCTGCGAACCCTGGGCTGCTGAAGCTGAGCATGTGAACTTAACCACTACGCCACCAGGCTGGCCCCAGTCTTTGGCCTTTTATAACAAAAGATTTAAGACAGACAATTTAGTTTTAAATATCTTCAATAATGAGAATGCATCAGTCAGAAGATCAAGTAGTTTTTTCATTTTATGCTATTTTCTGTTCATTTATTCTATAATTATGTATTGAGTGCTTACTATATGCCAAAGTGTCTAGACTAGAATTGACCTATAGTTTAAAATAATAGACTAATTTAGATTGCTGTTTCTCACATTTGTTATTTTTATGGCAGAAGATTAAAAAAACAAGATTTTATTTTAAAATTTTCCAGTATTATTTATTTTTAATAAAACTATTAACAAAATAGCCATAGTTGATTATTGTATGTAGTTATAATTTCCATTTTTGTAATAAAATTATTTGCTTTTGTACTTTAACTCTGCAAAGCAGAAAGAGAATAATTCAGTATGACCTGTCAAGCAGAGTAGTCGCCAGTTAACTTCAGATCATTTAAATTTTCTCTTCTAGTTGTCAGAAAGGAACAGAGAGAGGAAGATCAAAAATGGAGATGTGGAAAGGAGAAATTAGAGGTATAAAAGAAAACTAAATAAGATGGGGAAGGAAAAGAATTACATGTTCGATTTTCAGGCTCATTTTCTTGAATGCAAAAATAACTCAATGTGATTTATGAAGTTGCCCTGGAAGAAGAAAAATGGTCTTCTCTGTCAGTAATGCCCTTGATATTCACGTCAGTAACTTCAAAATGGCCCCGTGCGTAATGCAGCCATCTCCCCACAGCATGTTGTGTACAGAGTCAGTGAAATTAATGGAGACTGGGAAGAAGATTTAGGCTTGAAGAGATCTGGAGTAATGTCAGAGAGGCCTGGGGAACTGGTGGTCTGGAACAGATAGTGAACCCTGGAGAGAAGGGGAAGATGAATCATTTTGAGATCATTTGTCATAAATATGGAGAGCTGATAAATATGTAACACATGATGCAGAAACACCATGCAAATCACAAAGTATGCTTTATTGGACAGCCCAGAGGAAAGAGCACTGGACTAGGAAGCAGGAGATCTAGAGTTTTAGTACTTTGTCTATATCTTATTTGCAGAGTTCAAGTCTGTTTCCACTGAAATCATTCAATTCCCATTTGATTTTTAATTGTGTTTATTTGTTAACTTCCCCAGTCACGGGATCCAGTGTAACTTTCACTAAAATGAGTTAGAATGAATGAATGTAGTTTTGTTGTTTTTTAGTTTTATTGCAGAGGAAGGGAGTGTTTTTGGAGAAATGCATCAGTAAAAGTCTCTCTTTGATATCGTACGTGCTCACTCATTGTTGGGAAATATCTGATTTCACCTTATGTGGATGTCTGTCAGAAAGAGTGCAGGCTAAAGATCTGCCAAATTCCTACTTTGTACAAAACACTGTTCTAAACATTTTAAGCTGTTACCTCCTTTTAAATTACCACCACCTATCAAGACCCTGAAAAGTTAGTAACTTACTCAAGGTCACATAGCTCAAAAGAATGGATCAGGGAATCAAACCAGAACTTTGTGGCTTCAAAGTTTAAATTTTCTCATCATAAACATGTTTTCTTATCCATCTCTAATTTGGCTGCACCCATTTTAAATAGAGGAAATGAAAGTTGAGAATGATTAATGTGCCTAAGCCATGCTTTTTTGTGTGTGTGTGAGGAAGACCAGCCCTGAACTAACATCTGTCGCCAATCCTCCTCTTTTTGCTGAGGAAGACTGGCCCTGGGCTAACATCCGTGCCCATCTTCCTCTACTTTATATGGGATGTTGCCATGGCATGGCTGACGAGCAGTGCATCGGCGGGCGCCCGGGATCCGAACCCGCAAACCTCGGGCTGCCAAGCATGGACTAAACCGCTGCGCCACCGGGCGGCTCCCATTTATTTATAACAAGTCATTGATACTTCTTAGAGTATTTGTTTTTAAGCTTTATGGGGAGGGGATACAAGATTAAAATCCATACTCAATTTTATCTTTTAAATTTCGTCTTTATAGAAAGATATTAGGAAACTAGTTTTATTCACCCAATTGAAACAAAACTCACAATTTTTTTCTGATGATAAGCGTATATTAAATACATCATTTCTTTGCCTGTTCAAATTTGCAATAACTCTAAAATAAAGACAGTACTATTTGAAGCTGAGAAAAACATAGTTATACATGGATTATTATCGCACAAAAATATTCTCAGGGAAATCGTCTCCCCTGAAGCCAGACTGCCACAGCAACATGCTTGAACGGGAAGCTCAGAGAGGGCACTGAAGGCAGGACTCTGCGTGTGCTCTGTGACTGTGCCTGGTCAAGTGCGTTTGGTGGTACCATCAAGTCAAGGATGCTGACTCAGAGAGACCGTATCACTAGGCGTATTATACCTGTCCAAGCTTCTTCGACTTATTCCTGTCAGGGCTTTCTCTGCTGTTTCTACAGCCACACCCAGAAACAGGATCATCTGACACAGCTGAGCTGTAGCACAAAAGCATGGAGAAAACTTCCTGGGAATAATGGCTGGAAGGAAGTCACTGATAATCACATGGGAGTCTCCTGTGTTGTTTCCAAGAGGGCCCTTAAGCCATGGTTGTGATGTGTGTGTTGTATCATCTGTGCATGTGTATGTTAGTTATTTAAAGTAACAGTAGCAGCCAGTGTTCATTGAATGCTTCTTCTTTGCCTGACACTGTCAAATATGTCATGATTTATCTCCTTTGATCCTCAGAACAACCATAAGGCTGAATTGACCGTTATCTTCACTTTACAAATAAGGAAACTGAGCCTCAGAGCAGTTAAGTTCCTGGGCTAAGATCGTGCAGCTAGGAAGTGGGCGAGTTTGCTTCAAACCCAGTGCGTGACTCGGGAGAGTTCACTGTTAGCCACCCACGAGTGGTTCTCAACTTTGCCTACATGTTAGAATTACCCGGGAGCCTTCTAAAAAGTCCCTAGGCCAAGACTGTACCCAAGACCAACTAAATAAAACCTCTGGGGACAGGGCCTTGGCATCAGTATTTTTTGAGCTTTCTAGGTGATTCTAATGGGCATCCAAGGTTGAGACTCCCTGCACAATGACCCACTGTATTCCTGGTGCACTCCTAACTCCTGGGAGGGACCACTATTTAAGAGGTATTTACAGAACACTAAGAATGATGTCAGTAAGTTAAGAAATTGCCCATGTGCTCAAGAATTTACTAATCTAGGAGGGAGATGACACATGTGTTACGTTTTTCAGCTAAATAACAATACAAGGCAGTGCCAAATTGGTTGGAGAGAAATGCTGTAGAACCTAGGATTTGAAGGATAAGTTTAGGAGGTTCTCAGAGTACCAAATCAGTGTATATTTTGTATATATATGATATGTATATATATATGCAATTTGCAGGTGGATAAATAGAGATGTTTCATGGCTTTAGTCAAATTATTTTTAGGGTCAGGGGTGCAGAAAAGGCTAAGAATCACAACTGAGTGTTCAGAGGAGTGAACGTTGAAGGTGGGCTGGAGTGGTCAGGAACGGCATGGTGAAGATGGTGGAACACACACAGGACATTGAAGGGGCTCAATGTGACAATGTGAGAGGAAGGAAGGAGGATGTTTCCAGATCCACGGAAGAGAAGGAGCAAAGTTATGGAGGCGGGAATATGTCCGCTAGTGTAAGGGTAGTGTGAGAGAAGTTTGGCCTTGGGGCTCTTTTTAAGAAACTTTTTTAAACATCAGGGATGATTTTTTTCTTCCTTTCAGGTCTCGCACTAACTAATAGATTCCTTTTATAAGACTGTGAGTGAAAGGCAGAACTCTAGGAAGATCCCATCTGGCTATCAGTCTGAGGGGACTTCTACAAAACCCTTTATTTTCTGTTCAAGATAACATTCAGTGACAGTCAGACATTACCCCCACTGGCTCCTCAGATTCTGTTGGAGCTGTTTCCATGTCCCAGGAGAATGAAGATGCTCCCCACAGTGTCCGTTTCTCTGATCTTAAGAGGGCCAGTCAAGGAGAGGTCCATCCACAGGCAAGCTCTGTAAACAGGAGCTTCTCTCCTTCAAGGTAACCCAACATGACTGGCAGCAATGACATGCAGTTCCACCTTCCCTTCCTCAGTTGAGCTCCTGGCAAAGAAGCAAGCATGCAAAATTTTCCTGACATAGGGCAAGATATAAAGGCTAAAGAGCATCTCATGCATTTATTCTCTTTCCTTTGTTATCTGTATAAATCATCACTTAGAGAAAGACTGGCCTAGGCTATGTTACACCATACTCTCCTAATAAAAGGTAATAAATTCCATATGGTTAAGGGTCAAGTAAATACTCTCACATGGCAAGTGACTAAGAACCCCCCACTCTTTTGGTCTGCTGAAGCATGATTATCTAAGTGTCCCTTAGAATGAGAGCTACCACTTTGGGGGATACTAATTATATGTCAGGCACTGGGCTAAAGGCATTACATATATTAGATTATTCAGTCTTTACATTTGAGAAATGTATACAGTTGTGCATTGCTTAACAATGGGGATATGTTCTGAGAAATGTCATTAGGCGATTTTATCATTGTGTGAACATTATAGAGTGTGCTTACACAAACCTAGGTGGTATAGCCTACTACACACCTAGGCTATATGGTACTAATCTTGTGGGACCACCGTCATATATGCAGTCTGTCGTTGACTGAGAAGTCGTTATGTGGCACGTGACTAATTATTATTATCCCAAATTTACACATGAGGGAACTCTAGCTTAGAAATGTATGTAACTTGCCTAAGGTCGCACATCTAATAAATGGTGGAGCCAGGCACACATTCAGATCTCCTGATTCCCAGCCACTACAGGATACCACCTCACAGTACAGATTTAAACCCAGGTTTGAAGCGTGAGACTAGTATATTGAGAATGGGAGGTCAACTGATAGCAATTAATTGGAGGAGTTGCTTGAGCTTAGAAGGAGTAGATAGAAGCAAACACACTGATGTGCTACTTCTGTATGAATTACCTCTCAGTTAGTTTAGAGGCAGCCTGTTTTAACAGCTATACTCACTGAGTAGGGAGTCTACAAATAAATTATGGTACATTCATTTGGTAGAAAATTACTTAGCTGTTAAAAAGACTGAGAAAACTATTTATATGGATAAAGAAAGATGTCTGAGATATGTTGTCAAGTAAACAAGCAAGATATAGAATGGCCTGTACAGCATGCTACTCTTTGATTAAAAGAGAGTATATATGCGTGAATCTGTTAGTAAATGTAAGAATATCCTTGGAAAGATGCACATGAAACTGGAGATCATAGATGCCCTGTTGCAAGTGAGCTGTGTGACTCAGGGATGAGGTGGGAGCAAACAGACTTTTCACTGGAGGTGCCGCCTGACCTTTGGAATGTTATTTATTACCTGCTCCGACAGACAGGTATGCTGTTGGTGTAATGATGAAGATGAAGTTCTCAGTGGCAACAGTGGTGTTTTGCAAAATGTAGTTTTAGAAACCTTAGTGAAATGGGACATTTTATGAGGCAGACCAGTGAGGTGGGCTCCTGCTTTGGTCCTGAAGGGGAACTTGTGGGCCATTGAAGGAACACATTTCTCGGCACATGCATGCAGACTTTTGTGTGTTTGTTTGAACTTATATGATTTTTCTTTGAGACTAATTTTTTAATACAGGATCACTGTCTGGCCATATTTTTGAGTGGCTACATTAATCAGTGAGTGGAAGGGATTCTATTGGATACTGGACGTATAAAATGTACGCCAAAATCCAAAATGTTTTTACGGACTGTTTTCCTTTACTTCTCCTCCCCCGACTCACATGCCAATTTAGCACATCAGCAACTTGCTAGTGGTGAGACAGTTGGAATCGATACCACGTATCTCGGTGCTACACAAGACCTCCCTCCTCTTGCACTTCTAATCAACATTTTGCATTTTTAAACTTAAAATAGTGCTTAATTTTTGCAACTTCTGCTCTTTCTGATAACATAAATATGTGTAAACCCCAGGAGAATTGATTTTCTTTTCACGTCTGTCCATATCAAGCTCTTGAATGGATTTTGTTGAAAACACAATACTGATTTTAAGGGGGAAAAAAGGAAGATTTCATTTTTCACTCCTAACGCTATCTTCCCCCACTGTATTCAACAATTTTCTGGAATGTTTCTACTTGCCTTTCTTATACTGTCTCTCTGATGACAAATATTGAATTCTCAAAGGCAAAGTGATGTTTGAAATAAGCCCACAAGATTGAATTTTAGACGTATTATTAGAAAGAAAGGTCAAGCATTTTATGAAGCATGCTAGATTCAGAATTATACAAAACAATTTTTCATCGCATAAAAAGAAAGGTATAAACATGCTCAGAACCCACTTTTCCTATTCTTCAAAGTAACCTTTTAATTTCCCTGAGTTCTTTTCATTTTTTGAAAAGATTTAGACATTCCCAGTCATGTCAAACTTTCTTAAATTAGGAAAATTTTCTGATGCTTTTGTGTGTTTACAAAAATGTGTGTGTGAGTTTTCTGAGACTTAACTCCTAGACATCCATCTTGTGGAACCCCCTCATTAGTGAAACCATTTTATAAGTTGCCAAAACAGACCACTTTATATAGAAATTTCATTAAGTAATATATAACAAGATGGAGAGTATTAACATGTTTAATACTTTCTTGATATTATTTGAAAAGTCTTTAAGACAGAATCATAGACTTTTTTTAAGTTAAAATTGGGCTTTTCTAAAATCCAATTATTTTAAGAGATAAGACAATAGAGACCTAATTTATTCGTGGCAGAACCAGAAGTAGAACCCAGTTTTTGTTCCATATTGTGCTGATGTTTCTGATACAAAACATGTTTCTTAGAAGTGAATTCTGGAAATGAAAACAGAAGCATTAAAAACATTCTGCGTTGCAGCAGCTGCCTGTGTTGGCGCTCCTCAAAGTATGGGCCACAGATTGACGCCGGCCCCAAACTGTCACTTGTCCACACTGAGATGGAGAACCTGACGGTGTTTAGAAAATTGTGTAGCAGTTTGACGTTGCTGCGGCATCCAAGCACGCGATCTAGTAATTCATTTTTATGGTTTTTTATAAAACTATCATTCTGGCAGCAATTGGAAATTTTGAAATCTCATCCTTCCCCACAGAGAGTTTGAGAATCACTGCTCTGGAGAATGTGAGGCTCCTGAAAGAGTTCCAAGTGGAAAAGGAGCTAGATAAGAAATCCCTTTCAGGTGGAGCGGGGAGGGAGTGGAAGGGGGGGGGCCTTAAAACCACTCGGCAGTGGACACAGCTGAACAGAGCAGAGCAAAAGACCCAAATTTTATGTCCCATGTGAAGGGAAGATTAATTTGTCCCTTAATAGAAAAGAAGTGCTCTCATTGGTTATGAATTCTCAGCCTTCTTTCAGCCACCTGTGACAGAAACCAAACTCAAACTAGCTTAAGCAAAGAAAAAAAAAGAGAATTCATTGGCTTGCATAACTGGAGACTCTTGGTGTAAGCTTTTCACAGGACTTCTCAGGACTTGGGGGCATCATTCTTATTTATTTATTCATGCTGTCCCACTCCTTACTCTACCCCTCTCTCCCACCGTTTCTTTCTCAGGATTATCCCACTCTGTTCTACCACAGATGGGATTCTGCCATCTGATGGGGGAGGGGGAGTGGCTGTAGATAGTACAAGGCTTATATCATCTTCCTTTAGCCCCTCCAGAGATCAGAGGGAGCCCTTCTCTTAGAGCCTTGTACATAAAACCCCAAAGGAGCACTCTGAATAGCCCCACTGATGCCATGTGTGCAATTTGGGGCCATTCATCACAGCTAACGGGAGAGGAGAGTACTCTCATGCACATGCCAGTGGCCCCATGGGTTGGATTAAGGTAGGATGGAAATGGGGTACTGTGATCAACAGCCCCACAAGAAACCCACAGTTTGAGGGCAAGGTCTCTAAAGAGAGAGGGATGATGCAGAACAAGCAAGAGATGTCCGCTACATGAAAAGTCAAAACTTTTTCATGTCAAAACTAAGAGGTATGAGAAGTAGCAGGAGGTGGAAGAGATAAGAAGGAAGACAAGCGGAAAGAAGAGCCCCCCCAGCATATACTGGAAGCTCTGATGGGGGGTGGGGATAGGTGTTGCGCAGCAGAGAAGCAGCGATGAGACAAAACAGAAATAGGAAGTGGAGGGGTAGAAAGTCTTATATATTTTGTTGTCCTCTGAGCACATCAGCTATGGGACAGCTTTTCGGTTCTGGAAGACAGTAGATGTCAATCAGCCAGTTAGAACTCAAAATCCTCTAACAGTTTAGAGTATAATGTTAAGCCATAGCAACTGCTTGTCAGTTATTTTATAGTTCAGCAGTTTTCCAGCACAGTGTGATGAAAATGGTGTCTGGCAACTTTTTGTTTTTCCCCCAGCCCTCTCTCTACTATTACCTTATTGACAACTTTAAAGTCAGAGTGGGTTTCTTTCCTCTAAATATGAAATACCATTACAAAAGAATCTCTGTAAAAAATAGATCCATTATACTGGCCTCACGCACAACTTTTATACCTGACGTAACATTCAAGATGTATTTTTTAACATTATTTGTGTCTAGAAATCTGTTCAAAATCAGAGCCTTGAAGAAAACTGACTTGACGCCTTGTCTGAATCTTCGAATGGTGGGCTTCAGAGTTAATCAGTTCACAAGTACCTGAACTAATTAGAGCAGACTCTCTCTCACATGCCATGAACGAGTTGGTGCAGGTGAGGCAGGGCCAGTGCGGGCTGACAGATGGTGCTGCAGCTCATGATGTTGGGGTTGTAGAAACCCTCAGTCAAACATGGACCAAGAAAAAGAGGCTGTGCTTACGTAACCTGTTCAGGTGTCAGTCAGTGCTACTGAAATTGTGGTCCTGGAATCAGCAGCATCAGCATCACCTGGAAGCTTGAGAGAAATGCAAACTTAGGGGCCCCATCCCGTGATGGGGAATCTCTGGGCAAGGGCCCAGGGATCTGTGTTTAACAAGCTCTCCAGGTGATCCTCGTGTGCACTGAAGGCTGAGAGCCGCTGGTATAAACAGTGGCAGACTATCCAATTGGAAAAGTCCAAAAGGTCGTTGCAGAAACCAGACTGAAGTTTCAGTGAGAAGACAGGACTAGAGCTAAAAGGAGTGAGTGTTGGTATCAGCAACTGATAATTGAAGCTATGCAGATAGTGAGCTCTGAGGGAAAAGATGCAGAGGGACCTTGACGTGACTCAGGTACGCATCGTGTGTGGCTCAGAGGAGAGCAAGGTTACAAAAGCTATTTTCATTTGGGGACCTTTAGTATAAGCAGGTTCTGTCCCCTAATGAATGGAACTTGGACCTCTGAAGAGCCAAACAGAGAAGTAAGTAGCAGTTTTATTGAGATATAATTGACATATAACATTGTATTAGTCCAAGGGGATATTGTGTATATATAATTATCAAGCTTATGCTATTAACATGAAATATATAATTATAATAAATTTAAGCTACCACTTAGGGTGCAACAGATATTCTTTACAGATTTTATTTCCTTTCTGAGAAATACTTTATTAGATGTGAGAGAGAGTATTAGAGGTAGAGTGTTGAGAGGTAGAGGCCGTTTACTAAAATCACCTTGGCAACTTTTCAAAGAGATTCGTGAGCCACATCTTGAACTTCTGAAGCATAATCTCTAAGGGTTATGCCTGGAAATCTGCACTTTTAAAAATTCCCCAGGTGGTTCAGATGCTCAGCCAGGCTTAGAAACCTCTAAACTAGAAAACAGACGTGGATATGAGTCAATTAGATTTCTGTCTTTTTTTTTTTTTTTCAATTTTAGGCTTGGACAAAGAACTATGCCTCCCCCTTGTCAAGGATACACCTGTGCTTCAGATCCCTCCTTCCTGTCTCTGCCTGATGTCTCTCCGCCTGTTACCTCCTCTTTGCTCTCAGCCTCTTGGTTCCAGCCTGTAAATGTAACTTTCTCCCTTATTTGAATTCTTCTCCCTGTGTCTCCTTAGTCCTGCCTTATTTCTTGCTTTTGTGCCACGTTTCTCAGAAGAGTCATGATTACATTCTGCTTGCATTTCTTAGACTCTCAATTTTAGCGAAGGACTGAAACTGTTGTTTCAAAAGTTGCCAGAGACACTAAATGTGAGTTGCAGTGGTTCTTCTTCATTCCTTATTGTGTCTTTTCTTCAGTACAGTGAACTCTTGGGTCTCTCTTCTCCTTGACTTCTGAGACACTAGTCTCACCTGGTTATCCTCTGCCCAACCTATTTAGGCTCTTTCCCAGTCCCTCTTCCTCCACAGGGGCCTTTTTTTAAAAAATCACCACAGCTTATTTTTTCCCAGTTTTATTGAGATATAATTGATATATAACATAGTGTTAGTACAAGGTGTACAACGTAATGATTTGATAGGTATATATTGTGAAATGGTTACCACAGTAAGTTTAGTTAACGTCACTTTCCTCACATGGTTACTAACTTTTTCCCTTGTGAAGAGAACTTTTTTAGCTCACTTGGAGCTAACATCCCTTGCCAACCTTCCTCTTTTTTTGCCTGAGGAAGATTAGCCCTGAGCTAACAACTGTGCCTGTCTTCCTCTGTTTTGTATGTGGGTCACCACCACAACATGGCTTGACAAGTGGTGTAGGTCCATGCCCAGAATCCGAATCTGCGAACCCAGGCTGCCGAAGTGGAGCATGCTGAACTTAACCACTATGTCACAGGGCCGGTCCCGATGAGAACTTCTAAGACCTCCTCTCTTAGCAACTTTCAAATATACAATACAGTATCGATAGCTCTAGTCACCATTCTGTACATTACTTTCCCAGAACTTATCTTTTAACTGAAAGTTTGTACCTTTTGACCAACTTCACCTATTTCCCCCACTCCCCACCCCTGTGTCTGGCAACCATCAATCTGTTCTCTGTATCTGTGAGTTCAGTTTTTTAGATCCCACATATAAGTGAGCTCATATGGTAGTTGTCTTTCTCTGTCTGACTTATTTTATTTTTTTGAGGAAGATTGGCCCTGAGCTAACATCTGTTGCCAATCTTCCTTCTTTTTTCTCCCCAAAGCCCCAGTAGATAGTTGTATGTCCTGGTTGTACATCCTTTCTAATTCTTCTATGTGGGATGCTGCCTCAGCATGGCTTGATGAGCACTGCATAGGTCCGCGCCCAGGATCCAAACCAGTGAACCCTGGGCCACCGAAGTGGAGCGCGTGAACTTACCCACTATGCCATGGGACCAGCCCCTGTCTGACTTATTTCATTCAACATAATACCCTCCAAGTTTATCCATATTGTCACAAATGGCAAGATTTCATTCTTTTTCATGGCTGAATAATATTCCATTGTACATATACCACGTTTTTTTAATCCATTCATCCATTGATGGACACTTAGGTTGTTTCCATATCGTGGTTATTGTAAATAATGCCCCAATGAATGTGAGGGTGCAGATGTCTTTTTGAATTAGTGTTTTTGTTTTCTTCAATAAATACCCAGAGGTGGTATTGCTCAATCATTTTAGTTCTATTATTAGTTTTTTGAGGAACTTCCATACTGTTTTCCATCGTGGCTGCAATTTATATTCCCATCAATAGTGCACAAGGGTTTCCTTTTCTTCATATCCTCGCCAACACTTGTTATTTTTTGTCTTTTTGATAATAGCCATTCTAACAGGTATAAGGTGACATCTCATTGTGGTTTTGATTTGCATTTCTCTAGTGATTAGTGATGTTGACTACCTTTTCATGCACCTGTTGGCCATTTGTATGGCATCTTTTGAAAATGTTTATTGAGATCCTCTGCCCATTTTTCAATTGGATTGTTTGGTTTTTGGTTGCTGAGTAGCATGAGTTCTTCATATATTTTGGATTTTAACCCCTTATCAGATAGATGGTTTGAAAATATTTTCTCCCATTCAGTATGTTGCCTTTTCATTTTGTTGATGGTTTCCTTTGCTGTGCAGAGCTTTTTGGTTTGTAGTCCCACTTTTCAATTTTTGCTTTTGTTGCTTTTGCTTTTGGTGTCAAATCCAAAAAATCATTGCCAAGAACAACGTCAAGGAGCTTACCCCTTATGTTTTCTTCTGGGAGTTTTGTGGTTTCAGGTCTTAAATTTAAGTCTTTAATCCTTTTGAGTTGATTTTTGTGTATAGTGTGAAATAGGGGCCCAGTTTTATTCTTTTGCATGTGGCTGTCCAGTTTTCCCAGTGCCATTTATTGAAGAGACCATCCTTTCCCCATTGTATATTCTTGGCTACTTTGTCGTAAATTAATTGACCATATATATGTGAGTTTATTTCTAGGCTCTTTATTCTATTCCATTGATCTGTGTACCATACTGTTTTGACTCTATAGGTTTGTAATATAATTTGAAATCGGAGAATGTAATGCCTCTAGCTTTGTTCTTCGTTCTCAAAGTTGTTTTGGCTATTTGGGGTCTTTTGTGGTTCCATACAAATTTTAGGGTTGTTTTTACTATTTCTGAAAAATGCCATTGAAATTTTGATAAGAATTGCATTGAACCTGTAGGTTGCTTTGCATAGTATGGACACTTTAACAATATTAATTTTTCCAATCCATGAGCACAGACTCTCTTTCCATTTATTTGCATCTTTTTCAATTTCTTTCATCAATGTCTTATAAATTTTAGTGTAGAGATATTTCACCTCCTTGGTTAAATATATTCCTAGGTATTTTAGTCCTTTTGATGCATTGTAAATGGGATCGTTTTCTCACTGGGGTCTTAAATGATGACAGGCTCTAGGATTCAATTCAAAAAGCATCAGTCAGTCCCCTGCCTTGTGTCAGTGACTGTCTTCAAAATTTTTATATAGTAAATGAAATAAAGTTCCTGCCCTTGTGTAGCTTCGAGTTCAGTGGAGGAAGAGCAGACTAGGTCACTGTCCTCACCTTTGGTCGGTATGATGACATGGGGCTTTGGCTTGGAGAGTCCAGATGAAGGTTCTTCCATGGCTTCTATGGTTCTCACTTTGTATACTGTATACACTATGCAGTTGGACTATTCCTGAGATTTGGAGTACCCCCATGTGCTGATGACTCCAAATATCTATTATTGAGTCCAAGATTCCTATATCTAATGGTTAAGAGCAGTCTTGAGTCAGACATATCTGGGTTTGAATCCTGGCCATGCCACTCATTAGATGTGTGACCTCAGACAGGTTGCTTAACCTGGCCTAAGGCCTAGTCCCCTCCTTGTACAATGAAGGTCATGATATGTAAATCATAACGGTGTAGGAAGTAAGTGAGATACACCGGGTAAGGTTTTCAGACCTGTACCTGGCATGTGCCAAGTACTCCTTGCATATTGCTGCTATTTAACAATGAATTCTTATCTTTTAAACTTTTGACATGTTTCCCCCATATTTGACTCTCTAGGGTACCATAAGCTTTCATTTTGGGATTCCCAAGCTTCAGTTTGTGTAATGCAACATAGTAACTCCCAACTTTTGAACCAGCTGTTGGTTCACTAGATGCTCAAGGGACACTGAAATGACACAGAAACAAAAAGGTGTTATTTTGTGTATATGACTGTTTTGAATCTCACACAGCATATAGTAACATGCATGTATTAGCTTCCTAGGGCTGCTGTGACAAAGTATCACAAACTGGGTAGCTTAAAACAACAGGAATTTATTCTCACAGTTCTGAAAGTTAGAAGTCCAACATCCAGGTGTTGGCAGGGCTGTGCTCCTTCCGAAGGCTCCAGGGGAGAATCCTTCCCTGCTTCCTCCAGCTTCTGGTGGCCCCAGCAACCCTTGGTCTTCCTTGATTTATGGCAGGAGAGCTCCAACCTCTGCATCCATCTTCAGTGGCCTTCCTGTCACTGTGTCTGTGTCTCTGAACCCAGGTCTCCCTTTCCTTATAAAGATGCCAATCACTGGATTAGGGCCAACCCTCACCCAATATGACCTCATCTTAACTGGGTTACATCTGCAAGGATCCTATTTCCAAATAAGATCATGTTCACAGGTATTGTGTTTAGGACTTGAACAAATCTTCTTGGGGGACACAAGCCAACCCAGTACTCTGCACATAGAAAATGTTTGATATGTCTTGGATGAGCAAATGATTAACTTTTGGCTTGAGAAAAACAGGAAGATATGTTTTCCAATTCCATTTTGTCTCTCACATGAGACATTGTGTCTATGTGTGAAAATAGTCTGACTTTAATTGGCCCCAGTATTAGCAAGATTCAGACTCTTGCCTGTGAGCCCTCCTATAAACTCCTCCAATAGAGGACACCAACTGTGGGGTCTGTGGTGATCACTATACACTCTACTGTCCACACTTCAAGCCAACTGCTTGCCAGATGCTGCCTGATACAAGACTCTCTAGCCCTCACCTCCATATACTTGGGACCATTTACCCTGTGATTATAGGCCCTGACCTACTCTGGGCTCTAGGAACAATTATGGCCTTCAGCAGAAGGGATTTACAGAGCTCTTACCAGTTTTTATTCAGTGTGCTGGGACTCATCGTCATGTCACACTATGTTGATAGCCTGGCCTTACTTATTGTCTTGCTTCTGACAACTGTTTGTCTTGATTCTAAGAAGCAATCTAAGAAAAAAAAATTGGTAACTATGTGAGGTGATAGATGTGTTAGTTAACTTGACTGTAGTAATCCTGTCACAGTGTATACATATTAAATCATCACGTATGTTTTTTAAAAAAATCACATTGTAAAACCTAAATATATATATAATTCTTATTTGGTAATCATACTTCAATGACACTGGAAAAAAATTTTTAATGTAAAAAAAACAAAGCTATTTCCAGTTCTATCCTGGATCTGGTTTTCTTGGCTCATTGCAAAGTCCAGCCCCTATTTGATTGACCATGTAGTAGTCCTGTTCTTCTACAAGCAGGACCTGTATTCATGCTACACCCTAGTGTTCAGCTATGGGCTCAGGACTCTGGTGACTAAAATAACCTGCTCCTGCTTGCGGGATATCTGGATACAATTTGTTCCTGAAATCCCTTTAGCCACTATTGTGTCACCAGAGTCCCCTAGGTTGAATTCTCCCACCTCAGCTTAGTTTGTATCTGCAGCTTCTGATCTATCACAGGGGCACATCCAATTCTATGTCATAGTCTTTCCCACAATCTGCCCTGTCCCTCTGCAGTTAACCAGACTCTTGTATGACCAATTACAAATACAGTTCATGGAGTTAGATACTATTCCAACATATTTGCAAGGTCAGGCACTTTATCATTCTTCTAATCTCCTAGTATTTCTTTTGTTGATTTTCATTAGTGCTATTTTGTTTGGTGTGTCAGAACAAGCATAACACATCTGCCCTGATGATACTGGAAAGGTATTCTGCTCAGATTATCCTTAGTGAATTGGGAGGTCATAATATTACTTTGTAAAGCAAAGAACACAACGATGGCTAAGCATAATTTTTACTTAGCCAGTCTGCTAGTCTGGCAATAAGCCAATGTGGGCATCGCTACACTACTTCCATCAGGGAGTAACTAAGCGTGTCGCTCATTGAGTCACATTCTCTTTGCCTCAGATACTGTCTAGAAGTGAATATCTTTGTAAGCCAAAATTAACTCCTTCAGGTTATTAAGGAGCTTAGCAACGTTGAGCAAACTGTTTTGCCAACTGAAAAAGAAAATCATTTTGCACTGGTAGTGTGTAGATTGGTCAGTGATGAACAGGAAGCTCAGTAAAATGTGAGCCAGGACTCAGAATTTAAAGATTCCTATTAAGATCTACAGTACTTCAGAACTTTAATTTTGAAGATGAAGAAGCTAAAAATCTTGAATATAATCAGGAGAAGCAAAGGAGGAGTTTGGAATGGTGATTTTTCAGTAAGAAAGTCACAATCCTTTGTTCTTAGTTATAAGTCGAAAACAGTAAAGGCAGCTTAATCTGTAGAAAAATACTTCAAAGAGATAACTGAGGGTGTTTACCTGAATATAAAATTGTTTTGAGGTAGAACCCTAGAATTGAGAGCTGGCATATAAAAAGGTGTATTAGATTCTGAATTTCCAAGCAGAAATCAGTCTGCACATCCCAAATATTTTCCCTTTTCCTGAACAGTCAACATACTTCCTAGGATAGTAGTTTAGTTCCTCAGAACTTAAAGTGCCCAACACAGAAGAGGCTATACAATTTCAACTGCCCCTCAGAGTTGTAAATGAATGGTATTTAATTGTGCGATATGTCATTGTTCCACTAGGAATGTCAGAATAGTGTTTTTTGCAAAATTAAGTGGCAGGTCCAAACTGACAGATCTAATGCAGTTTGTACCAAGTAGGCTCGTAATAAGTCAAATAATATGAACAGAATAACTATGAACCTTTTTATGCTTAACATCTCTCACTTTTCCTGATTTCTTCTATTTTTAATTACGGAGTTTATTTTTCTCATTATAAATGAAACCTTCTAATGATGAAAGAAAACAAAGATATGGAAAATTATAAACCCACCGAAAGTCCTAGCATCCAGAAGCAATGTGGCACACTACTGACATTGTTGCTCATTTTCTCAAGCTCTTAATATATACATTTTAAATCATTCTATATATACTATTTAAAGCTGGTTTAATGTTTTTACTTAACTTTTAAACATAAGCATTTACCAAGCTATTGATAACTCTTTCGATACCTTTTAATGATTGTATAATGATACACAATTTACTTATTCATCTAATGAACACTTAGTTTAGTTCCACTTTTTTCCCACAATTGTCAGTCAGGCTGCAATGAACATCTTTGTTCTTTACCCCTCTTTGGCGTGTAGCTGAGAACGCATTCTGTTTCAATAAGAATATATTCACAGTGTAACTAGCATTCATTCTTTTCATTTAGGTTTTTTTAAAAAAAATATGGCGTAGCTAAAAGATTATAGGGTTTCTTGCTATAAACATGAAAAGAAGTAGGAAAATATCACATGCTATCAGATATACTCGAGGTTTATCTATGGCTTAATATTCCTTTAAAATCCCATGTTATCACAGGATGGAGATATATCTCAGTAAGAAATCATTTCTACTAGAATTCACCCATGTAAGCCTGCTGTAAAAAGAACCAGTGTTACTACCCACCACAAACAATGTGGCACAGAAACAGCTCAGTAAAGGAATGTCTGAGGCGACAACACAGCAGGACTTTACAAACATAGTCTTTTATTAAGGAACAAGTAGAGGTAATGTCATGCACGTTACTCTGAACTACTGTTTTCTGATATATTCCGTGTAATTTTCAATAATGGATTGGGGCGGTTTCTTCCTTTTGAAATTAAAAATAAATCTCATTATGAACCTGTGAGCCATTCTGAGGAAAATGAATACAAAAAGAAAGTAACCTTTAATGTCCTTTTCAAGTCTGAAGTTCTGTGAAAACACGAAAGTTAGGAAATGACATGTTTTAATGACCAAAATGTTTGAAATACTACTAAACATTTCTATCTAAACTATCTAATTCTGAATCCAAAAAATTTCCAAGCTTTGCTGGTTTTACCTCAAAATCCTTCACATCTGTCTGTGGTTTTTACCCCCTCCCCGTCCCTGCCCATCATTCCTAGACCTCTGAATTTCTCCTGATCAAACTCCCATATTAGCTAATGCTTTTTAGCTTGAAATCCTGATATAAATATAGACTTACTTGTTTATAAATTATGTGTGCACCACTGTATTAATATTTATACATTATAAAATTACACAAAAGAAGTGAAAAATATAAGGTTAAATATAAATACTAATAAAAGTTCAAGTATTTCTTCTTGCCCCCAGGGGATGGCCTTGCATGCCCCTTGAGTTATACACCCTGTTCTGGGAACAGCTGGCCCAGACTGTACTAATAACTTCCAGACTGGTCTCTTGCCTCTTTTTCACCCTCTTGCTGTCTAATCTCAGCCCACCTGTCATAAATCTGATCATGTCACTCACCTTCTTTAAATTCTTCTGTTATTCCAAATTGACAGAAAGATGAAGTAGAAACTTCCTCGATTACCACATGAGGCTTTTCATTCTGTAACTCTGTGTCTTCATTAATGACTTAAGTTCCAGGCAAAGGAACTACTCAGTTTTCTGAGCAGTTTAGTAATTTAGAAATTTAGTAACATATTCTTCACATTCTTAGTTTTTATTGCAAATAGTGTTTCTTCTAACTGGAATGTTTTTCCTTTATCTGCCATTTCTACTCATATTTATTCTTTGAGATTTAGCCCCCAAATTTTTATCCTCTATGATATAGTCCCTGATACCTTTTGCCAGTTAACCACTTCCCCCATAGCAACTATTTTATTGCATTTTAATTATTTACTGTATGAGTCTACCTCTAAACTGAGATGCTAGAGACTAGTGATCTGTCATAGTCAGCTCCGTATCTCATGCAGCCCGATCTATCTATGGCAGTCGGGACAGTGCCTGGCACACAGCAATGAATGTTTGTAGGATGAACAAGTAAACAGAAACCCACACCGAAACAACTGCAGAAGACTTTACATATTCTATCTAGTGGCAAATACTAGTTTTCAAAAAGATTTACTTAAGTATGGAGATATTATTTATCCAAGATCAAATATTCAATGTCTTAGGATAAAATCCTAAGTTTAAAATTACATAACAAAACTAGTGATAGAGCTGGTAAAAACACCCAGTGTTTGGAATGGTTACACCCTCTTGTCTAGCAACCCTGACTGATACTTAAAGGAGGACTGGATTGTGAAGTTTCTTTGCATTGAGCTTTGACATGTGACAGCTGTATAAAGTCAAAGATTTTTCGGTTATTGATGTTTGCAGTGTTTTTTTAGTAGTCTTCATCATCTTTAAGAGGTTAACTTCTATTCCAAACTCACTTAAACTTTTGAAAATCTGGAATGACTGAATTTTCTTAAATTTCAATTTAGTTTTGTTATTATGATGGTTTTTCTCCTTTAAGTTTTGATGTAATAAGTTATATTGATTTAATGCCCGATATTGGACCATTTTTGCATTCCTGTACCATACCTTCCACATTACTTATTCTTATAGTAATGTGTTACATCTGCTAACATTTCTTCTGGATGTTTTGCATTTATCTTCCTAAGAGTAATGGGCATCTGTTGTATACATGTAAATATTGAGCATTGTAACTCTTTATTATGTTACAGTATGTTATATATGTATAATATATAATATATAACATATAATATATATGTTATTTTTAGAAGTCATTTGAAATAAGCATTGGATCAACCTTACCTCAAAGGTTGAGTTTAGGCATGGAAATTCTAGCAAGTCTACCAAGTCATGAATCATGATAACTAACGTTTATTAAGTGTTTACTTTGTGCTAGTTACTCTTTTAGCTCATTTATATGTTTTAACTCATTTAAATCCTATGGCATTCCTATGAAACAGAAATTATTATTATCTCCATCGTGGGGCTGAGGAATTGAGACACAGAGATGAAGTACTCAGGGTCATATAGGTGGTAAACGATAGAGTAGGGATTTGAACTCGGGCATTCTGGCTCTGGAGCCGACATTCTTCACCATCACGTGATATTCCCTCAGCATGACACTGGGGGAAACATAGATCCCAGGGATTATTTGTTCAAAGACAGAATCTGACATAATCATTGTTAATAACTTACGATTGACTATGAAACAATGTAGAATTTGTAAGAGAAATACCATAACTACATATCATCTATTAACATAATATAGATTGGAGGAACAGCTGTATTTAGCTATTTAAAAACTTAAATATTACCAAAGTAATACTTTTTCTTTTTATCTTTTCAGCAATCTTGACACAGAAGAACTATGTGGTAAGTTTCTTTAAGGCCAATTAAACTCATTACTTGCTTTAGAATGAAAAAGAACACTGTCTTATATATTTCTACACACCTTGAAATTAATGTCATAGCTTAGGAGTTCTGGAATAAAATAAAAGATAATCAAGATCTCAAGGGATTTCTTTATCAGTGACTTTTGCTAAAGCATATGTTTCACTGCAGAAAGAGTTGGGCCTCATTAATTTGTTAATGGAAGGAAAATTGTTATTGAAATTGGTACAGTTAGTTTCAGAAGAGCAAATTCTCCACCAGTTTAAATATATCTTTAAATTGGTGTTTAATAAAACTTCATTATTCTCTTCAAATATATTGTGCAGAGTCTTTTGTTATTGGTTTTCAAAGCTGACCCCTTGACATGTAAAAACAACTTTGTCCAATACCTGCCTAACCATTCTGGAATTTTAAATGTCACTTGCAAAATGTCACTCACTTTCTCAGTAGTGAGAAAGACATCTTTATAAATTCCTGATGTAATGACCTCTTCATTTATTTTCTTCATCTTTGTGGTTGGAAACAAAAGTCAAAGTCTAGGAATGTAGAAACGCAAATATTTTTGAGATTTATTCTTTGTTATGAAAAAGTTATGGAGCATTGCAAGACTACTCAATTTGAGACAGCCATATTTCTCTGAAAACTGGAAGGTTTCAAGTTTTCTGTTTTAAGATAAATGTATAAGGTAATACCTTTCCAAGTTTCATCTTAGTGTCTAGGCTACCTAAAATAATTTTGATGGTTAGAGATGAGTTTCTTTGAAACTCCTAATTGAAGCCACAAGCACTTTCTGAATATCTTATAATTCTTACAGATTTAATGTTTACCAAAACCATCAAAAAGGCCATTTTATAATAGTCAAGAGTGGTTATCTTACATTTCATCAAAATGGTAGTACACCACCAAGAGATGTCATGCCAGGACAAAATATAAAAATACAGAATTTCAAGACAATAACTCTGAACAAAACGAATATGATAATCACCAACCGTAAGCTTTCAAATTTTCCAGTAGTCATGAAAAGCTGTTTCCTGTCCCTGCATGATGTCTATCTCATATTCAGTGAGAAGAATCCAACGGAAAAGCAAGATAACATTTATACAGAAATAAAGTTCTTGGGTATCAAAGCAGGGCATGCTTTTGTTAGTTATGAAACATGAGCAGAGAAAAACAGGAACATCCCAGCATGCTTTCACACACAGTCAGACCATGACCCATCCTCACATGGGTATTAAACTGTGCCAAGTGAGCAAAAGGGGCTGTGTGGACCAATGGCCACCAGGCTTTATGATGAATAGCAGTCTCAATAAAGGTCAAGTTGTGGTCCCTTCTCATCCATATGCAGATAGTCCCTGCCAGTGGAGAGATGAAATAGAGAACTGAGGAGATTATATTGATAATTTCATGAAGATGGGAGAACCATTTGCCTCAAATGTCTGGATGTGTTAGGCCAAAGTAACCATTTCCTCAAATCATCCAGATAATTCTTTTTGTTTTCCCCTTAACATTGCTTAGGTAGGCAAGGCTTATGAGAAAGAAAACTGTTATAAGGGCTTTTAAGATAATATTTAGTGTCTCTTCTTTACTTGCTATGTTACTTACCTATTGTCATTAAAGAATATTACATTATCCTCTTAGTACGATAGTATATCTCTACTTAATCCTCTACAAAAATAGTGATCTTAATTTGTCTTCTATAATAATACAACTAGATTAGGAATGTACTCTGTATTTATTGAAAAAGCTTTGACTGAATTTTTCACATAGTGTTAGAGAACTAGTATATGGGTTTTTTTTTTTTTTTGATGGTTAGCATGTTTTAGCAACAAACTTTTAAAATTAAGTTATGTACAATTTTTTGAGGTAAAAATTGGTTTATAACATTATATAAATTTTCAGGTGCACATCATTATATTGCGACTTCTGATACACTACATCATGTTCACCACCGAAAGTCTAGTTGCCATCCGTCACCATACAAATTTGCTCCTTTACCCCTTTCGCCCTTCCTAAACCCCTCTTCCTCTCTGGTAACCACTAATCTGTTCTTTATCTATCTGTTTGTTTGTTATTGTTTTATCTTCCACATATGAGTGAAATCATACAGTATTTGTCTTTCTCCATCTGACTTATAGTGCTTAACATAATACCACCAGGGTCCATCCATGTTGTCACAAATGGCAAGATTTCGTCTTTTTTATGGCTGAGTAGTATTCCATTGTGTGTATATACCAGATCTTCTTTATCCATTCATCTGTCGATGGGCACATAGGTTGTTTCCAAGTCTCGACTATTGTAAATAATGCTGCAATGAACATAAGAGTGTATATATCTATTCAAATTAGTATTTTTGTGTTCTTTGGATAAATACCCAGAAATGGAATAGCTGGGTCATATGGTAATTCTATTTTGAATTTTGTGGACTCTCTATACTGTGTTCCATAGTGGCTGCACCACTTTACATTCCCACCAGCAGTGTATGAGGGTTCCCTTTGCTCCACATTCTCTCCAACACTTATTTCTTCTGGTTTTTAGAAGAACCATTCTGACAGGCTGAGGTGATATCTCATTGTAGTTTTGATTTTCATTTCCCTAATAATTAGTGATGTTGAACATATTATCATGTGCCCATTGGCCATCTGTGTATCTTCTCTGGAAAAATGTCTGTTCAGACCCTCCATTGTTTAATTGGATTGTTTTTCTTGTTGAGTTGTATAAATCCTTTATATATTTTGGATATTAACCCCTTATCAGAAATATGAATTGCAAATATCTTCTCCCAGTCAGTAGGATATCTTTTCATTTTGTTGGTTTCCTTTGCCATGCAGAAGCCTTTTAATTTGATATAGTCCCATTTGTTTATTTTTTTCTTTTGTTTCCCTTGCCTAAAGAGGCATGTTCAAAAAGATACACCTAAGACCAATGTCAAAGAGAATACTGCCTATGTTTTCTTCTAGGAGTTGTACAGTTTCAGATCTTACCTTCAAGTCTTTAATCCATTTTCAGTTAATTTTTGTGTATGGTGCAAGATAATGGTCTACTTTCATTCTTTTGCATGTGGCTGTCCAGTTTTCCCAACACCATTTATTGAAGAGACTTCCTCCATTGTATTTTCTTGGCTCCACTGTCAAAAATTAGCTGTCCATAAATGTGTGGGTTTATTTCTGGGCTCTTAATTCTGTTCCATTTATCTGGGTGTCTGTTCTTCTGCCTGTACCATGTTGTTTTGATGACTATGGCTTTGTAGTATACTTTGAGATCAGGGTGTATGATACCTTCAGCTTTGTTCTTTTTTCTCAGGATTTTTTTGGCTATTTAGACTCTTTTCTTGTTCCATATAGATTTTAGGATTCTTTGTTCTATTTCCATGAAAAATGTTGTTGGGATTTTAATAGGGATTGCATTGAATCTGTCAATTGCTTTAGGTAATATGGACATTTTAACTATGTTTATTCTTCCAATCCATGTGCGTGGAATATATTTCCATTTCTTTGTGTCTTTGATTTCTTTCAACAGTGTCTTATAATTTTCAGTGTACAAGTCTTTCACCTCCTTGGCTAAATTTATTCCTAGCTATTTTATTCTTTTTGTTGTGATTGTAAATGGAATTGTATTGATTTCTCTTCCTGCTAGTTCATTGTTAATGTATAGAAATCCAACTGATTTTTGTGTGTTGATTCTGTACCCTGCAACTTTACTGTATTTGTTAATTATTTCTAATAGTTTTTTGGTGGATTCTTTAGGATTTTCTATATATAAAATCATGTCATCTGCAAATAGTGACAGTTTTATTTCTTCCTTTCCAATTTGGATACCTTTTGTTTTTCTTGCATAATTGCTCCGGCTCGGACTTCCAACTCTATTTTAAATAAGATTGGTGAAAGTGGACATCCTTATCTGGTTCTGGTTCTTAGAGGGGTGGCTTTCAGTTTTTCATCACTGAGTTTGATGTTGGCTGTGGGTTTGTCATATGTGGCCTTTATTATGTTGAGGTACTTTCCTTCTACCTGTTTTATTGAGATTTTTTTTCCTAAATGGATGTTGAATCTTGTCAAATGCTTTCTTTGCATCTATTGAGATGATAATGTGATTTTTAAATTTATTTTGTTAATGTGGTATATCGTGTTGATTGATTTGCGGATGTTGAACCATCCCTGCATCCCTGAAACAAATCTCATTTGATCGTGGTGTACGAGCCTTTTAACGTATTGTTGTATTTGATTTGCTAATATTTTTTTGAGGGCATTTGCATCTATGTTCATCAGCAATATTGGCCTGTAATTTTCCTATTTTGTGTTTTCCTTGTCTGGTTTTGTTTCGGGGTAACGTTGGCCTCATAAAATGAGTTAGGAAGCATACCGTCCTCTTCAATTTTTTGGAAGGGTTTGAGAAGGATAGGTATTAAATCTTTGAATGTTTGGTAGAATTCTCAGAGAAGGCTTGTAGTCCTGGACTTTTGTTTTTTGGTTACTATTTCAATCTCTTTATTGTGATTGGTCTATTCAGATTCTCTATTTCTTTTTGATTCAGTTTTGTGAGGTTATATGATTCTAAGAATTTATCTGTTTCTTCTAGGTTATCCAATTTGTTGGTATATAGTTTTTCATAGTATTCTCTTGTAATCCTTTATTTCTGTGGTATCCATTGTAATTTCTCCTCTTTCATGTCTGATTTTATTTGATCCTTCTCTTTTTTTCTTAGTGTGTCTAGCTAAGGGTTTGTCAATTTTGTTTGTCTTTTCAGAGAACCAGCTCTTAGTTTCATCGATCCTTTCTATCGTCTTTTTAGTCTCTATTTCATTTATTTCCACTCTGATTTTTATTATTTCCCTCCTTCGACTGACTTTAGGCTTCATTTGTTCTTCTTTTTCTAGTTATTTTAGGTGTAGTGTTAGATTGTTGATTTGAGATTTTTCTTGTTTTTTGAAGTAGGCCTGTATTGCCATATACTTCCCTCTTACTACTCCTTTTGTTGCATCCCATAAGTTTGGGTACGTTGTGTTTTCATTTTCATTTGTCTCCGGCTATTTTTTAAATTTCTCCTTTGATTTTTTTCATTGATCCAATAGTGGTTTAGTAGCATGTTGTTTAGTCTCCACATATTTGTGACTCTCCCAGCTTTCTTCTTGTAGTTGATTTCTGGTTTCATACTATTGTGATTGGAAAAGATGCTTGATATGATTTCAATCTTCTTAAATTTATTGAGACTTGTTTTGTTTCCCAACATATGGTCTATTTTTGAGAATGTTCCATGTGCACTTGAGAAGAATGTGTATTCTGCTGTTGTTGGATGGAATGTTCTATATATATATTTTTAAGTCCATCTGGTCTAGTGTTCCATTTAAGGCCAATTTTCCTTGTTGACTTTCTGTCTAGATGATCTATCCATTGATGTAAGTGGGATGTTAAAGTCCCCTACTATTACTGTATAGCTGTCAGTTTCTCACTTCAGGTCTGTTAATAGTTGCTTTATTTACTTTGTTGCTTCTATGTTAGGTGCATATATATTAATAAGCTTTATATCTTCTTGGTGGAATGTCCCTTTTATCATTAGATAATGTCCATCTTTGTTTCTTGTTATCTTTTTTTGGCCTGAAGTCTATTTTGTCTGGTATAAATATTGCTATACCCACTTTCTTTTGGTTGCCATTTGCTTGGAGTTTCATCTTCCATCCCTTCACTCTGAGCCTATGTTTATCTTTAGATCTGAGATGTGTTTCCTCGAGGCAGCGTATTGTTGGGTCTTGGTTTTGATCCATCCAGCCGCTCTGTGTCCTTTGATTGGTGAATTCAATCCATTTACATTTAGAGTGATTATTGATATATGAGGGCATAATACTGCCATTTTATCTTACTTTTCTGGTTGTTCTATATTTCCATTGTTTCTCTTTCCTTGTGTTTTCTATCTGCCATTTCAGTTTGGTTTTCTGTGATATGTTTCTCAGCTTCCCCCTTATTTTGTGTCTCTGCTGTGAATTTTTGTTTTGTGGTTACCATGAGGTTGTATAAGAGATCTCATAGGTGAGATAGTTCTTTGTCTGCTGATAGCATCTTATATCCATATTCCTATGCAGATTCCATCCTTATCCTCTTCCCCTTCTATGTTTTTGTTGTCACAAATTATCCATTTTTGTATTGTGAGTTTGTGACCAAAGCTGAAGTGGTTATAGTTATTTTTAATGCTTCCTTTCCCTTTAACCTTTATGTTATAATGGAGTGTTTATTAACCTATTCTAATATAGCATTGCAATTTTCTGATTCTTTCACCTTGCTCAAAGCTTTGTATACCTTTGCCTTTTTGTTTCAAGTAGGAGAGTTACTTTCAACATTTCTTGTAAGGCAAATTCTAGTGGTGATGAACTCCCTGAGCTTTCTTTGTCTGGCAAAGCCTTCATTTCTCCTTCATATCTGAAGGATAACTGCTAGATTGAGTATTCTTGGCTGAAATTTTTTATCTCTAAATATTTTGAATATATCATTCCACTCTTTCCTGGTCTGTAGATTTTCTGCTGAGAAATCTGCTCATAGCCTTTTGGAGGTTTTCTTGTAGGTTATTGTGTTTTATTTCCCTGGCTGCCTTTAATATTCATTCTTTGTCATTGACTTTTGACAGTTTTATTATCATGTATCTTGAAGAAGGTCTTTTTGCATTGAGATAATTGAGTGTTATATTAGCTTCATGGGTTTGGATATCCATTCTTTTCCCAGGTTTGTGAAGATCTCAGCTATTATTTCTTTAAGCTCTCTGCTCCCTTCTCTCTCTCTCCCCCTCTCCTTCTGTGATACCCATCATCCTTATGTTGCACTTTCTAATAGAGTCAGATAATTCTAAAAATGTACAGTTTCTGCATTTAAAAAAAAATCTTAGTTCTCTTTTACTTGCATCATTTCTAGGTTTCTATCTTCAAGCTCACTAATTCTCTCTTCCATATAATCTGCTCTATTTCTAATGCTTTCTAACGCATTCTTCATCTCATTTATTGAGTTCTTCAGCTCCAGAATTTTTGTTTAGTTCTTTTTTAGAGTTTCACTCTCTTTAGTAATGTATTCCTTCTGTTCATTGATTTTATTCCTGAGCTCACTGAACTTCCTTTCTGAGTTTTCTTGTAGCTCATTGAGTTTCCTCATGACAGCTGTTTTTGAATTCTTTGTCAATTAAATCACATCTTCTGTAACTTTATTTGGTTTCTGGAGAAGTGTTATTTTCTTCTTGTGATGCTGTGTTACTGTGGCTTTTCACAGTGCTTGCTGAGTTATTCGTCTGCTGGCGTGTTTGTCGTGGCAAACCCTTTTTTTGTTTAGGTGTAGCTTTGTTTGCTTTGATTCCAAGTATTCAACCAATTGGAGGTTGGAGGCCTTTTTTTGTATTTCAGCAGGTGGTGCTATAGCACTAGTTTTGGGTTTCTCTACCTGAGCTACCTCTGGCTGTATTTGAGCATCTGCATGTTCCACCCTCCACTGCCTCTATTGGAGGTGTCGCTGATACTGTCCTCATCACTACCTGTGCCTCTGGGGGTCACTGAAGCCTTGCTGTTGCTGCTGTTGCTGCTGTTGCTGTGGTCACTGGCTTTGCTGCTGGGGTAGAAGAATGGCTGATGCCTCTGCCACATCTCAGATCACCTGGGTCAGGAGTTCTACCGCTGTGGTAGTGGGGAGGGAGGAGAGGGAGCTGGCTTCACAGGGCACTGCCTCTGCTGTAGTTTGATACTTTGTGGTTGCGGGCCCCTCTGCAGTTGGGATGTCAGAGTTATGTGCTCCACTGCTGCCTCCACCAGGCTCTGAGCCACAGCTGGGGGTCTGGGATCATGAGCCTCCACCTGTGCTGCTGCTTCACTCTCCGTGGCCACTGGTGCAGCCACAGCTGGCTGGCTGGCCAGAGTTTCAATGCTCCTCTGCTGCTGCCCACTGGATTCTCTGGGGTTGGTGGTGGCTGGCTCAGCTGCCAGTACCCTGGGGGGTCCAGGGTACTGGGCACTGCCTCTGCTGTTCCCCTGTTTTGCCTCCTCTGTATGCTCCAATCCACCCACCTTCATATACACCAATATGTGGATCTCTTTGGTGTCCTGGTGTGTTGGGCAGTATAGCCTTCGTTGGGTTATGGGTGTTTTAATCACTGTAGATTGAAGAGGAGAGACACACACCCCACACAAATTCCCCCTTGTGTATGGGAGGGGCAGCACTTGATTGGCATGGAAAGCAGATTTCTATGCTCTTTTGTAGAGCCAATTAAAAGGTCCATGTATGTAAAACTTTCATTCTGTTGTTTTTATTTATTTTGTCAATTTACTAAATTGTGGACCCTAGAACTCATAATCTATTAAAATGAAGTATTTCTTTTTTTAATCTATTTTTAATTTTAAGTAAATATTACTTTCATAATTTCTTAAAATTTAACAATATGGAATTATGTAGCTATGTAAGACAAAATGTCCAAGTCTCTCGCTCCTTTTTCCTTGATACTGATCTCCACTGCTAACTACTTGGAATGTATCGTTCCAGGCATTTTTATGCATATATTGACATTGATATATATGTATATATATTTTTTCTAACAGTGAGATCATACTATATGATCAGTGCAACTGCATACTCTTCTACCTCATTTTATTTAAAAAGGCTGTATAGTGCCCCATTTATGTTAATTTTTTCAACCAAGTCCCTTTTAATGGGTTTTCAGGTTGTTTCCAACTTTTCTCTGGGACAATCAGCATTGAAGTAAATACCCTCATTTGTATTATCTTTGCTCTCTTGTCCGAGTAGTTCTGTATGGCACATTACTAAAAGTGTAATTACTCAGAAGTTTTTCCAGTGTGTACACCCCCCAGTAGTGTATAGGCGTGCCATGATTGTCCACTCCTCTCTTAATTGTGAAGGCCTTTCTAAATAGCAGGTTTAGGTCTTTATCTTTCCTATTAGTCAATATATAACTCAATTTTACTTAGGTAATTATGCTTGAACTCTAGCATTGAGTCTTTTGTTTTCTACTTGTGCCATCTTTTAGCTGTGATCTAAAATCTGTCAGGAGCAAAATTATTCCTTTCCTGACCTACCCAGTTTGTAACTGTTTTTATAACCTTACTCATTTTTACTGAACTCTTTTGCAAATGTTGAACTTAGTAGCTAAGTATTTTGAGATATTTATAGATGGGTGAAGAATAATTGCAGTGAAAGTTCGTGTAGCTAGAATGCTTAATCTGAAAACTTCATGAGCAAGGTTGAATATATTCAATAATCTAACTTATCTAGTTAGCTGTGACCTACCAAATATTAATGTATTTTAAAAGTTAAAGTCTATAAATAGGATGTATAAAATCTGAGGGTATAGGAAACTCCCATTAAAAAACTTATAAGATTCGTATACAAGGTTCCTTTAGGTAACTGTGCCCAAAGCACCCCTGGTCAGACTGCAGAGGAGCACCAGCTTGCACTGCCAGAGCCTGGGCACTGCTGGGGGGCCTGTGCTTGCCAAGCCTGGGTGTTAGAAAATCAGAAGTCTGTATTCCTCTTCCAGGCTGTTAGTGCCATGGCTACCTGGCACATTTATAAAATCAACAAAAAAGAGTTGTGTGCAGTTTGAGTGACACTGATCTGCATCCCCTCAAAATAACCCATATTCTTAAATTACCAACTGACACCCTATTCAGAGCATAGGTTCTCTTTCCCTCCCTCCCTCCCTCCTCAGTTATTTTCTTTCCTATACTTTCTTTACTATACTGCTTGGGAAGCTCTAGCAGGGTACATTCTATGGGATTCATCTAAACTCATGAGAATGCTTTGTGAGACCAGTTCCAGTGCAGCCTTTGTAACAGCTGTGGATTCTCTGGTTCTGACTTGGAGATCTCAGGCCAGACCTGAAAACTCAACAACTTGAAGGACTGAGATGCAGAATAGAAAAATCTCTGTAATTTGGTCGTGCAACACCATCAATTAAGTACAGTAGCAAAGGGAGAAACTAATCCTTATTAGTTAGCATTTTATTAAAGATGTTGCATTGAAATCCACAAGGAGATAATTTGCTTTCTGACAGATAACTTGTTTAATACATCTGTTTATAAATCGTGCTCTACTCTTTCATTATAACCAGTGCCCAGACTCTTCTTACTTCTCAAAGATTCTTCACTTAAATGATCAGGATTGGTTCTCACACATTTTCATATGTGCAATACAACTCTATTTTGCTCTTGCCCATGGAACCCACATGCGGGATTCAATAAAAGTAGGTCTTTTCTCCAGGAAGTTATTCTAGTTACCAAAGGACAAGTTTTAAGGAACAATATTATGAATCTTTCTTCCTCTCTAATGCTTTAATTTAAGGACAAAACACATTTACCCAGATGACATTGGCACCATGGTTCAAATAAGGAACATGAGTCACAATAACAGGAATAAAACTTGAGTCTAAGCTTAGCCACTTCCAAAACTATCACTGACCCTTCTTCCCTGCTTGCCACATCTTGGGGTATGCAGATGTACTGCTGACATTTCAGGCTCCTTCCCGTTTCCACCTCATAGCTTTGGTATGACCCATGGTCCTTGTTTTGTGATGGAATCACTCCTGGAAAATTGATGCTATTCTTATCTCTCCTGAGGGTGTGTCACCAACGTTCCCCAAACCTTTCACAGTGTATCCAGGATAACCTTTTTAATGGAAAAATCTGGGGATGTCACTTTCCAGGGCTTCGCGTTGTTCATAGTGATTCTCAGATTTCCTCTGCATCATAATCTCCTAGCAAGCCTGTTTTAAAAAAAATTATTCCTGGGCCTTAACCCAAAGATTCTGATTTAGTAGATGAGACCTTATTAATTTTCATTTCGAACAAGTATTCTAGAGCAGTGCTTCTCAAACTCAAACATGCCTACAAATCACTTGGGGTCTTATTAAAATGCAGATTTGACTCAGTAGGTCTGAGGTGGGCTTGAGATGCTGTGTTCTAACAAGATCCCAGGTGATGCTGATGCTGCTGGTCCACAGACCACAGTCTGAGCAGTAAGTCTCCAGAGAATTCTCTTGAGGATCTGATGCAGATGGTCAAAGACATTGACCTAGACTTGAGGGTAAAATTTAGAGTGCTTAGCAAGGAAAAGTTCCAACAGATCCAACTTCCTCTCTCATTGCTGATTTCTAGCATCCCGCTTCCTTGCTGCCTTTTCTCCTTAAATTTCTCCCAGTCCTGTCCTTTATGTCCTAGCAATGCTGAACTACACAGACTCCTGTGAACATGACAAGATATCACCTGCTTCCATGCCTCTGTTCACCCTCCCTCTGATTATCCAGCAGATTAAGTTCTGTTCATCTGTTAATTCAGGCCCTGTCACTATCTCCTCTGGGAAGCTCTCTCTGACCTATTCCAGGCAGATCTGGACATTCTTTGCCCTGTATTTTGATTGCACCTTGTACCTGGGCTCTGAACCATTGTCTTGAACAGGATCATGGGTATAGCAGTTGTTTGTTGGGATGTTTATTTCCTCTACCTGATTGTAGGCTCCTTAAAGATAGAGGCTCTATCTTTTCATCTTTGTATTCTAAGCTCCTAGGATAGCACCTGGCACATAGAAGGCACTAAATAAATGTGTGTTAAGTCTTGGATTGTGTAAATGAACCCTCACCATGATGAAGTGGAGGAGGAATTCCCTCCTTTTATCTATGTTAATGTCTTTGGCTCTTTCATCCAACTTCCCTCTTTGAGTTCATTGGAGCCCTACTTGCCCTGGCACATGTCCCTCAGTGAGTAAGTTATAAAACAATTTGGGTGACGCTGAGCTAGCTGCACCACCTCAAAATAACCCTTACACTTAGATTCAAACTTAAGTTCCTATCCAGGGCTTGGGTGTTGTAATTCTCTCTCCTCAGAGATATTTTCTTTGTGAGCTAGCATATTGCTTGGGGAGTGGTTTTATTTGTTTTGTTTTTTTTCCTATTTGGATAGTTGAGATGCATCAATGGATGAAGGAAGGAAGGAAGGAAGGAAGGAAGGAAGGCTTAGATGGGTATCAGCTGCAAAGTCTCTGTTCATTGTCTTCTGTGCTTTATCAGAATCTGCCTGCATTGGTCTGATCTCAAAGTAGAAAGACAACTTTTATTCCCTCCAGGGACCTTCACTGATTAAGCCAAATATCTTGTCTGTGACTGAAATATTTATTTTAAAAGGTGGTTTTCCTTTTTGTTTTTTTGTAACTTTGCTTTTTTAGCACCAAATTCTTGTTTTCGCTTCATATATTTCTGCCTGCTTAATTTAAAATCCCCATTGCAATCTTCCTTGAGTCTTTGTATATATTAAAATAGAAATGTACTAACAACTTCACCATTTTGCATTTTTCTTTACACTTTTTTCATGTTTCAACTTAGTATGGACTCTATTCTGATAATGATTATCTTTCCATCTTAAGAATATTCTATAGCCACAATAACTGCTTGCTGATTCATGAAGAGTTTTATCCATAGGGACTTTATTTATTACAAACAGTTGCATGGACAAGGTCAGACGTCTTTGTCAACACTATCAGAAAGTCAACATCATAACCAAGAATTAAAATGTAATTTTGAGGCAGGTATTTAAGGAATATCTGCTTTCTTATCTTCCAACTAATCCCATCCTAAAAGTTCCTTTATATGACATGATTTGCAGCACACTGTTTTTTTAAGGAATGTGTAATCAAGAATGCATTTACTTTTTTGTCAAAAACATGTTATTTGTTTTTAATTTGTTTTTATAGTACACAGACTATATTTTGACGACCATGATCTAGAATTGATTTATTGCTCACCTGTGTTTTCTTTCTTCTCAGAAGTCTGCACATTTACTAATAAATCAGTGATACTTCCTATTTGTTATTCATATCAATGTCAACAAATGATTCCCTCTGGAGTTTTAAATTAATCAAGGAAGTTTCCATCAAATGCTGAAATTTATCCCAGTGATCTCAAATGGCTTATGTGATTATATTTATCATTCAATTTAATTCCATAAATACTATGGCACATTAAAGAGAGAGAATAATAAACTACAGTTCACCTGAAGATGAGTTCACAGGAATGGTGAGGACTACTGATTTTCTAGTAACTAAAAGTTTTAGATCTTTTCAATATATGACTTTCTGTGAATTTTTGTTAGGCTAGATCTGTCATTTCAGAAATATAGATTTCTGTAAGTAAATAGAAGGTTTTGCATTTATGTCTCTTCTGTTTCAACTTACTAGTTTGGGATCAGTCCATGTTCCATACTCTTAATTTTAATTGTAACATCCAATGCATTATTTATTCCTGCCAACTGAAAAATGTGATAAACATGCCTCTTGCTCTACCCAAATTGTTGAAAAACACTCAATCTTGACAGGAAAAGTTACGTAGGAGGTCTCACAGGAGACCTCCCTTGTGTTTTGCTGCATTACTAATTCTTAACCTTGAAGAGAGCTTACCTTCCTGAAATGTCTCAGAAGAAACAATAAAATATAGCTTAATTTTTTTCTAAAATTACTGTCCTAGTGAGAGCTATAATAATATGCTGTTGAGAAAAAAATTTTGTTGAAAGTCTTGTCCATAGATGCAGATTCATGTTTTTCCTATTTTTTTTTTTTTTTGGAAAGAATATTTCTTTAAGAATAATGGTAACCATCCAGGTTCTTTTTTTTTTTTTTAATGAAGTGAGTATATTGATACCTTAGTCTCTTTTGAAAACCTTCCAGTTTTCGTTTATAGATGACGCTATTTGTTTTACTCATTTATGGAGTAAACCATCAGTTCATTTGTTTTGTTTTGTGATTACCGAAATGCAAACATGAATTTATTTCAATATTTTCACTTTTCAGAATATTTTTCTCAGCACTTGGGCGAGTATGAGAATGTGCTAGCAGCACTTGAAGACCTAAATCTTTCCATCCTGAAGGCAATGGGCAAAACAAAAAAAGTAAGGAAGTGTTGATGTTTATTTTCTATAAAAATCTCTTCTTTGAAAAAAAAATTTTTTGAAAATCATACTTATTTCCTAATATCGTAAAATATACATTTGTTTTTATCACTGATAATTCATTTTTCTTAGTATTAAATGAGCTATTGTATTCATTCACAATACAATTACAAAATGCTTACTAGGTGACAGATACTGTGCTTTGTGCTTGAGGATACAAAGAGCTGTTCAAGCAGCTCTTATTTTGGTGGGGAGACAAGTGTGTAAGCAAGCAATTACAATATAGCATGAGAGAGAGAAGCACAAGATGGAACACCTAATTTATGCTGGATGAAGTGACACTGGAGGAATTAGAGAAAAAGAAAGTAGTTATAGGTAGGCAGAGGACAACCAGACACACAGAACAACATGTGCAAAGGCCCTATGTTGGGAGGGGCACAGGACATTCAAGGAAATAAAAATGGTCAGTAAGGCTAACGTCCAGAAAACCCAAGAGTGGTATGGTGTAAGAGGACACTGTGTGGATGATGTTGCTGGCAAACCTAAGGATTTAGGTGTATATCCTAAATGCAAATAAACCAGTCACTATTTTAGGCAGAGATAGGAAAACTCATGCAGTCTTTTGAAATTCAAGACCATACAAGAATTAGCTTGGGATTAGGATGGAGAACCTGGGGTAGTAGAATCAGGAAGATAGATGAGAAGGGTAGTTCACTAATCCAGGTGAGAGAGGTTGGTAGTGTGGAGGTCTTGGCAGAAGATAACAGAGAAAAGTAAATGAACTGCATATATATTTGAGATCCTATCAATAGAACTTGGAGAAGGAAGTGTTCAGGGTAAACCCTAGTTTTCAGCTTGTTTACCTGGGTAGTGGTGCTGCCTCAACAGAGAATGCTGCAAGAGGACCAGGTTTGAGGGGTAAGATCATAATTTCTTTTTTAGACATATTGAATCTAAGCTGACCTTAAGACATCTAAGGAAAGTCAGGTAAGCCATTGGGCACATAGATGTCTCTATCTAAGAGGTGGAGTCTAGACTGGAGGTATAAATGTTGTGAATTGTCAGCACTTAGGCAGAGGATTTGAATGACATCATCTGGAGAGAGAATAGAAAGTCAAAAGACGAGGGGACCTAACACTGAACTTTAAGGAACTTCAACTTTTGATGGTGGGTAGAGGAAAATGAGCCAACAAGAGTCTGAGAAGGAGTGGCCAGAAAGATGGGAGGAAAGCTGGGAGAGTGTAGTGTCCAGAAGTTGAAGAGAGTATTTCATAAAGTAAGGAGTGGGCAATAGTGTTGGCTGTGTGGGGGATCAGAATTGGCCACCCCAAAATGTGTCTCTTTGGCTTATTTTATTTTTTGGTGAGAAAGATTCGCTCTGAGCTAACATCTGTGCCAGTCTTCCTTCATATTGTATGTGGGACACCGCCACAGCCTGGCTTGATGAGCGCCACGTAGGTCCATGCCCAGGATCTGAACCTGTGAACCCCGGGTCACCGTAGTGGAGTGTGCGAACTCAACCACTACACCACCGGGCCGACCCTCTGGCTTGATTATTTTTAAAGACAAAAGACTCTGAAAGAAACTTCATCTTCCCCCTAACTGACTAAAAGAATTTATGATAGAAGGCCTGTTCCAGGAAGGAGCTAATACCATAAGATAACTATAGTATAATATAAACTAAGTGTGGTAGACAGGAAGGCGCTAGCAAGCCCATTTTTATCAAAGTTTTGTCTCTTGGGTCACATTGTCTATAGATGACCCAGCAAATACTTGTTTATCAAACATTTGCTTTTCCATCTCCATGTGAATTGCCTTCCTCCCCTTTGGAGTCCCAAACCACTGTCCCCAACATCCTTCTTTGTGTTTAGCTGAAGATGGTATTTAAGGTGGCAGCTCGGCCATTCTGGTGAGTTACTCAGTCTTCCTGGGTTTCTCCCATGTATACTTGTTATTAAACGTTGTTTGATTTTCTCCTGTTATTCTGTCTTATGTTAATTTAATTCTTAGACCAGCCAGAAGGACCTGGAGGGTAGAGGAATAGTTCTTCCTCCCCTACCACTGCTACGGAGAGGTGAAGAGAGATGAGAATTCAGTTTTTCATTCTTAATAAGTCAAAAAAGACAGTTTAGCATATAAGGTACATAACAAATAAAAATTTTAAAGCATATATGGAGTATCTGGATAATGACAGCAGATTTATACATACAAGGAACTCTACTTGCTCCTGAAGGCCCATGAAAAAGACTGAAATGAGACTTTTTTATTGGGGAAATTTATAGCAACAAAATTTGGAAACCAAAAAGCAAAGGGACAACAATGAGGTAGCTGACAGCGGACCTGAGGTATTTGACTGCTGGCCTGTAATGGGAAGAGCAGAAGGCCACCAGCTTGGTTTGTTGAAAGGCTCAGGAATTGGTGGCACTAGTTGCTACTGGAAAAGGACGGGGATGGTAGGGCTAAAACAGGGTGACCTGTTGGAAATCTGAGTAAGGAGCAGTTAGATCCCCAGATCCCCTGTTCTTCTCTACCCAGCTGAGCAACTGCTTCTTTATCAACCCAGGTAGAAAAAAAACGATAACTTGGTCTCTGAAAAGGTAGAAGCAAGGATCTCTGCCCAGAGGTGGTATCAGCCACAGTTGAAGGATTAAGTAAAAGTTTATGTATTAAATGAAAAGATCTCCAGCAAACTTCCCTAATTTAACTCCCAGAGTGTTGGCAACCAGGCTTACGCTCTGCAGACAGAAGGAGGTTATCTCTGAGAGGTGGAACCAGTGCAACAGAAAAGACCTAAAGATTCTCTAAGGGTAGAGCTCAGCCAGATCTCCCTCTTCTTCCCTCAAATGCTAATCAGCTTGTCTGTGGCCGTCCTTAAATATGCACAGTCAGCCCGGTGTCACCGACTTCTTATAGGAAAGGCAGAGACCAAAACAAACAAACAACAAAAGGGAGGAAGCTGGAGGGAGGGAAGGAGGACTGAGGAATGGAGGAACTGATATAGGGGACTATACAGAAAGAGGAAAACTTTAAACTAGTATCCTTAACTTCCCCGGAGAGATAAGAGAAGATGTTACCTCCATGAAATAAGAATAGGATGACAAACAGCAAGAAAGAGCTCTTGGAAATTTAAACAAGAGAACAGAAATAAAGACTTAACAGAATTCTGGAAAATAAAGTTTAGAAACTCTCCCCAAAAGTAAAGCAAAGAAGAAAGTATAAGAAAATTGGAACATCAGCCTAGGATGTCCTATATCCAAATAACAAATTCCAGAAAGAGAAAACAGAGAAAAATGGAATCTGAGTACATTTTCTCTTGACCTCTTCAGGAGTATTTGGAAACTGCATAAAATTTCATCCCTTGGGAACCTCTGTCCAGAAATGGTAATTTGTAAAATCTCTGTTTGATGTGGCTGGCTCCTCATTCCTTAGGTCTCATCTTAAATATTATGTCCTGAGAAAAGTCTTCTCTGACCACCTTATCTAAAAGAGGTTATCTTATTGGGGTATCTCTTGCTGGGAATTGTAAGAGTGAGTTACTGTGTATTTATTTGTTTTTGTTGTCTGTAAGGAGGGAAAAGAGCAGTGTCTTTTTTGAATACCCAGAGCCTAGCACAGGACCTGACCAAATGCACACAATAAAAATTTATTGATTTAAAGAAATTGATTAAATGGATATTCATACAGATCCAAATGCTAAATACTTTTGCTCCTGAAAGAAACAATGCGCCTAAGTCCATTTAAGCAGCTCAGATTTCCTTTAATAGGAAGGAAAAGCAAGTATATAATCTTCCTTATTGTCTCACAAATTGCATTAAAATTGTGTTCTTTTCCTTGTGTTAATACAATGAGGCTTTGTGGGATTGAAATCAAGGTCAACCTGTTATTTTGGTCTCTTAGGTACAAAATCTCTTTCTTGGCACTGACCCTTAAAAATACATTTGATCCGTATAATCATACTGCTTGATCAAAGATAAGGTCTTTGGTTTTAAAAAAAGAAATGGTCAAAAATAAAATCAGAAAATTTTCTTTGTGTGATAGCTCAAAGATGAGTGAAACGCAGAAGTGTCAACATTTTTCAAGCCACTGTTGAACTGACATCTTCTCCAAACTCTCTAGCACAATGAACTCTTCTGAGTGACAAATCCAGCATTTCTTTTTGAGAATCTCTCTATATTTTTACCCAGATGAAAAGTCCTGTCTCAGTAGGAAGGGCTGACTGTTCTAGGCTTTTATGAAAAGTGAACTGCAAGCCATTTGTGGTCTGTCTTAACTGGCAGCACCTCTGTCTGCTGTATCAGAGAAGGGATAAAATGGATTCCAATTGCTTAACTTAAACTCCAGGAGTGACTCAGGACAGATACAGTCTGTCATTATTTTCCCTCTTCCTCCCTCAATTCTAACCTTTTGATAGATCCTTAAGTGTTACCTGGATTGTTTTACTTTGCTTATTTTTCAGAACAAACACCATAGGTCAGTTTCCAAATGATCATTTGAAAGCCCAGAAGGTAGAAAAAAACCACAACTCCCTGTCTGACTTTGAAATTTCACAAAAACATTGGGTTTATCAATTTGTTTTTCTTCTTTCCACAGTGGGATGATAAGCTAACTGACATCATCAGTATGTGATGTGCTTGTTACCTCAAAGCAAATGTAGAATTCTGATGCTCAAGCTAAAATTCATCTTGTGCTATGTTATATAAAGACGAATGGGATCCCCTTAAAAGAGGAGACTATTGTGAGCTAAAGTGAAGGATGGTGTTCTTGAAATAATTACTTAGGGGCCAGCCCCATGGCCTAGTGGTTGAGTTCAGCACACTCCATTTCAGTGGCCAGGTTCAGCTCCCGGGTGCAGACCTACACTAGTTGGCGGCAGCCATGCTGTGGTGGTGACCCACATACAAAACAGAGGAAGACTGGCAACAGACGTTAGCTCAGGATGAATCTTCCTCAAGGAAAAATAGGAAGATTGGCAACAGCTATTAGCTCAGGGCACATCTTCCTCAGGAAAACAAAAAATTACTTAGCATGTGACCATCACCTTGCTGAGTGAAGCTGGAAAAATGTCCAAAATTAAAATGGGTATATATTTTATAGGTTTCTCCTGAAAGTTTTTTCAAACAAGCACGTCCTACGATACATCTTCAATGATTTAAAGAAAAAAATAGACGAATTCTAGCACCACTAGACCTTTGTCTCTCCCTTGCTTCTTAAATCTGTCTTGGGGATCTATGTTTGTCTCCTGGCATCTGTAGACTCCTTCATTCAACCCTCCCATCTGTCCTCTATCTCTATTTCCTTATATTTAGCACCTGGGCCTCCTGGGGCTCCATATTCCTTTCACTAGTTAAAAATCACAATCATTTTATTTATAAATCTTACTATAAAGAAGAAGAAATAGCAATAGGTCTCAGAATTTCTGTCTGGGGAAAACATTAGTAATTAATACAATTTTATGCTGGATTTATCACTAAAAAATTCCTTTGTTTCAGGCAAAATATAGGAGCTGAACTAATACCATGTGCAAAACAGTGAAACACCCTCTTAGGCTCCAGGAACGCGGGCACTCACATTCTTCATTAGTTTCTTTACAATACTTTAAAGTATTCATTAAAAATAAAATGAAAAAATTATTCTTGGACTTCAGAAAAACCATAGGGAAACACTTTCCAAAAAGCTTATTTTGACGTCCCATTTGTTCCTTGAAATGATCTGCTTTTATGTGAGTGTGTTTAGGGAGGAGGAGGTAGAAACTAGGGACCTGGAAAATAGGAGAGAAGTGTTTGGAGGTTGCAAATTGGGCCCAGTAGGAGAGAGAGCCTGTGTCAGGCCTGCGTCTTAGAATCCTCCTGCCAGCCTTGGCCCGGCTTCTGTCCCGTGCTGGCAAAGGGGTGCCCAGCCCTTGGAAAGGCTGCTCCATTGAGTCACAGGGGACATGGCCCTCTGGGAGACCCATGTTCTTCTGAAGGAGTCTGCAGTACCTGCTGTCTCCCAGTAAGGGGTCCTGGGCAGAGGAGCTCGCCACCTCTGTCTGAGCATGGAGGGGGCAGAACTGAGATCGGAGATCTGACCCAGTTCACGGGAGTCTGACTTTGGGGTAATTCAAAGGTGGGAAGAGACCATTTTGAGGTTAATGGAAGGGTTCAGACAGTGATGTGGGAGGCTGGTTCAGGCAAAGATCATCAACAAGGTGGTGCCTAGGAAGAAAGGGACAGAAGCTCACAGAGAAGTCTGGGCCGGGCTCAAGACCTGGACTCGCGCCCACTTGGCAGTCTCATCATTAGTTCTTCCCAGCCGTGGTGCAGCCCTGCCGAGCTCCTGGCAGTCAACTTGAATTCTCTGAGCCAAGTTACCAGACAAAGCCCACGTCTCTTCTTCCCTACCAGCTTAGAGCATGAGTGGCTATGAACAGAAAGCGGTGAGGAATACCTGAAGTCTATAAGTGCATAGAGTTTCACTGTGCTTTATTATACATTATCTCATTTGTTCTTCATAACATCCTAGAGAGGAACGTTAGGCAAAGGGAAATATACTCATTTCAAAAATGTGGAAACTGAGTTACAAAGCAGTTGATTTATTGATATCGTGAAGTTAGGTTTATGTGGTTCCATATTGAACATATTACAAATATGCAGTTCTAAGTTGTATCATGACACAAAATTTCTGGTGTTAGATCCATTTGTTCTTTGAAGCAAATGAAGTCTTCAGAGTTCAGCTATGGGTCAGCAAAGGCCTAGAGACTTCCAGCTTCTCTGGTAAGGATGTTTTTAATTTTGTTTTAGGCACATGAACAAATAGGTGTCCAGAGCTTAGTGTAATAGGTGAAGAACATGTGAAAGAAGTTATAGACAGAAGCAAGTGACTGAATGCTGAAAGAATAATTAAGTACTGAAATCAAAAGATGAATGGTGCATAAGCAAAGTTCTAGGCAAGGAAGTTCATATGTTTTTAAATACATAGTCGATTGTCATCAGAGAAATAGATGGAACTTTAATTAGAAAACAAGGGCAGTTACATGCCACGTCAAACAAGGCAAATGTACCTTTTTACTTACTAGGAGAGTGAAATATACCCCAAAGAAAAACTAATATACTTGAGAGCAATAAGCAAAAATATTGGTGGCCTTCTGAGCTCTGGGTAGATTCATAAAAGATCCAAAAAGGAGCACAACTGACTTTTTTTCAAGTAGCTAATTAACTCTTCCAACACTATTTCATGAGCAATCCATTCTTGATTCACCCACTAAAATGCCACATTTACCATTTGCTAAGTGCTTGTACTCGGGGCTGTGTCCCAGCTCACTATCCTGTACCACTGGTAAAACTATATTCTAGTCTCATTAACAGATTGTTTTAATTCTTGAGTACTTGGGTATATTTGAAAATGTGAAAATGCAAGTCTACTCTTGATTGTTCTTCTTTGCCAAAGAGTTTTTCCCTCTGTTTTGCCATTTTCCCCTAAGTTTCATAACTGCTGTTTTTCCAATTCTAAGGAAAAATTCCATTGGAATTTTGATGGGATTTGCCTTAAATTTGTAAAGTAATTTTGAGAGAATTATCATCTTGGTAATATTATGTCTTCCCATACAAGTGCATACGTATTTCTGCATTTATTCAAGCTTCCTTTTATATCTCATTAAATTTTTTATACTTCATATAATTTGAAAACATTTCGGTTAAACCAATTCATAAATATTTTATGTATTTGTTGCTTTTATAAATAGTCTGCTTCTACATATTCCTAACTTAATATTGCTGGTATATTGGAAGATGATTTTTTTAGATATATATTTGGTAACTAGGTTAGCTACATCTTGAAGAGCTGCTTTGTCTGTGACATGCCATTTATCTTCCTTTCCTGATATTACGGGCTTGAATATTGAGATCCATTGCCACTTACTAAAAGAACCAACCCATCTCATCTGTCTTCAGGAAAAATTAACCAATCTCTACATAGTCTTTAGCTTTCTGACTCACCTTCTCCCATTTTTCTGATCTGAACTTAGAAGCTATGCTTTCTGCCTATTGTTATGTACAGTTTCAGATTCTACTTCAGTGCCACAAGGCCATAATAAATTGTGACTCTACACTTTACAATCTTATATCTTAGAGGAACGGGAGTTTTTCACAATACAAAATATAACTTTGAAAAGTTTGTCACAAAATACTACAAATACAAACTTGTAAAACATTAACAAATTCTTTATATATTTTTATCAGAAGAGAAAAACACAGAAATAATAAGACAGTGAACAAATAATGTATTCAATTGCCAATACATTGATATAGGCTATGGATAAACCTGCTATTCAAAAAAGAAAGAGATCAGTGTTAACTGAGTAGTCAGATAAGACTTTAGGGAGGAGGTAATACTTAAATAAGCCTCAGTGAAAAATAAGCCTCAGTGAATGGGCAGCATTTTAAGAGAGAAAGAAGATGGAAAAGCCTGTAGGTAATGGCCCTTCTTTGACCTTGTAAGTAGGCAGTTTTGGGGGCTGGCTCTGCCAGAGCCCCTCACTCATGTCCAGAAGAGGCCATGGTTTATCAATGGACAGGGTCAGGTCATGCTGACTATGGTTTGCCACATTTGACCTTATTTACTGTTTCTTGAATAAACACCAAGCAGTGATCTTGCAAATAATCTTGAGACAAGAGGACTTAAAAAACAAAACAAAACTCAAAGTCCTAGAGCTGTGACAGTTAGAGACCTCAGGTAAACCTCTGGGGTACCTCAAAGCCATAGGGACCCCTATAATGATCACTTTCTTTGTGATCACTTTCTATTTTCAGACAATCCTACCAGTCTCCCCAACCCTATTCCCTCTTCCCCCACGCCAACTAGAAATAAGATATGGAGAGACATTATTTTAATGTGTCTTATACCTGTTGGCTTTGAATAGCTGTTTATTTCCTTCATGGAGATCTTTTTTTAACTTATCTTCCTTAAATCTCTGGCTGGAACACTTATGTTCTTAATAGAAATTGGGAGTTAATTTTCTGTTTAATGAAGTGATGAGTACAAGTACACTACTGTATTTAAACAGAAAAGCTGGTTTATTTTGCCAAAGGATAGAGTTCTGAACTACAGTTGCCTTGGTGAGGTTATAGCCCTTTTTCTGAAGAACTGATCTTCGAAATGTTCAAAGCTAGATAAGGGAGAGAGAAGTTAATGCAAACATTTCTAGGGGGATACACAGCACAGCATGTGATTCCTTCTGTCATGAGAATCAAATCTGATATTTGCCTGAAGTGGAAAAGTGCAGAAGGAGAGATTACAACCCTGGCCTGTGTTCTGTTTCTCAGATCTGACAGGCATCAATTATCATCATGTTGAAGTTGTTCTTCCCCTTTCTGGTTTGTTGTTGCAAACAAATAATACTAAATATCATTTGAGGATTATTTAGTTTTGCCAAAGTCTTTATTTGAATAGTATATTCAAAAACAGTGGGTGATGTGTTACATCTGTGCTTCCTGTATGGCTACAGGACAAGAGAGCTCATGGCCAATGGTGTCGTGTGATGTCCCCTTTGGAAGAATTGATTCAGTGATCTGATAGTTGTGTACCAGCACATGGCCTGTAGCTCTAACAGTCCTACAGGGTTGTAGCGTGGTCTGGGATCTTCAATGTGGTTCAAAGTGACATACTCCTAAAGTTTCTTTGGACTTAGACAAAATTTAGTTAGAATTTCTGTTATGGATCATATTCGCTTTTTGACTACCAATTGCCCTGCAGGTGGCCTGACTTCTGACAGTATGAGAAGGAGATTGTTTTCATTAATTGTATGCATAGGTGTTCAAATCTGGCTATGTGTTGTTAATCTGTGAGATTGAATGTCTACCCAGGCAACCTCTTAGCTTTTCTTTTTGAACCAAAATAATAATAATAATGTAATAATTTATTAATTACCACTTACCAAAGACTATGCTAAGCACTTTTATTTTAGTATCTTATTTAATCCTCATGTTTTATTAGATAGATTCTGATTTGCTTTGTTCCTATAAGTGTATAAAGAAACTGAGGCAAAAAAAGTTAACTTGCTCAAGGTCACACAGCTAAGATGTGGAGAGCAGTCTCAAACTGATGCTCTGTGAATTTCTTTCTAGCCCTTATTGGCTTGAAGCTACCATGGTTTCTAGTCAATTTGTTGAAAAGATGACAAAAATCATGCTTGGCTGGAGAGAAAAGAAAAACATTTTAGGACTTATTAGTTGTAATGTTTATCTACCACTGTGTAACACATTCCCCCCCAAATTAGTTATTTCATACAGATTCTGAGGGTCAGGAATCCAGGAGTTTCTTGACTGGGTGATTCTGAATCAGAGATTATCATGATGTTACAGTCAAGTTTTGAGTTGGGTCTGCAGTCCTCGGAAGGGGCTTGAGGAATTCTTATAAGAGCTGTTGGCACCTCCAGAGGGAGTAGACAGTCAGTCATGTGGCTTCAGTTCCTCATCATGTGGGTCTCTCCAGAGGCTGTTCATATGGCACGGCGGCTGGCTTTCTCCAGAGCAAGTCCTCATAAGAGGGGAAGACAAGGAGACACGGGGAGAGACTAAGAGACAGACTGAGATTATAATATAATCTTGGCAGTAACATGCTATCGTTTCTACCACATTCTGTTCATTAGAAGCAAGTTAGTAAGTCCAGCCCATACTCAAGGGGGCACAATTAAACTCCACCTCTTCAAGGGAAAAGTATCGAAGAATATGTGTACAATCTTTAAAACCAGAATAGTCAACTTTTAACTGTTTGCATGTGTGTGTGTGTGTGTGTGTGTGTGTGTGTGAAGATGGAGTGGTAGAAGGGAATCTTCATCTGTTTTTTTTCTCTATTAATATCTGCCTCCATGAAAAGAAACCAAATTGATTTTTAAAACTGACATACATGTTCATTCCTTGTCTTGGTTGAGGATTACTAATGCTGAGAGAGAGAATCAGTTATATTTTTAGAACTGTACCTCAAGCCACATATGCAAATGTATGTTAATGAAATAGGTATCAGTAGAGCCAAAACATGTATAACAATATAGAAAATACATTTTTCTGTGTTTGAGTTAATATTAAAGATGACTATTCTAAAACAGGCTTTTAAAGAAATACTTCAAAAGGTACCAACTTTAAAAGAGGGTTCCAGTGTTTTTGATGACTGACAATCCATGTCTCTTAGGAATGACTGTTGTGCTAGGAAGTGGGGAAGAATCTAGGTTTTGCAAGATGGTGCCCTCCGAGGCTCACTATGGATGAGAATGGGTGATGTGGGACTAACTGCCATGCAAAGCTGTGAATAAACTTGATAGGAATTGTTCAAACTACACAGTAAGAATAGAAAACAGGAAAGCATCACTTTGTCCAACTAATCTGGAAAGTTATCAAGGAGTAAATGGCATTTAAGCTGAACTTCAAAGGATGGAAAGAAGGTCTTCAGGCAGAGATTGCTGGGATATAGCGGGACTGGAAGTCACTTTCAGGAAGAGAAGTAACATAAGCAAATGTGTGAGAAACAATGCATTTTCATGGAAGTTCAGAGAATACAGTGTGTTTGAACCATGAAGCTGTTTTGGATGCTAGTAGGTGTTCAGGCTAAAAGGCAAATTGGCTGGGAAATTTAGAGTTTAATTGTTAAGCAGCAGAGGGACATTGAAAATTTAACAGGGTCTAGAGTCGGTCAAGAGAGGATCAATTAAGTGAGCTCTTAACTTCTCTCATATACACTTATTTGGTTTCCTGACTGTCACCTCTAAAATGAGGATAATGTTTACTCCAGTCATAATATTTTAAATGAAAAAGAAATCACCCATATGACTGTCACATTTGTCTTCCCTTCAGAGCTTTGTCACCTTCCACTCATTCTTTTATCCCCTGTGGTCAAATCAGTCACCTAGTCCCAATGATTTCATCTCTTTACTATCATTCACATCCATCAACCCACTGTCTGGGCCACGTGTGGCAGGATTGCCATGACTGTCACTGGGATTCTTTGCTACAGACACCGGGTTCATTATTCTGCTTCCAGTGTTGTCTGTGGATCATGCTCCACCCTGCAGGATGAGAAATCTTTCCAAAAAACAGAACTTTCCTACTTCTGCCTAAAACCCTGCAATGGTTCCCCATTGCCCTCAGGAAAAAGTCCAGACTCTACCCAGGGCTCACAAGAGCCAGCAAAATCTGGGCCCTCCTTGCCCACCTGGTGCCCCCACCTATCTCTTTAGTCCTACCTCTTGTCAGTCCTAGGTGATTTTTGCCCCAGCTGTACTCAGCCATTTACAATTCCCCTAATGCCCCATGGTTTCTGACCCATCTGGACCTTGGCATGTAGCGGTCCTTCTGAGTGGATGAATTCCTTTACCTGCCCCAGGTTCTTTCTCAGGGCTCCAGGTATCCACTTGCTTTTCATCTGGCTGGTCCTGTAATATTCCTGGTGATGCTACAGGACTCAGCTTAAACATCACTTCCCTTGGGAAGCCTTCCTTGAACTCCAAGGGGAGTTGGATGCTCTCAAAGCACCTCATGCATATTCCCGTGATCACCATCACTTTTTACTTTACCCAACTGTCTTGAGATGTCTTGTAGTGCTAGGGCTAGTTAAGGCAGTCAGTAAAATTTTTTGAGTATATATTAGCTGACAGGAGAGGTGAAGATATTCTGCAGGTTACTGCTGATCATGAATCAGCTGGAAGGGAATAGGGCTCACTGACTGCAGTCCAATTCTGGGCAGAGTGGAGAGCCAAGTGACCATCCATTCCAAGGAAGTGCGGGAAGGCGAGGAGGGAGCAGGTTCATGGAATCTTCACCATAGACTGTTTCTAAAATGTGGAATGATTACTTGCCCAGGGCAGCAACGTACTCTTTCTGAATTTACCAAATCGGGGAGTGAGAACTGCCTGTCTCCAGCTGCCTGGGTTCCACAGTCAGGGCCCCCAGTGAGGGGCCAGATGCATTTTGTGGCCAGCTGGAGAGGGCTGCAAGAAAGAAAGGGGTTAGCAGTTTTAATCATAGTGCTCATACAATTTTGTATTTTGTCAAGGACGCTATTAAAAAAAAAAAAAACTGTAGGTCAGCAATCAAGTTTTCTCACTGTTGGATTTTTTTCCTTAATCCATTATGTTGAACTTGCCTTTAAAATGGTTTTGTCTATGACACATCTTCAGTTCATGATCTTCTGTTCTGACATTTCAAGAGCTGTAACCAAGATTATAGTGTGGCAGAACATGGTAGGCACAGGTGAGCAAAATCTTTAGAATTTTTTAGAAACAGTCTCATTTGCATACTGATAATCTAAAGAGCAAGCAGGAAAAGACACAGCACAGATATCAGATAAAGTGGGTGATAACATGTGTAGTTATGTGTTCCTGACAGTTCCAAACACTCTTTCCCCACATATTTTTAACAACGATGGTGATAAATAGAGGCTGTTTCTCTCAGTATATAAGAAATACGTGATCCTAGAAAAGAAAGAAACCTACTTTTATTTCCTTGTCAATTCTGCCTTTGAGTTCTGCATAGGTCACTCCTATACAATAATAAATGGAAAACTATCCTCCCCCAAACTCTGCAAATCGGGATATGTGCAGAGATGTCTCTGGAAAGAACAGTTTTGGAATCGGGTACAACGTGATTTGGATCCCAGTTCTGCGACTTCCTAGTGTGTGCCCAAGTTAGTCTCTGTGCCACCATTGCTTCATTTGTCGATGTGAGCACTAAACTCTCTTCCCAGGGATGTTGGGAGATGAGGTAATGTGTGTCTGGCTCATAACAGGGAATCAAGAGAGACTAGTTACCTTGTCACCTCCAGGGTCATTCCCAGGTTTCAGCCTTTGTTATTGGAAAACAATTGCTCAGCATGTGGTTTGGAGCTTTATACAGATGTGAAGGATTATTTCTTAGAAAAACAACAAAATATTTTGTTTCTGCAAGGCAGGGAATTCAACAGAGCAGCTAACTAATCTAAATAAGTTTGAGATCTTGATCCTCCAAAGAAATTTAACTTTAAATCAGAAGTTCAGCATCCTGATTTAAAAAAGAAACAAGTTGAGTAAATATGCGTGCTTCGTGAAACTTTCCTTCATTGCAAGGATACACATTTCAGCTGACCTATGAAAACCAAACCAAGAGTTGAGGCAAATGGGCTTGTTTCTGGAAGATCTTCAGTCTGGTGAATGCGTGGAGACGCATGCATATCCCCAAGTGACCCACCACACTGCTGCTCAGGGGCAGAGACACACACGATTGTGTGGAGGTGCAAATGCCTGTCAATAAAAGAATGATGGAAACCCCACAGAAATTAATTCATCACAGTATCGGGCACAACTGAAAAGGAAGCATAGCTCCTAGTCAGCCGTTCCCTCATTAATATGATCAAAACAGACCACCTGTGGCGACAGACATGCACTCCCACCACCCTCTTGGAGGCACAAAGAGGGGGTGTGGAACCTGCCTGCTCGGAGTTATAAACAGCTCCAGGAGCAGAATCCAGTGCCTCTGAATCCTAGGGAGAAAACACTCTGTAGCCTCAACGCTGAGGAAATGCAGACTTCTTCTGAAAAGCAGTAAGCAAACAAGCAGAGGTGTGGTGTGGGTGGGTGAGGACGCTTTTGCAGTTCAGTTTAATAAACACACAAGGAGCACCTGACATGTTCAAGGTGCTGCCAGGTGTTACACGCCAAGAGCAATATAACAGAGAACAAAAATTAACCCCTACACACCACTGAAGTGACAGGATAAAACATTTTTATTAATGGCTGCTCTGCTGTCTTGATCACTGTGCTGCGGGTTTTTTCAGCTGATAGAAAAAATGATTGTCAATTTGATAAAGAGAAACAGTAGAAAATTGCATGAAACCCCCTTCCGCATCCCACAGTGTTTAATGCAGAATAGATCTTCGGCCTCGTTGCAAGGGAGGGACGGAAGGGACTACTGTGAGGAAAGGACCTTTGGCACAGGAAAAGGACGGTAGCTAGAAGGGCCTCATTTCTTCCTTTAATTCTTACTCTCCATTCCCTTTGCTGTTTTCTCATGCAAATCAGAGACCCAAGTAAAGCTCAATCAGCTGATCATCGGTAAGAGGATAATTCCTCCAAATTACTCATTTTAGGCAAAGCTTTTTATAGTGAGCCTGTATTTTATGCAGCCTAAGAGACATTTTGTAAATGACTCTTGAAGAATTAGCAGGTAGGAAGCAGCAATAAAAGTCAGCTACTTCAATTTCAAGCTAAATTCTTGGCAACTCTTTCTCTTCTATTCCCACAATCCTCGTGGGGATTGTTTGAGGAGGAGTTAGGATGCAAATTCGCTACAGGTCCACCACTCCTCATCTGCAATTCCAAAATCTGAAAAGTTCTGAAAACTGAATGCTTTGGTTTCCTTGTTGTTGTTGTTTGGTTAAGTTTAGCACCAAAATCCATTTGGTAGCAAAACCTTTTTTAACATTCAGGATTGTGCTGCAAAAATATCAATATGGTCATTACAAGGTGCTGCCCCAGATCCTGCTGGGGGTATGACATGATATATGGTATGTGCTGGGTATTGCCTTGCTAGATTTTAAAAAATTCTGAATTTTGAAACACATCTGACACCTATAGTTTCAATGAAACATTGATTGAAGATGGCTATATCATTATATTTGGTATGGTAATAGATCTTCTAATGATTCCTTCTTACCATCAGATTGTATGCTTCAGCAATGCTGAAATGCAATACTATCTTATGTGAAAACAACAACAACTACCAATTCTTTGTGAACTTCATTGCATTTCAAAGAGCAGCGGAACACATCAGGCATAGACAAGTGAAAATTGACCCCTGGTACTCTGGGGAAAGTATGGATGGATTTATTAACCTTTCAAAAATGACAGTTATGAGACTGAACTAATTATGTTTGTGGCAAGTGTACTGGCATGTAATGAATTAGGAATGCTTTCACTTCTAGGCTTAATTTACTAAGAGGGATCACTAGCTGCCTTCTGAAAGTCACTGCTGACATGATTTAGATGGCTTTGAGAATAATCAATTGGTTTAAAGAATAATTCCCTTTTATATTTATTATTACTACAAGATGAGATTGTTTCTTTTCAAGCTCTTTATCCTCTCTAATGTTCTGTAAGAGTTTTCCTAGTTATAACCTGTATCTTTTTGGGAGATAAAGAGTGAGACCTAAAATTGTGCCTTACATCTGGAAATTCTCTGTAATCAAACTGTAGATAAGAAAAGCCCATAATCACACACCTAACTGGGGAGTTGCATTTTAAGCAGATGGAAAGGCTAACTGCCAAGCCTGGGAGTTATCTGTGAGAATAAGTCCAGGTAGGAAGGAAGTCAAGGTCTCACCCCAAGGCCCTCTCACCTCCCTCACTTCTTCCAACCCACCACCACTTGGGGCCCCAAATCCAAATTAAAAATACAGTCTTGTCTTTCGACCTGGAGTAGGACCATTTATGGATGGTTAACAATATCCCCCACTTCACTTAAGTCAGACATTATATTAACTGTTTAGGGACATGTAAAGCCGCAGAGCCCTGAAAAAATGAGCATATGCAATATTTGGGGCCACCTAGGGCTGAGTGTCCCCAGAAGGTCTAAAACTTCAATAGAAGCAACAGCTTGCAGGGAGTTCTTCTCAGCCTTGCCAAGATGACTGAGCCCAGATTACTGCTTGGACCATGCTCCCTTCAGACCCCTGACCTCTTTTCTTGCCTGGTTCTTTGTGTTTTCCATGACTTAATATATTGTACCCACCTGACCTTTTCACGCAGAATCCAATTTAATTCTTGTTAATAGGGATAGCTACTATTTATTGAGCACTTGATACATATCAGCTACTGAGCATACATTATCTCAACTAATCTTTTAGCCCAACTGCACCAAGACTGTCTCACAGCCAAGCACCTGGCAAATGGTAGGTACTCAATCCAGTGTCTTCACCTCTCCTAATAGTTCATTTGTCTCATCCCAACTGAGATTCCTTTATCTACAACAACAAATATTTATGGAATGCTGTCTCTGCTCAAATCCTCTGGAAAGCAGGTGCCAGGATGGAATTAGGAGTACAGGAGAAGATTTGTTGGGAGAAATGCCTGTAAAGGTAAAGGGAGAGGAAGCAAGAGTAGTGGGAAGAACCTTCAGACTGTGATCAGGTCTGACACCTGGAGAAAAACGTGAAGTTAGGCAGGAAGAACTTCTGAAAAGTCTTGACCAGGCCAGTGGGGAGCCCCATAGCAAAGCTTGCCCATGAGAGGAGTCCCACATCAAGCAGAAATGGCCCAGCTCTTGAACCTTCACTTGTTCAATCATTGGCTCAGAGTAGGCTGGAGAAAATGTTGCTTCAGCAGGAATATTTCAGAGGATCCCTAAGGGTGCGGCAGCTAGGGACTTCAACAAAGTACACTCTTTTGGCAGGTTCTCTCTTGTGGCACCTCCATGGCTGCCATAAGTAACTGCTATATACCAGAGTGGGATTTCAGGAACATGGGTAAAGATTCAAGAATCCTTAAAAAATTCACCTTTAGAGATCCATTTCTCTTAAGTCTCAAAGCTTTTTCAATCTCTAAGAGTCCAGTCTTAACAAATTTTTAAAAGCAAATGTCCCTGGGAAAAGAAAGGCCTAAAGTACTCATTATCTAATAATGTAGCAAAGGATAGTTGAAAGCTTGCTGAGAGTAAAAGGATGGGACCCAAAATTTGTCTGAGCTGGAGAAAGGTGAGGAACTCGGGGACAGAGAGAGATGTGCAGCAAGAGGTAGTGACTGCATCAAAAACAAATTGCCTAGATCTAGCCCTGCCATGATTTGTGATATGCTGATGCTCAAATCTCACCCCTGTTGTATGTAATGTTATATAGGACATTTGACTTGCGCATTTATTTTTTATATATTGATTATACCCTGCTTTGACCCAGAAAGGTTTACATTGTTTCCTTCTTCATCATAGGAAATATATAACAGGTATGTTCTTATTCCTGATACCAGTTTAATAATGAGGTTAAACATTATAGTTCCTAGAATGTTCTGGAAATATTCTGAGCCCCAAGGTTGACAGTGTATGAGACAGAAACCCAGCATTTCTCCCTCGAGTCAGATACTCTAGTAGGAATAATCAGCATTGCTGAACAAATACTGAGGACCCAATGGGGAGCTTTGAAGACCACACTAGTATTTAACACGGTGCTGTAAAGGCACCCTTTGATCAGAAGGAATAAAAGCTTCCCTCTGCTTTTCTCTGGGAGTCTACTTCGTGTTTCCACAATTTCATTATTAGGATCATTTTCTTCATTTTATTAAGAAAATAAATAGTTGCTCAGCAGTGAAGCAGATGACCTCAGTCCTTACGTACTGAAGTGGAAAGATTGGAGGATCACGCGAAACGTCAGGGTGCATGCAGCAGAATGACATAATGCTGTGTGCTCTGCGTCTCCCTATGTTGACCTTTTGTGAGGCCATATAGCAACAAGAGAATGGTAGAGTAGGCGTGAGAGAGTTGCTTCACCTGTGGAAAGAAGAGGGAAAAATGGTTCTTTTCTTCCCACCCAGCACTAGATGAACCAGTGATCACAGATTTAGCCTATTCTGGGGTGGAAACTGAGCCCACTGTTCCCATTTCATAGATTCGAGGAAAGAAACACAGAGGAGTTACTGGACTTGCCCAAAGTCATGCTATAAGTAGTGGCCAAGCCTGTTCCCCAACATAGAATCACATCCTTCACGAGAAGCAAAATATTATTCAGGGGGCCGGCCCAGTGGAGTAGCAGTTAAGTTTGCGCGCTCCACTTCAGCGGCCCAGGGTTCGCAGGTTCAGATCCTGGGTGTGGACCCACACACTGCTTATCAAGCCATGCTATGGCAGGTGTCCCACATATAAACTAGAGGAAGATGGGCATGGATGTTAGCCCAGGGCCAGTCTTCCTCAGCAAGAAGAGGAGGATCGGCAACAGATGTTATCTCAGGGCAAATCTTCCTCACCCCAAAAAATATATATATATTATTAAGGGGGCCGGCCCAGTGGTGTAGTGGTTAAGTTCACGTGCTCTGCTTCAGTGGCCCAGGGTTTGCAAGTTTGGATCCCAGGCGTGGACCTACACATGGCTTATGAACCCATGTTGTGGTGGCATCCCACATACAAACTGGAGGAAGATTGGCACAGATGTTAGCTCAGTGACAATCTTCCTCAAGCAAAAAGAAAAAAAACTGTTATTCAGAATTGGGTAGAAATACTCAGATTAGTTCCTTTCAGTCCAGTCACTAAACTGTTAACACAGGGCCTCCTCTGAGCATAATGAAGATTATCACTGTAACCTTCCAGGTACAGGATTCTACATCTGTTGCCATGGCAAAGGAGCAAAATCTAAGCCTCTGATTAAAATGAATCCTTTTGTAAGAAATAATCAAGATTCCTATCAGAGTTTCATCACTGTCTTAGTCTTTTCATTTTCCACAGTATCCCAAGCCTGGAACTCAAAGTGCCTACTTGAAATTTGATTTTTGTTGTTTATATAATAACTGAATTAATTTTGCTCCATCAGTTTTTTGATTTTTTTCAGTAACATAAATGTATTTGAATCATTCTGAATGTTTGAATATTTTGATTTCAGTGATGAAAAGTAGATTGATGGATAGTGAGGCTATAACTTAAATATATTTCTTCTAGAATCTAAATTTTACCTCTCAGTATTAACATTTTTGAGTGTTTGATTCAGTACAGAACACAGAAAACCTATCTCAAATATGAAAGAAGAATAGACAATTATAAATGCAATAACTGGCAGCCTGGCGATATTCACCCCAGCATAGGCTTTGATAAATCTTTACCTGAAGGCCATAAATGTTTCTGGGAAAAACCTAATGAGGCTGAATGATTTAAGTGTCTCTGCTCAAAAAAACTGGTTTTGGAAATTGTGCTGCCTTTTTGCTGCTGTCAACTTAAAGAAAAATTCAGCTGCAATTTAGATGATGTTTCCCTCCTTTTTAATTGCTCATTTTCTGCCTTGAAAAGCTTCTCTTCCAGTGGTGCCCTTAAGGGCACATGTTTGGGCTCAAGAGGCCCTGCCTCTCATGGCCTCCTGAGGCTGGAGCCTGCTGTTCTCTCCACAGAGGCTTAACACCGCCCAGGAATGATCAAGAGGGTTTTGTGTTTTAAACACTTTTGAGAGGAGGCAGCAGGGAAAGGACACGTATACTCTAGGGTGGGAGAGCTTGTGATCTTGCGCAAGTATCCTTAGCCTCTCTGGACCTCATTTTTGGAGATGAGGATTTTGGATTTGTGGTTCCTTCCAGCTCTATAATCCATTGTCTTTGGCTGATTAGCTCATTGCCTATGAAATTCAGTGACTTTCTGATACTGAATTTTGTTTTCCACATCAACAGACTTATAGATACCCTGTTCTTGTTATTAATTAAATATATCTCTCTCGTGCCAAGTGAGACTTTTTAGTAGTTATATAGATTTAATGGAGGAGGGAGAATGTTCCCTAATTAGTAAACCCTATGTGTAGTTAGTGTTTGGCTAAAATCTTATTTGTACTGTCTCAATGTTTTTTTTGTGTTAATGTAGCATAAGTGTTTGTTGAATTAATGCATTTTAGTCTGTACAACCGCAAAATCAGGCTGTTTTATTTTATTTCCTTTTTTAGTGAACTTTACACAGTTATATTTACAAAGGGGTATTCAGTAAATGATAGAGGTACTAATCTACATATTTTATTCTTTCTTTTTTTCCCCCAAAGTAAAGATTAATTAATGAGCTTGAAAGTAAAGCTTTGTTAAAAAAGATACTCTGTGTGTGATAAGAGTAATTTGAAAATAGAGGTTTGGAAATATTTTCTTTTTTCAGTGTTTCTCAAACTTCTTTTTTTCACATATTCATTTATTTATTTTAGTGTGGTAAGAACACTTAACATGAGATTTATCCTCTTAAGTTTTTAAGCATACAATACAACGCTATTGACTATGGGTACAGTGTTGAACAGCAGATCTCTCGAGTTGATTCGTATTGCTCAAGTGAAACTTCAGGCCCGTTGATTTGACTCCTCATTTCCCCTCCCCCCAGTTCCTGGCAACCGCCATTCCACTCTTTGATTCTATGAATTTGGCTATTTTAGATACCTCATATAAATGGAATCATGCAGTCTTTATCTTTCTGTGACTGGCTTATTACACTTAGCATAATGCCCTCAGGGTTCATCCATGTTGTCCCATATTGCAGAATTGCCTTGAAGACTGCGTAGTATTCCATTATAGGTATATGCCACATTTTCTTTATCTAGTCACCTGTTTGTGGATATTTAGATTGTTTCCATATCTTAGCCATTGTGAACAGTACTGCAGTGAACATGGGAGTGCTAATATCTCTGACATAATGTTTTCAAATCTTCTGGATAAGTACTCAGCAGTGGGATCTTTTTGAGAAACCTCCATATTAGTTTCCATAAGAGCTGCATCATTTTACATTTTGCAAGGGTTCCAGTTGCTCCACACCTCTCCCATATTTGTCTTTTGTTTTTTTTTATAATAGCCATCCTGACTGGTGCTAAGTTATATCTCATTGTGGTTTTAATTCACATTTCCCTGATAATTAGTAATATTGAGCATTTTTTTCATGTACCTATTGTATATGTATTCTTTGGAGAAACATCTATTCAAATCCTTAGTCCATTTTTTAATTGTTATTAGATTTTGCTATTGAGTTGTAAGAGTTCATTATATATTTTGGAGATTAGCCCTTTATCAGATACATGGTTTGCAAACATTTTCTCCCATTCTATAGATTGCCTTTCACTCCATTGATTGTTTTCTTTGCTGTGCAGAAGCTTTGTAGTTTGATATACTCTCACTTGTCTATTTTTGCGTTCGTTGCCAGTGCTTTTGGTGTCATATCCAAAAAATTGTTGCCAAGACCAATGTCATTGAGCTTTTCTCCTATGTTTTCTTTTAAGAGTTTTACAGTTTCAGGTCTTATGTTTAAGTCTTTAATTCATTTTGAATTGATTTTTATGTGTAGTGTAAGATCAGGGTCCAATTTCTTTTGATTGTGGATTGTGGATATCCGATTTTCCCAATAATATTTGTTGAAGAGATGATCCTTTCCTCGTTGCGTATTCTTGGCATCTTTGTCAAAGATAAGTTGACTGTATATGCATGCTTTATTTCTGGGCCCTCTGTTCCGTTTGTCTGTGTCTATCTTATGCTAGTATCATGCTGTTTTGATTACTGTAGTTTTTTAATATATTTTGAAGTCAGGAAGTGTGATTCCTCTAACTTTGTTCTTCTTTTTCAGGACTGATTTGGCTATTTGTGATCTTTTGTAGTTCTGTATGAATTATAGAATTGTTTTTTTCTATTTCTGTAAAAACTGCTGCTCAGATTTTGATGGGGATTGCATGAAATCTGTAGATCACTTTGGCTAGTATGAACATTTTAATGATATTCTAATCCTTGAACAGGGGATATCTTTCCATTTGTTTGTTTCTGCTTTAATTTCTTTCATCAGTGTTTTATAGTTTTCAGTGAATGTCTCTCACCTTCTTGGTTAAGTTTCTTCCTAAGTGCATTATTCTCTTTGATGCCATTGTAAATGGGATTGTTTTCTTAATTTCTTTTTCAGGTAGTTTGTTGTTAGTGTTTAGAAATGCAACTGATGTTTGAATGTTGATTTTTGTATCCTGCAATTCTGCTGAATCTGTTGAGTAGTTCTAACAGTTTTTTATGGAGTCTTTAAGGTTTTCTTTGTATAAGAACGTGTCTTCAAACAGGACACTATTATGTCTTCTTTTCTGATTTAGACGCCTTTTATTTCTTTTTCTTGCTTAATTGCTCTCACTAGGACCTCTAGTACTATGTTGAATAGAAGTGGTAAAAATGGATGTTCCTTCCTTTTTCCTGATCTTAGAGTAAAAGCTTTGTTTGTTACCAATGAGTATGATGTTAGCTGTGGGATATTCATATTTGACCTTTATTGTGTTGAGATATTTTCCTTCTATTCCTAGTTTTTTTAAATTTATTTTTAACTTATTTTTTATTGAGGTAACATTGGTCTAACATTATATAAATTGCAGATGTGCATCATTCTGTTTCAACTCCTATATAGACTACATCGTGTTCACCACCAAAAGTCTAGTTGTCATTCATCACCATACAGATGTGTCCTTTTACCCTCCCCCTCTGGTAACCACCAATATATTCTCTGTATCTGTGTGTGTGTTTGTTGTTTTTTTATCTTCCACGTATGAGTGACATCATATGGTACTTGGCTTTCTCCATCTTACTTATTTCACGTAGCATAATACTCTCAAGATCCATCCATGTTATTACACATGGCAAGATTTCATCTTTTTTATGGCTGAGTTGTGTGTGTGTATAACATATACCATATCTTCTTTATCCATTCATCCACTCATGGGCACTTAGGTTGTTTCCAAGTCTTGGCTGTTGTGAATAATTCTGCAATGAACATAAGGGTGCATATATCTTTTTGAATTAGTGTTTTCATGTTCTTTGGATAAATACCCAGAAGTGGAATAGCTGGATTATATTGTATCTCTATTTTTGATTTGAGAAATCTCCATACTGTTTCCTGTAGTGGCTACACCAGTTTACATTCCCACCAGCAATGTATGAGGGTTCCCTTTTCTCTACATCCCCTCCAACACTTGTTATTTCTTGTCTTTTTAAAAATAGCCATTCTGACAGGAGTGAGATGATATCTCATTGTGGTTTTGATTTGTGTTTCCCTAATAATTAATGATGCTGGACATCTTTTCATGTGCCTGTTGGCCATTTGTATATCTTCTCTGGAAAATGTTCATGTCCTCTGGCCATTTTTTAATTGGGTTGTTTTGTTGTTGTTGTTGTTGTTGTTGAGTTTTATGAGTTCTTTAAATATTTTGGATATTTACCCCTTATTGGATATATTATTTGTAAATATCTTCTCCCAGTTGGTAGGCTATCTTTTCGTTTTGTTAATGGTTTCCTTTGCCATGCAGAAGCTTTTAGTTTGTAGTCCTGTTTGTTTATTTTTTCTTTTGTTTCCCTTCTATACCTAGTTTGAGAGTTTTTATCATGAAAAGATATTGAATTTTGTCAAATGGTTTTTCTTTATCTATTGAGAATGATCATGTGATTTTTATCCTTTATTCTGTTAATGTGGAATATCACATTAATTTTCATATGTTGAACCATCCTTGCATCCAAGGGATAAATCCCACTTGGTCATGTGTATGATTCTTTTAATGTCCTTTCGATTTGGTTTGCCAGTATTTTGTTGAAGATTTTTGCATCTATATTCATTAGGGATATTGGCCTATAGTTTTCTTTACTGGTAGTGTCTTTGGCTGCTTTGGTATCAGGGTAGTGCTGGCCTCATGAATTTGGAAGTGTTCCCTTCTCTTCAATTTTCTGGAAAAGTTTGAGAAGGTTTGGTGTTAATTCTTCTTTAAATGTTTGGTAAAACTCACCAATGAAACCATCTGGGCCTTTCTTTGTTGGGAGGTTTTGATTACTGATTCAATCTCCTTATTAGTAATTGGTCTGTTCAAAATTTCTATTTCTTTATGATTTAGTCATGGTATGTTTCTAGGAATTGATTCATTTTTTTTCTAGGTTTTCCATTTTGTTGGGATGTACTTGTTCATAGTAGTCCCTTATGATCCTTTTTATTTCTGTGGCATTAGTTGGAATGTCTCTTTCATTTCTGGTTTTATTTATTTGAGTCTTCTTTCCTTTTTTCTTAGTCTACTTAAGGGTTGGTCAATTTTGTTTATTTTTTCAAAAAGCCAATTCTTAGTTTCATTGATTTTTTAAAATCTATTTTCTATTTCATTTCCTTCTAATCTAGTTTTTATTTTCTTCCTTCTACTAGCATTAGGTTTAGTTTATTCTTCTTTTCCTAGCTCCTTGAGGTATAAAGTTAGATTGTTTACTTGATACCTTTCTTCTTTTTTTAATTTAGGTGTTTATAGCTATAAAATTCCCTGTTGTGCTGTTTTTACTGCATCCCATATGTTTTGGTATGTTGTGTTTTTATTTTCATTATGATGTTTTTTGATTTCTCTTTGGATTTCTTCTTTGACGCATTGGTTGTTCAGGAGTATAAGTTCCACATATTTGTGAATTTTTCAGTTTTTCTCCTATTGTTTTTGGTTTCATACCATTGTGGTTGGAAAAGATACTTGATATGATTTCAGTCTTAAATTTGTTAAGACTTGTTTTGTGGCACAACATATGATCTATCTTCGAGAATGTTCTGTGTGCACTTGAAAAGAATGTGTACTCTGCTGCTGTTGGGTGAAATGTTCTGTATATATCTGTTAGGTCCGTTCGGTCTATAGTGTTGGTCAAGTCTGCTGTTTCCTTATTGATCTTCTGTCTGGATGTTCTATGCATGTATTGTATTTCTATTTATTTCTCTCTTCAGTTCTGTCAATGTTTGATTTATATGTTTAGGTACTTTGAAGTTGCATGAATATGTATTTATAACTATTATTTCTTCCTGGTGAATTGACCCTTTTATCAATATATCATATCCTTCATTGTCTTTTGTGGTAGTTTTTGACTTAAAGTCTGTTTTGTCTGATGTAAGTATAGCTACCACAGCTTTCTTTTCGTTGCCATTTGCATGAAATACCTGTTTTCACTCCTTCACTTTCAGCTTATGTGTGTCCTTAAAGCTGAAGTGAATTTGTCACAAACACCATACATGTAGGTGTTTTTTTTTCCATTCAGCCACTCTATATCTTTTGATTGGGGAGTTTAATCCATTTACATTTAAAGTAATTATTAATAGAGAAAGATTTACTATTGCTGTTTTGTTAGTTATTTTTTGTTAGTCTTGTAGTTCCTTTATCTGTCTTTCCTGTCTTGCTATCTTCATTTATGTTTTGTTGGTTTTTTTGTATTAATATACTTTAATTTCCTTCTTTTTCTTTTTTATAACTTCTATAGGTATTTTTTTTGTAATTACCTTAGGGCTTACATAAAATGTCTTATAACAGTCTATTTTAAACTGGCAACAACTTAAGTTCAATCAAATACAAAAAGTGTACACTTTAACTTCTCCCCTTCCCTGTACATTGTTATTGTTGTCACAAGTTACATTTTTTATCGTTTAACATAAAAGATATCTATCTTTTAACATATGTATCTTTTAACATATTTTTAGTTATAGTTATTTTTTTACTTTTTCTTTTAATTTTTATACTAGAATTAAAAGTGATTTATCCACTACCATTACAGTAATGCAATAATCTGTCTCTGTTTATATATTTACCTTTACCAATGAGTTTTATACTTTCTGATGCTATCATGTTGCTGTTTAGTCCTTTCATTTCAACTTGAAGAACTCCCTGTCGCACTTCTTGTAAGCCAGGTCTGGTCATGAACTCCTTCAACTTTTGTTGGTCTGGAAATCTTTATCCCTCCTTCATAAATGAAGGAGAGTTTTGCTGGGTATAGTATTCTTGGTTTTCAGATTTTTTTCTTTCAGCACTTTGGATATATATCCCACTGTCTTCTGACCTGCAAGATTTCTGCTGAAAAATCTGCTCAGAGTCTTATGGGGAGCCCCTGCATGTGACAAGTTACTTTTCTCTCACTGAGTTCACAACTCTCTCCTTGTCTTAGACTTTTGACAGTTTAATTAGAATATATTTTGGTGTGAATTTCTTTGGGTTCATCTTATTTAATGTCTTTTGGGATTCTTGGTCTGGATGTCCATTTACTTTCGCAGATTTGGGAAATTTTCAGCCGTTGTTTCTTTGAATAAGTTTTCTGATCTTTTCTCTCTTCTCCTACTAGGACTCCAATGATGTGTATATTGGTCCACTTGATTTTGTTCCATTTGTCCCATTTTCATTCTTTTTTACTTTTTGCTCCTCTGACTGAATTATTTCCACTGAATTATCTTCTAGTTCACTGATCCTTTCTTCTGATTCATATAGTCTACTGTTGAACTTCTCTAGGGAAATTTTCACTTTAGTTATTGTGTTCTTCAGCTGTATGATTTCTATTAGGTACTTTTTAATATTTTCTGTCTCTGTTGAAATTCTCCCTTTTTCATCCATTGTTCTCTTGACTTCAGTGAGCATCTTTATGACAGTTATTTTGTATGCTCTGTCATGTGAATCATGTAACTCCATTTCTTTTATTTTATTGAGGTATAATTGACGTATAACATATGTTTCAGGTGTACAACATAATGATTCAATACTTATATAGCAAAATGGTCACCACAGCAACTCTAGTTAACATCCATCATCACACATAGTTACAATTTTTTTCTTGTAATGAGAATTTTTAAGATATACTCTCTAAGCACCTTGCAAATAATACAGTATTATTAACTACAGTCACCATGTGTACATTACATCCCTAGAACTTATTTTATAGCTGGAAGTTTGTACCTTTTGATCCCCTCATCCATTTTGTGCTGCCCCTGCCTCTGGCAACCACCAATCTGTTCTCTGTATCTGTGAGTTCAGTTTTTTGTTTTAGTTTCTACATATAAGTGATGTCATACAATATCTGTCTTTCTCTTTCTGACTTATTTCACTTGGCATAATGTTCTCAAGGTCCATCCATATTGTTGCAAATGGCAGGATTTCCTTATTTCTTATGGCTGAATAATATTCCATTTTATATATATATATATACCACATCTTGTTATTCATTCATCCATTGGTAGACACTTAGGTTGTTTCTGTCTTGACTATTGTAAATGATGCTGCAGTGAACACATGGGTGCAAATATCTTTTCGAGTTAGTGTTTTCATTTCCTTTAGATAAATACCCAGAAGTGGAACTGCTGGATCATATGGTAATTCTATTTTTAATTTTTTGAGGAACCTCCATACTGTTTTCCATAATGGCTGCACCAATTGACATTCCCACCAATAGTGCACAAGTGTTCCCTTTTTTCCACATCCTCACCAACACTTGTTATTTCTTGTCATTTTGATAATAGCCATTCAACAGGTATAAGGTGATATCTCATTGTGATTTTGATTTGCATTTCCCTGATGATTAGTGATGTTGAGCACCTTTCCATGTACCCGTTGGCCATTTGCATGTCTTCTTTTGAAAAATGTCTTTTCAGATCCTCTGCCCATTTGTTCTTTTGCTGTTAACTTGTATGAGTTCTCACATAATTCCATTTCATTAGGGTTGGTTTTTGAGGATTTTTCTTATTCCTTCATTTGGAACATCTTTGCCTGATTCTTCATTTTCCTTGACCCTCTGTGTTGGTGTATGCACATTAGACAAAGCAGGTACCTCTCCCAGTCTTCATGGGCTGGGTTTATACAGGAGAAGACCCCTCACCAATCAGCTCAGTCAGAGATTCTTAGGGCTTCTACCAACTCATTCCCTCCCCAGGAACAAGCATGCAGATGTGGTTTTTCTCCACTCACTCTGTGCTGAGCCAGGGTGGGGAGAGGAGGGTGGTAACTATGGTGTCTACCAGGCCAAACCACTGTCTTCATTCTCCCCCGGGGGCTAGACTGCACCACATGCATCAGAGCTCCAAGCCTGGCAAGACAGGTGCCAGTTCTTTGGGCAGCTGTGGAAAAGTTGGGGTCCTAGATGCGTGGATCAAATCTTTCCTCCACAGGGGAAGGCTAAGAACTGGGATTTTTCATCTGCTCACTCTGTGCTGAGCAGTAGGGAGGATCCATGAGATCTACCAGCCCAAGCCACCATTTTGGTTCTCCCTGGTGGTTAGTTAGTGCCAGGCCTGTCAGAGCACCAAGACTGGCAAGATAGAAGATAGTCCTCTGGGGAAACACCTCAAAAAAGTTGGGGTGCTCTATGCACAAACCAACCCTTTCCCTCCCATGAGAGAAGCTGGGAGCCAGGGATCTTTTCCTGCTCTTATGGTACTGTGCTGGGGCCAGCGACTCTGGTGAGAAGGTGTCTTGACCTCCCTACTCCCTAAACCAGGCTTTAGTGAGTCTGGTTTTGCAATCACCCAGGGTGCAGGAGCCTCTCAGCCAGCTTCTGGATTTCTCACAAAGGAAATTTGTATGTGAATTGTTGATGAATCAGTACGTTTGTAGGGGGGAAAGAGAGTCTAGGGCGTCCTACTCCACCATCTTGCTGATGTTACTCTCATATTTATTTTCTTAAGAATAAGGAACTGGAGTCTCCGATTTCAAAGCCCATCCTCTTTCTAGCAAACCACAGTGCCTATTTAGTGAAACTTCCTAAATTCTTCCACTATAAAACATATCACAACTGAGATATATATGTAGGAAATAAATGAATTATGTTGTGCTTACAAATGCAAAGGGGCTCTCTCTGCATGTGTTTATAATACACACCCACAACACATAAACACACACACGTTATATGTATAATATATATAAAACTATAATTTTCATATACGTGCATACATTATAGTCTATACTCTTGGAATGGTCAAGCTTATCAAAAGTCAAACATAAATTGACAGTAATATATACTTTCAGCAGTAAAAAAAGTGTTTCAAATAATGCTCATTATTCAAAAACACAGGGCAATGAAGACTCTCAAACATGATAATGGGACTTTAAATTAGTACAGCCTGTTGGGGGGCAAGTTTAGTGAAATGTATCTAACACTTTCAACTGTATATATCATTCCACTTAAACGAATTTCCAGAAGTGAAATTATTAAGGAAATAATTTACAATGTGTGCAAGGAATGTTTGTCATATAATTATGCAATAATAAAAATTAGAAATTATCCAAATATCCAGCAATATGGGATTGGATGAATCAATTATGAACACACTAGAATATACCATTCCATTAAAAATTATATTGCATGGTGCCAGTCCCATGGTTTGGTGGTTAAGGTCAGCGTGCTCTGTTTCGGTGGCCCAGGTTCGCTGGTTTGGATCCCAGGCACAGACCTACACCACTTGTTAGCCATGCTGTGGTGGTGACCCCCATATAAAATGGAGGAAGATTGGCACAGATGATAGCTCAGGGCCTCTCTTCTTCAGGCAAAGAGAGGAAGATTGGCAACAGGTGTTAGCTCAGGGCTAATCTTCTTCAGCAAAAAAAAAAATTTACAAAGGAATATTTATAGACATAGAAAGATGCATGTATTTTTAAGTGCAAATAGCTGATTAAAAACAATTTTGGGAAAATAAACAATATATTAAGGGTATTTTTAATAGCTTTATTGAGGTATACTTGAGGTATAAAGTTTATGAATTACAAGTGTACAATTAAATAATTTTTAGTAAATTTATAGAGTTGTATAACCACCAGAATCCAGTTTTAGAATAATCATATTTTTTTATATTTTATGCTGCTCATCTGTATTTTCCAAATAATAATGAACAAATTGTTACTTTAAAATGAAAGTTATTTATTTTTTAATTTAAAATATTAATATAGTTGTATCTACAAAAAACATGTCTTATCTTTTCAGCCATGTTAGTCTGTAATTGTAGGTTTTTTATGACAAGACTCAGCAGGTTTTTTAAGTAGTTACTAACAACAGAGATGGTTTTTGTTTAATTTTTTTCTATGGATCGATTGTTACTTATGAACAAAAAAGTCCAAATTTACCCATTAGCTATATGACCTTAGGCAGGTTACTTACTCTCTTACATCAAGATTGTGAGGCTCAAATAAAGTATGTATAGAAAATAATTAGCGATTTCTGTTTATGGCAGTTTTGGGAGAATAGATTCCTTGAACATTCCTTTTGCTGAAACAAACTAAAAATGATGGCCACAATATATTTATAAAATTCCTGAAAGTATCAATTACCTGGCAAGAAAGTAAAGCCTCCATAGAAGCTAAAATTTAAGTGTAAGAGGGAACTTGTAGAAATAAGCAGTGCAAGGAGGCTGACTATAATCCAATGACCTTAAATTTTAGTTTTCAAGCCTTTCTGAACACCAGGGTAAAGAGAGAAAACTTAGCCACCACACCCCGTCTCCAAGGTAAAGATTCCAATAAGGGATCTACTGCATAAACTTGGAACCCAAAGGGCTTCACTCTTCACATCAGGGAAACTTATCCCTAATCATCCTCAGCATCAAATAAACAAAAGGGAAAAAAGAGTCCATCTTGGGAATTGTAACTACAATTGGACCCTCATTTGACTTTACAAGCCAAATTTAAACTTTCTGGGTGGTGGGAATAGCCTCAAGCCAAGAGTTTAATTTAAAATTATTCCAAGATGTTGGTGACCCCAGGAACTGGACAAAAGCAAAATCAAATCTTCTTTCTTTAGATGTTAAATAACGTTCACAGATTAATCTTGTAAGTAATATGAACTGATAATAAAAAAAATCTCAAAACATGCAAAGACTTCATACATTGAAATTACTGGAGAATAAATAAGTTAATATATTTTTATAAATACATGGTGGGATTGAAAATATGAGAAATGAGCAAGAATATACATAAGAAGACCAAGCAAATTTGAGAAAGAACCAAAAATAATTGGTAAGAATGAAAAAGAAATTGGAATTAAAATATTGGGAGACTATATCAACAGTAGATTAGATGCAACAGAAAAGAGAATTAGTGAACTGAAAGACAGAACTGAAGACAACACACAGAATGCAGCTCAGAGAGACAGACCTAGAAAATATAAAAGAGATTAGCAGATGTAAAGGACAGAGTGAGAAGCTACAGTATAGTCAGAGTTCCAGGAGAAATTAATAAGACAGTTTAGCAGGAAAGCAATAAATATAAAAGTAAATTGTATATCTATGAACCAACAATAGTCAGAACATGTGTAGAAACCTAACTTGTAATAGATCTGGCTAAAATGTATAGAAGAACAGTAAAGACTTAAGAGTTTTATTGTATAAGAAAATAGGTTAATAACTTTGCAGTAGAGAAGGATTTTTAAAATAAGATATAAATTATATCTTTATAATGTGGTATGACTGATAATATTCACTTCATTATGTTTAGGAACATCTATATATCAAAAGACAGCACTTACAATTTGAAGATAAAAACCCCAAACCAGGAGAACGTTTTGCAAATCTCAACTATCAAAGGATTGATATCAAGAACATTTGAAGAAATCCTTTAAATCTGTAAGGAAAACTCAGGATACATAATAGAAAAAAATGGCAAAATATAGGACCAGGAACTTTAAAAGGCAGCAGGGGAAAGTCCACTATTGTGAAAAATTACTGAACCTGTTTTTGTTTGCTGAGAGTTGTGAGGTGTCATATCAGACAGTTGTGATTTCTACTCATCTTTGTCCAAGTTAATGGAGGGCTTCAAGGGACCATGCAGAATATTTATTACTTGTACCCTGGAGTTTAAGAGACATTGGGACTGATTCACCACTTACTTGAGGTGAACTCTAAAGGTGAGAGGCTGTGACTGGAACTGTCCCTGCCTGGTAGCAGATACAAGGGCAGGCTGTCTGGTTAACAGCCATGTGACAGATGGAATTGAACAAGGATTTTTTCATGTTTCAGCTGTGGATTCCTCAAAAAGGGTGAGAAAGAATAAAATGTGTAGATTACTAGTTATGTTATTTAAGAAGTTTTACCATATTACATCTGGGTGCTGATGTATTTTTATTGATGCTGCTTGGCATCTGCTGATTCCTGATTGGAGATGTCATGCCTTTGTTCACTGCTGCAAAATTCTCAGCTCTTGCCTCTTTTCTCTTCTTTCTTTGCCTCTTGGGACTCTATATAACTTAGACCCTCTCATTTTCTCCCCAGTCTCTTAACTTCTATTTCGTATTGTTTACGTCTATGCTTCAATGTGGATAGTTACTTCATATTTATATTCTACTTCCCTGATTCTCTCTTCATCTGTATCTAATCTGTTATTTAACCTGTCCATTGAGTGTTTAATTCATTTTTTTGGAAGTTTTTATTGCTTCTTTTGAAATATGCCTGGTCTTTTGTATAGTCTTTCATTCCTTTCTCATGTTTCAATTACCTTTTTTATTTCTTTGAACATTGAAGCATGTTTCTGCTGACTCTTTTTCATGATTCTTTTTTTCTTTGTACAATATAGATACATGGATAGATTGAATTTTTTTAACTGTGAATTCATACTTCCCTGATTAAATCTTTGGGTATTCTGAGAAATCTGGTTTGATGATGTATTCTATAAACAGAGAATATGTTTTTGTTTATGACAGTTGCCACAGGGTGCTACTACTAAGAACTACTTTGAGTTAATCTCTCAGTTTAGGACCCCCCTGGATCATGCAGGTAGAGGAACTGAACTTCAGACTCTAATGTGGATTAAGCTTTGGTTATAAATTTTCAGGTGTTTTTTTCACCCATAGCTAAGACTAAGACAATTTATTTGTCATATTCCTTTGTTCATGGGTAGTGGTTGTTTGTGTGTTCCAACTCCAACTCCCCACCTTGACTCATCATATCTCTCCCCAAAAGTTGTTAAAATATGAAACTCAAAGTTTCTAGCTAAATAAAATTCCTACAGGACAGCAAGGATTTCAAAACTAGATTACTAGTCTGTTTCCTGTTCATTTTGTACACTCTTGGTTTTCACTTACTTTCTTAGAAGCTCTGCTGTGCCTTTATAATAATGATTCTCATACTTTATCTACCATTTTTGTATGTTTTTAGAAGGAGCATTTTTAAGGATATTAAACAGTTTTACTGCCAAAAGTGGAGCTTGCAGGAAATTTGTTTAATGTAAATATTACCTTCCAATTTATATGTTTGAAAACAAGATATTTAGAACTGATTTTTAAGTAGTCTGTATAATCATCTAAAAGACTTTTTTAGAAAGGAGAATACAAGTAGATTTTAATAAGCCACTTTTCATATATATTCCCCATATATTTTTAAACAATAGGAGATTGGGGGGGATTACTTTTTGTAATCCACCCAGTGGTGGATGGGTGGATGTGAGCAAGCAGGCTGCATTATTTTTTGTATGCTAATACCACAGAATCCCTTCCACTGTGAACACTTGACTTCTTCAGGATGCTCATGAAGATTTCAGCCAGCTTCTAAGCCTGTCTTTGTTAGTGAACATCACCCTTGAGGTATGACATCACTAGGAGTGATTCTGACTCCTAGTCGTCCTTTGGACAGCAGAGCAGAGCTCTGCTCAATCTTTGCACTGTCCTCTCCCCTTCCAGTGCTATATCAGATGCTGCTGCTATTCGTAGGGTTTTCAGGGCCAATTTTTTCAGAAGTGGGTGGCCACTATATCCCAGTTTCATAGCTTTCAGTATCACAGCAACATGCAGCCGCCGCAGTATGACAACCGACAAGAGAGGTGGTGTGGTTCCCTGACTGGGAAATGAAGCTGGGCCAACGCAGTGAGAGCGCGGAATCTTAACCACTAGACCACCAGGGCTGCTCATCTAGGTATTTATCCCTAAAACCGAGCCTGGGAGTTTTCCCCATAAACATCTTTGCCACAAGCATTTTCTCTGCAAACATTTTTGAGGCATAACCGGCCATAAGGCAATTTTGCCATAAAAGAGAAAATAACTGGTTGTCATTGTGGTTTCATTTCTTCTCCATTGACGAAGTTCTCACAGTACTTCATTTTTATGTTATTTAAATCTTAGCCCTCATAATGGTCTACACAGTGATGAGTAGACATGGTGGTCTTAAAATAGTGGATGATAACAACTACGTATATCAGCCTGAAAGAACATATGGTGATAAAACTTCCTGGAAGTGTGAAATAAGAAAGTGTAAAGCCAGATTGCATGCAGCACTGGAAAATGATAACATACCAGTTTGCAAATCCTTCAGTGAGCACAGTCATCCCTTCCACCTGTCAAAACCAAAAGTTTAACCAAGCTATGGAAAATATATTAAAAAGGCAGCTACTAAAGTCTTTTTAATGTTGCTATTAATTTTAATGTCCCTGTTTTATTTTTTGTTCTTGTATCTTTTACTGCAAAACTGCCTTTCAGCCAGTTAGTTACATGGTGAAATGCTTGTGGCGAAGATGCTTGCGGCAATGTGCTGTGACAAAGATGTTCACAGCGAAACTCCCCACATCCATAACACGATCAGGAGACCTTGACACAAACCCAGTTTTAAGAAAGTCAAGCCAAGGCTACGAGTTCAGGTGATAGCCAGTTTCTTCTTATGTTGACTAGTTATTGTCTTGAACATGTGGGAGAAGTGGTGAGTGTTGTCCCTCAGTATAACATTCCAGACTTTCAAACGTGGGAGACGTAACAGTCTGAAATTACAGGTGCAAAAATCATTTATGCTCCTTGTTATCAGTTGTTCCCAGATTGAAATGTGACGATACAACCATATTTCATCAATTTCTGAGATGCATATTTTTTCACTTTTTAACTTCTATGAAATTGGGGTGCATCTTGCACTCGATGGTGTATAAAATTGAATTGCAAATATGTTTATTTCCTAGTGGTGCACAGAGTGCCAAAATAATGATGCATCTTATAATTAGTTTGAAATATAATATTTTGGTTTTCCAAAGTCTCACTGGAAAAAAAATTCTTGCTTATTTATTATTCTGAAAATTTTGTCTATTCCCAGGGATATTTGTTCCTGAGTAAAAAGTTACTGGAATAATTTGGTATTCTGTTCATAAATGGGCCACAGAGGCAAATTAAATCCAAAAATGTGTCAGTGCTCATATATATTATCTACTATTTCCCATACATTATGCTGTTTGGAAATGCTCATAATATTTTAATACCCAATTACTCCTTCAGTCACAGAGTTTGTTTAGATCAAAAACCAGGATAGTTTGTCTTTGAAAGCAGAAAGATCATATATGACACTTTGAAGATGTATTTTTCTCTGACAAATTCAGTAACTTAGGCATATTAACTCAACATAGTATAAGACTGGTTAAAATAGAACTATCCATCTGACACATACTCTTTGGAGGAGTCAGATTACACGTGAATATTACCCTTAAGGTATTACATGTGCTTAAAAATGGATATTCAAAAAAAAGTGTGTGAGCAATAAAGTGGAAAAGTGTATTTATGGGGAAGAAATTTTGGTGATATTTTATTATCAGCATCAACAAACATAAATTGAGTCCAATTTATGTATAAATATAGCTCTGTGCTCTACATACTGAAAAACTTAACATTTGGTTCTATGTTACAGTCTAGAAAAATGCAGGCTAGCAATTGAGATAGAATATGAGAGGTGATAAAAATTACTAATTTGGAAATGTTTACATATTTCCTTGTCCTACTGCCTGATAAAGAGTACTGTATTTTACAGCCCATATCTATCTACTCCCACAACCTCTCAACGTGAGAGGATAGTATGTCTCTACCAGGCGGGTTCCTATACATATCTTAACATTTTCATTGTAAAATAAAATGAAAAGCCACACAAATCAGATGTGGAATTTAATGATTATAGGCAAATACTCTTTAAACTACTACCCAGATCAAGGAACCAAACCTGCCAGCCCTAGACCTTCCATGTGCCTGTCCCAATATAATCTCCTCTCTCCTGAAAATAATGACCAGACTGATCCCTCTAGTAACCACTTCCTTGCATTTTGTTAAGTTTTCATCACACAAATGTACATCCCTAGAAACTATGGTTTAGTTGTGCCCATTTTTCTGTCTGTTGCATCACTTTTAATTCACAGGTCACCGTGCAGTCCTTTAGAGAGGTGCTCTTGGTCTAGACTTTGCTGGTTGCCTCTCATGGTACAGTCAGCATGTTCTCCTGAACCCTGTTTGTACTGCAAATTGTCAGCTGAATCGAGAGTCTCATCTGGCAAGACTATACCTGATTGTGTGTTAATTCATCAGGAAGCCCATACTATCTGGTTTTCTCTCTTTTTCGGTGTTGGCAGCCTTTGATGCTCAATGCCTAGATCAGGGATCAGAAAACTCCAGCCATGGGCCAAATTCTGCCAATTATGTGTTTTACATGGTCCATGGACACAGGCAGATTCATTCATTTAAGAATTATCTATGGCTGCTTTCATACTACAATGGTAGGGCATGTGGCCTCTTAGTTCACAAAGTCTAAAGTATTTACTGTGGAGGCTTCTACAAAAAAAAGTCTGCCAGTGCTTGGCCTACATCATGTCTTTATGTTGAACACCCTGTAGTCATTTTGGCTGTCTGAAGCTCATTCTCTAGTAGATTCCTCAGGAAGAGCTCATGGGAACAATATAACCTGAGTTTTTGTATACTGACAATTTTTCTGTGCCCTTTATATTTAGAAGTCAATTTTTCCTGCTAAAAAATCCTTGGCTCCATTTTCTTATTTTGAATATCTTAAATATGTTCCTCTACTTTCTTCTGGTGTAAAAGTGTTGCTTTTAGAAAGTCTCATGATAACCCAGGTGGTTTTATTTGACCCCATAAGTCATTTGTTGTTTATGTGTAAGTGCACAAAGAATTTTTGCTTTATCTTTTAAAGTCCACTAATTTTACTAAAATGTCTTGGTGTGTTTGTTCTGAGTTGATATTCTTAGATATGTGGTATGCTTTCAGTATCTAATTTCAAATCTTTTTCTTTCAGAAAAGGATTCCAGTATTTGTTCTGTTCCTTTGTTGATTTCTAAACTTATTCTTTAAGAACTCTATTATAAGTATGTTGGATCTTCTTTGCTATCTACAATATTTGTCACTTGCCCTTAAATCCTTTTTTGTATCTTTTCCTTATTTTCTTTTTATTTTTTAAAGATTACTTCCTTGTTTCTATATATTAAAGTATTGCCTGTTATGTTTATTTGTTCTTATGTTCCTTTTAATTTAGACTTCATTTCTCAAATAATATTTTTTCTTCTATTTCTAATTCATTTCTGGATTCTATTACCTTGTTTCTGAGTTAATCTAACTCTGATTGATGTTGTTTTATTTCTTCAGTTTTTTTTAATGTCTTTCAACTCATTTTTAAATACTTGATCATACTTTTGATCTGTTTTGTGGGCTTGTGCTCATGGTGTGCTTTCGCTGTCTGCAGGAATGTTATTTTCCTTTTTCTTATAATAACATTAAATAGAACTTAACCTTAATAATTTTCTGTTGCTCATTTTAAAAAATACTAATTTTTCAGAGAAGTCTGTGTTCAAAGTAGTTTTTCTAACTTCAAAGAGCTCCCTCTTAGATAGTTGTCTTGTAGTATTGAAAAGTCTAGAGTCTAAAAGTCATCTTAGATTCCCTGGCTCTGTTCCTCTCCCCTACTTTCATCTAATGTTTTCTTTATCTCTGTGACCCTGTCCTGCTCAGTTTGGATTAGACTCCAAGCAGTTTGTCTTCAGTGTGGGGCCCTCCTCGCTTACTATCTTGGCTAATGGATTTCAAGAATTCACAGGGGCTGCACAGTTCCAGCCCCTTGAGGCTTTACTAGGACCTTTATGCTCACTCACTTTTGGATAAAACTCCTCTCAGTTTTAACTGATGTTCTCAAGTTAGCCGATTGTGCTTTCTAGTGAATATTGGCTATTTCGAAGTTTTCTTGTCCTCAGTTCTATCACCTATCCCATTGCTTCTCTTTGTTTCTTCCTGTACATCCAGTGACACCATGCAGTGCAGATCTCATGGCTGTTGCTGATGTTGTCTTCACCTATTTTTAATTTGAGATTCATGATAATACCTTAAAATCTAGTTTTGTTGTATTTGTTGTCTATATGGAGTTTGTTGTTGTTTTTCTCTATTTGCTCTGTTTGTCTTTATGTGAGGATTGCAGGAGTTTCAAAAACTATGCCACCAATATGGCCATTTTTCAGAAATCATCCTGTTATTATTTTTCTAGTTTATACACTTCTGTGATACAGAATAAGGGAAGGGTCTAGATGAACAGAATCAGACTCAGGGAGGCTTGAGGAGAAGGGAAGAAATCTTAGCCAATATAAATATCAAGATCTGAGAGAGAAAAGAGGAAAGGAGAATAAAATCAGATTAGAAACTGAGAAAGAATTTTGAAGAGATTCTAGAAAATGAAATGCTCTGGAAGAGGATATGGCTGACAGAATTCACAGGAGATAAAGGGGAATGCAAGAAGTGTTGTTTAGATCTATAAATTGGATCCCATGTACTATTCTTGATGAGAAACAAGTCAAGAATAGAAATACTTTTTTTATTTTGGGGTTGAACTCTACATTTTTAACTTGACACTCCTCAAAAATTGAATTCCATGGGTCACAACTTCAATATGGTAACAAATATGTGTGTAAAAGTTATACATTTTTGAACAAGCAAGGTAGATGTGCAGCAGAAAATATCTGTAGAAAGAACTCCAAAAAATTAATATTTGTGGAGAGCCTGCTACATACCAAGCATCAACCATATATTTATTCCAGCAATAATTCTGACATGGACTGTTCTCATAACATTCAAACCTAGGTCTTGTGAATTTTTGAGCCAGTGATCTGTCTGTTACACTTTGCAATATTTTTCCTTCAGTGGATTGATAGCAATGATGAACATTTATCAAAAACTATAAGCTAGACAACATACTGTGTGCTTTACATGCTATGTTTCATGTAATCCTCACAGTAAATTTATGAGATTAATACTATTCTGATCCACAGTTAAGGAAAAAGGGACTTAGGCTGAATACTTGCCCAAGTTCATATGGTTGTTGAGTGGCACAATCACTGATGAGAACTTAAGTGTAACTTTCTTCAAACCCAGATTCTTAATCACCACAGTATGTTTTAGATGTTGATAAATGTAATCCGAGTCTTCATCTGTTAGCTGTTAATCTCCATATTGGGCTGACTCCATATATGTCCCCATCTTCATAGTCATATGTATTTTACTGACATTCCACTTGTTTGAAGAGGATTACTTCCCAGTAGAATGGGATTATTCTTTGGACAAAGACATTCAAGAATCTTTATTTAAGGGGCTGGTCCGGTAGCGTAGTGATTAAGTACACATGCTCCACTTCAGTAGCCCAGGGTTCACAGGTTTGGATCCCAGGCGCGGACCTGTGCACCACTTATCAAGCCATGCTGTGACAGGCGTCCCACATATAAAGTAGAGGAAGTGTAAAGCATGGATGTTAGCCCAGGGCCAATCTTCCTCAGCAAAAAGAAGAGGATTGGCAACAGATGTTAGCTCAGGGCTAATCTTCCTCACAAAACAAAAAAAGAATCTTTGAGATTTATTTATTTAAGATTTAAATCTTTAAATAAATCTTAAACTCCAGGATGAGCCTTTTATAGTGGAGTTTGTCAGTGTAAAGGTCTTAAATAATATAACTCATCTCTAAAATATTTTCTCCTGCCAAACTACAGAATATCTAGTTAAGATGGGGTGTAGAAATTATTTAAATTTTTTGATTGTTTAATAACATTTTATTCTAAAATTAGAGCCTTGTTTCCTCTTTCACTAACCTGTAAATCTACAATTCCCTTAATCTTTGGGAATCTACAGTTTGAAAATATTTTAACCTCTTGTTTTGTCATCTAAGATTTCCAAAGACCTATCTGGAATTAACCTCAGTCCATTTTTAAGATTCTTAATTAAGGATCAGTTCTTTATTTTTTTTTTTTTAATTTTTTCAGTCTTGAACTTGATACAGCATTCTCTTTTAAAAAAAAAAAAAAGTGTCATTTAAAATGAAAGCCTAAGAATGTTTAAAAAAATAAGACATAGATAATATAGTGTAAGCCAGTTAGTATTTTAAAAAGTAACAGTTTTAGGGAGAGTAGAAAAAGACAATTTTATCTTTGGAAAAGTGCATATTTTCCTGTTAATAGAAGCCAGCACAGATGTCTCACACAAGAACAGAAAGAGCTGCAGGGGCTTAGATCAAAAGGCAGCCAGAAGCAGTACCCCCTGCTAAATGTGAGTGTATCTGATCTCATAAACAAGAAGATGGTGAGACTGCATGTCACTGGCTTGATTAATTTTCAAATAGGGCAAATACAAACAGGGAAGACTGATGCTCTGATTTCTCTAATTAACTCAGATGATTCATAGTGGGTTAATAGCTAAGATCTCTACTCTTCCATCCCCAGATGGGCAAGAGCTACTTTCTGAGAAATGATCTGACAATTAAGATGCATAGGCAGTTCCCTAAGAAACCTGATTTTCAAAGCACTATGCTTCTAATGGTAGGTTTTTTACTTGAATAATCCTAGCCGTGTTCAAGCTCCACACAAAGGAAATACGTGGATTGAAATATTTACATTCTGGCTTTCCAAAGGCACAAATGGAAATATTAATGCTACTTGGTTAACAATTTCCACTTAATGATTAATTTAACTGACAATTATCAGTGACTTGAGTGAACATTTTTGATATCTGAGAAGCAGACTGTTAGCCTTCTTTTGCCCATAACCTTTCTAATAGACATGAAGGACTAAACTGTGTTTGAAAAAAGTGGAATCTGGATATCAGGTACCATCTGTACATTTTTTTTTCTGCTTTATTAGACCAATAGAGGTTCTTTCTGCCAGTCTGTCAAATTCTAGGTTTTGCTCAGAGGAACATGTGCCTTCAACCAACATAGTACCAATCTTCTGGGGGTTCGGTCTGCAAAGATCCCTTTTTGTACCTTCACAACCAACACATTTGTTGAGAATAAAAAGGGCCAGGCTTTGACATTTTCCAGCTTGTTATCTATTTAATTTTCCATCTGGTTCTTTTGCCACTGCCTTCCAAAGGAACATCTGCGGCATATCTGAGAAAAGGAAAGAGACATTGGATCTATGCCACCTGGGTCTACAGTCCTAAACCTTGGGATCCAGGATGAGGGAAGGATGAAGACTAACAAATGGTCCAGAAAATGAAATGATGGCAAACAATCTGTTAAGAACAAAGCTGTATTTCCCTTTATTGCAGAGACCACATGACTGGGTGAGCTGGACAGTAGCGTCTACCGCCAGCAAGGGCTAGATGCAGGGAGAGGCAGCTGGGGCCTGGGGACAGGGCTCAGACACGCCCTCTGGTGCCTGAATCTCCGGATGGTCCCCTGTGGCTCACGTACTCCTTAAGCATTTCTGGGGCAGCTGTTATGAGGCAAGCTTTGTTCTGGGCATTCTGGAGGCAGTGATGATTAAAACATATGCTCCACCTTTAAAGAGCTGGCATGGGAGGGGGAGATAGACAAGTAAACAACAGATTACAAAGTAAAATGAAAATTCTATCCCCCGGGCAGGGAAGAGGTGTTGCAGGAACATGTGGGAAGGAAAGGAAGCATGCCTAATCACGTGGTGTTTCAAGGGGAGGAAAGGCTGTACACAGGCGACGCCATGAGCTGAGAAGGGTAAATAGGAATGTAAGAAAACAAGCTCTTTTCTCTCCTTATCATCAAAGGGCAGCAGCACATAACAGCAAATCTTCATGATTGACTCAAGAAACTTAATCCTCCAAAGCCTTAAACCCACCCATTACCCCTCTCAATGTCAAGTCATCACCATTTCTGTCAAATGTGCCAGCTGGGTTGTGCCATCTCTTCGTGTTCCTGGAAAGTCATTAGAGAGGACAGCACACTCGTCTCAGAGTGAGGAATGAGTCACAGCATAATAATAATTTCTTCATTTGCTACGAGAGTACAAGGATGGAGTAGCCAGTTGTCTGATTTTAACTTAAATATCTAACTCTAACATCAGCTTTATATCTTTATATGTAAGACCACAATAGCAAACACAATAAAATCTTAGAGTCAGGAGTTTATCTGCAAATAATCGAGTATTGAATGAGTATCTGCTCTGGGCACCACGAGGCATACAGAAGTATAAGGCATGACCTTTGTGTCTAAGAAGCTACAACCTAATCACAGTGACTAGTGTTTAAATTGGATAACTCATAAAAAAAAAACCCTCCTTTCTATAGTTCTAACGCAACAAATATTTAACATTTAAACGAGAAAAGAGTAAGGCCAATGGGATGCTGCATTGCTCAGTGAAAGCATGCTTCCTTTACTTTTCCATGCTGTCTACAAATAGGTATAAAACTTGTATCATTTGCTTTAGATTAGTTGCAGTATATACTGAGATGCAAATATAATTAGCATGATCTCTGACTACAATTACGTCTTCTCATCATTTTAATAAATTTTATTTTAAAAATATGCTTTAGCAAAATGGGGTAACTATGGGGAACGGATCAAGGACCTCTCTTTTTCTATCATTACATTTCCTTTTCATCTCGAAAGCTTTACTCAATTTTAAAAAACACATTGCGAAATAATTTTTTGAAGCTTTTGTTGCGACTGAATAGCAAGCAATTTGATCAAATTAAATATTTTGTATATTTTTTAGACCTTGAATTAACTCACCACAAATCCTTATGGTCATTATGAGCATGCAATGTTTTGTTTTATGGTTAGTTTGTTAGGTAGAGTTTAAAGACATTAAGATTTTTAATTTTTAAATAAGATAATGATAAAATTTCCTGTGTTGTTCACCTGCAAAGAATGGTCTTAAAAAGATACCGATGATTGAGACCTTTTACGATTTCAAATTAGGAAAGAAATGAGGTTTCTATGACATTAGGTTGTTCTACTAACAGGAGAAAAATTCCAAAGTAGCTTATATCAGGAGGCCTCAAGTTCAGTATTTCCTAATTTAGATTGATAGAAGCACAGAGTCTTTTTGAGTTGGAGCGTGTGCCCGAGTTCCTAGTCTGATTTGTAGGCAAGAGCGCCGAGGCCCGGGAGGTTGAACGACTAGCTTGTGTTGGGCTGGTTCACACCCTGCGCTGAAGCTCCCCAGCAAGTCGCATCTCCTGGCACCGTCTCGTCACCACCACTCCTTCCAGTCTTGTATTTTCAACCATGAAAAAATCATTTCCTTGGCTGAACTTGTATCTACTGAGCTCACCCAAGACTCTAGAGAATCAGGTTTAGCTGGCTGGTCCCATGACCTGAAAGAGCGGTTCTGGCCACATCTCCTTCCATGCCAACCTGGTTTTCTTTTCTTTCTTGGTTCTCCTTGAGACTTTAGAGGACAAGAGCAGCAGCTAGCACCATGCACGACCCACCTGTCTACCTAGACAAAGCTTGGCAAGTATAGTTGTTCTCTTTGTGATGATCTCTATGTAGACTTAGGGCTGTTTGAATGAATGGTGCCTTTCTGGCTGAGGTGTTGTACAGGTGAGATGCAGTGAGCATCAGGTGAAGTTCCTGAGGGAGGGACATAAGCAGATTTAGTAAACTGTTTAAATATTCCAGGCCTAACATTGTCTAAATTTTGAGATAACATCATGTAATTTCCTTTGGTTTCAGCATAATGCAGATCAGGCATAATAAAGACATCAAGAGGGAATTAAGCCAATTGGTGCAACGTGACTGCCTTTAGCTGGTAATGGAGAAAATACATGATGGCATGGTCATCATTTAAATGAAACACAAAACAAAGCCTGAGTTAGTCACAGTCCAACCTTTTTTCCAGATAATATTTTTTTCTTTTTCTACAAGATGTCTATTCCATAATTTTACTGGATTTTGTCCTTTTCCCTAATCTTGAGGCAGGTGCATTGGGAGATGAGATATTCCAGGCATTTCTGTAGCTCTTTTATTTAACTTCTGGTGGGTGGATAGAGCACTGCCCCAGCCTCCAGGCCCAACATGTCTTCTCTCCTCTTTGTCTCTCCTTCTTGAGGATTAATCTGAGATTGATGGGTACATGGGGAAAAAACTATTCCTGGCTATTTTTCCCTACCATACTTCTAATTGCATTCGTTTTGTCATACTTAGGACTACCAAGAGGCCTCCAATTTGGAACAATTTGTAACTCGATTTTTATTGAAGGAGACCTTGAATCAGCTACAGTCTCTCCAGAATTCTCTGGAATGTGCTATGGAAACTACCGAGGAGCAAACCCGTCAAGAAAGGCAAGTTAAATGTTTTCATATGATATCTCTTTAGTGACTTTCTGTTTATGGAAGACCATTTGAGAAGCATTGTACTTAAACTAGTGAAAACTAAAAATGAGAATTAATAGATTTAAGCAGAATGGCAGGTTCCTCCATTGGGTGCTTGCCTTATTATTTGCCTCTAAAAAAGACCATTCTACTTTTTCTTTTACTATCTGTCATTTATTCAACAATTTTTTTTTTTTTTTTGGTGAGGATGATTGGCCCTGAGCTAACATCTGTGCCAGTCTTCCTCTATTTTTTGTATGTGGGACACTGCCATAGCACGGCTTGACAAGCAGTGTGTAGGTCTGTGCCCGGGATGCGAACCCATGAACTCTGGGCCACCAAAGTGGAGCGTGTGAACTTAACCACTACGCCACCAGGCTGGCACCTATTCAACAAACTTTACTTGAGAATTTATTGGATGGAGAAGACTTTAAAAGACACTGTGATGATGTAAAGTGTACTTTATAAAGTCCCAATCCTTGAGGAGGCTAAAGTCTATTACATGAATAAGACACAAACACTAAAACTATGATTCAAGGTACAAAGTGATAAATACCATAGAGCAGAGGAAATAAATTGCCAAGAGATTTCAGAGGAGTAAAAGATTAAATATGGGTAGAGAGATGAAAGACAATTTCATGGAGTGTCCTGATAATATTTGAGCTCATCTTGCTAATAAGTATAATTTGAAAATGTGGAAATGAAGGGACAGAGCCTCACAGGCTAAGTGAACCTGCATACAGTGGGGGACTTGAGAATACAATAAGCCTAATTATGTAAGGAAAGAGAGAAAAGTGAATAATGGGAAAAGATTTCAATACTACCAATTGACATCACTGAGAAGATAAGTGGTATTATAATAGTTATATAAATAAAGGCACTTATGCTAAAGAGAAACTGAATTAGAAATATGTAAAGCAGACATCAAAATAATTCCAACCAACAGTTGGTACTTTATTGAGTTGTCATTGTTTATAGCTTGCAAGCTAGAGAAGAGCTTGGCAAAACTCTTGCTTTATGCAACATATTTTTGCACGTGTTACTTTGAACCTATAGATATGACTTATCTAACTTTTGCATTTTAAATTAGGGAGAACCACACAGTAAGTTCTTTTGAACATGCTGATAATAGACTACTCTGTAGGGCCAATTTTTCTAAACAAATTAATGGATACATAATTATTAGGACATCTCAGAAAGACAGTGGAATTTTCAACCATGTGTTTACAATGTCAGAATGAGTGAGCGCCAGCAAATTCTAACAAAAAAGTCTGTAATGTCAGATCTAATGAGCTTGTGCAGCCGATGGGTGTGTCCTCTTCAATGGATCTGTGCGGCATTTTCACATTATAAACATCCTATTTTCATTGCATTGGGTGATTCCATATTAAATGGCAAAGTGTAACAATTAGCTTTAGAAAAGCAGCCACCCAGCTCCTCAGGTTTGAGCAGAGGATAACTGAATGTCTTGAAGCAGAGTGAAATTGATTTCATGCTCCTCATGAGAAAATGAGGCCTGTTTTGTTGTTTCTTTTGTTTAGATTTTCTTCACATAAAATGGCTTCTCCCTTTTTAGAATCAATCTTTTGCCACCTGAGCAGAGACTTGAACAGGTGCTCTGCTCCTCTTCTTTGCCTGCACTTTGTATTGTTTCTATAGTCACCTCCTGCAAACTTGCATTCTACATTCACCACCATGTAATGAATGTGTAATGAACAACTGTTCTTTGTGTCAGGCCACAGGCTAGCCTTGAGCTCTTGTGACCGCTGCCCACAGCTGCACAGCAGCTGTGTTTAATGAGAAGGAGCGTGATAATACAGAGTTTAAGGAAAGTAGAAAGACACTAGAGGACTAATGAATCTTTTATTTCTAGGTTTCTAGCTCAAAAACAGCTTGGAAGAGCAGGAAATATTACAATCTGATGTCAGTTTGGGGAGTGTCATCATATATTATTTGACTAAGGCACCCAGGGATGTTCAGATCCCATGCCAAATCCATGATACTTCTCCTGGGGAGGTTGCTAGAAAAAATACACAAATAAACAAATGGAAAACAAGGTTCCACTGTAGGTTTGTGCCCATAATATCCAATGTAAAGTGTCTGGTGACCCTGACTGAAGCATGTGAATTAGGCCCAAGCCTACAGGGGCTGTGTCTCCTCTTCCAAGGCCCTGTCTTCCTATCAGCTGACCACCAGAAACCGAAGTGAAGAGAGCTCCAGGGCCTCAGGGTAGAGAAAAGAGAGAGAGGAAAGATGGCTATCCCTTTCCCATGATATCAAACAAGAGGCCTCATGGGAAGGCAAGACTTGAACTTGAACTTTAGGGTGGATTTAATGACAGAATATAATGAAAATGATGTTTGCCCTGAAGGGATGGGTCTCCTCACCCACCCCATATTACCCATCTTTTCTCATTTGGCTAACTCCTGCTAGTTTGGTCACTGTTTGGACAGCTCTTTCTTGGGGAAGCCTTCCACTGCTCTCAAAACAGAGTTTTATACCTTCCACTCCCTTGGTATCCTCTACTTACATCTACTTACAATCTCAGCCCCTTCCTTGTTTATTTCCCCTGTTAGACTTTGAGTTTCTAGATGGCAGGGGCTTTGCCTTGTTTCCCTCTACCTGACACAGTCACCTGTTAAATGTATGAAACTGATGAATGAAAGGGAAGTCCTAGAAACGAGCAGTGGGTGAGGGCCTGGGGCAGTGAGGAGACCAATCTACTTGGCATGGGGTTAAGAAAGTTCTTAAAAGCTAGATAGATGCATTTACATTTAATACTATCAGAGACTGTCATTGATGGTTGTAAATAGAGAAATACACTGAAAATGAGGTTTAAGGGAAATTAGTCTCACAATGGTATGTAGTAAAGATTTGGTGAAGAGGAGAACAAGCTGAGAGAGAAGAGGTCAGATCAGTGTATCTAGAAAGTCATCAGTTTACTATATCATAAAGAAGATTTCATGATGCTCTGCACAGTCAAGAGTTGCAACCTGCAGATATCTTTAAAAATCCCAGGGTGGTAATAATTTTTTTCCTCTTCAGCATCAGTATTACTTCGGGGGTTAATATTTGTAAAACCTAGGGATACAAAGACTCCTTGGAATATACCAAATTTTGAGAAGTCATCTATTCTAGCCGTCAGCCCCTGGGGAGGAATCACAGAGTGTCATTCATCCTGCAGTAATGAGCTAGACGTGCCATGTGGGGCAACGTGTCTGAGTCCACTCACAGGACAGTGGCCAGTTCAGAGAGAAGGGATGCTTACAGCTGGAATGCCACAGAGGTGAGATTTTCAGATGGCATTCTACAACGCTCTTTGTATCTGCCCTGGCAAACTGGCGAAATGGGAGCTATTTTAATTCCATGTCCTTTGAAAGTACCTAACAGCCAATGACAAGAATAATCATTATGTTATACAGAAGCTTCCCTCTAGAGGACCCCTGTCCTCTTACATAAGCCTCTCTTCCTCAAAAACTACATTTCTGGTAACATGTTTAATTACATATGAATTTCTTTTTTTATAATAGAATCTTCAAGTTTGTTCTATTTTCCAAAGTTCTTCTTTATCCAGAGAGATGACTGATTCCTTATGGGCTTGGAAGTTATTTTTCTCCTTTTGCTGGTTGTTACAGAAGTAAGGAAAGGCTTTAATTTCACCTACAGGGGCTTATAAAAGTTCAGGCAGTTTTCGTTCCCTCAGCTTGAACATCGAGAAGGACTACTCTAATCGCCTACTCCTCAGACCACCAAAGCTGCTAGAAAATCGAAATATTTTTTTTATGCCATAGGAAAATCTGTAGGGAGATCTAAAGGTTGGAGAGTAAACATATATGATTTCTTTTGCTCCCTCCCTAAATGCTTCAAAAAATGGCATTAAAAGTGCCTGGACAAAAAAGGAGTTATAAACCCACAAAGACAAAAAAGGATAGAAGAGCTGAAGGGCCAGAAACTTGGAATATGGAAAGAAGGTGAATCTAGTGGTAACTGATAGGGAGGATCTGAGAAAGCTGAATGTGAGCAGGTGGGGTAAGCAGGCAAGATGAATGCAACTGGTATCACAAAACCTCGGAAAGCCTTGAGAATTGGCCTCACCCTGTGCAGCTGATAGTGGGGGTAAAAGTGGGGCTGACATATTGTTGAAAGCTCCACCGAGTGCTGTAGAGTGACTGCCCCTCCCCAATCCTGGGAGAAGCCTAGAGGTGTGCCCTCTGGAGAAAGTGACCAGATATACACTGGCACAACTGGGGGTCAGGCTAAAAATGAGGCATTAAGTGCAAGTCTCCACGCCGAATGGTGGGATTTGAAACCCCCTCAGCATGCTTTTCTTCCAGAGCACTGACAGCCAGGCTTCTACCCTCCAGCTGGGGGATGCATCTCTGAGGGATTTCATCAGTCCAAGAGAAAAGACTTCAAGGTGCCAGGAGTCTGTGTCCTGCAGCGGACAGGCCTAGCCAGGCCACTCTACAGTGGAGGCTGCCAGTGTGTAGAGCAATCCCTATCGCACACACAGGTTCCAATCATCCTTGTAGTTCCTTCCTCTGAAACTGGCAGGAGCAACCAAGAGAACAAATCAAATACAAGAAAAGAGGTTTAAAAGAAACAAACAAGAGAGCAAAAGAAAACTTCCAAAAGAAATCATCAGTATCCTCAGAAATCTAAGAGAACATATTGCATTTATGAAGTAAGGACAGAATGCTATTTTCTTTTTAAAAAAAGTATTTAAAGCACACAAGAGCTCTTGGAAGTTATGATTGCAGAAATGAAAGCCTCTGAGGAAGATTTGGAGGTTAAAATGTGATGACATTTCCACAAAGAGATGAAAAATAGGAAAGAAAAAATAAAAAAACTATAGGGCAAGTCCAAGAGGTCCAATGTTTGAAAGGTAGTAATTCCAGAAAGAGAATAAAGGAGACAAATTGTCAGAGAAATAATTCTCAGAACAAGGACATGAGTTTGCAGGTTGAGAGAACAGACCAAGAGCCCCTTACAATAAATAATAAAAGGCTGACCCCAAGGCACGCTGGCAAGCAATACCTCTCACAAGTTTTCATTTCATGACTAGAAAATCTTTATGACAAATGCTTGAAGATCTGCTCCTTGAGGCAAGAGACTGAAGCCCTGACATTGAGGTTAAATGTTGTCTGTGTTGTTCAAGGCAAGGGCCGGCCAAGCCAGAAGTCCTGTCGATTCAATGGCCTGGAAAACGGTCAAGTCGCCGAGTCCAGAGACACAACAGCTTCTCCCCCAACAGCCCTCAGTTTACTGTCGGCGCTCCTGGTAAGGCCGCTTTGTCATTTTTCTTCTTCAGAGTCAGCTCGATTTGTATTTTCACAATGACTTATTAAAAAAAAAAAAGGCAGCTAAAACAATAGTAATGGAATGCTTTCCTTATACCAGAGAAGTTTGTCTGAAACCAGTGTGGCAAAGAGTGTAGGGCACTAAGAACTGGGGTGACAATCCGCAGCGTCAGTTCTGCCAGGATCCTAGCTGTCACGCCTGGGCCGTGCGCAGAGGGGTGCTGGGTAGGGGAGGAGGCGGCTCAGTCACCTGACTCGTGAAAGACTTGAGACCCACAGAAATCCCCCCGTCTTCAAGCAGAGATCCCCTTTAGTCTGCACCCTAATATGCTCTAGATGCCAGGCCTGCCGAAGCAGACTCAATTCATTTTAGCAAACGAATCCTTGTCTCCTTTCGTGATAGGATTAAAGTCACAGCTGGTGTTTTTGAAGTGTATAATGTAATATAAGATTTATTGGACTAAAACCTTAATAATAATTGTTAGCTTATTACATTGTGACCATGTCATTTAATAGTAATTACTTTAAAATCATTTTGAAATATTCAAGCTCACGTTGCTAAGTATCAGAGTAATTTTTATAAAGCATGCATATATATGCATATGTATATATGTATATGTGCGTATATATGTATATACACTTGTCACTTCAACATGTCGTTTTAGCGCAAATGAATCTTTAAATATCTAACATTTCAGAAAATCAAAGTACTAACTATAGCCTATATTTACACAGACTGTACTTGAAAGATTTCAAAGTGCTTTCTTGAACATTGTCCTATTTTATCCTAACATAACATGGATGTTAGTATCTCCATTTCTCCAGAAAGTGAAGCGATTTGTCCAAGGTCATATGGATGATTGGTCCATTTTTACTGTAGAACAGACAACCCGGATCTCAGTGATTTAAGTGCAAATATCTGGGTTTTCCTTTCTCCTGGGTCTGCTCCCAGCTGGCCGTGGCTCCAGGCTGTAGGTTGGTTTCAGCTCTGCTCCTCATAGCTGCCTAGGATCAGTGATTACCTGGAGCAATTTCTTCTCCTGGTGGGCGTGAGAAGTACAAGCAGCCAGGACAGATCACACAGCTCACTTAAAGCCACTGCGTGCATCTTATCTGCTAACTCCCCATTGGCCAAATCAGTCACATGCCAAACCCAGTAACAATGGCGAGGAAATGTACTCCACCCATAGTGGTAGGAGATACTGCAAAGTCGTGGGGCAAAGGCTGTATATGTATAATTCAATAACAGGAAGAAAGTGAAGAATTGGGAACAGTAATACAATCTGCCATGTGTGACTAGAAAATGACAATACTAGGCTCCTGAGCCAAAACATAGATTGTTCTTTTCACTTTAGCCATTTAGAAAACAGTGTTAAGCCCAAAATGTCCTTCTAAGGGACTTTGCTGTGACAGCCACCTTAAATTCTCCTAGGAACAACCCAGAATGGAAATGTTTTAACTAGTTTGTGAATTAAAAAATAAACATAAACTTCGTTTATGCATTTATAATATTTTCTATAATAAAGCACCCTTATTCCGATTTTTTTGTAGACTTCTTTGTGGCAGTGCTACTGCTTATTTTTGCATCATAAGTTATTTGGTAGGCTTTGAGAAGTGATTCACCCGAGAAGGCTGTTAGAGAAGTGAATTCTGATGTGCAGTACTACTCCTTTATAATTTAGGTCTTATCTTCCTACCATTCAAAGCTAAAACAGTCTTTATAGTTTTGAATTCAATGGCATCCTCCTATCAAGAAATATTAGATAATATTGCTTCAGCAAATGCCTGTGAAAACATTTTGAGTGAGCTGCAGCGAGGATCCACAAGGGTGCCAGGATGCTTGTGCAGGGGCTCAGACCACAACTTTCCTTTTGCACCTTTGCATGATAATAACAGCAATAATAGCAGCAGAAGTTGTATAATGTTTAATCTGCTGCTAGATACAGATATGTGTGTATGTGTATATACACATATATACATGTACTACATACATATATTCATACACATATGTATGTATACACATATGTGTATACATATATGTGTATATATACACACACACACACACACACATATTCTAATTTAATCCTCACAATGACCATGAGGCTGGTGATATTATTATTCCCACCTTAAAAATAAGAAAACTGAGGCCGGAAGAGTCAAGTCATCTGACCAAGATCAGCAGGCTCCAGAGTCTGCTCTCTGAACGGCTATGCCACGACCATAGTGTCCACGTATACTCAGGTTAGTCTCTAGAAAAGGAGATACCAGCCACCTTGCCCTTATACTTCTTTTTGATTGTGACAATTTATACCTTGTGGTCAGGGCTATGAGTTCCCGGGCTCTTGCCACTGCCCTAGAATTGAGTTTAGTATTATTGATTGATGCTTTCCTTTTTTCAACAGAAAAATCAACTACCTCATGGGTGGTAAAAATGGCTCAGCAGGATGTGTTCTGTTGAATATCAAAGGCCAGTACAGGCAACAATATAAAAAAACAAACTTGTGAAAAAGAACCCAGTGGGGTGCATGGATCTGTGGAAATCAATAACTTAGAAAGCATTCATGTGAATATAATTTTTAAAAATTTTGTTGGCTATCGATGATACTGTGTTCTTCCTTCAGAGTAAAAGGAAAGCTCTGAGATACCAAAGCATTCCAGCTCTATCTAGAATTTAACATATTGTTCTCATGAATTTCCCCTCAAGGCTTATTAGAGGAAGATAATCAGTGGATGACTCAGATAAACAGACTCCAGAAACTCATTGATAGACTGGAAAAGAAGGTGAGTGCTTCCTTTTCTTTCTTCTCCCTCTCACTTTTCAGTAGATTCTTGCCCATTATTTTTCATTGCCCCAATATCTATGGCTGCAACATGAATAGAATAACAGCCAGGGTCCCAGTGATGCTACAAATGACTGCTTGGTAGTTATTTGAGTTTTTTGTTAAATATAGAAGCTCATGTTAATTCTCATTCCTCCCACCCCTACCCCTAGTTATATTTAAAACAGGATGTAGAGTTGAAAGTTAAATAAATGACTACATTGCCTCAGATTATCAGTAATGTCCTAGCAGTGATGCAAGTGGCAGCCTTTAGGGATGACCTGGTTGATGTCTTGGGAATGTTTTAAAGTGATTCAGGGAAATGGCTGTGTGATATACTAAAAGGTGAGATGACTTACTCAACTTCTAGAAATTAGCATATTAACTGATGATTTTGGGCATTAAAACTACCCAGTTAGCAAGCAAGTTAGGATGTGATGAAAAGCTCTTCAGAACTGTATTTTATGTTTCCAATTACTATATTTTTATTGACTAATTCAATTAGTACCAAATAGTCTTGATATTGTAGTGATATTCCCTTTAAACAGCTTTGATGGAAGATGTAGCCTTTGTCAATGATTAAGAATATGAGTTTTCTGGGGGGCCGCCCGGTGACGCAGCGGTTTAGTTCGCGCTTGGCAGCCCGGGGTCCGCAGGTTCGGATCCGGGGCGCCGGCCGACGCAGTGCTTGTCAGCCACGCCGTGGTGGCGTCCCATATAAAGTGGAGGAAGATGGGCACGGATGTCAGCCCAGGGCCAGCCTTCCTCAGCAAAAAGAGGAGGATTGGACGGATGTTAGCTCAGGGCTGGTCTTCCTCACACACACAAAAAAAGAATATGAGTTTTCTGTGCACGCCAAGCACCAAAGAAGGAACATATATGTTTGAGACAGAGTTACAGACTTGGAAGAACCCGCTATCGCCTTATAAAAATAAGCTATTTTCCAAAAACAGTGAATTAATAGATTTTTTTTATAAGTATGTGGTACCACAGAACCAGCTCCCTAGTTATTGTCAGTAAATACTTGCTGACTGACTGATACATGCTGAAGGAGTGGAGCAGATGCTAAAATCTACAGATGCTCACCTAAGGGAATGATTACTACAAGCTGGGGTGCTTGGGAAGATACCTTTTGTGCAGGAAGGGCTTAAGTTGGCCCTTAAAATTGATGACAATAAGGAATTTTGATTGCAAGCAACAGAAATCATCTCTTTAACCGAAAAGAGAATTTTCTGGAAGGATATGGGAGTGTTCACAGAATCAACAGACATCTAGAGATTCAGGAAAAGTCAGGAGACAAAATAACTCGAGATCTAGGTAAGCAAGAAACACTCAGCAGCCTCTCAGGCTACCTCCCCTAGGATGGGTGAGTCCCAGCCACTTCCTGTTAGTTGCTCAAGAGTCCACTCTCCAGGAGAGAGAATCTGGTTGGTCTTATTAGGGTCACATGCTGGCCTCTTGGATAAGGGAGGAGATAACACCTTGATTAACAGTCCCAGAGCACTGTATTGAAAGAAGAGATAATTCACCGAAAGGAAAATGTATTGTTATTAAAATTGGAATAACTTCTGGCTAGCTAACAAACAAATATTTCCTATGGAGAAGTAAAATTTTAGTAAACAAAGAGCAGCTAGAGAGGGCATTCAGGGAAGGCGATAGCATGAGCACAGGTTAAATAGACCAGCCCGGTTAGTCTTTCATTTAGGGAAGTGGTGACAAATAAGACTGTATGGATGGATGGGGAGCCATATTATGGATGGCCTTAAATAACAAACTAAGAGATTTGGACTTGGTCTTGGAGACCACAGGAAGCATTTATTATTTTTCAACAGGTAAGTGACATACCCAAAAAGATCCTTTAGATAGGAAAGTAGACAGCAACAATACAAAATAGATTGAAACAAGAAAATTCAAAGTCAGAGCCACCAGAGCCTGCTCAAACAATGACATTCAAGTGCAGGTTGTAGACCTGAGCCCACTGGGATCAGGTATGGCAAAAGATGGGCCTAGACTAAGTGACTGGAAAGAAAATGGCAGATTTGAAAGACTTGAAGTGAAATGAACAGGACCATTGAGCGGGCATGGTGAATAAAGGACAAGGGTATCTCAAACAGGAGTCTGAGGATTTGAGCCTGAGTGTCTGAGACAATTATACCTTTAACAGAAAAGGAAGGGACAAAGGAGAGAGAACTGGTGAGGTGAGCCAGGTGAACTGATGTATTAGGTGTGTTAATTTCAGGATACGATAGAGGTCTAGGCAGAAATACCCAGTCAGATGTCAGTAGGCGAGAAGTCAGGCCAACAGATTAAGGTCTTAACGGCCGTCTCCAGAGAGGTGAAACCTCAAGTTTTGAGGTGGGTAAGGTCTCTGAAAAAGAGGATTCTGTACAAGGAACCAAGTCCAGGGGAAGCTGCCCTGGAGAATTCCAGTCCCTCTGCCTTCACATCATCATTTGTCAAATTGACATTGATCACTTACTGCGGCAAGCAACCTAAACTAAGAGCTTGCTGCAAATCGACCTTCCTCCTTTCTAATTTTATTAATTGATATGTGAGCTAAGACTAAAAAGATTCATAAGAAAAATAGTTGTTCTGAAAATTAAGTTTTCAATGGTGAAAGGTCTGGAAATCCAGGACCCTATTTGAAAACAAAACCTCATTAAAACATAAGGATTCAAGTTGTTAAATAAGTTTGGATTTGTTTAAAGAACACAAATACCTATTTTTAAAAATAGTTTTGAAGTTCTTGGCAAGCCTGCCCTTATTTGGTGTCTTAAATTTACATAGTTATTTTTAAAGGAATAGCTCCAACTTAGGTTATACCTTTTTTTCCAACTTTAAATCAAAGTATTTTCATGCCCTTCTTTCCTAGACTTTTTTCTCCTTTTGTTTCTATGAAAGCGTTTCATTTTGAGGACAACGTCTGAGAAGTTTACGAAGAGTACAATGGGATGGTCTTCAGTATGGGCCTCCAGCTGTGTGGAGCTCAGCATGATCTGTCTTAATGAGTGGAGGAGCAGTGGAAGTTCAGTTTTCTTCTATGAGTTATTCTGTACTATGCGGAATTAGATTTTTAGAGAAAAACTGCCCAATTGCCCAATAGTAGCTAAGTCCATGTCATTTCACTGCTATCTTGTCTCCCGCAGTTGTTAGCACCAGGTGTGATCTCCCCATTAAAAGGAGGTGTAACTGTGGTGGAACATGTATTATCTCTTCTCTCTGCTAAGTACTTATGATAAATCTTTCCTGCACTGTAAACCAGCCCAGTACCATTCATGTGGGGGAAGAATAACACTTAAGATTTCTGCAAGTTTCTTCAGGCATTCCTTCTTTCCATTTCAGCCTCTGGGAGTATTTACGGGGATCAATTGAGATTATGTCTCATATTTTGCTTGAACTCCACAGAAAACACCTTTAATGTTGAACAATGATGACAAAACCTCTTGAATTTTCATGAAGTCCTGAGTGTATCATCAGATCACAGGACATCCTCATTTGACGGGGTGTAATTAAGGATGTTGCACTCATCCAACTGGTTTTACATTTTTCTAACCTTAGATCAAAGAAGTTAGAACTGAGAAGTATATTTGTGTTGGTGTTAGGGAAAGGGCAGTCAAGGAGATCACTGTTGCTACAGTTTCTGTCTGTAAAATATTTCTTAAGATTCAGTTCACATCTGTATGCTGTATATAAGTTTGCCTTCACAGAAGAGCTCTGACTTAGATGGGGCATTCATTCAGCCATTCAGTTATTCAACTAACATTTACTGAGTGTCTGCTTTATGCCAGGTACTAGTCTGGCAGTGGGAATACAGCAGTGATCAAAACAGATAAGGTCATTGGTCTCTGGACAGACAGACAAAAACCAAGTAAACAAATCCATGAAACAAAGTAATTTCAGATAATGTAAAGAGCTATGGAGAAAAAGTAGGGCAGTATGATAGAGATGGGGGGGTGGATACTTAAAGTGGGTGATCTGGGACGGTCACTCTAAGGAAGTGATATTCGAGTTGAGATGTGAAAGACAAGAAGGAGCCAGCTAGATGAAGACCTAGGGATAGAGAATTTAAGGCAGAGCAAACAGTAAAAGTGACTATCAGAGAAGTTAAATAGCTTACTGAAAGTTCCACTGCAAGTGAACAGCATAGCTAGAGTTACATAGCTCTGTTATTAACAGGCTTATGTTATTTCAGACAGTCTGGATTTCTACAACTTTTGATTTATTTCTTATGTATTTGAAGAAATTACTGTGCAGAATCCTCACTTAGCAGATATAGTAGAATATATATTCTCAGAATGAAGTCCTTAGATTACCTGCCTGGTTTCACTGGGACATGAGCATTATCCTTTGATCATTGCAGAAAATTCTAGGATCTTTTTAGTAGTCCGTCCTTCATTTTTAGCAAATATCAATAATGTTTTCATTTGCCTTTTAACTCACTTTTTAATGAAGCAATATTAGCACTAGAGCGTAAATGTGTTATAGCAGCAGCAGTAACGACTGTCATGATCTGCCAAGAAATGTGGCAGTACTCACAGCCAAAGAAACCAGCCTGGTCATCCTGACTTTTCCTTTCACTGTCCTACCCTTCCCTGCTCTGCTTTAATGAATCTTCTGTCCACTTTGCTCTCCTTTAATGGCATCAGTGAAGTAAACAAAGTAATAACACATTGAACACATCTGAAATGGCTCCTTACAATTGATACAATGGGTACGTCTTTATTGGAACAGGTCAATTAAAAAAATCAGACTTATTTCATCTCCTTTCAGATAATGAGGTTCTTTGGTTCAATATTTGCCATAAAAGAGCTACCATTCAAATATATGGTGTTTCTTTTATTAACTAGTTTCTGGTTTTCCTCTCATTCTTCCCTCTAACTGAAGGATCTCAAACTTGAACCTCTGGAAGAAGAAGTTATTGAAGGGAATACTAAATCTGTAAGTACTTTTTCTAGGTCAAAATTTTAGAAATAGGTACTTTGAAAAAATGATGTAATTTCTTCAAAATTAGTTACTCTTAGTGAACATTTCAGGAAGTAAGTAATACGTGGGCATGTTTCCTTTTGTGTGCCGAGCAGTATCTTCTAAATTGTGATCTGTGGAGACCTAATGCCTACTTCAGAGTTGTTGTGAAAGCACTTGGCATGTAATATGAAGATTCCATGATGTATAAATCAATGGGTTCTTGGATAACTGAATGAATATGACTGGCAGAGAAGGGCAACATTCAAATTTGTATTATAAACACATTTAATAAACCCTGCTGGGCTGAGGGCTACATCTTGGCTGAAACTTGGTCCTATTTGTTATTATATTTCCAGCATTTAGCCCAGGGCCAAGCACATTGTAGATGCTCAGAAATCATTTTTCAAAGAAAAAATTGATGTTTAGAGAAAAGGGTTCATTTATGCACATAGGGAAAAGATGTCCATCCAGAGTGGGAGCAATTTATGGAGATTAAAAGAAAATGGACAAAGTGATCCTAATAGGTACATTAAATGCAACAAAAAGAAGGTACTGAATAAATTAACTAATTGAAAAGCAACACATACCATGCTTTTTTATTTTACTTTATTTTGAGGCAAATATTTACAGCACATTCTGTTTTGGGGAATTGGATGTTTGCATTTACATTTAGTGGAAATTTGGATTTTGAAATCCTGGGTACCCACAGAAAATCACTTAATACCTTAAATGTGTTATATAGTGTATAGATCTTGTAGAATCAGTCACATTTACAAAGAAAGGAAATACCTTTCATCTCTGCACCGTGCACTTCCTCCACCGGCACTGCCTATGTGATAGAAGGTGAGACTCACCTGTGTGTCAGCTCCTGCCGTCTGTCCAGTCTCATAGCACAAAGGGAGTCTTCAGAGAGGAAGCTTTGGGGTTTCTCAGAAAAGTTTAATAGTGGCTGATATGATTAGAATCCTATAGATATGGACACATTCCCCAGATATAAGCTATATTTTCACTACATGTCCAGTGCTTTTAATCATCCAAAGATAGGAATGAGGTCTTTTAATTCATCAGGCACCCAGAATTTTAAAGTAGTAGATTTTGGTGGGAAGCTGCGAGGAGAGAGGGTTGTTGAGCACACACACAGGAAGAGCAGGTCTGCACAGTCCCATAGGCATAAGGATTTTGACCTTGAGATCTTGCATCCGTGTCCTCTCTTAGGTTTGCATGTAGGGAAAACTACACTCCAGTCAAGAATAATGAACATAACTTTTCTCATGTTGGGAGAGACAATTATCTAGTCCAAAATAATCTTCTAATGTGAGACTATGCTCTCTCTCCAGCTGTGAGAGGAAAAGTTATCTAAGGATTGTTTATGAAAGGTGACAGACTGTTCCATTCTCTGGTCCCTGACAGAAATGTCAATTTTAAAAGATCCTATCAACCCACACAGCATTGCTAACTCAATAGTGCATAGACGCACTTAAAAAAAAAATAGGACTAGGCAAGATGGTTCAGTAGTCAATATTACTTAAAAGCAGGAGAGGATATTCTGTAACTATTTTCAACCATGTGTAAAGGTAAAATAATGATGCTTTTTGGGAACACACATATAGTGATAGTCTGAACTGGTTTGTTTTTTCAGACATAAGATACTTGTCATTAAAAGTTGTATTTTTTCATTAGAGGTAGTGCATGCTCTACTGTCACTTCCTGTAAAACCTCTCTATTCAGAATGACCAAAACAATTTTCACTGTTATTTCACAGCTAGAACTGCTAATTATATGTTACTATGTGTTCAGTGATATATCCTGGTGACCAAAACCAGGTCTTTACAACTCATTGACTAGAGAGGTGTTTTTCCTTTTCCATTAGTGAATGCGTGAGAACTTTGAAAAATAAATTCCACATCAGAAAGCAAAGAATAAATTTTTGTTTGTGTTTCAAAAGCTTATCTTTACTGAGCCTTTGCTGTGTGCCCCATGTTGTGCCAAACACACACATACGTAATTCATTTACTGTCACATTAGCCTCAGGAGGCGGTGCTGTTATTAGCCCCATCTTACAGATGAAGAAATGAAGGTGTGGACAGGTGTAAACACCACCCCTGAACCCACATTCCTCCCACGCTGTCACACTCCCACTCTGGGGTTCGCTGCCCTTCTGAGCGCTAAGGTGGAGTTGCTTTTTGCTAGCCAGGCTGTGAGCTAATGGAGGACTCCGCCTTGTGAGATTTCCTACCACTAGAGCAGCGCAGTATCGGATAGGCTTATTTAAGCACACAGCAGAAGTCCTGAACCCTAGCAGCTGCCATGTCTAGATTTTTGGGATATGAGCCATTATGTAACAACGAGTCTAGGATATGATTTCCCTTTTTAAGTCCATTTTTTTTTTCTCAGCCTGGAGTAAGAGAAGTAACGTTTATTGAGTATCTATCATAGGCAAGATCTGTATGTACACTTCCATTTAATCCTCCCACTATTCCAATTCTATGTATCAGAAGACTTAAGATGGGAAAGATTAAGTAACATGCTCAAGGCCACATAGCTAGTAAAAGTGCAGCCAATTCTTTTAAGTCAATACCTCTTGCTCTTAAAGGAGAAAGAAAAAAAGGAGAGAGGACAAGATGATGGTGATAGATAAAAGAGCACCTAACAATGATGCAGTACTTAAGAGTTTTCAGGACCACCTCACATCCTTTTCTGGAATGAATAGTGTATAAATAAAATTTACTAAAGGAATTTTAAGAATAGTCAGTGGCTAAAAGCAAAAGTATCTTTGTTTGTTCCACAAATAACTTGATCACCAACTATGTGCCAGGTCTGGAGATAAGACTATTATAGGCTAGAAGGAAATATAGACAAACAGGCATCTACAATAAAATGTGATAAGGATTATTAGAGGAAGGTATAGATTTGCACAGCAAGAGACTGCAGCCTAGTTTAGGAGGCCAGGAAATGCTTTCAGAAAAACACAATATTTAAGATGAAATAAAAAAGAATAGGAGTTTTAAAAAATAACATTTATACATCTTTTACAACACTGAGTTCTAACATTGCACTAAAAGAACACTAAGGTGATACATAGGAATATTAAAATGTTCCAAATAATTTATAGGAAGCATGTCATAAAGACAGCAACCTTAGGAGTTCACAGTTTTATTCTCGCTATAATAGGAAATAAATGTACATCAGGAATCAACCCAGATCTGAAGTCCAAGAGCATGACTTTATGACTCATTGAGAATTTGGGGACAATTTATTATCTTCTAGCTGTCAAGTACTAAGCATTGGGCATGAGTCACTGAAAGGTCAACATGATTTTTGAAGGGAATCACTCCAACCAGACCCCTGGATCTGGCCAGGTGTATTGATCCACCTGAACCCTTTCTGCCTGGTGCCAGTTTGGCTTGGGTGACACTTCTTCTCAAACGACTACTGGAAAAAGATGATCACTTTCCAGATATTTTCTACATCAAAAGGAGTTTTGAAAAAGTCAGTATAATTTCAAACAAACTTTGTTCACATTCTGATGCTTCTCAAAAACTAACTTTTCTTGAGCACATTATGTATACACTAGAAGAGCTTATCATACAATAGTTTACAAACATAATATCTTTTTCTGCCTGTCTACCCTCATCACACCTGTGAATAATGTTTCCTTAAGTAAATCAACCCCTGCCATACAATCTTCTGTTTTGGAGGTTATTGCCAACAAATATGTCAGGGACTATCAAAATATCGTCTTGTTTTGCAATAGCTGTTAAGAGATTCAGTGAGAGCACACAAGAAAGGCTGTGATGTTTCTGAAGACATGCTTGGAACACAGTTGTAGACGGAGCAAATAGAACCAGACAACATGAAACAAATTAGTTGCATTTAAAACATTTCTCTGTCTCCAGTGATTAAAACTGAAATTTTTTGAAATAAAAAAATCCAAAGAACAAAGGCAGATGCAGCTATAACCTAATGTCACTGGCAGATACTCTTCTGTAAACTTAGATTAGCCCTTCATACTTAGACAGCACTGGTCAGCCCAAGAAATCCCAAATATTCCACTATAATTCCATTGTAACAAAACCCATGTAAAGTAAATGATAAAGGCTACACTACCCCTTCTACAGCAAAGAAACAAAAATGTACACTATTATAATCCACCATGAGAGAATGCTCTGGGTTGGCTATTCCCACCATGGGATTTCAGATTTCAGTAAGGATCGCAGGCTGTATAGTTGACACAAGAGATGTATAGAAGTATCATGAAAATATTAGGACTCTTTCCCCACTTCTCCCATACCCCACATCCCACAGCTTGACCTCATCAGCATAGCAAATTTAAGGATTTTCTTTGGACCTCAGAAAGTTTACCTTAAATTAACCAAGATTTAAAAAGCTCCATTTATCACGATAGTCAAAAACACAGGCAGGTTATCTGGGCCTCATAAAGTGATTTCTTTGTGTAAATGTCTGAGGAAAGGAGAAAAAAAGACATGCTTCGTTTGGGTTGCAAAGTATATTTTTCCAAATCATATTCACATCCATGTGTAAACGTGAATGAATCAATTAGCTATTGCTTATAACAAACAACCCAAAATCGAGTAGTTTCAACCATAATTCTGCAGGTAGGCAATTTACGGTGTGATCAGTTGGGTGGTTCTTGTGGTCTCAGCTGGCCTCCTTTAGGCATCCGTGGGCAGCTGCACGCCATCTTTGCTGATCTGCCTAGCACGAATCCACTGACTCAGCTCTGTTCTATGTGGTCTTTAATCCTCCTGCACGGGGGTTGGCAAACTACAGCCCACTGCCTGTTTTTATATATAAAGCTTTATTGGAACACAGGCACACCCATTTATTTATTGTCTATGGCTGCTCTCACACGAAAACAGGAGAGTTGAGTAGTTGTGACAGGAACTATATGGGCTGCAAAACCTGAAATATTTTCTATCTTTTTATTTACATAAAGTTTGCTGACCTCTGCTTTAGCAGGGCTTGTTCACATGACAACCTCAGGGATCCGAAAGAAAGAGTGGAAACTTACAGGCCTCTTGGGGCTTAAATTTGCAACAGGTACACTGACACTTCTGCCACATTCTGTTGGCCAAAGCAAGTTACAAGGCCAGCGCAGATCCAAGGGAATGGGAAATAAAGTCCATGTCTTGATGGAAGAAACTGAAAAGTCACATTTCAAAGGGCGTGGGTTCAGGAATAGTGAAGAGTTCTGGTCATATTTGCAATATACCCCACAGGATCACAGAAAAATTGCCTTCAGATTAAAAGAATTATGGTGGAACAAGTAGATATATTTGTATATCTCATCAGGAAAGCCCATGAGAATCATCTGAGTCAGTGTGAACAACAGACACCTGATCAGGAAGTCCCTGCAGATTTCTGTCAGAAGGACATGTGCACGATTATTTTGGCAGAGATTAACTCTTGATATTGATATTAAAGCCAGTTCCTGGGAGAGTCATACAGGAGGCTGGTTGTTCATTACATGACCTTAGGAGATAATTGTAGACTTGGATCTACTGACTCTTGATCCCTGATCCTGAAGAGAAATAAACAAAGCTCAGTTAAAACTACTGAACTCATCAAGGTGGCTATGGAAACAAATTGACCCAAAATGTGGAATGAGTTCAACAGAATAAAAGTTTGTTCCTTGCCCAGTAAACCATCTACACAATGATTCAGGGACACAGGCTCCTCTCATCTGTGGTTCTGCCGTTCCTAAGGCAGGTCTTCATCCTACCAACAGAAAATGGAAAGAGAATGTGGAGGCGGCTCACATCCTTCTTAGTCTTCTCTCAAAAGCAGTACACAGTATTTCTACTCACATTCTATGGTGAGAACTCATTAGTTGGCTACACCTAACTGCCACGGATGATAGAATATGTAGTCTAGCTGTGTACCTAGAAAGAAGAAACAGATCTTGATGAAAAGCTTGGAATCTCTGCCACAGTCTACCATCTGGTCATCAAATATTTATTTGCATCCTTCTTTTCATATATATAGAACGCACTCACAGACCCCTTCACAAGGGAGACCGCCCAAAGTCTCCTCCAGTTACTGCTTCTCTCTCAAAATTCAGCATCCCTGCATGATGTTCAGTCTTCTCTGTAAGGTCAGGATGTAGTCCCTTGAGGTCTGACATACTTATGAATAAAAAGGAGGTAAGTTATCTCCAACACCGCCCCCCCCCCCGACACACACACAGATAAAATATTAGTGATAAAACTGGGCTGGGATAAATGCCATAAAAACTGCCATTCAGACAAGGGATGAGGAGGAAGCACAACATTCACTGGTTCCTTGCAACAATGAATTCATGCTGGGAAGGTATTTGTCAATGAAGGAAGTTCCATGATTAGACATGGGATCTCCATTTTGGGAGGAACTCTGTTGTCCATTGTTCTTCTGAGAGTTTCTTGGTGCATTATTCTCCATGACCACATCTGAAACAGCCTGTTGGAGAATATTACCTTTCTTGGGGGTTATGCAGTATTCACAGCCTGCTTCCTGCCTGTGTGAGTTTGGGGGCCTAAACATTATTTTAAGGCATAAACAGTCAAAGGATTTTAAGACTGAGATCAAGATTTATTTGACAATACAGTCCCGTCAAAAATTTAGTAGAATTGTGATCAATTTACATATAGTCAGTTTCATGTGCTTGTAATCACACCTAAAATTACTCCTTAGACATAGTTTTCTAGCCTTGTTTATTTCTTTAAACTTTGTGAAGATAAGAGTTTTATTTTGATCCATTACTGTAGACCCAGAATCCAGCATCTCGTATTTACCTGTAGGAACACAAAGTAGGAATATTTGTTGAATAAATAAAATGCCTAACATAATACCTACAATATAATTGACATTCAACAAATGGTAGCTATTAACAGGAAGTGAGAAAGTCCCTGGAATAGGAGACAGCAAACCAGGAGCTTAACTGTCGCTCTACCACTACATAGCTGAGTAATGTTGTACAAGTTATTTTCCAAATCATCCTTACGTTGTTGTTTTGCACTTTTATGATTCACCCGTCAATCCTTACTTTTTGAGTGTTTTTGCACTTTTATGATTCACTCCCAGCCCTTGATGAGGAAAGGATTAATCTTGAGATCCAAATACCAGAAGCACATAGGCAGATCTTTAGGAGAGTCCCCAGACCACGAGTAGCTATAATGGCAGTAGGATTTGTTACAAGAAGCAGTTGGCATCCAACCCTGTGTGGTCCATTAAACACGGGTTCCACGTAATGCTGTGAGATTTTGAGTAGGGCCTGTCGCGGGTGGTTAATATGTTTGAGAACACTGTGATGGTTAATGTACCTTTGGAAATGCATCCATGAACACATTTTTTGAAGTTTGGTTGTTAGTAATAATATTCACAATATGTCTAATATCACAGAGTATTCAAGGAGAAGCTGGAGCTGTGTGCTGTGCACAGTAGGGCTTCTCTTTAGAATTTGGTGACTCTAGGCCAGTGATCCCAACCCTGGCTGCACATTCGAGTCACTTGGGGAGGTTGTTATAAATAATGTGCCTGCACCCCAATCCCAGAGATCCTGACACAAATGCAATTTTAAAAGCTCCCCAATGATTTTAACAGAGAACCACTGCTTTTAAAAGGGAAACATGTCATTGTGGAGGACACTTTATTGTCTGTTACTAGAGGCAAGAAAAATATCTTGTCTATATTACAGCTGTTATACAGTGTTGTTACTTAGACTCATCGTGACTGGCTTGGTCATATTTTTAGGTGAGAACTGTTGGCTTTGTGAGGAGTGTGGGATGGGCAGTAGGGGGTTGGCTCGGGGAGGCTCTGGACAGCCAACACAGTAACACTCGTCCCTTCCTCGCAGCACATCATGCTAGTGCAGCGTCAGCTGTCTGTGATAGAAGAGGACCTGGGAGAGTTCCAGCTCGCTCTGAGACACTACGTGGAGAGTGCCTCCTCCCGAAGTGGGTGCTTGCGGTAAGTGCTCCTGCCCATGCGCCTTGATGAGGGTGGGTCTGGAGACAGGCATCTGAGAACCCTCCCGTAAAATTATGCTGGGTGTTCCAGCCCTCTGGGAGATGCATTCTGTAAAGTTTAACTGGGTGTTTTCTCTTTATCCCTGGACTCTGTGTAGGTTTGATCATTAGGGGCACCAAGGGAAATAAAATGGAGAGAACAATTTGAATGACAAGAGGAGTTTCAAATAGACTGAAATTCTCCCTTTTGCATCCAGACCCACACTCTGATTTAAAATCACCTCTGGTAGATGAGGCCCCACACCAGTGCATCTAGCTCTGATTGCTCCCTTGGCAGCTTGCCCTATGGCCTAATAACCATTTCAGCCATTATGAAATTGTGCCATCTCTGAAGTCTTGATTGCAGACCTTGGTCATTTAAAAAAAAAAAAAAGTTCTTTCCATGGTCACTCCAGCTCAGACTTCTATTATCTCTATTATACTAAAATATACTAACTATTCATCTTCAGTTCCTCCACTCTGAGTGGTCCAATAAACAGCTACTAGAATAATTTTCCAGAAACAATTATCATAGAATTCCCTTAATCAGAAACCTGCAGTAACTTTGTAATGAGTATCTTATCAAATGCTAGATGTTTATCCTGACCCTATGATTATCCTACCAACAGACTCCAGAAATGCATAGTGCTGCTGCCATTTGTTCTCCCTCCCTGAGCACTATGCCTCAGCAGTGCCCAGCTGACTTTGCCTTTCCAGCATAATCTGTGCCTTAGACCTGGCCACTCTCCTTCCCAGAAATGTGCACCCAGCTGCAGGTCTCTGCCAGTCCATGCTCTACCTCAAGTCCAAAGCCCAGCCCCAGACTCATGTGCTTCTGGAAAACTGCCACAACCAAATTTACCCCTCCTTTGGGAGCTTGTTTAAACTGCATTTCGTAATGCTCTTCAGATATTGCTTTGGGAAAGCTTTTTAGCATGTGTGTGTGCATGTGTCTGCACACATAGAAACACATACTTCACGTCTCTGAGTGCTTGCTGTTCCTCCTAGTAATTGATTAGTTATATTTTATCCATATTCAGCAGAATGCTTCCCCAGCTAAGAAGTCTGGCTCTGGAATTACACGTGGGATCGTTGTAGTAGACTTGTGGTGTGGGGAAAGACCCTAACTGGCTCTCAGCCTGTTTCCTCATCAAGAACCTCCTGAAATGGTTGTGACGATTAACTGAGGGCTCAGCACAGTGCCTCCCAGCCAGTGAGGCCCAGGACATGTGAGCCAGTGTTACTGGTGCATTACTGCTGCTCCCTCGCTGTCCGGCTGGCTGACTCCTCTGTAGAGTACGAGAGGACTTGCTCAGTGCCACTGATGTCCAACAGCTCACGATCTTCCCAGTAGTGCCTTTGTAACAGGGACACAGGAAATGCTGTGTTTCCTTTTTGGTGGTGGTTCTGCTTCACAACAGGCTCAGAAGAGCACAAATCAAAATCCCATTTTAGTCCTTTTAATTCAGTGCCTTAAGAGAGATTTGCTGAAGTGAGAGTATATGTAGTTTTAAAAAATCTATTCATTTAAAAATAAAATGGAATATTTTTAGAAAATGCAAAAAAAAATCTATATCATCCACAGTGTAAAGTGCAGAAAGTAGAGCTCAGTAAACTTTTTTTCATTGAAGTATAATTGACATACAATGTCCTATTAGTTTCAGGGGTACCATAGTGATTCAATATTTATATACATCACAAAGTGATCACCGCGATAAGTCTAGTTCCCATCTGTCACCATACAAAGTTATAACAATATTATTGATTATATTCCCTATGCTGTACATTACATCACAGGACTTATTTATTTTATAACTGGAAGTCTGTACCTCTTAAACCCCTTCACCTATTTCGCCCACCCCCCAGCCCTCCCCCCTCTGGTAACCACCAGTTTGTTTCCTGTCTCTATGAGTCTGCTTCTGTTTTGTTCTGTTAATTGTTTTGTTTTTTAGATTTCACATATAAATGAAATCATACAGTATGCAGTAAACTCTTTTTTGACTAGTGAGGATATAAAGAAGATCAAGTCTGGTTTGGTATATCACAATCTCCAGGGATAGTTTAGAATTTTTACTTTTATAAAAAGGGCACTTTTTGATTTTTGATTATTTTAAATTGATTATTATTATTATTTTTTTAAGGTTGGATTATTTTTAAGGTTCAAAAAGATTGCTTTAATATGTGTTGGGAAAATGACCTGAAGCTACTAGAATAGCCCCAGGGTGAGGGAAACAGGCTGTGGGAGAGTAAGAGAGTAGATACATTTGTGTTGCCTGCTGCAAGCTCTGTTCTGTCAACATCCAGGAAAAAAACTGCTCCCTCAGCTCCAGCTGTGAAGTAATGGGAAGGAGAGTATTTTTTCCTGTAAAATAAATTGAGACTCTCAGCTTCCCCTTATCCTTTGCAAGATGGGTCTGTTTTGTAACGACTCTTCACTCACTTTTTTTTTCTGGTGAGTAAGATTAGCCCCAAGCTAACATCTGTGCCCATCCTCCTCTATTTTGTATGTGGGGAACCACCACAGCATGGCTTGATGAGCAGTGCATAGGTCTGTGCCCAGGATTTGAACCTGTGAACCCTGGGCCGCCGGAGCGGAACGTGCGAACTTAACCACTATACCACTGGGTGGGCCCCTCCTCACTCATTTCTTATTGCTGATTTTTCAGCGAATTTCTTTCTTTTACTGGAATTATCAAAAAGTAGACATGATCAGATGGAATGAGCGTCAGAGAATCTCGTGTGGAATGTGGAATACACGTTATGCCAGTGTGCCTGGCTAAATTCAGTTGTACCAGTTAATCAGATTCCATTTTCCATGTGTATCAATTGATGAACAATCAAATGGGTTGCTCATGCCATCAGTCATGCTCCAGTGCACCAGCACGATCGCCTTGTGCTGGGCTGATGAAATAAGGCTGTGTGAATTATCCAAGTTTTGCAGTTTCTTCTTCTCCCATAACGTTTGGCTTATCCTCACCTCAGTTAGGCAGGAAATGCTGCCATAAAATAAAGCAGAAATTAAGGATTTCCTAGATTAGGCATATGCATCCATTTTCTTATTTAATCTTGACTGCAATCATCTGAGTTGTATATTATATCCAGTTTAGGAGGAAATAGGCTCGGATGGGTTAAACAACTTGCTTAAGTTTGTCTGACTCCAAAACCCATGTCCTTTCTTGCCAAAATTTGGTCATCCTTGAATTAGAGTTTCCTAGACTTTTCTTTGGTTAACCAGGAGTAGAATGGACAAGATCCCTCCTGTTTCAATTACAAGGTCCTACTTTCTTAAATTCAGGCCAGTGAATTAGAGGCTTTTCCCCTCTAGGTATCTGACCAGGAGACTCAGAGGTTTGGGGGCTGACAGAGGCTTTGTCAGAGTAGTCAGTGAAAAACTCAAGCATATCAATTCTGTGACCCATGTATAACACACACACACGCACATACACATGTGCATGCACACACACACTTGTACGCAAACACATTGATGCTCTTTTTTGCTATTTTGTACTTATGAAGGGTTGGTGTGGAGCAGTGCCAATTGAATGTATGTGATGTACACAGTGTGTTCTCAAAACCATGCTTAACGTCAGAGAAGGTGAGAATGGTTTCTGCTTTGAAGGATCTTAGAATCCAGCTGGGAAAATAGGATACTCATTCATAAGCAATTAAAGCCATATTCATGGCCTAAAATTTCACAGCTGTTAAGTAGAATAAAATGATTTCTGAAGTTACTCTCAGCTATGAAATTTTAGAATTTGTATGTGTTCTAAAGTCCACGTCATGGGCCTAAGGGAACATGAATGTGGCATTGTATTGTAAGAATTGACCCTGAGACTTGTACCGTGGCCAAAGGAACATCCTTAAGACCTAATGGTACCTGTGGCACACTGAACCATGAATCACTTATCAGCATTTTTATACAGATGAAATAAATTAGTGGCCGGAGCTTGGTGTGGAGACATGCAGGGACTGCTCCTCCTGTTGTGCCTTTTCTCCAGTGGTTAGGCTCTGTGATAAGGTGTAGGGCATGCGGGGAAGGAAGGAAGCCAAGAGGAAGGGACAGTTTTGTCCATGATGAGCCAGTTGCCTTAGGTAAGATCTTTAACCTCAACTGTTCTTGAGCCACATCCTTTTCCCCTAGAAGCCGTTTCACTGACATTTTCCAATTGCTGGAAACATTCAAGGTCTCTGGGAGCTCAAGGCTGAAGCTGTTAGTGACTACATCCAGGAACAGCTTAACCAAAGAACTCTTGCTTCAGCCAGTGAGTGTTAAGTGTCACAGGAAGTATGACCATATCGAGGAGGAAGACTGAAGGTGTTTAGGTTGGTAGAGTCACATAGCAACAGCTTAGAGGTGTGCCACATGATTCTAGGTTTGCAAATAACTGAAAGCTAATCATTCAAGCCCTAAGCCTTTTTAACAGAAATATTGCTGAAACATTTCTAAAAATTACTTCATAATTAATTTTTCTTGCTGTCTCAGTGTCATCACTGCATATGTATCATTATCTGCATTGTACAGTCTCAAATAGCAATGTCCTCAAATGTCATTGCCATGTATTGGTCAGTTTCACCCTTAACTCAAAGCATCCAGTCTGTAGAACAATTCTGGTTAGCATTTTCACCCATGTCCCTTTGAGACAAAATCTGCACTGGTTTCTCTTTCAGCTCTATCTTCTGGCTCTTCACCAAACAGCCTATAGTCAGGAAGAAAGAGAAGGGAGCTATATCAACAAGCCTTCCTCTCCTGTCTGAGCCTAAGGATGCAAACATTTCCCAGAAGCCCTTGCTTCCTGGCATACTTCCCTTGGCATCTCATTGACCCAACTCAAGTCACATGGTTATTCCTGACTCCAGGGAAGGTTAGGAAACAAGTATCCAGCAGAAAGGATGACTGTCTCAGTCCAGCACTGACTGGTACATTGGATATACTGCAACCTGAGTGATGGCAGTGTTCTGTTAGAAAGGGGAGTAACAGTTGGCGAGGCAACAGACAGTGTCTGCCCACATGACCCCCCGAGTGATTGTGTAGGTAAAATGACTTAATCCCTGGGAAATGCATAGATCAGGGCCTGAACAGAGCAACACAGTTAGCAATCATTGCCATCGTTATTAGTACATATAATAATGTAATTGTGATTATCATCATCATTATTGGCTTGCTGCTTCTCATTGTTTTCACACATATTTCTGTTTTTCCCTCAGTTTCTTTTCCCTTCGGTTCCTTTTACTTCTGTCATGCTTCTCAGCCTCGACACCATAAGGCTTAGTTTTCATAACTACTCACCTAGTGAAAATGCTTTCTTTTTAGCTGTTGAGCTAACAGCTAATTAAACACACACATAATATGCCAAGTACTGGGCTTAAGCATTCTATGTGCAACACCTTATTTAACCCTCATAGTACTATTGTCACCATTTTACAGATGAGGAAAATGAGGTTAAGTACTAGGCCCAAGGTGACAAAGCTAGTAAGTGGTGGATGAAGGTAAGCCTGTTAGCCCATACTTCAAACCACTATCTTATCACACTGTGATATCTTCTTCAATCCTTCAAAAGCTTGAGAATTATGCTAAAATTTTGTGATTTTCTTTTAGTCTTATGAGTAGTCTAGAAAATGGAAGATTCAGGTAGCAGGGTAAGTGGGTTTTTATTGTAATAAGTAGTACAAATGCATTAGTTTGTAGAAGGCAGTTCATGAAGAGCCTAAAATGGTAGCTTGAGTATTTTAAACTTTATCCTAAAAAAAATAGTCATGGATTGAAATTTGTCCATTACATTATCAGGTTATGTTTGGAGATTACAGACCCTTTGAGACTATGATGGAAGCTATGGATTCTCTTCCTAGGAAAAAACAGATACATTAATTTGTAGCTCGTTTCTCGATTTCAAGGAACCCCCCCCCCCCCCCCCGCCAAAAGTCTATCCATGAACTCCTGGGATTAGAAAATTGTTGATTTCACTTTCTATGCAATTCCTTTGATTCTATTACAAACCTTTTCCCCAGAATCTGAAATTAAGCTGACAATATTTGCTACATCATACCTTAATGGAGCAAGCTAGATAAACAACTCTATGAAAAATGCTACACTATTTACAGGCAGAGCTAAAGAAAAAAAAGTATTAAAAATTCCATGTGTAGTTACCACCACCTGCTGGTCATGCTTAGGTAAATCCTAAATCTACATTTGGCTTGACTATTATACTGGTACATCTTCTTGATTCTCTATTAAATCAATATCCTTTTTGTTTTTCTAACCTGTTATTTTGATTTCTAATCTGAATATATTGTGAAACATTAGGCTGAACAAGCCGTACTTGTGGAATTAATTGCTTAAAGACATCTTTATATTTGTCTCCCACTCTCCCTTAAATTTATGAATCTGTCCCCTCCTCCTTTCTTTCTACCTTAATTTGGATCATCATCACTCACCTAAGTGATTTCACCACCTTTCTAGCTTTTCTTCCTGCTTTGCACTGTTCTCCATGGGATACCTCACACCTCCATGAGAAGGATCTTTTAAAATCATGATGCTGTCCCTGCTTTAAATCCTTCAGTGGTTCTTCATTGCTCATCACTACAGGATTAAATCCAGCCTTAAGCTCAAGTTGTCTTTTCAACCACCCCACCCCTCACACCTCCAAAACATACTGGATAGGCTTTAGCCATTCTCAGGCTAATCAAAGGGCCAGAAGAAACAAATTTGTCTTCCCTAAATTGGAAAAGCAATTAAAAAAAAAAAACTACAATTATGGCCAGAATCTGCTCTCTCAAACTTGATCTGGACAGAAAGTTGAGAGGGGTGTGGGTGTGTGTAAAAGGAGGAGAGGACCTTTGGGCAAACTAGGAGTCAGCTGTATAGCAGCAGTGTGGTCCAAGTGACTCAGATGGCTTACAGCAGGACCCCAAACAAAAGCAGTCAATCCAGGGACAGGGGTAAGGCCAACAATTCGGCAAGAGCTATGAAGGTTGAGAGGATCAATCCAAAGAGCTACACTTGAGGGCACACACATTTTTCTGAACCATGGCACAACAGACACTCAAAAATCTTTTTGAATAAATGAAATGTTACAAAAGTTATATTGGTGATGTCTGTAATATACTAAGACAGTCATCATCATCCCAACCCAGAAAACTAGAGAATTATGTCCAACAGATATACTGAAGTAATCAATTCTTGATGAAACTTTCAATTTTCATGCAGGCACCATAGATGTTTCCTATATGAATAGATAAGATAGTTTCACACCACATATAGAGATGATTAGAAAAATTAGTTTGCTTATCTTCAATTTCCTGTAGCTAATTATGCCTTTTATTTTTTCGTTTCAGTATTTCTATACAGAAGTTTTCAAATGAATCTCGCTACATGATTTACGAGTTCTGGGAGAATAGCAGTGTGTGGAATAGGTAAGTTATGAGCAGGGCTTTTTTTTTGTTTTTGCCAGAGAGGTGGCAATATTGCATGATGTAATTTTAGGGCTTATATGAAAAGCTCCATTCCATTTACCTCACCTTAAAACCTGTTGCATCTGTTCATTTTCCTAAATCCCACACTTTTAGGAATTTATTTCATGGATTAGAAACCACTTTTCTCTTGAAGCACAAATACTTTAGGTAATGATCCCACTTTAAATATTACCATTTTTCTGATGACTTCTGGTAAGAAGATTTAGATGTGGGCCATGAGTGTCTAAGGTGGGGAGGTGGGGGGGACAAAGGACACAGAAAAGGAAAGATGAGAAAAAAATTTACTTCCTAATTTTTCATAAGCTCTGCAGTTATTACTTTATTTTACAATAAAACTATATATAATGGTTAAGATCAGCACAGCTTAACAGCTTTTCTAAATGTCTTTGAACACTGCAAATAAAAGGGAAATTCAAGACACTGGAAAAAACTGAAAACAAGTTAAACCTCTCAGTAATCATTCTACAGTGTGTATCAAATCATCACATTGTACACTTTGAATATATATATTTGTCAATTTTCCTCGATCAAGTTGAAGAACAAATCAACTTCTGGGAGTGAGGTCAGCATCATGGCAGAGTGAGCTTTTCCCCTGAACTCTGCCCCAGTAAGATATAACAAAAAGATCATCCATACATCAACAGAGGTCTTTCAAACTACACATAGGATGTCTGGGAGACCCACACAGCCTTACATCTGATGATGGAGGTGCTGGAAACCCTAGGGGAAGAGGCAGCGGGCAAGGAAGGCTCCCCTCCTTCCCCAATGGGAGAGGTCTTGAGACTGAGACCGCATGGCTCACGGAGAGGAGAGGGGAGGGGTGGCCCTCAGTGGGAAAACCTTCACTCTCCAAGTCCCCACACAGCGGGGAACCCCCACACGGAAGGAATGGAACAGTGGTGGTGGTGTCCTCGCTAAACTAACACTTCAGCAGAGCAGATAGCGAGGGGAAAATGAGAAGCCTCTGGGACCGGGGAAGTGAAACTGAGTGCCCCTCCCTCTCCCTCGGAATCCCAGCTTGGCGGCACTGGACACCCAAGCCCAGTGGTGCTGCAGCCTGGCAGAGGCCTGGATCGATCCAACGCAGCAGAGATCCGGCCCAGTGGCTGGCACACACCACTCTGCCCACACAGAGATCCAGCCCAGCAGAGGCACGCAACTCTCCGCCCCATGGAGATCCAGCCCAGCAGCCGGTGCTCGACACCCACCTCCAAAGAGTTACAGCCCCATGGCCAGTACGTGACACCCTGGCGCCCAAGCCCAGCAGTGCTGCAGCCCGGCAGAGGTGTGCAGGATCCAACCCAGCGGAGATCCAACCTGGAGGCTGGCACGTGACACCCCGCCTCTGAGGTGTTTCAGCTCGGTGGCTGGCACGCAACACCCACCCCCACGGAGTTACAGCCCCACAGCCGGCGTGTGACATCTAGGCGCCCAAGCCCAGCAGTGCTGCAGCCTGGTAGAGGTGCAAAGGGATCCAACCCAGTGGAGATCAAGCCCAGCGGCCAGTGTGCGACTATCCACCCCCGTGGAGATCTAGCCCAGCAGTCATCACGCAATGCCCTGCCCCCATGGAGCTCCAGCCCAGCCATGCATCAGTGCAGCCAGGCTTCAGTCCAGCCAGAATGCATGCACATCTTAGTGGTTTCAGAACACGCAATTATTGACTGCCATCTACTGGCAGCAAGTGGAATCTATGACCAGACACCTTCAGGATGAGGAAAAATAAAAACACGCCCTCAAGCACAATGCAAAAATACATTAAATCTCCAGGCCAGAAGGAAAATGACAAGCATCCAGAAATCAACCTGGAAGACAAAGAAATTTATAACCTAAAGGACAGAGAATTCAAAATAGCGATCATAAAAAAGCTCAACAAATTACAAGAAAATATGGATAGACAATTCAAGGAAATTAGAACTTCTTCACAAAGGAGATTGAAACCATAAAGAAAAACCAATCAGAATTGTTGGAGATGAAAAACACAATGGAAGAGCTAAAGGAAAATCTGGAATCTTTAAAGAACAGAGCTGACAATATGGAGGAAAGAATTAGTATTATTGAGGATAGCAATGTAGAAAGGCTTCAGATGGAGGAGGAGACAGAACTAAGACTAAAAGAAATGAAGAAAATCTCCGAGAAATATCCAACTCAATTAAGAAATGCAACTCAAGAATTATAGGTACCCCAGAGGGAGAAGAGAGGAAAAAAGGAGCAGAGAGCTTGTTCGAAGAAATGATAGCTGAGAACTTCCCAAACCCGGGGAAGGAGCTAGAAATACAAGTGAATGACATCAACAGATCTCCTAAATATGTCAACAAAAAAAGGCCATCCCAAGGCACATAGTAGCTGGCAAAAGGTAATGACAAAGACAGAATATTAAAGACAGCAAGAGAAAAAAAAAGAATGTACAAAGGAATTCCAATCAGGCTTCTCAGCAGAATTTTCATCAGAAACTCTACAAGCTAGGAGAGAATGGAATCATATATTCAAAATTCTTCAAGATAAAAAACTTTCAGCCAACAATACTCTATCCAGTGAAAATATCCTTCACTGATGGATAAATAATAACTTTCCCAGATAAACAAAAGCCAAGGGAGTTCATTGCCACAAGACCCCCACTGCAAGAAATGCTCAAGAAGGCCCTCATGCCTGAAAAAAAAAGAGAAAGAGGATACAAATCTTTGAGCAAGGAGAAAATAGGTAGACAAAAATCAGATAAATTGCAGCTCTGTACCAGAATAGGTTAGCAAACAATTATGACATCAAAGATCAAGGGAAGGAAAACACCAAAAATAAACATAACCTCATCACTATAAACACAAAATCACAACACAAGATGGAGTAAGTTGTCACAACAAAAACTTAGAAAGGGAAAAGGAAAGGGATGGAATCGATCTAGACAAAGGAAATGAGAGGACACCAGAAAATGAACTATCTCATCTACAAGATTTTTTTATACAAACCTCATGGTAGCCACTAAACTAATATTCAGAGCAGAGACATACAATAAATTTAAAAAAAAAAACCCATCATACAGAACCACCAAACTGAATTGGTAGTCTGAAACACACAGGATGAGAAACAAAGGAAATGCAAAAGAACCAGAAAATGAGTGATAAAATAGCAACATTAAGCCCACATATATCAATAATCACTCTAAAAGTAGATGGATTGAACTCTCCAATCAAAAGACACAGAGTGGCAGGATGGATTAAAAAACAAGACCCAACAATATGCTGCCTCCAGGAAACACATCTCAGCTCTAAAGACAAACACAGGCTCATAGTAAAAGGATGGAAGATAATACCCCAAGCTAATGGCAATTAAAAAAAAAGGTGTAGCCACATTTATATCAGACAAAGTAGACTTCAAGATATAAAGGATAATGAGAGACAAAGAGGGGCAATATATAATGATAAAAGGGACACTCTACCAAGAAGACATATCACTTATAAATATATATGCACCCAACAAAGGAGCACCAAAGTACATAAAGCAACTATTAACAAACCTAAAAGGAGATATTAACAACAACACAGTAATAGTAGGGGACCTTAACACCCCACTCACATCAATGGATAGATCATCCAGACAAAAAGTCAATAAGGAAATAGCAGACAAATGAAAAACCAGACGAAATGGACTTAATAGATATATACAGAGCACTCTACCCCAAAACAGTAGATTACACCTTCTTCTCAAGTGCACATGGAACATTCTCAAGGACAGACCATATGTGGGGAAACAAGGCAAGCCTCTACAAGTTTAAGATTGAAATTATAACAAGCATCTTTTCTGACTGTAAGGCTATGAAACTAGATATCAACTACAAGGAAAAAACTGGGAAAGTGACAAAGATGTGGAGACTAAACAACAAGCTACTGAACAACCAATGGATCAGTGATGAGATTAAAGGAGATATTAAAAAATATGTGGAGACAAATGAAAATGAAAACACACCATACCAACTCATATGGGATGCAGCAAAAGCAGTCCTGAGAGGGAAACTCATAGCAATACAGGCCCATCTCAACAAACAAGAAAAATCCCAAATAAGCAACCTTAAACTACATCTAACAGAACTAGAAAAAGAACAGCAAACAAAGCCCAAAATCAGCAGAAGGAGAGAAATAATAAAAATAAGAGCAGAAATAAATGAAATTGAAATGGGAAAAGCAGTAGAAAGGATAAATGAAACAAAGAGTTGGTTCTTTGAGAAGATAAACAAAATTGACAAACCCTTAGCTAGACTCACTAAAAACAAAAGAGAGAAGACTCAAATAAATAAAATTAAAAATGAAAGAGGAGAGATTACAACAGATACCACAGAAATACAGAGGATTATAAGAGAATACTATGAAACACTATATGCCAACAAATTGGACAATCCAGAAGAAATGGATAAACTCCTAGACTCATACAACCTACCAGAACTGAATCAAGAAGAAATAGAGAACCTAAATAGACCAATCACAAGTAAAGAGATTGAAACAGTAATCAAAAACCTCCCAAAAGACAAAAGTCCAGCAGATGGCTTCTCTGGAGAATTTTACAAAATATTCAGATTTAATATCTTCTCAAACTTTTCCAAAAAACAGAGGAAGACGGAACACTTTCCAACACATCCTGTGACGCCAACATCACCCAGATACCAAAGCCAGACAAGGACAACACAAAAAAGGAAAACTACAGGCCAATATCGCTAATGAACATAGATGCAAAAATCCCCAACAAAATTTTGGCAAACCAAATACAACAATACATCAAAAAGATCATACACCATGACCAAGTGGATTTATACCAGGGACACCGGATGGTTCAACATCTGCAAATCAATCAATGTGATACACCATATTAACAAAACAAAGACTAAAAACCACATGATCATCTCAATTGATGCAGAGAAGGCATTTGACAAAATCCAACATCAATTTATGATAAAAACTCTCAACAAAATGGGTATAGAAGGAAAGTACCTCAACATAATAAGGGCCATATATGACAAACCTACAGCTGACATCCTACTCAACGGGGAAAAACTGAAACCCATTCCTCTGAGAACAGGAACAAGACAAGGGTGGCCACTTTCACCACTCTTATTCAACATAGTACTGGAGGTTTTGGCCAGAGCAATTAGGCAAGAAAAACAAATAAAAGGACTCCAAATAGGCAACAAAGAAGTGAAACTCTATTTGCAGATGACATGATCTTATACATAGAAAACCCAAAAAATTCCATTAGAAAACTACTAGAAATAATCAACAACTACAGGAAAGTGGCAGGGTATATAAAATCAAGTGACAAAAATCAACTGCATTTCTATATGCCAAGAATGAACTAACAGAAAGAGAACTCAAAAAGACAATCCCATTTACAATCGCAACAACAAAAAATATCTGTGAATAAATTTAACCAAGGACCTCCTATATAATGAAAACTATAAGACACTATTAAATGAAATTGATGAAGACATAAAGAAATGGAAAGATATCCCATGCACATGGATTGGAAGAATAAACAATTAAAATGTCCATACTACCTAAAGCAATCTACAGATTCAATGCAATCCCAATCAGAATCCCAATGACATTCTTCATGAAAATACAACAAAGAATACCAAAATTCTTATGGGGCAACAAAAGACCCCAAATAGCTAAGCTAAAGCAATCCTAAAAAAAAAGAACAAAGCTGGAAGCATCACAATCCCTGACTTCAAAGTATACTACAAAGCCATAGTAATCCAAACAGCATGGTACTGGGACAAAAATAGACACACAGATCTATGGAGCAGAATTGAAAGCCCAGAAATAAAACCACACATCTAAGGACAACTAATCTTTGACAAAGGAGCTAAGTACATACAACGGAGAAAGGAAAGTCTCTTCAATAAATGGTGCTGGGAAAATTGGACAGTCACATGCAAAACAATGAAAATACACCATCTCCTATCACCATACACAAAAATTAACTCAAAATGGATCAAAGACCTGAAAGTGAGACCAGAAACTACAAAAATCCTGGAAGAAAATATAGGCAGTACACTATTTGACATTGGTCATAAAGGGATCTTTTCAGATTCCATGTCTACTTGGACAAGGGAAACAAAATAAAAAAATAAACAAGTGGGACTTCATCAGACTAAAGAGCTTCTACAAGGCAAATAAAACCAGGATCGAAATGAGTAGACAACCCACAAGCTGGGAGAAAATATTTGTAAATCATATACCCAACAAGGGGTTAATCTCCATAATATATGAAGAACTCACACAACAGAACAACAAAAGAACCACCCCATCAAAAAATGGGCAGAGGATATGAACAGACATTTTTCCAAGGAAGATATACAGAATGCCAACAGGCACATGAAAAGATGTTCAACATCACTGATCAGGGAAATGCAAATCAAAACTACACTAAGATATCACCTTACACCTGTTAGACAAAAAACAGCAAATGTTGGAGAGGTTGTGGAGAAACGGGATCCCTAATCCACTGCTGGTGGGAATGCAAACTGGTGCACCCTCTTTAGAAGACTGTATGGAGATTCCTCATAAAATTAAAAATAGAAATACTTTATGATCCAGCTATCCCACTATTGGGTATCTATCCAATGAACCTGAAATCAACAATCCAAAGAGGCTTATGCACCCCTATGTTTCGTACAGCATATTCACTATAGCCAAAAAGTGGAAGCAACCCAAGTGTCCCACGACAGATGAGTGGATAAAGAAGATGTGGTATACACACACACACACACACACACACACAATGGACTACTACTCAGCCATAAAAGAAGAAAAAATTCTCCCATTTGCAACAACATGGATGGACCTGGAGGGTATCACGTTAAGTGAAATAAGCCAGAGAGAAAGACAAACACTGCTATGTGGAATATAAACTAACACGGGGACAGAGAGAACTGTTTGGTGGTTACCAGGGGCAAGGGGGAAGGGGGTGGTCACAAGGGGTGAAGGGAAGCATTTATATGGTGACTGACAAACAATAATGTACAACTAAAATTTCACAATGTTATAAGCTATTAAGACATCAATAAAAAACAAAAAAAACTTCTTTGACGTTAAAATATTGAATAAGTAACACACATATAATTAGAAAAATGGGATGAAGGAAATTTTTTTTGCTATTCCAAGATTATATAAATAGTTCTAGTTGGTTTTAAATGGCACAGAGAATATAACTCTCCAGTAAGTCCATATTTAAGGTGTTAAGTACAGTAATGGAAGTAATAGAATACCTGGAAATTTAGTTGTTACGTACTTCACCTACAAGTTTTATTTTTGTGGCTATTTTAAGGCACTTTATGCTATAATGCATAATGACATCAATAGAATTTCGGGCACAGGAGGAACTTGAAAGGCAACTTTTCCAACTGTGCTTCCAGGCCTACACTGTAAAATAGATGATTTTTCCTTCTTTTTATTCTGTAGGGATGGAAATTCTATACTTCTTAGCTATCCTATTTCTTAAACATACTGACAGCCAAGATATTCTTTCTGTTTAAACTTATTGCCACAATTAAAGCCTATCTCCTTTTATCTTCTATAGAGAATTAATGTTCTTCTGTTTTTAAAAATATTCTTTTAAAATTTCTGATAATTTTTAAATTCCTTGAGTCTTTTTTTTTTTAAAGGCTAAATAACCATAAAAAGAAGTCTGTATTCAGGCACATAATCCAAATCATCCAAAACCTTGCCATCTTGACTGAATCTGAACTCTGCTGTACTCTACTTTAGGACGATATGGAATAAAAATGCACAACTTTAACCTATAATTATTTATACAGCCATCTTCAGACGAATTACAGCAAGACATTTCAAAGAAGTAACGTGGATTTCTTGGAAACTCCAGAACTCACATCCACTATGCTAGTTCCTGGTAATCATCCTGGGTTCACAATGCTTCCATGTGCTTTTGTATTGTCTTTCGCTTTTTAAAAGATAGTTATGTACCTTCCCCTCACACTTTATTGATGGTGCTCTCTTTATTATTTCTTTATAGATCTTAAAATTTGAGAGTCAGGGGAAGAAATAAGAGATCTATATATTCTATTGCCTTTAGACCCTATTTGTATTCCTGGTTATATTAAACCTAATATTAGTCATTTGCTGGTCACCTTCAAAATTTTAACAAATTTGAAGTACAAGTCAAATCATGATATTTCAAAAAATAATTCAAATGCTTTACCACATTATAATTTAGTGTATTAAATAAAATTTGAAATAAGTGACCCATAGACTAGAGATTAGAATTATGTTAGAAATAATTTTACTATAATAGCTGCTAAAATATTATTTGTATTTTGGGGAAAGGAGAACAGAAAGAGAAATTTGAAATGAAATTGTCTAAGAATTCTGGCCTAGCCAAAGCTTATTTAAGATAATTGAGAACAAAAATTCATTTGCTCATCTACCCATCCATTCAATTACAGATTAAACATATACTGAGTGAGTGTTAGTATGTGCTAGGCAGTGGGGTTACTGTGGTGCTTCGCCTGTTTACTAGCACTGATTGAGCTCCAATTCTGAACAAGCATTGTGTTGCGAGCTAGACAGGGTACAAAGTAAAAATGTAGTCCCTACCCATAAAATGCTTTCTGTCCAGTAGAAGAGACAGGTGTTGGCAGACAAGATTTTTAACATCTATTGGGGCATCCTGCTCTATTTTAAAGTGAAAGTTTTACTATTACAACAGCATACACACCTCCCTGGACAAAAAGCTGAATTAGCTTATAAATATCACTGTTTTAATGGCCATATGACTTCTAATAGTTTTAATAACTAGTTTTGTGCATTTTGTGTCATGTGGTTATTGAAGGCTAAAAGTAAAAAAAGCATGTTAGCTGCACATATTTAGACATAAAATAAAAATCTGAAAGAAAAAGAAACTATCACATTTAGAAACAGGATGAGCAGGTTTGTATTTCTAATTTGACTCACAAATTATGGCTTCTAATAAGATTGTTTTAAAGATTTCTAAGTGGTTTACCTAAGACACATCTTAAGAAATAAAGCAACTAAATCAGACTGCATCCAGATATGAAAATACAAACCAAAATATATTCCTAGGAACTCTCAAATAGAAAAATCATTCAAATGAGGCATACTGGAATATGGCAGCCCAAGCCCATTAGCCATCATAAACCACCCAGACTAAAAGAGTATGAGAATTCAGTCTGTGGAGCAGAATATCCCTTGGCAAAGGGGAAAGGCCTATGGTTATGGGAAAAGAAGATACACAAGAAAGTAAGATCCTATTGCTAGTCAGTGTATTATTTAAACAGCTTTGAAAACAAATTTTAATCCTTTCCATTTGTCTGTTTCTCACAGCATTCCACCAATCTTACTTCTTTGCCATAGGTTTGTCTTTGGGTTATTTATATTCACTGGGGAAAACCATTTCCAGTTTTATAGTATAGATATACTAAAAAATATTATTTAAAACGTATCTACTTGCTTGTACCCAATTTTTCTGAAATCAATATATAAAAGTATCTTATATTTCCAAACTACTGCCAGTACGGGGGAGATTAAAACAACAACAACAACATGATTTTATCTTCAGGGCATTTATAATCTTATTGCCAAGACAAGGTCTACTCATACATAACAAAAAAGTTTTAGTTAGCCTTTAACCAAGTGCCAAAAGATATGGTACAAATAACTGCATAGGAGGAGTTCAACATTGGCTCAGTCAGGAAAGAGTGACTAGAAAGATAAGTAATTCTGCAGATTAAAGGTGGGGGAAATGGTCGCTTGAAGCATGGTTCACATCTTGAACTTAATTAGCCTGGCAGTTATTTTCATTATTTAAAAAATTGTTTCTCTCTTTTCAGCTTCATGGTGGATCCTGAACAACAACTAGATGTTCCTAGACGTTTTCTTTAGGGTTCCAAGTGCAAAACAAGTGTTATCTAAAATGTGAATTAAAAAATTCTCCATAGTTACTCATCTACTTGATATTGTTGTTTAATGTGTTTACTCTAAGATGTGCACTCTTCTAAAATGTCTTCTGTAACTTTACCTTTCATGTGAGTTTTAGCTCAGTTTTCAAAGTTCACTATTATTCTCAATATGTGCTGCTGTTTTGCTACATTGTAACCTAAAACCCAAAAAATCCTAATATGTGAAAAAAGCATACACATAAAGGAACAAAATTGTGAAAATAATTATGATAAAGAGAAATTTAAAGGGTCCTTCATAGGACAGCTTTTATAGATGTGTCATAAACTTATAAGTTAAATCAATGTTTTGTGATTTTTAAGTAACTGATTTTCTGAGAGAAGTTTATTCTTCAATAATGCCTACTCCATTCCCAACTTGTGATCCTATAACTAACTATTCACTTTACATTACTTAAGAAGTTAATACATGATCCAATATGACTGGTGTCCTATATGCAGAGAGAAACAGCAGGGATACACGTACACAAAGAAAAAGCCATGTAAGGACACAGTGAGAAGGTGGCCAACTGCAAGCCATGGAGAGAGGCCTCAGGAGAAATCAACCCTGATAGCACCTTGACCTTGGACTTCTAGTCTCTAGAACTATGAGAAAATAAATTTCTGTTGTTTAAGCTAAAAAAAAAAAAAAAAAGTTAATACATAAGCATAAAACTGCCTTGGCTGTAACCTACAGAATCTCTATCCTGTCAGGTTATAAACTGGTTTTTCACAGTGAACAATTCTGTGATAGTTAAGGTACCATTTGGTAATGTAATGCCATTATATCATTTATTAGCATCATAATTCCCTGTATGTAAGTTAAATTGTGACTACAATCCCAGTTGCACTAGAACTCAGTACCTTATATACTCTGCTGTACAATCTCATAAATATTTTTAATAAAAATCTATTCTGATGATAAACCCTGTTAATGGAAATACAATGCATATACAAATTTGTTACCAAGTTATTCTCTAGTCCAAATTCCTTTGAAACCACAGGTCTTCCAGGAAAAATGTGAAGTAAATTTTTTCTGTTTTTTTACTTTTGGAAAAGGAAGAGGAAGAAGGAAAGAAAGGGAAAAGGGAAAAGAATGGAAAGGTTGCACTAAAATTTTATCTTTTAAATATAAAATCTGACCTAAAATATTTTCTCAAACTTAGGAAATATTAACTTCTATCAATACTTTTGTATAACCTCAAGCCCCATTCACTCTAAATAAAAGGAAAGAATTTTTTTCATAGCTTCTACTAGACATAGGTAGTAAATATATGTGTGTATCTCTGGTCATTTCTAAAGATGACAAACACTAAGAAACAACACCTGGCTCAACTCTTTTAATCTGTATACAAAGCAAAGAACAACATTAATGGAGATATACAATGATTATTCAAACAAGCTATACATATGTACAAAGGCAAATAGATAATAAAAGTCTTTGTAGTCTCATTCTGATTATATACAGTAAGAAAGGATCAAAAGACTTTAAACCTAGGGGACTTTTGACATACAAACTCTTCTTGAAAATGGTTATAAATTAATTGCAAAAATACAAATTATAGCCAATCAAAACATTGTTACGGCTGGTCCATTTCAAGTATCAGATTCAGAAAGTACATCAAGTCTTTTGGGTACTAGGCCATTTCCAAAGTAGCATGGTAGTATGACTTGACTTGAAAAGAGTTCTGCCCTCCCTAAGAGTGCTAAGTGGCATGGCTCTTTAGAGTCCCAGTTGGAAAAGGTTCTATCATAGTTTTTAACCAGAATCAAAAAGACCTTGAAGATAGGCAAATAATAAAACAAACCAATTTAATTATATGGCAATTCTGATTCCAGCTTTTAAAATTTTTTGAGATGATCCCAGATCTAAAATTATACATATATTTTTGTGTATGTGTGTGAATATTCACAAACGTATATATACTGGAACCTATAATGTAAAGGCAAAATAGGGCAAAAATCAAATGAAAAAACTGGGCCCTAGGTATAAATATCTCATGTTAAAGTAACCAATTAATTTATGGTTAATGTTTTCTTTTTTTTCCTGTGGAACAAAGTAATGAAAAGTAGGGTACTAAAAGACCAAGCTGGGAAACCTACCATGGACTAAAGCCTGAATCTGGGTACTAAGTCCAAAGACCAGTAAGGAAAAGGTGCTAGTTTTAGGAGTTCAGAATTCAGTTTGAAATAAACTTTCTGTTAAACGATGGCCTTGAATGCCTTGCCAACAGACCCAGAGATCTGAGAGAACAGAAGTAGAGTTTACACTTACCTTTTATATCAGCAGTTTTTTTGACATTGTGCTAGAAGAATTTTTTTTTTAACAACAGTAACATCCAGAGTGACAAAGTGCAGATTTATTGTATAAAATTTCTAGGAGCTAAAAGTTTAAACCCCAAAATTCTTCATCCATACATGTTCTTGTTATAAGAAATTTATAGAATTGAAACTTAATGTACCTCAATTATTTGCAAATGCCTAAATTATTCCTCTTTTGGAAATAAAAATACCAATTTTATTTTGCAGTTGTTCAACTTCTACTGTACATGTGGTCTGATTAGTGACACAAGTAGCAGCTATTTTTCACCTTCAGTTTCATTCACTACCATTGTTTCCAAATTGTCAATCTGCTAGTAATTTTGAATATTAGACAATGTTATTATCAAAAATCTAGAGACCAATCATATATTTGAAAATAAATGCCTATTAACATAGTCTCCTTCCTGTCATTGAGAACTATGCATTGAACATCCTGAATTGTTCTAAGCCTCTGGAAAGATGGTAAAGATCCTTTCAAGTGCTGGTATGAAATCAGTGGGAAACAGAACAAAAGCAACTTTAGAAGCAACAAGAAACTGTATGCCATATATACGTCATAGCAAATACTCTGTATTTGAGAATCTTTACAGCTTACATTTCCATTATTACAAGTGATGAAAAACAAAAAATTGCAAGTAGCATGCAAATTTTAAATACAGTCTTCCCACTAACCAAATTCTTACTTTCCAGTGTTATGTCCCAATTTATGCAGGAAACTACCTGCAAAGCTGAAACTGATTCGAAAATTCTTTACCGTTTAAAATATCTCTCATTTTAGGAGAAACCAAATACCCAACCATCAAAATTAAAAATAAATTGAATTGTCACAGTTCATTACAGTTATTGTTACTAGATCCACTTCATTTGTAGGGGTCCAAAATATAAAACAAATAATTCTTTATCTTCAAATTCATCTGTTCTTAAAATGCTACTTAAAACTTTGGTTGTTTTCCTGCAACACAGAAAAAAGTTATCAATTAGATTGAATAAACAGTTTTTACTAATTAGTTTATCAAACTAAATACTGTGACCCTGCTAAGTGTCTACAGATCTAAATGCATGTTACTATAGAAACTGTTAAAGTAACTGAAATTTGTGAAAAGATTTTCCATGTTTAATAAAACATATGTAATTCATTTTAAAATATATTAGATTGTATTCCAAACCTGTTCTGTTTTTGTGGTACCTAGTTTTTAAATGTTAATGCATAAATCAAAAGTAAACTGAATGCTAGTTTATAAGGTTTGTTCAAAATAATGTGTATGTCAAACTTTTATTTACAAAATAAAATGGTACTAGAGATGGAAAGTGTGAAAATGAAAAAGTGACTATTTTATGTAGAATTGAAGTTTAGATTTACTCTTACAGAACAAGGATCATATGCCACTAAGGTCCCTGAACTAGTGGGAAAATTCAAACATCCAGGACATTTTTCCTTATTAAATATTGGCTGGAGGTCTGCAAGTTGCTGTTAGTGCCACCGACTCCTAGCAACCCTGTGTACAGCAAAGCGGGAACCCTGCCTGGTCCTTCTGCACCTTCCTCTCACCTAGCATTACATCAGACAATGCTCCCCTACTATTCATGGGGTTTTCATGGCCAACTTTTTTTCTTAAATGAGTGGCCAGGTCCTTCTTCCTAGTCTGTCTTAGTGTGGAAGCTCCACTGAAACCTGTCCATCATGGGTGACCCTGCTAGTATCTGAAATACTGGTGGCATAGCTTTCAGCATCACACAGCTGCCACAGTATGACAACCAACAGACAGACAAGTGGTGTGGTTCCCTGATGGGAAATGAACCCATGCCATGGTGGTGAACGCACCGAATCTTAACCACTAGACCACCTGGGCTGACTGGCTGTAAGTTAGGGAGTTTAAATTGAGAAACACTGATATACACTATGAAGAAAAAAAAAAAGCTATGGATTCCAAAAGGTTAGAAATCTCAAAAATGAAGAACACAGGTGGTAAGCTCACATTTGAGCCATTCTCAGCATACTTATATTCTGAGCTCATCTCAATAGAATCCTAGTTGCTTTTAACCTATATAAAATAGTGTTTATAAAAACTCTAAATAAAGTCAAATTCCAGTCAGAATGGAAGTAAAGACCATAAAAGATGGGAATCGACATTACTGAGTGCATAGAGAGATATATACCATATTAAGCACTTTCATACATTATTTCATTTAATCCTAACAACTGAAGATCATCATCCTCATCTGCAACGGCAAAACCGCGGCTCAAGAAGGTTAAGTGACTTGCCTACGTTCAAACGGTACACCAGTACAGAGTGGAGCTACAACATGAACCCAAGCCTGATGCCAAAACTCATGTCCTTTCTAATCAATATCCTAAAAGATACATATATGCATTCATTTACTGTATTTATTTTGATGGAATTTGAATGAGGTGACACAAACATAAATGGCTAAGAACAGCAAAGACAAGCTGAAGAAGAAGTGGGATAACTTGTTTTACTGGAAAAGGACTAAGTGAACAAAACAGCCCATAAACAAACCACATATATATTGCCACAAAGGTGGCAGAGGACTACCCTTTCAATATATATTGCTAGGATGACTGGATATCCGTGTAGAAAAAAATAAAACTTGACCCCTACCTCACATCATACAGTAAAATCAATTCCAAGTGGATTATAAAACTTAATTGAAAAACAAAACAGAACTTTTAAAAGATAATATGGAATGCTCTTTCATGACCTTTCAATACAAAAATATTTCTTACACAAAATACAATATTCCATTCTATTTCCTGACCAGAGTGGTAAACTTACAGTGTTGGAATTAAAATAATACAAAATTAGCAAACTACTTACTGGTTTTTGAAGTACAATGGGATGATCAGGCAGAAAGTCTGGTTTTTTTCTGCAGATGGAAACACTTGAGAGCTTCAACAGGAAATCTCTGCTGTATTTGATTCTCTCTATAGATATTAAACATCAAATGTAATGTTATGAAACACAGAAGTCGCCCAAATCACTTTTTGGCTCATTTCTTTCTGTATGTCCCTTAACTGTCCATTATTTTATAAAATGATCAGTACTTTCTATGCAAAAGAGAAGGGAGAAAAAAGCTTTGAAAAACATCTACTACCTCCAATTTACTTTCACAGAGAAAGGAAGCCAAGCAACCAAGGAAAAATGGAAGAAGAGAGCCATTTCAGAAAAGGGGTAACTTGCCTTCATTCATCTGGTTATTCATATCTAGTAAAGTGATCTTGTATTATAAATTATAACAGCAGTAACACTTATTGGGCAATCCAGATTCTGCCAAAATAGAACCCTAATAAACCTATCTAGTCTTTAAATTAACTTACTAAAAATGTAATACAATCAAAATAAATCCAATTCAATGAACATTTATTGTACCCTTACCGTGTATGAAGGACTGTGCTAGGTAATAGTGAACGAGATCCAAGATAGGGTCCCTAGCTTCAAGGGGAACAATAATTCAAATATCTGCAGATTTCTCATCAGAGTCTATCACCAAGATAGACCATCTGCTGGGCCAGAAACAATGGAACAATATTTCTAAGTGCTAACAAAAAAGAACTGGCAACCTAAAATTCCATATTGTGAAATAATAGAAGAAATATATAGTGTCTCTGTCCCCGGTCTCTGGCACAGAGCTCCTAAAGCTCTTGTAATTTCCTGGGTGACAAGAAGACTAGGAGCATCTTTTGTTCTAATATTTGGTCTTTGACGCTGGTTCCTGACACAGAGCTCCTAAATCCCTTGGAATTTCCTGGTGATAAAAATGTCTTTCTTTTTTAATGAGGTGATTCTTGCTGGGCTCCTGGACGGGGGCTAGTAACCAGAAAGACAAAGTAATGATTAGAAGCTTGGAACTTTCTGCCCCACTCCCACATCCTCTAGGAAGGGGAGAAGGGCTACAGATTGAGTTAATGATCAATCACGCCTACGTGACAAAGCCTCCACAAAAATCCCAAAAGTACAGGGTTTGGAGAGCTTTTAGGTTGGTGAACACACCCATGTACCAGGAAGGTGGCACACCCCAACTCCAAGGCGACTGAAGCTCCTGTGCTTGGGACCCTTCCAGACTGTGCCCTATGTATCTCTTCATTTGGCTGTTCATCTGTACCCTTTATCATATAATAAACTGGTAAACTAAGTGTTTCCCTAAGTCCTGTGATCTACTCTAACAAATGATCAAATCCAAAGAGGGGTCATTGGAACGTCTGATTTGTAGCCAAGTTGGACAGAAGTTGTGGGTAATCTGGGGACCTACTACTTGTGATTGTCATCTGAAGTGGAGCATCGGGACTCACCTTCGCGGTCTGCACTAACTCCAGTTAGTGTCAGAACTGAACTGAATTATAGGACACCCAGCTGGTATTGCAAAGAATTGCTTGATATGTGGAAAAACCACATATCCAGTGTCAGAAGTGAATGTTGTGAGTATAGTAGGTATTGAGAGTAGAGGAAAAACACAGGAGTGTAGTTTTTTTCCCTTACACATATCCAGTGAAAAAAATCCTTCAGGAATGCATGTGAAGTAAAAATTTTCAGATGAAAAAAACTAGAAGAATTCATCACCAGCAGACTTGATCTACAAGAAATGCTAAAGGAAGTTCTTCAGGTTGAAGGGAAATGATAACTAGACGGAAACTTTAATCTTCAGAAATAAAGGAAGAATAAAAGAAATGGTAAATAGTTGGATAAATATATAACAGGCTCCTTTTTTCCCATCTAAATTTCATAAAAATATGTATGACTGTTGAAAGCAAAACTTCTGATATTGTCTGGTGGGGTTTTCAAGGTATGGAGATATAATTCATATAACTATAGTAAAAAGATCAGTGCAGTGGGGTAAAGGGAAGGGATCTACATATGGCTGCAAGGTTTTACCATCACCATTTTGCATAAAGTAGCACAACATTATCACACTGAGAAAGTTAGATATTAGAGTATATTATAGTATATTATAATGCCTAGATCAACCACTTAAAAATACAAAGAAATATAGCTAAAAATCCAATAGGTAAAATGAAATACAAGGAAAAAATTCAAAAAAATCCAAAAGGTGGCAGAGAGGGGGAAAAAGAAAAACAAACACCCAAAGAAAAAGAGAGGACAAACAGAAAACAAGTAATAAAGTAACAGGCCTAAATCCAACCATATCACATTAAATGTTAATGGTTTAAACCAGGAGTCAGCAAACTTTTTCTCTAAAGGACCAGACAGTAAATACAGTCAGGCATCACTTAACGAGGATACATTCTAAGAAATGGGTCATTAGGAGATTTCATCGTTGTATGAACATCATAATGTATACTTACGCAAACCTAGATGGTACAGTCTACTATACACCTAGGCTATATGGTACTAATCTTATGAGAGCACCATCATATATGTGGCCCATCACTGACTGAAACGTTGTTATGCAGCACATGGCTGTATTTGAGGAGTTTTGCGACATATTCTCTGTCACAATTGCTCAACTCCATCTTGTAGCACAAAAGGAGCCACAGATAATAAGTAAATAAAGGACGTGGCTGTGTTCCAATAAAATTTTATTTCCAAAACAGGCATTCGGCCTGAGGACCATAGTTTGCTAACTCCTAGGTTAACACTGCAATTAAAGGCCAGATATTGACACAATGGATAAAAAAAGGAAGACCCTATTATATGCTGCCTGAAAGAGATACACATTAAACATAAAGCCATATATAGTTTGAAAGTAAATGGATATAAAAAGATACACCATGAAAAGACTAGGAATAAGAAGACTGGAGGGGCTATCCTAGTATCAGATAAGAGGTAACAATTATCAATGTGTTGTGCCTAATGACAGAGTTTCAAAATATATGAAGCAAAAACTGACAGAAATAAAAGAGGAAACAGACAATTCCACAAAAATATCAGGTAATATAAAAACCCCTCCCTCAGCAATTGATAGAACTAGACAAAAAAAATTTAGAAAAGACAGAGATCTGAACAATACTATCAACCACCTTGATTTAACAGACAATTATAGAAACTACATCAACAACCAAAAAATACAAATTATTTTCAGGTAGATATGGTACAGTCACCAAGATATACCTTACGCTGGGCCATAAAACAAATCTCAATAAATTTAAAAGGCCTGAAATCATATAGACTGTATTCTCTGGCAACAAAATTAAATTAAAAAATCTATAACAACAAGATATCCAGGAAAACCCCAAATATCTTGGAAATTAAATAACATACTTCAAAATAATTCACAAGTCAAAGATAAAATGAGGAAATTAAAAAATATTTTAAACTGAATGACAATTAAAATATAATGTCAAAATCTGTTGACTGCAGCTAAAGCAGTGCTCCGAGGTAAATTTATAAATTCTTATAAGAAAATATCTACAACAAATGACCTAACAATTCATCTTAAAATGCTAGAAAAGAAGAGCAAACTAAACCCAAAGTAGAAGAAAGGAATTTATAAAGAGGAGAAACCACCAAAATAGAAAATTAACAATATATAAAATTAAAAAGCCAAAAGCTGGTTCTTTGAAAAATGGAAACAAAATGAACAAATCTCAAGCTAGATTAATGATCAAGAAAAAAGAACACAAATGGCCAACACCAAGGATAGGAAAGGGGTTATCACCACAGATCCTATAGACATTAAACAGTAAATAAGAGAGTACTATGAACAATTTTAAGCCAACATTTGACAACTTGGATGAAATGGATACACTACAAGTTTTTGTGTGGACATATTTTTTCATTTCCCTTTTGTAGAAAAGTAGGAGTGAAACTGCTGGGTTATGTGGTAATTTGGAAATCAGGACCTATTAGAATTGCTAAAACTAAAAAAATCATAATGAACTGTCAATACCAAGTGTTGGCAAGGACTCAGAGCAACTGGAATTTGCAGATATTGCTGGTGATAGTCACTTTGAAAAGCATTTGTCAAGGCAAGCTATGCATACACTTACCATAAGACCCAGTAATCCCACTTCTACCCAAGAAAATGAAAACAAATGTCCACACAAAAACTTTTACAGGAATGTTCACAGGAGCATTGTTCATGCTAGCCCACACCGAAAACAATAAAAATGCCCATCAACTGGTAAACAAATAAACAAAATGTGGTACAGCCATACAATGGAATACTATTCAACAATAAAAAGGAAGGAACTACTGATAAATGCTATATAACATGGATGAACCTTAAAAACATTATATTAAGTGAAAGAAACCGTATGCAAAAAAATTACATATTATATGATTCCATTTACATGAAATGTCCAGAAGAAGCAAATCAATAGAGACAAATAGTGATTAGTATTAGTTGCCGGGGGCTGGGTATAGGAATGGGGATTGACTGCAAATGTGTACAGCGTTCTTTTTGTAGTGATGAAATGTTCTAAAACTGAATTGGGCCAATGGTTGCACAACTCTGCAAATATACTACAAAGACAATGAAGTGTATACTTAAAATGGTGACTTTTACAGTATGTGAATTATATCTCAATAAAGATCCTTAAAAATGGAGTGGGAATTGGGGTCTAAGGATTCTGAATTGAGAGAATGAGAAAGGGAGGGAGGAAGGAAGAGAGTGGGCAGCCGTTGCTGCTGTAGTGCCACATGGAAGAAGTGAATGAGAATTTTCCAGTGATGGGAATGACTAGTGGCTTTTAAAAGAATTAATGGCTAATACTCAATTTCAAGTTGTCCTCTGGACTGTGCTGCCAGAAAAAGAAATTGAGGAGAGCTATTAGGAAGTAAAACTAAAAGATGAGAAGATGGAAAATAAGAAAGAAAATTAGAGTATCCATACAAGTTGGGAATATCACTAATATCTGACTATAATAGGACTTTCAGGAAGAGAACACAGAGAAAATGGAGATGAGAAAAATTATCAAAGAAATATCCACAAAATTCCACATCAGAAGACCCCAAGTCTTGAGGTTGAAGAAGTCCACCAATTGCCCAGGGGGAAAAAAAAAACAGGAAAAAAAAAAAAAGACTACACAAAGGCACAACATTAGGAAATTTTAGAAAACCAAACATAAACACACAATCCAAAATACTTCCAGAGCAATAATAACAGCAAATAAACAAAAATAACAAGGCCATTTATAAAGAATTGAGAATCAGAATGGTACTGGACTTCATAGAATTAAAAGCCAACTAATACAGACTATTAGAAAATGAAGCAAAACGCCTTAAAAATTCAGGATGAAAATAATTTTCAAACTGGAATTTTTTAAAACAATCAAATTCTATATTTAATCAATACAATGGAAACCTAACTAGTTTTGTATGAATCTATGTTCCCAAAGCACAGGCACCTGAGGTTGAAGATTCACTCCCTGACTCAGGAAGGTTTCACTTGGCAGGTTTTGACAACACTACCAAGCAGAGTTCTCCTCATTTTCCTTTTCCTCCTCTTCCTCCTCCTTCATAGCTTTATTGAGGTATAATTTACATACCATAAAATTCACTCATTTTGAGTAAACAATTGAATGATTTTGGTGTATTTAGAGTTGTGCAACCACCACCACAATCCATTTTTAGAACATTTACACTAACTACCATCAGATACCTCATTCCCATTTGTAGTCATTCTCCATTCTCAATCCCATCTAAGCAATCATTACTTTGTTTGTATAGATCTGCCTTTTCTAGACATTTTCCATAAATGGAATCATACAATATCAGATCTTTTGTGTCTGGCTTCTTCACTTAGCTTAATGTTTTTGAGGTTCATACTCAACCAGGAATTTTCTATCTAACCAAACTATCAATCAAGAGTGTAAGAAGTACATTTTCAAATACACAAATTCAAAGAATTCACTAAACCAATACCCTTTTTTATGAAGTTCCTGGAGAATGCACATGAGCAAAACGAGGAAGTAAATCAAGAAAGAAGAAAACAGAGGAATCATGAAACAAAAGAGAGTGACATCAGTGAAAATGGCGAAATAGGGAATTCTGAAAGTCCATCCCTTCACAAAGGCAACAAATAAACTGGCAAAAACTCGTAGAATCAACGTTTTCTGAATTCTGGAATCTAATCAAAGGCTTACAAGAATCAGTAGAATGCTTAGTGAAGAAAAAAACAGCTAAATTTGGTAAAGAGTTTTGTTGCATTTGAACTTGCCTGGGAGAATTCCCACAGCTAGGTTAGGTGTGGCCTTGAGAACAGCAGCCCTCGTTCCTGGTATAGGTTCCCAGTATAGGAGAAAGCAGTACAGACCATACTCTCAAAAAATTGCATTTGTTTGTTTTGACCTGTCTGATGTCTCCCTGAAGAATCATCTCCAAGGACCTGCCTATATTTCACCTAACTATGAACTCTCCCAGGGCTTGGGCTGCTGTCCGAATCCATTTGTCAAAACATTTATAGGGAAATGTACTAGCCACTTCCACCTGGGGCAAGGGATAACAACTGGAGCAAACAATAGGCAAACCAAAATGCTTGGGAAGAAAGGCTAGAGAAAGAGATACTTTAGGGAACAAGGACAGTTGAAAGACTCTCAGATGTTCCTGGGAGTCTAAAAGGCCAAATGCATGCTAAAAGCTAGGCTCATGCTCACAGAAAGACTTGAGAATGTCCTAAGCTCTCACCTCTGGCTGACCCTCAAGTTCCTCACAAGGAAGAAGTAAAGGAAAAGGCAGAGTTGTAAACCGCCCGGCTGAGTACTGAAGGCATGCCCCAACACACACACACAGGCCATATGCAAAGACCGGAAGAGCGTTTTTTGTTTGTTTGTTTTGTTTTTTGGTTCTAGATATTGACGGAAATCTCTACACAATCATTAGCTGATCACAAAGACATCACAATAGAGACCTGAGTGGCTACACATGACAAATATAGACTTTACAATATTAGTTCAGAAAAGTCACTAAACAAACAACAACAATTACAACAAGCAGCAACAGACCCTAAGAAAGGGAGAAAAATCTGATTTCCAGAGTTGGCACATTATAATACTCAAAATATCCAGTTTTCAACAACGAAAAAAATACAAGTGAAATAAGTCAGAGAAAGACAAATACCATATGATTTCACTTATATGGAATCTAAAAAACAAAACAAACAAACAAAACTCATAGATACAGAGAACAGACTGGTGGTTGCCAGAGGGAAGGGGGTTGGGGAGTGGGCAAAATGGGTGAAGGGGCTCAAGAGAGACAAACTTCCAATTAAAAAATAAATAAGTCATGGGGATGTAATGGACTGCATGGTTACTATAGTCAATAATATTATATTGCATATTTGAAAGTTACTAAGAGTAAATCTTAAAGGTTCTTATCACAAGAAAAAATTTGGTAACTTTGTATGAACTAAACTTATTGTGGTGATCATTTTGCAGTGTACACAAATATCGAATCATTATGTTGTAAACCTGAAACTAATATATTATATGTCAACTGTACCTCAATAAAAAAAATATGAATTTTTTTCTTTTTGAGAAAAAAAAGCAGAATAGCTCAAATCAATACCCAACATTAAACATTAAGGAACTAAAAAAAGAAGAGTAAACTAAATCAAAAGCTAGCAGAATGAAGGAAATAATAATGAGTAGAGTGAAGAATGAAATAGAGATTAAAAAGACAATAAAGAAAATCAACAAAACCAAGAGTTGGCTATTTGAAAGATCAAAATTGACAAAAGACTGTCTAAAGGAAGACTCAGATTATAAAATCATGAATGACAGTGATTTTTTATCATGCAACTTTGCTGAATTCATGTATTACCTCTAACAGTTTTTTATGTGGATTCTTCAGGATTTTCTATATATAAGATTGTGTCATCTCTGAAGAGATAATTTTACTTTGTCCTTTCCAATTTGAATGTCTTTTACTTCTTTTTTCTTGACTAATTGCTCCCGCTAGAACTTCCAGTATAATGTTGAATAGAAGTGGTGAAAGTGTGCATCCTTGACTTGTTCTTGATCTTGGAGGGAAAGCCTTGAGTCTTTCACCATTGAGTATGATGTTAGCTGTGGGTTTTTCATATATAGCCTTTATCACATTGAGGAAGTTTTCTGGTCCCTGCTTTTTCTGAGTTTTTATCATACATAAAAGGGTGTTGGAATTTGTCAAATGCTTTTTCTGCATGAACTGAGATGGTGATGTTATTTTTTGTCCCTGCATTCTGTTAGTGTGGTGTATTACACTGATTGATTTTCATATGTTGAACCACCCTGGCATTCTTAGGATTAATCCCACTTGGCCACACTGTATAATCGTTTTACTGTGCTGCCAAATTTGTTACACTAGTATTTAATTGAGGATTTTTGTATCTATATTCTAAGAGAGACTGATCTATAGTTTTATTTTCTTGTGTTGTCTTTGTCTGGCTTTGGTATCAGAGTAGTATTGGCCTCACAGGATAGTTGGGAAGTGTTCCCTCCTCTTCAATTTTTTAGAAGAGTTTGAGGACTGGTGTTAATTCTTCTTTAAATGTTTGGTAGAATTCACCAGTGAAGCCATTAAGTCCTGGATTTTTCTTTATTGGGAGATTTTTTTACCACACATTTAATCTCCTTACTTGCTATAGGTTTATTCGGATTTTCTATTTCTTCTTGAGTAAGCTTTGGTAGTTTCTGTATTTCTGGTAATTTTTCTCTTGCATCTAGGTTATCTAATTTGTTGGCATACAATTAATTGTTCATAGTATTTTCTTATAATCCTTTTTATTTCTCTGAGATCATAGTAATGTCCCTACACAAAATCAATCTCATTTTATACACTATCAATGAACAATCCTAAAAGGAAATTAAGAAAACAATTCCATTAGCATCAAAAAAAATAGTCAGGAATACATTTAACCAAAGAGATACAAGACTTGTACACTGAAAACTGTAAAACACTGTTGAAAAAGAAATTAAAGACGACCTAAATAAATGGAAATATATCCCATGTTCATGGATTGGAAGATTTAATACTATAAAGATGGCAAGAATCCTCCAAAGTGATCTACAAATTCAATGTTATCCCTATCAAAATTCCAACAGTCTTTTTTGCAGACATGAAAAAGCTGATCCTAAAAATCATATGAAATTGCAAGGGACTCCAAGTAACCAAAACAACTTTGAAAAAGAACAAAGTTGGAAAACTCACACTTCCTGATTTCCAAACTTACTATAAAGCTATACTAATCAAAACAGTTTGATATGGGCATAAGGATAAACATACAGATCAAGGAAACAGAATTGAGAGTCCAGGAATAAACACATACACCTATGGTCAAATAATTTTCAACAAAGGTGCCAAGATTATTCAATGGAGAAAAATTCGTCTCTTTAACAAATGGTGATGAGACAACTTGATGCCCAATGCAAAAAATGAAGTTGGGCTCTTATCTTACACCATATATAAAATTAAATCAAAATGGATCAAAGACCCAAATTCGTGACATGAGATTTGGCAATGATTTCTTAGAATATGACACCAAAAATATGAGCAATCAACAACAAAAAATAGATAAATTAGACAATCAAAATTTTTTTAAAATTTGTACATATAAGTACACTATCAAGGGAATGAAAAGACAAGCTCTAGTATAGGAGAAAATATTTGCAAATTATATATCTGATACGAGTCTAGTATCTAGTATTATGTATCTGATAAGGGGCTAATATACATATCAAATACGTATATCTAATATCTAATAGATATACACGTGTGTGTGTGTGTGTGTGTGTGTATAGAGAGAGAGAGCTAGCGAGAAGTGGAAGAGAGGGAGAGAGAGAATAGATAAGGGTCTAGTATCCAGAAGTCTTACAACTCAACAACAACAACAAAAAACCCCAATTAAAATACAAAGAACTTGAAAAGACCTTTCTCCAAAGAAGAAATACAAATGGCCAACAAGCACATAAAAAGACACTCAAAATCATCAGCCATTAGAGAAATGCAAATCAAAATCACAATAAGATACCACTGCACACTCACTAGGATGGCTATAATGAAAAAAAATCCTAACAAGGATGTCAAGAAATTGGAACCCTCATACATTGTTACTAGGAATGTAAAATGGTATAGCCACTGTGGAAAACAGTTTGGCAGTTCCTCAAAAAGTTAAACATAGAAATTACCACATGACATGGCAAGTCTACTCATAGGTATACATCCAAGAGAAATGAAAACAAGTGTTCAAACAAAAACTGGTACACAAATATTCATAGCAAAATTATTCATAATAGCCAAAAAGTAAAAACCACCCAAATGTCCATCAAGTGGCATAGCCATACAATGGAATATTATTCAGCCATAAAAAGGAATGAAGTGCTCATACATGCCACACATGGATAAACCTTAAAAACTTTATAATAAGTGAAAGAAGCCAGACACAAAAGGTCACACATTGTATAATTCCATTAAATAAGATGTCCAGAATAAGTAAATCCATAAAGGTAAAAAGCAGATTAGTGTTTGCCAGTGGCTGGGCAGAGAAGAGAATCAAGAGTAACTGCTTAATGGGTATGAGGTTACTTTTGGGGTGATAAAAATGTTCTGGAATTAGATAGTGGTTGCTGCACAATACTGTACTAAAAGCCACTGAATTGTACATTTTAAAATGGTTTAAATTGTGAATTTTACTTCAATTAAAAAAGAAAAAAGAAACCAAAGAATTGCAAAGGGGCGTCTCAAGATAATAGGAAAAGTTAATTCCAGGACAACAGCTACACAGCAGTACTGAAGAGCAACTAGTCCATACTGGAACAGGATTCTGAATGGAAAGTCTTCTCTAGGGGAAAAAATACCAACTGATATATTTGTGCATAAGAAAAATATTACAGATAAATGTAACAGAATTGTTGGAGCATTTGAGGGGAAAACTCAACAATAGTGATAAAGAAAAACAAGGCAAACGTTAGCTCCAGGAAAAATGATGGATTATATGAAAAAGAGATAGGCACCTCTTGGCTAAGCAACTGCATTTACACAGTAATATAATATAAAGAGTGATAATGCTTTAATTGAAACTTATGAAGTAACTAGGGGGTAGGAAGGGGAGATAGAAGGGTAAAGAAGTGAGGGGACTGATGTGGAAAATATAAATTCTCATTTTCCATCAATAGGCCATCAGTATATAAAATCAAAAAATGAGAAATTTGGAAATGATTTAAACATTTTATTTAGCAATATGTAATTAAATACTAGAAGAAAAAGCTAACAGTGTTTTCATAACTTTTAAAGTATATACATAGATTGAGAAAAATTTTGAACCTAAATTAGTAAATAATTTTCATTTTATTAAAGAGTAACTGGTGTGGGAGAGACTACTGGTTCTTCCCAAGAGCAGTTCTTCCCTTCTGCTTCAGTAATAGAATTAGCTGGCTGCATAGCTAAAGTGTACATTTTCCAGTCTGCTTTGTACAGAGTGTCTAAGTTCTCGCCAATGAGATATTAAGTGGAAGTGATATATGCAACTTCCGTGTCATATTTTTAAGGAGAACTTCCTTCCCCCTTCCTTCCTTATGGCTAGATAGGGCACATGATGGCTGGAGCAGAGGCATTCATCTTGGGCAATGAGATAGAAGCCATGTGTTAAAGACAGCAAAGCAATAAGCAGTAGAATACTGACAACAATAGAACTTTACAGAGAGAATGAGTACACCAGCTCAAAATTTTACATGATATAGAAGATATAGAAATAAAGTTCTATCTTGTTTAAGCCATTGTTATCATGGTCTCTCCTTTAGAGCAGTCAAACCTATACCCTGACTAATATAAACAGAAATCAACCAAAAGAATATAATAAAATTTCTTATGCACATAAGATTTGCAGCTAAGCAAATATTAACTTTACATGAATGCTAAGACTCTCTTATGTAATTTGGGAATTATGGTAAAAATTTACCTTTTTTAACTGGAGACTGATGTTGCTGTTGTTCATTAAGACCTTGAGAAAAGGTTTGAATTTCATTCATCTTACACTGTTGAAAGAAGAAAAAAATGCACTTTTTAACTAGAGTTTAAAAATTTTATATAACCTTTCTTTTTAACCATCCAAAAATATTTTCCTAAACAATCAAAGTATTAGTCAAAGAATATTTTTAGCCTAAAGGATAAGAAACCTTTTAAGTATGCTTATTAAAAGGAAGCAACAAAAACATCTTTCAAAACACATTCACATATATCTATAACTATTTTTGTCATGTTACAATTATTTTGAAAGGGAACATAAAACCAAAGGTGAATTATATGGTCCTAAAGATAAATAATTCCAAAGTAATTAAAAATAGATTTTAATTCATGAAAACAACAAATATTTATTCAAAAAATCTGCAATACTACTCCTACAGTATTTACTTTTTTTGATCTCATGTGAAGTAAATCCTGAGTCAGTTTATAAGCATATGGACCATTTCACCCAACACCTTGGAATATAAGAAATAAGAAAGAATTGCTTCATCCAATGAGGCAAAGAGAAAGCAGAAACACTGGTACAGCTCAGTCCCGAGGAGACAGAGGCTTTAGACTCTTTTCCAGTCCTACTTACAGGACCATCTTTATTATGAGATTGGCTAAACTAATCTGATGACATTTTTAAAAACCATTTTTTAACTAACTCCTCTTCGTCTGATTCCATGCTCACCAAGAAATATTCTGATTACAATTTAGATTATCATAAATCTCCCTAGAGCAGATAACACACTAGTGGAACCAATAAGAGAATCCCAGAGAAAAAGACAGGAGAACTTCTCCTTATAAAATAATGGGTTTTCTGATTTTATAAATCAGTTTCACAAACTTGGTCAGTATGATCTACCCCTAAGAAATGATCTCTTCTAATGCTGACAAAAATCAGTTTGCAAACAGTAGGTCAGACCTTGGACCATGGTAATTCACTACGCTAAGTTTCTTTGGAGACATCTATCCCAAGGAAGGAACATCTCTGCTGCATCAACCACTGTATTAGCAAGTTGTAGACCATTCGTTAAATATCTGCAAACTCTGCCACGGTAACTCTGCCTCAAGTCAGAGGATTAATTATCTAACCCTATGACACAATTCTACACCACTGAGATGTCAGAATTAAGTCATCAGAAAAAAATCAAATTTTAGCTGAATTTTTTTCAGAGGTAGAAAAAATAGGAAAATGTCAAAGATTTTAGTTTTCCAAAGTCCTTCCTGTTAAATTTAATATTATGAATTATATGGTCCTTTTTAAAAATTAATTTCTTAAATTTGAAAATTTCAGAGGGACACCACTTTCTTTGTAACACTTACTTAAATACAAGACCTAAAATCAAACTCAAAAGTAAACTGTATCCAAAAAAAATCAAGGAAACAATCCCTTTTTAAAATGTATCAATAAGAATAAAATACTTAGAAATAAATTAAACCAAGGAGGTGAAATATCTGCACATAGAAAACTCTAAGACACTGATTAAAGAAATTGAAGACATATATAAATGGAAAGATATCCCATCCCGTGCTCACGGATTGGAAGGATATTGTCAACATGTCCACACTACCCAAAGTGATCTATATATTTAATGCAATCCCTATCAAAATTCCAATAGCATTTTTCATAGAAATAGAAAAAACAATTCTAAAATTTGTATGGAACCACAGAAGACCCTGAGTAGCCAACGCAATCTTGAGTAAGAAAAACAAAGCTGGGGGCATCACACGTCCTGATTTCAAACTGTATTACAAAGCTATAATAATCAAAACAGTATGATACTGGAATAAAAACAGACACACAGACCAATGAAACAGAAAAGACAGCCTAGAAATATACCCACGCATATATATGCCACTAATCTTTAAAAGTGAGCCAAGAGGGGCCGGCCTGGTGGCGCAGCGGTTTAGTCCGCGCTTGGCAGCCCGGGGTTCGCTGGTTCGGATCCCGGGCGCCCGCCGACGCACTGCCTGTCGGCCATGCTGTGGCGGCGTCCCATATAAAGTGGAGGAAGATGGGCACAGATGTTAGCCCAGGGCCAGTCTTCCTCAGCAAAAAGAGGAGGATTAGCAACGGATGTTAGCTCAGGGCTGGTCTTCCTCACCAAAGGAAAAAAAAAAAAAAAAAAGTGAGCCAAGAATACACAATGGAGAAGGGACAGTCTCTTCAAAAAATAGTGTTGAGAAAATTGGATATCCACATGCACAAGAATGAAACTGGACCTTTATCTTACACTATACACAAAGATGAACTCAAAATGGATTAAAAACAAATATAAGACCTGAAACTGTAATACTCCTAGAAGAAAACAGAGAAAAAGCTCCTTGACATTGGTTGTGGCAATGATTTTTTAGATATGATACCAAAAGCACAAGCAACAAAAGCAAAATTATTGAGTGGGACTACATCAAACTAAAAAGCAAAAGAAACAATCAAGAAAATGAAAAGGTAACCTACAGAATAAGAGAAAATATTTGCAAACTATATATCTGATAAGGGGTTAATATCCAAAATATATAAGGAACTTACACAACTCAACAGCAAAAACCAAATAATCTGATTTAATAATGGGCAGAGGATCTGAATAAACATTTTTCCAAAGAAGACATACAAATGGCCAAGAGGTAGGTACATGAAGATGCTCAACATGACTAATCATCAGGGTAATGTAAATAAAAACTACGATGAGAGCCAGCCCTGATGGCTCAGCACTTTAAGTTCAGCATGCTCCACTTCGGTGGCCCAGGTTCAGTTCCAGGCACAGAACCACACCAATCATCTGGAAGTTGCCATGCTATGGCGGTGGCTCACATAGAAGAACTGGAAGAACTTACAACTATACACAACTATGTAACTGGGGCACTAACGGGGGATGGGGAGGGAGGAAGAAAAAGAAGGAAGATTGGCAACAGATGTTAGCTTAGGGCAAATCTTCCCCTGCAAAAAAAGATAAAGATGTCCTAGATTTATCTTAAAAAAAACTACAATGAGATATCACTTCACACCTGTTAGGATGGCTATTATCAAAAAGACAAGAGATAACAAATACTCCCTCCAGTCCAAAGGAGAAGCTGAACTGTAAACCAACAGCCAGCATCAACTGCCAGCCATATGAGTGAGCCCTTGGGCCATCCAGTCAAGCCTTAAAATGACTTCAGTCCTAGATGCTATGTGGCTGCAACAACATTACTAAATTAAAGTGAAAAATGGCCATCTGAGCCCAGTCAGCCCACAGAGCCATGAAAGATAATAATAAGCTGTTATTTTAAGTCAAAGTTTTGAAGTACTTTATTACAAGTTAATAACAAAAAACAGAGCTTAAAAAAGTTCAGACAGAAGGAAGATAATACCAGATTTCACAGAGAAATTAAGAGTGCTGGAAATGGAATAAATGAAGGTAAAATTCATTCGTTTTTTAAAAATTATTTTTAAAGTAACATGAAAGCAAAAATAATAGCAGTTTATTGTGTATTTACAGAGCAAGCTCAAGTAAAATATTACAATAGAGCAACAATGGGAGAGAAGACGCTACAAAAAAGCTACGAGATCTAACAAGTAAGTTTAACAAGATCAATATACAAAAATCAACAGTACTTCTGTATCCTAGCAACCAACATGTGCAACTTGAGATTTACAGAAAAAAATCACTTAGTATCAAAAAATATGAAATGCTTATAAATTTGACAAAAGATATTCAATACCCCTATGCTGGAAAATACAAAGCATGGAGGGAGATGTTATGTTCATGGATCAGAAGACTCAATTTTGTGAAGATTTAATTCTTCTCAAATTAATCTTTAGACTCAATCAAAATTCCATTAGGCTTTTTTGTAGAAATTGACAAGCTCATTTAAAACTTATATGGAAATGCAAAGGACCTAAAATAGCCAATACAAATTTGAAAAAGAATTAAGTTAGTGAGTTCACTATCTGATTTCAAGACTTACCATGAAGCTACAGTAGTCTGTAAAGTGTAATGTTGACATAAAGATATACATATAGGGGATCTAATGTAGAGCATGGTGACTACAGCTAACAATACCGTAACCTATACTGAAAGTTGCTAAGAGAGTAAATCTTAAATTTTCTCAACATAACAAAATGGTAATTATGGGAAATGAAGGACGTGTTAACTAAACTCACTGTGGTAAACATTTCGCAACATATATATGTATCAAAGCATCACACTGTACACCTTAAACTTACATGATGTTATATGTCAATTATATCTCAAAAAAGCTGGAAAAAAAGACATATAAATCAACAGAACATAATATAGAATTTAGAAATAAATTCACACATGTATGATATACTGATTTTCAACAAACTCTTAAAATTCAATGATAAAAAAACAACCCAAATTTTAGAAACACACAAAAGATCTGAACAGACACTATGAAAAAGAAAAATACAGATGGCAAACAAGTTCATAAGATGCTCAGTCTCATTAATCATTAGGAAAATGCAAATTTAAAATATAAGATACCACTACTCACACACTAAAATGGTTAAAAATAAAAAGATTGAGCATACCAAGTGTTAGCCAGGCTATGAAGTAACTGCAACTATCACAAGTTACTGGTGGGAATGTAAGATGGTACAACAGCTTTGGAACACATTTTGGCAGTTTCTTATAAAGCTAAACAAATATATACAACCCATAAAATCCCATATATTGTGTGTATATCCACACAAAGACCTGAACTCAACCATCCATAGCAGCATTATTCATAATACCCAAAAACTAGATACAATCCCATGTCCATCAACTGATGAATAAACAAACTGTCCTATATTCATACAGCAGAATACTACTCCACATTAAAAAGTAACCAACTACTGATATATACAACATGGAACAATCTCAAAAACATTATGCTGAGCAAAAATATCCATCTCCAAAGAATATATATGATTTCATTGAAATTCTAGAATAGTCGAAACTAATTTATAGTTGACAAAAGCAGATTAGTGGATGCCTGAAGCAGAAGAGAGCATAAGGGGTTAGTGGAAGTAGGGGAATGGTGAATGATTGCAAAGGGATATAAGCCACTCTTTCGGAAGATGAAAATGTTCTACATCTTCATTGAGGGGTTGGTTACATGGGGCACATATTTGTCAAAACTCACTGAACAAATGGGTTCATTTTACCATATGTAAATTATACTTCAATAAAGTTGGTTTAAAAAATATAGTTAGTAAAAAGTACCTTTCATCATGAATTATGTTGCATCTCTGACATTGGTTCTGGTAGCTTTTGCATTATAATTGAGGCAGCAGACAAAATTTTAAGTTTAGAAGTAAATTTAATTTCATAATTTGATATTTATAAAATTTACAATACTAACATACTCCTTTTTTTACATATAAAGTTTCTAGAAGAAGGTCAATGGTTCCAAAGAGTTATGAATATTACTATTGTATTAATTAGGGAAATGCTAGCTACTGGAGCAAATAAAACATTACAATGACACAAAAAAATTAATATAAAGCAAGAATAATTATGGTATCATGGTACTGACACAGAGATACAAATAATGGATCAACAGAACAGAATAATGAGCCCCAAAACAGACCCTATTTATATGAAAACTTATTACACAATAAAGATGGCATAAATATGTTTAGAAAAAATAGATCATTTAATGAATTATGCTTTACAGTTGGTCATCTATATGAAAAAAATCAGATTTCTATCTCATATAATACAAAAAATCAATTTAAGGTAGACTATACACCCAAATATGAAAGCAACACTTTAAAGTTTTTGGAAGAATATGTAGGAAAATATCTTTTGATCTTAGGGATGGGAAGACTTCATAAACAATGACACAAAAAGTGCAATCATAAAGAAAAACGTTGATAATATGACTACATTAAGATTTAAAACTTCTGAACAAAAACACCACAAAAAGTAAATAATTCTCTCATAGATCATATTCCCAGGAAAGAAAATATTTGCTGTGCATGTAAGAACAATAATTAGAATCCAGAATATATTTTAAAGGCATATAAATCAAGAAGAAAAAGACAACCCAAGAAAAACAGACAAATGATATGAATTGGCAATTCACAAAAGAGAAAATCCAAACGGCCAAATTAAACGTATGAAAAGATGCTCCACTTCACAAATGATAGAGAATTAAAAATTAAAACCAACAAAAAGATATGATTTCTCAACCATTAAACAGGAAAAAAAATGTTAAAGTCTGACACTAAAAAGGTAAGGATGTAGAAGAATCAGGGCCCTCCTGCCCTGCTTGTACGAATCACTCTGGAGAGTAATCCGGCAGTATCTAATAACGTTCAGGTAAGATCACCTCTTAACATGTCAACTCTACTCCAGTTTTGTACTGTCTAACATGTATAAAAATGTAACATATAGATGGATGTTCATTGTAAGCATTTACCATAAAATAGAAACAAATGCCAGTGCCCATCAACAGAAACAAAAATGTGGTATATTAATATATGTGAAAAGATTTTTTGTATCAACACATATAGAACTGCTTTATTCATTTTAATAGTTGCCTAGTATTCCACTTATGAATATATTATGCTTGTGAATGCATAATCTATTTCTGAAAGTATCTAGATAAGAAACTGGTACAATGGTTACTTTTGGTCAGAGGAAATAGGTAACTGGCATATAGAGACTGGAGGGAAACTTTTCACTAACCGCCACTTTGTATGTTACAAATTTTAAACTTTGTGACTATTTTACTTAGTTAAAAATTTAAATTAGAAATTTTAAAATATAAACCTAAATACAAAAAAAAAGGCAAAAACTTATAAAACAGTGAAAAAATTCTATTTGTTGTAGCAAAAATACTAATACATTCATGGAAGCGATAACAAATTGAGGATAGTTATCTTACAGAAGGGTGGGAAGGAAATGGGATGGTGGAGGGATATATGGGGGTTTTGAACTATATCTATAAATTCTTCTTTAAAATTTTCTAAAACAAATATAGCAAAATGTTTAGATTTGAAAATGCTGGGCAACAGGCATAATGACTGTTTAATCTCTTTAATATATGCTTGAAATACATCATAACTTTTTAAAAGTATATAAAGCACTAGCATAGTAACTGGCATACAACAGCCATGTAACAAATGTACTTTCCAGTCTGTAATGTTTCATTTTATTATAACTTCTAAGACTTACTCTGCTAACTCCACTTTGTAAGCACTGAGTGTTGCATGGATATTCATTTTGAAAGTTGAAAGGGAATACTGCTCCTGTTAGGAGAGAAAAAAAGAAAACTATTTTAAATATCCATGACTTCAATAAATGACATACTATCACCTAAAAACCTTAAGTATCCAGGATGTTCTAGGCACTGTTCAGAAATGCTGATAGTTCATTTATTCAAACCTATGAAATGTCAGCCACTGTTAGCACATAGGTATATAAGCATGAAAAGAGTTCAGAGATAAAAGAGTTCATAGTCTATTTTAAAAGACGAGCTCATAAATAATGACTATAATAAAAATAAATAAGTTATATGAGAGCTATGGAGAAGATACTAGGGGAGAGCAGAGTGGGCTTTGGGGTATCAATGAAGGCTTCACAAAAGGAACTAATTTAATCTGAGTCTTGAATAAATTAGATTTCTTTGGGGATGTGAGTTGGCCAGAGAGTATGAAAGTATGTTGAGAAAGGCCAAAATTAATTTCTGATTTACTAAACTTTTCTGCCTAATAAACCCTTACTCCTGTCAGGATCTTAAGAGGATATAATTAAATGAGAGATCACGGCTACTTTCCCACCCCCATTTACCCTTGTAATAACACTAGAGGGCAAGGATCAGTGAAAAACTGAATCTGTACAGATGAGGAGGGGAGGAGTCCTGTAAAAGGCTGGTCACAGAAAGGAGCTGCTGATGGTGGCTTTATATCCTTCCCTTTAGGATAAAATCTGAGACTTGACCCTACACAACTGCTTCTTCAACACACCAGAAGGATATGGCATCAGCAATGCTAAGCTATGGTCCAGAAGATCCATTAAGTTCATTTGTCTGTCCTAAGTCACAGCCATCTTCAGAGGAACTATGACCAAAGTGGAGTCAGTCTTCCTTGTGGGAAGCAAGGATGGGAGAACAAATGGAGGACTGAGGAATTGGCACCATTTCTATCTTTTCTGCTTCATCCTTGCACACAAGAAAACAGCTATTTTTTACTTTTTTCTAAGTAGCCAGTTATTCAGTTCAACACATGGACTAAAGAGAATTTAAATAGAGATTTAAATATCACCCAAGTTAGAATATAGAAGCCATTCTGGCAACAAATAATAAAAAGGTTACTATTCCAATTTAGGAATTAAATACCAAGTATTTCAAGAATTTGTCCAAAAGATTAGTTTCATGGGCAAAAGAAAATTTTTTAATTTTAGAATTTTTTTGTTTAGATTTCCTGAAATTAGATTATATGTTTCAGCTCAAGCAGAGTCCTAATCTGCAAGTTTTGTTTTGTACTAATCTTTTTTTTTTAACAATTTGATATATTTTTTTAAAAGACTCATTCTCTCTCCAGCATGACTGCCCTGCAGTGATCACACTCACAAGGCATGATTTGCGTTCAGAGTATCACTCTGAGCAGAAGCCAGTCAACCTTGAAAATGAGACATGAAAAAAACACACCAAGTTGCTCCCAGGCAAGAGCTACTCTTCCTGCCTTTGCTGATCTGGTAGACTATGGACTGGAAGACTATTAAGAATCCTTTTCTTTGGTAATACTTTCAAATTCTTCAAACAGAGATCATTAGTTCTCAGTATTTCTTTAAATATCTACCTTAAACAATTACTTTATGTATTAATTAGGTTTTCAAATACTAATTAGCCATTAAATAATTAATATTTAGAGATGTGTACCCTAGGTTGCTCACCAGGGGGAGAAGTCAGATGACGAACAGGTCTTGCTGGTTGAAGCGGTTTACCAATCAATTTTTTGGTTTCCATTATCACAAAGACCTTGAGGTTCCATACTTTAGGAGGGAAAAATACATTTTTATCTTTTGGACAAGATAATCAAGATGCTTTGACATACACACAAATAACCAAAACATTCATTTGAAGATATCTATTTTATAAGTTACGATGGAAAACACAAACAAGCATTTAAAATAACATGCAACGACCTTAGACCCCTTTATAGCATCTGTCACAACTGGACATTCCCTCCTTAAAACACTTTCCTCCCTTAACTTCTCTGACACTTTTCTTTTGGTTTGTTTCCTACTTCTTTAATTGCCTTTTCTAACTTCCTTAGCCGACTCCTTTTCTCCAACTGAATTTATGAATTTTTCCAGATTTGGCTTTGGTCCTCTTAGCGAACCTCATCTATTCTCATGATTGCAACTAACTATCTACGTGACAAATATCCCCTAATTTGTACATCCAGCATCTACCTCTCTTTTAAATTCCAGTTCTATTTTTCTAATTGCCTAAATATACTTCCATTTATATCTTACGACAGGTACCTCAAATTCAACATATCCAAAGTCAAATTCATTATTTTCACTCCAAAGATGTCCCCTCCTCCAGTATTCCTTAAAGTCATCACCAACTCCCTCAGACTCCCCTCGGTTAAAGACACCTTCAACTTGATAGTCTAAATTAGAGCCCCCATATCATAATCAGTCTCTAATTCCTGTCCATTCTACTTCCAAAATATCTCTGAAATCTATTTTCTTCCCTCCCACCACTAGTCTTTTAGTTCTATAGTAGTAATTCATCTCCCTGATCACCCCCTCAGTCTGATTTAAATATCCCCTCTCCCTATGTTCCTAGGACACAGTAAATATGCCCACATCACGGCATTTAGAGAATACTGTACTATACTACAATGGCTGATTTATTTGTTTTCCATACCAGGCAAAAGCGAGGAACAGATTCTTCTTAAAATGAGGAACAATATTTTCATTCACCCTGTGTCCCCTGCAACTAACACACTACCTGGACTTAATCCAAAGCAGGTTCAAAACAAGCATTTGCTAAACAAATAGGTGAATATAGGCTCTTTTCTCTCCAAACTATGATCCCTTTACACAGACACACCCGCTTAAAAAACTTCAGTTCCCTATCATCTCCTGGTTTATTAATACTAGAAACAGGAGCCAACATCCATGTGTCATGGATAGTTAAGCATTTACTTAGGTTATATTATTTACTATTCAGAAGAACTCTATAAACTAGGCACTATTAATAGCTAGAGCTCAGGTCTCAGGTCAGCCGACCTGGGTTCATATCATGGCTCCACCACCTAGTTATATAACTATGGAAAACAACAGCCTCTATCTCCTAGGTTTGATGTGAAGACTAAATAAGATAATCTGTATAAAGCATTAGCACAATTCCTGGTACACAGGAACAGTTCAATAAATGTTAGCTTTATTATTTTTTTAATCCTAATTTTATAGATAAGGCTTAGAGAAATCAGGTAACTTGCTCAAGGTCATGAGTGTAGGAAGTGATGGACGGCTATGCCCATGCTCATGCTTCTGGCCAACACTATACATAATCAAGCTAGCTCCGACCTCTTTTTCCACCCCACACCCAGGCAGAATTACCCAAGTTCTGTTTAAGTACCCTTCTATGGTAACAAAGCACCCCTGTATGCTCTTCCAATGTGATACTTATTGCACTAGTTGCAACTGCCTATATCTGACCATCAAATTACAGCTCTATCACTCAGGTCTATCTCCAGTGTCTAGCACAGACTCTAGAACACAGTGGATGTTCAATAAATTATTGAATTCATAAATCTTATTTTGTTTCACCATATATCTGTACATTCAGGTGCTCTGTTTGGAGTTCCCTCACTCTCCCTGCTGCTCTTCTCCCAAATTGCTATTCATCCTTCAAGATCAAGGTCAAATTCTTGTTACTTCCCTGGAAAATATCCTCATGTCTCAACAGTAACATTAAATAAAATAATTCATGCGAAGTTCTCTAGTTCCTTACAAGTAATTGATAGTAAAATAATAATAGCAATAATAATAATTTCTCTTTTCTTCTCCACTGGTCCCTACCACATTTTGTCTATTAATTTTTGTAAAATGTATCACAGTAAAGCTATTACATGCCTATTTGATTAGACTGACTTAGTTGAGGCCAAAAAAACTAGACCTTATTTATCTTTGCATCCTAGTACCTGCAACATAATTAGTTTTACTAAATAAATCTATAAATTTAAATACCTCCTAAATATAACTAAAATCTTCTGATGCATGAACGGGACACAGCTTTCCAAATTTCGATGCCTACCAAGACAAAGCCAAAAGTAAAACTCCACCTGACTACTTTGCACCTGCTCATCCAGAAACAACTGTAACCATGTGATCTTAAGCAGATCTCTAGTCTAAGTGATTGTTTCCCTAAGTATAAAATAGGGTTAATAACTCCCTTTTAGCTCCAAAGAAAAGCTTTCATCTACTTTTAAAAATGCTCTTGGACATACTTCCAATGTTAAAATCATAAATTTATAAACAACCTCTCAAAGTTAATAATGACAACTAAGCACCAAATAGTTTCTTTTTCCTGATGTTTGGAGATAAGCAAGACAGCACTCCAAGTTAACACCTATCTAGCCTTGAAATGTGTCTGTTAACTGGTATTTCAACATTGGCTATTAACCTTCTAAACAAAAACTAATGCTGTCTGTACTTGTTGGCAATACAACTTTGATATAATAGGAAGCAAAAAAAGTTATAAGCATGCGTAGCAAAAAAAAAAAAATACTTCAAACAAATATTTATTGGACATTTTCTATGTGTGTGAAGGAAATATTTTTAAAAAGGACCAAAAGGCAATCTAATGTTGCATTCTTTAATGTCTATCCTAACCTTTTCAATCAGGACCCTAATACTACTATGTAGTAACTTTCCATCCTGTTCCCCACATGAAACTAACGAATCAGAATACAATAGACTACTTTGGCGCACACTTGCTTGTTTTTCATTGCTCAGCTGAAATTGAGTTGGGAGGTTGTAAAATCTTTTCCAGTTGCTGAGCAATGCAAATCCACAGTATTCAAACTAGGGATTTTCAAGACTTGGGGAGTTACAGAACTATTACATGATTTTGCAACACAAGTAAATAAACAAAAAATAAAATATCTTTTAGTACCACCCATCCTTCCAATTTGTAGTAGGAAAACCACAGCAAGGGCTCCAGATATATAAATCCACATCAGTTAAGGAAATCAGAAAAGATGGTAGTACTATGTTTTGTTTTGTTTTTTAAAGTAAATTATGCCCGCATAGAGACACTGACATTATAAGGAATAAGTTTGGGATGCATACTATATAACAGCATCATGTCTTATACGGTGTTATTAGTGGAAAAGGCATTTACAATAAGTAATTATTATTGTAAAACTGATCCACAGGATGGCAATCTATGAAGGACAAGACTCCACAAACCAAAGTCTAATTCTCAGTTTAGGTTAAAAATAATAAAGACTTAACTGAACTACTAAGTCAGTATATAAGATAAGTTCAATCTTAAACTCTAATGCCTGCTTCACTCACTGAACACAGAGCTCCAGAAGTTTCCTTTGAAGCTACTGGTATTACCTAGGGCAGGCATTTATGATATCAACTGTTACAAAGGACAACACTTGCAAAGGAAACAGAATCCTCCTACCTACAACACTGGGTAACAAGTAGTGGGCCTATCATAAAGTTGTCTTTTAAAATGTGAATATATATTTTTGTGGTATAAATTTTTTTAAAGAACATTTTGATGCAATGCCTCAAAAAATTAATTTTATTAATACATGCTGAGAAATGGTTACTGAATCAAGTGTTTCTTTCAAGTTTACACTTATTTAACAAATCATCTTAAAAGGCGAAGTGGTATGAATAGAATATTGATCTGCAAGTCAGGAAACTTAAGTGTAGTCACTATTCTACATCTAGCAATACTAAGTATACTTTAGGTTTCTTTTCTGTTTAAAAAAAAAATCAAACTAAATATGGATCCTAAGCAGCCACCAATTCTGAAATGATAAGTTAACCTAGAATTTTCTAAAATATAGTACAATGTGACAATAAGCATATATACCCACCAGCTGGGTCACAATTTTATTACCCAACATATACTATTTTTTTAAATTAAAACTCCATTTTCTGAGGTCCTACTACATGCTGAATGCTTTACATATATTATCTCATTTAATTTTGAGCCATACACTAACTATTGTAGAATATCATTATTAGTCACTTCACAGATGAGAAGCCCGACACTCAGAAAAATAAGAGACAATAAGTTCACATAGTTAATAATTGGTAGAAATGAGAATTCAACTATAAAGTTCATGCCATTGTCTCTAAACTTGCATGTTTGGTAAGTAAAAGAAAACTATTCCATGTGGACATTGCTTGCATGGGTAAAAAAAAAAAATTAATTATGAGACGGGCCATTTACGAATAAAGCCCTGCTGAATAAATTGGTATGTACTAATAATTTCCATTTTCTCAATTTATAATTTTTCTTAGAATACTAAATAAATTATGGGATTATTATGCTTTCCTCATTCTGTAGACATGGCACACTGTCATACTAATCATAGGTCACATAAACATAAGAAACAGACTATGTACTGTATTTACAAGCTAGGTATTATACTTAGAACTTCCAACTTAAATTTTAGATTTCTTTAGAAAGTGCTGACGGTTCTGCTGCAATTAAGAAATAAAATCATATTAAATTAAAGAAATAAACTGAGAGAAGTGAAAAAACTATGCTTTCATCCACCTCATGTATATTTCCCATAAAATAACCACAGAGGATTTAATCTCAATTTTCAACTTCAAAACATTACTTATACAAAGGTAGGATTCCCTGAAAGCAAATGCTACTTGTAAGTGAACAGCACATACTGATAAACTGATAGATGAAAAGTAACATAAAGAAAATATAGGGAGTAAGAGATAAACCAATTATGACTTAGGAGACAAAAATTTTATATTCCACAAATCATATTGCTATATTCAGGAAAAATTAAAACTAAACTATCAAAAAGCTATAAGGTGAGAGAGTGTTCCATCATATCTTCCAATTCATGCCTTCTCTTTACAACTGACCGAAAAAAATTTTTCTTTTCTCTGTGAAGCATCTTTTAATACAAACAAAATTTAACATTCAGGTGGGATGAAATTGCCCAAGTAATGGGTGCTTATGGTTATCGTAACTGATGTAACTGTCCTTTTTTGTAGCTTTGCCTAAAATACCAAAATTAAAAACTTTTGATAAAAACATCAAATCGTTATGTCCACAACTTAAACTAATGTTAGATGTCAATTATATCTCAATTTTTTAAATGGCATATCCTTACATATAAGTTAAGTGGAACATCTTCAAATACGTTCATTAACCATCTGATTTTCTTCTGTGAATTAACCATACACGTTTTGGGGTTTTTTTTTTCCTCCTGGGTTTTCTTTTCTTGTTGAATACAATTTCATGTAATTATTAGATTATTTATTTTATTAATAAAAACTACAATAACGAGGAAAAAAAACTTTCAACCAAAAGTAGTGGGTGTGATATCAGGGCGTGGGGGACGAAAATCTTCAAACGCCCCCACCGCCCAGGCCGAGGCCCAGGCCCAGCGGCGGAGGGGCCGGTGCTGGCTCCCCCCGGCGCTGCGCGTTTTCTCAAGCCCCGGCAGCAGTGTAACTCTCCCCGGCCGCCCGGCCCTCCCGGCTTTTCCCACAGCAGCCGCCACCCTTTGCTTCCGACGTGCTCGCCCCTCAGCGCTCGACTACCCGAGGCGACCCTGACTGACCTGCCCCGACCGAGCCTAGTGCTTCTCTCCCTCACCTCAACCTTCCCGATGTCCCACCTGGGCGACGGCGCCCACCCGCCCCCTCACACGCCGGGGCCGGACGTCTGCCCCCCGGGTGCGTCGTCCCCCCGGCCACCTACCGCCTCAAGATCCGGGAGGATTTCGGGGCAGCAGCGTCGCCGCGCTCAGCCCAGACGCGGCGGCCAAGCGCCCCGCTGCCCGTCGGGGAACGGCTCCCGCCGCGCGTCCGCTCGCGGCCTGGGGCGCCGGCGGGGGGCGGGGCCGACGGCGGCTCCGAGGGGCGTGAGGCGGGCGCGGGGCGGGGCCTCGGGCTCTTGACCCCGAGCGCGGCCGAAAGCCCGCGGGGTCAGAGCCGTTAAACCGGCGGCGCCCGCTCCCCGGGGCGCGTGGGCCGGGGGCGCCTCCGGGAGCCGCGCGTCGTGCGGAGGAGGCCGCGAGGGGCTTCCCGAGGAGCTGACTGGCTCGCCCTGGCCGGGGCGCGCCCGCAGGAGCAGCCCGCGGGAGCCCAGTCGGCGGCCCTCTTGCCCGAGGACGCGGAGGCGCTGGCGGGCGGCGGGCTCCAGGCAGCGTCTGTGAGCCAGGCGGCCCGCGCGCTGACGACTGAACGCCTCCCCGACGGCGCGGGCCTCGCTCGCCGCCCCCGCCCGGGAGCCCTGTCCGGGCTGGCGCTCGGCCGTCGGGGAGTAAGGGGTTTGAGAAACGGGTGTCGGCTGGCAGGAATACGTCATCCCACACAGAGTGCCCCCCGGCAAAGAACAAAACTAGTCGAAGCAACTCCATCCCCTTCTGAATCCTTTGTTGTCAATCTTCACCTTTATTCCTTACTCATTCTTTTCACTGTAATCTTTGCGTGTCCCCTCTGGGTGCCAGCACGACGCTGGGGGACGTGGGGCGCTCCGCGGTGAACCGGACGGTTCCGGGGCTCGGTCTGGTGGATGCATGGGCTAGGAAACAATTCTGTGGGCCGCGCTCGCTCCTGTGATAGAGGAACTGGTTTAGGATGGGAGCACAGTACGAGGAATGCCTAAGATGACCCTTAGGCCTAGAATGTCAGAGAAGTTTTCGGAGCAACTGAGGCTTGGTTTCTTGCAGTTGGCTGGGGGAAGAAGGCAAGAAAGAAGAGGAGGAGGCGCAAAGGGAAAAGAAAACTTGTATAGACTAGCAGGAGTTGGAGAAATGAAACAGGAGAGGCGGACATGAAGCAAATTTTGAATGTTTAATAACTTGTCTTTTTGAATATTTGAAAGATCATTCTGACAGCAATATATATGGAGGGTGGATTTTGGGCGTGGAGTGGCTACAAGAAAGGTTCCTTGGAGGTGTTTGCAATAACTCCAGTAAGAGATGGTGTCTGAGATAAGTAATGGAGAAGGGATAGATCTGAGAGATGTTGCTGAAGTGAAATCAACAGGATTTAATGACAGACTGGATGGAAGGAGTGAATGAGAAGAGAATCCAGGGTGACTCTTGGATTTTTGACTTGGGTGAGCAAGTGAATAGGTGGTGGTCACGTAAGGTAGGGGATACAAAAGGCAGAACAGGTTTGGGGAGGAAAATGATGAGTTCAGATTGGGACTTGTAAATATGAGATTATAATAGGATATTTAAGTTGAGGGGTCCAAACAGCTATTTTATATATACACGCAGAAAATATATACTCATGCATATATAACATACATACACATATATGTCATGGGCATTTAGGTAAATTGGAACATCAGGAAAGGGATGCTGATTAAGAAAACTTACGCATTCCAGAAAGAAGTCTTTAGAAAGAGAACTCAAAAGACAAGTAACCTCCGAAGCATGCTGTGTAAAGGCGAAGAAAGCTTGTCTAGAATGGGATAACTGAAGACGGGATGCCTCTCTGAAAAGGGATCATCTAAGCTAGTCCTTGAAGGCTGATGTAGAATAGAGAAAAAGTGTTTAGATAAAGGGAACTGTAGGTATTAATGCCCTTGGGTGAGAAAAAACAAAGTTGGGCATTTTTTGGAAACTGATGTAAAACCAGTATGGCTGGGCTACAGAAAGCAAGAAGAGAATATTAAAGATGAGTTTTGAGAGATGGGAAAAGCTGAAGTCCTACAGTGTTTTGTGGGCTCCAATAAGGAGGTTTAATTTTGTTATAAGAGCAATGGGAAGCATTGAAGGGTTTAAATGGGGAAGTAATATGATAGGATTTACCATTTAAAAAGGTGTAGAGTTTCACAGGCACTTCCATGCATAGTCAAGTTATTGCTAGCTATTTAGTAGAAATGGCTTTCAGGAACACTCCTACCTCCCACTGAGACAACTCACCTGACATCAGAGACTAATGTGCTGGGTCAGAGGAGGTGTCATGATAAGAACATGTCCTGTGGCATGGGGCACCAGAATTCAGTGAACAATGGAGTCAATAAATCTTTCCAACCCCCAGATGTAGAAAATTGTCAGTGCAGGATTCAGTTCTCATCAACCCAGTCAAAATAGATGTTTTCTTCTTCAGGAATATATTTAACAATGTAACATACACAATTATAATTATTTTGTACCTATTACTAAATGAAATCAATAGAAATTATTATGACAAAAAAATGAGTTGGAAGAAAATTTTCTCAGGTCAAACCAAAATCAGTAATCTGTTGAGAGGAAGAGATAAATTTTAGATAGAAGTGATAGACTCCTAAATTTATTGATTATCAGTTGATGAAGAAGAGTGAATATAAATACAGTGAAACTTCAAAAAATGTCTTGTTAATTTGGCAAGAAATGCTGGCATCTACAAAAATAATCTAGAATTCATAATACATCTCTACAACAAGAGCTTGACAACAGGTTAATGAGCAATTTAAAGTGCATTTAAGGTTAATCACACTGCCCAAGAAAACTTGAAATGCCCTAAAATCATAGGGCTCACATAAGAAACTCATGACAGGTTTCCCCAAATTTAACAATACTAAAAATTAACATGTTATTACCAATATAGTTGTGACTGAAATTAACTTTTTAAAACTTTCAATAATAAAAATTAGGGGCTGGCCCTGTGGCCTAGTGGTTAAGTTTGGCATGCTCCACTTCGGCGGCGTGGGTACAGTTCCTGGGTACAGACATACACCACTCATCAGCAGCCATGCTGTGGGAGCGACTCACATACAAAACAGAGGAAGATTGGCACAGATGTTAGCTCAGGACAAATCTTTCTCAGCAAAAAAATAAATAAATTTTGATTAACTGTGCTAGACAAAATGCCAAATTATTTAATCTCACAAAGAAAGTGTGCCATAAAATTGTTGTCAAAGAGGCAATCAGAAAATATAAAACAAAATACAGGGAAAATATAGGGGTGGTTCAGGCAGTTAATTAAAAATATTATTTTTATGGATTTTTTGACATTTGTGGTATTTGTCAGCTTTTTAAAATTTATAATCTGTTGTCATTGCATTGCTTTTTTCATTCTAAGTAAATATTTACTTTGGTTCAAAAAAAAGTTTGGAGAATGGATTGAGGAAAAGAAAGAGTGGAAATAGGAATCCTAGTTAGAAGGATAATTCATAGTTAAATGTGTCCTATTACTTGGTTTAAGTAGAGGTTTTATCTACAATTATATTTTCATATTTTATTTAACATTTGCTTCACAGTACCTTCCATTGAGTGAATAAAACCCTGTATGAGCACAAGTACCGCACACGAACTGGTTACCTGTTCTCACCGATGGACTGTGTAGTGAGGGTGCAGATACACAGACAGTTCCAATTCTATAATCTAATTGTTAAGGTAAAAGCACTCACAGTGTGCCTGTGTGCCTCGGTGGTGCTACTGAAAGCCTGGGGAGTTGGGAAGAGCTGAAGAGGTAGCATTATCTAGTGTTTACCAAATAATTTCCTTACCAACCTCCTGCCAGCAGTCTGCCTCTGATTCACTTATTCCACAAACATTTACAAAGCATTTTGTGGAGAATACACATACACACATATGCAGAGATAACAATTATAGCAATGCATTAACAGCTATAATAGAGATTTGGTTCCATTCAGCTTAGCCCAGCAAAAAAAAGTTTTGAAGGTCTATGCCTATTATGTGCCAGGCACTGAGGATACAAGACAAACTGAAGTAAGACTAGTATGACTGAGGCACAATTAGCAAGAAGAGAACGATAGTCTACAAGTACCTATAAACTAGTAAGTAAAATAGAGGGTAGTATATGTATTAGAAGTGTTTACATGGACTAGAAGTGGTACAGGGAAAGAAAGAATTCTGTCTGGGGGTGGGAGGGAGGAGAGGAGGGATCATGGAAGGGTTCAGGGATCAACAGGTAAAGGCTGAGCAGAATTTTCAAGGATAAAAAGTTTACCAACTTAGTGACATTCCTTGAAGGAGGAGGGACATGTCCATAGACATATAGAAATGAAACAACAGTCAATACCGAAAATTACCAGTAATTCCATACTGCAAAAACACAAAATACAAGGTGCTGCTTGGGTAGCGGTTCAATATTAGGCTAAAAAGCATGAAGTGTCTTTTATAAGGATATGGAGAGACGTTGAAGGACTTTAGATACAGTATGATAAGATCATATGTGCATTTGGAAAAGAATCACTTAAGTGACAATGTGGAAAATGGATTGAGGAGAGCGACAGGCAGCAGGCAAAACAAGAACAGAAGCAGAGGGACATGACCACAAGCTTTTACGGTACCCCAGGCAATGTTGATGAGAACCACAAAGGTAGGTAGGGACCATGAAGAGAGAAGTGCATGTAGAGAGAATGAGGGAGAACTGATGGACTGTAGAGGGTGTGAGAATGAGAAGTGAAAATCGTGATGCTAGTTACTGACTTGGGCAGCCAGATGAATTTCAGAAATAATGAAAAGATATCATGAGTTCCCTGAGGAGGAATGAGGGAGTGGGACGGATCTAGAATGTAGGTGAAGGGAAGGGACAAAGCTAAGAATAGGTGAGAAAAGAAATCATCCACTATAAGAGGAAGGGGGTCTACTGTGGAAAGTGTGGTAAGGGACTTTAGGACTTTGAAGTTTTCAAATAGTATCTGTGGGAAATTTGCAGAGATAGCTGAAGACAAGTAAGCAATGTTGAGGAGCAGTTGAAGATGAAGATCAAAAATATGTAGTGGCATTAATCTGTGTGGTTATGGGACATTGGTAAATATAGAAGGAAATGATAGATTGGAAGAATAATCAAGAAACGAAATGTTGAAGGTGATATTCACGAATAGTGGTACAGAGAGTGAGGATTTTGTAAGGATAAGAGGAGATGTACGCTCAGAGAATGGATATCTGAGTATAAGAGTTTAGAGATGGAGTGGTTCTAAGTTTGAGCACCCAGCATTCACCCACAGAGGTGAATAGCAGAGGTGGAATAGAGATAAAGGCCATTGGACTTGAGGGAATCAAAGAACTGAGTCCAGACCAGAGTATTAGATAGGCCATTCACATTGACATTTAAATCAGTGGCATATGATAAGAATGAAAACCAGGTACTGAAGTCTGCATTGAATACGGGGAAGTAAAAGACCTGTGGATGGCAGATGATAGGTAGAGAGGAGCTTTTAAAGGAAGGAGTAAGGCAGGTGGGTAGGAAGATGTCTGGAAAAAATAAGGCATTACCTAAGCTAAGGAATTCTCTACAAATCTAAGCTTACTCTTGCTAAAGGCTTAACTAATAGAAATTTAATGCACTTCCTCCAAGATTATTTATATGTCCAATATCTTAAGCCAAAGGTATATATGATATAGAAATATCAGACAATGTGGCCAGGTTTTTGGCCAGGTTCTTCGGAAAAATTTTTTTGAACACTGGGAACTTTCAGTAGCTCTATATCCAACCATTTGTACCTACACATATGCATAAGCCGCTCGGGGTATTTGAAAAATTCAGTGAGAGCAATGTGTGTGATCACTTCCTATTTAGCAAGTCACCTTAAATGAGTTTTAGTTACACTGACAAAACTGAAAAGACTACGTTTACGGTAGATCAAAGACTCCCACCTGTTCAATTACAAACTATACTCACCTCTTAGATCTTGAACCTATCAGATACCTTACTCCGTGGGGCAGGCCCAAAAGAATACAGACAGGCTTTTTATTTTTCTGCTTTTCACATAGTACTCCACCTCAAGTCAAACACATGCACATTTATCAAAACATAAAAAACCTTAGTATTTATTTAAATTTGTAACTGAGCATGTAATATGGATTAAAAACTTCAAAGCCTTTACAAGTCTTTTAGCATTTTGTGCTATTTAACAACCATTTTAATAAATATTGCTATTACAAGAAGTTATATTAAGACTCATTGTATGTCAATTCCCTCATATTTAATATGTAATATTCCTACTCAGTCTTCTTATGATTTCATGTTAATTACAAAAAGAAAATAATATTTTGTAAATGTAATAATATTTTGTTAATATAAAATGCTACAGGGGCTGGCCAGGTGGCGCAGCGGTTTAGTTCCCGCTTTGGCAGCCCAGGGTTCGTGGGTTCGGATCCCAGGCACCCGCCGACGCACTGCTTGTCAGCCATGCCGAGGCAGCATCCCAAATAAAGCAAAGGAAGATGGGCACGGAGTTAGCCCAAGGCCCGTCTTCCTCAGCAAAAACAGGACGATTGGCAACGGATGTTAGCTCAGGGCTGGTCTTCCTCACACACACACAAAAATGCTATAAAATTAGTGAAGTTGTATATAATATCAAACTCATAAAAATATTTTGTAAATTAGAGTATTCTATTCTTTGTGAAATGAATGCTTGGGGCAAACATTTTGTTAGTTTTCTTTCCACAGATGAGTTACAGACAATGAACAGCAGGGGGCACAAAAATTCAAGTTATTCTCTACAAAGCAAAGCACAATGAAATCTCATGCTGTAGTGGAAAGCAGATAAACTTGAGAGGCAGACAGACTGATTCCAACTGGCTCTATCACATATAGGCTGAGTGACCTTTATCTAATTATTTATCCTCTCTGAGGTTCTTCAATGGTAGAATCATAATAAGTATGACAGAAATTAATATGCAACTGCTCAATAAGCACTAGGGTTTTTTCTTCAGGGCTTATTATGTGTACATGCACACCAAAAAACACATGGAATAAATGCAAATTTAGATTTTATAGCAATTTGTGTAGACCATGAACATGGAAATGGCTGTAGAGTTTCATGATAGCATACGAGCACATGTATAGCTAGATCAAAACTAAAGAAATGGTGATATTTATTAAAATAGAATCAAAGCTTTTTCTATATGAGAAAATGTGAATGCCAGAGAAAGCAGATGTAAACACACGTGGGTATATTCTCAGCATGGTATAGTGCAGTGTTTTTCAAAGTATGATCCAGAAAAAACCTACATCAAAATCATCTGAGAGTACTTGTTTTGAATGCAGATGTCTGTCCTACTCAAAATCTACTTTGTGAGACCTGTGCGAGTGGCACCTCAACTTCCTCTGGTAAAACAGAAACAAGGCTTCCTAGGGTTTCTATGAATATTAAACAGCATGTATTGTGAGGCTAGTACTGTACCTGACACATGTCATTATTAGGATCTTTTCTTCTAAAATGACATACGTATACTCACAAATGACTTGCTCAAGAATTCCTGACCAAGGTTCCATTTTTCCTCTCTTTTCTAAGAAAAACTAAGCCATTTTTTACTACTTTCGACAGCAGGGGACAAACAATCCTTCCTTTTCTGATTAGTAGATATGGTATATTCTTTCAAATAACATTTTCCGAGCACGTCTATGCTCCATGTCTGTACTGGGCATGAGAAGGCAAGCTCTACTTTCAATAAAACTCAGCATAAAGTCTCATAAATTTGGATTTAATTAATTACCAATTTATAGTAATTCATATAGGATTAAGCTTAAATATACAATTTGTTAACTTTAAAACTTAAGGTTTTATCAATGAAATTGGTTTGGATTTTAATAAATTTATTTTAAAACTCTTCAAGAATCTAAATGAAAATGTAACAGATATTGATGTGCTCATCATATGGCATTCTTACCTATTTATCAAGAGTAAAACTTAAACTTTCCAACTGTTAATGTAGTACAGAAATTTTTTAAATCATTTATTTTTCCATCATCCGGATAACCACTCTTAACATTTTAGTGTTCAATTTTCCTTAGTTTTTTCAATACATACACATTAAAATCACTTTTTTCAAAAAGTAGATCGTATTCTACATATTGGTTTGTAATCAGATTTTGTCACACAATATTTTGTGAGCCATTTCCAGTTCAATAAATGAGAAATTTCATCATATTTTTAAGATTATTTTGTACTATGAATATACCATAATTTATTTCACCTATCCTATATTATTGAATTTTTGGACTTCTTGTTTTTAGTTCCTATTATAAACATAAATACGATAAATGTTATTGCACGTTCATATTTGTTCTCTTATCCATAACACCTTTAGGAGAAATTCCTAGAGACAGAATTACTAGGTTCAAGAATGTGTGTGTGTGTGTGTGTGTGTGTGTGTGTGTGTGTGTAGTTTCCCATATCCTCAACATTACAGGGATATAATCACTCTTTTTCATTCTTTGTTAATATGATAGGTAAAAAATAGTATCTCTTTAACTTACATTCTTTGATTATTAGTGAATTGAAAAGAAAATTTTTCTTACTTATTGTATTTCTTCTTTTGTGAATTGCTTTTTCATAACGTTAGTCTGTTCCATATTAAAAAGATTAACTCCTTCTACTATTGTGAAAATATCTTTCACCAATTTATCTTTTGGCTATGCTTATGATTTTTTTCATACAGGTTTATTTTTTCTTTTAAACATACAATCTATCAATCCTTTCCTATATGATTTCTGCTTTTGGGTTTTACTTGGAAAGTTTTTCTTTATCACACAATGACATAAATATTTACCTATACATTCTGTAACAAAATATAAAGTCCAGATGCAAGGGCATATAAAAATTTCACACACCAATTCATTCGATCATTTATTCATTCATGCAACAAATATCTATTGAGCACATATGCACTAGGCATGGTTCTAAATGCTGGGGATAAAGCAATGGGCAAGGCCACCAAGATTCCCACTATCATGAAGTTATATTCCGAAAGGAATATGACCAGGCAGCACATAATTTAATGTGGGATTTCAAATTAATGGATTATTCAGTATGTAATGCTGTTACAACTAGTTAACCATTAAGAAAAGAAATCCATTACAAATGGATTGAAAATCTATATTTTATAAATGAAACCATAAAAATACTTGAAAAAACATGTGACTATTATATACAGGAACATTATATATGTTCTTAAACATGAAAACTCCTTTAAAGTAAGATCTCAAGGCAATTTTGGAAATGACATCTTATTTATAAAAAAAATGGAACAGAACAGGTAATTTTTGAACAATAATCTTTATTAGTGTATTTTCAAAGGTACATATAATCCTGAGCTACTGCATTTATACATTTTTCATTTGTTCTTTGAAGTTTACATGTATTTTGCTCCAAACTCTCTGATGAGTACATTTTTATACTAATCAGGAACATAAGTAATTTAAAATATTATTCTTACCCCTGGAATAGCCAATTAATTTACTCAGATCATCTCATTGTCTAATTCTACTACATTAAAGCTTTAGAACATTACTTCTTAATTAAGCTATTTCTTTTTGAAAACTGCAGAGATGGGCAGTGTGAGAGCTGATTCCTTAAATCCTAGTGAATTCTTAGAAAACTATGTTACTTTTTGTCTTTGATCTATTTTCTTGAATAAATTGGGTAATTATCTGACCATTTATATTTGAGAAGAAGGGTAAGAGTAACTACCTCTAATCTCAACATTTTAGCTAGTGTAAATGTCATAGGTTCCTTTCACATATAAATAGTCCATAATTATCCCAATAAGAAAAATTAACCATGATCTAATGAAAAGGAGGGCAACCCAGTGTAAATATATCTTTGTTTAAATGGTTAAGTATTATAAAACATGTTATGTGAAACACTTCCGGGCTCTATAAAGGAATACATACAGTGATTAACATTAAATTTCATAAATCTAGACCAGTACTTTTATAATTGGTAAATTAAAAAACAGACAAAAATGAACGGCCAAAGTCCTGTGATCTTTGAGAAAAAACATTTACCCAACATTATCTCCAACTGTGGACAAATAAATATTTTCATTCTTGTATTTTAAATTACTACCAAAATATTGTATCTTTCTACAAACAACAGAAAACAAGCATACAGTATCTAGAAATGGTTTTTATCCAACAAGAATGTCAAGTCTTTGAAGGTACACTCAAATTTTTTCCTGAATAAGGTCACTATGATCTTAGGTTAAAGTTACAGTAAGCAGTTCAAGCAAAATGCATATTGCTTAGATTTTCAAGCAAGCAATTTTGATAATGTTTAATTAAAAATGTAAGTATAAATGTGAAGCTATTGTAGAAACATTTACAAACACTTCTTGGGAATACCCACAGATCAGCAAGTAGTGGAATAACTGATTTAAAAATAATGAAAGAGTGATGTTATATGTAATGTTCGGTGACAAATCCAAAAATATCTTTGAGAGATGTAAAAAACATGAAGACACAGCTTTATTATTCAGAGCTTGAAAACCTAGCAGCAAAACAAACTATTTGCATATAATGTAGTGCAATGAGCATTTGTTCATAAAAGACTCCCAAAGTCTTGAAACTTTATACATAAACCAGAATGGAATCCATTAGGATAAATGATTTAAAGATGTCCAGAGTAGCTTATCGAGAACTGCTAGATACTCTCACCTGCGTCACTGAATCCTAAACAAGCTTATGCATAACTGTGTTCTGGATAACTCACTCTTATGGCCCCCCAATAACAAGCTCGGATAAGGCAGATCAAACCTAAGAGATAAGCAATTGCCCAAGAAACATAGGTTGCACGAAATCGCCTTGCAAAATCTTGGGTGCCAACCTAAAATAAAAAGCAATGTAAAAGCAAAAGGTTAGAAACTTGAAGCAAATATCTGCTTACAGAACTTGTGTCGGCTTACATGTGATTTTCATAAAATATATCCCTGAGGCCACAAAATTCCTATAAAATATGAGTTGGTGTATTTGTTGACTATCACTAACAGAGTAAAATTTAATAAGACAACACTGCTAGTTATATTAACTATAAATTTTATGAAGTAAACAAAAAGCCCACTAAAACATGTTATCTGTAAAAAGCATTTAATCCAAATAATTCCTTAGTATTGTGTGACACAATAGGAACACTGCTAATAACATGGGACTGGGTGGAACAAAGGAGCATGGAAGGCAAATGGCAGCAACATGGGTCAGTCCCTCCCTCTTCTGGAATAATCCCCAGGCCAACTGCTTAGCTTCAGTCTCCTCTAGAAATAAGTCACCCCCATATTGATAATAAATCTCTGCTTTATTTGAATAAAGAGAAGAATGGTTTTTCAGACCTCCATAGCTGATTTGGCCATTGCTTCAGATTTGACCATGGCAAAATTGGTTCTGGCACTAAATAAAAACAAATGGGCTTTTGTTAAATGGATGGTAAAGTCCCCAATGTCAAGGACCTTCAGAGGGGTCCTAAAACACCATTTCGCCTGGATAGGCGAACTGCATGAAAAACAGGTCCGTGGATTGTGCTTCAGAAGCTTCCGGGCCTGGTATGCCAGGAGGCAGGCAGGATTCATCAAAGGCTGTCCCAGGCCTCACCATTTCCTATGGATAAAGTTGAAAGAAAAAATTCTAACACAGTAATTAATACTCACAGTTAATCCAACGCCAATGAAAATACATATCATTCCAATGGTAATATATGCACAGCAGCGTCTTCGCGGAAGTGCACTACCCACTGAAGAACTGCAAATTCACGAGAGCAAAAAAGAACATTAAGTATTTCCATGAAGATTCTCCATTTCATCTTCATGAGTACCTATCTATGGCTTTAGGAACACATGCATAAAAACATAATTTTTAATGATTGACATTAATCATAATCATAAATGGTGAATTTGTGATATATTATTATGGCTTTTAAAAAAGGTCAAGCCTTTGTCATTGACAATATCCAAAAAAACCCATTGTGGTCAATAATGATCTTCCAAGATAAAAATCTACTTCCAAACAAATCTATTCCAGAATGGAAAATAAGTACTATCTTACAAATAGCATTTGATTTTTTTCTAAAAAAAGAAGCCATCTTTATTTCATGTCAACATTCAGATTAGAATACTAAATCGATATAGCTGAGATTTCCATCTATCCTATGCTTTTTAATTATCAATTCTCCAGTCCTGGAACCAGCCTTTATGTTGATCAATACCCCATCACTTCAATGTGTTTTAGGTATCATATGTTCCTCTTTATCTGTATCAAAACCCATACTGAACAATGAGTTCTGCTGTCTGTAAGTCAAATTAAACAAAAACAAACACAATGCTATTGGTTTTTTTTTTACAGTTATAACAGTAATATGCTCAGTGTAGAAAATTTGGAAAATAGAGTAAAGAATAAAAAGCAAAAGGAAAATTACCTATAATCCCACCACCATAAGTAGTCACTCAATATTTTGGCATATTTTTCCTCCAACCAATTTTTGTAATTTACCAAAATAGCACAGCATTTTCCTATGTCATTAAGTATTCTCAAACTGGAATTCTGATGGATGAATATAACATAATTTAACCAATTCTCTAGTATTGGACACTTAATGTTTTCATTATTATAAATAATGCCAGCTAAACATCATTTAAAAGCATTGTGCTTATTTTTCACTGTTTTCTTTCTTTTTTTTAAAGGGAGTGTCAGCCTTTGGGCCTAGGGAGGGGAGTCAGCGGGGTTTGTAGTCACCATCAACAGAAACCAGCTGTGGTTACTTAAGCAGGAAAGGAACTTTTTTTTTTTTTTGCTAGGAAAGATTGGCCCTGAGCTAACATCTGTTGCCAATCTTCCTCTTTTTTTAATTTCCTCCCCAAAGCCCCAGTACATAGTTGTACATTCTAATTGTAGGTCCTTCTAGTTCTTCTATGTGAGCTGCCACCACAGCATGGCTACTGACAGGCAAGTGGTGTGGTTCCATGCCCAGGAGTCAAACCTGGGCTGCTGAAGCAGAGTGTGCCAAACTTTAACCACTAGGCCAACAGGGCTGGCTCTTCACTGTTTTCTTAAGATAAATTTTTAGAATTTGGATTACAAAGTTAAAGGGATTAAATTTTCTGAAATCTTTTAATATATACTGCAAGAAGCCTATGAGAAATACATAAAAGCATACACTGTTATCATACTTCTCAATTGAAATTTCAAATGCAATAGTTTTTAGTTCTCTCCACTTCTAATTTTCAAATGATACAAGTATAGCAGAGATTGAACTGCCAAATTAGCACTTTTTTTCTCTTCCTGAACATACACATATTAACAAATATCATATATCAGTTACTGTGTCAGTGAATGATATAATGATGTATCTGATTTGCCTTGGTATGGCCAGCGTCAACATCATGCCTGGCACATAGTAGTTGCTCAAGGTATGTCTGCTGAATAAATGAAATACAGAAATGCATCACTTACTAAGCATAATTTAGAAATGTGTTATTCCAAAGAGGTTAATTTTGCAAAAGAGAAAAATGATTTTCTTTAAGTCTCAAATCTTTTTAAAAATTGATGAATATTGTTGCAAATATATATCAAAGTATTCTTGAATAGTTAAGTGAAACAAACATCTAGATGACCTGGGGTCATCCTCAATTGCTGTAATGTACAGCTTGCTGTCTGGAGTTACTGGAGCACACAGGATTCATTGCCTTCGTGACACGTTTAGCCTTAGACTACTTTTAGTTTGAATTCTTATACACGCATTTGGTTGTTTTCCCTGCCTTAAACCTCACAGCTGGTGGTCATTTCTCATTTACTTGTGTATCTGCCTCTGGCAGTCTAATCTACCATGGATTAAAAACCAACTAAACTTATTAGAAATATGTATTGAAGGAGTCAAAATGTTCTAAGTGAATATTGGAACAGCTTTCCTGTAAGCCAAAAGAATACACTTTGGTACATTAATTTCAGTGCATGAATTCTGGTTAGAAAATCCATGCCCATTTTTCATCACTCAACAGTCACTACCTCTGGGAAGTCTTCCCAGAAAAGAAATACTACTGCTACCCTACAAAAGCACCATCTCATCACAGGAAAAAGGCAAGGACCAAGAAGCACTTATTGCATAGATAATAAAATCCTCTATACATTTAATACATGTGTTCTGTATGCAATATGTAGTATTTTTGCATGAATTAAAAATGTACATATCTGTGTTACACTGTATACTTCTGTGACTTGCCTTTTTTTTTTTTTTGCTCAGTACTCTACATGAGACTCTTCCATATTCATACGTGGATATCTAGTTCATTCATTTTCATGACTCTTCCATTACATGAAAATACCACAGTTTATTCATTCTCCCTGTTGATGGACAAGTCATGTTTTTTTCCTTGATTTTTTTGTTCTTTTAACAAGGCCGCTTCGAACACTCTTTTATATGCTTCCTTAAGTACATATGCAGGAATTTCTCAAACACATACCTAGAATTACTGGGTTGTATTGTAGACATATCTTCTACTTTAATAAATGCCAAATTTATATCCCCACAGAAACTATATGAGAGCTTCCATTGCTCCACCCACATCCTCATCAATACTTCAGCACTTGGTATTGTTCTCATGTCTGACAATTTCATGGGTGTGAATGGAATTGTAGTTTTAATATGTATATCCCTGATTTCTAGCAAGGGATCTCTAGCAAGGTGGGGCATCTTTTCAAATGCTAGTTGGCTACTGGTTTTCTTTTTCTGTTGTTTATTCATATCTATCGTCACTTTGTCTTGAGCTGTCTTTAGCTTACTGATTGATAGATGATACTTATATAATATGGATACTATTCCAGGCAGCTCTATATACTGCATATACTTTCTTATGTCTTGTGTTTTTTAAAATTCATTTTTAATAACGTCTTTTGATGATGAGTTTTTACTAACAAAATCAATGTAATGTAAGGTAATTCTATTATAGCCAAAATTGTCAATCTTTTCCTTTAAGGTTTATGGTTTTTGGGGGTTTTTTTGCCTTGTGTAGGAAATACTTTCCTACTTCTGTGGTAAAAATATTTTTCTATCTTTTCTTCTAAAAGTGTTAAAATTTTGCTTTTTGTATTATGTCTTGATTGACAAGAGCACAGTCCTTATAATTATCCATTTTTATTTTACAAATATTGAAGTTATATTATTTGGTGCACACAAGTTCAGAATTTATGTTTCTGAAGAAGTGACCATAAAAATAATCCTTTTTACCCTAAAGAATATGAGATAGTGGGGCCAGCCCAGTGGCCTACCCATTAAGTTCACGTGCTCCGCTTCAGCAGCCCAGGGTTCGCAGGTTCGAATCCTGGGTGCAGACAGACGCACTGCCGGTCAGCCATGCTGTGGCGGCGTCCCATATAAAGTAGAGGAAGACGAGCACAGATGTTAGCCCAGGGCCAGTCTTCCTCAGCAAAAACGAGGACGATTGGCAACAGATGTTAGCTCAGGGCGGGTCTCCCTCACACACACAAAAAAAGAATATGAGATAGTTTGAGTACATGCTAAAATGCTATAATAGAGAAATCCAGAATACAGTAGCTTAAAAGGAAGTTTATTTCTCTTGAATATAAGATTTTGAAGGTAAATATACAGGCTGGAGTTGGTCAACAGCTCTGCCCACGATTACCATTGATTCAACATGGGTAACAAGTGTCTTGCTGCAACTGCCTTTTCCAGCCAATTGGAAGAGGGGAGAGAAAATCAAGACAAGCAGTTTTGTTTTTAAGGAGAGTATCAGGGAGCTATACTCTTCACGTGTGTTCATACTCCGTTGGCCCTAACTTAACCACATGGTCACAACCATCTGCAAGAGAGGCTAGGAAGTGCAGTCTCTAGCTAGGTGGCCAGTGAGACGCTGAGTTCTTCTACCAAAAGGAAGACGAGAACAGCAGTCTCTGCTATTTTAACTCATATTAATATTACTATTTTAATGTTGCTTAGTGTTTGCCTTGTATAGCTTTCCTTTTGGTTAGTGTTTCATGATTGTTTTCCTTTTCTATCCTTTTACTTTCATTCTATGTTCTCATATTTCATGTGTTTCTTCTTCAAATTGCATATAGATGTACTTCAATCTGACAAGTTTAGTCTACATATATATAAGTATATGTACATATATTCCAACAACTGAAGCATATGCATTATTTCTGCTATCTTATTTTGGCTTTCTATTGTTTATGTATTGCCTATGCTTTTTCACCCTCTCTTCTGGACTTCTTTTGGATTTACTGTGATTCTTTTATTTAATTTTCCACCTACTATTTAGAAAGTTTTACAATTTATTTCTATTTACTGAGCAGTTACACTTAAAATTTTAACATACATATCTTAAAAATTAAATTCATTTAGTAAATCTGTCTTCCCAATAAATACAAGGATCCTGGAAAGCTTTACCTCCAAACATTCCAGTCCCATCTTACATGTTCTGGTTCTCCAATATAAAGTTCTATTGTATTTTCATTTCTCCAAATTCATGAGCATTAATATTATTGTTATTGTTGTTTCTGCTATTTTATACAATGTTCCTGCTGAATGCTTACAGTTTCTTGGTTCACCTTTTCCTCTTTCATTGCAAAAATTTCTTCTAAGGTATTTTTCCATTTTCCCTAAATTCATCTTTTAGCAGTTTCTTTAGTGAGGGTATCAAGATGGTGTTTTAACAACAGAGTGTTTTTGTTGTTGTTGTTATTTGTTGGTTGTTGGTTCTGACATTGAAAATATCTTTATTTTACCTTCATTATTCTATTATGGTTTAGATAGGTCTATAATACCAGTTTGACAGTTAATTTCTCTTAGTACTTTAAGTATTTTTAAACTTGTTTTTTGGCTTCCATTGTTAATGTTGAGGTGTGTGCTGACAGAACTCTTATCTTCTTCATATTGAAAATCCGTCATTTCTCTCTCTGCTTTTAGTATCTTCTATTTATCTTAGGTTTTCTGCAATTTCACCATAATGCATTTGTTTATTCTGGGTGGATTTTGTTGTTCTTTTTGAATCTAAAGGTTCCTATCTTTCATAGATCTAAAAATCCTCAGGGATTATCTCTTCAAAATATCCCATCCCATTCTCTATTTTTTTTCCTTCTAGATTAGATATATATTAGATATTCTCATATATATTTCTCTTAATATTACTTTCATTTGTGTCTCTTTGATGGCTTCTGGGTAATTTACCTACCTCTATCTTCCAATTCACAGCTTTAGTTTTCAGGTTAATCTGATCTGCTATTTAACCTGTCCATTGCATTTTAATTTCTATAATTTTTAATTTCTAGAAGTTTTATTGCTTCTTTTAAAATCTGGTTATTGTTTTTGTTAATTTATTTTGAGACAATTGTAGATTCATAAGCAGTTGTAAGAAATAATACAGACAGAGATCTCGTGTGTTCTCTACACAGTTTCCCCCAATGGTCACATCTTGCAAACTATAGAACAGTACTATCACCAGGTTATTGACCTTCATAGAATCCACTGCTATTCAGATTCCCTATTTTACTTATACTCATTTGTCTGTGTATGTGTGTACTTAATTCTACACGATCTTATTACACGTGTAGGTGCACGTATCTACCACCACACTCAAGATATAGAACAGCATCACCACAAGGATCCTTTTATAACCACACTCACCTCCCTCCCGCCTACCCACCACACCATCACTAATCCATTCTTCATTTCTAAAATTTTGTCATTTCAAAAATGTTACATAAACGGAATCAGACTGTAGGTAACCTTGTGGGACTGGCTTTTTTCACTCAGCATCAATTCCTCGAGGGATTCATCCAAGCTGGTGCATGTGTCAACAGTTCATTCCCTTGATTGTTGAGTAGTATTTCAAGGTATGGATGTACCACAGCTTGTTTAACCATTCACCCATGGAAGGACATCTGGGTTGTCTCCAGTTTGGGACTATTAAGAATAAAGCTGCTATGAACATTTGTGTACAGGTTTTTGTGTGTGCTTGGTCATTTTTTTATAGACTCATCTGTTTTTTTCTTATTTCTATTTTTAAAAACATTTTAGACATGATTATAACATATTCTATATCTAGTAATTGTAATATGTGAAGTCCTTGGGAGTCTAATTATGCTGTTGTTATTGATGCTGATTCTGCTTACGGTATCTTGTTTCCTCAAGTGGTTGCTAATTTTTGTTGAGAATTTACTTTGGTAGATCTTAATATAAGAAATCTTGGCAGGCATGGTTTAAGGGTGGCTTTATCCACAGAGAATTTTCATTTGCTTTTCCCAGGCTCCCTAGAATGATACCAACCCTAAACCACTTTAAATTGATTTCTGGGATTGGGTTTTCCAGACCATATAAATGAGGTGAAATATGAACATCAAATTCACTCTTCTTATAAAATCTCCACTTCGTAGTACTCCTTTTCTGGTGGATTTTGTTTCCCTGACCTACTCTTTTCACGGAGAATAGTCCTCTGAGGACTTTATTGGGCGGAGGGGGGGGGGGGGGGATGGACACAGAGGATGGTATTCCAGTTCTCCATCTTCTGCAAAGACAAGGCGTTCCCTCTCATTTCTCATCTGAACATTGAAACCCAAGGCTCTGGATCCCTAGCATTGACAAATATCCTCAGTATATCCCTGGTTGTCATTTCTTCTTCATTTCTTGTCCCTGGGGATTTTGTTAACTTTCATATGAGCTGAACTATGCATTTAAAAGGATGTTTGTTATAGTTAACTATCTTTCATATTACTGGATGTGAAAGTCAAGAGCCTCTAATATACAAAAATGTGAACAGTGAATCTCCAAGTGGAAAAGATCATGCAATGTTTCCCAAACTATTCCCTATGTTAGAGAATATAGTTTCCCTATGTTTCTCTAACTATTCACTCGTCAAATTATTAACCTTCCCCTTTACAACACTACCCTATGGAACACTAGCATTATGAAGGACAGCTGGAAAATGAAGATGGTACCAATCAATGTTATTTACAGCACAATTTTCAGATGAGGTAAAGGGAAGGCTTTATTAGGTAGGGCTTAAGGACAAGAAAAGATGTGAATATATGGGGGAGTAAGTAAGTCATCTTAGCTGATAACATTGTTCAGATATGATAAAATATGATAGCATTGTTCAGATATGATAAAATAATTTTGTTCAAGGAACAAGCAGCAGAATAATCTTTCTTTCAGAGAAGGTTTCTGTAGGTGAGTAGTAGAAGCAAGGGGTGTATGAGCTAATTGTTGGAGTTAACTATGTGTTTTCCAGGCATATAGGAATGAGAAAGGGACTAGCCAGGTCATCCAGGCCTAGTATGATGAGATTAAGGGACAGAAGCAAGAAACTGTATTGTGTATTTATGGAAGCAGAAGAATTTGTTGAGGCTGGGACATAGGGGGTCATGTGTTGTGGTGGAAGAAAACATAATGAACGATACCACTAGAGAAGTTAGGCAAATACCTAAACCTGGAGGGTCATATATACCTTCCTAAGAAGTTTGGAGTTTGATTTTGGATTTCAGGCAATGGGCCTATAATAATCCATATGTTGCATTTATGTCAATAAGTAGAAAATGTCCTTCCTCAGGATACTTTATATGCCCACTAATAGACAAACCTAGGATAACAATGTAAATAGCACCTCCTTGGGTTGTGCAGTATAAAACCTGCACAACTGTATGCCATGGCCATGAATTTGGGAACTACTAAAAGATTTGAAGCCAGAGAGTTTAACATCTCTCTCTGGGAACCATTACCTTAGTAAATGGAAAGAGAACTGCAAGGCCAAAGACCAAGAGATAAGTGAGAAAGCTATTGCAGTAGTCCTGGTGAGAGATCCTGAATGCATGAACTAAAGTAGGAATAGTGAGAATAAGAGAACAGAATTGAAAAGTCAAGAGATAGAATTGATAGGATATAGGGAATAAACATACATTCAGATTTCTGGCTCGGTCAGCTGGGCAGATATGATAACATTCAATAATACAATATATTCATCAATACACAAGGAAGATTAGTTTACAGAGTGGGGTAAGGAAGTTGGATATGTTGTGTCTGAGATGCCTATGGACACCCAGGTTAAAATAACTATAGGTAAAATAGTGAATACAGATTGTATATTTACATCAGAAGCTCTGAAGAGAGATCTGGGGTGAATTAATGGCATATGGGTTGGGATTTAATGGCATGCAAATGACGGGGGAACATACGAGAAAACTCAGATCTAGTGTGGTCAAGTTCCAAGCCTGGAGAATAGCCATATTTAACAACTTAGAAGAGAAAGTGAAGTCAACAAAGAAGATAGCAGAGGAATGTTCTGAGAAGTGGAAGAAAAAAATAGGAAAAAGTGGTATCTGGAAACCAAGAAAAGAACAAATTTTAAGGAAAAAACCAGGATGATCAAGGGAACCAAATACTACAGAGAAAACAAGCAGGATGAGGACTGAACAGATCTATTAGAATTTGCAGTTGGGATGTGAATTTTGTCAGAGCAAATTCAGTGGCCTAGTGCAGACTGATGGCTAATTGCACTTTACTCCAGAGACAATGGGGTGCCATGATCAAATGAAGTTTGGATAAGCCTTGAAAGGAAGAGACCTCCATCCTCCTGAGAAGAGGAAATGAAGTGAGCATAGATATAGATGGGTTTACAGGTAGGCAGTGAAGGGAGGGAGTTCACAGATAGCCTTAATCATCTCAGAGAGACAGGAGCAACTCATCTGCTGAGACTGAGAGAGTAGGGAGTAGGGATAGGAAGAGTAAATAGAGGAACAGCAAATATCTGGAGAAAACTGCTTTGGGGAATGTGGAAGGGCGTTAATCAAGGACACTTAAAAAAGGAATATCAAGGAAGGTTTTAGCTGGAGTGTAAAGCTATACATTTGTAAAGAGCTAATCAATATAGAATTTTTTCAGCTCTCATTTATCTTGGTAAAGGAAGGAAGAAGCCATGGCCATATTGATCCAAGCTTGGTGGTTTGAAAAGCAGATGGATGGATCTGAATTTCAAGATATGAAGACAGCCAATCTGCAAACCTAGGAGTCTATATCTAATATGTGCAATATAAACTTATCATTTCTCTTCCAGACACAGTTCTAGATCCTGTATTTCCTATCTCAGTGAATGGTTCCATAGCCTCTCAGATATAAGGTCATCCTTGAACCCAGTCTGTCTCTTATCCCTTCATATTCAATCCCATCTACTCCATTTCCTCAAGAGCACATCTACCCTTTGACTCCACTGCACCTTTGCACAGGTAGCTCCTTCCACAAGGAATCATCCTGCCCTCTTTTTCACATCATTGCCACTGATCTTTAACAACCTAATTCATATATCCCTCCCTCCTTCTGGGAAGCCTTCCCTCATGTTTCCTTTCCCTCCAATCTGGATCAGGGGCTCTTCAGAGCAGAGCATGCAGGGCATACCTCTTTCAAATCACTTAAAACTTTACTGTAATTGTCTATTCTCTTTACATCCACAAGACTAAGTTCCCTGAAAGCAGGGTTTTATCTTTTATTTCAAGCACCCAGTACCTAGCACAGGACTCTTTGTTGAACTAATGAATAATTATAAAAGAAAGCACTAAACAGCAAAATAAAAGAGTAAGAGTCTGCTATTGTTTAAGATGGTAGGAGGTGGTCCACAAAGGAGTATATCAGTGATGTAGAGAAATGATATTCAATGATAATTATCATGGATTAAGTCACCATCTCTACTAGCCTTAGGTCCGTTATAACATTTGCACAGAAATATACTCCAAGTTTGATTTCAGAATGCTAGGGCTACATCTCCTGTCCAGCAGTGGCCACAAGCTGCCCAACTGAAAGAGGAACCTCGCCTTCAGCTACAACAGCCTCAGCAACTGCATGAGGAAGAAAGAGAGATATGAAAAAATGGCTCTTTGTCTCCAGAGCCCTGGGGGAAGCTTTCCTCACATGTTTTTTGATGGCTTCATAGTAATGATTTAGTAACTCCTACAACTTAAAAATAATTTTAGGATATTTGATATTTGTGTTTAAAGAAATAAAATTCTATCTCAAAATCTTACTTCAACAGATGACTCACCATTTGTTATGAAGAAAACCATTCAAAGAAAAAACAAATCTAGATACAAGCCATGAGTGTTCATGTGATAATAGCATCTTTGCTCAAATAAGTAATGAATGCCCTGAGTCCTCCCAAGTTTAGCATGTGATCCAACTCTATAAACATTCCTCTGAGAATGATATTTAAGCTGATTTATTCCATGTGAATTTCTATGCAAGCTGTTCCTTAAGTAATTGCTACAAATTCTTATTCACATTAATATACTGTCTTGTGATATTTTAACCAATCATAGAGTATCTAGACATTCAATGCTTCTTATTATTAGCAAAATATTGCCACTGTTCTAAAATAATTAACCAAGCAAATCATTTGAGCAAAATCCTCAACCTCTCTAACAGTTCCTCATCTGTAAAATGAGGATAATAATTCCTGAATTCCAGGATTGTTGGAAAGATTATAGCTAGTCTATCTGTGTATATAAAGGAGCTACCTATCACTGTGTTTAGCACACAGTTTGTTAATCACAAAAAGTCTCTGCTTTTTGTTTTCTACAAAATTTTTTAATCCTATTTAATGTTCTTGGTGAAGACATCCACAATTTAATTTTCTTCATTTTTGTGAAAATACAGATAATACACAGAAATATGGATCATTCACATACACATTCACATACACGTGTGTAGGGGGACGTCTTTCAAGTATATATTTTTCTGTGTACTTATTTGGAGTTATCCACTTTGCTTCTCCATGTACAGACTTCTACTGGATTCAACAAAGTTAAGAATTCAGATGATTACTTTTACAAATAAATTAAAAAGTAAATATCTGTTCCTTTGAAGCTAGAAACATGCTCTAAAGAAGTTATTCTCAAAGAGCAATATTTATTTGGAATCAGATCTAGCAGAGATAAATGGAGATATTGTGTTACATATACTCTACTTCTCAGGCACTTTTTAATTCTTTTCTCCTGGAAATCATTCTTAGGATTTCTCTACTCTCAAAATAGATAAGGTATTTATATCATACTTAGGATCACACAAATTAAACTATGAACCCATATTTTCAATTTTAAAAATTGAATTGAATTGTCAAAACATTCCAGTTTAATTTCCTTAGCTCAAGTTATAATTCACACATATAAGTGGAGGACAATAATTTTTTAATGAAAATTTTATTATCAAAATATATGCTGTGCAGAAAAGAGTAATATAGCAGGTCTGAGACTGCTATTCTTAGAAAGGTCTGCTTTGCAAGGTTGGCCCTTGGCTGGCATCTGGGAATGTAGATTTCTAGAAAGTTCCCACCATTCCCTAACTGACAAGAGTGGCTTACTACACCTAAATTGTTTGCACAAACAATATGGTTTATGCTGAACGCCTGCTTTCCTTCTGGGAGTTTGGAAATTTGGTATGTGCTAGGGAGCAGGTGCCTGTGTGACCAGTTCTGATAAAAACCTTGGGCACTGAGTCTCTGATGAGCTTTTCTGGTGGATAACATTTCACAAGTGCTGTGACAATTCACTGCTGGAGGAATTCAGCACGTCCTGTGTGACTCCACGGGAAGAGGACTCTTGGAAGCTTGCTCCTGGTTCCCTCCAGACTTTGCGCCACGTGCCTTTTTCTTTTGCTGATTATGCTTTGTATACTTTCAGGCTAATAAATCATAGCTGCAAGTACAAATATATACTAATTCCTATTAGTCCTCCTAGAAAATCATGGAATCTTGGGGTGACTTGGGGACTCCCAACACAGCAGCCATAAAATGTCTTTAATCAAAATATCTGCTATTTTTTCCCATTTGTACATTTCCTTTTGTTATTTTCCTTAGGTACATTTAGAAATAGAAATAGACTGAATGGAAGATAAATAATTACATAAACTTTGCCACATCTAATAATCCTATTAGGCAAGAGAGGACAAAAGCTAACTACCTAATGATAACCCCCAAACAATTTGGTTTTTCTCCTAGACTACAGTGCATTTTTAAAATATAAATTTTAGATTATTTGCAATAGATTGTAACCTCTTAGGACATTTGAAAATCCTTACCAGGTTACTGATAATTTTAGCAATTTCTTTCTTAGAAATTGATTTCCCTTTAGAGAATGATAATGAAGCACAATCATTTTAATTTCAAAATGGAATATATTAATCAGTTTAAAGATGTCTTCTTACTTAGTCTTGAAAAGCGTAAATATAATAAGCATGCATTCATCCCAGTCTGTCTTGAAATCAAAATGTACTAAGTGAGAATTCTGAACTCTTTAAGTTGTTCTCAAGTACTTCCCAATAGCATTTACAATGGTAGGGAACTTACATTTTTTTGCAGTGTGGGCATTTTGCCAGAGTGTTGAACCTCAGTTCCATCCACTGTAAAATAAATAAAGAGAGGGAATGAAAAGGAAAACAACTGAAAACTATCCAATCTGATAAGGGGTTTCTTTTAGTTCAAAGGTTATCAGGGATCACAGCAGAAATAATCACTTTCTCATGGTAAAATGAACTTTTCTCCTCTAACATTTCTCCCCCTCTCCTAAAACAAAGTTTGGGATCCCCCTCTGAAACAGTTCCCACGATTTGTCCAAGGTTCTGATGCAATCTAGGCTTGCTGTACAAGGAAAACCAATAGTGATGCTGGAATAGGGTTCTCTTTTTCAGCTTTGTCCCCACTCATTCCCAGGGAATAAAACATATCTCATGTACTTTCAAAGTTGTTTTTCCTGTAATCTTGAGGAGCAACTTTTAAATACATGAATATTTAGATTCACTACTAAAATTCAACTACTTATTCTATTTGTGTGGGAAACCCAAAAAGTAAATAAACTAAACCAATTAGATCAGGCAGAACTCAAGTCAGGAAGCTGCTTTCCATTCTGTCCTTGCTTATTCTGTGTAAAAAAAAATACTCCTTCTATGGTGCAACTTTCTCTTTCAATATTCTTCCCTGTAAATGTAGGTAATAGAATGGGCTGCCCTCTTAACAGGATTGTTATTCAGATACTTGAGATGGTTTACTTGTAGTAGGTTAAAGTCTTTGAAAAAGTGAGCAATATGAATTTAAAGTAAATCTTTACCACAAGAAATATACTTAAAATGCCTTCCATCCTGTTTGCTTTTCTATACACCTTCTCGTAAAGCATATATTTCCTTTATAATTTTAGGAGATTTCCTTTAAGTACTTCAGCAGTTTTATTACTGAAAAAACCTTTATTAATTTTTGTCTAGGATTCCAGGTCACTGGAATAACTTTCAAATTCTAGGTGTAGTAGAGTTTGAATAAGTTATATATATTCAAATATTTTCCACACAGTAGAAGATAACTTACAGAAAGTCTCTTATGCATATTTTTTGTTTTTATGTTTTTTAATGATAAACTTTAAATAAAGAAAAAATAAGTCTGGGTTTGTCTGAACTTCTCTTTCTTCATTTTTATTTTAAACTTCATGAAAGTTATTTAACCTTGAAATGATTTCTCTGAATCACAGCAGAAACATAGAGTCCCAAGATAAACTAGAAATTAAACCTTAAATGGATGGTCACTCTTTTCAAAATGACTATTTTTCAACAACTGAGAATGCCAAACTAGGCCACATTTTTTTCAAGCAGCAGTAAATCTTTCATTCATTACTTTTTTGTAACAAGTTAATTCATTTCAAAACTTATTCTTGGGGAGTGACATCAGCATCATGGTGGAGTGAGCTTTCCCCTATAAACTTGCCTCCGCTAAGATACAACAAAAAGGATACTCACAAACCAACAGAGGACACCCACACAACACAAAGGACATCTGAGAGACCCACGCAGCCATACATCTGAATGTGAAGGTGCTGGAACCCGGGAGGAAGTGGGGAGAGGTAAGGAGAAATCTTCTCCCTCTCCATTTGATTGGGGGGGGGCGGCCCTCTGCAGGAAAACAGTTGCTCTCAAAGTTCTCTCACAACCTGTGGGGAATTCCCACACAGAGGAGACTGAATGGTTGCAAGGGTGCGGCCATCGTCTGAGCAACCCAGGAGAGCAGATAGCAGGAGAAGAAAGAAGCCCCCAGGATTGGGCAGGGGAAAGAGAGAGCCCCTCCCCCCACACACCCAGTGTTTCAGCATAACCAGTCGGTCAGAGCGCCCGCAGATCACAGCGAACTCAGAATGGACAGCATTTGACCTCCACCCAGTGGTGGCAGGTGGAAACTTGGACCAGATATTTTTAGGATGAGGAAAAATAAGCCATCATCAACAGGCATGATGCAAAAATACATTAAATCTCCAGCCCACAAGGAAAATGACAAGCACCCAGAAATCAACCCGAAAGGCACAGAAATTTATCACCTAAACAACAGAAAATTCAAAATAGCTATGATAAAAAAGCTCAACAAATTACAAGAAAACACAGATAGACAATTCAATGAAATTAGGAACTTCTTCTCAAAAGAAATTGAAACTATAAAGAAAAAACAATCAGAGATGTTGGAGATGAAAAACACAATGGAGGGGATAAAAGGAAATCTGGGATCTTTAAAGAACAGAGCTGACAATATGGAGGAAAGAATTAGCATTATTTATTTATTTTTTTGTGAGGAAGACCAGCCCTGAGCTAACATCCGTTGCCAATCCTCCTCTTTTTGCTGAGGAAGCCTGGCCCTGGGCTAACATTCATGCCCATCATCCTCCACTTTATATGGGATGCCGCACAGCATGGCTGACAAGCAGTGCATCGGCAGGCACCTGGGATCTGAACCTACGAACCCCGGGCTGCCAAGCGCAAACTAAACCACTTCACCACTGGGCCGGCCCCAAGAATTAGCATTATTGAGGATAGGAATGCAGAAATGCTCCAGATAGAGGAAGAGAGAGAACTAAGCCTAAAAAGAAATGAAGAAATTCTCTGAGAAATATCTGACTCAATTAGGAAAGGCAACATAAGGATTACAGGTATTCCAGAGGGAGAAGAAAGGGAAAAAGGAGCAGAGAGCTTGTTCAAAGAAATAATAACTGAGAACTTCCCAAAAATGGGGAAGGAGCTGGAAATACCAGTGAATGAAGTCAACAGATCTCCTAAATATATAACCATGAAAGGACCATCTCCAGGGTATATAGTAGTAAAGTTGGCAAAACTCAATGACAAAGAAAAAATATTAAGGGCAGCAAGACAAAAAATAAAATAACATACAAAGGAAACCCAATAGGCTCTTGGCAGACTTCTCAACAGAACCTCTACAGGCTAGGAGAGACTGGAATGATCTATTCAAAATTCTGAAACAAAAACTTTCAGCCAAGAATACTCTATACAGTGAAAATATCCTTCGGATATGATGGAGAAATAAAACTTTCCCAGATGAACAGAAGCTAAGGGAGTTCACTGCCACAAGACACAAGTACAAGAAATGCTCAAGAAGGTCCTCATGCCTGAAAAAAAAAAAAAAAAAGAGAAAGGGGATACAAAGTTTTAAGCAAGGAGAAAAATAGGTAGACAAAACCAGAAAAGTTGCAGCTCTCTATCAGAATAGGTTAGCGAACACTTAGTTATAATCAAGATTAAGGGAAGAAAAACACCAAAAATTAATGTAACCTCATCACTTTAAACACACACTCACAACACAAGATGGAATAAGATATGACAATAATAAATTAGAAGGGGAAAAGGAAAGGGATGGAATCAACTTAGTCTAAGGAAATAAAAAGCCATCAGAAAATGGACTATCTCATCCACAAGATTTTTTATACATACCTCATGGTAACCACTAAACAAATAAGCAGAACAGAGTCACATATGAAAAATAATGAGAAAACCAAGAGAATCATCATACAGAACTACCAAACTAAATTGGAAGTCCAAAACACATGGGATGAGAAACAAAGGAAATGCAAAAGAACCGGAAAATGAGTGACAAAATAGCAACACTAAGCCCTCATATATCAATAATCACTGTAAATGTAAATGGACTGAATTCTCCAATCAAAAGACACAGAGTGGCGGGGTGGATTAAAAAACAAGACCCAACAATATGCTGCCTCCAGGAAACACATCTCAGCTCTAAAGACAAACACAGACTCAGAGCAAAGGATGGAAGACAATACTCCAAGTTAATGGCAAACAAAAGAAAGCAGGTGTTGCCTGCCATACATATATCCGACAAAGTAGACTTCAAGACAAAAAGAGTAATGAAAGACAAAGAGGGGCAATATATAACGATAAAAGGGACACTCCACCAAGAAGACATATCACTTATAAATATATATGGACCCAACACAGGAGCACCAAAGTACATAAAGCAACTATTAACAAACTTAAAAGGAGATATTAACAACAACACGGTAATAGTAGGGGATCTTAACGGCCTACTTACGTCAGTGGATAGGTCCTCTAGACCAAAAGTCAATGAAGAAATAGCAGACTTAAACAAAAAACTAGACGAGATGGACTTAACAGATATATACAGAAGACTCCACCCAAAAACAGCACATTACATATTCTCCTCAAGTGTGCATGGAACATTCTCAAGGATAGACCATATGTTGGGAAACAAGGCAAGCCCCCATAAATTTAAGAAGATTGAAACCATAACTAGCATCTCTTCTGACCATAATGCTATGAAACTAGAAATCAACTACAAGAAAAAAACCTGGGAAAGTGACAAAAATGTGGAGACTAAACAACATGCTACTGAACAACCAATGGATCATTGATGAAATTAAAGGAGAAATAAAAAATATCTGGAGACAAATGAAAATGAAAATACACCATAGAAACTCATACGAGATGCAGCAAAAGCAGTCCTGAGAGGAAACTCATAGCAATACAGGCCCACCTACAAAGAAGAAAAATCCCAGATAAGCAACCTTAAACTATATCTAACAGAACCAGAAAAAGAAGAACAAACAGCCCAAAGTCAGGAGAAGGAGGGAAAAAATAAAAATAAGAGCAGAAATAAATGAAATGGAAATGGAAAAAACAGTAGAAAGGATCAATGAAACAAAAAGTTGGTTCTTTGAGAAGATAAAATTGACAAACCCTTAGCCAGACTTGCTAAGAAAAAAGAAAGAAGGCTTAAATAAATAAAATTAGAAATGAAAGAGGAGAAATTATAATGGATACCACAGAAATACAAAGGATTATAAGAGAATACTATGAAAAACTATATGCCAACAAACTGGACAATCTAGAAGAAACAGATAAATTCTTAGACTCATACAACCCACCAAAACTGAATCAAGAAGAAATAGAGAATTTGAATAGACCAATCACAAGTAAAGAGATTGAAATAGAAATCGAAAACCTCCCAAAAAATAAAAGTGCAGGACTAGATAGCTTCTCTGGAGAATTTTACCATTCAATGAAGATTTAATACTTCTCCTTTTCAAACTTTTCCAAAAAATAGAGGAAGACGGAACACTTCCTAACACATTCTATGAGGCCAACATCACCCTGATACCAAAGGTAGACAAGGACAATACAAAGAAGGAAAACTACAGACCAATATTGCTAATGAACACAGATGCAAAAATCCTCAACAAACATTAGCAAACCAAATACAGCAATACATTAAAAACATCATACACCAGGACCAAGTGGGATTCATATCAGGGACACAGGGATGGTTCAACATCCACGAATCAATCAATGTGATACACCACATTAATATAACAAGGAATAAAAACCACACGATCATCTCAGTAGATGCAGAGAAGGCATTTGACAAGATCCAACACCCATTTATGATAAAAACTCTCAACAAAATGGGTATAGAAGGAAAGTACCTCAACATAATAAAGGCCATATATGACAAACCCACAGCCAACATACTCAATGGGGAAAAACTGAAACCCATTCATCTGAGAACAGGAACAAGACAAGGTGCCCACTCTCACTGCTCTTATTCAACATAGTATTGGAGGTTTTGGCCAGAGCAATTAGGCAGGAAAAAGTAAGAAAAGGATTCCAAATAGGCAACAAAGAAATGAAACTCTCACTATTTGCAAATGAAATGATTTTATATATAGAAAACCCTAAAGAATCCATTAGAAAACTATTAGAAATAATCAACAACTACAGCAAAGTTGCAGGGTACAAAATCAACTTATAAAAATCAGTTGCATTTCTATCTGGTAATAACAAACTAACAGAAAGAGAACTCAAAAAGATAATCCCATTTACAATCACAACAAAAAGAATAAAGTATCTGGGAATAGATTTAACCAAGGAGGTGAAAAACTTATACAATGAAAACTATAAGACATTTTTCAAAGAAATCAATGATGACATAAAGAAATGGAAAAATGGGGGCCGCCCGGTGGCGCAGCGGTTTCGTCCGCGCTTGGCAGCCCGGGGTTCGCGAGTTCGGATCCCGGGCGCCCGCCGACGCACTGCCTGTCAGCCATGCCGTGGCGGCGTCCCATATAAAGTGGAGGAAGATGGGCACGATGTTAGCCCCGGGCCAGTCTTCCTCAGCAAAAAGGGGAGGATTGGCAACAGATGTCAGCTCAGGGCTGGTCTTCCCCACACAAAAAAAGAAAAGAAATGGAAAAATATTTCATGCACATGGATTGGAAGAAGAAATACACTTAAAAAGTCCATACCCCTAAAGCAATCTGCAGATTCAATGCAATCCCAATCAGAATCCCAATGACATTCTTCATGGAAATAGAACAAAGAATACTAAAATTCATATTGGGCAACAAAATACCCTGATTAGCCAAAGCAATCCTGAGAAAAAAGAACAAAGCTGGAGGCATCACAATCCCTGACTTCAAAATATACCATAACTAGGGGCCGCCCGGTGGCGCAGCGGTTTAGTCCGCGCTTGGCAGCCCGGGGTTCGCGAGTTCGGATCCCGGGTGCCCGCCGACGCACTGCCTGTCAGCCATGCTGTGGCGGCGTCCCATATAAAGTGGAGGAAGATGGGTACGATGTTAGCTCAGGGCTAGTCTTCCTCAGCAAAAAGGGGAGGATTGGCAACAGATGTTAGCCCAGGGCTGGTCTTCCCCACAAAAAAAAAAAAAAAAAAGACAAAATATACCATAACTATAGTAATCAAAACACATGGTACTAGTACAAAAACAGACATACAGATCAATGGAACAGAATTGAAGGCCCAGAAATAAAACCACACGTCTACAGACAGCTAATATTCAACAAAGGAGCTAAGAACATACAATGGAGAAAGGAAAGTCTCTTCAATAAATGGTGCTGGGAAAGCTGGACAGCCACATGCAAAAGAATGAAAGTAGACCACTATTGCCATACACAAAAATTAACTCAAAATGGATCAAAGACCTGAAGGTGAGACCTGAAGCTATAACTCCTGGAAGAAAATGTAGGCAGTACACTATTTGACATTGGTCATAAAGGGATCTTTTCAAATTCCATGTCTACTCAGACAAGGGAAACAAAAGAAAAAATAAACAAGGCAAATGAAGCCAGGATCAAGATGAACAGACAACACACCAGTTGGGAAAAAATATTTGCAAACCATATATCCCACAAGGGATTAATTTCCATAATATATAAAGAACTCACACAACTGAACAACAAAAAAAACAAACAACTCGATCAAAAAATGGGCAAAGGGGCGCTGGCCCAGCGGCGCAGCGGTTTAGTTCGCGCTTGGCAGCCCGGGGTTCACGGGTTCAGATCCTGGGTGCCTGCCGATGCACTGCTTGTCAGCCATGCCGTGGCGGCGTCCCATATAAGGTAGAGGAGGATGGGCACGGATGTTAGCCCAGGACCAGTCTTCCTCAGCGAAAAGAGGAGGATTAGCAACGGATGTTAGCTCAGGGCTGGTCTTCCTCACCAAAAAAAAAAAAAAATGGGCAAAGGATATGAACAGATATTTTTCCAAGGAAGATAAATAGATGGCCAATAGGCACATGAAAAGATGTTCAACATCACTAATCATCAGGGAAATGCAAATCAAAACTACACTAAGATATCAACATACTCCCATTAGAATGGCTACAATCCCCAGTACAAAAAACATCAAATGTTAGAGAGGTTGTGGAGAAATGGGAACCCTCATTCACTGCTGGTGGGAATGCAAACTGGTGCAGCCTCTATGGAAAATATCATGGAGATTCCTCAAAAAATTAAAAATAGAAATACCTTATGATCCAGCCTATCCCACTACTGGGTATCTATCCAACAAACATGAAATCAACAATCTAAAGAGGCTTTTGCACCCCAATGTTCATTGCAGCATTATTCACTATAGCCAAGATGTGGAAGCAACCCAAGTGTCCATCGACTGATGATTGGATAAAGAAGATGTGGTGTATATATATACAGTGGAATACTACCCAGCCATAAAAAAAACATAAAATTGTCCCATTTGCAACAACACGGATGGACCTGGAAGGTATTATGTTAAGCGAAATAAGCCAGAGAAAGACAACCACCACATGATTTCACTCATATGTAGAAGATAAAGTAACACAAGGACAGAGAGAACTGTTTGGTGGTTACCAGGGGAAAGGAGAAGGGGAGTGGGCACAAGGAGTGAAGGGACACATTTATATGGTGACAGACAAACAATTATGTACAACTAAAATTTCACAATGTTATACACTATTAAGACATCAATAAAAAAGATGTATGCTGAAAAAGATAATAAAAACCAACATTCTTAATAGTGAAAATACTAGAATTAATGTGCTAAACTATATATAGTTTATATATATATAATATATATATAGCACATATATATATATAATGTGCTAAATTCTATAGATTTCCACAGAAATTGGTATAGAACACTAAGTGAAGAATACAGAAATCTTATTGAGTACTTTTTTATATTTTTGTAAGTAGTTTTAGTGTAGTTGCTGAACTTGAAATGTCATTTCAAATTTTATTTATAAATAACAAATTTAAGTTTTCACAGTTAAAAGAAGCAAAGTGGTTGAGTGAAGGGTAACTCAAAATCCAAGCCTGAAGACTAACGTGTTGACATAAGAATTCTAGAATTTTAGATAGCCAACCTAAGGAGACTATTCAGTACAATACATTTTACAGCATTCTTTTAGCACAGATTATGCACAGTAAATTCAAGTATAACTGACAAACAGCTAAGACTTCATTGTTTCGTTGGTAAATTATACAGCCAGCCACCCTAACAGATCTGTTCCTGTTATCTCCAAGTACTCACTTAAATGCAGCAAACCAAGAACAGAAAAGCATCTATTATTAGAAATAATTTTGTCATCATCTATTCAAATGAAATCAAATACCTGTGCTTTTGAAAGGAAGTTGACTTACTACTGTTCTCTTATCTAAAATGCAGCCTCTGCACACTTAAAATTTTATTGCCAGACCTTGAAATCTCAATAGAAAGAAAATTATCTATTTTCTATCAGAAAGATTAAAAGCAACTACTCTAAAACCCAATCATTTTTGGTAGAGGTCTTCCAATATTTGACTTCCTTCTAACCACTCTATGTAACAGATAAACTTAATTTTCCCAAGATATATTTTTTAAATCAATCTTAGAAGGCTCATAAGCAAGTTATACTGACAAAAACTAGTCATTTGATACTACTCTGTTGGATTTTATTTTTTAATGGATACAATAGGCAACTGGTGTCAGTACTTTGAAGTATGTTCAAGTTAAAATTATTGTCACTCTCTGCTATGGCACCAAACCATACGTCCCTGTGTCCAAGTAAAGAAAATCTGACCCTGCCTGAAGGTACTACATCGGCCCAGTGCAGGACAAGTCTGAACCACAATCTACAGTGCAGGCACACACTGTAGACTGTGCTAGTTTTTATTGGAGAAGGCCGACCCCAGAGTCAAGTATTGATTGACAAAGCACCTGGACCTGCCTTTCCTCAGTGACAGAGAACACCTGCCCCACAGAAATGCAAAATTAAACTCTCTGCTGTTCAGTTATCTTAAGAAACTTCTTTATAAGCATACCAGGACTAGCCGAAGGCTGTGCATTCCAGTTATTCTTCTGGAAAACTATTTTCCAAGCAATGTCCCTCAAAACATTAGTCTGGCTAAATGATCCCCTCAAAATGATTTGGAGGTTGAAAAATGTTTCTACATATTACATTAAAACTCCCTCCTGGATATTAACAATGATGCATGCTAAAAGTGCCAAGGAATACACCTGTAATAAAACAGTTTAATTTTTTTTATCCTAGCAATTCCCACTGACCCTGGAACTCTTTACTCACATAACACCTATTATTATCCTAGAAAATGAGTGTTCTATTGAATACCCTTTGGAAAACACAAATCTAGCTTTTCTAAACATTGTCCATGGTTCCAGCCAGGCTGTGAAATGAATGGTGTGAAAAGAGAGAATTCCTAGTAAATTTAACTTTAGCATTATAACACTGATATAGGAAAAGATGTTATTATAAACAAAAGGATGACGTTGAGGACACAGTCTACTATATTGTTCTTTTATCTTAATCCATGGAAATAATTCTCGGGTCGCAGTATTCCAATAAAGCTTCTCCCATGTGACCTTTTTGAAAAACGTCATGAATATCTTGTCATGTTTTCCTCTTTTCATTGACGCTAGAAGGCTCACAGCTAAAATACAGTCTAATTTTAACAACTGCACAGGATTAAATATTATGCATACCTATATTCCTATGCATGACTATCATATTTTTTCTGCCCTTTTTTTCATTATTTCTAATTTTTTGTGCGTGTGTGAGGAAGACCAGCTCTGAGCTATCATCCGTTGACAATCTTCCTCTTTTTGCTGAGGAAGACTGGCCGTGGGCTAACATCCGTGCCCATCTTCCTCTACTTTCCATGGGACGCTGCCATGGCATGGCTGACAGGCAGTGCGTCGGCGGGCGCCCGGGATCCGAACCTGTGAACCCCGGGCTGCCAAGTGCGAACTAAACTGCTGTGCCACCCAGCCGGCCCCTGATTTTTTCATATTTTATTTTCAATGCTATTGAACTTTGTAACTTGTCTCAATTGCTTTTGGGCCTTGTAAGTCAAGGCTGAAACAAAGTAGAGAATAAATAAATGAATTACCCTAACAGTTAAAAGTTTGAAGGGCAAAGAACATACTACAAAGAACATAAGACCATTCACGACCGTCAAATTATAAGGACAAGGCAAAGTTCTCAAGGCAGAATTCAGAGTTTTGCAGTCCGTCTATTTTTCACAACACTGAGAATCTCCTATTAATCTGAAACTCTCAAAAGTCATAGCCACCCTACGGGTATGTCCTGTGTTGCCCTAATCACCAAAAACTTTGCTTTCTACGAGTTTTGAAATCATCTTTAAATAACATATATTAATCCAAAACATCCTTTCCTGCTAAAAAATTAAAGTTTTCAATCATAATTACTGTGCTAATATGTTAATATGATTCATTTGCCTGCACTGAATATTAAGTAAGAAAGAGCTAATTTTAGAAGTTAGTCTCTGGCTTGTATATTACTTTAATAATTTTATTCTAGGGGGAAAATATCTAAATGCATTAATTATTTTTTATAATAAAAATCATGTCACATACATATCTATCTAACCTTTCAATTTGAATCATTCTCCAGAATTCACTGCCAGATAATTACAAAAAAAATTAAACATAAACTTCTGTAACAGTTGTCTCTGATTTTCCTTTTTTCCACATTTCCTTATTTACCCTATTATCAGTGTGGCCAACTCTCTCTCACACATTCTTTATGCTATTCCCAATCATCATCTTTACTTTTCTGAATAATTAACTATCTAGTCTTGTGCCTCTTTACGCTTGCCTCTATGCAATCCATTCTTTACAGAGCATCCATACAAACAGAATTAATTATAAAGCTTTACTAAAGATTTCCATTATTCTTGGGATAATGTCACTTCCTCTAGGCAAGGTGCTTCTGGGTGTGCACTAAGAATACTCCGTATTTCCCTACTCTAGTCTAAATGCATTTCATATAATTCTTGTTTTAATTGTCTTTCTCTTCCTATTAGATAAGAAAATCCCTGAGGGCAGGACTGCGCCTTCCTGTTTTCCCAGCATGTAGCCCAGCGCCGGGTCCACACTGAACAAATGAAATCAGCCCGCTTATAACATGGCTACAAAGGTTATCCCTGGCGAGGATTTGGAATATAAAACACAACTGGGCAAAATGCAAATGCAAGGTAATTATGGAGGGGACCCACTGAAGTCAGCTGAAAAGAAATCCACTTTGAAGATTTTTAAATGGTATTTCAAAATATAATTGCACACATATAAGAAAGAAAAACATTATAAATACATTTAATATATACTTAATTTAGTGAAATCATTTGATATCTATCAATACCTACAGATTACGCTAATCTTGTTACATCAATATAAAGTGATTTTTAAAAAGAAACTTGTTAACTATCCCCACTAAGTATATCCTCTAATTTATGTAGTTATCCACTGATTTAATCAATAAAATATAAATGCAAGGAAGTTTATCCTGTCCTACTAGGTAAGAAAAATCCTAGCAATTCTAGTTAAATATGTAAATTGGATAAATGCCTGCATTTCCTTTTCCTTCCTCAAACCTGACTAAAATGATAGCAAATGAATTTAAAGATGTATAATACCATAAAGACAATGAGAATTAGAGAAGAAATGGCCTCAAATTTTTCGACAATGGAAAGCTAATGGAGACTTGGCAACTGACTTAGTGAAGGGGACGCTGAAACCTGACTGCCTTCAGAGAGATATGCCAATGAAAAGCAGGCTGATTCACTGAAGAAGCACAGAATAGTTCAGGTATTGGGGCTACCAGGTGCTTTCAAAAGTGGGGGTCAGGGGTAGTGATAAAAATAGGAATATTGGTTGTAAACTCTTCCCTCCACACCACAAAACTAGAAATCCCTCCCTCCCCAACACATGCAAGAGAAGAGCGATTTATTCTGAAAAGAAATTGGACTCGAGAGTCTGTGAACTTAGAAACATCAGGCACAGCACAAGGCAAGAATAAAACACCATTTTGAAAACAAAGGAATTAAGTTAAAGTCTACAGTCTGAATAGTGGGTGAGACCTTCACCCCTATTACCTTTCATAGCTCCTGGAACGCTGTCTCCCAGGCTTATCCCCCATGAGAGATCAGGGTACTGTGCCCCAGAGAAACTTGCCCTAAAAAAAGCCCTATTGATCCTAATAGTTGGCAGTTCTTCAGAAGAAGAGGAGGAGGAAGATGAGGAAAAGGAAGAGAAAGAAGAAGTAGGAGGAGGAGGAGAAGAGGGAGGAAGGAAAGAAGGAAGGAGTGAGGGAAGGAGGGTCGGAGGGAGGGAGGGAGGAAGAAAGGAAAGACAGAATGAAGGAGAAAAAGTTTACCTCCTGCTGCATGCATAGAGATTGCAATCAGTGACTTACCCTCAAACACAAATGAACTTTTCAGGAAAACCTCTATCACAAAAGAAAAACAAACAGAAAAGATGGGGAGAAAACAGAGACAAGGCATAAAGAAGAAGAATACCTGAGAAAAAATATGATTAATAGCTTCAGAAAGCTTCAGAAAGATGCCATCAAGAAAAAGGAAAAATTAATTGAAAAACTCTTGGAAATTAAAAATTAAGTTAAATCATCCTAAAATAAAATTTTGAATTAAGTTTAGAAGATACAGTTGGGGAAGTTTCTCAGTAAGTTTAAGAAAAAGCCAAAACTGAAAAGAAAATGTAAAAAAGAGAGAGAGAGTCAATTCAGCTGATCTAATACAGAGTTCCAGAGAGAAGGAACAACGAAAACGGAGTGGCCTTATAAGAGAGCCCACTGAGCACCCGGACAATGAGCTCAAACATACCCTCCCTAAGGCACACTAATGCAATTTCAGAACACTGGAGAAAATGGAAGAGGAGAGGACAACAAAGAGGAAGAAGGTCACGCAGGAAGGATCAGGGGTCAGAACAGCACATGAACTTCTCACCAACAGCGGACCAAAGCCTTTATTGTTTTGAGAGGGAACAACTGGCAATCTATATTTCTACATCTGGACACATTATAAAGTGAATGTGAGATTAGATTAGAAACTGATTAAGAAGTAAGAGGGCTCAAATTTATTTTCTGGCATTTTTTCTCAGAAAGCTAAGAGAGGATGTGCTCCATCAAAATGAAGAAATAAAGCAAGAACTGTAGGATGGCATGGGATCCAACATGGGAAAGAGGCCAAAGGAATGACGAGGACAATGGCAAAAGGAAGTCCCAAGATGACCGCTGTGTAGCAGGAAGCCTAAATAATAGATTCTCTGATGTGTTTGACTATGTTAATAGGAAATGCATAGTTCTATAAGACTATGGAAGAACTAATGATTTGTACATAGAAAATTAAACAAATTCAAAAGGGGAAGGACAATTATTAACAAATACAAGAAAAATTTAAATGCCATGCAGGAGAGAAATATAGCATATCACTTGGCTCAGCTCTGAACATAAATTACCTAATCATAAAAAATACAAACACTAAGTATTAATTGAATGAAACATTATAACTCTACTGGGAGTATGGAATGGAGCGAGGAAAGGAATATGAGTGGGGGCAGGGTGGTATTAGTGCTAAATCCTCAATCTGCACTTTACAAGGTAACAGGTATTGTCTCAAACTGCTTAATCAAAAAGAAAAAGGATAAGCAAACAATTTAAACACATGGAAGTAAATACCAGCAGAGCAACTGAAAGAGTTGAAAGTATTGGGGGGATGGTATTTGAGGGTGAGTTAGATAAAGAGACGACCACCATTTTTCCTATAAGTTTTATAGTCCTATTTGACATTCGAAATTATGTACATGAATTACTTTACTAAAAATATAAATTAGAAGGAAGAAAAAGTAAATCATCTACACTTCCTTAAACTCATTCATCCCTCAGTGACAGCAGGTCTTGTTAATAGACCACTGCAACCTCAACCCTGCCCATGTCTCTACTCTGGAATGTCCTTTTAATACTCAGGTTCTAAGAAAAATCATTTGTCTCATATGAAAGCTGAATAACAAAAGAAAACCTGTTCTTACCCTTCCTGACAGGGTAAGTCATTATGAAATTAACTGTTTAAAATCAAACTTAGGCTTAAAGATAAAAGTAGCAAAACAGGGACTCCTATAACTTTTGCTTATATAAAATTATTTATACCTTATTATTTTTTTTTTTTTTTTGTGAGCAAGACTAGCTCTTAGCTAACATCCATCGCCAGTCCTCCTCTTTTTGCTGGCCCTGGGCTAATATCGTGCCCATCTTCCTCTACTTTATATGGGATGCCGCCACAGCATGGCTGACAGGCAGTGCGTCCGTGGGCGCCCGGAATCCGAACCCGCGAACCCTGGGCTGCCAAGCGTGGACTAAACCGCTGCACCACCGGGCGGCCCCTATACCTTGTATTTTTTATCCAATGATTTATCTAATTACAGATACCAGAGTTAATTCCCTTTAACTTTAATTTTTAAAAATCAAAAAATGTTGATAAATTATAAGAATTTTTTTTTAATCCAAAAACTGTGAAGCAGGGCCACTGCATGAGATTGTACACTTTGTGCTCTGCAGAGGAAGTGAGGATAGGGCTACGATTCAGCTGCTCACCAAGCCAGGACACCCATGTTGCTACCCACGTTTCCTTTCCTGGAGGAAAGAGCACTGTTTCTCATCGGTCTACCCAGAGAGGCCCCTTGTTACAAATGAACCAATCAGGATGCACCTTTTATCTAATTCACAGAAGATGCAGTACATCCTTACTGTACCTCTGATTAACTGTCTTTCTAATCTTTGGAGCAATTTGCACTTGAATAAAACTATAAGACTATGAATAGTGGTCAAATCTACATGATCATGACTTACATTTACAGATTGATGTCCCCACAAGAAATATCTGGTTACTTACCAGGAATGTGTTTCCACAGTGCCCACATACGACTCTTGTACCTTCTGGCTGGATTGGCAAGGCGGGTTGAACTGGTTGTTCTTCAGAAATAAGCATTACTGGGCCAAGGTTAATTATGCGTCTACTGTGGAAAGAGAAAAGAAACAACTTCATTATCCCACAGATGGACTGAGGGCAAAACGGGCAATATATGACCAAAAACATGGTATATATTATTGTAAACATGTCATACCTGTTTTGTGAATTAAGTGTCAGGCTTTGGAGCCAAAACCACAGAGAGTAGCAATAGTCAATATTTCAAAAGCAAAAAAGTAAGAGTCTTTTTATACTTGGAAAAGAAACCATATATTATGGGGTTGCTGCTAATCAATGACCTTAGGAACCACTTAACTGCTATTTCCAAGTTCTTATAAGTTTAAATCCAAAAGTAGTTCTTATCATTCTCTATCTAGGAAGACAATTTGAATTTGGTAGAAGACTAAACAAGTTAAAATATTCTATGTCAACAAATATGTGTGTGCCATGAAGGTACCAAAGAGCTCAGTCACAACCAAATTTCTCTGAGTAGGCTGTATTCCTAGATGTCTAATCAGAGTCGGATAGAAAAGAAAATGGGAGGCTCCTTTTCTTTCTGTTCTCTAGTCTAACATCAGATGGGGTTGCAAATGATTCATGTAATGGTCAAAAAGCCAGAAATCACAGACAAAAACACAGTTCAGGACTTGATATACTCCTATCTGAGCACATCGATAATGGTGTTTGACATGGGCAAATAACTCCAGAATTTATTGCATAGATTATGCTCAGTAGAGACTAGTGTAGCATACAGTGAGGTACGTGATGATGATTAAAATACTTCCAGGTTAAGATGAATTATGCCAAAGGTAAACTAATTGGTTCTTTTTAAACACATTTAATGACTCACTGATTTATTACAGTGCATTAAGTACTTACATAACATCAAGAAAATTTGCATTGCTCATTCTAGAATATTATATCTTACAAATATCTGTGATCATTAAGTTCAAACTAAGCATATCATTCCTTTAACAAAGAAAAATATAATCTAGCCTCTGTAATTACTTTGAAGACAAAGACTGTTTAGAACAAAGTCTGGCACATAATGAGTCTTTAATAAGTAGTTGTTGAATGAACAAATGAATGAATGAATGAATCTTTATCTCTTACCAGTTGGGTCTCGGACATCCTATTCGCCGAGATGTGTCCTTACAAATGAGGAGACAATTACAAGGGCATCTAACATATTTCTTCCCTGTTGGGGGGTTTTTGATTGGCTAGATAAGGGAAGAAAATGCAGACACAGCAAATTAACCAAGATACAGATTGCCAAAGCTTGTTTGTGTTTAAAAAGGAAATGCCTCCTTAAAAACTCAGGCTCCCCGTGGCGCTACCAAAGCACATTTTAAGAAAAAAAATGCATCATACGTGGTTTTAAATAGCTCAAACATTGGCAAGTACTCTGTAAAGTTCTGGGAGCTATGGAGATTTAATTATGAAGGGCATATCTCAAAATTGGTTTGTACTGGCCTTTTAATATAGGAGGACTATTTAGTGCACACCAAGAGTTGTTTCCCTCTAAAGTTCACAAGACAAGGTCATCTATCTGTACAGCCAGGTGCAAACATTCACTGAGGGTTCCTTGCACCTGTCTGGGAAGAGCGAGCTCAATAAGAACAGTGAGGAAAGAGGAGAATATGACAAATTTGTACTTTTCTTAAACTTTACTTGCTAAAATATAAGAAGTGATTAATTTTATGACCTCTTTTAACTTTTAAAAAATTGTAATAATTCTTAATGCTAGAATTTCTTTTCTTTTTCTTTAACTTTACAGTAAATTTAAAAGCAAAAATAAATAACACCAAAGAAAACACTCCTTTCAATACCAGGACTCAAGCCTGTTAAAATGACTAACCTGAGAGGAACAGAATGTCACTCCGGTGGCATGCCTGTCAAAATGCAGAACCTGAATCTAATCACAAGGGAACATTAGACAAACCCAAATTGAGGGACATGCTACAGATTATTTGGCCTGTACTCTTCAAAAATGTCAACGCAATAAAAGACAAAGAAAGACTAAATTTCAGATTAAGGGAGATTAAAGAGACATGACAACCAAGTGCAACATGTAATTCTGGATTGACTCCTGGATCAGATTTTTTTTTTTCTAATGGAACAATTGGGCAAGCATTAATAAGGTCAAAAGATTAGATAACAGTATGTATCACTGTTAATTTCCTGCATTTGATAATTGTACTGTGATTATATAAATGAATGCCCTTTTTTTTTAATTTAGGAAATTCACATTAAAATGTTTGGGGATAGAAGAGCACCATGTCTGCAATTACCTTAAAATGTTCTGAAAAAAAGATTATTTACTTCTTTAGAGAGAGAAAGCTAATGTGGCAAAATGTTAACATTTGCGGAATGTGGGTGAGGGCCTAGGGAATTCTCTGTACTATGTACTATTATTTTTGTAACTTTTCTGTAAGTCTTCAACTTATTTTACAAAAAAGATTAAGATAAGTTTAAGTAAATAAGCTTGGTAGAAATATATAAAAGTTAGCAATAAGCCACCTACAATTTATCAAACTATATTATAGATAAAAGCTGAATAGCTAAAATTCACAAACATCCAGAATGTATTGCTATCTAAAGAGATAGCTATCTAAATAGATACTATCTCAAGTATCAAGAAAACCAGAATTTGGGTTAATTTCTGTATATCCAAATTTTACCATTAAGTAAATATGTGCTTGGCAAATGACAAGATTTGTTTTTATATTCTATTCCCACCTCACTTCTAGATCTCAGTTCCCGCATTTGTAAAACAAGGCAATTGAACTAGAAGATTTGAAACGCTGGTCCTCAGTGCCAGCCCATGCCATGTCATGTCTGGTGGGTAGTGAAACGGAGGGGAAATGACATTTCCGTACGCATAGTTGTAATATTCTTACTTGGCAAAATAAACTTGTATGTGCCAGGCACTGTGCTGGGCACTTTACCCCTGTAATCCCGACAGCAGCCCTCTGAGGTAGATACTGTCATTATTATATCACTTTGCACGAGGAAACCACAGTTTAGAGAAGTTAAGTCCCCAAGGATATATAGCTACGGGGTGCAGAGCCAGGATTCAACCCCCAGTCTGTCAGCCTCCAAATCTTAGACTCATCATCAGTTACGCAGCCGACTAGCTCCACTCTTTCTCCAGGACTTGTCAAATTTTCCATTCACTTGTCCTAGAAATCACTTCTCCTTTAACCTTAAATTCTACATTCTCTATGTCTTGCTAAAATTTGTCCATATTTTCACACACACACACACACACCTTACTTCCCTTCTATCTACTGAAATAAAAGGACTTTTATTAGCCTTGTTTTTTCGCTTTGTTATGTTTTGTTTTCTAAATCTCCACAGGAATATGAGGTTCCTATCAGAGGCGGCTGCCCAGGAGCAGAGATACACTGAGACCCTGTCTTAGGTGACATGAGGAGAAGGAGTCACAGTAAAACTGAGCAGGGACAGTGAGAGTGAACATAAGGGAACTGTTCTGTTGGACCTTGGTCCATTGTATCTGTTCTTTTCAACCTAGAATTTCTCCAGAGAAGCTCCTAGATGCCTAACACCTCTTCATTCATAAATTTAAAAATCAAATTAAATGGCAAACATTAGTGAGTCATATGTTAAAGCACTCCTCAAAGACTTTTTTTCACCTTTTTCCTCCCCTATAATGTTACTGATTCGACACAAGGGAATCTGATTAGATACTATTCATTTTCTTTAGAATAGTACAATTATTTACATTTCTTTGCTTAACAAGGGCAGTAATAATATAAAAATTTCAGCACAGTTTTCTTTATGTCCTAAAGTGGTTTATCTGTAGCCAAATCCTATTGCCCCCGTATGAACTCATCACTTCTAAGCAGCCACATTGAGGCTGTTGGCTAAATCTATATTGACTGAGATTCTCGCATAAACGACCTAGTCTGTTCTGTTTACTTCCAAGTGTAAATATAAAGCTTTAAAACTCCTTTTTTTCCTACTCAGTAAAGAACAAAAGTTTGTATGGGTGGAGGAATAGGAGAAAAAAATCAACACTAATATCAAATCCCAGGAAACCTTTAAAGCACTGGTATTGTTTTTTAATTGCTATTTATGTCTAACAGCTCCTATTTGCTTGCCAACTCTAAAAAGAGCACTAAGGAAGTTAAAGCTAATTAAATTCGCTAGTAAGTGTTCAACTCACAAAGGAAATAGCTGGTTTTGTAGGCATCACCTATTTATATAATAAAGTTCTTCAAATGATGTGCCTTATAGAAAAAAATATTTACAATGAAATATATTGCTTCATGACTTAAGGTTTTATTTTATGAGTTTTCTATAAAACATATAAAGGCTAGTATCCATATTTCACAGTTCTTAGAGACACAATAATCACTGGATGACTTTTTTTAGACTTTTCTAAAGAGGAAAAAATACAAATACCAAAAATTAAACTAATATTTAATGGCAGATTTTGAAAGATTGGAATTTAAAGAATAAAGTCTAACTATGAAAGTAGAAATATATTTAATCTAACCAGTATACACTTTACAAGTTTATTACTTGAAATTGTAAAAATTTTACTTAAAATTTAGCAGCTCTTCCCAAAGTTCAGTAAAAAAATGTGCCTTCAAAGTTTTTGAACATTTCACTAAATTAATATCAAGTAAATGGAATAAATTACCAAGCTATTTGTAAACACTTTGGCACAGATGTCAACCATAAATGCATAATCACAAAAGCCCAGGAAAACCATACTGACACGCTACAGAAGTAAAACAAGCTTGTTTTCCACATAATAAGTACAAAGTCCACATTTATAGTGAACGTTAGTATATTTTCATCTTAGTGAAAATCAGAATGGATTTAGTTGTGATATCGATAGATACTGAAGATGATTATAAATAACTGTCCATGGTCAGTCTTGTTTTAGAAATAAAGAGCCAAAAGGCATTATATTTAAATTGACCATGAAATTTTTGTAATGGAGTCAGCTTTAAACACCTGGAGACATCCTTGTATAATGAAAGAGAAATAGACAGAAGAAAGAAAGGATGAAAAAATATGGCCATGTCTGTATCCAGCCAACACCTACTTTTAAGTAACATTATTGGCCCATTTCCTTTAGGGAGAAGACGTCAGATAATAATTTATGCTTTTATTAATGGAAATCTCCACTTACCGTAGCTTCATTGCAAACCGTGCACTTAACCACATGCTGGTGAAGCTTGCCGTCCAAATTGATGAGAGATTGGCACACGCGGCAGTTTATTACTGGAATACCGCTGGCATCTGGACTGGCGATGGCTGTGTATGGAGGTGGGAGCTCCGCTGAAAAGATATTAGCCATGAATCAGAGTTGCAGAGAGTTTATGGCTGGTGTTGGAGCATAAGCAATAGAAGTAAGGTAGAAACTATCCAAATTTCCCCCCATTCTTTTATTTATGTTTTTAGAGCTAGCCAACTTATCCTAGTTTCAGAGCGTAAACATACATGGGACTATCTTGTGAAGTAGAATAATTCTTAACTGCCAAAATCCAAATCATGTTTGCCTAGGTCTTAGGCTAATGACCCAGTTTCCTTTTACTAACCTATACTCAAAATATTCACTCCATTCCTAAGTGTAAATTCATAGAGCTTGTAACAGGAAACTGATGATTTACGCCTAAAGTAAAAGTCTTACACTAATGATCTGATGACCGAGAAACAGAAATAGTCCATGAGAGCAAAGTTTTTAAATCGCTTATACATACACATAAATTGTGTAGTTGCCATGCTCTGTTTATACCAGAACCAGTATAATAACTGCAGGCTATGACAAGAACCTAATAGGATTTTGGTGGTAGTCAAGGAGAGACAAAAATGAAAATAAACTTATTAACATAGAAGAAAGCTAATTAAAATAGAACCATGATAATTTCAGACACAAAACAAAAATAAATTTAATAATTTTTAGTCTCAAAATTTTACTTAATATTAAAAATCTAAGAAATGCACTAAAGTATTTATGGGTAAAAAATATGATGTCTGGGATTTAGTTTAAATGCTCCAAGAAAAAGAAAGAATGGGGAAATAGGTGAAACAAGAGTATCAAAATGTTGACAATTGATTAATATAATGACATAGGTCATTTTGTTCTTACTACTTTTGTGTGTGTTTGAAAATTCCCTGAATATACAGACACACACACACACACACACACACAGTGTTTTAAGAGTCTTAAGGTTGGTTGATTGGGTAAAGGGTGGAAGCCCAGTTTCAGAATCATATCCACCTACCAGAAGTATATATTTGTTACGAAAGTCTGAGAAAAAGAATCCAGGAATACTACTCCGGGTTTCTAAAGGGGACTGCCTAACCCTGTTCTGTAGCTATCTCAGTTATAAGCATAGGAGGCCCTTTCAAGGTAAGGTATTGTCTTAGGACATCTAGAAAGGACTACACCTTATTACACATGATTGAAGCCCCACTAAAGAGAACTGATATTTCAGCAGCTTTGTGACACTATAAAATACAATCACAATAGCTAATCATGAAAAGAGCTATTTTTGAAATAGAAACTTTCTATCCACTGGATTAGATTCTGAACTCTGTGATATTTTAAAATGAATTCGAGCATAGCACATTATAGTATATCTAAAATCCACATATTACCCCCAGCATCATTGAGGTTTATCATGTAGATTTTGTCAGACTTGCAAAGGATTAGCAACAAGTGTTATTCAATTCAAGTGATTCATAATAAGCTGAATTTCTGCAGCAGCTAAGACTCTGAAAGAGGCCACTTGGAAATGACAATATGTGCACATTTCTGGGAGGCTCACACCAGAACATTGCCAAATGTTGCACTTGAAAAGAAGCTATCGATGTCTTAAATTATAAAAATAACTTTAAAACCTCAAAAGAATTTGAGGTTGATCCAGAGTGACCTGTAAAGTATTAATCATGAAGACAAAAACAGGTGAAAAGGAACAGTGAGTCAACAATATATTTGAGCCCTTGCAATTTGCAGATTACTGTATCAGATCTCCATAAAAACGGTATTGTCCTGGGAAAAAGAATACATAACTCACTAGAAATTCAAGACACACTGCCTGGTGTGTAATAATAAATATTGTTTTTAGTAATTATTAGCAATAGTATTATTAATAAAAATTAGTTTCCTCTCTTGAATTTTTCGTGAGTTATAAAGTAACATGAAGTAGTTTTCCCATAATTACAGGTCTGCATCTTACATAGTATGATAGAAAAGAAATGTAAAGACAAGACAATTTCACAAAGAAAACAAGTGCATTGGGGGTGAGGGGAGGAGGCCACAGGTTGCAATTACGTAAAAGGACAGTAAAATCCAGGCTTTGCTCAAAGGAAAAAATTTCAATGGGTGATCTTAAGAAGCATTTGAAGCGCATCAGAGCCAACAAAAAGCCTGTGAATTTTTCCTCTAAAACTTGCACTACATAATTTTTTATCCATCAAAATAAAAAGCCTTCAATGACAAAAATATGCCAGAATCTACTCTTTCGGAGGCTTGGGAAGTGGAGGGAAGAGGAAAGAATGATGAGTGAGGATTAGAAGTCTAAGGTGGGCGAGACCATAAACTCCATGAGGTCAGGGTCATGTGTGACGTGTTCAGGAGTGACTCACTAGCTCTTGTCATAGTGTTGGGTCTATGATAGATGCTCACTCACTAAGTATTTATTGAATGCAAGGATGAATGAATGAATGAGTGAAGCACTGAAATTCATCAGAAACATCTGTTTCTCTTGGGAACATAACACTCTCCACGCACAGGAGCTAGGGTCCTAGCAGGGGGAGTGCAGCTTGACTGAAAAAGGGGGTCTCTTCTATATAGAAGAATACCCTCTCCAAATCACGTCCTGAGAGAGGTGAGGCAGCCAGGGGACGCTGGCCTGGCTCTCCAGATAGATGGAATCAACCCAAGAGATCAATAGAATGGCAGATGTTGCAGCCTAATTACTCCACTTAGTGCTTTCAGGCCTATCATTTCAATTTTCTGTCCCTTACTTCAGCCCTAAGCTGATTTAGAGATATTTCTTGTACTTTTACCCCAAGGAAACCTTCACCTATAAGTCTATCTCCTCTTATAAGCAACTTTTAATTCCAGACATTTATTCCACAGTTAGTAAACCTACAATAATTAGCAACTTAGATTGGTCATTTTGTCTTTTTTCCACACTAAAATAGCCAACAGATCACCACTATCACCTCTATTTTCAATTTCTGCCCTGCATAAAAAGTCCACTGTATCTTGGAAACAGGGATTGTTAGATATAAAGAGTCACAAAAATTCTTCATTTTGGAAGAGCTTTAATTGCTATTTAAACAATAGTCATTTTCTCTATGGGGTTTGCCTAAATGAAAAATCTTTTTTCCTCCATATGAGCAATATTTGTTAGATCAGTAGTCCTCAATCCTGAAAAACTCCCTCAAAGTTCCAGAATTGTACAATACTAGAAATTCAAGCAATCTTAGGAATTACATCATCTAATTTCTTCATCTTACAGAAGAGAAAACTGAAGCCCAGAGATTCTAACTTTGTAATAGACTTTTACGCAGCACTTCAGCAAAACCAAGAGCTGCCTCCTCTCCCAGAGGCCTCGCCACAGTAACAGCGGCCTCTCTTAATGAATAATGATTGAATACAGGGAAAAGATGTAAGGACTAACAAGGATTCTTTAGAAACACGTAGACAAGAATCACACCCGAGTTAAAGGGGATTAAGAGGAGGTGAAGGAAGAGTCAAGGAAAATAAAAAATAGAGCAAAGCATGAAAAAGGAATCAATTCATGATAATAGAAACTTCACAGAAACACTGAGACTCCTTAAAGAGACAAGACGAAAGAATCTGATCACAAGGCACACATAATGGTCTTCCTGAAACACAATAGAAGGAACCATTATTACTCTGTAAACCCACAAGTGATCAAATACACTTTCCCATCATAAACATTGACCTAATTTATGCCAAACAGCCCCTCTAATTCTGCTAATTCATCCTGCTAATCCATACTTCATTTTTTACCAGATATATCCTCCAGCATTTTAAAGGTTGAAATTTTTTGCCGGATTGCACTGACCTTTATTACCTCAGTTACTCCTTGATAAGTCTCTTCAATGGCAATATTTTCCAGTTTAATTCACTTACTTCACTAATACACTCTTTATATTCAGCCCTTCAGGTCCCTCAAAGATGTTGTATCAAAATTGAAAAATGACGCCAAATTAGAATGAGAGATATTACAGGATACTACGATTACCGGATGAGCAAGAAAAGTAAAAAGGATCAGCCAGTGAGGAAAGCCCTGGCCCCTGGCTTTTTCTCCTCAGGATGTTTGTGGAGAGTATGGGTTAGGGACAGAGCACTTAGCTGCCGTGGGATATCTACTTCTAGTGTAAGCCCTCTCCAGTCCAGTTCAACACAGAGAAAGGGAAGACCACCTTCTGTTCCTCCCCTCTGAGACCAAAGAAATAAAACTATTCCAGGAGACTCTTGGGTTCTTCTAGAACTGTGACACCCTCCGAAAGATCCACCTGGTTGAAGTCAGATTGGAAGGTAAATGTGGTAGTTACTAGGTTACTGACTCAGCTCCAAATCCACCTTCTCTGCTTTGTCATGCTGGAGCTGGAATTCTGCAAACCACATTTTGGCTTTGCCAGCTGGGTGCAGGTTATGTTCTGTTAATAGGAGGTGATAAAGGGAGCCTGCAAGGCTGGAGGAGGAAGAAGAGACTTGCAGCCCCCTCCGCAGGTGTACAAAGTTTTTCTCCAGAGACATTAGCACCAGCTGGCCGATGCCTCGCAGAAGTCATGTTTCAGTTCTGTAGGACTCCTTCTCTAAACTGCTAAATTTCAATAATTCCAATCTCTTCCCTTTGTTCTCTCAGCCCTAGAGGTGGTAGCAGCTTCCCTCATTTGATACCTACTTGATACCTTAGAGTAATATTTTTACCTTTTAGTTACCTAGTTAACAACTTATACCTAATTAACAATTCTTTCTATTATATTCTATTGTGTGGTTTCTATCTTCATGTCCTAACTGATATAAAAACTCATACCAGGAGTAATCTCAGGAAACAGACCCTCAAAAATGGAATTGGAGGGGTGGTTTGGTCATGCCTTGCGCTTGAATGCAGTGCTGAGCTCCTTTACCAGTGGGACATGGTGTAGTAGTAATTGATGGCATGCCGTGGCATCCTGATAAATCAGATTACCCCCCTGTAGATGACTGTGATGTTTGTGGCTCCTTCACCTGACCATTGTGGCAGTAATAATTACTATATGGATTGTAATATGAGGTAGATTCTCATAAATGCAGTGGAGCATTTACAGAAAGAAAATGAGAAGCTCAGGTCTTTTAACTTCCATCTCAAGTCATGGTCAGAAACCAGAGAACTATTGCAGCCCTAAAAGTATCACTTACTTCTAATTGTCACGGGCTTATATTGCTGGAAATCAAACAAAATTTAATTGTGTAGATGGCAAAATCATAATGTCAGGTAAATCCACAGTCTTACCAAGTCTCTCATGTGAAAGTTAAGACATTGTTTCCAAAGGAGTGGAACTCTGAAACTTGGAATGGGGCCGTCTGGTTGTACCCAAACAGAGCTGAGAATCTTAAACCCCTGAGTCACTCTGAGCCTCTCTTGTTAGTGGAAAGCAGCTTTCCTTCCTGAGTCTGAGGAGGACGAGCCTTCCCTTGCTGGAAAACTCTGTAATAACCTTACCCCAGGCAGCTGTCTTACAAGAGGATGGCCATTTTCCTTATCCTCAAACTCCCTGTTGCCTCAAGACCCATAACAAGGATCAGATCTCAACACGTTCCAGGAGGACAAGTGCAAAGTGTGACTTAGAAGCAGCTTATATATCAAGAGAATTGCAAGGTTTTGATAAAATAGATTGTCAGAAATCAGGAGAGTATGTGTGGGAGTAGATCCTAAGGGTGTTAAACCAAAGAGGATGGAATGTAACACTGAGTTGAGCCAAATTTAATGATATGGGTACACTTGGCAGATGTTCTGGATTTGATGTTTGTTTTACAGCTGGAAGTAGCTCTATCAGTTTACTTGTTGGTTGATGAGACTTGGTCTTATATTTAATGAGGTTGAGATATCAGAACATCTCTAGCAAGACGCATAAGAAGCAATCAAAGGCTTAGGGAGTTAGTAATGTTGGAGTGAACTTATCGTATGAAATCTGCATATCCACACCCTACTACACACCCTGAGAAGACCCAGAGGATATTCCTTTCACTAAGACATCGATATATATATCACTTAGGGGAACACATGTATCCTGCTGTGGTGGCTTTCGTACATAGGCCAGGCATTACAGTGCAGGGTTACTCCACTGAGATGTGCTGCCTGCTTTCAGTGGGGATTATGGGATCCCAGAGTAAGAGAGGGCAAATGGCAGCACTTAAAAGCCAAAGACAAGGTAGGTACATTTATTGTAATGGGAAATAGTGGATATTAGAAAATTTTGACCCACAAGGACCTTTGGCAGTGGCTAATTGAAATAAGACAAGGACTGAAATGGATTGGTAACCTGCAATAATGTTACTTGTTTATATATAACAGAAAAAACTAGGTCTTGTAACCAGCAACCTGACTTTAGTAGCCACAGTAGAGAGTCGTAATTTCTCAACCAGTTTCCAACAAAAGCAGAGCATCTTTATTGAAGGGTTAGTTCATGCCCTTAAGGAATGATCCAGTACTGCCATAAGCATATACTGTAAATCTCCAAGCCTTCTCCAAAGAGACTTGAGACCATTTACTAGAGTGACTATTCACTGGGGAAAAGGAAATACACAGATCTTTCAAGGATTACTAGACACTGGCTCCTAAATGGTGCTAATTTCTGAAGACTTAAAATTCCACTGTGGTCCACCAGTGAAGGAGAGGGCTTATGGCCATCAGCTTATAGATAGAATCTTACCCCAGGTACAATGCACAGTGGTCCTAGTAGATCTGGGGACCCACTTTGAAGTTACTTTCCCAGTTCCTGAATATACAATTGGAACAGACATTCTTCCCAACCAGTAAAATATCCAAATTGGTTCTCTGGCGCATAGATTAAGGTAGGAAGGGTTATGTAGAGGCCTCTGGACTTTCTACCAAAAGCAACACCACATCCCTGGGAAGATTGCAGAGATTATTGCCGCTACTAAAAGGATTCGAAAGACGTAGGAGTGGGTGATACCTGTCACATCTTCATTCAGCTCACTTGTTTTCTAAGTTTGACTGCTGCTCTAAGGCAATCCTAGTTTTGTAGAGGAGATGTGCTATAGGGCTCCTCTATGAGCTCTGATGCCAGAGAAAGCAGAAAAAGCAGCAGCCAGTCAAGGCACTCCATGGTGGATTCCCAGGAGTTAGCTAGCATTTGGTGGGTCACAAGTACTTGAGCATCTACTCTGTACTGGGCACTGAGCTAGATGCATGTCAGGCATACCGTGGAGAACGAGGCGTGCTCTGGCCTCAAAGAGCTCACGTTCTTACCATGTAGACAGGCAGTAAAGCTACAAATACAGTTTGGTGTGGTAAGTGCTCTGATGAGAACGTGCACACAGGGGATCTTGAGAGCACAGAAGAGGGCATCTACATCTGACCAAGGCAGAGTGTGTGTCAGAGTGAGAGGTGGGGAAAGAAAGAGCAGGGTGGTGGCAAAGAGTCCCTCTAGCACAACTGAGCATTCTTCGAGTGCTGCAACCTTTCTATATATTAACCATCAACTTCTTCCTCCAAACAGCAGCTCTAGAAAAACAGCCATACCTTATTAGTATGGTTGTAATATCAGCTTGGGACCAATATCAATCTATATCCTATGCCTCCAGTATTACTTGTAGGAGCTTATGTGGGTCCATGGTAGACCCCAAGGCAACAACAAACCAGGTGTTCTTATACAGCAGGTGATGATGAGTACTGAATTCCACTATGAGCTATTAATCTGCTATTTTTCCCTCTCTTACTGGTCTCAGGCATTTGGGTTGTATCAAAACACTGCCATATAACTGGAGATCCTGGCAAGAAATGCTCAATGACCTGCCAATGACCAATTCCTGGATGACAAAAGCTTCTGCTCTGACTTCTCTATTTCTCACAAGGCAATATTTCAATCTTGTTCTAACAATGCATTTCAGCTGTGGCACTGTGCTTTCTTCAAGTGTCTACAGTCAATAAGTTATGTACACTTCTCTCACTTTACCAACTACTGTGTTTTTTTCTATTTCAAAAAATGCAATTTTTTCTGATGATCTATGTGAAATCATATTGCTTATATGCATGGCGCCATTCTTAATTTGTTATTTACAATATTTCTTCCAAGAAAGCAAGTGTTTCAAGAAAAATAGAGAGATATTCATGTTTGGTACAGAAAATCAAATGTTTCCAGGGCAAAAAAAATGCACTTGCCTAGAAATTAAGAAACTCCTCTCGTAGCCTAAGGAGGTAAAGAATTCCTATTCTGTCACTCTTCCTAGACTATCCATTTTCACTAAGTATCACAGACTGCATGCAATTTTCAAGAGAAAGCAAGACACTCCTTTGCATATAACGAGGTATACACACTAAATGATAACTCACAGGTTACAAGTACTCATGAATCAGTTATAAAACGTACTTAAATTTAACTGAACCCAAAGTTTGTTATAAGGCATTTTAGATAAGAGAGAATATGAGAGGGAAAAAGTGACCTTGGTATGGGGGAAGGGAAAAAGTTCAACTGGATTAGTAATGTTTTATTTGCTTAAATATATGAAACTATGGCACAATGCTAAGGTCTGATAGAATCCAATGGTAGATAGATGAATGATTTTATTATACTCAGTGTTTTGCTATCTTGAAATATTTCACTCGTTTGTAAAAAGAAAAATGACCTAGGGATTAATAGATTCTAGATGAAAAGTCAACAGCTTACTAATTTTGGAATTTGGTACATATACACCATAAATTGAAGCAAAATCAGACACATATATGGAATGAAATGAACCTCTTAGAACCAATGTTTGTTTTTTTAAGTATACAATGTGTGAAAAGATACATAGTGAATAAATCCCTTAAATTCTAGTGCTTAGATATTTTTACCCCATGGGTTAACTGAATTTCATTTCAAAATATAGAGAATGCTAGAGAAATCTAGAAGTTAATCCATGAAGAGGAGAGTTCCTCATTGTAGCCAGCAGGTGGCATGGCCATGAAGCTCCTTCCTTTGCCATGCGGACATTTCCAATGAGGAGAGCAATCTGGCACAGGCTCTGCTGGATCACTTCACCTTTTGTTCTCATATTCCTCCAGCTCCCTGTAAAACCTTCACTCCCTAAGTGACTTCAAAATCACTATCATGCCATCCTTCCTTGTTTTTTCAATCTATCATTTATTCATACAACTGATATTTGTTGAGTGCCTAGAAGTCTAAGATCATGTGCAAGGGTCTATAGTAGGACTCAGAGATGAAAGATATGGGAATACTATCTCCCTCCTTCTCTCCCTTGATAGGGTCATGTACACAAATAAGTATCAAGATATATAGCGGAAATGTTCAGAGATATTGCTTTGGGAACATATATTTCCAGAAAGAGAGATCAGTAAGGATTGCATAAAAGAAAAGGGTTTTGATAAAAGAGTAGAACTTGAATGTTTCAGTTTCTAAATCCCTTTCCTATTCATCTACCTATAGGAAGTAAAAAGTAAATCTGCATCTAGAAAAGACTAGAAGTGGCTAATAAATGATACTGGTATGAGGTAATGAGTTTGACCTTAGGGAAAAGCATATACACATAGTGATATCTCTCCCATTTCAAAACAGGATTCTTCCCATTAAGATCTTAACAGGCTGGAGCAATGGACCAAATCAAAGACAATGAAATGTAGGGTGTGACTGTACAGAGATGTGGGGACATGGTCTAAAAGACGGCATTTGTTAAAGTGTTCAGGGTACTAATCAAGGATAAACTTTATAAGGATCAATAATATAATCTGGCCAAAGTGTTAATGTATATTTCTGATATATTAAATTTTTATTAGTAACATATTTGCATGGCTCAAAAATCAAGATAATGTAAAAAAAAGTGTATGTTCAGAAGTGTTACTCCAACTTCTGCACCCATCCACCATGCTCTATTTCAGAGATTTCCACCTATTATTTTATGAATCCTTCCAGTATTTCTTTAGCCTAATACAGGTAACACACACATATACATATTCTCTTTCCTCCACCTTTCATACAAAAAACGGAATATGCCTTACACATTGTTCTTCATCTTGATTCTTTTTCACTTCACTGTGCATCCTGGCAATCTTTCCATAATGGTATATAGAATTTCCTCATTTCTTTCCCAGCTGCATAGTCTTCAAGTTTGTGGATATATCATGACTTATTGTGGTGGTTTTACAACATGGCCATAAATTCTTTGACACTCCTCCCATTGAGAGGTGAAGTCTAGTTCCTTCATCTTAAGTCCAGGTAGTTTATAACTGCTTTGACCAATAGAGCATGGCAGAAGTGACACTATATTTGACCTTTGAGGCTAGGTCATAAAAGACCATACGGCTTCCATTTAGGTCATCTTGTATTCAGGCATGTCTGATAGTTTTAATAATAACCTATGTCCTCACTAGGGGCTAGGAGAAAATAAAAATACTACTTTTGTTGAGCATGGCAAAGTAGTCTGTATAGAGAACCAGAACAGGATCCCTGGATTCTATAAATTTGGAAAATGGTTTCCTTATAAATTTTTAAAATAATTTTGTATTAACAAAATGTATTATTTGTATTATTTAGAATCCACACAGCTCAGTAGAAATCAGTGTTTATCTGGGAAATGTCCTAAAGTCTAAGATTAATAACAACTCAGGTATCTGTGAAAGTCTTCTCACTTTAAATCTACTCACTATCATCTCTATGTATTGCTTTTCCTCTGGATGGGTAATCTTAGCACTTTACTTAATCTCCGAAACTATACAATTTCACCTTGTAACATACCTTCCCTGAATTCTCCCTCTGTAGAAATCACATGTTCAGATGTTGAACAGTTAGGGGCTTCCTTGTATATGGTTTTAAAATCCATATTATGAATCTACCAAGCTTAAATATCTCAACTTGACAAAGTATGAGAGGAAGAAAGATTTTGCCATTGCCTTTAGAAATACATGCTTTGAATAGAATGCCTTAACCAATCATGTGGCACACACAAATACATTCTATGGAAGAACAAAATACTGCATGCTAATTGGGCTTCTGACGCTTAAAAGAGCCGTGAAACACTCCTTAATGTTCAATGTATTATCTTTCCAATTTTCAAAAGGGTACTGGAAGAAATAGGAATTTAAGTGAAAAGAGGACATTGGAAGTAAAAGAGTGAGGTAAGAAAAGATAATAACCATCTATATTTTAAAGTTATAAATATATTCTCCCAAGTGTATCCAGATTCCTTACCAAGAACCACTGTGTCATAGAATATAAAAACAACAGGGAACATACTACACCACTCCTTCTCGGGAGGAAAACCGAGACCCAGCGATATAAAGTAACTATTCTAAGGTCAAGTAGTAACTGGCAGAAAGAACTCAAGTCTCATGTCCCCCAGGCCAAACCACATCTAGTGGCAGATCATCTCGGAGACTATAAAGGGCTTTAGTTACACAATGCTTGAGAAACTCACCTGAAGGCCAGGAAGAGGAGCTATGCTTTCCCTTTGTTTTTCACATATATATTTTTTTATTCTTACAGAGAAAAAGAAATTCACCTTACAGCAGCAACTGGGGAAAGGGAAAAATCTAGAAAAGTGCCAAAGCAACACAAACTCTGATACAGCCCCACCAAAGAAAGTGTAGAATTCCCTTAGAAGGACAGAAAGCAGTTGGAAGAACCTAGTCCCTTTGAGGAGCTATTAAAGGGATGCCATGCCGGGTTATGCAATATCTCTTCATCCTTATAACAATGAAACACGAAACAGCTGAGCACAAAGCTGTATCCTGGGCTGTCCGCTTGACCAAAGTGGAAGGATCAGGGTTTCCATGTGGATCACTTCCCAGATAGTTGCTTATTGCCCTCAAAGATACTTATGAACATGTATTCTGCTAACTCTCCTAACATCTGCATCCATCTGGTTAACATCTATATCTATCTGATAAATCTTGCAAGATTTTACCAGAATGCTCTACCCTAAAACTTTGACATTCCTGCAAAGAGTTTGCAGGGTCCTTGGATATAAACAGGAAGTTAAAAGCATCACCTCCTACCGTAGCAGTGTTATCATACATTTAATAAATAATTGTCAAAGGAATCTTGCTTTCCAGCCCCGCTGTCTCCTCAGACTCCAGACTTGTACCTCCAACTGCCTTCTCAACACCTCCAACTGAACGATGACTAAAGGTATTTCTAACTCAACTTGTCTAAAACAGAATATTGATTTCCACTGTCTTTCTCCCACCCCGCCCCCCACACATGCCCAACTCCTCTTCTTCCTGTTTGCCCATCTTAGAGAAAAGCACAACTTTGCACCTAGTGGTTTAGCTTATTTTTGAGATTTGTGATTCCTTGCTTTCCACTGATTTAATCAATCAGCAAGTCCCACTGCTCTATGTTTAATCTATGTCCTGAATCAACCAATCTCCCTGCTTCCTCACCTGTACCTGATTCAGACCACCCTCACCTCTTGTCTATTTCACTCCAACAGCCTCCTGACCAGTCTCACGTCTTATTGGTCTCTTCTCATTTTCCCCTAATGATCCATTCACACACCAACCAGGATGATCTTCTTAAAAAGTAAAACACTTCACGTCTTACTTTTCTCCACACCTTGCGCAGCTTCTCATAATCCTCAGCAGACTTCCACCACCTGACAGCGGCTGCAAAGCCTCGGTCTTCCCCAGTCTAGCCCTTTCACTTCCTGTAAGTCCCTTGGTTCAAATCAGCATGTTTTATACCTGCTGTTCCACTTACCTGACACACTTCTCTCCCAAGGCTGCCCATGGTGACTCTGACTCATTGGTCAGGTCTCTGCGCAGTTGTCATCTCTGGGTCTGTCCTGAACATGCTCTCTGAAACACTCCCCACAGCCAGCCACTCTCTGTCCTCGTGCCCTCCTTTATTTTCTTCACTCTCTGAACTGACAATGCTCACTGTACGTATCTATCCCTGGAATGTAAGCCCCCCAGCATCTGGGACAGTATAATCGGCACTCAAATATTTGAAAGGATGACTGACTTAACGACACATTTCTTGATTAACGTTTTAAAGATGCTGGGTAGAGCCAGAGGAAATGTGGGCATTATAAAGTAGGATAAAAGAATCATGGAGCCTGAGGCCTGCTGAATAATAGAAAAGGATTATAATAGGAAACGGGCTTGCCACAATACTGGAAAGCTGGAAGCAGACATACTTCACCAGTGTTTGGGCTCTATCTTCCCTTCATAAGGATGTGGCCTCAGTGAAGTAGATTTTGATTCAAGAACCAAATTCCCCTAAATGGAGCATCAGCTTTAGCATAGCACAAAATCAAGCTTCAGCAAGACCCTGCTTGCTGAGTATCACAGCAGATGCACGTCCCTCTTGGGGCCTTCAGGGAGCTGCTCTCAGATATGCTGCATCTGTTTCTGCTCATTGTGACAACCTAGTCTCCAGTGGGTTTCAGAATCCTTGGCAAATACAGTGAGAATTTATTCTAATCTTACAGTGAGTTGTGCATGTAGTGTGGGTCTGTGGGTCTGCATCATCTCTTCCCGCCAATCTATGGCCAACCTTTAACTCCGCAAAGATGCAAGAAGGTTCAAAAATTTAAAAGACTGCCCAAATACGTTCAAAGACTCTCAGTGCAACGGACTGAATGTTTGTGTCCCCCCCCAGATTCATAAGTTGAAATCCTAACCCCCCAGTGTGATGGTAGAAGAGGTGGGGCCTTTGGGAGGTGATTAGGTCATGAGGGTGAAGCCCTCATGAACGAGATTAGTGCCTTTTTGAAAGGGACCCCAGAGAGCTCTCTTGCCCTCTTTCTGCCATGTGAGGACACAATGAGAAGTTGGCAGTGTGCAAATCAGAAGAAGGTCGTCACCAGACACCAAATCTGCCGGCACCTTGATCTTGGACTTCCCAACCTCCAGAACTGTGAGCAAGAAATTTGTTTATTTACCACCCAGTCTATTTGTTAAGCCACCCAGTCTATGGTATTCTCTTACAGAAGCTTGAACTGACTAAGAAACTTAGTGAAACTCTAATCTAGTGTACAACATAGTTCTAAGTGAAATAAGACTTTGCCCCACTTTAAACTAAGGCACCATTTCTAACTTTAGATTACTCCAGGTGGAGGACATAGGAGGATCACTAAAAATATATCTTATTTACTGTACAATTTCTAAGTAAGAAGTATAAGAGTACATATTAAATAACTTATCTCTCAAACCAGGCATCAATTTCTTTTCTACTCACTGAAAACATTTCTTCGAGCAATTTCAAATTTACACATTTTTAAAAAGTGAAACAGAGGTGAAAAAGAAATGACAATGCCTTCTAGAACACAATTATGTTTCACAGGAAATCTAAGTGTGTTTCAGAATACAGGAGTATTAGCCTCTTCATTGAAATTAAGTTGCTTCGAGGTAAATTTACAATTAAAATAAATGCACGTTAGAATATTACATTAGATGGAAATGAATAATGCTTCAATTCTTTAAAAGGAATTTGAATATAAACATGTATAAACAACTCTTAGTAAGGCAGGTCACTAATGACCTCCATGGCACTAAGTTCAAAAGACATTTTTCAGTCCTTATCTTATTTGCTCTTTCTTGCAGCTTTTGACATGTCTGACCTCTCCTTGTTTCTTGAAGTATTTTCTGCCCCATGATTCTGTGATAATACGGTCTCCTGGTTTTCCTCCTACCTGGCTGGAAGCTACCTATCAGTCTTTCTGTAGGCTCACCTTCCTCTAACTAATCACTGACTGTGGGAGTTTCTCAGAGCCCTGCCTGAGGCCCTCTCCTCCTCTCATTCTTTCTCCCTTAGTGGCCTCCCAAGGAGCTTCTCAAACTTTTTTACACCTTGGTACACAGAGAAAGTTTGAACCGCTATTCAGAGCTGGAGGCCACTGCCTGAAGGCTTCTGCTGCTCCACGGCCTGAGGATAATCAACATCTGAACACACATAGATTCCATTCTGGCACATCCCATGGCACACTGGTGGGGCCTTGGGAAGCGCTGAATCAACATCCATGTGTTTAGCTACCACCAATATGCAAATAACACAATTTTATATTTTCAGCCCAGGCCTCATTTCTTAGCCCTACTCCTGTAGATCCAATTGCCCACCTCACATCTCTTTTTGGATATTTGAAAGCTCCTTAACTATATCATGTCTAAAACTAAGCTCATGGTCTGTGTTCCTCAAAACGTGGTCCTCTTCTGGCATTCTTTGTCTCAGTGTAGGCAATCCCACCAGAGTCGTGGAAGCCAGAATTCCAGGAGACACCCTTTCCACCTCTCTCTCACTCTCACATCCAATCTATCCTCAAGCTCTCTTCAGATTACTTTCTTTACATCATCTCATCTCACCACTCCGCCACCACCTGAATCCAAGCTCATCATCATAGTTGATCAATTTGCCTGAATCATTACAGTAGCCACTCAAGTCATCTATCCTCATCCCCTCTAGCCCCCCCTTTTTAATTCATTCTCTAATCTACAAATAGACTGATATTAAAAATAATAATAAAGATCTAACCAAATCATCCCTTTGCTTAAGACAAAATTCCCCAACATGGCCAACAATGCCCTGCATGGACTGATTAATACTTATTGTTCTGGTCGTCTGTTGCTGCAGAACAAATCACCCAAAACTTAGTGCTTAAAACAACAATTAAATATTAGCTCTGATGATTCTGTGGACTGTTCAACCTCAGCTGGGTGGTAATCACCTGGAGTCTATCATGAAGATGCAGTAAGAATTTGGCTTGGGTTGGAGTTATCTGAAGGCTCAACTAGGCTGGGCACCCAAGATGGCTTCTTCACTCCCATGTCTGACAGTTGGTCAGCTCTCTCTGTGTAGCCTCTCCACGTGGCTAGTCAGGAGTTCCTCAAAGCATGGCAGCCTCAGGGCATTCAACTTCTCACATTACAAGTTAGTCTCCCAGAGGCAAAAGCTGCAAGACTTCTTGTGATCTGGTCTCCAAAGTCATTCTGCTCTCCTCTACTTTATTCCTTGGGTCAAAATTGGGTCACAGGGTCAGCCCAGATTCTAGGAGAGGAACTACCCAAGGACTTGAATACCAGAAAGCATACCTCTTAGGAGGGGGAGGGGGGTCACTGCAGAATATCAACCACACCTCCCTCTCCAATCCCATTTTGCAGCACATTCCCTAATGCTGTTTCCACTTGAGCCACATTGGCCTTCTTTCAGTTCCTTGTACTTAGCACACTCTATCCTCCTAAAGGCTTTGCACATACCACTTTCTTTGCCTAGAATGTTCTTCCATTCCCCCTTTTGCCAAGTTAACTACTGCTCAACTTTCAGACCTCAATCAAGTGTCAAGAAAGCCTTCCCTGACTTGCTTAACCAAGTTAAATCTTTTTATTATATACTCTTATGGCACTGGATACACTTCTAGCACTGTCCTCTTCCCCACTGCACTTCACATTTGTTTGTATGATTATGTCTCAACATCCCTCACTAGACTGGAAGAGGAGCCATGTCTGTTTTTCCCCTCCTACACACAGAGCTTGGCTAGTACTCAAACACTTATTTGCTGAATGAATGACAGAAATTAAGGAAATCAAACTGTCTGTGTATAACAAAGTACTTTTTTCCCTTTAGAATCATAGTGAAGTATATAATCACATTCCCATGTTCAACACATAGGTAATTAGACAACCCCAAATATAAACCAGTTTTCACAAAGGAAATCTCATAAATTTAAAGGTCATATTCTTTTACCATATCCTACCTATAAAATTAGCAGATGTATTAAAAAACAATTAAATATATCCATATTGTGTAAGTTTTGTGGTATTTCTTCCAATATCCTTTCAAATGAGCCGAAAACTGTCTTAGATTTTAATTTCTATGCCTTAACAAAAGCTGACAACTGTACCAAATGGAGCATTGTAATGGGAGAGGTGATTTCCTACTCTGCAGGAATCCAGTACTGACAGGAGAGACCATCGGAAGCATTCCACTTAGAAACCCAGGTGGAGTGTTACAGACAACACATGATTCTCATTGTGCTAAAGCCAGACGCAACATACTAACTGCTCCCCTCTGCATTATCAATAACTGGCCAGAAATAAACACTTCACCAACTGTCAACTTGAAATGGAATCTTTCATCTTGGGGTGGGAACGAACATTCCTGTTCTTAGAAGATGACACAAATAGCAAAGGGTTGGATTGGAGAAAATATTTGCTAGTTACAGCTCTTAACCACTTTTTTTGAAATGAAAGTCTGAGAATCATAAACCAAACTTTGTTATCAAAAAGTACATTCTATTTCTGATCCTTTGAATCCCAAGCTTCAACTCTTCTTGTCAACTAGTGAAAACACCTGGTCTAGTGACGGAGTGTTTCTTACAATCGGAAATAATTTAGCCATGCATTTACTTATTCTTTCTCCCACTACAACATGGGCTCCACAAGGATGTGGTTTGGTCAGGCTTGTTCACCTGTAGCAGTCCTGGCACACTGTGCTGTGCAAGGAACAACCAAATGAGTGAAGAGCGCTGGTCTAATGGAATCAGATCTTGTGGATCAGTCATAATATTTATGAAGATACTTATTTTGTTATGTATTAGGAAAAGATATCCTGTCAAAAATGCAAATAACATGCCTTTACTTCTCATTTATGCTTCTTGCTTCCTAGGTATTATGCCATATGAAATGAGTGTTTCTAATTATCTAACCTGTCTTATTCACTAGTTAAGAAAAAAATGTATTCTACTATAAGCAGAAAGGGGTTTTTGCTAAACCATTGAATTTCTCCGGTTGTTAGAAGTTTTCTGGAATGAAACTTCTTTTTCTCAGCGACTGAACTGGAACTTGTACCTTATTGCATAGTTTGAGGAGTTTTACCAGATTAAACAAATATATGGCAAATGATAAAGAAGTCTACAAGCAGATCCATGAGTATGACCATTTTTATGGAGTAATTTAGCCACTAGCTGACTAAAAATACAAAAACACAGATGTAAGATAGAGGGCATGGAAATGGGTTCCAGGACAGTTGCTTAAATCCAAACTCTGCCTTTTAATAAACTGTCAATTTTTTTGTCTTAAAAGGGTGACTTGATGAAGTTGAAACATTTATTGATAAGTATTTAAACCTATTCTAGACCATACAATTTAGATAACAGTAAAATATTCATATCAAATTTTCCCATTAAAGGAAATTCCCCACCTGGCGTTCTCTGACACAAGTTTAATGCTGACCAACAAAGATGACTCGTGGGTTTTCTGTGGGTGAGCCTCTGTTCCGTTTTGCATCTTATTTCTCAACTCATAGACCATTCTGAATTATTCACAACTAAACATCTTCTTCCTTGGTCCTGCTTCTTGTTAAGTGTGGATTTTTAATCCACAAAACTAGATTGTTGCTTTTTAAGTTATAATGAGTTAAACGGAAATTTTACATACTTGATAAGTTCAACCTGCTTTACAGCTGCTCCAATTTCTGACTTGAACTTAGAAACGGGTGTATTACAAGAGACATGATTGGCCACCCATATTTTCAAAAGCATTATTAATGTTTGCGTCCTTGGGTTTTTAAACTCTCACAGTCAGCCAAAACAGAGAGAAATGCACTTAAGCTACATTTGCAAGTGCCATTTTGACCAATCTTTTCAGTACTCTAAGTGGTTTTTTAAAGTCTTGCCTTCCATTTTCTGTAACTCTTGACCCCACCTTATTTCTCCTATAGGAATCACTAAAAGGCTTAGAACAAAGACAGATCTTTGAATAAACTGAATAGTGTGATAAACACATCCCCCCATTCTCTCTCCAGATCCAATTGCCATCAATGGGATTTCATCTTGAGAAGAAAAACAAATGTTTGTTTTAATATTACAGTATTAACTTCGGTTACTTTTTAGAAGTTATTTTCAATCTCACCCAGATATGCATCGAAAATATCCCATCTTCCCTTCTCCTCCTCCTCATTCACAACTAAAGCTAACACATACTCCTTACAAGTAGGAGTAATAAGGAGGGGCAGGAATTTCAGACATGTTAGGAACATTGATTAACTCTACTCCTTTTGGTAAGGCATTTCCCTGACTGAACAGACCACTGGTGGATGAATGGTAGGAGATGCATATTTTTCAAGCTAAGCCCTTTCAAGGACAGATGCCAAGGTGAGCAGCACTCCGGGTGCCTCAGCAACCTGAAAGGATTTGTGAACGACCGTGAAAGATCTGCACCACCTCCCAGCTGCACTTAGGGGCTGCTCTGAAACAGCAAAGCCCAGCTTGGGAAATTCATGTCACATCCTGTACCCCTGGGTAGGAAGTGGTGAAATACACACAGGCACACACACCCCACAGGCACCAGTGGGTGAGAAGGGGTGAACCACGCGCGCACGCACACACACACACACTCACACCCCCCACACCACGCCACACCAGAAAGCCCTGCGGTGAAGCTCTCCTGCAGGCAGGCTCTGCTCCCGAAGGCACAGTCAGCGTCCTTCTCTCCCAGCCCAAGTGAGAATCTCTCCTCCGCCTCGGAGCGAGAGCTCCCTAGTCTTTTACATTCTAGGCTTTTCCTTGCGAAGTAGAAAGGTCTACGCCGGCCTTACCTCTGGGGCTGCTTTCGTGTAAGTACGGCGGGGCCGTGGGAGTGACATTTCCCGACTGGGATGCTGACAGCAGAGGCGATCGTTCGTCCACCCCGTCAGCAGCCATGACTGCGGCAGCGGCGGGGCCGGGTTGCGGCTGCCGCTGCTGCCGCCTCCGGGAGGGCCCGGGAAGTGTCACAAGGCAGGAGGCGGGGGAGGGCGGCGCGCCGCGAGCGGGACTGGGGGAGGGGAGAAGGAGCCGGGAGCGGGAGGAGCGGCGCGGGGAGCACCGCGGCGGCGGCGCGGCGGGAGGAGCGGCGCGGGGAGGCGGGAGAAAGCGTGACGACCCTGTTCCTCCTTGTACTCCACATTTCCCCAGCTGACGAGAAGGGTGAGGAGCAGCCTGAAGTGGGGTGAGAGGAGGGCCTGTGGCTTGATGACAGGAAACCGATCTCAAGTTCTGCTCCTCGGGGGAGGAGGAGGGATTCTTTGCCGTCAAACTTTGCAGCAATTTAAGAGGAAAGCTTAATCCCAGGGTGATCGATTCCCTCGTGAGGGCTGCTTCTTTTGTCATGAAATCCTTTTCCACCGTCTGTCGTCTGGGAGGAAGTAGATTTTTGCGTGAGTGGTGCCATCCCCTGCTTTTCTGTGTTAACTTTTGATACCTGTCTGGCAGTCTAGTGACAGCACCTTATTGAAACGATGCGTAATGTGTTGGCTTTTACAAGTTTCCTTTTACAAAATAGGTTGCCATTTTAGTTTTGTTTTTGTACTATATTGTCCCTGATACATATACAGTAATGAAATTTATGAACAGTGTGACAATTAATTTTTTTTTTTTTTTTTTGGTGAGGAAGACCAGCCCTGAGCTAACATCCGTTGCTCATCTTCCTCTCTTTTTGCTGAGGAAGACTGGCCCTGGGCTAACATCCGTGCCCATCTTCCTCTACTTTATATGGGACGCCGCCACGGCGTGGCTGACAAGCGGTGCGTCGGCGGGCGCCCGGGATCCGAACCCGCGAACCCCAGGCTGCCAAGCGCGAACTAAACCGCTGCGCCACCGGGCCGGCCCCAAGACAATTAATTTTTATCGAGCAAATGTTTTAAAATAATCTTTCACAGTAAAAGAGAATGTTAAAAAAAGCTGGGCGCAGTACTTGTCTTGCTTTCTGTGTTTAGTTTATTTTTTTTCTTTTCTTTTTTTGGTGGTTTGCTAAAGTGATTTAAAAATCAAAGTTTTGAACGTGCCCAGATAAAAATGCAATAGGAAAATAGTCATGGTCTCAAACAATAGTTTTTCTTCAAGGATGCTTTGAGTCAGTCAACCAACATTTATTACAAGCTTACTGGGTGAACAGAGATGAGGAGGGCCATGGTCTTGGTCCTCAAGACGCCTGTAAGGGAGCAGCCAAACACGAACCAAAGACAAGGCCGGCGTCTCAGCTGTAGCTTTACAGGGGCGTCGGGGAGGGCAGACTGGAGACATTTGAAACCACTTCTCTTGTTACATTAAGAAGGATCCCCATTTTGCTCTCTGAAGATACTCTGTCTTCTGAAAAATCTATTTAGGCACCAGCTGGAAATCCTAAGGGAAAATCATAGAATAACGTCTTCTATTGTGCAGCATCTTCTGTAGGTCAGTAATATCAAGACACAATACAGTATAGGGATCCCCATACAATATGATCCAAGGGCATTTATAGGTCTCCAGGAACCTGGAGAGGGAGGGGTCAAGATGTAGCACTCCCTGCAGAAGTGAAAAATTTACAAAATGAACAGCAGTGTTTTTACAGTTGCAGCCTGGAAGCTATTGAGTTAAAGAAACTTTTAAGAAGAATCAACAAAATCCTGTAACTCTAGTGTCCTATCATGTCCCCTATCACCCTCTTTTGTAACAGTATATTTACATTTTCACTACCCCCCCCACCATCTACCCCCAACCAACTCTGTGAGTCAGAAACCATATCCATCTCATTGACCATTATACCTCCAGTATCTAACACAGCGCCTGTCACGTTGATAAGCACTCAATAAATATTTGTCAACTAAGTAAACAAGTGAGTATATGAACAAATCCTAGATAGTCCCAGAATCTTACTAAAATTGATTGTTAGCAGGAAAGAGAATTTCTTGACTTTTTGACAAAGACAGTTTTGCGATCTGACTGACCAGTGTTTTCACTGTTCAATTATATCTTTACAACTAGGGTTTCCTTATTGCCCAGGTAATAATGATCAGTATAAGGGTTTTTTTTTTTTTCTTTCTTTCTTTACTTTTCTATACAGCTTCTCTATCTGTTTCAGAACTCATTTGAGGGTGATACAGCTAATGGCCATTACTCTTCTTACACTATAAAAGGTAATGGGTATACTGAGATTATATTTGCAGCAATGTCAAGTTTCACAAAAAGTGAAAACTTTTATTAGATGAGTATTACTTCATCCTAGTTTAAAGATAATACATAGTTCATGGGTACTCAATAAATGTTAAATAATACTCATCAACCCTAGGCATTTTATGATTATGATATTTTGCCATCTCTATTCATGAGCTGAGCTAATGTGTCTTTTGGAATAACAGTACAATACAAACAGATAATATGTGAGCTAGTAAGAGACATATTTTACTACTTACTTAAACTACTTAAGCTCCAGTTCCAGTTATTTACTACTGAGTAATAATCCACACCAAAATCCAGTGGCTTAAAACAACATGATTTGTTATTTTTCATGAGTCTGTAGGTTGATTGAGTGGTTGTTCTGTCAGTCTCGCCTGGACTTAGGCAGCTGCATTCAGCGGGCAGGTTATCTGGGGGCTGGGCTCAGCTGAGACAGCTGGGATGGCCAGGCGTCTCTCTCCATATAGTCTTTCACTGAGGCTTCTTCACATGCCTGGTAGTCTCAGAGCACTATTCTAAGAGGGTGACTGTGGAAGCTATGGCATCTCTTAAGATCTAGGCTCTGGATCTCAAATGTCACTTCCACCACATTCTTCCACCTCTTTCAGCCTGACTCCTGCCCAAAGAAAGTTGGGGGCCTAGAGGCTGTTTGACATGATTGAAGGAAGTCACGAGGCCAGTAGAGGAATAGAGTTCATCTCTTCATAGGAGGAGTGGTAATGTCGCATTGTACAGGGGTGTGGGCCACAGGGAGGCATGATTCACTGGAGGCCATTATATAGCAATCTACCACAGTCTGTCCTCTGGCCACAGTGGCCTATATCCCTCTCACAAGCAAACTACACTTACCCACTCCCAGGACCCTGAAGTCTCATTTAATCACCAAAGTCAGCTTTACATATCTTCTCATCTAAATCAAGTCCAGGTGCAGACAAAGCTCCTCAGGTATGACTCCACAGGTTCAGCTCCTTGGGTACAGCACCTGTTGATCCAGACGGCTGTGAACTAAAAAGACAAATGATGTGTCCTCCTCATCTCTGCCCAACTATTCCCCAACATTTATGGTGAAACTGGAACAGGATAACACCAATAAACACTCCAATTTCATATGTCAAGAGGTAGGGGGTGATGTGCATTCAGAATGGAAGATACATAGCATACACTGAACCACAGAATTTTGAAATCCAGTTGGGCATATGTCACCAGCTCCTTTGGCCCTAGAGCCAGCAAATGCTCTTTTATTGGGGCCTAGTTCTGCTCCTGGTGTTACTTGGTTTCCCCACCTGTTGCCCTTCTTGGCTCTTGGCCCTGCTGCTGAGTCCTTTCTTTTCCATTAGAAATGGCTCCTGTTTGCAGCTGAGTAGATTTCCAAGTCTGCCTCCTGTCCAAAGAAAGTTGGGGGCCCAGAGGTCTCTTTTCACTTTGATCTATCTCTGCTCCTTTTAATCTAAGTTGATGCAACTCTCGTAAAAACTTTGTAGACTTCTTGGGAATCTAACTGGGGTTTACCTTATGTGCCAGAAGACACAGACATATTTTTTTTGAGACAGGTATCTCTCTCTGTTGGGGCACATTTGAGGCCCTTTGGATTCTTAGAAGCCCCTGTGTCCATCTGAGGAAGTGTCTAAGTCACTGCCTGGAATCTTTCAGAGGTCTTAAGGGGTTTTACAGGCATCTCCTTGAGTTGAATTTTATCCTGAGGCCATTTCTTACATTAAAAATCTTTTGCTAGATGGAAGACTGTCCTGAGTCCTCTATATTTCCTCTAAATTCTGTTGTAAATTAAATGTTGCCTTTTTAGTTCATATCTGTGGTTGGCAAAATGATGCTCCCCAAAAGATGGCCATATCCTAATCCCTGGAATCTGTGAATATTTTACCTCACATTGCAAAAGGGACTTGGCAGATGTGATTAAGGGGTGCAGACTTTGAGATGAGGAGATTATCCTGGATTATCCAGATGGGTCAAACCTAATCACATCTTTAAAAGCTGAAAACCTTCCTGACTGTGGTTAGAGATATTTACAGAAGAAGGAGGAGAGATTCAAAGAGTGAAAAGGACTCAACCCACCATTGCTGGCTTTGAAGATGGAGGAAAGGGACCAAGGAGTATGAGCGGTCTCTAGAGCTGGGGATGACTCTACGGCTGACAGCAGGAAGGAAGGGGAGATTTCAGTCCTACAAGCACAAAGAACTGGATTCTGCTAACAACCTGAGTGAATAAGGAAACAGATTTTCCCCTAGAGCCTCTGGGTGGGAATGCAGCCCTCCTGACGCCTTGATTCTGGCCTGGTAAGAGCCGTATTGGACTTCTGATCTACAGAGCGTGCAGTAAAAGAAAATGGAGGCCACGCTGAAAGTCTTCTAAGCAGACAAAACCACGTGGGCCACATGAGCAAAATAAACACAGCTTATTTCATGAGTGTAAACAAAATTTAACTTGCGTTACTTCTTGCAAATGCCGCTGATGATAATAAAAGAAACTTCAATCATCTTCCTGAAATGTTAAAAGATTATCCACAGTTTTGCTTTCCATGTTTTCAATTACCCATGGTCAACTGTAGTCCAAAAATATTAAATGGAAGATTTCAGAAATAAGCAATTCATAAGTTTTAAATTGTGTGCCATTTTGAGTAGCGTGATGAAATCTTGCTTTGTTCCATGCTGTCCTGCCCAGGACGTGAATCATCCCTTTGTCCAGCATATCAACGCTGTATACACTACCCACCCCTTAGTCACTTAGTAGCCCTCTCAGTTATCAGATCAACTGTGTGGTATCACAGTGCTTGTGTTCAATTAACCCTTATTTTACTTAATAATGGCCCCAAAGCGCAAGAGTAGTGATGCTGGCAATTCGAATATGCAAAGAAAAGCCATAAAATGCTTCCTTTAACTGAAAAGGTGAAGTTCTTGACTTAATAAGGAAAAAATAATCATATGCTGGGGTTGCTATGGTAACTTTTATTATAGTATATTGTTATAATTGTTCAATTTTATTATTAGTTATTGTTGTTAATCTGTTACTGTGCCTAATTTATGAATTAAGATTTATCACAGGTGTGTACATATAGGAAAAAACATAGTATAGGTTTTGGCACTATCCATGGTTTCAGGCATCCACTGGGGGTCTAAGAACGTACCCCCTGTGGATAAGAGGAGACTACTGTAGTCTACATGGACATTTCTTTAGTGAGATCAACAAGTCTATTAGGTACATTTTCTACCATCCATGTTACCACAGGCGACAGTTAATTAGTCCACCTATGTTCTTTAGTCTCCAGTAGCAATTTTCTCCCTGCTTTTCTAGCTTCTACTAACAGTCTCCTCTCTACCCCTTCTAGCATTCACCTGCCACATAGCCCTGAAGACAATGCCATATATTTTGGGTTTTGTTAGAGCAATAATAATTTCTGTGCGATTTATCAGTTGCTTTGTACTTTCAGTAGCACTTTCTGTTTCATTTATCTATTGCTTTATAAGAATCCACCATCCTAAAACTTAGTGGATTAAAATAACAATGTATTATTTTTCAGAAAGATGCATTCAGCTGGTGGATCATCTGGGGACTGAGCTCAGCTGAGAAAGCTGGGTTGGCTGAACCTCTCTCTCCAAGTGCACTTTCATCCCAGGCTTCTTCACTGCATGACAGTCTCAGAACAGCGCTCCCAGGGGGCAAAGGCAAATGCTGCCAAGGCCTCATAAGTCCAAGATTTTGTAACATGTAGAAAGTTACTTCTACCACATTCTATTGGTCAGAGCAAGTCACAGGGCCAGCCCACATTCAAGCGGGCAGAGGGATAAATTAAGTCTTTTGCTGGAAGGTGTGGCAATGTCACATGCAGAAGGGCATGCAAACAGAGAGGTGTGATTCACTGGGGCCGTTATATAATGATCTGTCACAGCTGCAAACAATATTTCATGTAAGAAAGGCACAGAGAGAGACAAAAGACAGTTCTTTGAGGGACACCATGCTTTTGGGAAGAAGTTTAATATGAAATTCTAAACTCCATCTGAGAAATATATTTTTATGAATATCTATGCAATGTAAAGTACATTCATATGAAACATGTTCTTGTAAGGGTTATAACCGCTTTCCTCAGTGCATGCTGAGATGCTACCTCCACTGTCTCACCCCGACTTCTCTGTCTTTCTCCTTGTGCTGGGGGAGCCCAGGCTTGGAAATTGGATAGAATTATATTTTAATTCACTCACTCTAAGTGGTGATCTTAGTTAATTTAATCTCTCCACACTTCAGTTGTCTAATTAGTCTGTAAAACAGAGATAATAATACCTAACTCATGGGGTATTTGTGATAATCAAATGAGAAAATGTATGGAATATAGCTATCAGTGTCTGGCACTTATATATATTTGCCATATATGTAAACTTTTTTAAACCACTCTCCCCTTTTAACTATTGGAAGGAAAACCAGGGGATAGTCATCACTGAACTAAGCCAGAAGCACAATGGGCTGGGATATGTTTGTATTTTTAACTCATTAATTTACTTACACTTACCTTACAGGTATTATGTGGTAGGGTCTTGGTGTGTAGTCTGCATGCTTAATGCAAGAACTCTCAGGTGTCACAGAGGCCTGAGGAGGTTGTATTTCACATGAAGGATCCTAGGTCTTTTAGAAACACCTATTAAAGGGACTTTGAGGGACACTGTCAGGTCCAAGGAAACAGGGATTTAGATTTCACATGAAGGACAAAAGATGAATGCCCCTTCATTAAGTGCATACCCTGGAAAGGCAGGAAACTTGTTCTTAGGGGAGGGAAACATGAAGGATGGGTACTCTGCTAAGCCCAGGGTAAATATCTTGACCTTCAGCTCTGAGGAATTTCGTTTACTTCTCCAGCAGACAGTTATAATCTCGAGAGAATAAGGCCACATTCTGTGGTTGAAAAAGGTGCAACATTTTGCAGAAACAATAAATAAGGGTTGAAGTCTTGACTGCACCCACAGAAGAGTTTTTTCCAGTTAATTAGTCCTAGAATAACCTCTTATTGTCTTAGTTTCATCAGCAAAATGGGGGATAACTGTCCTACATCTCACAGGATGCTAATAAGAGTGAAATAAGATACAAGTTCTCTAAGTAGCCCCCAAAAGAAAAGAGTGAAATGCAAAGTTCCATAGAGGACGTTTGACTTGAGGTTGCATGGAACTTTCCCTATTGATCCAAAGCTGATAGTTAGGGTCCAAAGCTGAGGACAAAGAAACAATAAGTACCCCCACATAATACATCAGCAGAACTGGCCCCTCAATAACCACAATTACCCCAATCCACCTAAACAGGAGATTGGGGAGGAGGGCAATGGGAACTATTGGAGTCATGAGTTGCTGGCTTAGGAGATACTTGCTGTGGCTTTCCCCTGCCCCTTTCCAAAAAGCCAGGTGAAAAGAGCTCTAAGAGAATGATTTGCAAAGTCTGGGAGTGTCTGCATAAAAGGAAAACCAGCACCTCGTTTTCTAGTCGTACATCACATAAGGACACAGGCTAGTGGATTTTCCAAAGTATATGTGAACGGGGAGAAAGAACTGAAGAATGATGGCAGCACAAACAGAAAGGCCTGTGATGTAGCTCAGCTATCATTTCTGCTTTCATGAAAACACATGAGTTTCCAGTAGGCCAAGTGAGCACCACAAAAAAAATAGCTGGGCTTGTGCCATCATGCTGACACCAAAACAAAAAGCTAACTGGTGGGTGAAAAACAGAACGGCAACAAGAGCCCATGGAGTATACCACTGAATGCAAGAGCTGAGGAGGGTTTGAAGAGAAGCAGGACACTGTGGGTTGGGAAGGCCGCTAAAGAACTCACATTTGTGCCTCCTCTAGAAAGCCAGTATTTGAGTGCCTGCCATGGAGAGGGCATTGTCAATGGCCAGTCACTGTTGGCCCCAAAATTAGTGTCAAACAGCACAAGGAAGACTACAATGATGGCCCATTGAATCCCTCTGACTCCTGCCTGTGTCCACTCCCTGGAGAAGTTAGAACCCAGAAGAGGAAGAAAGAAGCTGAAGCCCAGGGGTCGACTACACTTCTTCTCCCAAGGTGGAAAAAGAGAAAGAGATAAAGAGAAGACCATACTTCCTCCTCATTTCAGGCCCTTTAAGCCACAATGCTAGCAGATGACAGTAAAAAGGAAATCTTTGATTTGGATGTGAAATTGGAGTTTTAGACAATGGATTTTTAATCACTGAATTTGAAAAGGAAGTTCAGAATCGACCCAAGATGTGATGATGTGATAAGGTATCTGTTACAGGATACAAGGGGGAATTTTAAATGGCCCTGTTAGGGGCAGTATTTAGAGGAAACTATAACCATTTCTTATTTGTACCTCACATGAATTCAGTTTGTTTAATAACCTGTAGAGATAGATACATAGATATGTCAACTTAAAAAGCAAATTCGCCTGTTATTTTATCCTCAAAAGATGTTTATTAGGGAAGAGCCAAAAGAATTCCAATTCAGCATGTGCATGCTATGGTGAACCATAGGCAAATCCAGAAAACAAAAGAGGGGAGCTTGCTTTTATAGAGAAAAAGGAGGAGTAGGAAGGTGCTGTTCTAAATGCAAGTCCTTTGGGGGAAGGTGACAGTTCAGGGTGGCAACAGCTTTTCATTGGCTGAGCTGTGGCATTTCTCATTGGCTGGGCTGTTGCCAGGTGGGAAGAGAAATTTTCCTTCCATAGTAAAGTAATTTTACTTCCTGTTGGAGATGCAAGCGTAGGTATCTTCCTATTTGGTTTAATTGATTATGTATGATAGGGCATGAGAGCTTCCACTACAGGCCTTCCTGACTCCAATTTAGTTAAAATTTCTTTTATTAATTTCCATAGATAGATAGACAGATCACTGGATTAATAGGTAGGCAGAGAGATAGAAGATAGATAGATAGATAGATAGATAGATAGATAGATAGATAGATAGATAGATAGATAGATAGATAGATGATAGATAGATATGACTTGTCCCAAATTCATGCTTTCCTTGATTCAAATTTTTTTTCATTGATGTCATAATAGTTTATAACATTGTGAAATTTTGGTTGTACATTATTGTTTGTCAGTCACCATAGAGATCACCCTTCACCCCTTGTGCCCACCCCCCTCCCCCTTCCCCCCTGGTAACCATCAAACTGTTCTCTCTGTCTGTGTGTTAATCTTCCACATATGAGTGAACTCATGTAGTGTTTGTCTTTCTCTATCTGGCTTATTTCGCTTAATATAATACCCTCCAGGTCCATCCATGTTGTTGCAAATTGAACAATTTTGTCTGTTTTTATGGCTGAGTAGTATTCCATTGTATATATAAACCCGCATCTTCTTTATTCCATCATCAGTCAATGGACACTTGTGTTGCTTCCACTTCTTGGCTATAGCAAATAATGTGGCAATGAACATAGGGGTGCATAAGCCTCTTTGGATAGTTGATTGCAAATTCTTTTGATAAATACCCAGTAGTTGGATAGCTGGATCATAAGGTATTTCTATTTTTAATTTTTTGAGGAATCTCCACACTGTTAGCCATAGAGGCTGCACCAGTTTGCATTCCCACCAGCAGTGTATAAGGGTTCCCTTTTCTCCACAACCTCTCCAACACTTGTTATTCTTTGTCTTGGTGATTATAGCCATTCTAAAGGGTGTAAGGTGATATCTTAATGTAGTTTTGATTTTCATTTCCCTGATGATTATGATGTTGAACATCCTTTCATGTGCCTATTGGCCATCTTTGTATCTTCCATCTGTCTATCTTCCTTGGAAAATTATCTGTTCATATCCTCTGCCCATTTTTTGATTGGGTTGTTTGTTTGTTGTTCAGTTGTGTGAGTTCTTTATATATTATGGAGATTAACCCCTTGTTGGATGTATGATTTCCGAATATTTTCTCCCAGCCTATGGGTTGCCTTTTCATTTTGATCCTGGTCTCATTTGACTTGCAGAATCTCTTTAGTCTGATGAAGTTATACTTGCTTATTTTTTCTTTTGTTTCCCTTGTGTGAGTAGACATGGAATTTGAAAAGATCCCTCTATGACCAGTGTCAAAGAGGGTGCTGCTTATATTTTCTTCTAGAAGTTTTATGGTTTTAGGTCTTACCTTCAAGTTTTTGATCCATTTTGAGTTAATTTTTGTGTATAGTGAACGATAGTGGTCTACTTTCATTCTTTTGCATCTGGCTGTCCAGCTTTCCCAGCACCATTTATTGAAGAGACTTTCCTCTCTCCATTGTATATTCTTAGCTCCTTTGTCAAGGATTAGCTGTCTGTGGATGTGTGGTTTTATTTCTGGGCTTTCAATTCTGTTTCATTGATCTGTGTGTCTGTTTTTGTACCAGTACCATGCTGTTTTAATTATTATAGCTTTGTAGTATATTTTCTTTTTTTGTGTGTGATTGGCAGACTTGGTCTGAGCTAACATCCGTTGCCAATCCCCCTCTTTTTGCTGAGGAAGATTAGCCCTGAGCTAACATCTGTGCCTATCTTCCTCTATTTTATATATGGGATGCCACCACTGCATGACCTGACAAGTGGTGCGTAAGTCTGTGCCCAGGATCCAGACCTGCGAACCCCAGACTGCCAAAGCAGAGCACAGGAACATAACCACTATGCCACTGGGCCGGCCCCTGTAGTATATTTTGAAGTCAGGGATTGTGATGCCCCCAGCTTTGTGATGCCTCCAGCTTTGTTCTTTTTTTTTCAGGATTGCTTTAGCTATTCGGGGTCTTTTGTTGCCCCATACGAATTTCAGTATTTTTTGTTCTATTTCCGTGAAGAATGACATTGGGATTCTGATTGGGGTTGCATTGAATCTGTAGATTGCTTTAGGTCGAATGGACATTTTAACTCTTTATTCTTCCAATCCATGTGCATGGAATATTTTTCCATTTCTTTTTGTGTTCCTCAATTTCTTTCAATAGTGTCTTATAGTTTTCATTGTATAGGTCTTTCACCTCCTTGGTTAAATTTATTCCCAGATATTTTATTCTTTTTGTTGCGATTGTAAATGGGATTGTCTTTTTGAGTTCTCTTTCTGTTAGTTCATCATCAGTGTATAGAAATGCAACTGATTTTGTAAGTTGATTTTATACCCTGCCACTTGACTGTAGTTGTTGATTATTTCTAGTAGTTTTCCAATGGATTTTTTGGGGTTTCCTATGTATAAGATCATGTCATCTGCAAATAGTGAGAGTTTCACTTCTTCATTGCCTATTTGGAGTCCTTTTATTCCTTTTTCTTGCCTAATTGCTCTGGCCAGAACTTCCAGTACTATGATGAATAAGAGCGGCACGAGTAGGCACCCTTGTCTTGTTCCTGTCCTCAAAGGAATGGCTTTCAGTTTTTCCCCGTTGAGTAGGATGTTAGCTGTAGGTTTGTCATATATGGCCCTTATTATGTTGAGGTACTTTCCTTCTATACCCATTTTATTGAGAGTCTTTATCATAAATCAATGTTGGATCTTGTCAAATGCCATCTCTGCATCGATTGAAATGATTGTGTGGTTTTTATTCTTCATTATGTTAATGTGGTGTATCACGTTGATTGATTTGCAGATGCTGAGCCATCCGTGTGTCCCTAGTATAAATCCCACTTGATTGTGGTGTATTGCTGTATTTGCTTTGCCAATATTTTGTTGAGGATTTTTGCATGTATGTCCATCAGCGATATTGGCCTGTAGTTTTCCTTCTTTGTGTTGTTGTTGTCTGCCTTTGGTATCAGGGTGATGTATCAGGTATCACAGAATGTGTTACAAAGTGTTCCATCTTCACCTATTTTTTGGAATGGTTTGAGAAGGATAGGTGTTAAATCTTCTTTGAATGTTTGGTATAATTCTCCAGAGGAGCCCTCTAGTCCTGGACTTTTATTTTTTGGGAGGTTTTTGATTACTGTTTCAATCTCTTTACTTGTGATTGATCTATTCAGATTCTCTATTTCTTCTTAATTCAGTTTTGGGAGGTTGTATGCGTCCAAGAATTTATCCATTTCTTCTAGATTTGTTGGCATATAGCTTTTCATAGTATTCTTTTTGTGTTTCTGTGGTATCCATTGTAATTTCTCCTCTTTCATTTCTAATTTTATTTATTTGAGCCTTCTCTCTTTTTTTCTTAGTGAGTCTGGCTAAGAGTTTGTCAAGTTTGTTTATCTTCTCAAGGAACTAGCTCTTTGTTTCATTGATCCTTTCTACTGTTTTTTTTAGTTTCATTTTCATTTATTTCTGCTCTAATTTTTATTATTTCCCTCCTTCTGCTGACTTTGGGATTTTTTTTGTTCTTTTTCTAATTCTGTTAGGTGTAGTTTAAGGTTGCTTATTTGGGATTTTTCTTGTTTTTTAAGGTGGGTCTGTATTGCTATGAGTTTCCCTCTCAGGACTGCTTTTGCTGCATCCCATATGAGTTGGTATGGTGTATTTTCATTTGTCTCCAGATATGTTTTTGATTTCTCCCTTAATTTCTTCAATGATCAATTTGTTGATCAGTAGCATGTTGTTTAGTCTCCACATCTTTGTCACTTTCCTAGTTTTTTTCTTGTAGTTTGATTCTGGTTTCATAGCATTATGGTTGGAAACATGCTTGTTATGATTTCAATCTTCTTAAATTTATAAAGACTTATTTCCCAACATATGGTCTATCCTTGAGAATGTTCCATGCACACTTGAGAAGAATGTGTATTTTGTTTGGGTGGCATGCTCTCTATATATCTATTAAGACCATCTAGTCTAGTTTTTCATTTAAGTCCACTATTTCCTTATTGACTTTGTGTCTGGATGATCATCCAGTGATGTAAGTGGGGTGTTAAGACCCCCTACTGTTATTGTGTTGTAGTTAATATCTCCTTTTAGGTTTGTTAATAGTTGCTTTATGTACTTTGGTGCTCCTGTGTTGGATCCATATATATTTATAAGTGATATGTCTTCTTGGTGGATTGTCCCTTTTGTCATTATATATTGCCCCTCTTTTTCTCTTGTTGTCTTTTTTATCTTGAAGTCTACTTTGTCAGATATAAGTATGGCAACACCTGCTTTCTTTTGTTTGCCATTAACTTGGAGTATTGCCTTCCATCCTTTCACTCTGAGCCTGTGTTTGTCTTTAGAGCTGAGATGTGTTTCCTGGAGGCAGCATATTGTTGGATCTTGTTTTTTAATACATCCCGCCACTCTGTGTCTTCTGATTGGAGGATTCAGTCCATTTACATTTAGAGTGAATATTGATATACGAGGGCTTAATGATGCTATTTTGTCACCCATTTTCCGGTTCTTCTGCATTTCCTTTGTTTCTCGTCATGTGTGTTTTCGACTACCAATTCAGTTTGGTAGTTCTGTATGATGGTTCTCTTAGTTTTCTCTTTATTTATCAGATGTGTCTGTTCTGATTATTTGTTTACTGGTTACAATGAGGTGTGTATAAAAAATCGCATAGATGAGATAGTCCATTTTCTGATAACCTCTTATTACCTTAGACTAAGTCGATTCCATCCCCTTCCTCTTCCCCTTCTAAGTTATTATCATCACAACTTATTCCAACTTGTGTTGTGAGTTTGTGATTAAAGTGATGAGGTTATATATGGTGTTTTCCTTCCCTTTATCTTTGATGTTATAATTGTTTGCTAACCTGTTCTGATAGAGAGCTGCAATTTTTCTGATTTTATCTACCTATTTTTCTCCTTCCTCAAGGCTTTGTATCCCCTTTCTTTTTTTTCAGGTATGAGAGCCTTTGTGCATTCCTTGTAGTGGGGTGGTCTCATGGTGATGAACTCTCTCAGCTTTTGTTTACCTGTGAAAGTTTTTATTTCTCCATTGTATCTGAAGGATATTTTTGCCAGATAGAGGATTCATGGCAGAAAGATTTTGTCTTTCAAAATTTTGAATATATCATTCCATTCTCTCCTAGCCTGCAAGGTTTCTGCTGAGAAATCCACTGGGAGCCTGATAGGAGTTCCTTTGTATGTTACTTTTTTTTTTTTGTCTTGCTGCCCTTAGTATTATTTCTTTGTCATTGACTTTTGCCAGCTTTACTACTATGTGCCTTGGAGAGGGTCTTTTTCATGTTGATATATTTAGGAGATCTATTCATTTCATTCACTTGTGTTTCCAGCTCCTTCCCCAGGTTTGGGAAGTTCTCAGCTATTATTTCTTTGTACAAGCTCTCTGCTCCTTTTTCCCTCTCTTCTCCCACTGGAATACCTATAATCGTTATCTTGCATTTCCTAATTGAGTCGGCTATTTCTCAGAGAATCTCTTCATTTCTTTTTAGTCTTAGTTCTCTCTCCTACTCCATCTGGAGCATTTCTGTATTCCTGTCCTCTATATTGCCAATTCTTTCCCCCATATTGTCAGCTCTGTTCTTTGAAGATTCCAGGTTTTTCTTTATCTCCTCCATTGTGTTTTTCATCTCCAACATTTCTGATTTTTTTTTTTATAGTTTCAATCTCTTTTGTGGATAAGTTCCTGATTTCATTGAGCTGTCTATCTCTATTTGCTTGTAACTTGTTGAGCTTTTTCATGATAGCTATTTTGAATTCTCTGTCATTTAGATTATAAGTTTCTGTGGCTTCAGAATTGATTTCTCAGTGCTTGTCATTTTCCTTCTGGTCTGGACATTTAATATATTTTTGAGTACTGTTTGATGGCATGGGTTTGTTTCTCTTGATAATAATAATATCTGGTCACAGCTTCCACCTGCCACCACTGGGTGGAGGTCAAGAGCTGTATATTGTGAGCCCACCATGATCCTTGGGCACTCAGGCCTACTGGCTGAGCTGAAGCGCCAGGCAGGGGGAGGGGCTTTTCCTTTTGCCTGCCTGATCCCAGGGGCTTCTCAGGCTTCCCTCTCTGTCTGTTCTCCTGGGGTGCTAGCTTGATGAAGGCATACCTGCAACAGTACAGTCACCTCCATATGGGAGTTTCCCATGGGCTCTGAGGGAACTTGGAGAGCGATGGTTTTTCCCATGGATGGTTGTCCCTTCCTCCCTCTCTCTGAGAGCCACAACGATCCTCATCCTGGGGTTGCTGCCACTGGGGAAGGAGAGGAGTTCTCCTCACCTCCTTCTACTTCCTCCAGGGTTTCCACATCCTCCACCTTCAGATGTATTGCTGTGTCGGTCTCTCAGGCATATTTTGTGTTGTGTGAATATCATCTGTTGGCATATGAATGTCCTTTTTGTTGTATCTTAGGCAGGAGAGTGTAAGAGGAGAGCTCACTCTGCCATTATGCTGACTTCACTTAATTAAAACATTTTTGATTAATAGATCCAAGTGCTTGGTACTAATTGCTGGGGCTACAAAGATTAGACAGGGCATTTAAGAGGTAATTAAGGTTAAATAAGATCATAAGGTTAGGGCCCTAATCCAAGAGGATTAGTTTCTTTATAAGAAGAGACACCAGAGAGTGCTCTGTCTCTCTCTCTGTCCATGAATCCACACTGAGGAAAGGCTATGTGAGGAGACAGCAAGAAGGCAGCTACCTGGAAGCCAGGAGGAGAGTCCTGACCAGAAACTGAGCCCTCTCACACCATGATCTTCCAGCCTTCAGAACTCTAAAGAAATAAATTTCTGTTGTTTAAATCATGTAGTCTGTCGCATTTTGTTATGGCAGCTCAAGCTGACTATACAATCTGCAAAGAATAAGACTTCTTTTTAAAAATCCTTTTCAGCCTTGGAGACACACATGTGCACATTTCACAGAGAAATCTATTTGAGACTATAGAATCAGTTGGTAAATGTAAAAACACATTTTATGATGAGAAACTTCCTTCTTCTATGGTTTCAGAAGCCAGCTGGGTAAGAAAAGTAACTGTTACCTCTTCAGAAATTGGTATTCCTAGCGTTTCCTCCTGTGAGATACAGAACCACATTCTAGTTTTATTTTCTGCACTTCTAGGTTTTTGATTCTATCTTGTCTGACCCTGAAGTACATCATCCCAGTTTATTTAACAGTCCTGTATTTTTTTTTTTTTTGGAAATATCTTTTCTTTTTTTGAGGAAGATTGGCCCTGCCCAACATCTGTTGCCAATCTTCCTTTTTTTCCTTTTTTCTCCCCAAAGCCCCACTACATAGTTGTGTATCATAGTTGTAGAGTTGTAGCTCTTCTACATGAGACTCCACCTCAGCATGGCTTGACGAGTGGTGCGTAGTCCTGAGCCCAGGATCCGAACCCACTACCCCCGGGCCACTGAGGCGAAGCATGTGAACTTAACTGGTATGCCACCAGGCCAGCCCCAACAGTCCTCTATTTTTTAGTGTTTCAAAAGTGTTACATTATTTTACTATTCATTCATTCAGCAAATGTTTATAGAGCACCTTCTATGTGTCGGGTGCCCTTTTGAGTGATACAAAATCCTTAACCTCCTTATAACAGAAGAAGATAGACGAGACTCAGTGTAACAAGGATATATCATATATCAGATGGCAATAAATGTTATGGAGAGAAATAAAGCAGGGTAAGGGAAAGTAGGAAAGATGGGTGGAGGGAACATATTGCTTTTTTACATGGAGGAACTAGAATACACTTCACTGACATTTGAGCAGAAATGTGGACAGTGAGTAGCAAGGCCCTGAGGAGGGAACATGCTTGGTATACATGGGAACAGCAAGGAAGCCTGTACAGTCTGAGCAAAGTGACCTGGGGGCCAGGGGGCTCTTGAGGAGATAGAGATGAGATCAGAGAATTTTGGCATGAAGTGGGATGGAGCAGATCATATGGAGTCAGTTTGGCTTTTCTTCTGAGATAAGGAAACTTTGGAGCTCTTGGAGGCTTTTGAGTAGAGAAATGACTTGATATGACACAGGTCTTAAAAGGATCACAATGGCTACTCTGTTAAAATTGGACTATAGGTAAAAAAGATGGAGTGGAGGTGGAAAGAAAGGATCAGTTCCTAGATATGTTGTGAAAGTATATCTAAAATGATTTCCTGATGGATTTCATGTAGTATATGAAAGATGGAAATCAGGAATGGTTTCAATCAATCTGTGAACACTTTGCTGATTATTTATTACTGGTAAATTTTTTGAATTAAAAGCCTGGATCAAAGACTATGCACATTTTAAAGCTTTGAATATATATTGTCAATTGCCCTCTAGAACCTGGGAACCGTTTTTACCCTCACTTCTGATTTCTGAGACCATTCATTCCTTAGCAGCCTAGGAAAATAACATGGGGTATTATTATTTTTTTTTAAATATGGGCAGTTCAATAGGAAAAGTCTTTGGGGTGGTAATTTATTTAACTTTATCCTTAATGATTCTGGATATTATTTAACATTTGTATTGGTCATTGTTATTGGCCATTTTTCTATTGGGGAGTTCATCTTTCTGTTATCATTTTAAAATTTTATTGATAAATCTTATTTAAAATTTTATTGATTGAGTGATAAAAATCATCCTGTTTTCTCCTGGGAACCCAGCTAAACTATATTTCCCAGCCATCTTTGCACTTAAGGATAGTCAAGTGTCCAAATTCTGGCCAATGGAAGGTTGGTGGAGGTAATATAGACTAATTTTAGACCTGGCTCACAGAAACCTCCCTCACGTGATCCTTCATGCTCTTTTCCCCCCAGGATAGAAGGCAGGAGATGACATCCCCATGGAAACCATGGGAGTCACATGTTGAAAATAGTACAAAAAGGAAGGATCTTGAGACAGTAAATCACTACTTATAGGAGAGTTGCCCATCAAGAACACCAGTTTTGAGGTGTTTTGTGAGCAAGAAATATACTTTATTGTGTTAAGCCACTGAATTTCAGAGTTTATTTATTATAGCAGGAGGTGTTTTCCCTAATTAATAAAGAAATATATCAAAAGAGTTATAAAGAATTTCTTTATCTTCATATAGTAAATATATTGTTTTTTGTCTGTGTGGAGAAATATAAAATATTCTTTTCTGAATGGACCCTGACACCCATGCTCCCTGATACTGAGAGACTAATCCATTCCTCTAAATTCCATCTTTGAGTTAACAATTCCAAGAACAAGACATAGTGGACTGAAACAGGACAAATCTCTCTCTCTCTCTTTCTCTCGCTCTTGCTCTCTCTCACACACACACACCTTTTCTGAAAGTGTGCAACATCTGACTGACCAAAGTCCACCAAACATAGCAACTGGGCTCTACCACTTTTGCTTCTTTGCCATATAGAATACCTCTTGTTTCTCATTTTCCAGGAAACACTCCATTTGGATATTCTCTCTGTTGCAACAGCCTGAATAAAGTACCCACTCCCTTGAGTCCCAGACAACTGTAGAAAGTTAGACACTTGTAATAAATAAGGCAAATATTTTTTCTACCTTATTATTTGTCTTTTGGTTTTATCTGCATTGAAATATTTTTAATAACCGTCTAATTTTCCACTATATGCTATCTCTGTATGTGATCTTTCTTTATATTCTCTGTAATTTATAGCCCATGAAACATCAAACTGTCTTCTTTTGCTGGTATAACTCCTATTGTCACTCTTTCTCACTTCATGTTAAGCCCAGAGTACATGATACAAGAGTGAGGAGAGTTCCATTGCCTGCCTGGTCCCTCTCATGCCTTCTTGAGCATTCTCCTCTCAGGTCTACTCTCCCTTTTGGTCATCTGACTCTTAAGGATATGCCTAAGGTCACTCAGCCTTTTTGAGGGATCCTGTCTTGTCTGCCTGGTCAGTTTCTCACTGACCTCACTTGTCACATATTCTCACTGGTCTCACCAATCACCTTGGCCACACTAGTCAACGCTAACTGGTCAGACTAGCTACACTGATCACACACAGCTGTCTCTAACACTGACCTGCATGATGGGAAGGGCTTTTTATTTAACAATAATATCATTTATGTAGAATAACATTAGGAATGTTTATTAGTTTCCTTCGCTGCTGTAACAAATTACCACAAGTTTAGTGTCTTAAAGAAATGCAAATTTATTATTTTATAGTTCTGGAGGTCAGAAGTCCAAAAGGGTTTTCAGTAGGCTAAAATCAAGCTGTCCGCAATGCTGCATTCCTTTGTGGAGGCTCCAGGGGAGAATCCATTTTCTTACCTTTTCCAGCTTCAAGAAACCACTAGCAATCCTTCACTTGTGTTCCCTTCTTCCATCTTCACAGCCCGCAGTGCAGCATCTTCAGATCTCCGACTCTGACTCTCCTGCCTTCTTCTTTCACTTATAAGGACCCTTGTGATTATTCATATGCATAATTCAGGATTATCTTTCCATCTCAGTATCCTTAACTTAATCACATCTGCAAAGTCCCATTTGTCATGTAAGGTAACATATTCTCAGGCTATGGGGTTTAATATGGACAGACATCTTTGGTGGGCCGTTATTCTACTTCCCCCCCGAAAAATTTCCCCACACCATAACACAAAGACAAGCCCTCTCCATGGTCTTTTCCTGACTCTTAAATCGTGTCTAGTCATAGATCACTCAGTTCAGAAATTTTCTCAGACAGAAATCTCAATTCTAAATGTCTTTGTTTTTTTTTCTGAATTAATACAAGTTGGTTAATGTACAGTAAAAAAAATCTGGAAGAAACTAAAATGTCTAAAAACAAAAGTGAGCTTCTTTATTGCACAAGAAATAACTCCTTGATAAAAATAACATTAACTTCAACTCAGAGTAACAATCAGAGATAAATAGGTAAATTTTAGTTGGGCTGATACAAGAAAGATCTGCACTTATATGTGACTTACTTTTTTGTTTCTTAAAAATTGAAAATATCTCTTGAAGATAATAATATGAATTTTCATTTAGGGAACATTGATTAAGATAAAACATATAACTCTAAATAAATATTTCTACCATTTTTTCTATTTCTAATGAACCAGAGGATCAGAAAGAAAAATCAATACAAAATGCTTCACAAGATCAGTCAGTAAGATAATATAAAATTTAAAAATATTTGAAATTCTTTTTTTTATGAGGAAGACCAGCCCTGAGCTAACATCCGTTGCAAATCCTCCCCTTTTTTGCTGAGGAAGACTGGCCCTGGCTAACATCCGTGCCCATCTTCCTCCACTTTATATGGGACGCCGCCACGGCATGGCTGACAGGCAGTGCGTCGGCGGGCACCCGGGATCTGAACCTGTGAACCCCGGGCCACCACAGTGGGGCGTATGAACTTAACTGCTACGCCACCAGGCCGGCCCCTGAAATTCTTTCATTACAATAATATTAACGAGAGTTTCAAGTTCACCTACTGCTTGTTTGTTTTCTCCTAGCTCCTATTCTTGTCATCTGCCCTTTACTTTAATCATAAAAATCATTTTTTGGTGGCTTACTTTGTACCAAGCACTGTCTTAAGTGTGGGGACATAAAATGAATAGAGCATGACTTCTAATCTTGAGGAGTTTACAGCCGAGTGTGACATAGACTTAGAAAATTAAAATACTTTTGCACTAATGGACATATGAAGAAAACACCATGGAAACACAGTTAAGGGAGCATCTAATCCTTAAGCAATTACACTTTAGAAAATAATGTACTTAGTCTCAGCTAAAAATGCTGTTACTAGTAAGGTGAAAGAACAATGCATAGAATGGCATCTAGATGTACTATACAGCAAGTAGTGGAATGAAGGAATATTTAGGGATGAAAAATTATTTGTAAGCACAGATTTCAGTAAGATTATTGTTGTTGATACCAATATTTTGATTAATAATCTTAACCCTTTTAGGAAGATAAGTTGCTTCTTTGAGCAACAGATAACTTCTTTGCCAAATGGTTTTTACTAACGTAAATCTGGATGATGAGAAGGATTTATCTGACTGAATTTAACTTCCATGTTTAATTTGAACAAATATGAACAACGTTTTGTGAAAAGAATTTCTTAGTGCAGGTAGTTGCATGCTTGCCTTTTACAAATTTGCTGTAAATTTCTAGGCTAAATGTGCTTTTTAACGCATCTTTATTCCAAGGCATTTAAGAGTGGTCCTACATTTAAACAAAACACACAAACAAATAAAATGTATGAACAAGTCTACATTTGTAGAGGTAAGGAATTATAGTAATGATACTCTTATCATTGGAAAAGTCATATCTGCCTCTCTACGAAGAACATACCAAGTCTACTCAACCAGCCTGGCAGCAGTCATTTACTACAAAAAGAGATATTAACTAAAAAAGGGAAAACAGAACAAATCTGTTTAGAAAGCTCAGCTGAGGAGAGTAAAGAAAGATGATAGAAAGACAGATAGATAGGCAGACAGATGTTAGATAGATAGATAGTATTAATTTAGGAAAATGTCATATTTACTGTAGTATATAGAAACCAGCCATGAGGTGAAAAATAGAAAAGGTAAAACTTCCTGTTCTGAAGAACTAAGCTCAACTGAACCCACAAATTCTTGGAAGAATGTTTTTATTTTAATAACATTTTCTATTTTCTCTATTATTATAGAAGAAGGTGTTTTCGTATTTTAATATTTGGAAAATGGAGAAAGGACAGAGAGGATAATAGAAACCCCCTTAATCTCCTTATCCAGTGATTTTCACTCTAAACACCTTCATGTATTTCCTTCATTATTTGTCTATGCAGACGTATCTTACACATAAGCAAAATTAAGATCCTTCTGTAAAATTTGTTTTGTAACTTGCTTTTTTGTTTAAAAATTTGTTATATTTCCATTTAATGGCATTTCCCATGCCATTAAATAGATTGTAAAAATATAACTTTAATAACTGTGATTTATATCTCTTTGTGGATATTCCATGATTTATTTACCTAATTTCTTAACATTGAACACTAGGATTATTTCCAATTTTTTGCTATTAAAAATGTTGCAATGACTATACAAAATTTATTTCTTCAGTATAAAATTTCTATTAATAAAAGTGGAATTGCAGACTCAAAATACCTGTATTCTTTTAAAAGGCTCTAAAAATGTGTCAGTTTGTTTACTGTAGCCTTCCCCACAACAAACGTAATACATGGAGCTTGTGTATCCTTTTTATTTACATAAATTGAATAATTCTATAAACATTTCTCTGTGTTTTATTTTCACCTAATAATCTATTTAGGAGATCTTTCCATATATCAACATATAAAGATCAGTTTCATTCTTTTTAGATTTGTGTTTATTTCCATTATATGAATATTTACTATGTGCTATGCCTCAACTTGTCCCATCCCATCATGTGCAAGTTCTTCTGGAAGGGCACAGAAGTTCATCATCAGGGAGAGGATGGGAGCTAGTGTGAAAGCCAGTCTCAGAAAGGTACTGGGCTCCCAGAGAGAAATAGGAGCCAACTGGATGAAGAAAAAAATATATATATAGGAGAGGGGAGGAGGTGGGAGGAAAGAAAGAAAGAGGAGAAAGGAATAAGAAAGTGAAAGAAATACATTGAGGTAGCCCTGTCAGGAAAACAAAGACTTAACCAGAAAGGCAGAGGAAGGGGGAACTGGAAACAAGAGAAACTTCTGTCCACTATCATTATAGTTCTACAATTATACTCTAAAATATGCTTTCTATATAGAGTCTCATTTCACAGTCAACCTGTGCAACAAATAACTAGAACAGTTAATACTGTTGAACCATACGACATCCAACCCCCAATTTCTTATCTTATGAAATATCTTCGTGCTTTCTAGACCACAACTCAGACGAGCTTGGCTTTGAGACATCCACTACATTGAAAGGGAAAGGTGGGACATCAGAAGCAAGAAGAAATAGGAGAATTGATAGGATCATCATACGCAGGCTGCTGCGGGGGTAGGTTAGCATCGCCCAAACGGTCGGGGAAAACTGAAGCTTGTTCCAGATCCAATCAGTACCCCGGGGCACCTGATCTAGCTGCTGAGGTATAGCAGCGGGGGAATCTAAGAACTGAAATTCAGTGTGAGGAGAGCAGTGATCTAGCTGATGAAGAGTTAGAAGCTAATAATCAGAGGCACAGATCTAACCCCTGTGAAGAAAAGCTAGCCGGGGCTCCGCAGTTTTTTTGGTATCAGTGAAGTAGGTTTAAATTCAAGGAAGGGCTGCCATGCCAGCAGCAGAAATCAGAAGGCTAATCAAGAGCTGGGGGGTGGGTGAGGGCAGACACCTGGATGGGGCAAATATAGGCGAAGGCTGCAGCCTGGAGGACACAGGTTTATAAGCTCAGAGTTCCTAAGCAGAAGCCAGATAACGTCCTAGCCACGGTCCTAGTGAATATGGGGGGTTTCATCTGTTTTTGCCCTGGTTGGGAATGGTAGAGATGCAAAACCAAGTCAAAGGTGGAAGCCAGGGATTGGCATACTTTATCTCTACCTCATGGGTCAAAGTTTCTGACAATAAAGTGGGTTATCTTTGATAATGACAGTAGCTAACATTTTTAAATGAAGGCTTACTGCTTTATGTGAATTATCCCAGTTTATCCTCAAAGCAACCCTTGAAGCAGGTACTACGATTATACACATTTTGCTGAGGTAGATACTGAAACTCTAAGAGATCAGGTTGCTCATTCATCATACAACTAGCTTTAAATGTTAGAACTGGAATCTCAGCCCAAGTCATCTGATCCCAAATCCTTTGTTTTTAAACATAACTGCCTCCCTTATATGGAGATTGAACATGGTGAGAAATATGAAGTCATGTACAGATGGAAGCAGGTATTACAATCCTTTAATCCAATTATTTTTAGCCATAGTCTGCTGAACTCTATCTTTTTCAATACTATTAAGATGATCTGGTCTTGAATCTGAAGATTAGCCTGTTTTCTTTGACCATCTACCTCAATTCTACACCCTCTTCTTCACCCTCCCCCCCAAAGGCTATTTGCATCTGGTCATTTATCTTAGCTGCCTTCCCTTTCTTTGTTCTCTTCTCCCAAAGGTTTTTACCTGTTATTTCAATCATTTATTTCAGTCTCTCCATATGGATCATTAACATAATATTCTTATATTCACTAAAAACAATTTTTGAAAATAGCTCTTATAATTAAATTGGTTTAGATCTAACACAATTAATTTTTCCCCTCTAGGTTTAATTACAGATATTTTACATTTTAGTGTGCATTACAATCTCTTATTATTTTTAAACAATACAGAATTTCATTTCTGAATTTCAAGTTTAAACAGGGAGATAATAATTCTATTCTAAAAGTTCCATGCACTATTATAATAGTTGCTATAGTAAACTATAAAATTTCAGCTATTGCTGCCTAACAATAGCTTTTTAAGCTGGTAGTATTAATGATGTTTCATATTTTTTATTAATTATTAAAATCTGTGCTCCAATAATTGTAAATTTTTTTAATATTGTTTTCCAGGCAAACCTATCTTACTAAAATTTTTTAGGAATATAGAGAGAATTTCTGTCAGGCAGAAATCAGTCTTTGTTTGGGAATTTACTTTGATGAGCCTACTAACAGTGGGCAAGGCTTTGTGGGTGTTGATATTGGAAGTGGAAGGCAGCAGAAGAAATCAGAAAATTGCCCTTTATGAGTGAAAGAAAGACATGTTTTTCCCTCTGACAAGGAGATGGGAGAAGAATGAGAAATAAAGAAACAAGAGTTAAAGAGATTGGAGCCAAAAAAAGGGAAAAAAGCTAGAAAGATCAGCAATTTTGTGTGAACTAGCAATAACAAGATAGAAAACATAATAGAAAAACAAACTTTTACATTATCAAGAAAGCAAAAAATATACAAAAATTAATCTAAAAAAGCAATACCTAAGACCCTAAGACTTACTAACAAAATATCAAAACTGTATTAAAGGGCATTTAAAAGGGCCCTAACAGCTTCATAGATAATGAACTACAATATGTTCCAGAATGAAAAGAAGTTTGGAAGGAATCAGGTTGAGGGTGAGGGTGTGACTGAAGGGACCGTGCAGTGGAATATATTTGAGGTGATGCCACAGTTCTGCGCCCTGATTTTGATGATGCTTACACGAATCTATACATGTAGTAAAATTTTGTAGAACTATACCACAAACACACAAAAAGAGTGCTAGTAAAACTGGTGAAATCTAAATAAGGTCTATGACTAATGGTATTGTACCAATGGCACTGTCCTGGTTTTGATAAAATACTGTGAAGCTGGCCGAAGGGTACACAGGAACTCTGTATTAATTTTGCAACTTCTAAGTGAGTCTAAAATTAATTAAAATATAAAGTTATTAAAAAGTCACATTCTAAATGACTCATGAGTCAAAGAACTCAAAGGAGAAATTAGAAAGTACTTTGAATTGAAAACAAAATGAAGACACAACATATGAAAATTTGTAGCATGCTACAAAGCAATCCTCAGAGAAAAAATTATCACATAAAATTCCCTATGTTAGAAAAGAAGAAAGGTCTGAAGCCAAAAGCCTCGGCTTCTACCTTAAGAAACTAGAAACAAAAGAGCAAATAAAATCTAAAGTAAGCATAACAAAGGAAATAATAAAGCTCAGAGCCTTAGGGCCTTCAAAGAGAGCTCGGTCCGATGACACCTCAATTTCAGACTTTTGGCCTTCAAAACTACAGGACACTCAATTTCTGCTGTTTTGAGCCCGGTACTTTGTTACAGCAGTCTGAGGAAACTAATACAGCTGGTAAGGATCAAGCTGGTGCTAGTCCTATTGTATTATTAATAATAAGTGGATTTATTACCAGAAGTCACATCTGGCGACTAGAGTTACTGAGAATTTTTTAAGAGACTCATTTTAATTTTTAATATATTTTTTAAAATTTTAGTCAATATTTTAAACTTTTTAATACACTTGTATGTCTCAAAAGAAGACATACAATGGCCAACAAGTACACAAAAAGATGCTCAACATCACTAATCAGCAGGGAAATGCAAATCAAAACCACAGTGAGATATAACCCCACATCTGTTAGAGTGGCTATTATAAAAAAGACAATTGTCAAGTGTTGTTGACAATGTAGAGAAAAGGGAATCCTTGTGCATTGTTGGTGGAAATGTAAATTGGTGCAGCCACTATGGAAAACAGTATGGAGGTTTCTCAAAAAATTAAAAATAGAACCACAATATGATCCAGAAATTCTGAGTATATATCTGCAGGAAATGAAATCAGTATCTTGAAGAGATATCTGTACTCCCATGTTCACTGCAGCGTTATTAACAATAGCCAAGATAGGAAACAATCTAAGTGACCATTGACAGATGAATAGATAAAGAAGATGAGATACAGATATACACCAACACAATGGAATATTATTGAGCCATGTAAAAGAGAAATCCTGCCATTTGTGACAACATGAACTTGGAGGACATTATGTTAAATGAAATAAGCCAGACAAAGACAAATACTCTATGATCTCACTTATATGTGGAATCTAAAACAAAAGCTGAACTCATGGAAACAGAGGGTAGGATAGTGGGTACAAGTCATCAATTATAAGACGAATAAGTTCTGGGGATCAAATATACAACATGGTGACTACAGTTAGTAATACTGTATTGTATGCTTGGAATTTGCTATGAGAGTGGATCTTAAGTGTTCTCAACACACACACACACACACACACACAAAAGATAAGTATATGAGGTGATGGGTGTGTTAATTAACCTGATTGTGGTAATCATTTCATAATGTATACACATATCAAATCATCACTTTGTATACTTTAAATATATACAGTTTTGTTTGTCAATTATACCTCAATAAAGCTGCTTAAAAATCATGAATATTGTTTTTAAAAGGAAGTAAATATTAAATACTATATGGTAATTTCATGTAATAGTTTAAGGATGACGTAAATATTGAAAAATTAAAGTAATTAGTATATAAGGATAAAAGAGTGGAATTATGTGAGGAAATATATAAATAGAGCAGTTCAACCAGACAAATGGTTATACCTGAAACTTTAATACTGTTAAAAAATGATAAAATAATTTTTTCGCTGTTTTTTTCTATTTGATATATATAACTCTTGTTTAAGAAGTAAATTAATTGTTGTAATTTGTAGCTGTTTATAAAATAAGTTTAATTTTTCTTTAAAATATAAGAGAGTAAAACGTTGGAAATCTTTGATGTGTCCTTTATTATTCCTTTCCCAGAGCTTTCCATTCTTCTATATTTACCATGTTACTCAAAACAGGTACCACAAATTACCTAATTTCAGTATAATTAAAATGCTAGAAGGAAAGAAAGTACCTTATTGACATGTCTTAAGGCTCCAAACCTTGATAGAAGCATCAGAATGACAAAATCTTTTCCCCACCATGATAGATAAGCTGATTTAAGTTAGAATCTGATTTTTTAAAACAAATGAATTAAGAACATTACGTGAATTCCTAGACAGACAATAACAGTCTTGCCAAGAACATTACATTAGCCAGTACATTATCCTACCCATTGTACTTGTTTGAGGGGAGAGAGTAACTAGCCCAACAAATAATGGAGTTGATTTTCCACGGTAATTCCCTGTCTGTTTCATACTTGAACCCTTACTACTCCTTGTGTTAAAAGTTCTGTATTATCTTCTGATGCATTCTGCCTCATTACTTAGATTTCCAAATTCTCAGGTTCCTCTAAAATCTAATTTCCTTTTCACCTTCTACACCATGTTTATTCCCTGTTAAGACACTAAGTGTTTTAATAGCGGCAACCCAATGAAGTGTCTCTGATCACAATTCCTGGTGCACTGGCAGGGAACAATTAAAAAAATGGAAGAAACTACAGGGTAAAACCCCACATTTGGAAAGGTGAAGCCAAATCTATTTTCTAAAGGAGATGAGGGAATAAGCAAATCTTGAGGTCCAGCAAATACAGAAGCCCGCTCCCAATGTATCATTTTCCTTACTCTTTGTGAAATTCTTCATCTAAATAATTTCCTTAAATTCTACCGAAGTGAGATTCATTCAGGTTAACAATCATTCTTAAAATGTAAACGTTCTGGAAAAGCTTAAGAGACATTTATTAGTGATGGTCATTCATTTTGTCTCAAATAAGTTCAATAAATGATTTCTTCTGAACCTGAGGGAGATCTTCAGGAACATCCTTTTCTCTCCCTCTCTCCCTTCTTTTCTTCCTTTCTTTTTTGACTTGAGGCTGTGGAGTAGGAGGATGGCGGTACACAATCGTGAGGTCTGGGATCTGTTTAGTAAGGAAAGAGAACAACTCTGGGTAAAGAGGGAAGCGCAGAAATGCTTTATTTGCCTGCAGCTGTGGGAAAAGCGGTGGTGGAAAGATGGTGGGGAAGGGACATGGTAGGGAGACGGGACGGCCCTGAAGATCAACTCCACTTGTCCGGCTTTGACTCAGGAGGATACTCACGCACTGACAACCAAGTACCCTCCTTAGCAGACTATCTGAGCTAATGGCCTAGTTGTATTTGCCACTGATTTTTCTCTCCACAGGAGATCAGGCCAGGAACCTACCTACATCTGATTCAAATCATGCATTGTACCGAATTACTTGGTGGCAAAGATGCCATGGAGGTGGCACGTAGCATCTGTGTACAGACAGGAGATTGCTAACCTTGTTCGAGATAACATCAGTAAGTAAATAGCCTGGAATATGCTCTTTCTTTTGGAAATGCCTGCCCCACTTACTCTGGAACGTTGACTCCTGATGTTTCATTTAGATCATTGCCCACGTTACCTTCCTGATCTAGACTATCTCTGACCAATCTCAATAGGTTCCCACCCCCACCCTACACACCCTGTTATTCTCTATCATAGCATACTTGGTTTCCTTCATAGTATTTAATACAGTTTGTACTTGAGTACTTATCTGTTTACTTTCATATCAAATAATGTGCTTACTAACTTGTTACACACAAATAATGTCTTATAAGAAGGAGAATATACATTTTTGGCTCTCCATTGTTTACCCAGTATTTATCACAGTACCTGGTCCATAGCAGTTATTCAATAAATATCAGGAGAAAGAAGAGATAGGGAAAATTTTTTAAATCAAAATTTAACAAAATCTAAACTTGAGACTGTAATTCTTACTGTGACTCTCAGAGATTTGACTTTGATGCAGAAATGGGGAGGAAGCAGCATGAATTTCTGCCTCCAAATTAAGAGAAGTAAACATAGTAGGGGAAAAAAACAACTATTGCATTTATGACATTTTGTACACATATTTGATACTTCTTAGTATTAAAGCAGTTCCTGCTCTCTCTTTTGCTTGTAATAGCCTTCATGTTTACATATTGCAAATAATTATTTAGTACTTACATTATTTTAAGAAATATATGTAGCACAGAGATCAATGGGACACAAGACAAATCTAGTTTCTTCTTAAAGCTGAAAATATATTAGTGAATACTGTCTGTGAGTTTCTTCATAATTGCTTCTTAAACTGCATTTTTTTTTTACACACACATACTTGTAATCTTCACTTCCATAAAGAATTGTCTTTCTCCTGTTTTTCTTGAAACGTGTCTTCTTGGCATAGATTTTATTTTCCCACCTGTGGTAGAGACATGGATACAAAAACCAGTCCACGTTTATCTCTACTGTAAGAAAACCAACTGTGCAAGTGCCATGTAAACAGCAACTGGCAAGTGACCTCAGTGATGAAGAAACAACAGGGAATGGCGGGATGTGGGGAGCTGGAGAAAACATGCCCTCAGTAAAGGGGGCCACACCACTGCGGCTCTATGATTCCAATGTTTGTCAGAGTTCAATTTTTCAAGAGAAGCTAGAAGTCTGGATTATTTTTATATTAAATTATCTGATTTTTAAAATGTTTGGGGGCTAATTTAAAAGAATATGTGGCAACAATGTGGAGGTCAAACAAATATGACATTAGACCAGAGTCAACCCTCAAATTGTCTGTTTCCTCCATCCTAATGGATATTTCTCATTTCAACTGACAAAATCTTTGACCACTAGCACTTGGGATATTTAAAGGAAGAATGACTGTCTATTTAATTCCTTTCACGGTACATAATAGGTACTTAATAAATATTAGTTGAGTAGACTGACTGAATAAATAAATCATCCACACTTTGTTATATGGTTCAAAAGTCAGAGTTATTTAACTTATATGAACTGAGAAAAATTGAATAATAAAAATGTATTTGCATATTTGGTAACCATAACAGTTAACAATTTTGAACACTTTCTATGTTCTAAGCACATGTAAACATATTGTAGGCATCACCCTACCAAATTCTATGTGTAAGACTATCGCTGTCCCCTAAGTTGTCCAAAGAGTTAGTAGCTGCCAAGTTAATAAGGGGAAGAAACATAAAATAACCTAATTCTGACTCCAAGGCAATCTTTTAATCATTAAATTATTATTCTATGTAAATTTTTATTGAAGAACAACAAGCCCACAATAAATTCCTAAGAAACAGGTGGTGTTTTGTTTTGGAAGATAACACTGGTTTTGGACCAGTTAGGTAACATAAAAGAACAGAGTTATAATAGAATTAAGAATTTTTTGGAACGCCAAGGATTTTTGGAAAAGGTGTAAAAAGAAAACATAAGAATCCAGAATAAGATGAGAGACTCACCTTAATGAAAATCAATGAAAAGCTGAGTGCTCAGAATCAGGATAAAAGGCTATTCAGAGAAGTTATTTACCTATCCTGTCTGTATATTAGAGTCATTTGGGGAGCTTTTTAAAAAATAAGCTTGCTTGGTGACAATAGCAGACTTTTTGGGAGAGAGACCAAGACATCAGTATTAGAAACAAAACTTATCAAAACAAAACTCTTCAGGGGGCCGGCCCAGTGGCGCAGCGGTTTAGTCCGCGCTTGGCAGCCCGGGGTTCGCGGGTTCGGATCCCGGGCTCCCGCAGACGCACTGCTGGTCAGCCATGCCGTGGCGGCGTCCCATATAAAGTAGAGGAAGATGGGCATGGATGTTAGCCCAGGGCCAGTCTTCCTCAGCAAAAAGAGGAGGATTGGCAACGGATGTTAGCTCAGGGCTGGTCTTCCTCACAAAAAAACCCCAAAAAACTCTTCAGATGATTCTAAAGTGCAGCTACATTGAAAATTTCCAGTGATATTCAGACTGAGCTCTAGAGACTCCACAGAACTCCTCCAGTTTAGTGAAGAGTGAGTAGGATCCCTTTCAGTCTCATTGGCTCTATTTTCATCTGTTCCATGTATTTGAACTTTGCATGAGATTTCATTCGAAAAAAATAGCTTTGTAGTAAAAAATAATTCAAAATAGATGGCTTTTCATCTTCCCATCTCAGTTTAAAATAGGAAACTGAGGCACAAAGATGTTAATAGAGAGGCTGCCACAAGACGTGATGACTTCAAGAACACAATGCTGTAGCTTTGATCAGAGACCAGGAGGATACCTAGAGATGAGGTCTAAGGCACTGGACACCGGAATGCTGCTGCAGTGCCACTCACGACATCCTATAAACATCTCCATAAACAACCTAACAGTAGTGACAGCTGAAATAACAGAAAAAAAGAGCCCACCTCAATTAATCTTTGGCAATTGCCTCTAATTGATGGAAAATAATTTGAATCCAGAATCCTATAAAGGAATGTAAGAAATGCAGTATTTATCTTTCTAGTCTTTGAAACTTATTTCAACCCTAGCAAGAAGTTGGAATGGATGCTGAATACCAATTTAACATATCCACCACATCAGATTCTACCATGTCAGGATTCCTTCCCAACACAATTTTTTAGCAATAGGCAAAGGAAAAAAAGAAAAAAAAAATTATCATGAAGGAAGAAGAAAAATGACTTAGCAAAAAGGATTTAGAAACAGGCAAAGAGAAAACAAAAATGAGAGATTTTAAAACTTTGCAACTGAAAATATATGAAGAAAATGAAATACAATATAAGTTAAGAGACAGAATAGAAAGTTAAATGGCCCAAAGAGGAAGTTCTATAAAGTGTTTCTTTTCATTTACTGATATTCTATTAGTTGCCACGGGGTAGAACCTCATCACAGGGACAAGATCTGATCTTTTATCTTCTGATTATCACTGAGGGCAGGTTTGAGTCAGGGAAATATTGAAGATAAAATATAGGACAATATTCCCATTGCTGCATAATTTAAAGATAAAGGGACCTTCAATGTTCCTTTAGCCACCGTTATTACTGCTAAATCATCATCCAGTCGACGCTTGATTTAGTGACGTGTTTGCTGAGTGACTTCCACGTGCTCAGCACTGCATTAGGTAATGAAGACACCAGAGCAAACAAGACAGATCTAGCTAGCTTATGCTTCATGGAGGTATATTCAAGTACGGGAGGCAGAAAACAAGTAAAAGTATTACAAAGGGAAATAAATAGGCTACTTTCAGTAGAGAAGGAATAGATCAGAATTCTGAGTGACTTTAAATAGCGTGCTCAGGGAGTGATGGCAAAGCAATATTTCCAGCGGTGAGAAAGCACTATTTCTAAAGTTACTCCATTCCAGGGGAGAAAGAAAGTGTGGGAATTCAACCTACGAAAATCCAGAATAGCTTAAATGGATTATAACAGAATGTTGCAAGGGATTAGACTGGAGATGGCCCTGAGAGGCATGTTAAGAAGTATACAATTTATTGAAAAACTACTTTAGAGTCGAAACTCTTAAATTCAGTTTGGATTGTATAAAGACAACTCTTACTGTGTTATAAAGAATAAACTTGAGAGGCATGTTTCTGTAATACAGAATGATTCAGACTTGGACCTAGAGTAGTGCCAGTGGAACTGCAGGTAAGCAATTGCTTTGAGATATATTTGGAAGGTAGGACTCAATGATTCGTTGAAAGTAAAGGGTAAGGGAAAAGACTAGTCAAGAATACCCAGGTTTCTGACCTGAGCAACTGAGAGGACTGTGGTGCCATTTATTGGTTGATTGGTTGTAGTTTACTGCATGTCAAGTGTACCTCAATAAATAAAATTTTTAAAAAAGGCAAAAAGAAGAAGGCGCTATCAGAGAGTAATCAGGGCTATGACAGTGATGCAGCAGGTAACTGACAGCACCTTGAGATAGGTGACACACACTTGGTGGCAGGGGGTGTCACAGAGGTTGTTGGTTAGGTGAGGCATTTCTGATAAAGTGAAACATATGAATTTTGACCTGAATGATAATAAAAAGCCAGTTTTTGAAAATTAGGGGAATATTTTTCCAAGTAAGGAAGCACCTACTGAAAAACTCCTGTGGCAGAAAGAAGCTTGATTTTTTCAAAAACAGAAAAAAGATCAATATTCCTGAAGCTCTGGGATTGGAAGTAGATGGGATCAGAGATGAATGCAGGAACAAAAACATGTGGGTCTTCTAGGATGTGGAGTGGTGCCATTTACTGAGATTAAAAAAAAAAAAAAAAAACCCTGGAAATACATCAATATTATTCAAAAAAGAACAAAAGCAAAACAAACAAAAAACCTGCAGAACAAGTTTAGAGAAGAGCAGTTTGAGCACACTAAGTCCAAGTACCTGTAGGACAATCCAAGTGAAGCCACACAGGAGGCTGTGTCTACACTTGTGACCCTGGCGCTTGGGAGAAAGGTCCGGTTGGCATACAGGTGTAGTCATTGAAGCCATGGGAGCTGAAGTTGGCAGAAGTGGATAGAGAGAAAAATGGGCCTAGGACAGAACCCTAAGGAATCCAGCAAATTTCAGTGAGTGATAGAGAAGGAGCAGCCAGAGCCAAAAGAGAAAAAGCAGGAGAGAGTGGGTCAAGAAAGCCAAGGGAGCAGATAGACAACGCCCAATTTAACGAGGATATATATAATATATCAGATGCTGATAACAGTTATGGAGAGAAATAAAGCAGGTTAAACAGGGAAATAGGAAAACTGGGTGGGCGGAGCACATGGTTTTTTTTTTTTTTTTTTATACGGAGGGACTAGGGCAGGCTTCATTGATGTTTGGGTAGAAATGTGGACAGAACAGATAGTCAATAATGTCTGATACTGCTGAGAAGTTAAGCAAGTTACAGGCTGGGAAGTAGTGATTTTGACAGCTGTTTTATATCATGGTAAAATATGCAGGAGTTAAAAATGTTTTTGAAGAATAACTGACTTGGAGAAATGTGTATATTATAATTGCAAGTGAACAAAAAGCAAGAATTTATATATAGTATTATTCTAAATTTGAAAAGTAATTTAAAAGTAGTTTCCAGGGGCCGGCCCGGTGGCGCAGCGGTTTAGTCCGCGCTTGGCAGCCCGGGGTTCGCTGGTTCGGATCCCGGGCGCCCGCCGACGCACTGCCTGTCAGCCATGCCGTGGCGGCGTCCCATATAAAGTGGAGGAAGATGGGCACGGATGTTAGCCCAGGGCCAGTCTTCCTCAGCAAAAAAGAGGAGGATTGGCGACGGATGTTAGCTCAGGGCTGGTCTTCCTCACCAAAAAAAAAAAAAAGTAGTTTCCAGACAGAAATATCTTGTTCTCAGGGCATCTCTGCATGGTGGCATAATGGGCAACACTTATCATCATCTATATCTTTCAAAATTTCTGAAGAAATATTTTTAATTTAAAAAAGTAAAATAGCTTTATTTTTCTGTTAACAAGATACATGCTAAGGAAAGATAAAGAAGTAAATAAAGAATTATCCAAAAAGGTACCACTCAGATGCAAGTATTGTTAACATTTTGGCAATATCTAAATATTTTTCTACACATTTTCTAGACAGATGGAGAGATAAAGACATATAAACACAAAAAGCATGTACAAGAAGTGTTATTATATTTGCTGTCATTAACTGGCTTCTTTCCTTATTACATGTCATGAGGTCCCTTCCTTATCAATTGATATAGATCTTACACTTTTTACTGGTTACATGTTAGTATATGTAACCAAGCCCTTATAACTGGACATACACATTGTTTCCATTTTTTTTCAATATTATAAATTTGGCATACTTTTCTATTGTCTTTCCAGGATAAATTTCTAAAAATGAAATTGCTGGTTTTGATATGAATTAATAGGCTGACTTCAAAAAATTTAAATAAGTTAATCACACTGAAATTAGTTTACCAATCATTTCTTCAGTATTATATTGTTTGCTCCATTTCAAACCTCTTAGACTTTATTTTCTTTATCTGTAACATAGGGTTGATTGTGGTAATAGTTTTTTTTCTTATCTGTCTTACTGGATTGTTTGAGGTTTAAACAAGATAATAACATAGAAAGGACTTTATAAATCATAAAGCACTGTGTCCATTTTAGCAGTCATAGCAGGGATAGTATGCAAATAAATTGAATATTTGTAGTTCTTATTCAAGAAAAAACAATGTAGAAGCCCAGTTGAAATAATTTTTTTCAGAAGCCAAAAAGCTCTTAAAATTCCAAGTTGATTTTCACTCGACATTTTTATAATTATGAAACATTTAGTATAAAATAGCTGAGTAAAAGATAGGTTGCTGCCTACAAGCTCAGTGTTGGTAAACTAGCAGTTGTTTTAGGCTGCACGTCTCAAATTGTATTGCCTTTCTATATTGCTATAGACTGAAGTGTGTCCCCCCAAAATTCATGTTGAAGGTCTGAGCAACTCCCCCCTCAAGTGTGGCTGCATTTGGAATATGGAAGTAACTAAGGTTAAATGAGGCCATAAGGATGAAACCCTAATCCGAAGGGATTAGTGTCTTCCTAAGAAAACACCAGAGAGCTCTCTCTCTCTGTCTGCCCCGTGAGGACACAGTGAGAAGGTAGCCTTCTACCAGCCAGGAAGAGAGCTCTCATCGGAAACAGAATTAGCTAGCACCTTGATCTTGGACTGCCCAGCCTCCAGAACTGTGAGGAGTAAATTTCTGTTGTTTAAGCCACCCACTCTATGGTATTTTATTATGGCAGCCTGAGTAGACTAAAACACATTTCTTTCTTTCTTTTTTACCATTATGATAGTTTTTAGCATGAGAAGCTCAAAATTGCCAATTAATTAAAACTGTGTACGTAACCCCGCTGAGCTTTGTAGCTGGGTGTGACCCTCCAATATCAATCTTGCTGCATAATTGGATGCATGATATCTCTCAAATATGCAGTCTGGTCAACCAAATGAAAAACAGAAACCTTCAATTTTTCTCTTCTTTTTTGACATATAGATTTGTACCCTCATTTCGTCTTCTTGAGAGTTCTTTGAAATTAATATTTGGGACAGGTATTCTAGAATTCAACTTGCTCTGTTCCACACTGAGAACATTCTTCTCTTGCAGTCCCAGAGGACAGCAAAATAACAGCTACTAGTAATCCAGACTTTCTGGCTCAGTGCCAACAGTCAGCTGTGTGTTTCATGGTAACCAGGCATAAGTCCTGCAGAACCTCTGCAGTGATCCTTAATTCTGCAGGAGTCATCAGTGTTGCACCCTCTCAAGGAAAGTCTGTATTATTAGGCTTCATTAGTGGAAATGTGGCTCCCCAAACTCGAGTTGGAAAAATACTGAGCAAAAACACGTTGAATGAATGCTTACAGTCCGTACTTATTTTTCACAGATTCTGTGTTTGTGAATTCACTTCCTCACTAAAATCCATTAGTAACCCCAAAATCAATATTAATGGCGCTTTCATGGGCATGTGCATGTGCTAAGCAGCAAAAAAATTTGAGTTACTTGACATGTATGGTCTCAGCTGAAGTGGAACAAGGTGACACCCTGTCTTTTTGTCTCAGCTCTCAAACTGTAAGCAACTGCCCTTTTCATGGTATTATTAGTGCATTGTTTTGGAAATTTTCTGCTTTTTCTTGGTGATTTTGCTGTTGAAAATGGTCCCTAAGCATAGTACTGTGTATTGTTCCTAAGTGCAAGAAGGCTGTGATGTGCCTCACAGAGAAAACACGTGTTCGATGAGATTTGTTCAGGCCATGTGTTATAGTGCTGTTGGTCACCAGTTCAATGCTAGCGAATCAGCAACGAATATTGAATAAGGTATCTTAAAACAAGGTTATGTATTGATCAGTTGAGAAAAATAATGTGTCCAGAGGCTTGCAGACACCTATCCCTGTATTTCTCCTGGGGGCAATGATACAGTATTCGATAATTCAGGGTTTGAGTGACTTTACAGAACATAGCTACCAGTAGTAACAAAAATCAACTATATACAAATGTATAGTAGCGAACTGCAAATTAAAAATTATAATGGAACAATGGATGTGGCATTTTAGATTTTTTTTAAAAAAGTTTGCAAATTGTAAGTTTAAAAAGAAAAACTAGTAGAAAGATAAAAGCCCCGTACACGTTATTACTCATCTCAAAGTATGGGGTTGACTGTAGTGCACTGTTTTTGATGTTTAATTCAATTGGAACTCTAAATCTAAATCTTTTATTTCTCTTTAATACCTACCCACCAAATACAGGTGTTCCTTAAGGTTTAATCTCCTTTCCTTTTTTCTTCTATTTCCTCTCATCCTTTTCAGAGTGATTTTTTATAACCTCAAATACCATCTACAAATCAGAAAACTCAAAACTAAATTTCCAGTCTTGACATCTCTTCGGCCCTGGGCCTGAATTTCCAAATACCTATCTGACTTCTGCGCTGATGTCCCAGTCACAAATCACATCAACACGTTACAAACAAAACTCATTTTTCCACTCCATGAGTCATTCTCTTCTGCATATGTACCTTATCTGAAGTAATGAGTGTTCAACCTCATCACATAGATTATAAGTTTATCCTCACAACAATCTTCTAAGTAGGTACTGTAGCGTGAATGAGAGGCAGGATTATGTAGATGACAAAAATTACAGTCTTGAAATCAGATTTGGTTCTGAGATTTACTATGTGGTTTTAAGCCAAGTACTTTCTTGGGCCTCACTTTCATGGTTAGTAGATACAGTGTAGGTTTTATTATTGTTCTACTTGAAAGCATAGTAGGTATCCAGACCGGCAGCATCAGCAACACACAGGCGCTTGTAAGAAATACTGAATCTCAGCTTTACCCCCAAATATTTTGAATCAATATCTGCATCTTAATATGATCTTCAGGCAACTGGTTTGCATATTCAAATGTGAGCAGCACTAGTCTAGCCCACTCTTACTAATACAAGGTGCTATCGCCTTCAGGGGAGTAGGTCACTGGAGAATCAAAAAAGTCCTGTCTGTAATCACTAGCACTGCTGGTCCAATTATTGCCAATATTCCTATTTAGTCACTTGTCACCAATGAGACAGTTAATTCAGGCCATTTATAGCTTTTATAGATGGATTGTTGATTTTATCCAGAAACCATGAAATATCTGGACATGATGAATTTAAATCTACCCCACAGTTACCTTATTCACTAGAGAAAGGCTCATTCTTTATTTACTATTTTAAATTGTACTCCTTCAACATTTCTAAATTTGAATTAAGGTTCCCTTGTGTCCCATCTTTACAAATTTCCAAGACAGGAGAAAAACAGGAGTACCAGTCTTCACCTGAAATATTTGGAAAATATGAACAAATCTTTGATTCAAATAGGGATGTTGCCATAGTTTACAATTCAAGTACAAAGTCTCTTACACAATAACACTGCTTAAGCAAAACTGCTTCTAGATTCTAATAACAATACTATTTGGCATTTATTAAGCCTTCATAATGTACAATGCACTATGTGGAGTGAGAAGTCTTGTAGATGCTTAAGAATACATTTTATAATCTAACCCCGTGCTGCTATTAACCTTAGACACTGCATTTCTAACAAGCTCCCAGACAAGCTGATGCTACTTTTTTGAGGACCATACTTTTCAATAAAAAAATCACAGAGCAAGAAGTATTATATGGAGCTCTGAGAAAGGGAGAACAAAAACAGTGGGTGCATGAGGGTGGTGAGAGACTTTGTCTTCTCTCTCTTTGAGAATCAACCGTTGTCAGCTGCTTAGAATCCATTATGTTAAGTCAATTGGGAGAAATCTGTCACCAAGAAGTTAATTGTGGCACTTAGAATAGCTTATATTGGAGTAAATCCACTACCTAGGATTGGAAGGTAGCAAAATTTAGAGACTTGTCACTGGGTCTTTCCTAGGTGCATATTCTATTCTTTACGTAGTGTTTTCATTTCCCATTCCTTGCCTTTTTACATCCATCCCATGACATGTAATGTATAACATCCTTATTGTTGCATTTCCTAAATTATCAGAATTTCTTAGAATTTCCTTTTTGACCCAAAAGTTACTTAAGAACATTTAATAAATTCCATGTATGTGATTTTTAGCATTTAAACTTAGTTTCTAGGTTTTTTTGCAATGTGATCATTTGTGTTTTCTAGAAATATATTAAAATTTTCTCTGTATCCTAGTATAAGACCATTTAGAAATGTTTCAGGATAATTTGAAAAGGCAAATGAAATAACAAAGTAATATATACTATATACACACATACCCCTTAACTATTTGACTACTCTTTAAATATCTCAACTTTTCATTTACTTGATTTATTAAAGACTGTTAAGTGTTCAAGTCAGAGTCCAACATAGTTTTAGCCATACGTGTTCTCTTTAGTTGAAAGATTATTAATTTTAAGTACATAAAATGCACTAGTTTTAAATATACAATTTTTTAAACATATATATACATCAGTAAAACTACCACTCACATCAAGATGTTTTACATTTCACACACAGATGCCATGTTATTTACCAGTTTCTTAAATGTTACATCTTGTACTGAATGTTTTATATATAATTTGTTATAGCTTGAAATCTAATAAAAATGTTGCTCCTTATTTCTATGACTGATGGTTGACATTATTTTAAAACTCTTTTATCCTTTGTTTTATAAAAATGTGAGTATCCAGGGCTAGAGACTGATTTTTGACCCAATTTGAATCTTTTTAACAGGGATATTTAACCAGTTTATGAGTGATAGCTCATCTGTACCTCTGTCAATCTATTTTATGCTAATTTTAATAGTTCCTTGCTGTTTTTCTTGGTTTCACCACTTCCTTTCCACTCCAAAAAACTGGAATGTATATTCTATTTTTATCTGTAACACTATCTCAATGTCAAATTTACTTATAATAAACTACTACATGAAGCAGTAACTACTGATTTTCCCTGAGCAAGATGTACATAAAACAAGGTTTTAATCCACTGCCTTCCCAACCAGTGATTTGGAAATTTTCTTTTTACATTATCAGTATTAACATTACAAACTTGCTGCTTTTTTCCCATCTATAATTAAAAACAGGGGAAATAAAACTGTACTGACTGGTTTCCACTTGGTCAGATTAACATTTGGAATGACTTTACGTGTTCTGTGCACAGTGACAAAGTGCTTTTATTTTACTTATGTTTAGCTTAAGAACATGCATATCTTTATCTACACTGCATGCTAAATATAAAACAGCATTTATTTGCTCTATATATTAAACATTTAACATGCCTTTTCAGCTTAAAACGACATAAACTGAAATTTTAGACCCAACTTACAATGTATTTTTGCATTTAGTTTTATAACCCTACATATAACAATTTAATGCTATTTAACTAGTTTTAACACTTACCACTCATTTTTCATACAATTGCCTCCCTACCCTAATTCATGTTCTCTGATGACTGCAGTAAATCATTTAGCAAGTTTTTCAAGGATGGTACTTGGGTGATATACCTTCTTAACCCCTGCATATCTGTGAATGTCAGAAATAACTTGGCAGGGGATGTATTCTTGGTTCAAAATTATTCTCCCTTAAAACTCTGTAGATATTGTTCCATTGTCTTCTGGCATTTAGAGTTGCAAGTGAAAAATCTGAGGTCAGCCTGACTTTTGCCCCTTTATAGGCAACCTGCTTTCTCTGGATACTTCTAGAGTTTTTTCTTTATCCTTACAATTTAAAAACGTCACCAGAATGTGTCTAGGTATTGCTTTCTTTTCCTTAAATTTTAACAGTACCCTGTGAGCTTTTTCTATTTGCAGACCTAGTTCGTTCTTCAGCTCTGGAAAATTTTCTTCAATTAGTTCCTTAATTTTCATTTCAGCTTCATCTGCTTTGTCCTCTGTTTCAGGTATTCCTATTATGTGTAGATTGCATCTCCTGGACCAGCCCTCTAGATCTCTCGTCTTTTTTTCTCATCTTGATTTCTCTTCCCTTTTCCTCTGCCTGTTGTGAGAATTTCTCTTGTTTTGCATTACTTCAGTCATTCGATTTTGTGCCTGATCGAGCTTGCACATTTCTCTCATCTCTCTCAAATCCCTGATACTTTTCAAGCGCTCTGACATTAGCCTCTTTATGTTTGAGCGTAGGTCTTGAAGCTCCTGTATTACACGATGCTCAATCCTTACTGTCTCTTCTGTTTCCACTGCTATATCCGTTTCAAGAGGCGGCATTTTCCCGATTACTTAGCTGTTTCTTTCTTCTGAACTGCGGTATTACGACCTTGAAAACAATAAACAAAATTTAGTTCCCTACCGTTTGCTTGATTCAGCCCAAGGATTCCTACTGATAATTATTAACGCTTTTATTAAAATGTTTTATTTTTCTTTCTTACCTTTTGAATAGCTTTTCTTAGCGATGGGACCAAAAGTGAAAATTATAGCAGGTCTTCCAAACCACCCAACCAAATAAAAGGAATGTTCAACAGACTTCCGTCACGTCATCTCTGCGCGCCTCACGCCAGGGCCAATAGCCTGGTGCGAAGCTTTATCGCTGAAGGGGCTCTGGCGCGCTAGCCAATCGCGAGAATGCAAATTCCAGCTGGCCAAGCCACACCCCCACACGCCGTCACGGTCCTTCCCCGCCGCCCCGCCCCATCAGAGAGGGGCGGGGGCGAGGTTACGGGAGTGCGCATGCTCAGTATCCATTGACCCTTCTCCGCGTTCCCATGACCCGGTTTAGATCCGGTACCGCCTTGAAGGCGGGTCTGGATCCTAGCCGCGTCCAATGGTGCCCCGGTTGAGGGTTGAGTGGTGGAAGGTGCCTGCTAGCCGGTGGTGTGGGTTTCTTCTAGCGCGTGTGCTGGGGTCGTCATGGAGGCCGTGCTGACGGAGGAGCTTGATGAGGAGGAGCAGCTGGTGAGAAGGCATCGCAAAGAGAAGAAGGAGTTGCAAGGTGACCGGGGTGGGGAGCCTAGAAGCCGCCTGGACCCGGGGAAGGGCGCGTGGCGGGTCGGGTCTGGGGGATCTTGAGGGGCTTCTGATCTGGCCCTCTTAGAGTCCCCCAGAGTAGCCAGTGGCCTCTTCCCTTCCGCCTCCCCTGCCCCGGCGGTTCCTTAATCCCCGCGACCTTCAGAAACTTCCCCCTTAGGTGCGCGCGTCCCCGTCACCCTGCGCCGCCGCCCGGGTGCTGCTGTCTGAGAGAACCTCCAAGCCGCGGTCTGGGACTCTTCTGTCCCCTCCCCCGTCTCCCTTTTCCATTCTTGCCGCAGTCACCGACACTTGGCCATAATGGGTGCGTTTTCAAATACCTCTCTTCAACTTGGAGAACTCGGCAGGGCTACTTGAAATATTTTAAAACTTCAATTTTCTTCTACCACACCAAACTCACGGTTATTTTAATGGGTTTTTTTTTTTTTTTTTGGTCTCAGCTTCATCTGGACTCTTCTCTTTGTCTGATTGTTATGTAGTTACTCTTCTTGCTTCCATAATTGCCATTTCTATACCCTTCTCCCCTTACTATCCCCTTAGTGTCCCTATTTCTCATTTCCTCTTAATCTCTGGGTTTTTGACATAATGATTTTGGTGGCCTTTCAGCCAAAATTCAGGGTATGAAGAATGCTGTTCCAAAGAATGACAAAAAGAGGAGGAAGCAACTCACTGAAGATGTTGCTAAATTGGAAGCAGAAATGGAACAGAAACAGAGAGAGGAGCTGGAGCGGTTGAAGCTGACTCCTAGGGAGAGTCAAGTATGTCAAGTAATGTTTCTTTTTGCCTGTAGCATTTGAAAGCAATTGTTCACGTCTGTTAGAATGTTTACTATATAAAATCATAAATTTGGAGGGAAATGAAGTCACTCACTCATGCTCATGTATCATCTTTCATTAATATTTTTGTGACCAGGTTTACATGGTAGTGTGTGTTTGTAAGGGAGGTCAGCAGAGAAAGTACACTTCTTTATTTACTTGCCCAAAAGATGAACTGATTGATAAAGTGGACTAGAGGAAGCTTCACCAAATAAGTCCCAGAATTGCCATTAAGTAGGATTGTAATCTGGATAAAGTTACTTAAACTTCCTGAGCATAAATTTCTCCACGTATAATATGATACAAATACTTGGTTAAGCACAGGATTTTGTAAGAATCAAATGGAATACAAATGTGAAATCATTTTTAAGTTATGAAAGTGCTTTATAAACCAGTTGTAATGAATGAAAATTGGTTTCTTTGGTAAATTGGAGCATATTGTCATATTTTTAACTAATGTTCATTTTATCATTGTAGTTAGTATGTCTTGTGTGCCAAGCACTTTGTTTAAAATATTACGTGCGTTATCTCTTATAATTCTCATTGTAACACTATGAGGTATCATCTATGAAGTAGTGTAAACAATCCCATTTTTCCAGTGGGAAACAGACTCAGAGAGATTAAGAACTTTGTCCTGAATTCATAACAGCTATTAAGTGCCAAAGTCAAAATTCAGAATCAGAGCTGTCTTACTCCCGGATGTGAATACTGAATTCTGTTATAAACTTTGTGTAGTGTGGTAGTTGATGGCGTGGGTTTTGGATATGGAGGATCACAGACTCCATCACTTCACTCCATTTTGACAGTTAGTTCTCATGTCTATGCAAAATTTTGGCTACCATAATTAAATTTTATTTTATTTGGTTTATTTTTGGTCTGCTGTTGACAGGGAAAACAGCTTGTCTGTACTGACTTATAGTGGTTGTTGTATTAAACATGGTCTCATTTTCTTTAACTTTATTAGCCGGTCATCTAGATCCTGGCCTTCCATGCCCTTAACATATTTTATTTCCAAGTAACAGGCGTGATGCTCAAGGTGTTTGTGTTGTCACGATCATGGTATTCTTAATTGTCTCTCCATCTTTTCTGTTAGTGAGAGAGTTTTGTTTGCTCTTTCAGGCCTTTCAGTTTTCAGATTTCTTTCCTAGGTTTCCAAGGACAAAAATGTTTGATTCTTAAACTCCATATTGTCCAACTGTTAAAATAAAAACTCCCATTCTACTTTGAACTATTACTTTTTTCATTAACTTAAGCTTGTTTTCTTTCTGAATGCTCCCTGAATTATGTCATTTCTTTCTCTTTTTTTTCCAGATGCTTCTCTGTATCTTGCCTATTGTCAGTATGGCAGTTTGTAAATTTTAGCAGATTCCTCTGAAAAATATAAGAATCCTAATTTCACTAAAATTGATTATCACTCTCTGAAGTCTTAATCTGAGTTTGACATTTCGATCACTGGGGCCATAGCCTTGGAGACTGCTGACTCTGTTGTTGTTAGAGGCCTCGCTTATGTATGTGTCTTACTGAAAACTAGCTTAATTTACAGTTGCAGTAATAAAATACTAGCTACTAATCCTGATAGTTGTAAGTCTATCATCTTTTTTCTTCAGCAAACACATGGTAGCCATTTGATGATTAAGATTGGTGGTAGTATCATAACGATAATTATAAGTTAAATTTTCTACGTGGAGTTATCAGTTTGTAGATTGGAAAGGACAGAAGAAGCTCAGCATGTTACCAGGGTCAAGGAATGGTGCTCATCAGGTTCTGGCTAATGAAGATGGAGAAAGGCCTCTGTTGCCACCTTTAGGTGATGAAGGTAGTAATGACTGAGCCAGCATGGGGCCTTGTATATCCTGTAAGTACTGTCAGCATTTACAGAAGGGAAGGGTGGAGTGCTGAGTGATGTGGCACTTTTAGGAAGTGTTTAGATTGATGGAGTAGGCATTCCAAGGAGGAAGGAAAGCGTGCAGGGATGAGCATTATCTTTGAAGAGCTATAAGGAAACTTCTCGGCAATCTGACAAATCCTCCCTTAAACATAGAGAAACGAGATAAAGCTATGTCATCTAATATTGTATGTAGTGCTGTTATTCAAATTTGAACTGTGGGATTACACATATTTTTTATTTTCAGTAATAATTTAATAATCTAATACTTTGAATAATGAGTTACAAGTATTTTTCATTAACTTGTTAATGCCTTTTGTTTCCTTCAGATAGAGTCTGTTGCTGATAACATTTCACACTTGGTTCTTGAGAATCAGCCGCCTCGGATATCAAAAGCACAAAAGAGACGGGTATGAAAGTCATGTCACCAAGTATTTAAGTTAGTGCTGTGTGCTCAACGCTATCTTAGGTGTTGTATAGGAAGGGAATAGAAAAAAAATGATGTAGTTCCTTGTCAGAGGACCTCAACTTACATTTATTAAACACTTGCTGTGTGCTAGATACTGTGCTAGGCTTATAGATTATATTAAGTCTCATTTAGTCCTGACAATAATCCTGTGAAGTAGGATTTCTTATCCCCATTTCATAGAGAAGAAAATAGGCCTAAGGCAATATAAAATAACATGTCCAGTTTGCAGTTCTGATAGGAGGTGGGGCTAGGAAGGGGGTATAAAAGATATTTTTTACAAATATATTATGCCAGACTTAATAATTCAGAATCTTCAGAGTGTGGGCCCAGGTGATTCTGATGCACAACTTTTGTTAAAAACTATAGTATTAAGTGTTGAAACAGGGATTTGAACCTAGAAGTTGAGCAGGTGTACAAAATTCTCAGAATTATGTCGGTCCCCATGTAATGGTTAGTTGCAATGAAAATTCAGAGAAGGAAAAGTTCATTGTGCTAAATGTTAAATAATGAGTTTGAATTTTTAGGAAATAATAGTTATTTAGATAGGATATTTGAAGTAGGAGAAATAGCATGTACAAAAACAAATGTGGAAATGAGATTTTGTATCAGAGAGCTATAAGGAAACTGATTTATTGGAAGTAGTGAGTTCATGATATCAAAATTATAGAAGTGAGATAAGATAGGTAAGGCTTTTTGCACTTTGAAAAAGAAAGAGGTTTAAATACAACCTTTTTAGTTCAAAATATTGTTTTACTAACACTTGACATTTTCTAGTGTTTAAATGTTTATTTTTAAGTCAGCTTTACCTCTTATAATTTAGTAGTATGTAATTTAATAGATCATGGAGTTTGGTGTCACACAGATGGGGATTTTAATCCCACTTACTGTTGTGGCTTTGGGTTAGATTCTTAACATTTTTAAGCCTCAGTTTCACATGTATAAAATGGGGGAAAATAATAGCTACTTCATAGCGTTGTTGTGAATATTAAATAATGTACTGTTTCCAAAGCCCTAACACAAGGCCTGGAGAACTACTGGGTTAACAAATGATAGTATTATTTACCATGTTAAGTACTGCATGGTATGCCTCTTAAAAAGTTTAACGTTAAGACCAGTATCTTTTTTTTGTTTGAAAGTTAAGTTGCAAATTGTCAAACATTTCTCATATTTATGTAAAATTTTATGCTTGAGTAAATATTATGATTGTAAATTTCACAGAATTGTAAAATTTAGATTTCATGGTATCTTGGAGATTATCTAGTTCAACTCTCTACTTATAATATGTATTCTTTTTGTGATAGCCTTGTAATTGTCATCTAGCATCTGTAGATCAAAAGTGAAGGGCAGAATTTTTGCTTGGCTGTAGCGTAACAAAATATTTGTTGGAACTGCCTCTACTTAGTATTGATACATCTTAGAGTAGCCTATTTTATTCTGGAAAACATAAGAACAGAACTCCTTCCTGTCTTTATCAAAACTTATTCATCCCCATCTGGCTGGACCCTTAGGCAACAAAACACACAAAAACAAAATAAACTCCCTTACCTCTCTCAAACATTTTGTTACTTTTCTCCTAAGATAGTATAGCTGAAATGCATACTTTTTCAGCTATACCCTCAAAACATTTAGTATTTTTTATAGTCAGCTGTTTTAACACTTGGCAGAGAAAACACCCTAGAAGTAATGCCCAAAGTTTCTTTTTGCTTTGTTAGATTAATAGGATTCTGGAAGAGAAAACACTAAAAGTTTATATTTAAGAAAATGGAACCTGAAAACAGGGTGGATAACTGGGTATTAGATTTATTTTGAATCTCTTTTTTTTTTCCAAAGTCACCGAGGAATGAAAAGCCAGTTAACTAATGGTGTTTATCTTTGGGAGAGATACAACTCTCTGATAGAAAAACATGACAAAACTTTCTGAAGACTTATTATTGGAATATTGTAGAGCAAATCTCTTATTTTTAATCTAGAAAACCATAGGGAGAATTTTATTTAATTCAGAGAACTTCAATGGAACCTCTTTGGTATGGTGGAAAGAGCCCAAAGTAGAACTTAGAAGAACTGGGTTCCAAAAATAAGAATTTTGAGAGCTGGAATGAGATCTAGTTCAATTTCTTTGTTTTACAAATGAGAAAGCTGAAGCCCGGGTTGTCTCAATGGCATATTGAAAAAGTTTTATACAAATCCAGGACTAGTATCCAGTTCTTAAGATTTCTCTTCAGAATTGTTTTTGCTATATTACTATATCAACATGACTGTGGTTTTACTGACAATATATTTATGAGTTTGTGCTTGTTCCATCTTAAATACGTTTTCATTAGGTTTTATTGGTGCCATTCTATCTCCATTAGAAACCAAAGTGCCTAATGCTAATGGGAGGCTATACATGGCTGGGACAAGAATCCAGTGAATGTCCCACCTATTGCCCTGGAAAGGAAACACGATTGCTTTGTAATATTGAAGCAGAGAATAAGGGAAAAAAATAAAACGATTGCATTAGTATTTTAGAGGCTTAAACAGTTTGCAGATAGTATTAAGTTCCACTCTTCTAGTAACTAGTACAAGACATCATTAACGCCAGCTCCCATCTGCTCCAACTTTTATTCTGATTCAGGTGCCTGGATAGAAGGAGCTCTCTGTTGTCCTTGGTCCCCGCTCTGCTTCTAAACAGCTGTATGGCCTTTGGAAATCTTTCTGCGTGCCGTTTCCTCAGAAAAGGAAAATGAGGGGTTTTGGATTAGATGATATCCAAGGTGCTTATCCTCCCTCTTCCCTCTGAAAATGTTTGTAGTCTTTTATAAAGCAATAGTGCCATCTTCTGTTTTAAGATTTTATGCCGCTGTGATCCACAGTTGTAGGTATGCAGTGAAATAAAATTGTTCATGTTACTTCTGGCACGGCTGGAGTTGGGAGGAAAAAAACTTAAATAGGTTTATATTTTATTAAAGAGATAATCCTGCTTTTGATTCAGGTAACTTAGAAATCACTTCAGGTTCATCTAGCATGGCACATAACAGGCATGTGGCACAAGTATGTGGCATTGAAGTGAAATTGAAATTTGCCTTTCCCTTCGCTTCTTCTGCCCCAAGGAGGAGTTAGAGCTAGGGGCGTGATAATCTTTACCTTTTCCTCCTCTTTTTCTTGGTTTACCAAACCCTTCCCTGTAATTTGCTACCAATATCAAGATTTGTAGAATTTAGTTTAACTATTTTTTTCTTTTAAGTTGAAAAGCATTCCCCTTCAATATACAAGTATATGGTAGAGAATTAGAAACACGCAGAAAAGCGTGCACACACACAAAATAAAACTTATTTTATAATCTTATCATCCAGAGAAAAGCACTATAAGTATTTTATGTATATCCTTCTAGTGTTTTTTTTTTTTAACTGTGTATGCATGGACTTAATATATATTAACCATATACCTATCTTCTTGCCCCCAACCTCATCTCTTGACCTCTTTCTCTGGTACTCTAGCTATATGAACCGGGTTCAGCTATGAAACATACAGTGCCTTCTGACTTTTGATCCTTGCTAGTCTGGCTGTTAGGATTTTTTTCTCTTCCTCAACCTTCCCACTCTATTTCCTATCCATCCTTCATGTCACAAATCTCTCATTGCCCTCCCTGCACCCCATCCTTGCATATGCTGCCATGGGAAGATCTCTTATGACATTTGAAAAAGGAAAGCAAGTTGCAGAATGTAATGTATGATGCCATTTTTGTTAAAACATTTTTTGTACATTTTCTATGAGTACATCTATATTTATTAAAATGCATAGAAAGAAACTCTAGAAGGATACACACCAGACCTCTAGGGCAGGCAGTGGGATTGGCAGTGGTCCTTAAGGGGAACTTAAGTCTATCTGTAATATTTTAATTTTTTATAAAGAAGAATGTTTTCATCTGTTACTTTAATTAAATGTGTGTGTGTGTGTCTCTACACACACACTTTTTTTTTTATGCTGGATAAATAGCGTTCCTGTACCCATCTAATGCCTCACTGGTGGAGTGATTAAGTTAAAAAGCTTGGATTGGCTTGGACTTAAATGTGATCATGACGTTGCTTTAAGGCTTAGGACAGTTCAGTCTTAAGACAGTGCTTTGAAACCAGTAAGTAAAGTTTGTAGGAACTTGGCGTGTAGTTTTTACATAGACTTCAAAGAAACATTTGAGGACTTTCTTTTGTCCTGGTACAGAGCTAGGTGCTGGGTACACGCAGATGAAAAAGATAGTTTGCATTTAAAGAAATTCACAGTATAGAAAATTCTACAAGCGATGAGATCATCAGTATGATAGTGCTTGTGGGAGAAGGGAGAAAATTGGCAAAAAGTTTTGAGAATCTTATATTTGTATCCCCTTAATAAATGTAAATTAGTCCTAATTATTAATTAACTTTCCTACATTCTCCTTTTCTTAGGACAAAAAAGCTGCATTGGAGAAGAAACGGGAAGAAAGGATAGCTGAGGCTGAAATTGAGAACTTATCTGGAGCTAGACATGTAGAAAGTGAAAAACTTGCTCAAATATTGGCAGCCAGACAGTTGGAGATTAAACAGATTCCATCTGATGGCCACTGTATGTATAGAGCCATTGAGGATCAGCTGAAAGAGCAGGAATGCCCTCTGAGTGTGGCTGCCTTAAGAAGTCAGACTGCTGAATATATGCAAAGCCATGTGGAGGACTTTCTGCCATTTTTAACAAACCCTAATACAGGAGATATGTATACTCCAGGTAGTTTATTTTTCTTTGCTATGTCTTATTGCTGTTGTGGTTGTGGCTGTTGTTAAAGCAAGTGCTTCTTGGGACTTAGAATAAGAAAAACCTGTATAGTTCTTAAGGGGAAAAAACCCCTCAAACTTTAGGCAGAATTATTTTCTATAATTTTAATAGATACTAGTACATTTTGCTTTATTAAGATCTTTTAAGTATTTAACCATTTTGTAGCTAAAATATATTAATTGTTTTATATATGATAAAAATAGGAATAGGATTCATTATTATTATTGAAAGAAATGTGTTCATAAGTTGATATTTCACAAAGTTAAGCATAGAGAGAGGTAAACTTTGACCAGGCTCTGGAAGTATAGGACGTGAAGAGTGTAAACAGAGAATGATTAAGAAAACTAATTCCTCCTTTTATCCTGCGCTTTGAGAGATTTAATTTTATTCTCAATAACCCATAATATTCACACAAAATTTGACTTTGCAAAACCAAAAACAAATGAGTTAATAACCTGCATTATTATTATTCTCTACAATACCTTTGATAATTAAGATAAAAATATTTATGGGGAGGTAAAAAAAGAAAATGCACAACTAGCAAATGAAGGAGAGAGCAAGTGAAAATCTGAAAGAGTTTCGGATGAGTAAGGGATATAAATAGAGGAAAGTTAGTCTTTGAGAGAAGATAGAAGGTGTGGCAGTATCCACTTGGAGCAAGTTAGATGGCCAGGATCGATTGGAGAGGGGAAGGTTAAGGTTGATTTTCATTTAATGGAGTCCTCAACTCTGCTAGTTGGAGGGTAGTGGAGAGGAGGGGCAACCCAGCATGCTGAATCAGAAAAATACAAAAGACGTAATTATCTTCATTCATTTAGCCAATGTTTACTGAAGGCCATTATGTGCCAGGAGCTATTCTAGGCACTGTTCTGAGCACTGAGTGAAGGAGACAAACACGCGGGATGTGAGAAGCCGGTAATTCTTTCCCCTTCCTTTAAACAGTTTAGAAAGGGTGTTAGTTTCCCATTTTAACTTTCTGTATAAAAGTGTGTATGCTCAAGATATGCCATTAAACTCTGCAATTAGATCTTTTACCTCCTCTCAGGACTGATCCAGGAATCCCTTTCTTTGGCTAGAACTGATACTGATGCAAATGCTTCCGAAATAACAAGTGGAGGCACTATTTGATGCTGTTGCTGGGAAGGCAGTTTCAACTCATTTGTGTTTTTACCCCGCTTCTCTTCTCACATATTTTATGGGGTTTAACAGTGAATCTGATTTTATAGAGGCTACATTTTTTAGTTTTTCAGTGTATTCTTTTGGGTGCAGGTTTGGGCTTTAAAATACATGACAAGATAGTGAATATGGTGGCAGTTTTGGGGATCATTGTTTGGGTAAAGAGGGAAGAAGGCCTGTTATGTAGTTAAGGTCCCTGGGCCACAGGCTGAGGGAGAGACGTAGAAATGAATTGCTTTGCTCTTGGATGGAAAGGTGGTGGAAAGTTGGAGTGAGTTAAGTTTGGATCTGGAAAGTGGATTAAATTCTGGAGAGTATAGGTAGAGAAGGAGGAAGTTCATAACTTGGGTAGTTTCATCAGGAATTGTGGGAACTGTAAAAGGGATCTTGTAACATGAGTTATGAAAATTATTAAATGCTATATTCTGATTTATTCTCTACAGAAGAGTTTGGAAAGTACTGTGATGATACTGTAAACACAGCTGCATGGGGAGGTCAACTTGAGGTAAGTTTGTAATTATTCGTAGTGAATGTGGATTGTTAAATTATTTCTAAATCCCATCTGTAGTTTTTTAGACATATTTTTCAGATGATGCCAATTTCTCTTTAAAGATTCCTTTTCTTTGTGTATTTGCTATTTCTCTACTGACAGAGCATTGAAATAGGGAGTTAACATTCTTAGACCTTTGATTTAAGTATGTACCTTTGGGAAGTAAAACACTATTTCATTTTAAACAGACCAGTGTTTGATCTTTGAGTTGGTGAGTCTAGTGTTGCATCTGTGTGTTTCCATTTGTGATAATGCTGCTACTGGCAATATATTTGATTTTCTGGACTTATGAAAGTGAAGATTTTACACAAGTACAGTAAAATTTACCCTAGTGGCTCAGCTGATGAAAATCACTATTGGAAAAGTAACAGATCCATTGCATCAGAAATGGAAAACAATATTTTTATGTGAAATTACAGGTCAAATCCTACCACAACACATCTATTACAATTGTGTCTTGAGTTCTTAGTTGATACTGACTCACTGACTTGAAAGCAGTATTTGATGTATTAAAATTCACATGTAAGAAAATGGTGTGTTCAGTCACTTCTAGAGAGTTAATCAGGATTTTTTTTAAGCTCTAATTATTTATCTTACTGTTAACTTTGTTTCATTAAAACAAAATAAACAAAACACTTAAGTGGTCTAAGTCGTGATGAGGCAACCTGGGGTATTAGAAAGTCGGGATTAGAGGAAATGTCCTGGATTTGGGTCCTTGCTTTTCCTTCTGTTTCTCAGTTTTGTAACCTTGGGGGAGTCAGTCAACCTCCTGAACTTGAGTTTGCTCATTATTGAATAGGGATAATAAAACCCCTGTGTGTACTTGGTAGGTCATTTGTGGTTGTTAAATAAGGCAAGTAGTATATGCATAGAAGTTTGTGAGCTTAAAGTGCCAGATGGATGAATCTAGCAGTATTCTTAATATTATTGTATATGATTAGTCATCTTGAAGAGTTTGTCGCTCTGAGTATTTCATGTCAAGAAGATACATGATTCATGTTGGTAGATATGACATGAATGCTTCTTCAGAATCTTTTTCTCAGCAGAGTTACATTTGTACCTCTTCTGAGCCACCAGAGGGAACTGCGTCCATTCCTTTTGTTTGCCTCTCCTGGATCTGTGAAACTCAGGGAGTTTTCATAGTAGCTTTGTGACTGCATTAGGAGTAATTAAAGATGCTTGAACTTTCTTATAAGGATCACAAATTAATATGAGTACTAGGTGTAAGTGACTTTTTAAAACTTTTAAAACATGCTTTGAAGGACATTACTTATAAATTATTAATCTGTGAATTCATTTGAAATAAGAGTTGCTGTTTCCACAATGGGGTAAATTTAAATTATTAAAGAGAAATTCTTTATATGATTTCTGAAGATTTAGAGGGGACATTAAGATTGCCAGAGCTTGATTCTCGCCCTCCATTCTGTGCTAGCTTTTAAAATATATTATTTTAGGTATAAGATAAAAGTGCCTCAAAGGAACATTTTACAAGATAAGAGTATGGGAGTAAATTTGCCACTGTGCAGTATAGAACTTTTTCCATATTCTTGAAGTAATTTCTTATCTTTGTTTAAAACTTCCTAAAAGGACCAAGTTCTAGACAGAATGTTCTTATAATGGGGCAGATACATAGATCAGGACACTATGATTGAAGACTGTTAAATGATTAATTTGTTTATGAACTTGGGCTCTCGAGTCAGACTGCCTCAGTTCAGTTGCAGGTCATTTTATTTCCCTGTGCTTGACTTCGGGCAGGCCTCTTAACCTTTGTCTGCTTCAGTTTCTAGGTCTTTAAACTGTGTAACAGTGTACCTCTCCCATAGGTTATTGCGAAGATTGAACTAATACATGTAAAATGCTTAGTGTGCTTGGTCATAGTAAGTCTAAAAAATGTTACTCCCAGTATTCATTATTAACTATTATCCATCCTACTTTAAGCTCTAATTTTATATCGTATGGTATGAAATTAAAATTGTCAAATCGAGATTACAATGAGATATCACCTCACTCCCGTCAGAATGGCTATAATTAGCAAGACAGGAAACAAGTGTTGGGGAGGATGTGGAGAGAAGGAAACTTGCATACATTGCTGGTGGGAGTGCAAACTGGTGCAGCCACTATGGCAAACAGTATGGAGATTCCTCAGAAAATTAAGACTAGAACTACCATATGATTCAGCTGTTCCACTGCTGGGTATTTATCCAAAGAACATGAAAACATGAATGCGTAAAGATACATGCACCCCTGTGTTCGTTGCAGCATTATTCACCATAGCCAAGACTTGGAAGCAACCTAGGTGCCCATCAAGGGACAAATGTACAAAGAAGGTGTGGTATATATACTGAATGGAATACTACTCAGCCATAAAAACGATGAAATCCAGCCACTTGTGACAACATGGATGGACCTTGAGGGTATTATGCTAAGTGAAATAAGTCAGAGGGAGAAAGTCAAATACTGTATGATCTCACTCATAAGTAGAAGATAAAAACAACACTCACACAGAGACAGAGATTGGATTGGTGGTTACCAGAGGGGAAGCGGGGAGGGAGGAGGGTGAAAGGGATGATTAGGCACATGTGTGTGGTGATGGATTGTAATTAGTCTTTGGGTGGTGAACATAATGTAATCTACACAGAAATTGAAATATAGTGATGTACACCTGAAATTTATATAATGTTATAAACCTGTGTTACCGCAATAAGAAAAAATTGTGTATTAATCAGATGGAAGTTCCATGAAAGAATAGTACATAACTCATTCTACTCATGCCTTGAAAATTATAGAGCAGTGGTTCTCAACACTAGTACATTAGAATCATCTGAAAAGCGTAAAAAAAGTAAACTGCCTATTCTTCCCTGCTCCCTCTCTCTTTCCCCCAGCCCCTCCCAAGTTGTAATTGATTTTTTCTGGTGCCTGAGCAATGGTATTTTTAAAAACTCTTTATTATGGAAATTTTCAAGCATATTCAAAAGTAGACTAGTACATTTATTTGTTTTTACAACAAATGTGTATGAAGTGCCCACTGTGTGCAGCTCTTGGTGTCCAGCGAGGAACAGAGTAGATCCCTGCTCTGACTGTTGCCCTGTTCGTGCGTACCTCAGTAGTTCATGATTTACCTTTTTATTTTCCTTACGAATACTTTTTCTTTCCTATAGCTAAGAGCCCTGTCTCACATTTTACAAACACCAATAGAGATAATACAGGCAGATTCTCCTCCTATTGTGGTTGGCGAAGAATATCCAAAAAAACCATTAATACTTGTGTAAGTACCTAGAATTTCTACTGTTATATTTTTCATAATTAAGACAAAAAGGACTATTAAAAATTTTTAGGTTGTGTGTGTTGATTAATCAGAAAATCTACAGCGGCATTAATTATGTTTATTTTATGTTAAAGGCAATTGTGGAATTGGAAAGCATTGTCAAAATATGTGATTCAGATAATTGTTTAAACCTCTAGTGATTTATTGTGTATGAGTAAAGAAAAAAGTCATTTCTAAAGGTTACAAAATTTAAGATTAGTTTTCATCTTGTCCTGGTTTGATCTTAATAATGCTAAAACTTTCAAGTGTAAAAGGTGAAATATATTCATGTTGCCTGATCGTTTATTCCTTAGAAATTTTTTCTTCATATTGTAAAAGTATTTTACATGATTGAGAATGCTCCTCTGAAACACAGAATGGAGAGTTTGCTGTTGGCTTTAGTGTTTATTAGCCAAACCTACTAAAGTGGTCATTAATGGCTTGGATTTAGGTAAAAATTTAAGCTTATTGAGCACCTAGCATCTCGGTCTTTCCTTTTTCCCTCCAATGGTTATGTTTTACCTGACTTAAACTCAGCAGAGTTATAGAACCAGATGTGATTGCTGATGCTTTTCAAATGCTGTTGAACTTTTTTTGTGTGTGAGGAAGATTAGCCCTGAGTTAACATCGGTTGCCAATCCTCCTCTTTTTGCTGAGGAAGATTGGCCGTGGGCTAACATCTATGCCCATCTTCCTCTATGTTATATGGGACGCCGCCACAGCATGGCTTGATAAGCAGTGCATAGATCTGCGCTCGGGATCTGAACCTGTGAACCCCGGGCCGCTGAAGCGGAGCACCCGAACTTAACCACTATGCCACCAGGCTGGTCCCTAAATGCTGTTGAACTTTTAGGTAATATGTCATTGAAGTCTGTGAATGATATCTCTATGGAGTGATTCATTCAGAGTGCTTAGTTTTATATACATAGTAAAATATATCTACAATGAAGTACTTTTATCTAAGCTACTCGTTTCTCCTTTTCTCGTTTCAGATATATGAGACATGCATATGGCTTAGGAGAACATTACAATTCTGTTACACGGTTGGTGAACACAGCTACTGAAAATTGAGGCTAGTTTACAAAATGTTGCACAATTTTGTTTTAGTACAGTGTGCTGATCTGAGTATTCAGACCAAGTGCTGGATTGTTCCAAACGTTACTAAAAACACAACTACCTTAAATCAGTTTTATGGCAAAGCTGCTAACAAGTTTTTAAAAAATTTGTCAGATGAACTTTAATCAGTGTCCCCTTAGTGGTATTTTAAAACACTTGTAAGTCCATTGTGGAGAACATCATTTATAGAACAAGTGGTATCCTGTTTGCTGGTATTTTATTAATATAGGATCCTGAACATTCTGTTCTGCATTGAAATAAATTTCAAATGTTTTTTTCTCCCTATTACTAAAAGCTTTCAGTAACCACTTCAGAGTAATTTTTCTTGAAGAAATGAAATGACTCAGTCTCTGTCATTGCAATAATGTGGTGATGGTGATAGCAAATTTAATTAATGCTTATAAATGAACTTGATATAGTAACATTGGTGTTGATGGGATTAACGCCATGAAGCTTTTACATAACCCCATCAAAGTACAGATAAGAAGCTTGTTTAATAATAAAGAATTTTAAAATATTTATTCAGATGAGAATCAGTTACCAAGTTTTAAGAAATGAGACAAATTCAAAGGTAAAGAGCTGTTACCTATCAGATTTAAACCTCTGAAGAATTACAGATTAGCCTTTTATTTGTATATAACTTAAAAAGACCCAATAGATTACTGTCCTTCTAATTCATTTGTTATTCCTTGCTGTTTCCTAAACTTCAGAATGGAATTAGTACCCTCATTCCTTGATTATCTTCATAACTACAGATTTTTGTGTTCTTGTGTTTTCTTCATCACTCCTCAGCTGCTTTGCTTTCCTTGCAGCCTTTTCCACTAAGAAACGGTTTGTTTCTTATTCTTATTCTTTAACTTGTACAAATTGAAGAAGTAGCAGTGTAAAAGGGTCCAAGGCCAAATTTATTTCAAATTCTTCCTCTTCTCCAATTTGTCTTATAAGATCTCTCTTTTTGCTTCATTCTTAAGGATTAGAAGAAAGCCTTTGTTACTTGTTATTTTGTTAGCTTTATTAATGTCATCTTTCCTTTAACTCAAATATTTGAGAATTTTTATGTTACATATATGGATAAAGTTGAAAGCCACTGTTTGGGTGCCAAGACTGTATAGTAAAATTGGTATATAATACTTTTGGTTTGAATGATTCATCTAGCTCAGATTTTAGTACTCCTAACAATAGTCTCTCTAAGAAGATAGGACCCCTATACAAATCTGTCTCATAATTTGTTATGTAAGGAAGTGTTATGAAAATGAGACCTTTTGGTTTGATCTGTTTTTCCCAAATTAGAAATAACTAGTAAGATTTAGCATCAAGTTTATAATATTTGAGTTTTTGTTCCATGAGTGCAGCTAATTTTTGCTAGTAAATGTTGGGTTTATAATATTAAAAATGGGGTGTCAGTTTCACATGCCCAGCAAGTGACAGTGTGGGAAGCTGGTGGGGACTGTAGTCAACTAGAGCAAGTGAGTACTGCATGAAGGTATTCCAATTCAAAAGACTAAAAACCACTCTGCCTGCCAAACAAAATATATTCTGAAGGCTGCCTGTTTTGTAATCCTTGATCTGAATTTTTGGGGGGTCTGAAATTTATAAAAGAATGAAATTGTAAAATACTAAACAGCTTGACTTTATTTTGAAGTAATTTGTTACTTTAAAATTCAAAGATAAGCATTTAGAAGTAATAAAATGATATCATAAAACCTAGTTATTATAAATTCCATCTATATTTAAAATATTCTAAAGTAACTTATTGGTAGCTATTTTTTTCTAACAAGACGAGTGGAATTTTCTTGATTATAGGTTTATTTTTTATTTTTTATTTTTAAATGGCCAATATAATTATGAATAAGATTTGTATGGTCAGTGTCTGTTCTTTCATAAAACTTGAGATTAAAATAATTTTAATTGTAAACTAAAATTGAAGACTTTAAAAAATGGCAGATGTTAATTTAAAAGCAGCATATACTAATTTAGTTTGCTGTAAGATGATGGTCCGATGGAAGTTTCATAAGCTTTCTTTTGTCCTAACTCGGAAAAGTATATGTCAGAGTTCTGAAATATGTCTTTAGCCAAGAATTTTATCCACTTAAATATGTTTACAACTTGTGTAAAGCAAAAAAGAATGTGTGTAACTATAATGAGCAATATAATTTTGCTCATATTATCTGATGTTTGCCAAAATGAATAAAAGATGAATGAATTAAATCAATGTTTGTTTAAATTGTTATTCTTTAACAATTTAGAATGTAGAAACAGAAAACTCATTTTGTTTTAGAATTTTATCCAGCCTTTATTTTGTTTTCACATACAATTGAGAATAATACAATCACAGATTTTTGCATTTAAGAGATGTGGAATAAATACATGAGCATAGCATTATGCCCCAAACAGAATAGAGGGAGATCATAAAGTAATAGCTATTTAAGCCATGGCTCTTACAAATTAGGTTGAATCTTAGAACCTTTTAGTATAATGAAAGTTTATTTAGGGCAAATGAATTAGAGAAATATTTTAACACGCATGGGTGTTAAAGAAGAAATGAAAAATGAATAAGCATTTGTGTGCAAGAATGTGAAGCAGTAAGAAGGAAATTTGTGTAAATTAATGCTGGCACACACTTGTTAGTCTATTGTCTTCTTGGTACAAGTTGTCGTGAACTAGCTGAAGGAGCAGATCAGTTTTTTCTGAGAATTCAATTGGTAATTTCATACTGTTTTTACTTTTATTGAACAAACGAGAGTGGTTTTTTTCCCTGTCCTGTATGTTTTCACATACATTGATTTCCTAAAGTCTTGTTTAAAATAATCTTTCTCTCAGTTCTTGTTCTTTACCCCACCGTTGTTCCCTCCTACTTGAAGGCCTTTGAACTGCCATTCAGAGTTGAATGCTTCACCCAACCTGCTTCACCTCGCTTCCTGTACTCTTGGCCTCAGCTTAAATAGCATCGACCTAGGCAAGCTTCCCAGACTCCTCCCACTCAGGCTGGGTTTGATACCCTAGTTCATGCATTTTTCTTTCTAGTAACTATATACTTGTAATTAGTTATTTGTATTCAGTTGTTTATTGTTATTATTATTTTTGCCAAGTCTTTAAGTGCTTAGAAACAAGAACTTTTTGACAACTATTACAATATCTAGCATATTGCCTACCTATATGTTGGGTGCTTAATAAATGTTTGTTGACAGTCTTAAGATCATTTGAGGGGTTAGGATATGACTGAGGAGTTGTCGTTAGGCTAATGGACCATTAGGAATAGAGAGAGGTATTGACTTAGAATTGGGTTTGCTCACAAAAGGGCTGCTTTCTAATTTACCTTGCCCTTGGATGAATTCTTAAACTCTTTTGGTCAGTTGAAGGGAGAAATGGAACCCAAGAGAACTTTCTTTTTCCTTCTAATAGAGTGTTATAGTTAATTTACCTTCATCTATCAATTAGGACAGTCTGATTTTAATGAATATACAAAACATAAGGGTCCTCTAAGATAAGTTTGCAGAGCAAAAAAAAATTAAAAACTTTGTTAATATACTGATGAGGAAGGAGTTTATAATTGTCTTATTTCAGTATAATCAGGATGACCAGTATGCCTTACTGAAACAAATGACTGCTTTTCTACAAGACAGGAATTTATCAATTCCCTGAGCAGGGATGACTTACAGTCTTTCTCCTGATTTTTCTTACCCATGTCACCCTTGTCTTGATAAAAGGAAAAGTCCTATTTATTGTTTATAATCTTAACCAATACAGTGTCAACATGGGGATTAATAAGAACCACAGTACATGAGTTGGATGAGCAAAGCCAATGACTGTTTTAAAAAGTAAATTGCTATTTTTGAATCAGGCATTTTGTCCCCCTGAAATCAGAAAGGCTTTATACACTTAGCATCAGGAGTTTCTCAAGAATGACACAGTTGACATTTTGAGCTGAATAATTCTTTGTCGTGCTGTCCTGTGCATTATATGTTTAATAGCATTCAACTAAGTGCCAGTAGCATGCCCCTCTAGAGATGTAAGGAAAAAAGAATGTCTCCAAACATTCCTAAATGTCTCCTTGGGGATAAAATTGCCGCTTGTTGAGAATCACTTACTAAATCATAAGTTTTATTGCTAATGAGGTTGGAAAGTTCTAAGGAAAACCATTAGGAATAAAAATTGGGCACATTAGGCAGGAGTTATTCATCTGTTTTTTGTAACTTTGGCAACTGCCTAATGCCAGACTGTATGTGAACACCCTTTGAAAATCTCAGTAGACCTTAACTTCTTTTTTTCCTTCTCTTTTCAAATTGTGTCCTGACCCAATGAGATGTGTTAATTTGACTTTTAGACCACCGGTGGTAGCAGTCAGGATAGACTAGGTTATGCTGTGGTAACAACTCAAAAATCTTGGTGGCTTGTACCAACAAAGGAACATTTCTTGTATGTGGTACATTTTGCAAGTTGGCTGGGAGCTCTGCTCCATGTCTGTACACTCTGGGACCCAGGCTATTGGAGTTGTCACCATCTTAAACTTTTCTAGGAGAGAGGATACTGGAGAGTCTCACTCCAGCAAATAAATTCTGTGGTTCAGAAGAAACACATCTCATTTCCATTCACTGGCTGGAATTAGTTATATGGCTTTAACCCAAACAGGAAAGTGCCCAGAGGTGCAGCCCTACCATGAGTCCTGAAGGGAGGGAGCTGAGTATTTGGTGAACATCATTAAGGATTTTCATATGTTCTGGAAATACTGGCATTTGGGATCAGACCTGGATTCATATCTTGATCTTGGCACTCATTAACTATTTCAGCTGATGCAATATATTTAACCTTTCAGAGCTCCAAGTTGCTTGTTATAAAATAGAAATATTACAGTCTACCTAGTAGGAGAACTATAAAAATAAATAGGAAAGTTTAGATAATGCACCTAACATTTTAGCATATGCTATGTAATTTATAGTAAACATAAAAATAATGATTACTTTGCTGGTTTTGGGGCCTATATGTTGCCTGGAAGAGAGGCAGACGCTTGATGGAAAGTGTTGATTTCTTTTGGAAAAGTAGGATTGTTGAGGTGGTTAACAAAGCAGAGCCTTGAGATGCTGGAATGAGGGGAAATTTCACTGTTGCCCTTGGTATTCAGCATGGAGGAATCTTTAGTAGCTTTTAGGCCATTATGAGACCAAGGAATTATCTGAGACAAAGTAAAAATTCTAATAGTACTTCTGTTTTGGTTCCTGTCTGTTATCTCAAAGTTTGACATTTACATTCTATTTGGAATTGAGCTGTCAAGATTCTTAATCAACATAGAATTTGTCAAGTTTAGTTATGATATTCTTAAATGAATTCTTAAACTTTTTTGATATTATGGGTGGATTAACCTGAATTAAGAAAACACCTTTACTAAACTCCACAAAGAATACTCAAGTGCTTTTTTAGAAATGCAGTCATGCGTCGCTCAATGACGGGAATATGCTCTAAGAAATGCGCTGTTAGACAATTTCGTCGTTGGGCGAACATCAGAGTGCACTGAAGGGGAACAAAATTTGCCACCCCAAAATGTGTCTGTTTAATATGAGAATTATTTTAGGCTAATTACTTTTAAGAAACAAAAAACCGAGAAAGTTTACACAATGTTGTAAGCCAATATGACTGCAATAAAATAATTCAAATGCAAAAAAACCCCCCAGAAGCTCAAAGTTTTTCTTGTTACCTCCCACTTAACTGTCTAAAAGAATTCAGATAAAAGAACCTGTCTAAGAAGCGAGCTATATCACATGAACTAGGTGGCAGACAGGGAGGAACCTAGGAAAGCCTGTTTGTTGGGCTCCCCTCTGTGTTCTGTTTCTGTTTTCCAAATGTCCTGTGAATTGCCCTCCTTCCCTTTGAAGTCCCTGACTCTCCCCACCCCCAACATCTTTTGTCTTTAGCTGAGGATGGTATTTAAGGTGAGGGTTTTGGCCATTTTGGCAAGTTACTCAGTTTTCCTGGGTTTCTCCCATGTATACATGTTATTAAACTATTGTTTGTTTTTCTCCTGTTAATCTGTCTCGTGTCAACTTAATTCTTAGACCAGCCAGAAGAACCTAGAATGGTAAAGGAAAATTTCTTCTTCCCCTACAGTACTTACACAAACCTAGATAGTGTAGCCTACTACACACCTAGGCTATACGGTACTAATCTCATGGGACCGCCATAGTATATGCGGTCCATTGTTGACAGAAATGTCATTATGCAGCACATGACTGAGTTTTGTGTATGTTGTAATATATTTACAAAGCTTTTTAAATTATTGCTGGAGAATGACACCATTTGCATATGGAGCTATTTATTTAACCTTATGTTTTTGAGAGAGGGAGAGAGAGATACATTCTTCAACCCACAACAGTCTGGGTTTAGCCTCCATTCCACTGAAACTGCTTCTCAAAGCAGTACCAGTAACCACTTACCTGTTTTTGTCTTACTGGAAATCTCTGCTGCATTTGCACTGTAGACCACTTGCTCCTTGGAATTCTCGCTTACTTTTCACAACACTACTCTTTGCTGGTTCTTCCTCCTTAGGCCTTATTCTGGGCTGTGCCTCTTCCTCGGGCTGTCTTGCAGGATGTTATCCTTGACCCTCTTTTTCTCATGTTACACCAGAGCTTCCAAACTGGTGGGCTGCAAGTGGCTCAAAGATGTATTTTGTTTGGTTTGTGTAGTGATTTAAAGGAAAAAAAAGTAAATTAAAGGAAAATTATTAAAAGTAAATTAAAGGAAAAAAAGTAAATTGGTAGCAACTGGGAGATTTCACTTAAAATCCATATTTCCAGCTTCTGAAAAAAATTGGAAGAACTGTTAACACTGGCCCAGGATTTCCTCATGGCAGCGCTCAGCTAGGGCTGCTAGTGGCTGCAGCCTTTAGACAGGCATGTACTCTTCCTGTTTGCCCACCACTATCCCCACCTGGTCTGCTGACTTCTGTTTCATTTCTCAGTCAAGAATGCCCAGTTCTTAAGCCAGAGTCTTGCTTGGCATTATCTTACATCATTCTTCTTTATATTATCCTTTTTGCTTCTTTTATTCTATCCTTAATTAGATGTGGTAGTTTGGGTATCTTATTGGGCTCAGTTTATCTCACTGTTCTATTTTCTAATCTATTCATTTCTACTTTTTAATCTTAATTGGTTATTTCCTTCTGTTTTCTATGTGTTTAATTTTTGGTTGAAGCTTTTCAAAAATCTGTGTGTGTATTTGTATGTGTTTTTAAGTAGAGTCAGAGGTTCATCCAACCTAGTGATAATCAAATGCTGGTCTCTAAACATACCATTGGCAAAATAAGAAAATTTAATATAAGATAGTGAGTTTTTCATACAGCAAATTTATTCAATTTAAGGAAATTTACTTATAGGTTATATTCTTTTAGCAGAGGGGTTTAAAATGTTCTTTCTTTTATAAAATTATGATGGTAGTAGATAAGAGTAAATAAATTAGTGAATTAGTGTTCTCCACCGTTACTCAATTCTTAAAAATTAGAAATTGCTATAGCACTATTCACTACTTAATGTCTGCTCTATGCCAAGGACGCTGTTAGAGATTACAGTTCAAATGTGTAGCAAGGGAGAAATATGAATAGAACAGTAAAACGAAGTATTAAATGCTAAACTGGAGTTTGTATAAAGTCCTCTTGAAACATAGATATGCTTGGAGGGAAGGTCACGGTTCAAGGAAAGTGATAGAGGAAATATTTGAGCAGGTTCCTCAAAAGATTAGGAACAGAATTAGGCAGGGAGACAGGTGGAAAAGGCATATAGGCAAAATGAACAGCATAAGCAAAGGAGTAAATGTACTTGCTGCTGAGGAATAGCAGGTGGTCTCCTAAAGGCAGAATACAGGGTTTGAGAAAGGAAATGACATGTGCTGAAGCTGGGGCTAGACTGATGAGTTTTGAGTCTCAACTCAAGTGGAAATTTTAGTTTATAAGCAATGGGAGACCATTAAAAGATTTTATTTACAGTTACAGATTTATTGTAGGAAGACGACTGATGACAATGATAATATAATGGTAGAGTGGCAGAGTATATAATGGAAGCAGGCAGGAGAACAGGTGGAGATGGTGCGACTTTGGACTGTGATAGTGGCAGTGGAAAGAAGCAGACAGGTGTGAAGGGTGGTGGTGTGGTAGATTTGTACTGAATCAACTGAGCTAAGCTCAGACCACATCTCAGTTCTCGTCCCTGCATAGTTTCAGGTCAGTCCTGGTCTTCAAGGACATTGTGCACAAAATTTGGAAGGCACAAGTGAAGTGGCAGCTTGGAATGTCAGTGTGGGGGTATCAAGTGTTATCACGCATACTACCGCTGATCGGCTGGCTCACTGCATCAGTGTGAATCAACACTTGAGCCTGTAGCTTCTCCCACTTCTGCCAGATCTTCAGCATCTCTGAATCCTGAGGCAGGCACACCACCAGACACAAAAGCAACAGCCTTACTTAGATGGCTTTACCAGCTCCCACAATAATCTAAGGTCAAAGTCTATATGATTCCTAGTTGGTCTTCTATGATTGAACCCTGATAGAGAATTTGCTGCTATAACAAAATACCTAACCCATGTAACAGGTTTAGGGACTGGCCTCAGGTGTAAGTTAGAAGGGCCATGAAAAGACTGTTAGGGGAGACTAATGTCACTCCAGGAGTCTGTTGGTGAGGGTGTAAAGGAATATGAGAAAAATGTTATTGGAAACTGGAAGAAAGGTGACTCCTGTTACCTAGTAGTAGAAAGTTTAGTAATGCTGCCAACAGCATTAATATGGAAAATAAGTATATCTCCTCAACTGGATGAACTACCTAAAGATATTTCTAGACAGAGTGTTGAAGGTGCTATCTGGATTCTTCTAGCTGCCTATAGTAAGAGACAGAGGAGAAAGGCAAACAAGAGGAAGAATTCTTAAACATAAATGGGCCACAAATTTTGGGTTTGAAGAATAAAACTTTCTCATTCCTAGCCTCTCCGGGCAGTAAATAGTGCTAAAATTAAGAAATGAGTTCCAGACAGAGAGCAAATCCAGGGAACTGTCAGGAAAATGAAGTCTAAAGATGAAGCCAAGGGCATGACTGTAAAAACTCTTTGTTAAGACTTCAGGAAGATTAAAAATGCTTTCTTCCTGACAGATGAGAGAGCTTCTAAAATTCTTAAGGCTATTGTCCCACAGTAGTTTCACATGGGAACCCAAAATAGAGAAGGGCTATCCCAAAGAGATTTGGGGTGTGGCTTTTGTCTGATGGAGTCAATTATAAACTGTTTCAAAAGGAACCCACAAAGTTTTTAAAAGGATTTTATCAGTTTGGATTGAAAGGGACAGTATAAAATCAAAAGACAAACCCTCATACACTGCTGGTAGAAGTGTAAACCGATGCAGTCATTTTGGAAAACAGTCTGGCAGTTTCTCAAAGGTTAAAGATAGAGGTACCATGTAACCCAGAAATTCCTTTCCTAGGTGTATACCCAAGAGAAATGAAAACACTTCCACACACAAAATTGAATGCAAATGGTCAGAGCATTATTCCTAATGGCCAAAAAGTAGAAACAACCTATATGTCCATCCACTGATAAATGGATAAATAAAATATATAGCCATACAGTGGGATATTTTTAGGCAATAAAAAGGAATGAAGTACTGGTATGTACTATAATATGGATGAACTTTGAAAACATTGTGCTAAGTGAAAGAAGATAGTCACAAAAGACCACTTATTGTATGATCCCCATCTATATAAAATGTCCAGAATAAGCAAATCTATAGAGATAGAAAGGTTGCTTAGAGATAGAGAGGTTGCTTACAGCTGGAATGGATGGGAGGAATGAGAGGGTGATTGCTGAAGGATACAGTGTTTCTTTTTGGGGTGATAAGAGTGTTTTGAAATTGATTGTGGTGATGGTTTTACAACTTAGTGAATATACTTAAACCATTGAATTGTACACTTTAAATGAGTGAACTGTATGATGTGAATTATAACTCAGTAAAGTTGTTACCAGAAAAAGAAAAATGAGAAGTGGCCTTTGGACTCTTGAACTTCTATGGGTATAGGAAGCAGTCTGAGAAAACTACTTAGCAAACATGGGTTATGTTTTATGAAAAAGGAAAGATAATTTTAGAGCCCAGAGAGGGGGACCAAGAGCCAGTCCCAAGCAGTAGAACTAAACTCTGGTCAAGGAACTGACAACATGTTAGTTCATGTTGTCCATGTGACAACCTAATTAGGTTCCAGAATTACTATGAACCAGTGGCTGCTTTGTGCCTCTAATTTTTCCTTTTTTTTGAGTGGACTGTCTATTACCGGTCATATGTTTCACCCATCCTTATATTCTGGATATGTGGGGACAGATGACTTGTCCCCACGTAGGTCTCAGTTCAAGGTCTCAGATCAAGATGAACTGTACTCAAGCTGGATTCAACGATCTGCCCCTGAGGAGCTACACCTACCTTTGCACTTAATTTAGATGACAAGATCTTGGGATCTGATGCTCCAAATAGATGAGACTTTTGGGGTGCAGGGCTCTTGGGAGAGAGTGTCTCTATTTTGCATGTTGGAGGAATGTAAATAACTCAGTAAAGGGTGAACTGTGGTGGGTTTTACTATCAAGAGGTGGAGTCTAATTCCTTTTCCTATGAGTGTGGGCTGGCCTCAGTGACTTGCTTCTAATGAATAGAATGTGGCAGAAGTGATGGTGCATGACTGCTGATGCTCCTAATATTTGTTAAGTAAATGAATAAAGTGATTTCTGAAGCTAGGTCATGAAAGTGATATAGCTTCCACTCTGCCTTCTGTCTTGAGATGCTCAGGGTTGGAACCAAGCCACCATGTTGGGAGGAAGCCCAAGCCACATTGGATAGGCTACGTGTAGGTGCTCTGGCTGATTGCCCTAAGGTTCCAGCCAACAATCAGCACCTATCACTAGATATAGGTGAATGAGCCTTTAGGTGATTTCTGCCCCAGCCTTTGAGCCACCCCAGCTGATGCCAAGAGGAGCATTGACAAGCTGTACCCACTAAGCCCCACCTGAATTTTAGATTTGTGAATAAAATAAATATTGTTTTAAGCCATTAAGTTTTGCAGCGGTTAGTTACCCAGCGATAGATAACTGGAACAGGCAATATTAATAGGACTGATTGCATGTTGGAGGTAAGAGGAGGAATCAGGAATGTTTACCAGATTTTCTAGGTTAAGCAAATTAATAGAAAACAGTATCAGATTGCAGTGGCCTCTTTACCCATTTAAAGCAGTAACAAATTACCAGTGTTTGGATGGTGTCAGCTGGGGTGCTGGCCACAAAGAGTTACTTTAGAGGAGATGAGTGTTCATGAGATTTAAAAAAAAAAAAAAAAAAAAGCCTTATGATCAGTGTGTTTAGATGATAACAGCGTGATTGTTCTTAGGAAACTAAATAATAAAGAAGTTGGAAAATAGGTTTGGATGAGACAAGACAAAGAGCAGTGACTTAAGAAGCTGAAAAATGATTTTATCTATCATTCTAGCAACTGGAAGTCACTATTAATCAGCACTTCTTGTTTTACTGTTATGATGATATTGATGTTCGTTATAATACCCTTTATAAATCTAGTGATTCTTCTTTAGGACTTAGGCGCCTGCTTTTCTCTCGTCCTAGAAAGGCTGTAGTCTCTAACAGCCCCCTCTCAGCGAGGCCTTCTCTGGTCATCTCTCTAAAATTGCAAACTCATCACTCCCACACTCCCTATTGTCCTCACCTGCTTTATTTTTTTCTTAGCACCTAACACCATCTAACATACTAGATTTCTTATTTATCTTATTTTTCTCCCCCTACTAGTTCATTGAGAATGGGATTTTTGTCTTTCTAATTCACTTCTCTATCCCCGCTACATGGAACAGTGTCGCGCATGTAGTAGGTGCTCCTAATATTTGTTAAGTAAATGAATAAAGTGATTTCTGGATTACAAGAGAAGGACTGAATCATGTTCTGAATACTTTCAATGCAGACTGTATTTTGTAGTATTTAACTTTTTGGAAATAAGCAATCTAAGTGTGGCATATATATGTAGCCCAAATGTCTCCAAGCCTCATAACTGGGCACAATGGGGTTCTACTAGTAATCAAACATCACTGGCTTCAGCTCCTGCCCTTTCCTCTTCTTTTTATCTTTGTTTTAATCTTTTATTTGGAAATTTTCAAATATATACAAAAAGTAATGAAAACAGTATGATGAACCCCTATGTACCCATTGCTGAGCATCAATAATTATCAATGTTTTGTTCATCTTGTTTGATCTGTGTTTTTCACCCACTTCCCCCCCCCGATTATTTTAAAGAAAATTCAAGACATCATGTAATTTCACCTGAAAATTTCAGATATATTTCTAAATGTTAAGTACATTTTTAAAAAACATTACCACCATGCCATTATCACACATAGCAGAATTAGTCATTCCTGTCATCTGGTATCCAGTCCATGATCAAATTTCTCCGATTGACTTATTTTTATTCAAATCAGGATCCAAACAAGGTCCACACGTTGCATGGGCTGTTATTTATCTTAAGTCTCATTTATTGCATTACACTTTCCCCTTCTTTTTATTAATGCTCTTGACTTGTTGGTTAAACCTTGTGTCATATGCCCTGTAGAATTTCTCATGTTCTAGATTTGGCTGACTGCTTCTCTGAGATGAATTTAGCTTGTTCTCTAGTCCTCATATTTTCTGTAAATGGTAGTTAGATCTAGAAGCATGATTAGATTAAGAGTCAATATTTAGGCAAGAATATTTCATACGCGGTGCTGTGTACCTTTTATCATGTCACATCATGAGACTTATAACGTGATTGTCTCAATTTTAATGATGCTAAAATTGATTAGTTGGTTAAGTTGTTAGCCTGATTTCTTAAAGTTCCTCACCAACCTCTCACTTAATGCTTTTAGCATCCAATTATGACCTTTGCAGATCCATTATTTATTTCATCAAGATTTGCAAAAATAGTGATCTTTCTAAATCTCTTTTTCTTTCTTCATTTATTACCTTCCATTTTTCTATGAATAAGAACTTTATTAACTATTAGGTTACACTTAAATGCAGTTTTTACTGGATAGGCAGAATAAATGCCTGATTTTTTTTCCTTTGTCAATTTTCAGACTAATGAGTTTGTTCTCTAATAAGTCCCAATGTAATCAATGAGTTTCTTTTATTTTTAAAATACCATTATGAACTCTTAGATTTTAGTGTGTTTCAGTTCAGTCTAGGTTATTCATTCTTTCTGATCCTCAAATTTTCCTGTTTTAGGACCAGTGGGAGCCCCTAGAAGGTGGCTTCTCTCTCCTTTTGATGTGATAGCATTAGTCTTTGAAAACTTCCATGTCTTAGAATAAGATATCCTAGGCTCATCTTGTACATTTCCTACCCCAAACCTGGAATCAGCTATTTCCCTTCCCTACTTTTTACACAGGGAACTGTCTGTGATGCCTCCCACCCTCACCACAGTAGATCTCAGAATGTTTTTGTTTCCATGACAACCAATTCTGCAATTAGAAGTTCTAAAGATGCATAGTAAGGAACTTAATCCCTAATAGTTACCTTCTCCCTTTTCTATTTCTCTTCCAAGCCCATGGCTGAAAGGTTGTTGATAAGGGCATTGAAAGGTGGTAAAAGCACTAAGATTGTTACCTTGAATGGGAAGAAGATGACAAAGATGCCCTCAACATTAGAAAAACTGCCTGGCCTGAAGACTCTAGACCTTCAGAATAACCTAATCCCCAAAGTGTGCCCAGAGATAAGCACCTTGACCCAGGTGAGGCACAGTATATCTTTTTGGATTGAGGATGGAAAATAGGAAGAGAGAAAAGATGCGAGAGAACAGTAAGGCTTCAATCCTTGGAGACAGCTCCCTGGAGATTTACTGTGGAGTGTTGTTGGAGAGGCATCAGAAGGCTTTCTCTCTCAGGGAATTACATATAGTAGGGGAGAATATGTTTCAACTTACTCATGTGCTCTTTGGCCCACATCTGGAATCAGAGGATTAGGTCTCTGCCACACTCATTTTTCTGGAGGCTGTCATCTGGAAAGGGGTTGGGAGCCTGGATCTGCTCATCTACCTTGGGGGCTCCATCTGGAAGTGGGTTTGAGGATGCCAGAGATGCTGTTCACCCTGGGAATTATCCTGAAGCTTTTGCATATGGAATGAAGGGATGTTTCGGATGTAGGAAGGGGGTTCCTTTTCCATTTCCTAGAGCAGGCTGAACTTTGAAATGGAGTGTTGGCAAGGAATAAGAAGGAGGGGACATTCATTTCTTCTGAAGTAGTCTTAAAAAGGAGATGCGTATTTTAAAAAAAGAATACCCTTCTTAAAGAGGAACAGTTGACATGAATGAATCCCAGATGCTTGTGTTAAATATTTCTGCTGAACAATGTGAAACTCCAGCTGCTAAAAATCTTGAGGTTGGGAGAAGGCAAGGGATATTAACTTTGCAGTTTTATTTTTGTTTAATTCTAAACTGTCATCTGTACTGAAAGAACCTATAACCAGCTAAGTCATTAACCAGCTAAGTTCATTAGTTTTGAGTTCAGAGTCATAAAAAAAATCTATTTTCTTACCTTCACCTACCTCATTTCCTTTTAGACTTACAAAATTATTTAGCTTGTAATCTGTGACCAAGTCCTTGCAAGAAATAGGATAATACTCACAAACTCACCCCTTTAATGGTAACTTCCAAAAGTGCATCTGTAGTTACAGAACAGCAAGGATTTGGACTTTTCTAATGGGACAGAGGAGTTTCTATGCAAAAGAATTTAGGATTTGACTGAGCCATTAGCTGATTCTCCTCCTCTGCTGCAATTTTTTCCATTAATGTAACACAGTGCATTGTTTTAAGAAAATCAACTACTACAAAAAGCTTATAATAAAAAGCAACTATCTTCTCTCCTACTCCCCCCACCCCAAATACTGATCTCCATCTAGAACCACTTTTAACGCATCCTTTTTTTCTTGATTTGTCCATTTTAGATATCACTCTTCTTCATCGTCCAAGTATAATTATATTAATATGTTTAGTTTCTCCATAGTTATCTTTTAAACTTAATATTATTACACCTCGTTTCTTCTTCATCAACTACAGTTTCTGTTTACTCCCCACTTTGTAAGACACCAACGTTAGCATCTGTAATCTGCTTTCAGCTCTCTTTCCCTCTTCCTGTTCACAAATTCTAAACCTAATACTTTTATGAGATGTATAGCATTTACATTGTATTTAGTTATGACCATGGTTAAATCTTTATTTTGTCTCTTAGAGAATTCTAAAATTCTAAAACGTATATTGTTAATTAGTAAATATCATTCAAACATAGGAATTAATACGCCATGATTATATTTTCTTCTTTATGTACCATTTTTGTTCCTTTGGAGTTTCTAATTGCCTTTCATTTATTTTTGTGCCTTTTGCCTTTATCTTGGCCTCATTTTATTTCAAATTTGATCATGTTACATATTTTATTAAATGTGCTTTTTCCTTGAGTGACTTCCCCTAGGACCGTCCATCCTCCTGCCCCAATCTAAGCTGATTATTCTCTAGGTTTGCTGGATACAGTCAGCCCAGAATGTCCCTTTGCAGCTCTCCTGAACTGGACCCCATGTCTCCTGCAACTGTATTTCCCTCTTTCTTGGTTTACCCGCTTCTTTTATAGGAATAAGTGTCCAGATACCACCATAGTCTGGGTATGTGGTAGTTAATTTTTTGAACCCTTGCATATCTGATAACATGTATATTCTTCCTCCCATTTGATTAATTGTTGTTTAGTAAAAAAATTACAGATTGTAAAATATATCTCCTTAGGAAAAAAGCCTGATCATCTGATGATCATTACTTTGTCTTCTTGTGGTTCCCCTGTTACTTTCCTCCTCACTCTTCTGCTGTTAGGAGGGACCCTAAATTTTGACTTCTGTTTGCTCATCTCACTTTTCTTAATTAGGGAGCTGGCTCAGCTCAGCCCTTACTTTTAAAGAAGAAATCACACCTCACTTTTTTTTTTTTTATTTTACTGAGGTCATAACAGTTTATAACATTGTGAAATTTCACTTGTACATTATTATTTGTCAGTCACCATATAAATTTGCCCCTTTACCCCTTATGCCCAACCCCGACCCCCTTCCCCTCTGGTAATCACTAACCTGTTCTCTCTGTCCACATGTTTATCTTTCACATATGAGTGAAATCATGTGGTGTTTGTCTTTCTCTGTCTGGCTTCTTTCACTTAACATAATACTGTCAAGGTCCATCCATGTTGTTACAAATGGGACAGTTTTTTCTTTTTTTATGACTGAGTAGTACTTTTCCTTTTTTATGGCTGAGTAGTATTCTTTCTTTATTCATTCACCAGTTGATGGGCACTTGGGTTGTGTCCACATCTTGGCTGTTGTGAATAATGCTGCAATGAACCTAGGGCTGCATAAGTCCTTTTGAATTGTTGATTTCAAGTTCCTTGGATAAATACCCAGTAGTGGGGTAGCTGAGTTGTATGGTATTTCTGTTTTAATTTTTTTGAGAAATCTCCATACTGTTTTCCATAATAGCTGCACCAGTTTGCATTCCCACCTGCAGTGTAAGAGGGTTCCCTTTTCTCCATATCCTCTCCAACATTTGTTATTTTTTGTGTCGGTAATTATAAGGCATTCTGACCAGTGTAAAGTGATATCTCGTAGTTTTGATTTGCCTATCCCTAATAACTAGTGAGGTTGAACATCTTTTCATGTGTCTGTTGGCCATCTGTATATCTTCTTTGGAAAAATGTTCATACCCTCTGCCCATTTTTTGTTTGGGTTGTTTGGTTTTTTGTTGTTGAGTTGTATGAGTTCTTTATACATTTTGGAGATTAACCCTTGTCAGATATATGATTTGCAAATATTTTCTCCCAGTTGGTGGGTTGTCTTTTCATTTTGTTCCTGGTCTCCTTTGCCTTGAAGAAGCTCTTTAGTCTGATGTAGTCATATTTGTTTATTTTTTCTTCTGTTTCCCTTACCTGAGTAGACATGGTATTCAAAAAGATGCTGCTAAGACCAATGTCAAAGAGTGTACTGCCTGTATTTTCTTCTAGGAGTTTTATGGTTTCACTTCTTCAAGTCTTTAATACATTTTGAGTTAAGTTTTGTGTATGGCGTTAGATAATGGTCTACTTTCATTCTTTTGCATGTGGCTGTCCAGTTTTCCCAGCACCATTTATTGAAGAGACTTTCCTTTCTCCATTGTATGTTCTTGGCTCCTTTGTCGAAGATTAGCTGTCTGTAGATGTGTGGTTTTATTTCTGGCTTCAATTCTGTTTCATTGGTCTGTGTGTCTGTTTTTGTACCAGTACCATGCTGCTTTGATTACTACAGCTTTATAGTATATTTTGAAGTCAGGGATTGTGATGCCTCCAGCTTTATTCTTTTTTCTCAGGATTACTTTAGCTATTTGGGGTCTTTCATTGTTCCATATCAATTTTAGGATTCTTTGTTCTATTTCTGTGAAGAATGTCATTGGGATTCTGATTGGAATTGTGTTAAATCTGCAGATTGCTTTAGGTAATATGGACATTTTAACTACATTTATTCTTCCAATCCATGTGCATCAAATATCTTTCCATTTCTTTATGTCATCATTAGTTTCTTTCAATAATGTCTTATAGTTTTCATTGTATAGGTCTTTCGCCTCCTAGGTTAAATTTATTCCTAGATATTTTATTCTTTTTGTTGTGATTGTAAATGAGATTGTATTCTTGACTTCTCTTTCAGTTAGTTTGTTATTAGAGTATAAAAATGCAACTGATTTTTCTAAGTTGATTTTGTACCCTGCAACTTTGCTGTAGTTGTGGATTATTTCTAATAGTTTTCCGATGGATTCTTTAGGGTTTTCTATATATAGAATCATGTTGTCTGCAAACAGCGAGAGTTTCACTCCTTCCTTGCCAATTTTGATACCTGTTATTTCTTTTTCTTGCCTAATTGTTCTGGCCCAAACCTCCAGAACTATGTTAAACAAGAGTGACAAGAGTGGGCACCCTTGTTCCTGTTCTCAGAGGGATGGCTTTCAGTTTTTCCCCATTGAGTATGATGTTGGCTGTGGGTTTGTCATATATGGCCTTTATTATGTTGAGGTACTTTCCTTCTATACCCATTTTATTGAGAGTTTTTATCATTAATGGATGTTGGTTCTTGTCAAATGCTTTCTCTGCATCTATTGAGATGATCATGTGGTTTTTATTCCTCATTTTGTTAATGTCGTGTATCACATTGATTGATTTGTGGATGTTGAACCATCCCTGCATCCCTGGTATTAATCCCACTTGATTATGGTGTATGATCCTTTTAATGTATTGTTGTATTTGGCTTGCCAATATTTTGTTGAGGGTTTTTTTTTTCTTTGTGGGGAAGATTAGCCCTGAGCTAACATCTGTTGCCAATCCTCCTCTTTTTGCTGAGGAAGATTGGCCCTGAGCCAACATCCATGCCCATCCTTCTCTATTTTATATGTGGCATACCTGCCACCGTATGGCTTGATAAGTGGTGCATAGGTCCACACCCAGGATCTGAACCTGCAAAACCTGGGCCACCGAAGCAGAGCGCACGAACCCAACCACCATGCCACTGGGCTGGCCCCTGTTGAGGATTTTTGCATCTATGTTCATCAGTGATATAGGCCTGTAATTTTCCTTCTTTGTGTTGTCCTTGTTTGGCTTTGGGATCAGGGTGATGTTGCCCTCATAGAACGAGTTAGGAAGTGTTCCATCGTTTTCAATTTTTTGGAATAGTTTGAGAAGGATAGGTATTAAATCTTCTTTGAATGTTTCTCCATTCAGAATTCTTCTCTGGTAGAAATCTGGTCTTGGACTTTTATTTTTTGTGAGTTTTTTTATTACTGTTTCAGTCTCTTTACTTGTGATCGGTCTATGCAGATTCTCTATTTCTTCTTGATTCAGTTTTGGGAGGTTGTATGAGTCTAAGAATTTATCCATTTCTTCTAAATTGTCCAATTTCTTGGCATATAGTTTTTCATAGTATTCTCTTATAATCCTTTGTATTTCTGTGATATCCATTGTAATTTCTACTTTCATTTCTAATTTTATTTATTTGAGCCTTCTGAGTCTGGCTAAGGGTTTGTCAATTTTGTTTATCTTCTCAAAGAACCAGCTCTTAGTTTCATGCATCATTTCTACTGTTTTTTTGGTTTCTATTTCATTTATTTCTGGTCTAGTTTTTATTTCCCTCCTTCTGCTGACTTTGGGCTTTGTTTGTTCTTCTTTTACTAGTTCTGTTAGGTGTAGTTTAAGATTACTTATTTGAGATTTTTCTTGTTTGTTAACGTGGGCCTGTATTGCTATGAATTTCCTTCTCAGGACCACTTTTGCTGCATCCCATATGAGTTGATATGGTGTACTTTCATTTTCATTTGTCTCCAGATATTTTTTGATTTCTCCTTTAATTTCTTCAATGATCCATTGGTTGTTCAGTAGCAGGTTGTTTAGTCTCCACATATTTGTCACTTTCCCAGTTTTTTTCCTGTAATTGATTTCTAGTTTCATAGCATTATGGTCAGAAAAGATGCTTGGTATGATTTCAGTCTTCTTAAATTTATTGAGGCTTGCCTTGTTTCCCAACATATGGTCTATCTTTGAGAATGTTCCATGTGCAGCTGAGAATGTGTATTCTGCTGTTTGGGGATGGAGTGTTCTATATATATCTAGTAAGTCCATCTGGTCTAGTTTTTCATTTAATTCCACTATTTCGTTGTTGACTTTCCGTCTGGATGATCAATCCATTGATGTAAGTGGGGTGCTGAGGTCCCCTACTATTATTGTGTTCCTATTAATTTCTCCCCTTAGGTCTGTTAATAGTTGCTTTATGTACATTGGTGCTCCTGTGTTAGGTGTATATATATATATATATATATATTTAGACGTGTTATGTCCTCTTGGTGAAGTGTCCCTTTTATCATTATATACTGCCCCTCCTTGTCTCTCATTGCCTATTTTATCTTGAAGTCTGCTGTGTCTGATATAAGTATGGCAACACCTGCTCTCTTTTGTTTTTCATTTGCTCGGAGCATCGTCTTCCATCCCTTCACTCTGAGCCTGTGTTTGTCTTTAGAGCTGAGATGTGTTTCCTGGAGGCAGCATATTGCTGGGTCTTGTTTTTCAATCCATCCAGCTACTCTGTATCTTTTGATTGGAGAATTCAATCCTTTTACACTTATTATTGATATTTGAGAGCTTAATACTGCTGTTTTATCTCTTGTTTCCGGTTGTTCTATATTTCCCTTACTTCTCGGCCCATGTATTTCCAACTGCCATTTCAGTTTGATGATTTTCTATGATGGTTTTCTCTTTATTTATCATTTGTGTCTCTGATTTTTTTGTTTAGTTGTTACTGTCAGGTTTGTATAAAAGATCTCGTAGATGAGATAGTCTCTTTTCTGATAACCTCTTATCTCCATTAGTCTAAGCATGTTGCCTCCCTTTCCTTTCCCATCTAAGCCATTGTTTCCACAACTTATTCCATTTTTGTGTTGCTAGTTTGTGATTAAAATGAAGTGATTATAGTTATTGTTGATGCTTTCTTTCCCTTTATCTTTAATGTTATAATTGTTTGCTAACCTGTTCTGATAGAGAGCTGCAACATTCTGATTTTGTCTATTTATCTCCTTGCTCAAGGCTTTGTAAACCTTTTCTTTTTTTTTGAGGTATGAGGGCCTTCCTTATCATTTCTTGTTGGGAGGGGTCATGTGGCAATGAACTCCCTCAGCTTTTGTTTATCCTGGAAACTTTTTATTTCTCCATTGTATCTGAAGGATAGCTTCGCTGGATAGAGTATTCTTGGCTGAAAGTTTTTGTCTTTCAATATTTTGAATATATCATTCCATTCTCTCCTAGCCTGTAAGGTTTCTGCTGAGAAATCCTCTGAAAGCCTGACAGGGGTTCCTTTGTGGGTTATTTTCTTCTGCCTTGCTGCCCTTAATAGTTTTTCTTTGTCATTGACTTTTGCCAGTTTTACTAATATATGCCTTGGAGAAGGTCTGTTTTACATTGATGTAATTAGGAGTTGTATTAGCTTCATTTACATGTAATTACAGCTCCTTCCCTAGGTTTAGGAAGTTCCTAGCTATTGTTTCTTTGAACAAGCTCTCTGCTCCTTTCTCCTTCTCTTCTCCCTCTGGACTACCTCTAATCCTTATCTTTCATTTCCTAATTGAATCAGATATTTCTCAGAGAATTTCTTCATTTCTTTTTAGTCTTAGTTCTCTCTCCTTCTCCGCCTGAAGAATTTCTATATTTCCTCCCCTAAATGACTAATTCGTCCTCCATAATGTCAGCTCTGTTTTTTAAGGATTCAAGATTGCTTTTTATCTCATTAATTGTGTTCTTCATCTCCAGCATTTCTGTTTTTTTTTTTAGAGTTTCAATCTCTTTTGTGAAGAATTCCCTCCATTCATTAATTTTATTCCTGAGTTCATTGATCTGTCAGAGTTTTCTTGTAATTCATTGAGTTCCTTTATGATAACTATTTTGAATTCTCTATAATTTAGATTGTAAATTTCTGTGACTTCAGGATTGGTTTCTGGATATTTGTTACTTTCCTGCTGGTCTGGAGTGTTAATGTATTTCTTCATGGTGTTTGATGAATTGGACCTTTGCCAGTGCATAGTGGTAGTATCTGGTCACAGATTTCACCTGCCAGCACTGTGGGGGCAGGAGCTGTTTTTTGAGCCCACCATTTTCCCTGGCAGTTGTGTCCATCCGTTGGAAGTTGTGCCTGTTGGAAGTAGTGCCGATAGGGCTCTCTGTGTCTGGCCACCGCTGCTTCACACACGCAGGTGCAGGCACTCTGGTGGGGATCCCCTGCCCTTGCCGACCAGACAAGCTGGTGCACCAGGTGGGATGGGGTGGGAGGGGGCACTTTCTTTCCCACCTATGCTCCTGCTCTGCACTCACTGGCAGCCTGCCTGGGCTGCCTGGCTTGGTGAGGGTGCCCTTGTGGTAACTGAGCCACCTCGGTGTGGAGCATTCCCACAGGCTTAGATGTAGCTCCGAGAGGGAAAGTGTTCCCACAGAGGGCTGCCTTTTCCATCGTCTCCTCTCAGAGTTGCACGCTGACTGCTGTGTGAGGTCCCCTGCCCCAGATCGCTGCCACTGGGGAGGGAGAGGAGATCTGCTAACCTGTTCCCAGGAGATCCAGTACTCCCACCTTCAGATGTATGGCTGCATAGATCTCTCAGACATCTGTTGTTTTGTGTGGATGTCCTCTGTTGGTCAATAAATGTCCTTTTCATTGTATCTTAATGGGGAGACACCAAGGGAACAGCTCACTCTGCCATGATGCTGACGTCACTCCCTCATAACTTACTTTTAAAGAAGAATTCAACTGGTTAGAAACCAGGCTTCTTGTGGTCTATCTTTAAAGTGCTTTACAAGTCAGATTGAGGCTAATAGCATTAATGTTTAGCTGTTCATGAACTATTAATTTTTTTCATATAGAGTCTCCAAGGTTGTGGAATTTTGAAAAAAATCTATTTCCCCTTTATAATGGGAATTCTAGAAGCAGTTCCAATAAAATGTGCTAGAAACCCTCAAAAGATGGATAGAGATTACTCACACAGTTCAGAAATAGTGCTCAGTCATTCTCACAGTAACTAATAGAAAGGGCAGACAAAGGTTTCAGTAAAGAGAGAGCTTAGAGAGCTGCAAGGAGCCCTGGATGACAGTTTGGAAGTCCTGGATACCATACCTGATTCAGCCACTTTACTCTCACTGGGCCTCAATTTCTGCCTTCATTTATTCCATTCACATAAGTCCAGCTTAACCAAACATAGTGCCAGTCATGATGATGGCACCATCTAGGAACAAAAGTCCCTCACAGGTAAATCAGCCATAGTTTTAAAATCCCCAAAGAAACAAATAGCCATCCTTTCTAATTGTGTGCAGCATTGTTGACATGCATCATAAGGTCCAATGGCAGTACAGGAATGTTTCCCTTAAGTGACTCACATGTGTGGCTGCCTAGGACAAAGATATGGTCTACCATAGCTTTTTATTTGACCATATACAATTGACAGTAAATAAGGCCAAATCTAAGCAGAGTTGGGTAGTTTGTAAATTTGTTATTGTGTCCCTAGTCTCTCCTTTTCATACACTTACTGCCCTTGATGACCTTTAACCCAGTCAACTAACTTCCTTTCTCCCCCCCCTTCTGTTTCTCGCTTCCTTCCTTCCTTTTTCCTTCCTTCCTTCTTTGTGTTCAACAAATAGTTAATGTGTGCCTGCAGCAGACTAAGCACTGTGCTAGATGCTGGCAATACAAAAAGGAACAAAAACATCCACGTGTCCCTATTCTCAGGTTTGGTGGGGAAAGGTAATCAAATATGCAAATAGATGTAAAATTACAATTGTGAAAAGTGCCGTGAAGGAGAACTATGTTGTGCTATGAGCATCTCTCGTCAGAAAAGTCAGAGAAGGTGGTCCTGAGGAAGTGCAACCAAGCTAAGATCTGAAGGATAAGAGTTATGCAGAGGAACACAAGAGAGACAGCAAATGCAAAGTCTTCCCTATTTCTCCCTCCTTGGTCGTTCTGGGTCTCACTCTTTAGGCTTAGCAGAACAGAAAGAATCTGATGTCATTTGTACTGTTTGTCAGCATCAAGCCTGTCCTTTTTCCTGTTCCCATCCACTGGAATGCTTTCTTCCTCTGTTAAGTAGGTAATGCCCCCTGTTTTCTAAGCCTGACTTTTCTATCAAAACAGGAATTTATTATCCTGGTTTATTGTACCCTGTCCTGGTACAGAGGTACCTCATGACTGCCTTCTCTCCATGCTCCTTTCAGTCCTCCTTTACCTCTGCTTCTTTGCCCAAGCCTACACTAAGCCTCCTGCACCCCAACTGGAACTTAGCTTCTTCCTCTAGCTGGCAGTCAAGTATCTAGAAGAGGCCCAACTCTCTTCTCTCATTTGGCAGCTGGGTGATGTGGAACAACTCACATAATCTCTCTGTGCCTCCCTTGACTCATCTGTAAAATGGGCCTCATCAATCTTAGCTCCTAAGGTTGCTGTCAGCATTACCTTGTATAGAATGTCTTACCCATATCGGTTACAAAGAAAATTTTAGCCCCTACCCTCACTCAAACATCCAAATGCTTAGTTCTTCCAAACACTTCAGGTTTTACATTTTAATTGAATGTCAGTTTTGTGTTGTAATTCCCCTTTTCTGATAATTTGGAACTCTTGTCCTTGCTACTTATTTATTCTTTCCTTGAGAAGCTTCTGAGAGGATGTGAAAAGGTCATGCCTTGTTAATGATTTTACTATGAATGCCAATCAGAGATTCCTTCTTCTATTGAGTGAGTAGAAAGTACCAATTCCATGGCAGTGGGTTTAACTTTGGGCTCTAAGGGGACAGTGCTTGGAGTTCACAGGGATCTCTAGAGATTAGATACCCTGCTGGACCATGGAACCTTCCCGTCTATTTCTAATGAAATTATAATTGTTTTGAGAAATCTGAATTTATGTACTAAGAAGTTACTGCAAAATTAAATAATAGTTTTGAAGTTAGCAAAATTATTCAAATAAATTCTTTCAGGAACAGCTGGACTCAGAAGAAGCATTTAGCAATTGTATTGAACTGTGGCTTTAAAGATGCCACAGATTGCTAAAAAAGAAAGGCATTTATAAGGATTAGTAGAGTAAGCCATAATGCTGCTGTCTCCCATACACCTTGGCCATACACATGCTAATTAAAAATGTAAAAACCTGTTATTCTTCTCATTAATTTGATTCAATTATTTTTATTAAATAGTTTACAGAAGCTGACACTATATTACGTACTATTGACGTATAGCAAATGGGAATATACACTGTCCTTCAGGAATTTAAGCATTAATATTTCAAACACTAGCTCAAGCATATGTATACATGTTATAGGCAAATGATCTAATTGTTTGTTCCAAAATGGTATCATCAAACCATGATTTAGTTCAGAAAGACTTCCAGATACAGGTGGACATTTGAGCTGTTTTTTTTTTTCTTTACACTTTAAAAAAAAGTTTTTATCCAAGTTAGTCATGGGTATCATTTAAAAAATCAAATAAGTAATTGAAAGATATAATAAATAGCATAAAAATTTCTAGTGGTAATTAATAGCTACAAGCACAGCATAATTAAATGTTATGAGAACTTGCCTGGTCCAAATTCTAGGCGTACATATGATAGGCACTACATTGAATCAAATATAGGGTTAGTGAGAATGAAGAGATGGCTAGAATAAAAAAAGCATGCATCCCAATAGAAGGAAGTGAATCAAGCTAGGCAGACTGGAGCTGACTAAGCTCAACAGATACTTGATTAAAAAAATAATAATAATGTGGAGCCATTATGAGTATTCCATAGTTTGAACCATTAGCTTACAGAAATGACCTAAGCAGGCAGTATACAACTGATGTTTACTGAGCAACTATTATATTCCAGACATTCTTTGAATGATACATGAATCACATAAAGACCCTGGTATTGTAAAATTTCCACCTTAATAGTAAAGGTAAAATATATACATGAATCGGTGTAATACAAAGCAGAAGATAATAATCAGCCATAGAAAGTACCCAGTGCCATGCAAATACAAAAGGAGGATGGCTTACTGGAGGGTGGGACGTGCTAAGGGGAAGCATTAAACACGGAAATCTGTTATAATAATTGGAAAACCAAGGTATAGTGATAGTTTCATGGAAACAGAATCCTGAAATACATTACCACCCTAGAAACAATGAAAAAAAATTTTTCCAGGGGCCGGCCGGGTGATGGGGCGGGTAAGTTCGCGCATTCCACTTCGGCGGCCCAGGGTCCACCAGTTCGGATCCTGGGTGCGGACATACTCACCGCTCATCAAGCCATGCTGAGGTGGTGTCCCACATAGAGGAACTAGAAGGACCTACAACTACAATATGCAACTACATACTGGGGCTTTGGGGAGAAAAGAGGAAGATTGGCAACAGATGTTAGCTCAGGGCCAATCTTCCTCAAAAAAATTTCAGCAAAATTAACAAATTAATAGAAAGCTTTTATTCTGTGGCCAACATTTCTCTCTTTCCTGAAAATGTCATTCAAAAGGGGCTATGAATTTGGAAATCTTTGAAAAAATGAGTTAGAAATCATTAAGAAAACATTTAAAATGTGAATACTGAGTGGAAGTGTCAACATATATATATGAAGCACCAAGTGCATTTCTAGCACCACGTATGTCTCACATTTTGTCAAATGGTCTTCTCCTGGGGCTAAAAGATTATAGCTAGCATTTCATAATATCTGCTATTTGCCAGGCACTTTACTGTATTGTCTTCCTTAAGACAGCCCTGAGAAGTAGATGATGGCATCCCCCTTAAAAAAAAAAAAGATGACTTAGGAATTTGAGTGACTTGCCCGAGATCACATATCTAGTGCACTGCACAGCAGATAGTCTCCAAACCTTGTGCTTTGCCTACTGCACAATACTGACTAAAGAGTGTGCAAACCAATAGAACAAGAATGAGAATTCCATGTATTGCATACAAGACAATTCCATTGTGTGTTTATGTGTGTGTATTATGTGCACATATGTGCTTATATATGATCATTTGGAGCAATAGTAAATTCTTTTCAAAAATAGGCAGCACAGTACTGTAGACAGTGTAGTCTAGATGTTAGGAATCTAGGTGATAGAGTGAAGCTATGTTATTTTGCCATAAATCATAGCCTGGATCTTAGATCTCTTTTCTATAAAATTAGGGATATTCTGAGGTCCATGAGGCAATATATAAAGCTGCTTGGCACAGTGTTTGGCACATATTAAATTCTATTTAAAAGTCATTAGTATTATCATTAATAAATCAATCAGTACTTTTTCTTCTCAAATTTCTTGTCCTCTTCTCTCCTACTTGTACAAAGATTGCTACATATTAAACGTAGATTCCATAATCCAAGATGTAAGAGGAAACACACACATCTATTAAAAGACAGGCCACAGATAGGTTATAATTTAGAGGTATGCATGTGCCAATGCAATCAAATAAATCAAATCAAATTTAGGAAGAGTTAGGATAGACAGATAATATTTGGGGCAAGTTTACAAAGATGTAGAAAAGGCTACAGGAAGATCAGAAATGTTTAGGACATATTGGGTAGGGAAATTCCTCATGGATTGCTTATTTGGGCAGCTGTTAATATATAATCTAGTAGGATTGGCTAAAGGGAATTTAAATGATAACACGTCCCATCCTTTGCATTCTTTGATTATGTAATGCTATAGGCAGGCAGTAATGAATTCTAGTATTAGGGTGATTGGTAATGGGATAGAGCTGAAAACGATGCATCTAAAAGGAATTTTGAGAATAGGGCTTGGTGACTGACTGAATTTAGGTGGAGAGAGAGAAAGAAGTTCGAGGCGATTCCGAAGTTTGGCCACCATAGGATTAAGAGAAAGGTGGGTGTGTTAGCTAAAGTGGGGATGGGAAAAACAGATCTGGTTTGTCCATTGACATTGTCCAGTTTTAGACTTTGAATTTGGAGTGACAACATCACAGCAACTTGAGACGTCTTTTGAGCCAAAACCAACAACATGCAATTTTTAAGGGATAACTGTAAATTCCTACATTTAAGTTAAGAATTCAATTGCACAAGTCCAGGATGTGGGTTATCTTGTTGACAGTTAATTTAGGGGTTTTCGTTGGCCACAGACAAAATTAATTATATACCAACAATGTGCCCTGCTGCTGAAAGAGTGTGTGCCACATTAGGTTGCATTAACAGAAGTATAGTCATCTGCCCAAGGGAGATTCCATGGCCCCCAGCACCTATGCAGTGAGATCACATTTCCTGTCTCACCCTACGCCGTGTTTCCAAAGAGGGTACTTACAAAAATTAGACAGTGACCAGGATGGTGAGGGGTCTGGAAATTATGTTCTGAGGGAAAATGGTTAAGGAAGAAGGAAATAAATTCAGGGGGATTATGATAGCAATCTTCAAAAATTTGAAAGATTGTTATATGGGAGAGAGGAGGGGGAATAAAATTATTTTTTATGACTGCTGTGGGAAGAATTGGTTAGAAGTTACAGAGAGCCTAAACATAAAAAATATAAATAAATAAGTAAATGAAACTTCCTAGCAAGATAAAAGAGCTACCCATTACTATGTTCATGAGAAAGGTATATAAATGCTCACTTGCAGTTTATAGGCTGCACTAGGTGACTTACAAAAGTTCTTTCTGATTGTAAGACAGTACAATTCCCTGGGTCATGAGTCCACGAGAAATCATTCAGCAGGAATGGTGTCTTTCGATCTATGGCAATATGCTAGTTTCCAAGGGATGGAAGAGCTACACTGAGAATACCAACAGCACTTCGCTACAGATAGTTATTGAAGTAATGTAAGTTTTAAGTTTATCAAGTAGCTGTCTTTTATATGACTAAAGCCTTCCCTCAGGAACCACCCATAACCCTAGAGAGTGTTACTATGGAAACGCTGTGTGTGCTCTTTCTGAATGCTTGCTACTTCTGAAACTCTGTTAGTAGAACACCATTTGGAACAACCTTGTCAAGGCTTTCCAAATAGCTCACCTCAAACATCACCTCCTCAGAGAGGTCTTCCCTAATGACCCAATCTGGCCCCAGGTTGCTTTCCATCTCATTATCCTGTGTTCTTTCCTCCACATGTAGCACTTAACACTGACAGAAATTATTTGTTTACTTATTTGTTGTCTGTCTCACTTCCCAACATTAGAGCACTATGAGAGTGGGATCTTGTGTGTCTTTTTCTCTCTAGCATTCAGAATAGTACCAGGCACATAATAGATATAATAAATATGATTGAATTAATGAAACATATAGGTTGGGTCTCAAGGTTTTTCTCAAAGATAACTCAGTCCTTACTACAGTATCTCTGGACTTTTCTGATAATTTATGTAATCTAGGCTGAAGCTCTGACATATTTGCCATGGTGACATAAACCACCTGGTCTTTAGGATACCTTTATGAATTTAAAGGCCATCAATGAAACTTCTTTTAGTTATCTTACCCGGTTCCATTCACTTCATCTTAGTTTTGACTTTGAAATCCTTTAAATGTTGAGGTTTTCAGTTGAAAGCTCTTCATCTTCTGTTTGTCATACTCCTAGTTGTGGACCTCAGAATTTCACATGGTAGCCTTTTCTAGTCAAAGGGCCATGTAGCTAACTCAGAGAAAGTGCCTTTTCTTGGGTCATCTAAGTATCATCATCTTGGGAGCTAAGTTGAGTCAGAAAACCAACTGTGGCTGTCAACCACCCTACTACATTTCCCTAGATTATTTTTCAAAATTACCTTTCCTCAAATCTCTCACATCTCCTCCTCCCAACAGACGACTTTGTTTCAATATTTCATTGAGAAAACAGACACTGTCAGTCAGGAACACCTTCATCTTTCCACCACTAAATCCATCCACTGCCCTGATTTGCATGCACCTTCTCTACTTTCCTTCCTACCACCCCAATGAAGAGTCTTTACTCTTTTTTTTTTCCCTGAGGAAGAGTCTCCCTGACCTAACATCTGTGACAATCTTCCTCTATTTTGTATGTGGATCGCTGCCACAGCATGACTGCAAACGAGTGGTGTAGGTCTGTGCCTGGGAACCAAACCCAGGCCGCTGAAGCATTGTGTGCCGAACTTAACCACTAGGCCATGGGCCAGCCTGAAGAGTCTCAACTCTTATGTAAGGCCAGCACCCACTTGTTCTTTGGGTCCTATCCTCTCTCATCTTCTAAAGGATTTTGATTCTGCAATTATCCCTCTCCTTACATCATTAGTTTCTCTTCTCTACAGGATTATTTCCATCAGCATATAAATAAGATGTACTATCTTTTATTTTAGGGGAAAACAAACCCTCTAGCCTCCTCCTAATTTTCTAGTGTCCTTTCATAGCAAAAGTTCTTAGAAGAATTGTCTTTTAGTCATTGTCTTCGCTTTCTCACATTTTCCCCACAGCACACCTCAGAGTTTCCTCCTCAACACTTCACCCCTGTTGTCAAGGTCACTAATGATGTTCATGTTGCTAATTCCAGTGGTTATTTTAATGCTTTTATTTGACTTAACCTTCCTCCGGGATTTAACCCACATCTTCCTTCTTAAAATAGTTTCTTTTCCTTTTCTTTCCTCTTAGCTTCTGTGACACTATGTATCTTGGAAAGCCTGAGTCATAGATTTTTTCAATTTATTGAGGCTGTGCTCTCAGGATAAACCTGTAAGGGTGTGAGGGAAGCAGAACAGAGCAGGAAAAGAATCTAGGCAAAGATGTAGTTTCAGAAGAAATTTAGCTTCAGCCTTATCCCACCAGAGTTCTGGTGCACATCTTGCACCACAGAGACAAAGGAGCTGGCTGTTATACCCCTGCATCCATCATGGGCCATAGGCCACCCTGGGAGGTTGGAGTAGAGGCATAACCTTCCATGGAAGGTTATGCCAAGCTCCAGGTAAAGCTTCTCCGAGTAGCCAAGGGAAATTCTTCAGACAAAGATGTAGGAGAAGGTCCTCAGCAGGAAAAATCCACAGTGGCTAAGGATTGAGCACTGGCTCAATTAAAGGGATTTGGTGTACCAGACGCCGTAGGTGTCCCACTCTTCCCTTCTACTTCACTGGCCACTCCTTCTCTTCCTCTACTAGGCTGAGTCCTCTCCCCACACTCTTATCCTTGGTGATCTCTTACAATCCCACGTGATACCTTTTACTTGCTGAAGGCTCACAAATTTATCTTCTGGTCTTGACCATTGTACAGAACTCTAGACTTGCATTTAGAACTGCCTACTTGATATTTCCCTTAAAGGTCTAAAAGAAATCTTAATTGTGTGTGTGTGTGTGTGTGTGTGTGTGTGTGTGTGTGTGTGTGAGGAAGACTGGCCCTGAGCTAACATCCGTTGCCAATCCTCCTCTTTTTGCTGAGGAAGATAAGCCCTGAGCTAACATCTGTGCCCATCCTCCTCTATTTTTATATGTGGGACGCTGCCACAGCATGGCCTGATGAGCAGTGCATAGGTCCGCCCCAGGGATCTGAACCTGTGAACCCCAGGCCACCAAGCAGAGCGCGTGAACTTAACCAGCACGCCACCAGGCCGGCCTCAAGGCATCTTCCTTTTAACATGGATAAAACTGAACTCTTGATTCCTTGTCTTTCCTCCAAACCTGCCCTGTCTCAGTTTTCCTTATCACAGGTGTTCAAGTGCCAAAGCTTGATTCTATCCATGATTCTTCTCTTTCTCTTACATCTCACAACTTTCTGGCTCTATATCAAAGCATATCTCAAACCCATCCACTTCTTTCCACCTTCACCACCACCATTCTAGCCCAAGTCATCCTTACCTCTTGCCTAGACTATCTCTGTGCTTCGCCTCTTGCTTCCTCTGAAGACTATTCTTCATACAGCTGCCAGCGTGCTCCTAAAACACAAATTACACATCTGCTCAAAACCCTACAGTCATTTCTCACTGCACTTAGAATAAAATCCCCACTCCTTAACCTGGTTTACAAAACCATACATAGTCTGGCCCAAGGACACCTTTCCAACCTCATTTTTTGCTGTGTTTCCCTCCACCCATTATACTCAGCCATATCAAATCACATCTCTTGGCTCCTTAACCACACCAGGAATGTTCCTGCTTTGGGGTCTTTATTTTGGCTGTTTTTTCTTTCTTACTGTCACTCATCTCAGTTTAAATATCAACTTCTAAGGCAGGCTGCCCTGATCAACCAATCACCATCTCCTCATTCTTTTAATTACCTACAGAGCACGTAATGCTGTCTGTTATTTTTCGTATTAATTTGTTTAGCCATTCATTCATTCATTCGATTGTTGCTCTCTCACCATTACTGTGAACGTGTTTTTAGGGTAACGATCTTATGTCTTATTCACCTCTGTATATCCAGCGCCTAGAACTAATGGCTCACAGTAGGCATACAATGCATATTTTTAAATGAATGTGGACCCACTTGCTTCCTTATAGTGATGGTTATATGGGCAGTTTGGACTGCATTTTTTTCACAGTTTGTTTGTGGATATATTTCTAAGCATGCATGCTTGAATGAATGAATGAATCAATCACTCAATCCCAACTTTATAGTCAAGCTTGATTGTATCCTGTGATTTCCCCTTGATATACCATGAAATCAAATTACTGTGTTATCGTCATATATCTGGGCCATACCCTTAGATTATGTAAAACACAAGGACAAAAATATAATTCATATATGAGAACTTACGGCATCACATGCAACATGAGCATTATACAGTGTGCCCTCAGAAGTGCCTTGAAAGTACTGAGGGTGTGGGAAATCACAAGCTCAGTTCCTTGTTACTTATTTACTTTTAAATTAATGTTACCACTTCCTTGTTAGAGACAGTTCTGCATGAGTCTCTCATGCTTTTGCCTATCTTGTAAGCAGAGGTACTGGCTGCCTTTGTTCTAGACTAACTTTTCAAGGATGGTTATATAGCATATAGCCTTGGAAATTAGAGGTAGTGACTCCCTCTGGAGCAAAGGACTAAGATTTAGGTTCCCTCAGCTCATGGTTCCTCTTCTGTAACACAACTCTCTGCATATCCAGGTATCATCTGACTCTGCATTTTGCTAGTGCAAAAAAATGGCAATATCTTGGGCACCGCTGCTGCTGTGAGTAATAAACTATCCTTTTCCTCTTTCCCAGGGGTCTCATGCTTTCTACCAGCATCTATGAAATGGTGGCAGGTTAACTGTTAGCTTGCATATTGGGTAAAATCTCAGACCTTCCACAGTTCCTGACACTCTTGTATTCCTCACTAAAATTCACAGAGATTTTGTTGGGCTGTCAGCACTGATCGACTGTTACGAATTTTTTACTAAAATTAGGCAAAAGAATAATATCTATCTCCTTTGGAAAAGAGACTTAAAATAGTCATTGTGGTAGGCAAATAATGGCCCCTCAAAGATGCCCACATCTTAATCCCATAACCTGTAAATATGTTAGGTTACATGTCAAAGGGGAATCAAGAGTACAGATGGAATTAAGGTTGATAGTCAGTGGACCTTGAGATGGGATGACTGTCCTAGATTACCTGGGCAGGCCCAATGTAATTATGAAGTCCTTTAAATGTAGAAGAGCGTCAGTGTGATGTGATTTGAGAGTCAACCAGCCATTGCTGGCTTTGAAGATAAAAGGGGCCAGAAGTCAAGGAATGTGGGCAGCCTCTGGAAGCTGGAAAACAGATTCTTGGCTAGAGTCTCCAGAAAGGAACACAGTCCTGCCAACACCTTGACTTTAGGTCAGTGAGACCCATTTCTGATATCTGATCTCCAGAACTGTAAGATAATAAATGGTGGTTGTTTTAAGCCACTGAGTCTGCAAATTTGTTACAGCTCCCACAGGAAACTAATACAGTCACAGGCTCTAGATTAAGTCTTTTCATTGGAATAGCTGGCTACATGAATACATTTTAACTTCACCTTTAAAAAGAATAAGGACTCCAGGATGGTAGATGTACTGTCCTTTGTTTATAGGACAACGGCAATTCTCAAAGGAAAGCATATGTGGAAGCAAAACCTTTTCCATGAATTCTAGGACAAGGAATTTCCTTGTAAATATATTTATGTCTACTTTATATTAATTTAAATCATTAACATACATCCATACCAAATACCAGGTGATATTTAAACATAAATGTAACTTGTCAAAATTTTCTTTATAATTTTCTTGTCTTATGTAAACTCATTAATTTATAAAAGCTCCCATGATTCCTTTTCCTTTACCCTTTAATGTTAAAATTCTGAAGTATAAATTTGGAAATGAAATCTGAATGGTAAATTACGTTTGGCAGTGAAAGAAAACACAATATTTGTAGCTTGGAAGATACAATTAGATTTCAAATCAAAGAAAAATACCATGTTTTAGAGAACAATCCTGTATCAATTTGTTGGATTAGAGGATCAAGGAGGATCTTTCTACTTCCTCTTACGTGCAGTCCTTCCTACGTGTAACCAATTTGTCATTAGTAGAACAGGTACACATAAGGCAGATACCCTAACGTACCACGTCAGTAGTTTCTCTTATGAACTTTGTGATCATACCGAATGATGTTAAAGCTCCCCTCTCCCTTGGCTGTAATGGAGAAGTTAAAGCTCCCTTCTCCATGTAATGGAGAAGTCTTACTGGCTTAAATGAAACAGCTCATTTGGGAGTACTATAATGGGAAGACCTTAGATATTTGGCTGTATTTCTGATTTCAGGAAATTAGCCCCTTTGCTGAATTTTTAATGGTTTTGAGTCTATGGGTCACAATGTTAGGATATTCTTGAGTTGCTCAAGTGAGTTATGAATGGATCATTAATTGTGTTTTTAAATACCCTTGGAATGGTTTTTAATACAATATTAATGAAGTTGTGTTTTAATTGAAAATTAAATTGTGCTTTAATTAACATAAAGGGCTTGAACATGAAGCTCAAATGAACTTTATAAAGATCATTTTAGGTATATGTGAAATAATTGTTTAAGATCATGTTCAAGTTTTCTTAGGTTACATCGATTTCAGCAAAGAGGGTTAATTATTTCTTTTTTCTCTTTTGAAGATGGATAATGTATGAGTCCATTAAATCTCTGTTTGCAGTTGACATCACTAAATCTGGGGAACAATCTTTTAGAAGAAGTTCCAGAAGAGATGAAATACCTTACATCCCTGAGGAAGCTCCATTTATTTGGAAATAGGATTCGTAGATTTGCATCTGGTGCATGTGGTAAGTTAGTCAAAGAAGACTAACATTATAGTATCCAGCCTAATCCTCTTATATTTAACAATTTGCAACCAAAGTGAAAAGGAATTTTACATTAAGGAATTTTGGGGACAACACTTTTTTTCAACTATTGTATTATATATATCTTTTCACATATATCTAAGAAAATAAGGAAGCATTAGTGTTAGTCAGTTTTCCCCTTTTCAGTATCATTGTACATTTAGACTCTTGAAAATGGGGGCCCTTTTCTGTGCCAGAGAGAAAACCAGTTGCAGATCAAATCAAGAAAAGCTCTCCACAGCTCTCCTTGTTCTTTATACTTTTTATTCTGTCTCAGATACTAAGTCACAATCTTTGATCAAGATGCTCAGTTTAAATCAATTTGAGGAGAATTTTAAAGGAAAGATATGAGATCCAATAATTGGCATTCTTTTCTTTGTGTTTCCTTTAAGTATATAACTTCTCCATTCAATATGAAACTCTTCCTATTTAATATAAGCAGAGTGGGCTTAAGGACAGAATGCATGCCAAAGACATCAGGATGATTTTATAGCTTCATTAACTCATGTAACACACTTCACCACTTTATGTATTTGTTCCCAATAGTAAAATCTATGGACTTTTGAGGTATAGGTGCTATACATAATCAGTCATCATGAAGCAGCATTTATTAAGGGTATTACTGTATGGGGCACTAAATTACAGGTATACTTGGCAAATAACACAAATAGACTGGTACCATCTCTTTAAAATACTTTAATATCTTAGATTATGTATTTTGGAGAAATATTTTTCCTCAAAATGAGACATGTAACAAACACTTATTGATGCTTATGCACATTATACATACAAAGCCATAGATTCAGAGTTGAATTATGGTTTATTTAGGAAGAAAACAGTTTACACATAAGAAAAAATTAAGGGCATGCAAACAAATAGGCAATACTATTTTATTAACTATACTGAATGGACAAACTTGGGTAAAACCTAATGTTTATGTGATATTAAGCAACCTAATTAATGCTAATTTAGATTTCTATAAAGAAACAATTTTTTTCTTGTGTTGCCTTAAATTTGAAGTTTACAAAATATACGCAATCCATGTACAGTGCCCATGAATGTCTTTAGTTTCTGTATTTCTTGATTTGGGGCTGCTGAACTTTGAAAATCCCATGTGATTGACATAAATTATATTCTATGTCAGGTCCTGACTATCCAAATGCAAAATAGTTTGGTGTCAGGGAGTTGAGCACCGTTCAGCATGTATTACATGACCCTGTCCCTCTGACCAGAGCAGGCTGGACAAGGGCTAGTTGGACATGAATCCCCAGCTGAGTCCATCATATTTTGTTTCTTGGGGATTATGATAGAGTCTGAAACAGTTCAACTGATCTGAGCTAATTACATGAACTAAGACAGAGGTTGCAAACTGGTGGCCCATGGGCTGACTCTGGCTCACAAATAGGTTGGTTCTGTTTTGTCTGCCTTTTTAGAAATTTGAATTTAGTGCCAAAATCTGCAGATCAAGGGAGTTTATATAAAAGTCTGGGCCTCTGGCTCTATTTTGTTTGTTTTACAAAGGAAAGATTAGGCAACACTGGAATCACACTCCCAGGTGACAGCAGCACCAGGAGCTGGCTTAAAGCGGCTGCCCTGTTAGATACAAGTAGGTGCCCTCCAGTTCTGCAGCTCCCCCCAGGCCCACTGCTATGTTTCCAGTTCTCTTCTTGCTTCCTGCAGGCATTTCAGTTTGAGAACTCTGTCTACCCTGTCTGTGAACATTCAAACGCAGGAGTTGTGGGATGGCTATGAATATATGCAAAATTAGAGAAAATATATTCAAAAGAAAAGAAATTGGGGAGTGGGAGAGAGAGGAAGGTGGGAGGGGAGGAGGGAGAGAAGGAGAATACGAATATGAAGCTGAGAGAAGCTATGAGAAATGAAATTCTATGTCCTGCAGAGACTCCCAGAGAGTATAACCTACCAGACTTTGAGAAGCTCTGGGAGGAGACAGACTATTAGCCCGGAGCATGGCGTGGGTCTCCTTGGACTTGACAACCTGGTTCAGTGGTTCAGAAGAAGCATAAGAAGTTTAGGAGACCCAAGCATGAGATTTCTGTGACTACCAAGAGCAGCCAAAGGACTGTGTGTGTGTGTACACACACATATACAAATGGCCAATACATATACATATGAGCCTGCAATTACATAGTATTATGTATATATTATGTGTGTGTATATATAGACATATTAATATAACTCTGGCTGCTGCCGCTGCTGCAGACTAAGGGCCATGCGTGTCGGGCGGCGGGCGCGCATCCATGGACAGGCTCATGGGGAAGTCCAGAGCAAAGCCCAGCCGGGAGAAGCCTGTGGCGGAGACGGACCTGGAGTGGAGTACACCCAGTCCGGAATCACCGACTTCCAGTCCAGGGAGCTGGTGGTGCTGCCTGGGGAGATCAACCTCAACGAGCAGCTGGCGAGCAACGACACCGACGTGTCCACCATCTCAGAATTCTGCACAAGAGAGGCGTGCCAGACGACGGCCGCGTGCGACACACAGTACGACTGGTACGAGGAGCGGGGGAAGAAAGTCAAGCGCACAGAGCCCCGTATGTCGACTTTGTCTTGAGCTCGGTGCAGAAGCTGGTGACCAACGAGGACGTGTCCCCACGAACGGCAGAGGATTGCCCAGGCCCTTCAAGTCTCTGGTGACGAAGATCTGCAAGTGGCTGTTCCCCGTGCTAGGGCACGTCTACTTGTCCCACTTCAAGGACACCCTGGCCCTGGGGCTGCACGGGCACTTGGACACCCTCTACGTCCACTTCATCCTCTTCGCCAGGAAGTTCAAGCTGCTCGGCCCCAAAGAGACCATGGCGATGACCACCTCCCCGAGGTGCTGTGCAGCGGCGGGGACGGCGGGGGCACGCGGCCCAGACCACGTGAAGTGGCGCGCTCCCAACGCGGGCCCAGGCCGGCGGCAGAGGCGCGCGCGTGTGCGGGGAGACGGGGCGCGGGCGTCGGGGAGGCGCGGCGGCCCCACCCGGCGGCACAGGCGCGCGCAGGGGGGGGACGGGGCGCGGGCGTCGGGGAGGCGCGGCGGCCCCACCCGGCGGCAGAGGCGCGCGCGTGTGCGGGGAGAAGGGGCGCGGGCACCGGGGCGCCGCGGCGCGTTGGACCAGCGTCCCGCCGCTGTTCTCTGTTGGGCGGCTGAGTGCCGCTTGTAAAGAACCTTGGGACTTCGTTTATTCGCTCAACGAAGATTTATGGAACTAACATTCTGAGTTTCAAACAAAAACAAAATCTTGGGTTCCGGAGCCTTTTAGTTTCTGGTTCCATTTTGTGGTGAGCCTGGCCGTACCTTCTGTCTTTGGGCGCCATGACTTAGCTTTGTAACGTTGTGATAAATTCCCTCTTTTTGCTTAAGCTAGTTTAAGAAGGAATCTGTTACTAGCAACCCGAAAAGCCTTGGTCGAGGCAAGAAACCAGAAGGAAAACAAAAGTTTATAGAAAAGTGGCTAAAAATTGTTTTCTAACAGGTACCTAAAGTGACTGAAATTATTTTCTAACAGATGGCTTACAAAATTTGATCCTGTTTAATCTGAACAACAATCAGCTTACATGGATTCCTCCGGAAGTCAGCAGGTAATTTTGTTTATACTGAGACTTGGTTAAACACTCCCCATCCCCCGCTGCCCTCTGCCCCCACCTTGGCCCTCTGAACACGTGATGCCTAGCTTCCAGTCCCTGTGGGATTTATACACAGCAAAGAGGCATGAAGCACTGAGGCAAGCCACTCATTTTAAGCAGATGATTCCTTAAACACTTTAGAGAAATGAGAGACAGTATGACTTGGTAGTCTAAGTGTAAAAGTGGGAGTTTGAAACAATGCTTTAAAGTTGATTGTGCTATTGATGTCCCAACTCTGGGTTCTTAGAGCTTGCTCTGCTGCAGAATTGGGGACTTAAATTTTATTTTATATGAGTATTGTAAACCATTTTCAGCGTGATGAAAAAGGTGATATAAAAGCAAAGGATTTAAAACCAAGATGTCATTTTCATTAAAAAAAAGAACCCAAGTTTTATTATCATTAACAACAACAACAAAATGCAGTTTTTCCGTATCCTGCACTTCTGCACAGATGGGCTGCCATTACTGTGCCTTTCTGGAGCCAGCTGAGGGCCTTGTCCTGCGGGCAAAACACCCTCTTGGGCTTTTCCTCTGACAGATGGAGAGAGAACCCTACTGGGGTTTACTTTGGAGACTCTCTTTATTACTTGTTGAATAGAAACAGATGTATTATGATGTAAGAGCATCAGGATTTGTAAAGGAGGATACAAAACTGTGAACAGTCCTCAACAAAGGGCTTTCTGCAGCACCCAAAGTCGATTCCGAGTCACCTCTAGCCAGTCTATTATGATATTTTCCAGGATAGATTTTTACCGAGAAAGTAATGTTTTAAGTCAGAGCAACTAGAAAAATTTTTGAAGTGATCTTCAGAAATTAGATCATCGGTTGATATATGTACTGATGATATGATGAAAAGAGGACACATGGAAGATCTGGCGACCTAGGTTCAGGTCATATGTTTGTGCAACTAGCTTTGTGATCTTGGGCAAGGAATTTAAATGCCCTGGACCTCAGCTTTCTCATCTCTAAAGGAAGAATTTTGAGTAGGTGAACTTTAAAATCTTTGCAGCTGTAACATCTTATGGTTTCACAATTTAGTAAGTTTAGTTCTGTTTGGAGTACAAAGTACAATATTCAAGGAACTGCATAAATCGAAGGTGGTGTGTTCGAAAAGTGAATGAAAGCTTTCACTGAAAAAAGTAGGATTGCAAAATGTATATAGTTCTATGCTGTTTTATAGACAATTCTGGGTTGTCCACATTCTGGCTCTGCCCTAGAGGTAAGCTGATTGGGGAACCTCCGTAAGCAGGATTCCATTTTCTGACCTTGGGAAAGTTTCTTCACCTTCCTATACCTTAAGTGTCTTCATCTGCAAAATGAGGACAATAATAGTGCCTACTTCATAGCACTGTTTTTATGATGAAATAAGCTAATCTATCAAAGATGTTTAGGGTTGAGCCTGGGACATAGTAAGTGCTCAGTGAATGTTAGCTTTTATTATTATTAGTTGTTATTTTTATTTTTCTTTTTGTTCCCCTCATTCATTTCTTTGTAGAGACAAAAGATTGACTTTGTGGTAAATTTGGGAAAAGTGTTGAGTGTGCATGGTTCTGCATCCCCCTTTTGCTCTGCCATCAAGCGAGCAACCACCTTAGCAGAAAAGGCTGTGACTGCGTGGGCGTGTTTAATTCAGGGGAGGGCTGGTAGGGAGCCTGAGAGTGGTGCCGTCAGCTCTGTGCTGATGTTTGATTCCCTCCTTTCTGAATCCCCTGTCTGATTTCTCAGTTTGTTTAGAACCTGGGAGGGGGAGAGAGGAGTTCTGTTTATTGGCTTACTAAACCCGTGGAGTATCGTTTCATGCACTTGGAGTCAGACCTGGGCAGAGGAGAGTTTTGCCCCTAAACAACTCTGTCAAGGACAGAGCTGCACAATACAAGAAGAGAAGTGGGCATCCTGGGGACAGAATCTCTCTGAAGGAAAGAGAGGGAGAGAGGAAGGGACTAGGCTAGCAGGCTCAGTTCTTTCTCCAAATTCACCAGTGTAATTTATCTTCAACCCACTGGCGAGGGAAGAGCAGGGAGAAGCTGCAGGTGTACCTCCTGTAATTTCTCCTGGAAGGGTAGTTCTCCCTGCTCTGTGCAAACGAAGCAGCCGCAGGTACGTGTTTCTCCCCTCTACTCTTGACTCAACCGCATGAATGACGGACACATTTATGATAGCATCTAAGCTCAGTTTAGTGTCTTGAAATAACAACAACAACAACAAAAAAAATGAAAAGACTACTCCCGTGATAGTAAATTCAGCGTGTAATCAGTTAAAATAATGACTATAACAGTGATTTCGTGAAGAAAATTCCCTGTCCCTTTTTCTGTAGGAACTCCAGAGATATTTACTCTCCTTCCACACTGCGTTGTCCTTTGACTCTGTGCACTCTCTGCAAATGACATTGCTTCCTCTTTTACTGAGAAATTTGGGCTCCCGTAATTTAGTTCTTTTCAGCCTCTTGATCTTAAGTAGACCTTAAGGCAGAGTCTACTTCTTGTCTTTTCTCTCCTGCTCCCGCATTCTCTCTCCTTTCCTTCATAACCAAACTTCTCTCAAGTGCCCTCCGTCTATTCCTTTTGTTTCCTATTTGACTCCTCAGAATTCTCTTTTTCCCTCTCCATTCTACTGAATATCATTTTCAGAGGCCATGTGTTTTGACAGTTGTACACACGCCAGTAAGGCATTGAACATTTCCTTCAATCCACAGATTTCCTCATGCACCCTTCCAGTGAATTCTTACCCCTCATAGGAAACCACTAGTCTGATTTCTATCTCTAGAAATTGGTTTTACTTGTTCTAGAACTAAATAATGGAATCATACAGTATGTACTCTTTTGTATCTGTCTTTTTTTGCTCAGCATAATTTTTTTTTTTGAGATTTGCCTTATTGTTGGATTTGTCAGTAGTTTATTCTTTTTTGTTTACCTTCAGTAGCATTTCCTTGTGTGAATATGCCACAAATTATTTTCTCCTGGTTGTGGACATCTGGGTTATTTCCCATTTGGGGCTATTATGAATTAAGCTATTATAAATATTCTTTTACAAGCCTTTTTGTGGACATATGTTAATTTATTTTTCATTTCAATTCCTAGGAGGAGAGTTGTAGAGTCACAGAGTAAGGAGTGTAGGTGTATATGGTAATTTATAAGGAATTGCCAATAGTTTTGCAAAGTGGTTGTCCCATTTTACATTCCAGCAGTTTTTAAAATTTTAACCATTGTAATGGGTGTGAAGTCATATCTCTGTAGTTTTCGTTTGCATTTCCCTAATGTCAAATGGCGTTGAGCACCTTTTCATGTTCTTAATCACATTTATGTCTCTTCTTTTGTGAAGTGTTTGTTTCAAGTATTTTTTTCGTTAAGAAAAATTGTGTTGTTTTCTTTCTTACAATTGAGTTGTAAGAGTTTATTATATATTCTGTATACAAGTGCTTTGACAAGTGTATATGTTACAGATATCTTCTTCTAATATATGGCTTGCCTTTGTTTTTTTTGGTCAGGAAGATTGGCCCTGAGCTAATACTTGTTGCCAATCTTCCTCTTTTTGCCTGAGGAAGAGTGGCCCTGAGCTAACATCTGTGCCCATCTTCCTCTATTTTGTATGTGGGTCACCACCATAGCATGGCTTGATGAGTGGTGTAGGTCTGTGCCTGAGATCTGAACCCATGAACCTGGGCCACCAAAGCAGAGCATGCTGAACTTAACAACTACGCCACTGGGCTGGCCCCTGTGGCTTGCCTTTTAATTTTCTTAATGGTACCTTAGGATGAACTGGAGTTTTTAACTTTGATGAGGGCCAATTATAAATATTTTTAAGATTAGTGCTTTCTGTGGCCCTCTTAAGAAATTTTTGCCCACCTCAAAGTTATCAAGATATCATCCTATATTTTTTTCTATGAGCTTTATAGTTTTAGTTTTTGTATTTAAGTCTATGATTCATCTCAAATTAATGTTTGTGCATGATGTGGAGTAATGGTCAAAATTCATTTCTTCTCCATGTGTTTATCCAGTTGTTCTAGCACCATTTGTTGAAATACTCTCTTTTCTTAATTGAATTGCCTTGACACCTTTGTCAAAAATCAAGTGACCATTTATGGGTCTAGTATTTGGATTCTCCATTCTGTCCCATTGCTCTATTTTTGTATTGTTTCTCCAGTACCATACTATCTTGATTACTGTATCTGTGTTGTGAGCTTTGAAATCAGATAATGTGAGTCCTTTGACTTTGGATTCTTTATAATAATTTTGACTATTCTAGGTATTTTGAATTTCCATGTAAATTTTAAAACTGATTTGTCAATTTCTATACAAAAGAAACTGTTAAGATTTTTATTTGGACTGAGTTGAATCTATAGATCAATTTGGAGAGAATTGGCCTCAGCAATATTGTTTCTTTCTATATATGAACAAGGTACATCTCTACTTTTATTCAGAGCTCCTTTAAATTTTCTCAATTGTAATATGTAGTTTTCAATGTAGAGGTCTCTTAGGTCTTTTATTAAATGTATTCTTAGCTATTTTATGTTTTTTTGATGTTACTGTAAGTGGAATTTTTTAAACTTTTATTTTCCAAGTGTTTGTGGCTATATAGAAGTACAATACATTTTAAAAATATTGACTTTTAGTCTGTGACCCTGCTTTTAGTTTTGGCAGGTTTGTTTATACTATCTTTCTTTAATATTTAAACTTTATTTTATTTTTATTTTTTGGTGAGAAAGATTAGCCCTGAGCTAACATCTGTTGCCAGTCCTCCTCTTTTTGCTGAGAAAGGTTGGCCCTGGGCTAACATCCGTGCCCATCTTCCTCTACTTTATATGTGGGAAGCCTGCCACAGCATGGCTTGACAAGTGGTGTGTAGGTCCGTGCCCAGGATCCGAACCTGTGAACCCCGGGCTGCCAAAGTGGAGCATGCAAACTTAACCACTATGCCACCAGGCCAGCCCCTAAACTTGATTTTTTTAAGGTATGTTTCTCCACTTATTAATGTTTTATTCAATTTCTCTCAGCAGTGCCTTTTAGTTTCCACACTGAAACTAAAAGGTGTTACATAAGGGTGTTACATAAATTTTTTGTGTGTGTGAAGACAGATCATTATTATTTTCTTCTATCTCTTTTACACTTTTTTTTTTTTGCTGAGGAAGATTTGCCCTGAGCTAACATCTGTTGCCAGTCTTCCTCTTTTTTTGCTTGAGGACGATTAGCCCTGATCTAACATCTGTGCCAGTCTTCCTCTATATTGTATGTGGGTTGTTGCCACAGCATGGCTGATGAGTAGTGTAGGTCCGTGCCCGGGCTCCAAACCCACGAACCCAGGCCACCAAAGTGGAGCACACCGAACTTAACCACTACACCATGGGGCTGGCCCTTACTTCACACATTTTTAAAAATTTTATTTATTAAGGTAACACTGGTTTATAACTATATAAATTTCAGGTGTACATCATTATATTTTAATTTCTGTGAAGACTACATCGTGTTCACCACCCAAAGTCTAATTTCCATTTGTCCTGGTACATATGTGTCTTTTTACCCCTTTGCCCTCCCCCTGCCTTCCTGTCTGGTAACCACCAGTCTATTTTCTGTGTCTATGTGTTTGTAGTTGTTTTTTAAATCATGCACATGTGAATGAAATCATACAGTATTTGGCTTTCTCCATCTTAATCTTTTGACTATCTTTAAAAAATTTTTTTTTTTTTTGGTGAGGAAGATTGGCCCTGAGATAAGGTCTGTGCCAGTCTTCTATTTTGTATGTGGAATACCACCACGGCATGGCTTGATTAGCAGTGTGTAGGTGCATGCCTGGGATCCAAACCCCCAAACCCTGGGCTGCCGAAATGGATCACACAAACTTTTGAGCTGCTGAAGTGAAGCACCTGAACTTAACCACTACGCCACTGGGCTGGTCCCTGTCTTTTTAATTTTGAAATACCCTTCTCCCATCCCTTTAGAGATACCTCGTTATCCTGGTTCATCTTCTATTTCTCTGCTCATGCCTCCTCTGGGTGCCTTATTTACTTATTTATTTTTATCGTCAGATATTCATATTTCTCAAGAATCTTTCCATTGGCTTCCGCTGAAGCGCATGTACTTAACTACTACACTGCCGGGCCAGCCCCACTCCAGTCCCCCATTTTTTTTTTTTTTTTTTTTGTGGGGAAGACCAGCCCTGAGCTAACATCTGTTGCCAATCTTCCCCTTTTTGCTGAGGAAGACTGGCCCTGAGCTAACATCCGTGCCCATCTTCCTCCACTTTATATGGGACGCCGCCACGGCATGGCTGACAGGCAGTGCGCGTCCGCGGGCGCCTGGGATCCGAACTCGCGAACCCCGGGCTGCCAAGTGCGGACTAAACCGCTGCGCCACCGGGCGGCCCCGGGTCCCCCATTTTTAACTGTCTAAAAATGTCACCTCTGGGGCCGGGCTAGTGGCACAGTGGTTTGGTTCACGCTTGGCAGCCTGGAGTTTGCGGGTTCGGATCCCGGGCGCCTGCCAACGCAGTGCTTGTCAGTCATGCTGTGGTGGCGTCCCATATAAAGTGAGGAAGATGGGCTCGGATGTTGGCCCAGGGCCAGTCTTCCTCAGCAAAAAGAGGAGGATTAGCAATGGATGTTAGCTCAGGGCTGGTCTTCCTCACACACACACACACAAAAAAGTCACCTCATTCTGTTACTGCTTTAATCTTAACACGTTCAACCTTCAGGTCATTATACATCTTCATTCTTAGCTTTGTCAGTAGGTACATCAGCTTTTGAATCTTGACACTGTTACCTACTAGATGGATGATTTGGCAAGTTATTTACTACCTCCAATCCTTTATTTTCCTTATTTCTAAAATAAGGGTAATAATTCTAACCTCAGTTTTGTGCTGAAGATTAAATTTAACACACAGTTTCATAGTTGGTGCTCAATAGTACTAATTTCTTTTCTGCTTCTTTATTCATGAGATTTTCTCAGCTTATTATGTCCTCCTGTTGCTATAATTTTACAAATCCTGTTATTCAGGGCCACGTTCAGAATGTTGATTCTTCCAGAAAGCTTGTGATACACCTCAGGTACTACTTCTGCAATTATGGACTGAAGTTTCCTTAATCTTTTTCTCCCTATCCAGTGGCATTTTCTATCCTCATTTTATGGCTCTAATGTCTCTTTCTAGACCATGATGTACATAAGGCAGAATTTGTGGCTGATTCATCTTTGCACATTCCACAGCAACTAAGTGGTTCTCACCTTTATTTGGTACAAGATATATCTTTGCAAATTATACATCTGATAAGGGGTAAATATCCAAAATATATAAAGACTTACACAACTTAAAATCGAAAGTAACAAACATCAGGGTGACTCTTCCTCAAGCAAAAAGAGGAGGATTGGCAACAGGTGTTAGCTCAGGGCAAATCTTGCTTAGCAAACAACAAAAACAAAAACCAACCAATTAAAAATAGGCGGGGAAGTTGAATAGACATTCTTCCAAAGACATGTAGATGGCCAACAGACACATGGAAAGATGGTCAAGATCACTAATCATCAGGGCTATATCTATACCTATATCATCGCTCTCTGTATCCATACTTGTATCTCTCTGTATCCATGTATATGTATATGTGTGTATGTATATGTATGTGTCCTTTTTTGTCCTCTGGCTTCCTCTTCAATATGGCCAATGTATACATACAAAGAAAGAAAATAGAATTTTCTTTTTCTTAAATCTGGATTTTGATTACATAAAATACTTTTAACATGAGCCATCTGACTATAAAATGTCTTTAAAAGTAAAATTTCAACAAAGACTTTTTATGCTCAAGTGATTCACAGTAGTTGTGAATATTTGAATTTAAGTAAGGCTCAGGTGAACTACAAAAAATGAATTGACACATAGCTTGTGATAAGTGGTGCCTGTACAATAGACTTTCCTATTCTTGTGAGTTTAATTCATATACTTTGTTTATTTTTTAGATTAAAAAGTGTTACATATTTGAGTATTAATCATAACCAGCTAGCCAGCATTCCTAGAGAACTTTGTTTCCTTGAGAATCTTTCTGAACTTCAGCTTAACTACAATCAGCTCATTTGCATCCCTGAAGAGATTAAATTCTTGAAGAAGCTCCAGAAGCTTCTTCTGGTCAGGAATAACATTGAAGTTTTGCCAGAGGTAAGCAAAACATGGAACCAAATTTTTTTTTGTTGGAGAAGAACTCATTACAACATGATGGGGAGTGGTTATAGAGTATGTTTTGGGAATCCGAGTGAAAGCCATCATTTGCTTTCTCTCTGATTAGATGTAGTCAGTTCCCAAATCCCTATGGCCGAAGAGGTTTATAACTTAGATTATTCCACATAGCTAGAGATGTGAGATTTAGTAAATAAAAATACAAGATGCTCACTTAAATATGAATTTCAGATGAGTAACGAATACTTTTTTAGTATGAGTTTGTCCCAAATATTGCACAGGACATAGTTATATGAGAAAAAAATCATTATTTTTTTGAAATTTAAGTGAGCCTCCTGTACTTTATCTGGCAACTTTGTATACAGCACAAAATACAAGTGTATTTTGACTTTGGGATATGTGCTAGATATCTTCTACTTTTCCTACATATCCACTCTCCATCCTTTTCCAACCTGCTCTGTGCCTGGGACACTGACCTGTATGGGCATCAATGAGTCAGAGCTTCCTCTGGCTTCCTCTTGGATATGGCCAATGAGAGGCACGAGCAGGAGATGAAAGGGCAGGAGGTGGCTGAGTATCAGATGGTATTCCCCTGGTACCCTCCCTGATAGGGTGCTGTGAGTTGCCTGCACGCCTTTCTGGAAGGTCATAGTTAATGTTAGGTGGTCCTCATGGACCATTGCTACCTCCCATTTGCTCTTTAGGCCTAGGTGGTAAAGAACTACCTGCTGTTGCTAGCTTTAGGGAACTTTGTGAATTTAGAGAACTACCTTTCTTAGTTTAGGGAACATTGTTGGTTTCCCTAAACCCTGTCAAACTTTTATAAATAGTGACTTTATTAAACTCTCCTCAAATTTCCCAGTTTGAGAGTACTGTTTCCTTCTAGAAACCTGTGAATGGGTTTACCTTCCCTCCTTATGCAAATTAGAATTAATTTGATGGGAGGGAATGCATGTCATACAGTAAATAGAGGAATAAAAAAAGTAGCAGATCAATATAGTAGACATATAAATGAAGAATTCCTCCTATTTCATTTTTCTCTCAAGAGGATATTCCCTTTAAAAATTCTGTGCATGTTATAATGTGATATGTGAAAATATACCAAAGTGTAGGCTGTAAATAGGTATATTTAAAAAATTTTTATTCTTGAATTCCTTAAAAATCCTAATTTCTATAAACAAGAAAATGTCTTGAAGTTACAAAATAAATCTATTAAAATAATTCCTTTATTTGAGGGAAGAACAGTAATAGCAGCAACAGGATCATTGTCATGAAGCATTATTTTATTTACTGTTCCTAACAGCTCTGTGACTTAGCTTTTCTTATTATCCCCATTTTAGAATATGGAACAGAGAAGTTATGTAACTTGAGCACAGTTTACAAAGGTCATAGAAGGGGCTCGAATCCATGTCTGTCTGACTTAAAATTCTATACTTCAAATCATTACTCTTACTGCAATTTTATAAATCTCAAGAAGTGTAAATTTTTTAAAAACTTAAATGCTAATAAGTCCTATCCTGAATGATAATATAAAGTTCTATCCTGAATGACCATGTCAAGAATGTCTATGATCATTTATATCCTTGTATATTTGACATGATTCAGTCAATCATTGTTCTTTTTGGTCTGCATTATAAATGATAAGGCATTACAGAAAATACTCATTTGGTTTGATAGAGAACAGATTATTAATCATTTTCTAGTACATTATAAATTACATGTATGTTTGCACATGTGTATGAATGTTTATTTTATACTTACATTTTATAGCCCACTCCTAGTAGGTCATGCACTTCATTTTACTTCTCTGAAGTAGTCTGGGGTATAGGCAAATAATGCATTGGGAAAAGAATGAACCCGGGACTTATAAAATGTGTTCTTTCTTTTTTTTTTACTTTCTTTTTTCATCTAGCTTTATTGAGGTGTAATTAGTATATACAAACTGCACATAATTAATGTATACAGTTTGGGAGTTTGGACATTTGTGTATACTCATTTACCATCACCACAATCAACGTAATAAACATATCCATCACTTCCAAATGTTTCCTTGTCTCTTTGTGTGTGTGTGTGTGTGTGTGTGTGTGTGTGTGTGTGTGTGTGATAAGAACACTTAATATGAGATCTACCATATTAACAAATTTTTAAGTTCACAATACTTTACTGTTAACTGTAGGCACCATTGTTGTACAGCAGATCTCTGAAACGTACTAATCTTGCATAACTGTAACTTTATACCCATTGAAACTCTCCCCATCCCCTGCTAACCACCATTCTGTTGTCTACTTTTATATATTTCACTATTTTAGATGCTTCATATAAAAGGAATCGTGCAGTATTTGTCCTTTTGTGACTGACTTATTTCACTTAACATTAGTGTCTTCCAGAGTCATCCATTTTGTTGCAAGTAGCAGGATTTCCTTCTTTAGGGCTGAATAATATTCTATTGTGTTTATGTGTGTGTCTGTGTGTGTGTGCATACATACATACACACCACAATTTCTTTATCCATTCATCCATTGATGGATAGTTAGATTCTTTCCATATCTTCCCTATTGTAAATAATGCTGCATTGAACATGGGAGTACAGATATATCTTGGAGATTACTAAGGATTTACACCCAGAAGTCTGATTGCTGGATCATATGGTATTTCTATTTTTAATTTTTTGAGGAACCTCTATAATGTTTTCCATAGTGGCTGCACCAATTTACATTCCCAGCAACAGCGCACAGGTTCTTTTGTCTCTACAACCTCACCAACACTCACCTCTTGTCTTTTTTATAACAGCCTAACAGGTGTGAGGTGATATCTCATTGTGGTTTTGATTTGCATTTTCCTGATAGTTAGTGATAGTGAACATCTTTTCATGTACCTGTTGGCCATTTGTATGTCTTCTTTGGAAAAATGTCTATTTAGGTCCTTTGCCCATTTTTTAATTGAGTTATTTATTTTTTACTATTGATTTGTGTGAGTTCCTTATATATTTTGGATATTAACCCCTTATCAGATGTATGGTTTGCAAATATTTTCTCCCATTCTGTAGTTTACTTTTCATTTTGTTGTTTGTTCCTTTTGCTGTGCACATGTTTAGTTTGATACAGTCTCACTTGTTTATTTTTGCTTTTGTTGTCATATCAAAAAAAGTCATTTCTAAGACCAATGTCAAGGACCTTTTCCCCTCTGTTTTCTTCTGGGAATTTTACGGTTTCATGTCTTATGTTTAAGTCTTTGATCCATTTTGAGTTAATTTTTGTGTATACTGTAAGATAAGGGTCCAGTTTCCTTCTTTTGGATGTAGATATCCAGTTTTCCCAACACCATTTATTGAACAGACTAGCCTTTCCTCACTTGGCACTCTAGTTGAACAACAGATGACCATATATGTGCAGTTTTATTTCAGGGCTCATTCTTTCCATTGATCTCTATGTCTGTTTTTATGTCACTACTGTAATGTTTTTCATTTCTGTAGCTTTGTAATGTATTTTGAAATCAGGAACTGTGATGCCTCCAGCTTTATTCTTCTTGCTCACAATTGCTTTGGCTATTCAGGGTCTTTTGTGGTTCCCTATAATTTTAGGGTTGTTTTTTCCATTTAAAAAATGTCTTTGGGATTTTGATAGAGTTTGCAATGAATCTGTATAGTGTGGGCATTTTAATGATATTCTTCCAATCCGTAAACATGGAATATCTTTCTATTTATTGTGTCTGCTTTAATTTATTCATTAGTGTTTTATAATTTTCAGTTTATAAGTCTTTCACTTCCTTGGTTAGGTTTATTCCTAAGTATTTTATTCTTTTTGGTGCTAATGTAAATAGGATTGTTTTCTCTCTCTTTTTTTGGTGAGCAAGATTATCCCTGATTGCCAATCTTCCTCTTTTTACTTAAGGAAGATTGTCCCTGAGTTAACATCTGTGCCAGTCTTCCTATATTTTGTATGTGGGACACTGCCACAGCATGGCTTGACAAGCGGTTTGTAGGTCCACACCGGGATCCAAACCCACGAACCTCAGGCCACCAAAGTGGAGTGCTGGAAGGGAACCACCACTCTACTGGGCTGGCCCCAGTAGGATTGTTTTCTTAATTTCCTTTTTGGATAGTTTGTTGTTGGTGTTAGAAATGCAGCTGATTTTTGCATGTTGATTTTGTATGCTGCAGCTTTACTGAATTCGTTTATTAGTTCTAACCACTTTTTGGTGGAGTTTTTACAGTTTTCCACATATAAGATCGTGTTGTCTCCTTTCTGATTTGGATGGCTTTTATTTCTGTTTCTTGCCTAATTGCTCCACTAGGGCTTCTAGTACCGTGTTGAATACACATGGTGAGAGTGGGAGTCCTTGCCTTGTTCCTGATCTTAGAGGAAGAGCTTTCAGCTTTTCACTGTTGAGTATGTTAGCTGTGAAATGTATTCTTAACACAAAATTTTTGCCACTTTTATGGCAGTTGAGGCCATGAAAGGTTAATTTCTTTGGAATTGAGTTTGTTTATTGGTAAGCAGAAGAGTTAAAAGGGGTAGTGTATGAAACATACTTTGATTTGTAGAGGGTAGGGTTCTATGTAATTATAAGGGTGACATTCATGAAACTGACCCAATAGGTGAAACTGGGTATTGGAAAATTATAATTCATGGTACATATTTGAATCACAATAGCAAATGTAGACTGCTGCTACTTGCTGCTGTAGAAATAAGGTAGCCAGATTTGTGGTATAATTGCAGCAGTATTTGGAGATTCCAGCAAAGAATTTCAGAATTCATAAAGAAAGATACATAATTAAGAACTGAGATAAGAATAATCAACATATGATCTAATGCATCATTTTCCAAAGTGTTCTCCAAAGAACACAAGCCCTGTGTATTCCTCTGAGAAAATATATGGTCAATGATTTGAAAACCCACTCTTGGAGATTCACAAAACATTAGCATATTAAAAGTACTGAGAAGTCCTGCAGTAAAGAAACCTGCTTAACCTTGTTACTTAAAGTTTCCTGAATTTAATTTAGAACTCTTTTCCATTTAATATCTATTAATATTCCATGGAATATGCTTTGGAAAATGTTGGGCTAATGAAATTGTTTAAATTTTTAAAAATGAAATTCATATGTTTTCATTAGTCATAGTTAATACTAGACTCTAATTCAATGCCTACTATGTAGTTGGCGTTAAGTGTATGGTTGCTTTATATAAAATCTGAACTCCTTAACATAGCATAGTAGGCATCTGTTGCTTTTGTTTGCCCAGCATCCATTTCTACTTCTCATATGGTATCATGGTTTGGCTTTGTGAAATTCTCCTGCCCCACTTTTAGTCTGTGAGGTTTGCTTAGTATTGACCTGACCCACTGGTCAGGCCAGACCTGGCCAATCAAAACATTCCATCACACTAGACATTGTGATTAGTTCAAGGATAGGCATATGACTTAAAGTAGGCCAAGGAGAGCTTTGCTGGACCAATGGGAAATGTATTCTTTGTGCCGGGGTTGCAAAATTGGAAGAATATAAGCCCAGAACTGCTGGTGTCTATCTTGCCATTCATTGAGAGGGCCTGACTTTAATGATAGAATCACAAAAGAAACAGATGTGTCATTATTGAGCACCTAGAACCAGCTATACACAATGCCAGGATTTTTTCTTTAATTTCCCTGTTACCTCAGTCAGTTTACCTTTTTGGTAATTTGGGTTGGATTTCTGTTCACTTGCAGCATACAGAATCCCAACTAATACATGTGGCATTCATAAAAGGCCTTTCATAATCTGACCTCTTCCATCCTCAATCCCTCTTGCTCAGTCTGTGATTTAGCCATACTAGACTTCTTACACTTCTACCCCAAACAACTGTTTGGGACACTTTTTGTTCCAAAGAGCTCAAAGAACCTCAGCTTAAACTTCACTTCTTCCAGGAAGCTCTGACTGACCTCCTAAAACCAAATATCCCTTTTATTTTTCCCATATCACCTATCCTTAACCCTTCATGACACTTATCATTCCCATAGCACAACTTTGTAGTTGCCTGGTTATGAAGTTTTAATCCTTCATTAAAGACCTGTGGGGAATGTGCAGATGCCAAGACCAAAAAAGAAAAAAAAAAACAGCAGCAACAGCAACAACAGTAATGGTAGCAACTACAAACAAATGAAAAAGAGAGAATTAATGGCAGCAGAAGTAACAATATCAAGTGTTTTACAAATATGGTGAGAAGCCCTTCTATCTTAATATGTGAATACCGAGAGAACATTGATAGTCTGAAAATCTCTGTAGCTGACACAATACTAAGGAGATATACCAATGGAAGACTATGTGGGACTTAAGAAGAGGACCACGTGTACGTTAGATGGCAGAGCCCACTTCAAGGACTCGCTCCCTAGCTGTAGGGAGTGTGGGCTGCAGACAGCCTTCACCTGTTAGCTCTGTCTGGGTCTGCCTCAGCTGCAGTGAGCCTCCTTTCTTGTTCAAGGTCACACCCTTCCTAGAGCATCCCACGTCCTCTGACCAAGCAAGGGACGGATATACTCAGGGAGCTATTTCTGCCTGATGGAGAACAACTTGGATGGGCAATACCCATTCCCAAGTACCCCACACAGTTGAACAAGGCTTTATTGGGTCTGTATCCCACCTTGACTTCTCTGTCTGCCCAGGCCTGCTTTTTGACTCTGCCTTTTACAAGGATGGATCCCTAATAAACATCTAGCATCCCAGACTCCATCTCGGCATCTACTTAGAGAGAAACCAACTGCGATAACATGATAGGATGGAGGAGGAAAAGACAGTTGTCATGACTAAAGAGACATATCTCCCTAGGGAGAGGTTTAGCCATCAAAATAAGAGTGACATATCAGAAATATCTTTACAAGTGGTTGGAGCTATTTAGTAAGCCATACCTTTAGTTTTCAATTTTTAAAAGTTTTTGGTATTTCTATTTAAAAAAATATTCTACTAAACCTTTGCTTGCTAGGAGAAATATCAGAACCCAGATGCACCACAGCAATCATGTGGTGACTGTGCTAATGTACAGTTGCACTGGGCATGTAGTTAGAGACAGTAACAGATTTTATTTCCTTTGTAAGGGAGGGGTTGTGTTAGCACACTGCTAAACAAAAGGTCAATGTGAAGTAAATGCTGGTGGAATTGTCAATAGAGACAACTTTCCAGGTTTACATCTGCCCTTGGTTTCTCAAAGATTCTTTCTATTTTAATGATAATAATGTCTACTGAGTGCTTACTATGTATTAGGCCCTTTAGTAAGCACTTTCTGATTAGTTACTCACTTAATTCATTGAACAATCATATGAAGTAGGGACTTGTATTAGCATTTCCATTTTACAAAGGGAGAAGTTGAAGTACAAAGAGATTAAGAAATTTGCCCACAGTTACATAGTAAGTGTCAGAGGTGGGACTGAATTTAGTAAGCCACCATTATGTTGCCCTGGAGTGGTCAGAAAAATAGATAACTCAAAGAATCTGGCAATTCAGGACATTGGAGAGGATATACTGAAGAATTCATCAGGTAATTAGGAAAGATGGTCAACCCCATAAGTTTGAACTTAAAAGAGATATTTATGATTCTACATGTTAGATTCAAAAAAATCTCTCTCTCTTGTTTTCTGACACAGGGACTTTGTGATCTTATAAACCTAAGAAGCCTAGACATAGCTGGAAATATTATTCAGATATTTCCACCAAGAGTAAGTAGAGTCAACTTCTATCATAATTGAAAAATAATTTTATTTATGCTATTGGGATTAGAAAAATATGAGCAGCCAGTAAACCCTATAGTAATTGGAACCTTGAACTATACAAATGACTCAAAGAATTGCTTTGTTCTAGAATTTCAAAACCACCTCTCTCTCATTTCTTTGTGTTCTGTGCCTGCTGAACTTGTTTGAACTAAGTGAACTCTGATTGCTGTCATAAATATTTTAATATGTTAGTTATGGGTAAATATTTTTTGTTATTACACACTGCTTTTGGGCATCTCAGACTTTGTGGAAATACTACTTTCTGTAGCATAAATTTTTATCCCTTGTAATTAGTCCAGAGATGACACTTCTAATTAGTTGTTTTTAATCCAAAATAATGAAAAATGGACTTATTTTTCCATTTGGAAATGGCTTTTGACTTTGCTTTATTTCAAATAATTGAGAAGCAGTTGGTCTTGGAAACTTCTAACTTTTGGGAAAGAAATGGCAGTTTTTCATATTGCATTTTTATATCTGAGTGAACATGTTTCCACATGCAAGGTAATAATTAGAAGCTCATCAATCCAGAAGGTATTCAGTAAATAGTTGTTGATCTATTAATTACTCTTTCTGATTGTTCAACTCCAAATTGAGATCTTAGTCCTTTTTACACCCTAGAGCGATATTTTTACACTGAAGATGACTCAAATATGAAAAATGTCTGTGTTTTCGAAAAAACATAGTTTTCTTTATTGTGGTAAAAAATACATAACATAAAATGTAACATTTTAATCATTTTTAAGTGTACGGTTCTATGGCACTAGGTATATTCATGTTGTTGCACAACCATCATCACCATCTATCTCCAGAAGTTTTTCATCTTCTCCAACTGAAACTCTGTTCCCATTAAACAGTAACTCCCTGTCCTCCCTCCGTCTGGCTCCTGGCAATAACCATTCTACTTTGTCTCTACAAACTTGACTGCTTCTAGGAACCTCATATAAGTAGAATCATACAATATTTGTCTTTTGTAACTGGCTTATTTCACTTAGCATAATGTCTTCAAAGTTCATTTATGTTATAGCCTGTGTCAGAATTTCCTTCCTTTTTAAGGCTGAGTAATATTCTATTGTATGTATATGCCACATTTTGTTTATTCATTCATCTGTCCATGGACACTGGGTTGCCTCCACCTTTTGGCTATTGAGAGTAATGCTGCTATGAACATGGGTATACAAATATTGGTTCGAGTGCCCGCTTTCACTTCTTTTGGGTACATACCTGGAGGTGGAATTAGTGGGTTGTATGGTAATTGCATGCTTAATTTTTTAAGGAATTGCCAAACTGCTTTCCAAAAATAAACAGTTTTGAATGTTTAGTAAGAACTGAATGTTGTTAATATTGACTGGTAAATGCTACAAGATTTTATTCATCCTGCAGGTTCAGTTCTCTCTGCTCTGTGATGCCTTCCCTCAATCCCAAAGCAGCCTTCTTGTGCCACGTCTTCTTGGTTCCATTGTGGTTTGTACCACATAGTGGAGAAATTCTTTTCAACCCTTTCCTTACAAAGGAAATAAAATCTGTTACTGTCTCTAACTACATGCCCAATGCGACTGTACATTAGCACAGTCACCACATGATTGCTGTGGTGCATCTGGGTTCTCTGATATTTCTTTTCAAGCCATAAGACTGTAAGCTTCCAAAGAGAAGAAATACTCTTTCTCACCTCTATACCCACATTGTCTTGAATTTCAATTCAATAAATATTTGTTAAATGAATAAATATAAATAATGTTCTTAAACTACTCAGTATTCACTTTAATAGTGTCATCAATTCATTGTTTCTTCTACAAATGATTCTGTACCTACAATTTTGATGAAACACTATCACTTAAGTCTCATTAATTTAGAGTCATTTTGATAGGACCTGAGTCAGTTTTTCCTTTGTAACACCTATTTCAGAAGTTTCTTTGAAAACTCTGAAATAAGACATTCTGTGAGCTCATCTCAGCTTTGGTCCAACTGGTTAAAATAAATTTTCCACATTTGATAGATGGAGCAACTAATGGGATAAGTTGTAAACTTAGAGGATAAATGACTGACTCTGGGTCATGCTGTGATTATCAGTAAAACAGAGTAAGTTTCAAAGTAATGGTAGTGAACTTTTGAAACAATTAATCCACGCTTCTTAGGAGGCAGAATAGTATAGAAATGAAGAACATGGACTTTAGTGTCATATACACATAGATTTGAAGCCTTTATTTCCCATTTACTGACTTGGTAATCTCAAACAGGATGCTTAACTTCTCCGAGTTGCTGTTTCCTCATCTGTAAAATAGGTATATTAATACCACTATCCTCATAAGGTTGTTAAGTAAGATAATGATTATAAAACATTTTGTACACAGTGTTCAAGGAATGGAAACTGTTATGATTATATATTGTATATATAATCTATACCAATAGTGAAATACTACTAATAATATATAATTATAGTGATCATCTACTGTCTACTGGCATTAATAGGAAGAATTAACCTTGTGAAGCAGATATTTTAAAAACTTTCTTTTTATTATGAAAAATTTCAAACATGCATAAAACCAGAGAGAAGAGCTAAAGGAAACTCCATGTACCCATTATCCTGAAGTGTAGTCTTAACTCAAAGATTTGAAAATGTAGTCTACAGAAGTGTCTTAAAGTGGCTTATTTTACTACCTCACAGCTATTCTTTTTTTTTTAAAAGAATACTTTTTTTAAAAGAATAAAAACACTCTTTATTTAAGAGTGTTTGCTATTTTATGACCTAAAACTTGGTGTGCTATTTGGAAAATGCAACTATTTCACAGTAGTGTATTTTTTTATTCACGTGGGTTTTGAATATTTGACCTTGAATTTTCACCAGGATTTTTGTATAAGAACATACATTAAATGAAGATCTGAAGTAAGACAACGAGACTGTTATAATTATTTGTTTATATGTGTTGAATCATAAGAGTTTCTGAATTATTTAATTATTAAGAAAAGTGCTGTCATGATCACATAGTGAATTTTTGTTTTAAAAATGTATTCTTTCTTTTATGACCATGTAGTCAGATCTAGTACGTTGAGACTTTAGTTTCTTCATTTATCTCTTCTTTTTCTTTCCTTGATTTAAACTTTAAAAAAATTTTTTAAAACTTGTATAAATTACACATTCTTAAAATTTCAAGCAGCAAAGAAATACAGAATAATAATGTAAGTCTCCATTCCAGGACCTCTACATGTGTGTTTTTAAAAAAAAGGCTGTTAAAGCATTTTCTTTCACATTATACTGTATCTAGATTGGTTTTATGATATTTAATTTTCCAGTATGATTTTTCTTTTTAAAGAACTACCATCTAAGTATCCAAAAGATGTCATTAGTAGTAGAAAGATCAGTAGAGAGGAAAGCAAAACTCTGGGGCTAGTTTCTTGATCTGATACAGCATGGCACGATTTGAGGAGATTCTCAGTGTTCAGATAAAATTGTTTGATATCCAATTCCTATCTAAGACATGTCAGAATTATTCATTTTAATAGTTTGCAAAGTGTCCTGTGCTGCTTGGATGAATAGGATTGTTAAGATTTATTTTAAGATAACTATTTTCTTTCCTCCCATTTAGCTTTCTTGTCTTCATATATTCTTTGTAAATAGCGTTTTTCTGATTATAGAAGTAACTAATTTATTGTAGAAAATCTAGAAAATAAGTATAGAAAGAACAAAGTATAAGGTGGCTTTAAGTTTACTTCTCAGAGTATTTACTGTTGGATTTTTTTTCTTCTAGCGTCTCATTTTTATATGTGCACTTAAAATAAAATTGAAAGTATATTGCATAAAGAAATATGTATCTTGCTTCTTTGCTTAACATTATATATTGAGCACTTTCCTTAAATGAATATTCTTCAAATATGTGATTTTTCATGACTGAGTGTTCTTTCTTTTCTTTGTCATGTATTCACTTTTTCTTATATTTTTATTTCTTGCTGGAATTGGACTTGGGTTTTGAGTGAACAAGCCTTTGGGAAAAAGGGTGATCTGTAGTAAATGTCTTTTATTAGCATCTCTCTTGGGGAGAGGAATGCTTCTGAAGCGCGGCCTGTGGTGGGCCGTATGGAGACCTGCCGGTGTTCAGATGGTGCAGAGATGGTGATGCCTGGTTTCTGAGTCTCCTAGGACTGCCGTAATGAAGCGCCACAACCTGGGCCTGAAAATAACATGTCTCTGTTTTTTTATAAGGATGCCAGTCCTTGGAGGAGGGCCCACTCTAATCCATCATGCCCTCCTCTTCACTCATTACATCTGCAAAGACTGTTTCCAAATAAGGTCGCATTCTGAGGTTCCAGGGGGACATGAATGTTGGGGGGACACTATTCAACCCATTATACTTGGGTAGAACAATGAATTTTAGTATTCTGTTTAGCACCTTTCTGTGTAATAGATATAGCTCTTCTATGTGAGGTTTATATGACAATTCAATTCAATAAAAGTTTATTAAGTACCTTCTCTGTGCCAGGCTCTCTTCTAAGTGTTGGGCATGAAGATTTGAAGAATTCCTACCTTTAGGGAACTCTTGCAAAAGTGAGAAAAGGTTTTAATGATCATCACCAGGGGGCATCATGACATTTATCTTTGATGTGAAGTTTATAACCAAATATCATGTATAAAACATTTTCAGACCTAACAGAAAACTTCATGTTTCTGTAAAACTCTTGATCAGAGTCCTTCATTAGCAACCTTCATTAATTGCCTGAACTGTTATTACTACTTTTCAGACTGAGAAATGACATTAAAAGTTATCTTTCTGAAGCAGTACTTTGCAATTATCTAGTCATTGGCAGCTTTGCAAAGCCATTTTGCATGTTATCAGATATATTTGATATTGAATAGCCCTTTGAAAATGACAGATTTGGTATCATTATTCCTAGTTGGAGCTGAGGATATTGAGGCTCCAGAGAAGTAGAGCAACTCCACAGCAGTTGCCCTCAAACTTGAGTGTGCATCAGAATCCTCTGGATGGCTTGTTAAAATGCAGATGGCTGGGCCCCACCCCTAGAGTTTCTGATTCAGTAGGTTGGGGAGCCCAAGAATTTGCATTTCTATTAAGTTCTCAGGTGATGCCGATAGTGCAAGTCTAGGGACACACTTGGACTTTTTGGCTGCAATCCCAGGACTCCTCCCATGTTAGAACTTCGCCTCTGAGAGAAGAAAGACCGAGGATTCTCTTGTCTCAGGAATGACAGGCAGGGGCAGTCCCTGTTATGCTACACAAATAAAGAAGACATTTCTTTCATCTAACTGGGAGTTTGGGTTCTGAGAGTTTCCCTGTGTCTTTGACTAAAATCATGCTCAAGGAACATTCCTTGAACAATACAATTCTTGTATTGTTCTGGAAAATACTTTGTGTAGAAATGAGGATTTTGGCGTGTGAACACAAGGAATGTTTATAAAGTTGGAGACTGAGTTTTTTATGTTATTTACTCCTCTTCGGCCACACTGTGGATGTACTTAGTGCATATATGCCATGATATAACTTCGTAAACATTTATTCATCAGCCTATCTAAGCCTTGGAGAGGTTTTAAGTATGTGACTTTAAACACTAGATTTTATTTTGGAGAAAGTTTGGCAAGGTCAAATCTTCATCATGTAAATTTTAATTCTTTCTGTTTTGTCTTTATAAAGGTGGTCATATTGGAAACTCAGGTTTAGCTGAAACATTTATAAGGATACATATAAATGTGACAATTTATGAGAAAGCGCTTTACTAAGAGTAGATATTGAAGAAATATGCTTAAAAAGATGTAAATCATAGCCAATGCTATATTTTCCACAGTTGGTGCTTGCTTTCGCAGTTTCAAATTCATGACGTTAACATTCATTTGAATCTGTGGCCTCCATAAACAGATTCTATGTCAGAGTTAAGAATCTTAAGTATTTGTATATCCCTAAGGTTTGTAGGCACATAATGTTTTCATAAGGAAAAAAAAAGAATACAAAGAGAAAGAATTCTTATGCAATGGTGGTGTCATGAGAAAAATTATGCTTGGACTATTTTGAGGGGTATAATAGTTATAGCACCTATTTCACTTCATCAACGCTCCCTTTTTCCTTCAAGAATTCTTCAGAGTAATCATAAATCAAATTTGAGAGTAGTGCAAGCACTTTTCCCTTTTACAGTGTGAGAAACACAGGAGAGAAAAAAAAAATGTAAGCGACTTTCCCAGAACCACAAATCATTTGAATGGCGAAGAGAGGTTTTGAATCCACTGTTCCCAAACAAAAATTGCATCTGTGTAGGTTAGCAATTTACCAGTTGTGTGACCTTGAGCGCATAACTCAATTACTCTGTCTCGCTTTTTTCCCCTCTGTAGGTTGGGGATGTTAGGAACACTTGTATCATAACATTTTTGGGAAAATGTCCGACACAACAGCTGATGCCCAGCAAATATAAAATGAAGGAATGATTAAAGGAGATAGCATATGTAAATCCTTTAGTAGTGCTTGGTGCATGGTAGATTTTAATGTTATTTTCTTTTCATTTCAAAGTTTGGTCTGAGCTATCTGCCACTCAGTCCATCCCAAGTGAAGGGATGTCCCTGCAGGCTGTCAGAGCCGTGAGAGCACCTGAAGGATTCCAACTTGCAACTCCAGGGAAACCACCAATGCGTAAGCATGGGTGTGCAAGGCGAGTCCAGTCTCTGCTAGCAGCACACTCTTCTTCCTATTCCCCATGTGCTCTTTGCCCCAGTAGCTGTTGCGGTTTATTTTCCTCTGTAGACCCATTTAAATGCCTCTGGCCTACCTTGGTTAGGCGAAAAAAAAACCCAACAAACTATCTCCCCGAAGTGGGTTCTTCTTTCCCGGGATCTTCACCTTTGATTCTCTGTTTGTTCCTGTCTCATCCCTTCCCCCTGCCTCTTGGCTCACTTGGTTTCTGATTGTCACACCGGATTTCTCTGAAAATAGAAGCTCTCATTACTAAACTCCTTTTTTCTTAGACCTTTTACTCAACTTGTCACTTATTACTTATCCTGATGTTCTTTTTTGTGGTGAGTAAGACTGGCCCTGAGCTAACATCTGTTGCCAGTCCTCCTCTTTGGTGAGGAATATTGTCCTTGAGCTAACGTCTGTGCCCATCTTTCTCTATTTTGTATGTGGGACACCACCACAGCATGGCTTGATGAGTGATATAGGTCCATGCCCGGGATCCCCGGGCTGCAGAAATGGAGCTCACAAACTTAACCCCTGTGCCAGCCCCTTGAGGTCCTTTTTCTCCCTGACTACTTTAGTTTAAAATGATTTCTCTATTTACAGCCAATGCTGACTGATTTTGATCCAAGCCAGTCTAAGCATATCTTGCTATGATGTCCTTGATTCCAGACACTTGCCTGACATCTAGCCTGGTACAGACCCTGGCTTAGTGTCACTCTTGGCCTCATGTCTGTCTAATTCGTAAAGCCTAAATGTTTCATAAGTGCTCCTGGTATCTTTTGTTGTTTTACTTTTTTGTGCTTAATACAAAATCAAGTGAAGAAAGCCATTTTATTTTTAAGTGACTCTCATCCTTTCTAAATGAGCTCACTTGTCTTCAATAGAACAATTTCCATATATGAGCAGTTACATATAATTATGTGCACATATACGCAAATCCGTGCACGTAGACATAGGGAGGCCATTTAGCTTTGGATTAAGAGAAGTATTTCTGTGAAATTGACTGAACACCTGGAGAACACTTGGTTATTTCAAATTTCAACATGTCCATAATCAAAAATGTCCTTGAGTGGTCAAAAGCACAATACAATTGTGGGAAAGGAAATTCTTGGGAAAGTGAAATTGTGATGTTTACCTTGTATTAAAACTTCTATCAAAACTTTTGAAACTCTCTTGCAAGATGATTAGAAAATAGCATAAAAGTTTGAAAATGATATGCAGGGAAATGTCCATAAAGCTGTGGTCAAGGACATCTCCACAATCTGATGATTTGGTTTGAAGTATCCGTGAGGAATTCCAGTTGTCTCCCTCCTCCCCTTTGCTTCTCTGCGTCTTCTGGACGGCCACATTAGAGATCTGCTTTGTTCTTGTTCCCATATCTATGGTTTATTTTCTGTCTCTGGTGAATGTTTGGGAAAACTATACCTTGTCCTTGAAGCTCATTAAATGCCTCTCTGAAATCTGACCTTAATTTGAAAATAGTATGTTTTTCTCTCGTTGTCGGTGCTGCCTCAGTGGCCCAGTTTATTAGGAGATGCACATTTAAAACAACATTCAGTGACCTTTAAAGCATGGGACACAAGCCAATGCTTGCCTAAGGAAAACCCCCTGTGGGCTCTGAGGTTTTATGTAAGTGATGTAAGCTTAGCTAATAGAGAATTAGTGAGTTCCAGAACTTGACTAAACACTTTGCCTGTCACTACTTTTACGAGAATGAGATCATGTTTTCTGCTGTTCCTTATATGGGGAGTGGGCAAGGAGGAGGGTGTTGATTATATTTGGTTGCTTCTTTTGCCATTCTAATTCTGAAATTTCACGAGGTAGACTTTTTGAAATGAAAAGCATAGAGAAAATTCATAAAATGTTGCCCTGGATGCAGTGAGGGTTTTGTTAAAACTGGTTGAAAAATTGAGGGCTCAGTGAAGTTAGGGGGTATAACTGTTTTTCCCTGTTTAGCTAAGTTAAGGAATCTGAGTCTGCCGTTCTGCTTCTATATGTGCTCCTCCCAGGATTAACGACAGGCTGGTCCTGGGTGCCTGTAAGTGCTGCAAAGGCCCTGTTTCACGTAGTGTAGTGGTTGGTGAACAGTGTTTAGCTATAACTAGTTGCCCTTGAAAATTTTATTCTTCTAGCCAAGTAGTTAAAGAAAGTCATTCAGGGGATGAGAGGGATGCTGCTGATCTTCAATTGGAGATTCCAGACTTTAAGTAACACCCGCCTCACTCGTTGAGAGGAACAGAGGGTAGGGTTATTTGCTGCTCATAGAGTCAGTGTCATAGCTGCTGTCTTTTCTGCCTTGCGTTAAAAGTGGAGTTTAAATGATTTCAAAATGAGAGGCAGTATTTTTCAAGGAGTGAACCTAATAAAAAATGAGAAAAAATTTAGAGAGGCTCTGATTGAAATCCAATAATGTGGCTCTTATGTAGCCTGTTTAAACACTGATTTTCATTTAGATGATGAGTTCTTCCTGCCCCCTCCTGCCCCTGCCTGAGCTGTATGAAGGCAGGGGTTTTTGCCTCTTTTCACTGATCAGTACTCCCAACCCCTAGAACAGTGCCTGTTGCAAAGTAGGCACCCGGTACGTACTTGCTAAATGCGCAGCTGGGTGGATGGATGGATTGGGTAGATGTGGACTTTACCTAACAGACATAATTGCTTTACTTTGCCTGAAAAATCGAAACTGACTTGTGAGAATTAGAATCAAAAAAGTTGGTCTAAGGCAGTGGTTTTCAACCAGGGAAGATTTTGCCCTTCAGGGATATTTGGCAATATCTGGAGACATTTTTGGTCGTCTCAGCTGAAGAGTTGTGGTAGTACTACTAGCATCTAGTGGGTGGAGGCCAGAGATCCTGCTAAACATTCTTTAATGCACAGGACAGTCCCCCATAACAAAATATTATCTGGTCTAAAATGTCAGTGTCACGATGGAGAAACTCTGGTTTTAGGGATTTACTATTTATTCCTCTGTGTTTTCCATGCCATAATCTTTATAAAATATATCCTTATCAAATAGGTTTTAGAATGCATAAGAATCAGCAGTGGTGCTTGTTAAAATTTTGATGTCTTGCCTCATGCCTGTATATTCTGAGTTATGCCTAATGATGCTTTTTGCTTTAAAGTTTGGTTTTCTTATGTTAATGTAGCTCTTTCAGCTCTTTTTTGTGGGGAAGACCAGCCCTGAGCTAACATCTGTTGCCAATCCTCCCCTTTTTTTGCTGAGGAAGACTGGCCCTGGGCTAACATCCGTGCCCATCTTCCTCCACTTTATATGGGACACCGCCACAGCATGGCTGACAGGCAGTGCGTCGGCGGGCACCCGGGATCCGAACTCACGAACCCCGGGCTGCCAAGCGCGGACGAAACCGCTGCGCCACCGGGCGGCCCCCTGTCAGCTCTATTTTGATTCGTGTTTGCAGGGTATATCTATTTTAATTCCTTACTTTCAACTTTTCTATACCCTTAGGCTTTCGATATATTTCTTATAAACAATATATGACTCTTCAATTTGTAAAATCCAGTGTGATAATCTTCGTCTTTAAATTGCATGTAGTTCATCTAAATTTAATGTAATTGCTGATTTATTTGGGGCTAAATCAGCATCTTCCTATATATTTTTAATTTGTTCCACTTGTTCTGTGTTCCTGTTTCTCTTCTTTCTTCCCTTCTTTTGAAAAGATTGGATATTTTTATGATTCCATTTTTAAATCTTTGTAAGGAATTTTTATGGAATTTTATTATTCTTTTAATTGACTGCCTTAAAAATTAAAAAATATCCTACTTGCTTTATGAAAGTGTGCTATTAATTGGTACTTAGATCTTCCTCTTAGATGATGCAAGAAATTTAAGATACTTTAAATCTCTTTATCCACCTCCATTCTTAGATATTTTGTGTGTATTATAATTCTTTTTGTATTTTAAAATGTTTTATTATTATTTACACAGATAGTATTCATTTAGATTTATCTGCAAGTTTAACATTGTTGTTGTTATTTATTTTTCCCTGTAACTCCTGTCTTTCTTTTGGGATCCTATATTTGCCTCTAGTTCAAATAACATTCTTTAATCTCTCCTTTAGAATGAGTCTACTTGTGATTCATTGTCCCAGTTTTTGTTTGAGTTGAACAATCTTTCTTTTAGTTTTATTTTTCAAGAATAATTTTTACTGGGTATAGAATTCTAAATTGGTAATATTATATTTTACTACTTTCAAAATTTTAATCCACTGTCTTCTAGCTTCCATGTTGCTGTTGAGAGGTCTGCTGCCAGTTTTGTTATCTACTGAAATTTTTAAACTTGGTTTTTGTTTCCTGGAACATGTTAAGTATAGTTGTTGTAATGTCTGAGTCTGATAAATCCAATATTGGGGAGTACTTTGGGGTTGATTTCTGTTGTCTATTGTTTTTGCAGTTTTGGAGTTCTCCAGAGAGACACTATTCAACCTCGTGCACCATCTTTTCTTTTTATGTGCTTGGTTATACAGGCATATCTCATTTTATTGTGCTTCACTTCATTGTGCTTTGCAGATATTGCATGATTTACAAATTGAAGTTTTGTGACAACCCTGCATCGAGCAGTTCTATTGTTACTATTTTTCCAACAGCATTTGCTCACTTCATGTCTCTGTCACGTTTTGGTAATTCTCACAATATTTCAAACTTTTCCGTTATTATTATATTTTTTATGGTGATCTGTAATTAGTTATCTTTGATGTTACTATTGTAATTGTTTTGGGGTGTTATGAACTGTGCCTGTATAAGACAGTGAACTTAATTGATCAATGTTGTGTGTATTCTGACTGTCCCAGCATTTCCCTGTCTCCCTCCCTCTCTTCAGGCCTCCCTATTCCCTGAGACCAACAATATTGAAATTAGGCCATTTAATAACCCTGCAATGACCTCTGAGTGTTCAAGTGAAAGGAAGGGTCTTATATCTGTTACTTTTAATCAAAAGCTAGAAATGGTTAAGCTTAGTGAGGAAGGCATGTCAAAAGCTGAGATAGGCCAAAAGCTGGGCCTCTTGTGTCAAACGGTTAGCCAAGTTGTGACTGCAAAGGAAAAGTTCTTGAAGGAAATTAAAAGTGCTCCTCCAGTGAACACACGAATGATAAGAAAGTGAAACAGCCTTATTGCTGATATGGAGAAAGTTTTAGTGGTCTGGATAGAAGATCAAACCAGCCACAACATTCCTTTAAGCCAAAGCCTAATCCAGAGGAAGGCCCTAACTCTCTTCAATTCTCCGAAGGCTGAGAGGTAAGGAAGCTGCAGAAGAAAAGTTAGAAGCTAGCAGAGGTTGGTTCACGAGGTTTAAGGAAAGAAGCATCTCCATAACATAGAAGTGCAAGGTGAAGCAGCAAGTGCTGATGCAGGAGCTGCAGGAAGTTATCCAGAAGATCTGGCTAAGATCATTAGTGAAGGTGGCTACACTAAACAACAGATTTTCAGGGTAGATGAAACAGCCTTATATTGGAAGAAGATGCCATCTAGGACTTTCATAGCTAGAGAGGAGAAGTCAGTGCCTGGCTTCAAAGGAACAGGCTGATTCTCTCATCAGGGGCTGTTGCTGCTGGTACGTTAAGTCGAAGCCAATGCGCATTTATCATTCCAAAAATCCTTAAGGGCCTTAAGGATTATGCTAAATCTACTCTGCCTGTGCCCTGTAAATGGAACAACAAAGCCTGCATGACAGCACATCTGTTTACAACATGGTTTACTGAGTATTTTAAGCCAACTGTTGAGACCTACTGCTCAGAAAAAAAAGATTCCTTTCAAAATGTTACTGCTCATTGACAACGCACCTGGTCACTCAAGAGCTCTGATGGAGATGTACAATGAAATTAATGTTATTTTCGTGCCTGCTAACACAACATCCATTCTGCAGCCCATGGATCGAGGAGTCATTTTGACTTTCAAGTCTTATTTAAGAAATATATTTCTTAAGGCTATAGCTGCCATAGATAATGATTCCTCTGATGGATCTGGGGAAAATGAATTGAAAACCTTCTGGAAAGGATTCACCGTTCTAGATGCCATTAAGAACATTTGTGATTCATGGGAATAAGTCAAAATATCAACATTAACAGGAGTTTGGAAGAAGTTGATTCCAACTCTTGTAAAGGACTTTGAGAGATTCAAGACTTCAATGGAGGAAGTAACTGCAGATGCGGTGGAAATAGCAATAGAACTAGAGTTAGAAGTGGAGCCTGAAGATGTGACTGAATTGCTGCAACCTCATGATAAAACTTTAATGGATGAGGAATTGATTCTTATGCATGAGCAAAGAAGTGGTTTCTTGAGATGGAATCTACTCCTCGTGAAGATGCTGTGAAGATTGTTGAAATGACAACAAAAAATTTCGATTATTACCTGAACCTAGTTGATAGAGTAGCTGTAGGGTTTGAGAGGATTGACTCTAATTTTGAAAGAAGTTCTACTGTGGGTAAAATGCTATCAAACAGCATCGCGTGCTGCAGAGAAATCATTCATTAAAGGAAGAGTGAATTGATGCAGCAAACTTCATTGTTGTCTTATTTTAAGAAATTGCCACAGCTACTCCAGCCTTCAGCAATCACCACTGTGATCAGTCAGCAGCGTCAGCATCGAGGCAAGACTCTCCACTGGCAAAAAGATTGTGACTCGCTGAAGGCTTAGATGATTGTTAGCATTTTTAAGCAAAAAAGTATTTTTTAATTAAGGTGTGTACATTGTTTTTTTAGACATAATACTATTGCACACTTGATGCAGTATAGTATAAACATAACTTTTATATGCATTGGGAAATCAAAACATTCGTATAACTTGCTTTATTTGCAATATTAGCTTTATTGCGGTGGTCTTGGCACCGAACCTGCAATATCGTCGAGGTGTACCTGTATTTGATTATATCCTGGACATTGTATTTGGAAAATTATTTTTGAAAATAACTTGAGGCTCAGATGATGTAACTTCCTAGAGTAGCTTTCATTTGCTTTTGCCGTGAAGAAGCAGTGTGACGTCACTTTAATCAGATGGAGACGTTAATATGTACTTTAGTTTCAATGCTAAAGAGTCACCTAGAAAATTCAAAGCTATGCTGCTATCTGTGTGGGGTTGGATAATTTCTGACTTACCCTTATTTCTGTGTGAAAAATCCCTTTCTGATCTTAGCACGGCAAGAGCGGTTTTAAATATGGGACTAATTTTTCTGGATATCTGTCTGATCCTCGAGCTTGTCTGGGTTATTCCTGATGGTCTTATTAGCTCTTTGATGCCTTCAAGATTTTAATATATTTTCACTTATGTTGGGAGATTTTGTCTGAATTGTTTTCTATTACTGGAATTGGAAGTTTTGATAGGTTTCATTAAGGCACTGAAAAAACTTGATTGACTTCATTCTGAAAAACTAATTTACCTTCCTAAAACAACAATACATTTCCTTTTCCTTAGTGAACGTTCCCTCTGCTCATTTCTGTCACTCTTCCACAGGTATCAAAATCTGAAGTAGCAGAGCACTCGAACTGTGGCTCAGTCAAATCGTCCTGCTGACGTACGGGTACTAGATCTGACTGACTCAGTGGTGTTATGGTCTCCTATTTCCTTGTCATTCTGAGGAGCTAGTCTTCCCTCTGAGCTTCCCATTGCTGGCTTTTTTGTGTCATATAGCTCTCAGCTCAAATATCAACTCCTCAGAAAAGCCTTCCCTGACCACCCAATCAAAGTAGCCATCTCATTACTCTATTACAACAGTTTAAAACATTTTCTTTATGGCACTTACCATTGGTATCAGTATGTTGCTTATTTGTTTACATGCTTATTGTTTGCTTTATCCACCCTCCATTCTTTTATCCCCAGTGGAATGCAAGTTCTCATGAAAGCAGGATATTTGCCTGTTTATTCATTTCTGTATATATATTTTTTGTATTTACCTTGATTTAGTTTTATTATATTTTTTATTTATTTATTTTTATAAAGGTAATATTGGTTTATAACATTATATGAATTTCAGGTGTAGATCATTACATTTCGACTTGCGCAGACTACATGGTGTTCAGTCATTGCTATATTCTTATTGCCTAGAGTAGTGCTTGGCGAATAGCAAGCATGCGGTTATATATTTGTTGAATGAATATATGACTGAATGGCCTGATCTTAGCCATTGTTGATTTTCCTTCTCTTCGTCTAATGTCCATGAGTCACAAGCATTGCGGGGTGGGGAGGTCTCAAGAATCTTCTCTTTGATGTGAGAACTTACCTCTGTGCTGTTCCTGCCTCCTCCGGCGTCCACTTTATTTGCTTGGCTGTGTATTGCTTTCCTGCCCACTTGTCCTCCAGAGGACTCTGTGTTCCTCAGTCTTCCAAGACCACTCTAAGGTAAATCTCTGTTTAATAGCTGCATTACATTTCTATTATTCTATTTCCTTTGTAATTTTAAAAGATAATTAAAATTACAGAAACCTTTTAGTATTCTTTTTGCCTTGAATGCCAAGAAGTTCAGAACAAAATTAAGAGATTACAGTATTAGAATCATTTTTTTCTATATTTTTGAACTCTTTTTATTGGCTTCAATTTATAAGTCTTCTATTATAAGCCACCTAAAGCTCTTGGAAGATGATTGAGAATATATTAAAATACAACCGCCACAAAAATAAAAACCCAAGCGCTGACTGAGAAGGTATCCCAAAAGACTTCCAAAGCTCCCTATATAAAGTTGCAGGGCATTTGAGAACATTTTATTTGTAATCAGCAGTGAGGGTAGGAGAGAGGAAGGACCAATTTTCTCATTATTCCTAGGATTTTTGTGAGGTGAAGATCAAATAAATTTATGGAAAACTGCCTGCTGCTCTGTAACTTTAGCTTTCTCTTGCTGTTTCCTCTGGGTGCCCATATGTAAAAAATCACACGGCTGTGTGCTGAGTAGGTATAATGGTGAAATGGGGCAGTGATTAGTGACAGTAAAAATGGAAGGTTCTAGAACATGATGAGGGGGAGGGGGAATCACTTCTATGCCAAGAAGTTAACTACCCAGAGGTGTCAGGAAACTAGGCCCAGAAAGTAGTTCTCTCTTTCTTTTTTTTTTTTTTGTTAGAACCAGTGCAGCTTTCATTTGGAAAATTCTGGTAAGAAAATTCCATGGACTGGAGCCTGAAGATTAGGAGAAGAACTATCAGGCATGGGCAAAGGCCATCTTAGGAGGGATACTCTTCAGTCTTTGATATACTCAGGATTGTTAGTGAGAGTTTCATCTACCTAGGTCACAGATTTTCAGTGGAAACAGTACTATGCCAAGCGGGGGATATATAAAAGTTGGTATATAAAAACAAACATGATAACTAATATTCTTTGAAAAGTATGCAGTTGGTTTTGTGCTAAGCACTTTAGAAGCCTCATCTTATTTAATCCTCATTATAGCTCGATAAGCTAGGTACTATTACTATTCCCGTTTTACAGATGCGAAAACTGAGGCTTTGGGTTGAGATTAAGGTACCTTGCCCAACATTATATAGCAGAGCTGAAATTCAAATCTAGGTCACTTCAAAGCCAAGATAAACTTAATTACTGGTAGTACTTTGAGAAATACACTATGCCAGATTATCATATATTGTTCCTGTTTGTCAACATGGTATGTTCTTTTAATTGTTGTGGAAGGCATGGCTGAGTTGAACTAGCCGGAGCGAGGACTGATCTCTGCTGCCTAGCCCCCTGTGCTCCTATAGTCTCTAGCTTACTTCAGAAGATTGAAGTCAAGACTCCTGGAAATGTGTTCTTTAGGAGAACTGAAAACATAAGTTCATTTAAGATTAGCAGTTGACTCTGAAAGCTCTTGCTGAAATGGACTTTTTGTGCCTAGTAATCAGGAGGAACAATTGGTAGCATCTGCAGTCCCCCTATAGAAGGAGAAGAAGAGAGGGTCCTGGGGCTGGAGAGTTTCTCAGACACTGGATCTGAGAGTCTGTTGCTGGCATTCTTGGGATAAAGGGGAACTTCAAAGAAATCGCAGGTGTGGCTTGCTAGAAAGACACGCTAATGAGAGAGCAGAGCTGTAAATCAAGGAAATAATTCTGAACAGAAGACCCTGGGTTAGTAGAAGGCTTAGACACTAAGCCATACAGTGGATGTCAGGGGACTGGTCACAGATGGGGAGACAGTAGGTGACACTGAGGAAAGCTGAGGGTGTCACTATGGGGAGACCATGAGACTTTCGATATTGTAGTTCTTTGTTTCAGAATATAAAAATGTTGCTTACTTTCCCGTTCTTATGCTTGCAGGTGGGGAGTTAGTGCTAATCTATTAAAATCATTTGGTGGCTAGATGCTCACAGGTGTGTGGGTGGTTATCTGGACCTGAGACATTTTTCCATGCACATCTCTGTCTCAAGAATTACAACGGCATCATGTCACACGCACAACTCTAATAAACACATGTAGTTAATAAGTATTCCATTTCTATGTAATATTGGATTTATTTTTATCTTTCTTTTTTCACATTAATGGAAAAAAGTATGAGGGGAGAAAACAGCAGATAGACAGGGTCTGGAGTCAGACAAACCTGGGTTTGAATTCCGGCTCTGACACATTTGATTTCTTATGATTTCTGCAGATAACAGCCCATTGCAAGAGATCCCTAAGTTGGTCATAGAAGACAGGTTTTTCTTGGTGGATTTACAAGTTAGCTTTCCAAGGGAAAGTGAGTGAATCAAGATTTTGGTAGTGACTTCTTTAGATCATAGTAGAATGAACAGCAGCTCATTGGAGGCAGCATTGTGTAGTAGAAGACACAGTCACTTTCCTGGGCTGTATATGAATTCTAGTTTTGCAACTTCCTAGTTGTATGACTATGGGCAAGTTTTCTAAAGCCCTGAACTTCAGTTCCCTTTTCTAAAGAAATAGGATAATAATACAAATGATACTGGCTGCTGTGATAATTGAACTAGCAAATATAAATTACCAGAAACAGCTAGTGTTTTATATATTGTGTTAGTCCTAATTCCTATCTTCGCCTGTCACCATTAAGTCACAAGCATGTTCCCCCACCCCATACACACTCTTCCAGGTGGTGTGGACTGCTACCATGATGTCAAGATAAGTTGTGCTAGAAGGTTTAATCATTGCTTCCTCTCCCACTTTTTCTCCTAGGTTATCCCTTGCATATCTTGGAGCTCCCTGGGGCAATCTAACACAGACTGTGAGAGAATGAATGGGAGAAGAGAGTTAGAGGAATAATAAATGGAGAAAATATAACCTATGAATATTTGATGAGTATTGTTGGAAATCTAATGTTAGCAATGTATATGTTTTTAACTTTATAGCAGGAAGAGGAATTACAATTTATATTCATGGATCAAAGATATACTCTGTAAAACAAGAACAAAATAAACATATAGCTTGTGTTTAATATTAGAGTGGAAGCGGCTGCTTTACAAAATTATTTTACAGCACTCTCATATAATTTTTATTCAGGTGTTCACTGTTTTCGAGTACAAGTTCCATTGAACGTCCCCTGGGGCATCACAAGTAGAGTGAGTCCAGCACTAACTGTCCTCATAGAAAGAACAAAGGGATTTATGCCTCCTCAGAGGAGGCCCAGGACTGCCGGCCAAGCGTTCTCTTTCAGTGAAGGTTCTGCTCCTGCCCATTGTTACAGACACGGCGCTGGTTATAAATCTACTGTTCTCTTTCCCATCTACATCCTGGTAATCTTGCCTGGTTTGTTTGCTGAATAGTCACAATTTTTGGTTACTGTTGTGCCCCACCCCTCTTGGGCTATGACCCTTGTTCACAGTTTTAGAGATTTGGAAAGTGGAGAAAGCAAGAGGAGGGCACCATGGTGAAACCTCAGTGAGTTCCACAGAAGCTACAAAATAAAGACTGCTTCTAGGGAGAGGAGTCTGGAAAGCTCATGTAAGTGCTTTCAGCATTAATAGAGACACGGAAGTGGGATGGGAAATATCTGGTGATTTACTGGTAAATGTTTAGCAACGAGCTATCTGGGGAGAAAAAAAGCCCTGATTTGTGACATCTGCCGATTTCCCAAATACTCCCACCATAGCCAGTTTCAGGTTAGCAATCTGATATCACTGAAAGCCAAGCTGGAAACTGATGCTCGTAACTGGCTCTCCCGAGCGCATAGAGCCCATAGCAGTCAATGGCAGCAACCTCGGCACCACTGACTGGGGTAGGGAGGATCTGGTGTAGAATTTTAAGAAATAATATGTCTTTCTTTTGTGTCAGAGAGTCTTCAAATATTAGCTTTGCCACTTATTAGCTGCCTAATCTTGGGTAGAGAGCCTTAAATTCCTCAAGTCTCATTTCGTTATTCAGTAATTCTTTTATTCAGTATAAATTTGAATGTCTTTTGTATGCCAGGAACTGTTGTTCTAGGCATTCTGGACACAGAGGTGAATAAAAACAAAACTCTTTACCCTCTTGGAGCTTATATTCTAGAGGGGAAGACAGATAATAAGCAAGTACACAAAAAAATATGTTAGGTAGTTTATGAAGAAAACACTTAGGGTACTGTAAGCCCAGGAGGGAAGGTTTTGTGTTTTGTGCACTGCTCTATCCTCAGTGCTTACAACATTGCAGACACAACTCAGAGTATAACGGAGGGGTCTGCTACTCTAAGTGGGGCTACATGTGATCAGAGAGACCTGGATGATAGAAAAAAACAAATGTGGCAGGTGCTGTTGGAGAGCTGGGTGAAGCCCCCATCTCCAACCTTCTTCTCTTGAACTACTTCCGGGGGAGTGGCCGTGTGTCACAGTTCTGGCCAGAGAAAAATAAGTGGAAATCTTTTGGGTAGGGTTTCTAGGAAAACTTTTATTTTCCCAATGAAATTGGACAGACCTATCTGGTTTCCTCTAACCTCCTTTACCTCTTGCCCCTTGGTCTTTCCTTCTTTTTGTTGCCTGGACTTAACTGAGAATTAGCAGTCATTTTGAGACTATAAAGTTATAAGCATGAAGATAATATTATAATGCAGGCTCTTAATATTATATTTAATTACTTTGTTATAATTAATGTATGTTTTCCATATTATAAAGGACTCAATAAGTAGCAAAGAATAGTTAAATATTTTGAACCCCTAATTTGTGCTTTGTAACAGGAGTCATAATAGTATGACTGATTCCAGAGTCAAAAAAAACACTCTGTCTAAAATCTTGATGCTAATGTTAAGAGCTATCAGTAGACACTTCTTCAAAGCTCCAAACACATGTATGAATGCAGAAGCAACACAATGCTTAGAAAAAATCTGGCATTTTATAAAATATTATTCTGTTTGGTCTAGAAATTTCAATATAGAAGCAAGTTATTGAAGAGTCAATTGGTAGAGTTTTCAAACACAAAGGAACATGTGTATGTGTATGTGTGTACATGTGTATAATTAAAGAATAAATGAAAACAATGAATGCTGAGGCTCTAAGCAACCTAACCAAGAGAGGGATATATGAAAAAAAAGAATTAGGCTTTTGTGTTCCTATAGCTGAACCAGTGTTTCTCAATCTTGTTTTCATTATTGTTCTCCTCCCCGCCCCCCCCAGGAGCTTTGTAGACTTTGTTTTCCCTAATAACCTCTCCTCTACCCCATGAAATTTTAGTGCCAGAGATATATTGTTGGGTAGGATTGAATTTTGAGAGCCACAAGCCATTGTAATAGCTAACATTTTTTCACCTCCCCCATAAACCAATTTTCACCTCCTTGGGAATATTAGCTCCCACCCTTGCTGTTGAAATGCATGAGCTGAACCAGCACAGAACTTGAAAAATATTTCTTACAATCTTACTTTTATACCTCATGGGCCAGATATGTGGGAGAGTTTAAACTTCTGAGAAAATCTTAGAATCAGCACAGATGTTAAGATAGCTTTCTTGAAATCCTTGAAATATTTTTAGCCCTGGGAAAATTTTATCCACGTTGAGAAGCTGTATTTTCAGTCTTTTAACCCAATACAGGAGGAGTCTATCTCCTGTTGCTCCCATTCCCAAATCTGTCTTTTGAAAGTTTGCAGATTGATAATCAGAATTAGGGAGATGTAAGTTTCATCATTCCTGGAAAAACATTTTAAAATTTCTTTTCACTGTGGCTTATTTGGAAAACAGAGATAAGTAAAAAGAAGAAAAGCAAAATTATCCATAATCTGACCTTGAAGGGAGGAAAAACCCACACTGTTAACATATTAGTTTATTTCTTTCCTGTTTTTCCATTTTCTTTTTAAATCTGTGAATGAGTGTGTGTACATGCACATATAGGTATTTTATTCAAAAATGGAGTATTCACATATGTTAATGTTAGTATTATTCATACATACCTGTTTTATAACATGCCTTTTCAATTTTTATTGTAAACATTTCCCCATGGTTTAAGGTATTTTCCCACATCACTATTTCTAATGGCTGCATCACATTGATATTGTATGTATTTAAGCATTCCTCTATTTTTTGAGGGTAGGATATTTCAGATTCCTTGCCACAATAAAAATGCTTCAGTGAATACCATTGTAGCTAATCTTTGTACATACCATTAATTACTCCCTTAGGAAAGATTTCTTGAAGTGTAATTGCTGAATCAAAAATTATGTGTACTTTTACTGATTTGATAAATGTTGCCAAATTTTGTTTCAGAAAGCTTGTTTAGTTCATGTGAGCAGTATTTCACATTTCTTTGAAGATACTAATTATACTAATTATTTCAGTGTCTTGTCCTGTTAGCTCTATTTCCTCTGGTACAAATTCTTGCATCTGTGATCTCTAATAGTGTTGGTACTCACTGATTGTCAGGTAACTTCATTTTTAAACTTACAGCTTATTTTTGATTTGGGACACTTAAGAGTCTCTGAAAGACTAGCAGCTGTCTTTGCAGTTCACTTTATGGGAGAAGGAAAAGTTCTTACAGGAGCTTGCATTGGTCAATGAAAGTGTGAAAATGGTTGAAATATTCCAGCAGGAATAATGCATTCTGGTAGCCCCTCTTTCCCTCTGGTTTTGCCGGCCACTCAGGGCCCCATCTTACTTCTCTTTATTCAAAACATTGCTCCCACCAGGCTATAGGTATGTGGCATTCAGGGAAAGGAGGTATGGGGGTGGGAGGTGAAGTGTGGCCCGGGAGGTAAGAGTGGGTGGATGACTCCACAGTGTCTGCCTGCTTCTGAGCGAGTACAGTGTCCTCCTGTCTGTTGTTCTGCTAGCCCATTCTTCTCTGGAGGCCTCTACTGCCTCTGTGTGTTGAGTTCCCTGAGTTCCATTTCTTTGTGGGAATTCTTCCTTGGGCTTCCATATTCATCCTGGGTTGATGCTTCTTTCTTCGGTTGATACTGTCCACACACAGTTTCTGTTCCTGTGAGAATTTCTCTTCCTGTTTTTAAGTGGCTATTTATTTGTTATTTTTAAGGTATCTTTTTATCATTTCTAGGATTTGGCATGCAAGAGGGAGACTGCTAAATGTGCTTAATTTTACCATCTTGAAACTGGAAGTACTTATATCAATTTGCTAATACATTTGCAGCATATGCAAGTGCCTTTACTCTTGTCTGGTAGAGCTTAAATGAAACAAAGTAATGAAAAAGGAAGACAAAATATTGACTGATCCTAACAAGCCTTTTCTATTGAGAGAAAAGCAATAAATTTCATTTGCCTGCTTTAGACAAGGGACTACATGTTGGCATAGTACCTTATTTTTCTAGGATGCCTTAAAGTTTACCAAGTACTTTATACATTCCTGATTTGATCCTCACAATCCAGTGAGATGGATATTGTTATATCTATTTATACATGAAGAACAGGCTCAGATACTTTAAAAGACTTGTACAGACAGGTTGTGTGGAAGAAATGGATTTGAACCCAGTGCCCAGCCTTTAAGCCAAGTGATTTCTCTATTCTGCTATTCAGTATAGATAAAGTTACATGAAAAGCTTAAAATAAAAGGATGTTTTGGTTAAAATATCAGTGATGTAAGGGAAGGTGAAGAAAAGCATTCAAGGATCCCTTGAAACATTTTTATCTGATGTGAATAAAGAAGAGCAAAGATATAGAGAGTGGAATTAAAGGTGTTATGCCTTTGAGACGCTTTATTTAAAACCAAATTGGGGCTCATGTGGAAACCAAGGCAGAAGCCACAAACTGACATCCTTTCTGCAGTTCCCATCCTGAAGCTGGCACTCAGATTTTAATTTCCTGTCAGAATAAAAAAAAAAAAATGGAAGACCAAAGGTCTCACAATTGGTTTTCAAACCATAAACAGCTTTCACAAAATCTTTGAATATCTTTCTTCTAGTTCACTGCTCTGAATTGTGGCCTGGTCTGAATAAATTTTAAAATGGAATTCTTCAGTTTAAATTGTAGACTGTCCCAGGGCAGAGGTTGGGAACTGTGATTTCTTTGCTATTCCCTGAGGAAAGTGCCTTTTATAATTTGGTTCCTGCTCATTACTGCTTTTTCTCTGTGAACAGGTCTGTGAGATTTAGAAATATGGATGAAAGAGCCTTTCTGGGTATATGGCTTCCCTCTCCAACGGAGAGGTACTAATTATATAATTTGTTTTCAAAACTTGAAAAGAAGACTGTTTCTGAAGAGTGAGTGTCTAAGATTTGAGAGTCTTAGCTAGACTGAGAGAAGGGAGAAGTGGATTTTTATGTTTTGTTCACAGAAAAGCTCTGCGGAGGGTTAGTTGGAGCAATGCAGAGGCATTGGAGAGAACTATCTGCTAAAGGTGGTGCAAGAGAGCTCTATGACGCGTTGAAATTGGTGTGAGTGTTTTCTTTTGGTTCTTTGGTTGCAACATAAATGGAGTTTCATTCAAGTTACATAGAGAAGAGTAAGAGAATCTCATGGGGATTCAGGCAGGAGATATAGTAAGACTGGGCGGGGCTTAGAGGTACTGGAGCATGTGTGGTTCTCAGTCCAAGGAGCTTCTGCTCGAAGAACTGCGTTCAGCTCTATCAGCTGCATGAACTGTTGGGTTATCACACTTGTTGCACTATTGGTATTATGTCGCTGTAGTCCAAATGCTCGCTCTGCTTTTACCTTGTTTCTGCTCCTCTATAACTTCAGTGTACACATGGCCCACTGTGGACTCTCCAGCTCCTTTACATAATAGCTGGTCTATTTCAGCTTCCAGAACTAAATGGCAGATTATTTCTGTGTTTCTTGGTTCAAATTCCCAAAAGAGTATATGATTAGGCCAGTCTGTTGGATTCTAGATGATTGGATAGGGCCTATGATTAGCTTTCTTTGGCTCAAGAGTCAAGCCCCTGTTCAAGTGTCCAAGGAGTAGAATCATACCATGTAAAATCTGTAGGTCGCAGGGTCCTTGGGTGGGTGATTTCACTTAGAAGGTGGGGGTGGCGGAGCTTCAGCAGAGTAGAAAAAGTTTGGCAGTCCTAGCATATGTTTAATGGAACTGAAATTCAAACAAGGCAAGTCTATCTTCCTAAACCCATACATTTTATGTTATATACTAAGCCCTGTACTAGGAACTGGGATTACAGTGGTGAGGAAAACAGACAGGGTCTCTGCTCTCCCAGAACTGTAGTGTAGCGGGGACACATATTAATCAAATAGTTAACATTATGAATGTATAATTACAAACAGAAATCAGTACACTAAAAAAAAAGGACAACTGGTCTATGAGAGAGAACAGGAGCCTGACTAAACAGGTGGTTTGAGGAAGGCTTCCTGGAGGAAGTGACATTAGTTGAGATCTGAGGAATGAGCAGGGATCAATTCGGTGGTGGGGAAAGACACATTCCAGACAGAGTGAACAGCATGTGGAAAGGCCCTGGTGTGGGAGGGAATATGAATGTTCAGGAAACTGGAAGAAATGCAGTGTGGCTGAAGCTCAGAGATTGGGTGGGAGGGGGCCATGCCAAGGATTTTTATTTTTATTTGAAGAACAACAAAAGTCAAAGAGTTTTAGGTAGGGGGTGACATAATCAGATTTGTATTTTGAAAAGGTCATTCTGGCTGAAGTGTGGAGGACACACTGGAAGGAGGCCAGAGGGAATGTGGGATGGACTTCTGGTGGCTTTTTGCTGAAGTCAAGTAAGAAATGATGGTATAACTCGGTCTCGGGTGGTGGCAGTAGGGGTGGAAAGACCTGAACAGATTCAAGAGACATTTAAGAAGTAAATTTGGAAATGGTGATAGGCTAGTAAGCTTTCTATGGGCTGAAATAGAAAACGCTGGAAAAAGATCAACCTTAGGAGGGCAGATCATGAGTCCGATCTTGGACATGGTGAGTTTGATGTATATTTAAGACATCCAAGTAAAGATTTTCAGTAGGCAGTTGGCTATAGGGTGTGGAACCAGAGTCATTGGCATAGAGATTTCGTTGAAGTTGTGGATGTGGGTAAAATTGCCCAGGGAAAAGAAAATAAAGTGAAAAGAGAATGTGCTGGGCTCTGAAGAGAACTATTTTGTGGTTGGGCAAAGAATGATGAGCCAGCAAAGAAAACACAGAGTTATGTTGATCAGAGTAGAATTTCCAGCAACCACTAAGGGGCATATTGGAAGTTGGTGGTGATGAATTTATTGGGATTCCTGTCCGCCCTGGGGTGTGACTCTGCAAACAGCACTTACTTGCTTGGGTGCAGAGACAGGGAAAGCTGATGGCAGGGATGACTCAGGGTTTGGTTTTGCTAGATGTCGGGAGTGAAAGGCAGAGGACCAGAGGATGCAGGTATGTAATATAACTTACCATACATTTTTTTTAATATAGGAAGGGATTTTTTTTATTTTAAATAATTCTCAGAAACACATTTTGTGCATAAATATTTGTTCCCATTTCAAATATTTTTTGGATGAATTTCTGTAAGTAGAATTAACGAAGAGTAGGAATAACCGGCAAGCTTTTTAATGACATTGCAACTTTGTTTACAAACAGATTGCCCTAATCTCCTTTGTGCTGGGGCAGTGGGTGTTCTAAATTTTATTTTTTGCATTTTGGCAGGCAAAATGAATGTATTATCCAAATTCTTGGTTTTTGTTACTCTCTTTCAGCTGCTATGTGTCTTGAGTAATTTTCTTTGGTTAAGGTACATAGCTCATGCACGTGAGAATGTCTTTCCGTTGCCTGTGCGTATTAATGAAAACGTGTCTCATTATCGAATCCTTGTGTCATAAGTGTTTCCCCTCTCAAACTGCTAAACATATGATGCCATTTTATTCTGAATTGTAATGGTATGGACAAATCTGAGACCAGAGTGTTCTAAGAAGAGGGAACTGCAAGGACCCCAAGGTGAGGAATGCTTGAAGGAAAGTCATTGTGGCCAGAGTGGAGAGAGAAATAGAGACGGGAAGTGAACGCTAGGAGATGAGGTCAAAGACACAGTACAAGGTCCAATTATAACAGAGTTCTGTAAGCCAGTGTGAGGACTTTGCGTTTCATTTTGAGTGAGATGAGAACCACTGGATGGTTTTGAGCGAGGTAGTGACGTGATCTGATTTACATTGTAAGGAAATCATACTGTTGGGGCTGGACCATACAGGGCAGAGTGGAAACAGAGGCCTCCTCAGCTATCTCAGGTAGTTCAAGGATCACTCCACAATTCTGATTAGATATCAAGTTTGTCATACATTTTCTTGAATTTCCCCTTGGTCACAAATCTTCCTCATGTCCTTTTTTAGAATTGTTAATATATTTTTTGGATGCCGTAGCCCCCACACTTAAAATCTTACCCTCCTCACAAGTCATCCTTTAGCTTATTTAGAAATTCCAATTCTTGCCAAAAGGTAACCCTGTGAGCTTTGAGATGGTCTGAAAAGTACATGCTAAATTGCTATAGCCTGGTTACTGGTTCTATTTTTGAGTCCATGTGAAATCTCAGCCTCCTTTCTTTCTGTTTACATCAACAACGTTCTTGCTAAACCAGCCACCACTTGATCTCCCTCATTACTTTAGGCTAGTCTGAAGCAACAGAAGGACTTGCTGAACTTATACATTGTTCTTGGGGCATGGGGCCTTTTAGGAACAATTATAACCATTGACCAAGTTTGGAGCAGAAGGCCTTTGCAAATCTCGAGTGCCCAGGGAGAGATGTGTGTGCCTGGGGTTTCTGAGAAGACTTTCATTTATTTATCAATTATTTATTGGGTATATCAGCTATGTACTAAGTACTGAATTTAGAGCTTGCGGTCTATAGTCACTTAAGATATAAAGAGACCTAAACCTAATAGATGAAAATAGACTTTCTAACAATGATTCCCTCATAGTATTTATAGGTGGTGTGATTAATTTATATATAAGGCCCAAGGAGGAGACACGGAGACATTTGGTAGAGGCTGGAGAGGCTTAGAGGGGCGATATTTTAATCTTGAAGAGATGATCCAGGGGTGGAGCGAGTAGAAGGGCACAGCATGAGTAATATCTAGGAGATAAGACCCAGGCCTCTTGTGAGACCCCTAAGTACCTCAGGATGGCTGGTGAGAGTGGGCTCACCAGGATGTATAGTTAGAGAAACAGGCTGAGGAGAGCCAGTTTTGACATATTAGGGCTTTTGAATTTATCCTATGGACAAAAGGGAGCCTTGTAAAGTTTTTTTTTTTTTTTTTTTGGGGGGAAAGACCAGCCCTGAGCTAACATCCTTTGCTACTCCTCCCCTTTTTGCTTAGGAAGACTGGCCCTGGGCTAACATCCGTGCCCATCTTCCTCCACTTTATATGGGACGCCGTCACGGCATGGCTGACAGGCAGTGCGTCAGCAGGCGCCCGGGATCCGAACTCGCGAACCCTGGGCTGCCAAGCGCGGACGAAACCGCTGCGCCACCGGGCGGCCCCGAGCCTTGCAAAGTTTTAAGCAAGGTTGTAAAAGACCACTTCCACAGCAAAAGTGCACTGAGACAAATTAGAGTACTGTTGCAATAATTCACATAAGATGAGGGCAGAGGGTGTTAGCGGCTGGGGCAAGGAGTAGGAGGAGATTTTTGCAGAGGTGGTGAGGAGGTGAGTGGGATACAGGGATGGAAAGAAAGGATAGATTCCAGAAGTTTTAAGAAGGTAGAATTGACAGGACATGGCGGGAGAGTGGATGTGGGTGATGAGGAAAAGGAAAGGGGAAAATTTGGGGAAAACATGAGTTCCGTTTTCGAATGTTAGAATTTATGGTGATTGTGGGACTTCCAGCTGGAGGTGTTCAGTAGACAGCCAAATATATGCGAGCGTTACTTTGGAAGTTGGTTTGTGAAGATGGTCGATACAAACAACTTAGGCTCAAAGTTCCTTGAATCCTTGATTTTAATGAGCTTTCCCAGTCTTCACTTTAGCAAACCACCTCCACAGTAATGTCTAGATCTTAAGATCATCTTCACCTGCTCTAAATATGAAGAACTGAAGTGTAGTATGGCAGTTTGACCACTGGTTCCTCCTATGTTCCAGCTCCCTTATTGCTTTATAGCCATATCTTTTCTTTTAGGTCACTGAGACTTCATGTTCCTCTACTTTTCCTTTTACTCCTAGTCCATCGAAACTTTGTACTGTTATTTCTTTTTCTATCTAGTCTAGACCATAAAGGACCCAGTCCAAATCATTTATCTTTTAGTACATATAATATGCTCATTCCCTTGCTTTCTGACATATTCATTCTGCAGATTCTTTTTTTAATTGATTTATAATATTGTATACATTTCAGGTGTGCATCATTATATTTCACCTTCTGTATATGTTCATTGCAGTACTATTCACAATAGCCAAGACTTAGAAACATTCCTCAGATTCTTAATGTTAGATCTGGGCTGCTGGGTGCTAAAGGGAAGCAAGCAATATAGGGACAGGGACCACCACAAATGTGTGGATTCTAGTCGGTCCCTCAGCAACTCTGTATAATATTTTTGCTTGTCCCTGGCCACGTTCCTCTTCCAAAACCTATTGCATATTCCAAACTTTCAGCACCTTCTTTATCCCTCCTTCCACATTGACACCTTGCTTTACAACCCAATTGGCAGATGGTCTTACTCTCTGTTTCGAAAACAAAATTGAAGGGATATGTCTGATTCCTTCAACCATCCAGTTCCATACCTTCAAACTTATCCATGCTTGCATCTACACCTCCTTTCTTCTGGCCACAGAGGAGAAGATAATTCAAATGTGTTAATATTTAAAGGTCATTCTGTATTCTTCACCTGATCATTACTCTTTTAATTATTCCTTTCTCCTCTTCATTAATCTCACTATGTTGGCACTTACCTTCTACATGCTCAAGTCTTCTTCATCTTAAAAATATAAAAACCCTCATTTGAACCTTTGTTTCCCTGCAGCTGTCAATCCCTCTCCAGATAAGATGGGTCAGTGAATGTTTATGATCTTGTGCCTCTAAACCAGGGTTTTTCCAACTTGAATACTGTTTTGGGCCTGATAGTTTCATTGTTGTGGAGGCTGTCCTGTGCATTATAGGATGTTTAGTTGCACTCCTGTTCTTTAATAATTAGATGCCAGTAATACTCCCCCTTCCCCCAGTTGTGATAACCAAAAATGTCTGTAGACCCCTGTTGCAGGGAAGGGGCAAAATTGTTTAAAGTTGAGATTAAACTCATAGCAGTGGTTGTTTTAGTAGATGTGCAAAGAGACTTTGAAGAGCTGTAACAACATTTTATTAGCAGAAGACAATGTAGCTGATTATGCTACTGGAGTGATGACAATAGCAAAGAATATTGTTCTGTTAAGAAGCTCGGCTGACAGGAAACCCAGCGGTGCATGTAGAGAGAGGGCATGAAAAATTGTTGCTCTGGAAAATGGTGAGAGTGGACACTGAGAGATTGTGTGACTTCAGGGTGTTGAAACTTACCTGCTGCAAAACATATGCTAATGAGTGAATGAATGAATGAATTTCATTAAGATAACTTCTTTCTGATATATTATATAGTAAGTTAGAAAGCTGGGTAACTCATTACCATATTTGATAGAAGAATAGTGACAGGATTTGAAGGAAGAGAAACATGACCCTAGAGAGAAATGTATGCCCTTTGAACCATAGTCAAATTTGAAGTGAGGTTCATATATGTTAATGATATTTGCGTATACCAAGAGTTCAAGTTTGTATCAGTTTTGAAAAAAAGGACTGTGAGTTTAGGTATAAATTATGTAATGTTATTTTTTAGGACAGAAAGGGAAAAATAATGGTTCCATTAAGCACAAGAAGTGCCCTTTTCATTTCAGCACACCCAGCACTGACTTGGGGCTGCCATTGGATTCACTTCTCTAGGTTGCTCCCTCTTGATGGATAATGTAGAAACTGAATGAAGAAAGTCGGAATGTCTGTTGTGAGAGCAGGAGACAAAGTGGTTCCAAAGTGGCCTTAAACTCTGTATTTTATTTTAAAATCTTGTTTGTGTTGTAGAAGTTTCCTGATACTTTTGAGACCCTGAAAAGTTGTTTTAAATCAATTATTTTTAATTTGTTGAGTGCTTGCTATGTTTCAAACCCTGGGCTGAAATTAGGGAAATACCTCTAGTTCTTCTGTAAATGTGAGATGCAGTGATGTAATGGTGCCAGCTCATCTTGGCTCACAAGAGCCCATTTTCCACATCTCTTCTCAACTCTGTTTGTAAACTGGAATCAGTGACGGTAGGAGTATTTACACCATGGAATCAAAACACCCCACAAATCAGAGCTTTTTTTATTCTTTCCGGAGAGCTGTTTTATCAGCATACCACTGAAGATAGGTCTTATTTTCCCCATTTTACAGCTGAAACTAAGCCTCAGAGAAGTAACTCTCTAAATGAGTATAACTCTGAAAGCCACTTGAGTTCTTGGGAGGCAAGGCATAATATTAATATAAGAGGATTCCTTATTTTTCTACTCAAATGGCATACTCCAGTTGAATTTAGGTTTTCTTCATGAAAGATTCAGTATCCTTGTGAACTGTATGTTTTTCTTCTTTTTTATTTTCACAGTGTACAACAGGTTATAATGACAACATTTTGATGTTCCTGTTTCTCACTGAACATAAATGGGTCATAAGACAGTCTCTGAGACCTGGATTTTGGTGCATTTTAGAATGTTATTTTTCACCATACTTGGTTTCCTAACAGATATATTATTTGCTAAATATTCCCAGCATTTGGTTAATTAACCCCTCTTCTAAATACTGATGAGTGCTATGATCCTGAATAAGTTGTATCAGCTGTCCATCATGGAGGATGCCACCACTGACCTCTAAGGTCATTGCCATTCATGCCAGCTTGAAGATTCTCATGCTTCTAACAACTAGAGTATGCCTTGCTGTTAAAGTACTAACATGGAACATGAAGTTCTCAATAAAGAAATTTTAGTCTAATTTTATTGAAAATGTAGCCTTAGAAGTGAAGTTTGTTATTTTGTCACACAATTAAGTTTTTTTTGTTTTGTTTTGAAAGTTTCAGAATCTGAAGCTGAGGGAACTCTACTGTGAGGAAAACCCACTGTTGCTGAAGCAGCCAGTTAATGCTATAAAACAGGAGGATGTCTGGAGTCTGCAGGTGAAGACTTATCATTCACACAGGTCTTCAAGCTAAAGCCGTGACCTAAGTTTTAAAGTTTTCCTTTAAAGCATCCTTGCCAAGCCAGCAGATGATTAATGTAACCCTAGTCCATTGGCAATGTGGATCCTAGACATAATCCCTTTGACTTGCTTGCAGAGTCCAGTGTAATCCTTTCTGATTTCCAGAGTGAGTAAATTCAGAGAAATGGAAACATTTTGTTGGATGAAAAGAAAAGAGAGGAATTTGTTTTCACTTTAGCCTCCCAGGTATTTTTTCAGGATGTATTTGATTTGTTCTTAACAGAGTCTTTGCCTCTTCCATTCCCTTTTCACTCATCCCCATTCCTAGTGGATGAATGAATATGACCCAGAAATCGTGTTAATTTTAAAACAAGTTGATGATATTAAAAGAAGGAATAGGAAAGCATATTAGAGGACTCTCTTTTGTGTGTCCTTTGGTGATAAATGAGTTAAAGATTGCAGATCCACGCTTGAGTATGAGTCTCCATCGTGAATTTGGACATCTCAGGTCCATTTAGGTCTATCGCTGAACATGCCGAGTTGTCTTAAGACTTTCAGGAATTGCATAGGATTCAAGTTTCCTGGCTGCAAGAAACATCCAACCTTGTTTAATTGTTTAGTTTGTTTTAAAATAACTTTTTCCTTATTGCATAAGTAATATATGTTCAATTACAGAAAACTAGAAAATTCAAAAGAGCAAAGAAGAAAATTATCAACTATACTGATTTTAAAAAAAAGTTTATTACAAAAGTAATACAAGCTCATTTAGAGAAATGGGAAAAAAATAAGCCAATAGAAGTTTGATAAAAATACTCAGAAGTCTAGTATGCAGAGATACAACTACTATTCTCTCTGATATTTATTCTTCTAGAACTTTCAATGCATCTAGAATTATTTTTATTAAGAATGAGTTCAAACTACACACTATTTAGAGACTTGTTTTTTCACTCAAAAATATTATGAAGATGTTTCCAATCAGCAAAAAAAAAAAAAAGAAAAATTAGTCTGTGCCTTCTTTTTTGATGAATACATAGTATTCAAAGTTATATGATTACACCATAATATTCTTAACTACCCAACTATGTTGGGTGTTTAGATTATTAATAGTTTTTTGGCCTTTATAAACAATGCTACAATGACCATCCTCGTAGCAAATTGTTGAGCCAAAGAACTGGCATCTTTTAAAGTTTGATTAGCACTTTTCAGATTCCCTTCCAGAGAATCAATTTGTATTTCCCCAAACAGTATTATTTTTTACTCTTGTGTGAAAAAAAAACTTATTTGAAGTTTGATTGTAAACGGATTTAAAAACTGCAGTATTTAATCTGTTTAATCCCTTCTAAACTATTTGTTCTCCTTGACTAAGCATTTCAGAATAATAATACCTAACATTTATTAAGTTTACTAGGGGCAAGGCACTGTTTTAAGCACTTAACAGAAATGAACTAATTTAGTCCTCCAGTAATTCTAAAAAGGTAAGTACCATTGTTGTCCCCTTTTTATAGACAAATTGAGACCCAGAGAGATTAAATGACTTGTCCAAGTTCACAGAGCTAGCAAGTGTTGGGATGATAATGCCAGCCTAAGCAGTTGGGCTCCAGATTCCATACTGCAATATTGCCTCAAAAAGGAGCTGCCAGAAGGTGAAGGAAAAGGAAAAGGTAGTCCCTGGTTGGAAGAGGTTCTAGTTTGTAGAGAAGGCTGGAGGAGTGGTTAACCCAACGTGGCAGTGGTCTTACAGGGAGTTCTTGAAGGCAGGAAGGTTGCCCTGTGGCTGGGACCAAGACATGGTGAGAGCGATATTTCTTCCTCTCGTTTTCAAAACTGTGAGGACCCAGGGGCACAAGAGTTGTTATATATATACTCAATAGAAATAACAATTTTTCCTATAAATGATTTGGGTGTTTTTGAAAGTATCTCTAACAATTTTTCTTAGAAAGGTGACTTAAATTGATTACACATTTCATGTTTGTACTTCAAGTGGAATTAATTTCTAGTGGACTTTGGTTAACATTAACTACTTGGGCTATCAGAGAACTATAGGGCTTTGATTCAGGCTATGCCTTGGTAAAGATTTTTAAAAATTTTTCTTCACCTTGGAGATTTATGAACTAAAATTTAATGTTAATAACTAGATTATAACAAAATATTAGCCAGAATATACCTGTGTTATCTAATTTAATTTTCTGAACTATATGCGATAGTGTTGGAAAAAAATCCATATTTTGCAGGTGAGGTACCCAAGACCAGAGAAGTTAAGGACTTGTCCAAATAAAGTAATGCAGCTAATAAGTCACCAAGTCAGGATTTGCATCTGTTTATCTAGCTGACTGTGACTTTGCTTACAAAGGGAACTTTTGCTTTTGATGTTTTGTTTAGTGCCTGTCATGCACACAGTAACTATTTTTGTGCAACGGTTCCAAAGTTCATCATTCCTTCTAAGGATTCATATTTTTTTTATATTTTATAATTTTTAATGTTTATATAAATATAATTTGTATATGGACAATTTTATAATTCAAATTATCATATGTAAGGAAAAATAAAAGAATACACTTGAAACTAATTTCAGTCTATGATGGATTAAACATAGGAATAATCCCTGACCTACATATAGTTAGCTAAAAAATATTGTAACAAAATAGCATATAGATTATTCAAAAGGAACAATTTATTTGCCCATAAAAGATTTCTTGACTTTTAAATAACACTGGAATTAGGTGTTGCATGTATCTTGAATAGGTGTCCTAAAAGATCCTATTGGTCATGCCAGTAGTATCTTACTTTATATATACTCAAATTTCCAAGTACTGACTTTATATTTCAGTGGTCTATGTTATTCTTCCAAGGTAATGCATTGGCTGCAAGTAAGGAGAGAATATAAATAATGGGTAATGTAAGAATCGTCAAGAGAGATACAAGTGCAACAAACTGTTTGATTCCAAAAATCGTAAATGGAAAAAGTGAACTGTATGAGTTGTGACATATTTATAAGTTCCATTATTTCAGCAAATTCTTCTCCTGTCTGCTGTTTTGGGGAGTGAATTCTTGTCTGTTAGTTTCCTGCAGCTTTATGGTGAGACCCAACCGTTGAATTCTGGTAGCTTAAAACTTACCTTTCTTTCGGAATCCAAGCTATGATCTGTGTAAGTAGTTAGAGAAAGGTGATCATAGACATTTAATTTAGGAGTCCTGGTAATATTAGTGTGAAGGGTAATTCTCTCAGAAAGGGTGACCTCATTATGTAACCACCCAGGACAATGAGCTTAAGTGGGTAGAAGGCATGCTGTTGAAGGATCAGACATTTAAGGAGCCCATGCTCAGGACTGCCGTTTAAAGGCAGCTTTCCCAGATGCATGGTAAGTGGAAAGGATAGAGTAATAGGGAACAGGGAGACAACAACTTATAGAATTTTGTTGTTATTTTTAAGATTTTAATTGGGGTGAATGAGTGAAAGATTATGTATGTATGTATGTGTGTATTCTCAAAGATTCCTATCAGAGCATGGTGTGGACTATTTCAATACTACTGGCAAATCTTTCACTTTGGCCAGAAAAAAAGTCCCGTATGCTATTAAAATTCATGCAGTGTTTGTGTAACTTTTATGCAGGACTTCCATTGCTACTGGCACAAACAATGGGGTGCACTTAGTGAAGTAAAATGTTTACTTTGTTTACTTGATCAGTGAAGATTTAATTTTATGTATTATTTGTATTTTTCTACTTTAAGATGATGATCATGGTGAAAGTCAGCTTATAGCTTCACCACCCCTTTTATTATTTAATATTATTATTACCTAAAGTAAGGTTTCTGGACATAGCTATGTGGGTAGCTTTAATACAGATCGAATTCAGAGATTTGGTTCATAGGAATCAGTACTCTTTACCAGTATGGGTCTGTTCAGCTACTCATTGCAGTAGATAACAGATCAGTGCTTCTCAAACTGGAACATGCACATGGATTACCTGGGGAACATTGTTAAATTACAGATTCGGGTTCGGTAGGTCTGGAGTGCAACCAAGTCTGAATTTCTAAAAAGCCTCTAGGTGATGTAGGTTCTGATAGTCCGTGATCCACAGTTTAAGTAGTAAGTATTTAGACATTAGTAAATACGACAGACTCAATTTTCAAGTCCAGTCTAAATATTTGTACAGTCCTTGCTTATTGTAATGAGAGGCACAAAATTTGAACCTAAACTTTATCTAATAATTTATTGTAACTTGGATTCCTGTATGTAAGAGACGTAGAAACGTTACAGTGGAAATAATTTGCTTTTCTTATATTGTTGAAAACTAAATTTATTTACAATGTCAGTCATTGGCAATATAATTCATTATATATACTATGGAAAATTAATTTAACAGAAACTGTGAGGAATAAACCAAAAATATAAATTAGTGAAATGGGTATCAATGTAATGTAGAACATTTTTTTTGAAAATAATCTGAGGAACCATATTCTTTTTTAATCTAGGAAATAACGTCAAGATTTATAATGCATCAGCTAGCAGAAAAGAATCTTTTCTTAATGCAAGCCATAGAATGGTACCCGCAGGTCAGGAACATAATCTCTCAGGGGAGAAAATGTGCAATATGTGGAAAGTCCTTTTTGACAGTATGGCTGGAATGTGTTGAATTTGTTCCTCCATCAAAGGTAAATGGTGCTTTTTGTGTGACTATGAGCATAAGACCTTCTCTTATTCTTTGTCCCGATCTAAGTCAACTAATACTAACTAGATTTGTATCTAAGAATTGACTTCTATGATAGTAAAATGTTTTTTTTCCATCTTTATTGAGATATGATTGACACATAACATTGTGTAAGCTTGAGGTGTACAACTTGTTGATTTGATACAGTTATAAATTGCAAAATGATTACCACCATAGTATTAGCTACCACCTCCATCCCATCACATAGTTATCACTTCTTTTTTGTGGTGAGAACACTTAAGATCTACTCTCTTGGCAGCATTCAAATATATTATACAGTATTATTAGCTATAATCACTGTACTGTACATTAGATCCCCAAACTTGTTAATCTTATAAGTGGAAGTTTGTACCCTTTGACCAATATCTTTCCATTTCCTCCACTCCCCAGTCCCTGGTAACCACCACTTTACTTTTTCTCTGAGTTTGTGTTTTTTAGATTCCACATTTAAGTGATATTGTACAGCATTTGTCTTTCTCTGACTTATTTCGCTCAGCATAATGCCCTCAAGGTCCATCCAAGTTGTCACGAATGGCAGGATTTCCTTCTTTCTCATGGATAAATAATATACTATAGAATACTATGTGTGTGTATATATATATATATATATATATACACACACACACACAAACACACACACATCTTTATCCATTCATCTGTTGACGGACCTTTAGGTTGTTTCCATATCTTGCCTATTGTGAATAATGCTGCAATGAACATGAGAGTTCAGATATCTCTTTGAGATTCCTATGGGTATATACCCAGAAGTGTGGTTGCTGGATCATATGGTAGTTCTAGTTTTAGTTTTTTGAGGAACTCTCATACTATTTTCCATAGTGGTTGTACCAGTTTACATTCTCACCAGCAGTACACAAGGATTCTCTTTTCTCCATAACCTAACCAATACTTGTTATTTCTTGTCTTTTTGATAATAGCCGTTCTAACAGGTGTGAGCTGATCTTTTTGTGGTTTTGATTTGCATTTCCCTGATGATTAGTGATGCTGAGCACCTTTTCTTGTACCTGATGTCCATTTGTAAGTCTTCTTTGGAAAAATGTCTATTCGGTTCCCCTGCCCATTTTTAAATTGGGTTATTAGTTTTTTTGGTATTGAGTTGTATGAGTTCTTTACATATTTTGGATGTTAACCCCTTATCAGATATATAATTTGCAAATATTTTCTCCCATTCCGTAGGTTGCCTTTTCATTTTGTTAAGTTTCTTTTGCTGTGCAGAAGCTTTTTAGTTTGATGTACTCCCACTTATTTATTTTTGCTTTTATTGCTTGTCCTTTTGCTCTCACATCCAGGAAATGCCAAGACCAAGGTCAAGGAACTTTTTTCCCCTATGTTTTCTTCCAGGAGTTTTACAGTTTCAGTTCTTAAAGTTAAGTCTTTAATTTCGAGTTCATTTTTGTGAGTGGTGTAATATAGGAGTCCAGTTTCATTCCTCTGCATGTGGTTATCCAGTTTTCCCAATACCATTTATTGAGGAGACTATCCTTTCCCCACTGAGTATTCTTGGCTCCCTTGTCAAATGTTAGTTGTGTATACTTGGGTTTATTTCTGGGCTCTCAATTTTGTTCCATTGGTCTATGTGTCTATTTTTATGCCTGTACCAAACTGTTTTGATTACTATAGATTTGTAGTATAGTTTGAAATCAGGAAATGTGATGCATCCATCTTTGTTCTTTTTTCTCAGGATTGCTTTGGCTATTTGGGGTCTTTTGTGGTTCCATATAAATTTTAGAATTGTTTTTTCTATTTCTGTGAAAAATGCCATTGGAATTTTGATAGGAATTGCATTGAATCTATAGATGACTTGGGGTAATATGGACATTTTGACAATATTAATTCTTCTGATCTATGAACATGGTATATATTTCCATTTGTTTGTGTCTTCTTCAGTTTTCTTCCATCAGAGTCTTGTAGTTTTCAGTGTACAAATCTTTTACCTCCTTGTTTAGATTTATTCTTAAGAATTTTATTGTTTTTGATGCACTGGTGAATGAGATTATTTTACTTCTCTTTCAGATGTTTTGTTGTTAGTGTATGGACATGCAACTATTTTCTGTATGTTGATTTTTGCATCCTGCAGCTTCACTGAATTTGTTGATTAGTTCTTGTAGTTTTTTGGAGGAGTCTTTAGGATTTTCTATATATAAGATCATATCATCTGCAAACAAAGACAATTTACTTCTCTATTTTCTGTTTGAATGCCTTTTATTTCATTTTCTAGCCTGATTGCTCTGTCTAGGATTTCCAGTATAATGTTGAATAGGAGTGGTGAGAATGGACACCCATTATATACTTAGCACAGTGCTGGGCACATACTTTATTTCTAAGAACAACTGATGAATCACAAGGTCTGGATTTGAATACCAGCTCCTCTGTTTTATTAAGTTATTAATCTATTACATCAAATGTATCATAGAGAAAAATCTGGCAGAGCCACTGTCAATGAGGGCCTACGTCCTCAAAGTTGAAATAATGATTGAGGATATATTTAAAAATCAAAACCAGCTAGACATTAAACACCAAGTAAAAATAGAGATCATAAGTGGAAAAATGAAAACAGAAATGTATGTTGGTTCTCAAGATGGGAGTAAGTCTGTAATCTTGATCGCTTATGTAACTGCGATATTATGAGGTTTATAAGAAATATATACATATTTGTGTTCCCACTCAAGGAAGGGTCGTCTGCCACTAGTCAAGACATGCCAGTAGTCAGGAGGCAAGGTGGTAGGAGAGAAAGAGTTTTATTACAGCTTGCTAGTAAGGGGGAAGATGGCTGACTAACGTCCGAAAGAACCATCTTAAGGGGGGCACAGAATCTTGAAGCAGTTATATAGGCCAGTGTGTTATAGGGGAGGGGATTAGGAATATTGACACCCCTGGTGTTGCTGACTGGAAGTTGCCACATCAGATCCTTCAGTAGTCATGGATATCAGCAAAGAATTCTGTCCAGAGGCCATCACATTCCTTGGGGACTCAAAAGAACAAAGTTATTGTCTTATCACAGCTGGGAGGGGCCATAAAATCTACAGAGCCTGCATATCCCCTGGAGATAGGCCCTTAATTATCCAGGTTATGTGGAAACTAAAGCATAGTTTCAAAGGGGCTGGTGAGTCCGGGTCATTCATAGTTCCAACATGGCTTTCTCCTATAAGATGACTTCCCTTACTCTAACTTTTGACTGTGCCTATATCAGTTAACTCAGCAATGCTAACATTTGTTCATTCAGATGACTGAAATATATTTCTCAGATGTGTTTGATCTTTATTTACAGTTCTTGGCTCACAGCTCCCAAAACCGTTGGAATTTCCTGAGTGACAAGAGCAATGGGAGCATCTTTTGTTATAATATTTTGGTCCCTTGTTCTCACTTCCTGAAAACCCTTCAGATCCATAAAGGTGTCTTTTGTTATATTAATGAAGTTACTTTTGGGAAGCACCCAAGGATGGGGCCTGGTTGCCAGGAGAACCATCTATGTGATTAGATGATTGGAACTTTCAGTCCCATCCCCTGATTTCTGGGGAGGGGAGGGAGGCTTTAGGTTGAATCAGTCTCCAATGGCCAGTGACTTAGTCAATAAAAATCCAAAAGGACAGCTCGTTGGTCCTTTTTTTCAGAGAGCTTCCACGTTGGGGAGCCAGGACTCTTCCACATGTCACCAAGCCAGACCCAAGCTCCAAGAGGACAGAAGCTCCTTTGTTCAGGACCTTGCTCTATGTCTCCCTTCATTTGGCTGTTGATTTGTCTCCTTTAATGTCCTTTGTAATAAATTGGTAATCTAGTGAATAAACGGATTTTCTTGAGTTCTGTGAGCTGTTCTAGCAAATTAATCAAACACAAGGAGAGGGTCATGGGAACATCTGATTTATAGCCAGTCAGTCAGAAGTACAGGTAACAACTTGGATTTGCGATTGGCATCCTGAGTTGGAGGGAATTATTGGAATCTCCAGTTTGTAGCCAGTTCGTCAGAAGCACAGGTAACAACCTGGGCTTGCAACTGGCATCTGAAGTGGAGGGCAGGCTTGTGGGACTGAGCTCTTTACTTGTGGAATCTGGTTCTGTCTCTGGGTAGATAGCATCAGAATTGATTTGAATGCTGAGACACCTGCTGGAGTCTGAGAACTGCTTGTTCATGTGGGGAAGCACCCCTCCGCCCCGCCATGTTGGAATTGGGTCCAGGAACCCTTTGCAGTAACCTATCTGTGAATTGCTCACATTTCCATCTGGAATGGATTGTTGTATTCAAGAAACATTTTGTGAGTGTGACACATGTCATATTACTTCGCAAAAGTTGCCAGAACACTCTGCTTTTCACTGGCCATGACATGAACACCTTGGGCAAGTTGCCATGTTCATTTTTTCCCAGTGAACATCTTTCTTGTAAAAGATGTCCTTGTTCTGATAGATTCCCCCTCAAAATCATGTAATGAGCTGCTAGTCTCATTACAAGTAAAGAAATTGCAACTAATAATAATAACCACAGCCAATATTGATTTGGTACTGAGTGTGTATCTAACGTTGTGCTAAGCATGTCACTTGTAATTCCTCAGTTAATGTCCAAAATAACCCCATGACACCTATGAGAAATTCAAAGTGCAGAGGAGCTGCCTCCATATATTTGAAAGACTGTCATGTGGAAGAGAGATGAGGCTTTTCCTCTTTTGACCTGCAGAATGGAACATGGAACCACTGATATTCAGGCCAGATAAATGGAAGAACTTTCTTACAAGATTTTACACACACACACACACACACACACACACACACACACACATACACACACACGTTAACATTAGTCATTATTAAAGAAACAATAGGGTGGAAGAAAGAATAGGAGAATAAAGAGATTTTGTATCTACATAATTTCATTTTAAAAATTAAAAGGGAAGTGAGAAAACATTTTTGTCAAATATGTCTGAGTGCATCATAAAAACAGCAACAGAATGGCATAAGAATATAGCATGGGTTAAAAACATAATGGTTAAAAAAATAAACCAGAAACCTGAGTGTGAATCCTTGCTAATGGCAGAAAATGTTCAAATATTGAAGAAAGACATGATCCCTCACATTGATAAAACAGATTGATTGCCAAACAGAACAAATAAGAACAAATCCATATCTAGACACATTTTGGTAAAACTACATGCTACCAAAGAGAAGCTATTAAGAGCTAAAGATAAAATTCTAAGAAAATAGATCACCTACAGAAAAATGACAATGAACTGAAAGCAGATGCCAGAAAAAAATGGTATAATATCTTCAAAGCACTAATCAAAAATAGCCCCAAATCTATAATTATATACCTGGAAAAGTTAATAAGCAAAAGACATGGTAGTGTCGGAAAATTATGAGAAGAAAAATTTTGAAAAGAATTGTTTTGCTTTGCAACAACCATTGATTCTAACCTTATTAAAATAATTGAAAAAGTTTAAAAAGTAACATTTGTTAAGTATACAACAGTGCAAAAAGTATTTAACAATGAAATTAGAATAAGGATATAGTATGAATTTATAAATAATGCTAAGTAAATTTGAGGGTATTTAAAAATTGTTAAAAATTGAGTAAACAAAAATTCAGATTGGAATATATGTTACCAGGTGCTTGGCAGTCGAAACATTTTAATGGGATTGTTTAGTTCCTGTTTCTAGAGTGAAAACATGCAGAAAATACATGGAAATGATAATCAGATTAACCATGTTGGTAAACTGTTACTTTTATACATCTTTAGGGTTTTATGCTGCTCTTCTGCCTAAGTAGAGAGAGGTTATACAAAAACTTGTTTGCCTAGAAGCCTCCTTTTCTATTAAAAAAAATTTCAATGTCTTAATTATCTTTTCAGGAACTAAGCATAGAGAATGCTGACATTTAGAGTAAATACTTTATTATGAAGGGCGAACCCATTTGATAATGCCAACGTCTGGTTACCCTGTTGTGCTTTACAGAATGTTCTGTCCCCGACGGAGTTTGCCGTCTGAAGACACAGTTGAAGGAGGCAGACACTTGATGACAAATGGGTCTTTATTCTTGACAGAAGACAACTAGAAACCACCAAATATCCAATTGTGATTGCTTCTATTCAGGAGAAAGTGGAATTATATCATGTTTACCTTACGAAATATTGAGATGAGGATTGGCAAATAGTCAATGAAAAATTTTACTCAATCTCAAGTATTAACCTATACCAGATGCTTTTGTCTTGTTCGAAATGTTATAGCCCTTGCCATCTGAATTCAGTTAGTCCTTAGCAATTACAGAATTATCAATAGTTTCAATGTAATTGATATTTAAGTATTAAGTACTAATGATATAAATCTTTGAAACAGCAACAAAAATCCTTTTTAGTTACTACCAACTTGGGCCATATTTGAACTAGTGACTTAGAGGTAATCTAAATAGTCTCGTAAAATCCTTTCCAAACACTCGAGTGTTCCTGTGCCCAAGATACACATTTGATAGTTTTCATTTGGTATAGTTACGTTAGTGGAACTTAACATTTCCCCAGATTCCTTTAAAGTTGAAGAGTTTAGGGAGGGAACATTTTGGAATATGAACTCTCAACTCTATATTGAATGATGTAATGTAATTAAAACTACCCTCGAAAGAGATTAGATTGAGTAGGTTTCACTACAAATGAGTGAAAACGTGGATCTACTTCATGAAAATAAATGAAAATTTGCAACCTTAATTCCTTTTTTATGACAAGCTACCAGTAATGAAACATAATATAAGATTACATTTAATAATTTTACTCATTACTTATGGAGAAAAATCTTACTTTGCAGTAAAAAGTTATTACTGTTTAGATACCACTGACATTCATTTATGAAACTAATCATTTCAGCCAGTCAACTGTGAAAATGAATGTAGGTTTTAAAACATTTATGCAGTGGTTAGTCAATTTAATGTGCATTAGGCACTAAGAGGATCAGAAGGCATCACATTTCTAATTCTAAACAGTCATGAAAGTAATATGTATTTATTATTCAGAAAAATTGAAATGATATGAATGTTCCTTATTATTTTAATTCAAAAAATAGCAAAACAATTATAGTATAAATGAAGTCACACACTGTGTCTTGATTACTTATACTCCTATGAGAACTCCTTGAATTCTCTTTTCCCTTTAGAGAACTCTCCCTTTTGTTCTTAACCTGTTGGGTAGAGTCACAGTTGTACTCAGTATCTATGACTTGTTTTCTTCTAAAGAATCTTAAATTGTATTCAACTTCAGTACATTTGTCTGCAGCTATGCATTACCAAAATGTTTGAATCTCCCACGTAAAATTCAAAAGACATTGATTATGCAGAGGTGGTGTTGGAGAGCAGGATCAGTCTGTAGAGGAGAGAATGCTGCTTAGCTGGATGGGTGGCTGGAGCACGAGCGGGGTTTTTTCTGGTTTCTGCCCTTACCACAGTCCAAACTGCCCGAAGGGTGGAATGACCGTGTAATGTATCATCTAAGCCGAGATGCTTTTCAGAGTGCAAGTGGACATTATTAATAGCTGGGAAAACAGCAGGAAACCAGGACTGTCCTGGGTGAATCTGAATGTATGGCCACCCTTCCTAAAGGGGCAGTGGACTTGAGAGTAGTGCTGACTGCTGGTGCTTCTCACTGCTGGTGTGGGGTTCTCATTCTGAAGGTTCATGCTGGATTTTTAAATTATTTTGTCACTCCATAAGTATTTGACAGCCTGCTTTAAGCAGGAAACTCTGGGTGCCAAGCACAATGCAAATAAGTAGGGGACCTACTTTGTCCCAAATGGTTTAAAATCTAAGAGTTTAAACTCTGAAGATGTAAAGGACACTCACTAGCAATAAAAACTAAATGTTAAATGAGTGGTAGAGACCAATTGCTTTGGGGTTTCAAAGTGGAAGGTGAAATCACTCTAGGTTATCTGGCCTGGGAAATGACCAGAAAGATGCTGGAACTTGTACAGGTCCCTGACATAGGTAGAATTCAGATACATGGAGAAGGAAGCAGAGAGGTTCTTTTAGGAGACGAGAATAATATGGAGGAAAATGAATCATGTTCATAGGGCAGTAATCAGTGAAGCTGGTTTGTGGATTGGAGTGGGAGGAGGAGAAATTATAAAAAAAGTTAGGATCAAATTCTATGGACTTGTCAAAGGAGAGAATAAAGAGTTTGAACTTGATCTTGTTAGGAAATGGAGTCCTACTGAATGTGTGCGGTCAAGTCAATGATATAAAGAAAGATGTATTTTAGAAGGAATCATTTGGCAGTACTGTGCTGGATTATTTGGAGGTTGAAGAGAAGAGAAACTGAAGAAAGGAAACCACCAATTAGAGTGATTGCCTAGTGTGGGTGTAAGGTATAGCAGTGGAAATGCAAGGAAAGGAAGCACCATGAGGTAGGAAGGACAACGGAACCTGTTGATTGATTGGATATGGGAAACCTCAGAGGGGTCTGAAGGAGAAAATCAGAAAATTCCAGAGGGAGCTGATTTGGGAGGCAAGACCCCAAGCTTCATCTCAGACATATCTCAGACAATTTCAAGTGATGCATGGATAATTCAAGTGAATATGTTTAGCCATATGTTTAGGCTATGAGTATGTTTAGCCCCCTATGAGGTCTAAGGTAGGTTGCCTTCCTTCTCACTGTATCTGGACTAGTTTCCTCATCTGGACAATGAAGGGATTAGACCAAAGTCTCTTCTAGCTCCGAAGTGCCTTGATTCCATAGGGGAGAGAGTGGCTGTCATAGTCATGCTTTTTATGGTCCTGCTAATTTGGAACATGACACCAGTATTAGTTTTCTATTGCTGCTGTAACAAATTGCAATAAACTTGGTGTTAACAACAAAAATTTATTCTTACATTTTAGTAGGTCAGAAGTTCAACATGAGTCTCCCTGAGCTAAAATCAAGGTGTCAGCATGGCTGCATTCCTTTCTGGAGGCTCTAAGGAGAATCCATTTTCTTGCTCTTCCCAGCTTTTAGAGCCCACCCACATTCCTTGGCTCATGGTCCCTTCCTCCATCCTCAAAGCCAGCATTGGCAGATCTAGACCTTCTCACGTCAAATCACTTGGACCTCTCTCTTCCAATTTTAATGATCCTTGTAATGAAATTGAGTCCATGTGGATAATCTAGAATAACCAGCCCATCTCAAGATCCTCAACTTAGTCACTCTTGCAAAGTCCCTTTTGCCGTGTAAGGTAATATACATATTCACAGGTTCCAGGGATTAGGACGTGGACATCTTTGGGGGGGCCACTATCCTACCTACCGTGATACCTTTTCCCAAGAAAACAGAAAACCATCTTACTCTTTTTTCCTATTCTTTGGTTTCATGTATTCTTTATCCAAATCTTTACTTTGCACTGTGTGATATAAATATATATTTTGATAATTTTTGATTTTTCAAGTTTAAAATATGGCAGGGACTGTCACTGAGGCATATGTTGAGTGATTTTTAAAAAAATATCTCTCAATTCTATCATACCAACAAATATAAAACTTAGTAAACATGCATATTTAAGCTTAAAGTACAAAACTACTTTTCCCTAAAATAGGGCAAGGATATAATCATGTTTATTTGCCTTAGGAAATAATGCATTTCACTGTAAATAGTAAAGAATGAAAAATTAGACTTTAGTATAGCATTTCACATTTTAAAGCTTTTTGCTAAAAAGATATACTTTCAAAATAAAAGCAAGTCTAATCACAGAACAACTCCTATTCCCCTTTTTTGACTTTGGCTTGACAAAAAGCATCTTTCAGTGTTTCAATTTCTGTCTGTAAACAAAGACCAAAGCAGTAATTATCTTTGACAGAGTTGTGAGGTTTTGTTAATTGAGATTTGTGGAGAGAGGTCCTCTATAAGAGGGTGTGTCATTATTCCTTTGTAACATGCTCATTCAAATGGACATATGTCACGCTGATAGAAACTATTGTGATGATGCCACAAATGGAAATAGAAATTTAAATGTACATCAAAAGGTAAGGTATTAGAGACTTTCTTTTCTCATGCAAACGTTACTGAGTCCAGTGACTCTAGATGGAAAAGTATGTTACCAAGGAATTATGTTGAGCTCATTTTTCACAGTAAAATTTCCAGGAAACAATTCATAGCTCTGAGAAATATTATATCAGAAATAGTAATTAATAAGCTAGAGAATAATCACAAGCAAGGTTTCACATTCAATACAAAACTGATAATGGCCTTTGGTAAAATAAGCTCCTAAAAAGCTAAACAAAACATTTAATTCTAATTAACTAAAAAATAATACCCCCAAGAAGGGAAAAGAGGGAAACAGATGCTTTGCATTCTTGCCTGCAACAAGAGCCAACCCAAACTCTGCCCATATAGTTTCTTAATGACACAAGGGAAATGGCTAAAACCACAGTGGAAATAGAAAATACCTTTAATAGTTTCTAGTATAAACTTTTCACCTCATGGAGAAACTGGACAAAGCAAACTGGGTAACTATATGGCCCCAACTGTTCCTTGGTTTGTGTTTGTCTTTCTTTCTGTAACCTCCTCCTCTTGGTTCGTGGCTCTACTCTTTCTCCTAGTTTCTTAAACAGGAGCTGATCGAAGTGTGTGTAGCATGGTTTAGTTTAATAGCCTTTTAGTTCTAGATGAGATGTGTTACAGTAGTAGGCAGGAATATAGCTGGTTGGGTGAGAGGGTTGTCTGCTATATGGAAATGGGAAAGACCTCATTTAGCTTTCGACTTTTGTCACTAGTTCTCCAGGCACAATTTCAACACTCAGCCACTATAATTGAATTAATCAATACGATCTCATATAGAGTAGATGTAAAATACTATACATAATGTGTCTATCATTAGAAAACCACTTATGAATTCTTTTTACCCCTGGACTAATGTATTTATTGTTGATGTCTCATGATTCAACATTTTATGGTCTATTTATTGTTTATACTGTATTGTTTCCCCAATACAATATGCACATTCTTGAATTTCTTCTCTCATAGTTCACCCTTTCCAAATGTCCTTTCATGTCCTCTCCAGGCAGCCACATCCTAGTCACCTTTCAAAACCCGGCTCACCATCTTCTTTTATTGTGAAATCTTGCTTAATATACAGCCTATGGTGGTGTCTCCCTTCTCTGCACTCGTATAGAACCTATCATTGGCTTGAGCCTTATGTTTCTAGTTATTTTTTGTGTTTGTGTCTTATCTTTCCAACTAGATGCTAAAAAGATTCTTAGAGGCAGGGGTTGTTTGTTGTATATCTTTGTATCCTTGGCATTTTGCCTAATGTGGTGCAGGTTTTACGTTGCTTGTAATTTGTCAGAACTCTTGGTTGCAAGTTAAAGAAACCTAACTCACACACCAACTCAAGTAGTGAAGAAGGCCCAGGGATGAGTCTGGCTGAATATTTAGTCGTGTTGGATCAGGTAACCAAATTTATCATCAGAAATCTGTCCTTCCCTGTGTGTTGTCTCTGCTTTCCTTGTCCTGGTTTTGCTATCAGGTAGGAGCTCCCTAAATTGTGCCCTCTGGCAGTAAAGGGAGAGCTTCTCTCTGTCAGTAGATTCAGGGGAACTCTGGGACTGATGCTGATTGGCTTTATTGGACTGTTTTGGGTCATGTGCTGGGCCTGAGTTATGTGGCTCTCTCTTGAGCCAGGAAGTAGGATCAGTTGCTCTCTCCTTCCCATAACACATGCACTGACATCAGAGAGGAGGTCATTCCCCAAAGGAAAGGGTGGGCTTTTGTGCCAGCAGAATGGCAAATGGATGCTGGACAGGCAAAAACAAGATGCCCATCGGAGGCTTCAGTAAATGTTTGCTGATTGATCAACTAAATTTCCTTTTAGGAAACCAGTCAGGTTTGTAGAGCTTCTGTACCATTTTCTACTTTTCATCCAAAATATTTTATCATGAGAATAGTGCTGGCTATCCTCCGAGCACTGTGTAGTCACTGTTGTAGGTGGATGTGAAGGGGATATGACCGATGATTTGGGCTCCCCATTGATTTATCACCAGGGTTGAAAGGCTATTATTCTCTCAAGGATGGATTAATAACTGTGCTTAGATGCTTGAACCTTTAAATGGGCCCTCAAAGTTCTTTTGTGGAAGAGTGAACAGCACAGTAATGAAAACTCTCACAATGAAATTGTGGATTGTGATGGTGATGGCCCAGTGGGTTCCTGATAAAAACTCAGCAGCATTATCAACCAGTTAAACTCCTAGTCGTGTGACTCTGTTTTGGATTCTCACTGAGAGCTGTGTTGACTTCAGAATTTGTTTATAGAGCATATAAATGGTAAACTTTTGAGGTTGCCATTATTTCCAACATTAGTAGTCAGGACATGAACACTAAATTGGCTAACAAGGTTTTTGACTCCCTATTTTGTGCATCGAGAAGTAAGATCAGAGATATTTGAAGTACAAAAACTTCAGTCATATATTGAACAATTTGCCTGAAACCCAGCCAGTGAATATTTTAATGAACATTATAGACAGTGAACAAAGAATATTAGGAAGATAAATTTCCATGGGAAATGGACGCTGGACAGGCAAAACCAAGATGTCCATTGGGGAGTTCAATAAATGTCTGCTGATTGATCACCTTAACATCCCTGTAGGACAGAAGTCAGATTTGTGTGGATTCTGCACTTTTTGCCTTGAACCCAAATACTTTATGGCTAGACAATATAATTATATGTTTGGATAAAAGCATAGATAATAATCCTTTATCATTTGAAATTTTTTTAGTCTTAAGTATACCTTTCTTAGCTAGTTAAATTTATTTAATTGTGTGTGGGAAAAGATCAAATCAAGCATAAATAGAATAATGTCTCCTTTAGAAATCAATGTTCTGGAATCTCTGAGAAAGCTAGTGTATATTTTATTCAAAAATATTTATTGAGCACTGTCTTAATTTATTTTTAATCTTTACTTTTTTAGAACTGGAAGATAAACAGAAATCTACAGCTGGTACCTCTTCGAGTGTTAATTTGTTCTTACAAATGTTTTAATCGACGTGGCCCTAACCTCTTTGGAATTGCTGAAGTGTAGAGTAGGTGAGAAGCTCATTTAGAGCCTCATATGACTTGCCCTGTCAGCTTTGCATACAGTCAAATTGTGCCCGACTTATGATACCAAGCTGAGTTCCTTCTCTTTACCAGTACATTAAGCAAAGGAAGAAAAATAATTTAATTGTAAAGATCCCAATTTAAGCACTACAATTCTACCTTTAGATGGTTTAGACTCTTGGTGTGCTGTTTCTTCTTTGACTTAAAAACAAATAAAAAATGGAAAAATAAAGATCTGTGTGAAATGGGCGTTATTTTTTCCTGTCTTTTATGACCACCACCCTCCTTTTCTAGTATTAAGAGACTTTGATGGGGACAAGATTTCTTTTATGAATGCTTTGCAATTGAAAGAGAATCACTTTTTAGTGCTAGACAGTTGTATCACATTTGTATGGTTTCAGTTGTGCTCTTGTTTTCTAAGAGGCACTAACGTCTTATTGGCTAAGATAAAACCTTCATTCCACTTAAAAATGGGTAGAAGATTGGAAACCCAGGCTTGGTTACTACTAACATCACTTTGTTCCTCCTTTTAAAGTTTTAATTTTTTTTGTTTTCCACAAGAGAAACTGACAGAAGCCAGGGCAGTAGTGTTGAAATGAGAATTTGGCTCATTTTCTCTGAAGGACAGCAGAAAAGTAGGAAAGAAATTATGAAAATATATGGTATAGTTTGCATAGACCAGTGGTTTTTGGAAGTGTGGTTCCGTCCGACAGCTTTCACATTGCTTGAGAACTTGTTAGAAATACAAATCATCTGGCCCCACCCCAGACCTACTGAGTCAGCAACTGGGGGAGGGAGTGTGGCGCAGCAATTTGTTTTAACAAATCTTCCGGGTGATTTCGAAGCACACTCTCATTTGAAAACCACAGGGATAGACTAAGACAAATTTGCTGTGGGTTCAGAAAAGCAAGAAATTTAATCATAATTTTATATTTAAACCCCACTAGAAATATATTTATTCATGTAACTGGTGGTCCTTCTAGTGGAAAGCTGAGAGGATTTTTATTTTCCATATATTTTATTATCATGTTACTTTCTTTACTAGGCCTTGTATTAGTTCACTCAAGGACGTACTCCTTTATGCGTCAGAGTTGTCTCTGGCCTGCCTGGGAAGCTAAATCAACGGAGCACAGCTGCGAGGCCCTCAATTCCAAAGAATGCAAGAGTCAGGCCCCACTGAGAAATGGGGCCTCAGGGTAACTTGCTAAAGGCTCCATTAACCAAGAATGCATTTTAAACACACAAAAAACAAAGTACAAATGAAAGTCATAGGAGCTCATTAAAAACAAGTTACAGGAATAAACTGCATATGTTTATTGAGGGAAAACTGCTCAGAAAGTTGATTTTGATTAGGGAAATATTTTTATACAAACTATACTGTTGAAAAGAGTGTCCTGCTTACCATTTTAATCCCATGACCTCAGCCACAATTTATGTGCCATCTTGGTTCAGGGGAGAAAATTGTGTCCATTCATTCATCTATTTATTCAACAAATATTTCAGGTACCCTTGAAACTCAGGTGACATGAAAAGAGAATCTTGAGTCTTTACCTCCACCTGTTCACTCCAGTCTCTTCACATCTCCAGGTACTGAGACCTGGTTCCTGCCCCACTACTCCGAAACTGGTCTTTCGGAGGTCATCAGTGACTGTACCAGTCTGCCTGCTCCTCATCTGGTTGGTCTTCCCTGCAGGTTTGGGGCTTGATTGACCATCTTCTGCCTCTTGGAACTATATGCCTTAGGTTCATTCCTCATTTCTTTGATAGCCTTTTCCCCATATCTCTAACTGAATTCTCTTCTCTACCTTCTTTCAAAAACAACTATTCTAGGAGATTCTCTACTCAGTCCCATTTTCTTCTCTCTTAGTCCTTTTTCTTTACCTGAAGGAACTCATTTACTCCCACCACTTTTATTTAGTTTCATTTATTACACCTGGGTGAGTAGCTCCTCGCTCTCTTTCTTCTTTTTTTGGTGGTCTTTCTTCATTTTTAACATATTTCCAAGCTCCTCAACTTGAACATATCTAAAATAAGACTGATTCTCTTTTTCACAAATTGTTGTTTTCCCATCTATTCATGTATGAAACAAATATTTATTGAGGGACTACTATCTACTGGGCACTGTTCTCTGATCTAAGAGTTTAGCATTGAACAAAACTGATAGGGCCTCTGCTGTCAGAAAGCTTACATTCTAATGGGGCAAGGAAGGCAAATAAGAAAATATAGACAAATACTATCGTGATATGTACTTTGAAGAGAAGTAAAATAGGATTCAGGAGATAGAGAGTGATGGGAATACTTTTCGTATAGGGTGGTCTGGGTCTGAGAAGGTAATATTTGGGAGATCTGGGGCAAGTGAGGGAATGAGCTCTATGGATACAATGGATAGGAATCAGTTGAGTGTTTAGCCAAAAGCTCAGGAACGTGCTAGAAAGTACCAAATAACTGAACGTGTGCTAAAGAAAAATCATGACTCTGAGGTCAGGAAATTTAGTCTTGCTGAATGCATGGTCATGCATCTAGTGTCACCATGGGAACCAGACTGCGGAAGGATGCATCTGCTTCTGCCCTGTGGGGCCAACCTGTGTTCCGAATCATTGGTTGATTAATCAGAAATTGATCTTATTCCACATGTAAGTGGGTGTGTATGTGTGTGTGAGTTTGTGGTTTCTTCTTACCAGTCTGTAATCCATCTGAAACACTTGTTGGAACCTGAAACACTGCAAAATATTTTTCTAACAATTACAACCAACTTTATTCCGGTGAAGTTGAAGCACCCGAAGCATTAACTTTATGTAAATTATTTGGATTCAATTTTTTGTGTGTTTTGCCTCTTCTGTGGGTGCTTTCTGAAATTTTTGTTGTTCACTCCCAGTTGCCTCAGGACATAAGAGAGTGAAAAAGAGAAGCTCAGGTCTCTTTTACTTGTTACAATAACAAACTCTTACCATCTGTGTTGTGGGGAAGTAGTTTCAAACAGAAGAATATATATTATTTTAGGATCATTAATGAATTTTATTTGTCCTCAATAATTTCTTCCCAGTCATTAATTCTATTAATGAATTTTTATATGTACCCAGTTACTATAAATAATTCAAGCATAAGCTCTTATTATTTATATTTGTGTGTGTCCTTTGTCTACACAATCCAAGATGGATTTTCTTCATTTAATTACCCAATATTTCTAATAACTTTTCAGAATGGTGTTAGTTGAATCCATTGGGTAAAGAATCAATAGATCTAGCTAAAGTACTGATATTATTTTTTTATAATCAAAGCAATAAGCCATTAAGGATATTTGGGTTTTTTCGACCTTTATGTTAAAAAACATTGTTTTCTTTACACTAACATATTTATTAATGGAGATTAATGAGAAAGTTTTAAATGAAGGTCAATTTAATTTTTTTCACCTGAAAGAGCTTCTAAAAACTCCAGAATAACACTTGGAATTCTCGTTGGCATTTCTTCATAAAGTATCTCTTTGCATGTTCCTTGTCGTGCAGGTCATTCTCCGGACTGCAGCTGTGAGAAAATAAATGGCTGGAAGTCACTTGCACCTGCTAAAGAATTGTTTTGCTTCTTGGCGCAGAGAAAGTCTCTGGGCAGCTTGGTCTGCCAACCCACTGCCAGAACTTTGGGAGCCTTCTGCAGGCCACAGGGCTCCAATCGCATGGAGGCTTCTGACTTGCAGTTCAGAAGGGACCTTGAGACTCCTAGACCAGTCATGGCACACCAGAATTAATGAGGGGACTTTTAAATAATCCTCATCCCGCTAGATTGGGTGCCCTGAGGGCCAGAGCAGTCACCCGAGGTGGAAGGGAGTCCAGGATGCATGTCCTGTTTCTAGGTACAGGGTTGAAGTGAGGGAAGATGGCTAATAAGGCAACACTGTAAGTAAACGTGGGGTCGGTGGTGGGTGAGTGGGCTACAAAAGCTAAAAGAGCAAGGCTGCTTTAGAAGGTGGGGTGGTGAAAACAAAGGCTCTATAATCTCATCAAGTCAGGCTACCCAAGGGCAGCTGAGAGATTTGGCACAATCAAGGGCAGGTGTTTGGGCCTCTAGAGGAGAGGGGACTAGTCAGCATCATTGCAGACTCGAGGTGAGGGAGCCAATCAGTATTAAGCTCAGATCATGGCTTGCAGGCAGATAGCATGGGGTGGGCACTGAGCAGGGCAGGGTCTTCACAAGGGCCATCACATGGGAAATCTCTGCCTTTTATTCCCTAAAATAAGTTGATAAAAATTTGGAGAAAGAAAAAAGATGAGTGTATTGGAGGATGGAGAAGGTGGATGCAGGGGAAAAGGATCATAAATAGCCACCACTCTCCTAGTAAAATTAGAAAAAGCTTCCAGTCAATTGAATTATAACCAAAGCCTTTGATTTCTTTCCAGTGTAAATTGGGGGTTACATGTGATTTATTATTTTATCTTTCCAAATAGAAGCCAAAAAAGGCATTTAAAATGTTTTAAAACTTACTATTTAAAATGTCTCAGTCAAATAAGTAATATTGGCTTGAAATAAAAAAGTACTTCGGAGAATAAAATATCCATGTTCCACTGAAAGATTTCTATTTTATGTTTAGAATACCACAAATATTTCCTGATACCTCTGATAGGGAAGATATTCTCTAAACCCAGGAATGGACAAGGCCTTAGCTTATTTTTGATACATTTTGAAGTTGTAGACATCAGTGTATTTCCCCTCTAATATTTCAGCACGCATGTCACTAACTAGAGTTCAATGCTTGTTTCCCTTTTTTCCTTCTGACGTAAAATTTACTCGCACATGTTTACATGCACGAATTTACATGACTTCAGCAAATGCATTCACAAACCCTTATCAAGATATCACCACTATCCCAAGAAATTCTCTCATGTCCTTTCTCTCTAGGGTTTCCAGATTTCACAAAAACACAGGGTGCCCAGTTAAATTTGAATTTCAGCAAAACAATGAATACATTTTTAGTATAATAATGTCTCAAATGTTGCATAGGACATACTTATACTAAAAATTCTTTGTTGTTTATCTGAAATTCAAATTTAACTGGGAATCCTGTATTTTATCTGGCAACCCTACTTTCCAATAAATTCCTGCCTCATCCCCCAGAGGCAACCATTGTTCTGATTTTTTCCATTGTGAATTTTGCCTGTTTTAGAATTACATATAAAAAGAATTGTACAATATGTATTTTCTGTAAGGCTTTGTTCATTCAGCACATGGTTTTGAGCTTCATCCATATTGTTTATATGTCATGAGTTTGTTCCTTTTTGTTGCTGAATAGTATTCCTTAATAGAACTGTAATACTGTTTGTTCATCCATTCCTCACCTTGGGCTTTTTCCAGTTTTTGTCTGTTATGAGTAAGCTGCTATGAACCAGAGCACGCTTAGAAACATTCAATGGCTGCCACTTAAGTTTTAAACAAAGTCAAAACTCCTTGACATGCCTCACAGGCATTGAGTAATTTAGCTTTTCTTACCTCTTCCCTGGTCTCACCTCTTGCCACTGTTTTCTTAAGCTCACTCCTCCCCAGCCATCTTCCTTTCGGTGCCCTGAAGCTTCCATGCTACTCCCACCTTGGGCCTTTTATATACAGTTCCCTCCAGTTGGAACACTATTTCTTCCTGCTGGTGGCCTCACATATTTTGCTCATGCTCCTCTACTTACTGCGGTGGGTGACTGCAGGCAAGTTTGCTGACCTCTCCAGGCCTCTATCTGTAACCTCTCTGTGGCATAGAATAATAATAGTTCTTTTCTCAGGGGGTGGTTATGAAGATTAACTTAATTAACATATGGAAAGCACTTAGCCTGGCACCACTGTGAATGTTCTGTCAATGTTTGTAATCGATGTTGTGGAGGACCTTGAATTTCTAGAAACTTATGCTTTAAGGATACTGTATACTAAAGACCAGGGAATCATGGAAGGTAATAGCAGCAGAGTGGAAGGTGAATGAAGGAGGAACAAACAAGCAAGAGGGAAAAAGACCAGATTGGAGTTTATAGTAATAGTCCATGTGAGTGCACTCAAGGGGAGTTGGGTTAATGGCAGTAGGAATTGAAAATGGGAGATAGATTCAGAAGATTTTTATTTAAGAGACAGAACCAACTGACTGTCAAAGAGCAGGGGAGAAGGTGGAGACGTAGACATCGCTGAGCTTTCTGTCTGGGGTGTCTATAACAATGTTGGTGCCGAGTAGCAAGATAAGGAATTCAGATAGAGGGACTGGATTTGGTGAAAAATGAGTTTGATTTTAGAAATGATAAATGAAGGATGCTAACTGGCCCTTAGTGGAATTGTCCACCAGGCCATTGGAAAGGAAAAATATAATCAAAGGCATGGGTTCTGATCAGGAATGAATTACATCCTTGTATTGTCTGGGGACTGTTTTCAAGGAAACAAAATGGTGATGCTTTTATTGCTGTTCTCCTGCAAATCTGAGTCCTCTTTGAGACTCACCCTGGATGGGACTCTAAAAACTAAACAGTCCTGTTCCTTCCACAGTACAGTCTCGGATCACAAAGATGCAGGGACATGTGGAGAAAGCTCAACTGGGGGGAGAGGGCCAAAGGCACCCATGAGGAGCCTGCTTAAAAGTCAGAAGCAACACCATTTGAAGGGAACCACTTCATAAGCTCTGGCTGTGGCTGTGATGATGTGGCTGTGGCTTTTCTTTTTCTTTCTTTTTTTTTTTTCTGAAGGATTAAGACTCTGGCACTTTGGATCACTGTGTTCCAATTTGCAGTTTAGGGTGGATTATTTTAAATGCTATAACTGTGAGGAAAAAGATGGGGCCAGTAGGTAGACGTTAGGTTCCTGATTTCAAGGGAAGAGGCGAGTACTGGATGACGCAGGGCAGTGTGTGTGTGTGTGTGGTCTGTCTTCCTTGCTTTGATTGTGTGTGTGTGTGTGTGTGTTGTCTTCCTTGCTTTGATTGTGTGTGTGTGTGTGTGTGTGGTCTGTCTTCCTTGCTTTGATTGTGTGTGTGTGTGTTTGTGTGTGTGTGTGTGGTCTGTCTTCCTTGCTTTGATTGTGTGTGTGTGTGTGTGGTCTGTCTTCCTTGCTTTGATTGTGTGTGTGTGTGTGGTCTGTCTTCCTTGCTTTGATTGTGTGTGTGTGTGTGTGTGTGTGTGTGTGTGTGGTCTGTCTTCCTTGCTTTGATTGTGTGTGTGTGTTTGTGTGTGTGTGTGTGTGTGTGTGTGTGTGTTGTCTGTCTTCCTTGCTTTGATTCTTTCCCACTCTAGGCAGGAACTGGAGATCAGAGAATCATCTGGCATTACTACTATGGCCTTCCTTTGATCTAATAAAAACTTCCCAGTTAGAGTGCTGGGACGGCTTTGTGTCACTTTTTAGAAAATGAGTTGTAAATAATCTTCATGTATTATGCTGTATAATTTTGTCAGAGTGTAGTGTAACAAAAATTACCCAAGATTTTCATGCTGAGAATTCCTTTTAGGATGGAATCACTTGTTAAGAAAAAAGAAACTCATCTGAAGTTCATCTGTTTTTGGATGTGTTTTAAAAGCACATGGGTAATAAAGTGCTACCTTCCTGGTAGAAATATTCATGGAATTAGGTTCTTTCAGTCTAAGCATTTTCAGAGGTTATTTCTCTGACCAAGTGAATCTGTTTGCAATATGTTTGCATATGAGGGTCTGTATTATGAACCAGAATTCTGATACATTATGTTTTTAGAGGGGTATTTAGAGAAACTGAAACAATCTTTCATGTAACAGACACCAGGTATCTTACTGATTCCAAACTTCTCATTTCATGAAACGGAGTATTTACTGTTAGAAAAGTACTTTCCCACTGTATTGTCTCCTTACAATGAGAAGGAGATTCCCATTTGCTTAGTGCTGATAGATTTTCCAGGGCACATGTCCCCTAGTCAGGTCTCTGGTTGAACATGTCCTGCTGAATTTCAGAAGCATCTAAGGAAATCACAGTGGCTTGGCATGGGGACAAGAGTGCCAGAGTGCCAGAATGCTTGAGTAGGTGACAAGGAGAGGGGAAAATAGTGAAGATGCTGCTAGGCATGCGAAATTGGCCTATTTCGTGGTGCTAGTGTTTGTTGACAGCATACCCACAGGACTCTATTGTATAAAAGAATTAGGCACTGCCTATGCCTAGGAGGTTTATAATATCTCTATGACGCCTCAATCTAAACAAAATGTTGATTTCTCTAGGGGAAAAACGTTTAGAGAATACAGATTATTGAATGAGGTCACCTCTTGAGGTTCCTTCTAGTCCTGTGATTCCAAGAAAGGCTATGCATTTCTGAAGCTGGTGATTACTGACAAATTAAGGTTCGACAATTCCAGCCAAGAATGCTGCTCAGTGTTCACTGGGAGACCTGAAGTATATTGGGACTATTTCCAAGTTGGTAGAGAATGCCTTGAATTTGCAAGATGGTTCCATGGTCTTGCCTGATTGTATTTAAATTGTGCTTTTTGGGTATCCTTTTGAGGCCCTAATGAAGAAGCAACCCTGACGCAGAGGGTAATTTATTTCAGCCTAGTTAAGAAACATCAGGTTGACTCTTGAAGACAGTGTGGAAAGACAATAGGCAGCTTTCCCCTCAGAAAATGTGAGAAAGGGGCATGTAACCTGACGTTGTCTCACTTTTCAGACAGATTGTTCCTGAAACCTGAAAAGGTAAAGTAACTTGTCCAAAATGACACAGTGTGTCAGTGGAAAGGCCTAAACTCTTAGCTCCCTGCTTAGTTCAATGTGTTTTGTTTCAACTATGCCTATGCCTTGTCTGTAGAGTCTTCCAGAGAAGCAGAATTCCTACAACATATCTTTTTAACTTCTTTGTTGCTACATAAGTGCTATTCTCTAGACACTTAAATTCGTACAGTTACTGTCATCCAGCCCTGTCACTCTCCTCCACTTTTCTCTTCTCTTCTCCAGCACCCTTAATGACGATATTCTAAATCTGAGTTTTCAGAAACATCTTATTGCAAATAGATCAGATGGCAGATGTAGAAGACTGGGACAATAAGAAGAATGGATTCAATACTTGTTTGCTGTGAATCTGGAATTCATTTTCATATTTAACTTAGTTTAATTTCTTTTCAACTAGTGTAATTGTCAATTGTCTGAAAGTTTTGGTATCTGTTTTTTTCCTGTTCTTCAAAGTGTGACCACCATCTCTCTGGGTGTGGAATGTTGGTCAAGAATATATTTTGGAGATTATTAGCTTTATAACTTAATTGGTTTTAATCAAATCTGTTGGTTATATCACAAACTTTTCTAATTCTTACTCAAAGTGTTAAACCCATTATTTTTCAGAGTGCCCCCCAAAATCTTCATTAGTTGGTTTGTGTATTAGGAAACTCTTCTAAGTCTCTTTAGAAGTAGATTTTAAAAGTAGAGTAGTTGCTTACCATTAAGTCATTACTAAAGCAGTTATATACACACACACACATCATTGTTCTTGCCTGGATTGCAACTGGGTGGCACTTCTGTTATTATTTGTGAAGACGCTGCAGAGAAACTTGGCTTCACGTATCTTTGCCTTCTTTTCAACTGCATAAAATACCTGCCCTGTTCTCAATTCTAATGAGGGAACTGAGACTAAACTCCGAAATATTTGATGGTCTTAAATAAGATAGCCAAAACTGAATGAGGGCTGTATATTTTTTTCAGATGGGAAATGACCATAATTGAAAACAACCTTCCTATTCAATGAATGGACATGTTACGGTCAAACGGCTTTTGTGTTGCTACTTGGTTTTCTCAGATAGATTCAGATGAGCAGTGTGCTCGAGGAAGAGCATGTCATTCTTTTCCTCTGCTGACTCACATAAATGAGTTCAAGGCGACTGTGGGATAGCTTCTGTTACTTCAAATCAGCTTTTCTTCTCATAGCAGTCATTGAGGCCCTGCAAATACACATGACATGAATTAGTGAGCTGGATTCCCAAGTGTGCAGGAGTTGGAGGTCCTTAGAGGATTAAGTGCTCTGGCTCTGTTGCTATGCATGGGATTTCTGCAGGGTAGAATTGTGTCTAAGCTGTCTACCTCTGGTCATTGAGGGCTTAGTCCCTAAGTCCTAAAAATAAGCATCAAGAGGAGAAGGAGCAACTGGAGGAGATGGAAAGAAATATTACAGGATATATATTCTTGCTCATGTTTACGACTGACTTTAGGGACTCTAGCATGCACTTTCTAATAAATTATCCATGTGCATGTTCTTACTCATTCCTGTTAGAAAAGGAGAAAATCAGAATTCCCACCAGTCTAGGAACACTGTGAAACAATGTCAGCCATGAAATATTTATGAAAGATTTTAGTTGAAGGAGAGTCTGGAGGAGGAAAGAACTGTGAAAAGTCTGAGAGCCACAGGAATATTTTGGTAATTGAGAATCATTGTCTGGGGATTTAAAAAATATATCTAAAAAAAGATTGGTTCTTTAAAAGAACTGATTCCTAATGGATGTTTAAAAATATATATTTCTCACAAACTCAGGAAATATTTCTAACAGTCATTGATTAATAGCTGTCAAGTCATATCTAAGTTGATATATTACCAGTTTTAATGCCAAGTTTACTTAATTTAACCATCTGCTGACCACTAGGCCATGGGATTCTGGTTTGGGACTTCTATAATATTCTCATGTAAGAAATAGATTGAATAGGGTCAGAGTAAAAGCTCCCCCAAAGGCTACTTGTGATTCTTAATTTAGTTTCTCTTGAAATTTCTGGAAGTCAACAAAAAGTGTACTATTCATTATTTTCTGAAAATTTTATTTCTATGCATAATGCTATGAGCTATAAATCTCTTATCTCTTCGAGAGGCCCTTAGGACAGAGGCTGTAGAATGTATCTGGAGCAGACACTAGTCCCCCATTAATACAGAAACAAATTTGTAATAGAATATTTTTATCTCAATTTGAGTTTCAGGAAAATAATATCTTTTCTTGTCCCAAATAAAAGCATAGATCCTCTGGACTGCATAAGAAAGAAAAGAGAAACGTCTAACTTAAATAGAAGGAAAACAATTTGAAGCCGGTCCTTGAGTAAGCCTCCAACTTTGTATTTCCAACTCTCCTCACATCCCCCACCCCTTCTGCCGCGGTTTTCAGGTAATAACAGAGTTAGCAGAAGCTGTGAGAAGTCCAAAATCCATTTGAGTCATTTCATAATTAAAACGTCCTGGGCAGCAGGAATTTGTTTCTTTAACGAAGTGTGTTAGCCTGTCAAGTGAAAGTAGGTAAAAGCAGCAGATAGCCAAACCCTCCTGTGGTAGAGCATACATCATTTTAATGAGATAAAGTGAAAGGAGTTAAGGTAATTTATTACAAAAAATATTGGGTACCACCAGTAGTCATCACCGATGTAAATTCAGTAAGTTCTGTGTGGATACAAGCCCGCCGGTGTTCTGAGTTGTTCATCATTGACTTGAGAACCACTAGGTGACACTGTTGCTTCACAGTTAGCGCAGGGCACTCCTTGAACCATGTAGGTTACACAGGAAGCATTGTTGTTTATATTTGTTGTCAACATATTGCTTATAGTTTAAACATGATTTACCAGCCTGTGATTGAGCTAATACTGATTGTCAGTATTATTACAAATAGTTCTGACAGTACTATCTACTATATAAAATTTACAGACGCTTAGAATAATATAAATTTCTACTGCTGCTGCTGCTACTCCTAGAGCCATTCACCACCACACCAATGTCTGATATTCATCAACTGCTTACTCTGTGACGACCCTGGTGCTTAGTCCTTTAGGTAAGTTATGTCATTTAATCCTTCTGTCAACCAAACTTGCTAAAGATTACAAAGCTAAATGGCAGAACAGGAATTCAAACCCTATGTGACTGCTACTCTAGCTCCTTCATTGACAGATGTGGTAGTTGGTCATACAACAAGCCAGTGGTAGGACACACCCTGAACTCTGTAACATATTTTCAGTTCAGTTGCCTATATCAAAGTAAGAGGGCCTAGGGAAAAATAGTAGAGTGGGTTTAACATAAACATACAGTTTTCTTCCCCCCCCCCCCTTTTTTTTTTTTTGGTGAGGAAGACTGGCCCTGAGCTAACATCTGTGCCTGTCTTCCTCTACTTTGTATGTGGGACGCTGCCACAGCATGGCTTGACAAGTGGTGTGTAGGTCTGCACCCAGGATCCGAACCTGTGAACCCTGGCTTTGGGCTGCCAAAGCCAAGTGCGCAAACTTAACCACTATGGCACCGGGCTGGCCCCTCTTTTCCACTACTTTTAAAAGATGTTCTTGGAAACTCGTATTTGTGAAAAAACTCTGTGTCTATTTGATTATACCTACTAATATTTTTATTCACGGCAGATAATCTTAAGATTGCTAGATAAAACAGAGGTTGCCCGTTTAAATTTATGTTTCAGCTAAATGACTTTTTAGCATTAGTATGTCCCATGCAAAAATCTGAATTTCTGATAAAGAACAAATATATTTATTTTTGTATAAGTATGTTCCAAATATTGCATGGGGTATATCTATATTAAAATAATAAAAACTATTCCTATTTACCTGAAATTCAAATTTAACTACATGTCCTGTATTTTGATTTGCTAAATCTAGCAACATGACCTTACCTATTATTCCAGTTAATTTGGGGCACTTGAACAAAAACTCACTCAATTCTCTTCCTCTCTATCTCTAACTCTCTCCCTTCTCTCTATACCTGCCCCTCCATTTCTGTCTGAGGGAGTTATATTTGTTCTATTAGAGGATGATCCTGTGATCTGTGCCCTTTATCCTTTTGCTTCCTGCTTCTTTCCAGACTTGCTCCATCTGGTATCATCATGCTTGCCTCATTTTCACTCTTTTCATCTCTGCCATGTCTTTTCCCCATCTATAAAAGTGATTAGAGATTTCTACCTCAAAACACCTCAAGCTTTCTCTGCATCCTATTTGGTTTTACTTCTTGAAAAAATAGCCCATTTTTTCCTTATCAGCCATTCACTCTTCAAAGAATAACTGCAATCTGATTTCTGCCCATTACTATAATAAAACTTCTCTCTCAAAAGTTATTCAACAACTTTCTAATTGATAAATTCTTACTTTTCTAAGTCCTCATCTTACTTTTTCCCCTCTATATGTTCCCCCTCTAATCCCTTATTTCAGTTTCTGTGTTATTTTTCATGGTTGAATCATCATCTTGTGATAGATTCTGAGATTCTCAGTTTCCATCTCCATTCTAATAATGACATCACCATATACCCAGTTACATAAAAACATTTGTCTTGACATTCTTTGGCCCCCATTTATTTTTGCTTTATTATGTGGCTTCTACCTCCACTATGTTCTTGCAATCTATCCCTTCCTTTTGATTTTCAATCTGATTACCTTATTAACAAAAGGAAGAGGATTCTTCAAAAGATTAACAGGAAAGGAATTGTATTCCATCTTTCCCACCTTTGTCTCAGTAATTGATGACTGTCCTGGGGCTGACAGGAAAAAAGGCATCTTCTTGTGGAGGGGTTCTGGATTTATGGATAAGTTGATAAGCTCTCTGCTTTCAACTGGTCACTATTTGACTGTGATCTCCTGGCCCATGAGAATGGAGGTGGGGTATGAAAATACTTTTCTTATCCTATACCTGAGGTGGATCATCAGATTCAGAAATTACTTTATTGATGAATGTGATATAGACACTTTGGTTACATTCACTGTTTTGAGCATTATCTGCTGAAGATGTTGACTAGAATGTGGAATAGATCATATATACAACTTGCTTATTTCTAATCTCAGGAATCAATTCCAGAAGGTCAGTTTAGACCTTGAACTCTTAAATCTTTTGTCCTTGTTTTACAATCCTAATTAGGTTAGGTCTCCTAAAGTATGATACTTCCTCATTCTTGAGACTTCCCTGGGGACAGGTAATCAGTGGAGATGTATCAGAAAACATTCTGATCATCTTGCATAATTTTTAAAGCAACCCATTAAAACAGTGGCTTCAGATAATAAGAATGTTCATTGGATTGGAGTGTATATTTAATTAGGTGGAGATTTTCTTCTAAGTACAGGTTAGTAGAAAGCCCATCGAGAATAATTCCTTCCCTATAGACAACTAAAAGAACTGATAGGCATAAATACTGTGTGCTACTAAGCATATTCATCATTTCTTACTTTGCTCTAGTTTTAAGTTTCTAAGTTCAATAAAACCTGTTTTTATAGGTTGGGTTGAGACCCACAGTCAATTTGTTAAAAGTGATTTATAGATGAAAATATGAGAAAATATTTCTGCTAGCTCTCATAAAGAGTTGCCTTAGATTAAAAACTCCTAGAGCAATAATTGTAAGTTTACACTCCCAACAATGCCCATGGCAGATATCACTAATAGATCTATGCAAACTTTCTTGCTGAGTATGGGTGCACTGCTTCAGAATTCTTCTCAGTTCCACATTTCAGTAATTCAACTGAAGAACTAATTTATCTGTATTGACACAGGATATGGATGGCCTTTTTGTTAATCATATTCAGAATGTAGAGGATAAATACCAGAAGATAAAATAAAGTCAAGAGTTTAGGAATTTCAGGACCACCTCGAGGACATGACAAAGTTAAGAGTCTCGGGGAATGGAGTTGGCATGCGTATCTCCAAACTAGGCAGGAGACATCTGACCACGTTTTGAGGATAAATAATGCTGTAGTCCAAATCAAAATTTTGGGTTCAAGCAAGGCCGATGGAAATAGATTTGGTTTGTTATTCAATTTGGAGGCTAAGTAGACCCGTTTACAAAAATTATAAACTGAATAAGGTTGTCCATCCCAAGAGAAGAAGAAAACATTCCATTCTAGTTGAATAATGATGGGAGTAAGACATGTATGGTGTTATTCCTTGATGCTTTTAATGCGTTAAGGCATATTAAAAACTCAATTCAAAACTGTTGAAAGACTCACACACATTATTCAGATCATCTTAGCAACTAATGAAAGAAATTTATAGGCTATAACAACTAACATTTATCAGCGCCTCTCCCATATGCCAGGCATTGTCCTTGGTACTCTATTTATCTAAGTCCTCTCCTCAAAGACCTTGAAAAGTTGGAATTCAGCTTTGCTTGCCAATGTGCTGGTTGGTTGTCTGGCTCCATAGTACGCTTCAAATATTCCTTTTTTGTTGTTCTCCTTTTGACATTAATAAAAGGTAATATTCCCTGGGGCTTGGTTTAGCTGCTCTAGTATATTTATTTTTTACCGCCAATAATATACTGAATATGGTGTAAAATATCGCTGCAATCTATGTGCACTGTAAACCTTGTAACTTCTGGTGTAAATTTAAGTTATGCCACTAATTAACTGGGAGAATGAGAAGTCTGGTACTAGTCCCTGTATGTTACTTCTTGAAGTGAAAGAAATGCTTTCTGAAAGGCCTAAAAAGACCTTTAAATTTTTGAATTTTCAATAAACTGAAATAGTATTTGTCTACATCTTCTAATAAATAATAAATTTGTAATTATTCACTGTTCTTTTTCTCTTTGACGCCACTATCTGAGTAATACTTAGCCATCCAATTTGACTTCCTAAGGACAAGTTAGCTGGAGCACTGAGAATTTCTGATATTATTACGTGCTTTTTGGTAACAAGACATTTGTGGTAGCCCACATTTGAATTATGTTGTCCGCTGTGGAACATAAACCAGAAAGTAACAACTAGCTCAGAAGAACAATATATTCCACGGCTTCAAGGCCCCAGGAAACTCCAAGAATGAATGCTCTAACTTCTTATTGGAAAGTCAACTGATCCAGAAAACTGGACATCATTAAGTGTTGTGGAAATCAACATGTGACAGGTTGAAGAACGTCCCAATGAGATCACTCAGAAAATGAATTTTTAATATTTCTGGGCTGGTGTAAGATGCCAGTCCCAAAAAGTTTCACTGGAGCATGAGAAAAATATCCACCCATAAAAAAGACATCATTGGTGATGATTCTTTGCCAGTTAGACTCTAATAATTCCACTTCTAAGGAAATAATCAGAAATCTGCTTTATGATTTATGCCCAAAGATGTGTATTCCAGTGTTATCTGTAATAAAAAAACAAAAGCTGGCAGAACCAAAGTATCTACTCCTAGGAAAAGGTTGTGTAAACTATGGTACAGCTTTATGAAGGAATATGATGCATTCATTAAAAAATGGTGTTCTCTAAGAGTTTTCCATGATATTGCAAGGTTTATGATATAATGCTCAGTGAAATCAAAGTTATGTGTACAGTAATGTCTCAACTATGTACAGAAAAACATTTCATAGGACAAAAAAAAGCTAGAACAAACCATACCAAAATTTTAATCAACAGTGTGGTTATGGAACATATTTTTCGTTTGCTTTTTTTAACGCTTTTCAATACTTTGCAGAATTTTATATTTTATAATAGTAATTTGATTATTTAATAACCAGAAAAATGAAGAAAAATATTGGGAAAAATAAATGACTTCTGAATTTTTCCAAAGTGCAAGTGTTCTGCATTTTGCCCTATTAATCCTTGACACATAGTATACAAAACCATGAAGATGGACCATGGAAAGTAACAGCAATGGAATGAGTAGGAACTTGGGTTTTAATTTTTGACATTTTAATGCATATGGATATATGAGAGCAGTTTGGTTATCTTTCAGTTTGTAAGTTTACTCATATTTCATGTACATAGTAATTCTCTTTTGTTAAAAACACTTCTTGTTGCAAGTAAGTGAGAACTCTAAAAGTAATTACCAGTCCTGCATCTTAGAATAGCCCCATATTTTATGCATAAAAAGCTGAGTGACCATCTCTCAGGAAGGCTATAAAAATAATTTTTACACTGCTTGAATTTTCTTCCTTAGGGGTCACCTCTAGGTACTATTTCAACTTTAAGACAATATTTAATAAGGCTAACACTACAATATCCATGCTAGTATTGAATTTCCACTAAAAATAATTTCATAAATCAAACACTGATAATGTTGGGGAAATTTGCTCTTTTGGACTGATCTCTATGAAGCAATATAGGCTTATGGGATATTTTAGTCATTTTTCTACTTAGTAACAGAGCAGTTCCAAATAGTCTATTTTTTTCTCTACTATTATTTTCCCTTCTAGATGAGGACTGTGTACCCAGAGGGAGCATCTAATGAAGTTATTAGACAAACTCCATTATCTGTCTGTCTCTCTTTTTTTTTTATTTGGTGAGGAAGATTGGCAATAGATGACATCTGTTGCCAATCTTTCTCTTTTTACTTAAGGAAGATTGTCCCTGAGCTAACATCTGTGCCCATCTTCCTCCATTTTGTATGTGGGATGCTGCCACGGCCTGGCTTGATGAACAGTGTGTAGGTCCACGCCTGGGATCCAAACCCACAAACCCTGGGCTGCTAAAGCAGAGCACGCAAACTTAACCACTATGCCACCAGGCCAGCCCCCATTATCTATTTTAATATAAATACTAGATTGAAAAGTTACATGACTGCTAAAGACATAGTATATTTGATTTCAGTAATAAGTTTGATAGGAACTCTTAAGATACCTTTTTGGACAAAATGAAAAAAATTCTATTTGACTATTTTCAAATAATTCCTACTAAGGAATAAAGTTCAGTCTGAAGGACAGGGTCTAGTAAATGTATCTGGTTTTTCTTATTTATCGATTTGAATAAGGACTTATAAAGCATGCTTAATCAATTTTTGCATAGTGCTATGGACTGAGTTATAGTCTCCCAAAATTCGTATGTTAAAGCCCTAACCTCCAATATGATGGTATTTGGAGATGGGGGCCTTTGGGAGATAATTAAGGTTAGATCAGGTCATGAGGATTGGGCACTTATGATGAGATTAGTGCCCTTATAAGAAGAGATACCAGAGAGCTTGCTTCCTCTTTCTCAGTCTGCTATGTGAGGACATAGCACAGTCTGCCAGCCAGGAAGAGGGCCCTCACCAGGTACCAAATTGGCCAGCACCTTGATCTTGAACTTCCCAGCCTCCAGAACTGTGAGAAATGAATTCCTGCAGTTTCAGCTACCCAGTCTATGGTAGACTGAGTTGACTAATACAGGTAACATGATGTTTGGAGGAATAGCTAATATATTAAAGTGAAGTACATAATTATCAGTATTAGTAATGGCTGTAATGGACTCAGAAAGATTTTGACACAATGAATTATTGACCAGATTCAATATATCAGATAAGGTTTAATATAAAACTTGGTGCTTAGATTTTTATAAAAACCTCCTACATAATAAAGGATGGAGAATATATCACTTAATAGAGTGATTTTGGGAAACAGTTTGAATTTAATTGTATGGTGTTGTTTACACTTTTCAAGTCAGAACACAGCTAAGCACTGTTAAATTTTGGTATCATATTCTAAAAGGAAAATTGGCAAGCTACGGCAAATCATGAGGAAGGTGCTCATAACCATGGACTGTTTGAAAGCCATATTATGTGATGAACAATCTTCATTTCCAGCCAGAATGGAGTAGCAGGGACTAAATTTACTCTCCTGCCTGAAACAAATAAGAACCTGGCAAAATATATGAAATAATACTGTCAAGATTTTGGACATCATGCAACAAAGGACAGTAATCTTGGAGAGGTTGGAAGCAAAGGAAATGAGCCCAATGATTGTCTCAGCTAACTGCTAGAAGAGTTTCCAGGCCATGGTGCAGCATAGCTTGGGAGTGGAGGAGAACCCAGGAGGGGACTGGTAGTCTCTGTAAGTTGAAGAGAAGATGCTGGGAACCTGGAGAGGCCAAAGCAGCTAGATTTCACATGGCAGAGGACCAGAGAGAAGAAAGCTGCACAATGATAGAGACCCCAAAATCTGCACACGCAGAGTGTTCAGCTAAGTAAAGATCAGCATGTGAGTGTGCGGAATCTACAGACACTGGGGAGATTATTAGAAAGAGCAATTCTAGGGACTCACGTAGGGTCAGAAATAGTTCATGTTTCCATCAGCCACAGTGAAAATCTCATTATCCACAGAGCATCAAGTTTTGACTTGGGTTTTGCCTCAATAGTGGGAATAAATGTTGCTCTGGTCCCACCTATCAGTGTAATCCTTTCAGGTCTTGCTTTTAATCTCTGAGATGAAAAATACACTGGATGGAATTGACAGTAGATTAGACGTTGCAGAATAAGAGATTAGTGAACTTGAAGACATAGCAATAGAAACTACCCAAAAGGAAACATTAAAAAAACCTGAAAAAATATATACAAACAAAGCATCTCCAGACTGTGGACAATATCAAGTAGATTAAGATATATTTATTTGGAATCTCCAAAGGATGTGAGACAGAAGAAATATTTGAATAGATAATTGCCAAACATTTTCCAAACGTGATGAAGAACTGTAAACTCACAAATCTAAGAAGCTCAACAAACACCAAGCCCCCCCCAAAAAGAACAAAATATGTTGGAAGGAAGAAACAATTTTAAGAAATTGCTTAAAACTGATGGTAAAGAGAAAATCTTAAAAGCCTCTAGAGAAGAAAGACACAACACATACAGAAGAACGATAAAGATGACAAAAAATTTCTTGTTGGAAACAATGCAAGTTAGATGACAGTGGAGCAACATCTTTAAAGTACTAAAATAAACAAAAAAGTAAACAATGATGACAACAACAACAACAAAAAGCCCCTGTCAACCTGGAGTTCTACACTCAAGAGAAATATCTTTCAAAAGCAAATGCAAAATAAAACCTTTTTCAGATACATAAAACCTGAAAGAATTCATCCAGTAAATCTACACTGGAAGTGTTAAAGGAAGTACTTCAGGCCAGAAAATAATGCTAGATGAAAATCTGGATCTATCCAAGGAAAAATGGAGACCAATGGAATAGTAGCTACGTGGTAAATATAAGAGACTTAAAATTATTTAAATGTTTTTCAAAGATAAGCGATTTTAATGCAAAAAGTAATAATGTATTTTGGGGTTTATAACACGTGTTGACATAAAATGTCTGATAACAATGGTACAAAAGAAAATGGAAGTATGCAGTTGTAAGGTCCTTGTACTAAACGTGAAGTGGTATGATATCATTCAAAGATAGACTTTGATAAGTTAAAGATGTGCACTGTGAACCCTAAAGGAATCACTAAAATAAGAGTTATAGCTAATAAACCAACAAAGGAGATAAAATAGAATTATAAAAAATAATTAATCCAAAAGATGGTAATAAAAGAAGAAAAATAAAGAACTGATGCTATAAATATAAAATAAATAGCAAGATGGTAGATTTAAACTCAACTATATCAATAATCATATAAATGTAAATGGTCTAAGTATTCCAGATAAGGCAGAGATTGCCACATTGGATTAAGGCAGCAAGACCCAACTCGATGCTACCAACGAGAAACCTCCTTTAAGTATAAAGATACAAAGAGGTTAAAAGTAAAAAAGATGAAAAACCTATATGGCAAATAATTGAAGTTCATAACACTTCCTTTCCTCCCTCCCTCTATCCTCCCTCCCTCCCTCCCTTCTTGCCCTCCTTTCTTCCTCTCTCTCTCTTTCTTTCTTTCCTATGTCTTTGAAAATGCCTTGAATCATTGTAAAACATGCATGTGAATGTAAAAGTGATTCTTTTCCCTAGGCATTTTTTTACTTCACTAGAGCTATCTCCTTTTGGCTCCTATTATGGCTCAAAATAAGTCACAGAATATAAAGTAATGGCAGAAAGAAAACATGGTAAAGAAACAGACTGGAAAGTGCTATTTAATCCAAAGAAAGCAAAGTAAGACACATTAGCGATCGGCACTGAGAGCACAGGATTTTGCTCAGTCTACTATACTGGTTGGCCTGTCAGGAGGGAAAAATTAACTGCACTGTCCAGGTCTGTAATTGACTTATATATGTGCATCCACGTTTAAATGCAATAGGATTTCTGAAATGAACTGCACCATAAAAAATCAGAGCTTTTTTGGGGTAGCGCTAAATGAATCAGTCCGGAAGTTGAAGGACTGTTATGTATCACAGAGATTAGGATAAAGACTAAAGAGTGCACATTTTAAGTAGCAGATCTTGGCGCAATAATTGGAAAATAATGTTCTGACAATTAGAATGTCTGAAAATTGGAATGGGCTACTTTTCTAAGCCTGTGAATTTCAGTCATTAGAAGAATTAAAACAGAGCTTGGATTCAGGGTTGTGCTAGCCTATGTGAAATTTTTGGTAAATTAAGAGAAGGTACCTATCTGGGTGGACAACTTAATAAAAGTTGCTCCCTCTGTGTGGAGGTACCCCCGTGCCAGGTACATGCCTCAGTGGGCAGAACATGGCCTTAATTTCGCAGCCTCTCCTTTTCCCCCCAGATGGGAACCTTCTGCAGTGTCCTCCTGCTAGAACTGCTGTAGATCAGCTTCCTGAAGTAGACGAGTTTGAAGCTGATGCCTCCTGAGGCTTATGAGTCTATATTTCCAAGTGTAACCGGGATATGAATGACAGCTTTAGGTGTCCCAGTCTCCACACAGATCACATTCAAAGAGGCATAATACCACAATTTAAAGTAATGTGAGAAGAATTTCAATCTTTACTAGTGTCTCTCAAAAACCATTACATGTGATCCAATTTATAACCTGTACAACATTTGTCAAAGGATTCTTTCTTCATTCAAGCCTGGCTCAATTCCCTCATCATTTGCTCCAGAGGCTCTCACTTGCTAACCCTCTAAAACTTTCTCTGAAACCCCAGTCCATGAGGTTTTCTATCTCTATTTTGTCTCCTACCTTTCTCCTGCATTTATTATCTAGTTTTTCCTCTCTCCATTCTCCAGATTCTATAAGAAAAAGGAATTGTATTGAAAAAAGATAAACTTCTTTAGATGGTGAAAGAATGAGAAGTTGAGCTAGTAAAGATAAAATTTCTCCTTATTTTTCCCACTACTATCTCTATCTCTTTTTCTCTATCTATTCTCCTGATTCTTTAACAGTGCAGCCTGGCAACCAGGCTGAAATAGACTAAATGATTCTTGGCTGATTTCAGAAGTAGGGGCATTCATATGTTAATACTTACTGGTTGGATCCTATGTCTGCAGAACCTTCTATTAGATCCTAAGAGGCAAAGCAAGTTCTGTGAATAATCCCTACTCACAAGGAATTTACAATCTCAGGAGTAAGATTGGATAAAATCACATGAAATAGATTTCAAGGAAGAAAACCAGTAGACAGTGAAAGTGACTACAAGCTATACACCCATAAATAGCCTAAAGGTTACCTGGATGTTGGGTGTACCGCGTGAACAGAACTGTGGGGAAGCTGGCGAAAGTTTCATGGAAGCAGTAAGTATTGAGTAAACGTTTAGATGAGGAAAAAGACCGTGAACTAGAGAAATTAGTATGGAGATAGACTGAAGAATCAAAGCAATGTGCAGCAGATAGTATGTATACTTATCTGCAGGAACAGAGGGTCTAGGCAGGGTGAGAAGCCTTTTTTTCTCAGTGGGAATGCGACTCACTTCTCTGAGCTCCTGAACACTTGTTGTGTGACTTGATTATTAATTTAGCCCATTCTGCCTTGAGTTAGTTAGTTATGCATTTTTCTGTTTCCGTCATTAAATGATAACTCCTAGAGATTAGAGACAATATTTCTCCCCTTTCTATAGCACTTCACACAGAGTCTAGAAAAAGTAGTTGTTCAATAGATCCTTGCTGAGTTAAACAGTTGATGAGAAGCTAGTCAGAGGTGGGTAGGGAAGTGGAGAAGGGTCACATCCTTGTGCTAATGAGTTTAAATTTGATATTGGAGATTGCTTGAAGGTTAAACATGTTAGGGATGTGATCAAAATGATATTTTAGGAAGAAGAATTTTTTGTCATTCTACATGGGAAGTGGAAGATAATAAGTTCATCTTTTTATTTCTGTTTAAGTGTTGCCTGGACATTTGGGAAGGGTTGTCTCATATAGATGATACTCATAGTACTGAACTTTAAGCTAATTTTAGCCACTGAAACTTTTCTTTAATTTGTTAGAGATTTTCTTTTTTTAAATTTTTTGCCTTTTGACCCCTTTTTGAAAGTTTTGAATAAATATATTTAGTGTCCTTGAATGTTATGGGATGGGTCAAAGTACTCTTTCATCTGGGTGTGGATAAATTTCTTCATAAGGTTTTTGGTATTGCGAATTACAAGTAGGCGTGACGCCGTGCTCTGGGGCAAGGTTTGGGCGTGTTTTCAATACTGTGTAAGTACATGGATTGGAAAAAATCTGGATTTGGAATTCCAGATTGATCCTTAAAAAAAGATCTTTAGGAAAGATTTATTCTAATTTTTAGGGTTTTTTTGATTGAGAGACTACAGAACTATTTTATCAAACTAATTTCTCCTCCCTCCTGGTCTTATGATATTTTAGAACAATGCTGGCACTAATATGTTTAGATACTTCTATACAGATTCATATTCAATTCTAAAAATGCTGTTCATATGAATTCTTTGTAACATTTAACACAAAGGTTTTTTTAAAAATGATTGAAATTACACAAACCATAACTATGGATTGGTGATTTCAGTCAAGTTTTCGATTATTTTTCTCATTTTATCAGCATAAATTTGAATTTATGACCTAGATATGTTTTGAAAAAGTATCTTTAGTGTTAATTTTGATTATAAAAGTAATACATCCTCAGGATATATATATATATATATATATAGCTCCTGAATTTCTTTGTTTGTATACTGAATGGAGTCTATAAAACAAAGTTAAAGATTGCTGTTTGTGAAGGAAAAGCAACATAGCACATCTGTGAAATGAGGGTTTACTTCTCTGGTGAGTCTCCTTCTCATACCAAAAGATCAGGGTTAAAGTGCTACAACTCAGTCTCTAATGAGACTCCAAATCTAAACTAATGAAGAGTTTGTAAATGTAATATAATGTAAACAGTTGCAAAAATACAAAGCAAATTCTGTTCTGTACATGAATAAAGTATATATATATTGCTACATATCTAGGGTTCATTGGATTTTAAAAGAAAGGTAGTTTTGCACAGATAGAAAGCCAGTGATGTCATATTTGGAAGACTGAGAGAGTAACTCTTCACCTTAATTTAAAAACACTGGGAAAAGGTACAGCAGGGGACCTTGGAAGTAGCCAAAGGATCCAAGCACTTTGTTATTCTAAAGGCTTCCAGAAACCAGACTTCTACTCTCTGGACAAATACACATTAAAATAAAAGGGCTGCAGCAAACTATACACATGGTATTCTTTTTCTTGGCTTCACAATTTTTAGTTAATATATTGGGTTTTTGGTTTAATTCCAATGGCACAGCTCATAAATGCAGGCTCTTTCTTCTGGGGGCTGGGAGGAACTATCATAAAATAAAACTTTGACAGCCTGTCTGTTCTATTATAAAATGTAACATCCTTTCTGAAAAAGAGAAATCCCCCAAAACTCATGTGAAAAGAGGGCAGCACCACAAAAAAAGTTGGGGACACTTCAAACAATAGTTTGAACCATATGTTGTTTCTCAAGAAATTTCAGTTACGATAGCACGGGTGTGAGAATTATATGACTTGGAGAAAGAGTCAGAGAAAGCTGAATGAACAAATTTCAGAGATGGAAGAACTGTTGCCACAAATATTTGTTCATTGTGATGCTTATTTTCTTTGCCGATGAGATGAAATTTCAGTTTGTTTATGAGAACTGGCTATTCTGTTCCCAGACTGGGCAGTGGCTGCCTGAATGTTTCTGTATGAATGAAAATCTCATCTCCCAGGGAATAAAAAAGATAGGGATATTTAGCAATGTACTCTTCTGTTTCTGAGAACTGGCAGTCATTTGATATACTGAAAATATATACTTCCCAAAGAAGTAAGGCTAGATTCTCTGAATATATTTTGCCTGACAAACCCCTCTGGCAGTTTTATGTTTTTGCATAGCTTGTAGGGAGAGACAGGACTAGCTGAGTGCTTCCTGCTTCATTAGCATAACCCAACCCACTTCCAACACACGCCCAGAACTACCTCATTAGCCATTGGGATTGGAGCCAAAAACATAAGACTACAGTGAATATAAGGGGAATTGCTGGCGAGAGAGCTCTAGACCAACTTAATACTGAACCCATTACTTTTCCAAGATCAGGAAACTATTACACTAACAGGAACCGTTTCTCCATCTCATTCAGATAAGAATTCAAGGTTTTAATCTATATCTTTTATCTAGAATAATTAGCTGCACCATAATAAGACATACAGCCCGGCTGCATATATTTAAGTGCTTCTGTTAATCTTTCTCCCTCTCTCTTTTATTGATTTATTTTCTGGATAGCTTTGACATTGTAAACCACAGACGAATTGGAGCCTGGCATTGAAAAGAGGTGTTCTGCAACGATTTTTTTCCTGTCTAAAGAAGTTTACTTCTACAAGAGGGAATCTGAAAAATGACAGGGGCAAAGAGGAAAAAGAAAAGCGTGCTCTGGAGCAAGATGCATACCCCGCATTGTGAAGACTTTCAACAGTGGTGTCGAAGGCGGTTCCCTATTTTGGAATGGGCACCACATTACAATCTGAAAGAAAACTTGCTTCCAGACACTGTGTCTGGGATAATGTTGGCAGTTCAACAGGTAACACAAGGTAATGTACTGCGTTTGATTTTCCTGTTTTATGCAGAATAGATGTCGCTTTGCTTTCTTGGAAGAGTAGTGTGACCTAAAATCTACAATTTAGCTAATGAAATGGATATTTAATTAACTTTGGGAGAATAAACACATTGAATATCTGTATACAAAAGTTTTCCTAGTTGTCTTTTTTTTTTGCTATTTTTTGATAGCTATTAAGCATTGAACCAATTTTTGAATGTCATTACATATTTGCAATGTTAAAATTCATACTATATAAAAGATCAGTAATTGTGGGGGAATGAATTTTTATAGCTTGACTTTACTGATATAGTTTCCTACTGTCGCTGAATCAAGCCATAAAATATCTCCTGGCTTGCACACATCCTTTGTGAACCTAATTAACAGCACACAATTACCTGCTGTAGCTTTGAGAGTTGCTATAAGCAAGGCACAGAGCCTTCTGTACATAAAGGAGGCTCTTTGCCAAGATCATTATTTGCTAAGAGAATCCTGTATGTCCTCAGAGCTCGTGTTTTACTGTGCATGCCGATTTAATTCTGTATCACATTAAGTATCGTATTTATTTCTCAATAAGAAATTTAAACTGGTGAGAAGTCTGATTTTAACTTCTCCAAAGCAGATTCTAAATGGTATTCTGGATTTAGATAGGTGTTTCTCTTGGTGAAAGGTTTTAGTTTACCAGTGTGCATGCGTGTGTGAGCGTGTGTGTGTGACTGTGTGTATGTGTGTGTGTTTTCCTTAAAGGTATATTCATTGTAGTGTTTTTGGGGTTTTTTTTTTTTTCACTAATTCAGGTAATAATTTCCTACCTGTAGCAAGGAAAGGAACTGATTTCTCAGCCTTGAGAATTTGGAACACTTTCCTTGGCAAGGAAATTTATATTTCCTTGCAGTTTCACTACCTCCCTGGCTTGAACTATTATTCATACTCTTAAATTATAAGCACTCTTTTAATTGAATTATTCTGTAGCTGGAACAAACTGGTTGTGTATTTATGTTTTTAGTATGATTAGGAACATCTGCACTGGTGGCTTTTCTTTAAGATCTGTATTGTAATACTGTCATACTTTATGGGATTCCATTTCCCTGAATAGTCTTGTATTACATTTTTAATAACCATTTTGCCAGTAGCAAAGCATAGTAATCTTTCATAAAAATGCAAAGTAAATAACAAGTTAGGGCATTTTCAGCCTCGTTTTTATTCAATTTTAAATTCAAAATGAGACACTACCATGTATTTCGAAACTGGTGATGAACTTTTCGCTAGATAGTTTCAGTTTATTTTATAAATTTATTTTGCTTTAGTTTAATGTAAAATGAAAGGGAAATATATTTTAGAAAGTAATTTGTTTTTTCATCTTTGTAAAATATCAGGCTAATAAGGAAATTTGGGGATATGATAAAGATACCTATGATTTGTCATTAGTGATATCACTTCTGTGTAAGTCTTTGGTAGTTAATTGTATGGCTTTTATTTGGGTATAGGTTTTAAGGGATTTTGTTTTATGAGTCATATATTTCATTGATTATGAAGAAACACATTGGTCAGCTCCCTACTGAGGAGAGGCACAAAGCTTACTCAGCCCTTGTGTCTTGCAAAGTTACGGATCTGACTGCTGGTTCTCTTGGAAGGCTACCAGTGACTGGACAAGGCTACATTGCTAGAAAGAACTTAAAGGTTTCTGTTGGTGAATGAAAAGACTAATCCTTCTAAAAGTACCTATTCTTTTAAAAACAATTCTTTCAAACTTTCTCATGCTTATCCACTATGGAGAGATAAAAAGTGAAATACCATAAGCTACCATTTGTTATAAGGGCACTGTGCTAAACCCCTTATATACATTATCTTCTGTTATCCTATTAAAATCCCCAAAGATAGCAGTCTCTTGTCCGTCTTCCATATGAGAAAATGAAGACTTAGAAAAGTAAGTAATTTTCACTGGATCTCATACCTGATAAGTGGTAGGGTCAGGACTTGATTCCAAAACCAACACTCTTAACATTGTGTACTTTGTACTCTACACTGCAAAAATAACTAGACTTTTTCATAATACCGATGTTATTAGTAATAGAAGACATTTCTTTGGAAAGGTACGAATATTCTTCCCCTCAAATTACTTTTGCATTAAGATTTCATCCCTGTAGTGTTTAGGCTCAAAGGTGAAGTGACAAGGAAAATAACTACAGTAGAATATAGAGTGAGGAAGGCGTTTAAGCGTCATTCCCTCCACTTGTGTGAGTACAGTATTGGCAATCATCGGCTGCATTTCTTTACGAAAATTAGAAGGAGTGGTAATTTTTACTCTTGCATCATTACACCAACAATAGAAACAAATACCTGTTTTCACTCTACTGATCTTTGAAGCAGTTTTTCAGTTACTATGTGAAATTGTTGAATTCAGCATTTTTGACCTACAAATATGAAAAGTTATATGGTTCAATCTAGTAGTTTTTTTCATTCTTCTCTCTCTAGAAATGCATTTAAAATTAAGAAAGATAATGGAAATGAACATTAGAGTGTTTTCTGTATGTCAAATACCAAAGAGCCATTTTAAGGTACTTTATTAAAGAATTCCCAATAGTTAAATATAGGTGCTTGTCAGTTATCATCATACTTGACTCTATAGCATTTTCTGTGTTGACTATACTCTTTCTAAAATCCTTTCTACTCTTGGTTTTTAGACACAGCTCTTTTGTTTTTCTCCTCCTATCTCTCTGGCCTTCTCTTGGATGCCTTCATGTATTTTGCCTCCTACTTTATTTACTCATTAAACATCAGTGTCCCTGAGACTCAAACCCTGGCCTTCTTCCTCAAAAATGCCTTAGGCTATTTAATCTGCACAAGAGGCTTTAACCACCAACACTGTGCTAATGAAACTTTCGTCTCAACCGGAGATCCCCAGTATTCAACTGTGCAAACCTAGAATCTTCTAAAAGCACTTCAAATGCAACATTGAGTCTTCTAAAACAATTACTGAGGATGGCACCACCATCCTAACCAGAATTATGATAATTAATAATAATAACAATAATTTTCAGGCATAAATGTAAACACTGTTGTAGGAACACTTGGCATATATACAAACTGAGGCTCAAAGAGGACAAATAACTTACTTAAAGTCATACAGCTAATGAGTGGAAAAGTTAGGATTCGAACTCAAGTAGTCTGGCTCCAGGGACTCTGCTCTTACCTTTTTGCTAGACTACCTCTCATAGAGGATCTCGAGTCATTCTCAACTCTTCCCTCTCTTTTACTGTTCTGCCCTCTAGCATACAATCAGCCACCAAGTTCTGTTGTTTCTATTCCCTAAATATCTTTTCAACCAAGTTGTCTAACCTCATGCCCCACCCCCCACCCCCAAGTTCACTGCCCTAGTTCACTGAACTATTGAAATCATCATCTTGTGGGGTTTCATTCTCTATTCTGTCTCTTCCTGTAGGCCATATCCCATACTGTGGCTGGAATGATTGTAAAAACCTGGATATACCACTTCCCCGGTCAGAATTCTTCAATGACCCTCTATTTCATTCTAGAAAAAGCCAATTCTTCAGAATAATCTATTAGATCATTGATAATCTGGGCCCCTTGATATAAAGGTCTGCTCAAAGAGATCTCTCCTGTGAGAATCCCTCCCAATCTCCTGGGAAGATGTATGTTTTCTTCCCTCCTACTCCCTTTGTACTTTTTACATATCTCTACGATAGGCCTTCACAGATTGTACTAAAATCTTTTGGTACAGCTCTTTTCACACTGGTCTATAATCTCTGGAAACAATGTCTTAATCTTTTTATTCTTACCAACTTGTATATTACCTGGCACATAGAAGTAGATTTTCAATAAATGTTTGCTGGAAGAATTAAAAATAATTTAGCTCCTGAAACCTCTGATTGTTCTATGGTAGCATGCTGACACTCTAGGAAGGAAATTAAGTTTAATTTTAAGTTTTGAAAATAAATGTAATAAAGATACTGGTAGTAAAAATACATTAAAAATATGAGAAATTAATTTCTTCCAATTCCTCTTACTTTCCTGAAGTTACAAATTTGCAGCACTCCAGGCAAGTCTGAGAAAAGATATGTTTCCTTTGTCCCAAAAAGTCTTAATTTTTTCTCCAGCCAACATTAACAAATATGAATAGTTGATATAAAAATCCAGATGCCTGGCCTCTCTTGAAAAAGGGGACTGCATGGCCATATGGTGCCCACATTTGCACGTGGCAAAAATCTGGTGGACCTTAATAAAGGCTACCCCCTTAAGAGAGGGTATACACTTTGCATTTTGCCACAGTCCCTACCACTCACACATGCACTGCCACCCTTCCTGCTAGTATTCCCATTACCTGCCTAGCCCTAGTCTAGATCTGTCTCCCCCGCTAAGACACTTTCTAACATGTTTTGTTGAAATGCCTTGAACTCATTCTTGAATAAAACCTTTATAGAGAGATTGCTCAAGATTAGCTTCTTAACTTAGATCCACAGAAACTTCAGGTCTGTGAACCTGCACTAATACATTCCAATCAACTTAATTTATCTATAATCCTGTGTATTTTCTGTTACTTATTTTAGAAAAGTATTCTGGGAACGAGTCCATAGGCTGTACCAGACTGCTAAAGGGGTGATTGATCCTCCCCAAAATCAATAAATATAAGCGTAGACGTGCTTATTTCAAAGTAAGAAAGAGACATTTTAGATCATTCTTTCACTGTGTTCAAATATTTCTTAGAAACCATTTGTATTTTTTAAACTATTAAATAATTGGGGGCTTTCATTACTAACATCAGGTAAGAGCCATTGTAATTAGCATCAGCCACGATGTTCTTTAACTGACATTATATGGGACCTCACTACAGAATGTATTTTGAGATGAGCAAACATTTCTAAAGAATGTCATTGACTTAAAACATGTCACCAACGTGGTTGGCAAGCTAAGCAGTATAAGACTTTGGTCCTAGAGTATTTAGCTCACGTTCTAGCCTGGATGACCACTTCGGGGAAATAGTTTCTTTGTTTCAACCTGAAAACTCAAGCGTTAAGACGGGGTGGAGACCTAAAATGCATGACTTGCCATATAAGAACCTAATCCACTGAGGAGCAATATGAGAATGTTTTGCCTTGCATTCCAAGAGATCACCTAGAATTTTTGTTCCCAAACCATGAAAATTTTATGCTACCATTGGGTTGTCTGATTTTCAAACCACAGTGTTTTGGGCCACAGACAAAAGATGGATGTTCCTTATAATTATGCAGAATGTGTGGCATTCCTGGCACCAAAACATATGTGTGGAAGCTGAGCTTCATTGCACTCCTGAGGGCAGCTTAGTGACACGTGGAACAATAAGTGGAAATTCCTGAAGCATACTGCATTGCGAAGATTAAAGGCTTGTCTGGGAATTTTTCCCTGCGTGGTCTCAGTCTAGAGGATACGGAACCCTAGCATTAGCTGTGTCTCTAACGTAACTCCCTTAATCACTATATCCTCCTGCTAGTAACTGTTCTCCACGAGCAATGGCAGCTAAATATTGCTAAATAAGTCTAAAGTATACTTGCCCTGATCCGCATAAAAATATATGTAGGAGCTAGTAACACTCTGCTGGCTTTTCCCTTCTTCTCCATTTCTTCTCATTTCATGACCCACTATAGCTCCAGGCTTTATTCAGCACTTCTGATTTCCTTTTTATTTTTCTTAAACATAAAATAACGGTGATTTGTATATTAAAGGGCCATTTATATATTTCCATACTTAGAATAATGCTCTCTATAATACTTAGACCTGTTCACCTGGAAGTACCATGACCTTCCTTTTTAAGGTGTTGAGAACTTGGCAAGGTTTGCAACAAAAAAGGCAGGGAGTGTGAAGATAAGATGTGTGGCTTATATAGTAGTAGACTTATGTTTTTGCCAACTAGGATCCATCCCTGCTTCTTTTAGTAACTATGCCTCAGGTTTGTTTTGGGGAACAATTCTTCCACTTTCAGTTTACATAGTTTTAGGTGAGGTTCTAATTTTGCCTCTAGTGATGGAGTCCAGGATGATCAGTGGACTGAGTCCCCCTAGATCAGGATTCTCAACCTTGGGGACCCATTGGAACCACTGTGGGGCTTAAAAGAACACAGGTACCTGGGTCCCATCTCGGGCAATTAAATCAGATTTCCTAGGAGTGTTCCCTGACATTGAGGCGTTGTGTTTCTTCTTGTTTCAGTTGTCCCAGATTCTCATGTGCAACAGTGTTGAGAGCTGGATCTGGACGCAGTTCTTGGTCCAGGTGAAGGCTTGTGGCTCCAGTTTTGATAATTAGCACAATTCCATACACCTGGCCAGTGACTGGTTCCAGGATGAGATCTGTCCCCTAGGTACAAGGGGATGGATTTACTACGCAACAAGTCAGTTATTTCTTACTTGAAAATAATGGCAATACAATGACCTGAGTGGTCCAGTCTGGGTCCCAGGGTATATGTGGGACCTTTTAGGAAGAGACCTCTTCCTCTGTGCTGGGACTACTGACAGTAAGGATGATGCACCTCTATAGCTTCCCAGGGCCTCCACAGCCTGAAAATGAAGCCATCCCAGCAAAGGGCATAGCAGAGAGAAACCGAGTCCTGATGATAGCTGGTACTCCCCTGACTTTTCACTTGCCATGCAAACACATTTTTTTCTTTGCTTAAGTTGGTTTGAGTTGGGTTACTTCTGATCACTTTAACTACATGTTTGAGTGTTACTACCATTTAAATGCATTATACAAATTATTTCTAATTGTACAAAACCCAGCTAATAGCTATTATTGTACTTTATATTTTCATAAGAAGAAGAATTTGAGGCTCAGAACAGGAGGTGACTGGCCCCAATTCTAGTACTGCTAAGAGGGATTCAAACCTAAGTCTGCCAGGCTCCATCCCTCGCTGCTGCCGGACTTCTCTTCTCCAGTTTGCTTGAGTATAACAGACATAACCTGAGTGAGACCGGGCCAACTGTAGGCAACAGAACGCCCGAGCCTCCCTTCACATCAACCCCTCAGGTCGCCTCTTCCCATGAAGACATGGCACCTTCCTGGTAAAACTTCCCAGAGTTTCTTCTTGAGAGCCAGAAAAGACTGCTGGTAGGAAGAAGTACCTATACCAGAGATCCAGCTTTCCCTTGAGAGCCTCTCACTGCCCTGCACTAGACTAGTTTAGGACGAGAGAGGCAGGGAGATGTGCCTTCAACTGGCCTGATCATCAACAAACAATAGCTTTTACCATATAGCAGAGGTGACACAGGATAAAATGTTTGCATGAGAGTTTGCTAAAGGCTGGGGGGCAATAAAAGGGGAAAGCGGATTACCATGAACCTGTGACTACGTGAAACTGTAAGCAGGCTTTCTCCTCTTCACTTGGTTTGTTCCCTTCCGTCTCAGCTGTGCTGTCCTCTGTGAGAGTAGATGCGTCTCTAACCCTTACCACCGTCAGACCGGAGCACCTGTAGACCTTTACTCTTGCCTTCTGAGTTCCAGAGATTTGCCTTGAGCTCTCCTAACTTTTCTGACACTAGAGACTTCTGCCCAGGAGGAAGACTCGGCATCCTGCTGTCCGTAGCCGTGAGCCTCCGCGTGGCTCTCTCGTGGCTGCCCCGTTTCTATAAGTGAACACTGTGGCCTTGTTTCTCCAGGCTTTATTCTTGCCCGTCTTTTCTCTCCATACATTTTGTTTTCATGGGCTAATCCATTCCTTGGCTTCAATTGCCACTTTGCTGCTGGTGAATTGTACAAAGATATTTTCAGCCTGATTTTCTTTTCCTAGTTCTGGATACAAGTGTCCCGCTGCGTGTTGGACACCATCTGATGTCTCCCAGGGACATGTGTAAAACTGGGCACCTCGTTCTCCCTCTCGAGCTCGGGCCTTATCCTCCAGTCTTTGTTACACGGAGACTCACCCCATCTACATAGCTGTCTGTCCCGGAAATCTGGGAGTGATCTTTATTGCCTTTCCCCTTAACAGCTGTATTCGATTAATCAAGTTGTATAAATTCTTTCTTCCAAATGTCTCTCAAATATATCTGATGCCCATTGTCCTTGTGGCAACTTCCTTGGTAACAGTAGATACTGTAATATTTGCTAAATGCTTAAAATGTGCCATAAACTGTGCTAAACACTCATGCATTACATCAGTTAATCTTCATAATAACCTAAGAGTTTGATAGTGTTATTATCAATATTTTATAGGTGAAGGAAAGCTGATTAGTTTGCTTGTAGTGCAAGGTAATGTAGTTTCTGTAAAGCAGAGGAAGGATTTAAATGCGGGTCTTTCTGACTCCTGAGCCCATGTTCCTATCTTAACTGAGTCACCATCACTCCTCATTTCTTGCCAGTTGGAATGTCTTCTTGTTTATAGTTTTGTCCCTCTATTATCTATTTCAAACTACAACAAAAAAATTTTAAGTTAGTGAGGCTCTTTGTCTTAAGTTCTTTCAGTTACACCATTGCAAATGGCTTTTTAACCTGCTATTTCACTATATAGCTTCCTTGCTTCACACCATCCTGTTGGTCTCTCTCACTTTCCCTTACTGGCTTTCTTCTCGCCCCTTCCCTCATGGCTCCCTGGAACTCCACATACTTCCCTGGAACTGAAGCCACAGGTGTGTTTTTATTGGCTTGTATAATGTTGGGAGCCAACATTTAAATATTAGAAGACTTCAGTTTAAAACTGAGAAGTTTCTTTTTTCCCTTCATTTTAATCGAATCATCTAAGGCCAAAGGGCTCATATTCCTGCATGGAAGCAGTAGGCTGAGTTGCTGGTGCCTGTGCCCTTTATGTGGGCGTGGACTTTCCAGTTTGTCACCTGCCCCAACACTCCCATCTTTTACATCAGCGCCACCTCAATCCTGTTATTCAGCCTCTCCAGATCTGGAGCAGGGTGTTCTCAAATTCAGCTCAAGGGCACTTTGATTGTCCAAACCCACCAAAGCACTCAGAAGAACAAGATATTTAATACAAAAGCAAACACCACTTAGAAGGCACTTATGGCTATATATGGCCAACTTTCCGCTCGTTACACAGGATTGGACTTTTGAAAATGTTTTTCAAGGCCCTTCAATATCTGGGTCTCAATTACCTTTCCATCCACATGTCTTCTTACATTCATCCTGTGTTCTGGCTACACTGAACTACTCTTAGTGTTCTAAAGGATCATGCTTGTTTTGCCTCAGGACATTTGCACAGACTGCTTCCTCTTAAATGAATATTCCTTCTCCCCTCGTCCCCTTCACCTGATTATATCTTAGCATATTTCAGGGCTGGGTTTAGCTCAGTGGTTCTCAACTTTGGCTGCATATTAGAATCTCTTTTAGCACTTAAAAAAGTACCCATGCCCCAACCCTAAACCAATTAAACAGAATCTCTGGGGAACTTAGGGCAAGTTATTTAATATTCTGGGCCTCAGCTTTCTCAACTAATGAAAAAAAATGAAGTAAAATGAAAACTACAGGCTTTCAGAAAGTGCTTGATACCTCTATTTTTTTCCCATAGTACCCTCACTTATCCACGTAACTATTTGTTTTTTATTTATATTTGATTTTTCTCGTAAGCTATAAGTTCCTTGAGGGCAGGGACTATTTACAATTTAGGGTGACCAACCATCCTGGTTTTAGCAACAAATGTCTTGAGTCCTAGGAAATCCTTTCAGCTCCTATCAAAGTATTTGGTGCATAGTGAGTACTCAAATGTTTGTTGACAGGAAAAGTCATAATTGAGGTGATGGAGTGGTGCTTTCCTGTGCCCACTCTCCTTTTGCTGGCTACTCTCCCCATGGAAACTCAATCTCTTACTGTTTCTAATATCTAAGCTCATAGGACTGTTGATCATGGTAGTTTATTTTTACTCCCATGAGATCTCACCTGTATAACAAGCTACAGCATGAAAGCATGGTGTAATTTGCCTTAACCCCTCTAGTGATTAGAACCAGTAATCTTTGATTAACAATACTTGTCTGTGAACCAAGAGAATGTGTGTCTATAGGAATTTTGTTTTCATCAGTTGTGGTTCTTGAATATATGTAAATTTACCCGGGGAGACCCACTTGTAATGTCGCTTAACCCTGAGCCCACTCGTGCTGTCCAGCAGACAGCTGATAATACTGTGGTTTGCTAATAACAACACTGAGACCACCACAAACCAGTTACCAGAGGGAAATAACTTTCATCATTACCCACACAGTTTGGGTTTGATTTCTTATGTGTAGTTCTTGGAAGTGCCTACTTCTGCCTAATTATTTTGTTTTTAAGAATACTAATCTGTCCTCCTAGGGTCTTTATTCATTTCTATTAAAAAAAAACACTTGAAAGAATACAGTCTTTTGCTATGTTCTTGGAAAGAGAGACGTATAAGACAACAATTCAGCCCACAAGGGGCTTATTATTTTTCCTTCCTCAGAAATTTGTGCAAAAGTATATGAGAATATGATCTTGTTATTTCAACCTTGAAGATACTATTCTGATGTGGGTATGTAAGGGTGGGAACATTTTCTTAATGAAAGTTTGTAGAATATTAGTTTCAGCCACTTTCTGCCTTGAGAAGGTTGTATAACCTAGGGAGCTGCCAAAGAATTCTGTGTTTTTGTTTGGGAACATGAAGAGTAGGACAATCCCATCTATATAACATAACATAAGATGAATATTTGGTGGTAAAAATTAGATCAGTATAGAGAACAAAGTGGCACTCTTAAAAAGCTGGCAAGACTTGATTAACTACAGACTTGGTATTATATGAAATGACATTTTAAGAAATCAAGCCCTGCTAATCTCTTCCTCCGGAGAGGATCTCAAGGGAACTGTGTACACAGGTAACATTTAGAGAATGGCAACCAACATTCCACTTTATTAGCTGAGTTAGTGTTGGAAGCATAGCTCTAGCAAAGCTGGAGTGGAGCAAAACAATTTAGACCTGAGCCTGAAGAGGTGCTTCTTTCTTTCTGGTAAAGCTAAGGTTTGGATGTGCTTGTGGAAAGAGAAAAAGAGAGACATATAAGAGCTTACCTTGAGGCAGGCCCTGGTCTTTTTATCACATCCAGTAGCATGGATGAAGAAATAGTAGAAGAGAGAAAAACATACACATGTGGACATGGCCTTTTCCCATCAAGAAATGTATTCTCTTCAGATTAGTGGTTACCAGAGGGGAAGGGGGTTGGGGATGGGCGTAAGGAGTAAAGGGGCACATACATATGGTGACTGACAAATAATAATGTACAACTGAAATTTCACAATGTACTAAACTATTGTGACCTCAATAAAATAATTTTTAAAAAAAGAAATGTGTTCTCTTTAGTGTTCAACTTTGACCTCCCTAATTAGCAGCCTTCCTCTTGGGTAGAGAAGGTGGAAGGTGGTGGAGAGAAAGAGTCTGAGAACTTTTGCTCTACTGCTTGAGCTGAGGTTGTGGCACTATAATTGGAAGAGATGGATAGAATCAAGACATTTGAGAAGGTAGGATTGAGGTCAGGTTCTGGGAGGTTAGCTAAGACATACAAACTCAGCCTGGTGAGTGTCAAGTTTAGCACCTGGGTGTCAAGCAGTGGAACCAGGACACAAAAGGTAAAACTAGGGAATAAGGTGGGGAAGAAGGCAAAGTGTAGGAGCAACTCAGGATTAGAACCTGGGTCCAAGATTCTGGGTTAAAAGGGTTTGAGTTACAGTCTAGGAAGCCAGCAGCATGGATAGATCTCAGAGTCTTTTCTAATTTTCTGCCCAGTGTATGAACAGGCCTCAAATTTTGGTGGGTGGGCCTGAGCCCATGGGAAGCAGTGAGAAGACGCATCTGGCTGGCAAAGAGAAGTAAGGGAAGAAGGCATTAGACAGCAGTTAATGTAAAGTGGGGAGGAAAGTTCTTGTCCTCTGCTGCTCCCAGACCTAGGGTGTGGTCTAAAGAAGTGTTATGGAAACTGAATCCTCAAGAAAACACTGAACTATGCCATGGTTCAACTTTCCTCAGATAGAGTGTTCAAAGGGAAAGAATCGTCAGGACCTCTGAGAAGCCTTGAGGCTCTGAGTCATGCTCTGTGGTGTGTGGTCAGTACCTCCTAAAAAACTGGGCTTCAACACCCTTGGGTTAGTACTGGCCTCTGCAATCAACTGCTTATTGACCTCATTTCCTGACCTCTTTACAATCTTCTTGACCACCAGACCTTGTTTACGCCTCCATCCACCTGATAATCAAGACCTTTCTTTGCCTTTGACCCTCTGTTTCTCCCCTCATACTCTTCGTTGCTCTGGGAAAATGTATCATTCCATTACTGACCCTTTCCGTGTTTATCAGAGCCCCATGAGAGATCCCAGTACTTTGCTTGACACATAATAGTTTACTCATAAATGGAAATAATTCTTATTATCTTCCTTAGCAATAGATCTCACAGTCTAATTGGAGACCTGGACACAAAAGCAGGAATTATAATAATTTTGTTAGGTAGTACAAATGAAGAATATACAAGGTACAGTAACAGCATTGATCACATGATCAACTCTTCCTGGAGTGGAGATGAGATTGGTAGTCAGGGAAGATTTCAAGAGGAAATTATACTTTAACTGGCTAAATAGAGTTTCCCAGGTAGTCCACAAATGAAGGACACTATAGACGGAAGAAAAATATATGCAATGATAAAAAGAATAAAAGAACACAGTTTGTTTAAATATTTGTCAGTAATCTAATTTAGTGGGAGTTGTAGCTAGAGAGGTTAGCAGGGTCCAGATCATAGAAGACTTGAATGACATGGAAGAAGTATTTGGGCTTGTTTTCCAAGGTAATAGAGAACATTGGTGGATTTTGAGGAAAGATAGGGAGTGACAAAGTTTTGTGTTATAGAATAATCATTCTAGCAGCAGCTTACATTACATACTTGACAGAGGCAAGAGACTAGTTAGGAAAGACTATTTAGGAGAAATTCTATTCAGGAAAGAAAATGTTGTGGTCTCAATGGACAAAGGCAGAGGTATTGGCAATAGGAATAGAGGGACAGAGTCCACCAGTATTAAATGGAAGAGATAAGGTTTTATCAGCATGCTCTGTGATGTGAGAGTGAAAAAGAGAGACATTTGATAACTTTTAGGTTTCTGAATTGGATGACTGGATGGGTGGTCTTGCCATTTTCTGAGATAGGGCGTATATAAACAAGGAACACCAGTATTTGTCTTGTTTTTTAATGCATATTGTTTTGTCATTGTTGAGGGATTGGTGGTGAGAGGGAACAAAATAATTTCCATTTTGGATTTGTTGTGTGAATGCCTGTGGGATCTCTATATATCCTATACATATATCCTGTATATATCCTATACATCCAATCACATGACTATAACCACTATATATATATATGGGATTGGATGGAATAATTCATGGTTAATTTGTAGAATAAAAGGAGGAATCAGGGGCCGCCCGGTGGCACAGCGGTTTAGTCTGTGCTTGGTAGCCCGGGGTCCACAGGTTCGGATCCCGGGCGCCCACCGATGCGCTGCTCGTCAGCCCTGCCGTGGCAGCGTCCCATATAAAGTAGAGGAAAGACGGGCACAGATGTTAGCCCAGGGCCAGTCTTCCTCAGCAAAAAGAGGAGGATTGGCAACAGATGTTAGCGCAGATGTTAGCTCACAAAAAAAAAGGAGGAATCAGATGGACGGAAACTTGAGGAACATTGACATTTAAGTGGCTGAGGAGCTAGCAAAGGGGAATGAGAAGACGTGGTCCATGGACATCACGGTGCTCTGGGCGCTGATGGATAAGAGCTTTAAGAAAGGTGTGGTTGACAGGGTAAAGTGTATGTATGAAGCATAGAGTTCCCAGGACAAAAGGAATAATGCTTAGAAACCAAAAATGTGAAATTCAACAAGAGAGCCCTAGAAAATATTCTTAATGATAAAATCAGATGTACCAGAACAAAATGCTTCACAACTCTTCAGGAATGTGGGCAACTTGTGGAAAAAAACTTGTAAAAATACTGTCCATCCTTCAACCCCTACTTAATTCCAATCTTTCAATAAAACTTTCTGTGACTATGTCTTCCATGATTTCTCTATCTTTTCTAAACGTTGAGTACACTGATTGTTCTATAAACTGCACTTATAATTGTTTAATATTGGATAATGTTTGTTTCAGGCAAGCATCTTATAGTGCATATCTCATGTTTCTTTATATCTCTCATGGAATTTCATGTGGATTTAGGTACATAGTAAGAGCCTTATAAGTACTTGTAGAATAAGAGTCAGGAAGACCTCAGCTTTGAATTCCAGATACATCACTTGGACAAGTTCTCTAGCTGCTCTAAGATTAAGTCTTCCTCTATGTACAGTGGGGATAATAATACCTAGTACATAGGGTTGCTTTGGAGAGTAAATGATAGGAAATAAAGTGTTCAGGGCAGAATTTAGTACAAAAGAAATGTTCAATAAATGCTGTTATTTTAATGTTATTATTGTTATCATCTTCTATTTCCCATATGAACTTTACAAATGTGGGGATTTTTATCTGGGTTGTTAATTGATGTATCTCAAGTGCCTGGCACATAGTAGGTGCTTAATTCTAGGCAGATTTTTTTCCAGTGACTTTACTGAGATAATAATGGTTTATAACATTGTGAAAATTTGGGTGTACATTATTGTTTATCATTTTCTGAGTAGACTTCATCTTGGTTATCCCAAGTAGTCTAATTATTGTCCATCACTGCACATATATGTCCCTTCACCCCTTCACCCACCACCCACTCCCCTTCCCTTCTGGTAACCACCAATCTGTTCTCTTTATCCATGTATTTGTTATATTCCACATATGAGTGAAATTATGCAGTACTTATCTTTCTCTGCCTGGCTTATTTCACTTAACATCATATCCTCAAGGTTCTAGACAGATGTTTTTCCACCTCTAGGTTGTAGCTCTGTTATTTGGAGGTAAGAGAAAGATACGAAGATGGAGATCAATTTTGTAAGAAATCTTCCAAAACACCTAAGTTAGAGAAAGTCTAGGCATCTTACAAAATGTTAAGGGTACCCTCCCAAATTTGGCAGGGTGGGTACTTCAAGTCTTACTTCTAGCTATTACTGATATCAGTTGCTAGACAGATATCACTTGACACCTGCAGGTGGTCTGTGCATGAATGTAGACACATTCTGAGTCTCTCCCACTTCCCTGTCATCCCCTGCCTGCCCAGTTAAAAAACTGAAACAGAAATAAAAACAAACAAATCCAAAAGGGAAGAGATGCCAAATAGCCTAATTAGCATTTTAGGCTCATTGCATCTTTCTGTTTGGGTCTCTAGGCAAATGAGCCAGCACTTGTATCCATGACTGGGTAAAAGCACGCTTTAGCGACTGTTTGTGTCCCAAGGGTCCATGATCGTTCTCACTGAGCTTATTGTGTGTAAACTGTTTGGAGGTATTGCTGGAAGATGGCACTGTGCAGAGAGAAGCATCATTATTGCTTTGGTGTGATCTTATGGGACAGCTACCTCCTTCTCTAAGGCTGCCTCATGTGAGAAGGGAGTGCCAGCTGGAATGCAGCTGTCTTGCTGGTCTGCACAGAAAAGGCTCTGCAGCTTTGTTCAAAGTCAGAGGTTAGCGATGTGTGCCTTTCTTCTGCTCGGTATTTCCTCATTTTGATGTGGACCTTGGTATTTGCTATTGCACATTTAGCCACTTGAAGTGGAGAGCTAAATAATTCTCTCTGGAAGTAGCTGGATTATCTTTAAGAAGTAAATTAACCCTTGCAGAGCATAATGGCTGTATGTAATCTGTTTCTGAAATAATGTAAACCATCACAGTCTGAAGAGTGATATCATCTCTCATGCATGGTTTGATGTTTACTTGTATAATTCTGTCACTAAAGCTAAGGGATTACTTCTTTTTTTTCTTTTGAAATTTACAATTTTGAATATAGTTGAGTAACATCTCATTTATTAGAAATATTAAAAGATGGAAATGACAAGGAGAAAGTCCTTCAAATTGACCTACTTCAAGACGGGGAAAACCAGGGACCACTATTGCAGTCTCTTTCTCTTCCTAATCAGGGTGTCTAAGGGTCCAAAGGAAATATGGTAAGAAGACACAAAGAAATGGCATGTATCGTTGTATATCTGAGTTTATACCTGCACAGATGCCTCTGGTTCCTGTCATCCTTGGCCACCATATGAAATCAGACCCTTTCTCAAGGATTGTGCCTCCCCTTCTCTCCCTCTCACACCAGGAGTGTGTGTCCTCCTCCCTGGCTTGCACTTCCTTTTTTTAAAAAAATTAATTATTTTATTGTAGTAACATTGGTTTATAACGTTGTATAGATTTCAGGTGTACATCATTAAACTTCTATTTCTGCATAGATAACATCATGGTCACCACTCAAATACTAATTACAATCCATCACCATACACATCTGGCTTGCACAGTGAGAGCCTCACAGCCCGCCTTTACCAGTGCTCCCTCAGGAACCTCTCTTCCTGGGGAATAGACTCCACGCTTTCCAAATGTTCACAAGACATTCCCTCTATCTGTTTGCCTTTCTTAAGGCAAACATTACCTTCTGAACACCCCTCTCAAGTGGGGCCTAGTCATCCTCCCACTGCCCGTGATAATTCATGTATAAAACGCAACACGCTTGTGTTTACTTGCTCAATATCTGTCCTGTTCAGTAGTGCATCTCCATTTGCATGTGCCCTTCCGAGGCCAGTTGTCTTCAAGGTGATAGATTTTTCCAAAATTTCCAAAGATATTTTAACAGGCATTGATTAAGAACTCTGTCTCTTCCCAGCTCATCTTCTCCTGAGTCATATTTCTAATGTCTGGTAACATTGGAGTGGTTGCAGATATTTTTGGGATCTGGCTAAGACGAAGTTGCCACAAAAGGTTGACATTGACTGAGATCAAATAAAACACATCAAATAACAAGGAAATTGTCAAGAAACTGGTTAATTGATGTCTGCAATTCTCAAATAATATTTAAGTTTTAGCACAAGAATATTTGAAATCTTATAGCTATCACGAATCTTAATAGAGATTTTCTCAATTTGACTGTTAGAATTTCACATGATATTATTAGCTACTTATGAAGCTAAAATAAAAGTTTCTAACCTGTCAATGTTAAAAAACAAACTTAAACAATGCTACCTGAGTCTGATTCTCCAGAAATTAGAGCCTGAGTCAGAAGGCTTATGTGCTGCTTTATCATTAGGGAGTGCAAGCCCAGAGGGCAGGAGGGAGGGACAGGGAGAGAGCTGGCTACCTCTAAGGGGGGCAGATGGCTCTATCACTGGGGCCATACTCCCAAGAAGGTATCAACTGCATCTCCAGACCATCTTTCAGTGGGGAGAAAAGGGGGAACACATATTCACTAGCTAACTCTCTCATTGGTCAAAGGCTCACCCTTGAGTGCTCCTCTGAGTTGGCATGTGTAATTCTGGGCATTAACAGAATCCCAGAGCAGGTGTCAGCAGAGAAACCCTAGGGTGTGAGAAAGAGAGGAGCTTCAAGACTGTGAGATTGCATGAAGTCAGACAGCCGCTGCAGAATTACAAGAGACAGGCGAGGCCAACACCACCTGAAATGTGTATTGGAAATGTCTGATATGCAGGGGAAATCCAAATTTCTTTCTATTCGTCTCTCTATAGAAAATGTTACAAAAATCATTGTGATATGAAGAAGTATTCAAAGAATATAGAGTCTAGAATTGTAAGAGAAATAATTATTATTAAGGTATATCAGGCAGTTAATTAATAAGAATATTATATTATTTTTATTCACATTTTCTCAGCTTTTAAAATTTGTCAGCTTTTAAAATTAATAATTTGGTGTCGGCTTTTAAAACTTATAATTTGGTGTGATTTCTTATTCTTAATAAATATTTGCCTTTGTAACTAATGTTGTGTTGTAATTTTATCATTTTTCTAGGAAGCCTCCAAAAATGTATAAGATTTAGGGCTCAGGAAACCTGAATCTGCCCCAGTGCTCAAGTTTGTCCTATCTGAAAACTAATATGAAAATAAACAAACTCACTTTTCTTGATCCCATGTCCCCGTCTGGCACCAAGCCTTTCTCTCTCTTCTCTCCACAAACAAGGTTTTTTGAAGACCAGCTCCTGTCTCCTGCCGCTTCTCCCTCCACTCAAACCCCTTTGTTCACCTGCTCCCACTTGGTTCCTACACCCTCTCTTCCCCAGGAAGTGCTCTTCCTAAGGTCACCAGTGGCCCCTCTTACCAGATCCAAAGGACATTTCTGTTCCTTGTCATGAGTGCCATTTCTGTGGAATTGCCACTGACTCTTGGTCCAGCTTCTTTGTACTCTTTTCTCCTAGTTCTTTTCCTATGCATCTGGTAATTCCTTCACTCCTTGAATTTTGGTGGTGACCAGGCCTTTAGCCTTTTGCTTATCTTACTCTAATCTGACCGGTCTCTTTGGGTGACCTAATCCAGGACGTTAGGTGTCCTTTATGGGGTTCCTGCCATTTCACTCACATCCAGTGAGTCACCTTTGGCCCTGCGACATGTTCCAGGAAGAAAGTGTTCCATGCTAAAGCCACAGGCCATGGAACTGATTTGCTTTTTAAATGTGTGTGTGTCTGACACCTATTTATATATGATGGAACTATATTTCCTTGCAAAATGCTGTGTTTTTCTCTACTGCCACTACCTGGATATCTGTAGTAGCTTCCTAACTGTTCTTTCTGCCAATTTTGTGTGTCTTCTGTATGACTGTTGTAGTGATCACTTAGAAAGCAAACCTCATCACCATGCTTCCATTAGAAAAAATCTTCTAATGGTTTCTATAACATTCAGATTGCTTTAAGAAGTCTCTATCTGGGCCGGCCCAGTGGCGTAGCGGTTAAGTTTGTACATTCCACTTCCGTGGCTGGGGTTCGCCTGTTCGGATCTGGGGTGCGGACCTACTCACCGCTCATCAAGCCATGCTGGGGCGGTGTCCTACATAGAAGAACTAGAAGGACCTACAACTAGGATATACAACTGTGTACTGGGGCTTTGGGGAGAAAAAAGAAAAGGAGGAAGATTGGTAACAGATGTTAGCTCAGGGCCAATCTTCCTCAAAAGAAAAAAAGTCTCTATCAAAAATGTATAAATTGTATAGGTTTTATGAACTCTTTGTACAAAGTGAAAAAAGTTTCAAAGATGTGTAAAAAACACCAATAGCCTCCTTGTTAGAATTTTATGTAAAGTATTGTACAGAAAATATAAGCCTGCAGCTTGTTTGTCACATCTAACAATATATAATGGGCTTGTCTCCAGATTAATGGATATGGTTTTAATTCATTATTTTTAACAGCTGCATAATATACCATAGTGCCCTTGTACCAAAATTTATCTAACATCTCCATATTGATGGGCGTTCCGGTCATTTCTATGTTTAATCACTACACAAGGTATTTTAATACAGTATTAGGCATAGACTCATGTAATTATGTCTTCATCTAACAATTTCAATAAAAGCATAATGGAATTTCATTAAACATGTTTGCATCCCATGCCCTTTTCTAAACCAGATGCTTTGCTGAAGGGAATGCAAATTTCCAACTGGCCAGGCTGGGCCTTGTATCCATACTGAGCCATGTGTCTATGCCAAGAGTTTGGAGTAGGAATCAACTCCCCTATTCTCGGCACATGTACTTTAGGTGGAAGGAGGGACTTCTTGGAGGAATTGGGTGTGCTGCTACCAAAAGAAGGGCGAATGGAGTTGAGTGGCTCAAACACAGCAAATGTTTTACTACAGGAGCTGATGACCCGTTCAACCACTGGCAGGTGGGTGACATTGCTCCCATGTTACAGAGAGGGATTTCATCCTATGGAAGCAGAGAAGGAACAGAAACACTGACGCTTTGAAGTTTTACATTTGTATATCTTTTTTTTTTTTGGTGAGGAAGATTGGCTCTGAGCTAACATCTGTGCCCATCTTCTTCTATTTGTATGTGGGACGCCACCAAAGCATGTCTTGATGAGTGGTGCGTAGGTCCACGCCCAGGATCTGAACCTGCGAACCCCAGGTCGCTGAAGCAGAGCACCTGAACTTAATCACTTCACCACCAGGCTGCGTCCTACATTTGTATCTCTTTATTGGTGAAATCTGACTCAGGAAAAATTGTTAGCCCGAGTCTGTGGTGGATGGCTTTGATCAATTTGAAGCACTTGTCCACTTTGTTTACCCTGTGAAGGTTGTATACCCTATGTAGGATTGAGAAGTGAATATTCTCAGCAATATGTAGGAGTCAGTAGTAACTAATCAACTTAGATTTCTAAGGACCCAGAAGCTTTTCCAAATAGAATCCACGTATGGACTGAGGATATGTGTAGGCTTTGCTTCTTCCCAGGAGCTAATAGTCAGTGTTCTGTGTGGCGTACGGAATCCCCTTTTTTCAGCCTTACAGTAACCCGCCCAGAAACATTCCACACGGTGTGTGAGTTCTGACTTTGTGTTGATATGTGCATGTGTGCCCACACATCCAAAACTAGTTTTCATTATTAGATTTACAAATGTACCAATTTTGCCTCTATTCCTGGGACAAATGACTCTTCATTTGAAGAGGAAATGAAATGTGTAGCTGATAGGCCATTTGTAGTAACTAAAGATTCTTATCTTCTCACTGTCCCAATGTTAAGAGATTCCAGCTATTTCCACTACCTCCTTTTGAATCAGAGAAAACGTGAGATTTGCTTAAAATTAGAGAAAGAGAGAGGGAGAAGGTCAGGAGGGAAGAGAAGGTGGGAGGGAGAGATGGGAGGAGGAAGGGAGGGAGACAAGGGAAGTTCTGGAAGGGAAGGGATGGGAGGAGAGAATTGCATACCACCTTCACATTTCCTTAGGTAGCTATCCCTCTTTTCTAATTGTTAACCTAGAAAAGTGCCTCAGGGTCACCTTGCCTTCCCTTTCCTTTGTTCATCAGCTGCCCTTTCATTCTCTTTGAAAAGGCCACTCTTAAGAACCCTAAATCAGTGATTAAGGAATGCAGCACAGGATTGAATCTTTTATTTCCTTTCTTCGGGTCTTATTGTTAGTATTTTTTGCAAATTCCAAACCCTTTCTCTTTCTTTCATGGAATTATTGGTACTTAGCCCTTATTCCTTGGAATGAGAACTTTTAAGTGCTTCTATCTTTAGCAATTCTAGGCACAGAATGAGCTCTGAAATGCATACAGAAGTACCTCTGATGCTCAGTATTCAAGACATCAGGCTGCCATCTCCACTCCCGACCCCAGACATTTATAAGAGATAATTGAGCTTTTGTCATTGGCTAACTTTTACTCACATGAAGTGTCTTTACTGAGGGGATGTTATTTGGATAATGCTGTGATTTATCAAGTGGTATGACTTATTAGGTTAAGAATCTCAGCTTTGCTTTTTGTTTTTTTGTGAGGAAGACCAGCCCTGAGCTAACATCCATTGCCAATCCTCCTCCTTTTGCTGAGGAAGACTGGCCCTGGGCTAACATCCGTGCCCATCTTCCTCTACTTTATATGGGACGCCACCACAGCACTGCTGAGAAGCAGTGCGTCGGCCGGTGCCTGGGATCCGAACTCGCGAACCCCAGGCTGCCAAGCGCGGACTAAACCGCTGCACCACCGGGCAGCCCCTCAGCTTTGCTTTTAAAATAAATACCTCAAGTCTGAGAGTTCCTCTTTGCATAGCCAAATGCAGTAATTCATCTGTGAGCCCAACATTTAGAACTGAAAAGCATTGTTTCGTTTCTGTTTGGCAACTCAGAAAAAATTGAATACAGTGTTTTCGCATGATTTTGAGAAATGAATTTTTTTTTGTTTTGAAATTGACCAAACTAAATGCTTCCCATTTTTGCAGAAGGTAGGGGGAAACTATCAATGCTTCTCTGAGTAACAGTTCCTCAGTCATGGTTCGCAAATAAGGTGGGTAGATGGTCCAGCAGAGAGTGCCTTTTTCTAATTTGCTCAAGGGTACTGAATGATTCTAGCAGCAGCTTTGGTTAGATGCAGGCTGGGAGCAGAGCCTGGGTTCAGCCCCTTTGATATTTTTGCAAATATTGTCTTTCTTGTATACTAGAAATTGGAGAGACTAATGAAACAATTAAATTGCATCTCTTCTTGTGGAAACTCAGTTCTACAGAGCTTTAAAAGATTGACCACAGTTCCAAATGTGGTTGACCCATCTTTGCTCACATCTGCTTTCAGACATTCAATAGACTCCATTTCCTTAAAGTTATAGAAGCTGAGTCCTGAGAATATTTCCCTTGAGACCCCTGCAAATGCAATTTCTAGAGATGTTACCATGTGTAGTAAATATTGGAAGGGGCTTAAACATTTACATCTGAATTTTGAATAAGCAGTCTTCAAAAGTCTATTTCTTACATTTAGCAACTTAATCTCTGGACACTTATTATTTAGGAACTAAATTGCTTAGATGCTATCTTTGATGACGCAAAATACAAAATGTAAATGATATTATATAGATTTAGGGATTATGAATTAGAAGTACAAAGGTTGTAAATATTATTTAATATTTATTAAGGACAAGTATTTTGATCCTGTTCAGAAAGTGAGATTGAACTCTCCAGTATCAAATGACCTCTCAGTTTCTGTCTCCCTCCAAAAATTGGCACTGGTATGTTTGCTAGAGCTGCCGTAACCAAGTACCACAAACTAGTGACTTAAAGAACAGAAATTTATTGTCTCGTAGTTCTGGAGGCTAGAAGTCTCCAGAGGAATCAGCAGAGTTGGTTCCTTCTGAGAGCTGTGAGGGAGAATGTGTTACATGCGTCTCCCCTAGCTTCTGGTGGCTTTCTGGCATCTCTGGTGCTCCTTGGCGTTAGAGCATTACTCTACGTCATCTCCACATGACGTTCTCCCTGTGTGTGTGTCTGTCTCTTCATGTGGCATTCTTTTGTAAGGACACCAGTCCTGTTGGGTCAGGACCCCCACTCTGTTCTAGGAGGACCTCATCTTGACTAATTGCATCCTCAACGACCCTATTTCCAAATAAAGTCACATTCTGAGGTACTAGGGGTTAGGACTTCAACATATGAATTTTGGGGGAACACAATTCAACCTATAACAAAACTCAAAGGTGTTTTATGAAAAGGCTTGACATCCTGGGGGCAGTGAATTCTCCTGGAGTAGTTGTCCCATTGAGCCGTGGTAGCTGTCGTTTTCTGGGTAGTGGCCGAAGCTCCATAACCAGAGGCTACAGCCTATGAAATACTATTGCTGTATTCTGGCCTGCAGGGGGTAAAACCAGTGCTTCCGGCTACAGCCTATGAAATACTATTGCTGTACTCTGGCCTGCAGGGGGTAAAACCAGTGCTTCCGGCTACAGCCTATGAAATACTATTGCTGTACTCTGGCCTGCAGGGGGTAAAACCAGTGCTTCCGGCTACAGCCTATGAAATACTATTGCTGTACTCTGGCCTGCAGGGGGTAAAACCAGTGCTTCCGGCTACAGCCTATGAAATACTATTGCTGTATTCTGGCCTGCAGGGGGTAAAACCAGTGCTTCCGGCTACAGCCTATGAAATACTATTGTTCTTGTATTCTGGCCTGCAGGGAGTAAAACCAGTGCTTCCGGCTACAGCCTATGAAATACTATTGCTGTATTCTGGCCTGCAGGGGGTAAAACCAGCGCTTCCGGCTACAGCCTATGAAATACTATTGTTCTTGTATTCTGGCCTGCAGGGAGTAAAACCAGTGCTTCCGGCTACAGCCTATGAAATACTATTGTTCTTGTATTCTGGCCTGCAGGGGGTAAAACCAGTGCTTCTGGCTACAGCCTATGAAATACTATTGTTCTTGTATTCTGGCCTGCAGGGGGTAAAACCAGTGCTTCCGGCTACAGCCTATGAAATACTATTGTTGTATTCTGGCCTGCAGGGGGTAAAACCAGTGCTTCCGAGTCTCAGCTGCCTGACCTCACAATAAAGAGCTGACGTCGCCAAGCCAAGAAAATATAAACGTCTCCAGCAGAGTGACTCTCTCTATGTAGTTCCAGCACAATTCCCAACTTTGGATACATTACTCAATTTCTAGACAGTCTTTTGCAGTTCCAGGTTTCTTTGGTTTTCTGAATAATTGCTGTCATGCAAATCCAGGTAAAACTGGGCAGAATCTGAAATAAAAATCTGTATCTTAAAATATAAAACACCATCTTCTCTGTGATAAACAGTTGTCTTTCTCACTAGCAGTGATTAAGTCACTTTCTAGAGATTTCAGCCAAGAAATTATAGTAGGAACAGAAGCAAAGATTGAACTACTTACCTGCGTTTGTGACCCTCCTCTGCAGGGGTCAGGCACTGTGTCTAGGGAAGCCGTTCTCACTGCGGCCTGGGTTGAAGGACAAGGGTTGCTGGTGGTAAATGTCAGCTTCATACTCAGGACCCCTTGAAAGTTGGGTCCCGTTCACAAGCCCTGAAACTACTGATGATATTGTTGCGGGAATATAGAGTCTCTTCTACTCCTCTACTATAATAATCATTACTACACCTACAAAACTTATTTTCCTTGAGCCAGACAAATATTGTATGATTTCACTTACATATGGAATCTAAAAAACATAACAAAGGAGCAAACAAAACAAAACAGAAACAGACTCATAGAGACAGGAAACAAACTGGTGGTTATTATACGGGGAGGGTGTTACTGCGCCAGGTCCGTTTTTGCCCGCTGCCCAGAAAGCCAAACACCAAGAGGAGGAGATTGCAGCAGACAGAGAGTTTAATCACAAGGCAGCCAAGTGAGGAAACGGGAGAGAATGAATCTCAAATCCACTTCCCCAAAAATAAGGACTCAGGGATATTTATGGGGTAGGGGGCAAGGTGGTCTGAAATGATTGGAGATGAGGAGAGATGAGGTAATTGATAATCTGTACAAGTGTAGTCAGGCTTCATGCCTCATCACAGGACGCATGTCCACAGAATGGCGGCTCCTAAAAAAATAGCTCAAAGAAAAAAAAAATCCATTACCATGGTGACCCAGGTCCCAGGGAGATGTTATCCATAGGAACCTAGTGGGAGTCAGATAGCATAACCTGAACAGCACAATTAACAATGGGTAAGTTTGTCATGCAGATTTAGGTCCTCACCTTCCGTTCTGATGTTTCTAGGTTAAGCCATCCCTCCCCCTTCTTCCTGGCACAGGGAAGAAGATACTTTACAAATGGAGATTTCCTCTCCAAATGTAAATGTCTCTTTCAGAGGGTAACCAGAACTAAGAATGGCTTAGCAAGGACCCTCCCACATACTCAGAGATGTCCGTAGTGATGGCCTGTTCTGGGGGCAGGCCTCCTGTCCCAAACTCTTTTGGGCAGTTAGTGGGGGGTGGGGGTCAAAGTGTCTTTCCGGCAGAGACAATTTTGGGGTGGCCAATTCCGACCCTCCCCACCCCCCGCCGTCACTAGCCACTTAATCATCAATGGCTAACTGTTGGCCAGTTTCAAGGGCAATTTGGGGGGCAAGTGAAATAGGTGAAGAGGATTAAGAAGTACAAACTTCCAGTTATAAATAAGTCATGGGGATGTAATGTACAACATAGGAAATAGAGTCGATAATATTGTAATAACTTTGTGTGGTGACAGGTGGGAACTAGACTTATAGCAGTGATCCTTTCATAATGTATATAAATATCAAGTCACTATGATGTACAACTGAAGCTAAAAGGATAGTGTGTCAATTATACTTCAATTAAAAAAAAACATGTTTTCTTAAAAATTGTGTCTTTCAAAGTTTTCTAGGGACTGTTTTTTTGTGGATATATCAGACTTGCCTTACCAGTATGTGATTTTTGATCTTTAAGAATAATCAGCCATCTAAAGATCTCAAGTTTTGAGTTTTCTCCTCCAATCAACCTCTGTGTCTCTCTCTGTCTCTCTCTCTCTCCCCCCCCTACTTTCTCTCTCTCCTCTCCCTCTCTCTCTCTCCCTCTTTCTTGCTCCCTCTCCTTCCCTTTCTGTCTCCCTCTCTCTCCTCCGCTCCCTTTCTCTCTCTCTCTCCCTTTCTCCTTCTCTTATTCCTCCCCCATCCCCTTTTGGCACCCTCTGGCCTAATACCCATTTTGTTTTTATTCTTTGATACTTTTGTTTGTTGTGCTGATTTTGCTATTATCTAAGTTAGATTAGGTAGTACAAATATCTATTAGCATTTGCAGCATTTTTTTCCCAAAATAATAGAGTTAGAGAGTTGTAATTCTGCTCTGATTGAATTGAAAACCCTGTTTTATTACACATGGAGAAGAGTATAGATAATTTTGCTAGTTTGTAAGTGACTCTAACTAATTAATATTTTCAGTATTTTTGGAGGATTTAACATATTTTAGCTTGTATAAGTGTGTGTGAAAATATATATGTAGCTTATATTATGAACCAGAATAATAAATGAATTAGAAAAAGAAAACTTTATCCAGTCCCTTCTCCTTTTTGGAGGTCTGTGTGAGAGGATGGCTTGGGTTTTGTAGTTCTTATTTACGGAAGGGGTACTTGAAATTTTGAAGCACTGTACGTGTGAATTAGCCTGTTCCTCCTTTATTGTGGCCATTGTTCATTGCCATATTAGCATAGAAATAGATTTTCACTGAGGGTAAACGACACTTGTGTCAGGGCGGGGAAAATCCCCTTTCTTCCCTTCTTGTGTTCTTGTGGGTGGACTAATAGTAAAATTGACACAAGACCAGATTAACAGGAGAAAAAACCAGTTTAATATGTACGTATTGGAGACCATAAAGAAATGATGCTCCGAGAGTGAACAAAACAGGTAGTATACATATCTTTTACACAAAGAAACATAAACTTGTGAAAAATTGACGGCACAAAGAAACTTAGGTTTGGGGTACGTAATTAGTGAGGAATTTAAGCAGAGTTTAAGCTTGAGATAGTAAATTAGAAAGGATGCAGGGGAGCACCTTTCACATGAGAGATTTACTTCCTGCTTTCAGGGAACAGAGACAGGATGGTCAGAATGCCCTTTTCCTTCTCAAGTAACTTTAAATCTAAATAATTAATATGCTGTTGTGGGATATTTTGGGGTGGCCTGCCCTGGGCCCCAACACTTGCTTAAAGTCAGTGTTGTATTAGATAAAAGAAGCGTCGACAACATTTCTGGTCTTTGAGGTGGTTCTTGTAGAATCTACTGAGGTGACATTTTGCATTTATAGGTCTAGAGATTTATTAAAGATTTGAGTTAAACATGTTTTACATGATGATTCCCATTTTAATTTGATAGGAATATGAGATTCAAAGAAATTCACTTTTTGAACTAATTTTTTTATAAGGTTGTATTTGGGATAAACAGAGAGAGAGGGAGAGAGATGAAGATTATTGTAGTAAAGCAAACAGATAAGCAGGGGGTAGCTATTCACAAGGCACGCGGAGAGAATCCGGCTTCTTCTAGCTTTGTATTTCCATTTGCTGTTGCAGGTAGAGTAGAAATGTAGCCAAATGTCTACCTCCAGCCAACTCGATCCTGTCAGTATTTACCACATTTATCAGAGTTTAGTGTCTCTATGATTCATCCAAGGTCCCTTTCCCCTCATCATTGATTTAGTAGATCTGGGTGATCTGAAATGTGGGCCACATTTTTTCATACTTGGAAACACTCTGCATTTCTGTCTTTTGATAGGTAATTTTTATCAGGTAACTCATTCTGAAAATGGCTGAGAAAAAGTTGTTTTCTAGCTTTCCATTTGACTGATGTAATGCACACAATACTTTTTGCAAAGTTGCTTACTCTGTAAATGCCAAGAGGTTCTTATTGGTGGAGGTGGGGGAATATCTAGCCTTCCAATGCTAACCTGACTTCAGGACCTGTCCTTTAACACCACCCTTCCCAACAACCAGATCGCTGCCTCTCATCCTGCTTGTATGAAATTCTAGAACAGTCTCTGCCACTGAGTCTTCTACAATCACTTTTTATTTTCACCAAACTTTTATGAATATATTGCCAGTAAACAGGCAACACAGATGCGTTTTTAAAAATAAAGAAGGAAATGGTCATTGGTAGACCTCATGTATTTTAATTATAGCTGAGATGTCTTGTACTGTTTGAAAAAATAGTCGATGTACAACTAGAATTTACTTATTTAAAAAAAATTAAACAACTTTAAAACAGTAAAAAGTATTAATATTATAACCAGATTGCCAGGCTGCCTAAGGTGAATAAAGAACGGGCCTCTGGCTCTGTAGCCTGCTGGTTAAGTTCCATGTGCTCCGCTTTGACAGCCTGAGTTTGTGGGTTTGGATCCCTGGCTCAGACCTACACCATTCATCAGCCATGCTGTGGCGGCAACCCACATACAAAATAGAGGAAGATTGGCACTGGTGTTAGCTCAGGGCTAATCTTCCTCAAGCAAAAAGAAGAAGAAGATTGGCAACAGATGTTAGCTCAGGGCAAATCTTCCTCAAGCAAAAAGAAGAAGAAGATTGGCAACAGATGTTAGCTCGGGGCAAATCTTCCTCAGCAAAATAAAAAGAACTGGCCTCATATTTAGGTATTTAGATTCTAATACCTCCTTCCTCAAGTTTCTTTATAACTTGTAAGTCCTTTATGCCCAATCAAATGGCTATCATTAAACTGTATAGACTTGAGTAGATTTATCAGAACCTAGCTACCTAGCTATTTAATGTCAAGGATCAGCCACAAACAAGATCACTTTAATGAATTCATACTCATGCATATTTTGGTCACATTTAAACCACTAGTGGTCATTTAGACATGTCTAGGAAAACTTTCTATGTGCATATAACATACAAACTATGTAGGCAGTAGTATCTATAAGGAATAAAAATGAACAGTTGTGAGTTACTCCTTACTGACTCTTTGAATAAATAAATTTGATTTATTTTCACTCTAAAAACTTATACCTGAATATAGGCTGGGATCCAGTTATGGGAAGTGCCTGGGTTCTCACATTGGTCCTGCCACTGTCATACACACTCTTAGGCTGGCCAGCCAGCCAACCAACCAGGCAAATTTGAATATGGGTCCTTTTCGCCCTAACCCTAGTGACCTTCATGTCAGGCTTCTTCCCTGTCAGTGATGATGCCACTAGTTCTGTCTATCTCACAGATGCTGTTGTGCAAATAAAACAATACCTGTGAAAATATGTGTGTGGAGATATTTTTTGCTATGATGTTGTCATTTTTACCAGGAAGATGCTCTGAGCCAGCATTTTCTTGTAGATATCTCTGTAATCAAGGGAAAAGTAGTAGTCCAAAAATAATGGTTTTTAGAATTGAAATATAAATATGAACTAAGGAGTGAATTTTATGTTATTTACGACAATCATGCTGGGCTCTCATTGAGCAAGGAGAATAATTAAATTGTTGTTTCTTTTGTGTTAAATAAACCAATATCTGTTCACTTTGTAATGGACTGTATCTTGGGGTTATAAGATAATCATAATTACCCCCGTCTCCTTCACAGGGTTGGCCTTTGCTATTCTCTCATCTGTGCACCCAGTCTTTGGTTTATATGGGTCTCTGTTTCCTGCAGTCATTTACGCCATATTTGGAATGGGACGGCATGTTGCCACAGGTAATAATTTCTGTCTATGTTTGTGCGTCTCGTGTTAACTAATGAAAGGGACTCAGAAGTGATCATTAGTTACTGATTACATTTCCAAAGCAATTCTAACTTTACTACTGAAAACCTCAGCAAATATTAGAGCAAGACATTTAACTTTCTGTACTTTACTCAATATATACTGTAATTTATTGCTATATTACTGTGTAACCAAGGTTATTGATAAAGACTATTTGCATTTTTAATTTGTAAAAAGACCATAAAACAAGGACAACTCTTCCAAATTAACGATGAAATGAGAGAAAATAAGTATTTTGAGGGAAAGAAAAGACTATATAAAATTTAGTTACTGAAATATTGAAAAATATTTTCCATGTAATCGATATTTGGACTAAATGATCTTTTAGGTTTCTTCCAGATTGGACTCTATAATGCATTGTAATTAATATATCCCTTACCCTGCCTAGTTCTGCGTTACCAAATAAAATGTGAACTGTCACAAGTAGTCTGATGATAGAGCACGCTGGCTGAAAACTTGGGTTTTGGAGTTAGACCTTGGTGTGTGTCTCATTTGTTGTGTGCTTCTGCATGACCTTAGGCAAGTGTCTAGAGCTCTGTTTATGGCTTTCTTGATAGTAAAATGCCAAAAAGATTTCATATGATTGTAGTGAGAATTAGGTGAGATCATTGATGTAGAGTGTCTAATTTAGTACTTGCTACATAATAAGATTTAATAAAAGTGAGCTGTTATTACAAAAATAATACCTTGACCTTAAATATTAAGGCAATAATGATAAAAATACTTTTAACTGGAAATATCCATAGAGGCATTTCTGTCTATTTTGTGCATGTAAAATCTCAGCTCTCACTAAGGAATACCATTTTGTGTCTACTTCTTCAGTGGTCAGTTTGTGTTATTGACTATATTAGTTTCCTATTTGGGTTGTAACAAATGACCACGAGCTTAATGGTTTAAAACAAGAAAAATATATTATCCTATAGTTTTAAAGGTCAGAAGTCTGAAATGAGCCTTATGGGGCTAAAACTGAGGTGTCAGTAGGGCCACATTCTTTTTGGAGACTGCAGGGGACAATTTGTTTTCTTGACTTTTCCAGTTTCTAGAGGCTTCCTTCATTCCTTGGCTCAAGGCGCCTTCCTCCATCTTCAAAGCCAGCAGTGTGGCATCTTCAAATCTCTGATTCTTTTGCCTTCATCTTCCATATTTAAAGTACCCATGTAATTACATTGGGCACACCTGGATAATCCAGGATAATCTCCTTATGTTAAGGTCAGCTGATTAGCAACCTTAATTCCATCTGCAATGTTAATTCCCTCTTTCCATGAAGCGTATTTACGGTTCCAGGGATTAGGACATGGATGCATTTGGAAGGCCATAATTCTGCCTACTACGTTGATACACACATTTTCTCATGCAGAAATTAACCCATACAATAATGTTTTATTTATGTAAATTTGTCTTATAACAATTAACCTTGTCCCGGGTGATAGGGTCAACAGTTGTCGGTCATTTCTAGCACTGCTGCCTAAAGCGTGGACCATGAACCAGGAGGGTCAGTATTATGTGGGAGCTTGTTAGAAATGCAAAATCTTGTTTTTCACTCCAGACCTACTGAATCAGAATAAACATTTTCACAAGATCTCCAAGTTTTATATATATATAAATATAAAATTATATAAAATATATAGACATTATTATCTGCATATTTACATTGAAAAAAAAAACCCTGAAATTCAGAAAGGTTTCTGTGAGAGCACAGATTAAGGTCACAATGCATGGATTACAGCCCAGGTGTGCCCAGACTTTTCTTCTTTACAGCCAGTTGCTCAAGAATGCACTTTCCTTTTGTGTTGATGCAAAAGGAGGAAAGCACAACAATGGATTAGAAGTTCTTGAAGCCTATTATTTCCAAATCATCCTACTCCCTAATTGTGTAACAATTTATTTTCATTTTTCAAAACACTTAAATGTGTCATTAGCAAGAAAAAATAGATTGTTTTAGAGCTGACCTCAAAACCTTTCCTCTGTTAAACAAAGGATAAAAGAAAACAGGTAAAAAATTAGCCCAATAGACCATAACTACTTTAAGATGTCAAAAATACACAACCTGATACATACCTGAATGAAAATTTACATAAACCACTTTATTTCCTAAGAAATCACTGCAGACATTTTACTGGTGGCATGGTTTTAAAATTATCATTTATATAAGACTCTAGATTTAACAAATATTATTAACAGCTATTGGAACCTTGTGGTCTACTAGGTAAATAATACACATTTCAAAATACATTTAATTTACAGACATAATTATAGTCACTGTGTCACACCATAAACGCTAAGGGCATTTTATTTCTGCATATGTACTTCTCCAAAGGACAGAACCAGCTGAACCTTCTCATTTCTTTATTATCCTAATATATTTAGAATTCTTTAGAATCAATAAAGAAGAAATAAATAGAATATATATATCAGCGGAGATATACAAACTAATTAGTTTTTGACTTTCCTGTGATCTTAAACATAGGGACCAACTGAATCTCACCAAAAAGTTCCTGCAAACATTTAATATAGAGAACATATTTCTCATTTAAATCATTTTATTGTATTTTATTTGTGTGTATATATGTGTGTGGGAATTCCTACTTCCACTTTATTATTAAGAGATTAATGTTGCTTTCATAAAGAAAAATCACTTTATCTGGGATTTTTATCTCCAACTCAGGTGGTCAGAATGTAATACTGAATTGCTAAATGCAATAATAAATTATGCGAGAGGTATCTTTAAAAGCAAATAAATCAAAAGCCAGAGTGTAAAGACACTGAATGTGCTGTTATGCTCAACAATATGAATTTCCTTATTTTAATTTAAAAAATACATAGATTTTAAAAAGGAATAAATCATTGATTACTTCTTGTAACTGGCAAAGAACATGTCTTGGAATAAAAAGGAAAAGGACAGAGTCCTGAATATGAATCCACTGGAAACAGAATTGTTGAAGGTAACCCATATGTGACAATTTTTGGTATATACTCATCTTCTAAAGTAGAGAAAATTTTTTAAAGAGCAAAGTCTGTTCAGTAAGTTAGAGAAAACATTAGAGAGACTGTAGAGGGAACTCTTCAGAAGAGAGGAAAATAAGCAAACAGTTCTTTACCGAGGGCTTACAAGGAGGTAGGACTTGTGATCAATTTTTTTTATATGAAATCTCATGTAATCTTTACCAAAATTTTGTAACTAGATAGTTTAGTATCATATTACAAATAAGGAAGCTGAGAGAGGTTAGGTAACTTGACCAAGATCACAAGATATTCAGCTGAATTGGAATTTGAACTTGGGTCTATCCAACTCTGAGGCCCATATTCACTTCCTATTAGGCCCTGCTATCCACATTACTGCGAAGCTGCTAGATACTGTAGAGTACCACTGGGAGGCTTAAAGCCTAACCAGGGTAAAACGTTGAGAATGTGAGGGAGAGAGCAGAGAAGAATAGGGAGGAGATAAAGACAAGGGAGGGACCTATAATATAGAGACTAAGGTAGAATGTCATCCACAATGTCCTCCCATATTTACCCACAGCGCCAGCATCCTTGATTGTTCTTAAATGTCTCAGAAACAGCAAAGCATCATCCTTGCTAAAGAGGCAGTACTCCTATATCCACGCTGGCACAGTGGATATCACCACATCCATTGCTGGCAAGGTCTCTCTCTGGAGACATTCTTGGGTTGTGATTCATTCGCAGGTGAGGCTCACTTTTCTTGCCCCAACAAAACTTTTTAGATAGTCCTTTCTCTCTTACCATTCAGTTCCCTCGTATCTTCTTCCAAATCCTAGAAAAGATAGGCCTAAACTCAAAAATGAACTCCAGAATTTCTTTGTTTCCAATTCTGTAATTATTTGTTCAGTGGCTTTTGTACAAATTGTTTTAGGAGATTTAAAGACCAAAAGACACACTTCTTTACTCTCAGGATTATGAGACTTTGAGAAATTCTGTTGTAACATATCCTGAAAAAAATATGTTTTATCAAGAGCAGATTCTATGGTGAATGTTCCTTACTTGGTGTTGCCCGTCATGGATGCCAGAATCTTGTCTCTAATAATTAGATATATTTGTTCCTGATGTGTTATTAATTCAGTACTTTATGATAAGGACAGTGATCACGATGGTTAATATTTATTGACGATTTATTGAGAATGACTTAGCTCCCTAAGAGAACCATATTCAATTTGCTCCATGTGTTTATGTTGTACTATCAACTCAATGGAACAGCAAAGAACATAGAATAACAGACCATAACAGAGCATTCTGATCTTAGTTTTATGAAGAATTATCTTTTTTGGGTGCTAACTACATGCCATATACTGTGATATGTGCTGTATTACACTATTTCATTTAAACCTCATAACAACCCCATTGGGTGAGGAGTGCTAGCTCTCTGTAGATAAAGAGTTTGCGATGACACTGCTGGGATTGAAGGTGATGTTTATTGGAGGCTACAACTGTGCTCTTCTGAGCCATAGCACATACTGTCTCTCCTATCCAGTAAGACCAGAGGATTGTCTGTATTTGGTTTCCACTAAGACCTGTTTTTATTTGACTCTCTTGCCCTGTGTAGCTGCATGCTTTGTGTTGAGATATCTACATCTTACTACAGGTTGTTTCTCAAAGTCTCACTTATGACCTGGAGCAAAGTAAAGTCTTTAAGTAATGAGTCAGGACAATGTGCAATACCGCAGTCTGTTTCTTTAATCTAAATTTGCTGAACCCTCTCTGTGGGAATTGGCATTTCCCTGCCTGTGTGGCTACATTCTCAGACATACTATGCCAAGATGAGAGGCATCAGAACTCTTGGCAGGGAGAGGAGAACACATTGAAAATAGTTCTCCATTTGTGTGAGGCCAGCACAATCCCTGGAAAATACCTGTGAACCTTATCTAATTACAGTAGACAAAAATGGTAAGTTTAATCATTTTATAGGTCACAGCATGTTGTTGTTATACTATAATAAAGGTCTACTCTGCCTATGAGATTAAAGATTAAAGGTTTAATTAAAAATTAAACCTAGCCGGGAGGATCAGGAATGGATCCTTGTTGGATATAGGATGTGAACCAGACCTGGAAAGACAAGAATGTTTGCACAGGTAGATTGGAGGAACAAGCATTTCAGGCAAAGAGCCTCAGATTCGGCAAAGAGCTCATGTTTAGCCACTGACCCCACTGAGGTCTTGATATTTATCATCTCATTTATATTCCCACCATTTCAACCCTGAAATGTAGGTATTATGACTCCGATTTTATGGATGAAGCAATTTAGACTCAGAGTAATGTGCTTTTAAGTCTTGTTAGTAATAAATGGAGGAGCTGGATTCAAATCCAGTGCATGATCTTAATCCCTGCCCCAAGGACATTCTCTATGCAGGTCTGCAGAGAGGTAGGAAAAATGTATGGCCTGGGAGGGAATACCAGGTAAATGATGTGACTGTATGTTGAAGGAGTGTGTGTATATGTAGGCAAGTTTCTGTTTATTCCATGGAGCAGAGTGAAGGGTGCAGGAGCCAGGGTGCAGAGGAGAGTGTTTCTGATAAATTTGTTTGGTTTTGGAATGTAGATTCAACTTTAATGGTGGAATCCAACAATTTTTATTGAGTCTGTTACTAATAGAAGATTTCCCTCCTCAACCCCTTATTTTAGGTACCTTTGCCTTGACATCCTTAATATCAGCCAACGCGGTGGAGCGGCTTGTCCCTCTGAGCAGCCAGAACCTCACCACACAGAGTAACACAAGTGTGCTGGGCTTGTCTGACTTTGAGATGCAAAGGATCGGTGTTGCTGCAGCTGTCTCCTTCTTGGGAGGTGTGATTCAGGTAAGTAGTATTGAGACTTGAGTGACGAAAGGACAGTGGCAAAGGAAATGTTACCGCCCAAAGGGGGGTTCAGCTGCCTGCCACAAGACATGCCAACAGTCAAGAGGCAAGGAGGTAGGAGAGAAAGGACTTTTTATTTCAGCTTGCTAGCAAGGAGGAAGATGGCCGCCTAATGTCTGCAAGAACTATCTTACAGAACAAAGATTACAGACCAGTTATATATGAGGGTGGTCTCTGGGTGGCGGAGGTAGTGGTCTCCGGGTGGGGGCATCTATCTGGTCTATGGGTGGAAGCAGATATCTAGTCTCGGTGTGGGGCGTCTGTCTGATCTCTGGGCGGGGGAGGCATCTGGTCTCAGAGTGGGGTCCATCTGGTCTTAGTTCCTGATAGTCTTTGGTTTTACTGGACATGCATCAGAGACTGGAGCAAGGCCCCATATTCTGATCTTTCATTTGTCACTGATGATCAGCATAGACTCTCTGCCCGGGGTCATCACATTCCTAAGGAATTCAAGAGAGCAAAGTTATCAACTTATAGCAGCTGGGCGGGGCCATAATATCTACAGAGCATGTGTGGGTTAGTTAGTCAGAGGTCATTCAGTTACAATAGGGTTTCTTTTCTACAATATGGCTTCCCTCATGTCAGCCTTGTGTTGAGCCAGTATCAGAAAAGCAGTTGGTACTTTATTTTTATTTGTGTTCATGGGTTTGTCTCTCTAGATGGATAAGGGGCAGATATATTTTATCTTTATGGAAATGCTGTCTACTACATAGAGTAGTTAGTCTGTAAATGCTGATTGAATAAATGAATTAGAATCAATAAATCGAAGTTACAAGGAAGCAATTTTTGACTTTTCAGGAATGAGCTTTCCAACAAAGGTTTTACAAAATGGAATGGGCTTCTTATAAGGCAATGAGTTAGTCCTTATGTTCACACAGTGGCCAGATTGTCACTGTAGGGAATGTTATAGGAGAAATTCCTACAATGGGAGGGGACATGACTAGATTTCTGGGATCCTTCCCAGTTGTCAGATTTTATGATTTTACTGCCTATGTCAGTAACAAAGGCATGTAGTTTGTGCCATAGACCTGCTGGTGTGAGGTCTTGGGACTCAGATCTGCACCAGTCTTTGCCCCTTTCAGCATCGGGCATGTGTGTTTTCTCCAGGTCTGCTCTAGTCTGTCTATTTCTTAAAAATATCAGACTATGTAGTTTGCTGTTTCTAATCAGTTGTCATAATTAGATAACTCAGAAGTAAATATAAAATAAATGCAGACAAGTACTGACTATTAGACATGGATTGCCTGTTTGATAGCTATTTTGGCTTACTCTCTTGTTTTAAACTGAATTTTGTGTACATCAGTTTCCTGCGTGGCTGTTTTCTGGGTTGGTACAGGCTCTATTTTACAATATAACATTATGTACAAGATCAAAGAGGATATAAATGCCAAGAGTTGATGATCGCCTGGAATTGGATGGTAGGAAGAAAATATGTGACCTAGCAGGAAGGAGACATTGAAAGTCTTCGAGTTTCATTACCATCTAGCTATGTTAAGAAGGACAGAAGAATTAAGGATGTAAGACGAATAAGAACTCAAGTCTTCACAGTTCCTTAGAAAACATCATCTGAATGGCAGCTTTGCCCAGGAGACTACCAGTCTAGAAGGCCAATAGGTGTTTTCTGTGGCTCATGTCTGTGCTTTTGTGAATACAAGCTGGTTGGGTACCCTATAACCTGTGCTATATATTTCTAAACATGGATGATGTCAGCCTATTCTGAGACTTGCACAGGCAGGCTTAGTGGCCTTTTCCTCCTCGCTTGCCCTGTGTGAGGCCCTCTCATGGACCTGCCCTCTGTGTCTATCTCAGAAATAATCAGCCACATGAACTGGTGATTCAGACCTGCATATGTTGCCATAGATTTGGTATAGGTTTTCCTTAATTTCTGTTCATTTAAAATAAAAATCTCTGTGTTAACACAGCAAAGATAATATTGCTACACCTTCTGGTCCCATTATTTTCCATTCATATTTCTCTTTGAATTTATGATTTTTCCTAGGTTTAAACTTTCTTTTATTCTATAAAGCATGGAACAAGTAGTTTTAGGTGTACAGTAGCATTTTGAAAATCTAAGAGAATATATAATTAGCAATAAGACCCAGAAACTTCTTAGTCTAATTTTAACCATTTTCCATAAGTGTGAAACAGTCACCAGGTATTTTGTTATTATCTAGCAAATTTGGATTAAGAATTTAAATGATAATAAAATATAAAAGTTAAAGCTAGGATTCTAAAACATAAAAATAAATATCTCATTTCCCAGAAATGAACCTCCCTAGAATCACAAGCGTAAAACAGGATATTATTAAAGATAATAAAAATAATTTGGTTTTCATGACCTTTTATTACATGTAAGATCTGATCCAGAGAGTTGCATCTTTTGTCTTACAACTTCATCAAACATCTGCTTTTCTTTGTCTTTAGCTCTGATCCTGGATGTGTGACTATGTTTTAGCCAATTTTTAAACAGATGGCTGGACTTTATTTGACCTCCAAACTCATCTGTCCATTGTCAACCAGAACCCTGGGGTCTGTTGAATCTTTTGGATCCAGCTCCTCAGTCATTTTTCCTTTTCTCCTTCAGATTTGAAATCCACTGAATATGAGGGCAATGCCAAGGTTTCCAGCTTCTACAAACACAAAGTGTTTGTTTGCCTTGTTTTATTTATTTATTTTTTGTTTTGCTTTGCTTGTACATTATTCATTTTCAGATTGATTTTTTTTTTGCCCTCTGAAGATCCAATTGATAGAATTATTTAAGTTAATAAGATTATATTGTTAAGGTGTTTGAAACAGTCCCATCCGATCTAGTTCACAGAGTGTTTATCAGTTGGAAATGCTCTCAGCTGCAAGTAGCAGAGACTCCACTACCAGAGGCCCACGCTATACAGATGTTTATTGCTTCTTGTGCTCTTCGTGGGTAGTTTGCATTTCTTAAATCGAGTGAGGTTCAACATCATTTCATAGCTTAAGACCATTTTGGTTTAGTTTTGTGAATTGTCTGTTCAGATATCTTTCCCATTTTTCTATCAGAGTTTTGGTTCTTTTCCCCTCAAATTTTAAGAGTTCTTTATATATATTGGATATTATCCTTTGTCTGTGATATATGCCACAAATGTTTTCTTCTAATTTGACAAATTTTCTTTGACTTTATTTTACCATGCAATTAAAAAAAATTTCTATGTAGTCAAATTTATGAATTGTTTCTTTTATTGCCCCTGGATTTGAGTCACCATTAGAAAGCCTTTTCCTACACTGAGTTTATAAAGTAATTCACCATATTTTTTCTTGTTTATTTTATTAAATTATTTTCTATTATATATGTGTATATATTTTACATTTATATATATATATTTACATTTATATATATTTTTTACATTTAGTTTCCTGATCAACGTGGAGCTTATTCTCACGTATGATGTGAGATATAGATCTAATTTTATCTTTTTTCCAAGTGGCTTCCCAGTTGTGCCAGAGACATGAAGTTCATCTTTGCTTCCATGATTTAAGATGCCACCTTTATTAATTCCATATTTATGTAGATCTAGCTCAGGACTTTCTATTCTATTCTACTAATCTGTACATCTATTCTTGTGACAGTAGCACCATCTTAATTATGGAGACTTACAGTGTGGTTTAATATCTGGTAGGACTAGTCCACCTTTGTAGTTTTTATTTCTTAGTGTGTTCCTGGCTATTCCTGCATATTTGTGTTTTTTTTAAATGAACTTTAGCATCAACTTGTCTAGCTCCGTAAAAAAACTTGTTGATATTTTTATTGGAATTGTGTTAAATTGACATCGTTATGAGGTTCAGTTGTCTTATCCAAGAACAAGGATGCCTTTCCTTTTGTTCAAGTCTAGTTTTGTGTCTTTCAGGGGTGTTTCCTCTTACAGGTTTTGCACATTTTTGTCAAGTTTATTCCTAAGTATTTAATCATCTTTGTTGCTGTTAAACGGGGGCTTTCTTTACCATTATGTCCTCTAGCTGGTTATTGTTCGTGTCTATGAAAGGTATTGAATTTTGTATGTTAATTATATATCCTGATACCTTACTGCGTTCATTATTTAAATTCACTTTATCGTTCATTGGTTCTCTGGAGATATTTTAACTTCTTTACAAATTAATATAACTCGTGATTTCTCTTGTCCAATTGCATTAGGTGATACCTCTATTATAATGTTAAATAATAGTGGAAACTGCAGGCATTCTTGCCTTTTCTTGTGCTTACTCACAATGGCATTAATGTCTCCACTGAGGTGCTGGCCTTAAGAATAAAGTATATATTTTATCATGTTAAGAAATTATGTATTGTGGGGCTGGCCCGGTGGTGCAGCGGTTTAGCTTGCGCTTTAGCAGCCAGGCGTTTGCGGGTTCGGATCCCCGGCGCCTGCCAATGCACCGCTTGTCAGCCACGCTGTGGCGGCGTCCCATGTAAACTAGAGGAGGATGGGCACAGATGTTAGCTCAGGGCCAGTCTTCCTCAGCAAAAAGAGGAGGATTGGCAATGGCTGTTAGCTCAGGGCTGGTCTTCCTCACACACACACAAAAATTATATACTGTCGTATATTTTGTTTTTAATTGAAATTAGAAAAGGTGTTGAATATTCCTACAGCTTTCTCAGCATGCATGGAAATAATCATATGCTTTTTTTTTCTTTTAAATCTATAATATGGTATATTACATTAATGGATTTCCTAATATTGAACCAACTTTAAATTGCTCAAATAAATCCCACTTGGTCATGGTATATTTTATTCTTAATGTGGGTTTAGATTCTGTTTATTAATTTTTAATTTGGTACTTTTGCATCATTTTCTTCAGCGGTATGGGGCTGTAGTTTTCTTTTTTGTGCTATCTTGATCAGATCTAGTTATCAGTGTTTTACATTCTTCTTCATGTTCTTTTGCAATACTCTCAAGCAATGTATAGCACTTTTGGAGCATCTAGTCTTGGAAGGTTTTGTAGAATCCTCCTTTAAAGAATCTCCCATTGAAATCATCTGTTTCCTGGGGCCCATTTTGGGGGTAATTTCTTGGTAATATTTTCTATTTTTTCTACAAAGTTGATCAACTTAAGCATTCTATGTCCACTATGGTCAAATTTGGCATTCTGGATTTCCCTGGAAGGTTATCCTATTTATCTAGCTTTTCAAATTTATTTGTATGTAGGTCTTTAAAGTAATCTCTTATGATTTTTAAATGATTTCTTGTTTTACTGTTTTTCCACTTGGACATTTTCTATTTTTGTATTTGAGCTTTTTTCCTTGTTTCTCGATCAAGTTAGCTAGTGGTTTGTCTATTTTGTTAATTCTTTAAAAAAAAACCACAGGATTTTGAAATAGTAGGTCTAGTTTTTTTTCTATTCCTATTTCTGCTTTTATCTTCTTTATTATTTCCTTCCTTTTGCTATGTGAGGTGTTTTGTTTGTTTGTTTGTTTGTTTTTTTAGTGTATTTGTTTTTTCTAGTTTTTGAGCTGGGAATTCAGTTCATTTATTATAACTTTTTCATTTTTTATTGATAAAAGCATTTAGTGCTATGAGTTTTCCTATGCTCATTGCTTGAAATTTATTCTATAGATTCTGATAGTTTCACTATCAGGTATGGTTTCACTATTTTTTAGAAATTCTGTGATTTCAGTTTGTATTTCCCCCTTCACACAACAATTGTTTAGGAAAAGGGTTGTAAATTTTCAAATGAATGGGTCTTTTTGCTTTTCAGTTTTGTCAAGATTTCTAGTGTTATTGCACTGTAGTCAGAGAGTGTTGTTTGTGACATTTTTACATTAACTGATTTACTAACATTTTCCTTGTGACCTAATATATGATCAATTTCTGTGAATGTTTATGAGCACTTCGGGAAAAAAGATATAGTCTCTTAATGTATAGCTATAAGTTCTACCTTATTGATTATGCTGTTAAGTCTTCAATATTCTTATTCATTGTTTTTGTCTACTTGATCTTTCTTGCACTGAGAATGGTGCATTCATTACTGTTGACTGCTTTACCAGAATAAACAGACTTTGCCTTGTAGTGGTTTGATTACCTTTTAGGTAAGCTGTATATGTGTGCATCATAAACATAAATACATTCAAATGTCTTTCATTCCTTGTCATTCAGGCAAAATAAATTATTCCTATCTCTCTTCTTCCTTACCATTCCTTTTATATTGCTCGTGTAAAGTGAACTTATACAGCCACAGTAATGTAATGTGATAGGTTTCTGTGTTGTAGATTAGACTATGGGCTCTTTGAAAACAGCTTTATTGAGGTATAATTGCCATACATCAATTCCACATATTTAGAGTATGCAACTTTATACGTTTTGACATATGCATATACTCATGAAACCATGACCACAATCAAGACAGTGAAATCACTCCCCCAGTTTTCCCTTGACCATTTGTCATCCCTTCCTCTCAGTCCTTCAGGCACTCCCACCCCCATGCACCACTAACCACAGAAGCTTAGTTTGTATTTTCTAGAGTTTTATAAAAATGGATTCACTGTACTATTCTTTTTTGTTTGGTTTCTTTCCCTCTGCATAACTTTACTGTTGTTGATTTTCTAGTTTTGTTGTAATGGTTTTGTAACATAGTAGGAACTCCTGTGATTAGAACTCAGGCAGTATCTGATTGTTACTGGAATGACTGGTCTGGGAATCTTTGTTTCCATTTTACCATCTATTTCTAAGGTGTATTAAGTGTCTCATTTTGCAAAGAAAGTCTTTCTGATGTAACTGATGCAATTTTGTGCTGTTAGCTTTACTTTTCAAAAAAAAGAGAAAAGTTTTCTAGCCAAAAAACGGTAGCAGCCAAGAGAGGAATTGCTTGCTCACTCACAACAACGAGGTTAATCCCTAGGCAAGGTGGAACCTCTTAAAATGCCAATATTAGTAAGCATTTCAGTTAGCGAAACAAACACTCAATAAAAGTTAAGGCACTTTTAAAACCATTGTTCTCTTCTCCCTGTAGCTTTTATTATTCTCTATGATGGGCACTTTGCCCATTCCTTTTTCCAAGAACTGAGAGGGGTCTGGGTTGTCCCCTGCCCATTTACCTCTGGAAGTTTTCCCAAGCTCTACTTTTCTGAAGCAACCACAGGACAAGATTTCTGCCCTGGAGGACATGGGGATGTACAGCTCCTTTGTTTGACAGTTGCACAAGCATGGGGTGACACAGGTGGAAGTGTTTAGTGACAGAGCCTTGTATTATTGTACTGGTGCATTCTAGAAACACACAGTCTTATGTCTTCAAGGATGATAAAAACCAACTGCAGACTTAAATAGGAGATTCTCCATTTATTTTTGGTTTTGTACTAAACATTTTTTTGAGTGTATTAAATAAGAGGATCATGAATATAGAAAGGATTTAAGATGTAAACTAGTTTAACCTGCCTGTTCAACACATCATACTTACTCTTCCCAGAAAATCATCGACTTCATTCTTTTATAATGCAGGAGGAGGACAATCTAAATCTCTTTTGATGATATTTTGCTATTTCACAGCCATTACAGTCAGGAAGTCATTACTCTGTTTAAATCTTTCCAGCTGTGTTTGTACCTGGTAAAGCTAAGAAGTAATAAACAATAAAATTAGCATTATAACATTCTTAAAATTATAAAAATGAAAATTCCTCACATTAAAAACAATAATAATATTTATTATCCCACTATCTGCCCAGCTCTGTTCTAAGCTAACTGCATGTATTCACACATTGAATTCCCATCAACATGTTATGAAATAAGTAATATTATTCTTCCCATTATACAGACACTGAAGGTAAAGTGACTTTTTAAAAATCTCATAAGTAGGAATGGGCTGAGTAGGAGTGGGACTTCAGTATACATTCTCTTCACTACTATGATGCCTAGCTTTCTAAACTAACTCTGAGAAAGGAAGCAAGGACACTCAATTCAGTAACTTCGAGGGCCAGGTATTGTGCTAGTTCTTCTCCGCATTTTACCTTAATAGTAGCAGCAGCCTGTGTGCTGGCATGACTCATGGCGGGGGGGCGGTGGCCTTGGCTGCACACTGCGTGCCTGCCATTCTCGAGGCCTTCACGGCCCTTTCCCATGCCACTTGTATGACTCCTCCTTGTCCTTCAAGGCTCAGCTCAAATATAATCATCTCAGAGACACCTTCCCTGATATCTCTGGACATGGCTATAAGTGATTCCTCCCACATCCTTCCATAAGACATTGCTGATGACGTATATTACAGGACTTTTCAGTCTACCAGGAAATATTTTTCATACATTTACCTCCCTTTCTGGACAGAGACTGTTTATCTCTATAATCGCAAAAGGTCAATTAAATGTTAGTGGTATCACTTTGTTAAATAACCAAAATTAAATTGAGGTGTTTTTTTATTACCTTTTTTTTTTATTGTGAGGAAGATTGGCCCTGAGCTAACATCTGTGCCCATCTTTTTCTATTTTGTATGTGGGACGCTGCCACAGCATAGCTTGATGAGCAGTGCCTCAGTCTACACCTGGGAATCGAACCTCAGTCTACACCAAAGCAGAGTGTGCTAACTTAACCCCTACACCACCAGGCCAGCCTTCCCTTTTCTAATTTACCATTTTCTCCCTCCATTTCCCATCAGAAGATAGAGAATGTGTCTATATCTGTTTAAATTGTAGTACAGTTTTTAATGAAAAAGGAGTAAGAAAGTTGTATTACAGTTTTCTAACTTGGTCATAGATTTTGTCAGATCCATCCAGCTCAAATGTGGAGACCTTGTCGATGAAATCTCCCACCTCCTCCCACAGCTGTCCCCCAGCTCCATCTGGTGAAAACTGAAAATATATCCACTCCTGAACTCCCTGCTCATCTGTATCTTCTAATGATGTCATGCTCCAATCCTCCCATTTTACAACTTTGTTGTTTTCCTTGCCTGGGACAGAAAGGAAGACAGTCAAATTGTTGCCCATCCCTAGCAGTTCTGATCCTCAATGCCTCTTGAATTTGAGGCTATTTTTTTCTAGAATGATCTGAGAACTGAAAATATTATAGTGCCCCCTTCAACCATGTAATTCCAAATAAAAATAATTCTTAAGCCCAGTGAATTTATGATACATTCCACAATAACAAAAACCCCACAAATAAACAGTAAATTGTATTTGTTTCCTAAGCATATGATCGGTTTGCCTCCTGGATAGTGCAACACTTGGCTCATCTCTGTTCTCTGTTCCTGCTGTGTCCAGTGTAGGTGCTTTTGCCATTTTTCCTTTAGCTATTCCTCTTATACTAACCTTTTAAATGGCTGGTTGTTCCACAATCGTAAGATTTGTTCTACCAAAGCACAGCGCTGACTTTTGAGCCAGTGTGCAGTGTACTTCTTGGCAAAATTAGGTGTTTAATAAATGTATGGAAGAGTGATGTCACTTACTCCTGGAAAACTCCCTTTTCACTACTTTCCAGGTGCCCCATGGTCTGACATCTAAAGGTCTTGCTTTCTTTTCTATCACTCCTTTTTGGCTAGTTGTGCTCCTTCTAAACTAGCAACTCCGTGTCCTCTGAACATGTCCCATGCTGTCCTGCTTTATACTCATATTCTTCCCTCTTTCTGGAATGCTTTCTAATAACTTCTCTCTCTTGGATTCCTCCTTAAGTGCCAAGGCACAACTTTACCCCTATTGAGCAGTGTTCCCTTCTCCCGCTGAAATCTAGTGGCACATTTTCTATTCCTCTCTTTTGTATGTGTGCACTCTTGTCTTGGTGTGGTTATTTGCACACATGCCATACCTCTGAAACCCAGCTGTCTGGCGCCCCTCCCAGAGTCCCTCTTTTGCTCTGTGCCATGTACACAGAACTCAGGAATTCGTCATGCACAGCACACACACTGGGGAGAAATGTAGACTTACCTGAAGATTCTATGGGAGAGGTGGATGTTTTCTTTTTCTTTCCTTTTAAACAAACTTTTTGTTTTAGAATTATTTTATATTTGCAATAAAGTTGCAAAGATAGTACACAGAGTTGTCACATACCCCACCCACCCACACTTCCCTTATTATTAACGGCTTGCATTAATGTGATATATTAGTTACAATTAATGAACCAGACTGATACATTGTTATTAACTAAAGTCCATATGTTGTGTTCAGATTTCCTTAATTTTTACCTAATGTTCTTTTTTCTCTCCCAGGATCCCATCTAATATACCATGTTTCATTTAGTTGTCCTGTCTCCCCTTAGGCTCCTCTTAACTGTGAAAATGTCTGAGACTTTTCTTGATTTTGATGATCTTAACAGTTTTGAGGACTGCTGGTCAGTATTTTGTAGAATGTTCCTCAACTGGGGTTTGTCTGATGTTTTTCTCATGATTAGACTGGGGTTATGGGTTTTTAGGAGGAAAACCAGAGAGAGAGAGTAGCATTGTTGTCACATCATATTGGTGGCATAGCGGTTTCGTCCGCGCTTGGCAGCCCGGGGTTCGCCGGTTCGGATCCCGGGTGCCCGCTGATGCACTGCCTGTCAGCCACGCCGTGGCGGCGTCCCATATAAAGTGGAGGAAGATGGGCACGGATGTTAGCCCAGGGCCAGTCTTCCTCAGCAAAAAGAGGAGGATTGGCGATGGATGTTAGCTCAGGGCTGGTCTTCCCCACAAAAAAAAAAAAAAAAAAAAGAGTAGACTATCAACATAACATCACTCTTGATGTTAACCTTGATCACCTGGCTGAACTAGTGTTTGTCAGGTGTCTCCAATGTAAAGTTACTCTATTTTCCCCCCTTTTATACTGTATTCTTTGGAAAGAAGTCAATGTGCACAGGCCACACTTAAGAGATGGGAGTTATGTTAAAAGTTAAGATAAGGAGTGGGAGTATCTACATAAATTATTGGAATTCTTCTGCACAGGAGATTTCCCAACTCTCCCATTTTAAAAATTTAATCAATCATTTGTATCAGTATGGACTCAAGGATATTTATGTTCTCCTTTGGGTTATAATCCAATACTAATTTATTTATGTTATTCCTCAAATTGTTCTAGCTTTGGGCATTGGGAGCTCTTCTGGCTGGCTCCTGTGTCCCCTCCCTGACATACACCAATTTATTTGTTTGTTTATTTTGGGAACACTTCCTTACTTTCTGGCACTACAAGATGATCCAGGCTTATAGTGTGTATTTCCTGCCCCAGTCCTTGAATCAGCCATTTCTCTAAAGAACTCTGGTTCCTTTTATTGGAGAATGGTATTAGAGATCAATATCTGGGTGCCAGGTGTGCTCATTGCTACTGGGGTGTTGTTGCTTCTAGGCCATTTCAGCTGACAGAGCAAGGAAATATACGTGTGTATATTAACCCATGTATGTAAACATATTTGTATATATTTCTATATGTATCATCTATGTTAGACTAAACATGAGTTCCTACTGATGTCTCCAACTCTAGTCCCTTACCACATTGATCATTCTCGCCTTCTCCCTTGCTTATCTGTAACTTCTCTAATAGTGAGAAACCTCGCTCCCATCATCCACCATCAATTTACTTAATTTTTGAGTTCCAATATATATGTATAGTGGTTTCAGAATTGTTAACCCGTATCCCAATGGGAAATAACTTCATCGACTAGAGTACAGTGTTTCTTTTTCGCCTTTGGTTTTACAGACTTTACCTGTTTCCAAAGTTATTCACATAAGCACATTTTTTTCACCCCTTTCAGTGAGGTTGTTTCATACACTTAGCTAGTCTGAAAAGTCTGTATATTATATGATTCCATTTAATGACACTCTGGAAAAGGCAAAACTTATGGAGATAGTAAGCACAGCAGTGGTTGTCAATTAGATTCTTTGTCACTTTCTACATTCCATTCTGGGATCTTCCGACCTCCAAATGATTTTTTTAAAAGTCTGCATACATTAAGGTTCACTCTTGTGCTGTAAAATCTGTGGGCGTTGGCAGATGTTTAGTGTCATGTATCCACCGTTACAGTATAATACAGAACAGTTTCGCCGTCCTAAAAGTTCCCTATATTTCACCTATTACACATTCTCTCACTCCCAAGCTTCTGGCAACTACTGATCTGCTTACTGTCTCTGTAGTTTTGCCTTTTCTAGAATGTCATATAGGTGGAATCATGCAGTATGTAGCTTTTCCAGGCTGTCTTCACTAGCTTACAGTATTCATTTAAGATTCATCCACGTCTTCGCATGGCCTGATAGCTCATTCCTTTTTACCACTGAATAGTGTGGAGAGGGTTTTATGTTCTGAATTCCACAGCACGTAACTGCATAGGCATCCATTTGATGTTTTTTCTCTCAAGTCCTCTGGTTGCACAGAGGCTTTTTCTGCCACATCCCCAGGTAGCACTCAGTTGTTCTCCTATAGTGATGAGCGGTTTAGCTCTCTTCCCCAAACCTGCATATCTGTTCAGGAAAGAACACAGGGCTCTTAGCATTTTAGCTCCCACCCAAATAGCTTCTCAGACTTGACCTTCCTAGTAACACCTAGGTTCCAGTTCTTTATGTTCCTGGGTAACATCGCCGCCTCCCCCTGACCCCCTGCTAACATCATTATTTCACCTCTCTTTAGATGGTCTTTTAAAGTATGAAGTGTATCTTTGTCTCTTTATTCTGTGACAATGCTGTGCCTAGCCCCTAGCAGGTATTCAATAAGTATTCATTGAACAGACAAATAAACGATTTGGTACAACGCCAAGAGCCAGATTGCAGACAAACTGATGAAACCTAAAATGCACGCCGTAGTCCCTCCACTTGAGGAGCATAACTGTTTCCTGTGCACTCTTTTCTTGTTGCACTATTTGAAGGCCACTTGCAAAAAATGGCCTGAAATCTGAGATACATTCAATGTGCAAGAACACATGGCATTTATAGAAGCATTACCAAATCGCATCATGCTAGTGAACCTTGATAATGTGTCAGAGGTTTTCAGCGTTAGCCCAGAACATCAGCATTACTACATACAGGTGAAATATATTGTATGAAATTTCTCATAAAATGTTGCATGGCCAAATTTTGGGAGTTGGCTAGGCAGATTAGAATTTATTATCCATATTATTAGTAAAAGGAGCTGATGTGGCTGTTTATTAAGTCATTAGCTTAAAAAAATCCTCAACATTGGTATAAAATTTAAATACTGGGCCTCCAAACAAAATATGCTAGAAGGACCTTCATTTCACATACTTTAAGTTCCGAGGTAATCTTGGAAACCACAGTTCCATTTGTGGCACCTCTTCCAGAACCTGTGTTGCACGGGTACTTGCTGCCTTCAAGCTGCGTCCATCAGCCTCTGTACGTTAGATCCCTAATTTCATTGTGAATAAACTATTGAGATTTGAATGGGAGGAAAAGGGGAGTTCTTAAATTTCTCCTTCTTTCTTTCTCTCCTCCTCCTCCCCCTTTCCCTCCTTCTCTTCCTTTTTCTTCTTCTTAAAATATCTACCATTGTCTTGGGTTATGGAGAATGTTGTCATCCAGAAAAGAGTAATTTCGCTTCAGTTAAATCTCACGTGTTTGCAATCATCCTTCACATACCCAATGATTTGTATCAGAAGTGATGTCTCAAGAGGCTTGTTGACCTTTCAGAGCCAAGAATTCTTCATTTTAGGGATTTATCCCTTGCTGAGAAGATTTTTTAAAAGCATAAAATGTGTACAAGTAGAATATTATAAAAATAATTTTGGATAAGTTTAAAGGAGGATACTCCATCTTTTCTGGTTTCCGTTGTAAAGGAGGTACACATATTTTCAACATTTGAAATGGCTGAACTCTTTTTATATCTTGTACTTTTTCCAGATCCTCCCATTTGTAACATTCAGGTTGTAGAAATGACAAAGAAGCTGCCACTATAAGATAGTGATTTAGTTGGCGTGGTTGGTGAATCGCTTCAGGTTTGGTGACCTTTGTTTCTCAGGCATGACTAATCATTGACCCCTCTAAGTGGATGCCAGAATTTAGGAAACAAATGAAAAACAGAAGGTAAAATGGAGATTGTCTATACAAGGCCTCCCGCAAGAATTTGCTTCTCAAAATAAATGAAGATAAGATTGCTTGGCATACAGATAAGAACTTTCCAGCATTCCATGTATGTGTAAAATTCCATATATGCAAACAGGTTTCACGGTTTCAGATTTGGATTGCTTGTATGCTGCATTTAGTGGAAATGAAAATCCAGCTCTCTAGTGTTCGCCTTCCCCCAATAATATGCTACTTTCATCCTCATGGCCTGTAAGAGTCAATGTCATAAGTTGGAACTAACTTACTGGTAGAGAGATGCTTGGGAAAAATTGGTTCAATGTTTTTCTTAACTGATTATTTTCAGGTTGAAAATCAAGGGACTATGAATAAGAGTTGTCAAGATCAGTGTGTTCCACTTGTACCTACACTATTGACTGACTGGGTATTTCCCTCAGGACATTCTATTTTGAAAAAGTGACACACAGCTTCTGAAAAAAATGTTAGTAGTGGAAGCTGCTGCTTTGGCTTCTTATGTCAACAGAAACAGACTGCCTGATTTCTACGTTGGCAATCCATATTTTTTTCTGTATTATATATTAAATAAAAGGGGGTTGCTAATTTACAAACAATTCAAATATATTTCTTTCTGCACCGATAAATTCTTTCAAGTTTTCCAGAGTTGGAAAATGTGGTGTGGCCCTTTCTATATTTTCAGAACTGGTAGCTGGTTTCCCTACTAGGTAAATATGTATGGCTCCTCCTGACACTCCTGGTGCATCACATATGTTGCACATTTTACAGATTTCAGAGCTCTTTCATTTGTTATTTCACAACAATTCTATGAGATAGATAGAAGAGACATCACTCTAATGATTGATAGATGATGGTGAGGCTCAGAAAATTTCAGTAGGTTTTCTATGGTCACAAAGCTAGGACATGGTGGAGCAAGGATCAGAACTTTGGTTTTCAGATTTGAGCCCAGGAAACTCCACAAGTTCGGAGCATTATTGCTTTTGGCCGAGAGTATTGCAATATGATACAAATTATATATTTTGCAATTTATGCTCTAGTAGTACCAGATAACAGTCTATACTTCTCAATTTTATCACTATGACCTCTTGATAGAAGGAGATCTCATTGCCATTCTTTCCTCTGATTTCTTTAATAATTATTCTATTTTCCAATAAGAATTTTAAGACTTGACCTAAATATTATAATTAACATATTGAGAGGCTATATCAACATGACCCACTTTCTGTCCCTTTTCCAGTGTGGATACTCATAAATGTAATTTAATGTTACTTTCAAAGCAGTAAGTTTTATTTTTTGCAGTTTCTATGACTGAGTTTACATGATTATGATTCAGTCAAAGGGCTGTCTCCTAAAAGCTCTCTCTCTGACAAAGGAAGAACACTCATCATTGCAGTGTTAACAGTGAGAGAGGGGTGTTGATTCTTCCTGTCATCTTTTGCCCAGCAGAGCTCAATGCACGGTTTCTACTCAGAGTTGAGGATTTTGTCTGGTCATGAAATGGCTTGGTGATGGAACATGATGCTAGGAATAAGAAGGAAATGTTTAAGGAAAATGATTTTTCTGTCGATTCCTGGGTTTCTTAAGACAAATGCCTTTAACCTATCTCTGTCTTTTGCTCCTCTCCATATACAAATAAGTCCTGATATCTTCTTGATATTGGGCCTTTAGAGCTCCTTGACAGAGTATCTAGGCAAAACAGTATGTTTCCACTTCTCAGAACCCGGGAGAAACTCAAGAAATGTTTTTTTCTCCTCAATGCTTTTGAGGTTTTAAGCCTACTGCATGTAAAGTAGTGAATTGTGTTCATTTGATTTTTTAAAAAAGTACAGATAAGATCATGAAAATTTGAGTTTTCTCTACAGACCCCATATATTAACTGATTTGAACACATTCCTCTTTTTTATTACATATATGATTAGAAAAAGAGAAAAAAGAAAAGTCAATATTCAGGAAAAAAATGCGTTAACTTTAATTGAAGCACTTACGTTGTACTCAATAACATTTGGATAGTCATGGAACCTAGTAATGTTCTCAAGAAAACTCAAGATATTGAATCTATAAAATTTAAGAAACCCATTTCCCGTTAGTTCTCTATGTCTGTGCAAAATGAAAATGAAAATGTGTCAGATATTAATCCCTCTAGGAACCTTGGGAAATTTTATCTTCCTTTGTCCTCTTAGGTGGCCATGTTTGTGCTACAGCTGGGCAGTGCCACATTCCTGCTCACAGAGCCTGTGATCAGCGCAATGACAACTGGGGCTGCCACCCACGTCGTGACTTCACAAGTCAAGTATCTCTTGGGAATGAAAATGCCGTATATATCTGGACCACTTGGATTCTTTTACGTGAGTTTTCCGTATGTCTTTGTTCATATATTTTGGGAGTGTGTGTTCCACAAAGTAGAATTTGGTTAATTGCAATACTGAGATATTTTCTGTATTAAAGCAACTTGGGTTTAAATACAATCTTTTAGGGTATTTTAAATGTGTTTTAGGGTGTGAAACTAGTTTAATGAGCAATACCTACTAATTTTGGAAGCAATTCTTTGTAATGAACAATTGAATATAATATAATCTGGGGGCATGATTAGAAAAAAATAACTTGAATTTTTTGTTAGCCAGATATGTTGCCAACTTCTAATGGAAGCCATCTACTGGGATTGCGGCCTAGTTTAACAACAGTACACTCTACCACATTCTTTCAATATTGTGAACCCTGGTATGGATCAAATCAGAGACCTGGTTAAAAATCGGTGGGTGGAGCCCCAACAGCAGACAATCAGTTTTTTAAAGCAACTTGAACCTGAAAGAGGAACACGTGGCCAGTTTCAACAAATTATACTAATAATATTCCATTGTTCTTGGTCTCTTTTTGAAGCTGACCTAAAATCTATGACTGCTCAGGATGTCACATTCTACCGGAGCTTTATAGGAAAATCGATGTCTTATTAGTGAACTTGAGGGCAACCAACCTTTACTTTAATTTTATGTTGTAGAGGAGGAAAAATATCTTTTCCTTCTACTCTTCCAGGTTCTCAGCTGGGGCCCCTATATAACGAAAGACAGATTAACAAGAGAAAAACAAACTGAAGTTTATTAACATGTATATCTCATACATACATGAGAGTAACTCAGGGATGAGTAACTCAAAAGAGGTGGATAGAATTTGGGCTTAAATACCATCTTCACCTAAAATAAAGGAAAAAGGGTATGGAGGAGGCAAGTTGTGGGAAGGTGACCAGGAAAACTACAGAAAACAAGGGTAAGTTTTGTTATGCAGATTTAAAGAGTGACTTGTCATTTAGACTATTCCTTTTCTTCCTGGTACAGAGAGGGAGACACTTTACAAATGGAGATTTCCTTTATAAACATAAATTTCCCTTACAAAAGGGTAACTTATACTCTGTTTTCAGAGCTTCCCTGTGTCTGCTGTTTCTCAAAATAATAAACTCAAAATAATCCTTGTGCCAAAGAGGCATATTTTGGGGTGGCATATTCTGGTCTCCTACAATGTAATTCTGTATACTAAATAACATCAATGCTTTAGTGAGAGTATTCCTGTCCTTAATTTTCTTGATCTTAATGGCTGAAGAGTAACTTAATATATGAAAGTACAGAATTTATTATCTAGTCCCTGTTATTGAGGTGGTTTGTGGTGTTTCACTAATATACACGGCCCCATGAGGATCTGCTTTATTTGTATGTTATTGTCTGCATCACTGATTATTTCATTAGAATAAATTCCCATTAGCGCCCAAGGGGGTTGTCTGCCCGCTGCAAGACGTGCCAATAGTCTAGAGGCAAGGTGGTAGGAGAGAAAGCATTTTATACAGGAAGATGGCTGACTCATGTCCAGAAGAACCATCTTACAGAACAAAGACTACAGGCCAGTTATATAGGGGACTGGTCTCTGGGTGGGGCAGACATCTGGCCTTAGTTCCTGATAATCTTTTGTTTTACTGGATATGCATCAGAGACCGGAGCAACGCCCTATACCCAGATCTTTCAGTTGTCATTGATGATGGCTGTCAGCACTGACTCTCTGCCCCGGGGGTCATCACATTCCTAAGGAACTCAAAAGAACAAAGTTATCAACTTATAGCAGCTGGGAGGGGCCGTAAAACCCACAGAGTAGGTATATCTCCTGGAGGGTGCATATCCATCTGGGCTAGTTAATCAGAGGTGGTTCAAAGTTACAATATAGTTTCTTTTCTACAATATGGCTTCTCTTCTGTCAACTTTGTGCTGAGCCAGTGTCATTCCTAGTGAATGGAATTACTGGATCAAATGGGTATAATGTTTTTGCCAAATTTCAATCTGAAAAGTTATACCAATGAATATTTTACTTTCGCCTTATTGTCAACTCTGATTATAACTATTTTTAAAATTTGCCATTTTGATACATGAAAAATAGTATCACTGGTCTATTTAAATATGTGTTTCTCTGATTAATTGGTAAAGTAGTTAGTAAAGATAGTAATTTAGGCAACATGGAACAGGAAGCTGGTTCTGAATTTTTGTTACTTAGGTAACATCCCACTCAATGATTCATTCATTCTAAGAAAGCGTAAAACTAAAACAAAACACTGGAACTGGGCCTGGAAGCAACATAACTCCAAGCTCCAGATCAAACAAAAGCCGACCAAGACCAAAGTAGCTGTAAGCTGTCAGGTGACGGGCCGAGTTAAGACTTTTAGTGACACTAGGTCTGTACAACAGAACTAAAACAGGGCTAGATTCTTCATTGAACGACTTGCTTGTGTGTGCATGCGTGGACATACAGGAGAGCTACAGATTGGCCTTTTCACTCACATCCATAAAACAGATAGTCATCGCTCCCTGTGTTAGGTGTGTTAAAAGAAGGAGGGCAGCCTGATATGGGAAGGACATTCAGACTTTCAGCTTCTCTCTCCAGTGGCAGTGTGCATAAAATGCTGCATTAAAGTGTTCTGTGTATGATTTCTCTTTTTCATTTTGTTTTCTTGTGAGGTAAACTCTAAGTTACTTTATCTTTGCCTTGTAGGTCAAAGACCATGTGGCTTTTGTGGAGGGGGTCTTTTGTAAATTGTCACACTGAAATGAAATCAGATTTAGAAATATTTTTAGATGGCTGACTTTAAATTCACATTACAACCATCCTTTGGTATCCACAGGGGATTGCCTCCAGGACCCCCATGAGATTCCAAAACCTACGGATGCTTAAGTCCTTTAGTTGGCCCTCCTTATCCATGGGTTCTGTATCCTCAGACTCATCAAACTGTGGATTGGTTCAAGGGAACCCATGGATATGAAGGGCAGACTGTACTCACTTGGTGGAAGCTGCTATGCTTTGTGTTGATGGAAAATGAAGAAAAGTTGCTCTTGCTTTTCAATGTCACAGAACCTGTACTCTTAGGCTGCTAGATTAGAATGGTGCTTTGGTTCTTTGCCAGGGTTTCAGAATGAATGCTGATAATTCATTGTCAAAAATTGTGGTGATCTGAGCATTAGATTAAGAAATAAATTTTGCATCATGCATGGGTTACACTGGGACATTCGGAAAGTGAGATTTGGTGTAGTTAGGCTGAAGAGTCTGATGGTAATGTAAATCTGAACTTGCCCCTGGATCATTTATGTGGGATGTGAAGGAGCAGAGCTGAGCTCAGCACAGAGATCTAGAACAGAGGACAAAACTGAAGCCTTGGCCATCAGGTCAAAGAACCTAGAGGAGAGTGAATTAACACGTTTTGGGGACTTTTCACTCTTTGACTATGCTTCCTGCTTCTGAGTTTTCACAACTGTTATATCCTTTTTCAAAGCTACTGAGGCTGATGAAAGATAAAGAATGTGACTGATATTCCTTGGAACATAAATTAATATCTAGAATATTGGAGACTCTTGCACAATGACAGTCACCACTCCTAACTGTCTCAGTTGGAACACTCATATTTCTTAAAAAGAATTCAGATTTGGCCAACCAAAATGTCCATTAATAAATTCTGAGAGTAGCAGTCCTTACTGTCAACTTGACAGAAAGCACAGCCTCTGCCTTTATCCTGCTCTTAGGTCACTGCAGGTTGGGGTCTCTCCCTTCTGCCACTGGGATGGTTTCTCCAGAGTCTTCTTCCTGGGGGATGTCTGATTCTGTGCTACTGTGAGAATCCAGTTCTCAAGTTGGAATAGCTAAAGTCTCCATCCCTTTGGTTCTCTGGGCTAGCAGCTGTTCTTGCCTCAGCAAAACATTTTTAGGGAATAATCTGAACCAGGTACAGGTAGTGGTATGTACTCAGTTCTGCCCTGTCAGATTATAGAACAGACTTCCAATAGACCTTAAGTAGACATGACATAATACTTTTCCTTTTTCTATATCTGGCAGGTGGAGCACAGGCCATTCAATGCCAGCTAAACTCAGATGGGTAGGCCACTTTTTCTCTTCTAGCTGAAAACTGTTCACCAGCTTCCTCAGGTGAGGGCGCTCTTCAGAAGTGTTAAACCCTACTGAAGCTTTCCACTGGTCCCTTGAGTGACTCTTCCAGCATTTCTGGAGTCTGCATATGCAAAGGGAGCCGCTGGAGCTGCTGGTGACCCCTCCCTATTCCTAAGGAAAGTGAATTAGGCCTAATTCATCTTTTTCTTCAGCCTTCCTAAATCCCTTCACATATAATGTTTTACTTTTCCCTTCATTCTTCAAGTCTTATCTCTAAATTCACATACTTCTAATAAAACTTTCTTTTTAAAATTATGGCAGTTTCTTAATGAATTTGAAGTATTGCACATTCTTTTTCAGTTATATATTGCGTAAAAATTAGTTTTTTTTTCTCTGGGTTAACCTTTAGCTCTGGTGATTTCATTAGGGCCCATACAATCAGGTAGACACTAATTAATCTGTCTTTTCTTTTCCTTAGAAAGAGGCAACAGGGGAAAGAACTTTAGAATCGAAGAAGTCCAGATTCAGATCATAGCTTTAGCTTTGACCAAATGACCACGGATCTTTGACTTCTAGTTGCCTTTCCATAAATTGGTGATAACTATACCTATTGGGGTTCATTCCTGAAATGAAATGCCTGGAACATAGTGGATGTTCATTAGATGGAAACCGTTTTCTTTGTACTAGTAATGAATAGTCGGATATAACAAAGTAGAGATTTTTAAAAAGTGCTGTGTAACTATAGATAGTAACGCTTTTCCTCTGTAGAGGACTCTTAATCAGAAAAATAAATCTAAATAATAAAACAAAGTTATGTCTCTTTTTTGCAACTTATAAATAAAAATGACTTCAAAGTTTATAAAACTTGAAAAAATAAATACATTTGCTATTAATGAAGGTTGGTCATCAGAATTAATGAAATTTTATGTTTTTTAGTTTATTTTTATTTCAAAATATTTCCATCTGTTCAGCTCACCACCCCCCAGCAGTTATCAATCGATTTAATAAATTATAAACAGTGTTGAAATATATTTAAAAATAAGCAGAATCAATAATATTACAAAGGTCACTTCTGTCTTGGGACCCTGGCTCACCAGTTAAATCATTTTATTCCTGTTGTTCTTAAGATTCAAATATTTGACCGATAGTTGGCTCCCCACACAGATAAGAGGGAAAAGTTTAATTCTTCTCTAGAATAAAAAAAAATATTTTTTTAAATTAAGAAATAATGACGCATCTTTTTATTAGAAAGGATGTTTTCCCCAAAAGGCATAATAAAAATTACAAAAATTCCTAATTCATATTAGCACATATGGATTTCTTTGAGATGGCGCCAGTGTCTCAGCCTGTAGCAGCCTATGATGAATTTGGCAGAGCTAGTTTCGCTGGCATGGCTTTATATGAGTACTGTTCTAAATAATTATGTACAGTTCTGTACATTAAACCCAAGAGCACAAGGCAAGTTTGGCGATATATTCAACTACCCTTTTTGGAAGGTTTTATTTCCTTCCTTAGAATGAGGAGTTTCAGAACTGGAAAACGCTTTCATTCCCACCCCCATCCCTGAAGTACAAGCGCAGCACTTTTCTAGTTTGGACACCCCGAAGTCTCCAAAGCAGGAATGAAGAATGTTAATAAAATGGGATAGAAACGTCAGAAGGAAATCAGAGCCAATGAAACATTTTCTTTTATAGAGAATGAGATCACAATTAAATATGTACAAACGAGGTTTATATGTGGAGAACAAATCTGCTTTGAAGACATAGGCCCTCTGGGATTTCTGAATCAAGAACACGCTTTTGTGGTTTATGAAAGCCCACATTTTCTCTGCAGTTATTGTGACATTTCTATTGTGATGTTCACTACACCCTGAAAAATAGACAGAATAAATTGAAGGGAAGAGAAAAGGACTGTTCATCTGCAGCTTGATTCAATCAGTGGGGCAGGGGATAGAAAATGGGGCAGGTTTAATTTGGATACGCAACAATTATATGGGAATTTGTAACAAGGGTTAGTTTAAAATTCTAAATCAGAGGACAAATATTTTTGCAACTCAACCCTCTTGGACTTAGCTCTCTCCATCCCCCACGATTCACTGAAAAATGCATCACCACAAAATCCAGTGCTCGAGTAATTCAGAGTAAACTTAGTTTTCTCAACAAGGGCTGGCTGTATGCCACCTGGGCTTTGGCACACTTGGTTGTGCGTCTGGTCCGAGTGAGTTTCATGTACCCATGTTGTCTCTAACCGTTTAACCTACTATACTCCCCCTAGATCGCGTTTTGGTCCGAGACTTAATTTATTCCTTAAAGCAATAGCAAATGAATTTATCCGCAACGTGAGAAGCAGTTATTGATCAGAAATTTGCATATACTGTAAAAAAACAATAGAATGTTGCATTCTTTTTTCTTTGTGAGGTTTTGTTTGTACTCACAGAAACACAGCCTTGGGCTGAGAGATCAGTTTAATAATTCTCTTGTTGTTCTGCTTGTTTGTGCTACTTGAGGTAGTAGCGGGGTTTGGGGGGCTTAATCTTAACAATACCCATTCTAATATGTTTGATGATATAATGATAGGTGGGCAAAGTTTCTAGAAGACATCAAACCCTTAAGAACAGAGAGAACTTGTGCCAGCATCAGTTTTGGAAAGATCAGAGGTAGCTTTAGGGGTCCCTGAGCAGGAATCCAGATTTGCTTAGAGGTGGGATTCAAATATAATCAAGTTGAAAGCAAGCTGGGACAGGGAGAGGGCATGTCTGGGCAACTGTAGCTCATGTTTAAAGGCTCCAAAGATGTGAAAGCTGCCTTAAAGAACAAAAGCCGGGGCTGACAGCAGATTTCAGTCTCCCAAAGTGGGATAATTGGACTAAATGTGAGGCTTCAAAACTAGAAATGTTCAACAGAATAATCTGGGAAGATTTTACAAACTATACCTGGATGGGAAGAGATTAGTGTGCATCCTTGATTCTGGAACCACTAGAATAGATATACTCAGCAAATATTTATTGACCACCACATGGGCATTGAGGATGCAGCTCAGAGACAACATCCCTGTTCCTATGGAGTTTTATCAAAATACTGAGGAGGGATGCAAATTAGGGTGGGAGAAGACAAATTGGTGAACAAGATAATCTCAGATAGTGTTAATGAAGGAGACCAGATGGTGTAACTGAAGGCAGATAATGTGATAGATTGAGGGGGAAATGATAACTCTCACCTTGTATTAAGTGGGAAATTAAATCAGTCACTGGATATAAGATGGCTAGCCCAGTGCCTGGAAATGTTAGTTCCCCCACTCTTCTAGAAAGTGATGAAGTTTAAACAGTTTCTCCCATTCTTTCTCCCCCAGTCTGCCCCCCCCCCCCATCTGGTTGTGGTAGAGAAAATATGAAAATTCCTCTTGGTTCAGGGTGGAGAGAAGAAATTAGGGTGAATGCACTGTGCAGATACTCGCAGTCTTTCACCAAATATGTATATGTTAGAAAAAATAGTCACAGTCCGTGTACTTACAGCTTGTAGAATCAATTTGGAAGCTTTATTGCTTCCCGTGTACCGACACGATTCTGATGCTGATGGTGAAGGCACAAGGCTGGGGATGGGAAGAGCTCGTTTGCCTGAGAAGCAGCCAGGTGCCATTGAATCCCACCACTAAAGACCAAAATCAAAGACTCCATGCTCCATGGTAGTCTCCCCTTCACAGGGGTGGTATCTCCCCTCCATTTCCCAAGGAAAAAGGAAGCACTGGGAAGTTTGGAAAAATTGTTTGGTGGACTGAAAGAAGAGAATAGTGAGTGAGGCATTGGTAAAATGGTGAAAATGTTGGTCTAGGGATTCAGGGGACCTGTGTAACAGTTTTGACTGTCACTCACAAGCCAAGTCACCTTGGGCAAGTCACTAGTCTTTGGAGCCTTGATTTGTACATCTACAGAAGGAGTGTGTGCAACTGGTTGATATCTAAGTTCTTTGTGGCTCTGACAAGTATCATCTTCTAAATATTGCCTTTGTTGAAATCCTTACCACAGCTATCCATCATGCCTATTTATCCATGATAGATGCTTAAACAATTGGTCATCTCTCTTAATGGTACTAAATTGTTTAGTAACTGTTACTAAAAGCTTTCCGTTTAGTTTCATTTTGTCTTTTAAAATACTTCTATCTTGGTTAACTTGAAGGGAATTTACTGGGATATATATGTGATTCCAAAGGCAAAAACTCTGAGTCCCCTGTGCCCTCTATATTAGAGGGCTGCCATAACAAACTACCATAGACTGGGCGGCTTAAATAACAGAAATTCATTTTCTCACATTTCTGGAGGCTGGAAGTCAAAGACCAAGGTGCCAGCAGGGTTGGTTTCCTCTGAGGCCTCTCTCCCTGGCTTGCAGATGGCTACCCTCTTGCTTCCTCTTCACCTGGTGGTCCTTCTGTGCCTGCACATCCCTGGTCTTAATCTCCTCTTCTTATAAGGACACCAGTTGGATGGGACTAGGGCCCACCCTAATGGCCTCATTTTAACTTAATTACCTCTTTAAAGGCTCCATCTACAGTCACATATGAGGTACTGGGGATTGGGGCTTCAACATACGAATTTTGGGGAAACACAACTGAGTCTGTAATACCCTCTGTGAGTTGTCTCAGAAGTGAGAAGGACTTGCCTTAGTAACTGTATTAGTGTCCTGTGGCCACTGTAACAAATAACCATAAACCTGGTGACTCAACACTGAAAATTTATTCTCACAATTTTAGAGGCCAGAAGTCCAAAATCACAGTGTCAGCAAAGCCACACTCCCTCTGGGAGTTCTAGGGGAGAATCCTTCCTTGTCTCTTGGGGCTGCTGGTGGCTCCAGGCATTCCCTGGCTTGTGACTGCATCACACCAAACTCTACCTCTGTCTCTACGTGGACCTCGCCTCTGTTTAGTGTCTTCTCCTCTTCTGTCTCGTATACAGGCACTTGTCATTGGATTTTAGATGTATGTCTGTGTACAGATTATTTCAAATGTGTTTTCAGACCAAAGTCTGAGCAAGGTAACAAGCAAATATAAATGTTACCATGTTTTCTGGAGCTAGTCCTGGTTTTGTGGTTGATGACTGACTCAAAGTCATATATTCGGAATTAAAACTCATAGATCGCAGATTAGTAATTTATACCTACTATAAAGTAGCATGCTGACAGATTTATTAAAGTTTGCTGATTGTGCTATCACTGTTGTTTCTCTAGTGAAACAAAAACCTATTTATGACAAATTCTTAATACAAAAATAGCACAGGAATGATAAATAGTAATATTAAAGGGATTCCATGTTCTCTTTGGCATGGAAATATATATTAGAATATTCTGTGTGCTCATCATTGCTACTGAAGAATGTCAATGATATTGTATGCTTAAAATCATTTTTTCTGTCATGGAGATTTCATTATAGCAAAATCTAAAGCAACTAGAATGCTGGTGAAAGTGATATTTTAGTTGATAGAATTTTCTGGTTAATTGAGTACTGAACAGAAAGTTCATTTAGTTTTTAATACTTGTTAATATTTCTAAACATTTAAGATCTTTCAGTTGCCTCCTGAAGTTTAACAGAGTAGACATAATTTAGATTTTCCTCCGTGCACAGATATTTCTTTGCAGAGCCTTGTTTAGACTTCAGTAGCAGTGGTTCAATGAGAAACTACTGAATGGGTATGACCCCAGAAACTATTGAATGGATTTGGCTTCCTTTGATTTTTTTTCTTAACTAAATCCTGAATATAAGTTTTTTTAGGTTTGGATTTTGCTTCATTCTTAGAAAAGGAGAGTTTTAAAAAATCTGATTCTTTGGATCAGATAGGATATATCAAACATGGACTCCTTGAAATTTACTGCAAAAGTAGCTTTAATATTTAACTCAATGCCTTGCACATAATAAAATCTCATTAAACATGTTGAATGAATGAATAAATGATAACTACAAATCCCCTTAATAGTATATAGCCCATGTATTTATAGTGAGAAAAGAAGAGTCTGGGTCCTTCCTCTTCTTGTCATTCTTCTTATTCAGGGTTAAATCTACTCCTGTTTACAGATTTATTGTTACTATTACTGTGTTAGACCAAAGTATTCATTCACTCAACAATATCTATTGAGTGCCTACTATCTGCCAGACACTGTTCTAGGAGTTGAGAATCCATCAGTGAAAAAAGAAATTATAAAGAATGGCCAAATCAGATAAAAACACATTATATAAATAAATTGTGTGTGTGTGTAAATGTTCATTAGGTGCTTCAGAAATCTCCCCTCTAAAGAAAATAATACAAAGCAAAATGTACTAATGGATAGGCTATTTTCATTCTTTGAAATGTCTCAAACTGGTTTCATTTACACATATTGATATTTTTCATTTTGTGTCATTATAATAAATGGTCAATTTAAAGAACTAGTATTATAGTCTCAAAATGAGCTAAACTCCTGGTTTACTAAGCAGATTGGCCAGTTCTGATGAACTAGCTTACTTATTTATCCATACAAACATAAACTGTCTTTGCTTCTCTGAGATCTGGGAAGCGAGTGATGATCCGCAATAGGAATTTTTATCTGCTGGAGCTTAGTGTGTGATAGCATACTCAGATGACTGGATTTATACTAGAAATGAGAAATTTTAATGTGTGCTTAGGATGCCTAGACCTATATTAAATGAGCATGTGGAATTGTGTGTGTGTGCACATTCCTATCCCTGTCCCCATCTCTACCTCCGTATGCCACCCATCTCCTTAGCTGTGACTGCTCTATGTGGGTCCGCATGACAGTCATTAGGATGGCACTCTTCATCAGCCAATTTTCTATTGTGTTCTTCATGCTGGTTGTAACAAGCCTCTGCCAACCCCCACGTTATTCTGGAGCTTCTTGTGAGATGTGCTTTACACTACACATTGTAGTTTAATCCAGACAGACAATAAAAACCCTGGGGGGTTTTCTCATTCCTTTCATTCTGGGGTGGTCATTTTTATTACTGCAAACACATGTTCTCAAAATGCACAGTACAGCAAATTTGGTATAACTTGGGAGTTGTGCATATTTCCCCCCTTCTTATACGGGCATACTTATAATACCATGGATGAAATGGAAGGAATAATTCTATAAATGCTTTAAAACACTTGGATGTTTGTTTTTTTCCTGACAAATCATCTGAATGATATTCTCAGTTTTATCCTTGCATCATGAAAAATGATCAGAAAGCTATACATTTGGACAAAATTTTCTTGACATCCTGCTAACCCCATTCCCTGTAAAATATATTTCACTGAGTAGCATTTTGGATTTTTATCCTGGGCTTTGAGTAAGGAGTAACTGTAAGAAGTAGAATTTGTTCCTTCACTTGCTATTGGAATTCTGTGAACAATTATCATCCGCAACACAGAGAGACAGGGAGGAAAAATATTATCTGCATTTCAGATAACGATGATATTTTAGTACCTAATTTTCTTTTCAATTAGTATGGAATAAAATGGAATAGTGTGAAAAAGATAACAAGCAAAGCTTTCTGATTCCTAATGTATTCCTTAATGTATCTGATTACACAAGTGGGGTTTGTTGTTGTTGTTTTAACTGTGTGGACAAAGGGGATTCTGGATTACCTACGTTACCCTGATTCTTTTCACTCAGCAAGGCTTCATTTTAACTGAATGCATTTTCTTTGTTGGAAAGAGTTACAGTGTTAATGATAAGGTTCAATGTATAGAATTCAGGTTTGGGTAGTCTGATCTTCAGGAAGAGAGCAGATCCTTCCTGATCTCTGGAGCAGGTGGGTCGAGTCTTTTGACTGGGAAACCTACTGAGCAGAATTCTAAGAAATGCTGAGAAACGTAGTCCACATAAGTTCTTTTGACCTAGTGTTTTTAGTTATGGTCAAATAATATTTGAGATGCTAAAAAGAGAGGGCAAAGAACACCAACAACTTGGGCTACTATAAGAATAGCTTGCGTGTTAAAGTAAAAAGTAGTTTTTATTCCCTGAAAGTAGGCTTGAGACATCTGCTGTGGACAAATAGAAATGAGGTTCAGATTCAGCATGCTCCAAGAGGAGGTGTTAAGAGACATGTTGAAGATAATCATTTAAGGCCTATTTAAAACCTTTAAAATTATGTAAATAATATACCTTCATATGAGAGAATATGGAAAATACAGACAAGCACAAACATCTCCTTATACAGAGCTATTAACATTCCAAACATATCCATAGATATTTAAAGTATGAAATTCTATTTCATTAAAAAATTGACATCTGTATTAGTTTACTAGGACTGCCATAACAAATGCAAACGACTGGGTGCCTTAAACGATGCAAATTTATTTCTCCCAGTCTTGGAGCCTGGAAGTCCAAGATCAAGGTGTCGGCAGGTTTGATTTCATCTGAGGCCTCTCTTTTTGGCTTGCAGATGGCAGCCTTCTCACTGGGTCTTTCCTGTGTGTGCACGCATGTCTGTGTCCTGATCTCTTTTTATGAGGACCCCAGTCATCGTGGATTAGGGACAATCCATAAGACCTCGTTCTACCTTAATCACCTCTTTAAAACCTGTCACATTCTGAGGTGCTGGGGGTTAGGACTTCAACATATGAATTTGAGAGGACACAATTCAGCCCAGAATAGTATCAAACCATACATATGTGAAATCTGCTTTTCCCACTTAGCACCATAACTGGAGTGCCTTTTCATGTCAATAAATATACATATTGTCTAAATTGTGTTGAAGGGATGTGGATGATTCTGTTGTGTTTGTGAGCTAGTGAATTGAACCAGTTCCCTGCCTGCTGTCCTCCATAAGTGGTTTCAGTTTCTTTTTTGCTATTTTAAACAATGCTTCAGTGAATACCCTTGTCACGAGATCTTGTCACATGACAATTATATTTACAGCTTAATTTTCCTAAAGTGCAGCTGCTGAGGCAAAGGCCAGAACATTTCAAACTTTGTGATACATTTTATCAGACCACCAAAAGATTGTACCAAACATACTCATGTGGGCAGTATAGAAGAATTCCCATTTCTTCCCCCAAATTTCACCCACACTGAGTATTATCATTCAAAAATCAGTAATAATTTGATTAAAGGAAAAATGATTTTTTATTATTGTTTTAATTTACATTTCTTTGATTACTAGGGTGGTTGAATCTTTGTTCATATGTTTATTGACCATCTGTATTTCTTTTGTTAATAGTGTATTTATGTCTCTGCCCATTTTAAAATGCCTACGTTTTCTAGGACTTCAATTTTTTATATTTAACCCCTTTTTATCTAGAATTTATTTTGCTTAATTTTGTTTCAAACATGGTATATTGGATCATCTTTTCTATAACGCAACTGTTATATGGTTCCGGGTTTTGTTTGTTTTCCAATTTTTCTTAGATATTTTTATACTCATGTCATGTTGTTTTCATTGGTACCCTATATATATATAGGTAGTATAAACCCATCAATATTCTTTTTAAATTTTTCTTAGTTATTCTTGTGCATTTAATATTATATATGAATTTGAGTATCACTGTGTTAATTTTCCAGACAATAAAATTACAGTTGGGTTTCTTTATATCAAACGTTCATGGAGAACTAGGATTGGATTTAGGCTCGTTATTATGTTTCCCCTTTGCCACTCAATTTAGAGTTCTTTAAAATCTCACCCTATTTTTTTGTGTGTGAGTAGATCAGATGCTGATGTAATTATCAACACGATCCTAAGCTGTTGAGCAAAATATTGTTGGCACTTAGTTGAATAAATTATGGGCTTTCAGTTTTAGAAAAGGCTTTCATTTTATTCTTTTCTTTGACATTACTCCAACATTTATCCTACATCTGCCAAGTCATATTTTCCCAAGTTACCAAGATTGAGTGTCTGATATAAATGTTTTATACCTTTTTCCTAGTTTCAAGCAAATTTTTTGGTATAGGCATAATTTCAAATAGACTTGCTTACTTTTAAAGAGTAGTTTTTCAGGAAGTCAGACACTCTTTTCTTCACATTGGAAGTTTTACAGACATGCTCTTTAGGCAGAACATTTTCCCCAGACTCCTTCCCTCCACTTCCTCCATGATTGATAACCTAACTGATTCCTGTTATCTTCTTTGGGAAGGGCTCCCCTGACCACTGACACCTCTAAGACACATAGACTTCAGGTGCCCCTTCTATGTCCATAGCATCTCACTGTGCTAACTTATTGCTTTAATTAGCAATTCCTGCACTAGACTGTAAGCTCCATGAATACTGAGGCTTATCTAAATTGTTCACCTTTGTAGACCTAGAACCGAGCATAGCGCTTTCTGTAAAGTATGTGGCAATAAACAAACAAAATACTGAATGACTGAGAACATGGTAACATTTTACATTAAGCCAAATATCTGATATCAGTTGAATACCAGCTCTGAACTCCTTTGTGTGTGGCTTGTATGTGTATGTTTGATTTGGGAGGTTGAGGAAGAATGGTGGGGTACAGAGGAGCCTGTAGTCCCCTCACTGCTCTTAATGATGCATCTTCATGTAACTAATGAGTTTTAGCATCTCTGCCCATTGAAGTGTCTGGGAAGGAGCTGGCAGAGTCATTCTCTCTAGTCGTGCCCTTCTGTAGGAAGGAGTAAACCTTGAGTTAGGTGGAAGAATCAAGGGAAAGCAATTTTATACATGCAAATGAATTAAGCTTTGCTCTACGTCAGCACTGACCACCCTTCTATGCCCCACCTTTCCTTTCCCCACCCCTTAAGGTAATTTTGCAAAACATCACTGAGTTCATCTGTGGCTAGATTTTGATGTTGGTATATTATGGGTGGCCCTGGATTTATTTGTGTTTTTCCTCATCCTTATAGATCTATGCATATGTCTTTGAGAATATCAAGTCTGTCCGACTGGAGGCACTTCTCTTATCCTTGCTGAGCATCGTGGTGCTAGTTCTAGTTAAGGAGCTGAATGAGCAGTTTAAAAGGAAAATTAAAGTTGTTCTTCCTGTTGATTTAGTTTTGGTAAGTATGATATCACCGTTTTAGCATTCTGCCTTATGATGCTCTCCAGTTGTTGGAGGTAACCTGCAGAGGCTCACTATATGGTCTACAGTAATCCACAGCTACTTCTGTCTCTCATTAGAGTAGGGCTAATTTGCGTGGCTAAACATTAATGTAAGAACAGGAAACGTTTTGAGTCAATAATTTAGAAAAGGAGGCACACATGTTTTCAATTTACATAGCATTTCTCATATGCTTATAATATTTTTACATAAATAAGAGAACATATAGCCTAAGATTTTAAATGAGACATTTCTAAGTGTGAAACTCAAAAGATCTCTGGCTTGATGCTTCCTAAAGCAATAAAAAGTGACACCACATCCTATGGATATGGCATTTGTATGATATGCATAGAAATATTATCAATTGACAAATGTCCATTAGTGATTGGTAGATTTGTTGACACTTTTGTTACTGACCTAATTTTGCTTTATTAAAAGGATACTCATGATTTTCGTTCGCCAGGGCTGGTCCTCTAAGATATTTTTTTGTTGCACCTGGCAAAGCAATAAATTATATTTTGTTCCTAAGGCATACAGAATTAAAAAAATATGTTTTGAAATTTTCAGAGCCTCTAATGGAAACTCTTAACTAAACAGAGCATTAAGTTGAAAATGAAATGCTAACACAACCACAGTCTACTAACTTACTTATCATTGATTGGCTTTCGTTTTTTAATGGTCTTGGGGTTACACATGTATGTGACAAGTGATGTCTAAATAATTTCACCTATTGAAATATCCCTTCATACTGTTGAAATAGTATAGATTTAGATAAAAGTATAAGGCTAGCACATTGGAAAATGTCTCTGAGGGATATGACTCATTTCTGTAGAACTAAGATGGATGGCCTCTCTCCATAGCTAGACCTTGTATGATTCTATACTCTTGAAAATTCGTGGAGATACATGTAACACATATGATATATATAATATGTGTGTGTGTATTTCAAATAAGCCATAAAAGTGGAGGATACCATGATTATTAGTTTTTACAGCAATAACTGTGAAACGTACCATTTATTCCAATGTCCTATGGGTATTAAGAAATGCTTATTATATCTTGGGAAGCTTTATTACATATGTTTCATAAAACCAAATATTGAAAATAGCCTTAGGGAAGAAGGCCCTTGATCTAGTAATAAAATAGTTGCTTATTCCTTGCAAAAACAGTAAGAATTATCCTTATAATTCTTATAAAACAAACCTTATATATTATATCCTCATAATTCTATAAAAGAAAAGGTAATCCTTAGGCAGTGTTGCCCCTGATATTTGAAGAACCCAAGGCAAAAGTACTAATGCTGGCCCAAATACTTGAAAGTTATAGATCAAATGTTAAATAAAATAGCTTCTGTTCTGCTACCTTTACTAAAACACCCTTAGTGGTTATCTTGAAAGCCAGGTTAGAAAGAGAATTCTGCTACTCCTTTGAGTTCTTCCAGAACACGGCAGCATGGAGAGGGCTGGCTGTCTTGCCACTCCAGCGCTATCCCACCCACCAGGGGTTCACATGTACATGTGTGGACACCCTGCCCCAGAGTCCAAGCTCTAAACACATCCCCACTCCTCTACCACAACTGTCGCTTGGCCTTCTCTTGGGCCACACTGGGAGGATGGACCTGGGGAAGATACCCTGGAAGCTTGGGACCGTTTGGGCAGGAAATTATAGATTCCTGAAAATTCAGAGTGCGGCCCAGAAAAAGGGGTACCGGTTTCCTCCCCTTACCCCTCAAAGCTCCCAAATTGTGGAGAGGGCTACAGTTGAGGAGGGCCAGATTAGAACCCTGTAAAGCATTGGACCTGCCTGGGGCAGATCCTCTCTTGCCCAGGTCTAAGGGTAGTGCCAGCCTTATACACACCTATAATATTGAAATAATACTGAAGAGGGACCAATGGCTCAGTAGATAAAGGAAGTTTAATTGCGTTAAAGAAATACAGTGAGGAAGTAAGACACTTTCTGAAAGACTAATTCAGTGACTTAGGTTACTTAATTTTAATATTGGCTATGTGTACTGAACATCATGTATTCTTCCATTTTCAGTGAGGATCCAGGATCTTGTGGCTATGATATATTTTATTTCACAACTCACAATATTTTCTGACCTGATATAAATATTTCACGAAAATTATTAGCAATTAAAATTTATTAATTGGCTTAGGAATTTTTGAATATATTAATACTTCTGACTCTAACCTAATAGCCTGAATTATTGACTACCATTTTCCTCTTAGAAAATACTATTGTATCACAATATTTATAAAGTTTAACAGTATAACCTGTACAGTTTTGTTGCTTCTTTAAAAAATCATCAAGCATGTTTTGCTTTTTAAGTCCATTTTATGTTTTAAAAATCTCTGCAAATTCAGTTAAATATCATTACAGAGAACAGAAAGACACAAAGGAAAAAACTCTACAAAATATTATTGGGCGTTAACTATCAGTCTTTATTTTGTGAGTGAGATGTTGTTATACTTTTTTTCTGGTTATGTCTATGTTAAATTTGTACTTTAAATAGATAATTGGTGTTTCTCTTTTAACAAGAAAGATGTCATGTAGACAGTTCCAAACGGATACCTTACTGACACCATAACCATGTAAAATTTCCAGTACCTATTAAAATTAGCAGAAGAATGAAAGGAGAATGTGAAAATGGATGGAAAACATGGGGGTGGCACGGCTGGTAAAACAAAGGCTGAACTGGGTTCTGAACATACATGTTAAAGTTGATTATAGCTACAGGCAGAGAACATGTGACCTTGCTTGTCATGTATCATAGAGTGTAGGACACCGGAGACTCCATGGAGGTGTTTGAAAAGCATTGAGCCCAATGTGTTATTAACTAGTATATTTTACTCCAAGAAATAGTAAAAGTTCAAAATTCAAAAGTATTCAAGGAGATTGTAAATCATCAATAACCTATAATAGGAGTATTGATGCAATATCTCAAACTCTTGAGAGGTTGCTGTCATGGAAAGCAAATGTGCTATTATAAAGCATCCCTTCATGTCACAAGAGACAAGTTTTAGGTTGTATTGTGGTATCTGTACACACACACACACACACACACACACACACTCCTATGTTCTGCTCCCCTTCAAAATCAAACATAATTGGGTTGATTCAGGGTAGGATATTAGAAAAGCCATATTATTGAGATGCCATTTAATTTTTGAGACTGCAAATTAAATGCTCTCAAATCTCAAAGGGATTTTTTGATTTTAAAATTTTCTTAATTTTTAAACATCTGTGCAACTGCTATATTACTCTTGACAATCATGGGCCACACAAATAATGTTTACTTTTAAAAATCGTCTTATGTTTGAAAGGCCAGTAATAATCGTCTTCTTCTTCTTTCAAATGGAACCACACAGATTATTGCTGCATCCTTTGCTTGTTACTGTACCAATATGGAAAACACGTATGGATTAGAAGTAGTTGGTCATATTCCAAAAGGGTAATGTAATCTTTTTTTTTCTTTTGTGTCTGTTTTTTGTTTGTTTTTGGTGGAGGAAGGGACTAGAGTTGGGTGGGTATGGATTTCGTTTCTTTCAAATGCCCTGTATAGGACAAAATTCTAATTAATTCCTATTTCAAAATGATAGAAACAAACAATACACATATAGAGAAAGAGTAACTTCCTAGAGTGTTTATTATTACTAGGGAAGTTGATAACTATTTTATACAGCATTGCTTCAGGTAGAAGATTTGGATATTATTTGAAAAAAATGGAGGGCATTCAATTTCTAAATTAGAGACATGCTCTAGGGTTTAGTCTACCCTATTCCCCTCACATATTCTTATGACTATTTTTATTTCACTTAAAACATAGTAAAAGTACACAAGCATCATCTGAAATAGTAAACCCATAAGCCTGGCTAGTGTATAATGATGAGAGAAAGGGTGGAAGTGGAGAAGAGGGCATGTTCCCTACCTGACTTAGAGCCTTCCTCTGGACGCTAAGAGGAAGTTTAACAAGAAGAGGAAGTGTTCCCCTGAAAGGGCAAAAGTTTGTCCCAAATATAGCCTGAAAGAAAATGAAGGCATCTAGGGGAAGAAAGTGGTGTCTTATGGGTTATTCCCTTTTGATGGGCCGCATATACAGCAATATTTATAAATTTGGGGCAAAGTTACAACTGTGAGTCCTCTATATTTTTATTTTCAGTCACAAATTTTGGTTTCTAACTACATTAAAATAAGAGGAACAGTAGAAAAATTCTCAGAGATTAAAAAGATAATTTAAAATGTCCTTTGTCTTTAACCCGTAGAGATACAGACTAGAGGTGATTATCTGACTTAACGTGGATTTTCTAAAGGGTTCTCTACTTTCCCACTCTCAAGTCAGTTTATTGTTTCTTTCTAGGTCAGTTTATTGTTATTAATGATTAGGTAAGCTCATATTTCATGAAACAAAAGTTCTTTTACTTTGAAGTAGTAGCACTTTTGTATAGTATATATTTAGGGCCGGTAATGATACAAACCAATTTGTTTTGGGGGTAAACTTTAGTAAGTGGGCAAAAGAAATCATGCCTATTCTCCACGTCCCCTAAATCTCCTTTATTTTGAGTGACCTTTCCAGACCCATCCTCTTGAGGAATCATAGAAAGAGCAATGGCTTTCAAATTAGATGAACTTGAGATTGAATCCCAGCTCTACCATTCGCTTAGTGACTTTAGATACATTACCTAACCTTTCTCAAAATATTTTCTCCTCCATACAGTGCATGAAGTGGTACTTGGTCTGGGGGTTGTTGGGAGAATTAAATGAAATAGTTAATATGAAAGGGCCAAGCATTCTATTTACATACTAGGTATTAAATCAGCATGAATTATCTTCTACTTTTGCCCCAGAGGGATTTTTTTTTATTTTTTGGAGGGGAGGTAAGTCTCCCAAAGCATCATCAGGGATAAATGAACCTAATACTTTGGCTCAAGTGGTTTTCAAAAAGACAATAAGACAATGGCTGGGTGTTAATTGAAAGAAATATTTTAAACAGATCTTTAAAACTGAGAAACAGTTAACTGTGGTCTTATATTTTGCAACAGAGGATAGATGGAGCCTTTATGCATATTTTTCTTAAAATATGTGATACATAGTTAAGTCTATTGTGAAAGGATTGAGTTAAAAACATCATTAAGATTATGAACTCAATGGCAAATTTAGGGATCAACTCAAGAATTGTAGCTCACAGTAAACTAGTGTTTGTGTACAACACTGTAGTATTCAAGGCAGCAAATATAGTCTCCAATGCCAGCCAAATAAATATCTGGTTCAAATGAAAAAAATGCTCCAGATTTGCTTTTGTTCTGATACAGGAAATTTTTGTCCAGTTTCTGTGGTTTAACCTGAATTCACTGGATATAAGTGCCAGTTAGACACATGGAGCTGTCCCTGTGGTGTTCCTTGTGATTTTGCTTTTCTGTTAAATAATGTTGAAAACAAAGGGCTTCTAAGGGCAAGGCTGCTTGGTTTTCTCATGCATTATGTCACTTATTCAATGTAAACTTTAGAACATTACCACAGTTGAATTCATTGCAAGTTGTTACAGAAATTACGTGAAAGTTGATGACTTCAGTATGGTCTTTCTTTACACAGAATTCCTGCACCTAGAGCTCCCCCGATGAACGTCCTCTCTGCAGTCGTCACTGAGGCTTTTGGAGTGGCACTTGTCGGCTATGTGGCCTCACTGGCCCTTGCTCAAGGATCTGCCAAAAAATTCAAGTATTCAGTTGATGACAACCAGGTGGAGTGTGTCCCAGCCCTTGTCCACGGCTATTGAATCATTGTACTGTATAAGCTCAGATCCTGAAAATGTTGAACTTATGAAAAATATAGCTTTCCTAAGTATATAGCAAGAATGGGTAGAACAAAACAAAAGAAAAACCTCTAAATCATTCATAGAAAGCTGAAAATCTGGCCACCATGGGTTTGTCTATAATATACTTTTCTTATTTAGAGAGAGAGGACATCTTGATGTTCTTTTTGATTTGTTTTTAGGAGAGAATCCAAATATATTTATCACTGCATGCTGACTTTAAAAATTATGGATTTCAAAGTACGAATAATACTAGTATTGTTTATTCTTCTTAATAAAAAATAAAGGATATGAGGGTCTATTCTTAGAACACCAAAGGATGAAGATTGTATTGGACATATTTCTGAGTCTGCTCCCCTAGTGTCTTATTTCAAGCCCAGTGGCCTACACAGGCCTGTGGGGACAGCTGTGGGATGGAAGTTAAGAAGTCCAACTTACCTGTCTAACTCTCGCTCTGACTCTACGTGACCTTAATCATTTCTGTGCCCCAGGTTTCTCATCTGTAAAAAAGGTTTATTCATTCAACAGATGTGTATTGAACCCAGCTGTGCACCAGGCACTGGTCTAGAAACAAGGGATGTAACACTGCACAACACAGACCAAGTCTTTCCTCATCTCAAAACCTCCTGGTAGCTTCCCACCAGATTCGGATGAAAAGCCTCTTTACTACAACTTATAAGGCCCTACGTGACCTGCCCCTGTCCCTTTTCCTCTCTGATCTTGTGTCCCTTTTATACTGTGTTCTAGCTACACTTACCACCTTGCTTTTCCTTTAACCCACCAGTCATGCTTCTGGCTCAGGACATTTGCACATGCTGTTCCCTTTTGCAGGAACTCTGTTGCCCCAGATATCTGCCTGCCTCCTTTATTCAAATGGTCCCTCATCGGGGGGGCCTTCCTTGGTAATCTAAAATCCTAAAATCCAGATTTTTCCACTCCCTCCTCTGCTTTACTTTTCAGAATTATCTTGTTTATTGTTAGCACTCCCTCACTAGGACACCAGCTCAATGAGGGCAGGGATATTTGTCTGCATTGTTTACCGGTAGCAGCAGTAGAAGGAAAACATTAGGAGGCTTTTGCAATAATCCGGGTGACATTTGATGACTTGGACTAGGATGTAGCAAGGAGTTGAGAAGTGAACGGATTCTGGATTGGATATGGATGCCATCTGGGAAAAAAGGAAAGAGTCAAGAATATCTCTAAAGCTTTTGGCCCAAGCATGTGGAACTTGAGAGGGGAATGTGGGAGGACCAGGCTGTGGGCAGTAGAAAGCAATAGCCTGGTCTTGTTCAGTTTGGGGTACTTGTTAGCCATGAGAATGGAAATGCTGGTCATGTAGCAGCAGGTTGGCTATGTAAGTTTGAAATTCAGAAGAGTGGTCCAGGCTGGACAAATTTGGGAGTTGTCAATGTGTATTTGGGTAGGTAAGATGTAGATATGTTAACGAACCAAAGTGGGTTTGCCTCCTGGCGAGTTAAATCAGACTCTCCACCAGAAGTAGTTGTCACACAAAGTAGGGTTTATTTGCAGCAAATAGGAGATGATGCAGAATCATTTGCAAAGTTGTGGTTCTCCCCAGCACATGACAGCAGGGGACTTTTATTTCAGATGGGGAATGAATGTTCAAAAGGGAGAGGTGGGTATTCCCTTGCGCAGGCTCAGTTGGAAAACATGCTTCCACATCTGCGCAGGCGCTGCTCTTGCTTTGGGGCTCGGTCTGGCTCAGGGTGGTTGGTGATTGCATCTCTTAACATAGCAAAAAGGAAAAAAAAGCAATTTGGAGAAACAGTTAAATGCTTCTGAAACCTCCCTTCAGTTTCTCGGGGCAACTAGTTGGTGACAGATAGAGAAGTGGTCTAATATTTGAGACTGGTTAGAGGAGAAGGAACCACAAAGGAAACAGATGAGACGTGGTGGCCACGGAGGTAGGAGGAAACCAGGAGGGTATGAGGTCCTAGAAGTGAAGTAAAGGAACCTTTAGGGAGGAGGAAGTGAGCAACGGTGTCCAACGCCACTTTTAGGCCAGGTAAGGTAGAAATTAACCATTGGAGTTTGCATTGTGGACGTCACTGGTAGAGTGGTGGGACCAAAACCTTGATTGTAGTGACTTTAAAGATAGAGAGATTGGCAACAGAGACTATAAATACCTTGTACTTCCCTGTAAGGTTGTTGTGAGGATAAACAAGTAAAGTGCTTAGAACAGTTTCTGGCTCACTGTAAGCACTCAGTAAAGGTTAGCTATTTTTATTATAGTGGTTAAATCACAAGCAGTGGAGAGAACGGAAATGGAATATAAAGAAGCCTTAGTCTTTGACAAGTTGTACCTGTGGTTTCCAAATGTTGATTTTGATTAAGGAATGATATATTCTCCTATCATCAATCTTGCAGGAGTTTTTGGCCCATGGCCTCAGCAACGTGATTCCTTCATTTTTCTTCTGCATACCAAGTGCTGCTGCCATGGGAAGGACCGCTGGCCTCTACAGCACCAAAGCAAAGACGCAGGTATCGCCATTGTTCAGGGACAAAAGACCTGCCGGGCCTCTCCTCTCCTTCTTGGAGAGTGGATCGGGAGAGCTTCTCTTTAAAGTTCTGAAAATATTTTTACTTCTTCAACTTTGTTTTAAATTAGTTTCAAGGAAGCCTATCTTCTCTTTCTTGTGAGTGACCCTTCCAGAAGCCGAATGATTCAGTGAGCAGACTAAAAAGTCTGTACTGATGGCAGCTTTATTGTTGGCAACCTTTGAACCAAAGCTCCCTCTAGTGGCGCCTCTGTTTTTTGGGTTTTTTTTTTTTTTTTTTTTTGCTCATCTAATCCATTAATTTGAACATTTTCCATTTTTGTTCACTTCCTTTAAATAAAATTAAATCAATCATGTGCAAAATCAATCCTTGATACTGAAATTCCTGTTTATAGAGATGTACAAGTATGTAAATGAGTAATAAGATGTCTGTACACATTTTAGGTTAAAGAAACAGTTATTATGTATTTTTAGGAACTCAGATCAATTCAACATTTATTGAGAGCCTGCTGTATACCAGCTGTGATACTGGGTACTGGTCAGATGATGGTGATGATCATGAAGATGTTGCTGTGATGATGGTGATGGCCATGGTGTTGGTGGAGGCATAGATTGAGTTAGGTGCCAGGCATTGTGTCAGACTTTTTATATAAATGAACTCATTTAACCCTTTAGGCAGCTCTGTGAAGGAAGTATAGTTGTTTTCCTCAATTTCCACGTGAGCAAGTTGAGGAATAGGGGGTTGAAGTAACTTACTCAGGTCACAGAACCAGTGAGTGACAGAGCTGGGATTTGAACCCAGATTGATTTACTCCAAATCTTGCATCTTAATCACTGCTCTATACAAGAAAGTTCATGTGTATGTTAATGTAAGAAATTAACATTCACAGCTAACCATTATTGAAACAATTCATGTTTATTTAAAATTGGAATTGACTGAGAATTTATAAAACACTTTATGTGATAATTCAAACATTTATTAGGAGTCTACCTTATATTAAGTCCTTTTTTGGGGGTTGTAGAAGAATAAATTAGAAAAGGATATGGTTTTTGTCCTTGGGGACAAGTGGCAAGAGAAAGATGGATAAACAGACATTAAAATATAGTATAAAACTAATTAATATGGGGCTGGCCCGGTGGCATAGTTGTTAAGTTTGCATGCTCCACTTCGGTGGCCTGGGGTTTGCAGGTTTGGATCCCGGGCATGGACCTAAACACTGCTCATCAAGCCATGCTGTGGCAGGCGTCCCACACATAAAGTGGAGGGAGATGGGCATGGATATTAGCCCAGGGCCAATCTTCCTCAGCAAAAAGAGGAGTATTGGCGATGGATGTTAGCTCAGGGACAATCCTCTCACCAAAAAAAAAAGTATAAAACTAATTAATAAAATTATTGATGAAGGTACCATGGAGCAGAGGGGGAGCAGCGACAAATTCTGAATGTATAATAATTTGACAAATTATTGCCACAACTCATCAGCTAAGATGTGAAATCCTCATTCAACTTTGTTTTACATGACAATTTGATTGATTTTCATGCAGTTAGTGATTCCAGCATAGGTTCATTATGAGTATTGGCATTAACACTTTTGCAAACTGTACTCCCAAATGTTTGGATCTAAATTTGAATGTTTAATATGTACTGTACTCAAGTATCCTTTACTCTGAGGACTATTCTATCTATAAAACTCTAGGATTCTATAGTTGTTTCCTCTTGGTTTCTCAAAATGATGAGTATATTACATTTCTTCTCTTCATGGTCAGGCTAGATAAGTAGAGTGAGTGGGTAAGGGCATGGATTCCAGAGCCTGGGCTTATGTTCTGGCTCCACCACTAGTGGTTGGGTGACTTTGCACAAGTAACTTGACCTCTCTAGCCTAAGTGGACTTGGCTGTTAAGGTAATTGTTATAAGGATTAAATGAGTTAATACATGCTTATTTAGTACAACACCTGAGCACCAAATAAATGCTCCTTCTATATTAACAATAATCATTGATTTTATTATTATTATTTTTATTATAATAAAATATTTTCAGAACCTTTCATTTAATGTTTAATATTAAAATATCCTGGTTTGGTTGGGATGCAGCAAGGCAGTTTCTAGTCCAAGTTTCCCTCCGACTTGCTGAGCATCTTGAGCAAGTTGGCATCTTTATCCATCCCGTGGGCAGAGAAACTTGGACTAGAATCTGAGAGGTGTCTCCCAGCTTGAGTGTGTTCCATGTCTTGGATTTCCTAGGGCATTTACTGCTTTTCTAATGACTATTTTAGTAATAACAAACCATATGATTAATCTTTGTAACTTTCAATATCAAATGTCTAAAAGAGGATACATTGAGAAAATGTGTGGTTATTTTAAAAATCTGGGACTTTTTTCACTTGCATTGGGCACAAATTTGTTCAACTAATAGGGTAGGGATGGAAAGGTGCCCTTCTCTTCTCTGTTCTGGAGGCCACACATTTGAATGATTAGAACAACAGAACTTTTCTAAGGACTTTTCATTTAAGAGATATTTTCTGCATGGTATTCTATTCATCAGACTTCAGAAGAAACTAAAGAAATCTAACAAAACACTAGTTCAGGGAAACAAAGCTTGGCAGCAGAGTATTTTCATACTGTTCTGCTTATGGAGATGGTTGCTAATCTGTTCAACAATTCCCATTGAATCGCACAGAGAAGGAGTCTAGTTTAATGTGCATACCCAAATCAAGGGTGCTTTCCCATGGTAGCCATTTTAGACCTTTAACATTGCAACTGTTAAGTTTATGTGGGTATACGTGCTAACTATCATGGTTTGAAGAAGGCTCTGGGCAAGCCAAGTCTTAGAAGTTTTGTTCTAAATAGGCTTTGTGAAACCAGTTTTCTGTGTGATGAGACTTCCTAAAACAAGCCCTTAAATGGCTCTGTCTCTCTTAGGGACCGGATTTGTACCCAGTAAATCAATCCAGAAGACTCATCTAAAAGCTCTTCAACTTTTAGGCTAATAAGAACTAACCAAAGGAGCAGTAGAACCATCTTTCATTTGTTAATTATTTTACCAACTGACTTTCTTATTCAGAAATGTTACCAGTATTTCCGTAGAAAGTTATCTTTTTAAAATGCAAATATGATCTTATTACTTCCTCCTAAAGCCCGTAAAAGGTGCACAGGTCTTAGAATTCAGCCCTTTATGTTACCTACAAAGCTCTGAGCACTTCCCTCTGCAGCCTGTCCCAGACTGTTCTCTACCTCATTCTCAGCTCTCAGGTCACGTGGTCCTTCTTCCTTCCTCATGGGCTCCAGGCTCTGTTCCCTTTGTCTCTATGGCTGCTTCCCCTCCCTCTAACTTAACTCCTGTCCTTCAAATCTCACTGTCACTTCTGGGTCAACTGTGTTCTTAATGTTCTTTACTGAACATTAAATGTTCATCAGTGTGACTTAAGCTCCTAGAGAACAGGGCCGGTATTGCTTTGATTCTCTGTATCCTCAGTGTTTAGCCCAAGGACCCAGCACATAGTAGGTGTTCAATAACTATGTGCAGAATGAACAAATGAGAAATGAAAGTATAATTATAAAACTTGCCAGTTTTGCTGACATTAGAAGGGACAGGTCAAGCCAGGCAGGGTTTTTATTGTGAATTAATATAGTACATTTGAAGTCAGGAAAACTCCCACTTGAAATCAGGCTTGGGATTGTAGGAGAGGAAGAACTATTCCTCTACCCTCTAGGTCCTTCTGGCTGGTTTAAGAATTAAATTGACATGAGACAGAATAACAAGAGAAAATCAAAAAAGTTTAATAACATGTATACACGGGAGAAACCCAGGAAAACAGTAACTTGCCAAAATGGCCGAAGCCCTCACCTTAAATAGCATCTTCAGCTAAAGACACAGGAGGCTGTTGGGGGTAGTGGTTTGAGACTTCAAAGGGGAGAAAGGCAATTTACTTGGAGATGGAAAAGCAAATGTTTGATAAACAAATGTTTGCTGGGCCATCCATAGACAGTGTGACCTGAGAGAGAGAACTTTGATTAAAATGGGTTTAGCAAGGATCCTCCCAGTCTGTCATAGCCAGAGTTATCTATGCTGGTGGCTTGGGGACAGGCTTTTTATCTTAAATTCTTTTAGGCTGTTCAGGGGAAGGTCAAAGTTTCTTTCAGAATCTTTTGCCCTTAAAAATAAAGTCAGAGGCCGGCCCGGTGGTGTAGTGGTTAAGTTCACGCATTCCAATTCAGCAGCCCCAGGTTCGCAAGTTCAGATCCTGGGCTCAGACCTACGCACTGCTCATCAAGCCCTGCTGTGGCGGCATCCCACATACAAAATAGAGGAAGATGGGCACAGATGTTAGCTCAGGGCCACTCTTCCTCACCAAAATAAACAAATAAATAAATAAAATATTCAAGCCAAAGGGACACATTTTGGGGTGACCAATTCTGATCCCCCACAAGATTATAGACTTTATAGAAGCACTGTTCAATAGAAACATAATATGAGCCTCATTGGCGATTTAAATTTTCTAGTAGTCTTATTTTAAAAAGTAGAAGAAACTAATAAAATTAATTTTCATAATGTATTTTGATTTACACAATATAGTCAAAATAATATTTCAAGAAAGAATGTATTAAAATTATTAATGATATACTTTACATTGTTTTCTTTTTGTACTAAGGCTTCAAAATCTGATGTGTATTTTACATTTACAGCATATCTTAGTATGAACTAGCTGCATTTCAAATCCTCAAGAGCCACATGTGGCTATATTAGACAGCACATTTAGAACCATTTACATACAAGTGAGTTGATGGTAAAGCCTTTCAGTGCTTTAGAAATCAAATTAAAGTGTTTGAATTGAAATAACAAAATATTTTGCTGTTAGTGCCGTTGAGTTGCTTAGCGATCATGTGTACAGCAGGGCTAAACCCTACCCAGTCTTTTACGCCATCCTCTCACCTTCTGGTGCTATATCAGACAGTGCTCTGCTGCCATTCATGGGGTTTTCATGGCCATTTTTTTCTGAAGTGGATGGCCAGATCCTTCTTTCCACCATGGGTGACCCTGCTGGGGTTTGAAATACCAGTGGCATAGCTTTCAGCATCACAGCAACCATAGTATGGCAAGCGACAGATGGGTGGTGTGGTTCCTTGACTGGGAAATGAACCCAGGCCTCGGCAGTGAGAGCACCGAATCTTAACCACCAGACCACCTCGGCTGGTTAACAAAAGATACTCATCATTTAATACCAAGTGCTGTGGTCAAAGGCCAAACACACGTCTATCCTCCATATGTAGAGATCATTTTTACAGTGATTCCCTTTAGATGTGACATGCAGAGCGTGCTTATCTAAGAATAAGAAAGTCTTGGTGCTGCCTAGACATACAGCACAAATAAGAGTTGCAGGTCTTCCTTCCATTCTTACCTCTAAAGAATGTTAATTATGGGAGGGAGCCCAGTATCCCCTGGCTCTCTCTCCTGCATGTTTCTCTTTGCTTCCAACAGAGTAGATAACACTGGTGCTCTTCAGGCAGTTTAGGAGGCATAACCGAACCGTGAAGGATGAGAGACAGCATCTGCTGCAGGCGAAGATCAGCCACAGCTGAGAACGACAAGCTGTCATGTTTCTCTGCAACACTGAGATTGCCTCTGGGTTCTAATTTGCCAAACTATATTCCTTTATTCCTTCAGAATTTGGCTTATTGCTTCCAACTTCTTTAAAGCCTTCTTCATCTAGCCTTAGTTACCCAATATCCTCTCTCCTTTTCTCTTTCTGCCCTTTCCCATCTCTTTCACCATTCCATTACATTCCACAAAGCTGTGCGGATAGTGAGCTCTCAACCTTCTTTGCATTCTTTCACAACCGCTTAGGATGGAAATGACTGGCATCTCACTCTTCCTGCAGTCATATACATAGGTATAAATAGGTATAGGTAACACTAATGCTTGCAGAGTTGTCTTTGTAAGCAGCCTACAACATATATAGTATTTCTTCGAGAATGTAACAAAAAGAAAATATAGATTATTTCATTATCCTGTATGCAAAACTAACTCAAATATGAGTAGTTATGATTTTAGAACAAAAAATTATCTTTGGACATTTAGTTAGTATGAAATGCACAGAGTTGAAAAAGGTAAAATACCTAGAAAATATTTGCCCTATGGGTAATTAAGCATGTGAACGCCTTTCTTGACTAGTTACAACCTAAGCTAACCTGAAACTTACTATGAAGTGGGCACTTAAGCTTTGTTTTCTGAGTTTAAAAAAGGGAATAAGTTTATCTTTCTTGTTCTGGCTGTAACTTGCCTTTAAAATTTTTCTCTGGGTAGATCAGAGATAAATATAAGAGAGTAGCACTTTATGTGCAAAGTTATGAATATTCAGAAAGTGGATAATATTTGAAAATATAGAGTAATTGAGTTATTACAGAAACCTGAAGTTGGAGAAGTCTATGACAGCACTGCAAATATCTGGTCTTAGTTTAACCTCTTTGTACAATTCCTGAATTGGCCATCTATGGAATGATGGCTTGGAAGGCATAATCTCAAAGAGTTTTTGCAAATCCAAACTTCAACATCTGGGTTTCTTATTTATGGAGACAAAGAATGTCAGTATTTTGAGAGTTTTGAGGGCAGAAACTATTATACTGTTGATTGCTATGCTTGAGGAGTAGATACCCTGGGCAGAACTGCTAAGGACTTCTGTCCAATTGGATGCACTTGCCTTTTGACCTGGGGCATCAGTCATGATGAGGCAAGTGCACTAAAGGTGCTGACATAAGTCATTTGCTTATATGGTCTATTTCGTTATATGACTTTCCATCTAAGGTTAACAAGTAGTCTTTTCACCCATCGTTTGTCACTCTTTGCAAATAAGATCCATTTAACTCTTGACTTATTTTGACAATAACACTGAAATTGTAGTTCAGTGAGCACATTGTTGTTGCTGTACATACAAGAATCATGTAAATAAAGGACAAGTTAAATATTATTTAGAGAAAATTTCAGAAGTAGTTGTAGTTTACTGTTCTACAATAGAATTATTTAGTTAAGTTATAATTTCTGTAATAGCTTTAGTGTGTTATAAGATATCTAGGAACCTTAAATATATTTGGCATTTTGGATCCTAATTCAGTTCATAATCCATATACCTTCTGACTCCCTAGCTCTATGACCTTGAGCAAGTCACTTTGCCTCTCTATGCCTCAGATCCTTCCAAGGAGTTTAGATTCTAGTTGTCCCAAATTCGTATCTGCAACTAAGATTAAGGGTTTTATTTTCAGATGTGTTCTAAGTGTATGAGTGAAGAGTCCTACAGATGGGGTGCATGCCATAGTCTTTTGTCATGAAATAAACCTTAGCGGTTGGTGTCCTTTTCTTTCCATATAAACATGAATATACTGAGTCACTTACTGGGCTATCTGAACAAATCCTGTGATCTGCCTTCTGCCACCTAGCTCTCTCCAGTCTAGTGGAATGACAGGCATCGTGTTTTGTTGTTTAAAAATTCTTATCATGTAACATCACCAATTACTCCTAAATGATCAGCATAGTGACAGTTTGGTGTACTATAATTTCTTTATGGGCGCTCTTTAGTTCTCTAATGACTTATTTCCCAAAGTAGGATTTTTTTCCCATTTATGTGCTGGAGAGTGCTGGAGATGAATTCCACTAAAAATGGAAGGGACTTGTGTCTAGCTTCTTTCACTTAGTTTAATGGTTTTGAGTCTTATTCATGCATTGCATGTATCAGTAGTCTGTTCTTTTTTATTGCTGAGTAGTATTCTATTGTATGGATGTACCACAATTTGTTTATCTATTCACCAGTTGGTGGACATTTCAGTTATTTACAGTTTTTGGTGTTTATAAATAAAGCTGCTATAAATATTCACATATATAGGTATTTGCATAGGCATATGTTTTTGTTTCTCTTAGGTACTTCTGGGACATACAGTAAGTGTATGCATAACTTCATAAGAAACTGCCAAACTGTTTTCAAAGTGGCTGTACTGTGCTGCATTCCCACCTGCAATGTCTGGGAACTCTAGCTGCTTTGAGTCCTTGATATTGTTTGTTTTGTTTGTCTATATATTTCTTTTTAAGTTTATGAAGTCTACTAGGTCCTGATTCTCCTTGATATCTTCATAATGATATTCTGGCCATCTTTGTGGTCCTGTGAAAGCCCTCTTTTCTCTTGTTAGGCTGACAGTTTGGCCAAATGTTTTTCTTGTCGTGAACACTTGCTTGTGTGAAATCAGGTTCTCCATCAAGTGGAGCATAGCTAGGAGTCAGGTGTTTTTAATTGCCTTTTGTCGGCAGGTTGAGTTGTTTAGAACATGATACCAATGACATTTCAGGATTAATAAAATTAAGTCTGTTTCACTGCAAGGACTACTCTCGTAATCCCATGTAACTGCTTCATACTAGAGCCCTGCTAACAAAGAACTCCAAAGAAGAGAGTAAATGCTTCTATGGAATTTATCATCAGCACAGAAAAACCCTAAACGGCATAATCAGTTATTACCCCAAAAGCTCGCTGGGAAATGAGGAGGGGAGTCAGGCTGAACAACAGGCTAAAAGACTTTTAATTGAAATGTCACTTTGACTGTTAAACAAAAAAGCTGTTGCTATGATGTGTGATAAAAGTTGATGGTGTCCTATTTCTTTGTGTGGAATTGCTTTTCTCTCATCATTGACCTAATTTGATTGCACCAGTTTGTCAGTTGTCACATTTGGGTTCCCTCAGTTGCAAAATATAGATAATGACAGTCTATGCAATTTAACAATCATGTGCCAACATTTTGCTTCTTCTAATCAAGATGAACTAAGAATTATCTTTTCCCCCCTATAACTTTGGAATAGTAAGAAAGTTCAAAGCTTTCTTTTTGTCTGTCTTGTATTTTACAGGTGGCTTGTCTAATATCTTGCATTTTTGTCCTGATAGTCATCTATGCAATAGGACCTTTGCTTTACTGGCTGCCCATGGTACAGTAGTGCTTTTTCATTGTCTACTCATTAACTTTACTTTTAATGAGAATCATTGTATATTAAAATTTCTTCAAAGAGTAACCTCAGTGATCCTAAATCTGAAAACTGTGTAATAGTTGAATGGAGAAGAGGTGGAAAGAGACCACATTTGATGGTGGAGAAATGGGAGGGTACCATGACTGTTTCTAATTCGTAGGCTCTCATATAAAAATGGCATTGTAGAATTAGATTTATTATGTGCTCATTTGGAGGGTGGAACTAGGCAATCTCTGTTATAAGAAGTATATTTTGGAAGAATTTTATCAGAACTCGGACTGTTAGAAAATGCATGCTGGGCAAGAGAGTAGGGAACAAAATACATCTTGTCACTGTTGGTACATTTTTGTGCAAAGTGACTCAGAACACTGGTACCAGTGTTTACCTTGCCTTTCATAAGCCTGGGGCACCAAAGTGACGCAAGTAAGATCCTGATCTTCAGAGAGTCAGAGACTGTCTCAGTCCTTTCTTGTGCTAATTCTTCCTTTATATAGTGAGATTAAATCATTTCCACAGGAGGGTCTTCCAATAATCAAGTTCACTTTTCTAGAGAGTTTTAATGTCTTCAGGTGAAACCAGATAATTGATTCTCAAGGCAATAATAAAGAAATATATAAGTATTGAATTTTTTGCAACAAACAAATGGCAGTGAATAATTATTATAAAGAGGGCATTTAGCCTTATAACATTCACTCTGATAATTCACTACTTTTCTTTTTCTTTCCTTATTGTTTTGTAGAATGACATAAATTTTACCCTGTGATTTTCTAGAATTGATATTGTATTCCTAAAGGACAATAGTAGGTTAGTTCTAAACAAAATGAATATTACTTTAGTCTTCTAAATGGTGATTGTTTTTCTCCAGTAAATACTTTAAAAACAAAGAAGTAAAAATGCCTTGGTCCTTTTAAATTTAGGTTAAATCTTTATCTTGCTTCTTCATTGACTTATTTCTTATTTGTAGTGTGTTCTTGCAAGTATTATTGTCGTGGGACTGAAGGGAATGCTAATACAGTTTCGCGATTTAAAAAAATATTGGAATGTGGATAAAATCGATTGGGTAAGTAGAAATTTGACCTAAAACTTCCCTCTTTGGCTTAAACACATGTTAGAAAATAAGCTTTAATATTTTCATTTGCAGAAAATAGTTTTAGCCATTTGAGACGTGTACACTTTATAAACTACCATTTATTTTTTTCATACTCTTCAGAAAAGCATTAAAATGTAAAATATGTTTATAAGAAACAGAAATGAAATTTTGTCAAATTTTGATTGATGTGTTGTTTGAGAACTTTTAAAGAAATGCTAGCTAACCTGAGTGGATTGGGGATTCCCACTTTCCATTAAGAATTGATTCTGGAAGTGAAGCTCATCAAGGAAGTACATACTAATAGAAATATGACCATTTATAACATGTGTGAAAAACCAGCATTAACTGTTAAGAAATGTGTTCTGCATTAATATACAGTAGACATCTTAAAAGTGACCATATTCTTTCTAAATACAAAAAGTCTCATCAATTGTCTTTTAAATGGGTTACACTAAGAGGAGCATTATGTTAATAGGATATTGCCAGGAACAGATTAAATTATACTGAACAATGATAAAGTGTGGCTTCTACTAACAAAAATATTTAACATACTTATTCTAGAGAAATGTATCTATGCAAGAGCATCCAAAATTCTTTCTCTTTCCCATATGGTGAAGTATTTCATGAGTACCCATTGTTTAGCTCTCTTGTTGTATTTACCATATTGAAATGCAATTGTCTATGTATTCCCCCTCCTTCAGATTCTTTACTCTGAGAGACTTTGGGGTATTATTTATGCTGGTGCCTACTTTCATAGTACTTCTCCTAAGGCTCAATATTACTGAGCTCCTACCAAGGTACAGTGCTGGGTACCATGGAGAATGCAGAGATGAATAAGAGCTACAAGTCTTCCAGACACTTATATTTGTTCAGAAATCAGACATGGAAACACTAACTTTTTATGCAAGGCATTATACAACATGACCTGGAAGCAAAAGTACAAGCTTAGTGCTGGGGGAAAATAGGGGCCGGAGCATTTAACTTGGACTGGGTTAATAAGAAAGACTGTCACAATGGAGCTGAAATGTGAACTGAGACTTGAAGGAACAGTATTTGGTAGACAGGGAAAGAGGCCAAAATTAGCCAGGCTGATGGAAGATCATGACTTTTTTGAGGTGATACATGTGAAGTGGCACGTGGAAATAGAGAAATGAGAAAATGCAAACTTACTTAAGCTGTTAGATAACCCTATGATAAAGATATTTCTAATGAACCCATTAATCACATAAGAGGGAGCGCATTACCATATTGGAAGGGACAAGATATCAAGGAAGGCTTCTTCCAGGAAGTGATGGGCAGAACATACAGTGTGAGGGTGGGGGTAGTAACAGATGGGGTTAGAAGAGTTAAGAATGTGTTGGACTGGGAAAGGCTGCTCATTTCCTGCAAAGGAGCTTAGACTTCATCCTGAAGGCAGTGAGGCACCACTGAAAGGAGAAATAGGAATAAGATTTATGTGTTAGCAAGTTTACTTGAGTAATTTGAGTAAGGTGGATCAAACTGATGAAGTCTGCAGCAATTGGACCACTGCTTTAGTAATTCAGACAAATAAGTGAGGAAGGCCTGGACCACAGCTGAGACCATGAGGTTGAAGAGGAGGGAACAGAGTTGAAAAATATTGAAGAGGTTGCATTAGTTAGCCCTCTCCACCAGTTCATCATGTGAAGTGCATCAGTCTAGAATGGTTTCTGAGTTTCCATTAGGAACGTCACTGGCGGAATGTGATGCATTCATGGAGTTATAGAACATGGAAGATTGTTTACATGCACGTGATTACCTTTAGTCTTTTTTTTTAAATACAGGTTCTCATTCCTGAGTTATTTATTTCAATTCATCTCTGTTTTCTGTATGTCGTCACCAAGTAGTTTTCCAAGAAGGGCTGTGTGTTTTATATTCCCTGAGCTATTGCATGGTGAAAATATCTGTTTTCTTTTTATACTAGAAGGAAATTTTTGGCTGAATCTAAAATGCTTTCTCTCGGGACTTTTTAGACTTGGCATTATCTTCAGGTGTTGAGCGATAAGGTAGAGAAATCACAGGTCAACACGTCTTTTTTGTTATTTTATGTGAGTTTGTTTTTCTGAATGGATGCTTAATGAGGTTCTTTCTTGCCCATGAAGTATGGTAATATTATTAGAATATCACTTGTGGTTGAACACCCAGTATCAAATTCTATGAGAGTGACATATCCTTTTGATCTCAGATTCAAGAATTATTTGCAAAATTTTTCTTCTAATATATCTTTGAATATTTTTAAAATCTATATATTTCTTCTCTTAAAGAATTAGGTATTTGTTAATTTTATTTTGTCTTTCTTCATATCTATACATTTTCCCATGATTATTTTAGGGTGTATGTGTGGTTTCTCTGGACTATTCACTATATCTTTGATTATGTATTTCTAGTAGTGATTATACCATTTTTTAAGCTTTAAATATGACTTTTAGCTCTGTAATGTTTTTATTCCCATCTAATTCCTTTTCTAAGTTTTTCCAGCTTGCTTTTTATCTCCTTCAGTTTTCCTTTTTTAAATATAGTTTTTCCTTTTGATTCTTCATATCTATTTTTGAGGGGTTTTTTTTTCTGAAATTTTATTGCCTGTGACATGTCTAAACCTACCCTCTGTCTCTATTTCGTTATTTTATTTCTTTCTTTTACCTGTTTGTATGAATAGGTCCCTTGCTGATTCCTTATGATTATAATGCATTTTTAGCGACCTAGCTATTTGCTGAAAAATAATGTGAGGAGGGCAGAAGTTAGGAAGTGAGGGTGGGAGGTAAATCACCTCTCTGATTATGTATGTCATCTGAAGATTGTCCCTAGTTGAAGCAAAGCCTCACAAATCACAGGCTCTCTGGTAATCTGACACTTGTCCCTTCTCATTCTTCACCTTGCTTCACCTCTGTCAGTCTTCGTTGGTTAGGAAGCTAGGTTGTAAGTGATACAAATGGCATTTCGCCTTACTGCTCTTCTTTCTATGGTACAAAGTGGATACCATATGAGTACATTTCCTTCTTCTCTGGTGGCCCACCATTGACCCTAGAACTTAAAGCACTTATTAGAAGATTATTGTCTAGAATTTTCAAAACTGTGACATTCATGGAGAAATCTACAATTGATGGAACTTTGAGGATAAATTTGTTGGCTTCCAGAGTCCTCCTTGATATCTTCCAAATTTCACAGTATTTGGCAAGTTTACACCATATTTTGTAGTTAGGGGTTGTGACCATGTTCTTGTTTCATTGTCTGGATTTTCTTCCCTGTCTATTCAGTTTTTATATTGTTTTGGGTGGATTTTAATAGAGGGGAGTAGAGTAAAAATGCTTTTAATATACCATCTAAATCTGATCTCCAAATCTATACTTAGAAAGGTAATTCTGGCAGCAATATGGTAAACAGTTTACAATGTTGATAACAAAGCAGATAGTTAAGTAGGAGGCTGTCAGAATAGTCTCGGGGAGCAGCAGTAAGGTGTGAATTAGAGCATTATCAGTGAATTGAGAAGAGGGTATTCTTTGAAATATTTTTATTAATAATTGATAGGACTTGGGAAATGATTGGACAAGTAGATGAAAAAGGAAAAACAGTAAAATATGATTCCAAAGTTTCTGATTGCAGTGCATTGAAGAATATTAGTGTTATAATTGAAAGAGAACATTGGAGGAAGGCAGATTTTGGGGTGAAGTTAATGAGTTTACATTTGGGCATATTGACTTTGAAGGTATTTAGCAGACAGTTTGAAAAATGGTTTAATAGCAGCTCAGAATTGGTAGTCTCCTGTGTAGGAGTGATAGTTGAAAACTTGGAGTAAGTAGACAGTATGGTGTGGGCAAAAGGTAAGTTTGAGAAAGGTGACATGGATATAGCAGATGCTTGATGATTAAATGGGACATTGGAGTTAGCTTGATAGTGGTCTCCTATGGTTGAAGTGGACAGGTATCTCTTAGTTGGTAAGAAATTCAACAATGAGAAGCCGTGGATTACTGGGGTATGATCTGGGCATAGACTTTGGAGTGAGAATGCTGCAGACTTTTTCGGATATAGGCTATATTACACAATAGACAGAATATGTCCAGATTACTCAATAGATAGGGTATACCTAAAATATCATGGAAGTAAAGTTACCAAAGATGTGTGTGTATATAAAATAAGGTTGAAAGTTTAAAAAATCATGTAAGCATGAAAAATCAGAAATTTTTCTTTCTTTAAATTTTTTACAGTATAATAATGATTCTATTTTGAGTTATAAGTTAAAATGCTCTTTGAGGTAATGAGGAAATGGAGATCCAAAATGGAGGCCTGACTTGTGGGCTCAGAACTGAGTTTGAGTAACTGAACAGTAGGGGATAGAATTCAGACCTACAGAAATTTAATAATGTAGATCAATCACCAAAACAGATAGGATGACAGATGGATCAGGGAGAGGCAAAGTGATAGAGTAGCTGCTAAACTGTACTTTACACTGATACATTTTCTATAAGGAGCAAGAGTTTATGTGTTTCCTACCTGAGGTCAATTTTGGGGCTAGCTTCTGTTTAGGGACTGTGAGTACCAAATAGGGAAGGGAACACACAATGAAAAAAAAAGTAGGGGCCCAGGAGATAACCAATTCCTTATAACTGTAACAACCAGCATTTGGATCTTTAATGGGAATTGGTACAGAATAGTGTGGGGACTTGTTCTAACCAATGGAGTTATTTACTGGTCTGTGTTATTAATTTCATTTGATATATTTTTTTCAAAGCTATAAATGTAGCCCCAGGATATAACTAAGCACTGTAAACCCAGCTTACAATAGATGATATTGTGGGAGAGTAAATATACTTTAAAAATAGAACCAGATGGTACCAAAATTTTGCTCTGAAGAATCATGGCCTCAGGCTCTGTGGTTTTTTAAATGGTAGGGACCAGGATCCCCAGTTCCCTAGGCTATATTGAATCGTGGAGGTTGGCCAGAAGGAATTGGTCTTATAAAGCTTTTGGTGAGATCTTACTCTGCCACACCCAGGCAGGTTCAGTAAGCATTAGGAGATGAGTGAGAAACAGAGCAATCATGGCAAGTTGAAATAATGATCAAAAACTTGCAGCCTTATTTTATAGATCATCAAGTATAGTGTAATATGTTAGGAAGGAAAAAACACACTGTGTACAAAGAGAAAATGCAAGTGGCTGTCAATTCACCTGAACAGAGGAGAAGCATCTCAGTGTCTAACCTATCAGATGGCAGGCTGAGGATGACGTGATAGTAAGCGCTAATTTAGCATTATGTTTGCAGGTGATGTATCTTAACATGAGAACGCTTAAAATATATTTTTTTCTTTTACTCCAGACTGTTTGTTTCTTCTATATCAAAAGGAATTTTACAGATAAAAACCCCTCCATTTATCTCCAGGGGTTAACTTTTCAAAATAGCCCCTCATTAAGAACCACTCAAACTCAGTGTAGATAGATAATACAAAGGAGAAGCATTTCAAGTAAAAAATGCCCTTTAGAAACATTTATTTCACGCTTGTCTGAAAAGATAACTACACTCCCATCCCAAGAATCTGTGCTGTTTTCAGATTATGGAGAAGTTTCTAACTCTTTCATTTGCGTTTGAAATTGAGTTCTGTTGTTGAAAATGTTTTAAAGTGATAATACAGCTATTGGGACAGAAAGAAGTCAATTTAGAATTGTTCGCATAGGTAAGTCCTGCAGATAATTTGGGGGAAAAGAGAGTTTGGAAATTTTGTTGGTCTACTATTTGATAAATGCAGGATTTTGTGTTTAGAAAATATAACCTTCTGGATTTCACAAATTATTTTGCTTTTGAAGATGTTTTTTTGCCAGCAGTAAACTTAGAAATGCCGCCATAATACGTCTTGTAAATTGTAATGTCAAGCCGTGGACAAAACTGCAGTGATGTTGGAATTCCAACTACAGGGAAACTAGAGTTTTCTTGCCATCTTTTGAAATATTCCCAAGAACTAAGTTGGCCCTGATTTTTTAGCTTTCATAATTTCACAAGAAGTGGCCCTTTGCAAATAAAATTATGATAATCTTTATAGTGGTTGACCTAAAAGTGGCTTTGGTCATGTTGGAGCCAGTCATTTTAACCTTAGGTTTTGCCAGTCTTCTGTAGTGATAAACTGCATTAGCTCTTTTTACAGCAATCCTAGAAAACGGTGTTGCTGGGAATGACCAAAAATCTACAAACAATTGCTTGTAATATGATTACATTAAATGAGAAAATGGTGGGAAATTATGGCATGCTTTTTAAATCAGCCATTCACAGGTCTTAAAGTGTTTGTTAGGGATTGAGCTAAGGATTGGCAGTGTATAGAAATAAAAGGATGCACTTTTTTCCCACCTCTGCCGCTGAGAGTCTGATGGGGCCAGGATTTGTTTCTATGTTCCTGGGCCTCTGTTTACCACTTCTTAAATAATGTATTCTTGCTGAGAGATTTGGTCACAGGAACGTTGTGGAATAAGATTGTGAGGAATTGAGCAATCGTGAGAAAGATGAGAATACCTAAGGACTCGCACCTTCTGTTTGCTGTTCTCTTTCAGGGCATATGGATCAGTACGTATATATTTACAGTATGTTTTGCTGCCAACGTGGGGCTGCTGTTTGGTGTTGTCTGTACCATAGCCATCGTGATTGGTCGTTTTCCAAGGTAAGATCTTATTTAAACGCTTGTTCTGACACAGCAGCAAAGTATATGGTGTTGCCAGTTACTTTTATTTCCGTGGAATATATACTACTACAATCTCATGTTTTATTTGGCGTCAGAGACTTAAAGACAAAAAGAAAAGAAAAGGTTTTATCTGCATGTAATATATAACAATATTGGTCTTAATGAAGAGAAATATTTTTTCGTCACTATAAAATAGAATATATAAAAGCTATTCAAGTAAATAAATTAACCCCATAGTCATACACTGCACCACAGAGCTACTTTTTTAAATTAAGTGAAGGGATATAGTATTCAATGAGACAAACCATATGACAGTGTAATCATTTGGAAAATTAAATAACTTCAGCAAATTTAATTTTTCAGAAGCCATTTAATCTATCTATAGATTTTTTTAGATAATTTATTGAAGAATACATTCTCTTTTGTCTTTTTACTGACAGATTTTTTTTCTGTTTTCCCAGTGTTGGTCATCTGATAATGCCTCCACTCTCTTCTCGTCTTCCCTTGAAATTCTATGTGAAATAATATATTAAAAGTTTTGAGTTTTACCTCTACAGCTTGTATTTTTATAGAATCTATCTACGTAGATTCATCATTATCTGGTCCTATTTTGTCATTGATTCCCTCTTTACTTCCTTTACCCTAAAACAAGATTTTCTCAAATACTATATACTCTTTAGTTCCAATTGTTAAGATAAAATGGCTTACTCTTTTTACTTCTTCATGGTTAATGTAGTGATTAGAAAATGACATTTTATTTTCTATCTGCCTTAATTCTAGAGCAAAGACTCTGAGTATAAAAAACATAAAAGAAATGGAATTTAAAGTGAAGACAGAAATGGATGGCGTAAGTTTAGTTCCTTTCCCTTTGTGCAACTGTTAACAATTTTTGTGGGTCAGACACTTTTAAGATATCGTAAGAAGCAGATAAATTATGACATTTAAAAACATGATAATTCTATTTTTAATTAGTGTGAACTTTGAATGGTATATGTGTGACCACCATACATGTGGTAATTGACATACAACAAATCAATAGAACAACAACAACAAAAATCTTGTATTAGCATTCAGATAAGATGATAGCATGGTTCATAGGACTACAGTTCACAGTAGACTCATGGTCCATAGTTCAGGCATTTGGAAACCTCTTTTCCATTACTAAGTTGCATAAAACAGTCAAACTAAACTAATAGTCTAGTCTGAATTAAATGATGAAGGAAGAAAGGGAAAGGAGTAAAGCAAAGTTGGATCGTGGTATTGGTTTTTTGTTGTTTTTTTTTAACACAGTCAATGAGACTGTATTATTAGCAGAGAGTAATTAAGTCCAGTGGTTATGGAATGCCAATAGGATTAGTTTCTTGTATGGTGGACACCTTTTTAAGGAAACGACTTACATAAATTGTCTTGCCCTGTCCATGCTTAGGCAAGGCAACTGTGTTTGAGTTCTAGTTTCTTATTTAAGAGATGACCAAAACAACTTTAGGGACCAGCCTGGTGGTGTAGTGGTTAAGTTTGTGTGCTCTGCTTTGGTAGCCCAGGGTTCACAGGTTCAGATCCCGGGCGCGGACCTACACACTGCTCATCAAGCCATGCTTTGGTGCCACCCCACATACAAAATGGATGAAGATTGGCCCAGATGTTAGCTCAGGGCTAATCTTCCTCAGCAAAAACAGGAGGATTGGCAATGGATGTTAGCTCAGAGCCAGTCTTCCTCACACACACACACACACAAACACACACATACACACACACACAGCAAGTTTAAAGTGAGGGAAAAATGGTGACTTGAATTTTTTGCCAGTTTTTAAAAATTGGCCTCACTTTGAATCTGCTTTGTAAATGTTTGGCTAACCTTTTTTTCATTATTTTTCCCGTTTACTTGTTTCAGTAGCTCATGATTGCCCTCAGAACAGTGAGGACTGGCCTACCCCCACAGGGAGCAATGTTAGGGTATCTCTGAGGAGGCTGGGAATAGGCAGTAGTGCCAGGAGTCCTTCTGTGGCACCCAGGGCGATGGCCTGTGTTGTTCACAGTCTGGAAAGATTAGCTTCCTAGAGAGCTGTGTGAGTTCAGAGCCGTCGAGGGTGTCCCAGGCTCAAGTTTTCCACCAGCGCTGCCTTTCTTTTCTTTCTCATCTCTTTCTTTAAATTTTCCGTAGGAATTTAGTGCTTTTACAAAGTCCCAGACTGACTCTCAGGCCCCAGAAGTCCTCTGTGTATCCACCCCCACACACAGCTGTGTACATTAACCTTGACATTCTTAACTTTGGAACAGAATTTGAGTTGGACTATTCTTTAAAGATCGCTGGCTGACAAATTCTATCTAATCCTTACCTTCTTCTCGGTCTAAACATGTGGGGAAGTGAATGAGGGGATTTGTAGGAAGATGAAAATGCTGAAATTTCTCCATGTCTTTAAACTTGGATTGGTTCCAGTGTAGTCATCCACCTGAATAAGAACTGTGTCACATGGAAATCTTAATTTTATTAGAATATTACACCTCACTAGTTATTTAATGTTTTGTGTCAAAAATAAGAGGGAAGAAAACTAAGATAAAGTTTGACTCTGAACTGTTGGGTGGCATTTTTAGTGAACAAGTATGGTGGTGAGCTGTCCTTCCTCTCTCCCGTTCATGCTCTCTTCCCACCTTTCTTCACAGGAAACACTGATTCTCAGTGCGGGAGGTCTCTTCCCACTCAGTGAATTCAACACCATTGAGAATTCTTTTTGGGCACAATTTGCATCTCTATTCTCTAACAAATACCTATCTTTTAAAACAAATATTATCTTAACTTAAAACAACATTTGGCACAGTCATTTGGCATGAGTTAGTGGGTCAATCTAGGATGTGCGGCTTTGTGAAAACTAAATATGACAGGGTCAAGAATTGTGTTACTTTGCTTTGTAAGAGATTTACTCTTGATTGAAACTTAGTTTGGTAACTTAAGGATTTTTGTTTTCTTGAGTTGTTTATTTGTAGCAAATCTCCTCCCTTTCTAGAGTTTAATCAGTTTTGTAGCTATAGAAACGTTTTGAGACTAATTTAAATATTTACTTAATTTTAAAAAAAGGAAACTGAGAGAGGTTAGATGAAGTGTCCAAATTCAGACCTAGAATTTTCTTTTCTCTTTCTTTCTTTGCCTGTATGCTTCAGTATTCTCTGCATCTCCTCTTCTGTGTGAGTACTGAAGTCTGAAGGAATATTTCTTTATTTAGTTGGTAAGGACTTACCATTTCATAGAACTTACCATGCTCTCAATTTCTAGGTCAGACCCCTGCCCCGAGGTAGTGGGGAAGACAGTTTGGGTTGCATACTGCCAACTGCTGCCAGGGAGGCCTGGGCAAACGGCCAGAGCAGTCACCTTTTGTGCTGAACCTTTCCTTCTCCCTTTGTGCCTGTCTCACCACACCCCGGCAATCCAGAGTAAGCTAGGCCCAAAGTGGAGTTCCGTTCCTGATACTACCTCTTGGTTTCCTTCTCCCAGTTAGTATGATCAGTCACTAGTAATGTTATATTCCAACTGAAAGAAAGATATGTTGCTTTGAGGTAAATGACTGATGGTTGACCCTTTAGGACACACTTTTATGTTTTAAAAATACTGATGGTTAAGTAAATGAACTTTTAGTTTCTAGACTGAGTGAAAAAGGTATTTTGGGGAGGATAGGTCTTCCCGGTACTCTTTGGATATTCTTGGCTGTTGTCCCACCAAAACCCAATCAGTAGGAATAGGGGCAGTTTTCTGAAAAGCTGCAGACTCATCTCATGGTTGTTCGTGTTTCTTAGTCAAGAGGAAGTACATGTTTTCCCTAAGAAGTGTGATAGTATATATTTTTTTTTTTTTTTTTTTTTTTTGTGAGGAAGACCAGCCCTGAGCTAACATCCGTTGCCAATCCTCCCCTTTTTGCTGGGGAACACTGGCCCTGGGCTAACATCCGTGCCCATCTTCCTCCACTTTATATGGGACGCCGCCATGGTGTGGCTGACAAGCAGTGCGTCGGCGGGCGCCCGGGATCCGAACCGGCGAACCCCGGGCTGCCAAGAGCGGACGAAACCGCTGCGCCACCGGGCGACCCCGTGATAGTATATTAAGTTCGCCAAATACATTTAATAATGAAAATATTAGCTAAGAGATTGCTTCCATGATTGAGTAACATTTAGACTTGTAAGATGTAGACTCATTGGATAAAGTTATCCTCTTTTATTTCATTCAGAATTCTGAATCTATTCCTTTTCTCCTCCAAAAGGAAACCCTGCAGCAGGTGAAAATTATCTCAATAAACAACCCACTTGTTTTCCTGAATGCGAAGAAGTTTCATACTGATCTAATAAACATAATCCAAAAGGAAAATGCCAGCAACCAGCTACTGGATGATACCAGCAAGGTAGGATCACCGGTTTCATGATTGCAGTGTTGCACCACAGGAAACAGGTGACCTTATGTTATGATACTCAAAATGTATCATGTAAATACATTATTACAGTGTTTGGAGACGTCTCCCCTCGGCAAAACCTTATGTTGTATTTTACTTTTTATTTGGATCTTGCAGTTAGCTTTGAGGTAATCACTCTCACTCATTCGTTTGTTCATTTGTGTATTCAATATGTCTGATAGACATGTGTACTAGGTACTGTAACCCTGAGAAGACTGAATAGGACAAATCACTTAGCTTAAAGGACCTTTTTAGCAAAAGAAAGAAGAGTCAGATCCAAATTTAAAAGAGATAGAATATGATAAGTGATTTCAGAGAAACAGACTGTTGCCATTGTTATGATAACATTATCATAAAATGCTAGCATTCTTTCTCTCCATACGTTATCTCAGTTAACAGAGAGATTGAATCAAATGTGCATGAGGATGATTTCATGTAAATGAGCTATCTGTGATAGTTTGAATCCTTAAGCCCTCTACAAGGTTAAGAGCACGGACTTTGGAGCTAAGCTGCCTGGCTTTGCCACTTATGAGCTGTGGGATCTTAACTGAGTTATTGTACCTTTCGTGATTCAGTTTCCTCATCTGTAATTGGGATGATAAAATGAGTTAATGTATACAAAGCACTTAGAATCATGCCTGTCCAACTCAAACTATAAAATCTTAGCTAATATTATTAGTTTGATTGAGTACAAAAAGTACCCTCTCCGTGAAGCTTTCCTTGACTACTCCAGATTACAAAGATCTCTTTCTCTTGTATCCTTGGACATATGTTATCTCCCAGTCACTCAAGCACATAGGAGATCTTGACCCTCTCATTTCTGGTGTCTCTGGAACTGTCCACTACCACATTCCTGTGCTTTGCAGCTTCATGCTTCTGTGTCTGGGCCTCATACTGATCTGTGCCATAGAGGCCCCAAATACAGGATCAGATATGTCATTTGCAGGACACAAAGAAAAATGAAAATGTGAGGTCCCTCGTTCAACAATTATTAAGAATTTCAAGATGGCGACAGCAAATGGGAAATCCTTCTAAGCATGGAGCCCTGTGTGACTGCACAGGTCACAAGTCGATGAAGCTGACCCTGCCTGTATGTCTCCAGACCAGTCTTTTCCCCTCACTGTGCTCTTTAGGATGTCACTTTCATCAGTTGTTAGGAATCACCAACTGTGATTTGGGGTTGAGAAGAACTTGCTCTCAAGCCAAGGGTGGAGATACATTCCTAGTTGTTCAGTTTGGATACTAGGCCTATTTCTTTCACAAAGCCATGCTGTACCCTGTGGCAGTGTTCAGCTGTATTGTGAGAAAGATAGGTTCTTGTGGCTGACGTAAGCTCATAACCACCATGCATAATGGTATTGTGGAAGAATTTGTCCAGAGTTCCAAATAACCTAACTAACCCACAAGAAGTTTGTGGTCTTATTTTACCAAAATGTAAATTTACTCCTTGAAACGGTATACTACTTTTTGGGCTTTATCATATCTTAGTAGATTACCTGACATGAAGACTCTTATAACTATTGATAGTCGATAGTTTTTCCTTAGAACATTTTCCTGTAAGACTAAGATTGTTCCAATTTGTTTTCGGAAGTTGAAAATTAGCTTATGTTTATCTTGTGGCGTATCAAGTCAGAAGTAAACCTCACTACCACATCCTTCTGTGAGGATGTTCCACTTATGCAGTTTTTTCTACCTGGGGCTTCAGAAATTTGAGTCTAATAAACAAATAGAGTTCATTGGATCTAGGTTATTGGTAGGGAATCACACCCAAAAGGATTCTCTAACTCAGAACTCTATGCTGGTGAGAAAGGATTTGTTGAGCCTGAGTTCCACTATAATGAGGAGGATGCAAATGTTGTGTGTGTTTATGTATTGTGGGGTTTAAAGGAACACGAAGGATTCAGATGGTTGTCTGGACGCCCTACTGTCTGAGGAACTGGGGAGAAACCTTCATTCAGAACGGTGAAAAGAATGGTCTAGAGTAGCGTGGAGGTTCTTTTGGGCATCTCATGTTATTCTTTTCACACACTGTCTTTCTAGGATATCCACTTCTTGTTTTAAGGCCTGTGCATTTGTTCCAAGTTCGGTTTTAGAGTAACGAGTCTGCATCAATTAATCTCTCCTGCAGCTTTACCTCCATTTATCTGGCTGCGCACAGTGGCGTACAGTTCAGTCTTAAACTGGAGTGCTCTGCCAGGGCCTCGGTCTGCTCTTCTCTGGCAGCTGCATTTTCAACAGATGGTGGTGATGGAAGGGCATTTGAAACACCCCAGCACAGGGAGAATTGCATTCTATTCAAAACACATACTAAAAAATGATTGGCTGTTTTGCTATGCTGTGGCAATATACTTCCCATATATCACCATTAAATGTCTCCCCGAATGCAGAAGCATAGGAGGAGCTCAGGGTGCTGGTGCCTGATGGATTCGTGCTTATTATTGTGCAGATACTCACATAATAATATTAGCCACCATTTTGTGGCCTTACTTTGCAAGAGAACTTTCAATCTGCTATTTATCCAAAATTTTCTTTTGCTCAATCTATTTTTTTAAGTAGACTTTATTTTTTGGAACAGTTTTAGATGTACAAAAAAATTGAGAAGTTAGTATAGAGAGTACCTATATACCCCACATCACACAGTTTCTGCTATTATTAACATCTTGCATTAGTGTGACATATTTGTTACAATCAATGAACCAATATGGATACATTACCATTAACTAAAGTCCATGCTTTATTCAGATTTCCTTAGTTCTACCAAATGTCCTTTTTCTGTTCCAGGATTCCATCCAGTATATCACACTGCATTTAATTGTCTTATCTCCTTAAATTCCTCTTCACTGTGACAGTTTCCAAGACTTTCCTTTCTTGATGACCTTGACAGCTTTGAGTAGTACTAGTGAGGTATTTTATAGACTGCCCCTCTCTTGGAGTTTGTCTGGTGTCTTTCTCTTGGTAAGACTGGGGATATGGGTTTTTGGGAGGAAAACTATAGAGGTGAAGTGCTATTTTCATCATGTCATATCAAGGGTGCATACTATTAACATGATTTATCACTGTTCTTTACCTTGATCACCTGAACGGGGTAGTGTTTGTCAGGTTTCTCCACTGTAAAGTTCCTCTATTTTTCCCCTTTCCATACTGTTGTCTTTGGAAGCAAGTCATTATGTGCAGCCCACACTAAAAGACTGTGGAGTGGTGCCCCACCTCCTTGAGGGTGGAGTAGGGACATAAATTATTTGAAATTCTTTTGCACAGAGATTTCAGACAAGGTATTTTTAAAAGGAGGAAAAGGAAACTCACATGCACTGGATGTCTTTCCGGGGCCAGCCTCTTTAATTAGGCTATCTAATTTAGTCATCACCAGCCCCATCGTGTAAGAGGCATTACCTGAATGTTACAAAACAGAAAGGTTGAGACTTAGAAACATGAAATGACCTGGAGGAAGCTGTACAGCGGATGGCCATCAGAGCCAGACTGCACCACTGAGCATCGGAGAGAGATAGCCGGATGGTCCCTAGTCAGCCTCTGAGTTGAAACTGGACCTCATGGTGGAAAGACTATAATGTAGCGCTTGGGAGCGTGAGGTTCAGAATGGAAAGGCATGAGATTTGGTTTAATCCCAGGGTCTTACTAGCTTTGTGACTTTGGTCAAGTTATTTAACCTTTCCAATCTGTGGCTCCCTCATATGGAAAATGAGATTAATAACTTTGTAGGATTGTTCTGAGGATTAAATAATTAGTGTAAAGTCCTTGATATATAGTAAGAACTCAAAAATATTGATACTGTCATCATTAACAATAATAATAATAATACATTATTTGAAAAGTAGATTACATGTGATCTTGTTAAAGGAATCAATTACTGTCAATTTCAAAGAAGTTTAATTGTAGGATACAGAGTCATTTTCATAAATTGGGAATGTTTCTCAGGCATTTCCATGGACTTACAGATGAACAGTTAACTTTTGAATAATATGAAATATATGGTTAATAGCTCTCTCTATGCTACATGAAAAACACATGCAAATGTTTAGTTCTTGGTCAAAAATCAAAACAACTTAGTCTTGCAGAAAATGTTCTAAAGAAGATAGTCTAACTTGGTAACGTAAATTATCCACTGAGCCAATATATACTTAGAACTAATGATCATTTTATTATTTCAGTTTGTTGTATTTATCATTCTGAAAAAAAGACTAGTGAAAAATAATTATTGGAGACTAGTTTTTATTTATGGAGAAAAGAATGTGCTTTTTTCAGAGACAGAAATGAATTTTTTAAATGTTATTCTTCTTTGTATTTGTTTTCATTTCAGTGTGAACAAAACACATTGCTCAATTCTCTATCCAATGGCAACTGCAATGGTGAGTTAGCTTAAAAAAAATATCTAAGTGTTCTGACTTGAATATGGACTGGAGGATGAAGTCTTCCCCTTCTTCTGCCCCTCTGCCTCCTTCTTCTCTCCTCCTCCTCCTTTTCCTCTTTCCTCCACTCTCCCCCTCCTCTTCCTCCCTCCTCTCACTTTCTCCTCCTCCTCCCTTCCCTGCTCTGTCCTTCTCCACCCTCCTCCTCTCTTACTTCTTTCTTCCTCTTCTCCCCTTCTCCTTCTCACCTCCTTCTTTTCTTCCTCCTCCTCATCCTCCTACTCTTTCCTTCTGTTCTTTCTCTTTTAGAAGTAAATTTATGTAAAGATGTGTAGACCTATACAGGATGAAGGTGTAAAATTTTATTATGAGGTATTAAAAATACCTGAAATAAATAAATGGTAGTTATAAATAAATGAAGGGAAATACAATGGCCATTAATTAGAATACTCAATATCAAAAAGATGTCAGTTTGTGAATTTATTTATAGATATAATCTCAATTAAAATTCCAATAGGACATTTTAATGGCAATTGATAAGCTCATTCTAAATTTTGTATAAAAACTTTAATGGCCCAGAACAGGCAAGACTCTTGAAATATATGAACAAGGGGGAGAGCATGTTTTCTTAGTGATCAAGATGTTTTATAAATCTATAATAATCATGCAGTGTGGTATTGGTTCAGAGATAAATGAATAGATCAATAGGACAGAGTAGAGACCCCAGAGGGGAGGAAAAACCTCACATGTGTTGGTGTTTGATTTGTGACAAAAGTGGCACTGCAGAGCAGTGAGGAAGGGACAGTCTTGTTAATCCACGATGGGGAGACAACCAGGTAGCTGTAATGAATGAAATTAGACCTCTACTCCACACCATACCCCGAAATCAGTGCCAGGTGGGTCAGAGCCCTGAGAGTGGTGACAAAGTATAAACTTAGAAGAGAATATAGGAGAATATATAGAAGAAATGTAAAGCATTAGACAGTGATCATTAAACTTCACTAGATTATTATCAAGAGCTTTTGTTTACTAAAAGGCACCACATAAAGCATGAAAAGATAAGGCCGGAGAGGAAGAAGATAGATGTAATGTATAGAATGGAGAAAGGATTGCACTCCTCAACAAATCAAGGAGTGAAAAAGGCAGATGACCCAATAGAAAAATGGACAAAAGACATGAGCATGCATTTCACAAAAAGAGACATTTTCAAATTTACCAGTAAACATATGAGAATATGCTTAACTTCACTGTTATTATTTGCAATAATTATTGGGGAAATTTAAATTAAATCCACAATAAATAACACTGTATATATAAAATTGGTAAAAATTTGAGAATCTGATGATACCAAGGGTTAGTGGGGGAATATAGGGCAACGAGAAATCTCTTGCAATGCTGGTGAGGCTGTAAACTGTTACAAACACCTTGGAAAACCATTTGGCGTATCATATAAAGGTAAAAGATACACATACACTATAACCAGCAATTCCACTCCTACTTATACATCCTAAAGAAACGAGAGCTTATGTGTAGCAAGATACATGAACAAGATGTTTACGTAGTACTGTTTGTAACTATCCAAACCTGGAAACAGCTCATATTTCTAAAAAAAAGTAGCAGGCGTAAATAAACTATGGTATGTTTATACATTTGAGTTTTTATTTGATATGTTTTTTACATGGTATACTTATACAATCATGAAAATTGGATGCGTCTGATAAACATAATTGGGGGAAAAAAAAGGAAGACAAAAGAAAACATATTGTAAAATTCCAATTCCATTTATGTAAACTTAAAAGACAGGAAAAGCTGAGTAATATTAATTTTTGCACTTCTAAAGACAATAAAAAAAGGATCTCATAATATTTGTACCTGGAAACATGTACAAGATTCTTCATGGTGGCTTTATTTATGAGTCCCCCAAACCTAGAAACAACTGAAATATCTATTGACAGTACAATGGATAAAGAACACATGGAATGTTTATATAAAAGGATAAAATACATATTATACTATCTATTATATTACTGTATATAATATATTACAAATAGATATACAATATATAGAATAGATCAGAATAAAATAAATATTATATAAATATATTAATCAATTGCATGAGTCACACTAACATGGATGCCGCTCAGATGTTAGCTTCTCTAGTCTTTTCTGACTTCCTGTGGCAAGTTTACTTTCTCCTGCCTTGTGCTTTCAAAGAACGCTTATCTATTGCTGGTATGGTGCTTATTTAATGGTAATTTCTTCAGTGTCTTTCTCTCCTGCTAATCTGGAAACTTTTTAAGGGCCTTCTCACCTCTGCATCACTAGACCAGGCCCACTTTGCACAGAACAGTAGCTGATGGGCACTGTCACCTTTGCTGTGTCCTTGTGAAACTGACACCCAGTGGCCCTTTAATAGTGGTCAGAACTGGTTGACCAGGATTCTTCTTCCAGCATCCTCCTCCTCTTCCCTCTTCTCACACTCCGAAGTCGCCTGGGTCCTCCCGTCTCTCCCTCTCGTTCAGGAGCACCATCCTGCTCTCACCTCCCTGTGCTTAAAACGCTAAGGCTGCGTTGACTGCTTGTGTTCTTTCTTTCCTCTCTCAATTTAATTACCAAAACCTATAACTGTTGGTTTTATTACTTTAATGTTTTCACTTCTGTGACTCTGATTCTGTCCTTAACCGTGTTCAAAACGAATTAGTGCCACTTTTATATTGTTGGTTGGTTTTTTTTCTGCTGTAAGACATTCTTGGTATTATTCCATGGACAGAAAATACCCAGTTTCCTGTGCTCACATCAGAAAGAACTAATAGATCAAGGTCCTTCCTCCTATGAGCCAAAGTAGCCTAAGAATCTTCTCAGCATGGGGCTGCAGAAGCTACTGCACATGGTTGGAGTTGACATGCAAGCTGAGCTGTAATTGGATCGTGGCTCTATTCTATTCTGTGATGTAATGACAGATTAATCTTAAATCACCTTTCTTTAACATCCCTCGTATGCTTAAAAAATTATAATGGGTCTCTTCTGAGGATCAAGTACCCACTCCTCAACAGAGCACCTAAAACCCTTCCTTATCTTCTCGAACTGCTTTCTGTTTTACTACACATTACACAAGTCCTCCATCCAAGTCAGATCAATTCAGGGCCCCTATGTCTAATTTAATCATCCCTGGCTCAGCCTTTATTTGGATTCTCCTGAGTGGAACAATTTCCCTTCTCTGCCAATCCAAATCTTATACTTTCTTCAAGGTTTAATAGAGAAGTAAAGTAAATTGAAGGGACACAGTCCTGTCAATCCCTTTAGGTAGGAAAAGAAGTTAACCAGACCCGTGCTGGGGAATATCTAGTTAAGTGTGGACTGGAATTCAGTATCTTCAGCTGTAAAATGGAGCTCATTGTGATAGGAAAACAGAGAGGCTACCACCTGCTTCCCTCAATCACATATTGCCTTATATGCTTACAGAGTAGATTTATTTGAGAATATTTTCCTTCTAACTAGATTTTTAAGGCAAAGAATGCATTTTAAATTTCCATCGCATTATCCTTCATTCTCCAATGAACAGTTGGTCAATGAATGAAAACTATAATGCTAAATAATATTTGTATAGCAGTTCACAGTTTTCAAAGGACATTCTTCTTCTCAGTAACTCTGAAATAGGTGATAGGTAAATACTGTACTTTGATTTTCAAATAGATAATAGGATACTCTTCATTTTACTGATGAAGAAGTTGGGGCCCATAGGGGATAACTAACTTGCTCTGGATCATGCAGTTTGTTAGGGACTAAGGCAGAACTCGAGTCCCTCTTGAAGGCAGGCATGCATACAGGAAAAGGTGCTTAAAGCTGGGATTTGGGAGTACTGATCTGAATGCAGTCTGCAGGGACACAATCAAGAAGGGTGGGGTGGTGCTAATCCAAGAAAAGGAGGTGACAGCGCCATCTTCCTCTGCTTCGGTCACAAGGTTATGAAAATGGAGAGAGAAGGTGGACTTAAATTTCAGCATGTAATGAAAACAGCTGGCACTGTTTGGGTATGGGGAAGGGAGAGGGCAATACAAATGATTCTGAAGCTTCAGAACTCTCAAATGGGATGAGTAGACAACCCAGGAGGGTACCTAAAAGAGGAGATACATTTATTTTGAAGGGTGGTGAATTTAAGATGCTGGAAGGTCGTCCAGGAGACGTCCAGTGGGTTTTGGGGAGCACCAAATAGATCTGGAAGTAACTAAAGCAAAGCGAAACATTAGCTAAGCAAGGAAATGAGAAAGAGGGAAGAGAATGAAAAATACCCGCTCCCCAACAATCTACAGACAACAAACTACAGATCTGTAGTTGAGCACATGATTGAATAATCACAATATATGAAACAAGCTATGTAAAGAATAAGATGGATGTCATATTTCTCCAAGTGAAAACAAACCTTGTCAAAGGTAAAGAAATCCGCCTTTACCCTGTTGAGCAGGCTGTGTCCCAGAACACTTCAGTCACATCCCACGTTACCAGGAGGCACTCTGCCAGTGTTTCTCCAGGTCCAGCTCCACCACCTCTCAGCTGCTCACCTTCTCATCGTCCTCCAGGCCTCAGTTCACAAGTCCCATGTTTTTGTTCACTCAGCAAATACTTCTTATACTTACTAAACATCTACTAAGTCCTGGGCACAATGACAGGTGCTGCATATTCAAGGACGAAGGAAGCAGGCATGATTTCTACCACCATGGATCCTGAGGTCTAAAATAAGCTCCCTGCCCAAACCAGCAATCCAGATGTATTGGCTTCCTATTGCTGCTGTAACAAATTGCCGCAAATTTAGTGGCTTAAAACAACACAAATGTATTAGTTTACAATTTTAGAGGACAGGGGCTGAAATGAATTTTACAGGAGAAAAACCAAGGTTTTGGCAGAGCTGTATTTTTTCTGGAGGCTCTAGAGGAGGATCCATTTATTTCCTCTGCCCTTTCAACTTCTAGAGGCCGCCTGTGTTCCTTGGCTCATGGCACCTTCCTCCATCTTCAGACCAGCAGTGTGGCATGTTCAAATCGTCTCTGACCTCTTCTTGCATCACCACATCTCCTTCTCTGACTCTAACCCTCCTGCCTTCCTCTCATAAGGAACCTTGTGATTACATTGGACCCCTCTGGAAAATCCAGGATGACCTCCCTATCGCAAGGTCCTTAATTAAATCAAACCACAAAGTCTCTTTTGCCATGTAAGGCAATATGTTCATAGGTTCTTGGGATTAAGATATGGACGTCTTTGGGGGCCATTATTCTGTCAGCCACACCAGGTCACTCTTGTACCTCCTTAGCACTTTCTGCATAATTTTTCCAGCCTTCATAATACTTCAAATTACTTGTTCAACTGACTGGTTTCCCAGCTTGGTTGTGAGTCTGTTGAGGGGGGACCATCATCTTTCTTTTATAGTTCTTAGGACAGTGCTTAGAGTAAGCACCCACTACATCTATATTGACTGACTGCTTGAATGAAAGAATGAATGAATGAGTGAATGAGATAATCAACAGTGTGTGCACATGTTTTCCAAAGATAGTATTGTGGTTTGTCCTAAATATTTCTTATCTCCTTGTTTTCTTGAGAAATTAGAGATGTAACCCCGTTTCTGAATAGTTAATTGATATCAACAGAAAATCCCTTCTTTTAAAAAATTATGAGTGACTCACAGACTATCAAGAACCTTTTGAAGTGTATGGAAAGCACTCCTAAATTATGCAACTATGAATACTTTTTAATTAAAGGAGTTAATGAATTTTCCACAGGAAAGAGCTGGCTTCTACAGTCTAGAGTTAATTGCCCACCCACACCTGATGGTTAATTTCTTTCTGAAATGTTGATTTTTGTAGATAAAGCCCATCATTTACCACATCCCACATGGATATAGATTAGTTGTCTCCTTTGCACATGCTCCAAGCTTACCTCATTTTGCTTAAGGCAGGGTATTAGCTGTGCAGTCACTTTACTCTTTTCTACGAAGATGTGATTTTTATTGCACTGGTTGATTTACTTAGAAGCTTAGAACACAAGGTTATAGCCATAAAATCAGTACAGTGGCAGAACTGAGAGGATACTGGGTAAAAGAAAACTTCACTTATTTTGGGGAAGATTTCAGAAATGTCCGTTGTATTTAAATTTTTATTTGAGCAAATTGGTAACTTTACCATTAAGGATGTCTTTTTTATTTACAAAAGACATCATAAAATGCTTCTATTAAAATAGCTTACTTAAGTTGTTATCCACGACTACAAGGCACAATTCTTTTGTTTTGCTTTATTTTGTTTTGTTTTGTATAGTCTCAAAATAAGCACATATTTTGATTAAAGGAACAGGAAAGTGGAAACTCAGATGTAAAAATGAAGGACAAAGTGAGCACACTTAGAGACAATAGAAAGGGAATTTTCTATCTCTTCTGATAAAACCCAAACATTTTCAGAGTGAGCAATATATCACCACTTAAATTATGAAATAATTACAAGAAAATATAGAGAATGGCAAGTATAATTTACAAGTGAAATAAATGTGGTAGGATAGAAAAGAAAAAAACCTTGTTTCTTAAAGAATTTTCTGTACCTTTTTACCACCATTTGGTGGTATTTGGATCCAGTGATCAATCTCTCTAAATGACATATACATAGACTGTTTTTTCACTGTAGTATTAAGGTCAGATTGACAAATAAGTTTCTCTTTTTTTTGAGGAAGACTTGCCCTGAGCTAACATCCTTTGCTAATCCTCCTCTTTTTTTCTGAGGAAGACTGGCCCTGGGCTAACACCCGTGCCCATCTTCCTCTACTTTATATGGGACGCTGCCACAGCACGGCTGACAGGTGGTGCATCTGTCCGTGCCTGAGATCCAAACTCGCGAACCTGGGGCCACTGAAGCAGAGAGTGAGAACTTAACCGCTATGCCACCAGGCTGACCCCAGCTAATAAGTTTCTTATGAACTAGTAGTGGCTCCCTGAAGCCACTAGTTGATAAAAATTCTAAAGTCTTCTTTGACCTCAGTGGAAAAAGACACCATGATTGAATAGCCATGTCTGTCTGGCTAAGTAATTGGGGTGATAGAACTCATGCTGTATAGTTTAGTTATAGGTAATAACTTATGTATCTTCTTTCAGGAAAAGCAATGCATTGAGGTTTTCTAAATAAAACAATTGCTAATATTTTGTCAGATTACAGTTTCTTTTCACCAAGCCTCTCTTGTAGATACTACCAGTGGCAATTATATGTTCTAGTAAATAAAGAATAGGCTTAAAGATCTCAGAAAAATACATCATTTCTTTAACTTTTAATTTTGGGGGATTAAATATTAATGATAAATTTTTCTACATAAATTTTTGGACAAAGAATTTTAGATTGTAGCTTATTTTGAAATATGTACTATATTATAAAATACATATGGCATTTGTAAGAACAGCTCTGTATAAGGATATGGAAAAAAAGGATTTTACTAATTTTGATATCAAGTTGTGTCATCATTATCATTTTAAGATCTATTGCTAAAGATGTCAGTGGTTTAAGTCATTTATTTAATCAAAGCCATTGGATTTTTTTTAAATTACCGGTTGATTATTTTCCTTATATTTAACAAGAGTACTCACATTTAAGCAGTGATGTGCTGGTAAATCTTTAACAAGGAACTCTTGGAGTAGAGAATATGGCATGGGGTGGTGGAGAAGCAGTGATTTGTAGCATTTACCAATTTCCATGGTGTAAATATTTCTACTATGACTGATTCCAAGATGTCAGAAGAACTGGTAGAGCTGGCTCCAACCCACTACTGCTTTTAAAGAAATCATATCAATTTTATTTTCTGAAACAGATATGTTCCAAAGTATCTGCCTAGGAACCTTTCAAATATTGAATTCCATGGTACATTGCAAACATGATTAGTCTTACTAAAACTTTTTATGTCTAACTTTGTAAGAAAATACCTAACCCATTATATATTTATTTCATATATATATCATATGAATTATTGAACTTTTCTAAGAAAGTTTAGCTGATATTTAATTGTTAGAGATTTTTATACTCTGAAAACTCAATAAAATGTTTCCAAATTGGATAAAAATGTACTTAAGAATCATAAAAAATATGTAAGGAAATACATATCACATAATACATAATGAGCCAAATGTCTTAGCAACTCTTTTAATATTGACCTAGTAATTCTGTCTCTGTAACTCTAAGTAAAGTGGAACAAAAGTATCTACAAACTAATTAATGTAGTGCCAACCTGTGTGTGTGTGTGTGTGTGTGGTGGATTTATGAGATTAGGCGATAGAAGGAATAAATACCAATCAACATTCCACTGTTTATCTTAAAGTTAAAAAAATTATACATATTTTTCTTTTTCCTGTGATCTTAATCCCCTCCTATCTCTGATAATGAGCAGGGGGCACATTATAACCAAGGATATAAATAAAAGCCCTTACATAGTACAGGTAGCTCCTATGTTTAATTAGGCAAATAGCCAATGACAATGATTACTACTGAGTAGTCAGAGGGTGAGCTACGTTGTGGTGACTTTCCATTTTGTTTGAGATTCTAATTTACCATTTTAGGCCGATGATAGCATAGCCTGAATCTATACTTACCGCTTAGCCCTCCTTCCCATGGGAGAAACAGGGAAACAGAAGGTACTACTGGTGTGCCTGGCATGCTGTAGATCCTTGATAACTGTTGGTTGAATGGGAGCAGGAGGAGTGTGAGATCTCAACCTCTCATTAGTGTTTAATTAAGGCCATCCATATGATTGGAATGCTTACATCTCCATATCATTTCTACTTTTTGGAATTGTATATATCATTCAAGACTTTTGCATGAAGCCTTCCGTGATCCTCCAAAGAGACTTCTCCTCCTTATAAATTCCTATTCTTTTTCATTTTTAATCATATATTATTTATGTACCAATCCTATCCTTGGCACTCAAGGACAAGCTCCTAGAAAAAAGGAATAGGATCTTACCCACATTTGTATCATTCACTACATTTGAAAAAATTTCTTGAACACAGTACATGCTCTGTAGTTATTACAGTAATCACGAGTATAGATGTAAAGGTGAAACTTGGAAACAGATCCTATACCTGAGTACCACTTTTAAAATACATTAAAAATTACTTTGTAGCATTTCTTCTTTTCCTAACAGTTACTGCTATATATAAATGTTCAGTATTTATTCTGTTTTCTATTCACCTGTTTTTACCTCTAAGCAGCAGTTTTAAAAAAATACACAATTTCCCTTGTACTTCCCTTCAGTGCTAATTGAGAACAACCATATTTCCAGTTTTCTGTAGCCACTCTAGGGGAAAACCATGAGCATTTTAAATGGCAAACCTATTCCAATTAAGAATTTACTTTTTCAGAGGATTTCATAATAATTACTGAATTGGAGTTTATTTGACAGACTTTGCCTAGTAATGGTGGGGGAATCTTAGCCTACGTGGTCTGTTCTGAGAGCCACATCACTCCTTAGACCCATTATATATTTATTTCATATATATATCATGACCTTGGATGTGGCCTGTCACTGTTTAGAAATATGTCATTTCACATGAGGAAACTGTGGCCCTGTGGACATCAGTGAAAGAGAGGTCATGAACTCTTAAGTTAAAAAAAATTTTCCCATCAAATGCATTCAGAGGCAGATTTACCATGAACGAAATGAAGCTTAAATTTTCGGGCCCCTCACATAGATCCCTTCCAATGCCAAGGGACAAGCTCCAGCAATGAATCTTTTCCTTAACGTGTGACTCCAAAATTGTATGGGCTTCAGGCACCACAACACAGGGCTCCATGTCTGGGCATACCCGTGAAGGAAACTGACACTGGAAAGAATACGATTCAGAATGCTCAGAGGCCTTAGTTCTAGTCTGTGTGGCGCTAACTTGCCAGGTATCCTTTCAAAATCATTTGAACTTTTGCTGAGCTTCAGTCTGTCTGTCTGTGAAATGATGACTGGTAATTAACCCATCCCTTCTTCCTCTCTGAATCATGTAACAATTATCGGAAATGACATTTGAATAGTCAAAAATCAGAGTTCAGAAATAATTATTAATTAACTGAAAGGTGTAAAAATTAAAAAGTGTCTGAAATTAGTCTTGCTAAACATGAGGCCACTGTTATCTTCCCACTGTTCAACAAAATCAGCAGCAGTAATCTCTAAGAATTCTCCCTAACTCACGTCTATGTTCTTCCTACAGAAGAAGCTTCACAGCCATGCCCAAATGAGAAGAGTTCTTTAATCCTGGATTGCAGTGGACTGACCTTTTTTGACTATTCTGGAGTCTCCATGCTTGTTGAGGTATTTAACACGGCCTCTTCTCTTCAGTGATGGGGTTTTCACCGGCCACTCGCTCAGCTCCGGGGTCTTGACCCTGCTTGTTTCAATACCTGTCTCACCCATTCTCCCCAAAGGACGTAGCGCTTTATGCCTCCCAGCACTGTAGGTTTCTTTTCAGGAGATCCCATCAAGCTTCTAGGTGTGTGCAGGTATGGGGGCCAGGGGTGGGGGTATTCACATTGGGTAGTGGAGACAACAGAATGTAGACTTGAGATGGAGTGGGCTTGGCATGTGCTGGGAAGTCAGCTTACAGACTTCTAGAAAGGAGAAAAGTCCCCTCCATGAGCAAGTGGCCTTGGTGATGGCAGGATGTTCTTTGTCACATCCTGGCTGGGTACAGTTTGACCTGATACCATTCCTGTCTAAAACAGTGCCCAGGGCAAGGGCTTTTCTCCATTCTCTCAAATGATAGTGCTTACTTCTCTACCCCATGGTCTCCATGGAGTCTAGAACCTGCGGTGTAAAAAAAACAACAACAGAGTTTTATTTCTTTAAGACTGACATAGCTCACAAGTGTCCATTTCCATAGATGGGAGAACACCTAGTTTTGCCAGTTCAAGGAAAACTCAGACACTTCTCGAATTTTTTCCTCCTTCTTTTGAGTAAATACTAAGTCAGCAATGAATGTACCCCCTTTCTTATTTCCATGTGCTCTCTCCCTCAATACCCTAAGTATAAGGGAAGGGTCTGGAGGATTGGACGATGTCTGTTCTTCAAGTGTCCTCAATTCTCCACCAGCTTCCGTGCATGGAGCTCAGCTCACCCTGCCTTTGGGTGTTTGCTCCCCAGGGATTCTCTTACCCTGGCCTCATACAGTCTCCCTCTCTGTGTGGCTTTGTCTAAAGCCAAAACCTTAATCAAAACCTGTAAAAATTTCTGGAGCTCTTTCTCTGCATATTTCCCTCCTTACTATTACTTTCCCACAGATTTCACCCGCTCAATCCTTCCTGAACTCCAATTCTGTCTGCTTAGCTCATTGAAGTTGCTGCGCTTTGCTTGGGTCCCGCCTCACGTCTCAGCGGCCCAGAAACTGCTCTCAGGAGGAGCCGAGGTGGTGGGGGAGCTCGCCTCGTTTGTCCTCTTTCTCTTGGGGAACTCAGTCCTATGCTGCCTGTCCCCAATGTCTGAGAACAGTTGTTTGTATATTTTTGTCCAGTTGTAGGTTGTCTACTTACTCATGGAGGAGGGATAGTCTTGTGTCAGTTACTCATCGTAACTAGTAGTCAAAATCAGACTTTGACTTTTAAGAAGTTCAGATCAGTAGTCTTTAAATGGCCTCACGTTGTGGATTTTGATTGTTTTCTCGTGGTGTTGCATAACTGTGTCTCTGTTCATTTACATTTTAAATTTGAAATGTTCGACCTCTCAAGGTCAAGGGAGTACAGAGGCCAGCTTTAGCATGGCTTTCCTATGGAGATAAGGAGGACCGTGTGGAGAGGAAGCTGCTCGGCGTGTGACTGGCCACCAGAGACAGCCGTCAGTGACACCGGCTGTGAGGCGTAGGGAACTCACCTAACCTGGTGGGATCTCAGTTTATTTGTGTTGTAACAAGGAGGGAGTGATTTTGTTTCAGAATTAGCAGATATTCAGAAGACAAATTATGCAAAACAATTGAATTTTAAATATCCTAGGCCTTATATCTAATGGCTGTTTTTGGTAAGTCATCCTTTTCCCCATGTAACACACTTTTATTTTCTTGTTTTTCACTATAAAAACTTTGCACAGTTTGGCATAGGGTTCAACCTAAATACTCTTCTTGCATCTAAATCTGGACTGTTAACAGATAATCCCAGTTCACCGGAGGGCTGCTTGTGTTCAGCATTCTACTTACTCTGTGTTGCTGAGGTCCGGAAGAGAGCTTTTAAACGTGGTGCATAAGGATCATCTGGGATGCTCGTTTAAAATGCAGTCTTCTGGGTCCTGGTTCTGGCCCAGGAATCTCCCTTTTAAACAACCTAGGTGATTCTGAAGCGTGTAGTCCAAGGATCATATTTTGAGATACACTAAACTAGGATTGTCCTTTTACTGGGAAAAGCCAGTATGTATATTTTTTGTTTAATTGTATTTTAAATTCATTTCTGAATATGCTCTAATATTTATTAGCCATTGTCTCTAGATATTGCAGATCAGGACTTAGAGTCAGTAAAGAGGAGAAAATGGTTACCTTTTCCCACGGGGTCTAGGATCTAAGGTTGAAAATTCACAGGAATCCAAACAACTGAGGTACGGGGCATGTGGAGAAAGAACTTTTTTCATTCATTTTAATGGTTTTAAAATACTACAAAATAGAATGATGAAAGAAATCAACCGAAGCATTTTATTTTTAAATTGGCAGAAAATGACATTTGCCCCTGGCCTGGTGTATTTTTATCTGTATATACAAAACCAGCAGTTTTGTGTCAGTTTTCATTTTTAATTTCCTTATTACTATTTGGTTTATTTCATCATGGTTACAGTAAATTATGATGTATGTTAAAAACATAGGCTTTAAAGATAGGTAACCCTGGGTCCAAATATGAGCCGTAAAGCTAGTTCTATGATCTGGGCTTAAGTATTTGTTTGCTTTTTCTGTAAACTAGAAGTAGAAATACCCACTTCATCAAGTTGTTGTGAAGCTTAGCGATGTATTGCATGTAAAGCACATAACAAAGTGTCTAGAAGTTAGTAAGTACTCGATGACGCTAGCTTCTATTATTTGTTCTAATTTTGCAAAAGTCATTTCTTAAAATGAAAATAACATCATTGCAACTGATACTGTTTCTTAGTTCCAGTCACCCTGAAAGAGGGTCCAGAGTAAAGAGCCACAGTCTCTTCAGCCATGCACGTCTTCCTGCTTTCTAATAACACTCTGGATTATTTTCTTAGTCACTTTAGTATAAGGAACATTCTCCTAGGAGTTACAGGTTGAAGGAAATGGAATGACTTCTATTTATTCTACTTAAGACACTGGAGAGGTCAGTGAACTGGAGATTATGTTTATCAGCATCAACAAACCACCTGTAGCAATGTGTTTGTGCTTCACTGAGCTTAGGAAAAAGTCAAACACTAACAGGTCACCTTGAATTGATCATTTTAACTTACAAGAAAAGGAGCCATTTATTCAATGGCAAAGTCTCAGTCCATGTATTATTGTTTGTTGGTTTGCTTGTTTATTTATGCTCAGAGTGCTACATCGCCTATTATTCCACAATTCTTCTAACATGGAGAGAACTGCTTACGCTGGAAGAATATGTGTCGTAAATGCTGCTTTCTACATTATTTGTATAATATACATCGCTATTATATAACCAAATCCATCCTACTGTTACTAAAACTTCTAGATTTACTTTCACTGATGTTCATGGGCTGACTGTGGGCTGGGTGAATTTAAGATCAGGGCCTTCAATAAGTTGTTCCTACTTGAGCTTTGCTAGGACTTAAACAAGGCAAGACCCTAAAGTATGCCAAGTAAATTACTTAGGATCTCTCATCTTGATGGACCTTTAAAAATGGAAGTTGAGCAATCAAACTTTGCTTTCATTATAGTGAAGTTCTCAACTTACCATCCATGGATGGGATATAGAGAGACCATGAAGATGCACAAATTGTTGTCAAACATTAAAATAAGCAGTAGGTCAGCAGTTGTCATTCCTTTCACAAATGAGTCCTTGACTTCCAATGAAGGAAGTTTGAGAACAATTTTCTATTATTCTTATAGGGACGGAAAGGTGATGTTTTTGTTCTTAATAAATCAAGTAGGAAATGTAAGCAGCCAGACTTATTTGCATAGAAGGCAAACCCCTTGCTGCATTCATCTCAGTTTGCCGAGACAGTCTCCTTTAGAAGCATGCCAGGGTGTGCCCGACCGTGGAACAATGCCTCCCTCTGGTGGTCTGACAGTCAGAAACATTGGCTTTTTTTAGCTAGAAATTCTCCTTCCTGACAGCCATCCTCAATTAATTGCGGGCGTACTATGTTTATTCTTCTAGGTTTACATGGACTGTAAGAGCAAGAGTGTGGACATATCATTAGCCCACTGCACAGGTGAGGAAGGGAGTGTCTTTGGCTAACCTTGAACGTGATCCTTCCGCTGCTCCATGTGTCCCATTATCACTTGTGCTTTCTTGTAGCTTCCTTGATAAAAGCAATGAAGTACCGTGGAAACCTAGACTCAGAGAAACCAATTTTTTTTGAATCAGTATCTGCTGCAATAAGTAGCATCCATTCAGATAAGGTGAGTCAAACAAGTGGGCATGCGGGAGTTATAAGAAAAATTAGAATGTAGAATCAGGGCTTTGCATTTCTCATATTAGCCTATTACCCTCGAGGCATCTAAAATCTATTAGTGTCCCCTCTCCTCAGAATCCTCTGGTACAAGTAAAGGAATGTTTCCATTCCTTTTTTGGATCAGTTAATGAACACCGTTTAATAATTTGGATCATCCAACAATCACTGCTTAGAAGATTTGGTGATCACCTATTAAGTGCAAACCTCCTGCTTGTAAAATAAATGCTTCTTCAAGGATCCACTGTCCTGGGAATTTGAATCCGCTTCTGTTGAATGCAAAAACTCTAAATATGGACTTAGAGCATTTTTCTGCTTTGATACCCTTGACTCTAAGATATATTGCCATCTTTGGAATTACTGTTTCCAGAGCCCAGCTCTCACATGATCTGAAGTGTCAAAGTATCTTCCAATACTGGGCTTTATGGTTCATTTTTAGAGCTTTGCTTTTCTGCAATTTTATCTTTGACTTTGAATTGTTTTGACCTTCCTCATCCCTAGAACAGCATATGGTGCCTCCCAGAGTCATCCCTATTACATTTGATCAGAACAGTAGGTATTTACAAAATAATAATAATAACGCTATTATTATTATTATTATTATTGCTACTGTATACCTAGTATTTATTGAGTGCTCATTGTGTACCAAGAATACACTAAGACCTTTACATACATTAATTCACTAAATTTGCCACAACCTTATGAGGAAGATACTATTATTTAATCTATTTTTAGAAATGAGGACACTGAGGCCCAGGGAAGTTATACCATTTGTAGGTGACAGAGCCAGTTTCAAAGTCAGCAGTCTGACCTTGAACTTGGAGCTGTAAACTGCTATGCTCTCGTGCTCTTTCTTAGCTTGCCTGGACAGCCTGCTTCAGTTACTTCTCTTCTTTTACTATGGTACCAACTTCAGAGCAGAGTCAGCAGCGTGTGCTTATTTCTTCCTCTTCTGTTTCAGAATTTGGGCAAACTCAGTGACCACAGTGAAGTCTGAGGCCCTTTGGCGACAGCACAGCCCTTGTCTTTAGCAACTGCCCCACAGAGCCCACACTCGAGCATTCTGCACCCCCTTTTTCGTTGTTTAGATCCTACAGATGACCTCCGCCACAAGTATGATGTGACTTAGGGACCATGGAGCCTCTGGTCAAGATTTGCCAACAATCTTTTCTAATCTTTGTTAGTAAGCAGATTCACTTAGTAGGTTATTGTATAGTTGTTTTATAGAAATCGATATGCATTTAGTTTTAGTGTACTGAAAGGTAAAAATGAATTTATTTCCTTTTACTGCAGGATTTTGTGTTGTTTTACTTCTGTTTTGTTTTAAGTTAATTTGTAAAACTGAGAAACGCTTTGTCATAAGAGATTTGGAACATTTGCAAGCCATTTGTAAAAATCCAGGATCATCTGTAACTAATGAATAAAAACAACTAGCAAATGTGGCATTTTCCTCTACCAAAAAAAGCCATTAAATATCAATAATGTTAAATGTTACTTTATACAATATGATATGAAATTCACAGAAGATAAGTCAAACAAAAACAAATGACAAACTAGAAACCATTGTTCTCTGCACCTGTCCATGCATGAAAATCTTCAGGAATATTTTCAAGAAAACTGGTATCCCAATGAAACCAAATTTTTGACATTGGTCTGTTTTGCTGTGAATGTTGCAAATGCTTAGTATCTTCAGACCTGATAGCCATAATTTCCACATTCCACGTAAAAATCTCTGTTTTCAGCTTAAGTTATTTTGGAGCCAGAGAATGTGAATATTGCACATTTTATATTTTTTCACAAATATGATTTTTTAAATGAGAAAATACTGCCAGTAGAATGGCTTTGTGTTATTCCAATATAAGAGTAACTGTAGTAGATTGGGACTTTTCTATTTCAGAGAGACAGTCAATATGATACTACATTTATCTCTCTCTATCCATATAAGTAGATAGATGGATCTCCATAGTATGTTTTTCTTTTTCTTTTGTTAGAGGAGAACTTGGATATGTGATTATTTGTAAATCCACCAAACCAACAGGGCGATTGACAAATAAACACCACAGGTCAGGCTGACCTGTATAAGTTATTGTTTTCATGCTCATGCATATATTTTCAATCACATACAATTACACAGTTTCATATTTTTATCTAGCAATTTGATTTACTTATGAAGAAATCTCACTTTCAAAGAAAGGTTTGAAAAAAAATTAAAAGATTGATAATTTAGCTGTTTTTGTGAACACCTGTAAGAATAAATTCTAGTGCCTGCCAACAGTGTAATAGTCCCTAGCAAATGTATGGTAAACATTCATATGGCTCTTAATTTTCACGTTAAGTCCTAGATAGGACAGTGTAATAAAATGAAAGCAGAATAATAAATGTTTGGAATTCTCATAACTTATTTAGCCATTTCAATTTTATTTGATGTGAACTACAAAGAATAGTCTTTGTCTCATAGGAAGCCTCAATCCCTTCATCACTAATTGGGATTGAAATGGTGAGACCAACTTTCATTCCCATCAAATACTGTTCCAAGAAAAGGTGGAGGTCATAATTGAAGGTAAACTTCCTTAGAGAAAGGAATTTCACTCTGCTTTGTCCAATTAAATTATTTCCATGGTGAATGGTGGTAACATTCCTCACCTCTAATCCATCGATCATTGGTACATAAATGTGAGTCCTGGAAAGTTGAAAAAAGAAAATATATTTTGCTATGTGTAAATTAATATTTTTCTATGCAACTTTGACCTGTAATTAAATTCATGCACTGCAGGCATTTTCTAATTTGTTAGAGATTATGGACTATGGATGGCATTAAAATCGTTGTAGTTAATCTATGGATGGTTTGTTCTGTTTTATTGTTAAAACTAACACAGTATTGTCCGAGCAGATGTATTCAGTGCATTTCAGTGTTTATAGCAGAAGTTTCATGGATAAAACTTAAAAGCCAATAATTTTGGTGTCAAATGTTAATATTATTTTCAAAGCAAAGGAAGACCAACAAATGCACCATATATAGCCCTTTGTTCTAAGGCTTATCCTGCCTGTCAAGGTCATGATGACTGTTGACCCGGAGAAACTCCCTGAAATTGGGTTCTGAGGGCCCAATAGTTTAATATGAGTCTTAGATACAAGATTCTAAAATATAAATGTTTATTTCAAAGCAGGCATGAACAACACAAGAGCTATAATATAATCCTAATGCCAGAATGTTTCTAGTCACGCTGAATTATTTTTATGAGATCACCTTATTTTTGTATGTGATAAACTACTTCCATATTACTTATTATGGCAAAATAAAATTGGAAAAAATTAAAACTGACCTATAAGATTGTTAAGGACCTAACAGAGTGACATATATAAATTAACTATAAAATATGTAACCAGGAAAAGACTGTTAACATTACATTTATGCAAATTAAATGCCCTTAAATTTTACCATTTGTCTTTCATTTTAAAGGTTATTTGCCCCCGATTAAATGATTCAAGTATTGTAAGGTCTAACTTGAACTACTTTGCAGTAATTTATTTGACAGATCTCTATTCTATAAATGTGTAATGTAATGAGAAACGAGATCTTCCTTTTTTAATGAAAACATCAATGCGTTAATACCCTGTATGGATAATGTTTGACATGTAGTAGTTACCAAAATATATCAGTATGTTGTTAAACATACATATGCCTTAGAAATGTGAGTTCTGTATTCTGTGGGATGATGATCTAATTCAATATAGAATATGTTTTTTGGCAATGAATTTGTTGCCAGATTTCAAATAGGGAGTTAAGTGGTGCTTTCACAATCCAAAGATTTTTAGTTAAAAATCATGTAGTCTAATAAGCTGCACTTATTTTTTTAAATATTTTTCAATGCATTTAATTATCTTTTTAATGATTCTTTGTACTAATTCAGCATGTAACAACCAATTTACATAGAAATAAACTGAAATATAACTTTTATGCTTAAATAGATTTGTGTCTATTATTTCAAAATATTTACTCTCCTGCAAAGCAAATAATATATATTGCTTTCTCAGACTGACCACAGAATAGTCTGTGTTGAAAATTCCTAGAAGTATCACTTATTCTTGGTAATTTGTTTTTACCAAATTTCAACTTAGGATTGTGAGGTATTGGGCCTTCTTAATTTATGGAAGGCTGATAAGGGCAATTTTTACTGTAAGACTGCATTTACACAACCCTTTTTCACCAGATTTGTATCCTTTTTGTTTTAATTTTAATTAATGTGTATATTTTCATTTCTTGTTTATTTGGGCTCTTCATTTATATGCTGTTGTTTGTCTTTCCTGAATTTCTTGACCAAGTTCGATATTTTTCAGCATTTTAAAGGTTACTGCTCCAAGGACAAGAACTCTTCTAGGTGTTGGAAATATAGCAGTGAATAAAACAGGAAAAAATTCCCACCCTCATGGAGCTGACATTCTAACAAGGGAAAAAGAAAATAAATGGGATAAATTTAAAATACATTTATTATCAGTTAAGTGATAATATGTGCTAAGAATAAGAATGAGTCAAGGAAAGGGGGTAGGAAGTATGGCAGAAAGCGGGTATGACATCCCTAGATAGGGTGGCAGGAACAGTGACTAATGGGAATGTCTTAGCTCAGGCTACTGTAACAAAATGCCACACGCTGGGGGCTTAAACAGTAGACATTTATTTCTCCAAGTTGCATAGGCTGGGAAGTCCAAGATCAAGATGCCAGGTGACTCAGTTTTTGGTGACAGCTGCCTTCTTGCTGTGCGCTCACGTGGTAGAGAGAGTGCTCTCTGGTGTCTCCTCTATAAGTGTGCTAATCCTGTCAGCTGAGGACCTCACCCTTACAACATCATTTAACCTTAATTACTTCCCTATGCTCTGTCTCCCAATACACTCAGACTGTGGGAAAGAGTTTCAACATAAGAATTTGGTGGGGGGGGGAATTCAGTCCATAGCAGGGAGTTATAAATTTTCTATACATTTAAAAAATTTGCTTTTTATGTCTAAAAAACAGGCTTACTAGAATTTCATTTATGTTTAACATAATGTGATTTTTTGCATCCAAAACATGATAAATAATCATGAACTGTGTGGTTAAAGCATTCTAATGCTGGAGACAGTAGGTTAGCGTAGACATTACCAGCCACGACTGGCTGCTCGGATGAGATTGTGGCCACGAAACAGTGAAGTGGTCAGGAATGGGTTTGCAATGTCCCAACGGCTATTCAAAACTGACACATACTATATTCTGATGTTGGTTTCTAATGATCTGTCCATCCAATTAAGGAAAATAGAATTGAATTAGTTAGCGTTATTTTACCTATCATATTGTTTTAAGGAAAATAACACCAGAGACATGCTTAATTCTTTTGATTGTCACAGAGACTTGCAGAACTGTCCTGATGCTAACTGTGGTGAGAGCTTTCCACTTTGTTTTTGGTTCTTTCTTTGTTTTTGTTTTTTAAGGAGGAAAGAATACTAGGGTATACAAAATAGCTAAATGGATTTCTTTCAGAGTATTCATTACATAAAAATCCTCACTTATTTATTGTTGATTCAGCAATAGGGAGGTCATTTTGGTCAAACTTAACTCCTTTTTGTCCTAAATAATAAAGACCACTCTCTAGTAAGTGCAGGAAGCTTTTTAGTATTTTTTCCTATTTGGAGCCTCTTGTTTTTATGGCCATATTTAGAAATTGGCTAATTAATAAGTCCACTAAGAATCTATAATTAACAAGAATAATTGTTGCATTAAAAAATGCTTCAATAATAAATAAAAATGAAACTAGAATTCTCTCTTTAATTTCATTTGCTTCTAAAGCTGCCATTTTTTTTCCTTCTTGGTTTTGAAGCAATTTCTGGCCTTGTTAGGCTAGAAAAGTGGGGAAAGACAGGGCCTCTTTTAGACTGTTATGTGTTTTCCAAATCAACTTCCATATTTAACACCCCTGTTTCTACACTTCCTTACACCTTGATTTATACCCTACAGGGTTCCCAAGCTTCCATGCTCCCTATTTTCTTAAATTTGTAGTAAGGGACCTATTGTTTACATAAAGGTGCCTTTCCTTAGGCTACTGAAGCCTGCGAGAGTTCAGGGAAGGGAAGGCAGTGAGTGCGATGCCTGGGCACTGGATGCATCTGGGGGAGAAAGAAAGACTGAGGATAATGGCAGGTTTACGGAGGGTGGTCAGTACATGAGGAGGTTAGCTGGCGTGATTAGCCCTATGGTGGTATGACTTCAAGAGTTTCTAGATGTCCCCTGAGTCCACATGTCCACTTCACCCGTCTTTCAAGCGACCTGAGGTTCTCATCATTAGCCACTTATTTAGGCTGGAGTAAATATTATAAAAAAGGAAAAACATGTGTAAGCCGTCACCATGAGTTGTGTTAGCCTTAAGAAGAACTAGTCCATCTGATCAGCTTATAAGAGGTTGTCATCAAGGACCCGAGAAAACAAAGCACAGACTAGATTTTGATGAAGAAGGCTGGTTAGAAATGTCTTTGAGAGCACAGGGTGCTGCTGAGGGCAGGGATGCGAGTGGTGCTGTGGTATTGGGAGGCAGCCTGGGTGGCGAGGGGGGCCGAGGGGTGATGTTGGGAGGCAGGCTGGGCCTCAGGCATTCCTGGGTGACCAAGACCCTCCTCACTCCCCACCCTGAAGACACAGACATGGTGGAACTGGGGTTCATGAAACCAAACACAGTTCTTCCCATAGCAGCTTTTCCTGGGGCTTGGACTCATGCCTTTGATTTGGCTCTGGAATTAAAATTTGAGAATAGCAGCGTGACTGCCAAAAATGAGATTGACATACAATTCTTGTCTTGTGTAAACCTTTTTTTTTTTGATTGCCCCCCTTCACACTGCCAATGAAAATATTGAAGCAGTAAGGGTCTCGCTTAACAGAGTGGAGGTTTAATCAGTTAAAACCAACCAAATGATAGTGCCAGCTTTCTCCTAAATCTTAGTTGAAATGTGATCCTTATAATATCTGCACCAAAGTCAACATAGGTGTTTGCTAAATATGCAGATTCAACTATCCTATGCAAGACCTAGTGAATCAGAATTTCTTGGGGGTAGGCATGGGAATAAGGATTTTTAAAAAATAATCCACTTTAGTTTTGTACCCTAAAGTTTGGAAGCACAGTCACAACGTCTTTCTTTAGTCTGGTATTTGAAAGAAGCCCTGTACTCTAATTCTTAGGCAAATATGTGCTCACTACTTGCTCTGCTTGGGCTTGTGTATCAGTCACATGTATTGTGGATATACAGTGGATCTACAGTGCTATCTTTAAGTGACCAGAACTGGTGTATAGTTATGTCACACGGCAAAGGACCTTATCAAGTTCACCATAGCTTTTGAGCAATATGAGTTTCTCAGAGTCAGAAAGTATCCAAAATATATTATTCCTGTTCATATATTTCTGGAGGAATTTCCTAAGACTAGCAGCTTGTATTTTAATATCTTTCTTTATGGAAAATTTCAGTCTCCTCTTTGTTTCACAAATTTATACTGTTTCCGACAGATACTGACGCAGTCACAGAAGAAAATGGTCCCATCCTCCAGATAGCTCCTCACACATATCCATTAGAAACACATCATAAAAGAGAGAGAAATTTCCCTTCCAGCCTAAGGCTCCGTGGGTAGTTATTTTCTTTCAAGGCCTTCATTGAAATTCCCTACCTAATGCTACCAGAGTGAATTATAGTTAAACTTTTTATCTGCGCATGTGGAGCTGGGATAAAGAGACGGTGCCAGCAATATTGCTCAGCTATTTTCAGTTTGGGGATTGAGGCTGATGTAAACGATCATAACTAGAGAGAAAATAATGTTCAATTATGAATCACTGCCAGATGTGTGAATGTATGTCTTCAGGTTTCATTTTTCTGGAATATGCTTACTGTAGTATATTCCTTATCCCTTTTTTAAGTGATTCTCTTTCTATGGGGAATGGATTTAATTGCATTAAATGTTCAGAAGATCCAAAAATTAATAAAATATTTCTTTTGACTGCATCTCACAATCCAAAAAAAGAAATCAGAAATTGTTCTAAAGTGAATGTCATGGACAATGTTCTGTACCCCAGGCCCCAGAGGAGCTGTGAGGGGACCTCGCTGGGCATCTTCCCATGCCTCGCTTGCCCAGGGTGCACCATCCAGGTTAATGCCAACGTGAGGGGGACAGAGGGTAAAGTAAAACAGGACATAATAATTGTTAGAAAAATTACTTGCAGTTGGAGTAAAAACGGAGGGGTGTCTGATATGTGTGGTCTTGAGATCCTGGGTCAGAACTCGTGTGTTATACACAGACCGCTAGACTGATTGGTACCCAAATGAGGTGGCTGGAAGACGGTCACATTTCTGCAGATTGGTGTTCCTGAAAATTCCTAATCTATAGCCTGAGGTGGGCCTTTAGCCTTCATTTACCTGTGCTCCATGATTCTGACACCCCTATTTTCGAGTATTCTAAACCATCACCACATCCTTAATCCCTCTTGTAAATCCCATTCCTAGGGGTCTTCCACAGGTAACCGTGCCTCCACCTTCAGGAAGCCATTATGCATTTTCCCCCTCAATTTCCTGCTGACCCTGGCCACCTAAAGGTACACACATGCACATCCGTATGTGCTTGTATTGTTCGAGCATCACTGGTTGAGGTGTACCCTCTTCTATTCAAACCAAATCTGCCACGTGGAGTTTTTTTCCTCCCCACCTTGCTTTCTTAGTTTCATTTTTTTGAATCAACTTCTATCTTGCTTTTCCGGGCACTGCTCTATCAATTAATTCCTCTCTCCAGTGTCTTCAACTTCTTTTACTTGACTGGATGTAACCATAATCTAGAAAAAATCTTTGTTGTCTTATTCCCTCCCTCAAAAAAAAATCTTCATCTGGCCATGCTTCCTTTTCTGCCTCTTCTCTCTGCTTCTCTTCAGTCTCTCCTGAATAAATTCCATTCCAGTTTGTTGAAATGGTAGTGAATATTTGCTGTTTCAATTTGTTCATCTCTGGCCTTTGCTGTCTGACATTTGCTCCCATCACACTTTTAAAGGATTCTGGAAAAAATGATCATTCACTTCCAAATTCCCAAACTCAATGGCTACTTTTCAATCCTCTGGTTACTGATTCTGTTTGCTTTTCATGCTCTCAACTACTCTCTCTTTCTTAAAATCATAGCCCCTTGACTTCTGATGACCGTTCATGCGTTCAAGAAGTATTTGAACATCTATTACATTCCAGGTACCATGCTGGGTGATGTGGATACAAGAATGAGTAATTTCTTGCCCTCAAGGATGTTAGATACTTCTGGGCAAGGCATAGATAGGTAAAAAGGGAATTATAATCCTACATGCTAAGTATTTAAGATGCCATTCAAATATCATCCAAGCTACTGTTTAAGATCCCCTGTGTTGTGGTCACTCTTTAGAGATGAGATGGCTACCCGTACCCCAAATTCAGTTCAAGATTATTGACTATAGGCACCAAGAGGGTTTGAAAAGTTTATTACTTACATAATTAGCTTTCTGGGGAGAGCAGGGGAGGCCTCCTAAGCTGGTCAAAAATGATTCGAAACATCAAGGGAAGGAGACTAGCTTGAGATTTTTATAGTGATTAGGGGCTATGGCTGGGGAAAATGTCCCAAAGTGGTTTGAACTTCCCAAAACAAAGGAGGAAGCTCACAGACTTTCTTATCAGCTGGCCCAGGTGTGGGACAGAAGGGAACCAGCAAGATATGAGGCCTAAAAGCTATCAGCAGTAGTCAAACATCAAAAAGTGGGAGTTAGATTCTCTATTACAATTCACCCAATTTAGATTAGATGCCCACCTATGTTCTGCTGGCATCTTGTTCTTTCTTCTAATGTTACACTGACAGTATTTTACTGTAATTATTCATTTATCTGCTTTTAAAGGCATTGGCTATGTAGTAATCATTACTGTATTCCTGTATTCACTCAATCAAGTAAAACTATTTAGAGATATTAAAAACCTAGAAATCAACCAAAGAAAAGAGGTTGGCATCTATCTTCAAGGGACTCAGAAGGCCAGTGTGTTTAGGACAGGGTAAACAAGGTCAGTTACTTGAGGTAAATCTGGAGAGGCAAATAGAACTTTCCTCATGAAAAAGTTGCTGTCTCTACTGAACAATTTAAACTCGCCATTTTTTTTCCTTCTTTTATTGATGTCATAATAGTTTATCACACTGTGAAATTTTAGTTGTATGTTATTGTTTGTCAGTCACCATATAAAGGTGTCCCTTCACCCCTTGTGCCCACCCCCCAATCCTCTTCCCCCTGGTCACCACCAAACTGTTCTCTCTGTCCGTGTGTTAGTGTATCTTCCACATATGAGTGAAATCATGCAGTGTTTGTCTTTCTGTCTGGCTTATTTTGTTTAACAACATCCATGTTGTTGCAAATGGGATGATTTGTCTTTTTTTATGGCTGAGTAGTATTCCATTATATATATATATATATATATACACACCACATCTTCTTTAACCAATCATCAGTCAAGGGACACTTGGGTTGCTTCCACTTCTTGGCTGTAGTGAATAATGCTGTAATGAACATAGGGGTGCACAAGCCTCTTTGGATTCTTGGTTTCAGGATCTTTGGATAAACACCCAGTAGTGGGATAGCTGGATCATAAAGTATTTCTATTTTTACTTTTTTGAGGAATCTCAATACAATTTTCCATAGAGGCTGCACCAGTTTACATTCCCACCCCCCGTTTCTCTGCAACCTTTCCAACATTTGTTACTTTTTGTCTTGGTGATTATAGCCATTCTAATGGGTGTAAGGTGATATCTTAGTGTAGTTTTTTTGTGTGTGTGTGAGGAAGACCAGCCCTGAGCTAACATCCATTGCCAATCCTCCTCTTTTTTGCTGAGGAAGACTGGCCCCGGGCTAACATCCGTGCCCATCTTCCTCTACTTTGTATGGGATGCTGCCACAGCATGGCTTGACAAGTGATGCTTCTGTCCACGCCCGGGATCCGAATCTGTGAACCCCGGGCCACCAAAGCAGAGTGCACAAACTCGAACTCAACTTCTATGCCACAGGGCCGGCCCCAGATCTTAGTATAGTTTTGACTTGCATTTCCCTGATGATTAGTGATGTTGAACATCTTTTCATGTGCCTATTGACCATCTGTTTATCTTCCTTAGAAAAATGTCTGTTCACATCCTCTGCCCATTTTTTTATCTTAAACTTGCCAGTTTTTAATCATAATTACACTGCAGTTTCCTAACCTTGACTCCTAGAGAACTAATCTCTACTTTCAGGTGGAGTAAGTAGGTATGTCTAAGATGCCTTCTGAGAGGGAATCAGAAGCTTCAGTTCTCCAAATGTCTTGCCAGTTTGTGATAGCTCTCAAAATTTCTACTGATAAAACTCTTTTCTAGTAATGCATTAATTCCATATGTCTTCAGTAAAAATGCTGTAATATGAAAGAGAAAAGCAAGATATTAACTTAACATTACAATTTACTATATTTTATTATCTACCAAAAACCCCGACTTGGGTAAACGAAACTTATAGGGTAGTAGATTTGGAGTCAATAGAAAGATCATCATTTTATCAATCAATTCTACCAGATTGATTATCTATTTCTTCTTAACAAACTACTACAAAACATAGTGATTTATCATTTCTCATGATTCTGTGAGTTGGCTGGATTCTGCTGGTCTCCCCTGGGCTCACTCATGTTGCTACATTCAGCTGGTGAGTTAGCTGGGCTCATCTGGGACAGCACAGATGGCTCGGCTTCCTTGCCCACGTGGTCTTTCACTTGTGCTTCTTCACCAGCCTGGTAGTCTCAGGATTACAAGAGAATGAAGGCAGCTGAAAGACTTCTTGAAGTCTAGGCTCAAGGACTCAAAAATATCACTTCCACCACATTTCTTCCACCACAAATCTAGATCAGTTTCAAGGCAGTGGAGGAATAGACTCCATTTCTGGGTGGAGGAGCAGCAGAGCCTCTTTGTAAAGGGCTGTGCATAATACTGTGGGCATCAAACAGTATACCAGAGTCCACCTCTGATGACACAAATTATTCACATTGTTTCAACATGCAAACTATGCTCACCCCATCTGAGGACCCCAAAGGCTCACACAAATTGTAGCACTAGGCTTGAGGTCCAGGGTCTCATGACCGGCCTCTAGTTCAGGGTGGGTGAAGCTCTTCAGGTGCAGCTTCTTTTGATGCTGACAGATGTGAACTAGAAACACAAGTGATCTTCCAGCCACACATCAACATACAATGGGAAGACAGGGGCAGAATAACCACAAAAGACACTTGTGTTCAAAAGAAGTAAGAATGGAGCAATAAGCACACCTAGCACCCAGATCTTGGTTTCTAATGCCATCCAATAGAAGAAGCCTGGGCTTCTGGAGAAATGGCTGATTTTCTTTTAGAGAATCTTGTTAGGGCTGGAGCAGTCTACCCATAAGAAAACCATTAGAAAAACCTAAGTTGAGGGTCAAAGACCTCTAATTTGTCTTCAAAATACCTGGCCAATATACCTTAAAACTGTCAAGATCATCAAATGGAAAGAAAGACAGATACTGTCACTGCAGAAGAAGCTAAGGAGACAGGATGACTGAATGCGCTGTGGCGCTCTGCAGAGTACCTGGAAACCAAACGTCAGGACATTAGGGGAAAAGTCGTGACGTTTGAATAAAGTGTGGACTCTAGTTAATAGTAATGAACCTATATTGGGTCTTCAGTTGAGACAAATGCTTTATAGTATTGCAAGATGTTAATAGTTTGGGGAAATGGATGAGGAGTATAGGGGAACTCTCTGTATTATCTTTGCAGCTTATCACTAACTGTAAAACTACTCTAAAATTTTTAAAAAGTAAGAGAGGAAAGCACATAGCTGTCAGGATTTTGTAGTAATTCTGAAAAACATTTGGGCACATGTCACCAGTTTTCCTTCCTCTGGGGGCAAGGCGTGTTTCTTAATGAGGGTCCAGTTCTGCAGTGGGAGTGGTTCTTGAATCCATTATTCTCAGATCTTAGCTCCACTCTCTAGTCTTTGGTTCTGCTCTCTAAGACGTCTTGACTGTTTCTGTTCCTTATGGTCCAAGGAGGCAGTGTTGCGTTAGTACCATTCTCTTAAAATTGTTGTGAATCTCACTGGGCTTGATGCCGTTCTCCAAGGTGACATCCATAATTCTTTTGGGGACAGATCTTATCTACTTTGGCATATAAAAGTGCTGTGGGATAATACACTTTCAAATTTCAGAAAACTTTGGGACAGATTAGGAGTCTACCAGCCACCACATTAAGTCTTTCTGTGATCTTTCAAAAGGGTTTTATAACTACAGATTTAAATAGATATTTAGCCTAAGACCATCTTACATTGAGAATCTTCTGTGGGATGGAAATGTGAATCAGTTTTATATTTCAACCCAGCAATTCCTAGCTCTTCAATATTTTCTCTAAATTCTGCTTTCAAACTCTCTTAGCTCATCTCTCTCTACTCTTACATTATCAGAAGCAGCTAAGAACAAAAACTAAACGGCATTTTCAACACTGCCTGACGCTCTCCTTAGCCAGATCCAGAAATTCGTCTTCTGTCTTCCGAGTTGCTGCAGCGATATTCTCTCAGTCTTTCCGCCACTGTGTAACTGGGTTGGCTTTTCACTACTCTCCCTCAGCACCTCCTCATGGCTCTTCCACCTCCACTAAGCCTCCTTCCAGCCTCTGTTTTTCCCTCCCTCCTTCCACCTGACAATTCCCACTTCCAAATCTGTGACCTAAACAACTAGTTGCCTCTATCCCATCTCACAAATTTCTTAGCAAAATTCTTTGGCCAGAACACCCGTATTGCCTCCTATTCTTTTCCAGGATAAGGAATGGAAAGATACATCAAGGAAAAAAAAGCTGAACTTAAGCCACTGTTAAAGGGCAGTATAATTTGTCCAGAGATTTTTTCCTTCACCTTGACCAGCTCCAAGAGCAGGCAAAATAGATACTGAAAGAATAAAGTAATTGAGGATATATAAAGAATTGAATATATTTCTGGTTAGAAGTTACACCCGATTGATTCATTTTAAAGGAGAATGTCTACATTTAAAGGTGAAATACAAATTATTATTTATTGATTACTTACTCTGCCAGTATTGTTTTAAATCCTTTACAAGTATTATATACTTTAATGCTTAAAGCAACTCTGTGAGATAGAAAATTTTACCCAGAGTTCATCTTTTTAAACACTGGTTAAGAGGTCCAAGAATCTGAACATCTTCTTTGAACATTTCAGGAAAATCCACAATTTCTTCTCTCTCTCTATATTTATGTGTATCTATTTAGTCTAAAGGTAAAATTAGCTGGACTTATACATGTTTTGCTTTCGTTTATGCTTTTTCCCCTTCTATATAATAGGTTTGTAACTGGGGCCAATTTCTAAAAGTTATGGAATTACAGAGCTCAAAAACATTAGCTTTCAAAGAATAATGACAAACTCAGAGACAAAAATCTTGGACTATCATAGGAGATGAGTGTATTTCAGAATCTCTCCTCCTGCTCATTTTTCCTATAGTGATGAAATAAAGATGGGATTGGGAGAAAAATTAGAGGTAATATTATAATGTTGTGGTCTGTCAGCAATTTTGTGAAAACTTTTTATCTGATTTTTTCCTAGCATTGAAATGTGCTCAGTTCCAGTGATATGAGAAATGTTCCGTCACCAACAAATATCTAGAAGCCGATGTGCAAGTGGTCTCTGCTCTCCTTTAAAGTTCCCCAATATGCCAAAGGTTGATGACTATGAAAAAGGACATGACCCAAAGTCCAAAGAAGTGACGTAATGGAAAACAATGGCTAGTGATCACACTCTCTGGGGTTTTGCTTTTGACAGAAGAAACTGTCTCAGTCAGCGTGGGCCACCATAACAAAACACAACAGTCTGGGTGGCTTAAACAGCAGGAATTTCTCAGAGCTCTGGAGTCTGGAGGTTCCGGGATCAAGGCGCCAGCAGGGGCGGTGTCGGATGAGAGCTTCCCACTTGGGTCACTCATGTCTGCCTTCTTGCTGTGGGCTCACAGGGCCTTTCCTTGGTGCGTGCGGGGAGAGAGGGGAAGCAAGCTCCCTGGTGTCTCTTCTAAGGGCACAAATCCAGTCAGGAGGCCCCACCCTCGTGACCTCATCTAAACCTAATCACCTCCCAAAGGCCCCACCTCCAAACATCATCACACAGGAGGTTAGAGCTTCAACATATGAATATAGGGGGACACAATTCAGTCCAGAGCAGAAACTTCATTGTTTCCCCTTTTTTAAAAGACCATGTACCACAGAAGCTGAAAGTTAGAAGCCTCAGTTAAATAGAATGATGATTCCTTTTAGGTTCCAACCAAAGTCCCATGTAACAAATAATCCCCCTTAGCAGTCATGTGACTTTAACCCATCCCAGGGTATGGGGACAGGGTGAGATTTTCATTCCCTGGGCTTTCATACAGTGAGAGCTGTGTATCTGGAGGAAGGTTTCTGCCTTTTCCTTTGTTGATGGACTTGACTCCAAGTTGCTGAAGAGCTACAGAGCTGAACATAGCTGATGGACGCTTGAGAGCAGTGGCGTTCAAGTAACACTGAAAAGGATTGTGTTTTGGGCAAGACTGTGAAAGACTCTTAAAAAAGACATAAAACAATCCTAAAGGTCTATACTGAACTGATATTATGAATCTGTGAGATTGTCAAATGGGCGTATGATTGTTAAAGTCATGGTCTGAAGTCCTATAGAACTGGTTTTGGATTTTACCTCAGGCATTTACTAGCTGTGTTGCCAAGGATGCATTCTCAGTAAGCTTGCAGGAAGATCATTCGTTAAATGAAAGAATTAATGCAGGCCTTGAATGCATTCTTTCACCTGGTGAATGTTTGTTGAGTACCCACCATGTGCCAAGTCCTTTGCTATGTGCCAGGTATTGATTGGTAATGAAAAACAGCTGGAACCTGACCTTGTGTTGCTTTACTCTAGTAAGAGAGAGACAAAAAAAAGGAGCAAAAAAGCCACAGAAAAAAGTACTTACAAATTGAGAAAGTACACTAAAACAAGGCACCACCATGGTAGAGAGTAACACAGCCAAGGAGGAAGGTAGAGGAGGGATTGGTGAGACAGTCAGGAACTTACTCTGGGTAAAGCACTCCAGGAAGGCTTCTTGGAGGAGACAATTTTGAAGTGAGAAGTTATGGAGAATAGGAAGACACCCAAACAAAAAGCAAGGTTAGGGTGGGGGAAACAGACACCAGAAGACTCCAAAAGAGGAAAACTCAGGTGCAAAATCTCAGCACCAGGAAAGAGCTCACACGTTAAAATGCTGAAAGGACAACAGCATGAATTGGAGGTGATGGTGTGGGGGTGAGAATGGAGCCTGGCATGAAGGAAGCATTTACAAATGCTTTTAGTTTTTATTCTTGATGTTTTTATGAGGAAGAAATAAGATAACGTATAAAAAACATCTAGTATAGTGCTTGAAACATAATGGGTGCTCAACCAACACAGCTGTTTGTTGTAGCTTTGGTGTTTTTTTTTTTGCTGAGGAAGATTTGCCATGAGGTAATGTCTGCTGCCAATATTCCTCTTTTTGTATGTGAGCCACCGCCACAGCATGGCCGCTGACAGACAAGTGGTAGAGGTCCATGCCCAGGAACCAGGCCCAGGGCCACCAAAGCAGAGCTCACCTAATTTCACCAGTAGGCCACTGGGGCTGGCCCTAGCTCTGTTATTTTTTGAAAAACAGATTGCTTTTCGTGTCTCCTTTTGATGATGCTATGTGTCTCCATTGCTGTCACAATCTCCATGACTCTCTGCTGCTTTCATTCTCCTCTTCAGAGCCCCGGGATCGAGCTGCTTTACCCTCCGGATATTCCATCCACAGTGGGGGCCCCTTTAGAGTATTTGTTTCTCAACTACATCTACATCATTTACTCCAACCAAAGGTTTTTGTTTTGTTTATTTACTAAAACATTTTTTTTAAGAGCAATGACCAAACAAAATAATTTAAAAGTGGAGTCAGTTTGGTAAAATACCTCACATTTGATATTGAGAGCAATGGTCGTTGCTGTGATTATCTGGAAAAAAATAGGAGCCCTGCCCTTGTGAGCGGGGTTTGGCGACCCCTCAAAAGTGCTCACCCCTCTCCAGCCACAGAGAGGCCTGTTACTCTCCTGAACTACCATCAATAATTCATTTGAGATTCCGGATTCTTCTGAGCTTCTTCCGAATGAACAAAAGACAGTCATGCCCAGAGTCTTGGTGGCATTTAGTCAGCCCTTTAATGTGATTCTAATGGTTTGTGTGTGTGAGAGAATTAACAGTAAATTCATTATGAAAACCCATTTACCACAGGGTTGACACCAGCAAAAGCCTGAGGCAGCTCAGGGAATTCTGGGTTGCGACATCTGTTTCAGTGAACATCGCTCAGACATTCCACATCCGTGCTCGCTCATTGGTGCTTAATAGCTTCTTGCACAGCTCCTTTTCTCCTCAGGACATACACATCCAGACACAGAAAACCATAAAGGCCAAATGTCTTCTTTAATCCTCTGAGGCTTAGTTAGCTAAAAGGAAACTGTCAAGAGCTGTAGCAACTGGCTTGTGAAAAGAAAATAATAATAATAATAATTTTAATAATAGGAAAGAAAAGAAAAAAAGAAGCTAATTTGCTGATTTAATTCATTAAAAATTCTATTTTTCTCTATATTGCTGCTTTGTGTCAGATTTTTATGTATGTTTAAAATAGAATGTATAATTTGATCTTACCTACTTTGTTATGATTTACTGTTAATAACTTTGCTGAAGTGTAAATGGCCTCACATACTAATTGGTGTGCTTCCTGTGACATATGCAAACTGACTTAGAAATTAACATATGCTGTTATTATTCATAATAGATCAGCTTTGTCTGAAATATTTGTGCCCAAAATTACCATTTGGCATGTCTTCAAATTCAAATCCACCTTCTGCCCTGAGATGAAATTCAAGGATTTGTTTTCTGTTTTCAGTATTTTGGAGAGGCTGCTTTCACTGCTACAAAAAGGAGTGTTCAGTGTTTACATTATAGTGACTATTTATGGGGGTTTAATATGTTGCTTGTTGCAAATTGCATCCGACGGAAACTTGGCAAAGTGGCACAGAGATGTGGGACCACATTCAACTATATTTAACATCGTATCAGGCAGTTGATCTTTAGAAAATCTATGGTGTTAAACGATATTTAGCATAATCTGACATATTCTTTTCATCTTTTGCTTTGTAGAAGTTAAAAATGGTGTTGGGTCTTCTAGTACCTTTGCAGAAAAAAATGTGTTTTCTGGTTGCCAACAATTTATGAAGGTACTGGGGGGGAGACACGATGAGAGAACCTAAAATCAACCTCCTTGTTTTTGAACTGCTAATGCTTTGTAGATTGTTACTGCATTTTCATATTTTTGTGCTGTCCGTTACCATGTCCTCCCTGGCTGAGTAGAAGATGGAGGCAGAAACTGACCTGGAAAAAAACATGTGTAGATGCTAAAGAGTAACACAATAGCCAAAATGAAATTGTTGGTTTGTATTGTAAAAGCATTTTATATAATTCCATACCAATTTGAAATATCACACTAAATTGTAAAGGCTAATTAGCTAGATACCTCTGGAGAGGTGAGAAGAGAAGAAATAGTTCTTCATTTCATAAACTGTCATTTGTAAAAAGGTGAAATGTTCTAGATTTTGGAGACAGTTAAGATCATTGAATCAGAATAAGATTATGTAAACAATAGCATCTCCAGTTAGTGTTTAACTTCAAAGGGAGATTGTTGTTTCTTGAAAACAACATTGTTAGGGGAAACAGTTTGCCATCGGCCCTGAGCATCCCTGCACATTCCTGCTGTGTGTATAACTGCAAGGTGTATCCATCTCCTGATACTGAGCAGTCTTCCTAGTTAGCCACATGGGCCACTAGGCAAGTCCGGATGACCACAGCATGACCTCCATGGAACTGCTCACTCCCTAGTAGAGGGAGACTGGCTTGTTTGCTGCTTGCTCAGGAATCGCTAATCCTTTGGCTCTGGGTTCCTCAGCTGCAGTACAACCCTCTGCATGCGGGGCATCCATCTGAGCCCATGGTGTCACTGGTGGGACTTGGGGAGCTGAGATCCGGCACCACTATGCTGATGCTCCTGCTGTGTGCTGTGTGCTGTGCTGTGAATAATAAACTGTCTCGTCTACATTCAGCATCTATGGAATGGTTCCAAATTTATTCCCTCCCTTCCTCTATAAGATTGGATTCTTCCCTGCAAATATATTTTGAAAGATCCTCCTCAAAAATATTTTGACCCAAGTTATTTAAAAATTGTACATTGGCAACGTATAATAAACAATGAAAAGTATTTTACATAGATAATATAGACACTATTCTTATTTTTAAAAATCATTGTCTAACTTGTTAGAACAAAATTAAAAATACCTCCCAATTATTAGCATTTATTATGTACATTTTCCTCATTAATCAGCTCAGTAGCCTTATAAGGTCAGTATTATTACGCTGTTTTTACACACTAGGGAAGATAGGCATAGCTAGGTCAACAATTTGTCCATGTCAGATGGCATTCAAACCTAGTTCTGTCTGACTCCAAATCCGGTGCTCACAAAGTCTAAATTCAGCTGCCTTAAGACCAATGACTGCTTTAAATATTTTATGATTCATTTTATTTCCTGATATAAATTTTATATGCTAAAATATTTATTCTCGGAAGTGCAGTCTTCTACCTCCAGGTGCGGCTCTTCTACCCTTTTCACTCTGTTGCACTGTAGTTCTCAAATCATATGCCATACATGTGGAATAAAATGAGGATTTTAAGTCATAATTTGAGCTTTGCTTGACTTTCATGGGACCCGGGCTATTTGTAATAAATAAAGTAAGATGTTTCAAATAAACTTGATTGTTCATACTAGTAAATAATGAGATAGCCCAAAAAAGGTTGAAAGTATTTTAATAAACTGATTAGTGGTGTTTTTAATTTGCCTCACTTTTTTATACAATAGAATCTAGTTTTGCCAGACTCCTTGACGCTAGAGACAAATGAGTAGAATCTAGCCTAAGCGAAGGACTGGATGGCCTGAGGGGATGAGGAGGAGTCGTCCTGTTGAGCATATTTGATATCTTATGTTGAGGGGATTTTTCTTTCTAATGCCGCTGGCTGGGTCTACTACAATGACATAGTTACAATAAATAAAGCAAAACCAGCTGATTCTACTAAGTCAGTCTGATTACATTTATAAAACTTTACTTACTGTTGAATCTTCTAACTGAATGCAATAATTAATACATGACTGAATATCTCTCGGGGCTCTGCAGTATTTAGGTCAAAACTTTATAAAATAAAAAACAGACTCTAAAATGTACTGTGAAAAATAGCAGTGGTGGACTCCTCTGAACCAATGAGAATACTTCCAAAATGTTGCTTTGGAGAATCACTATCTTCTGTGCTTAAAATTGGAAAGTTTTGAGCAGTTTTGATTCCCAAGCTAGTGCCTGAGAAAAGAAGTGGGGATTCTGGCCATATAAGAAGGACTCTGACTCTGCAGGCAGCAGTTGCCCTGGCCAGCCTGGTTGACCGAGTTGACTGCCCTCAGGCATTGCAAGCAACGAGACAGCAGGTCTGGCTCCATGGGATCTGGAGTTTACACTATCCGAAGCTCCTTCCTTAATTCAGAAGATTACAAAATTAGGTATGAAAATAGACTTTTATTTAGAATGAAAAAAATTAAACAAATCACATTTTTAAAAATGTGACGAAACTGACAAACACCATAAACACCCCAAAATCCAGAAAAATAATATTTTTAATTAATTAACTTCTGGATTCACTTCCATAATATTTTTAAAACATGTTTTTCCTGCACACTCTTTGATCACCTTGTTATATGACACCAATTATGTTACACTTTTTAAAGAGAGAAAAGAAAAGAAAATTCAATATTTCCTTTAGTAAGGATGAGTAAAATTTGGTTTTGTATCAGTAATTTAAAAAATATTTTAGAATCACTATTTGGTATTAGCAATGCGTGTGGACATTTAGGATAGTTGTCAAAGTTGTGAAAATCGCTATCAAAATTTCTTTCATGTATGAGCTAAACCATTTCAGGGCATTTCAAGTTTTCTTGTGCAGTGACTGCTCTCAAATGGTCTTTGAATTGACAGTTGACATTAACCAGTTTGTCACTGGTGTTCTCGTTGTAGTGGAGTATTCTGAATATTTTATTATCTTTGCCACTGTTCATATTAGTTAAATCAGCAGGTAATTTAAATCTTTTTTTCAAATGTGTTAATATGATTTACTTCTTTTCATTAATTGGATTCTCAAACGAAGTGCCTATTCATTATTTCCATTTGGAAATGATCTCTTCATACAAAGAATTACTGATTTTGGTATTATGTGAGTTTTTGTTGTGCTGCAATTAATTTCTCATCATAGAATCATTTTTTTTATTTCCTTGCACTTATTTTTGATTCCATTTCTTACTCCATTAATTTTTCTCTCTTGCTTGGTTTTTTTTTTTTTCACTCTTTTCTTTGATGAGGTAGATTGGCCCTGAGCTAACATCTGTGCCCATCTTCCTCTATTTTGTATGTGGGTCACCGCCACAGCATGGCTTGATGAGTGGTGTGTTGGTCTGTGCCCTGGGTTCAAACTTGTGAACCCCAGGCCACAGAAGCACAGTGCACAAACTTAACCAATACACCACTGGGCCGGCTCCATACTTCATTAATTTTTAATCTGAGTTTTTTAAAACTTAATCTGTAAATTTTAAAACAGACAAAATCTAAAGCCAAATCAATTATCTGTAATTTACATTTGCTTTATTTAAACTTTCCAAAACATCTTTCCAAATTTTATTTAATGTGGGATAGTCCCAACTTAGATTCCAAAGATAGTCACAGCCATGCTGAAGCCAGCCTCTGAAGGTGAAGTGTGATGAAGCAGTAGTAGACATGGAAAGAGACACCAGTCTTAGTCAGTTGAGGTTAAAATGTCTTATTTTTGTAAATGGTAAAAAAATAGTTCAGTCATGTGAACACATTGCCAAAGTCTTTCTCAGGGACTTTGGAAGGACTCATGCAGGTGCGGGGCCCTGAAGCTTAGGCCTCAATAGCTTCATGGTAAAGGGCACCTGCTGCCTACCTGAGGACGGGCCCAGCCACGAGAAATCCCAGAGCACCTGGGCTCTGACGCTGCAGACGGCTTCCACGGCAAGACATTCCAGAGCCTTAGCCTTACACGAGGCAGAGAAAGGGGTCAGGGAAGCTAAGTTAGGCCATTTCACCAACGACTGGTTCAGATTTGAAGACTAACGAGAGTGACCACTTGGGCTCAGCTGAAGATTATCGTCCCTTCTGTTCACTATTGAGAAACAAACCAACAGTGCCAAGAAAAAACATGTGAGTAAATGGACATTGCTCCCCAGTGTTCAACCTCACTTCTTACCAAGGCAGCCTGAAGTTCACTGCTCAAAGTAGCCCCCAAATTGGGTAATTCTTGAGGTCAGAGGGCTGGAAGCCTCTAACCTTTCCTCGGTTACACCAGGGAGGAGTCACTTTGGCACTCAAGTGCCCAGCACTATATTGGGCCCACTGCAGGCCTGGCCATGTTGTACCACAGAGAGGAGAGATGGGGCCAGTGTCAAGGCTTCCAACATAGTGAGGGTGGCCAACAGTCCTGGTTCTTCCAGGACAGAGGGGTTTCCAAGGATGGGGGTCTCAGTTAAAACCAGGAGGGCCCCAGGAGAATTGGGATAGTTTGTTACCCTAAATCAGAGAGGCTGGTCCTCCAAATGGAGTCCTATATCACAATATTTCCTAGGGGCTCAGAACTTGGATTTTGCAGTAAGCTAAACTGAGTTTGAATCCAGTTTCTAGTCATAGATCTTGGGCAAATAGCTTAAACTTTCCAAGCCTCATTTGTAAACCAGAGATGACAATGCCTATATCATAGAATTTTTGTGAGGAATAAATTGCCTACTAAATTTAAAGATCTCAGTATAGAGTCCGACACTTTCAAAACTGGTGGCTGTCATCAATGTTACCTACATCATCATCACCCAAGGAGAGTGGAGTCAGCAGCAGTTTCCAGGCGATGGTGATATTTTCAGCCAGGTAAATTGCAGCATCAGGACTCAGAGAGTCTGTCCAAATAAAAGCTATTACACAAATGGTCTTTGAGAATGTCTTGGGGTACTGGGGATCAGGTTTCAGTCTTGGAGAAAGAAACTGGCAAGAACCAGGCAGATTAAACAAGAATGTCTTGGGGGTATTGGGGTTCAGGTTTCAGTCTTGGAGAAAGAAACTGGCAAGAACCAGGCAGATTAAACAAGTCCCAGATGGGCTGGTTTCAGGGTAGCATATCAGCCCCATTAGGGAATTAGAACCACAGCCAGAAAGCTGAAGGAGGTTGGAATCTTGGATTTGTGTCCTTGGGTGACAAAAAGCTTCTCTGTACTTACCTTGTAGAAGAATTTATTAAAGTGGATTAGTCCTAGTGAATGTTGAATTCTCAGTACTGAGCCTGGCTGCTAGTAGGCACCAAATAAGTGGGTACTCCAGACTTGCTACAGGTAGAAGGGTGATACAGATAACCGACCCTCAGCCCAGTAAGGCTTAGGGGTTATGTGCCATGCCTAGAGTCCACGACAAGTGAGCCAGTTACCCAGGTGCCTTAGTGTCAGGCCTGAAGGGGTCTCCCTTGGCCAATTGCCCATGGGTCCATCTATTCTAACTTGCCAATCTGGGTGCCAAAGTGTCTGAGATCAGATCTGCTCCCAAAACAGAACCTTGGTGTAAAGTCTCCAAATTCCAGTGATCAATTGCACTATAAGACCTGAGTGGAGTGTCAATCAGAGCATCAGGAAGCTCTAGACCTAGATATGTGAGAGGGTATAAAGCAGGGGCAGTGGTAGGTAACACAGCAGTGACTAAGCTAAGCTATAAGCCCCTCAAGGGCAGAAGTTGTGATTTCTGTCTTTGTATCCCAACAGTGGAAGTTCTATCCCAAGAGGGCAATAGTTGTTTGCTGGTACTGCGGCTGGTGTAAGCTGGAAGGTTAGCAAGTGTCTATTAGAAGCTGGGGAAGGGAGAGGATCCAACTTTTGTTGGACAGATTGTTGGCTTCATGGGATAGTTGGAGACAGTAAATACACAGGACTCCACAGATTTTTTAAGATAAAGGGACTGTCCTTTGGTTCAGTTGTGGCAGCTTTCTGGGATCTGGAAGGGCAATTGGGTGAGCAATATATCAATAGTGATAAGACTGCCCAGTTCCACTGGAGAGCAGCCATTGTCCTTATTGGGCTATGCCTACTGGTCTTGAAAATGCCAGAGAAGCATGGTTTTGGCAAAACTGAGGGAAGCACTCGTGTCAGAGGGAGCCGAGACCTCCCAGGAAAGAGCATCCCCAAGGCCTTTGGGGAAAAAGTATGTTCACTATTGAACCTGCCAATTTATAAGCTTCAAGAGGAAAGGGATAATGCCTGGCTTGTTCTCTGCATCCTTAGCCTCACCTCAAATGTCTAATATAGTGAGTAGCTTGAAGAAAAGTCCGGTAAACGTTTGTTCAGTGATTGAAGAAATAAATTAATGAACAAATGAGTATCCTGGTCTTCAAATGCCTTGGGTGACCTTAGGTGCAAGTTCCCCATTCAGTGATCTGCTAAATACCCAGAACATCAGAAAACTGAACAAAAACATAAAGTTGTAGAAATTAGAAGGGAATCATATCCCAGCTCAAAGGACAGACAGTATTTCGTAGTTGCCACCGTTAATTATCTGACCTAATGAAATAGGTTGTCTAAAATTATCGCACAGGTTTGCCTGAGGAGTATTTTCACTTGAAATCCTTTTGGCTGATCTGGTGAAGCCTTGTATTCCACACAATGAAGAAGCAGTAGCTGGTGTTTTGATGTATCTAAGAGGGCAAGATGGGTTTGTGGTATATAGGTGTTGGGGTAGCAGAAGTTTAAAATGGAAAAACTCACCCACTGTCTTGCAATTTTTTTCAAAATCGTTACATTCTAAAACTTTAATGATAAAGAAGAGCTTTGCTTTATGCAACTTCCTCGCTGCTGTCATTTATGAGGGCTTCTAAAGTAATGTAATACTTTCTCCCTTAGAGAAAAACACAAACTTTCTAAATTAATTTAAGCTATCTATTTTATTGTCCATCACCTTTGGCACATCATACTTTGGCAAACATCATACTAAAAATCAGCATATGGAGCTTTAGTACAATCCACAAAATCCTCTTGGAGAAAAAAATAAAGTAAAGAAATATCCCAAGGCATAGCATACAAAACCACTTTTCACTAATCAAAGAATCATTGCGGACTTGGCTGACAATGCTGTAATAAATGACCTTCATTGTTGCTCAGAAACTATATGCTCTGTGGATACAGCACATTCCACATTATCTAAAACTCAGTATTGAGGATTGAGGCTGTTTTTAGTCCAGCAAGGGAATGAAGGATGACTTTTCACTTAATTCCCATGCCCTGGAACATGCCCCTAGTGAAATTGTTGACCTTTCTGTGTTTACATTCATAGAACAGAAACTCTAACCTGATTAATAAGGATGCAAAAAGAATTAGCTTGAGCTTGTGATTAATTCAGCTGCATCAACTTACTTTGCATACATTAACTAAAGCTGAAATTTAGATAGCCTGATCTATATATTTCATTTAATACAAATTGACCAAGATTTCTAAAATGTGTGCACTTTATTTTTTTCTAAAGAGTTGGAAAATCCATCCATAATCCTAGTTAATACTGGTTTTGTATTGAAGATTGAAGATATTAAGTAGTTTATATCACCAAGAAACCACTGTTTTCTATTTTATTTTTAAAAGTTAAATAAGAAATTCTCTTATCTATGATCATAATACCTAAGGAAACTCAGTAAGTGGATCATTTTATCTACTCAAAGATATAACCTGATATTACTCTGAAATGTATTAAACAGCCAGGGTAAATATTTCAGAGGACATATTTTGAACAAATAATTGGCAACCAGTGTCATTTGTGTAGGATGCAAATGATAAGAATGCACTTTTTTTTTTTTGGAAATCTAGTAACTTCCACAACATGAAAGCTTAGGAGAACATCTACACTCAGGTGAGCCCAACTCATAAGTCCATGATTCTACCCACAGGAGATCAGTGTCCACAGAGTGTGGAGAGGGTGCCATTACTCCCTACAACAGCTAAAACCTCTTCTGGTTCAGAGCCTCTCTCTGAGAACAATGTAGCAGGGCAATAGGATTATCAAAGCCTGAACAATTTTTGTGAGAATTGTCTTCAAAAAGAAGCAAGATGTTAGAAAAATGTTTCTAAGACACTGAAGAGATTAATGTTATTTATGTCCTGTTTCATTTCACTCCCTTAGTTTCAAATGATTCTTCTTGCAAAGAAGCTCAAAAATTCTCCACATATAATCGATATTGTTGAGTTAGACTATAGAAAAATAATTTAAAGATGATGGCTGGCCATTCACTCATTCATTTATTTAATAAACATTAACTGGTCAGTAACTAGGTCAGCTAAAAGGATAGAAGGCACTCTTAAGGAACTCACAGGCTGCTGTTAAGAGGGGGCCTCCCAGGGAAATAAATTGATGGGGAAACTATAGTCTGGCTCTTGGGTTTGTAGGTCCAGAAATTCCATTTGTCAGTGCACCCAGAGGTAATTTGACACAAGAGGACAAATGCATGAGACACATTATAATCAAAGACAAAGAAAGAATCTTGAGGGGCTGGTCCAGTGGCATAGTGGTTAAATTCGCGTGCTCTGCTTCGGCGGCCTGGGGTTCACAGATTCGGATCCTGGATGTGGACCTACACACCGCTTATCAAACCATGCTGTGGTGGCGTCCCATATACAAAATAGAGGAAGATGGGCACAGATGTTAGCTCAGGGCCAATCTTCCTCAGCAAAAAAAAAAGAGGAAGATTGACAGCGGATGTTAGCTCAGGGCCAATCTCCCTCACAAAAAAAAAAAAAAAAGAAAAAGAAAGAATCTTGAAAGCAGCAAAAGAAAAGTGACTTGTCACAAACAAAGGAGCTCCCATAAAATTATCAGAGGATTTCTCAGCAGAAACATTGCAGGCCAGAAGGGAGTTGGATGATATATTCAAAGTGCTGAAAGAAAAAACCCTGCCAATTAAGAATACTATATTGGGTAAAACTGCCCTTCAAATATGAAGGAGAAATAAAGACCTTCCCAGATAAACAAAAGCTGAGGGAGTTCATCACAACTAGGCCTGCCTTACAAGAGTTGCTAAAGGAAGTTCTTCAAGCTGAAATGAAAGGACACTAGGCAGCAACAAGAAAGGATATGGAAAATATAAAGCTCTCTGGTAAAGGTGAATATATAGACAAATGCCGAATCCTGTAACACTGTAATGATGGCATGTAAATAATTTTCAATTAAGGTATAGAATTTAAAAGATAAAAACATAAAAATATAACTATAAACTATGTTAATGGATATGAAATATAAAAAGGTGTAATCTGTGACACTGATAACCTAAAAGATGTAAATGAGTAGAGTTTTTATGTGACTGAAGTAAGTTGTCATTAGTTTAAAATAGACGGTTATAACTATCAGATGTTTTATACGATCCCCATGGTAACCACAAAGAAAATACCTATAGAAGATGCACAAAAGAAAATGAGAAAGGAATCAAAGTTTGTTATTACAGAAAAATCAATAAAACACAGAGGAAGACAGCAAGAGAGGAAAAGAGGGACAAAATAACTGCACAACATAGAGAAAACAATGAACAAAATGGCAATATAAAGTCCTCCCCTACTAATTAATTCAAATATGAATGGTTTAAACTCTCCAACCAAAAGACAGAGTGGATGAATGTATGAAAAAACAAGGTCCAACTATATGCTGTCTGAACGAGTCTCACTTTAGATATAAGGGCAAACATAGGCTGAAAGTAAAAGGATGGAAAAAGATATTCCATGCAAATGGTAACCAAAACAGAGTAGGGGTGGACATACTTATATCAAACAAATTAAACCTTAAGTCAAAAACTGTTACAAGAGACAAAGAAGGATATTATATTATCATGTATAATCAATTCACCAGAATTATAAATACATATGCACCCAACAGCAGAGCACCCAAATATATGAAGCAAACACTGACAGAATTGAAGGGGGAAATGGACAGTAACAAATACTAGTAGGAGATTTCAATACTCTACTTTTAATAATGGATAGGTCAGTCAGACCATCAATAAGGAAACATAGGACTTGAACAACACTATAGACCGGTTGGACCTAATCGACATATACGAGAACACTCCACCCAAGAAAAGCAGAATAGATATTCTTCTCAAGCACACACGGAACATTCTCCAAGATAGATCACATGTTAGGCCACAAAACAAAATAACCATCACCTCACTTCTGTCCCCTAATTCTAGCAAGAGAATCTCCAGCCCACTGCAACTGGAAATATACAAGAAAAGGGAATTCTGGGAAATATAGTTCAGCCTAGTCAAGTGGGCACATTAGAAAGTTATCACAGTCATCCATTAAATCTAGAGTTCTGTATTTTGTCCTTTTTGTTTCTCACCTTACATGTTCTTCTGGCCCCCTCTCCCCACTCCATGACTTCAACTACCATCTCTATGTGATCCCCCAACTTTATATACCCAGCTCAGCTGACTTCTCTCCTGAGCTATTGACTTAGATCCAAGAGTTAAGCTTCACACTCATTTTTATCAAATGTTAGCAATGATAAATTCATGTACCTATGCACAATTATTCAAAGGAAACTCTGTAGCTTCCCAGTTTTGATCAGTTTCCTAATATTCAAGACACACCTCTAAGTTATTCTGTATGAAATTGCATCAGATAGCCTCTGTATTTCATTTTCAAATTCTTTTGAATTGTTAACTGCAATGGACTCAAAGAAATTATTTTAGTGACAATGCTATTTTATTATATTTGAGATTAATTGATGTCCAAATTGATAAATAAGTGTATATAATTCTAGCCAACTAAACTGAGATCAAATAATTCTAAACAGTGCATTTTAGTTCTAATAGAAACATTCTTATATATTTTTAGCATGCTTGAAGATGTTTTTCACCTAGTAATGTAATATAGTGCTGCGTTCGATGGAATTACAATAGAAAATTTTCTTCGTTAAACTACAGAAAAGCCCCAAATCAAACCAGTATTTTCTCTCATCTGAAGTCAACCACTACCATATCTCTTCTCCTTTCTTTTGAGATTTTCGCCAAGGAAAAGATTTAGGTTCATCTGATTTTAATCCCACATGCAGAGATGAACATTTGAATCAATGAACTCTGATTCTTTCCTATAGGAAAGGTGAAAATCTTTGGGAAATCCTTTACAAAACATAATGTTGAGGGGGACTTTTTCCTTTTTGATATTCATTTTCTCCAACTGCAATTTCTCAAAGAACTATAACAGAGCTGAGTATTCTTGTACTTTTTAACTGGACTACCACAGCTCCAAGGAGATGTTTTTTCCTTTTTCTTTCTCTCTTATTATTTTTCTTTTGTCTCCTCTTTTTTTTTTAATGTATGTGAAATGCCAATGAGCTAAAAAGAGTTGAGTGAGCACAACTTATTTCTAACTTGATATTCTTGCCTTTGGCCAACCATTTCCACTTTTCTCTTTCAGGAAGTGCTGGAGGAGTAGATGAAGACTAGTGAGTCAAGGTTAAGAACTCTCAAGAAGAAACCAAGACCAGATCTCTTTATGTCTTTAATATTTTCCAGCGGTGATGGAACCAGATGAAAAAGAAATAGATGTTAGTAATAACTTTGTATTAGTGGTTGTCATAGAGGATTGAAGGAAAAAAAATCCCACTCAAAATATTACACTGTGAGTCATGCAAATTGGATTTATGTTGTGTGAGAGCAAATAGTGCCCCAGAGAATCTGTAAATAGAAGAAAAGAGTCTTGTTTTTGTGTTAACCATTTCTAAAGCTGTTATTTGATGCACTAAATCATTCTCAGAGATTATTTTTGAGACTTGCACATAGTAGGAACTCAATAATTATATGTTAAAAGATTTCTGATTGAAGACAGGAATTGTATCCATTTTTATATGAAAAATCAGATTTTACTTGAATCTAAGTCACAGACTAAGCACAGTATAATAATTATTTTATTATAATTATTATTATCTATCAAGTGCCTTTAATTTGCCCACCATTGTAATGTGCATGTATTGCTAGATATTTCTCTGTGATAATAGGACTTTCCAGAAATCTCAGTTAATTTCTTAGGAACCAAGTGAATGACCTATTTGATCAGTAAGCATCTGTTATCAATACTGTAAAATTTGGTGAAAGAATGATGTTCTATTAGTGGTAATATTGGTCTTGTTTGCAAAGTAAACTTATTTTAAATAAGATAAACACACAAAAAACATTTTTAAATTTTCCCTAAAAAACTTAACCATCCAGAAAGGATTATTTTCAGTGTGCTGCAGTGGTGAGAAGTCAGTTGTTAAATGTAGCATTTTCTATATTTTATTCCTTCTTATAAGTAAATTTAAAAAATTTTGCTTTATTAGTATAAATGATTGGCCAACCTCAACTGGAAAATCCTGATTTTCAGGATATTATAATGATGGATACGATGGATGAGAGTTTTAGGATCTTGAAATATTTGGGATGGACTTAAAACATTGGATAGCTCCTAAGTGACAAGAGTGAGTGGACCTCAGGTCTGTGTGATTCATGACCGGCAAGATAGCAACCTACCACTTTTTGAAAGCTGGACAATAAAAAACTGGCAAAGACTTGCTTGAAATATGCTTAAAGTATACAATCTATGGATTTAAAGAAGCTTCTGTTTTGTCTGCCTAACCAAATGTTCTTAAACTTTAATTAACAGAGAATATGAGAGGGATTGGACGTGGACCGCAGAGAGTTATTGCACTGTAAGACGGAATCATAGGAGCAGCCGACCACTTATTGAAATGAAGTATTTGGTTTCAAAGCAGACTACACTGATGCTCCGTTACAGCAGTTTTATCTCAACTGTACCGAATGCTGGACGAAGATGCAGTTATCTGGTCTCACGGATGTGGTACTATGCAAAGGTGCAATGCTCTGTTCTTTCTCATTGAATAATTGAACTTTCACTTTTCCCTAGAGAACAGCCATACACTGCATTTTCAATGAATTTACTATCTTGAAAATTTCTCTTTAGTAGGTGACATAATCATGACTATCTTATTATCAAATAAGAAATAATTTTGTAAGATTGATGGCATAAGAATTGTTAGATAGAATTTGGTCAGCAATTTGTCTATGACAATGGTGCCATGGGGTGGTCTGTGGAAGGACACAGGGGTCTCTTATGGAGTGCAGAGTGCCCTCCTAAAATTCATATGTTGAAGCCCTAACTCCTCAAGTGCCTGAATTTGGAGATAGGGCTTTTAAGGAAGTAATTAAGGATAAAAGAGGTCATAAGAGTGGGGCCCTAATCCAATAAGACTGTGTTCTTAAAAGAAGGAGACAAGACACCAGGAGTGTGCACACAGAGGAAAGGCTGTGTGAGGACATGGCAAGAAGCCACCATCTGCAAGCCGGGGAGAGAGGCCTCAGGAGAAACCAACCCTGCTGACACCTTGATCTTGGACGTCCAGCCTCTAGAACTGTGAGAAAATAAAAGTCTGTTGTTTGTCACCCAGTCTGTGGTATCCTGTTGTGGCAGCCTTGGTAGACTAACAGGGTCTTGTAGAATACCAACTGCAGAGCGTTGCCTACAGCTTCAATTCTTTTTAGTTTCCTTAAGTAACTAGTTATGGACCTATCACGAGGATATCCATCTAGATGCTTCTTGAGCTCCATTTTCCAGTGGTACTATCTTTGAGTTGGCAAATTTCATGCTTGCTACTGCAGTAAAAAATATGCATAACATGAAATTTACCACTTTAACTATTTCTAAGTGTGCAGTTCTGTGGCACTAAGTACATTCACATTGTTGTGCAACTGTCACCACCATCCATCTCCAGAACTTTTTCATCTTCCCCAACTGAAACTCCATACCTGTTAAAGACTAACTCCCAGTTCCCTGTCCCTTCACCTCCTGTCAAGCACCACTCTACTTTCAGTTTTTATGAATTTGACTACTCTGGGTACCTCATATTAGTGGAATCATAAAATATTTAACATTTTATGACTGGCCTACTTCAATTAGGATAATGTCTTCAAAATTCATCCCTGTTGTAGCATGTGTCAGAGTCATTTTTAAGGCTGAATAATATTCCATGGTGTGTATATACCACATTATGTTTCTCCATTCATCCTTCAATATGCACTTGGTTTGCTTCCACCTTTTGGCTATTGTGAATAACGCTGCTCTGAATATGACTGTAAAAATATCAGTTTGAGTCCCTGCTTCCAATTCTCTTGGTATATATCCAGAGGTGAAACTTGTGGATCATATGGTAATACTATTTTTAATTTTTGGGGGGAGCCACCATACTGTTTTCCATAGTATCTGCACCATTTTACATTCCCACCAACGATGCACAAGGATTCTAATTTCTCCATATTCTCACCAATGTTTGTTATTTTCTGTTTTGTTTTGTTTTTTATAATACCCATCTCAACGGGTATAAAGTGGTATCTTATTTTGGTTTTGATTTGCATTTCCCTAATTATTAGTGATGTTGAGGATCTTTTCATATGCTTGATGGAGATTTGTATATCTTTTTTGGAGAAATGTCTATGCAAGTCCTTTGCCCATTTTTCAATTGAATTGTTTGTTTGCTTATTGTTGAGTTGTAGGAGTTCTTTGTATATTATGGATATTAACCCCTTATCAGATGTATGGTTTGCAAATACTTTCTCCCATTCTGTGAGTTATATTTTTGTTCTATTCATAGTGTCCTTTGATGCATAAAAATTTTTAATTTCGATGTAGTCCAATTAATTTTTGTTGTTGTTTGGTGTCATATCCAATAAATCATTACCAAATCCAATGTCATGAAGCTTTTCTTGTATGTTTCCTTTTAAGAGTTTCATAATTTCAGGTCCTACTTTTAGGTCTTTGATCCATTGTCAGTTAAAATTTGTGTGTAGGATGAGTTCTACTTCATTCTTTTGCATGTGGATATCCAGTTTTCCCAGCACCATTTGTTGAAAAGACTGTCCTTTCCTGATTGAGTGGTTTTGGCACTCTTGTCAAAAATTATTTAGCCAAAAAGTGAGGGTTTATTTTTGGGCCTTCTATTCTATTCCATCAGCCTATATGTCTGTTTTTATGCCAGTACCACACTCTGGATTACTGTAGCTTTGTAGTAAGTTTTCAAATCAGGAAGAGCGAGGCCTCCAGCTATATTCTTTTTCAAGGTTGTTTTGGCTATTACAGGTCCCTTAATATTCCATATGAATTTTAGGATAGATTTTTCAATTTTTGCAAAAGAAGTCATTGGGATTTTGATAAGGATTATGTTAAATCTGTTGATAATTTTGGGTATTATTGATGTCTTCACAATATTATGTCTTCCAACCCATAAACACAGGATATCTTTCTTTTTATTTGTGTTTTCTTTAATTTCCTTCATCAATGCTTTATAGTTTTCAGTGTACCAGTCTTCTATCTCCCTGGTTAAGTTAATTCTTAAGTATTTTATTCTTTTGATGCTATTGTAAATGGAAATTCTTAATTTCCTTTTCAGATTGTTCATTGTTAGTATATAGAAATACAACTTTTTTGTGTGTGTTGATTTTGATTTTTGTATGTATACAATGAATGCTACATTCATTTATTAGTTCTGAGAATTTTTTTGTGGAATCTTTAGAGTTTCTACATATAAGATCATGCCATCTACAAACAGAGATGGTTTAACTTTTTTCTGTCCAAGTTGGATTCCTTTTATTTATTTTTCTTGCCTGATTTATCTGGCTAAGACTTCCAGTACTATGATGAATAGAGGTAGCAAAAGTGGGCATCCTTGTCTTGTTCCTGTTTTTAAAGGAAAAGCTTTCAATCTTTCATTGTTGAGTATGATGTTAACTGTGGGTTTTTTGTGTATGGCCTTTATTGTTTTGAGGTAGTTTGTTGAGTGTTATAATTATGAAAGGGTGTTGAATTTTGTCAAATGCTTTTTCAACATCAAATGAGATGATCATGTGGGTTTTTTTCCCTTCATTGTGTTAATGCAATGTATTACATTGATTTTCATTTGTTGAAACATTCTTGCATTCCACAAATAAATTGCACTTGGCCATGATGTGTAATCCTTTTTATAAGCTGTTGAATTATGTTTACTAGTATTTCTTTGAGGACGTTTCCCTCAATGTTCATAAGGCATATTGGTCTGCTGTTTTGTTTTCTTGTAGTGTTTTTGTCTGACTTTGGTATCGGAATAATGCTGCTCTCATAGGATAAGTTAGAAAGTATTCCTTTCTCTTCAATTTTTTGCAGAGTTTGAGAAGGATTGGTGTTAATTCTTTAAATGTTTGGTAGAATTCACTCATGAAGCCATCTGGTCCTGGGCTTTTCTTTGTTGGGAGGTTTTTGATTCCTGATTCAATCTCCTTACTAGTTATAGTTCTATTCTGATTTTCTATTTCTTCATGAGTCAGTCTTGGTAGGTTGTAAATTTCTAGGAATTTTTCCATTTCATCTAGGTTATATAATTTGTTGGCATACAGTTGCTTATAGGACTCTTTTATTACCTTCTTTTTCTGTAAAATCAGTTATTATGTCTTTTTTCTCAGTCAATCTAGCTAAAAGTTTGTCTATTTTGTTGATCTTTTTGAAGACACAACTCTTGGCTTTGTTGATTTTCTCTACTGTTTTTCTATTCTTTATTTTGTTTTTCTTTGCTCTACTATTTATTTTTTTCTTTACTCTGCTAGCTTTGGGCTTCATTTGTTCGTCTTTTTCTAGTTCCTGCTACCCATTTTTAAAACAAAAACTCCACTCAAATTTGCCTCTCTTCACCTCCAGTGGTAGCTCTAGTTATAGCACTGAATATTCATGATTTTATGGACACACACTGAGAATAACTAACTTTGAAGATCACTTAATCAAATTTTTTCATATTAAGGAGTTGTAAATTTGATCATGGAAATGTACAATGTTTCCTCCCCCTCCTCCACCCCCTCCCCCTTCCTCTAAATTTCTTCAACACCTTATAGCTAATAATTGGCAAAAAGAAAAAAAGAGTCTTTTAATTCTTGGTACTGAAAATTTTCTGCTATACTACTATTTACTTTCTGTTTTGTCTTTCTCAAGGAGCAAACTGTAGGATAAAAAGAGAGTGAGATTTGACACCAGAAGGCCTGGGCTTAAGTCCTTTTTTTTGCTACGAGGTGATTTCAGTAACTTTCAGGCAACTCCAGAAGATTTCCTCTGAACCTTGCTTTACTCAGCAGAAAAATGGATATAATGATGACACTCTCTTGCTGGGTGGCTCTGATAGTCAAATAAACTAATATGTGTGAAAGCAATTTATAAATTATAAATGCTATTTTTGATTAACTATTCTTTTGCCAGATTATTATTCCTAATCAGGTGTTATATTCTGAATATCTACAGCTGACATGGTATGGGCACCAGGTTTTCCAGAGGGCTGGGATCTAGGGGAGGGTTCAGGTGAACTGGAAGGCAGGGAGGCAATAAGAGGCTAGAGGCAGAGCCAGGATAGACCACTACATTATTTCTAACAGCTAGTATGGCTATATCTACCAGTGGTACCAGCTGAACACCAGTCCTCTTCTTTTGTATCATGTCCTATTCTAAAGAGTCACACGTGATATTATACGGGCCTGTTTTAAATGGACTTATCTGTGAGAGTAAAAATAATGACATCTCATAAAACATAGAATATATATTTAGCTTAATTTTTAGATTGAGTGGATTTCTCTTCACTTACCATGAAAGACTGGTCGTGTTTACTGAAGATACTAAATATTTTAAAATTGCTTACTAAAGTGAGCCTCAGATTTCAAGGTAGATTTGCAGTCATTTGCCTATCAAAGCTGATTTGATCACAAATTGTCTTTTTCGGTAATCAGTTATCTACCCTTAAAAGTTAAAAACCTCTAGACTGGAATTGCATCACAATCGTCCTAATTTTATTGGCCATGTGTCTCTAGCCAATGGTTTTCTCTTGATGTATGTTGCTTTCAAGAGTTCAAAAACTTATATTATTCTAAATATGATCATAGTTATATACTTTTAAAACTTTATAGAGATATAATTCATTTACTATAAAACTTGCCTTTTTAAGGTACACACTTCAGGGATTTTTAGTGTAGTCACAGAGTTATGCAACCATCACCACTATCTAATTTTAGTACATTTTATCACCCCAATATCCATTAGCAGTCACTTCCTATTCCCTAGTGCCTGGAATCACTAAACTACTTTCGATCTGCATGGATTTGCCTACTCTAGACATTTCTTACAAAGGGAAATATACAAATTAATACATATTCATATCTATATATGTAAGACTTTGTGACTGGCTTTTTTCACTTATCTTAATGTTTTTGAGGTTCATTTATGTTGTAGCATGTATCGGTACTTCAAAATTTTTATTGCTGAATAATATTCTATTATATATGCATATTATATTTTGTTTATTCATTCATTAATTGATAGACACTTGGGTTGTTTCCAATTTTCCTACTATGAATAATGGTGCTACGAACATGTGTGCACAAGTTTTGTGTGGATGTATGTTTTCATTTCTTTTGAGTCTATAGCTAGGAGTGGATTTGCTAGGTCATGGAAAAGATTTTTTTTTTCAAATTTGCCCAACTTTCTGCATGGTTACTATAATTATCAGTCATTTTCAGAGTATATATTTGTGTGTATTTACACTTACATATATAGATATGAATATGTAATAATATATGAAATTTCTAGCTCTTATAGGAGTGTGGAAATATTTTTTGAAAAAATTACTGAAATAAATAGTTAGACATTCCTTCAGGACAACAACAATGCCTCCTGCAGAATATGCCCAAATCCTGGGTCCTGAAGCATTGGCTTGGACATTTACAGTATTGATCTACTTTTGTGCTTTGAAATGGTAACTTCGTGTTGCCCACTGGTTACTGTAGTTGGAATCCTCATCCCTGAAGAGTTGTAATAGGCAGTGTCAATCAACTGGATACTGAACATAAGGAATTTAGGGTGTGCCTATTAAATTTTAAGCTTTGAATACATGATATCTACCCTTTTTCTTCAGTATATTTCAATCTCATTTCTGAATTTCTTGCTTTGCTATGAAATTTTGTATAAATTATGGAAACAGCACTCGGTATTTAGTTTAAATGGAATAATCATCAAAGGCATTCTATTGAATTAGCTATTAAAACCTTTAATTCTAATCCATATTATGTCTGATATTTAAAGAGCCAATATGAGAAAAAAATAACTTCACGCCTATTGTAAACTTTATTCCAAAGATCAATTGCTATCAGTGTCAGTAATAAGATCTCTATATGTAAATTTGATACTTTACATTTTTGAGAATGTCAGAGTGTCCTTCTGTGTTCACAAATTAGGCTCAAAATGCATTTCTAACAGTGCTCTTCAAAGTTAGAATAATCTTTTATACCATAAAATTATAAAGCACCCATCCTACTTTAAAATATCAAAGTCATATGTAAATCTTAACTGACTTTTGAATCATTCTCAAAATTCACATATAAAATCTAGCTTCCTTGCAAATGGGTTATTCCTAGTACTTTTCCTCTTCTAAGAATCATGATAAAACAAACAAAAATCTTCAAATATTCATCTAACCTTTCATTCGTTGCTGTGTGGCTTAACCAAATATTACTTTTTTGTAGTTAATGTGTTCCCACCCATTCATGCTTGGGTGATTGTTATTTCTGAAGAGGATTAAGCCCACTTCCAAATCTCCCATAGTTCATAGTTGATATTTTTGGGGGGCCTGCAAGCAAAGCCAACACAGTGAGCATGAAATGTTAAGCAGGATAGTGCTGCTGGTCAACACTTATAACTCTTTCCTGCAGTAAAAGGAGATAAACTTTATGAGTACAACACAGAAAGTATCTGTAGAGCTTTTAAAAAGTCATTACTACAGTGGGGTATGGCTTTTGGAGGTAAAGTTCAAATAGAAAGTTATTACTGCCAAATTTATCCTGTAACTTCTCACCCTAACTCTCCAATGACATTGCCAAGAGAGGAAAGAGGCCACACCTCTCTGCAAGCCACTAAAGCAGGCAGCTTCTCAGAGTGAGCATGGGAGTTTTCACATTGCAGAAATGGATGGGACAGAGAGCTGGAGATGTTTAAATCTCTCTGTGGAAGACTCTGTCTCTAAAAGTTCTGAACTGTGAACAATTTCAGGTAGATATTGAAGCACATCCTTAGCTTCTAAATTTATCTTGATACAATGAGTGATGGGGGACAGAAAAAGAGGGAGAGAGGCTGAGAATAGAGTTGGCTCAAGGGGTAGTCAGAGACCAGTGCAGAATTCAATGAATTCAGGAGGAGACCTAGGCAAGGCTCAGGATGGAAGAATTCTCACAGCAGATCCTACCTGCTAGTTTCATCATTGCCTAAGTGAGACAGGACTAGGAGTCCGGGATTAAATCCAGAACCACTCTGTCATTAGATTCGTGTAAGATTTTAAAGCAGTAGAGTTCAAATTCTGGCTCTACCACATACTAAAGAGCAAGCTACTAAATTTCGTAGTGCTTTGGCTTTCTTATCTGTAAAACGGGGATGAACATTACTTCAGTAATATTACACCACCAGGGATATTTAGGCCCATCAATTTCTGTACATATCCCTGCAGTGCTAGAATTCCCATACTCATTCTTAGAAATTGCCTGCTCCAATGATTGCAAAGGATAGGGTACGGACTTGTCTCTCTGAGCAGTGTCATTGAGGGGTTAGGAAGAGGAGTTATAGAATAACCTGGCACTGAGCTTAAAAGAAACAAGATAAATAATAACAACACTTTATGGTGTCAGAATTACCTTAGACTTTATATATAGCACATAGAACTGTGTTGGCACATAGTAAGCATTTAATAAATGTTAGTGATCGTATTTATTTGTTTCTGTTTTTGCTTATTATTTAAGAATCAATGTAAGTCTACTTAATTATGTGAGTTCATTCTCAACAAATGTTAACAAATCATATTGTGGTCTTTATATAGTTCTGATCTAAAAGTCCACTTCAGGTATTATCAAGGGATATTATTCAAATTCCTGGCTCCAAAACTGATGATCATCCTCAACATTATTATGCTTCTAAGGCTGGCCAGGTGAGCAGTGTCCCCCATGGACTGCAACAGACTTAAACTCTTCTTCCTGGTTGAGCTGCACTTTACGCTGGCACGGCCAGTGGGGTCAGGATTCACGCTCATTGCCTTGGAGTGGCAGTTCTGTGCATGTTTCTTTTTATGGCCCTCAATTTAACTTCCAATCTTCATAATACATTGGTGGTGAAAAATTCTTTTTATGGTTTCTAGAATATTGTAAGATTACAGGCTCTGCCTTCTCCAGCAAGCAATGTTTCAGTCATCCATGCTAGGTTTTCATTTCTTCCAGGATTGACTATTTTAATTTGTTCCTGGTGGCATTCCAGATTGTTTGCTAAACTGGCTGCAGATGGTTTTGAATGCTGCTGCTGCCAGCGTTGTTACTAGGACTTGATCTACAGATCATATTTCTCCCATCTTACACTCTCTGTCTTGGCTGCCTCCTAGACAGCATATGGCTTTTAAAATCCTTTAATGACCTATAAAGCTCTCAATGGCCCTGATTCTGTTTACCTTTCTGACCTTTTAACTTTTTACACTCCAACACAGACTCTTTAGTCATCCAGTATGATGTTGTCTCGTAGTGCGTAACTGATACTAGTGGATTGGTAATTGAGTTACAGCGTAGGCTGGTCTCAGCCTGTCCCAGGCACCAAAAACCAGAATGATTTGAAGCATGCACAGAGAACAGAGATTTTGTGGCTAATACTTTTAGATGTATTTAGGAACTAAGTAATTTTCTTTAATTCTTACCTTACCTCACCTCATTGAGATGTCTTTAGTTATTTTTTAAGTGTTTTCTTATTTTCTGGTCAAAGAAGTTAAAGAAATGCAAAGGTCCCTCAAATGAGTTCTTAACTGGTGAGGTTTACAGCAGTCATTGAATAAAAGTGCTAGAAGGAGACACTGCTCTCTGTAATGCCCTTAGCTGTCTTGAGAAATAAAACAATGTAACATACTTATCTTGAGGACTCACAAGCTGTAAAACCATGTACTGCAGCAAGACATCTTTTGGGCACCACTTGACTTCGTAGCGGGGATCATCAAGTTATTGTCTGGGAAGTAGAGGAGCAAAAAAGAAGTGATGAGTCCTCTTTCCCATCTCTATTACCATAACTAGCAGGCAGGGTTTGTCTGTGTTTCCTTGCATGCTTTCTCTTTCTGTCTTCCTTCCTTCCTTCCTTTCTCTCTCTTTCTTTCTTCTTGTTTTTATTGAGGTAACACTGGTTTACAACATCATATAAATTTCAGGTGCACATCATTATATTTCAGTTTCTGTGTAGATTACATTATGTTCACCACCCAAGGACTAATTACACCCATCACCATACACATGTGCCCTGCCACTCCTTTCGCCCTCCGCCCTCCCCCTTCCCCTCTGGTAACCACCAATCTAATCTCTGTCTCTATGTGTTTGTTTGTTGTTGTTGTTGTTTTTATCTCCTACTTAAAAGTGAGATCATACAGTATTCCACTTTCTCCCTCTGACTTATTTCAGTTAGCATAATACCCTGAAGGTCCATCCATGTTGTCATGAATGGAAAGATTTCATCTTTTTTTTATGGCTGAGTAGTATACCATTGTGTATATATACCACATCTCCTTTATCCATTCATCCCTTGATGGGCACCTAGGTTGTTTCCAAGTTTGGCTATTGTGAATAAGGCTGCAATGAACAAAGGGGTGCATATATCTTTACACATTTGTGTTTTTGTGTTCTTTAGACAAATACCCAGCAGTGGCATAGCTGGATCATATGGTAGTTCTATTCTTAATTTGCTGAGGAATCTCCATACTGTTTTCCATAGTGGCTGCACCAGTTTACATTCCCACCAGCAGTGAATGAGGGTTCCCTTTTCTTCATATCCTCTCCAACATTTGTTATTTCTTGTCTGTTAATTATAGCCATTTTGATGGGTGTGAGGTGATAGCTCATTGTAGTTTTGATTTGCATTTCCCTAGTAATTAGTGATGTTGAACATCTTTTCATGTGCCTGTTGGCCATTTGGTGTATCTTCTTTGGAAAAATGTCTGTTCAGTTCTTTCGCCCATTTTTTAATTGGGTTGTTTTTTTCTTTGTTGTTGAGATGTATGAGTTCTTTATATATTTTGGATATTAACCCCTTATCAGACATATGGTTTGCAAATGGCTTCTCCCAGTTGTTAGGTTGTGCATGATTTCTTTCTCATCTATCTTTTCATAATTCCACATATAAATTTTGCCAGGAATTAAATGGAAAAAATATTTAATATCCAGGTTATGTTTTTCTTTTTTTGGAGGGGGTTGGTAGGATATGTAACTATTCTTCTTTTCCACATTTGGGAAGCAACTGAGAAAAAAGACACAAGAAACAGAGAACTGGAGGTCCAGGATAAGCTTTATTATACATAAACCTGATTGGAGATTATGGCTTGAGGTGATCAAAAGGTGCAAGCTTCCAGTTATAAGATAAAAAAAAGAATATGGCTATAGATTTATGATCAAATAGCCCTGGTAATGTTCTCTCTCCCTCTAAGCCTCTACTTTAGAACAGCTCACATGAGGGAGAGTTTGGTCTTCAGAACAGTCACAGATACCCAGAATCACTGCCTCACATTGCACTGGGGCTGTGAAGGAAGAGGAGAACAATATTCTCACTCTTCATGATTTCAGCTTTTAAAAAAATTGGTTTGAAAGAATTCTGTTTCTGAGAATGGTGGGTTACATCGTTTAGATTACCTTCTCTTGCTGAAAACAGGAAGCTATAGTGGAACGATATGCTCATTCCATACATATTATATCTAACATTTATCAAATATGTAATATTTATATGATATATAATATGGAATATATATTATATAGCATGAATTATTATTTTAAAATATTAATTATTGATTGTATATTTTATTTGTTAGTGGGAAACTGCATATCATATATTAAATATTTAGAAAAGTCTAAACCTACAAAAGCAAAGAGAATAACAGAGCACTAAAGCTATTTATTTGTTGTTTGTTTGTTTTGTGCTGAAGACATGTGAAAGTGACACACTGTGGGGCCTTTTGGGACAAGGAAAACAGAAGTTAAAACTCCAGTTTTTGTTTTGTGTTTCATAAAAGATCTTGTCCACGACTTATAGAGATTGTCTCCACATTGAGCTGGGACTCAACAGGGTTTCACCCTGAGGAGATGAGAGCAACCCATAGTTAAACTACCTCTGTCTTTCTCCCCAAACACAGTAATACCTGCCTCAGTGGGTAATGAAGTAGGGCAATATGAAGAAAAGGAGGAAAATATCTAAAAAGTTATGACAGTAGACTAATATTTCCCTTTATCATCTTTTTTCCCCAGGTTTGAAGCAATTCCTAATGGATGGTGCCAACAGATGCCTCTAGCAGAGGACACACTCATTCTAGGCCATAGGGAATCTTCACATAATTTTTAAAAAGTACAGTGGCCATCATTCCACCAAAGGTAAATAGACATAAAGGAAACCAGGCCCTGTGAGTGAGAAGCAGCAAAGACAATAGAGAGCAGAAACACGTTTCAGATATTAGAATTATCCAAAGATGATAAAACATCTATATTTTCTATGTTAAAAGAAAATAATTAGCAGACTTCTGCTTCTGATTATGAAAGGTTAACTTCTACAGGACTGAATTGCCATTGTAAACCAATAGCAAACTGGAAAAAAATGTGTGAAACAACTGTTTTCAGATGTCGAGCAACAGCCAGTTCAGAACTATGTGCGCTGAGAGAAGGGAAACAAAGGTAGTAAGCCCTGCGATTGCAGCAGCTGTGTCTGGTGGCAATTTCTGAATTGATGCCGAGGTGGGGAACCCAAACAGAGCTCAGCACTTTTACCGAGTGGAGGAGGCAGTCTTTGCAGGTGGAGCATCGCAGAGGAGGAAGCTATGCTGAGAAAGAGCTACAGAAATCTGCATAGGGATTTCCTTGAGTCTTTGTCTTCAAACCCATCTGCGCATATGTAAGGTGAAACTCCAAAGGCTACACAAAAGAACAAAGGTTGGAAAAAGAACAATTACTAGGGAACAGTAAACTGAACAATGTTAAAAGTTCACAAAGACTTGGAATCATTTGAGTTTCAAACAGCCAGAGTGGAGAGACCTTGTTGAATATATTAGCTTCTAAATAGAGATTTAAAAGGGTCAGACATCAGTAGTGGGACTGAACAAAGGCTGGAGTGAAACTTCTCTAGCCTGGTCCTACAAAAGCTTAAAAAGATCCCTAGAAAAGATCAAGCTGATTCACAAGTATCCTAACTCCCTACCAGAACAAAGCCCATAACTCTAAAGGAATACAACAAAATCCAATATTCAAGAACAAGATTTATGATGTCTGGCATCTAATAAAAGTTCCTAGACATGTGAAGAAATAGAAAAAAATGACCCATAATGAGGAGAAAAAGCAATCAATAGATCCAGAAATGACAGAAATGATGAAATTAGCAGACAAGGATGTTAAAAGACCTCTTATAAATATGTTCAGTATGCTCAAGGATTTAAAGGAAAACAACAAAAAAGTACCAAAGTAAAGGATATTTATAAGACAATGGGAAATTTAACTCTGGATATTTGGTGACAGTAAAGATTTAAAATTTAATTTGTGATATTATTGTGATTATTTTTGAAAAAATCATTTCTTTCAGAAAAGCACATTAAAATTTTACAGATGAAGTGAAATGCTATGTGGGAATTGCTTCAGGGTGTTATGGATATGGGAGAGTGAGAGGAGATATAAATGAAGCAAGATTGATTGTGAGCTGATATTATTGAAACTGTCTGAGTATTAAGTTTGTTGCGTTGCTGTGTCCACTTCTGTCTAAATAATTAAAAGAAACAAAGTACACTCAGTGGAGTGTTTAGCAGCAGCTAAGATAAAGAAAATGAGGACGTGTAAACTGAAAAATTATTACCCAATGTACACATAGAGAGGCAAAAAGATGGAAATAGAGAAGGAGAAATGTGGGTGAAACTCTAAGAAAAGTTAACAGCATTTGGTCAGAGTCTTAGAAGGAGGAGCAGATGTAATATTTGAAGATACTATGACCGAGAAATTTCCAGAAATGAGAAATTCTTCCATTTATATATTGAAGTAGCCCAGAGAATTTCAACTACAATAAAATTTAAAAATCTACACTTAGTCATATCATAATAAAATTACATAAAACCAAAAAGGAAGAGGAAAAATCTTTAAAAATTTGAAGAGATCAAACCAAACCCAAATTCTGTTTAAACTACTGATATCTGACTTCTCAACCGAAAAATGGGAGCTGGAAGTAAGTGTAATGATATTTATTTGCTGGGAAAAAATTGTCCACTTAAAATTCAAAACCCATCAAAAATATTTTTCAAGAATAATATTTTTGAAAATAAAGATATTTTCAAAGAAATGAATCTAAAAGGATTTATTAATAGCAGTCTCTGAATAGGCTATTCTAAAGATGCTTAAGGAAGAAGGAAAGTGATCCCAGATGGAAGGTGTGAGACACAAAAGTGAATTAAGACGAAAAAAGTGTAAGCACGTGGGCAGATGTAAATGAACATTAATTATACAAACAGTTAGAATAATGTCTAAGGTAGTTAAAATTATTGACTCAAAATACCTAGAAAACTATAAAATACCAGTCAAGAAGGAGAGTGAAGTGAAGCTAAAATATTTCCAGGCTCTTGTGTTATCTGAAAGGAGGGTAAATGTTTTAATTAATTTTGTTAAGTACGCATGTTTTAATTTCTAGGATAACCAAAAGAAAGGAACCAGAAAAGGAAAAAAGGAACATGTTGCAAATATTCAGCAATACAGAAGTGAGCATAGAAAAGAGAAATAAGAATATTTATATAGCGGGACAAATAGAGGATAGATTTAAACCCAAATATATCAGTATTTATACAAATGCAAATAGAATAGAAGTTAAAAGATAAAGATTTTCTGAATGATTTTTTAAACATCCAATTATACTATTTGAAAGAGAAACATTTAAACCCTTAAGATACAGAAAAATTGAAAATCTCGAAATAGAAAAGATATACGAGGCAAATACCAACAGAAAACTTTTGTAGCTACACAAATAATAGACAAATTTGATTTTAGACAAAAACATTAAGGGAGATAAAGAGGATCACTTCACATTGATGAAAGGATTAAATTCATCAGAAAAATATACCAATTTAAAATTTGTATGCACCTAATAATATCACCTCAAGATATAGAAAACAAAAATTTCTGATGTGCTGAGCCATAAAGGTCTCGTCAATTTCAAAGAATTGACATTATATAGGGACTGTTATCTGATAAAAAGGCAAATGAAATCTAAGTCAACATCAAAAAGAAAAGTAGAAAATTCCCAGATATTGGAAATTACATCTTCCATGAGTTAAAAAGAAATAAAACATGGAAATAGCATATTTTGGACTGAATGATAACAAAATATTACATATAGAAACATGCATGCTGGAACTATAGTAGGACTTAGCATTTTATAGCCTTAAACATCTATATTAGAAAATAAGAAAGGTTAAAACAAATAAAACAAGCATCCACCTAGTACATTAGAAAAGGAACAGCAAAAGAAGCCCAAGTAAAATAGAAGAAAGGATGCAATAAAGATCAGAAATTATTGATATAGAACAGGAACATACAAAGGTGAAGATCAACAAAACCAAGAGCTGGTTCTTTGAAAAAACTAATATAATTAACAAATATTTAGCATGTATAAAATATATCAGTCAGGATCTAATAAGGGACAGAAACTATACCACTAATTTGAAATTTTAATATAAAAGATTAACTAGCAGCAGGGGATTAAACTACTCAGAGAAGTAAAGAGAACTCTAACAGTACAGAAAGAGTAGGTATAGGGACAGCCTGGAGCTAAGAGAAAGTACCCAAAGAAGGAAGAATCTTGAAAGAAGGCCCCTACAAGCATGAGATTCAGACCTTATGGAATTGTGTGGCTGTGGTCCACTGCACATCAGAGAAATTTGCTGAGGTGCCACAGTCCAGGGCTGGCAAACAGGAAACTACCTACTGGGGTGCCAGTGACACTCACTAGGAAGTTGCTTGCTGGGGTGCTGTGAAACTCCCTGAATAGCCATCCACTGAGGTGCCACTGAAATTCACTGTAGCGTGAGTGTCACCAGGTGTCCCCAATGCTGCTGGCAGCTGTAAGCAAGACAGAAAAAGCAAGAAACACAGGAGCAAGCAGAAGAAAACACTGGCACCAGGAAGAAAGGCCCCTTCTTTCTGCAATGCCTCTCCAGGGAGCTCGACTAACAAAGTTTAACATTGTGCTGGCTGGCAAAGGAGAAATACATGCAAGTTCTAGCTCCAGTACCACAAAGCTAGGGCAAGGAAGGGTAAGAGAGACAATAAACCAGTAATGGGCACACATGGAATATTATATGACAATAAAAGTAAACAAATTGCAGCTGGCCGCAGCAAATGTAATGTTACCTTAAAGAAGCAAATCAAAAGGAATGTGACTACCATCATTCTGTTTTATACAAAGTTGAAAAATGATGGTGGTAAGAATATAATGTATGGCAAGAGCATAAATGCCATAAAGTCATTGTCATATCTCAAGAAGGGAAGGAAACCATTGTGATCAGTAAGAGAGATACAGTGATTTCAGGTGGGAGCTCGTTGTTCCAGCAATATTCTTAACTGATCTGGATGGTGGGTACAAGGTGAGTACTTTCTAACAATTTCTTAAATCGTAATTATATTTTAATAATGTTATTAGTGTTGCTATATCAGCTTATTGTTAGTGTTTGCCTAATAACATCTTTTTCCATTCTTTATTTTCAACCACCTTGAATCCTTAGGTGTGTTATGTCTCTATCCGAGAGCTCAGGGCATTCACCAAGGTGGTGACATGAGCTGAGTATTGAAGAAAAAGTAGTTTCTGGGGACAATTCTGCATCCTTGTTCTGAGGTGTTATATTTTGAATGAGGAATCTCTGACTTTTAGCTAGAGCCTATGACATTCAAATTGCTTGTTGAATAGATGAATACACTGGAACTTAGAGAGGTAGATGATACGCCCAAGTTCACCCGATAATTGGGGCTAACACGAGGACTGCAGGAGTTCTCCGGCGCTCCGTTCAGTGCCGCTTCCAAGACCCCATGATATTTTACACATCACCTTCAAGGAGTGCATCCCATCATCAGCTGGAGTCTAAGTGGGGAAAAAGTATTTATAGTCCTGTGTATAATTTATATTCTAAAAAGTCCTAGCATACGCTGGTTTCTCTTCAGGTTGTATAAATCTTTTGTCTTTTACTAAAAAGCCCTAGTTGAACATGCGACGGAGGTGCAGACTACCTTGATCACTTTTCTTTTAGGGTTTAGTTAAGCAACAAAAAATATGCATATATAAATTTTGTCAAACCAAATTAGTAACTCTTTGAAGTGAGGGCCGGGGGCCGTGCTTTTCATTCATTGTAGTCTCCCTCTTCAGTGACTAGCATGTTACGGGATATGAGCAGGAGCTTCACTACTTCATATTTATAGAGAAACAGGCACATAGTATGTCAGACCTAATGAGTACATTTCGATAAGCCCTTTCATTTTATTTAACCTGAGAAGTGATTCCGTTCTTTAGATATGTAGTTCTGCTCAAACTGAGAAATTCTTCCACCAACCCCCTGTACTACATTCTACTCTGTTTGGTTCTGACTTGGCCTAGGATTTTATATCTCCTACAGCTCTGTGGGATTTGGAGTTGTATATTCAAGTGTTTTTTTCTCTTTTTTAACTTGAAAGTGTCAAAAAAATCTACAGCCAACTTGAGCTAAATAGTAATTACCGTCTCATGAAACTTAGAATTCTAGGAATGAAGCCAGCTTCTGATATAGCTGCATTCTGGAAATCAGAGATTATCGTTAGGGTTCTCTTTCTGTTCTGCTTGTGTCTACTTGACTTCATTCTGCAGACAGGCTCTCTCCACGTGGCAGTCAGGATGGCTTCCTGCACATCCTCCTGGATTCCCTGTTAGCTCAAGTGACAAGCCTTAGGAAATACTCTGACTGGCTCTGGTAAAATCATGTGACCGTATTGCAACGGCCAGCCTTGGATCATATTCTCTCCCTCCTGTGTCTAGGGGAAGCTATGTCAGTTTGAATGAAAGCCCACTGGGACCATAGGAATGAGAGATTATTCTCCAAAGGAAAAACAGGTGCCATAAGTAAAGAAGGGGAACAAGAGACATGCTGTGATGACAAAAATCATAGCTCTCCTAATCCATTATGGGGTCAAGATTACTGTCCTGGAAAACATTTGTCTTATCATAGTACAGCCCATATATCATGCAGAGAAATGTACAAAGAATGATGTTAAAAACATTCAGTTGGAAGAAATATTGCTTAGAAAAACTACACATTGACTTGTAAGATGTTTTAATGTTTTATACAAGATTTTGAAAAAAATTTTGGTCTCAGGTGCTCTTAAAAATTTCTGATGGAAATTGAAATTGGTGCAACATTTCTGGAAAGCATTTTGCTATGTGTAACCAAGAGACTTAAAAGACCTCATAAGGTTTAACCTAGGTGTTTTTCTGCTTTTAGGTATATATCCTAATGAAATAATTAGAGATGAAGACAAAGATTGTGGATAAAAATGTTAGCTATGGGGATATTAAAACTGATGGAAATTAGAAAGATCAAATGTACTGCAATGGGAGAATGGTTAAAAAAATCATGTCATGTCTAAATAATGAAATATTATGCAACCATTATAACTTCAATGACATGAAAAGTGCTCAGATAAAGAAACCAGCTTCAAAACTATATGCTCATTATAATTTATATTTCATGCTTATAAATAGGTATATTTATACAATTACACAAAAATGTCAACAGCTTTTTCTTCTGGGGAGTGAGATTACATGTGGTTCTACATTAATATACTTTTCTATTTTAAGTAGATAGTCTACTGTTACCATAGATTTTTTTAGAAAAATCTGTGTCTCCTGAAAAGTATACCCTAGTTAATGTTAGTGATACCGTTAGACACTATCAATTAAAAGTTCCAGATGCCTTGTCAATAGTTATGGGGCAATGACAATATAACTAACTCCTCACAGAGCTCAGTGGGAAGGAGAGCAGCTAAGAAGCGCTCTGACTTCTTGCAGCACATGTGTGTTTGTAAACGAGAGAAAGCCACTTGACGCCAGGAGTGAGATAGTAGAGTTGAAGAGATGAAAGAGGGAACCTCCTTTCATTATTCCTAAATGGTGGTAGAGGATGTAAGCTTCCTGAGGGCAGGGTCAGTGTCCACTGTCCGCAGTAGAATGGCTGACATATTGGATGCCCACAAAATGGTCACCAAACACATTGTTTTCACACGTAAAATAACAGCTCGACTAACTATACAGATAGCTATGAAAACACTTTCTCACTCACCGCCTCTACCTTTGAAATGTATAAATTTTGGCACACAGGGGAAGAGGCTTGTCAGTGGCGTTTACAGAGAAAAGAACTATGCCATGTGAGGTCTGGAGGTTCTCCGGGGGGTTCTCACCCTCTCTGATGCTGGGAGATGATTGTCGTGCAAACGCCCTGGAACAACAACTGAACAACGCTAACATCAAACAAGAGCAGCCCCTGGATTTTCTGACAAGCCAGGTGCAGGCAGCATATTCACGCTGGCATTTCTAAGTTCTTACATTTGGCAATAAATATTGGGAGGGGCTGTGTCAGCAGTTTCGGGGGTGGTTGAACCCGAGTTATTTGATTTATGGTGTTCCAAATCAGAACAGAAACTCATTTTGCCTCAAGTACATGCAGGGATTCTTGGCAATATGTATGGATGGAATGGAGCTTACCTAAACCTGCTTTCCATTGACTTTTACACTTGTGTTTGCTTCTACTAAGAAATTGAAAATGACTAAAGGCAACAAATAAAACCTGTGGCCAGGACCTAGCTCTGCAGTTGTTTGGCAGAGGTTAGGCACACTGAGTGAACAGCAAAAGGAAAACAACCTAGGAATCCACAGGTTGAAAGGATTTAAATGCTTTTGTTACAGCATGTACCCTCAAATGCCTCCTAGTAGAGCAATTACTGTGCAGGGGTGCATGCCACAGGGATATTTTGTATATATGACAAATAAGGGAAATGTCACCAAGTCCTTCTTGGACTAAAGCCCAATGCCCATTCTCTGTATTTGATGGATTCTCAGTGGGCATGGCAGAGTTGAGATGTCTCGGCCATTGTGTGCCAGGGAAGCATCACCTAGAGGTTTGGAACAAAATTGAGAGTGGGATCATTTGAAATCAACAGGGTACGAGGAAAGTGGAGCAGCCGAGCTCCCAGTGGCACACTACACATTGCATGACCCACATTTAAAACGCAGTACCCTGCTGAAGTCAGGCCATAAAGGGGATGCCTGGAGGAATCCTGAACTGGGGCGGCGGAGGCGGGAGGGGGCGGGGGATGAATGCATAATGTCCAGAATCAACAAAATTCATTTTCTCCCAAGGCTAATGGGCATGGGCAGAGTGAAGAAGGCTAAAGGCAAAGGTGGAAGTTACCTTGGCGGGTAATGAGTCATGGGGGGGAGGGGAAAGGGTACTCCTGAGGACATCTGATGGACACTGGGGCCCTGTGGCACTTACCGCATAGAAAATGCTGATGCAATGACAGCCAAGCAGGCAGAATGGGGAAAAGTGAGCCAGAGAGGAGGCTCAGCCTGGAGCTCGTCACAAGGCGTTCTTGCTTTGCTCGGAATCACTCAATCGTCTCCTTTGAGAGGTTCCCACCTTGGAAAATCTGAGCAGTGGATCTCAAACTGATGTGCATCAGCATCACCTGGATGGCTTGTTAAAACACATTTCTGGGCCCTCCACCTAAAGTTTCTGATTAACTAGGTCTGAGGTGGAACTTGAGAATTTGCATTTCTAAGTTGCCAGGTAATACTGATCCTGCTAGTCCAGACGACAACTTTGAGACCCACTGCCTTACAGCCCACAGGAGCCTGGGAAGTGTTTGTGGCTTTGATTCAGGAGAGATTTGTTTTTTTGCCTCAGCTTCCCAAACAATCAATGTCATGAAAAGGCTAGTAGGAAAAAGTAAGGAGAAAGTAAACATGCTAATGTTTAATAATTCCTCGGAGTATGACAACTGGCAGCTTTGCCTGTCATATATTCAGTTCTGTTTCATTTGTCCACGGGGAATACGGACTTAGATATTCTGCCTCTCTCCCCTCTCTGTCGTAACAGCCTCCCTTTCCTCCCACCTCAAATGGCAGTACTAGGTTATAAAAGCCTTTGGTTGTTATGTCAAGCCTCCAATCCTCCCTGTAGCACTACTGCTGTGCCACCAGGGCAGCAAGGCAAATTCAAAGTGAATCACTGGCAAAGATTATACATTTCTCGGGAGACTCTGATGCCTTTTTTGCACAACCAGCTTAATTAAGAATCCTTGGCAATATATTAACCACAAGCTTATGGATCTCAATATGCCAATCAAACATAATGAGATAAATGCAAATGTCAAAGCACAGACTCTTTGCCTAGGAATATCTAAAGGCTTAAAGCTGTATCCTCAGTCGGTTGTCAGAAAGCAATGGGAATAGCTGGGCCTGGGGTGGGGGCAGGGTTTGCCCGTTACAGTTTAAATATCTGTGGCATGACCTCCAGGACCGAGCTATTCCCTATTCACGTGGATTTCAGGGTATGAAAATAAAGCTAAAAATCTTTGGGTTACAACCTCACATTAGGGTAACAACAACAATAACATATCTGGCCTATTTCTGGAGAATATGGCTAGAAGTCAGGAGCCAAAATCAAAACCTGCACCCCAGGTCTTGTCACTTAGACAAGTCATGACATCTCTGTCTGAATATCTGGTGAAACAGGAATGGTAGTAATTGCTTTTATCTATTTCATAATAATGCATCAGAAAAAGGAGTGATAGATTTAATTTTATTAATTTTTCTTTTTTAATGGTGGGGCTAATAAATGGTTAAACTAGAGATTGTCATCTACTTGGTGTATCTGGCTCTTGGCCAGATTCGATGAACTTCTAACGGTTGAACAACTTGCAACTTAAAGCCAACTGGCAGATGGTGATTAAACTGAAACACGTGTTCTGGTGGCCTAAGGGCTCGGCCTTGCTAGGTTTGGTGGTGGTCACCATTTTTACTCAAGACCTGAATGAAAGTACAGTTATCAAATTTATGAGTGACACAAATTTGGAAAAGATAGCTAATATCTTCCGAATAAATAAAGGGCCCAATATATTATCTTTTCAGTTTGACAATAAGGTGACTTTAACGAGTCACACTTTAATAGAGACAAAAGTAAAGTCCTCCACCAAGATTAAAAAGAAAAGACCCCAAAACAAATTCCACCTGTAGGATAGGTGACTTAAAAATCATATGTTGGAGGGGCCGGCCCAGTGGCATATGGTTGAGTTTGGCGCACTCTGCTTTTGTGGCCAGGGTTCGTAGGTTCGGATCCTGGGGGTGGACCTTCACCACTCATCAGCCATGCTGTGGTGGCCACCCATGTACAAAACAGAGGAAGATGGGCACCAATGTTAGTTCAGGATTAATCTTCCTCAAGCAAAAAAAGAGGAAGATTGGCAACAGATGTGAGCTCAGGGCAAATCTTCCTCAGCAAAAAAAAAAAAGTAAAATAAATAAACTATATGTTGGAACAAACTTTAAGGTTTCAATATGAAGCATTAATGTGCTTTGGCTTCTAAGAAAGTTAATATGGTCTTTGTTGCCTTTAATGGATTATGATAGAATGAAAGAAGTGCTGGTGCTGCTGTAAATCAGCCAGACCACATCCAGAATATCATCCTCACTTCTGGGCACGACTCTGTCGAGACAGAGAAGAGCAATCACATGGAGGAAGGAAACGATTTCATCCAAGGTGTGGTTGAGTGAGCCGGGGGATTTTTAGTCCATATAAACGAAACTGAGGGAAGAGCGTGAACTCTGGTTTCAAGTACTTGAAGGATGTCACTGTGAAGAGAAACTATTCATTATTTTTTATATGTTGAGCCCTGGAGAGTATAATTAGGACCAAAAGGTAGAGAGGCAGATACTAAGTCAGCATAAGAAAGAAATTTTCTTTCTTTTACAAAATGTTTATCAAAGTAATACACACACACAGGGTTTACAAATAGCACTACAAATCATGTAATTAAAAAGTATAGTTATCTCTCCTTTCTTCACTCTAATCCTTGCTCCCCAGAGGGAACCTCTAGGGACTATTTTCACATATTCTTCTAGTATTTCCCTATATTTTCTAAATATCATGCATATTCTCCTTAAAAAACATTAAATCTAATGACTTCTACTCTAGAGAATGGGAGTTTGGTTCTCTATCACCCTCCCCTCCTGTTCTGCCATTCTCCCAATATAGTTAGATAACTGTTTCTGGTTAAATCAATATTCAGGATATACTTCATGTAAATAGCTCCTGATTGAGTCACATAAAGTATTAAGATGAAGTTTTCTGTCTTATACACTGTTTTGCCTTCTCTAGAATTAACGATTGTCCTATTTTTGTTTGTTTTTCCTCTGAGTGTTTTTTGTTGATTCATCAGCAGACTCTCCATAGGAGCTGCGAGGTTTCGGTCACTACAGTAAAGCCTGCTGGTCAGTCTCTCAGCACCATTTTTTCTTGGCAAAATCTCTCAGGAGTCCTCAGCTCACGGTCCCCAGCTTGACGCAGCTGTGGTCCTCACCATTCCCTTTACCTCTTTCCTGAATCCTACAGTATCCTCTCTCGTACAATTTCCCTGTTTCGATGGAACGTTGTCTCCAGTAGCTTCCTCAGAAAAGATGTACGATAAATAAAATTTTTGAAACTTGACCACATGAAAATGTCTGTATTCTTCTCTGAATTTGATTGGAAGTTACACTCCCTCTAAATTTTGAAGGCATGGATTACACTATTGTTTTCTTAACTTTTAGGATTGTTCCAAAGAAGTCTGAGGTTGTCCTTTGCATATATACTACATTGGTTTGTTCTCTTCTGGAAAGTTTTCAGTAAATTCTCTTTATACTTATTAGTCGGAAATTTCTCAATGATTGGCATTATTGTGGAACTTTTTTATTCATTGTGTGGGATACTTTAGAAACTCTTGGCCTTCAGTTCTGAGAAATTTTCTCATCTTCCTTATTAGTTTTTTTAAAACTAATTTTATACCTCCATTTTTAAAATTTCCTTTCTGGAACTCCTATCTTTCAAATGTTGTGCCTCCCAAATCTGCTAAATTGTTTCATGTTGTCTTTCTTATTCTCCATCTCTTTGTATTTTGTTCCATATACTGTAGAGTTCCACAATTTTATCTTTCAGTATTCAGATACATTTGAGAAACTGCCAGAAATTTTAATTTCCATTACTGTGTTTTGAATTCCCAAGAGCTCCTCCTTATTCTCTGAAAGTTCTGTTCTTACTGACTTTTGTTTTTTATTTTATGAATGAAGTATCTTATCTCTTTGAGAATAATTTAGTATTAATATTCTCTGCATTGTCTGCCTCCTCTAAGTTCCTTTTTCCCCTCACTGTGTATTGATTTGGACTCAGTGTTTCATGTTAGAGCCTTTCCTAAAAAACAAATGCTGGGATATCCTTTCATACTCTACAGTGTGTTAGACTGGGTTCCCTGGAAATAGAATGTGCAGCAAGTTTTCTCAGAATTCTCTTGGGATCAACACCGGAGGGGGAGAGGGAGAAATTGGGTGGGGATATGGTCTCAATCAGTTATCAGGCAATTACATGGAAAGCTCTGGGGTTGGAACGGCTCCTCAGAGATGTACCCTATTGAGGCAAGAGGGCTGGACTATTGACTTCACATCTACAAGTCATTGGATTTGGGCTGTCCCCCAGGAAGGGATGTGACCTTGGGCAAGGCAGTTCTCTTCATCTGAGGGCAATTCCCTGAGAGGGAACTGGCTATGATCCATAAGCCACTAATAATTCCAGCAGTTGGAAGCATCATCTTAGTCCTGAAGGGAGAATCTAGGTGATACACTACAGCATCCACAACAGCAAGGTACTTAAATGCTATGATGTGGATGAGGTTAGGCAAATGGTAGATCTCACTACAAGGTGATCATTATGGGAGACGGATCACCTAGGGAGAGCCTCAAATGTCAATATCAGAGGTATTTCTCTTGGGCTGGTAAATTTTCAAGATGAAATTGGGGAAGGAGATGGGTGGTGGCTAGTGTGCTGGAAGGCCAGTAGAGGGGCCCTGAGTTCAGTGTGCAGACTTACCCTCAATCCTCTAGTTTTCAGAAAGCGCTCTGCCTCACCATCCAGCATGCCTGGTGTTCAAGTGTTGACAATATGGTTCAACATCTGCAGAAAGTAAACCAACATGCCTGGGTGGGAGGCAGGATATTTCCTGGCTTTATGAGGTAAGGGAGAGAATCTAGGTATCTGACTCTTGTTAAACAGCCTTTCAATAAATTCTCCCATTTCCATCCCCACACCACACCTCAGATGTACCTGAGCTTTTCTGTGGTTTATCTTCCCCCGTGCAAGCTTGAATTTCTAGTTTCTCTACTCTGCCAAATCAGCTTCCAAAAATTCATTGGCGCCTCTGGCTCTTTGCACTTGTGGGGCTTTTTTTTTTTTTTTTTTAGCAATTCTTTACTTGTTTCACTTGGGTTTTGGAGATGAAGAGGGGAGATAAACGGTTTGTTCAATCTTACATGTTTGACTTTAAATTCCAGTAATTACTTTCTAGAAGGCAGAATGTGCTGTCTCAAGAGGCGATGAATTCTCAATCACTGGAGGTGTTCAAGCAGAGAACGGACAATCACTCAAGAGGAATGTTGACAGGATCCTGTCTCAGATTGGAATTAGGAGCTTGTTTCACCCAATCCTGAGCTTCTACGGTTCCATATGATGTAGGAGAAGGAGCTTTATGTCCATGAGAGGAGATACTGCATGAAAGGCAGAGAACAGGAGACTATGTATTACAACTTCCCCATTTGAGAGACAGGCTTAATACTTGATGTCCCTTTTAACTTGGCTTCTATTTACCACTCTGGTGCCAACTTACAATACTCCCCCAACACGCCCTTGGATTCACTTATACCAAATTTCTGGAAGTTTCTCAAATGTATCATAGTATTTCATGCCTCAGTGCTTTCATGCACACTGCTTACTCCTAGAGTACTCTTCTCTCTTTTTTGTCAAGGATACTCCTACTAATTCTTCAAAAACTTAGCCCAAGAATCTCCTCCTCCTCCTCAACACCTTGCTTCAATGGCTGCCCCCGGTTTTATTTAGTTCCTTCTTTTACGTTGTTTTCTCAACTAGACTGTAATTACTTTGGACATAGGGAATATGTCATGTGTACTTTTTTGCCTAGCACAGTGCTTAGCAAATGGTAAGAGCTCAGTAAATCTTCGCTTAATGAATGTATGAATGATGAATGGATAAGGAAACAGAGTCTGAGAAAGTTCAAATGACTTGACCAAGACAGGTGATCAGTGACAGAGTTAATTGGAAACACAAAAAGAGTTTTAGAATTTCCATTAAAATGTTCTTTCAATCACACAAGCTTACTTATTTTTCTATCCACATATTCAGGTGTGGAATGACCAGTCTCTCTCTTTCCCTTCTTTGCCCTCTTTTATCTCTTTCTCTACTTCATTCAGAAAACTCCTTTTGGTAAATTTGGAAAATACAAACTTGAATTTCATTTCTCTGGCTCTAACGCCATTTCTCTGTTATAAGTACTACACTGTCTATATATGTCCAGTGTTTTTCAAAGCTTCACTGATTGTTTCTAGAAACCTGTAGGTTGTCTCAAGATTAAGTTCTCTCCATTCCTATTGTTTGTCTCCCATTTTCATCACCCCAGCTCCTTCCTTTCAGAGAGGTCCCTCACTTGGGCCTCCATTGCTTTTACAGGCATTTCATCACTATGACCGCTCTCCTGCTGGTAGGGTCAGCGTGAGAATCCCGGTGTCTGCGACAAGGCTGTGGTCTCTCGATGTTTCTCCTTGTTTTGCGTTACACATTATCATATTGGTTCTAAAACCAGTTGAACCTCATTGTCTTATGGAGTTTTTAAATATTACTGATCACCACCCTCCTTCCCAGAATTCAAACATAAGCCATACAAGTTCATAAGATGTGGAATGGGATAAACTCAAGTGACAGAGACTTACCTGCTCCTTTTGAGAACTCAGGCTTTGTCACTGGGCACATTTGTCTGTGCAAATTTCTTTTTCTCTTAGGATGGATTATTTTCTAAGAAACTTTTCAATTCCTTACACAAACAGGCTCAAGCTGGACCTGCTCTTCTAGTCAGCCAGAGACACCCAACCACGTCAGAATCCCAGCAGGGAAAATAATTTAGGCTCAAGCTGAGATCATATCTATAGAAAAAGGGAAAATGAATTACATATTCCAGTTGAGTATATGTATTCATAAATGAATAAGCACGTCAAAGAGATCAGTGGCCATGGAATTATCTCTTCTGGGATAGTTACACTTTAGGAGTCAAACTTAGATCAACTTCCCTACCCACACCCCCTGAAATTATTTGGAAGAATAGGCCAAATGTTCTCTTTGTTTTCTCCGTTATTACCTTTTAGATAATGCAATACTAAGAGCTAATATTTATCCAGCTCTTACTTGTGCCAGGCAGTGCTGTAAAGCTTCACATGCATAAACACATTTAATCCTCACAATAAAACCTCATAATAAATCCTCATAATAAAACTGTATGAGGTAAGATAAAGTTTATCCCCATTTTATAACTGATGAAACTGGGTCACAGAGAAATTAAGTAACTTGTCCAAGATGGCACAGTAAGTGACAGAGCTAGGATTTGAATCATATTCTGATCTGGCTCTAGAATCTGAGCTCTCAAATGCTGTGTAGCTCCAACCATTTCTTACTAATGTAAAACAATACCCTCCAAGAAACTTTTACACAACAATAAATATGTGACACAACATATTGTGTCACACAATATATTACATGATAATGTGTGACACTGAAATGGAGTGATAGAATAACCATATCTATGACAAATGAGCACTATTTTCTAGTCACTCTGCTAAAACGTTTTCCCTAAATTTTTCAGTTAATACAACAACTCCGTTGCATTTTTGTCTCCATTTTACCAGTGAGGATACTAAGACAGAGAGAAATTAAGTAACTTGTTCTATTTTACACAGCTAGCGGAACCAGGATTCTCACCCAGGTGTGTGGGTTTAGTTTAAGATCCTAACTACCTCTCAAGACTGCTCTCCAGGTAACCCAAGGGAGACAGACCCTCGGCTTTATTTGACTTTGAATTTGCAGTACACAATAGCTGCAAACAACTAACATTCCAGGGACTTCTACTGCAATTAGTAATTATGGAAACATCAACACTTTGTGGCTGCTGTGCAGGTGCCAGGCCAGCCCAGCATTCAGTGCTGTAACTTGTGGCTACTTTGTGGCTCACTACTCATATTCATTTACAGTTGAATTTAAAAAAATTTTATGCTACCCAGGCGTTTGAAGATTTGTGAATTCATGACCGTCTGGGTTAAGCCCTGTGGAACATTATAAAACCATGTGGCACTTTTGTCCATGTTGCCTGACCTCACAAATTATGTTTACATATTATACATATACAATGATATTAAATACATAATACATCAAATATGTTATATAACATATATAATATATAAATATATACACACATATGTATATTTGAGTATGAGTGTGTTTACATACCTCTGTACGTAGCATATTGCTTGCTACTGTCAGGTTGCATTGTTCCAACGGCTAGAATGGTGGCAGACTCATATCTTTGTAATTAGTATATATATATATTTTTTGCAATTTATTGCTCTGGACATCCACTGAAGAATCTTCATGTTTTTATTTTAAGAAGGGAGTTAGTTACTGGAATTGGAACCGCAGAGTAACACCACGGGTGCAGCAGGTGCCAGTTCTATCATAAAGGCACATTTGTTCTCCAGGGAAAGAAAGTGTACTTTAAACGTTTATTTTGAGAGTGAAAATGTTAATGACTAGACTCTGGGATAAAATTAGATTCTTCCACCAGATGTCACTATTCCTCTTTTAGTGAAAATGGTTTGCTATCAAATGATTTCTAAGACGTTTTAAATAAATAGAAATGAAGTAAACAATTTCCATTTGTGAGGGTGAGTCAACCAGCACAACACGTTGTCTACAAAGGACACATTTTGGTGTTCAACACAGTCCTGCATGTCAGCTTTCATACTGGCACAGTATAGCCTTCTTAGCAAGGAGCCTGATGTATATAGTATTGATACATATTTTAAAGAGAGGGATTCAAGTACAGTTCAATTGTCTGTTTAACTCTAAAGAAAAATGTGGGTAAAAGTAATTTTCCTGTTAAAAAATAAAGGTTTCAGTTATAGTCTACCAAGACCCACGACTACCTTATTACTTGCTCCTTTATTCTTTGGGGGTCATTGAACCTTCCCAACTTTATAGACCCAAACGTAGAAGATTAAGTTCTAAAAACTCCAGAAAACAAATTGAGTGAAATATACCAAGTCCCTCCACCTCATCATCGGGAGACTAAAATTTACTTATTATTATTATTATCTTTCTGTGGGATTCTCTGTCATCCATTTCTATAACCAGATCAAATATGGAGGGCTCAATCTGATTTCAAATGAGGTAAGTGTGAGGGCGTTTTTTCCTCAAATTGTCTTCATTCTCGTGTCATGTTTTATTTTCCCGTGTAAAATGCCTTAGCCAGGAGTCCTTGAGTGCAGATAAAAAGGGTGCTGATAAAGAATAGAATAAAATGCTTATAATAGCTTTACAATTTGTCAGAAGCCTGTATTCTCTTTACCAGACACGTTTGAAGCCATCTACCCGCTAACTCAACAAAAAAGTAGTTTGATGACCTGGTGTGAATGAGTGATATAGAGTAATTCATTTAGAAAATATTTGTTGGGCTTTGCTGCATTTCCACTGCTTTGACAGGAAGTGAAGACTTGAAGACATGAAAGATATGTCCCAGTCCTCAAGGAGCTTCCATCTAATGAGAAGGAAAGATAAGCAAGGGGGTGTAGTGCACTCTCAGGGCAATGGCAGATGCATTCATATGTGTAAACACCAGAGGCTAACATTAAAATGAGAGGGTCTGAGTTCACATCCCAGAAGCCCTAGCTGCCAATTGAGTCAGCAGTTTTACTTATAACAGTTGACCTAATATTAGATCATACAGAAACTACCCAGTTCAGGACCCCAGAAACTACCCCATTTATTTACTTTCAGTAAACAAATAAAATTTAAGGCATGTACATCACATAATTGCACATCTAAGAGTTTTTTTCAAAATAATGTTTTATTAAACAGAATAAATAATAATAATAATGTGACAGAGGTCCCTGAGGGAAAGAGAAATGACAGAGGCCTCAAGTCACAGAATCCTCAACCACTTGGATTTTCAGGGAATATATGCAGAGACTGCATTATATGGTATTTTTCATACCAATGTTTGTACTCAAACTTCTAATCCAGTGAATTCCATTGCCTGTATGTGCTTCTTCCAAGCTTCCAGTTCTCCTTAACTCCTACACTGCTTCCTCCTGGCTTTCTTTTCTCTAGGCCTCAGCCTTTTCCTCTTACTAAAAGCTATACTCCTCACAACTGTGACTTTGATATTAAATCCACTGTGTCTCCTTCTGGAGAGTGGAGGAGCTCCCATAGGACGTTTGAGTGTACTTTGTCAAAAATGATGGCTGACTCATTTCCTGAGTAATTCTCTCTGACCTCTCATCTCATGGTTATGGAATGGTGCAGAGTACAAAGACAGCCAAAATACCCAGTACATGGTTAATAAGAAAAACATAAGCAGCAAAGCAGCAATTCAACTTTCATGTGAAAAACACACCCGCTCACACACCAGAGTAAGAAATATAGTTCTTTTGATGCAATGTCCTAAACTAATCCTGTTTTATTTCCTGACTCTCACTGTTCAAATTTCAAAGGGCAGTTATCATTGTCTTTGAATGATTTTTATGATTCTGTTATTTTGACAAAGATTCTAATGATCTTTTCTAGGTTAGTGGACCTCACTTCAGGTCTGTGTTTACTGGCCCAGTAATATGAATGGTGATTGTGAAAGGGCCATTCATTTCTTTTTTGTGTGTGTGAGGAAGACCAGCCCTGAGCTAACATCGGTTGCTAATCCTCCTCTTTTTGCTGAGGAAGACTGGCCCTGGGCTAACATCTGAGCCCATCTTCCTCTACTTTATATGGGACGCAGCCACGGCATGGCTGACAGGCAGTGCGTCGGCGGGCGCCCGGGATCCGAACCCGCGAACCCCGGGCTGCCAAGCGCGGACGAAACCGCTGCGCCACCGGGCGGCCCCCCATTCATTTCTTGACTTGGTCCTGGTACACATTCTTCCCCATAAATGTCACCTGAAGCCACAGCCCCATGCACCCTGTGGGTGACCAATCCTACCATGACTGGTTTTAAATATGAACATACAACATCTATGACTTTCATAATGAGAAAATAGTTTATAAATGCTCTTGATGTGATTTCAGTCTTCCAAATCTGTAGCTAATTCTTCATCACGTTTGAACACTATGGAAATTATCTTTGCAGGGTGTAATCACATTTGCTTTCCACCATTTTTCTTGCTTTGTAGATTTGTAAGTAAAATTTTATTTCTTCGTTCATATATGTTTGTTCTGTTTTCTTATTTTTTTATATTGGAACATCTAAATTCCCTCTATTTGGACATAGATTCATAACTATTTCACATTAAAGAGCTCAGGTTTTAAAGGTCCATTCCTCCAGCAAGGATTTTCTAAATTGATCTCCTCCTTTTTTGATGTGTTTTTCAAAGATGAATTGTGTGACTAGATTTCAAATCTAGTCACACAAAACTTTTTATCAGTTTCTAGAAGGTGATATGGTCTCCTCACTTCTTGCCAAGCTGTTCCCTCAGCCTGGAAATTTTTCCTACTGCTTACTTTGGATTGACTAACTCCGACTCCAAGTTTAAATGTTGATTCCTTTGTTAAAGGTGCCTCTCCTCATCTTTCCTTCCCCAATTTCCTCCCACAATACCAGCATACACTTGGAACCTTGTAGGAGTTTCTCTAGATTCTGGCCAGTTTGGCTGATTCTGTTTAGGAATCTAATCTCTTTCTTCTCTAGTCAATGAGGCCAGATGTGGCTCCCCAAGGGTGGGTAGGAGAGGAAAGCCCTTTTAGCATCTTCCTCCTCCAGCCTGCATCACCCAAGAAAAAGACCCCTCCAAGCCAGAAAAAGGTGATTTAGAAAAAAGACACTTCGGAGGTGGCCTAATCAGAAAGATAAGACAAATTTCTAACCTGGTTATCCTAGAAAGAGTAGATAAATTTCTCTCAACAGGTAATTACTTCTGTTTCAAAATAACTTTTCCCTTACTTCTGCCCATTCCTGATTCTTTCCCCAGTATATTCATCATCAAACCATTAATTCCTCTTTCTGAAATATCTCTTCTCTCCCTTCCCCAAGTCAATGACTTTAAATAGCCCTCTTTCTTTTTTTCTTTACAAGCATGCCATCACTTCTATTTTAATGAGTCACTTTTTTCCTTAGCAATCTTCTTCCTGAAGCTCTTCATTATCTTGGCTCCAGTCCCAGCTCAGTGCTCTCAGGGACTTGGGCACAGACCTCATCCTAGGATGATCTGTTATTGTTCTCTTGGGTTGCAATAATGGTTCCCTGCACCCCGTGTCTCCAGCTCTCTTGGTTTACTCACTTGTTTTTGCTGCAGTGCACTCTCAAGGAGCTCCCTAAGAAAGCACTCATAGCAGGTAAATTTTCAGACACCTTACTTTGTAAATATCTTTGTTCTATCGTCTCCTGGTTAGGAGTCTGCTGGAAATAAAATTCTAAGCTAAAATTTATTTCTACAAAATCTGAGAAATGTTGTTTACCATCTTCTGGCATTGAAACTTGCTGTTAACATGCTGCATGTTATGTGATTCTCCATTCCTTTGTAGGCGATGCTTATTCTTTCTGAAGCTTTTTACTTACTACCTCTCCTCCTCTTCTGAAATTTCAAACGGACGTGCTTCAGTGAGGTCCCTTTTTCGCCTGTTGTACTGGGCGCTTGATGGGCCCTTTCAATCAGAATAATGTATTTTCACTGTGAGAAACTTTCTTGTATGAGTGCTTTTATGAGGAATTATATTTAATGGTTAAGAATGAGAATTCTGGAGTTCTGAAGCATACTGTTTGACACTAGCCAATTTAAAAACCTTTCTCTGTTCCTCAGTTTTCTTATCTAAAAATTAGAAAAATAATATAACCTACCTCATAAAGGTCTTATGGGATTGAATAAGAGAGAGTGTGTAAAGTCTCCAGAACAGTGCCGGTGGGGTTTACACAAAATGGAGTGTGTCTTGTATGGAAGATATTATAGTTCACCAAAGAGGGATTAAGCATGATCAAAGCAAAATAGTATATATAATAGGGAATTTGGTCAAGGAAATAAGAAAACTGTTGCAGTTTTTAATTTCCTGTGTTAAAAACACAATGGGTGAGTTAACCAATATTCACCAAGTGGAGGAAGACTAGACTTCCAAATCCAGGCTCTTTTACCAAATTATTTTATAGGGACTAGTAAGGAAATAAGAGGCTTCACGCATTTCTGTTTTTTCTGAAGCCATGAGTACCCATCTGCCATTTACCACCTTGTCCTTCATAATCATAGCAGCCGGACAGAAACATTTCCTGATAGTCTCATGAAACTTTTCTATGAAAGACTCTTTCGATGCTTGGCCAAAGGGGAACCTTCATTCTGCATAAGGATTTCACACATTTTTTAGCCATGCCTGAGAAGAGAACATAAAATCCATCATTCAGGGACATCATTTGGATTTGTGACTCTCTCTGGAGGCAGGTACACTCATAAAACAATGAATGGATTAGATCCATCCAAACATGGAGTTTTTCATTTATGGCAGATGTAATATTGATAATATCCTTCATTTAATAAGTCAGCCAAGTATAATTCAATGCAAGTTTCTAGTGTAATTTACCAGCCATATTCATCTTGCTTGACTGTTTTATAACACCAAAGAGGAGCAAGCACAACTGCATAAAAATTCCATGTTGAAATCTGGAAGGAGGGCTGCTTCTGCAGCAGGACTGGCTATTTCCTCTTTGAGAAGTGACACAAGTCTGGCCTCTGGCAGAAAGTCAGTTCATGCAAGCCCAAGCTCTGTCTGGCTGTGAGTGATTTGTGGCCAGACAGGTAACGGTGGGGAAAGGAAGGAATTCCTTTAAAAAGCTCTCTCAAGTCTGTCCTCTTTCCTTTATCACTACACAGTTCTTTCCCACTGTTTTCCCCTGTAATGGATTTCTGCCTGTTCTACGTCACTGTGATTTAGAACATAGACGGCAATGTCTGTTCTTTTTAGAGAATGTGGATGCCTGTGAACCAATGGGCAACCTGAGAATAGCTGAGGGAACCAGACAGCAAAGGATCAAAGTCTAGAGGACGTGAATATTCTGATTAGAGTTCAAATGTAGGAACACAGGTTATATGCAGTTATAATTATGTGATGTAGAAGCAGATGAAGAAAAAATCCATGTGAAAGTCAGGATTAGACCCACTGTTCTTATTTCCGTACCTCTGACTCTATTTAAACACCACAAACTAGCTCCATTATCCTAGTGGAACTGTACCCTCTAAGGTCACTATGGTATTATAATGACCAAATCTATTTTTTCACAATTCAACTTGACCTTTCTGTTGCGTTTGACCTGAGTAATCATCTTCTTTGAAACTCTTCTTCCTTGGATTCTAAGATACTATATACTTTAAAATCTGCCACTTCTAAATCTCCTATTTTTCTGAGTTTCCTTTTTCTACCCTATTCCTAGCTCATTTTTTCTGTGGAGGACCTTATTGTGGGTATGGCTGCTCAAGACCTTGTCTTTGTTGCATACTCTTTTCTCACTTCTTTACCACAACCTGAGAACTGACCCGTGTCCTTCTCAAAGCACACATGACCATCTCTATATGAATGATTTAAAAATCCATGTGTCCACTCCTACTTTGGAAGTGTCTGACTCTTTCATCTCCTCAGTCCCCATATGTAGTTAGCCACTGTACTATGTTGGTTACTCCTCCAACATGCCTTCAGGAAGGCACAATAATGGGAGATGTCATTGTTAGGAGGGTGAGCCTGGAAGATAGCTGAGTCTTGGCTTTACTTCCAGCTCTGGCCCTTAGTAGTTGTGAGACTTTAGGCAAAACTGCTAAACCATCTGGTTAAATACCCTAAGAAGTTTTGTGCAGATTAAATTTGATAATATCTGTAAATCACTTATAGCTCTTAGCCCATACTATATGCTGTGTAATGAGTTCTATTGGAACGTTTTCCTGGGTGATATGCTACATTCAGAAACCCACATATCTAAATACATACATCCAAAATAGAATTGATGGTATTTCCTTGGAACTGGCCTTCTCACTCACCTTCCCTCTTTTAGTCAATGGTATCGTCTCTCTCCATTCCCTCACTAGAAATCTCAGTGCATGTGACTTCTCCTTACTTTGGTGCTCTATATGGAATGCTTTTAATAACCATCCCCTCTTCTTCAGGGCCACTTTCCTAGCCCAAGCCCACTCTGACATCACCCTGCACTATTCCATTTTTTTATTTTCCCACAAGGGTGCTAGATTTATCTTCTAGCTACCCAATTTTCAACTTTGAACCTGAACTTAATTATATAGGGAATAAAAGTGTCTGATAAAATGATCTCTGTATCTTTCAAACTCTGAAGTTCTACAGATTCTTATTTAAGTTTTATGATTCCATATTACTACTTTTTTCAAAAATCTTAATGTCCACCTACTTACTACCTCAGAAGAAACCTCACACTAATTTTTCCAGCTTTAAAGACATTTTCTGATATGGCCATACCTCACTGAGCAACTGCATCTTCCTTTAAGCCTCTGCCCTCCCTGTTGTCCAGCCGGGCCAGCATCTTCTTTACATCCTCCCCTCCATTGTTCACACACTTGTCCTCATTGTTAATTAGTCCTTTCTCTTCTTGCTGCCCATTCTTTAGAAAACAGACCAGGGAAAGCAAGAATGCTCTGTGATAAATAAAAATGAGAAAATAAAATAACACTGGGCCGGATCCTCTCTGGTGGTCTCTGTGGCTTTCTTTCTCATGAACACTCTTCTTATGAAGGGCATGGTAGTTGCTGGCAGTCCTATATTTACATCCTTCAAGCTATTAAACCCTGTGGAGAACCCTGATTGCACCAGATTGGTTCATGAGCCAATTATTGCTGCTGGAGGAATCTTCCAATCCACTCTGAATGAGTAGGCCTGGTGAATGTGTTCCCCAGTTGGGTGGGCAGTGGGTTTTGTGGCTCTAGCCAAACCATAAAGTATGTGTTACCAGAAGTGGGAAGGAATACTGCCCAAACCAAAACAACTGATGTTCACTATACTGTCTATAGGCTCAATTAACATAATATATCCCCAAATATGTGAATGTGTACATAAATGCACTCATTCATTCATTCAATGACCATAATATGGTTTTGTCAACCTGAGGCCAAATGTCAAGCTATTGGTAATTGTGACAGACACATCAAGCTGTCTAGTAAATATCTATGCTCCTCTTCCATAAAGGAGAATATTTGCTAAGAAGCTGCTGCCCAGCTGACTATATGAGATTAGCTCTTGTAAATGGAATACGAGCGGAGGTATACCACTTCCAAGCCAAACTGATAAAGAAGCAGATGTGCCTTCTCTATTTTCACCTTCCCTTTCTCCCAGCTGTAAGCAAAAGATCATGAGACCCTGAGGAGATGGTGGAGCCACAACATGGAAAGATTCTTTGTCCTGAATGATCATGTGGAAGGTTATGTGCCAACCTTCTCACTGAATTGTTGTGCAAGGAAAAAATACATTTTTATTGTATTAAACTACTGAAAATTTGAGATTTATCTGTTGTAGCAGTTAGTGTTACCTTTATGAAATGGGAAATACCCAAATAACTGACAACACTCAGAGAGAGAGAAAGAGGATTGATTGTACTAAATTTGTCATGGCATTGACCCCCTTCTTTAGTGCATAATAGGATCTTCCTGAGGGCAGTGATATTTCCTGTCTTTTTCAATGCTGTTTCCCAAATACTAGAAGAGTGCCTAGCACATAGTAGGTGCTCAATAAATATGTATTCTTTAAAGATGTATTAGCTTTCTATTGCTGCATAACAAATTACTACAAACTGGTAGCTTAAGCAATGCACACATTATCTCACAGTTTCCATGGGTCAGGAATCTGGGAAAGGCCATTATAGCTAGGTCCTCTGCTCAAGATCTCACAAGGCTGCAATTGAAATGTTGCCTATGGCTGAAGTTTAATCTGAGGCTCAGTTTCCTCTTCCAAACTTATGTGGCTATTAGTACAATTCATTTTCTTGCAACAGTAGAACTCATGGTAGCTTGCTTCTTAAAGGCTAGTAGGAAAGAGAGTTTCTGACTTCTAGTCCGTCTTTCAAAGCATTGACTGATTAGATCAGGCCCACCCAGTAAAATCTCTCTTTTTCTTCATTTACAGTTAGTTGATTATGGACCTTAATTACATCTGAAATGTCCATTTACTCTTGTTATAAAATTTAACTCAATCGAGGTCATGACTATCCCGTTACCTTTTCCATATCTTATTGGTTAGAAGCAAATTATAGGTCCTGCCCACACTTGAGGGGAGGTTACTGAACAAGGGTGTTAGTCATTAGAGATTATGTTAGAATTCTGCCTACTACAAGGACAAAAGACATTGAAAATATGCTTATATTTTAAAAGATAGATACAAAACATTACTTGAAAATAGAGTTGGTGACTGCTTGGAAGTTTAGGATGATATATATTCAGTATTTTTAAAGATTTAGATTTAGGAAATGATATTAGGAAATTAGTAAAACTTTGAACCAGTGGTAAAATAAATATTAAACTACCTTACATTTTTTATGGATCTGGAGTGAGTATAACATAGCATATATGCATATTCATATAGAAACATATTCATATAACTTTAGGAAATTAAAATATAAAAATTTTACTAAATTATAATTAAGACTCCATGTTAAGGGGCCACCCGGTGGCGTAGCAGTTTAGTCTGCGCTTGGCAGCCCGGGGTTTGCGGGTTCGGATCCCGGGTGCCCGCCAATGCACTGCCTGTCAGCCAGGACATGGCGGCGTCCCATATAAAGTAGAGGAAGATGGGCATGGAAGATGGAAGGGCCAGTCTTCCTCAGCAAAAAGAGGAGGATTGGTGATGGATGTTAGCTCAGGGCTGGTCTTCCTCACAAAAAAAAAAAAAAAAAGAATCCATGTTCAGGGATAGTCTTCCATAATACAAGTATCCAAAATATTACTGTTAGTAATAGTAGTAATGAAAAGAATAATGAGAACAAAGTATTCTATTGATGTAAGTGTGGTAATTAATTTGGCAGATGTAGTAATTACTGCCTGATATCTGCTGTGCTGTTAAAACGGGAGAGTCTGCCATTCAAAAAATTATTAGAACAACTGGACATCCACATGCAAGAAAATGAATCTAGACACAGAACTTACACCCTAAGCAAAAATTAACTCATAATGGATCATAGATGTAAATGTAAAACACAAAACTATAAAACTCCTAGAAGATAATATAGAATAAAACCTAAATGACCTTAGGAATGGTAATGCCTTTTTAAGTGCAATACCAAAGGCATAATCCATGAAAGAAATAATGGATAAGCTGGACTTCATTAAAATTAAAACTTCTCTGTGAAAGACAATGTCAAGAGATAAGAAGACAAGCCACAGACTAGAAGAAAATATTGAGAAAAGATACATTTGATAAAGGACTGTTATCCAAGATATACAAAGAACTCTTAAAACTCAACAATAGGAAAACAAACAACCCAATTGAAAAATAGGTCAAAGACCGTAACAGACACCTCACCCAGGAAGATATATAGACTGGAAATAAACACAGGTAAAGATGCTGCATATCATATATCATCAGGGAAATGCAAATTAAAACAATAATGAGGTACCACTGGGTATATATTGAATGAACGGCCAAAATCCAGAACACTGACAACACCAAATGCTGACGAGGATGTGGAGCAACAGGGACCTCATTCACTGCTGGTGGGAATGCAGAATGGCACAGCAATTTTGGAAGATAGTTTGATGGTTTCTCAGACATATGCTTACCATACATCCAGCAATTGTGCTCCTCGGTGTTTGTGAAAGAAGTTGAAAACTTATGTCCACACAACAACCTGCACTGATATGTTTATAGCAGCTTCATTCATAATTGCCAAAATTTGGGAGCAACCAAAATGTTCTTCAGTCAGTGAGTGGGTAAACACACTGTGGTGCATCCAGACAATGGAATAGTATTCAACACTAAAAAGAAATGAGCTATCAAGCCGTGAAAAGACATGGAAGAATCTTAAATGCATATTACTAAGTAAAAGAAGCCAATATGAAAAGGCTATATACTGTGTGATTCCAACTTTATGACATTCTGGAAAAGGCAAAACTGTGGAGACAGTAAGTAGATCAGTGGTTGCCAGAGGTTAGGGGGAGGGGAGAGAAAAATAGGCAGAGCACAGAGGATTTTTAGGGCAATCAAAAAACTCTGTATGGTACTATAATGAAGGACATATTTCATTACACGTTTGTTCAAACCCGTAGAATGGACAGCATCAAAAGTGAACCTAATGTAAACCATGGATTTTGGGTGATTATGATGAGTCGATGTAGATTCATCAGTTGTCACAAATGTGCCACTCTGGTGGGGGATGTTGATAATGGGGAAAGCTATGCATGTGTAATTTGAGTACCTTCCTCTCAATTTTGCTGTGAAACTAAAACTGCTCTAAAAAAATTACATCTTAAAAAAAGATACTAGAACTTTATTTCTGTTTTCTAGGGTGGAGTTTTTCTTCTCCTCTTGTGATAATCTCTTTCTTTACTCTGGGAATGTTTACCTCTGTGGGATTTTAAAAGTTATTCAGACATAACAGAAAGGTACCCACATTTTCTTCTTGAGAAAATCTTGAAGTCAAAAAAGTAATCCACATGCAGACTGTTAAGACTGAGATAGCAAATGTGCTCACTGGTAATGTGATTCTGATTTAGATTACCCTTTGTTACATTATTGTTTCTTCATTCATTCTTAGGTGATGTATATGTTTGTAAGTTTTCCTATGCAAGCATTTTCTCACAAAATGCTGGAAACAGAAATTAAAGCTTTACTGCCTAACCCCAACCTCGTTGACTCCATTGACGTTTTTCAGTGTTTAGCATTTTACACTTTGGAAAATACACAGGGAATCCTGTATTGCAGAATTGTCCTGAAGGAAGCCTGGGAGAGCAACACCTGTGTGTAGGGGCGGCGTTCTCCCTGAAGAGAACGCATGTTCCTCTGAATCAGGCTGGGGAGAGATCAATCAAGGGCAATAACTGAGAACTCCTGGGAAAGTCAAGAGGGAGAGGAAGCCATTTCTTTTCTCTCTGGCCTCGGGGAGTTGGCATCCAGACTACAGAAGAAGAGGTGTAGTTACAGAGTTCTCCTTGCCTATTTACCGGAATTAAGCTGGACTCGATGAAGTGGAAGAGATGAGAGACGGCAGGGAGGTTTATTTTTACCACAGTGAAGCAGGCCAAGGTCTAAGCGAAAAACAAATGTGCCAGGAGACACTTGACTGGTGGCTTAGGACTGGATTCTGAAAGCAGCCTCAATCAATTCTAACTTTTTTGTATTTTAGTTCCTTTCTCTTGTTTCTTTTAGGAATAGTCTGGTTCAACTCTACATAGTCCAGTTGTACTTCAGAGACTTGAGGGATGAGGTTGCCACCAGGCTTGGTGGAGCTAAAGAAGCCACCCTCCCCCCGGGATACACAAGAAATGAAGCTCAACTCAGAAGTGGGGACAGGGGCCAGAGCTGGACATTTGTTTCCCAAGTGACTGGTGAGCACCGGAAAAGGCTTCGAAAGCACGTAACGACTGCTCTCAGGATTCCCGAAGACTGAAATCTAATAAAAGGCTAGCATCCCTAAGTCAGACAGGATGAGTGCCTGTACCAAAACAAGTCAGTAAAAAAAAAAAAAAAAAAAAGGAAGTACTACTTTATTTCGAAGTCTTCTGAGGCTGCAGAATATGAGTGAAAATATATTTTCATTTTTATCTCTTTTCAATATTTCTTGTTCTTTATCCAGTTCCTGACAAAACTAAGGTCTGCAATTTTCCACCTGTAGGTGAAAACATTTATAGTGTTATCTTTCCAGTGAAGTCCTTGGTTACATTTGAGAAAAAGGCTCTAGGACAAGAGGAAGAAGAGTGATGTTAGAGCACTAAAGAATAGTGATAACTTAAAATTGAAAATACATGTTTTTATAAATTAATTTCTGAACATAATGTTATATATGCATTAATTTTATGTGTAAAACAAACCCAACTATACTTGTAAATACCTGTCAGAACCTTAATGAACAGATACAGTTTGAAAAAGCCTAGTGTAGTAAAACTATCAGAATATTTACTAAAAAAAAATTGTATTTAATTAAAAAATTGTATGGAGACAAAAATATTCACAAACAGAAATGAAATGTATTTTATGTAGGATTGTGTAAATGTATATTAGATTGAAATAACTTTTGAAAATATTTGGTACTTTAAAAGTAACCTAAATAGCAGGCAAAAGAGGTTGTTTTCATGCCACCCCCTCCTTCCATCCCTAAAAGATTCTCTGATATTTCATGCCGGGAGCTGACGTCATAACAATTTGTGACACTTCCCAGAAGAAAGTCAGAAGGAATCTAAAGACACTGTCATGCCATTTAAGGAATGACTGTGAGATCAGCTGCTGTAGAGTGGAGAAGAAAGTGCTAGACTTCAGGGGTGTCATGAAAAGGATCTGGCTGGTCACAAAATTGTAGAGGGGATTCTCTTCTGAGGAGAGAGGTGGAGGATTTGATTTCTGAGCTCTCTTCCAGCTCTTAAGATTCTATGAATTTGACTATCTTGTCCACCATGGTACGTTGCAGTACACTGGAGTAGGTTTGTTATTTGTTTAGTTCTTCAAGTGATTGCTGTCTTTGCTTGGCACCCTATATTTCTTGTGTTTTTTAAAACTTTTCTTTTGATTGACCAAATGCAAATATGGATTCTGCCCACACATGACTAACATTCAAAAGAAAATAAAAATGAAATCCATCATGCAGATCCTTTATCCAAGTTGACACTAAATATTCACAAGAGGGTGGGACTTCAAGCATCCACATTTTTAGGGGAGCCTGACTGAGTTGTTGCAGCCATGCTGAGTATGTGACAGGGCACGGCAACCCTGCAGTCCATTTGCTGCCTGATGAGATGAATAACAATAACAAAGTTAGTGAGATGGACTGCCGATTTTTATTTTATTTTATTTTATCTGGCTTTTTATGTTTTACGAAGAATATTTCTATCTCTTATTTCATTTAATCTCACCACAGAAAGGTAAAGCGGGTATTGATAATTGCATTTTATAGATGAGAGAATTATGTTCAGGCAGTTAAAGCAGCCAGCCCAAAGTAACATAACTAGTTAATGATAAAGCAGACCTGGTTAATGAGGAAGCAGAGACTTGAATCCAAGTCTTCCGGCTCCAAGATTTATTTCCCTGTAGTATTAGATACTGGTTTTACCTCAGTACTTTTATGGAAAATAGGTTTTAGAATGTACAATTTAATGTTCTTACACCTCAGTGGAAACTGTCAGAATCTGAATTATTATCAAATGCAAGGATAAAATTATGGTGTAATTAAAATATGGCAGGACATAATTTATGATTGCTTAGTTTAATACTATTTTCTGTACCTTTAAGTAAAGGGAAACTGCTGAATGGTGGGCCCTTTCTGATCACAAAGAGGTCTGTTTCCTTCTCTGAATCAATTTACCATGCTTTCAGTATTACTGAAAACTGAAGCATGGTAAATTGAAAAATCAGCTGAGCTTTTATTTGTAAAGGTAGAAACTTCTTGAGACAATTTCTATTTGTGATCAATAAAGCATTTCCCCCTCGCCTTCAGCAGGCTGCCACTAGACCCGACAGTGGTTAAACCTGTCTCCCTTAAGCCGGGAGTCCTCTGCAGGTTTCACAGAGAGGCAAGGGGAGAGGCGAAATATCTGTCCATGTTTTCCCCCGTTCTTTGTTAGTCTAAATTTGAGGGACTAGGATATAAACTTCCAAAATATCAGTTAATATGGCTGTTTCCATTTAAAAAAATAAGTTGAACCAGTTGTTTAACATCAAGTATACAAAAGAAATCATGTTGATTTTCCCCCCACATGTCAGTTGACTGTTATGGTAAATATTTTGGCATCTTATAGCCATTAGCATTGTCTATCTGATGCCAAAAGGCTTATTGACAAAAGAAAAATGCAAATAAACTAGTTATATGAGGTTTTGTAGCCACAACTTTAATTTTCCTGATGCTAGCTATTGTGTATTTTTTTCCTGAAGCAGAAAATTATATCATGCTTTATAATTTCTTTCTTATGTATATAAAAGTAGAGGTATTTTTCAAGTAATTAGAATTATTAAGAGCCTATTTATTCGTTTAGGCAACTAACCTAAAAATAAGACTTTGTGCTAAAGACTTTGAATTAAAATTACCAATTCTCTATAAAATTACACTGTATTGACCATAGTGAATTAAGGAAAAATTATTAGGAAGACAAGAGGTAACATATACACATATATAAACTTTATGTATGATCGCATAATGAATTAATAGTCGAATTTTGGCTCAGACTATTTTTATCTATGAGTAATGAAAGGAATGGATCTAAATAACAAGAAAAGCAGTGTAACGGGATGTTTCTTTAGGAGTCACTAGAATGCATAAACACAGTCCAAGATAAATCACTGGGAAATACTTAGGCACAGTTATAGGAACATTGAGCCAACACCCTGCTCTGTTCAATTGAGGGAAAATATTATTTATTAAACAATGTTGAAAAATCTATAAGAGAGTACAAGTGCTAAACTGTATGTTCTATAATTGCTTTAGGTGTTCCCAGGAATAAAAGGGAGGTGGAGGCTCTGTTAGAGGGCAGGTCTTCCAGCTGAGCCTTAAACCTAGTGTGAAGTGCGAACTGATAGAGGCGAGAAAGGAGGACATTCTAGGTGAGAAAGGCATTGTGAGGGAAATCCTAAGTGTGAAAGTGAGCAAGGTGGGCATTTTCACTTTGTTTGTGAAAATATAATACTGAGTGCCTCAATCTAAACAGCTTAGAGATGGTTCTAGAAAATGTCTTGAATTTCCATTTCCTTTCTGATTTTCCTTCCCGTGTCATTGTTGACTTGTTAAGACTAGTAGTAGTAGTAACGTTTATTGGACAATAATAAAAACAATAATGATGATATCTCAGTAATCTACTTATATTATTTGTCTAATCCACACTTACAGTCTTCAGTGTCAACTCATGTCAATAAACAGCCATCCTTAAATGCAGTTCTCCAAATCCATTACTACTGTTAAAATGGTAGTTTATAAGTAATATGGTAAAGAAAACATGGCCTTCTGGGAATCAGAATAACGATGTAATTCAGTCAGATTTAGGGGTAGAGGTCAGGGGAAGAGAGTGCTGGACTACGTGAAGTCACACTATGAACACTAGGCTTTCTGTGCTATAGAATATTGGACACTTTCTTTTTTCTAGGTTTCTTGAGACAAAATTTGTTTTCCCCAACAATTAATGGGCAACTGATAACCCCTATCTATTTATGGTGGACATATGCAGTAGGCCAAGTGATGTTGTGTCTACAGTCAGGTAACAGTGTAGGCATTCAGAGCTTTATAGTCAAAGGAAAAAATTGAGAAGAAAGGATAACAGATAGAGGATGATTCATCAGAAGAATCACGTGAGATCTGCTGGAAAATCTTTCCTAAAAAAGTGCAATAGGTGAGAAAATTTGTTGGTGGTTCACAAAGCAACCTTTTGATTTTAATAGTTACACATTGACTATCCCTTAGTGTATTAGAAAACGTATGTGTGTGAGTGTGTGTGCATAATTAGCACAACGAAACCACAATTTAATGTTGTGCTTCTTAATGCATGGTTTCTAAAAAAGTAGCATCAGCTTCACCTGGGAACTTGTTAGAAATACATATTATTGAGCCCCACCCCGGCCTACTGAATCAGAAACTTTGGGGGTGAAATCCAGTAATCTGTTTTAACAAGCCTTCCAAGTGATTTTAATGTGTGCTAAAGTTTGAGAACCACTGATTTGATGAATATAATTGCTTAGGATAAGGCTGAGTGAAAAATCTATTTAAATTTAATTTAAAAATAAAATTTAGGGGGCTGGCCCCATGGCCTAGTGGTTAAGTTTGGCACACTTTGCTTTGGTGGCATGGGTTTTGTTCCCAGGCGCAGACCTACACCACTCATCAGCAGCTGTGCTGTGGTGGTGACCCACATACAAAACAGAGGAAGATGGGCACAGAAGTTAGCTCAGGGCTAATCTTCCTCAGCAAAAAATAATAATAATAATAATAAAATAAAATAAATTTTAGTGTAAGTGGTATGTGAATAAGATAAATATCAGTAAGGTAGCATTTGAATTACTGAAGCTTAAAAATAGCGCTGTCTTATGTAGAAATGTAAGAACTGTGGTTGGGCAAGAATTTACAGTGGACAACACGTGAAAAAAATGAAGAAAAGAGGAAAGAAAGAAGGAAGAAATGGGGTTTAATGTAAACTAGCATGTATCCAAAGGACCAGTTGGAAGTTTCAATCTCAAAAAGATTAATAAGGCATAATTTGTGACTATCTTGTCTGAGGTTGAATATCTGAACCTCATCATTGCAAATAATCTGGTTAAGGATAGCAGGGCATGAAGATCCCTGACTTTGTGGCCCAAGCACAGAAATACTTTTCAGATGCCCTAAATTAATGGACGTTTTGTTTGTTAAAACACTAAAAGTCTAAAAGCAAATTAGAGTCATTTGGGTCAGAAAAGTCTGTCTTAATTTTCTTTGTATTTGGCAGAAATCCAGTTTGGATATTCCTTGTGCCACTGTCTATAATCAGGGAATTTGTGCAAATCTCAAGGGATCATATTCTCCCTCACAGACAATGTCAAAGATAGTCACTTCAGCCCCTTACATCGAATAAATATGAAATTCTGCTTTCTTCCCCTAGACTCAAATTTAATAATACCCAAATTATCATTTTATCAAGGAAGTGTCTATTGGTAAACTTGATGAATTAAAATATTTAGCAGAGTAATTTCTGGACATACAGCATATTAACATTAAAGAAATAAATGTCTATCAGACCATTTGTGGCATATGTGGAACTTTATCAAACTCTATAAAATATCTACAAAGGCATCCAAAAATGAAAAACGAGAGATATGGGGTACTATAATATATGTAGAGATACTAGCCAAGAATTCTCCAAAATTGATTGAAGCCAATTTAGGGGAGAAAAAAATAATTATCTCTCTACTCTTCTGCATTCTTAGTTGAGACTTCTGTAATAAAAGACAGATTAACAAGAGAAAAACAAACAGAAGTTTATTAACGTGTATACCTCATGTATACATGGGAGACACCCAGGAAAAACGAGTAACTCAAAGAGGTGGCTTTAGAATTTAGGATTAAATATCTTAATAGGGAAAGGGGAGTGGAAATGTAAGCCTCTTAGGGGAGAGTAAATGATTTTTAGGAAAGATGAATGGGTCCTTACAAGACTAGACGGGAGGTCTGAGAGTTTGTGACAAAGTTTGTCTGGGTGTGGTGTACTTCTAGTCTCCTCTCCTGTGCTAAGAGTCAATCCCCCCAGGTCAGCAAAACCCCCAGGGAAGGAATCTATGATAATTGAGTTCCTTTTGGGGGATCTGTCTTTAGGCAGATACAGGGAGTTCAGAGAAAGTCTCTCCCTGAATTTGCTGTTTTTCAAATGTCTACAGCTCAAGATAATCAATACACCAAGTGGCACATTTTAGGGTGGCATATTCTGCTATCCATCACCAACAAACAATATTTCCAAGAATCTTAAAGAACCCTAAGCAGGCTAAATACACCTAGGCATATCACAGTCAAATCGCTAAAACCCAAAAGTAAAGAAAAAATCTTGAAGCAGTTATAGAAAAAAGAAACATACAGAGGAGAACAAAGTAATATTGACAGCAGACTTCTTACTAGAAAGTAAGGCAAAAGTCAATGAAGTGACATCTTGACTGGGTAAAGAAACAAAACAACTGAGAATTGTCAACTGAGAATGCTACGCCCAACAAAAATCTCTAAAAAATGAAGACAAAATAAATAATTTTCCAGATTGAAAACAAAAACTGGGAGAATTTATCAGCAGCATACCTGCACTACAAAAAATGTTAAAATGCCTTTTACAGGCAGGGAGCATATGAGCCAGTTGGAAATCTGTTTCTACACAAAGGAATTAATTAGCATCAGAAATGCTAAAAATGTGAGTAAACATAAAGGACTCTTTCCTCTTATTTTTAAGTCTTTTGAAGATCATTGACACTCTACAACAAAAAAAAAAAGTAAAATTTTGTGAGGTTTATAACATATGTAAAAATAAAACATGACAATAATAGTACAAATGTTAGGAAGGAGGAAACAGAAGCATACTGTTGTAAGGTTCTTACATGTGCAAAAAATGGTATACTAATATTTGAAGGTAAACTAGAAGTTAAAGATGCATATTATAAAATGCAGATCAACAATTAAGAAATGAAACAAAGATGTATAGCTAATAAGCCTGTAGTAGAGATAAAATGAAATTAATTAATTCAAAAGGTGGCAGGAAAAGAGAAAGAAATAACAAATGGGACACTAGACAAGAAATAGCAAGATAATAGATTTAAGTCCAACTATATAACTAAATACATTTAATGTAAATGGTCTAAATAGTACACTTCAAAGGTAGGGATGGTCAAGCTGGATTTTAAAAAAGACCCAAATACATGCTATTTATAAGAAATTTACTTTAAATATAAAGAAATAGACAGATTAAAAGTAAAAGGATGAAAAATATATACCATGCAACACTAATCGAAAGAAAAATGGATATTAACAGAGACAAAGAAAGAAATTGCATGGTGGAAAAAGGTCAATTAAATCAGGAAGACATGGGGCCACCCGGTGGTGCAGCGGTTAAGTTCATGCTTGGCAGCCCGGGGTTCGTGGGTTCAGATCCCGGGCTCCTGTCGATGCACTGCTTGTCAGCCATGCCGTGGCGGCGTCCCATATAAAGTGGAGGAAGATTGGCATTGGCACAGATGTTAGCCCAGGGCCAGTCTTCCTCAGCAAAAAGAGGAGGATTGGCAGTGGATGTTAGCTCAGGGCTGGTCTTCCTCACACACACACACACACACAAAATCAGGAAGACATAACAATCCTACAGGTAGGATTTGAAGCATCTCATGACAGTTCTTCAAAGCACGTAAAGCAAAAAATGATAGAACTGCAAGGAGAAACAGACAAATCTATAATTACACTTGGAGATTTTCAACACTCTCAATAATAGAACGTATAGACAAAATTAAAAAAATAATAACCTACAGTTAAAATTGTGCGCTTTTACTTAATGGTGAAAAATTGTTCCCATCACTTCTAGTCAACATTGTTGGAGGTCATAGCCACTTCAATAAGTCAAGAAAAAGAAAGAAAAAGCATACAGATTGTAAAGGAATACATAAAACTTTCTTCATTCACAGCTGATATGACTGTCAGTCTAGAAAGTCCTAAATATAAATTTACAAAAAAGCTGCTAAAACCAAGAAGTGATGTTAGCAAAGTCATATGCTATAAATTTTTTTTCAATATGAAAAAAATGAATTGAATTTCTATATACTAGAAATGAGTAAGTAGAAATGGTAGTTTAAAAAAACTATACTATATACAACAGCATCAAAATCCATGACATTCTTCTTATCAATTTAACAAAATATATGTAAGATGTGTACATTGAAAATTACAAAACATCTCTGAATAATGGAGATACATCGTGGGTTTGAAAGACTCAATATTGTTAAGATATTAGTTCTTCCCAAATTGATCCACAAATCCAATGCAATCTCCCTCAAATTCAAATCAGAACTATTTTGTAGGAATTAACAAGTTTATTCTAAAATTTATATGGAAACCCAAAGGATTTAGTATAGCCAATACAATGTAGAAAAGGAAGAAAAAGTCTGGACACTTAAACTGCCTGAGTTAAATACTTATAAAGCTACATAACTAAAGACCATGTGGTGTTGGTGTAAGGACAATCATATAGATCAATGGGACAGAAATAGACTCATGCATATGTTGTTGATTAACTTTACACAAACTTGACAAGATAATTTAATGGAAAAAGGATGATCTATTCAACAATGTTGGTACAATTTGATGTCTATGTGGAAAAAAATAAACTTTGAAAAGAAATACTAAGAAAATTAGTATTATGAACCAGGGATGTGAACATAAGAATGAAAACTATAAAACTTCTAGAAGAAAACATAAAAGAAACCCTTTGTGACCTTGAGTTAGCCAATGATTTCCTAAATAGGATATAAAAAACATGAACTGTGAAAGAAAACAATTGATGAATTTGACTTCATAATAATTAAAAGAGTCTGCTCTTCAAATAACACTCTTAAGAAAATAAAAAGCCATAAACTGGGAAAAATATAATATTTCCAAAATACCTTATGATAAAGGACAGGATTTCTGATAAAATATACAGAATTTATAAGGAAATTTTACAATTCAATAATAAGACAATCAACCCAAAATATGGGCACAAGCTTTGAACTAAGACTTCATCAAAGAAGATATACAAGTAGCTATAAGCAAATAAAAAGATGTTCAACATAATTAATCATTAGGAAAATACAATTTAAAACCATAATCAGATACCAATACAAATACATTAGGGTAATTAAAATTTAAAACAAAAGAAACTGACTATACCAAGGGTTGGGGAGGTTGTGGGGCAACAGGAACTCTTAAATATTGATGATGAGAATGCAAAATGGTATAGTCACGTTAAAAAACAGTTAGATAGTTTCTTATTAAATTAAACACACACATAAAATCCAGCAAATCCACTTCTAGATATTTATCCAAGATAAATGAATGCACACAAAGACCTGTAGAAACATGCTAGTAGCAGCTTTATTCATAACAGCCAAATATTGGAAACAATTCAAATATCCAGCAACAGGTGCCTGGTAAATAAGTTGTGGCTTAACCATATAGTGGAGTACCTCTCAGAAAAAAAAAAAATGTATGTACTTATACATGAAACAACATGAGTGGATATTGAAATCATTATGCTAAGTGAAAGAAGCATGTCATAGAAGACTTCTGACTATATAATTCCCTTTATATGAAATTTTTTGAAAAGGAAAACTATAAAGATAGAAGAAACATGAGTGATTGTCAAGGGCCAGGTGTAGTGGGAGAAAAATGTCTGAAAAACTGCACTGGGGAACTTTTGGGGATGATGGAAATGCTCTATATCTTGACCGTGGTGTTGGGTACTTGCCCATACACAGTAGCTAGCAGTAGTTGAATTGCACAGTTGAAAAGAATGAATTTCATTTTACGTAAATTATACCTTACACAAATTAGGATAATTCACATAAAAATTAAATATTTCCAGTTCTCAAAAACTCAAATATGTGTCAATATTTGCCCCACAATCTGGAATAGCAAAAATTGGCTGAAGCTAAGTAGCAACTACCCTCTTTGGGCAATTCACTTGCTCTCCAGTTTGCCCCAGTTCCCAGCAATCCCTAGTGTTCCCCAAAGTGAGCACAAATGTCAGAGAATTATTTCTCTGTACCCATGTATTTATCAAAAGTGAAGCAAATGAAAGATAGGCTGAGATGTCTTTGTGTTTTTCTTTGTGGAAATGAACTCTCTTCATATATGTTTAACTGAACCCTGTTGCATTCACTAAATTACACCTTCTGATTGGCTCTTATGGATATCTAAATGGCGCAGCCCAGCCTCAGGGTAAAATTATAGGATAAAATATCTAGCTTGTTAATCACATTTTCTTTTTCTTTGAAATGCTCCATCAGAGTGTCTTCAGACATATCTTTAAGGCTTTACATTTCTGTCTTGCCACAAGAAAAAGTTAACACTCAGGCTTGAGTTGATCCTTACTGTACATAAAACATTGTCTTCAGGTCAAACTGATTCACTGTGATCATTGTCCACAGTGATTGTTGACGGCGGAGCAATCTTCAATCGTTAAGCTCTTTTCAGATATTCTGAGTCTCTACCAATCTGCTCTTGCTCATTTCCACCCCAAGCACAGGCAGAACAAATAACTGTTTATTGGACCCTATAGATTCTTAGTTACTGTCTATGTATTTGCCTCCCTTGCTGTCTGATGAGGTTCTTGGAATTGGGGCCCATTTGTCCTTCATCTCTGCAAGGTTGGACCCAGCAGAGTGACCGGCATGTAGTAGTACTGAACAGACACATACTCAGGAGATAAACATTCTTTTAGGGATCTCAGAAAACTGATTCAAGTAAAAGTACTATCTCTCAGTTATGCTGGGCTCTTGTCCAGAACCCCCATAAATTTTAATATTGGAAGCATGAGCCCCTTATTTGATTCTGTTTACTCAGGATGTCCACAGTCATTTGAGAATGGGGACACTCTCTAACAACTGACTACTCTATTTGAATGATATGTATTTCTACATTTACTTGAGCCCAAGAATTTCCAGGACTGTTTTCAAGTCATCTTTGACTCCATGATGGGAAATATTGGCATATCACACACGTCATTTCGCAGATGTGGACATAGGCTTGTGTACGAGATTCATAGGGTATATTTCCTGCCTTCTGGGGGAATCGTGATTTACAGATCCTGTCCTCCTTTTTTTCTTTTCTTTTTCTCTCGTTCATTTACCTGCTTCTCCCTTGATTTTCCACCTTCCTATTAAAAGGATAAGAAGAAAGAAAAGGTATGAAATAGGAGGAGAAATACGAAAGAGAAGAGAGAATAATTAACTGCAAGAAAATAAAACATGTAGATAGATAGAGTTCTGGAAACAGAATGATACATCTTTCAAGGAAGAGTGAAATCCAAGTAAAATTGTTAAAAGCTCCATCTGTGAGCATATAAGCTAGCCAGAGGGTGGGGGTTAAGTCAGAAGTATTTGGGTTTTTAGAGTATTACTATCCATGCAATAATATACAAAGTAAATTAAAATATTTTATTAGACAGATATTGTTAAATGTCATTCAAAGACATTTCTTATGAAAATGGTTTTTCCTACAAATAACTTTATAAGTAACAAAATTTTATTGAAAATCTAGAAAAACCTTACAAGTTCTAAAGATTTTCATAGAACCTCAACCATCTTCAGTTCTATTAAGGATGTTGCACATTTTTGGAATTGATTCAGAGACCAGTTAAGCACCATCTGTGTGCCATCTACAGTAGGAAAAAAGTATCTTTAAACTATTTATATTCTTAGATTTTTTTATTCTTGTTGGACAAAGTAGAATCAATTCTGGTTTCAGGAAGTAACCTGGCCTTCCTCAACTTGTACTCAAAGAATGAATATCTGTGAGAAAAGCCTTGCTGAAGAAGATATCATGATAAACACAAGTGCTTGTCGTAAGAAGTTAATGCATAAAATTGCAGGTTATCTGGTTAAGTTATATGAAACTAATCAATAGGCTTGAGTGATTGCTAAGCTATTGGTGATCAACAGAAACTAATTTGCAGACTTACTCTGTATGATGTGAAGTATTTAATTATTTTCAAACAGTTATAATGATTCAAAGACATGACGTGTCAAGCAGGAATCACAGTCTATTCAGCTAGGAGAAATTACAAATGAAAGCAATAACCTGATTCATTAAGCAAAATAATTCAAGATTGGAACGTAGTCTCAACTGTGAATTATTATTATTTTGAATATTTTAAATTTATTTTATATTTAGCATGAGCAGTAATGTTTCTTCTATTTTTGTGTGTGTGAGGAAGACCAGCCCTGAGCTAACATCCGTGCCCATCTTCCTCTACTTTATATGGGACGCTGCCACAGCATGGCTGACAAGCAGTGCGTCGGCGGGCGCCCCGGATCCGAACCCACTAACCCCGGGCTGCCAAGCGCGAACTAAACTGCTGCGCCACTAGGCTGGCCCGTTCCTTCTATTTTTTTAACCTTGTAAGCAGATGACCTCTTTAATGAGACATAACAACTATACACACACACATAGATTAACTCTTTAATTGAATAATATTTATTAAAAAGAAAATTTTATATATTTGATAATATCTATTTTTATTTTATTTTATATTGATAGTAAATAGAAATCTGAGAAGTAATTCATTTAAGGGGGTTCAATTAATTTTATTTATGTATATTTATTTATGTATTATTCATGCAAAATCTAAAAATTTCACTTTCACTTTGCTAGTTCTCCAGTGACTTGCGTTTAATATCCATCAATGGCTATAGGTTTTCCTTTATTAGCATATGTATATGTATATGTATATTAGCAAGCACATACATATACATTTCACTCACTTACATTGAATCCCAGGCTTTCATCAAGAGTTAGGATTCTTTACCACAAACACTGCCCCTGCCATCTTGTACTGGGTGTTAGATACACAATCTAAACCGAAGGGAACCTCAAGCTATGTCATTCATTCCTTGAGGAGGAGTGAAGACATTGGGCCTTGGTTCTGGGGGTGGATCTTTACCTGTTAAGAAGAAAGAGACTTTGTCTCCTTATTAAATGGTATCTTTATATCTTGCTCTCCTTGAGTTTAACTTTCATTTTTGGAGTATTTGTCTTTAATATATCTGATGTGTTATGATGGGCTATTTACAAAGTAGGAACCAAAAAAAGAAGCAAGAGAAAGAAGAAATCATCCTGGACAAGGTAGGTTTTTCCTGTTTGGGGAAAATATGTCCCCCTGGGTCATATAAAGTTCAGTCTAATTTCTAATGGCCACATATTTCATATATGAATTGGCAATACAATGTTGTAGTGATAAATAAAGGACATTTGCCTGAACCTTTCCTTTGTATTTATCTGATCAAGACTTATTTTGCTTGACTGGCCAAATACTGAGGTAGTCAGGATTTTGAATCTTATTCCACCTGGAAGACACATCTAACCCCGAGATTTCTTTTGTTCCCACAAGTTCCTTGAACAACTTCTTGTTTCCCATCATGATGGGTAGTAGGTGCTGGAGCACTTGAGACAGGAAAGCAAAAACTGGTCCTAAAGCTGTGAATTACATGTCTAAGATTATGACTTTATGGTCATCTTACTCATATCAGTGAACCCAGTTTCACCAGTTGTGATGAAGTGTTAAGGACGGGCAACATTTAGAATAGGGTCTGAATTCCTGTTATCTGGATGTCTTAAATCAGAAACTTGAGAGGAAGCAAGGGTTAGGCAAAAGGAAGAGAATTAAAAAGGGAGGGGAAGGAAAAGACTGAGGCATTTTGGAGCAGTCCTCAGATATCTTAAAAGTGCTAAAAGTGATTTTCGTTAATGATATCCTTAGGATATGATATTTTTTTGGAGCAGGGAGAAATCCCCATCTTTCTTCTTTCTCTCCACATATCAAAATCTTACTCTTTACAGTGCTGTTTCCTCCATTTACAAATTCTTCGTTTATTCTTGTTGAATTTTTTTTTATTCTTGAAGATTGTAATCCATTCTGACATGATTCCTTCAAACAGATTTCCCTCATCTTCCTCTGAACATTTACAGCATTTGTTTATAATTATGATATTGTTTTATATTCTTGTTGCTCGTGTTCATAACTTAGCCTGTATTCTTTCTTTTGGTTTAGGAATCACCCCCAGTATTTGCTCAGTGCCTGGCATTAGTAAGTCTTTGATAAATTTTGATGATTAAATTCATGAATAAATGAGGAAACAAATCGCTGAATGAACCTTAATACACACCTTGGTGTAAATGAGTTTAAGCCAAAATGTAAATGATGATATTTGGTCACCTTGTGTTTTATTTTAAGGGTTGCCTTTTGGGAGGGTAAATAAAAACAAAGAAACCATTGAGTATCTAAAGAACAAAGATGACTCTAAGCATAAAAACATACCCAAAAAGGGAATCTTTAAGCAAATATATAAGGCTGGCAAAGACAATATATATCAGCCCTTGCTTTAGAGTCAAGAAGTGGATCTTATTTATCTTGTTATTTCCAGTGCTTAACACAGTGCCTGGCATAGATAATCAGTAAATATGTATTTGTTGATTAATTATAGCTAACATGTATTGAGTTCTTACTATAAGCACAAATCTGTGCCAAGTGCCTATACCAAAACTATGAGATTTTATCATTGTCTTTATTTTATAGATGAGGAAACTGAGGCTTAAAAAGTTGTAGGAGTTTGCTGAGGCCACATAGTAAGCTGTGGAATGAAATTCAACTGCAGAGGTCTGTCTATCATCTATCTATGATCTATCTATCACCTGTCATCTATCATCTATCCTGAAAATCTCCACTTGTAACTTTGACGATTTCATAATATAGTTTTAAGTTTATCTTTATTTGGGTAAGAGAAACCCAAATTGTATGAAAGGATACTTGGGTCCTATAAGGTCTTATTCAGTCTTATCCTAGCCTGAGATGGGCAATGGACGATGAAGATGTGCTTAAATGTTTTGAAGAAATCAGGGACCATTTATTAGCCTAGAAACTACATTTTCTTCAGTGAGATATTATAGCCATCCTACTCTACATAACCACTTTACGTCAGAAGGAGGAGGATTTACGATACATTGAAAGGTTTCTTTTTAAATGGCTTCTGGGAGCATCCTATATCAAATACAATTGCATAAGTCCATTTTTCTATGGCAGTTCTCAGTGCCATCTGGAGACTCAATGGGGTTACTGAAATCATTTCTTGGGATTCAAAATCAAAAATAACAATTTTAGGGTGCCAAGACAATTCAATGGGGAAAGAATATTTTTTTCAACAAATGGTGCTGGGGCAACTGGATATCCACAAGTAAAATAATGAAATTGGATCCCTACCTCATGCCATGTACAAAATTAATTCAAAACAGATAAAATACCTAAATGTAAGAGCTAAAATTATAAAATTCTTAGAAGAAAACACAGATGTAAATCTTCATGAGTTGTGATTAAGTAACGGTTTCTTAGACGACACCAAAGCCACACATACACAAAAAGAAAAAACAGACAAACTGGACATCATCAAAATCAAAAACTTTCATGCTTCAGAGGACACTATGAAGAAAGTAAAAAGGCAACTCACAGCATGGGAGAACATTTTTGCAAATCTTATATCTGATAAGGGATTTGTATCTAGAATATATAAACAACAATTAAAACTCAATAATAAAATGACAAATTACCCAATTAATAAATGAGTAAAGGATCTGATTATATAGCGGTCCAAAGGAGATACACAAATAACCGGTAAGTACACGAAAAGATGCTCAACATCATTAGCCATCATGGAAATGCAAACCAAAACCACAATAAGATAACATTTCACACTCACAAGCATGGTTATAATAAAAAAGAGAGATAATAACAAGTGTTGTCAAAGTTGTAGAGAAATTAAAACCCTCATACATTTGTAGTAGAAATGTAAAATGGTATAACCATTATGGAAAACAGTCTAGTAGTTTCTAAAATGATTAAATGCATGGGTACCATATAACCCAGCAATTCCACTCCAAGGTATACACCCAAGAGAAATGAAAACATATGTATACACAAAACTTGTATGTTTACATCAGCTTTACTCATAATAGCCAATAAGTAAAAATAGCCCAAATGTCCATCAACAGATGAATGGATAAATGAAATGTGGTATAGCCATGCAATGGAATTTTTTTCAGCCATAAAAAGGAATGGAATATTGATATATGCTACAACGTGGGTGAACCTTGAAAACATTACGCTAAGTGAAAGAAGCCAGTCACAAAGGACTACACATTGTATGATTGTATTTTTATGAAATGTCCATAATAGGCAAATCTATAAAGGCAGGAAGTAGATTGGTAGCTGCCTAGAACTGTAGGGGATGGGAGACTCGGGGTGTGATGACTAAGAGGTGTGGAGTTTCTTTTTAGAGTAATGAAAATAATCTAAGATTAATTGTGGTGATGGATACACACTACTCTGTGAATATACTAAAAGCCATTGTATTGTACACTTTAAATCAGTAAATTGTATGGTATATGAATTACATCCCAATAAGCTAAACTGTAAAAATAAAAATATTAGTACCTTATATGACTTTTCATCTTTATTCTCTCAAAAATGTAGACTAGAGTATGTGTGGTTACATCTTTATAATGATGGTTAGTGAAACGTGTATTTGCATATTCTTGTGTTTTTTAAAGAATTTTCTAAGATAGTAGTTTTAGGGTATAAATATGTGCATTTTTTCAGAAATTTGTTTTGGCAATATAGCTATTTTTCATGAAAATGCAGTATTCATATTAACATGATATGGGTTTATTATTGCAGAGTATGAGTGAAGAGAAAGCTATGTCAACAAAGAACTACAGAAATCTGTAAGGTCCTCGAGTCTAGCTAAATACTGAGTTGGTGTGCATAAGTTGGGCAAAGTCTTTGACTGAATATGATGCTGGTAGCAATCAGATTGGGCAAAGAACAACTACATAGAGAGTAAGGTAAAAACTACCTGAGATCACGATGAGTTGAAAGACATTCGAAATTTGACTCTCTGGAGTGGGGAGACCTCACTGAGTAATTGGGGTAGTCAGAAGAGACTTCATAAGGTCACCTTAGGAGTGGAGCTAAACTAATTCTAAAATAAATGTTATTCTAAACCTTAATGAGCTGAAAAACAAACCTCTAAATGATCAAAGTGGTTTGCAAATAAAAATACTACCTTCCAGAATAAAACTTAACATTCTTCTAAGAAAGACAACAAAAATCTAGACAGCCAACAAAATAATATCGTAATATCCAGCATCCAATCAAATATTACTATATGTGTGAGGAAGCAGAACAGTGAAACCTATAGCCAGAAGATAAGTCAGTCAGCAGAAATGGGTTCAGAAATGATAAAGATTGAGTCAACAATGTGTTTCTGTAAAGGGCCAGAAAATAGATATTTTAGGCTTTGATGGTTTCTGTCACATGTTTTTCTTTGTTGCGTTATGTATTTATGTGTGTGTGTGTGTTGACAGTCCTTTATAAATATATAAACCATTCTTAATTCATGAAGCGTATGAAAACAGTCCCATGGGCTGTAGTTTCTGAGTCCTTATATAGAGTGATAGAATGAGCAGAAAAGGAATTTAAAGTAGGTATAAATATGCTCAAGAATTTAAAAGAATATGAACATAATTAGGAGAAAAATATGAAACCTATTTTAAAAATAAGCAAATGGAAATTCTTGAGATGAAAAATAGAATATCTGAGGCAAAAAAGTCACTGGATGAGTTTAACTACACATTAATTACCAGAGAAGAAAACGTTTAGTGCAATCCATCAGAGCACTAGAATCTATCAAAACTGAAGTACAGAGAGGAAAAATGATAAACAACAACAGCAAAAAAATGAACAGAGACTCAATGACCTGTTGGACATTAGCAAGCTCTCTAGCACACATGTAATTGAAGTCCTTGAGGGAGCAGAGGATAGGGCATATAAAATTTTGAATGAGTAAGGCTGAAAATTTCCAGATTTGGTAAAATACATACATTTACAAATTTAAGAAGCTCAATGAAACCAAAACTGAATATATATGAATAAAACCATACGTGGGCACATCATAGTCTAACTATCAAAAATGAGCGATGAAGAGAGTCTTCAGAGGAAAGTGATACGTCACATACAATGGAACAAGGATAAGAAGTTGAACTGACTTCCCGTTACGTATAACGCCAGCCAGAAGAAAATGGGATGGTAGCCTTAAAGAGCTGAAAGAAAGAAAAATTGACTTAGAATTCTATATCCAGCAAAAATATCCTTAAAAACGAAAGTAAAATAAGACCTTTTTAGAACAACAAAGTCTGAGAGAATTTGTCACTAGGAGGCTGGCATTAAAAGAACTCCAAAAAATTCTTCAGGCTAAAGGAAAAAAGATTTCAGATAGAAACTCATATCTGCCTAAAGGAAGGAATAGTGCCTGAAATGGTCAATTTGTGGGTAAATATAAAAGATTACTTCTTGTCTCAAAATTTTATTAAAATATATTTGACCGATTAAAGCAAAAAGAAAAACTACATATAATGGGATGTATAAGACATGTGGAAGTAAAATTATTGACCAGAATAGGACAAAGGACAGGAAGGCAGAAGAGTATATTGTTGAAATGTTCATACATTATACATGAATTCATAGCATGCCAAAGAAGTTATTCCAGAAAAGTATATCTAAATGGGCATATCTAAAAATACATTATTATTGGGAAGTATTCTAGATGAAGGTTTTCTTAGTTCGTCTGCTGCCAGAAGAACATACTGTAAAAAATCTGGACCATACACCACTCACCAGTTGCCAAAAACCAAATTAAGTTTGATTCTGAAACTCATATGTGGGGGAAAAACCCAAGTGTATTATTCTTCTTGTGATGGATACACTAAGCAGATCTACTGAGTTTGACTAAAACACACCTGGGGAAAAACTGGTGCTAAATCTGGATTTTTGACAAACATTTGAACCTTGAAAAGGAAGTCAAAGTTTTCTTTTTCCCACACTTAACAAAAGTGGGGAGAATAGAATTCTATTAATGTGATGAATGCCAGAAAGGTGTCATCAACAAGTAAGAAGTGTATCTGTAACTAAGAATATCCAGGGGACAGAGAATTTTAGGAAAGTTTCCTTATAAAAAAATCCCAAATGCTTTACAGAATCTTTTTTTTTTGTAATAATATAAGAAACTCTTTCACATATTTTTATCCCTTTTCATTTCTGGATGGATTTGGGAAATTGTTACAAGTCCAATTCTTGCAGAATGTGTATCTCACAAGGAGATGTCTATGTATTTGTCTTGTTCAGTTGCAATAAGTGATAAAATTGGCCTTAAGTGAAGTGTGTAGGTGTGTGTTGAAACCTTCAATCCAAGGACCATACATTGGATGAGAAATGATCTCTTTTAAATCTAAGAGCCCACACAAATAAGATATTTTCTAAAAAATCATAGGAGCAATATATTTACTTTATATACATAAGCCTGATGCTTAAATATTGCTGCTAAATAGCCCAGCTAGTTAATGAAGATTTAAGATTTGTTTTAATAGCATTCAAGGGCAAATCCTAAGATGTATAGATGGCCACAACTGTAGACCAGAAAACTGAACGAATGTTTTAAGAGTGAGAGGGATTCTATGAGAATATTTTTACCAGCAAGGGAGTTAATAGTTTGAAGAGGAGAAATTCAGCACCAATGAATAAATGGGAAGAGATTCCATGTTGTCTCTTTGCCAAAGTAGCAGGCTTGTTTTTAAAGCTTATATAATCATTATATATTTTAAGCAGGTTTTTGAGAAATTGAAAGACAGTTTGGGAAGCTGACACTTCTTTCTTCCAACAGAGAAACTTTTAAAATTACTTTTTAACATGAAGTCAGTAAAGCATGTGCTCTAGCATAAAGTATAACAAATTCATCGACTCTCAGATGTTGTTGGAGGACCTACTATGTACTGAAGTTCCTGAAGATTCTTCAGAGAATAAAACAGTCTCTTCCCCTAAGGAATGTACATCCTGGTGGGGGTGGGCGGAGACAGACAATAAACAAATAAACCTGTGCAGTGTTAGTGCTCTGAAGTACTATCACATAAAATAAGCAAGGTAAAGAGGTATAAACAGAGAATGCATGGGTGTGCTATTCTAGTTAGAGAGGTCAGGGAAGGTCTCTCTCTTACGGTAACATTCAAACAACAACTTGTATGAAGCGGTGTAGTGAAATTTATCTATCTACAGATACATAGATATAGATAGTGCTCCAGGCAGAGAGAGTAGCAATTGCAAAGGCCATGAGGTGGGAGTGTGCTTGGACACTCGAGGAGCAGCAAGAAAGAGAACACAGCAATGCAGTGGGGCAGAGGGAATAATCGGAGTGGTAGGAGACGAGACTAGAGAAATGAACGGGGCCAGATCATACAGGAACTTGTATATTGCTTATACAAAACTTGGGTATTCTGAATAAGGTGAGATGACATGGGAAAATTTGAGCTAAAGAATGATAATCTGAGCTTGTTGTGAAAGGGATCAATTCTGGTTGCTTTGTCAGGAATAAACGGTAGCAGCAGAGTGAGCAGGAATGATGATTGCAGACTACTGTGACATCCAGGCAAAAAATAATGATGGCTTGTAGTAGGGGCTAGTCCAACAGTGGTACTGGTGTCAAATGGTTGGATTCTGGAAATATTTTGAAGTAGAACCAAGGAGATTTGTTAACAGATCAGATTTGGGCTGTGATATAAAGAGAGGGAACAAGGAAGACTTAAAAAAATGTTGACCTCAATAATTAGAAGAATGGAATTGCTATTTATTGATATAGGGCAACTGAGGGAAAAGCAAGTTTAAGGGGAGAAGAATCAAGAGTTTTGTTTTAGAAAAGTTAATTTTGAGATGAGTTTTAGACATTCAAGAATTAGTGTCAAAAACAGGATTGGATAGGAACAGACAGTTGGATACATTTCAAGGAGAGAACAGAGTGGATTTATGAACCAGAGAGTCATTAGCATAAAGATGGTATTTAAAACTATCTTTAAAACCGTCTAAACAAGATGAGACCACCAAGAGTTTGTTAATACATTGAGAAAAGAGGACTGAGTCCTAAGACACTCCATAGTTCAGAGGTTGGAAAGCTAAGACGGAGACAAGAAAGAGAGCTGCGAGTAAGGGAGCAATAAGGTAGGAGAAGAACCTAAAGGGTCAAGTGAAGGATGTTGTTCAAGAAGAATGGAGTGGTGAACTATGCCAAATGCTGCTAATGTTACCCATTCATTGGCTGAATACATGGTAATGTATAAATTATCTAGAATTTTGCCTTTTCTTTGGTTCACCATTATAGCTTATTGCTATATAATCAGTCTCTCTATCCTGGATGACAATATCATATCCAAGCTCAAAGGTCACAGGGGGTGAAATCTGATGTACATGATAAGTATACCTCCACAGCCAAAGCAATGTGTCTGACGGTATTCCCTACTTTGTTCCACCAAACTCCTATCACTCCAAAAGTATGTAAGAATCATTAGAGAAGGAAAAAAAGCAACATTGTGTAATATTAAAATATCTAAAAATATGACAAAAGTCCTTCTTGGGAAGACATTACTAGTTTATCACTAGTCCAAGATCTTAGAAGAATTAACCTAGAGAAAACTCAAATCATTCCACTCAGGAACTTTTACATGCTTTAGATTTAGAGGAGGTTTTGAAAATTACTGAATTAAAATTGTGCCTTTTAAATATGTAGACTATCCTTATCTAAGATTATCTCTCTTTTTCTCCATTAACATAAACAATCAATAAATTATTGTGTTTTTGAGTAAACATAATCCAAGTGTGACTTATTCTAACAATTATTTTAAGTTTTTGTGTCCATAACTAGATAAATGCTGTCTTTAAGTAACATCAGGCTGAGATACTTCAATATAACGTATTTGAGCATTATACTATGATCTTTAAAATATGCCCTTCTATGACAAAGACTCTGTTTTAACACAGTGTAGTCAAATTTCCACATCATTGGTATAAAGCTGACAAAATCAAATGCAAACTTTTGTTGATGGACTATATCTAACATTACACTAAAAACAAATATTTGCGGTTTCTCGGTGGTTTTTTTTTTTTTTTTGGTGAAGGAGATTGGCCATTCACTCACTTGTTGCCAATCTTCTTTTTGCTGAGGAAGATTGGCCCTGAGCTAACATCTGTGCCCATCTTCCTCTATTTTATAAATAGGACCTCAACACAGCATGGCTTGATAAGCGGTGCGTAGGTCCCTGCCGGGATCCGAACCTGCAAATCCCCGACTGCTGGAGCGGAGCACACGAATGCCACCTGGTGGGCCCCTGAGAATTTTTGTTTTATAAAATGAAGTCAAATTTACGATGGAAAATCAGGAAAGAGAGGTCAGCTAAAAGGAATTCTTTGCTCACTAGATAAACTATAAAACAAGAATGTTTCTATTGAGTCCTGTTTTCTTGAGAAGCTGTCCGGCTGGTAACCAGGAGTGAGTTGGAGTTGGGATTATGGCAGCCTGCACGAGACTCAGCCAGGGATGGCCTTTTTAAACCTCAGGAGAGAAAAATGACAGGCGACTGTTTTCTGAAGGCGAAGAAAAATTATAGGCTAGTGTGACTCTGGGTCCCGCTAATGGATTCTCTACAGGGTTTCAGTAGTGTGTGTATGGGAAGGCGGAGCATGGACTGGTTTCCCACAGTAATTTGATGCCACAAGCAATGCTCTTCTAATGGAGTTATAATAGACTCTTTACTTCAAACAAACATTGATGTTAGTGGACGTTAATTTTCATGGTGTTTTCCTCTGAGAAAGGAGGGATTTTGTTCTGGACAATAAGACACTGTTTCAATTTATGAGATGCAAGTTTTTAGAGAGAGAGAAAAAACAGGAGTCTATGCTTTTGTGCTTTTATCTAGGATTCATCTCAACTGTTCTGCTTTGTCCTCTGGCCATATCTATACTCACGATTTACTGCAGAGCAGTTGATGGCATTGCCAAATGGTTGTGCACTGTGGTCTTCACAACGTTTGCAATAACCACATTGACGGTCAATCTGATACAGTCACTGAAAACTGTCTGAAAGTTAGGGGAAACAAAAAGTACCATGTTGATTGGATTTTGTGGTGATCTGATTGATTGGGTTTTTAAATTTAATGTAACTCTTCAAGTTTACTAGAAAATGCCAAGTCAAATGTTACTTATTGGGAGTCGTTTTGAATTGAGGAATCCGTGGATATCACCGGAGGCAAGTATCTGAGACCTAATGTATGAGGTTTAGGCCTCCTTGCCTTTTTATTTTTCAAAAGATTGGGATTTTTATTATAGCAGCAGTCAATTCCCAAACCCTGATCCTAGGCTTAATCTCTGACCACAAGCTTCATATCTACTTTTGACTCAGAAAAAATTCCTTTTGAGGAAATACTACTTAGATTTAAAAGTGTCATTCTTCCTCAATTTCTAAAACCATATCCATAAATGCCAAAAAATCCTTAGTTTTCAGTGGAGATATGCTGCAAATTTGTAAGCTTTTCATTATGATACATAGAATGTGCGTCAAACAAACTATTCACTCTAAGATTTTCTAGTGTATCCCCTAAAATTCCATTTCAGAAGTGTGCTGTGTAAAATACAGATCAATCTGTACTTCGCTGCTGCTTACAAACCTTCAGTAGCTTTCCATTACCAGCACGGTAAGATCCCAACTGCTTAACACGGTGTACAAAGCCTTTCTGGAGCTGACCCTGTCTAGGCAAAACATCTTGCAATTCGCCTGCACTCTGTGTTGTTTCTGACTTGTGCGCCTTTATGGATTATTATCCTGTGCCTAGAGTTCTTCCTCTTTTCCTCCTTCTCCAGTCATCTCTTTCACCCACAGAAATGGACTTTCTCTTCCAGGAAGCCTGCCCTCCCCATCCAGGTTATACTATGTGCTCCTCCTCTGTGTACGCACCCTGGCGTGTTTCTGTCATTGTACTTGCCACATGAAATTATCATTACTTCTATTTTTGTCTTTGGATCCCCCAAGATACTGTGATCTCCCTGAAAGCAGTAAGTGTTAAACTTTAATTCTTTGTCAAGAGAAGTGCCTAGCTAAAAAACGGACAATCACTGAATAAATGTTTGTCAAGTGAATGAATGAATAGTAGTAAAACATGGTTAATATCAGAATACCAGTTTTAGTGTGTTTATTTCATCAATGTTGTTTCATCTGGCCCCTCCTAAATACCTTGAAACAAATACATCTTGAAGGATGCACCATGCATTCCATTACGATTTAGTTCAGAAGGAATTTGATATACTACAACAACTGAAGGCATTAGTGAGCCCTGAGAGAAAGCACATTTGTGCTGAAGCAGAGCTGTAATCATACCGAAGGAAGAGAGTCCTAGCTCATGATTTATTGCTTGAAAGTTTCCAGTGTGAGTACAATTAGTGCACTCTTAGAAAGGCTCCAAATGATGAAGGATTTAATTACACCAGGGAGCTCTACCTCCAGTGCTAGAGACATAGACATAAATTTGTGTGTCTTTTTAATTTACTTGAAAGAGTTTTGATTTTAGTCCCAAATTTGAATTTAGATGAATATAACTGGAAGCCATAGTTAAGGTCCATTATTCCTGGGAATCCAATGATTTGAGATAAAAATGTTTACATTTATTTAATTCAAAGGGATAGCCCAGTTCTCATACTAAACAGCAAAGTCTACTTTTTCTTTCCCTTCAGGCAGCTGCCTGGGAGGGATTTTCAAGTAACCTTGCAATCCATTTCTTTACCTTTAATGAGAAAAAAATCCTTGGTGTTGCAAAATTAAGAACTATGTCATTTACTTTACTCATGGAAATTTACATATGTTTACTATGTGTATTGTAACTTAACATAATATTTTAATTCTGGTAATCAAGAGTGTAAAAATAAATATTTGACATATTTTCTAAATTTTTTTATTGAGATAAAATTCACATAACATAAAATTCGTCGTTTTAGCCATCTTAAAGTGTACAATTCAGTGGTTTTTTTGGTATATTCACAATGTTATGCAACCATCACCACTATCTAATTCTAGAATATTTCATCACCCCTCAAGGAAACCCCATATCCATTAAGCAGTTGTTCTCCATTCCCCTCTCTTCCCAGACCCTGGCAACCAATAATCTACTTTCTATCTCTACAGATCTGCCTATTATGGGTAGACATTTTATATGAAAGGTACCATACAATAGGTGGCACTTTGTGACTAGCTTATTTCACTTACCATGTTTTCAAGGTTCAGCAGTGTTGTAGCATGTATCAGTACTTCATTTCTTTTATGTCTGAATAATATTCCATTGTACGATTATACCAGTTTTATTTATCCATTCTTCTTTCTTGGTCATTTGGGATTTCTTTCCATTTATTTGTGTCTCCTTTAATTTCCTTTTTAGTTTTCAATGTGCAAGTCTTTTGCCTCCTTGCTTAAATTTATTCCTAGGTATTTTATTCTTTTTGATGCTATTGTGAATGTAACTGTTTTCTTAATTTCATTCTTCAGATTGTTCATTGCTGGTGTATAGAAATACAGCTGATTTTTGTATATTGATTTTGTATCCTGCAACTTCGCTGAACTTATTTATTAGCTCTAATAGCTTTTGATGAATTGTTTAGGGTTTTCTATATATAAGATCCTGTTATCCGTGAATATAAGTAGTTTTACTTCCTTTCCAATCCAACTGCATTTCGTTTATTTATCTTGCCTAATTGCTCTGGCTAGAACTTCCAGTAAAATGTTGAAAGGAAGTGGCAAGAGCAAACTTTTTCTTGATCTTGGGGGTGTAAGATTTTTAGTCTTTCACCAGTCAGTATGTTGTTAACACTGGGTTTTTCATAGATGTCCTTTGTCAGGTTGAGAAAGTTCCCTTCTATTCCTAGTTTGCTGAGGGGTTTTATCATGAAAGGATGTTGGAGTTTTTCAAATGCATTTTCAGCATCTAATTAGAAGATCATGTATTTTTTTATCTTCATTCTATTAATATGGTTTATTGCATTGATTGATTTTCATATGTTGAGTCACTTTTGCATTCCTGGGATAAATCCCACTTAGTTATGGTGTATAATCCTCCTAATATGCTGCTGGATTCTGTTTGCTACTATTTTATTGAGAATATTTGCATCTGTATTCATAAGCGATATTGGTGTATAGTTTTCTTTTCTTCCTCTTCTTTTCCTCCTCCTCTTCTTCCTCCCTTTCCTCCTCGTCCTCCTCCTTCTTCTCCTTCTTCTTTTGGTCTGGCTTTACCATCAGAATAATACTGGCTTCACAGAACGAGTTAGGAAGTATTCCCTTCTCTATTTTTTTGGAAGAGTTTGAGAAGGATTAGCATTAATTCTTCCTTAATCATAGTATAGAATCCACAAGTAAGGATATGTGGTCCTGGGGGTTTTGTTGCTGCTGTTGGAAGTTTTTTGATTACTGACTCAATCTCTTTACTTGTCATAGGTCTATTCAGATTTTCTATTTCTTTTTGAGTCGGTTTTAGTAGATTGTGCAGTTCTAGGAATTTGTCCATTTCCTCGACGTTATCTACATTGTTGACATTCCAAAATCCATAGTATTCCCTTAGAATTTTTTTTATTTTGGTAAGATCTATAGTAATGTCCCCACTTTCATTCTTGGTTTTGGTCATTTGATTCTTTTTTCTTGGTTACGCTAGCTGAAGTGTTGCCACTTTTATTGATCTTTTCAGAGAAGATACTTTTGGATTTTTTAATTTTCTCGATTGTTTTCTATTCTCTGTTTTGTTTATCTCTGCACTAATCTTTATTTTCTTCCTTCTGTTTGCTTTGGCTTTAGTTTGCTCTTCTTATTCTAGTTTCTTAAGGTGGAAAGTTAGGTTATTGATTTAAGATCTTTTTTCTCTTTAATAAAGGTGATTACAGCTATAAATTTCCCTCTGAGCGCTACTTTTACTGCATCCCATGATTTTGGTGTTTTGTGTTTTTGTTTTGATTCATCTCAAATTTTCCAATTCCCTTTTGATTTCTTTGACCTATTGTTATTTAGAAATGTATTGTTTAATTTCCACGTAATCACGAACTTTCCAAATTTTCTTCTCTTATTGATTTCTAATTTTATTCCATTATTTTCAGAGAACATACTTTGTATGATTTTAATGTTTTAAATTTATTGAGATGTTTTGTTGTGTAACATATAGTCTATCTTGGAGAATGTTTCATGTGCACTCGAGAAGAATGTGTATTCTGCCATTTTGGGGTGGAGTGCTCTATATATGTCTACGTCTAGTTGGTTTATAGCGCTGTTCAAGTCCTCTAATCTAGTCTAATCTCACTGATTTTCTGCCTAGTTGTCTATCCACTATTGAAAGTGAGGTACTGAAATCTCCAACTGTTATTGTTAAACTGTCTATTCTTCCTTTAATTCTAGTATTTGCTTCATGTATTTTAGGGCTTTATGTTAGGTGCATATACATTTATAATTGTTATAGCTCCTTGATGGATTGACCCTTTTATCATTATATAATGCCCTCTTTTCATCTCATAATAATTTTTGTCTTAAAGTAGATTTTGTTTCATATTAGTATAGCCATCTGGCTCTATTTTATTACTATTTTCATGAAATATCTTTTCCCACTCTTTTACTTTCAAGCTATTTGTGTCTTTGAATCTACAGTGGGTGTCTTGTAGACAGTGCCTAGCTGGATCATGTTTTTTCATCTATTTTGCCAATCTCCGACTCTTATTTGGACAGTTTAATGCACTTACATTTAATATAATTACTTATAAGGAATGACTTACTTCTGGCATTTTGCTATTAATTTTCCATATGTCATCTCTTTTGTTCCTCAAGTCCTCCATTATTACCTCCTTTTGTGCTAAATACATATTTTCTACTGTACCATTTTAACTCCCTTGTCCCTTTTTTTTACTGTGTACTTCTTAGTTATTTTTCTAATGATTAGCTTGGGGGTTACAATTAACATCTTAATTTATAGCAATCTAGTTTGGATTAATACCAACTAATGTTTAAGAATATATAAAATCTTTTCTCCTAAATAGCTCCATTCCCCATTTTATGCTTTTATTTTTACAAATTAAATTTTTAATATACTGATGCCCATCAAAAACAGATTTATAATTATTGTTTTATGCAGTTGTCTTTTAAATCAGATATAAAAAAAAAGAGAAGTTACAAACAAGAAATATATTAATACTGACTTTCATATTTACTTATGTAGTTACCTTTACCAGTGTTCTTTCTTTGTATGGGTTTGAGTTACTGTCAAGTATGCTGTCATTTCACCCTGAAGGACCCCTTTTAGCAGGTAGGGCAGGTCTAATAGCAATGAATTCTCAGCTTTTGCTTATCTGAGAATAGCCTAATTTCTCCTTTATTTTTTAAGGATAGTTTTGTCAGATATAGAATTCTCAGTTGACAGTTTTTGTTTTCTCTCAGCATTTTGAATATTTCATCCCACAGCCTTCTGGGCTCCATGGATTCTGATAACAATCAGTTATTATATGGAGGATCCCTTTTAAGTGATGAGTCACTTTTCTGTTACTGCTTTCATGACACTATCTTTGTCTAAGTCTTTCAATAACTTGATTATGATGTGTCTCAGCATAGATTTCTTTTAGTTTATCCTACTTGGAGTTTACTGAGTTTCTTGAATGTATATATTAATGTTTTTCTTTAAATTTGGGAAGCTTTTTGGCCATTATTCATACATTCTTTCTGCCACTTTCTCTCCCTCCTTTCCTTTTGGTATTCCCATTATGCATATGTTAATATACTTGATGGTGTCCCTCAGGTCTCCTAGGCTCTGTTAATTTTTCTTCTTTGTTTTGTCTTCCTGTTTCTCAGATTGAATAACTCAATTGGCCAACTTCTTATCCATTGAGTCTTTCTTCGTCCTGTTCAAATCTGCTTTTTAACCCCTGTAGTGAATTTTTCATTTCAGTTATCATAATTTTCAGCTCCAGAATTCCTATTTGATCCCTTTTTATAGTGTCTATCTTTTAATTAACATTATCTATTTGGTGACACATTGTCCTCACAGTTTCCTTTAGTTCTTTGGTCATTGTTTCCAGTAGCCCTTTGGACATATTTAAAATATGTGATTTAAAGTCATTGTCTAGTCCAGTGTCTGGGCTTCCTCAAGAGACATTTCTATTACTTGCTTTTTTCCCCCTATTTATGGGTCACATTCTCTTATCTGTTTGCATGCTTCATAATTTTTTGTTGAAAACTGAAAATTTTGAATATTATAATGTGGCAACTCTGAGAAACAGATTTTACCTCCTACCCAGGGTTTGTTTTTGCTGTTTTTTATGGTTGTTGTTATGTGTTTGTTTACTGACTTTTCTGAACTAGTTTTGTAAAGTCTATATTCTTTGTTGTGTGGGTGACTGAAGTCTCTATACTGTTAGCTTCGTGATTAGCTGGTGATTGGGCAGAGACTACCTTAAACACCTGGAAACAAAAAATATCTTCCAATCTTTGCAGATAGACTCTGTGTGTATGTTGGGGAACACCTTCAACACTCAGCTAGGCAATTTACAACTCTGCCTTAGACTTCATTTCCTACTTGTGCAGAGCTTGAAGGTCAGCCAGAGGTGAGAGCTTAGGACTTTCTTCTTCTTCTTTTTTTTCTTGAGCATGCACACAGTCCTGGGCATGTGCAGGGACATCTACAATATGTCAGAGCTTTTCATATCATTATTCCTCAAAGCATCTCATTCCCCAGCTTTTCCTCTCAAGTTTTGGTTAGTCTATTGTTTGCCCCAACTGTTATCCATTGCATAGACAGCAATAGCTTATACATTTGCCTATAAATGTTTTGACAAATACCCTTTGGGGAGCCACCTCAGCATTGGAAGCGTTCTGAGTCAGATGAGATAAAGGAAACCCCTTTGGACTGGTCCTCCATGGAGCCACAAGACAGGTCAATATAAACAACCACAATTCTTTGTAAATGAGGTCCATTCTGCTCCCTCTGGTGTATGGGTACCAGAAATGCAGAACTGTTTTCTTCAAGACCACTGCTGACCTGGGGAGTGGGAGATGGGGCCATGGTAAGTTAAAATGCCATAAATCTTGCTTTTCTCACTAAGATTCAGTTGGTTTTTCTGGAAATAGTTTTACCCTGGTTGTGAAAGCCTTTTTATTAGTTTCCAGAGTTCCAAAAAAGTTGATTCTTTTTATTTTTGCCAGATTTTTCATTGCTCTTATGGAAGGATGGACTTTTAGAGTTCCTTACTCTACCATTTTTACTGACATCACTCTGATAACTTTTTATAGCTTTTTCATAATCTAATGATTAAGCATGGAGTCAAAATACCAAAGGGATAGTCTCTTCTCTTGTGATAACTGTGGATAAATGCTTAAGAAAAGCATCTCTTTTAAGAGAATTTTTAGAGAAGGACTTAAAAGTAGTAAAACAGATTTTTTTATATTGTTTTCATTTCACAAATAAAAACAAAGGAGACATAGAATTAGTAAAATATAGCCATAATAAAAATAGACGTACTCCCCAATTTTAAACAACTTGATTTACAAATGCAATAAAAATTCAGGATGACTAGGTACTGTTCACCATTTTCATTCTCTTCCCATTCAAACAATGACTTAAAAACTAGTGAATGAAAAATAAGGGACTTGTTGATTCACAATGCTTTTTTTTTTTTTGTTTGTTTGTTTTTTTGTTTTTTTTTTGTGGGGAAGACCAGCCCTGAGCTAACATCTGTTGCCAATCTTCCCCTTTTTGCTGAGGAAGACTGGCCCTGAGCTAACATCCGTGCCCATCTTCCTCCACTTTATATGGGATGCCGCCATGGCATGGCTGACAGGCAGTGTGCGTCCGCGGGCGCCTGGGATCCGAACTCGCGAACCCCGGGCTGCCAAGCGCGGACTAAACCGCTGCGCCACCGGGCGGCCCTACAATGCTTTTTGAATGTGCCTTGCAGACCCAGACTCAAAGACTGTGGTCGGAGTGGAAACAATATAAAAGCAATGTATGTGATGAAATGATATGAGAGGAAGGGAAGGTCTGAAGCAATCAGATTGTTAAAAGCAATTTAGGAAACTTTCACCTTTGCCAATCCCCTCCTTGAATACTTCATTCTCATGTTTTTTCTTCCTCTCCCACAAGTCATACTGATCTGATCCCAGTCATTAATATTCTAGCAAGAACGAATTTCAGAGGTCAGCCTGATTTGACTGAGACTGTTGGCAGCCCTTTCACAAGAGCTACTAGATTTCAAATAGCATGTTTAGCTGAAACAATATGCTGTACAGTTATAATAGTATTGTTCAACACAATTTTTTATTGAAAAAAGTTAATATTTATACCTGATGGGTTAAATGGGCCTCTGTGGGTGACCCTGGGAATTTCTTTATGTGTGTCTTTAGAAAGAGAAGTTAGATTTAGATAAACATTCATATAACAGACTTACAAATGAACTTTTGGACTCATAAATCATGAGGCCCTCATGCATCGAACACCTCTTAGGTACCACCACAGATTCTTTCTTATTGCAGCCACAGGAACAACCAGTTCTGGTCTGGCTTAATCCAGTTTGTGCATGTATATCCTGACAGCATTTTAGCCTCCATGAAGGTTTCTGTTGATACAGCTGCTGGAGTGGGGTGACCCTCTGAATGCTCACTCAAACGTAATCTGGAAGTGCTCTGAAGGATAGATCTTTGACTGATGGGAGTCAGGAGCACATGGATAGATGCTTCCTCCTTTCTTACTGTAAACACAGTCCTACAATGTGCTTTATAAAGTTCTTCAAAATGTCTTATGGGATTGAGCAACCAGTTGTACCCTAGCTATAGCCAACTTAGGGAGGCATCTTTGAATTCTCTCTTCTTCCCTTCTTCATTCTCACATCGCTCGTTTCTACTTCTTGGATTACATTTTCCTGAAAAGCACTTCCACTTTGTTTCAGGTCCTGATTTCTGGGGAATCCAGTTTAAGACACCCTGACCTTAAAATGATCCATGAATAATATAATGAAGAATTATATTGGTATAAATTAGAGGCTTAAAATAAAATTCAAACAAGCAACTAAACAAAAACATAAGTACTACCCCCATTTGTCTGGTTCAGTATGTATGAACAAATACGTTGGAGGATACACACAATCGTCTGCTTTATTTCATCTGATCAAAGAGTTGTAATTCAAGAATGTGGTGTTGCAACCCAAATATGTAATTCTTGTTTCATTGCTTTTGATTGGGCAGTGGAAAGAAAAGGTTCTCTATGCAAAGCCTAGTACTGTCTGAGGGATTCAACAGGCTCAGCTCTTTAGGTTGAAGACGAGAACAAATGAGTTCTCAACCCTGAAGGTACCGAGTACACTGTTAAGAGTATAGTTCTTCCTTTAAGTCTCTCCTGAGGGGAATATAAAGAGTCTTTGGTTTTAAAGCCCTAGAATAAGTTATCATGAAACAATTGTGAACAAAATTCCATCCTCGGTATGCTGAGAGCTGAAAGCTTTGCTTGATGTGTCAAGTCAGAGTATGACGCAGGCTCGTGCTGATAGGCACTGTCACATTTTATCCACACAGCGCCACATGTTCACACTGACTTCTCTAAAATCCATGCACTTTAGCACTTCGGCCGGCTCTCTCTGAAGATCACACATGCTTCATTCATAGCCTGAGCGTTCCATATGCATCTTTTAGGAGTCCAATGCAAGAACTAGCTAAACTGTCTCCCGTGCAAAAAGCTCTGTCACTTCGTATCATCATGGGTCCTACTTTGGCTAAGCATAGACACTTTGTTTTTTGCTGCTGGAGGAGAATCCTGAGAAAGCTAGTGAGTGACGGCTGTGGTATCAGCAGATACCACTTGGCACCCTTAATTCGTCCAAATCGTGCTCTAGTCTTGAATTTTAAATGTTGATTTCCTGTGAGATGGTTTTGTTTTATCCCCCCTGGTTTAATGCACTCTGAATGGCAAACAGCAGACTTAAGTTAATGGAGAAAGGGAGAATTATCAGAAAGCTTATATGTCCCTGGTAATATAACCAGGGCTGGTCAAACATGAAGGCAAAAAAATGGCTGTCTTTATGGTCTCAAGAACTAGTAAAGCTTTCAAATATATTCCTCAGAACCAATGGGTGCCCGAACTTTCACCGTCACCCGTGCGTATACTGTGAATTTAGAGTCAGAACACTTGGTGTTTGAGTAATGGCAGTGGCACTTGATCATTGTGTGGCTTTGATAAATGACATAGTCTCTTTTACCCCAATTTTCACCACCTGTAAAACATGGACAATGATACCTGCAGGACTACTTCGCAGAGCTGTTGTGAGGAACAAATTAGAAAATAAAGACAAAAGGGTATTGCAAACTATAAAACATATGCAAAAATGTTATTCTTGTTATCATTAGTAATTTATTTTAATTACTAATAACATAAATGTATATAATATCAGTCTTTCATGTCTTTATTTGAATTCGAGGGATCTAAAGGTATATTTAATAGGATATATCCCAGAGTTTCTGAGGCAAGTTGGTGGAAATGTGTGTGTCAAATAAGAGTGAAAAAGATCCAGAAAGAACAGTCTGATATTCTGAAGATAAATTTACCTACTTTTTAATAAGGCTAAGATTCAATTTTGATAAGAATAATTTGGCTTGTGTCTCCCCAGTGAAGACAACTTCTCCCTGTGAAGATAACTGGCAGTATGCTAAGAGGGCTGACAGTCAGTGGTGCTACCTAAAGGCAGTGCACCTGTGCCCGTAGGGCAGGCTGCCCTCAGCCATCCTTGACCTACCCTCAGGGACCTGAGGAGATGAATAGAGGCAGCCATGTTTCTTTGTACACAGATTTTGTGGAAATTGTAGGCAATTTCATTGTAAAACAGGCATGGATTACACCTAAGGAGTATTTCTGCATCTTAAAGATATTTTGTTCATTATATTCATGAAGGATGAAGGATGAAGGAGTTGAGCATCTTAAAAGAATGAAAAATAGAGACTTCCCTCGTCTATCTACTCCAGTGAAATGTGTTTATTCTCTCTTCTATGAACCTGCATAGCACTTTGTATGTCTCTTGTGACATTCTTCAAATTCTGATAGCATTATTTGATTCAGTTATTCAATCCCTTTTACACCATTTAAAATTTCAAGATTTCTGAGGAGAAAAACAATGTCCTACTCATGTTTATATTGTCTGTAGGCAATTGTAGCACAATGTCTTGTGACAGTTGATTAATGAAGAAAGACAGGAATGAATGAAAAGTACAGGCAACATGATTGGTGTACATTATTCTGATACAGCAATATCTTTCTGCTAATAAATTGAGGCCATGTGCATTGGCGATTTGAGTAAAATTTGAAAACGAGTTTCTAGAAAAGCCAGTCTGTTAATTGCTTTTTAAAATAGTGTTTCCTTTCTATAATTTTAGGATAAAAATACTGACTCATATTTGATTCCAAACATGAATACATCTAAATACAAAGGCATGTGAAAATTAGGAAACTCCTAGAAGACTTCCTATTTTTTAAATAAAAAAGGTTTTTAAAGGAATAGAATGTGAAACTTTTATATCAAACTAAGAAAAATGGGGGCCAGCCTGGTGGCGTAGTGGTTAAGTTCATGCGTTTTGCTTTGGTGGCCCAGGGTTCACATGCTCAGATCCTGGGTGTGGACCTACGCACCACTTACTGAGCCATGCTGTGGCAGGCATCCCACATATAAAGCAGAAGAAGACGGGCACGGATGTTAGGCCACGGTCAATCTTCCTCAGCAAAAAGAAGAGGATTGGCAACAGATGTTAGCGCAGAGCTAGTCTTCCTCACACACACAAAATAAAAGTGATCTGGAGGTTTTGATAAAGGATTAACATATCTTAAGGCTTTTCCTACAAAGAGATGACATTGGTCCAGTAATGCACTTGCTTTTTTTCATGAATTTCTCTGCAGAAGAAAGGATTGTGACTTAGCTAAAGGAAAGAAGAAGAAGTCTAATAGCAAAAATGTGATATTTCCACTTGGGGAAGACAATCTGTAGTGAAACCATTAGTCTATGGATGAAATTTATATGAGAGAAAGCTATTTTGCAGAAATGGAGAGACCACATACTGTGTTCAGCACAATGGTACTGCTGGTTGGGGAGCCCATGCATGAGAGTGAAGTACACGATGGCCTGCTGTGTAATTAAAGAGAGATGTTAGAAAGATTGAGAAACCCCATACTGCGTCCACAGAGAAGACAAATACTTTTAGGGAGATGTGAGTGAGTTATACAACTAGTCACCAGGTGTTCAAAATAAATTAAAGCGTACCTGTTAATCTTTAGAGATAGATGACACTGATTTTTCTTTTCAGACTAAAAGTGCTGATCCATTATTGACTGTGGTTTGATCTGTTTTTGATATTACCTTGTTTTCTTTTTCTTTCCAAAAGCCATATAAGTTTGGGAAGAAGAACTATTTTTGAAGGGAGAGCTATGGTTATGGCCTTGCAGAATAAAGTATCTTTAAAATAATTCAGTCAAAAGTATGTCATTAAAATGTAAAAATCCTTCAGCAAAGTACATACCCCAAAGAAACTTTGAGGTACGAACCCAAGCTGTGGCCACCTTGCAAAACCAGTGTCCTTTGGTTGAATTTCCTTTTCTCCCTCTTTTCTATGATGGGTCAACAGAATTCATTTTGTGAGCTTCCTGTAGGCTCTGAAAAGAAGGCATAAACTTTGCTTGGGTTCCTGGTGAGTTAAAAAAAGTTACCGAACACGGGGTTTCTTTCCATCCTCATATATTCTTTTACAGCTGTGGTTCTTAACCCTCGTGGGGCATCAAAATCATCTGGCAAGCTTTGAAAAAACAGAGTGCCCATTCTCCATCATACTCATCCCCAAAGTTTCTGATTCAGTTGCTCTAAGTAGAACAGACGAATGTTATTTTCAAGTCCCCCCCCCAACACCAGTTGAATTTGATAGACAGCCAAATTTGAGAACCACTTCTTGAGAGCCCAAGATTTGCAAGCATTTAATGTGTATTTAATTGATCAGTTAGGATTCAGCTATACTTGACACTGAGTTATCTCTTGCACTGGTAACATGTAGAAAATGCTGTTTATTGCTCATATTTACCTTAATTCTTATTTCTTAGAATATAAGAGTAAATATGTGCGAACTGGAATTCTTCAATTTTACTAGAGAACCAGAACTATCAAAGAGATTATTCTTTGAAATGCAAAAATCTTTCCAAGGCAGCTTGGAGCAGGAAGAGTCAGAGAGCACTGTAAAGACCAAAGCTACTGGAGGAATCTAAGAATGAAATGATGAGGAGATCATATGAAAAACTAGGCTCAAAGGTCCACAGGCAAATCAGAGTTGCAGGACAGAAAATCGCAAGCCAAATCGAGAAAGTCTGTGAAAGACCAGGATGGGAGCATATGAAGAAATCCAGGGAAATTTCTGAAATGACCTTGAACTGTCCCTGATCCCTTTTGTTGGTCTGTGGGTAGAGAGGTGTGGTGTGTTTTGGGCTTTCTTAAAAGACAGAGCACTAGTCTTTGCTTGTGATTTTGCTGTTTGCTGGTATCCTTGGTACCTGTGCTTGGCACAGAGTAGCCATTCAATATATGTTTATTGAATGAATGAATTAACACAATGATGGATAATTTCCAATGAATAGTAACTATCCTTCCCTCATTTCATATTTTATACTTAAAAATTCAGTCAATGACTTTCTCAACTTTCCTTAAAAGGCTGAACTTGACTTTCAGGACTGGTAGAATTAAGCTAGTGGTTCTCAACTTTGTCTGTGAATTTGAATCACCTAGAAAGCTTTTGAATGGATATTGATGCCTGAGACCAACCTCCAGATATTCTATTACATTGGTTTGAATGGAGCCTAGGCATTAGGATATTTAAAAATCAAACTAAAATAAACAAACAACAACAAAAACCCAGCTCTTTAGGTGACTCTAATGTCCAGCCAGGGAATTAGATGTTCATAGCTGTTCTTAACACATTTTTCCTTCTTGGCTTCATCCCAATCTAACCCAAGCTAGATCATTCCAAGAATTCTTTTAGTTCTGAGTTCTGACCATGTTGGATATGGATAAGAAAAACAACTTAATGATTTGAGGGAAAAAGTAGCTACAGTTTAAGCTGCTAAGAGATGTCAGAAGTATCAGTATATGCCCAGTAAGTATGTTCACTCTGTCTTAATAATTTTTGCCTTTATGGCCCACTCACCTCCTGAAACCCAAAGATAAATTATTAATACTCACATGCGTTGGGGTCAATTACTTAGGAACCTTGCATATTTACTCCTGTCCTGTTCATGATATGAGCCTGCTTCACCCCGTACGGACTCTTGATTCAGTAACAACAAACAGGATTTTTTACTCTGATCCCGGTGTCTGCTAGCATTTGGACTTTGTCATGTTAATGTTCAAATATTGACACTTCCCAGCAGATCTTGTCTATAACTGACTCTTAGCAACCGATGTTGATTAAGGTAGAATGACTCCAGTCCAACTTCAGCGCCCCCTGAAGTCAGTTATGACTGCAGACCTATGGCTAGTGACCCCATCTTCACGCACCAGGAGAAGATTCAAATAACCTGGGAGATGGCGCGGGCCAATGAAAAGAAGAAAACATGTAGAATGATGGATAATTATTACCTACCGAGCTCAATGTGTAAAGTCTTAAAGTTCAAACTACAGTTGAGTCTACTGATGTACATTAGTAAAACAAAAACCAAACAGAAATTCACATTCAGCTTTTAGAAACATTTTCTGTGTTGACACCTTTCCTAAGCTCCAAAAGTCTGCAGGAAATGAATGTCCACCTTAAATATTTACTTCTGTGACTAAGAATGGAAGACACCTGTAACTAGCACTGACACCTGAGTTGGGAAGTTGTGAGAATGGGAGAAGATGGAATTCCTATGGGATCAACTATATGAGACCCCTGTCTACTGTAATTAGGTTGAAAAAAAGAGGTCTTCGCTTTCTGTTTCTCTCCTCTTTTCTTTTGTTTTCTTCTCTCATGGTTTGCCTGTGATGAGTTGTGTCTCTGGGCAAACTGATCTTTTAAACTGAAGTAGTGGGCGGTGCTCTGTCCACGGTGACTTGTGGACATGCACCCGTGGGGCATGTAGCGTATTTAAAAGGTGGCTACTTACCCTCGTCAAATCTGTTCCTTTCCTCACCATTTATAGTATGCAGCTCCATTTGTCTACAGAAAACAGACTTTGTATTAACTTCTATGGGAGCCTGTAATTTCTGTATGAGCCTTTCACCATTTGGTCATTTCCTCCAAAAAGCAAAATGTAACAATTCCTGCCCAGTTATTCAAAGAAGCACAGAAAAAGTGGGATGGGTGAAAATTGCATCTTACACTTGGGTTCAAATTTGGGCAAATTTAAGTCAGCCCCAGTATGCACTGCTGGTTAAAGGAATAAAGGTTGGATAACTGTAGACATCAAAAGAAATGGGCAGCAGGTTGAGAATCAAGAGTCACTAGCCCAGTAAGTAGCTCCCTTTGTCAAGATTCATGTATGAGATGAAAAATGTTCTGCCTAACAGCCATGCTGCTATTCTTGACTTGAGAGTGTCCCTATCTCCCTGTGACCCTGCCTCAGGCAGGGGCAGAAGGATGGCTCATAAAAGGACAATGCATGAAAGCTGGAGGGGTTGAAAGGAATTAATTCTCAGAAAAGTTGATTTCCATGCCTTTATAGCTACACACAGGATATTTCATTAAAGGAACCCAGATTCTGTCTCTGCTATTTATTAATATTGTGGGGGAAAGAAATGAATTCCATAAAAGAGTGAATTTCCAAGATGTGTTTTTAACACAATAGCATTCAGATGAATCATGAGTAATCTCTTTCAACTAATTCTTGCCCTTTCTTTGAGTAAGAATTGGCAACTCATTGCCACTGACTTGGAAAAGATTGAAGTTAAGTGGTGCTTCAATTCATATTTCTAGCTTGTAGGATGCCAGCCATGTTGGTTATAATCACAGTAAATTGCAGCAGTGTAGCATGCATTTAACCAAGCATAAATAAAAATAATTCTCCATAATGTCCAAGCTCAAATACCTACCTAATCCTTCGTAATTACAGTTTTGAGTACCCAAATTTTTATTTAATTCTCCTTTTATGAAAGGTTTGTTTTACCGTATTTTCACTGCAGAGTATGGTTACTATACACCAAAACATTCTGAAGACATAAAAACAGACTCTCACAGCTTCAAATCTCCAGCCAATCCTTATTTTAATGCAGCAATTCACTGTGTATTCTATAATATGAAATATTATATTTGGCATTTCCTTAGAGCTATAAAAATTTAAAACTCACCTATAAACAGTTATTTATGGAAAGTAAGTGGCATCTGAAATTCTTTTTCAGTGAGACTTTTGGGAGGCCTCAAACCTCTTCTGTGTCTCCTCTCTCACACAGTCCCACTCTTTCTATCACAGTCCTTCCCACCTCTTCTCAAATCTTCATGCCCACATTTTCTGCTTCCCCCTCAGGCCACTCGTCAGGGTTGTGACTGTGCTAGCCAGGCCACAGGCTTATCGGGCCACTCTGTGTACAAAAGCAGCATCATGTTTCACTCGTGTCATGTCAGTACCCCAGGCACAGTGCCTGAAACATAGAAGGAATTCACTGAACACATGTGAATAAATGAAGCCACCACTAAAACCGGAGAAGGAATCTAAGCTATGTTTGGGGATTTCTCACAACCAGCCCCAAAGCAAGAAACTTTTTTCTAGTAAGAAATTCTTATTGCATTCTAGAATAATGGTTTCCAATGCCAATTTTAAAACAAAATTAGACTGTCTTCATGATACCTTACTCTGATTCATGTGTTTACACAGACAAATTTGAAGAAAAAGATATGATGTAGAAGGGTTGAGCAAGTAGAAAAACTAATAATCACGTTTTAGTGCTCTGTCAGCTATGTTGATGAGCATATTTTATTTCATAATGTTACATAGCAAAGACCTTTCACAAATAAATAGAAATAGAATGATTCTAGGCTGTCAATGAAAATGTGTATTATTTCTTATTGGGCACTCATGGGCCATGAATTCATTTTTCTGAAGAAAGGATTCTGATGTCCTACTGAGGTCAAACTCATCAAGTCTCATCCATGTAGAATTTCAAATATTTCAGAAACTCTGCTAATTCATTGTGAAACCTTCCTTTTAGTCAATTCCTAGTATCATCTTTTCTCTATTTGAACATCTTATGGGCCACAGAGATGTTCTGGATAAATGTTGTAAGTAAAGGGACCTGCAGATATGTAAGTGTGGTCTGCTTTTGAGGCTCTTGGTCTAATGATGTTAATGTTGATGTCTCACTCCAGACATTTAGGAAGGAAAAAACAAATTTACTACTCCTAAGACTCACATTTACTAATTAAGTAAAACCATGAGTAAATTTAAATTTAATCACTAATTTAGTACTATCTTATTTTATCCGGCTCAGCTAGTGAGTAAAGTACCCAGCATATATAAAGGATTTTAGAACTTGCTCCATTGGCAGTCTCTATACATGATCCCATGTGAGTCTCACAACAGCTGTTTGATGTTGACAGGACAGAGCTCTCTTTTATAGACTGGTGGGGGATAGAATCAGGATTTGCACCCGGGCCTTCAGACTCCATATTTAGTGTTCTGAGTAGAGGCAGGAAAAGTATCTGTTGAAGGAAGAGTTTTCCATCTACTATAATCCTAGGCCTTTCTTACTTCTTCCTTTGGATAAAGATCTCTGCTAGGCTGGTATGGCTTCCATTGGGGTTTAGGGGTTACAACTTTAGCATGTTGCAAGACACTAACTGTGGAGCTTGTTTGAGGACTCTCTCTCATAGTAGAATAGATCCTTTCCCTACTAGTAGGGGAATAATTTGAAAACTCTTTGATGTCCCTTAGGCATAGAAAGGTTTGAATGTGAATAGAAAGTAGCCTTTGCTTTCAAAGTTCAGGGATTAAACATGGAGAGAAACAAAAGCTGCTTTTCTTCAGTCTGCCTGTGAACACTCAGCTCTAGTACCATTTCTGTTTTTCTATATAGGGTTATCAATTATCTCTGTAGCTGCCTCACTCTGGGAGTGTGTTAATAATAATAATTGGAGCAAAAATGTATTGAGTGCCTGATATGCACCAGGTCTCTGTACAATGAAATTTTTTTTTTTTTGGTGAGGAAGATTAGCCCTGAGCTAACATCCGTTGCCAATCCTCTCTTTTTGCTGAAGAAGACTGGCCCTGGGCTAACATGTGTGCCCATCTTCCTCTGCTTTATATGGGATGCCAGCACAGCATGGCTTGACAAGCAGTGCGTCGGTCCACGCCTGGGATCCGAACCTGCGAACTCTGGGCCACCGAAGCAGAGCGTGTGAGCTTAACCCCTATGCCACCGGCTGGCCCCCATGTACAATGGAATTTTACATACATTATCTCATTTATCCTTAGGACTTAATGAGGTTGACTTTTTTTAATCCTCACTTATTGCTAAAGAACCTGAGTGTCAAATTAATTAAGTAACTAGCACAGGCTTACAGAGCTCCTAAGTAGCACAGCTGGGATTCAGATCCAGCACTGCCTGGCCACAAAGGCTCTATTCTTTTCATTTTGCCTTTGTGTTTGACCTGTCTGAAGTTAATGTGGTAATTATTCTACTGCTTCCAAACTCTCCCCATAGTAGTGACCAAAAGTTGCTGCTATCAGTCATGCTGAGTTTGCAGTGAGTATGGAGTATTAAACTTTACGTTACAAGATGGCACCGAATAGTATTTGTTGAAGTAAATGGTCTTTGAAAGACACACCGAGGCAGGAAGAACTAGAATGAATTAGGATCAGAGAAAATATCTAAAATGGTTGGCATTTTACAACCATTGTATAGCAAAGGGAAAGAATAGAAAAATATCAGGAAAAATGTTATGATTAAATTTCTCTGGTTGGTGAACATTCCATTTTAAATGTTTATGCTGAAACATAAACAAAATGAGGAGCAATATTACCTGTAGAGCAACCATGGTGAGTGGAAGATGGGCGCTCTGTTTTGCTATAATTCTGAAGCCACACATCCAGAACATGTGACAAACTGCTGTGCAAGTCGTTGGTTGTCTGCAAGAGCTGCTATCTGGAAAACCACATCAATCAAAACAACCTCCCAGAGCTCAAAGTGCTGGAGATATCACAATCATTAAACAGTAATGCAAATAAAAAAGCAATATCTCACCTCATTAGTACTAAATATGTTGTTTATTCTTTCCCCAAGTAAAATGTTTAGAAGCCTGCATAATGAGGGTCTTGTTGACAGAGGTGTGGAATTATGAAGCTGCTAAATCCAGCACGAAGACAGAGTGATAAAATAGATTGGATTTAGCAATAGCTGTGCTCAGAGCAAATTTGGGTGGCTGGATTCCACATTAGCACGTTGTTTTGACATTCATGCGCTCAGAGATTCTATTTCACGGAGATGGGGGATGTGACATGAGGGCGGAGAAGGGAGTCTGGGGCTTAAGTCAAAAGCTATAGGCTACAGGCAGAGAAAGGAACTGACTCAATTCTTGGTGATACCTCATTTTCTAATAAGGATATTTGCATGAAAAACACCATGCAAATGGTCTAGAGACATAATTAAAGCTGATGGTCAGTGAAGGGACCAGCTTAAACTTGGGAATGTTTACCTGTCTGGACTAGTCTTTGCACAAATGTGTAATAATGATAAAAGTCTGTCCTTTGAACTCTATCCTCCAGGGTACACCAGCGTCTAAAAAGCAGTTTAATGTTTGTTGTGAAATGTGCTGTTGGCTGTCAGTGTGTGACCCTTGATATGTTAATGTGCTGAAGCTAGGGAATCTGTTTTGCATGGGTTCATGTGTACTCTGTGTCTGACTTGGAATTGCCATGCTGCCATTTCATTCTGTGAAAGAATTAGCTGCCCTAGTTCATAATGCTGATCCCACTTTGGAGATGCCACTTCCGCCATTGGAATGTGAATAAGAAAAAGAGCAGAAAAGACCACTAGCCTGTAACCTCCTTGAGTGTAGCAGCCTCGCCTGATTCTTGTTCATATTCCCTGACTTGACACAGGCCATGGTACCTAGCCAGTACTCGATAAATAAGTGCTGCATGTCTGAATGAAAAGGGCATATCCTAGCCTTTCTCCATCTCCACTTGTCTCTGCAGTGAGAACATCCAAGTGCTGACTGAGAATGAGGGACCTTGTCTAAGATTCCTAAAGAGGACTTAGTGAAGGCAAGGGTGGGAAGTTTTTGCTCTGCTCAGCCGAGGGTTTCACCTGTGAGGCCTACCTCAGATTCTGATACCACTCACATAGGTGTGCATATGACACTAATGAAAGAAAGAAAGAAGGAGTAGCATCAAAAGCACTGCCAATGATCTCTGTTTCAAAAGATGCTTTTCAAGTTACCACTAAATTTTACTGACGGCCACCCCTTTTCACTCTAGGGCTCTTTGGGGATCAGTAAGAAGATGGTTGAGGCAGATTTTTTTTTTATGACTACTTGGTCTTGAAAGTTTTTCCAATGGAAAATTCCCTTAGTCTGGGTGTTGAACTTCTAGTTTAGAAGAATAACTGATCCCCTGCTTATTCGAGTGCCTTTGATGTGCGCTAGAGGGCAGTGACTCCTTGAATGTGTTCGAGGGCCCTAACAAACATGGGGACAAGTGCATCAGTAAGGCTGCCATTATAGTAAGAGGTAGATTTGGACTAAAAAGGGGGAAAGTAAGTTAGAAAAAAGCTGAACTTGCTCTTCTTTGGATGGTTAAGGAGGCAACGTACTATAGTGGGAGAGGGGAGAGTTTGGAGTGAGACAAATCACGTTCAAATTCTGCCCTGCTACTAGTTGTTGTATAAAGGGTTTTATTAATCCCAGTGAGCGTCGGTTTCTGCATCTTTATCCAATCCAACTAATCATCAAGTTGTTAAAGAAGTCAATGAACACCAAAATCCTAAGCATATTAACAGCTATTATAATTTAGTTCATTGTTATTACAACTTTTCCCTTGAATTTTCAAACTGCTTTAGTGTGCATATTTGAGCATCTTGTTTATTTACTCGTTTTCAATTTATAAGGTGGTTTAGCTGCGAAGGCCTCTGAACATGTGTCCATAACAAATAACATCATTCTAAAAATAGAGAAAAATTGTATGCTGTTTCACGCATTTTAAAATGTTGGTATTCCATGCTTCTTCCCCAATGAGGCAAATATGTGCGTGTGTGTGTAGAGAGAGAGAGAGTGCAAAAGACAGAGTGATAGCTCTGTGTCCATCCAGTATATGTGTGTGTGTGTATATAAATATATACATCTTATTTGATATGTTACAAACACATTCCCTGTTATTGATAGTGTTTCCATGGCACCTATTCTTTTCCTAGCTAGTGTGCGTATCTTCACAGTTCTTTCTCATCCTGTCCAAAGAAGGATAACCTTAGGCAAGTGTTTTACCTTTCTGAGTCTCAGTTTTATTATCTGAGAAGTACAGAATGCATGAGGCAATGCCTTCTAGTTCTAGAAGAGATACATTCCATTTTCATAAGGCCAATAATGTTTAAGTTCCTGTTAATCATGCAGACGTTTGAATAATTCCTAATACTAAGTTAAGTGCTTTATCTCCAAAGTGAATAGGAAGACGTTGGTCAACAAAACAAGAAGAAGAATCTAGTAGAATGCCCTTCTAAGAGTCCCTTTTCCTTATAAAGAAGAACCTGGGAATGCAAGTACCCCTCATTATCCAAAATTTCATGATTTGAACTCAAAAACAAAATACAAGTATCTTTCACTGTCCAAACTATGAATTCTCACCATCTTAATTGAATCCTTGCCCCGAGTGATGGCAGTCATTCTTGTATTAGCCTAGATTTGGAATAGCCTGGGTTTTGAGGATGTGATCTCAGTTCCCCGCATCTGTAACCACAGGACCAGAAACAGATTTGCCACCCCAAAATACGCCTTTTTGGCCTAAGGGTTATTTTTGAGCTGATGATTATTACAAAAATAGCAGACACAGGAAAAGCTCTGAAAACCTAGAAGTTACCCTTTCATAACGGAAATTTACGTTTATAAGAGAAATCTCCATTTGTAAGGGGGCCTCCTCTCTGTCAGGAAGGGGAGGATGACTCTAAATCTCTAGAAACTCTTATCAATGGAGAAGGCAATCTGCATAACAACTTTACCCTTTTTTACTGTATTTTTCCCCAGGTAACCTCCCATAACGGACGCCGTTTTAACAACAGGATGCTAAAGCTATTTTTCAGGGCTGGGGAGCAAGCCAGGCGCATGCACAGAAGAGAAAATTTTGACCCGCCAATCGAAACTGATCCTGTCGGTGCTTCAGCATACCAGCCAGCCCTCTCTGCTCCGTTAAACCTTACTCCACGCCTTGGACCCATGAGAGCGATTTGAGAGCATGGCCTCCTGTCTCCTTGCCAATCGATTGTGCAATAAAGCCTTTCTTCTTTCAAAGACTGGTGTCAGCTGCTCTGTGCATTGGGTGGCGAGCCCTTGCTCAGTGACACATATATGGTCAGGGCTTTTTTCTTTGCTTGCTGAAAATGCATGAATGGGAATCCTTCCATATATCCACAACTCTTTGTTCTGTCCACCCCCGGAAGACCTTCTTCTATAACTCCAGGGATTTTGCGTGGCATTCAGGTTAGGGAGACAGATTTAGTTGGCCTCTTGGAAGGTGTGGTTTGGTTGCCAAACCACAATAGAAGAAACACTCCCCCACACCAAACCCTCAGTGTTTAAGAATTTGGGGAGTAGGTAGAGAGTTGCTGCTCCCAAAATCTTAGAATTAAGGAATATTTGATTGTCCTCTGATATATGGTTTACAAAATGAATATGTAGTTAGGAAGAACACAGATAAACACAGTCACCTTAAAGATTCAAATGACTCCCAACCATCAGCATTGACGACGATCTGACTGGAAGGACGAACTGTCTATCCTAACTAGAAGCTGTCCTCTCTAACTTCCACGCAGCCGGAAGCACCCAGTGCCTCAGAAGAATTATGGCAATGAGAAGGCAGAGAAAGTTTTCAGGCAATACTCAACTTTAAATTTTAAAGCACACTTTTGAAACACAAGGAAAAGACTTTGATTTCTTCACAGAACAGGGTTGGCCCTGTGCTATATAATATCCATGAAAGAAAAAATATCACCCAAGAACAATTTTTCCTGTGAATTCAGACTAGCTGATGATTCCATGGGCTTGGATCAGAACGCATGAGAGAGGGAGCAAGATAGATGCCACTGACCATACTATGAAAGGGTCTACCCTCCATCCCCAGACCTCGTTCTGGAAGACCACAGAACTCTGTATTTGTTAAAGTAATAACTTGGTTGTCGGAGGCTTAATACAATACTATTTTCTTTCTTGTGCAATAGTCCAAGGAGGTTGGTCTGATTGGTGGGCAGCTTTTCTCCACGTGGTGACTCAGGCACCCAGGCTCCTTCCATTTTGTGCTTTCTTAATCCCTTAGAACCTTGGCATCTGGTAAGCAAAAGGGAAAATAGAAAGTAAAAATTCACACCAGCTAAACCGTGATATAGAAATGACCTACATCACTTTTACTCTTATTCAATGGGCAAGAACTAGTTACATACCTGCAACTGGATGCAATGGGAACTTGGAAATACAGCCCCTGGCTCTAAAGCCTCCTCCCAGCAATGTTCCATACTATGGAAGGAGAAGCATGATATTTTGGTGGACAGCTGACCATCTTTGCCACTAATTTTCATGTAGGTTTGGGCCCTAAGACAAAGTCCACAATGACACCCCTTTCCATCTGTGGTTCTGGAAAGTGGCAAGAATTAAGGAGATTCCCCATGCTGGAATGATGAGGTAACAGTCAAGAAGAAATGTAGCTTGTCTAGTCAGAGAAGTTCAAAGACATCCCTTATCATCAGCCCCTCCTCAGAAGTTTCCTATGCCTCCAAAGTGGCATGGGAGAGTATAGGAAATTTTGATGCAATGTAGATAATGATGACCAAGGACCAGATAGGCCCTCCCCTCAGTGTAGTGGCACTAAGTAAACTTCCTGAGACTTAGAAATAAGCCAAGGAAGAAAAAGAAGAAGAACATTTCTGGATTGGCTGAGTCTACCTTGAATTGAGTATGTTTACTCTGAATTGCCAGAAATTAAGTGATTCTGCTACCAGACAGAATGGGACTCAAGCTAGAAATTAAGTGCAATTAAATAAAATTACTTTTTTTGAAGAGCAAACCCAAGATTATGGTTTGAGATTTAGTCACCACCATATGTATAATCAATTCTCTTAGCCTGGTTGCATACTTCCCAAGCAATTTAAAATTTTTAATTTTCTTACCAAGCTCTGCTGACTACCATGAGTAAATACAGTAGTCACGCTGTGCATAAGTATCATATTTATATTTTGTATGTTTTAAAATATATTAATCATGTCAAGTATCAAGTAGCATAAGTTATCATACTTCTATTTTTACATAGTGTGATGGTTAATTTTTTTTTTTTGGTGAGAAATATTAGCCCTGAGCTAACATCCATGGTCAATCCTCCTCTTTTTGCTGAGGAAGATTGGCCCTGAGCTGACATCCGTGCTCATCTTCCTCTACTTTATATGTGGGTCACCTGCCACAGCATGGCTTGATAAGTGATGTGTAGGTCCACACCTGGGATCTGAACCTGTAAACCCCGGGCTGTTGAAGTGGAGCACACAAACTTAACCACTACGCCACAGGGCTGGCCCCTTATATAGTGTGATAGTTAATTTCATGTGTCAACTTAACTGATAAAATTATCAGTGTAGTTTTAAGGGATAATAACTAAGGGATGCACAGATAACTGGTAAAACATTATTTCTTGGTGTGTCTGTGAGGGTGTCTCTGGAAGAGATTAGCATTTGAATCAGTACATTGAATAAAGATTGCCCTCACTGAGAAGGGTGGGGATCATCTAATCCACTGAGGGCCCGAATAGAACAAAAAGGTGGAGGAGAGGCAAATTCACTCTCTTTGCTTGAGCTGAGATATCCATCTTCTCCTGCTCTTGGACACTGGAGCTCTTGTTTCTGCACAAAGATGGGATTCTCTGGCCCAATGCACATAAAAGCCAGTTATAACAGCAGGAGCTTTTGAGAAAAGAAAAGGCTTTATTGCAAGATTGACCTGCAAGGAGACAGGAGGCAGAAAGCTCTCAGATCTGTCTCCCTGCTTTAGGATTTGGGGCAAAATTTAAGAGGTTAGGTAGAACAGGCTGGTAAAAAGACACATTGGTGGGGCAGGTTTTGATTGGAGGGCTTCAAACATTTATGATGAGATTTTAAACATTTATGGTAAAGTGTGGAAGGGGCTTTAACGCCAGATCTTCTTAGAAAATGGACCCCTTGCCTCTGATGAGAGCCGACTTTCAAGTTCCGGTCATGTCCCAGTCCTTTGGTTCCATGGAGGGGAGAATCTTCGGCTCCAGGGTCATTTCAGGTCAAGATTTTCTCCTCTACGCATGCTCTGGCTATGCGACTTGAAACTTTTTGGCTTGCTCCTGAGAAACCTTCCACTGATAAGATGGAGTCAGTTTGAACTGGTCCTAGAGGGCCCATGGTTACACTTCTGGTTCTCAGGCTTTGAACTCAGACATGATTTACACCATTCTCCCCCCCACCCCCCACCCATGAGCAGGCCTTTGGACTCAAACTGAAGTACACCACCAGCTTTTCCTGTTCTCCAGCTTGCAGATTGCAGATCATGGGACTTCTCAACCTCCATACCTGTGTGAGCCAATTCTTATAATAAATCTCTCTCTCTCTCCCTCTCCCTCTCTCTATGTCTACACATATATATGTATATATACACACACACACACATATATACTCACACATACTTATATGGAAATATATATATGTGTATATCTCCTATTGGTTCTGTTTCTTTGGAGAATACTGACTAATACACATAGTTATAGTTATATTTTTCTATGTAAGTTAGTTAACTAATTAAACACATTTTTCCTTGTTTGTTTTTATCCATGCCTATAACAATTCATATGCCAGGCTGTTGGTTTTAAAACAGAAAGCTCTAAACTCTGTTCCCATGCACAGCAGTCCTTCGAAGGTCGCCAGTACCTCCCCATCTCTGCTGACAGGAGCAAGGAGGGGCCTGCTCCTGGTGTGTGTGTGAGGGAGGGTCCCCACTTCAGACTTCATTAAACATATTTTTAATTGAGTTCCTACTATGTTCCAGGCAGTGTTCTAGAGTCTGAGGCTACAGCAGGAAATAAAACAGACCAAAGCCTCTGCCATCATGGAGTTTACCTTCCAGTAAATAAGCAGAGTATACGTGCTAATAAATAAAAAATAAAATAATAAGTAAAATATAAAATTGCATCAGCTGGTAAAAAGGGCTTTGAAAAAAAATAAAAAGCAGAGAAGGGAGCAGTGGGGATGGAACGGGGGTGGGGAGACGTTGAATTTTAAACAGGAACGTGCCTGAAAGCCTCCCTGAGAAGCTGGCATTTGTGAAATGACCGGTCAGAGCTGGGGAGCAAGTTGGGAAGATAACGAGGAAAAGGGCCCCGGGAGAAGGGAGAGTGTCTGGTGCATCCGAGGACGATCACGGGGGTCAAGGTGCCTCAAGCACAGTGTGCACTAAGGGTAGGGTAGCAGGAGATTAGTTCAGAAAGGTAACGTGCAAGAGTGCATATGGGCAGAACCTTGTCGGCCGTTAAGAATAACGAGAATAAAATGGCCTTCGCATTGTAGTCATCAGTCTCATGCATTAGTTAATGTGAATCTGCTGCAGAAGACAGTTCTCCAGGTGCGGCCAAAATCGGGTTTCTGAGTGGCGTGGCTGCCGCAGCCTCCCGATTTTGGTAATTTTCAGCACAGTGCCGGAGGCGCCCAGGAGCGCCCTGGAGGGCGGGGGCTAGGGGGGCTGTGTTGTCAAGGCCATCCATCCATGACCGGCTAGTCCTTCTGAACCGCTCTATGCACAGCACAGGCCAGGGGGGCGGCTCCCTTAGTGGCCAGCCCAGACCTACCTCTTGACGGGGAACAGTCTCTATTACCTTTTGATAGTCCCGTGACACCCGTTTTTACTTCTTTTCCCTTCAATGTTTTCCTTGATTCTCACCTTGAATTGATTTAGCCTGCATAAAAATCCTGGGGAGACAAAGGAAAAAGAAGTACATGGAGCGACTTGTGACCCTACCCAATAGCCTGGCTTGGCCTGAGCATCCTGTGGAGGGTCCTGAAAATATAGCCAGACCCACAGGTTCAGGGAAGCTCAGGGACCACATTATCCACCTTTCCGGAAGCCTTTCTCCTTCTTGCTCTCTCCGCCCCTCCACGATTGCACAGGTCCAGTTGGTCACCCAGGGCCATGTCCCGGGGCAGATACTAAGGCGTGGACCAACAGGTAGATTTTCTTCGAGCCTTCAAATTGAGGAAACTGAGTATATTCTGTTACTTCATTGGATTGCTTTTCTCACAACTTTGCCAATTCCACGGAAAAAATGTTCTGAATTATAAATATGGTCACAGTTATTTCCCATCTGCAATCTAGTATATTCCCACTCTTAATTTCAACACATATGGAATAATCAGGATTATTTAACATCATCCTTCGTATATCAAATCATAGGCCTGCTTATCCCTTATTTTATCTATTTGTCGTTCATTTTGAATAAAGGCTCTTAGTTAGGCATATTAGCTTTTAGCGGATACCTCCTAATAAATGTGAGCATTGTGTTAATTTGGAAAGAATTTAGTTTTCATTTTATTAACCTCTTTATAAATGATGTTTCCCAAACAACAATAAGGAATAGGCAGCACATAAACACTTTTCTTAACGTTGGTATTAGGGTATATTAAGAGCTGAAGTTGAGGCTGTGCGACGGTCGAGGTGTATTGTACACCACTGAGCACTGAGCACAGGGCCGAAGACAGACAGGCTGAGCGTTAAATCTTGGTTTTCTTGTTTAGGAGAATCACAGTTTCTGTGCACAGTATTATATTTCTAAAATGAGTGCAAAATAGCCTTGATAAAAGATCCAAATACAGGTTTCTTTTTCAAAATTCACTCTTCTTTATAATCTAAAGTAGAATGCAATCTGGTTAACTCATCAATATTAATGCAATCCACCTCTTTATATTTTTGGTAAAACTGTGTATGTTGGGATGAGTTCTTAAACTTCTATTTACTTTCTAGGTTAAATCTTACCATGTAAAGAACTGCCTTCTTTGTGAACAAATGTGCCAAATCAACTTGGATCTGCTTGATGGTTCTCACACCTTTAGTGTTCATAAGAAAACATTTTTATCTTGCCAGATGTAACCCAGATGGTACATATTAACTTATATATGGATATTGGAAAAATATATGGTTTCCATCTGAGGTCTTTTAAGTATGATTTTTAAATTGATATGAACATTGCTTTTTTTTTTCAACTTGCACCATAATGCAGTCAAAATATGGTTTCCAGGTGAATGAACACTTATCTGTTTCATTTGGCATCACCCTATATTTCTGAGCCATGACTTCTGAATGAATTTGTGTCTTTCCAGACTTGGTTTCAGCTGGCTGAAAAGCAGTATGATAGTGTCAAGTAACTATCATTACATTGAAAGACAGTGCTGATAAGATAAATTTAGAACATCTTTCATCTCATTTTCAATATTAACAACTGTTCTATAGTCTTGCCAGCAGACACAAATGTGTGATAAAGTTTAGACGTTTTAATCCTTTAGTCTCTCCTGTTTTGATAAATGTTAGACATAAAGTGGTATTGAAACACCACCCTGAAATCTCTAGGACTTCAGAGAAAATAGTCCATCATAAGCTCATTATAAAACTATTTACAAAAGAAATTGTAGAGCCAATCCGAGATTTTGGTCTCCTGTTGTCCTTCTCTTCATTCCATGAAGGGTCAGAGGTGCTTTGTTCAAAAGAAACAAAATGTTTGAACATGTTGTAATGGTCTTTGGAGTGTATCTTTCAGAAGAGATCTGATAAGGATTATCAAAGAAAAAAGTACTTTCCTCACATTTTACTTCCTCTGCTATCCCCTCTTCCTTTTTCTTTTATATATTCTTCTTCTTTAGCCTATCGTTACTTGATGGATATCAACACTTGCATCCTCTTCATGTATCTAGCATGTGCATGGAAAAATAGACACATTTTAGTGGCCAGAAAATTGCTCACAAAATGTAGAAGTAATACGTTGGGATATCTACTTACCCATCCAAAATAGTATAAGAATATCATGTTCAAAACATACCTTTGGTTATAGGTTAGAGGTCAGAATAACAGCCACCACCTACCTCCTTCCACCCCAGCCTTCTGCTATGAAACTTAGAGAATCAACTTATATTTGGCTTTCCTTATTATTCTTACATACAAGCTAGAATGCTTAAAACCTCCAGCAAACTTGGTTACTGAGTCAAAGGAAGAAAGGAAGGTAAGAAAATAGAAAACTGTGAAATAGAACATATATATCCCTTAAAATAATTAAGCATTCAACTACATGTCCAGTGTGCACAAAGCTGCTCAGACAAGAGTCATCCATTCCTGTAATGTTTAACATGCCCTTTTACAGTTGCATAAAACCCCAAGGACAAAATCTTCCAGCACTCCTCATAATTCAAGCTCTTGAAGCAGCAAAGCTCTACTATCTGAGCTCTAACTGCAAAGAACCCGGGTTCTGTGAGGACAAAGCAATGCTGTGTGGCATGCAAAAGAGAAGCATACCCTTTATCCCCACCCAGTGTCACAGGCTGTCACATAGGAGAGAAAGCCACACCTCGAGTTTCTCTAAATCCTTCCAAGTGAAAATACTTCCTCCAACCTCAGCCTGCTGAGGGTCATCACCACAGAACTTGGGCACAGGTCGAAAAGCCACTATCCAGGACAGATGCACAGGTCTCCTCCCATCCCATTCTCTCTGTCCTCAACCATTCTAAGGCAGGCAGATAAGACTCACCCCAATAATTCCTGCCTCCTGTTATTCATGCCCAAGTAACAACCTCCCCTTGAGTGAGGGCTAGACATAATGGCTTGTGTCTAACCAAGAGAATACAGTAAAGGTAATGGGATATCACTTCCGTGATGAGGCTATGAAATGTTGTGACTACTGTCTTGCCAGCAGATTCTATAGATCTTCCTCAACTTATGGTGGGCTATGTCCTGATAAAGCCATCATAAGTCAAAAATATTATTAAGTCAAAAGTGTGCATTTAATATAGCTAACCTACTGAACATCACAGCTTAGTCTAGCCTATCTTAAATGTGCTCAGAATACTTACATTAGCCCTAGCACCATTGAGTGGATTCTGACTCCTAGTGATCTGTGTACAGCAGAGTGGAACCATGTCTGGACTTTTTTTTGGCCACCCTTTCACATTCCGGTACCATATCAGGCATTGCTCCACTGCTATTCACAAGGTTTTCATGACCAATGTTTCAGAAGTGGGTGGCTGGGTTCTTCTTCCTAGTCTGTCTAGTCTAGAAGCTCCACTGAAACCTGTCCACCATGGGTGACCCTGCTGGTATTTGAAATACCAGTGGCATGGCTTTCAGCATCACAGCAATATGCGGCCACCACAGTATGACAAACAACAGGTGGGGAGCGTGGTTCCCTGACCGGGAAATGAACGTGGGCCACCTGCCCAATCTTAACCCCTAGACCACCAGGACTGGCTACATTAGCCTACAGTTGGGCAAAATCATCTAATCCAAAACCTATTTTATAATAAAGTGCTGACTATCTCAGGTAATTTATTGAATGCTGTACTGAAAGTGAAAAACAGAATGATTGCATGGGTACAGAATAGTCCTAAGTGCACAGGTTGTCTACCCTCGTGATTGTGTGACTGACTGGGAGCTACGGCTTGCTGCTGCCGAGCATCACAAGAGAGGATTGTGCCACATATCACTATCTTGGGAAAAGAGAAAAATTCAAAATTCAAAGCTGGATTTTCACTAAATGTATATAGCTTTTGCACCATTGTAAAATTGAAAAATCGTAAGTCAAACCATTGTAATTTGGGGACTGTCTGTATTGTTTTCTTGGCTTGCAGTTTTGATGAAGCAAGTTGCTATGTGGAGAGACCCACATAGCAAGAAACTAGGATGACCTCTGACCAACAGCCAGCGAGGAACTAAGGCCCTCAGTCTGACAGCATCCAAAGAGCTGAGATGCTCAGTCTAACAGCCGTTGAGGAACTCAGTCCTGCCAATGACTGAACTGGGAAACAGATCTTTCCTCTGTTGAGCCTTCAGAAGAAACCTCAGCCCTGGCTGACAGTTTGACTCCTGGCTGTGAGGAACCCTGAACCAGAGGACCCAGAGAAGTTGTGTCCAAATTTCTGACCCACAGAAATTGCGAGATAATACACACGTTTTGCTTCAAGCCACTCATTTTGTGATAATTCGTTACACAACAATAGATAAAAATACACCTTCCAACAGAGTATTTCCAAAATCTCGGTCCTGCATATGAATCAAATCCTGGCAGCCTGACTCACCAATTAGCCCAGCCCAGTTCAGGCTCAAGCTGAGATTTCACAACAATCCACCCATCAGCTTCTTCCCCAGAGGCAGGACTGTAATATCCACAATTCAAATTTTTGTATTATCTACAGATTTCATTTATCCATACTCTCCTATTCTCAAGAATAACCAAGAGTTAACAGAAGCAGTTGTCTTACATCTTTAATTTGTGCCAGGGGTATAGTCACAGATTTGAAAGCATCAAGCCACAGAACAAAGAAATTGCATAAAAGTCCAGAAGGTGCACTTCTTAAGGCTACTTTATTTTATGTCATTTTCTCTCCAGATAAAGAGTCTTTTCTTTTAAGAGGCATCTTCAATCTAGTGATTTAAGATATTTGCAAGGAATAATTAACTAATTACGTTGTCATCAGTGGTGAAACTCAATGGTTATGTTTACACTGGTTGTTTAAACTGGGCTATCCTAAACACATAGGATAGAGACTTGTTTTTCTACATCATCTAAAATGCATTTTTTCAAAGCCAACTTTGATTTCCAGGGTCCAACATAAACTTCCAGGGCTATTCCTATTGACAGCAACAGAACATCCACCACTGATTTTGCCACTTTAAAGGTGACTACTGCAAACACACTGACTGAATAGAAGAGGACAGGAAGCACTTGGGGTGGCGTGTTGGCTACTAATGCGGATCTTCAGTCTCTATCCCTCCTTCAGCGCAGGGCAGCCAGGTGGTATGATCTGGCAACAATGGAAGCAAGAGTTTAATAGAAGTAATGGAAACTCTGTCTACTACATTATTTTTTTTCCTTTTCCCACAAATTAGAAAATAAGCCTGGCAGTTCTGCTGACAGTTCAATAATGCACTTCATTTTGCTACTATTTTCAATGACTTTCTCAGTTTCTTGTTTAATAAGTCAATGCCAAAATAAAACTTGGAGGTAAACAGATTTTAATTGAATCTTTGTGATGTTAAATGTCTGGGAATTTGGAAAATGTAGAATTATAAATAATTTGGGGGGCTTATTTTGTTTGAATATTTGGCATTGAGTATTATAACAGCTTTCTGATGAGAAGACAAATATCGAACAAGTACTCTTTGTGGGTTCTCTACAACATTTGGGGAACATTTGGGGACAGCTGGGGAAAGTTTCTGTCAGAGCTTTTTACTTCTCCCAACTGGCCTTACATGTAATTCTCTTGATAAGAATTGAGGATGTTGGATCTCAAAATTAATAAAGCATTGCTAACTTGCCAATCAGTATACTTGGTTCTTTTGATAATTGCATGAGATTTCATTTTTACTTGTTAAAGAGCCGCTTATTCAATCAGTGGTTAGAGGCCCTCACATACATTGTCACATGTAATAGCCACAATACTTACCTAAGATGGTAGATAACCTAGCCCTTGCTTAATGCCCTTATTTCATGAGAAACAAAACATCATTTTAGAAGGAGAGCTGTTTATCAAGTGGATATTAAAAATAAAGGATATTTTCATAAAGCAAACATAGTCTTGACAAAAATGCAGCAATGTTTGTCCCACTAGCAAAATTTACTCAGAGCATGTTCTCACAGTTCAAGACAACACAAAAGGGGTGCTTTACCTGCCACTCTCCTCCCTGTCTTACAATGCACCAAAGCTGTCACTTGTCCTTACCCAAGGAGCCATTGCTGAGGGGCAACTTGAAATTAGAAATTAAATTCAGTGAGATTAGAATTAAATTCTTTGTTATTTTGAGAAATTGATAAAAAATTATTAAAATATGTGCAAAGGCTTGTGAAGAGTTTTTCTGAAAAAACTGGAATAGAAATGTCTGTTGAGTCGTCAATTTTAGCATTGTGGTAGATTGTACATTCCAAACATGGCCACAGCAATATCCCGCACGCCGCACGCTCTTCGTTCCATGTAGCTGTTCCTTCCTCCCAATGAGGGGTGGGCCTACGTTCCCTCCCCTTGTGTCTGAGAAGGCTCCCGGCTGTGGCAGAGGTTACAATACATCACCTCCAAGGCTAGTCATAAAAGAATACACAACTTCCAGCCTCTGCGTAGTTCTGGGGGGGAGCTTGCTCTTGGAACAGAGCCCCCATGCCATGAGGAAGCTCAAGCACCACGCAGAGTGGCCCTTGTAGAGAAGAACCAATGTGCCCACTCTGCATCCCCAGCAGGGGTTCCAGTCGCCAGCCAGCAACCAGCAGGTGTGAGTGGTGTACCTCCAGACGATTCCAGCCCCCAGCTAGCAAGTTATGTCCAGCCTTCCTCTCACCCCAGCTGATGCTGCATGGAGCAGAGACAAGCTGTTCCTGGTAGGCTCTGTCTAAATCACCAATTTCTGAATAAAATTAATGATTGGGGTGATTTGTTTCACAGTAATAGGTAACTGGCACAAGTATTATCTCCATTTTGCAGATGAGGCAACAGAAGTTCACAGTAGATAAGGGGTTTGACACATGACACAAAACTAGTAAACTGTAGAGCTTGACTCCAAGTTCTATCCACTTTTTCTCTCTCTCTCTATGTATATATATATATAAGTGGTTCCTGAATAACTGTTTGACTGAATTGAAAGTTGGCCTCCAACGGTAATTGTTTTCTCTCAGATTCACCTACAGATCTTCAACACTTAAGTCTCTATTGGGAAATTACAAATTCATGGGTAAGATGTTTCCATGACTTTTAGAATAAAGAAAATACTTTCAGGGCCGGCCCCATGGCCTGGTGGTTAAGTTTGGCATGCTCTGCTTCAGCGGCCTGGGTTTGCGGGTTTGGTTCTAGGCACGGACCTACACCACACATCAGCCATGCTGTGGCAGCGACCCATGTACAAAATAGAAGAAGATTGGCAGCAGATGTTAGCTCTGGGTGGATCTTCCTCAGAGGAAAAAAAAAAAAAAGTCAGACCACATGGTGATGAAAAAATCTCTCTACTCAAGTTTCAAGCCTTTACAAGTTCCTCCGGCCTAGATCTTCTTTTGCCCTCAGTCTCCAGGATATCTGCTTGAATTATGGCATCATTGAGTTCAATAAATAAATAAATGCTTAACACCTGATTCATTAACTGTGCTGCTATTAGAAAGAAACAGTGGAAATACAAATAGAAAAGGAACTACTTAGCATCTCATTTGCAGTCTCCTTATACACATTGACTCCATGTATATTTGATTTCTTTTCTAATACTATTCCAATTGCAAAATGCAACCTTGCTGAACATTTACAGCTGTGCCTCATTCTCTGTCTAATCATCTCAGGTATTATTCCACGGGGACAGGGAGTTCCTCACAGGACTTAAAGACTGAAGGGTAAATGTCATCTTAGAACTTACAAAGGCAAGAACTCCATTCCCTGCACCTCCCGTCACCCCTCTGCCAGATTGCTCATGGGCATTACACTCAGAAAGAGAAGTCATTTATGGCAAATCTTCATTTTCTTATATGCCAACTAATAATTAAACACCCATTTGATGTATGCAATTGTAGTAAAAACAAGAGTATAATCAAAAAGATCACAAGTAAGACAGAGGAGAAAAGCATGCGATGGAGATTTTGAATTACCATATTAGAGTATAAATGCCAGAGAGTCCCTTTCAGCTGCTGATTGTGTCTCTGCTCGGGCATTGAGAAGCCCTCTTTCCACTGTTCCAGACCTTTGCCTTAAAACACTCATTTAGAAAGATGGTTTGGAAATTCTGATCCAATTTAGGATACTAGGGTCAAGATGTTTGGTAAGGTTGGTAATATCACTAGAGAGAAAATCGGATAATGTAACCAGTGCAAACAGAACTTGTTTATTTGAAACATCTTCTATCAAGTACAGCAGCGTGAGACAATTTTCTTAACTATGCCATAGTATATTAAGCACCACTATTTGTCTTCTCTGAGTGCTATTTTGAGCAAGAAAGAAAAAGTATGATTCAACGAGAAAAGGAAAAAGAACAGACAGTTGTTACTGGGTGTCTACTACTTCTAAGGCATTTGATATATATTTCCGCATTTAATTCACACTAAAGCCCAGTGGGATAGACTTTTTTGCCTATTTCCAACCAAGAAAACTGACTTTCAAACTTAGATAACTAAACCAAATCCACCAGCTACCATGCAGCAGAGGCAAAAATCAAAACTCTCCAGCTCCCGAATCCAAGCTCTTGCCGCCGAGCTGTGCCTCTCCAAACAGACACGTACACAGGAGCAGTCTGTCAGCTGAAAAAGCACATTTAAGGCATCTTTCATACCTTGCCACTGCCACTTGATCAGTTGTGTGACATACTCTCTCTGGGCATTAGTTTTCCAATCTGTAAAGTGGGAATAATTTCTATTATGGATTTAGAGATTATATGGCGCCTTACAGAGCACTCAGTAAATTGCAGCTGTTATTATTTCATAATGTGAAGAATTTAACTTTTCAATCTGCTCCCGATGACTCATGGGAGACAAAAAAAGAAGAACAAAGTTATTTGTGCTTTATCACCCTGGCACTGCAGTTTTCAAAAAACAATACTGACTTTTTAAGATTGTTTTGTCCCTTTAGTTTTTTCTTCAAGTCACCTGATAAATATGAGTCAATTCGTTTCTCCTTTATCTTCTTACTAGCTTTCATTGCCCTGCTTGTCAAGTTGCCTTTAAGAATTTATCAATTATGCCTGATCAAGCCTGCTTGGTTGGCAGAGCTAAGCTGTAAAACAGAACAGGAACAGATGTCAAAAATGCATTTGTCTTCTCTTTTTTGCCAAATGCCAGGCAAAGAATGGCACTGTTCTGCTTGCCTGCCCCTTTTACTGGTGACTAGTGCAAAATGGTTCACACAACATCTGCTTCTGTAGAGATCTGCTAGCATTGCCCACGTGTGTCCAGATGTCATTGCATACACACAAATATCTGTAGGACAGAAAGTTAACATGCTCTCCTGGGATGCCGAATCCAGTGCTGTTTTGTTCTGTTTTGTTCCAGGGCCTGGAGCGGTAGCATGGACTGGAACAAGAGATCTAGTCTCCTTTGATTCCATTTGCAGAAGATTCTTTTCCCCATATAAATTGACTGCCATTTTAATGACCCAGCACTGAGGTTAAAAATGCAGGTTAATCCCCTTAGCTGTGCCCTTGACATTGGGAAGAATGGAAAGGGACAGTCCATTACTGTTAGATAACTAAGCCCACATCAAGACCCCAGAGGACAAAGCAAAAGAGTTTACTTTTTCCCTCAGGAAACATGTGGATCCTTAGTAAGTTAACTTCAGGGTATAAGAAAGTCCTTCCCCTGGTCCCTATCTCTTTTCTCAACCACACCGTCCTCTCTAGAACTCCTAGCCACTCTGCCTCTCCTTATCATTCCACTCTTTCTCTTGGCCTTTGGAGAGTGCTCTCGGTTATTTGCTTCTGTCCAATTTCCCCCTTAGTGGAGCTTGGGTGGGTGGGGTGGGGAGCTCATTTCAGATCTTATAACTATGAGGAAAGGATGAAGAAAAGTCACCCTTCCTGGTCCAGTATCAGGATGAAGCACCTACGAGACCAAAGGTTTTCCTAAGATAAACCATCTCCACGTATAAGTTATGTGTCTCTATCTCTTCATGAGTGTCCTAGTTTAGTCTGGGCCACATCCCTCAAAGGGGCGTGGGTATGTCCTATGCCCCAGGAGTGTAGGAGATAAATTCTGTCATGCCACAATGAATATAGAAATGATGATGATTTCAAGTTGTGTTGGTATCCATCTTCCTCTTCCTGCAGGGATGTCTATCTCTAGACTTATGGTGTGCCAACGGGTCTAGGTTGACAAACAGAGCGTCATCAAATAGCACTTGTATGACAGTCACTGAACATCATATGTAGAGCTAAGGTTGAGAACTTTTTTCTGTAAACGACAAGATATTAGATAATTTCAGCTTTGCAGGATATATGGTCTCTGTCACAGAGACTTAAGGCAACAGAACTACTCAAATCTGTGGTTGTAGCATGAAAGCAGCCATTGATAATGCAGAAATGAATGGGTGTGGCTGTGTTCCAACAAAGCTTTGTTAACAAAAATAGGTGGCAGGCTGGATTTGGCACACTGGTCAGAGTTTGCTAATCTCTGTTGTAGAAAATGGAAGTAAATATGTATTCCTAGCTCTCTCTCTGTGGTCCACTGAGGAATATTTTACTCTGCCCCTTCTCTGGACACTGTCCTTCCAGGACTAGAATTTTAACTTCTCCCTACTCTTCTTTGATCTCTTTTCTTTATTCAATAAACATATATTCAGAAATGACCAAGGTATGAACCCTGTCTTCAAGGAGTGAAATAATGTGTTATTGATATAGGACACTGCAGAAACAGAGAGGAATCAAATTAGAATAAGAGGAAAGCTTCACAGAGGAGGTGACATAAACTGAATTTTAAAAGTTGCGCTGCTATTTGCTAGAGGGAGTATTTGCAGGCATTGTGACATTCTAGCTAGAATGAGGTCTGTGAGCAAAGGAAAAGAGATATAAAAATGTGTGTCCTGTTTGGGGAAAGGTAGCTTGTCCAGCATAGTTTAGTAAAAGGTAAATTAGGTTGTCATGGTGAGGTAAGACTGGAGTAGGAGGCACAGTTAGATTACACAAGTCCTTGCACATCATGCTAAGGAGTTTCAGATTTGGCCTATGCTTTGTTCCTTTGATAGGGAGAGGAAAGGAGTGAAACTCCTTGCAGACATCCCTGTTGGGGCAGTAGAGCATGAGGCTGAGCCCCCACTCCCGGGGGCGACTTCTTGGCCTTCAGTCCTCACTCTACCATGTGCTGTGGCATGTTTACCCCTTTGTGCCTCGGTTCTCTCACTTTTAAGGGTGGATAACGATAATGAAAATAGTGCCTACCTCATAGGGTTATGAGGCTTAAATAATTTAATGTTTGTAGAGCCCCTTGGGCAGGATCTGTAACACAGGAAGGTACTAAGTAACCATCTGTTAAATAAAAAAGAAATACAAATATTACAGCATTCCAGGAGAGAGAGTCTGAGACCAAAGATTAGCACTGGGGATGAAAAGGGGAAGGCAGTTATGGGATATGATAGAGAGGTATATCTAAAAAAGTTCATTATCAGTTAAATGAGGATGGCACGTCCTTAGAGAGAACTTAAAATCTCAGCGGAGAATAGTTTTATGGTTTGGCCATTTGGGTGAATGGCAGTGAGGTTTCTGGGTAGAGATTCCCAGTGGAGAAGCAGAGATGGGGAAGAGTCCTAGATATGCTAATCGTTGCTTCTCACCCACATTCCTTTACTTAGAAAACAGCCTCTCTTTACCCAGCATCTAGAAAGAGCATTACTTGTGAATGGGGTGATCATTTAATTTATCATCAAAGCTGGAGCATGTTAGAGAGTAAAAATAGGAAACTGTTGATAATTACTACAGAACAACAGGTATTAACTGGCACTCTTCAGAGTAAGTGGGGTATATGATCACCCTATCTTTGAAGCACATGATCCTGCCCACAGTCCACAGTTGACTGGACCAGGAGCAACCATATTAATGTAAGCTAATAATAACTTATTAGCCTATTTTAGCTAATAAGATCCCTTCCAGCTAGAATCTGGGGTGAAGAAATTGAGAAATTCTTCATTTAGTAAAAAAATACTCATTGAGCATTAACTATGCTCCAGAAAATGTTCACAGCTCTGTTGATATAGCAGCAAACAAAAAAGAAATAGCCCTGTCCTATTGGAGTCATATTCTAATAGAAAGTCAGATAAAAAACAAATGTATATGTAATGTCAAATAGTGACAAGTACTATGGAGAAAAATAAAGCAGAGTAAGGGGATAGAAAGCAGTGAGGTGCTAATGTTAGATTGGATGGTTAGGAATCGAGGAGGTGACATTTGAACAAGATCAGAATGAAGCAGGAAACAGGTATGATGGCACTGAGATGGAAATTTGCTTGATGTGTTTGAGAAGAAGATGGCTTAAACAAAGTGAAAGAGGAGAAGAACGTTAGAAAATAAAAAGATGGCAGCAGTCAGACTCCAAATGACAACGGAGGATGATTATTCAGGACTGGGGCTAAATTTAGCTCCAGGCTCTGACAGACATACACTGTTGATTACCTACTCAATGGCCACTTGATCTAATTCCTTCACTGTCTTCTAATTACAGACAAGTATTGGCAAATCTACTCTCACCGGTAGTGGTTGGTTTAGGATTGGGCATGGAACCAGATTTGACTGAATGTGTGGTGAAGTCTGACTGGGATCTTCTTTGGAAACTTCCTTTACTTTTGAAAATAACAAAATAAATCTCTCTTCTTTCACTGGATGCCTGGAATTGTGGCAGACATCTTGTGGCTAACCTAAAGATAAAAGTAGATGGGCAAGGTGGCTGAGTAGAAAGACAAATGACTTGGGCTTTAAAGAGGTCATTGAGCAGCTGAATTAACCAACCCTACCTTGTTACTTCTTTTTTTTGTGAGGAAGACCAGCCCTGAGCTAACATCAGTTGCCAATTCTCCTCTTTTTGCTGAGGAAGACTGGCCCTGGGCTAATATCCATGCCCGTCTTCCTCTACTGTATATGGGACGCCTACAGCATGGCTGACAAGCAGTGCATTGGCGGGCGCCCGGGATCTGATCCCACCAACCCCGGGCTGCCACAGCACGAACTAACCTGCTGTGCCATCGGGCAGGCCCACCTTGTTACTTTTTTACCATAAAATAACAAAGTTTTCCATAGAGTATAAGGCAAATTGAGGAAGTGGTTTTTCTTATTATTATTATGGCCAAAAGCATCTTACAAAATACATATGGGAAACCAATACCAAGGACAATATGAAGTTGTAATGGCACTGAGAAGACAAGTGTGAACAGAAAAAGAGCATCTGACACTGGACAGACAGGAATAACAAGGCATAATAACAACATGTATAACTCATACTCATCAGAGAAGCCTGATGCCTGACTTTCCAGTCCAACGCCCCTGCTAACTCCACTTTAGCATCTGTCCCTGGATGCCCACGTGCTCTTTTGTCATATCCTTTTAGTAAATCCGCTTTGACTTGCATTAATTTGAGTAGGCTTAGATCCCTTCCAACAGAGGGTCTTAGTTTCACTTTTGAACATGCTGAGTTTGATGGTGCTGTGTGTCTCTCAAACAGGTAATGTCTAATTTGAAGTTAAATACTCACATCTCAGTCAGAATACTCATAAGAGAACCACTAACATGTGTAGCCACAGAAACTGATGGAATCATCCAGTTAGGATTTGATACATGGAAGGAAAGAGGGCTAGGAACGGATTAGAATCCTGGGGCTTACGTAACATTTGAGCGGGTGGTACTCACAGGGGTGGTGTGAGGGAAATGGAGTGAAAATCACCTGTGGGGATTTTTTTCACAGACACATGCTACAACCCTGGGGCATTCTGGTGTGCTCTTGGGCATGGGGAAGATCAGCAAAGCAATTAGTGGGCGGAGGGAGTACATAAAGGATACTGACAAGAAAAAGTCAAAAGATGGAAGCCCCCAACCCCTCTCAGTTTTCTCATCTGAAGCAGAGAATTTCTCACAGTTTATGGATTCTTATTCTAAATTGCCTTGGTAAACTTTGGGGTGGGTGGGGTTCCATCAAGAATGTTCCCTGTGCAGGCTTACCTCCTTGGCACAGCTGGAGAGCTCCTTCTGTTTGTTTTGGGCCCCCTGCTCATAACACCTGTGTGTGGCTGAAATCTCTCATCTCAAGAGTAGGTGATAGAACATATTAGGAGGAGATGTATTTTTAAATCTCTTAGAAAATAGCACTGAAAGTAATCGGCTCTTGGATCTCAGTAAAGCTTACTGGTTTGATCTGTAAAAATATCTTTCCTTCTTCCCCCCACCCATTGCCTTATTTTCTCTTCGTGTTGGGAAATGATTTTTCACTTTATTTCCTACCTTGTTCTGTGAAGGCCTGTACTGATTTCACAAATAGGGAAGAAAAGAAAAATCTCTATATTTGTTTTCTTGCTGCTGCTTAAATATTGATCTTTAGAAATATATGAAGGATTGCCTGAGGCCTCCTAGGAAGTCTGGCTTGATTGGAATTGTGGCTTTTCTTCTTGTTGCTTTGTATGAGTCATCAGGAATAAGTATTTTTGTTATTTTTGATTATTATTTTTAAAATAACACTAACACTTTTCTTGGGGCTTAATTTACTGCTGCAGAGGATGTCACTACTGCTTTAAAAGCTCCCCAGCAGTACTTGCTGTAAGTGTTCAACAGAAATTCTGTGAAATCCAGCTTTTTCAGTATGCTCACTACACATTCATTACTATGATTCACTTTCCATAAAAAATTTACAAATGCTCAAGTTAATGGAAAACTCTTAAGTAAATATTTTTCCATAGATGTTTTTAAAAGTTCTATAAGATTCTACAAAGCTTACATAAGAAGCTCCTTCATGACTATGTGCCCAGAAGGGAAGTCAACTCATAAAGGGAGAAGTGATGTTTCTAGGGAAAATGTTTCTAGGAACTTCAGGTTGCTCTGTGAAGCAAAATAAGACTTTGCACAGTTTCTTCCATTTTTTTCTGCTTTAGTTTCTTTAGGAGTGAAATGTTGATATTGGTTCTCACTTGTGATATATACAAAGTTGATGATGATTCAAACCAATATTACTTTTTAGAAAAGGTAATTTACTTTTAAATGAAAGAAAAAATGCCTACAAATGCACAGGTGATGGGAGTGCTGGGTGATGAGAGCATTTGGAGGACTGTGAAAAATCAGTGGCCATTGAGAAGGTGAAATATTCACTATTGACCCTGCATTCCCAGGAACATGGGGAAAAACCTATGATAAGTAGGGGAGTTTTAGCTATTTGGAAGGTTAGAATAGGTACATTTAAGCTTCTAAACAACAAAAAGTCCAGAGTGTTCAAGAGACATTTCTTTTCAGTAATGAAGGGGAGACAATCTTTCCTCTCAGATAATGAGACAAGACTGATGCTTACATAGTTTGGAGTATGGATCTCCTTTTGGTTGAAAATTTCTCATGAGTATTTTGTGGTTATGCTTAATATCTATGTAATGAACAAACTCTTCCCTCTGTTGTAAAGACATAACTGGTCTGGAAGATGGTCCAACCAGTACAAGAGGAAGGTGCATTAGATATTCATTGGATTTCTGATTTCATCCTGGCTTGACTTCTACTTGTGTCTATACTCTTCAGTGGGTAGAAATTGGAAATTAACCACTCAAGCTACCTTGAAAGTGAGGCAAAATTTGTAATCAGAGAATAATTTTGACTATTTTCTTTATTTAACATTGATGAAACATTAACTACGTAAAACAAAGAAATACAAAGAGGTACCCCATTATTCACTGGTTTGTTTGTTTTAAGATGTGGTGCATTGTTCAATTTTCTTTTATATCTAAGCATATTTTCTCTCTCTTTCCATGTTTTTGTACTATGAGAATACTTTTAAAAAATGAAAAAATACTGTAATAAAATAAAAAAGAAACACTATAAATGAATCATTTCAGTCATTTAGTTTAGTTAATCAATGATCTAGTCATTTAGTCATTTTTCTGTGATCCTTAGAACTAAGAAAAAGAAATCCCCTGCAGGCCTAGTTAAGCCTCTTCTTTGGGGAAGTACAAATAGCTTTAGAACCAACCCCAAACTTTCTATAACCTGGTATATAACATGGCTTTTTAAACAAAAATGTTTAATAGCAAGAACAAGAATTCAGAAAAGAACCACATCAGATATAGAAAGTCTAGGTTTTAAGTTTGAAGAAAGTAAGGAATGGTTCTTGACTTCTTGAATTTTGATTTATGTTTGATTTCTTTCAAAAAAATGCTATCATTGTGCTTTCAAAAAATCTCATTTTATCTCTGAGCCTGAGAGTGAAATAGTCTTCAACTAGAAATCTAAATCTTTTTTAGTCAAAAGCACATTTGATCTCCACATGCTCCTGTTTCTTTAGCTGGAAAACGGGTACAAATCACTCTGTGCTTTACTGGAAAGGAGCACAGAGAAGGTAAAATGAGATAACTTGTTAAGTGCTGAGAAAGACTCTATAAACTAAAGCTATTACAGTTACTTAAGATGAGTCTCTTCTCTGGAGGCTGTCATCAGAGACTGTTTGCCAGCTCAGCCTTAAAAATGTCAGACCTCACAGAAAGGGTGACCTATAAATGAGAAAGTTGGCTGCAGTCAGTCCCAGGGGCCCCTCTGACAATGGCACTGTGGGGACTCGCAGTGTAATCAGTTGAACCGGCGTAGAGAGAGTCAGTCCCCCTCTGCTGGACCTGCCAGCATCAAAGAGGTCTGGAGCATCAAGCCAACACCTCCTGCTGAGCAGCAAAATGTTTGCACCACCTGTCATCCTGGGGAAACAGTCGTGCTGCTGGGAAGCATAATCAATGGAGAGGAAGCCCAGTCACTTCTCCTCCCACCTGGGAATGTAAGCCACAAGGATTGAGCCATTGGAATGAGAATTTTAGTAGCCCTGCAGTGCTGCAGATACACAGAACAATCTGCAGCACTGCAGACCTAGGAGGAAGGCTGATTGAGTCATCTATCTAACAAGAAAATGTGCACCTAGCTCATGTTTTATGTTTGCTCTGCCTCCCACTTCTGTTTTCTCACACATTCAACAAATGCTCGTCATCTGCGATGTTCCAGGCACCGTTCTAGGTAACAGAAGGAATCTGAATTGAATCAAAAATAGTCACTTACTCTCAAGGAGTTTTCTGTCCAGCAAAAGGAGAGAAGACAAGTGCAATATAAAGTGATTGCAATACAAGGTAGATGTGACTATTTGCATATTTATATATACACATGGAAATGAATAATATCCTGGGGCTATTTTTATTTAATAACATCTTAGGGTACTATGAGAGGTAAAGGGAAGGGCCTGTGAATTGAGATTCACTGATGACTTAAGGCAAGGCGATTACAATTCGGTTATTAAAAAAAAACTTTTCTCCAGTACTGTCCTACAAATGCTGCTGTAGGGATCTAGGGATACCATTGGAAGCAAAACTGACAAAAATCCTTGCATGTAAAACAGGCACAGGACAGAGGGGAGAAGAGAAGTCAACGCATCTGGGGTGGCCAGAAGAGAATTTCTAGCACAACCTAGCAATCCTTTTAAGAGTTTGGCTTTGTCCTTGAGTGGGATAGAAATCATTGGCCTTTCTTGTCTTTTTATGATAAAGAAGCAAACGTAGAGACTAGAGTGACAGGGACTGGGATTCAAAGATGATGTGATCCTGGAAAGTTATTTTGAAGAATCCCAGATTTTCAAGCTTCTGTAAGTTCTGATTGAGTGTAGAGCTGACAGGGGTCATGGAGAGGGATCCCTAAGTAAAACTTCAGATAGATTTGATTATCCCATTGATTACTTAGAATTACAATCAGGTACATAGCATTGTTTGGAATGGTTGCAATAAAAAAAATCCCCTTTTTTATTGATTTATGAAAACTATATATACCTTACCAAAATATATTTATGTATTCATATACATATTTTTCAGCAAGTGGCATTTCTAGGTTTTACTCCCTATCTTCTCCAAGAATAAACTACGAGACATACACGTTAGTTCATATGAATATGTAGTAGATTAAAGATGATATGTAATAACATTCAGAGAGGTACTATGGCACCTCTCTCTGGATTAGGATGAGTCATTAATATTTCTTTGAAGGACAGTGTCAAGATGGTGGCATAGGAAGACTCTGAACTCACCTCATCTCACAGACACAACAAATTTACAGCTACTCTTGGAAGAATAACCCCTGAGAGAGAACTGAAAACTGGATAAAAAGAACCCCTACAACAAGGGCAGTGCTGACTGAGGTGGAAGAGGCAGAAATTCTTTGTGGAGAGAAAAGCCACCTTTGAGCTGAGGTGCTTCACAGCTGCCCAGGAGCAATCCTAAGATACGAAGCCTTCCCTGGAGGAGTGCGGGACCTGAGTGGGGGAGTGCTACCACAATAAGCAGCTTTTGGACTCAGCACAGTTGAGAGATGTGTCATAATACCTGGCTTTGCTGGCTATTAATTACAACAGGGAATACCCCCAGGAAAACTATAGGACATAAGGGGGAAAAAAGCCTGCTTTTAAAGGGTCCACACACAAATTCACCCATTTTGGAATGCAACCTAAAATCACCAGAAAGGAAGGTGCACAGTCCTTTGGTGAAAAGAGACTCACCTGATAGGCTCTGGGTACATCTTGGTGAGAGGTGAGACCTCCCCAGGGACTGAGATGTTAGCCGCAGCCATTGTTGTGACCTAGGACAGGCATGCTGACACAGATGCTGGCAGATGCCATTGGAGTTCTTCCCCTGGCCTGTTAGTGCAGGGGTCTGCCCCACCCACTAGAGCACAGACTTAATCCAGCTCAGCCAGGACAGGCAGCCCACCCCAGGGACTGGCCCCACCCAACAGCAAGCCCTCGGGCAAGTTGTGGGCTTGCCTAGGTGAGGCGCCTGGAACCTCTGCAGCTGGGCAAGTAGGTCTGCCTCTGTGGGGCAGGGCATGCATTGGTGAGTGTGTGGGGCTTCTGCAGTGGGGTGACTGGGTCCACTTCAATGGGTCGGGACACATGCATGGGGACAGACTGTGTTGACAGTATGTGTGGGCCTGTGGACAGTGGGGCCTGTTAGCTGCAGCAGACTAGTGCTTCTCAAACAGCCACATAGGGGGTGGGCCCCACCTTCCAAAGCCTGAAACAACTAGGTGGTCCCATGTCTAGGGCCAGCCCTGCTCAGCTGCAATCCTGAGAGAGCTGACAAGAGCCTTGTAGGCTGGAGACCTACAGAAATTGTAAGCACCAGAGCCTAGCAACCAGCCACACTGGGGGCCTACTTACTTAGAAAAACTGCAACAGGAATGTACTATTAGATCTTGCAGCCAACTGTGCTGGGGCTCCCATGCCTGATAAGGTGACTGAAGGGTCCACAGCAGCCACAAAGAGTTGAGCATTACAACCAGACAGTGGGGGGATAGCCAGGCCTCCCTGGGCACCTGCAGCAAAAGCAACCCTGCCACAACAGAAGGCCACATGTAGCCCACACAGAGGACACTGCTGGAACATTTGGAACTGGTGACAAGAGGGAAGCACATGGCTGGACCTCATAAGGCATCTCTTACATAAGGCCACCTCTCTAAGATGGGGAGATGTAGCTGACTTACTTAACACATAGATATAAGCACAGAGAAAGAGGCAAAATGAGGAAACAAAGGAATATTTGCCAAGTAAGAGAACAGGACAAAACTGCAGAAAAAGAACTAAATGAAACAGAGATAAACAATCTACCTGACAAACAGTACAAACTAATAGTCATGAGGATGCTCACTGATCTTGGGAGAAGAATGGGTGAACTCAGTGAGAACTTCAACAAAGAATTGGAAAATATAAAAAAAGAACCAATCAGAAAGGAAGAATACAAACTGGAAAAGAAAAATTCACTAGAGGAACTCAATAGCAAAGCAGATGAAACAGAAGAACAGATCAGCGAGCTGGATGAAAGACTAGAGGAAATCACCCAAGCTGAACAGATAAAAGAAAAAATAATTGAAAAGAATGAGGACAGTCTAAGGGACCTCTGGGAAAACACCAAGTGCACTAACATCCATAGTAGAGGCATCCCAGAAGGAGAAGAGAGAGATAAAGGGGCAGAGAGCCCATTTGAAGAAATAATAAGTGAAAAATTTCCTAACCAAAGGAAGGAAACAGACACCCAGGTACAGGAAGCAAAGAGAGGACCAAACAAGATAAACTCAAAGAGGCCCACACCAAGACACATTATATTTATTTTATTTATTTATTTTTGTGAGGAAGACTAGCCCTGAGCTAACATCCATTGCTGATCCTCCTCTTTTTTTTTTTGCTGAGGAAGACTGGCCCTGGGCTAACATCCATGCCCATCTTCCTCTACTTTATATGGGACATGGCCACAGCATGGCTTGACAAGTGATGTGTCTGTCCATGCCTGGGATCCAAACCCACAAACACTGGGCCACCAAAGCAGAGTGCATGAACTTAACCACTATGCCACCAGGCCAGCCCCAAGACACATTATATTTTAAATGTCAAGAATTAAAGATAAAGAGAATCCTAAAAGCTGCAAGAGAAAGGTAACAAGTTACATACAAAGGAAACTCCATAAGGCTATCAGCTGACTTCTCAGCAGAAACCTTACAAGCTAGGAGGGAGTGGCATGATATATTTAAAGTGCTAAAAGGAAAAAATACTCTATCTGGCAAGGTTATCATTCAGAATGGAAGGAGAGCTAAAGAGTTCCCCAGACAAGCAAAAACTAAAGGAGATTATCACCAAGAAACCAGCCTTACAAGAAATGCAAAAGGGACTTATTTAAGTGGAAAAGATAAGACCATAAATAGGAATAAGAAAATTATCAAGGGCTGGTCCAGTGGTGTAGCGGTTAAGTTCACGTGCTCTGCTTCAGCGGCCTGGGGTTCACAGGTTCAGATCCCAGGCATGGACTGATGCCCTGCTTGTCAAGCCATGCTGTGGCTGCATCCCATGTAAAGTAGAGGAAGATAAGCACAGATGTTAGCCCAGGGCCAATCTTCCTCAGCACAAAGAGGAGGATCAGCAGTGGATGTTGGCTCAGGGCTAATCTTCCTCAAAATAAATAAATAAAAATTTTAAAAAAGAAAATTACCAAAAGAAAGCAATAAAATCACTGGTAAAGGCAAATATACAGTAAAGGTAGCAGATCAACCACCTATGAGGCTAACATGAAGGATAAAAGTACTAAAATAATCTATTTCCATGATAAGAGGTAATGGATACACATGCACACACACACAAAAAAGTTAGATATGGCATCAAAAACATAAAATATGGAAGGAGGGGAGTAAAAGACTAGAGCTTTTAGCAAGAGGTCAAACTAAAGAGACCATTGACTTAATGTAGATTGCTATACATGTTACATATGTAGGTTATTATAAATGAACCTCATTGTAATCAGAAACCAGAAACCTATAATAAATACACAAAAAATTAAGAGAAAGAAACCCAAACATAATACTAAAGGAAGACATCAAACCACAAGGGAAGAGAGCAAGAGAGGAAGAAAAGAACAGAGAATAACTACTAAAACACCCAGGAAAAAAAGTAACAAAGTGGCAGTAAGTGGCAAGTATCAATAGCTACTTTAAATATCAATGGGCTAAATGCTCCAATCAAAAGATATAGGGTGGCTGATTGGATAAAAAAATGAGAATGATATATATGCCACATACAAGAGACACTCTTCAGACCTAAAGACACTCACAAACTGAAAGTGAAGGGATGAAAAATATACTCCATGCAAATGGCAATGAAAAGAAAGCTGGGGTAACAATACTTATATCAGACAATATAGACTTTAAAACAAAAACTGTAACAAGAGACAAAGAAAGGCACTACATAGTGATAAAGGGAACAACCCAACAAAAGGATACAACATTTGTAAATATCTATGCACCCAACATAGGGGCACCTAAATATATAAAGCAATTATTAACAGACATAAAAGGAGAAATAGACAGAAACACAATAATAGTAGGGGACTTTAACATTCCACTTACATCAATGGATAGATCATCCAAATGGAAGATCAATAAGGAAACATTGGCCTTAAATGACACATTAGACCAGATGGACTTAGGAGATATATACAGCACATTCCATCCCAAAACCTCAGAATACACATTCTTTTCAAATGCACATGGAACATTTTCCAGGATAGATCACATATTAGGCCACAAAACAAGTCTTAATAAATTTAAGAACATTGAAATAATACCAAGCATCTTTTCTGACCACAATGGTATGAAACTAGAAATCAACTACAAGAAGAAAATCAGAAAAACCACAAATATGTGGAGATTAAACAAAATGCTACTGAACAATGATTGGGTTAATGAAGAAATTAAAGGAGAAATGAGAAAGTACCTGGAGACAAATGAAAATGAAAATACAACATGCCAGAATTTATGGGATATAGCAAAAGCAGTTCTAAGAGGGAAGTTGATAGTTATACAGGCCTACCTCAACAAACAAGAAAAATCTCAAATAAACAATCTAACAGTGCACCTAAAGGAACTGGAAAAAGAAGAGCAAACAAAGCCCCAAATCAGTAGAAGGAAGGAGATAATAAAAATCAGAGGAGAAATAAATGAAACAGAGACTGAAAAAAACAATAGAAAAAAATCAATGAAATTAAGATCTGGCTTTCTGAAAAGATAAATGAAATTGACAAACCTTTAGCTAGACCCACAAAGAAAAAAAGAGGGAAGGCGCAAATAAATAAAATCAGAAACAAAAGAGGAGACATTACAATGGCATCTCAGAAATACAAAAGATTATAAGAGAATAATATGAAAAGCTGTAGGCCAACATACTGGATAATCTAGAAGAAATGGATAAGTTATTAGAATCACACAACCTTCCAAAACTGAACCAAGAAGAAATAGAGAATTTGAATAGACAAATCACCAGTAAGGAGATTGAAACAGTAATCAAAAACCTACCAAAAGATAAAAGTCCAGGACCAGACGGCTTCCCTGGTGAATTCTACCAAACATTCAAAGAAGACTTAGTACCTATCCTTCTCAAACTCTCAAAAAATTGAAGAGAAGGGGAAGTTTCCTAACTCATTCTACAAAGCCAACATTACCCTGATACCAAAACCAGAGAAGGACAACACACAAAAAAGAAAATTACAGGCCAATATCACTGATGAACATCGATGCAAAAATCCTCAACAAAATACTAGTGAATCGAATACAACAATGCATTAAAAAGATCATATACCACGATTAAGTGGGATTTATTCCAGGGATGCAGGGATAGTTCAACATCTACAAATCAATCAGTGTGACACACCATGTTAATAAAATGAAGAATAAAAATCACATAATCATCCCAGTAGATGCAGAGAAAGCATGTGATAAGATACAGCACCCATTTATGATAAAAACTCTAAATAAAATGGATATAGAAGGCAAGTACCTCAACATAATAAAGACCATATATGACAAATCCACAGCTAATGTCATTCTCAATGGAGAAAAACTGAAAGCTATCCCTCCAAGAACAGGAACCAGACAAGAATGGCCACTTTCACCACTCCTATTTAACATAGTGTTGGAATTCCTAGCCACAGCAATCAGGCAAGAAGAGGAAATAAAAGGGATCCAAATTGAAAAGGAAGAAGTGAAACTGTCACTCTTTGCAGATGATGTGATTTTATACATAGAAAACCCTAAAGAACCCACCAAAAAACTTTTAGAAATAATAAATGAATATGGTAACATTGCAGGATAAAAAATCAACATACAAAAATCAGTTGTGTTTTCATGCACTAACAATGAAGTAGCAGAAAGAGAAATTAAGAATACAATCCTATTTACAATTCTAACAAAAAGAATAAGGTACCTAGGAATAAACTTAAACAAAGAGGTGAAAGACCCATACACTGAAAACTATAAAACATTTTTCAAACAAACTGAAGAGGAGACAAAGAAATGGAAAGATATTCCATGCTCTTGGATTGGAAGAATTAACATAGTTAAAATGTCCATCCTTCCTAAAGCAATCTACAGATTCAGTGCAATCCCTATCAAAGTTCTAATGACATTTTTCACAGAAATAAAACAAAGAATCCTAAAATTTATATGGAACAACAAAGACCTCAAATAACCAAGGGAATGCTGAGCAAAAAGAACAAAGTTGGAGATATCACACTCCCTGATTTCAAAATGTACTACAAAGCTATATCAATCAAAACAGCATGGCACTGGCACAAAAACAAACACACAGATCAATGGAACAGAATCAAGAGCTCAGAAATAAACCCACACATCTATGGACAGCTAATCTTCGACAAGGGAGCCAAGAACATAGAGTGGAGAAAGGAAAGTCTTTTCAATCAGTGGTTTTGGGAAAACTGAAAAACCACATGCAAAAGAATGAAAGTAGACCATTATCTTACACCATACATAAAAATTAACTCAAAATGAATTAAAGACTTGTACGTAAGACCTGAAACCATGAAACTTCTAGAAGAAAACAGAGGCAGTATACTCTTTCGCATCAGTCTTAGCAGCATATTTTCAAGCACCATGACTGATTGGGCAAGGGAAACAATAGAAAAGATAAACAAATGGGAGTGCATCAAACTAAAAAGCTTCTGCACAGCAAAGGAAACCATCAACAAAATGAAAAGACAACCAAACAATTGGGAGAAGATATTTGCAAACTGTGTATCTGATAAGGGGTTAATATCCAAAATATATAAAGAACTCATACATCTCAACAACAAAAGGCTAATAAACCAAGTAAAAAATGGGCAAAAGATCTGAACAGACATTTCTCCTAAGAAGATATACAGATGGCCAACAGGCACATGAAAAGATAATCTAGAAGAAATTCAACATCAGTAATTATTAGGGGAATGCAAATCAAAACTACAATAAGATATCATTTCACTTCCGTCAGAATGACTATAGTTAACAGGACAAGAAATAACAAGTGTTGGAGAGGATGTGGAGAGAAGGGAACTCTCATACACTGCTGGTGGGAGTGCAAACTGGTGCAGCCACTATGGAAAACAGTATGAAGATTCCTAAAAAAATTAAGACTAGAACTACCATACGATCCAGCTATTCCACCACTGGGTATTTATCCGAAGAACATGAAAGCATGAATGCATAAAGATACATGCACCCCTGTGTTCATTGCAGCACTGTTCAGAATAGCCAAGACTTGGAAGCAACCTAAGTGCCCATCAAGGGATGAATGGATAAAGAAGATGTGGTATATATGCACAATGGAATACTACTCAGCCATAAAAAAAGGATGAAATCCAGCTATTTATGACAACATGGATGGGCCTTGAGGGTATTATGCTAAGTGAAAGAAGTCAGAGGGAGAAAGTCAAATACTTTATGATCTCACTCACAAATAGGAGATAAAAACAACAACAAACAATGACATAGAGACAGAGATTGGATTGGTGGTTACCACAGGGGAAGGAGGGAGGGAGAAGTGTGAAAGGGGTGATTGGGCACACGTGTGTGGTGATGGATTTTAATTAGTCTTTGGGTGGTGAACATGATGTAATCTACACAGAAATTGAAACATTATGATGTACACCCAAAATCTATATAACGTTATAAACCAATGTTACTGCAATAAAAAAAAATTTATTTGAAGCACACTTTGGGTTTATAATAAGCATTGAAACAGCTTATGACATCTGGTCACTTACAAGCTGGTGAAAAGGGATATGGGAAGGGAGGTATCCTCCTCATGGAGAACCAAGGAATTACAATATGTTGGGTTTTTGCTGCCAGAGGACTCTGCCTATGATGTTCCCTGTGCCTGGAACTCTCCCTCCTCCATCTCTTCGTCTGGATTCTTCCACTCTACCTTTTACTTTCCAGCTGATACATTCCGCCCTCTGGAAGTTCTTCCTGATAATGGCTCTCCCTTCGGACAATGTTCAGTCTTCCTGTCACAACTTCTACAGCACCTGTAGTCATTGAGTCGATGGTTGTTTTTCCCACCAGACTGTAAGGGGGAAAGAGACTGGCTTCTTGTTGAGCATTATTTCTGCCTGGTGTGCCATGGCGCTACTCGTACGCTTTGTGACTGGCCGGTAAACTTACTGCTCCAGGCACTTCACTGCCTTCTATAAAAGGCAGGTCCTGGTAATCAAGTGCAGTGGTTTCCTCTGGGGTGGAAGTAAATGTGTCTGAAAGGAGCCAGGCGTCATTCTGCTAAATGACTTTGCTTAAGAAAAGTGGGAGAGGTGGAGGGAGGAGTAGAACCAGCAAATGTGAGTGCTACAATGAGGTGAGAAATGGGGGACCAAGGATCACTGCTTGCAGCATGAGAGAAAAGAAATATCGTAGAAGGATGATCTCAAGCAGTTTGCTGAGGTGTTTCCAACGTAAATCTTCTCTTCCATCTCTTCTGTGAAATTATCAGTAAATTCTAAATTGCCCACTAATCCTTTTGAGAGGCTCTATTATTTTTGGTGACCCAGAGAGGGAGTAAATTCTGTAACCACACTGGTTCAGGCAAGAATGAAGACTGATATGGGGCTGTGAGGATGTGACAGTGATACTCCTTGAGAAGATGATGGAGAATAGAGAGGTGGGAGAGGCTGAGAGACCAAGAGAAACCCTGAGGCCCCTGGGGAAGAGTGATACCAAACCTTTCCATTTATTTTCCCTCTCTTCTAATACCTAGAGCATAAACAGATTCAGCCAGTGAAAAAAGAAAATGACTTGTGTTTTGATGTGTGAGAGAGCTTCTATGCTGCCTCATTCCCCCACAGGTTTTGAAGTGTTGGCTGACAAGCACCACTGTCTGGCCACTTGGGGGTTTAGGAGGGTGACTCTGTACAGCCCTGGTAGCCTTGTCCTTCTCAGCTTAGCCCAGACCCCTGCTTTCCCACAGCAGAGGGCTCACACTCAGTGGCTCACACAGGTTTGAGAGTCAGCCAAGCCGAGGCCAAATCTTGGGCCCTCCACGTTTATAGCCATGAGGCCACTGGCCAGTCACTAAATGTATGTGCCTTGGTTTCTTCACCTATACCATGTGGGTGACAATGCAGTCCCACAGGGCTGTTAAGAAAGTTGAAGGTGATAATATTTGGTACCTGAGGCAAAATCAGTGTTCAGCACATGCAATTTTCCTTCTTACTCTGGAACAAGTTGATAACATGCTTTTTGAACTTTTCTCTTTCCTAGTGTCACAAGATGCAATACATATGCTAATTCTGATTCTACTCTGCTTTTCTTTAAGTCTTGGTTTCCATATCTATAAAATCAGTCCGAATCCACTCTTCTTCAATAATAAATCTAAAGTTTTTTTGAGTGCTAGCTTATGCCAGGCACTGTTATTTACTTGTGGTAAAACAAACACACACATACAAATCCAATCTCTATATTGTAGGTAATATTATCATCATTATTTTACAGTTGAGAAAATTGAAACACAGAGAAGTTAGAAAACTCGCCAAGATGCTGTAGATAATAAGTGGTAAAACTGGGATTGAACTCGAAAGCCCATTGCAGAATAAGTGTATTGTATTACCTCTCTATGAGGAGAAGGAAGCAAACCTCTGATTAATAATAATAAAAAATAAACTGCTACTTGCTTATATCTAACAAGAGAATGAGTTATTCTATTTACTACAGAATGGAACACTGGGGAGGTCCAGGTCCCACTTCTTCATCAACTATTGTGGAAAAATCCTCTTGCTCTCCTGGTCCACAGAGCAGCAGCAGCAGCAGCAGCAGCAGCACCTGAGAGCTTGTTATAAATGCAAAATCCTGGTCCCTCAGCAGACCTACTGGGTCAGAATGATCATTTTAACAGTCTTTCAAGATGACTTCCACCAACATTAAAGTTTGGGCAGCATTGCTTTGCTTCTTGAACGTCAGTGTCCACATCTATAGAAAGAGGAACGTGGACTCGAGTTTCCCCAATTCCATTCCGGGGCTTGAAAGTGGTTCTCGCTCCTGGTGTGACTCACGCTCTCCATGCCGGGTGGTGAATTCATTCCCTCTCCTCCATCTGCATCAGTCCCTAAAATATCCCTTTTGAAGAGTTGTAAAAGTGAAGCTATTCTTTACGAAAGCATAGAAAACAATTGCAAAATCTTCATATTTTACTAAATAGAGCAGTTCAGGCAACATTTCTAACGGGTTTGCATGAATTTTTTTTCACACTTTTTACTGGAAGTATTTTTTTAGCTCAATATGTACCTGTCAAGGTCAATGTGGCATTACTTAGGATAATTTAGTGGGTATTCCCTTCCTTCAACAGAGGATACAAATGGACTTTTACCTTTACATGCCTCACAATACCCAAGAAGGATCCCTTTATTTCTATTGTTTAAATGTTATTTTGTTACTTTTCCTTGATCTGTATTTTGGCTCTAACTAGACAATTAAAAAAAAAAAAGAGAAGAAAATCATGATAACTTAATGTATGTGCTTTATTTAAACAAAATGAAGTGAGCTAAGTCATTTTCTTCAGTGTTTTTCCAGCTTCCCTTGGCCAACTGGAAGGGCTTTGATTGACAACCGAGTGAATTTCTGCTGAACTGTTGGATAGGAACAGGTAGACTGGTGAATGACCTGTGCTAGAAGGGCTAGGTCCACATATTGTGATAGATAGATATGGATCAATAGATTGATCTATCCATCAATAGATGATAGATAGGTAGACAGACAGATGACAGACAAATGGTTGTATCTTCTGCAGGTATCCTCAGCAGCTGTGCCAATGAGCTGTGACTGCACCCAGTGCCATCTGCTTTGCAGACCCTGAGACACAAGGAGACACACTGTGTATAGTCACTGCACTTTGGTTGACCACGGTAGACCTGGATCTCTGACAGCAGAGGCTGTGGGTACACTCTGACCTCATTTTGTCTTCTTTTTGCAGAAGAAATGCATTTCTACGGTTGGGCACTTTTATTCTTTGTGTACTTCAATGCGTGATTTTTTTTAAAGACATCTTTGTCACTATCTAATTTAATATATCCTGTAATTATCATAAATAAATATATAAATAGAACCAAAATCCTCGCACCAACTATTCAAGAACCAGTGGTATTGGTGTTTTTATAAAAACATTCTTTGGTATTTTCAAAGGACTCCAGAGCTCCTTCACAGCTCTGAGGTCTGCAGCGAACAGGGAGCATGTTAATAATCGATGTCTTAAAATTGGTGCTCCTCTTCCCCAGCTCCCCACCTCACACAAGCGATTCACAGAGTCCGTTTATCTTTTCCTTCTTATTTCCAGCAAGCGAGAGGAGGAGGACGTTTCTGTAAAATTGCCTGCAAATCAGCTGTAGGCAATTGTGCAGTTGGGAAAATGGCCAGTTTAACTCTGAATTCTCCGAACTCCTGCTCCAACGCAGGCTGGTTTATTCCTAGGTCTTCTCTCCTATCCCCACTTAGAAAATATTTTGGTTACTATTTGGAATGATCACTTGTGATTTTAATTTTTTTGAACCGAGTCATATAATTCATGCTTTTAATCTAATCGCCCATCCCTTTCACCAATGTCTTCTTACATAACAAAAGAATACAGGAATAAAAAGGACCTCAAAACTACCCAGTACTAGAACCTCATGGAGACATTTATTTGAACCTCCCATACAAACTGACAAAAAGAAGGCAGACAGCTTAGACTTTAATACTACCAGGATGATAAATTCAATTAACTTCCTCCCAAGGTCAGCTATTTCATCTTTGAACTGGAGAAGTTGATATTTTGTTTCCTTATTTGTTTGTTTTTCTCCCACTGCCAGGTATCAAAGGTTAATATAGAGGGTCTTCAGATCCCACCTAAATACTTTGCAGACTATAAATGTCTTTTAGTTATTATCTCAGAAGATAGAATTATGCTATGCATTCTATTCATTTTTAAATTATGCATGTTTTTACATATATATTTATACATGTATATTTTATAAATGTATATGTATGTTATACATATTCATAGAAAAGTTGGACACGTCAGATATCACCTTGTTTATTTTGCAAATACCATATAGATATTCAAAGGTAGATTCATAGTCACCCAGAGCCCCTGGCCCAGAATCCACGACTCTGGCCTTGGGAATTGTTCTAGCCACCGGATTGTTCTGTCTTTCTGAGACTGCTTTTGATGCTTATTGTGAATATTAACAACTCCTTCCCTAAGTCGTTCTTCTCTGGCTGTGCAGTCACGCGTGTCACTTGTTCCTGGCAGAATGAGCACAACGTGAGCAGAGCTTTGCGAGGGGCAGCCTCTGCGCTTCCTCCTCAGCAACACTTGATCTGGAATCTGGAGACTTCATTCCTGGTGGGGTAACAGCAACCTTTCCCCCATAATTAATTTCTGTAAGCTGCAGTTCATTAGCGAGAAGAATGACAGCCTCCAGACGCTGACGCTGGCTTGCGTGTGACTCTGGATCTCTATCACCCATTTAAAGGTGGAGTTGGCCATTAATGGTAATAATAATTCAAACATCTTTTAATACCAACAGCAACTCAGCCACCTTAAAATAGTCCTGGTTGTGAGCAAACTAAGCAATTTAAAAGCATCTCATGTTCTCTCTAAGTTTTTCACGGCTGCTACTGGGAATACTTGATAATTTATGAAGGCTTATACCATCAAATTAATTACATTTTCCGGATGCCACATGTCTTTTTTTTTTTTTAATACCAGCTAGCTCTGAATTATAACAACACTGCAGCTATTCATTCCTTCAGTTTATGGAAAATAATACTTGAACCATCTTAGAGATGCCATTATTCCAGACACAGTCAGTTAAAGATGTGTCAGCAATTTTTTGTTCTTCATCTTATGTATTTTTGGTTAAAAATTAGAAGACAGTATCCCAGCTGGGAAGCAATTTTTTCAACAAAGTGTGAAAAAACATTGTTAGTCTTTTGTAACTAATCTGAGAGAAAAAAAGAGCTAGTTGCTGGGGTATTTGAATTTCTTCTAGCAGACGGGAATGTGAATAGGTTTAGGATTGCACGGCCCTGGAAAGTCAAATGCATTAGCCCATAGTCAAAGCCTGAAGGAAATGAAAGTGAATTAAAGTGAGGCCTCTACAGAAGAGAATCCAAATAATGGAAAATAGAGCCCATAGCCCAGGGTTTGTTACTCTTCTGCTAACAACTGGTCCTTCCTATTGGATGTAGACTTGATATTCCACTAAACCAGTAGACAGAGGATTGCTGATCCCAGACTGACTACTTATTCGTGGTATTTTAAATTCAGTTTAGGAGTCAGAAGCCCTGACTATGTGCTGACAATGTAATCTGAGTAGTTTTTTCTCTTGTAAAATGAATGTAACAGTAGAAATTTTCATTTACTCAACAAACATATATGGAGCTCCATTGACTAGTGTGGTGGTGAGATGTGGTACAGAATAAGAATAGCAGTTGGGAAAAGGAGTTTTAGAATAAGTCAGATCTGGGTTTAAAACCCTGTCCTGCCTCTTGTGAGCTGCGTGACCTTGAGCAAGCTAGTCATCACACCAAGCGTTAGTGTAGCATCTAAAAGAGGGGTTGGCAAACTATGGCCCATGGGCCAAATTCAGCCCACTTCTTGTTTTTTGTAAAGAAACTTTTATTGGAATTCGGCCATGCCCACTCATTTACATGTTTTCTCTGGCTGCTTTTTTGCTATAATTATAGAGTGGAGTATCTCAACAGACACTGTATGGCCCAAAAAGCCTAAAATATTTACTGTCTGGCACTTCACAGAAAAAGTCTGCTGACCCATGATACAGTAAACTGAAACGATCGTACCGACCCCATAAGGTGATTGTGACAGTTGAATAGGAAAATACGTCCATAGTGCTTAGGACATTGTCTGGCACATGGTAAATTCTCATTAACTCGTAGGTATTGTGGGGGGTCAGAATTGGCCACCCCAAAAAAGTGTCTCTTTGCCTTGGCTTGATTATTTTCAAGAACAAAAGTCTCGGAAAGAAAATTTGACCTCCCCTTCACTAACTGCCTAAAAGAAATTTAAGATGGAAGGCCTGTCCCCAGGACAGGCCATCAGGGACAGGCCATCACCACAGATAACTCTGGGTCTTGATAGACTGGGAGGGTCCCTGCTAAGCCCATCCTTATCAAAGTTCTGTTTACCAAACATTTGGTTTTCCATTTCCATGTGAATTGCCTTCCTCCCTTTTGAAGTCCCAAACCACTACCCTAAACACCCTCCTTTGTCTTTAGCTGAAGATGCTATTTAAGATGACAACCTTGGCCAGATGGCTGAGTTACCCAATTTTTCCTGGGTCTCTCCCATGTATACATGTTACAAAGCTTTGTTTGATTTTCTCCTGTTATCCTGTCTCATATCATTTTAATTCATAGCCCAGCCAGGAGGACCCAGAGTGGGTGGAGGATAGATCTTCCTCCCCTACAGTATTATTGCCTGTATTTTGCCAGACGGGCTCAGTGCTGGACACAGCCCCATCCTCAAGGAGCTTAAACCAACAATCCAGTGTGACAGGGTGATAGAGTAACACAAGATGCTCAGTGGGGACGTAGAGCAGCCATATGCAATCTCTATCTCTTCCCTATATTTATTATGGGGTCTATGATATGTAAAATCATGCTTAATGCTTGTCCTCCCAAGCATATAAAACATCGGATAGATGATGACTTCTTGGTAATTAATTTGGTAGTCTTTCTTCTCTCCAACTTATGCAATTAACAGATATTGTGATTGTAAATGGAGGCAGGAGGAGGCTAAATAGAGAGTTTGAACAGGACTGCTGATTCACTTTTCTGGGTATACAATCAAATATAGAAAGTGAGGTGTTTCACGTGTTTAACTTGGTGTGGTGTGAGACCTAAAATTAAAGCTCAATATTATGTCCTTTCTGGACATCTGGTAAAATTGGGAGGGCCTCACATGACCTAAATACAAGTTTCCTTCCCACTCTTCTCCCGAGAATAAGGTCCCCTAGTCAGACAACCCTCCTTATCAAAGGGACCGGGTCTACTTCCTGCTTATCCCTGAGGAGCAGGTTTCAGTTCCCTGCTGACCCATGGAATTACTCAAACAAGCCAATCACATCCTCCTATGGAGCCAGAGGACACTCCGCACTCTTGATACTACAAAGCCTGCCTCCCACAGCTGCTGGTTGTTCACTCGGCTCCAAATTGCAACCCGTGTGTGCCTTGCATGGCATGCGGTGTCTTCCTCCCCCACACTGTGAGTATATGTGATGAGTTAACTGCTGTCGATCTCATCTGTCCAGGGTTGGGTGTGGTGTGTTCAGCCATCCCCATAACCCCAGGGTGGGACTCTCTCCCTCACCAATAAGATGAAGAAGAGGTGATTAAAACACTTGGCTTGATGTGTACCAGGACATACTGGAAACTCCTGGAGCCTTGTATAACTGACTACTCTTGCACTTTTGCATTTTGTGTTTGTTTTTTTTTAAAGAAAGAGAAGGGCCAGAAGTCACTTAACTATGATAAAGTTGCAGGATGAGAAGTACTGCTGCTTCAGACTTTATCCCAAACAGCACAAAAAATATTATGTGAAATCAATCCACGTGGAACAGGCACTTCGTTCATCCCCTTAGAACAGGCACAGCAACAAGCATTTGCTTGTTGCAACAACACATTTTTATGAAGAGGATATGTTATGACTAATATCTTGAACTGATTAGACAGTTAATGTCACCATTAATTAGTATATTAACCAAAAGGAGGGTGAGGTGCTGAAATAATAAAAGAAAAAATCTTATTTCTAATCATTAGCCTCACTTTTCCCCTAAAACAATTTTTTTTCCAATTAGGATTTTTGGCAAATTTAGTTGTGCAAACATCACCATAATCCAGGTTTAGAACTTTTCCATCATCCCCGAATTCCCCTTGTGCCTATTTGCAGCTTATCTATATTCCCACCCCCAGCCCTAGGCACCCACTGATCTGATTTCTGTCTCTGTGAATTTGTCTTTTCTAGACATTTCATGTAAATGGAAGCATACAATATGTAGTTTTTTGTGTCTGTTTTCTTTCACTTAAAATAATGTTTTGATGGTGACTACAGTTAATAATACTGTATTGTATATTTGAAAGTTGCTAAGAGACTAAATCTTAAAAGTTCTCATCATAAGAAAAAAATTTGTATCTATGTGAGATGATGGATGTTAACTAAACTTATTGTGGTAATCATTTCGCAATATATACGTATATCAAATCATTATGTTGTACATCTAAAACTAATACAGTGTTATATCTCAATAAAACAAGACTAAATGAAAGAAATATTTGTTGAGTGAATTAATAAAAAATAATGTTTTCAAGGTTCCTGTATGTAGTAGCATGTGTCAGTAGCTCATTGCTTAATGTTGCTAAATGGTATTACCTTTGTATGGATTTTGTTTATCCATTAACCAGGTGTTGGATATTTGCACTATTTCCAGTTTGGAGCTATTGCAAATAATGCTACTGAGAACACTTATGTACATGTCTTTGTGTGGACATGTGTTTTCATTAATCTTGGGTAGATTTCTAGGAGTAGAATTTCTGGGTTGTATGGTAGGTGTATGTTTAACTTTTGAAGAAACAGCCAAACTTCTTTCCAAACTGGCTGTACCATTTTAAAGCAATCTTCTCCAATATTTGTGTAAGGGAGGAAGAACTATTCCTCTACTTTCTAGGTCCTTCTGGCTGGTCTAAGAATTAAATTGACATGAGACAATAACAGGAGAAAATCAAACAAAGTTTAATAACATGTATACATGGGAGAAACCCAGGAAGACTGAGTAACTCGCCAAAATGGTGGAAGCCACCACCTTAAATACCATCTTCAGCGAAAGACAAAGGAAGGTGTTGGGGACAGTGGTTTGGGACTTCAAAGGGGAGGAAGGGAATTTACATGGAGATGGGAAAGCAAATGTTTGATAGAAATATGTTTGCTGGGTCATCTATAGACAATGAGACTCGAGGTGAACTTTGATAAAAATGGGCTTGCTAGTGCCTTCCTGTTTGTCACACCTAACTTACATTATACTATAGTTACCTATGGTATTAGCTCCTTCCGGGGACAGGCCTTCTATCTTAAACTCTTTTGGGCAGTTAGGGGGAAGGTCAAAGTTTCTTTCAGAGTCTTTTATTCTTAAAAATAATCAAGCCAAAGAGACACATTTTGGTGTGGAAAATTCTGATCCCCACACTTGCTATGGACTTGTTTTTTTTCTCTTATAGCCGTTCTAATGGGTGCATAGTGAAATGTTTATTCATTTCTTCTGCCCATTTTTATTTTTATTAATTTATTTTTATTTTTTGTGAGGAAGACCAGCCCTGAGCTAACATCCATCACCAATCCTCCTCTTTTTGCTGAGGAAGACTGGCCCTGGGCTAACATCCATGCCCATCTTCCTCTACTTTATATGGGACGCCGCCACAGCATGGCTGACAAGCAGTGCGTCGGAGGGTGCCTGGGATCCAAACCCGTGAACTCCGGGCTGCCAAGCGCGAACTAAACCGCTGCGCCACTGGGCCGGCCCCCTTGTGCCCATTTTTTAAATTGAGTTGTTTGCCTTCTTCATTAAGTTGTAACAGTTCTTTAAATATTCTGTTTACAATCCTTTCTAAGATGTTTGATTTGCAAATATTTTCTCCCAGTCTGTGGCTTGTCTTTGTCTTCTTAATTGTGTTTTTGGAAGTACAAGTGTCTTTAATTTCAATGAGGTCTAATTTATCAATGTTTCTTTTATGAGTTGTGCTTTTGATGTCGTATCTAAAAATGGTTTACTTAACCCAAGATTAAAAAGTTGTTCTCCTATGATTTATTTCAGAAGTTTTATATTTTTAGCTCTTATATTTAGGTCTATGATCAATTTTGAGTTAATTTTTGTATATTGTTTGAGATAAAGATCTATTTGTTTGTTTGCTTTGCATGTGGATATCCAATTGTTACAGCACAATTTATTGAAAAGACTATCCCTTCTGCCTTTGAATTGTCTTGACACCTTTGTTGAAAATTAATTACCATAAATGGAGTTTTTTATGGACTCTCAATTCTGTTCCATTGATCTATCTGTGCATTTCCTTGTGTGAATCACATTGTGTTGGTTACGGTGGCTTTATAGTCAGTTCTGAAATTAGTAGTATAAGTCCTCCAATTTTATTCTTTAAAAATTGTTGTGGCAATTTTAGGTCTTTTGCATTTCTATATATATTTTAGGATCAGCTTGTCAATTTCTATTAAAAAGTCAGCTGGGATTTTGATAGTGATTGCTTTGAATTTATAGAGTGATTTGGGAAGAATTGCCATTTTGACAATATTGAGGTTTCCAATCCATGAACATAAGATGTCTCTTCATTTATTGGTATCTTTTGAAATTTCTCACAATAATATTTTATGGCTCAGTGAAAAATCTTATACGTTTTTTTTGTTAACTTTTTCCTAAGTATTTTATTCTTTTTTCATCCAATTAGGAATGAAAATATTTTCTCAATTTCATTTTGGATTGTTCATTGCTAGCATATAGGAATACAATTGATTTTTGTATTTTGATTTTATTTCTGTGACCTTGCTAAACTCAATTGTAGTAATTTTTGTGATTCCTTGGGATTTTCTACACACATGAATGTGTCACTGCTAATGAAGAATTTTACTTCTTCCTTTCCTGCCTGGATGTCTTTTAAAAATTTTTTTCTCTCTCTTTTTTTCTTTTCCTTATTTCTCTGGCTGGACCCCTCTGTACAATGTTGAATAGAAGTGACAAGATCAGACATCTTTGCCTTGTTCTCAGTCTTACGTGGAAAGCATTCACATTCAGTCTTTCACCATTAGTATGATATTAGCTGGTTTGGTTTTCTTTTTTTTTTTCAGATGTACTTTATCAGATTGAGGATGTTTCTCTTGTACCCCTGGCTTGTTGAGATTTAAAAAAAAATTTTGGTGAGGAAGATTGGCTCTGAGCTAACATCTGTGTGCCAATCTTCCTCTATTTTGCATGTGGGATGCCGCCACAGCATGGCTTGATGAGGGGTGTGTAGGTCTGTGCCCAGGATCTGAACCTGCAAACCCTGGGCCACTGAAGTGGAGTGCATGAACTTAATCACTAAGCTAGCAGCCAGCCCAGAGATTTTTTTCAACATAACTGGATGTTAGATTTTGTCAAGTAATTTGTCTCCATCTGTTGAGATGATTGTGTGGATTTTGTACTTTACTTTATGAAAATTATGTATTACATTAACTGATTTTTTAATGTTAAACCAACTTTGCATTCCTGGGGAGAAAATCTTAGCTGGTTATGCTATACAATCTTTTTTATAGATTGCTGGATTGTGTTTACCAATATTTTATTAAGGATTTTTGTATTTATGTTGGACTTCAGTTTTCTTTTCCTAAAAGGTCTTTTTCTGGCTTTGCTGTTAGAGTAACACTGCTATCATAGAATGAGTTGTGAAGTGCGGCTAATGCACCCTGTACAATGTTTTGATATTGATGAGGAGCTTCACAAGTCACTTAGCACCTGAATTTGTTATAACACACGGCTGGAGTAATGACAATGAAGAGGTGGCCTAAAGAAGCAGATCAGAGGTCCCTGTTTGAAATCACCTCTTCTTGGTTTCATCACCTCATATGAGGTCCTTCAATTCTTCATTTTGAGGGTGTTCACTGTCTTGGTTATACTGTAAGGGTGGGATAGACGTGGCCTAGAGCCTTGCTATGGAAGTTGTTGTCCGTGGACCAGCAGCACTGACGCCATCTGGGAGCTTGTTAGAAACACAGACTCTCAGGCCTCATTTCAGACATACTAATCAGGATTTGAGTCTTAACTAGATCCTTGGTGATTCATTTGCACATTAAAGTTGAAAACCACTGAACTAGATGCTCCTAAGTTTACTTCCACCTTTAAAATTTATATGATTATAAAACTCTGGTATAATCAGTGAGATTGGAAACATTACAGAAGTTGCTCTAATTGAAAACATGAAGTGTCACATGGATTTGAAGGATCAAGAAGGAAGAAAGGGATCCAACCAGATATAACCATCAGTGTGAGACTTATACCCGTTGTCATCTGGGATTTGTGGCTACCACACCTGGTATATTGAATATGTGGGATTCATGCAGTGTTTTCATAAAGCAACGTTATTTTGTACTCTCATTGTCCTTTTGTCTTTAATCACTGGGGTTACTGTCTAATTACTTTTCCAGGACTCTGAACAAAAATTTGGCATCGCCACGACTCTCTGGTCAGGGACTTCCTAGTCTGTTCACGTGAGACAATAGAGTCTCAATCTAGACATTAGAATGTTCAGACCTTCCATTCAAGAGCGCGCCTTCCTTCTCATCCACAACCGGGAGCGGTTCTTAGAGTGAGCAGTCTGCTCCGGAAGAAGTCAGCTTCCTCCCTCTTTTTGGATCACCTCCTCCCCCACTTGATAGCTACTAATTTTTAAGGGGAGGGAAGGGGGTGATAGGTGATACAGAAGTAGGGCAGGCAAGGAGTGTAAGAAAGTTTTATTTCCCTGGTACCGTCTTAGACTGGTTTTGAGCCTTCTCAGTTTGGCCAAACTTCAGCTCCTCTGTGCTGAGGCCTGTTGGGGCCTTTAGGTACTCCTCTTAGACAGAACCTCTCTATCTCATGTGGCCTTGGAAACTTTGCCTCAACAAATCATAGGGATACAAGCCATTTCTGGCCCTGCAACACTTCTCAACCTTGGAGCAGCCATCCAGCCTGTCTGCCTTTATATTTAACAGGTAAAATCTGACATGAGTCCACTGTAAATGTTCCAGCTGCAAGAGACACAAATCAAATTCTTTGAGAGGCCCTGGAAGCCCCTCTCACTAGGCCTCAGAATGGTAGAACTCATAGTGTACCATAATTCATTCCAAGGGGTTTATTTCTAAAATTCCTTCCTGATATCCATGTAGTCCGACCCAAACCACAGGTTAGGTGAAGAGATAATAATCATGAAACTAATTTTCAGATATTTTTCTTTGTAAATTTTTAGTTTGGCCTGGTAATTATTTTAGGAATGCCAAACTTATTGAATCTTTGTGCCCCATTGAAATGTCCAATTTAAAAATTGAGGTGAAACTGGCCTAAGTTTTAAGAGAATCAAAGCATATATATAGCCTTGCTATGTTTGGTACATAAATGGGAGACCTACAAGAGGAGACCATTTTCTGATAAAGTGTAGGAATACCATAGCAAATTTGAAGCTCTGGTGAATGAGTCAACAAAAGTCTATTGGCAGGAGGGTTGAAAGATCTCTTAAAGGGAAGAAGGAACCAGGCATGATGAGCTTGATGGATATAAAGAGCAGGTATTTGGAAGAGAATGTGGATTTTGATTATTTTGCCTGCCACATGAATGTATTTCTAGCTTCAATTTTCTGGGACATCTGAATCCTAGAAACTAAAAGAGAACTCTCACTAAAAGTCATACTCCACTGTGGCCCAATAACTCTATTTCAGGAGTGTTTCTAACAGTATGTGGCCCACAAAGGAACATACCACCTCCCTCATTCTGCCACAGAAAAGGACTCAGGAGAGACACAGATAAAATAATTTTTCTGGGCTTATGGGAGGAGGGAGAGAGGGGCCGTAGGGGCTGGAGGAGCAGGTTTGTGTCTGTGGGGCCCAGCAGAGCAGTGGTCTTCATAGGCAGGGACTCTCCCGTGTCCACAGGAGTGTGGAAAGACTTGTATTTCTCGTGAAGCAGTGGCGACTCTCATAGAGCAGCACGGCTACCATGCGGAGGACTTGCTCACGGACCCTAAGACCATCCGTGAACGGCTGGAGGTGAGGTGGTTCAAGGGAGGAGCTGGAGGAGCTGAAATCCTCTTTAAGCAGACAGGGATTATGAAGTGATGAAATGTCAGCACAAATGTTTGTGTGATCTCCTTTGTTATTCAAAGGACAATAAGGCCTAAGAGAATCTGGGTTTGGAATGTTAAGTTCAGTCTCAATAACTGCGCAGAGTTGTGAACATGGAGAAGAAACTCACAAAAATAGGATTAGAAGTCATCAAGACTAAGGTCAGTCTGGCTAAGGCATCATAAAACCTCTGAAAGGGCAGGGCCTGCAAATGTGCTCTTTTTTCTCCATAGTTTCTCCCGTTCTGTGTGGAGGAAGCACTGCAGCAATTATTTTAGTCATAAACCACCGACATATGGTGAGCAGATCATAGAGAAGCTAACCTTAACCTTTTCATCCTCCAGAAACAGTTATATCTTTTTCAATGAAATTAGCATTAATGCATATGCCCCTTAAAAATGCCTGTTAACAACACTAACCGCTCTTCCTTTTACTGTGACATTCCTTTCTCTAGCCATCAACACCAATTTTGAATCTTCACATTTTGTTCTGCCAATTTTCAAAAATTCTCCCTCCTCTTCCATTCTTTTTGCATTTCCTTTCTCACCTCACTCACTTTTCAAAATGAAGAGGAAGGAATATTTATGGAAAAAAACATGCCACTTCCCCCAAATGCTTTTCCAGCGAGTAAAAATGACTTTTGTTTTACTTTTTCCTTTGGACGAACATGTCCTTTGAGATCTTGATTGCACGGAGTCTCAAGCGCATGTTAATACTTTACTCTGTGTTCAGTTTAATGTTTCAGACTCTGAATCTAACGTCTGGGAAGATAGGGAAAGTATCATCAGAGATGTTTGGGCTTTAGGCCAAAGAAGAGAATCAGCACCACATGAAACAAAACTCAAAGCTGAGAGCAGGGCTCAGCTGCAAAACATATGTTTGAGGAAAAAAAGCACTTTTCTTCTTTGTAGTAGCATTACTTTTGATATATCCCCCATTTGGCAGTCCTAACTAATAAAGCATTTTTAACGAAAGCAATCTTGTGAAATTCTTGGTTTTCATCCTTCCATGTTTGAAATTCATCAGATTCAGCAGTGCCCTTTTCCAAACATTAAGGTTACTGGTCCTTAGCAAAGATTTGTAAGGCACATATGCGTTGAAGTTAAATCAGATGAAACAGACAAGTGTTTCTGGAGGATGGAGAGGTTGAGGTTAACTTCTGTCCATTTGACTAACCGTATGTCAGTGGAGTGTGACTAAAATAAATGGAGCACGGGAGTTGGATCCTTCCTTATACAAAGTGATTCAGTTTATTACCAAGGTGAAAGCAGAGACCAGTGACTGGCCGCCATGCTGTGCAATTGCATTTTCTGCTACATTTGTGCTACATCTCTGACCTAGGGAGCTGGGTCACTGTCCTATTATGTTAGGCGAAGTGTGCAAGTCATTGAAGGCCTTCCAGGTAGCAACATCTGGGTGATACTTCCCAGTACAAAAAGGGCCTCAAGGAACTGAACCTCAAGTAGTTGCACATCTGTTTCAGGTTTGAAAATATGGAGTTCTCCTTGTGAGGATGTCCTTGAAGATTTTTTAGTTGCTGACTGCAAATTTCACCATTTCTCAAAAGTATTGATATAATGCCACAAATGCATTTTCTGAGCAATGTTCCAAGGGCTGCATGCTTCTCAGAGGGAAAACATTTTGAGGACTGGTAAGGTAGGCCCCTGATATAAAATGTATGCTTTTGAAATGTGGTGTATATGTTTCATAATTACTCAGTGAGCAAGATCAATCATAGCATTTTACGGTTCCTGATGTGAGAATGATTAACACGACTTTCCCTGTTCTAGTCTAGTTTGGAAACTCCTGGGAGTTTGTTGACCTCCCCCCACAAAAAAGATAAATTAATGAAGCAATTGGCTCAGTGACAGTTAAATGAAAAACCACACCAAAATGTTCTATTGATACGTTCAGGAAACTTGGTGTTCCACTGGGACTGAGTCAGATGTGGGACCGGAGGTTAAACACCTGTTTTATTAATGGGTCTTTGGAAGAGTAGCTACTTAAAAATGAAATAATTCATCTGGTGAGTTAACTGAGCCTCAAGTCAGCCCCCCAAATGCTAGGTTTATGCTTGCTGTCTAAATCAATTACCTCCAAATGGTAGTTTGGAATTGGCCAACCATTAGTATTTAGTTTGCTTCTATTCGAGCAAGAAGGACAGAAATCAAAAGAATAGGGCAGCCAATTGAAGAAAGAGAAGAGTGAATATTTTCAATATAATGACTACAAAACAAAGGCAAAAGTCTCTGGGCACAGTGACTCTGATTCACCTCCAATTTCTCTGCAGAACCATGTATTGACACAGAGAGTATGCAGTGCCGTTGTAAGGATTTTAAAGAAGCTTGAGAGGCCTTAGCTCTACAACACCCTTGGCGATGATGTCTGAATAGTATATGTTTCTCAGAGTTAAAATGGAAATCACATGTTTATTTATTTCTATTTGGTTCACAATACATGAGTGTTGTGCTGAATAGAAACTTTAAGTGGTCAGAAATGGTGGCAACAAATGCCATAGGATAGAGATTCAAAAATCCCAAATAAATGATTTGTCCAGTGTGGAAGAATTCTAGTGTCAGGACTGAAGCACCAAACACGGTCTCAGACCAGGCAGAAGGATAGAGATAATGAAGCTCTGCAGGAGTCCCAGCCTCAGGACTGGGTTACAGGGCTGGGAAGGAAGCAAGGGCAACGAGGCCAAGCTCTGGAGGCAGTCAGCGCTGCCTTTGACAAGCGACTCTGCAACCTGCCTAACCATTGGGTTCCTCATCAGCCTCATCTGACCTCTCTCTCTCAGTTAAGCTATGATACTTGTGTTCCTATTATTCTTGGTTCACAGGTCAGAAAAGTAAGGCCCAGAGAGGTTACCTATCTTACCCTGGATGTGAATAAGTAAGGACTGAGCAGGAAACAGAACGAGGCAGTTTGGCCCCAGAGCCCACATTCTCAGCAGCCATTCCCCACTGCCTTTCAGTGATGTCAACAATAGCGCATTCAAGAATCAATAATTCTAATGCTGTGATTTTGAGATTCCAAGATGTGTAGAACGGCATGTGTGATTAATAAGTTTACCAACACACGTTTGACTAAAACCCAGCCCAGGTTCCTAGCTGTGCAGAAGATTTGAATTTCAGAAGAAAAGATCCTTAGCTAGAATTATAGTTTTAAATTTTAGTATCTTTCTTCCTGTATTTAATGACATTTTCTGACTCCTGAAGTGGTAATGTTTACTTTACAAATTTGAGTAAGGCAAGAAGTATATTGAGGAAAAGAGAAAATTTTCACATAATCCTGTCAACTAGAGATAATTATTTTGAATATTTTGTTGGATTGTTCTACTGTGTGTGTGTTTTATGTGTGTGTAGGTACTTCAGTGTTATGCATGCAGATGTTGTAAGGATACTTACCCAAGCTGACACAAAACTAAGTGGTAAAACCACGATTCAAACCAGGTCTGTCTGAAATAGATTTTTGAATATATAAATATGTACATATTGAAAACACATATCTGTATATATAACACATAAATGAGATTTCACTTAAATATTATTATTTACTTAAGTATAATACTATTAATCACATTATGCATCTAGTCTCCAAAGACCACTTTCACATTTTCATTGTTTTATAGCCACACTGGAAATTGTGTAGACACTGTTTAACTGACCTCACAGTTCACTCCTTGTTTTAGACCATAGTTGCCTATTCTTGAATTTCCTTTTTTCTTAAACCACTTTATCGAGGTAGGATTAGAAGTAAGCATATACCCATGAAACCATCACCACAGTCTGTGCCATAAACATATCCCTCACCTCCAAAGGTTTCCTCCCATCCTCCTTTTTCCCCCAGCTTTATTGAGGTATAATTGACAAATACAATTATATTCAAAGTGTAAGGCATGATAATTTGATACACATATACATTATGAAAGGATTCTCCACATTCATCCCCTCACATGTTTACCTTTTTTTTCTTTTTTTTTTTTTTTTTGGTGAGAACATTTAAGTTCTACTCTCAGCAAATTTCAATTACACAATATAGTGTCATCAACAATAGTCACCATGTTTTACATTAGATCCTCAGACCTTATTCATCTTATGCTGAAAGTTTGTACCCTTTTACCAACCTCTTCCTATTCTGCCCCCCCATCCCACCTCCCAGCCTCTGGCAATCACTTTTCTACTCTCTGTTTCTATCGGTTTGACTTTTTTTTCAGATTCCACATGTAAGTGATAGCATGCAGTATTTGTCTTTCTCTGTCTGGCTTATTTCACTTAGCATAATGCCCTCCAGTTTCATCCGCCTTATCTCAAATGACAGAATTTCCTTCTTTTTTAAGGCTGAATGATATTCCATTGTGTGCACACACACACACACACACACACACACACACATATACGCCACCTCTTTTTTACCTACTCCTCTGTTGACAGACAATGAGGTTGTTTTCATACCTTGGCTATTGTGAATCACGCTGCTTTGAACATGGGAATGCAGATATCTCTTCAAGATAATGATTTTGTTTCCTTTGGATATACACCTTGAAGTGGGATTGCTGGATCATATGATGGTTCTCTTTTCAATTTCTTGAGGAATCTCCATACCGTTTTCCATAGTGGCTGCACCAGTTTACATTTCCACCAACAGTGTACAAGGATTCCCTTTTCTCCACATACTCAACAGCATTTATTGTCTCTTGTGAGTTTTTTTGGTAATAGACATCCTAACAGGTAAGAACTGTCCTCTTCATTTATTATTTTTTTTGTGATAAGAATACTTAACATAAGATTTACCCTCTTAGCAAAATTTTAAGTATACATTATAGTATTGTTAACTATAGGCACTGTTCATATTTTTTGTTTTGATCTGTGTCTTAATTTGTTAGAGCACATATTCAAATTATTGTTTTCAGGAAACATTTAAATGTTATATTTGCTCATTGCCTTGGATGTCTGAAATATTCAATGTCTGCACACAGAAATGAAAATCCTAAATATATATCCTATATAATCCACTGGATCTGATCTTGTCTCTCATCAAAATATTCATCTCTTTACCTTGTTCCTCTGAACTCTATATTAAAATATTAAATCTGTCCTCTACTAAATTCATTTTCTGTTATATCCAGTATATCATGGAAAGACTACACTGTAATTTTTAATTGCAAAATCATGTCTTTCACATTTTACAAATTTTTTTATCCAAGATCTTTTTCTCTTTATGACTTAATACTGCATTTTATTTGATTCAGTGTCTTTTTGTGTGTATACAAAAACCCAAGGTAGAATTTAAAAAAAAGAGAACACTTTTGCCTTGCAGTAAATCTATTTCAAAGGAAAACACCTGTGATGATCTCAAGATTATCTTCTTTTGAATTGCGATGTAATTTCAAAAGCATGGTAATTTCTTTTTGCTTATCCTTGCAATAGGGCAGTCCGTTTACCCAGGATTGACTTAAAGTTAATTTGGAATTGAGATTGATGTGGGCCTCTATCCAATTCTTTCATTTTCAAGTAATGAAGGTAAAAAGCTAGATTTGTCATAGTTTTATCTGACTAGCTTTGGGTACTCTGTAGACTAGGGATAGTGGAAAGGGAGTTTCAGTCAGAACGCTGGCCAATCATTGCAGGTAACTTTGCCTCTGGTTCCAAGTATTGCACGCTTGTTATGACCACTGCAAATGAGCCCAATGGTACCCTGTCCAGAAGCTCTTTGTCCGGAAGGTGTCCTGTTGCTTTCATGGGATTCATATTTTTTCATTGTGTGATGCTTGGTCTGCTCTCACCTCTAGCCCTCTCCCCTCTGATTTGACGGCTGTCAGTCACGTTTTTCCGAGTCTTCTCCGTCTGCTTCCTATTCCTCTTTCACTATAAGACAACCAACTGTACTCATCTCACCATCTTAACCAGAAGTCCAGAACTGTGGTGTACACATTTAAAAAAATAAATTGTAAAATATGACTTGGGAGTCAGATAACCTGGTTCTACCTTTATTAGCTATGACCTTTTGGAAAATTATCTAAGTTTTCCAAGGATCAATTTCCCAATCTGTAAATTGAGGGAAACTACTTTCTCCTCTGCAAGCCTGCTGAGAAGCTTCTGTGAGATGCTGGAGCACTGCCAGTCCATGGCAAAGACCTCCAACCAACAGTGGAGAAGTTTCCTACTGAGCCAGATTCCTACTAGAGTCCTTTCCAAGATGTGCCATGGTCCCACCATGCCAAGCAACATCCATTCCCTTCCTTGGTTATTAGTTTGTGTGATACTTTTGTATTTTGCACAGTTCTTAGTCAACACTTGCACTTAGTTGGTTCTCAACAGATGCTTAAAAACTGGTATAATGGATCTAATTTTGAGTGCCTTTGGGGATTTACTGAGTCATCTTCTGAGGCAGTTTCTCATGTATTGTTTTTAATTAGCTTTTTTCCCATGGATGCACTTCAATAGGGAGAGAATAAAAGAAATAAGACCATTGAGAGTGAGAGCTTGAGGAGCGACTAAACTGAAGAGAAGGAATAAGGGAACATTCTTCGTTGTGAGCAGAAAGTAAAGAACAGGCAGCGAGGGATGCCGCCCCGCCACCTCTTCTGCGAGTGCCGCCTGCGCTGTGCATGGTGAGGACCGTTCTGTCCTCAGCACTGGCATTCACCCCGTCCTCAACAGCCTCGGCAAGGGGAAGCAGGAGAAGGAAAAGGTGGATTTAATGAAAATGCCTCTGTCACCAAACGCTTTTCTGTTGCCTTTGTGCTATATCCTGTCAGTACCCCACCATATGGTGTTAAAAACCCTCCCTAAAATGTGTTTTCTTTTGAAGCTACTTCGCAGTTATAATGGGTAATTGTGATCTGCTTCACAGCTAGAAGTGAATGAAAGTGGCTCCTATGATATCACCAAACTTCAAAATGCATTAGAGGAACAGGAGGGAGAAAGGAAGGAAGGAAGGAAGGAAGGAAGGAAGCTGATCTCCACTCCCCTCTCGCTATAAATCACAGTAACTCCCTCTAATCGTTTCAGTCAGAAGGGAGAACTAGGGCGGTCGCTTCTAGTCCTTATTAGTCCAGCAGACTCCTGAGATGCGCTTTTGTAACTGTCCCTCTCCATGGCTCCTTATTCCACCGCTAAAGATGAGTCTGTGTCTAGACTTCAGGGCATCTTAACTTCCCTCCAACCACAAAGCTCATCTGCAGCCACAATTGGGGATTGCAAAGGCTCCCTCCGGTGGGCGCCGCAGCCCCGTTAATTAGGTGAGAGATAGCCGACGCTAGCTGGAGCAGTTGGAGTTTGATCTACTGATCCTCCACGTTAAGCAAAAAACATTAGGAGAAACTGCCCTAATTGGCTGAGTTATCTACATGTTGAAACATCCTGGGAGCGATATCCTCGTCTCTGCAGTAGTTACCGGGGCTGCCTAACCAGATCCTTCCCATTGACTTCACGGCCTAGGAAGACATATTAGCTAACATTTAGGGACTGCCAACAGAACCTGAAGTACATTCGCCTACACCTCTGCCCTAGGAGCAGAGATATGAGGATGCCAGAGGGAGGGGTTTCCAAAATACCCTCACTCATGGCTGCTGATCCCCAGTCACACAGCTAGTTGACCTCGGATTCCTCATCTTTAAATGAAGGGAATAGACCTGATGCCCCTCTAAGGCTTTCCAGTTTTAACTTTTTATATTATGAATTGATGACATACAAATTTGCCCCAGCATTACTTTGCAGACTACTTGCCGTCTTTCTAGCAAGCAATACAAAGTTAGTACAAGTCACAGATATAAAAATTACAAAATCTCTTCTCCCCATTAAAAGATAAATTGAGGCATGTTAGAAATGTTAAGAGTTTATTTGAGCATTTATCTATTGGAATCAGGCAGCACCAAACCAAAGCTGTTAGGAACACTCCACCAAGAGGAACTCGGGGAGAGACTTCTATAGAGAAGAGGCAGAAGCAAAATAAGGAAATTATTGACTGGCTACAGCTTAAAGCCCAGTTGGTTGTTTGTGATTGGTTGTTCCTAGGTTTTGACTTCATAACCTTGAGGCATTTACGGACTTAGATTTTGTTTTGCTTACGGAGGTCTCCGTGGCGTTAGGGCCGTCTCAGTCCACTGGCCTTGTCTAATTAATTTAACGCCCCTCACACTTGGGAGGGGAAGCTCAGACTAAGCCCACCCTCATCCCCCAATGCAGAGGAAGCTTCTACTCTTGGTCCTGGATTTGGCTGGTTGTGTCTTAATCAGCTTAATAACAGTGGGAAAGCATCTTAAAACTTTTGAACCAGTTTTCATGTTTGTAATGGGAGAACCAGTTTGTTGTAAAGATTAGAATTCACGTATGAAAAGTGTCTGGGACATAGTAGGTTCTTGATAATTCTCAGGCAGTTGTCTGCTCTGTGACGTCGGGTGATTTGTACCCCTCCATTCTTATTTCTTCACCTTTCGTGACTGGAGCAAGAGAGAGATAAGCTCAGGACCTGCCCTGGTCCCATATTCTCAGATCCTTGCAAAGCCCTAAAAGACGGCTCCAACAAAATATATTCTGTTTATTTGACACATTTCAGTCTCACTTCTTCAATTTGGGTTCTCCTTACAGTTTTACTTTCACAAACAGTTTGTTCTGTGACAAAAGGTTTGCAAAAAATACAGAGATAATTGCTAAAGTTTCTCTCTTTTTGACAGTAATTCAATGCCTTTAACAAAATTTATGCTCCTTTTGTACCTAAATGTTTATATGTGTTGTTAAACCATAATGTAAAAGAGTATAAACATTTTCACATGTTCTACCAGATCAAATATGGTATGTATGATAATAATTAGAACCACCAACCTAACATATTGTGAAAAATGCCACATATGCATTTAATTATAGTTTCTGATTTCCAAGCATGCATTCAGGGAAAGGAGGAAGTGGCTTTCTATTTAACTTCTTTGCCGCTAACAGAACATGCATGTGTTTTGGCAAGTTTCCTAGGGAACATCTGTCTAAAAGGGAACATTGGGGAGTTAATTGACATCTACTGAGCCTGGGCAACTGCTGTATGGCCCATCCCGTCTCCGTTAAACCTAACTGTGTCTTCCTTTAAGCAGAGTCACAAAAAATCCTATTGATTCAGCTCTTTGAATAAAAAAGCAGATCACAAGCAAAACTTAAACTGGCTTATTTACAGAAGAGCTTTATGAAGTTGGTAAATGATGCAGACTCTTTTTCCAAAAGAATTATTTGTGGAAGATGCCAGTGCTGGGTAGGGGGATAGAGTTGTGGGGAGGGGTTTGTAAATGGCTTGCAGATATGTTTCCAATGGTTCATACCAAAGAATGAATGGAAAGGCTCCTCAGAATTGGGGGGAGGGGTTAGAGAGGGCTATGGATGGGACAGAGAATGAAACAAACTAGTCCTTTGACATGCCTCGGTCCTGGTGGGAGGAAGCATGATGAAGGATTTGAAAAATGATAAAAAGCCCAACAATTTAGAGGAGCTGGCTGGACAGATATAAAAGAATGGGATTAAGTCTCCCCTTTCTCACCTAGGTTTGACAAGGCATTACTGATGGTTTACAGATGAAGAAAGACTAGAAGTGATAGAATGAATTGTTCCATGCTATTTGACAAGTTAGTGGAAATGTTAGAACTTGAACTCAGTGCCTTGCTCTAAATCCCGACATCCATTTTTTTAAACTACAGGTATAAATTTTTCCCCATTTCTTAATTAATTGTGCCACAAGAAGGACACTGAAGACTATGGTGATGGATAAAGCATCAGACATAGGATTGCCAGATAAAAATACAGGACACCCAGTTAAATTTGAATTTCAGATAAACAATCATTTTTTATTGACCAAATCTAGCAATCTAGTCAGATAGGAATTTAAAATAACAGAAAGCTACAAGTCAGAATCAGGTAAGCAAGCCAAAAACAGGACCAATACAAAAGGTGAAGCTAGAGAGAGAAATCACGTAGATGGGTGAAACAGGAAATGGCAAATTCCGAGAGAAGATCAAAGTGGTGGGAGGCTGGGGACAGTTGGTATAGAAGAATCAGGATCTGGAAGATGTGCAGACCCAGCAGAAGGAAGCCAAAGCAGAACAGGAGAGAGAAAGTAACTCAGCAGAGCTTTGATAAGGCACAAGCTAGGGAGACATGACCAAAAGAATTGTATATTTGTTGGCCACCATAGACTGGGTGGCTTATAAAACAGAAATTTACTTCCTCACAGTTTTGGAGGCTAGAAGTCCAAGATCAGGTGTTGGCGAGGTTGATTTCTTCTGAGGCCTCTCTCCTTGGCTTGTAGATGGCCATACTCCTCCAGTGTCTTTACATGGTCATCTCTCTATGTATCTGTATTCTAGTCTTCTCTTCTTATAAGGACACCAGTCGTATTGGATTAGGGCCAGCCCTTATGACCTTATTCTACCTTAATTACCTCTGGAAAGGCCCTGTCTCCAAATACAGTCACATTCTGAGGTAATGGGGCCTAGGGCTTCAAAATATGAATTTTGAGGAGACATGATTCATCCCATAGCATGATGTTATGCTTCCTGAATGGAAATCAATTCAGTTCAGTTCTACAAGTATTTATAACTACTTATTATAGGGGACTTTTGTGCCAGGTATTGGGGAAATCAAATGAATAGGGCATGGTTTCTGCCCTTGAGTGCACCACGTGTCAGGGAGCCAGACACATATACAGGAAAACAGGCGACAGATCTAGTCAAATCCTGGCTCATCCACTTACTGGCTAAGTGAGCCTGGACAGTTTTCTGATCCGAAAAAGAGGTATAATCATATCTACTTGGTAAAATAGTCTTGAGGATTAGCCATATTGATATCAAGCCTGGTTCCTGGTGCATAATGGTAGCTCTTACTATTACAGAGGGTTCAGAAAACACATAGGGAGATGATAACTGTTACAACTAGGGGAATTTAGGCAACTTCCCCAAAAAAGTGGTCATGAGAGCTGAGCCTTAAAACACCAGGAGGATTTTGCCAAATGGACAAAGAGCCTAGATCATAATACAAATATGAAACAGCAAGAGGTGTACACATATTTTGATATGCCTAGAGCAGAGTAAGGCTGATGCGGATGGCAGAAAATAAGGCAAGAAAAAAAGGTTGGTACTACCTTATGAAGGACTTGGAGTATCATGTTAAAGTCTCTGAAAATTTTGCCATAGGCGAAGGAAAACAGGGGTGTTTTTGTGCAGTTTTGTTTGTTGTTGTTTTTTATTGTTGGCTATTTATTTTTATTCTTTTCAAAGAGAATTAACTGCTTTTCAAAGGTGGTATTTGGGAGTGCCTGACTATAATGGAAATGAGAAGAAAGCTAATAAAAAAGAATAGCTCCTGTCCAAGGCAAATTTGGGCAAACTGCATATACTAGGACTAGATCCATCCCTTACATAGTATCAATGGATCAAATGGTTCTTTTTGTTTTCACAACAACAAAACAAAACAAAAATCTCTCAGCCCTTGCGTCTCCCTAACTCTCCCCACTCAGTATGTAAAAACACTCAGGTCTCTCATGATCTTCTAAAAGAAAAGCCCTCCTGTGATCTTCCATCTTCGCTTTGCCTACCATTTCACTTTATTTTTTGTTGTTCCTCTTGTTGTTATAAAGGGAAAATAATTGTTTCTTACTACCAAGTCATACACATTTATTGCAGGTGAATTAGAAAATATGTTAAGGGAATTAAAAACAAATTGCTAGTAACTCCCTCCAAATCCCCAAAAGATAATTCACACATATATTTTCACGATATGGCTGGAATCAAACTATACATTCTGTTTGGTGATGTGCTTTTTTAAAATAAGCTTTTTATTGAAGAAAAATATAGAAAATTGTACAGCTAAATGTTACCAACACCCATCAAAAAATAAAGTCTCCTCCTCTCCGCAGGGCTCACCCTCTTCACTAAGGTCACCACTCTCCTGACTTCTCGCTCTGTAGATTGGTTTTGCCTGCTTTGAACTCTAAATAGGGTACCTATCGTTCTTGCAGTGTGTGCTGTTTCCCAACTCTTTCATTCCACGCTATGTTTGTGAGATTCGCCCATGTTATTTAGTGTGTATAGCAGTGGTTTATTCCTTTTTCATTGCTGTGTAATAATTTACTGTATGAATCCACCGCTATTTATCCATTCTTCTGTTCATGAGCATTTGCACTGTTTTCTGTTTGGGGCTATTATGAATAGTGTTGCTGTGAAGGGTACCATACACATATTTTGGAGCACATTTGTATACATTTCTATTAGGTATATATTCAGAAACAGAATTGCTGGAGTAAGAGAGCATGCAAATGGTTTTTTAAAACTGTTTATACTAATTGACATTCCCTACAACTTTATATAAGGTTCAATTTCTCCATATCCCCATGCCCCCTTGTATCATCCATCTTCTTAATTTTATCCATTCTGGTGGGTGTGCAGTGGTAGCTCATGTTGCTTTATATTTGCATTTCCTTGCCTATGAGTGAGATTGAGCATCTTTTCATACATTTATTGGCTAACTGGATATCTCCTTTTGTGAAGTCCTGTGAAGACTTGTTCAAGTCTTGTCCAGTTTTTCTATTAAATTCTCTGTCCTTTTTCTTATGATTTGTAGGTGTTCTTTATATATTCTGGATGCAAGTGCTTTGTCAGATATTTGTATTGCAAATATCTTACACTCTGTGGCTTGCTTTAGAAAATAACTTACAAAGGTATCTTGATGAATGAAGTTTCTTAATTTTAATCAATTCCAGTTTATCAATCTTTTCCTTTATGTCCAGTGATTGGTAAGTCCTGTTTACAAAATCTTTATTTATGTCAAACTAGCAAAGATATCCTCTTATGCTGTCTTTTAGAAGTTGTATTGTTCTGCCTTTATTATTTAGATATACAATCCCTAGAACTGATTTATTTGCACGGTGTAAGGTAGGGACCAAATTTAATTTTGTATTTTCATTTTTCTATCCAAATAACCCAGTACCATTTATTGAAAAAAAATCTATCCATTCCTCACTCTGCAGTGTCCTTCCCAGGAGTGCTATTTTTTCATAATTCCAGTGTTCACATATGTGTGGGTCTATTTCTAGATTCTCACTTAGCTTTCTGTAAATCCAAATTTACATGTGGCTATTTGATTTTCATTTTAAATTTAATAAAATTAGAAATTTAGTTACTCTGTCACACTGCCACATTTCAAGTGCTCAGTAGCTACGTGTGGCTAGTGGTTACCAGGGCAGTACAGATATGGAACATTTCTGTTACCGAACCAAGTGGGCTCGCCTCCTGGTGAGTTAAATGACACTCTACACCAGTGGAAGTTGTCTCACAAAGTAAAGTGTATTTGCAGAGAATAGGAGGCCATGAGGAATCATTTCCAAAGTCATGGCGTCTCTGAACAGAGGGAAGCAGGGACCTTTATTTCACATGGGAATGAATATTCAAAAGGGAGAGGCAGGTATTTGCCTGCACAGGCTCAGTTGGAGAATGTGCTTCCACATAATGAGGTCTAAGCTCCTCCTGGAGAGATCTTTGCTTAAAAATAAGGCAAAGATTATGGGTGCAACTCTTGTGGTGAGGCCTGGTCAGTTTCAGATGTTTGGTGGTTACATCTCCCTTGAGTTTCTCACTTGGTCAGTTTCAGGATGGTGGTGGTTACATCTCCTTAACATACAAAAGGAAAAGAAACAACTTGGAAAAACAGTAAATTGCTTCCAAACCCACCCTTGAGTTTCTCAAGGCACCTAGTTGGTGACATTTCCATCATGCAGAGAGTTCTATCAGACAACATCACTTTAGATCATTAGTGTCTAATTTCATAGCTCTTTTCACTCTCTGAGGAAGTCTTATTTGAATTTGTTTATTGTCTTTATCCATTGCTAGAATATAAACTCTATGAATGCAGGAACCTAGTCAGTTCACTGTTATATGTACAGTTTCCAGAACAGTTCCTGGTACTTAATGTTTGTTGAATGAATGAATAAAATTCTACTGTGCCCTGTGAAGCCTGAAACTGATTTCTGAGCCCATCATGCCCAATCTCAGTGAGCCTCCCCAAGATTCAGAGCAGAGAAGGCTAACTTGTCAGTTTGGAATCTTTGGAGTGTCCCACATCTGGTACTTATAATGGTTGTTGATAAAGACGATGTTGTTCCTGCAGACATTTGAGTACTTACTTTTTATTACACATTGTTCCAAAATTTACATTCATTAACTCATTTAATGCTTATAACAACCCTATGAATAACTGCTATTATTATCCCCATTTTATGGGTGAAAATACTAAGAAGCAAAGAAGTTCAGTGACTTGTCCAAGGTCACACCACCAGAGAAGGGGGCACCCAGATTTGAACCCAAATGTCAGGCTGACAGCTGACATTGGTGCCTCACAAGACAACTGTAGAGTCTTCAACTTATTTTTGTTTGTTTATTTATTCATCCATTTAAAAAAAATAATAGACTTGCTGCTAAGTGCCAGAAGTGTTGTCAGCTCTGGGTATTTATTACTCTTTGCCACCTCTGTTCACTCTTCAGAGTATGTACCATATTTTGATTGATTTATAACCTCAGTGCTAAGTGATATTCTCACTTTCTGGGCTGTGTTCCCAAGAAGCAGAGTAGGAATTTTAGTGCATCAAGGGGTGCTTTTAAGAGAGAGATGGTGAGGGAGGCAGGATAGGACAGGAAATATCTATATAAGAATGTGATCCTAGCCTCTGTCCAGCTTCAGGCTGACCTCTCCAGAAGCTCTGAGGCACAAATTGAACCAAAGTCAAGGGGATGGGCCCTATATACCCCCATGTTAGTCAGTTACTGGCAGCAGGCTGCCCTGGTGTGTGTGTATACGTGTGTGTGGGCACACATCTGAGTAACCTTCAGGGAGAACACACCCGTTTAGATCAGCTTAGGGAAATTCTCAAGAGAAGGAGGCGACTATAAGCCACTAACCACCAAAATTCACAGAAGCCAGGGAGTAGGAAAAGGAGAGCTTGACCAGGGGCACTGACAGCATCCACTGCCCTCACCCTCCATTAAAATGCTCCTGTTTTCTTCATTACTGAAGATTAGTATGAAACAGTGTTTAGCATGTTCATGCAGTTCACTGGTTTTGTGTGGGTTTCACAAAACACTTTCACAGCCCTGATTATTGCTGCTGAGTCTCTGCTTCAGGAATATATGTGTTGCATGCATTTAAAGACTTCCAAATGAAATGAGCTCAGGATGAAATAAGAAAACCCTACAAGCTATTTTAAATAACAACTAGTAAATAAAAACATCTGGTAGATGATTAAGATTCACATCTTAAACCTTGGCGAAGAATAAGTGGTGTACCTTTAAGGAAGAGTATACACATTAGCAGCTTTCTCAGTGACTTTTGGTGTCTAACAGAGCTCAGGAAATGTAGGCAGGAGGGTGTGGAGTCCTTCAGAGAGCTCAGTGGGATGAGAGGGCACGGAGCATGTCTCCCCCTGTTTTATTGATCTTCATAGTGTGTTCTGTTTATGCTCTTTAGAAGAGTGGCTATGAAAAACCAGATATTACACTTATTGGCTGTGAATGTGACACCAACATCTGCTTGCCTTGGCTTGACGCCTCTGGTAGGAACCATCGGGAATGCTTTAGCCTACACCTTCTCTTTGGAAACAACAGGAGCAAAAAGAAAACTTCAAAGTCCTGACACACCTGTGTAACCTCTTCTGTGCCATGGAACAGCCATGTAAATGGATTCTGAAAATCAAGCCTTCTGCTCCCTGCCTCCCTTTGAGGATACTGGAAAGGAGCGATCATACAGGATCCTAATAGCCTGTGAGGTTCTTATCTCCTGCCTGGTTCTGCTGAGACCTCAGGAAACAAAACCCTTAGCGCTGCCAAAAGCAAGAGGTAGGAGCAGGAAAGTTGCGTGACAAGAAGTACCATTTTCCCATCCTCAATTAAAAGGTCAAAGCAAAGAAAATCTTTTGGTACCATTTTGGTAATGGATATTTAGAACAAACGCCCTTGAGCTTTTATGACTTTATTTTCAGTTTTCCAAAATGAGATATAACTTGTTTGAATTGCTGAAAACAAAGGGGCAAAACACGTATGATGAATGCATTCTGTTTGAAATCAATTTCCGTCATCATTTTATTAGATTGACTGCTCTGACCTGGGGAGTATTACTTTCCCATTGTGCTTTTGCAAAACTGCCCACTCCTGAGCTCTGTGGCTGTGGGCTCCTGATTCGTTTCATTGTTTTTCTCTTCTTCTCCTTTCCTGGCTATAAGGACTTGACACTTTCCTCACCTTTGACTAGCAGGGTGGCACCACGAGAAAGGCAGAATAAACAGGACGATTGAACAAGCTGCGTGCAGCAAGGGGGCAATATTTCAATAGCAAATATTGCTTCCCATATACCTCAACAGAACGTACTAAAGTAAACAAAATGATAGCATAATTATAGCAGTTCCAATTATGTTAATTAGACTGCATACACGCTTCATTGATAAGCAACTGTGCTGCAAAGAAATGCTATAAACCTGGTACTTCAGCCTTTAGCAGCTTTGTGGTGCATATACTACTATATTCCTGGGTAACATTTAGACTCTCACAATTTTTTTAATTTTTATAATACTTTATTTGAAAAATTAAAAATTAAGGAGCGTGCCACTGCATGTTTCTAGAGAAGTCAGAGAATCTCATTTGGATTCTATGCCTGCTGCCTTCCTCCACGTTTGGTTCCTTTCGCCTCAAACCTCAAATGAAAAACATTAACATGTCCCACTTGACTAATTAAAATCCAGCTTAAGAAAATGGATTTGCTTTTCAGCCTCCTCCAAATAGCGTCCTCTGCTTTGATGGCACCCAGAAAACAGAACCCTGGAGGGAAGAGGCCACCAAAAGCTGTTGCTCACGTAGCTGCATTTGGGGACTAAAAACTGGGAGAATCTGGGATTGTTCCCAAGTGTTTTGGTGGGTTTATGGGACACCTGATTGTTTTAATAAAGAAGGTCATAGATGGCAAAGATTTGGAAGATATAAAAAGAAATCATGACAAAAACTATAAGTGCTCAGAAAGGGAAAATTACAGCTGTAAGCTAATTAGATCATTTACATTTTAAAACTGAGTGCTAATGCAATTATAATAATACAATGATTTAAATATGGAGCGGTCCAAAAAACTCACAAATAAAATAAAAAGTGGTTTAAAGCCTAAGCCAAACAAGGGATTAGAGGAGGAAAAAGGGTCTATGCCTGGTCCAGATATTATCGGGACATCGTCATAAGAGTGCAGCAAATAATTACTTCAAGAGAAAAAAATGAGTTGTTTCTATCACCAAAAGACTGCTAAGAAATTAGCACTCTAAGTGAACTGCTCATAAAATGAGAGGATAAAATAAGAAACTAAATGGTATTATACAATCCGAGCAACACAGTAGAATTTTGCTTATTAGAAAGAAGTCTAGGCCAGATCGCTTCCACTTTCGCCCCTCACTCCACTCCCTCCTGTCTCTCTTAGGGGCTCATCTCATCAGCTCCCCACTTTCTCTTCATTGTTTCTTATTTTCTACCTGTTCTTTTTTCACAAACTCTGTTCAAGCTTCTTCACTCTAAAATGAGTTTTCTCTTACCCTTATTTCTCTCTCTCCCTCAAGGTTCACATCTTTCTTTTCTTGCCAGATCTCTTGAAAGGATGGACGATAATCATCCTTTCTGCCTTCCCGCCTTTGCTATTAGTACTGAGTAAAAATCACAGTGAATTCATTTTTTAAATAAATCAGCAGCCACTTGTCAAAACAAGACTAAATTCTCTTCGGCTCTGCCGTAGTTATCAATGCAATTAGGTTGACTTTTAGACCGAGTAACTCTAAAATAGACTTTTTATATCTAGTATCTGCCATTTGAAAATTTCAGTCTCAGTTTTTCCAATGTGCATGAGGTTTGTTTTCCACAACATTGCCTATTGAACAAAAGGAAACACTAAGAAAAATAAAAGTATACTAAGAATATAAATAATAGACAAGTGTGGCCTATAAAAAATATCAAAGAATAAAAATATATGCACTGTGGGAAAAGGTTTAAAAAAAGTGTTGAGTTGATTTTGTGTAGACAAGAAAAGCTAAGGGTTGGTGACTGACCGTCTGTAATTATGTGAAAGATTATGAGGAAGGAGGATGTTGCCAGCTGCTCTCCTCTCTGCTGACGGTAGAAGGATGGGATTAAATTATAATGAGAGAGATTATGTTAGACATAAGGAAGAACACTGTAGCTTTGGGGGTGACACTCTCTAAGATGGATTATCAAGGGATGTTGTAAAATCCTCACTATTGAATTGGAAAAAGTTTGAAAATGGAACAGACTATGCCCTGTCTCAGATAGTTTCGGTCATTTTTTTTTTTGTGAACACAATGAATATTTGCTTAAGAATTCTTATTAGATGATTTTCTGCTTGTGAAATATATCTGGAGATGTAGTAAATGTGGACAAAATAAGAAGATAGGGTCTTAGTTTTGGATACATGTTTTCTTTGTTCAGAGCACAGTTTCTTTTACATTCTCTTGCCTCAGCCGGATAGTCCCCTGTGGTTTGGTTTTTTTGTTGTTGTTTTTTTTTACTGTTGATTTAAGTATAAATGCCACAAGATAGAAATATTGATGATTAAATGATCTCTTCTGGTTCTTTCTAAGCTTTATTATTCTAATTTTTCGGTTTCTACTGTAAGGTGAGAGCATAACAGAAAACTTACGTTCTTTGTCCTCCTAATTATCAAGAGCCTACAGACATGTGTTTTGACTCCGTCATCGGCTATAGAAACACTGTATAACACTATGAACGGTAATATATCATCTCAGAAATGCATGCCCTTGGAAGTGAGTCTATGGGTGGGCTTCTGTCTTTCAGAGACAATATGAAAAGACATGAGAAATCTCTACACTTGCTTTTGGATTAGGGAGGCAAAAGGTGACGTATGGCATAATATTAACGAAGCACATGATTTATCTAGATGTTTCTTATCCAAAATACTCAGCAATAGAGAAATCCCCAGAGAACCCGTAAGTAAAAATGTTCTGTGAGTAACCGTGAAAGAAGGCATAAATAAACCTGCTAATGTTCATGGATTTTACTCACAGAAGTGCTTTTCAGGTAATCATCAACCTTCCCTATTTATTCTTCTTTTAGATACTGATATATCAAATTTAAATGCCAGTTTCCCCAGGCGTCAGCCAGAATGAAGATATGATCTACAGAAAGGAGTCAGGAAAAGTAAGAGCCTGCCTTCGGGGGCCACAGCTCCCCAACAACAGCAGAAGGCACTGCTTAAACCTGGAGTTGGCCAGCAGGTATTTATCAGGCACATGGGAAAAATAATGAGAAAACAAACAGTCCTTGTCATTCTGAAGTTAAAAGGCTAGGGCAGGAGGCACATTCTAATGTAAATCTTATGCAAAAAATATTTCGATATTGTGATAAATGGTAGGAAAGAAAATTATGAGGTATATGAAAATTTAAAAAATATATATTTTTTAAAAGTCTTCCTGAGGAAAGAGAATTTTATCTGAGATTTGAAGGCTGTGTAGAAGGTAACTAATGTTTTGGAAGATAAGGGTGTAAATGAAGGGCACAAAAATTTTCACACACGGAATATAGCTTGTGCAAAGGCCCTGAGATAGAAGGAAGCTAAAGCAATAAAAGACCACTGTAAGGAGAGTAATGAGAGGAGGTGAGCTAAAATATCTGGTGCTTGATTGTGCGGAAGGATATGTGACTAAGAGATACAAGTGTTATGAATACTGTCTCAATGCTGAAAAACACAGGGAAGCTATTGAAGAGTGCCCAGTGTGGGAGTGGGATAATGAAAGCTGTGTTTTAAAACCACCACTCTGGCTACAGTGTAAAGAATGGTTTACTTGGGACGAGATTGGCTGCAGGAAAATCAGTGAGGAGGTCATTACAGTAGTATAGTTGAAGGTGGTACTGGATTGACTAAATGCTGACAGTGGAAATGGAGAGAAATGGAATAACTCAGAAGGCATCTAGAAGGTTAATATTTAGAAAGTAAGCAAAAGATATTTAGAAGCTTTTTTTTTTGTTTGAACTATAAATGGGTGTATGGGAAAGGAAATGACCAAAAATGACTTCCAGGGACCTCCCAGTATTCCACGGAACAGTAAAAAAGAACCATGTTTTCAGTCAAGGCTTGCAAACTTTTTCTGTAAAGGTCCAGATAGTAAATATCTTGGGATTTAGGGGACATACAGTCTCTGTCACAACTATTCAACTTTGCTGGGATAGAGTGCAAGCAGTCATAGATAACATGGAAATGAATGGGCTTGGCTGTGTTCCAATAAAACTTTATTTACAAGAACAGGCAGGGGCCCAGGTTTCACCCAGGGGCATAGTTTGCCTACCCATTCTAGATGACGAACATTCTGATGACACAAACTGTTGCTTATGTTGACGGCCCTGGGTCATGAAAAAGAAATTTAAATTTTGTTTAGTATTTTCTGCTGAATGAAAGCCATGAATATTTGAAATACTTTGAGAAAATCACTGAAGGTAATTTTGGTGCTTAAAGCCTTACCTGAATTTTTCAAACAGCTAAACCAAATATGGAACACTTCGTTCCCTGAAAATAAAGAATAAAATTGAGGTTTTGATATTAATATTATTAACTAAGCTTCAAAAGGTCAGCTTGAAGGCAGCCTGAGTTACATGCATCTCATTCCAAAGAACTAAGACCACCACAAATAGCTTTGTGATGACCTCACTGTACCTCACGGGGACATTGTCTTGCTAGAGAATGACACTTCTCCTGAGTTGTTATCAGTGTAGAAAGAAAAGACATTCCTTCCCAGAATTTGTGCTAACCTCTCTAAAGCTTTTACTCTTGGCAACGAGTGTTTCGGTAGATTTCATGAACATAAACGAGAGCAAATACCATTATGCAAACTCTAGGAAGACTCTGACACAAAAATCCTTCCATTGAAAACAATTTGCTTTTTAAGCACTTCTACAGAATGAATATGGAAAACGTATTAAGTAGAAAAAGTTGTTTTAAAAATATCTATTTGCTGGGCCAGCCGGGTGGCGCAGCGGTTTAGCCCGCACTTAGCAGCCCAGGGTTCGCGAGTTCGGATCCCTGGCGCCCGCCGACGCACTGCTCGTCAGCCACGCCGTGGCGGCATCCCATATAAAGTAGAGGAAGATGGGCACGATGTTAGCCCAGGGCCAGTCTTCCTCAGCAAAAAGAGGAGGATTGGCAACGGATGTTAGCTCAGGGCTGATCTTCCTCACACACACACACACAAAAAATCTATTTGCATGGCAGTTTCCTTTTCAAACCCTTATTTTATTGCATATTGTCCAGGAGGCAACTTTAGCCGTGTGTCCAGATTCCAAACCAGATATCCAACCAGACTCATCTGACGCCTGGACCATAGAATCTTGGAAAGCTTGAAAAATGGAATTTAGTTCAATGACAATATAATATTATTTTTTACAAAAATGTTTTCTAGAAATTATATAAATTTCCCTCCGTTAATATCTAACTTGATAAATAAGCACAATTTTAATATTTTTAAATTCTAGAAAGATATATTAGAAAAATAGATGCATCAGATAAATTAGAAACCTCTTTTGCACAAAATTCTGTTTTATAAGCTGAGAAACCAGAATGTTTTTTAAAGAAGTTTTAAAAATTTTGATTCTTTTAAACAAAATGCCCAGAACCAATGAGTTCTCATAGCAGCTTATCTCCTGGAAAGTGTGTGTGGAGACATTCTTATCTGAGCTAGCTGACCTAACAGATGTTTTCCTTTTCAATAAGATTTTATGAAGCTATGAAATCCTCGTTAAGTTGTGGGTCATCGGCGTCTCTCTCGGAACCGGCTGTGCTAGCAGGGGCTTTCTGATACTCCAGTGCTCCGTCGTAAAGTGAGAACTGAAAAAATCAAACAACAAACACCCAGATGCTAACTGTTTAAAACCCTGTTAACTAGGCTAACGTGCTTTCCCCATTAGGTCATTATTAAAATGCTATTAACACTTTTCACCTGCAGCTATTCAAAGACGGACCTAATCCTAACTCCAAAATTTTCACCTCTTTTGTCCTAGCCAAGAAATAGTGCTAGTTATAGATTAATTGATTTCCTGTGTATTATTTCAATGACAATGTTAGTGCTTTCTATGTTCATATTACTGGGTTGTGTCTGGGGGAAGAGAATTTTAAATATGTAAGTCACAAACTCTGCTCTTGAAGAAATTAACCAAGGATGTAGAATATAAATTTAGAGGTAATTAATGATAAATAGGAGTTTATGGTAAATAAAAAAGAACTATTCAGCTAGAGAAGCTAAAAGAATTCAAAGAAACTGCTTTGGGATTGCCAGGAAATGCTTCAGAGGATGGAGAATTTGGCTCCTTTTTGAAGGATGGATAAGATTAGGAAAGCTAGTCAAGGTGGCAGGTATTTCATGTTGGATGCATAATATAGGCCAACACGGAGTCTAGAATACACATGACAGGTTTAGGAAACTATAAAAAGACTACTCAGAACAGGACAGAGTTTATTTGCAGATCAGTGAAGAGCTTGGATAGGTTCAATGACTTATCGGCAGAGGGATTTGGACTTGTTCCATGGTAGCATCAAAGAATTAAGTAGTGGGCAAGAGGAGTCAGTAAAATAGAAATAGAAAGGCTAGGGGAAAAAATCAAAAGAAAGTGGTGTCACAAAATCCTAGAGAGAGACAAGTTTTAAAAGTAGGAAGGGGTTCCACTTGAGCACCAATTGGAGAAAAGCAAATTGACACAGATTTTGATGATTAATCGGCCAATGGGGATGGTAGGGAGAGCAGTCTCAGTAGACTGCTGGGGATAGAAACCGGACTGAAATAAGTTTAGGGCAGATGAAGCCTGAGTAAATTGAGAATATGAGTGCAAATCTGGAAGCTGTAGTGTCTGGATAAAGATGGCTGACTTGGCACATATTTTACTGGCCCTCTCTCCCAACATCCCACTGAAATGACAGAAAAGATATTTAAAAGGAAAATAATCACATTGGTGAACAACATTAAAACAAACTCGAATCCTTGTCTTTTTTGGGAGGAAAGTTATAGGAGTTAATGAATTATCAATGTTGACAGAAAACATAAGTTTAAATATGTTTGTTAGCATTTTAATGATCATCTCACCATGTATCTATATCTACATCTATATATCTGCGTCCATTGCTATAGATCATTGTCATTCACAGACGAAAGGAATTTAAGGTATGTGAGGGAAAGTAGATTAAATTAGACGTAGTAAGCAGAGTAAAACCATGACACAAGTAAGTCATAGAATACTCCTGTTTAGGTGCAACCCATTTGTCCCAGTGAAGCTCCTTAGCCACTCAAATCTCCGAAGAAACAAGTCAAAGAGCGGGACTGTGGCAAAGATTTATTCAGGTGAAAGAACTACTTGGGGGACAGAGCTACACAACTTTGGAGGAAACACAACCCAGTAAATTAAACTAATTAACCAACTCCTTTACCTACCAATTCATAGAAAACAAAGACTACCAGACATCCAAGAAAGACAAACAATGAGAAAGAGGAAGCTAAAGATGAACAATTCAAGGAAACAGATATACAGGAAAAAAAAGAAGAGAATTTAAATTCTTTTTATTAATTTCAGAGACATTCAAGAAGACACTGAATTCATAAAGCAAAAACAAGATTCAATAAAAAATAGCAATCAGAAAAAATAAAAGATTCTTGGAAATTAAGCATTTGGCAAAATTTTAAAAAATTAATAAAGGCTCAATAAGTGAATGGACATTGCTAAAGAATGTAGTCAAGAAAATATTTCAGTACATATGTCAGAGTAAAAGAAATGAAAAACATCAAGAAAAGTTCTTAGGAGGTATGGAGAATTCCACTGTATCCAATACCCACATTCTAGGACAGAAGAGGAATGAGAAAAATAAATAATCAAAAGACAAATTTTTTTTTTAAAGTGTGAAAAAGATTCAAGTCTTCAGATTGAAAAGCCCACTGGGTATTTAGTATTAAAATGAGACAAAGCAAATACATCCACTCACTTATTCTTTATCAAATATTTTATTCAATATGTACTATATGCCAAATACATTAGAGATATAGCCGTAACCAAGAAGGACCAGATTCTCCCTTCATGAATCTTAGATTCTAAAGAGAAGAGACAAAATTAAGTAACAAATAAAAATTTAAAAGCAGTAAAATCTCTGAAGAAAGTAATATGGGTAATGAGTTAAAAAATGACCCTGTGAAGCTACTTTACACAGGGATGTCAGCATAGGTGTCTCTGAGGAGGTGACATTTGCTATAAGATCTGAATAGCGAGAAAGCCCCAGCCACGAAAAGATCTGGGAGAAGAGCGTGCAGAGTGGAGGGAAGGTCTATACATGTCCTGGTGAAATTTCCAAATGCCAAGACTCAAAAAAAAGGAAACATATCAACTACCCCAGAGTAAGAATAACACTGGTATCAGAACTCTCATCTGCAAAACTGTCTGCTAGAAAAAGAAGAGAGAAAATATATTGAGTCTAGAATTTTACAAAAGGTCAAACTCCCTTTCAAGTACTTTTCAGATGCAAGGACACAGAGTTCATTCTGTGAGAAAAAAATCTTTAATACGTATTCCATTGGAATGAAAAAAGAATAACATGGGATACATGATCAATCAAATAATAAAATACATTTCATCAAATAATTATTGATACCATAGTTGTGGAGCTTAATTCAATTGAGTGTTTTGATTATAGTTACAAAACAACCACCCAAACTTCAGCGGTGTAAATCAGCAATAATCATTTACTGTTTTTTTCTATAACAATTATGGAGTTGACTCGACTGAGCTAGTTGCTTCTCACTCAGAGTCTGTAATGTGTTTGCAGTCAGGTGATACAGCTGGAGGTCAAGTCATCTAAACAGCTTCCTTACTCACACTTGGGAGTTGAGGCTGGCTGACGAGTGGGGCCACAGCTGAGGCTGGCAGCCGGAACACCTGGATGTGGCCTGAGCTTCCATAGAGCACGGCAGTGATGTTCCAAGAGCGACCATCCCAAGAAAGAGTGAACCAGGTGGAAGCTGTATCTTCTTCTACGATCTGGCCTCAGAAGTCGTACAGCACAACTTCCACCACTTTCTTTTCATCAGGTGCAAGTCACTAAGACCAGGCCAAATACAAGGGGAGGGTTATTAGACTCAAAAATAGTACATCCCCACCCACAGGTGAAACTGTTCATCCACCTTCAAAGCTCAGGCTATTGGACTCTTTCCTCATCCTTAACTCCCTGCCACTGTCACTCCTCTGACTCAGAATGTTCCTCATTTACTACGGTAACCTATGCAAAGTCACAGTTTCTTTTATTAGCCCATCATTCAAACAAGCCTCCAAATCCCTAAACCTTTCTTATTGAAGTGACTTTCATTTTTACTCCACTGAGATTCACCTATCCTCATTACCAAGCTCTGAATCCTGTCAGCATTACTCCACCTCGCTCTCTGACTATAACCCTCACGCTCAGCTTCCACCATATTGCTCTCCCATCTCATAGAAATATCAAATTCCTTGATATTTTAATTTCTTCTAGTTTATTAGCTCCATTGCTCATCTTTTTTCTTATGTAACCTAGACTAAAATGTTGATCATCTTATTTATTATGTTGCAGATATGCTAAATTTTCTTATGTCTTTAACTTTCCAAAACAAAATCAGTGTTGCCAAACTACCTTCTCTTCTCCTACACCAAGAAAGACAACAACAATGTGAATTGGCGTCACAAAAAATTCTGAGTCTCTGTTTCCACCAGGTACTCAGAACGGCCAATAAATGATTTTACACACCTTAGTCAGGAATACATCACCCTGACATTTTCTTTTTACTGCTTTTCTCAAGCATCAACAAATTTTTACTGCTCTTCTCAAGCATCTGACCCCATGCCAGTTCTTTTGTCCTAAGGAGATGAACATATATATATATTATTATAAACATCAAGGCCATGAGGGGTGAATTCCTCAAATCTCCCTCAAGCCACTAATTCCCCTATATACAAATTTATCTACATTGCACCCATCAATACATCATTTTCTTCAGTCTTAAAGGATGGAGTCAACCTCCTCATAACATCTGTGTTTGAGCCTTTTCTCTTCTGTCTTCTATGATCACAAATTCTCTCTTTTGTGTATCTCTATGTTAGTCCCTTTCCTTTCAGCCAATAAACATGCTCCAGTCTTTCCTACCCCAAGAAAATTCCAGATCTCACACTTCCCTTGAGTTACCATTCAATTGTTTGTCTCTGAGATGTCTTCAAAGAGTAATCCATACTGTCTCCTCAACATAACCTCTCATAAATAGTTCAACTGACTATAATCTGTATTCCTTTCCATTTTATTAAAATTATTCTTAATAAAGTCACCAATAGGGGTCACCCGGTGGCGCAGTGGTTTAGTTCACGCTTGGCAGCCCAGGGTTCACGGGTTCGGATCCCAGGCGCCTGCCGATGCACCGCCTGTCAGCCACGCTGTGGCGGCGTCCCATATAAAAAATAGAGGAAAGACGGGCACGGATGTTAGCCCAGGGCCAGTCTTCCTCAGCAAAACAGAGGAGGATTGGCAGCGGATGTTAGCTCAGGGCTGGTCTTCCTCACACACACACACACAAAATAGTCACCAATAATCTCATAATTGCAACTTAAGGTATATTTTCCCATTGATATAATCAAATTTGGTTGCATTTGATTCTATTGGTCTCTTTACTTTTTTGACACTAGACTCTCCAGTTTCTTTTTTTTCTCTATCCCTTTTGAAATGATCCACCTACATTTTGAATGCTCGTGTTCACCAAGGTTCTGTCTTTGACCCACAGCTCTTCTCACACTTCATTCTTTCTCACTCACTTTCAAAATTTCAACTTACAGCTATTCACTAATTTCCCAAATTTCTCTAGTCTTAATCTCTAGTTTGAGTTTCATAGTCACATAAAACTGCTCATAGAACAACTGCTTCTTATTTCCAGTAAAATCTAAACTCACCTTCATCGTCTCTCCTTGAAATCCAGATTATCCCTCTGAATTCTCTCTAAATTGATGGCAACATCATCTATAAGGCCAGCCGACCAAGGTAAAAATGTAAGTGTCATCCTTGACTTCCCTTTCTCCTTTTACATTTACTCAACCATTTAATCTGGCCTATTTTATTCACTACGTATTTCAGAAGCACATCATCTCCTCTCCAGTCTAGTTCAGACATCTAACATTGCTCCCTGAACTCCTGACACAGCCTCCAAAATCATCTCTCAGCGTCCAGGTTTGAATCCATCTTCATCTGCTGCATTGGAAAGTGAGCAACCACCACTTAAAAGGACATAATGGAAGCAAATGTTCTCAGGGGAAAGCTGGGTTTCTGTTCAAGTGAGGCTGCGGAGAGGTGGTGTACCCTAGGGTTTAAGAGTACAGAATCTAGTATCAAACTGTCTAGTTAGTTCAGGCTCATGCTGCAACATCTACTAGATGTGTGGTCTTGGGAAGTTACTCAACCCTTCACTCCCTTGGGTTCCTTCCCTTGAAATTGGAGACAGCTGCATTATCTAGCTGATGTGAGGACTGAGTGTGATAATGCTTACCCCGTGTCTGGTGGACGGGGAGGACTGAGAAGATGCTGTGGAGGCAGGGATGGTGGCAGTGGTTGCTATTTTCAGAGGATTATTTCTCTGAAAACATTGAGATAGAGCAGTGGACATGGATTGAAGGGTCAAAAGGCTGGTGTAGACTTCCTTGCCTCACATTATTCCTTTTGCCTGAAGTTTTGTTCTTTCCGTCTCTGAAAATTCCAAAACTACCGTTTTTGACACTTCATATCAGTGGGGAAAAGAGAAATCAGTTATTCCAGAATTGGTATTGGGTCCAGTGGCTAGCCATTGGATTAAATTGAAGTCTTTCACGAAAATGAAATTCTAGAGGGAGAAAAGGTTTAACTGAAAAAAAAAAACCTGAAACCATAAAAGCGTTTGAAGAATGCATGGGAGGATTGATTTTTCATCCCTGATTTGAGAAAGCTTTACAAAAGAAGACCAAAAAAAAAGAGTACAAAAGTCACAAAAATTTGATAAATTCTACTAAGTAAAATATTTTAAATTCTGCACGGTAAAAATACCCAAACAAAGTCAAAAGACAGATGATAAACTGGGAAAATATTTGCAGCACATATGGCAAAAAGACTAATTTCCTTGTACTAAAATTACATTAATTAAAGTTTTTAAATATATTAAGTTTAAAAAAGCAAGGGCAAAACAGTGTATATACGATGCTTCTACTTATGTAAAAAGAAGAAGATGTAATGTGTAGAAATGTTTGCTCAAGCATTGGATATCTGAAGGGACACACAAAAAAACTAGCAGGAAGGGGTGCTTCTAGGGAAGATAACTTGAGACTTATTTTCACTGTATATCTTTTTTACTCTGAATGTTTTAACATATATATAACATTATCTTACCATCGTACAACTGAAATTCTTTCTAGTAAACCTTCCCTGGAAGCCTGAACAGGAAAAAGAAAGAAAGAAAGAACTCTCTGACATTTCAACTATCATTGTAATTCATGTATGCTTTTTTAAAATCATATATCATCAAAAAATATTCCATTTCTTCTACTAGAATACAGCTGTTTAGGGCAAAAACATTTCCTGATCATCCTAGTGTCCTGTACTGTGCCAAGCATTTAATAGACACTTCATGTACTCTTTTAAAATGAATAAACAAGTGAGTGATTATCTCATAGGCTGCTTATGTGTGGTGTCTTTGCTTTACGAAATTTGCCTCCTGTTACTTCCTGTACTTCTGGTATGTTGCACAGATTTTCCAGCATTTTGGAAAGTGCAAAATGAATATTGCATGGTAGCTAACATTTTCTCTCCAAAGAGGAGTTTTACACGGCTGGCATTTGAGTCAGAAAAGTCCCAGAGCCCTGTCATCTTGTTTAAGTCTTCCACTTTTGGAAAGGCAACACCGCTAAAGAGCATGGCATATATAAATTTGTATATTCTTCAAGAGGGTCCCACCACATGAAAGTGGGTAACCTTCCACCAAAATCATTAATATTTTACATTTGTAGTAAGCTTACTGGAAATGATTGGTATGCATTGTGTGTAATTTGGAGCTTTATACTGCACACAATTTAGGCATAATTGATTGACTGAAAAATTCTTGGCTACCTTATAATCAAATTTCTTCAGCCCAGTGCTACATGTTAAATCACATCTCCAAAATGCAGTTTTAGTAATGAGAGTCCATTAACATTCCTGAGTGATATTACGTATAATAAAATTGAAAGCATGTGAGAATGAGGACAATCTTTAAAAAAGAATGGTGTGAAACTAAAAGTGGGTCCAGTTTGTTAATAGCGGGGCCAGCATCCCCCTCACCCCCTTCACAGGATGGGTTCTGATCATCGTGCAACTAAGAAATCCAGTTCATTAGATCCCTGACTTCACATCCGAGAACAGCCTTACTCGTTTATTCACCAGTCTCTGCAATTTCTCCAGATGCTTTTTGATCAAAGATCCATCTCCAAGCTAATTCTATCCTCTTAGCTAGGAAATTGTACACAGATTTTATCCAAGAAGACAAAAGCTTTGTCACTAAGTCATTTAAGTGGCAATAAGCAACATGTTTAGTCAGAAAACTGGCCAGAGCTCAGGGTTAGAACATTACATTATAAGGCTTTTACAGTAATGTGCTTTAAATATCACATTTGTACAATGATGTGTTTATTGTGTACCTATGATGTAAAAATGCATTTTAGGTGAAGTATCACATGTGCCTGCATACATACAAAAGTATCCATCTTTGGTTCTCCAGAGTGTTCCTGAAGTATACTTCTTATGGGTGGAAAATGTGGCCCAGATCAGACCATTTCCTGCCTGTATTTTGAATCTGCAAGAGTCTGCTTTTCTAAAATTTCAAATAAATTTCTTCCATCATGCTATCGCCGGCCTGGTGGCGTAGCGGTTAAATTTGTGTGTGCTGCTGTGGCAGCCCAGGCTTTTGCAGGTTCGGATCCCAGGCGCGGACAGATGCACCACTTGTCAAGCCATGCTTTGGTGGCGTCCCATATAAAGTAGAGGAAGATGGGCATGGATGTTAGCCCAGGGCCAGTCTTCCTCAGAAAAAAGAGGAGGATTGGCAGCAGATGTTAGCTCAGGGCTAGTCTTCCTCACACACGAAAAAAAGAAAAATATTAAAAAAAAAATCACAACCACAAATGTGCACTCCTGTGTTTTTATCTGCCCTGATCCATCTATATGCATCTGGGAGTATCAGTCCAAGAGCAAGCATGACTGGGAAGAGGCAGGCCCAATATTCTGTGGTCATGCTGAAAGGCAGGTCTAGGCAGAAACACATGGAGGGCAGTGACCAATTGTCCTGGTTTGCCTGGAAATGAGGTTTGTCCAGGGATGTGGGATTTTCAGTGCTAAAATCAGAATGGTCCTGGGCAAACTGAGATTGATGGTCACCATAGGTAGGTTACTTGTCTTTAAAATAGTGTTGTTTCCTCATCCGGCCATGCCTGGCTTATATAGCTCTGGTTGGAGATGATGATACAGTTGCTTTGTTCACCATTGTTGGAAGTCTTTTCAACAGCTGGGGCTATTGCGATCTCACAGAGGAAACTTCCTGGCCAGGTCTAATGTGGAAGAAACTGGGGAGAGAATGGCACAATGCTTTAGCATCTTTTGCAGATCCAATTCTTCTACCTCATTTTCTCCTAGAATATGCCTGTCCTCCTATTCTTGCCCTGTTCCATTCCAGAACTTACGACGTGCCCAGAGGCAGAGAACACCTAGTGTTGGATCCACAGCTCTGCAGACTTAAGTCACATGCTTGCATCAACTCTGAGCCTTCATGATAAGTGCATTGTGGGTTTGTTTACATATTTTGATGCATAGTGTATATATATCTATGTATCCATATATAGAGATATATGTAATAAGATATATTCAATATGTCTTTGAAAACATTTATTGGTTTGAATGCATAACTGTTTCAAATTATTCTTACATCTTAGGAAAACTTGAAAGCTTGTGGAATTAGGAATTAGGAGTATCTGGTATTTAACTATACATTATTATCGTATTATTAGACACACATCATCAGTAGAGTTTTGAAAATGAGAGAATTCTATCTCTTTGACCTGGAAGAATGTGACTAGTTCATTTTTATATTTTTATAATATGAAATGCACTAGGAAATCAAAAAACATGGAAAATGATGGCAACTCCATTACCTAGGAAACCTTCTGGGAATGATGAGAATGAGCATTTGTTGAGTATTTGCCACTTACCAGGCATATGCTAACATCTTTGCTATGGTTATCTCATTTCATCCTCACAGCAATCTTCTGAAATAGTCATTATCATCCTCATTTTACAAATGAGGAACCTGAACTCAGATAAGTTAAGCCATTTGCTTAAAGTCATAGAGCTGGTATTGGTAGAGTGGGAATTTCTACAGAGCTCCTCTGTCTCCCAAATTCATGCCTTCAACACTCTGCTGCAATGCCACCCTGCTCAGTCAACTCTTCCCATTCATTCAACAAGCAGTTATGGGTCCTGAGGATTAAGTCTGTGTGAGGCAGAGAAAGTATAGCAGGAAACAAGACAGACTTGGTTTCTGCCTCTTTCAAGCTAATGGTGAGTGCAAGTAGCCCCTACATTTGTGCACGATGCATCTTCAAAATGTTTTACAAAGCCAAACTTAGATCTTGGAAGGGAGCTTTCTTCCCAGAGAAATAGAAAAATTAAAATTCTTAATCTTTACCTTCTAAACACAGTAAGGACAAGTCCTTCACAATATACACTGTAACTAGCCTAATCTTAAAGAGTATCTGATTGAAACTAGATTTGACTTCCTTGACCTTTGAACTAGAATTTTTAATCAAATTATTTCCTTTTAGGTCAGTGGAGGATTTTGTAGGCTTAAATGTAAACCCCAGCAATGGAAAAAATGCATATTGCTTTTAAATTGGGGAACTCAATACCCCCCTCACGCATTTCACTTTATTGAATATAGGCCAGTACATAATACAATTCATCTTGTTTCCCTCTAGGTCTCTACTACTTTAAAAGGGCCATGATGTGCCCTATTAAGGGTAAGAATTAATGGTGTCTTTCTCATATAATTTATATGGCCTTCACCCAAGGTCATAATTAAATGTTGACTTGTATACTAACATGCTTTTTTCAACCTTCCAAAATTGTACAAGGATAGGCAAAAATAAAATACTTAAATACTTCATGGAAAACAAATAAATCACAGTGATCTTAAAAGGCTAATCCAATAAACTAATCTGATCAAACAATCGGTCTTGTAAAATCAATCACATTTGTCTTCAAACAAAAAGACACAGAAAAAAGTTCATAAATGAAATATGTTTTCCATAGGGACTCAACCACAGATTGATTTATGAAAATAGTCCCTAAGAGAAAGACTAACTTCATTCTTAAAGAATTTCCACTAAAAAACAATAACAATTTTTTTTTTTCCTTTTGTACTAGTTAAGCAACTGGCTGGGTACATGTAAACCTTTCTAAGACAGAGTTTATAGTGATCTACACTCTTTGTCCTTCATGTGTACATGGAAACAATAATCCCTATCACCCGGAAAGCTTGGAACAGAGCATTCTTAAAAACAAATCCTGCTCTGAAGTTCACACTGGGGTTTCCATAAAGCAATGATGACCCTGTCATTACCAGGTTATTATTATTTTTAATAATGTAGGGAAGAGCATCTGTAATCCATATTTACCTCAAATTTCTAATTGTGAAGGTGTTGCTGCATTAATTGCCAGGTTACATATATTCTATATGACTAAATAGCTAGATAACCATGCAAAGGGACTTGAGGGGGCATTTGTTTTACATCTGAGAGAGATGCTGAAGATGCTGACTTTCAAATGCCTTTCAGTACATCAAGACATCTAGTATATTAAGGGAATGCTAAGGACACTTGTATTTGTTTTTATTCAGTTGAATTTAAGAAAACAAATTATCTAGAATCGTAGAGTGGACGGATCCTCAGAGATTATTAGCTCCGTGGCTTTCAAAATGTTTTAGCAGTGGAATCCTTTATTTCAAATGCATTCTGATGGGGACCTCCACTATTTGAAATGGACACTGGATGAATCAATTTTACAAGTTCAAAGTAGAACATTTATATATTATTATGTTTCATAAATAGGGATGTAAACCCACTTACATATGCATGCTTCTCTATTACAGTTTTAAAAATATATTTTTAAAAGAGAAACCCAAGTCACACCCTCTGAGGTATTTTTGTGAAACATGAATTGCTTAAACAGTGTGAAAATCACCAATGCAGCTTCACCATCTCATCACCACTTCGAAAACAAGGAAAATGAGGACTAGAGGTTGGAATGTTCTTACTCAAGAGTACAAAATGGCAAAACCAAAAATCAAACACAGGTCCTCTGAATCATCTCAAAGGAAGAATGATTTTGTTTGCATACAGTGAGAACTCACCCTATGCTAGACACTTAATTGATTTAGTGCTTTTAACAACTGTATGAGGAGTTAGTGCTATAATCCCCGTTTTTACAGAAGCTGAAATTTATAGAGTTTAAGTAACTGGCCACATTTACAAGACAAATAAAGGTCACAGGTTTTATTGAACCCTATTTGGCTTGACACCCATGCCCAAGTTCATGTCAGTAAACTGTGCCACATCTCTGATATTTGAATATATGCTGTAAAGGGCCAGATTTAGGGTCGGGTGAATCTGAGGTTAGAAACTCCCAGTCTCTATCTCTGGATCCTCTTGGATGTGCTGTCAGCTAGGTAGATTCAGGAGGAACTATCCACAGACTGGCTCTGCCTTTCAAATTCTATTTAGCCCAGCATTGGACCTCCCTAAACACTCAAAGCCCCTGTATAGGAGCCAGCCCTGCCTCTGGCTGTGCCTAGAATTGCTGGCAAGTCAGAGAAGACACATTAAAAAAAGAAAATCTGCAGATTTGAACAGAATTGGGTCAGTTTCTACAGTGGCATCATGGGCAGTAATAAGGAGACAATGTTTCTGAGCTGCAATAAATATGACTATTGAAAAGGAAGGGCTTTGTAATTTTCTTTTTGTGCCCAAACCTTCTGAGTATGTCTAAATCTTTAAATCTACTGGGTTTCATTCTTGTTCTTACTTAATATCCATCATAAATCAAAATGCTCTCAATTTTATCAGAGCATTGGCTACATATAGTAATTAGCATTTAAAATCATTATCTGGAAGCCCTCGGGGAAATTTCATAGGTGAGATGATCCAACTCGAGTCTCCAGCTGACTGTAGGACAGAAGCACCAAATCACCCTCTGTAATTGTACTCAACTGGTAATCTCATCTCAGCTCATGAGAGGCTCAAGCCAAATTAGGTCGAATTACCTATTACTTCTCAGGAATACATTCCATCTCTACGCAGGTCAAATTGCATGGCCTGACCTGTGATTACCCAGAGGCTAGTGTTGCTAGAAATGCAGCTCAGACCTAAGGTGTGGCAGGGAGAAAGGCCGCTAGTCCTAAGGGAACTGCAACTTTCCCATGAATTATCTTCAAACAGCTTTTGAAGATGGCCCTGTGGTTTATATTTAAGATTTAACATCCTGGACACAGAAAGAAATCCAACAGTCTCAATATTATATGCAAGCAAACGATGAAATAGAAAAGTCTCCATTTTTAAAAATCTAATGAAATAAATGATAATACAATTTGTTGAATCCATTTTTAGAATTTAATATCTCATAAAGAACTTTATACAAATAATAAAGATTTGAAGAAGAAATCTTTGTAATCCTCAAACAACCCTACTACAGATACTATTGTTGTCTTTATTTTTCAGATGAGGATATCAAAACACAGAAAAATTCAGTAACTGCTCAATGCCACACAGCTGTTTTTAACATGTGGCGATTGGGCCTGGAACTCTGAGTGTGTAATAAAAACACTCCCATGATTCTAATGCATGCACTTGGGAGAAAACTGTTCCAGCCCTTTCTTACAGACAGCACGGGGCGGGGCTGAACAGGCAGAGTGCTCACGCCTTCCCAGATCTCATCATGCACTTGGGCTCTGGTGTCTTTTCTGTGCTCATGAAGCTGTGTAGGGCAAAGGCCACACGTTCTTTTTCTCCAACCAAGTGTATTCCCCAATATAAGGGGGTGGCAGTGAGGCAAGAGACTTCTCATTTTTACCGGACCCTCAAATGTAAAGGAGAAATGCTTTGGTAATGCTGTTGGGAGCCTTCTACTGTATGTAATTGAACATGTTTATCTAGCCATCCCTTCACATGTTCCAGATCCTCTACCAAGGAGATTTTCTTTCAGAGAAGTAGACAACCAATTTTTCCCTAGGACTTTCTTCCATTGTAAAATGATTAGCTTGGCTGAATAGAGCCCTTTACACGGAGAGCGTTATTGTATATATTATCTCATTTGATATTCAAAGCATTCCTATGAGATGGACGGAGTAAGTATTCCTCTTAACGTCTGTATTTTATAGATGAGAAAGCTGATGATGTTGAGGTAGGTGGTTTATGGGCCACACTTTGAAATGCCCTAGTATATATAAAGCTTCATTTCCTCTGTTTTATTTTACACTCTCTTATGCATAAAGCCACATATAAAGAGTATGATAGTTTTAGAAATACTAGAAAAGGGTATTATGACTATATGATGTGGGGTTGGGGCAGCAGAATGCCTGACTTAAAGAATTCCTGTCTCAAGACTCAGGACCTATTGTGTTCTCAGACCAGTATCCTTCACACAAAATATTTGTGGGATCATTTATACAAAAAGAATACAAATGTTTTGGTCTTGGGCATTTTAAAGTCAGGCATTAGATTTATATGAAATTGTGAGCTTGGACCTAGATCAGTCTGTTCAGTGGGTTAAAGTATGGGGCCGTTGCATCTAAGGTCCTGACTTTGTCTCTTTATGAATCTGTACAATTTACTCAGGAAAAAACGTTCAATTCCAAAGACCCAGCTTTATTTCTCATATCAAACAAATCAGCAGACAAATAGTTGCCACTGGACACAGAAGAGATTAGGGAGTGAGGATAACCTATCAACAAATCCAGGGGTAAAAATAGACCCAAAGATCCTGCCCCTTGGACTGTGAGTCAAGAGCATCACCTTCAAAGATACGTGCTATTGTACAGTGAGACAGTTACTTTATTTAATAGGAATACAGAAGCCAGAATTATTTTAGTCACAGTTAGACTTGAGGCCCCTTGCTTAAAAGATCAAGTGGAAGAAGAACTGGTTAACTCCAATTTTCTGATTGCTGCTTAGGATGATAATGCTAGGGACTTTTTACTTAAAGATCTCTGGAAAAGAACTTATTACAAAAAGCCCACCCCCACACACATAAACACACATGTACATAGCAGAGTTAAGATCTCAAAAGTAGGTCAAGTAAAGATGTCTCATAACATAATTCATTTACAGGCAGTGTTGCTAACTTTTCTTTCAATGTCCAGCCAATCCACATAACAATTATCACATGTGTCCTTGTATAATCCATGATCCACGTTTTCAATAAATTAACTTTCCTATAGGATAAGTTGGATTATGGTCCTATTCCACTTAGTTTTTCATTAACTCCCAATCTCCTTCAGGAAAAATCTAAGCTCTTTAAATACATATGTCACTTCACAATCAGTTCATGCTGCCCTCTCCAACCAAATTATTTAGATATCCCAAAATACACCATGCTGGTTCATGCCCAAGAGCTTTGTGAATGCTGTTTCGTTAGCCTGAAATATTATTTTCTCCCTTGTCTACCTAGTCAACCCAGCTCTCCCCTCCCTTGACATATCCCGCCAGTGTGAATCTCTTCCTCTACCTGGTATCTCTGTACCTTCTTAAACCTACACTTTACTGGGACTTGTTGGTCTAGTGTTTGTCTTTTCCACTGACTAGCCTGGGAGCTCCTTGGAAACAGGATTGTGCCATATTTATCTTTGTATCCTCATCACCTAGTTCAGCACTTGGTACATAGAAGGTGCTCAATGAATGAATGCCTGTTGAATGAGTGAATGAGTGGATGAGCATGTTAACACACAAACAGAGCCCCTAATCATGAATCAGGGCCTCCAAGTTCTGGTTCGGCTCTGTTTCACACTCTGTCTCTGACTCATTACTGTACCCACTTTTTGAATAGGACAGTTCTCTATAATTAAGCCAGGTTGTATAAACACCAGGCTGCTGTGGCTGGTGTTGACTGCTCTGTGCCACTTTACGTGCAGAGAGGCACTCCGGCTCCGGCGGTGCTTACCGCCTTTGCTCAATCATCTGCTCATACAGAGAAGAACTTTGTCTCCCATTAATCCTGAAATGGTGGCTGGCCCACAGTAGGAATGCATGAAATACATTTAAGCACTTTGCACTGGGACAGCCCCATTATGAGTGCTTAATAAATGTTAGCTGCTATTCTTATTTGAGTGTTTAAAGATTTCCTTAGGTGAAAAATACTATTAAGTTTTATTATTGACTAATCTTTGCTTTCTATTTAAATGACAAATATTTTGTTGGTTTCAGGTCCCATTCTAAGTACAACTTTTATCTCTTGGAAAGAGCCTATTTCTAGGAGGTAAAAATTAGCAAAGAAAAACAAAGATGTGAAATGTGAATTAGAAAACAAAATTGACATGTTTATGCACTTGTCTCACCTTGGTTTATAGTTTAATAATTTCTCCTAAAATTGCATTTGTTTTGCTTTTAATGTCTCCCCAAATGTATATTTGTATGTAGCATTTCTATGACATCAGCTCTGAGGTTTGGCTAACTGCTCTCAACCTCCCACTGAAGACGAGGAGTCTAACTTCTGAGAAGTTCATTTGAGTTTTAGGAATGGACATCTGCTCATCTCAGTCTCCTGCGGTCTCTCTATTTTACAGAAAACATGAATCTTCAATTCCTGTCTTCTCTTGGCCCGGGGGGAATAATTCTGACCACAGATATAGAACAAAGAAATAATCTGAGCTTTTCATCTGTCCTTTATTTACCCTCTTTGTGGTTTCTCTTCCCTTGGGTATTTTCATTTGTGTTGTTGATTGTTGATCTAGCCTTAAACTGGGTCTCTATTACTGATAACCAAAGTTTGGGTCTAAGTAACTTAGCATTTATAAAATGCAGTGTAACAAATTACACTTGTGAGATATATTTTTGTTTAATTTTTGCTTGACTACGTGAACAATAAATTGCAGAAAGTGATTCCTTTATATTTATAAATGCATCCATGTCAGAGTCAGCTTACCCAATAAATATTTTTAAAATTAAAATTAAGAATGATTAATATGAATGCAAGACACTAAATGATCATATATGAAGCTGGAAGTTTACTTTTGAGGAGAGAAGTTTTCTAGATAATGAAATGGAGGTTGTTTGTGGTTCAAGTGGAGAAACTTGGAACTTGAGAGATTAACTCTGAGCTCAATAATGCTTCAGCAAATGATGTAGCTTCTCTGATCTTCCATACCTGGATTTGGAAAAAGGGAGCAATGGAACACAATTCATAGGGTGGTTTGGGCATTAAATAACACATGGAAAGCATTAAACACACAGTAGGCTCTCAGTTAGTAACTATTTCTCATCCTCGTATCTTCCTCTGAAACTCTGTCTTCTTTACAAAGCTATCACGTATGTGCCTATCTTTGTCCATACGAGGTTCCGGCTATGGAGTGGCCCAGTGAGAAGTGTCAAAAGTGAAACGATTTGGTGAAATTATATGAGGACATTTATGTGGCATTTATTGGTTCTAGACAGTACTACTCATGATCCTTCATTTGAATAATCAGCAGAAGATATGATCAGAGATTTTCATAATAAGCAGGATGCACCAGAATGCACTGTGGTGGTGTGAGTTAAATACTCTGTCTCATTACAAGCTAAGGCAAGAGTAATGCCAGGGCACACAGTTACTGCTTTGGAAAGTCATTACTTTCAGTGGAAATAACTGGAGACATTGTGGGCCATTGATACACCTCGTGGGAAATTGCAGGGGATCTCCTGTAATTAACATGAGCCACCAGTGCACAAAGTAAATAAGCAACACAATTATGATTTTTTTCAGCCATGAACAGATATTAGAGATTTTCCTTTGATCCACTTTGCTTTGGGAACTGGCTCCTTGCCATACTCTAGCTGTGGATTCCCGTCTGAATTCTACATTTTAGTACTTTTTCTAGGTCATAAAGTTATCATCTGATGCTCTGTGAGTCGGTGGATAGATAAAAGAACCTTTGCAGATGGGAACAATGCTTTAGCAACTACAGGAAGGAGAAAGTTGCCTTTGATGGCCACCTGTGTGTGGTTGTGAGGGTGACATGCGTAATGATATGGCTAATGGAAATCAGCAGCATATACTAATCCCTAAGCCCGCAGTTGTTTCTCTCTGAGAAACTGAAGGAGAAAAGAATTGATGAGCAGGCCAAACAAAATCTCAACTGTTTCTAAAAGGGGCAATTAAGAATAAGGAACTCTGGAATGATATGGCAGAGTAGAAAAAGTGTACTCAAACCTCACTGTGTGGCCTATGACAAGTCTGCTCACCTCTCTGGTAATGTGTTTCCTCACCTGGGAAAGGAGGGTTAATAACTATTCCATAGTGTAGAGAGGACTAAATGAGGTAATGTATATAAAACACTTAGCCTGGTGCCTGGTATATATTAAATATTCAATAAATGTTAGTATGATGACTTTCTATTGATAGGCAGTTTCACATAGAGCATTTATCTTCTTTTGGTTTATTAACTTCCCAGAGGGGTAGATGAGCTCAAGTGGTAAGGTAGTAAACAGAGAACAGAGTGAGGGGATGGGAAAATAAATCTCTAAGGGGATAGGCTGGGGAAAGCCATTCTTCTCAGTCTATTAAATCAGTTACAGCCTAAGATGGCCCAGTTTATCCAACCACATAACTCATTCTGTCCAATTCAATTTAACAACCATTTTTTAATGGGGCACTACACGGCTAGGCACGGGAGCTCCAGAAAGTTGAATTAGACATTAGAAAACTTTTTAGTACAATGACACTGTAAGCACAGGCCTTTAGCTGTTCTTTTATCCACCATAATCTTTTCCTCACCTCATGTACACACACACACTCCTCCAAAATCCTAAAGAAATTATTAAAATATGGAAATAGTGGGAAACCTGCATCGGTTTAGTTCTGGAAACGGATATGTTACATTTGACACTGACTTGAGATATCAGGGGATCTCCACCAGCCAGAATGCAGACAGGGCCTGAGTGAAGGGCGACCCGGAGGGCAACATCACGCAATCCTCTGAAAGAACAGCATCCTCAGGAATTAGAGGAAGTCTTTGAACACCTGCTTCCTTCAAAGAGGGCAAAAGCAGACTGTGGCTCACAGGTAGCATTGCCAGATAAAATACAGGATGCCCAGTAAAATTTGACTTTGAGGTAAACAAGAGGTTTCTTCTATATGTCTCATGCAATATTTGTGACATATACAAAAAAAGTCCATTGTTTATCTGAAAGTCAAATTTGCCTGAGCATGCTGTGTTTTTATTTGCTAAAAGCAGGTAGCCCTGCTCATGGGGCCACCACAAGCAAGACTTAGGGCAGTGCTGCTGGCTGGGCTCTGGCCCAGGCACCTACGATGGACAGAGGATGGACTTTACTCCAGCTTGCTCCTGAGCAGGTAGCCACCTAGAACAGAAAAGAACAAAGAAGCACTGTTTTACACAGAGGAGGGGCTCCCTACTGAACCTGCCCCTTGTCTCAGCACTCTTCCCTTTCTCCCAAGACTGCGGGTTCTCTGAAGAGGTATTATAACTTTATAGTAAATATATTCTCCCTTCATCTGGATATAAAGGTTTCAGGTATCAGGCAGTCACCTGAACCAATCTGACAGAATCTCTTGACTTCTACTTTACCATGAGTCAACAGTACTGGGTAACCGTGGGTCGCCCCACCCCTCTATAGGAATAAGCAAAGGACTTATTGGAAAAAAACCCCAGAAAACAGAAGTCTATTTTGAATACTTACTGAATTCCATGATGGGTGAGTCAATAGCAGAAGTAATACCAAAGAAAATCAAATTAGTGAAGCAGAAGATGAACTTAAGAAATATTTCCAAAACTTACAGGAAAAGGAATGAAAACTACTAGACTTAAAGTACAGATTCAAGAGATCCAATCTGTCCAATATAATAATCTCATAAAGAAACAACAGGTTATATGGTGCAAAGTAATAGTCAAGGAAAAAGTGGAAGAAACTTTCCTGAGATGAAAAAAAGTATTCAGTCACAGATCTAACGAAGCAAAGGCTTCATGGAACCAAAAAGAACCTTGGCATATGCTGGTTTATTTTTGAAGAATAAAACATAAAATGTTACAAGTATTGACAAAGAAAAAAATTAGAGTTATGGTTAAACACCAAAAACAGGCTGTTAGTTTTCTCTGGAGCCCTGCTTGAGGTAGTAATCATCCCTACACCTCTGAGCAAAAATGGATTGATCCAAGAATTCTGTTTCCAGTGGGTCCTATAATAAGGCAGCAGACAGATTCTCAGACATGCAAGGACTCAGAGCGTATACCACCCACATACTTCTCCTGAAATAGTTAATTGAAGATGTGTTCCAGCTGGCTAATAGAAGAAAAAAAGAGTTAAAAAATGAGAAACTTATTATATGAGATTAAAAGTGAGCAGTGAAACTGGATAAATATAGTTAAGTCTAAATGATTATTTCTAATATGGTATTAAAGCTTAATGCAAGTATCAGATCAGACATTATTCTAGAAAAGACAATAGATTGCATCAAATCATTAATTTTATAGTCATGATCTGAGGCTAAATCCTATAAATAAAAAGTGGAGAATTAGCAGATATAAGGAAAGTGAAGAGTATAAAATTTTTCATCTCACACAGGACAGAAATCTACTTTGTTATGACTATAGAAATGGCTTAAAATTTTTTAAAATTATGAAATTATAAAATGAACTCACTAATATAGGACATATATTCTAATCTGGTAAAATAAACATTAAAAACAGAAAAAATATTCAAAGGAAATACACTGTCAAAATATTAATGATGACAAACTTTACAGGTTTGAAAAGTAGTTCAGTCCAGTTCTGCATGTAAAGAACTTGGAAATCGCCACTCTGTCCTAACAAGTAAAAAGCTGAGCAGACTGAAAAATCAACAACTCTTCTTCCACGCATAAGACAGTGGAGGACACAAGGCAAACTGCTGCCCTAAGGTTGAAAAGACCGAAAGGCAAAGGCAGGAGCTGCAGCTTCCCAGAGCAGAGACTCATGAGTGGAAATTGCGATGGAAACCAGTGTGGGGTAGGAAAAGCAGACTGTAATTGATGAATTGCTGGAGGTCAGTGTGGACAACATTGAGGGTTAAAAACTCCAGGGGGACAGGGTCATGGGGGGACCCATAATATTGTGAGATTTACCTTTAGGAGCTTGACCAGGTTTCCATAACAAATATCAGAGAAAAATCTTCTTGGGCTGTCAGTTGGGGGAGGTGTAAAGGAACCATTTGCCAGAGCACTGTGTTCTCAACAAGACCTGCCCTTAGGGAATATCAACTAAGCAGAGCCTTACCTGCCCTGGGGTATTATCAAAGCCTAATTGACCCAGGAAGGGAAATACCCAACTCCAACCCATTCTAGCCATCCCGTCCCAAAACTTGGAAGCAACCAAGATGTTCTTCAGTAGACAGATGGATAAATAAATTTTGGTAGATGCAGACAATGGACTATTATTCATTGTTAAAAAGAAATGAGCTATGAAGCCAGGAAAACACATGGAAGAACCTTAAATGCAAATTACTAAGCGAAAGAAGCCAATCTGAAAAGGCTACATACTGTATGATTCCAACTATATGGCATTCTGGAAAAGGCAAAACTATAGAGACAATAAAAAGGTTAGTGGTTGCCAGGGGTTGGGTAGAGGGACGGATAAATAGGTGGAGCACAGAAGATCTTCAGGGCAGTGAAAATACTTGGTATAATAACATAATGATGGATATATGTCTTTATACATTTGTCCAAACCCACAGAATGTACACCAAGAATGAATCCTAAGGCAAACTATGGACTCTGGTGATAATGATGTGTCAGTGTAGGATCTTCCTTGATAAAAAATGTACCATTCTGGTGAGTGATATTGATAACAGGAGTGACTGTATATGTGTGGGGGTAGAGGGTGTAAGGGAAATCTCTACACCTTCCTCTCAATTTTGTTGTAAATCTAAAACTGCTCTAAAAATAAGTCTTTAAAAATATCAATGATATTTATCACTAGGTATTACTTTTGCAATCTGAAAAAAACCAAACATTTCAGAAAAATTACTATCCTGTAAGCTAGAAATAGGGAAGAGTAAGCCACAGATAGCCTCTGTGGCCCTTACGGGTTATGCTGTGAATGCCCAGACTCTTGCTAAAGAGACTGTAGGAAAAGGAATTTGGTAGACATAGACATGATGAACCCTCTTCTCTGATATCACACTAGTGCATGTATCAATGACTGCAAACCTAGTTGATGCTGTCTGTTTAGAAGACATTAGTTTCCTGGTACTGCTGCTTCCATTTTCCTGCTTAAAACAACCTTGGTGCCTTCTTGCACATTAGTAGGAAATTTCAAAAAAGATTCTGCACTTCTGGCACCCATTCCATTAGTTTTGAAGGTAAGACACGGTGATGAGCATGCCAAGGTGTGTTGTGCTAAGATCCCTTCAAAGATGGCCACTCAGTAAAATCTACATTATATAAAGCATTCTTCACTTTGACCTTGACAGCAGACTTGTAGCCTGAGAGAGCAGTCATGGCTGATCACAAATCATTCGTTTTATATTAAACAAGTGCTAAATTCAATAGTGGTTCTTAACAGCAAGGGACTCTCAAAGGGCAAAAGACTGAATAAACTTAAACTTCAGGGAACAGCAAGCTCTTACTTGCAGCAATCAATAGCCTTTTACTATGGAGAGCAACAAAACTGTTTTGGCTTCCTGGCTGCAAGTCAAGTCTCTGATCCCCATTCTAACCATCATTCATTTCCCGGGCACTTTGATTCTGTGTCTCTCATGTGGAGGCAACAAGGTGCTGGCCCCTGTTTGAACTCAAGGCCCCGTGGAGAAAAAGATTCCCCAACAGAGAAAATAAATACTTCCAACTTCTTTGTTTGTCTTCCAGGCTCCCAGTGGGCACAGAACTCCTGCTCCCTCTGGGTAGCACTCTTCAACTCTCCCTGCTAATTAACCTCTCCTACCGGGTTGCCAAATGAGCGGCTGACAACCAGCCCTGAGCAACTAGAAAACACCAGGACAGCAGACTGGATTGTTAAATTCTTCCGTTAAGTCTGGGAGCAGAGAGTGCCTTTGGAATTCTGCTTGAATGCAGTAGTGGTAGGTTGGCATCACAGTCAGAAAAGGGAAAGAATTTGTGTCCCTCTTGCTCTCTAACTACCCTCAGGACACAGTTTTGGGATATTTTTCATGTGGTGGAGGGGGTGACAAATAGTAGAAACTGAATTTGAGATCTTTTTACAATAGGAAATGAAAAAGATGCTGAGAAATCTTAGGGGTGCTCTTGAACTTTCAACCTTCCTGCCTCCCTTCCCCAATATAAATGGATCCCAAACCAAAAACCAAATGGTCCGTTCTTGCTTTAGCTAAGGGCTGAGGGTGACTAATGCATGCCTGACGAGTTGTGGGGGCTCAAAAAATATTTAAGAAGAAGCAACATATGATAAAACTCATAGCAGCACATGATAATTTATAGGAATACCAAATTTTCAGAATTCTCCCCTGCCCTCAAAAAGGAATCAGCTGTAAATAATTTACTTAAAAGTAAAGCTTTGGTAAAACCAATTAAGAAACAGTGTTGTCTTTTGTTAACATGAAAACCAATTTCCAGTCCTGTGTGAGCCAGATGGACGTGTCCATTTTTGTGACCTTCAAATTAATGCTGCTTTAAGGCAGGGTCACCCGAGCACTTTCAACAGGCTGAGCATCAGAAGGGCTGGTGCACGGCCATTCACATCTTATGGAACTCAGGAACATTGATGTCTGCCTCCATGCAAAGCGGAAGATTCTGCTTGTGCTTCTTCGCTACCTGCCTCACTTTTTTCACATACATACACTTTTACCCTGATTATTCTATTTTTCCCTTAATTTTTTTCTCTTTCTGACCTCAGTATTCCTAAACTCTTTTACCCCAAGATGGCTTTTCATAGTTCTTGTTTAAACGTGACTGTTGACCAAACTGATGTTTTACAATTTCTCCCTTCACCCTCACCTAAAGCTTCCCCTACAAGGTAATTAATCACCCATGTCATCTGATCTGAGGGATAGTGGCCAGTAAAATGCCTCCATAATTCCTAAAAGTCTGATATTAACATATTCTTCTTTTAGACTAATGTCTCTGCCCATGTTTCCTCTTTATTGTGTATGTAATCTTTGATGGTTTAATGAGATATTGATGCCTATTATCATCCCTACCCACCCCCATTAATTGGTATTGATGACCTGGAGTGCTACATCGTGAAGGAGTCCAAGGGGGAGTTCAGTAAGAATATTGGCCTTGATTGATTAATGATGTCTACCATGGGCACAGGATGGGAAAGTGCTGGTAAACACGCTGCATGTTTGCCAACTATGTCTGCTGGCTCCTTTGTATAAATGTATTGGTCAGTCTCTTTTACTTGCTGAGTGTCAGGAGAGATCCTTAACTACATAAGGTAGAGAAGAAAAGGAGGACAATCCCAAAGTAGAAGGGACTCTAAATCCAAAGCTTTAACGTGCCACAATTTTGCTTTTTATGCTGATTTAGCTGTGAATGCCTACCTCAAAACACTTATTCAAAAGCAGTCTTCTCTTTCCAAAAGCAAAATTTAAAAGTACCAAAATAGACATAGCCATACTTATTTCCCAGAGCATATCCATCACAAGAAATAAAAAAATTATGTAGGACACCAGTCTATAAGAAAATTGTTGTTTATAATTTGAAGCAGCCATATTGTAAAGAAATTTGAAATCCAGAATGAGTGTACTGTACTTAGACAGAAAAAGGCACCCAAGGTTTTCTACGCAGTAGCAGACGTGTACAGAACTCCCTCGCTGCTCCTCTGATTCTTTTACAAATTCGTCTTCTTTCTCAATTTCCCTAAATACTGGCAACACGTAAAGTGCTCTCCTTAGCTCACTTCTCTTCTCCTGTTTCATTCTTCCCACAGACAATCTCACCCCCTGCTGGAAGTCTTTCCCTCTTTAAATAACTTCCAATCCCAAACGTCAAGCTCGATCCCTTCAAAGTTACACCTGAATATCCAGTTGAATGGTAAAATCTTGATTCTGGAATGTTCTACCTAAACTTTTACAACATCCCAAGGTGAACTAGCCGTTTACACACAAAAGTTATGTTTTTTCCTACCTAACTATTTTTGTTAATGGAATTACAAGAGTCTAATCACTGAGTTTATATATTTTGCTTCCAATTTTTTTCTTCTCTCTGTCCCTAATGCCCTGGGGCTATTTCAGGTCTTCAATTCCTATCCTTGTTCTATTCCAGTTATCTCTAAACTTGATCTTTCTTTTGAGATTTTTCTTTTCTTTTCAATCTATATTAAATACCATTATCAGATATTTCATTTTAAAACATACAATTTATTATTCCCCTATTCAGAAACCTACGTAGACTGCCTGTTATCTAGAGAATAAAGCATAGAACCCTCAATCTGGCATTCGGGATCCTCTGCAATCCAAGGCATCTAACTATCCATCCATCCATCCATCTCACCCTCCTTCTTTGCTTCCTTGGTTCTTCTTCTACCTTTCCACCAGCACTCACTGAGTGATGATTCTATGTCCAGCACTCTGCTAGGCCTTGGGAATACTAAACCCAATAATACAGTTGCACCTTCCATCAGCCTAGTAAAACCAGATATGTGTACACAAAATTACAATACAAGGTGGTGAGCGCTATTACAGAGCTAAGAATAAAATATGATGGAAACACAAAGGAAGAAGTAACTAACCTTCCTGGAGGATGGGAAAAGGATTGTTCAGATAAGAGATCACATAAAATGTGACACTGGCTTCGAGGATTAAAGGTTGAAAAAGAGTTCCTTTAGGCCATATCACTCAATCTTTTCCCACATTTCGTGCACTTTCCAGACTGACCAGATGATTTTCTAGTCAGTAAACACATCCCTAAAGTACATTTGACCATGCTTTTCCTCTTCACCTAGAAGACCTCCTTTTCCATCTGTACTGGGTTGAATAATTTCCCTCAAAAAACTCATATTCATCCAAAACCTCAGAATGTGACCTTATTTGGAAATAGGGTCTTTGCAGTTATAATTCATTGGGAGCTCGAGATGAAATAATCCTGAATTTAGTGCGGGCCCTAAATCCAAGGATTGGTGTCCTTATAAGAAGGGGAGAGGGCACCCAGGAACACACTGAGGAGGTGCCGTGTGAAGACGGAGGCAGAGGTCAGAGCGATGCAGCTACAAGCCGAGGAAAGCCAAGGATTGCCAACCATCACCGGAAGCTGGGAGACATGAATAAAGCCTCAAAGCCTCCAGAAAGAAAGAAACGTGCTGGCACCTTGGTTTCATACTTCTGCTCTCCTGAACTGTGACAGAATACATTCCTGTTGTTTTAAGCCACCCCATTTGTGGTAATTTGCTTTGACAGCCCAGAGAAACTAATACACAATGTTAATCCTTTGCAATTCTATCCCATCATTAAGATCTTCTTAAATGCCCTTGTTCCAGCAAGATTCTTCCTACTGCTTCTTCCCTACTAGCAAATTAGATGGTTTATGTGATCTCTTCTTTTTTAAGCTTTATTTGTGAGTCTTCTGAAATATCACATTTTACTCTGCTTTACTTTGTCATTTTTGTGTCCATCCCTATATACCAGATTGCGATCTTTTTGAATAATGTTAAGAGAATTTATTGATCTTTATATCTTTTAGGCAGCACAGTTTCTAGCACTTTCTTAGCTTAGCTTTCATCAAAGCAAAACCTGAGAAAAAAGGCATATGTGTGAATAGTTTTAGGAATGTGTTACATAAGAGGTGCCCAATAAAAGTATACAGAAAGTGCTCAATAAATGTTTGTTGAAGGGACGTATGAATAAATAAAACAGAGAATAATGTGTTATAAATCCCTGGAGAACAGATACCCTGTTTATTCAATATAAGTCCACTGCCTGGCACAATGCCTGATGGATGCAGCATGTCCTCGGTTAATATTTGTTGAATCAATATGACAGATGAATGAGGTCAAGGACCCAGTGTGAGTCCTTTGTTTTATGATTGTCCTCTGCTTCACTGAACCATACCTTCTCCCTGGGTCAGAGAGAGCTAATAATATCGGGATTCCTAATAGATTGTAATCCTCTCTAAATTGCTATTAAGTTTATGTGGTCATGATATACATAATCAAATTAACATATGTATCAAATTATATCTGATGGATTAATTCTGTGGATAAAATTAAATGTTCATTGTTCATCTATTATCTTTATTCAAAATTCTGACTTATGAGTTTTAGGAGATGAAATTGAGACCCCAAGTGATTTGCCCAAGGTCACACAGGTAGGAAATGTCAGAGCCAGAATTTACAATTAGATTTACCTGATTTCAAAGCTCATACTGTCTTCGTTCATCCAAGCTGACTTGGCTTCAAATCACCTGACTTCTCCTAACCTCAGAATCCCCCACTCACCAGTTCAAGTTGATTTCTTTATTTTCATCATCTAGCTAGCTTTGAATTGTTTCTAGGCTTCCCACCACTTTGTGATAGGAAAGCCACCCACCTCTGTTGTGCTCACCTCTGCCTGGTCCTCAGCAATGTGATTTTACCTTCATCATGTCTTCAGGGTACTTGCCCTTTCTTTGCCACCTTCCAACACCATATGGCACATTCTTCTGCCACATGGCTTCCATACATCCTGCCTCCTTACACTCACCATTCTTTTAATCCTCTTTCTATACACTTTGACAATTTTTCCCTGTTCTTAGATTTCTGATCTCTACTTTCATCCCAGGTTTCACTGCTGTGCTCTGTTCTTTCTCATTTCATGGCAGTCCATACAGTCATGATTGCAACACATGTCTATAATTCCTTCATAGTACTGGGAACATCCATCACTCTGCTGACAACATATAAATTCTGTGCATACATTACAGATTTTAGAGGAAGGGAGGACACTTCCATCCAAAATGAGCTGACATTGCTTCACAAGTTGATTTGGGGGCCACCAACCCCCTGCAAAGTAGCATCATATGAATATACAAAGAAACCTGAGACAAAAGATATTTATTGAATTTCTAGAGATTAAATTACGTATGTACAAATCAAATCGCACATACAAACAATGTATGCTATTATTCTTTTGCTTCCAAATTTGTACTATACATTTAAAAATGCTGAAATGTTTAAATGAAAAAATGAACATCCATATGCCCAATATCTAAATTTAATAATTGTTAACTTTTGCCACTTTTGCTTAATGTAGCTATAAATGTGTGTACATTTCTTTTCTTTCAAATGAGCTATGTGAAAGCCAATGAAAGACATCAATATGTTTCAGCAAGTATTTCCTAAGAATGAGGACATTTTCATTTATAGCCATAATATGTCATCATCATACTTAAGAGATTAACAATTTCATGGTATCATCTAAATAGGTATCCATATTCAAATTTCTTCCAGTTTTTCCTAAAATATATTTCAAGGCTTTAAGAGAAATCCAGGATCAATGAAGTTTCATACAGTGGATATGGATATTTTCTCTTTGGTCTTTTTTCCTGCTGCCTATTTGTTATGCCCTTGCACAACCAAACCAGGCTCATCCTCTTGTAGAATGCATCACATTCTGGATTCCTCTGAATATTTTCTTATGCTGTCACTTCATTTCTTTCTTTATTCCTTTATTTCCCGTAAATTGCAAGCTGTGTTTAAAGTATTGATTAGGTTCTGGTTAAACACGTGTGAGAGAATATTTCATAGATGGTAACCTATACTTCAAGTCTCCTCACATCAGGGGGCATATAATATCAGGTTTGTCCCACATTTGATCACTTGGTTAGGAGGGAGAAAGCCAGATGTCTCCATTGTAAAGGTAAATTTTCCTGTTGCAATTGGCAAGTAGTCTGTGGACTGACACTTTGGCAGAGTGTGGATTACCTATTCCCTTGACTGCCTTTCCCATAAGGATTTTAGCGTTAACTCATGATCCTTGCCTGAATTAACTACTGGATTGGGAGTTACAAAAGGTAGACTTTTCTAATTCTATCATTCCTTCTAGATAGAATTATCTCCTGGCATTCTTCTATAAGGGAAAGCTTTCTCTCATCAACTAGGATGAACTGTATTTCTTCTGAAAAATGCAGGATGAATATTTATTCTTTCCCTTTCATTACCAACTTTCAAAGTAAGCAATTGTTACAATCCTCACCTCCAATGGAGGCAAATGAGCTTTTTTTTGCCCCTTTCTCTTAATTTAGACTCATGGATTTTTATTTGTTCTATTATTTATAATTATTAAAGTCATGATTCTTATTCATGCCAAATTATCCCAAATTTGGCCAGTGGGAGCCCCTTGGAGCTGGCTTCTGTTTTCTTTTGAAACATCTGCAGTAGAACTAAACGCTTCCTTGTTTTCTGGCACACTCAGGATCCCCTTGTACTTTTCTTTCCAGGACGATTTTAGCAAGGAAATTTACAAATTTTTTATGTTTAGATGAAAAAGAATACTGTGCCCATAATTTGCAGCAGGTCATTTCAAAAATATGGTTAATGCAATGCAAATACATTAATTCCAGAAATTAGATCTAACCATCAGAAGAAAGATATTCAGAGACATAGCCTAACATTGTGTTTCACTCCACAGGTGAGAAGTAAGCACACAAAGAGAGACAAAGAGAAAACTGACACTCTCCATGATGTACTGATGTGTACAAGTGATCAGAACAAGAATATAGAAACATTAGCAGCACAACAAACAAAATAAGCTCAAATGATGAAAACATTAAATGTCATGCTGATGCATTTATAAAATAGGTGACAAAATTATAAAAGAAAAAACTTTTTAAATTTATCAAAATGCTATAATTTAATATTTAAGGAAATAGTAGTAGTGCTAGCTTAATATTGGTTTGTTAGTAGCCAAAATCATAAGGAAGCAATAAAATAAAAATCTAACCTGCTGAACCAAGGTGAGATAGAATTCTAAAATATCTAATATTATAAATAACGTCAGACCAGTGCACTGAAAATAAATATTCTCTGCAACTAAATACCAACAGTCAGATTTCCAGAATTTGTCATAAATGTCAGAAACTGGAATAACTCTCAATTTAGTAAGTCCAGAGCTTGTATACGCACAGTCATTCAAAAGATATAATAGCATCGAGGAGAATCTTGATAACATTTGAGTCTGTTTATCATACTGGGCTTCCACAGAAAAAAGCCTTTCAGAAAAGCACCAGTATCCTACAAAGGTTAAGTGAACTGCAGGAATTTATAATAAAAACATTTAGACATTCTGGGAACAAAAGAAAGTTAATGGATCGCTCATGGAGCTGAAATTCAGAGAAGCAGAGCTCAGACAACTCTAAACAGATGTTAGTAAGGAAACTACAAAAGAGGACGTGTGCCAGCTTGTTTTTCAGGGACAAAAACAGTGATATTGGTCAACTAACACCACGGCTTGGTTGTGAAATACACTCATAGATTAACTAAAACTGTGCTGCTTTTTTTTCTTACCTCTAGAAAGATGTATGATGGACAGTATCTACCGCATTTCCATACACATTTTCCCTCATATGCTTATACATATTGTCCCACACCAAGTTTTAAATGAAGATCAGGAAAACATATTTGTCACTTGTCATCTTCTCTGAAACAGCAAACACTTCTGCCAAAGGTAATTCCTTGGGAGTTTTGAGAACATCCGTTCCACACCTAGAGGGAAAGAGGCTTATAGCCGTTGAGCTGAGCACTTTCCTTTCAAAACAGCTAGGCTTTGCCATTAAGTTAAGGACCATTTTTCACATAAGGCATCCAGGATGCATGGCCGACTACAGTCCTGCTTTCCACTGTGTTTGAGACAGGAAAGAAACGAATCCCAGTCATCTTTCCCCTATGCTCATGGTTCTTAAATTGGGGGTGGGGGTCAAGATTCCTTTGAATACCTGATGAAAACTATGGACTCTCTCCCTGGAAAAATGCACAATACTTTGCATGCCATTTGGGAGCATTTATTTGTCTCCTGAAGTCCGTTGTTGGACGGCTATGGACTCCTTGAATCTGGAGAAGAAAGCCTGCGCCCACACAGCCAAGGCTGCTATGAATGAAAAAGGAGCCGAGCACTGCATTCCACTCAACATTTCACCAAAAGACATGCATTTATGTGTGACTGTCATATATACTCAATAAAAATTCTTAGCTCTTTGAAAATTCATATAAAGAGCTTTATATGAATTTTGAAAATTCATATAAAGAATAAGTCAATGATGAAACTTGTGGCAATTCTAGACATTTCTATGTAGCTCCCAAAGTAATATGATTATGATCGAGTTAGAAAAAACAACTGATGACAAGAAATTTCAGTGGCATAAACCAGATTTCTTAAAGGCACCACATTTCCCACACCATTCTAATTAGTAATTGGGTTGGAAGTGGCTAATCATGATAGTATAAGATCTTGGTTTCTTCCCGAGGAGATGTTTATTTTATTGGCAATCCATGAAAACATTATTCTGTACAACTGCTGATACTATTAGCTTTCAAATTAAAAAAGTTTTATTGGACATTTATGAAATTCCATGATTACTGTCCCTTCTTAAAGGTAATCTCCCCTCTAGAGTCAAAATAATTGATACTGGTTTGGCTTGTGGTTTGGGGACTCATTTGTTTTTAATCTGGGGTTATTTTGACGATTGGTTTTGTTGTGCCTGGACACTTAGGAGGAGTCAAAAAAGAATATTTGTCAGCAAGTCTTCTTTTCCAAGGCTCCCAGCTAATAAAGTCTTTCATCATGCCCTTTACCATGACCTTCAAGGCCTTTGTAATCTGACCTAAATCATTCCCAACCTAACTGTTTATGATCACCCTTCTCAGACCCCTTAGCATTTCCTGCAGGACCCTGTATCCATGTGTTTACCGTGCTGTGCTAACTGCACGGATGCCAAGCCGTGCTCCTCACCCTGATAAAGAGCTACTTGTTCTGCAAAGATCAGCTCAGTTTGTCTCTCATTAAGAAGCCTTCTCCTACTTCTCTAGGGAGTGTTTGCTGTTATGTACTGCCGTATCTCTTTACTGAAAAGAAGGAAGTGAGGAAAGATGCATGAACAAGCGAATGCTGCATCTCTTAAAAATATTTCTAGCCCCTAGAAGACTGGAACATGTAATAAACAGAGCACAACTTTTTGACTCAATCAAATCTAGATTTTTAATACTGCTTATTGCTTAATAGTTATATGATAATGAGAATTTACTTAACCCTATGAGCATCAATATATACACTTGTTAAATGGAGATCATCACACTCATTTCGTAGGCTTGCAATGAAGTTTAAATAGATTGATGTATGCAACAGTCCTAACACGTGGTAGTCATTTTCAGACATGAGTTCTCCCTTCCTGCCACTCCCCATTCATTGTTCCAGAAATGTCTACCTCACCCCAGCTCCTTCATGTGACTGTGAGTGCCACATGAGCAAAGAGCATGCCTGTGTTTTCCTCTATGCACAGGCCCTGGCATATAGCTGGTGTTTGACAAATAATCTTGAAATAAATAACTCTAAAGTATTTTTAAATGCCTTTGGCCTCTTCAAAGCAAAATTTGTATTTTAACAACCAAATACATAGAGGAACTAAATATGAGAGTTCTTCAAAAAATGTAGGGTATCCCACTATTATTATTTTAACTTTCAGAAGGCAGCATGATTAGGAATTTAGGCTCTAGAGTCAGACACTTAACCTAGCTAAGTTACTAAAGCACTCTGTGCCTTAGGGAATCATAATAGAAGAGGATTTACAAGGTTTATATGAGGACTAAGTGAGATAATACATGTGACACAGCTCAGTACCTGAGACATAGTAGGGAGTTAATAAAAATTTTGCTAGAAGTGATGACAGAGGTGGTGGGGGTGGTAAAGGTAATATTTATTGAAAACAGTTAGAGGGAAGCTGTTTCAATTTCTTAGAAGAATCCCTAAGTCTATTGTTGTGCAGATGTAATAGGCTTATTCTTTCTTGAAATATTTGTAGCATTTAGTTTCTTATGTAAGTAAATGCCTTATGAAAAATGCTTAATGAAAATATTTTATCTTATTTGTAAGAAAAGGCAGGCTCTAGAGTAAAACTTTTTCTCATCTCTGAGGAGTCCTCTTAGGTGACAGAGAAAGATGTGCAGAAGTGTGCACAGTGGGTGCACAATGGAGGGAGTGGTGATTCTTCCGGGGAGTTAGAGAGGAGAGTTAGGAAAATCTTCATAGAAAAGATGATTTTTCAGCTAAATCTTGAAGCATGCTCTTGCCACTCAACTTGATTTTACACGTGGTTAAGTGAGAGCCACTAGTGGCCAACAGAATGAGAGGAAATCAGTGAGTAGGACATGAAAGCACAACTCAAGAGAGGGAGAGATAATCAGTTGTCAACTGTTTGCAGCAGGATGACTTCTCTAGGCTTTAAGGTAGGATGGGAACCAGAAATTGAAGCTGTGGAAGGTAAATATTTTAAAATATTTCGAAACTAGTAGATGGATGAGATACGGAGTATCACTTTCATAGATCCCTTGTTATCTTTTTAGTGTGATAACCTCGAGGAAGAGTAAATTCAAAGGAGACTATCAACTGAGTAGATTTCCAATATGGACCTATGTTTTTAAAAGAATGACATGTTTTCTCCATTTCTCTCCCTTGATCTTCATATAATCAAGAGAAAGGAAAGAAAGAAGAGGGAAGAAAGGAAGGGAAGGAAAGAAAAAAATTTTATTATCAATGAAACAGAAACATATTTATAATCTTACATTACAAAATAGGAAGAATATTTGCCAAATCTCAGAAAAAGAAGGCACTGAAAGTTGATACATATAACCCCAGACTTCAACAGGAAGAGATTTCTTAAAATTAAGTGACCAAATTCTTAAAAGCACATATACTAAGCCTTTTATTAAAGCAATGAAATGGAGGGTTTAGGAGGGTCTTAGAAAAACAGGAGACTATCCCTGTAATGATCAAGTCGATAGAGCAGATTATTAGGAGAGAAGGAATTAAAGCACAAACCATACCAATAGATCTTGTTTATGATGGATTTTATAACATCTTAGTAAAGACTGTCTTCGGCAGGTATAATAAAACAGAGGAGGAAAGCAGTGAAAATCAAATGATAAACTCAGAATGGCAGACTACGTAGGGGCTTCTCTACAGGCCACTCAGAATTCCTGAGTGGCAAAAACTGAAGGAGCTGGGCACCCAGGATAAAGTGATAACAAATGTGCTCAGAGGGGGTTGAAGAGCATAAAATGATTTAAATCTAGGTACCAACCAAGCTGAATCAATTTAATTCTCCTCTGTCTTTCATTGGAAAGTAACTGTACAGAGTTGAACACTCATTCAAAAATAAGTAGTAAGGGGGCCGCCCGGTGGCGCAGCGGTTTAGTGCGCACTTGGCAGCCCGGGGTTCGCGGGTTCGGATCCCCGGTCGCCCACCGACGCACTGCCTGTCAGCCATGTCGCGGCGGCGTCCCATATAAAGTAAAGGAAGGTGGGCACAGATGTTAGCCCAGGGCCGGTCTTCCTCAGCAAAAAAAGACGAGGATTGGGGACGGATGTTAGCTCAGGGCTGGTCTTCCTCACAAAAAACAAACAAACAAACAAAATAAGTAGTAAGTAGAAAGGAAACAGTAAGGGGATGGTACAGTATGAATAAAAATAGTTCTCTGAAATTTGTTATAATCACATTCTCAAAACACATTCAAAAGTAAAGAGAGAAAGGAAGGAAGGAAGGAAGGAAGGATGGAAGAAAAGAAGGAAGGAGAAAAGAAGAAAGAATATCAGTAGTAGAGGAGAACAGATTAGTGGTTACCAGAGGGGAAGGGGGTGGGGGAGTGGGTGAAAGGGGTAAAGGGGCACATATATATGGTGATAGATAAAAATTAGACTATTGGTGGTGAGCATGATGCAGTCTACATAGAAACTGATAAATAAGAATGTACACCTGAAAGTACACAATATTATAAATGATTATGACCTCAATAAAGTAATTTTTAAAAAAAAGAAATTCAAAGTAAAACAAAAAGAATATCAGTTGTAGGAAGCAAAAGGAGCTGGTAGATCTCAGGAAAGAAACGTAAATAATGATAACCATTAAAGGAGAACAGCAACATTGACTTAAAAATAAAGACATGAAGAGGCAGAAAGAAATAAAAATATAAAATGGAAAATTAAAACGATAGCAAGAATTAAGGTGAATTTGATAGGTATGGATGACAAAGGAGATCGCATTTCTGGAAAAACAAAGAAAAAAATGGATGTTTTAAATGTAATAGATATAATAGAAAAAAACTTTTCTGAAAAAAGACCTGAATCTGCAACTTGAAAGGTATATTGGTTACACATTAAACAGAAATTCCTAAATTTCAAGGTTAAATGAATCACTTTGTTAATAGCCATAAAAAGTAGCAAATCACTTACAGGCAGGACAAAAAAAAAATAATTCTCACAAATTCATTGCCAGAAGACAGTGGAATGTCTACAAAGATCTGAGCAAAATTGTGACCAAAGAATTTTAGAAGCAACAAAGTTGTCTTTCAGACTTAAAGTCAGCAGACTAACATTCTCAAGTATGCAGAAGCTCAGGGAGTATTCCATCTATGAACCTTATTAAAAAAATTACTTTAGGATGAAATCTAGCCAACCAAGAGATGTGTCAAAATAAAAAGCGGTAAGGAGGCTCCATGGTGCAAATATTGTTGATGAGTACTAAATCATATTAAATATAGAACCAAAAGTAAGCCACTATGGGCCCATGGTTATAGAACACAATGAAAATGTTATATATCTTGACCATATAAAGATGGTAATATTACTAACAAAATTTGGAGGTTGGAGAGGAGAGATGATAGAAAACCTAAGGATGTAATTATTTCATCAGCTATAGTGGTGTGTTGGGGGGGCCTATAGCCAGTGTGTTGTCAAAATTATGCAGATTATCACCCGCTGAATGAGGAGGCACAAGCCACCCACAAGGGCTCAGCAGGTAGCCCCCTCAGCATCCGAGCTCCCACTTTGAAGAAGGGGAAACCCTGGAGCCGTTTTGAGCGAAGGCTCAGTTTCAATACATTCACACAAAGGAAATAAAGTCACAATATTTATTACTTACAGATCCCAGAAATGGGGCGGGGGGGGGGAGTGCAGTCGGTGGGGGTGGGGGGCGATGAGGTGAGGAGAGGGCAATCTGTCCCAGGTCACAGGCAAGCAGGAGATAGAGAGCAGGGTAGCAAGCATCTATTACTTATAAGGTGGTTGGGACGGGGGTCACTAACTTCACTGGCTCAACTTTAAGTGGCTATTTTAAAAGGTGCCCTGGAAAAAGCTAAGTGGGAACTTGTGGCAGGTATCCTAAACTCAGGTCCTTACCTAAATGTCCAGACTCTGGGTTCGAGCAGGGTTGTCACACTGTAAAATGCCTAGGCTGCAACTCAAAATAGCTGTTTTCTTATCACAAGTGGGAATAAATAAATGCTATTGACAGTTGAAAATATAATTAAAATAATTCTCTCTCACCTTAATATTTTTAACTCTGGAGATACCTCTTAAAAATTACATTGTGTGTGTAAAATATATACACACACATACATGTATACAAAGGATCTAGAATAGGTATGTCCTACAATATTTGTATTTCCATATAAATTTTAGAATCAATTTGTCAGTTTCTACAAAAACGCCTGCTTTGGTTTTAACTACAACTGTTTTAAATCTATAAGTAAATTGAGGAGAATTGACATGTTAACGATATTGTCTTGTAATCCATCAGTATGGCATATCTGTCCAGTTATTTAGGTCTTATTTCATATCAGAAGAGTCCTTTTTCTCAATTCTTTGCTCTCTACCTCCCACTAGCAGTTTCTTGCACATAATAGGTGCTCAGGAAATATTTATTTATGTAATCGAGGTCCCCCAAACCAAAACATTTCTTCAGGAAACAGTATCTAGAGATAGAGATGAGGGTAAGAATAAGATATGCCAAGGATAACAGGTAAATTAATTGTCCCAGTATCAATTTAAAGTTTAAAGGCCCATTGTGTTTGCCCAATTTTCAGTTTGAAAGACCAATTTTTTACTTAGCAAAACTCCGCAGTGGAATCCCATACCTTGTCTCTACTACACATATAATTAAGACTGAATTAACATTTTTTGAAAGAATAAACCTTACACTTTACCCTTGAATATCTGTCCCATGATGTTGTGTTGTGAAAATTTGACTTTTCTTTCAAGGAGGAAGCAGATCTACCACAATACTTGCTTAAACCTCACATGACACTATATTGCAAATGTCTCAGGAAAATTTTTATTAGTATGTTAAACAAAAATATAACATTTTAACAGAGAAGCCCTGACTATGAAGATCTAAAAAGTTCATGAAACTATGGTTGAGCTATAGAAAATGGATAGTTCTATAACTAAACTGGGTCTTTGGAGAGAAAAGAATGGGAAATGAAGCAGAGGAAAATTCGCATTTGAGAGATAATGGAAGGAAACGAATGAACGACGAAGAGCATTAGTAGCTATGTAATAAGTGCATTTTGGGAACCACTGATTGAGTTTCTAGAACTATTGGGAAATGCTTCTATGTATGTCATGATAAAGTGATCAAGATATTAACAATAGGACATTGTCCTGATTTACAGCCAGCTGGTACGCTTTTCTGAAATGAACAACTAGTGTTAACACAGTCTTTTATGTTGGGACAGAGCATCTTGCTATAGACATAAGTGTATTGAACCTTAGCCTCACGTGTTTGAAACTTTAACCCACTGAGTTAATTGTCCTCGATTAAATTTTTAATAATGTTACAACAATATAATCGCTGTTGAAGTCATTGTTCATTATAGAAAAAATGAGCAAGTAACACTGGCATTTCAAGAATAATGAGTATTTCACTCACTCACAACAGGCAAGAGGGTTCAACAGATCCGCTGGACTGATCTGGTGTGAAATAATTGCATTGATGACTTTCTTCAGGTTGTCATCACCACATATCGCCTGGCAATTATTTTGAACAGCTGGCTGCTGTTGTTATGCATCTATTTATAAAGCCGTCCTCTTCCACAAGGCTGGGGTCTTATAAGCATCTGTCTGCAGCCAGTTTTTGTCTCTCATGGAAAGATGATTTTTTGCAGACCTTAGTTCTTGACAGCCTTCCCCCTTAACCGCCACCAATATTCAACATCCTTTTCTGGATCTTCTTTATTTATACATTGTTTCTATTAACAGATATGTCCCATGCAACCAAAATGAAAGCAACCCTGAATTAATTAAGCTATGACTGGCTTCTGTCATATCGTAAAACAAATGAGATTATGTCTTATCCCTGGCTTACAAAGTCTATTTCCAAATGCACGTCGGATGACGGCAATGGTTCTTCCACTCCTGATTTCCTCTTGTAGAACTTCAGGATTTATGTTATGTTTTATAGATGCTATTAAATGAAAATAAACAGTGGAAGTCATCAAAAAACTGCTGCAAATTAAAGAATAACATTTCTGGAAGAATTGTCATAGAATATTTCAGCTTAAAAACTATACTGTTTAGATTTGTAGCCTAAGAAAAATTAAACAAATATCAGGAGGAGATGACAGTTTAGTGGTGGCATGTTTTCTCAGAGGACACCACAGCATCTGTTCCAGGTTTGGTCATTTGCTAATACTGTTTGAAAGATGAAGCTAGGGAAGAAACATCCCATAGAAAATGTCCAGAAATATGTAAGGAAACGGGAATACTCAAATCAGCACTGTCCAATAGAACTTTCTGAAATGATGTACTGGTCCATATCTGCCATTAGCCATGTGTGGCTATTGAGTACTTGAAATATAACTAGTATAACTAAAGAACTGAGCTTTTACTTAATTCAATTTTAATTAGTTGAAATTGAAAAAGCCACACATGCCTAGTGGTTACCATATTTCCAGTCCTATGTAATAAGTTCCAATCCTTTGAAAAATTATAAACCATAATTTTATTTATGTGATTCGTAAATAATATAAATATGTATATTTATATTTTATATGAGAATATCATTGGATATTCTTGGTTTTTTAATCACAATAAGGTATGTTCCTGGCCTACCTAGTCTTTTCCACATTATTATTTCATTTATATTTTTCTAAGTTTCATGACTGTTATAGTTAGAATTTGAATGTTGAATGAGACTAAGAAATAACTTAGTTTAACTCCATTTTATAGTTGAGTAAAATGATACAAAGAGTTTTGAAATGACTGCTCAAAGTTCTCCTGGCTCATCAGAAGCAAGGTTAAAAGTAACATCTTCTTCGGGGCCGCCCGGTGGCACAGCGGTTTAGTTCGTGCTTGGCAGCCCGGGGTTCGCGGGTTCGGTCCCGGGCGCCCGCTGATGTACTGCTCATCAGCCACACTGTGGCGGCGTCCCATATGAAGTAGAGGAAGACGGGCATGGATGTTAGCCCAGGGCCAGTCTTCCTCAGCAAAAAAGAGGAGGATTGGCGACAGATTGTTAGCTCAGGGCTGGTCTTCCTCACACACACACAAAAAAGAAAAATAACATCCTCCTTCTAGGTAAATATTGTTTTATTGTGGTTAAAATATATGTAACATAAAATTTAGCATTTTAACCATTTTTAAGTGTACAATTCAGTGGAATTAAGTACATTTACAATGTTGTACAACCATCACCAATATCCAGTTCCAGAATTTTGGATTCTGTGGGTTGTGAGAAGGCAGTGGGAGGGATCAGCAAAAGTAATTTTTACCCACTTTAAAATTTTACCTAGTTGAATAGGCAAATTCATAAAAACATAAAGTAGAATAGAAGTTACCAGGTGCTAAGGGAGGGAGGAAATGCAAAAATGAACATCTTTGAAACTTTCTCAAATATTCTTTCCTTCTGAGAGCTAAGTAGTCCAATGGCTGTAATTTAAACAATGAAATACTCCTTGTTTTAGTATTGCAAATATTTTATTTTTAATTATACATACTACTGCTACTGCTAATGATGATGTAATTATGGTTAGTGAACATTTAATAGAGGCCAGACGCTGCCCAAAGCACTTTGCATGTACCATCTCATTAAGTCCACACAATGAGACTTTGAGGTAGATTTCATTATAATTCTGATTTTATAGTTGAGAAAACTGAGGCACAAGGGAGGATAAGTAATCTGCCCATAGTCACAAACCTAGGGAAGAGCGGAACAGTTCTTGTAACTAAGTGGGGACTCTCTGTAGATAATTACTGTTACAGTAATTCCTCAGCTGTGCAGGCACATTCTCCCCCAATCTGGTCTCACTCTTCCCTACCCAGTTCTGTCACCTGCTGCTAAACAACACTTAAATTGTAACACTGAGCAGACAGGTCGGCACTTCATCGTTCACAGATACCTCCGTGCCTTCCAGCCTTTGTTCTCTTGTGCTTCCTCCTTCCCGTTCACTCAGCAGATAGCCCCATCACCCTTTGGCCTGTTTTCTCTACCGAATCTGCTCTCACCAAGGTACCAGTGAACTCCCTGTTAATAAACCCAGTGAACGCTTTCCAGCCTCTTGTTATTAACTCTCTCAGAAGCACTCAATGGTGTTGATCACTCCCTTTTCCCTCAAATAGTTGACCCTCTGTTTTTTGTGATAACATTAACTTTTATGCCTTTACTGCTATCTTTGGCTTCTACTTGGAAGCATCGTTTACTGTTTGTTCCTGTTGTCTTTATCCCTTAAATATTGCTATTTCTCAGGGCCTTTTCTCACTCTTTCTACACCCCTTCAGTGATCTCATCCATTGCCACTGCTTTAGATACCAGCTTTATGCTCCTGATTCCCAAATTTAAACCTCAAGCAGAGTTTTCTCTTGTCTGGTACATACAATTCTCTACCTGCTATTTCTCTTTGGTAGTTTCCCAAGCATTGCAAACTTAAACAGATTGTAAAGAATTTAAGGGGTTCCCTTCAAATTTTCCCCTAGTCTTTCCTATCACAGTATTTGGTGCCACCTAAAAGGACTCCCAGCTAAAAGATGTTAGAGCCACTCTTTCTCTCCCCTATTTGTTTCATGTTGTGTCAATTATACTAGAACATACCCCCAAATCATTCTTATTTTCTCTACTCTGGTCCAAGTCACAATCAAATCTCTCCTGGAACTATTTCAGCAATGTCACAAATGGGTCTCCCCATGACTTATTTTCTTCCCCTAAATCTATTCTCTACAGTGATATCATATTGATAGTTTAAAAATATATGTCATATCATATCATTTTCCTTGCTTGAAACCCTTAAATGGTATCCTATTATACTTAAAATGAATTTAGAGTTTCTTCGTTTTGTCTGGTCCTCACTGCTATCTTCACCCCACCATGTACCACTCCTCCCCTCACTCATGGTGGCCCAGCCACATAGGCCTTCTTTCGGTTCCTCATTCTAAGGGCTTTCCTCAGGTTGGGACATTTGCATATGCTGTTTTCTGGGCCTTGAATGCTTTTCCTCTTCACAGGGCTAGCTCCATTCCTTTTTAGATCTCAGATTAAATATCCCCATCTTGGAAAGGCTTTCCCCAAACATACTATCTAAAGAGGCCAATCCTATTGTTCTCTGTCAAAATACACTATCATTTTTTTTTTTTTTGGTGAGGAAGACCAGCCCTGAGCTAACATCTGTTGCTAATCCTCCTCTTTTTGCTGAGGAAGACTGGCCCTGGGCTAACATCGTGCCTATCTTCCTCTACTTTATATGGGACGCCGCCACGGCATGGCTGACAGGCAGTGCGTCCGCGGGCGCCCGGGATCCGAACCCGCGAACCCCGGGCTGCCAAGCGCGGACGAAACCGCTGCGCCACCGAGCCGGCCCCACACTATCATTTTTTCATAGGCATTTGCATTTTTTATTTTTTTATCTTCTGTAAATGATAAAATGCAGAGAAAGCAGAGACAGTGTTTTGTTTTCTTCCCTGCTATCTATCCGGTGCCCAGGAGAGTGCACAGCACAGAGCAGGTCCTCAGGAATCATTTGTTGAACAAATAATTGGATAACCGAAATACCACATAAAATAGTAGAGATCATCCAGGCATTAAAATCTGAGCCCCACTGCACCGCTTGTTAGGGAAGAGTCTTTCCATGGGGTGTGGGGGTGTGGGGGTGTGGGGGGTGTGGGTGGACAATAATATCAAACCCATAGGATTATTTTGCCCCTTGTACTTTCCAGAGGGCTTGCACAATAAATGCACACTAAGTATTTACTTAACTGAAATACACAGAATAGTTTTTGGATCTTCCTTTAGATACCTCCTTGAATCAGCTATACACAGGGCTGGAGGAGTCATCCATTTGAGCATATATCTCAGTAAAAGCTCCTTAATGTTTATAAGAGCACTTTAAACCTTCCCTCTACCTGGGTGTGGTCCAGGATGATGGAAAGTACATGAGTCTGCCTTTTATCAATATCTCAGAACACCTGAACTCTAGGTTCTTGTCAAAGATCACCACTTTAAACTCTAAGGTATAGCTCCCTGTCTCTTCTGTAAATTCCACGGCCTGAAAGAGTGACAGTTTGCCTTGCTCCTCACTCTTTCCCAGCCCTTCGCACTGAACCTGACCCACACTAGGTATTCAACAGCGCTCAACCGTTGTTAAATGAGTTCTGCTTGATTCTTATAAAAACCCATTTGTTGGAAAAATACAATAAAAATTGACCTAATGATATATCTTTTATTTGTTTCTCCAGAATATGAATTCTTGGTATTTTAGATATTTCTGAAGAGACTAGATCTATAAATTATATTCTTAAGTCAGACCATCAAAGAACTCTAATCCTAAAATATATTGTGTTTATTTTCTCATATAAATGTCTATAATGAATTGTGTTTAAGTTATATTTTTGGATTATATAGTATAACCTGGAAAGATTATTTATTTATATTTAATTGAATTGAGCATCTAATTTCTGATTTGATAGGAAATTGTCTTTCTTCCCTTAGAATAAATATGTTGATCTTTTTCATTTATAATTTCATTTTGAATACACATTAAAATATAAAGTATTGTGAAAACACAATTCAATGCATATAAGTTGATCTTAAAAACATATTCTAATTTCTTATTCTAAGATTCTATGAGAGATTTATACCAAGCTACAGAAGTATGACCTCCTACTTTTATGAATTTAAAGCTAATATGTGCAAGGTTATTTCAGAAGGTACATGAAATCATGTGCAAATTGGTATATCTCTAAATAAATTTACTCACTAGTAATTTAAAACAATACTTTAATACTAAAACTAGCACATATAGTTTATAGATTAGAATGCAAAATTCACACAAATCTTTAAGATGAAATATAGATACTTCAAAGAAATTCTATGCTTGGAGAAAGCAGCTCTGAGCTATCCTTTTGGGACCACCAAGGAGTGCATAATTTCCATTACTGAAGTCAGAAATTCTTTCATGGAAAAGTTTGAGATGTATTGAACCAGATTTGAAAAAAGTGTCATCTCAGAACTAAAAAGGGAGTCTATTAAGGATATAGAACTAAAGGAAGGCTTTAGAAAGGGAAAAGCCCAGGATTCTTCAAGGAAATAGGTATGAAGACGACCCTAAGTGAAGACGAGAGAAATGAGAAAGTCTGGGAAATCACGACAAATTCCAAGAAGCCCTTCTAAATAGCCCAAAGAGATGAATCTCTGAAGGCAGAATAGAACTCATGGAAGGATTTATCCTCTTCAGGTCTGAATCTCTTCCTTGTCCAGATGTGGGATTCTCCGGGCCAGGAACATGGAGTCTTCACTTGATACTGTGTGAGATGGGGCTGGAGGAACAAGCTGAGTGAGAATCCCACACCAGGGACTTGATGATCCCACCCTAAGGAGGAGCATCAGGAAGGGCAACTGTAACCCGTCATTTTGGCCCAATAAGAGACAATTCTGATAGGCAATACTCCTTCCAGAGTTCTGAGTTGGTGGAGACTTTGTTGGGTCTGCACATAGTTCAATTTCTCCTTCAGCCTACTCCTGCTCCCTCCCCTTCCTTTCACAGGTGTTGATCCCTAATAAACTCTGTCTCAGCATGTGCTTCTAAAGAACCCACCTGGGACGGCACCACCTCCTGGCAGGGCTAGAAGCAGTGCCCAGTGTTGGAGTGCAGATCCACTAGCAAGGAGCTGGAAGGTAGTGAATGAACAGAGGCTGAGAACAAACCGATGAAGAGCAGGGGACATGTAGGGAAGGGAGCTCCTGGTAATTGCTTTGAATTTTAGCTAAATTTTGAGACTCATTTTTGTGGGTCAGCAAAAGTATGATGAGTGGGGGCCAGGTTTATATGGCCAGGGGTGGAACAAACATAATCCCATCCTGTTCCCTTTAGTGCCTCTTTGCTAAGCAAGATAAGACCAGGGATCCCAAGTTTTGAGCTCATGTTCATATTGTGGGAGGAAGGTTTCTTTAGTTAAAATTTCAGACTCATACTTTCAATTTTACCTGCTGCTGGAGTCAGCCTTCATACTAATGGGAATCCAGTACTCCCCCTACCATATATTCACATTCTCCATCTAGTTGTCAAGGCCAGATGCAGGCCTGTGCAGTGAAGTGTGGGGCTTTGGTGAGCCAGGCATGGCGGGCAGCAGTAGAAGACAAGGTGGGTGTATGGATAGACACAGTTGAAAGGTTGATGATTCATCTGACCTTAAATGACCCTGAGTAGCATTCATGCAGTATTTTGAGCAAGAGCAGATGGTCTATATAGATAGGAGTAGAAACAGATGGCATCTCACTGTCAGATTTTCTCTCCTGAGACCCGGTGTCTGTCGTTGTATGCTTTAGACTGCTGTTTGGCATACTAAAGGGAGTTTTTAAGAACTCCTTGAATAGCCAGTGGCTCTCCCAGGATCTTGCTAGCCTTCTGCTAGGGAGCGACAAGGAGGTTTGAGCAGGGGTATGAGTAAAAGCCATAGTTACAAGGCAAGGGTAAATTCTACTGGAAGGAATATAATAAGCAATAAGCAAATTCCCAGGTGGTGAGTTAGATAAACCCATGCTGTCATCTGTACAATGTGCAGCAGTGACATGATCACAGGAAAGTGATTAAACATGCAGACTCTGGGGCTCCACTCTCAGAAATTTTAGCACTATGGTGCAACCTTGGGCAATTTACTTAGCCTCTCTGGGTCTCAGTTCCTCCTTTGATACGTAGGGGTAACACCATAGCACCTCCCTCCCTTGAAGTTTTGTGAGGATCATATAAGTTAATACATGCAAAATGCATGCCATAGAATAAGTACTCAGTAAATGTTAACTATTATTATTATTGATTCATTCCGTATGGCTATTGGTTTGAAAGGAAAAGAGCAGATAGGTGGAACCAGAGGTGAATGGCTTAACTACTGCCTTCTAGAATTGGTCATGACCAAGGGACGTGTTCAGAGATGCTGTTGCTGAGTAATGTGAATTCTGAAAGCATCTTTAACCAGTGGAGGGTAGGGTCTTGTTGAAAGAATGCAGGAAAGAGGCAAATTGTGCCCTGGGAGGGTAGCCATTATCACCATAATGGATCCTGGTCATAGAGGGATTGGCAATAAGCCATCATGAAAAAGTCCCATGAGCATTTGTAGGTTGGGAACAGGCATAGATGTTCTTCAAGCCTCTTGAATGTGCCCTTGGCCTGAACACGTGTCACAAGTACTGATATATTACAGAGCATCCTGGGGGACAACAGGTGGCAGTATCAAGTGTTGATCTTCCCCACCAGGAGCAACAGCTGACGATTTCAGCAAAAGGATACCCTCCATCCTCCTTCTCTACCCTTGGTTTCCCCTTTCTAAAAAAAAAAAAAGAGAGACAGGGTGACATCAGCATCATGGAGGGGTGAGTTTCCCCCCTGAGATTCTCTCCACCTGAGATACAACAAAAAGGACATTCAAATACCAACAGAGGACACTCACACAACACAAAAGACGTCTGAGAGAACCACTCAGCCTTACATCTGAGGGTGGAGGTGCTGGTACCCCCAGAGGAAGTGGGAAGAGGTAAGGAGAACTCCTCTCCTTCCCCAATGACAGAGACCCTGGGACCAGGACTGCATGGCTGAGAGAGAGGGGGCAGGGGTGGCGCTCCTCGGGAAAACCATCACTCTCCAAGTTCCCTCACAGCCTGTGGGAAATTCCCGTACAGAGGGGACTGAACTGTTGCGGGGATGTCTTCATCAGGCTAGCACCCCAGGAGAGCAGATAACGAGGGAAGAACAAGAAGCTCTTGGGATCAGGCAGGTGATAGAAAGAGCTCTTCCCCTCTGGAAGCACGTGGCTCTCAGAGAGAGAAGGGGGAGGGGCGGCCCTCTGCAGGAAAACTGTGGCTCTCCAAGTTCTCTCAGAGCCTGTTGGAAATTCCCATACGGAGGGGACTGAACTGTTGTGGGGGAGTTTTCATCAAGCTAGCAGCCCAAGAGAGCAGAAAGGGAAGGAAGAGCATGAAGCCACCAGGATTGGGTAGGGGAAAGAAAGACCCCCTACCCCTGCCTGGAGCATCAGAACAGCAGGTTGGCCAGAGCACCCACAGATTGCAGCAGTCTCAGAATACGTAGCTCTCGACCCCCACCCAGTGGCGGCAGGTGGAAGCTGCAACCAGATGTCTTCAGAATGAGGAAGAATAAGCCCACGCCCTCAAGCACTGTGCAAAAATACATTAAATCTCCAGACCAGAAGGAAAATGACAAGCACCCAGAAATCAATCCTGAAGGCACAGAAATTTATAAACTAAATGATAGAGAATTCAAATAGCTATCATAAAAAAGCTCAATGAACTACAAGAAAATACAGATAGACAATTCCATAAAATCAGGAATTTCTTCACAAAAGATATTGAAACTATAAAGAAAAACCAATCAGAAATGTTGGAGATGAAAAACACAATGGAGGAGATAAAGACAAATCTGGAATCTTTAAAGATCAGAGCTGATAATATGGAGGAAAGAATTAGCAATATTGAGGAGAGGAATGCAGAAATGCTCCAGATGGAGGAGAAGAGAGAACTAAGACTAAAAAGAAATGAAGAAATCCTTGGAAAAATATCTGACTCAATTAGGAAATGCAACATAAGGATTATAGGTATTTCAGAGCGAGAAGAGAGGGAAAAAGGAGCAGAGAGTTTGTTCAAAGAAATAACGGCTGAGAACTTCCCAAACCTGGGAAAGGAGCTGGAAACACAAGTGAATGAAATCAATAGATCTCCTAAATATGTCAACATGAAAATACCCTTTCCGAGGCACATAGTAGTAAAGCTGACAAAAGTCAATGATAAAGAAAAAATATTAAGGGCAGCAAGACAAAAGAAAATAACATACAAAGGAAGTCCTATCAGGCTCTCAGCTGATTTCTTGACAGGAACTTTATAGGCTAAGAGAGAGTGGAATGATGTATTCAAAATTCTGAAAGACAAAAACTTTCAGCCAAGAATACTGTATCCAGTGAAAATATCCTTCGGATATGATGGAGAAATAATAGCCATTCCAGATAAACAAAAGCTAAGGGAGTTCATTGCCACAATACCCTCACTACAAAAAGTGCTCAAGAAGGACCCATGCCAGAAATAAAAAGAGAAAGGGGATACAAAGCTTTGAGCAAGGAGAAGAGTAGGTAGACAAAATCAGAAAAATTGTAGCTCTCTATCAGAATAGGTTAGCAAACACTTAGTTATAATACCAAAGATTAAGGGAAGGAAAACACCAAAAATAAATATAACCTCATCACTTTAAACACAAACTCACAACACAAGATGGAATAAGTTGTGACAATAATAACTTAGAAGGGGAATAGGAAAGGGACCGAATCAACTTAGTGTAAGGAAATAAGAGAACATCAGAAAATGGACTATCTCATCTATGAGATTTTTTTATATAAACCTCATGGTAATCACTAAAGAAATAATCAGAACAGAGACATACATGATAAATAAACAGAAAACTAAGAAAACCATCATACTGAACTATCAAACTGAATTGGTAGTCCTAAACACACAGGATGAGAAACAAAGGAAAGGCAAAAAAACTGGAAAATGAGTGATAAAATAGTAACATTAAGCCCTCATATGTCAATAATCACTTTAAATGTAAGTGGATTGAACTCTCCAATCAAAAGACACAGAATGGCTGGATAGATTAAAAAACAAGATCCAAAAATATGCTGCCTCCAGGAAACACATCTCAGCGCTAAAGACAAACACAGGCTCAGAGTGAAAGGATGGAAGGCAATACTCCAAGCTAATGGCAAACAAAAAAAAACAGATGTGGCCATACTTATATCAGACAAAGTAGACTTCCAGATAAAACAGGTAAAGAGAGACAAAGAGGGGCAATATACAATCACAAAAGGGACACCCCACCAAGAAGACATGTCCCTTATATATGCACCCAAAACAGGAGCAACAAAGCACATAAAGAAACTATTAACAAACGTAAAAGGAGATATTAACAACAACACTATGATAGTAGGGGATCTTAACACTCCACTTACATCAATGGATAGATCATCTAGACAAAAAATCAATAGGGAAATAGTGGACTTAAATGAAAAACTACACAAGATGGACTTAATAGATATATAGAGAGCACTCCATCCAAACAGAGCAGATTACACATTATTCCCAAGTGCACATGGAACATTCTCAAGGATAGACTATATGTTGGGAAACAAGGCAAGCCTCTATAAATTTAAGAAGTTTGAAATCATAACAAGCATCTTTTTCCAACCACAATGTTATGAAACTAGAAATCAACTACTAGAAAAAATTGGGGAAAGTGACAAAGATGTGGAGACTAAACAACATGCTACTGAACAACCAGTTGATCACTGAAGAAATAAAAAGGAGAAATCATGGGGCCGCCCGGTGGCGTAGCGGTTTCGTCCGCACTTGGCAGCCCGGGGTTCGCCGGTTCGGATCCCGGGCACCCGCCGACGCACTGCATGTCAACCACGCTGTGGCGGCGTCCCATATGGGACGATGGGCACGATGTTAGCCCAGGGCCAGTCTTCCTCAGCAAAAAGAGGAGGATTAGCAATGGATGTTAGCTCAGGGCTGGTCTTCCTCACCAAAAAAATAAAAAAATAAAAAAAATAAAAAGGAGAAATCAAAAAATGTTTGGAGACAAATGAAAATGAAAATACACCATACCAACTCCTATGGGATGCAGCAAAAGTGGCCCTGAGAGGGAAACTTATAGCAGTACAAGCCCACCTTAACAAACAAGAAAAAATCCAAAATAAGCAACCTTAAACTACACCTAACAGAATTAGAAAAAGAAGAACAAACACAGCCCAAAGTTAGCAGAAGGAAGGAAATAATAAAAATTAGAGCAGAAATAAATGAAATTGAAACCAAAAAACAGTAGAAAAGATCAATGAAACAAAGAGCTCATTCTTTGAGAAGATAAACAAAATTGACAGACCCTTAGCCAGACTTACTAAGAAGAAAAGAGAGAAGGTTAAAATAAATAAAATTAGAACTGAAAGAGGAGAAATTACAACAGATACCACAGAAATACAAAGGATTATAAGAGAATACTATGAAAAACTATATGCCAACAAATTGGACAATCTAGAAGAAATGGACAAATTCTTAGACTCATACAACCTCCCAAAACTGAATAAGAAGAAATAGAGAATCTGAATAGACCAATCACAAGTAAAGGGACTGAAACAGTAATCAAAAACCTCCCCAAAAATAAAAGCCCAGGACCAGATGGCTTCTCTGGAGAATTTTACCAAACATTCAAAGAGGATTTAATACCTATCCTTCTCAAACTATTCCAAAAAATAGAGGAACATGGAACACTTCCTAACACATTCTACGAGGCCAACATCACTCTGATACCAAAGCCAGACAAGGACAATACAAAGAAGGAAAATTACAGGTCAATATCGCTGACAAATATAGATGCAAAAATCCTCAACAAAATATTAGAAAACAGAATACAGCAATACACTAAAAAGATCACACACCATGACCGAGTGGGTTTTATACCAGGGATACAGGAATGGTTCAACATCCACAAATCAATCAATGTGATATACCACATTAACAGAACAAGGAATGAAAACCACACGATCATCTCAATAGATGCAGAGAAAGCATTTGACAAGATCCAACATCCATTTATGGTAAAAACTCTCAACAAAATGGGTATAGAAGGAAATTACCTCAACATAATAAAGGCCATACATGACAAACCCACAGCCAACATCATACTCAGCAGTGAAAAACTGAAATCAATTCCTCTGACAACAGAAACAAGACAAGGGTGCCCACTCTCACCACTCTTATTCCACATAGTACTGGAGGTTTTGGCCAGGGCAATTAGGCAAGAAAAGGAATAAAAGAAATCCAAATAGACAAAAAAGAAGTGAAACCCTCATTGTTTGTAGATGACATGATTTTATATATAGAAAACCCTAAAGAATCCATTGGAAAACTATTAGAAATAATCAACAACTACAGCAAAGTTGCAGGGTACAAAATCAACTTTTAAAAATCAGTTGCATTTCTATACTCTAATAACGAATTAACAGAAAGAGAACTCATGAAGACAATCCTATTTACAATCGCAACAAAAAGAAAAAAATATCTAGGAATAAATTTAACCAAGGAGGTGAAAGACCTATACAATGAAAACTATAAGACTTATTGAAAGAAATTGATGATGACATAAAGAAATGGAAAGATATCCCATGCACATGGATTGGAAGAACAAACATAGCTAAAATGTCCATACTAGCTAAAGCAATCTACAGATTCAATGCAATACCAATCAGAATCCCAATGACACTCTTCATGGAAATAGAACAAAGAATACTAAAATTCATATGGGGGAACAAAAGACCCCAAATAGGTAAAGCAGCCCTGAGAAAAAAAGAACAAAACTGGCATCACAATCCCTGACTTCAAAATATACTACAAAGCTATAATAATTAAAATAGCATGGTACTGGTACAAAAACAGACACACAGATCAATGGAACAGAAATGAAGGCCCAGAAATAAAACCACACGTCTACAGACAGCTAATGTTTGACAAAGGAGCTAAGAACATACAATGGAGAAAGGAAATTCTCTTCAATAAATGGTGCTGGGAAAACTGGACAGCCAGATGCAAAAGAATGAAAGTAGACTATTTTCTTTAGCCATACACAAAAATTAACTCAAAATGGATCAAAGACTTGAAGGGAAGACCTGAAACTATAAAACTCCTGGAAGAAAACATAGGCCGTACACTCTTTGACATTGGTCATAGAGGGTCTTTTCGAAATCCATGTCTACTCAAACAAGGGAAACAAAAGAAAAAACAAAGTAGAACTTCATCAGACTAAAGAGCTTCTTCAAGGCAAATGAAACCAAGATCAAAATGAAAAGATAACTCACCAGCTGGGAGAAAATATTTGCAAATCATATATCCAACGAGGGGTCAATCTCCATAACATACAAAGAACTCACACAATGGAACAACAACAAAAAACCCAATCAAAAAATGAGCAGAGGATATGAACAGACATTTTTCCAAGGAAGATACACAGATGGCCAAGAAACACATGAAAAGATGCTCAACATCACTAATCATAAGGAAAATGCAAATTAAAACTAAAGTAAGATAACACCTTACACCCATTAGAATGGCTATAATCACCAAGACAAAAAATAACAAATGTTGGAGAGGTTGTGGAGAAATGGGAACCCTAATTCATTGCTGGTGGGAATGCAAACTGGTGCAGCCTCTATGAAAAACAGTGTGGAGGTTCCTCAAAAAGTTGAAAATAGAAATACCTTATGATCCAGTTATCCCACTACTGAGTATTTATCCAAATATCCTGAAACCAACAATCCAAAGAGGCTTATGCACCCCTATGTTCATTGCAGCATTATTCACTATAGCCAAGAAGGAGAAGACACCCAAGTGTCCATCATCAGATGATTGGATAAAGAAGATGTGGTGTATATATATACAATGGAATAGTACTCAGCCATAAAAATGACAAAATTCTCCCATTTGCAACAACATGAATGGACCTGGAGGTTATTACATTAAGCAAAATAAGCCAGACAGAGAAATACAAACACTGTATGATTTCACTCATATGTGGAAGATTAACACATGGACAGAGAGAACAGTTTGGTGGTTACCAGGGGGAAGGGGGTGGGGGGTGGCACAAGGGGTGAAGGGACACATTTATACGGTGACTGACAAACAATAATGTAGAACTAAAATTTCACAATATTATAAGCTATTATGATGTCAATTTAAAAAAACACCCCCCCCAAAAAGATATATTTTTCAAAACAATCAGAACAAAGGAAAAAAAGTGAGAGGACAGTAAAACGAAGCCCAGGGATAAACTTAATTTTAGAATGCATATTGTAATGCCAAGAAAACTGGGTGGGCTACAAATTAAGCCAAAAGAGTGCTTTTAAAGCGTAACCATATGTTAAAAATCACACAATGCTTTATTTTATTTTGTTTTGTTTTTACAAAATTCCATCCTCAGTGATTCTGATGTAATTGAACTGGGGTGGGGCCCTGGCATTGTAGGTTCTGAAAGCTTCTCAGGTGAGGGTAATGGACAGCCAGATTTTCAAACCGTTGAAAGCAAGGAAAGAAACAATTAGGTGATGATGAAAATCACCAGGTTCCTTCCTTGGCTATTGATTTAGTGCATCATAAATTTACTTAACCAAGCAATCCAGGTGATTCTAATGGTTAAGATATTTGGGGACAGCATTGGTTTCCAGCATTCGCAATTTTATCTGAATGTAAAACACTAGTTCTCTGGAGGTGTTCACGTTTCCTGGTGCTGCGGCATGAGAGAAATGCTCCAGCGGGTCCTCAGAAAGGAGATACGGTGAGATTCATGAACAATAGCCTCAGAAAGATTGTTTCAAAAGCAATAGTTAATGTCACACAGACGCTTCTAATTTACCTCTCAATGTAGGCAGAGGGCATAACAAAAACACAACGTAGTTTTGTAAAAACAATTGTTCTCTAAATATAAAGGACCAAAGCAATGTGGTCTAAATACACAGCTCTTTGGTTTCAAGCAGGCGTATATTTTTATTTAACTTGTTTGTTTTACTGATTATAAAAGTAATATATGGACATTGTAGAAAATTTAGAAATTCTGGAGATGCTTTTAAAAGAATATTAAAATAACCTGTGCATCAGTTAGAACCTTTTCAGTTGCAAGTAATAGAAACTGACTCTGACTTAAGAAAAAGAAATATTGTTGGAAGAATATCGAGAACTCACAGAATCAACGTTGACCAAGCTGAAAATACACAGGGACAGGGGCTGACTGAGAGAGCCAGGAAGAAGGAAAGCCAATACCATTTATAGCTGAAATAATCTGATCAGACGCTGCTGCTCCACTGAAGGATGCTGGTGAGGTGAGGCTTCCCAGATTTTAATGTTCATTCAAATCACCTGGGGATCTTGTTCAACACCCCCCCCACCACCACCAGGTTCTAACTCATTAGGGCTGGTGTGGGGCTAGAGTCTACCCTTCTGAGCAGCTTCCAGGTGATGCTGATCCTGCTGGTCCACAGACTTGGAGCAGCAAAGTGGCAGACAGCACAGCCTCCAGTACTGTAAGTTATGGAATGAATCTCAACCATCCCTTGGACACTGGATCTCTTGTTCTAGATTCAAATTCCCACTTCAGTTGTGCAGGTTCCAAGTCACATACCTAAGCATATGGTTATCAGAAAGCAAGAAGAAAGGAAATCAAGACCTTTTATTAGTGAATATGGGGGGTTTAAGTAAGGGACACACCTCACATGGGAAAACAGCCCAGCCCAAAAGGACCTTGCAAATAAACACTACAACTTTTAATCCTAGAATAGAGATAACCACTGTCAACAGTTTAACATTCAGGATTTTTCCATTAACTTTATTTTATGAGGGCTTTTTTTCTTATGAGAGAAGAGTATCAGAAAGTTTGAGATTATATTCTCTGATAAAAACTGAAATAAAGACTTTAATTTTCAACTAACAGCAGATTCATATGTCTCAATAATCAATCATTTGATTCAGGATTTGAAACAGAATTTATGTCTAAATACATACCAGACCAAGATGCACCCAAGTAGTATCTGCAGAAAATGGCAAGTTTTTCCTTAGAAAAGAGTTCTGGGTTTCCTCCAAAACCTGAAAAAAAAATGGGCCACTGAGTCCCCACATTTTTATATTTTGGAATATGTCTATGATAATTTTACCTGGAAAATGTGCAAACTGGTTATCACCACTTGCACACTCCAGCCAAAGAGAAATCCCAATTATGTGCTCACGAGATATTTTAAGCAATGTAACTTCCTCATGAACCCTCTGTGATAAATTAGTTGTAAAATGAACCCTTAAGTAACAACATGGACTGACCTGCAGTTTAGAATTGTTTGACATAAGCCAAAATGGGCAGCTGCCAAAAATGATTATATGGGTCTTGGAATACTTTAGTTTAAGTCATTCATTCTGATAGTCATTAAATAGTAGGCCTATGTTGAGACTACTCCCAGTTCATGACAATAAACCGTGCTAATGGCCCGGAAGAACAATACTTATTAAGGGACAACCATTCAGTTTTTCCAAAAGTAGTTTCAAACGTTAAGATACAAGTAAAAACATAGAGTTAAGTATAATTCCTTTTCACTTATTTGATTTTGTTAGGTGATGTATGAAGAGACGATCTTTATCAACCCTACTTTCCTCCAGAGATCTAAAATGCAAGTCCTAAGAATTAAGAATGGGCTATCTATATGAGTTCATACAACTAAATTCAAAATCATACCTTGTTAATAGAAATGTGAACAATTTTAATATTATTTCTCATGAATTTCTTGATAAAATAACTTATTTTTTAAAAGACAGCAATGGAATTGCCAGTGTTCCCCATGTAGCATATTGGACTGTAAAACCAACTTTAAGTTTTTCAAAGAAGAATATGACGACAGATGGAATGTCCAGGAAATGAAATGAGTGGGTCTAATATTTTATGAGATAGAGAATATTACTTTTTTGAAAAACAAATTAATGGAATGAGCTATGAGTTTTTGTTCATCTAGCTAGTATCATACCCACTGAATAAACTAAAGGAAGCCATATATACATACATAGATATAGATGCATAGATATATGTATTATATACATAAACATACATATATACATAAACACAACATAAAGACTAGACATTAAACAGCTCCTGTAAAAGAGTCTTCACCTCATAGTTTATTGTTTTGTTGTGACTGAGTTCATTACTAGTCATACAATATGAGAAACCATCACCAATAGTGAATCAGAAAAGGGTGAAGGGTCCAAAACTTGAGAATTTTTCACTTTCTGTCTTTTCTGGCCGGAATGTTTTTCTTATCCTCTTTCCCCTTTGTGTAGCCTGGCTATCAGGCTGGAGGCAATGATGGGTAGTAGGGGGGATAGTGGGAAGGATAAGCATCATCACTTGAGGGATCTGTGTCTGGTGAGGTCTTTGCAGGGTCTCCTTTGGCGAGAAAGAGAAGACTTTCTTTTGTCCTAGGGAAATCTAGGGTTTTAAGATTTTAAGTCTCATTCCCAACTGACCTCATCTTAGATCTCAAGGCCTCACTCTTTTCCTCTTATGACACTGGCTTTGACATAAGAGACCTGTTGTGGTTGTGCACTCAATCTCCTTTGAGGCTCACAATTAGATTCTGGGATGGCTTTTCAGCAAAACTATTTCTGCAGCTGCAGAAGATAAGTGTTTTCTTAAATGTTGTCATCGAGTCCCTCTGGCTTTCACAGAGTGCCTTGAGTTGATAGTTGGTTGACCTGAGCACGTCATTTTCTTTTTCAAGTCTTCAAAAGCAGTTAACAAAAGTCAGCCAACTCCAAAATCTTTTTAATTACCACTGCTGTCGTATGTTCAAGTGACCTAGCTATTGAATACCCTGACACTGACCTGCGACTCATCTCAGTCCACCTCTGTGAGTCTTAGTACTTGAGACACTAAGCATTCCACTTCCGCTATGCCACTTAGCACTTGTCTGGATCCCCCACTGGACAGTAAACTCTGTAGGAACTGGGACTATGTTGAAATTCTCAATAGTTAATTTGATGAATATTTACTTATTGAGCACCTACTAATGTGCCAAATATTTTTCTCGGTCCTGAAGATACAATAGGACAAAGTCACAGCCCTTATTGTGCTTGTATTTTAAAAGAATAGATAAATAAATAGAGGCAAGCATTAATAAATGAACAAAGTTTTGTAAATGTAAGATATATCTAAGACTAACTAACAAAAGCTCATTATCAAGCACTTAAAATGTGTCCTAGCATCTTCAAGGTGCTATATATGGTGAAGAGGATAAAAAAAACAAAAACAAAAACAAACAAAAAAACAAGATATGGCCACTAAAAGTTTCCAATCTAGTTGGGTTAGAAAAAATTAAAATACAGGTAAATCACACATGCCTCTAATTGAAATTGTAATAAAAAGTATAAATGAAAGAGATCATACTTGACTAATCGAGTTGGGGGGATGGGCCTTCATGGAAGAATTGAAACTTGAGTCAAATCATGGAGGATGACTAGCATTTTGATTCACAGAGAGGAAAGGAGAAAGGGTTTCCTTAAAAGGAAAATAGCTGGAGCAAAGCCACAGAGAGCTGAAAGGAGTATGACTTCAGGCAAGAAGACATCTTGCCTGACATCTCAGAAGTAAAGACAGAGGAAAAGAAGCTTGATCTTTGTGCAACTCTACTTTTATTTATTCATTCAGTAAATATTTATTGAGCGTGTACTCTGTGCAGGCAAAGGGCTAGGCACTGAAGGTTGGAATGCCAAGGTGAGCACACGCAGACGTGAACCCAGCCTATGTGGGATTTCCCATCCCATACAGTGGTAGAGGAGGGATTTGTATCATCACACCAGAAAGGAGTCTAATTGGGCCAGGAGTGGGGGGAGCATGCAGAATCTGGTCTTGCTCCCAGTGTAGTATTTTCTCAGTAAACTTGGCAGCCTCTCTGCTTACAAGCCATTTGAGACACCTTCCATTACCACGATTCCATCTTGATCTTTTCATTCCAAATAGGAATATATAGCTCATTTGGTTTTATTTTGTGTGAGTGCAAAATTTCAATCTCAAAATTATTTTTAAGATGGAAACAAAGGAAAAAAAATTTTTTAGTCTGAGATGCATTTTGTTTGGATAGTGAGTTCTATCACTCAGGTTGTCTTTTTTGATTGATCTCACTACAGCATACTGAGATTGAGCTTTGACATACTCTAGGCCCAATTCTCAGCCCAGACACCGACCCCCTCCCACCAGAAGATGGATCTTTTCTTAAACCATGCTTTTAACAACCAAGAAGCTTGCAGAGTGCTAAAACAGTCATTCTGTAGAAAAGCAGTTTGTATAAGTCTAAATTAAGCCTATTTCATTCCTAATTCAGTGAATTAATAAAATATAGGAATAATTTTATCCTTATTTTAATCTGAATCAGAAAATGTTTTCAGATGTGGTTGATTAATTGTCTTTCTCTAGTTTCACCATTATCTAAAAGAAAGGAAAAGGAGAGGATGATAAAGCTAAACCTATTCACTAAGGGAGCACTCAGAGCTTTTCCTGTGGAATTTTAGGTATCCAAAGGACCTGTCTATATTCTTCAGATTTCCATTTTGCTTCAGGAAAAATCATTGAATCACCAGGAAGTTGCTGTTAAATGCAAAACATAGTAATGCTAAAAATGAAAAGACATACTGAGTTTTAAATATTGATTTCAGTAGTGGGAGATAGATAACTTCCTGCCTTATTGACAAGAGAAGCTAAATTTTAGCCAAGTCTCTACATATCCATGGTAAAGCAGCACAAAATGTGCCATTCTAATGCCACAGAAACTAAAGCTAAGATACGTATTATTGATGCCATGTCATCGTTTTGCTAGATTAAAAAAGTGTTGGACAACTGAGTATATGGAGAAGACTCTAGGTCACCTCCCCCAACCTCTTACATGATCCCTCTACAGGCTACATATTCAGAGCTGAGGTAAGGAGAAGCAGTACCCTGAATACAACTGATTGGATGTATGATTTTCTTTTCACATGTTTCAGCAGGGAGCAATTGTGTTGCCAGTAAGAAGCAATGGTGCTTAAAATCACTTATGAGGACAAAAAGCTTTCCAGCTGGCTAAGATGTCCAGAAAAGTTATTCCTTTGCTTGTAAACTTTGCTTGTGTCAAGCATCCCTTTGCTCAGCCAGGAAGCAGGTTGAGGCTGTTAGCACTAGCAAAGTGCATGGCCTGAGGATTCACGGTCTCCTGGTGAAACAGTCACTATTGATTACATATACTTTTTGTATATGGTTGTGTTTTGAGTGTGTGTTTTTGTGTGTGCATGTGTTGAAACAGAGAGGGATCAACAGAGAGAAGAAAGAAGACAGAGGAAGAAGAAAAGAAGAGATATCACACAAAATGTCAGCTTTGCAAGAGTTTGAGTGGCATATTCCAACCATGTAGAATACACAGTGGCAAAAAATTTCAGAATGGTTTCTTCACACTTCTCTTTGTCAGGACAGAACGCCTGCCTTGGGCCACCTCTTTCTTCTCTTCATTCAGGGCCTATTGGGCTGCTTTACTACATTCCTCTCTCCTTCCTCTCTCTACATACCAATGGGTATCATGTCTTCTTAGACTCAGCTCCCTGAACAAGTTATTAGTCATATAATACTTTGGTTGAAGATGAACTTCCTAGTTCCGAAAGTGAAATTGGGAACTGGTTATATTCTATCTAGGCATATGGATCATTTCTCAGAGAACACAACCCATAAAAAACAATAAAATAAATGGTAGCCTGAATACTACCTACCACCTTCTCTAGACTCAGCAGGTAGGAAAGGAGAGGCTTCATACCTAAGGAAGAGTACAGGTTTTAAGGAGGACCATCGCTACCAAAAGGAGGTGAGTGGACATTATCCCTGTGTCTCTGAGAAGTGCTGCCTCCACCTCCTCCAGGAAGGGAGGAGCAAAATTCTCCCAGCAGGTCCCAGCATGTGTCACAACAAGAACAGAGACTGGAGTGTGTCCTGTCACTTCAGCTGCCATGGGCTCTTCCCTTTGTGGGGCTACCTGGGCAAAGTCCAAATTTTTGAAAGAGCAGCCAGGCATCAGGGCAGTCTTCCAATTCTTTATAATTACATTGCAAAAAGTCAAATCTTCCTCATTTCTGACATTGCATTATTTCTGCATTACAAAGAAACTGCACGATTGTCCTTTAAAGTTTTAACACTTTTAAAAAAATTTTAGGTCACAGTCTTGAAACCAAGAAAGAAAGAGCATTAACCACATAGTTATTGCTTATTATTGCTTAAAGGGCTCTTAAAAGGGATTGTCTTGGGGACCCTAAACACTATGGTCATTCATTTCTGTGAATTTCCCCTCTGGATGGGGTTCCAGGTCCTGAGAGTGGAAAAAAAGAGGGGGAAGAGTCTTCATCACAGGCTAGTCACTGGCCTACTACATTAAAGAAAATCAGACCTTTCATACTGCCAAGATTAGCCTTCAACTAGCACATCTCCTGTATCCTGCTATGAAAAAGGGGTCCCTTTCACTATGCTGTGATTAGTTTTAGCCTAGGTAAATGTCAGGCATCAGGTAGGGAGGGAGAAGAAATCCTCCCTTCTATACATACATTGTCTCATCTAATCCTCAAAACAGCCGTATGAAGTAGTTATTATTATTATCCTCATTTTACAGATGAAGAAACAGAGACTTAGGGAGTTTAAGGGATTTGCCTTAGGCCACATAGCTAATATGTGGCAGAACCATGATTAGAAGCTTGGTCCTTTCCCTCGAAAGCCTATGTTCTTAACCACTGAAATATAGTGCCCCTTAGGTCTCAGATAGGTGATATTGTGTTCATTCATTCATTATTTCATTCATTCAGTGAACAGTCTTTTTTTAGTGCCTCGTATGTGCCAGTCAGTGGGAGGATTTGGAAATGAAATAGTCATTACCTTCATGCAGCTCACAGCATTTCAGGGCATAGGAAACTGCTCTGGAGCTGCAGAAATCCAACAAAAGACCTTCAAAAAAGAACTGCTTGCTGCACTCATGTCCCATGGGAGACAGAGTCCGTGAACCCTTCAGGAGACTCCAGTCTCCTACTCACTTAATCAGTTTGTCCCAGATTAGACTGAAGACCATACACTAAAAAAATGAGTTGATGTAAATTTGCTTTCCTCCAGACTTCAAGCTTACACACTGTTAAAAGCCGGTGTCTGCACTAGAGTCGGAACAAGGGCTGTTTGGGGAATTCAGGGCCGTGCAGGTGGAGACACTCACTGCTGCTTCCCAGCCCTGTCACCTGGCATCTGAGTCCCATAAGCAACAAGTCCAGGAAAGATAAATTGAAGAGGGATGTTTCTGTTCTCCATGTCCAGGTGTGGAACAGCTGGTAAAGGCCAGGGGACCCCAAAGCTGTAAGCAATAAATTCTGCTGAAACTCTGACCACTTCACATCACTCCGGATTTCTCACATTAATAATCATTGCCCTGAGCAAAATGGAAGCTCAGGTGTGTTCTGTCACTTTGCTTTCCAACATATCCACATAGTCACCTGGTTTGGATTCACAGTGGGGCCTTGAAAAATGACAGGCAGAAAGCTGTGAGTTATACAGGGAGTGGATAATTAAGGTGAAATGCCTGCAAGGGCAGCCTCAGCTACAGCCTCTTGATTAGAAGCCCCCAAAGTCCAAAGAATCAATTTGAGAATATCCTAAATATGTGTATATATATGTGTGTGTGTACACATGTACACAAACACACACAGCTAAATGTTTGAGAGTGGATTGAGCTGTTCAGGTCATTGGCATTAACTCGGGATATTATGAAGGCATGAGCTATGACATTGGGTCATATTCTTCTTTTAAAAGTTTTACAGGCAAAAAAGAAGTTGAAGGAAAAAACTGCAATTTATGCAATAAAATAATTTGGCGATTTAACTGCACCAAAAATTAAGCTGGCCTTAATGTGTGACTAATTAAAAAAATATATATATATGTATATACTGATTCTCATCAAGTGTCTCCTTTACGAAAAATTATTTTGCCATGCTTTGATATTTTGAATCACACACATCTCTCTCTATAAGTACAGGAATATAGAGGAACTCTGTCAAGAGTAGATTTTTACCTTTTCTTGCTTTATGACTGAGAGACCATGTGCTTAAGCTCTTTAAAACCATACTCTATGCTCACTGCAGCATTATTCACAGTAGCCAAGATATGGAAACAACCTAAATACCCGTCAATGGAGGAATGGATAAAATGTGGTGTGGAGGATTATTCAGCCATAAAAAGAAGGAAATCTTGCCATTTGTGACAACACAGATGAACCTGGAGGGCATTATGCCAAGTGAAATATGCCAGACAGAGAAATAAAAATACTGTGTGGTATCCCTTATATATGTAATCTAAAAATAAAATGAGCCAATTTCTAGAAACAGAGAATAGAATGATAGTTGCCAGGGGCTGGAGGGAGGGGAAAATGGGGAGATGTAGGTCAAAGGGTTCAAACTTTCAGTTATAAGAATAAATTCTGAGGATCTAATGCACAGCGTGGTGATTATAGTTAACAATACTTGAAAGTTGCTAAGAGTAGATCGTAAGTGTTCTCACTACAAAAAGAAAAAGAGTCAACTGTGTGAGGTGAGCGATGTGTTAATTATCTTGATCTTGGAAATCATTCCACAATAAGTGTGCATATTATTACATATATAGTCATCATGTTGTACACTTTAAATATGTACAATTGTATTTGTCAGTTATTCCTCAAAAAAAAGTTGAAAACAACCGTATTCTACAGCCATTTCCACTGTTTTGTATTAACTTGTGATCAGCTGACCTATAGTCAGAAGACTCAAGGGACTATGGGACTAAGTAGGTTTTCTAGGCTTCCTTCATTTCATTTTTCTATTTTGTATATTCAGAAGAGAAGAGAAAGTCACTGAACCAATTGTTTCTTGCAACTGAATTATAAGGGACATTAGATTTCCATGAACTGTGTGCACTCTGAACATATAGGTCATTGATGAAAAGCATCATTTTCCTTGATGGAAATCAAGGTTCACCATATTTTCATGGCCATGCAGCTCTATCACTCTACTTAAATTTTCAAGCCTGTGCCTAGAGATTAATAAAATAATACTAATAATAACAACCACTTGTTGAGCAAATACTGTTTTCCAAGCACTGTGCTAACATTTCATTTAATCATCACAATTCTAGTGTCGTTTTATCCATGTGGAACTTGAGGCTCAAAACTACTTAAATAACTTGCCTTGAATTCAAATATTAGTTTGTAGTGAAACCAAGGTTTGAGTTCAGATATGACTCCAAATTTCATGCTCTTAGTTCTATGTCATTCTACCTCTAAGAAAGTCAAGGGAGACTAAAGCCTCCAGATGATTAGGAACACATGTGAACATGTCAGCATCTGTTCTCCCCCACTGCTGTCTCTGCCAGTTGAAATCCTGCCCCTTCTTTGAGGTCTGTCCTCCATGGGTTTGGAGGTTTGGGAATCCTGTGGATGTGAATTTAAATCCAGTTCTGTCTTCTACAGTGTGCGATCTGGAATGGATTGCTTAACCTCTCTGAATAATTCTTACCTTACAGGATTGCTGTGAAGAATGAGTACATTGATTTATGTAGAGTGTTTTCTCCATGACGGGCACATAGTAAGTGTTTAATAAATGTAGCTCCTGTCTTCCACCTGCGCCATGAAGACTACTGTATTTCTCAGAACTAGAACTCTTTTCTTTCTCCATGGTTTCATTGGCCATTGTTTTATCCTCCCTTATAAAGATATCATGATTATCTGGTGGTGTTTCATTTCCCCAACTAACTTGTAAAGTATCTGATGTCAGGATTGACCTCTTATAACCAATCATCTTGGCTTACACTCTCTAGAATGGGGAATGGTGCATAAATTTTTGTCATTAAAATACTGGCACAGAAATTCAGTCAGGGCAGGAAGAGACTACATGAACAATTCCTTGAATATATTAGCAGATCCCTATGAAAACTAGAAGCTGAATAAAAAGCAGTTGGAAACTGATAAAATACTTGTAAGATTAGAAATGTTTCGTAGTTATCCTTGACCCTAATCAGAGATGTTGTGGATGACTTTGTGATGATATTTTGAAATAACACCATCTGAAATGATAGTCACCTACTGACATGGTGAACTAATTAGGTCATTGGGCCTCCATGATAACCTGTGCACATCACAAAACTATTAACTGGCTGCGTGACTGACATTAATAGTGAACTATATTGTGACTTGAAGCATTGCAAATGCCACCAACTTACATCACCAAAAGCTGTTTGAGAATGGATTAAAATGAAGACATGTAGCATAAATTTTCATGGACACATTTTTCTTGATGGTTTTGAGAATGTGGTGAGCTATACTCTTTATCATTTAAATGACAAAAAAATCAACCTAGGATTAAACATTAAAATAAGTCTAAGGACTCTTAATTTTTGAAATACACAAATTCAAAAAAGGAAACTACTTCTGAATTCTTAAGAATCAAAAATATGTAAGAAAGTATAAAATAGTGCTATTCTGTTAATGCAAATAGTCTTTTATGGAACATGGTTGAACTAAAGGAACTCAGTCTCCTTTCAGTTATGGTAAGAAAAGCAAAACAACAAACCAAATAATTAAATGGGAAACTAACAAAGAAACTGAAAAGCTTATCCTAATAACTTTACTGGGAAAATATCAATACGTCAAGGGCCATATTGTTGGAATAGCAGTAAGAAGAGAATAATAACCACTTTATCCATTACAAATCAGAGCCCTCCAAAAAATCCAGTGACCTGACAAAGCTCACTAAGTGATTTGTAATACAGTTGTTCATTCATTCATTGTATTCATTTATGCACGTATTCGGGTTAACATTTATTGAGCATGTGTGCACTCTGTGCTAGATGCTGAAGATGAAATGCTTCCAACCAGGTCACTGCCCTCAAGGTAGATTATAATTTAGAGGGGGTCCTAGGTATATACCCAACTAATTATGATACACAATTACTGTCGCTTTAATTGGGAGATGAATAACTCTGCCTGAAGGAATCAGGAAAAACTTCTCAAAGAATTGACATCTTAGCTAGGCTCTGACAGGTAAGGGGGTGGCAAGAGGGAGTGGAGGAGGGGGAGGGTGTTCACCAGAGGGGTTAGGTTAGAAGGAAAGCTATCTCAGGTGGAGTATAAAATAACATGTGTTGTTTGGGAAATAACAGCCTGGCTGTATTACAGACGTAAGGAATAGAAACAACAGGAGAGAAAGTTAGAGGATTAGTTTGGGAATAGTCTTTGAGGATCTCAGTGCCAGGCTGAGAAGGTTGTTGGACTTTATCATATATGCAAAATAGCTAATTGTTTTTAAAAAGAGAGAAAGAATATAATAAGCAGATATTTATTTTAAAACAACTCTGGCTGAAGTGTGGGGGCTGAATTGGAGTTGAAAGAAGCTAGGGAAAGAGAAAATTACTAAACCCAGTAATAGGATAAAAGGGTAGATAGCAGATAATTTATTAACCTAATCTGTATGCAATTAAATAATTATTTCTTCAGACTCCTCCTTGACCGCTTGACTGGTTTCAATGAACCAGATATCATTTGAAAGCTTAAAAGATCAGAAGTTTAAAATTAATTAATAAAAGCCAATTAATTAAAGCTAATGAAAACAATTAAAAGAGAAAATCTTTATATAAAATACATTGAAATGAATGTGTTAAGTTATAATTCATCATTAAAGATATTCGTGGGATAAGTGATGAGTGCTAGATAATAACAAAATGCTTCGTTTCAGCAGGGAAAAAAACTTGCTCAAAGTAATGCATTATCATTGACTTAGCAGATTTTATTTTAAAAACTGAACCTTTCTTTTTCATTTGGAACATATTACTTTGCATAAACCCAGAGAGGAAAAATATTTGCATAAAATTAAAAGTTACTGTATATAAAGAGAATAAATTCAAAGAAAGAAATGGAACTCCAAGATGACTTTCCTTTGGAGTAGTTTAGTGCGAAATGAGTCTGTGGATTATACTAACCTAGGAAAAATGCTCAGTCTCTAAATATTAGAGATAGGATAGTATCTGATTCAGGAGAGTCAATCAATTGGCTAAACTAAGTCAATCAGAGTCTCCTAACTAGGAATTTGAAGTTGGTACACAGGGACACTGATCAGTTGGTCAAAAGTGCTGAAGCTGGGAGGGCAAGTAAAGGGACAGGGTTGCCTTCTGTGTTCCACGTATATCAAGTATATGGCAAATGAGAGAAAGTCAGTCTAGAGAGAGAGAGAAAGTGAGAGCAGACATCCAGAAAGAGACTAGAGTTCATGGGGCACCAGAAAAGAAAAAACAGAAAAAGAGTAACTAGCTTAGTTGCTAACTACTTTCTTTTTTTTTTATTGTGATAACATTGGTTTATAATATTATATAAATTTCGAGTGTACATCATTATATTTCGATTTCTGTGTAGATTACATTATGTTCACCATCCAAAGACTAATTACAATCCAACACCACACACATGTGCCTAATTACCCGTTTCTCCCTCCCCCCTTCCCACTTCCCCTCTGGTAACCACCAATCCAATCTCTGCTGTTGTTTTTATCTTCTATTTATGAGTGAGATCATATGGTTTTTTCACTTTCTCCCTCTGACTTATCGCTTAGCATAATGCATTCAAGATCCATCCATGTTTTAACAAATGGCCAGATTTCATCCTTTATATGGCTGAGTATTATTCCATTGTGTATATATACCACATCTTCTTTACCCATTCGTCCCTTGGTGGGCACTTAGGTTGCTTCCAGGTTTTGCCTATTGTGTATACTGCTGCAATGAACATAGGGGTGCATGTATCGTTATGCATTCATGTTTTCATGTTCTTTGGATAAATACCCAACGGTGGAATAGCTGGATCATATGGTAGTTCTATTCTTAATTTTCTGAGGAATCTCCATACTGTTTTCCATAGCAGCTGCACCAGTTTGCACTCCCACCAGCAGTGTATGAGAGCTTCCTTCTCTCCACATCCTCTCCAACACTTGTTTCCTGTCTTGTTAATTGTAGCCATTCTGATGGGAGTGAGGTGATATCTCATTGTAGTTTTGATTTGCATTTTCCTGAAAGTATATTGCAAAGATACAAGGGAATCATATAGAATCCAAGGGGCAGACATTTGACCCAGTAAATAGAAAGTAGTCAGGAGAGGTTTCAAGATGGTGGACTCTGAACTCACCTCCTCCCAAGGGCACAACAAATTTACAACTACTCTTGGAACAATGACCCCTGAGAACTGAAAACTGGATAAAAAGAACCCCCGCAACAAGGGACAGTGCTGACTGAGGTGGAAGAGGCAGAAATTCCTTTCTGGAGAGAAAAAGTCACCTTCACAAGCCACAAGTGCTTCATGGCTGCCCAGGAGCAATCCAAAGGTATGCAGCCTTCCCTGGAGGAGGGGGGACCTGAGTGGGGGAGTGTTACTGCTATAAGCAGCTTTTGGACTCAGCACAACCAAGACGTGTGTCATAGTGTCTGGCTTTGCAGGCTACTAACTACAACAGGGGATGCCCCCAGAAAAACTATCAGACATAAGGGGAAAAAAGCCGGATCTTAAAGGACCCACACACAAATTCACCCGTATTGGAAAGCAACCTAAAATCATCAGAAAGAAAGGTGCACAGTCCTTTGATGAAAAGAGACTCACTGGATAGGCTCTGTGTGCATCTTGGTGAGAGGTGAGACCTCTCCAGGGACCTAGACATTGGCGGCAGCCCTTATTGTGACCTACTAGAAGTGTGCTGACACAGATGCTGGCAGACGCCATTGGAGTTCTTCCCCTGGCCTGTTAGCCCAGGGTCTGTCCAATCTGCTAGAGCACTGATTTGATCCAGCTCAGATAGGGCAGGCAGCCTGCCCTAGAGACTGGCCCTATCCAACAATAAGCCCTCAGGCAACTTGTGGGCCTGCATAGGCTGGGTGCCTGGATCCTCTGCAGCAGGGCAAGTGTGTCTGCCTTTGCAGGGCAGGGCATGAGTGAGGAGCATGTATGTATGATAGATGGACAGATGGATAGGTGAATGGATGACTGAATGAAGCCTTAAGCTTTTGAAGAGCAGGCACTACATCTTTCATCTGCAGTTACATACTTACTGTAGTTTATTAAATCAGTGGAAGGTTTAACAACTACACAAAAGCTTTAAAATCTCCCTCCAACCTACTCTACAATATAGAGTTGCAGCTAATGACTTCTCACCTAGCAGTGAGCCTCTGACAGAATTGCCCTCAACCATTCTGAATACAAAGCAAAGCATCTCGACAAGTAATTGCAGGGAGGAGGCAGGGGAGCAAGAAATAAACCAAATATAGGCGATGAAGAACTGTCTTCTTCAATAAGTCCTAACAGAGATTTGTATTTATTGCTTGTTATAAAAACTTTATTACCCTTTTTATAACTCTAGCTGTCCGGTGTTTGATTTAACCAGAAAACATGCTAGTAATTTTCTCTTTGATACATACATATTTTTCGAGATCTAGAAGTTATGGTCACAGCTTTGCTGTTCTTCTTTCCTTACATGAATCAGTACTTCAGAATGAAAAGTGCAGGTCAGACACAAGATATTGAGGAAGGAGCTCTGTCGGGCAAGAAAGTGTACTGTTAGATTAATTTTAGATAGCTTGCCCTGGGAAACTTATCTAAGTTGAATATTAAGTATGTTGCAATTTTCTATATGCAAATTTACCATAAGCTACAGAAGTCATATGGAATATGCTGCCTATTTAAATAAAAATTTTGAGGGTCATATAGATGTTGATTTTGCTGCATGATTTGGAGGAATTTGCATTAGTGAGTTTCATGTAGACATCCATACAAGAAAAAATTCCATCTATTCTTCCTTCTTTCTAATCCATCCACTCATATCATGTATCTTCCTGAGGCCTGAATCCTCTGGATATTTCACTTTGGCTTTGATTTAGTAATAATATTAAGGCATATGTTTTATTAGGTGCTACTGCACGTTTGTATCCCCAAATGATGGTTCGATTTAGTATTGCTCTAGAGAAACATTAATTATTTATAATTATGGGATTTGATTCACTCTGTGAGAAGCAATTAGAGCATTTAAACGTAATAGGAAAATAAGCAGTACATAGTATGCTCTACTGTGGGCTTTTCTCCCCAGTTTTATCTAAAACTGAGAAGATTTTAACAAAAATTTTCCTGTTCTAAAAAATGTCCATTTGTCCAAATGTGATTAAATTAGCTGTGTGCTCAGTGAGTGTGCTGCTGCTTGGGAAACCCTATGGGGTGTGGGGAGGAGACTAATGGGAAACTATAAAGCTCTTGGAATAAACAGGAGTGTAAATCATTCATGGGTTTAGTCAGCTCTAACCTCAAGAATGTACAGGCTTGGGAAAGGATTATCCAAACAATATTTCTTTTCCAGGCTGCTCTTCAGAGAAAACAGCTGGTTTGCATTAAAAGAAGCAGATTTCAAAAAAGAACTAAATAGAAATGTTCTGAGCACCTTAACAGATTCAGGTAAAAGAGAGGAAAAATGAATGCATTTCACCATGTCCCTTTATTTCTTCCCCCTTTACTTTCCTGGAGGAAAGGGGATAGGAAAAATATTACTTAGGTTGCTTTAGCTATTGAATTACAGGTCTTTAGTCCAATAATATATGACAGATTTACAAGACCCCACTGAATGATAAAGATACACGTCTCATATCCAACCATTCTCAAATCATGATCTGTAAAGAAAAGGCATACAAAACAAGTAATTTGATAAGATTATGCCAAAATATCAATTTTGTCCCTAGGTAGTCCTCATTTGTTTGTTACATATTGAATCCATCTGGGAAAGTGTTGCACCAAATAACAGGCTTTTCCTAAGTCCTTGTTTGGTGTCATTTGTGCAGTGAATGGCTAGAACTGCCAACAAGCAGAGGTAGTAGTTTAAACTATGTTTGCATGTGTTTAAACCCAGGCAAGAGTGGAGGAGGTGAGGTGGTAAGGCAAAAACACGTGCTCTAACAGCCTGGAAGAATTTATAACTGACAAGATTCAATTCCTCTATACCTTCAGATGCCTTGAGGCAATACCACAGTTAGAAACTCATTGTGTTTGGAATGTAAGGAGATTATTTTTAGATGGCTTTTCAAAAGCAGCAGTAATACCATATTCTTGTATTCCTGAAACTGAGAAGTAATGGAATTTCAGAATCTGGACACTGTGCATAACTCTGGTATCTTTTTCAGCCCTGACGTCTCAGGCATTCAGAGCCACATTGTTAATAGCACTTCCTCTCTTCTGCTTTCAATTAGCAGGAGTTACTGGGGCTGACGTTCCTAGAAAGAGATACCTTGCTAAATTCAATGTAACTGCAGCTGTAGCTCTTCGTAAAACTGCAAATAAGTCTGCTAAGGTTGTATGGCGATAATCTGAGTTATTTTGAAAAAAGTTTAGCTTCCTACCATGTCTGCAACTATTTAATCAGTTTAACAGAGGTTCCAGAGGATAAAGTTTAAAAGGTTCAAGCCATTTCCTATCTCCATGGCAGTCAAGGACACATCCCGGTATCATTGCTCTGTACCTAACAAAAAGAGCTTTGGGATTTGAGATTTAAGCCTTGGATTTACAATGCACTGATGTTTCTTATATTTATTAACGACAAGGCTGTGTGATTTAATATATAATATTTAATTTTATGAACACTGTTGAAATTTTGCTTCCAAAAATAACATGACGGGGGGTCCTTGCCTGAGAGCTAAGGGAAGCTGAGGACTGTGTAGGGATAATTGTCGTGCTCTGAATTAGCAGATATCTTTCAGTTGTTTTCAGTCCTCCTTATCTCTAACAACCCAACAGCATAAACCAACTCCACTTATCTGTCAAACTGCTCATCAAAAACAAACACCAGAAAAGAGAAGAAAAGGAACAGTGTGTATGCATCTCTTTGCTGAAAAACTCTCGGGCAAACCTCATATCTACCCAGAAAATGGATTCTGCCACTGAATAGACAAATGTCAAATTCCAGGTAAGCTTGACCTATAGTCACCAGTCAGTAATTATTAAAGGATTGCTTCTTAGACAGTAGTACACATCAAAATTATTCATTGGACTTTTAAAACTACATCTCCCTTAGTCCCAGTCCTGAGGTTGTGGCCCAGGTGTCTAATTGTTGTTACATACCAACAGGTGATTCTTATATGCCCTAGTATTCATTTGTTTATACTGAGGTTCTGGATGCAGCAATTGTGATTTTTAGCAATATATTCACCATAATGTCTTGCCATTACACTGAAATTAGTTCCAATTCTCTCCTGTGGTAAATGACATCTAGACCTAACCCAGTCAAGGATGGCTAGCAAAAATGTTTGAGGTGAAAGCTCAAAGTCAGGAAAATCTGTCATGGCAAATGCCAACAAACAGTTTAATGTCAGGGTACAGAACTAAACAGAATCCATAAACAGGAAGACTAAGCAGGAGTTAAATCAGCACCGAGGACAGCACCAGAAGAGTCTGGGAACCTTGGCTTCCACGGGGTTGCTTTGGCTTTTCCTTCTAAGCCATTCACAATGACTGAGTCAGGCCTGACTCTGGCAGAATTCTGCAGACCTTCAACGGTTCTAAACCACACGTGTTTATCACTGGAGCTTTTTAAACTAATTCACATGTCCTACCTCAGATCCTCTAATTCAGAAGCTCTGGGGCAAATACAAGGGCAAATGTATATTTTACAAATCTATAGAGATGCATTAGTTATAATCATGACTTATTGTGATCACGACTTAATCATGACTGATTAAGAAGCACTTGTTAAACTTGGGTTTCTGAGCCCTTCCTTCAGGGTTTCTGATTCAGAGGATCTGGGCTGAGACCTGAGAATATGCATTTCTAATAAGTTGCCAGGTGATTTTGACGCTGCTGGTTTGGGCAGCACACTTTCAGAACCACAGGCTTAAATTATAAGTTACTGCAGGCCCAACTCCAAATTGAATAATCTGCCTCATTTACCAAGGAGATCTTTGTTAGGGGTCCAAAGGTAAAATTATATTATCTGAGTAAATTTGTGATGCCTCTGGGAGAACTCCGGTGTCTTCAGAGGCCTCAAACTCCTTACCATTGATCACTCAGCCCGCTGCTGCTGCCAGATTCCAGGAACATAACAGACATTCTGACAGTGGGAAACCTAACCATCAATGAAGCTTTTCAGAAGGGGATTTTCCCTTATTATTCTGGTAAAAAGATATGGGTAGAGTCTCACCTAGTCTTTACCGCTTTTTTACTTATTTTTCATTCACTTTACTAACCATTTCTTTTAGCACTACTTCATTGTTATGGGTTGGATTATCCCTTCAAAAAGATATATTGAAGTCTTGACTCCCAGTAATGCAGAATGTGACCATATTTGGAAATAGGATCTTTACAGATTACCTTTACAGAGGTAACCAAGTTAAAATATGGCCATTATGATGTGCCCTAATCCTTATAAAAAGGGGAAATTTGGACACATAGATACACACATGGAGAAGATGTGAACACACACAGGGAGGAGATGGCCATGTGACTGGAGTGATGTATATACAAGCCGAGGAATGTCAAGGATTGCCAACAAGTACCAGAATAGAAGAGTCAAAGGAAGATTCTCCCCGACAGATGTCAGAGAGAACATGGCCCTGTGGATATCTTGATTTCAGACTTCCAACCCCCAGAACTGTGAGATGACAAATGTTTGTTGTTTTAAGCCACCCAGTTTGTGGTACTTTACTATGGCAGCCCTGGGAAACTAACACACCCATCGTAAGCTAAATCAGTGAGGACATAATAATTTTTGTAGTGCTTTATAGTTTACAATGTACCCATATTATCACAGTCAATATAAGTAGCGAAGTGAGGGAAATTTTGGTAATGTGGTTATTTTACAGATGAGGAAGTGAAACTCAGAAAAGTTGAATAAGTTGACATACATCATAAAAAAATATTTAAGGGGCAGGAACAAGACTCAGAAACGTGTGCTACTTACCTTTCACCACATTTTACATTCGCAATTATTTTCCAATCAAAAGGAGAGGACACTTGCTTCAATTGTGCAGAAGACTTCATAAAATAGATGTTTCAAATTCTCTAATTTTGATTCAAAGCTATTAACAACAAAAGTAAGCACTGAAAGTAGTGTGAGTTTGCAGCCAGACAAACATGGGTTCAAATCTTATCTTTGGTATGAATTATGTATGTGGCTATAAATAAGTTAAGTAACCAATTTCAGCCATAGCTTCCTTATTGATACAAGTCAGAGTATTAATAATTATCACATAGGGCTGTTTGGAGAAGTAAATGATATGTGGCATATATAAAACTCATAGCAGAATCCTTGCAGGTGGTAGATATTTAATGTATATTAATTTCCTCATTTTTCCTCTTGCCTGAGATCAGTTGAATACAACTGCAATAAAAAAGCTTAGATTTCTAAACACATGTATAGGAAACAATGATTCATCTTCATATATGGACAAGTCAGCATCGACTGTTGGTTAAAGTCTTAGAGTTGACACAAGGAAAACTAAAGACCACTTTAGTTTTATATCTTTAGAGGCTACATGAAACAGGGTTAAGCTGGAGAAACTTTTTCACTTTTTGATTTGAAGACATTTAACATTTGATTGTCATTTGGCCCAGAACACATGCTCCTGTTCCCAATCTGGAACACACAAAGGAAGTAGGCTAGTAGGCCACATAGATTATTCCTGGGTCCTTGTGTCACAGAGAAATCTTTGGGAGGGATAGTTCCAGGGTGCTGCCCCAGAATACGGCATTAAGAAAAACCTAAGGTTAGGAAAATTGTCATGAACTATTTCCAGAGCCAGACCATCAGTTGTGACCTCAGCCACAATGCAGCCTGATGTCACAGTCCCAGCCAGAACTTCTGTGCTTCATTCTCTAAACCTCTACTAGTTATCATAACAAAACACTGACTTTTTAATATTTAAAAATATATTTGTTTGCACAGTCAGGTTCTTTGATGGCAAGGGATGGGACATTAACTATTTTGGCAAACTGAGTTGAGACATTGTATTTTTTAAAATAAATTATTGTGTGTGAATGTTATACTCCCAAACTTTTTTTTCCTATTAGGAATTTCCAGAATATCAGCGATTAGGAAATGGTCTACTTGAGATTGGATGCTGACAGGTTAATGCAGAATAAGGCATTAGGATTGAAATGTGAAATTCAAAGATTCAGGGGCTGGTGCTCTGTAGATGAAATGATATCTCTTAAGCACAGTGGTGACTGGGTTGATCAGGAGGGGGAGGATCAGCACTGGGAAGCTGAATTAAAAAAACATGAAGAAATTAAATAGGCTTGACTTTGATATAGCTGCTCCCAAACAATCTTCAGTGCAAACTCCAGGCAGAGAAAACAGATTTCTGTTACTGTGCCCATATTCATTGTTTATTCCAATAACTGGTTACTAAAAATAATTGTTCGAGCAATAATCATTGGTTATTGAAAAAGTTTGGGAAATAAAAGCAATATAAAGAAGAAAATAAAATGCATCCATAATGCCACCAACAAGCAAGAATGCCTAACGTGCACTTGAAGTATTTTTTCCAATGTCTGTCTACATATATCTTTTAACAAATTTTGAGTAATAGTGAATATAGCTTTAATCTTTCTTTTCTCATATAACATTACTACATATGATTGTTTTCCTCAAAAACATACTTTGATATGGCGCTGGAATAGTCCATATAAGGGTTGTATCAAGATTTTTAAAAAACAATTCCACTAGGGTGGGCATTTATGTTGTTTTTAATTCTGCACTATTTTAAATAGTGCTGTGTTGAAGCATCCTTATGCATGAATCTTTGTTAGAACCTCTGTAAACTTCTCGAATAAGTGTTTTAAATGGCTATTTTTCAGATGTTCTGTACACATATCGCCAACTTAGTGTCAAAAAAGATTATACATATTTACACTTTAAATCAGTAGGAGGGTACAAACATGCTTATTATTCAACTCACACTCACAGACACATATACATAGAGCATAAAAAAGCATCTCATTATTGCATCCCATTATTTTTTTAATATGGACCTCTTTGATAATATAGGGGTTTTTTTTTTGTTTTTTTTTTTGTTGTTGTTGCTTAGCAAGGCACAAAATTTTACAGTTGGAAGAAAAAATCCCTCCTTTTACCTGTGAGAACATTGAGAACCAGAGGTGTCAAGTAATCTTCCTGAGATCATACTACTAGCAAAACTCAGGGTCAGGACATGTGACATCCAGATGAGTACCCATTCCACTTCACTTCAGAGCCCTTGAGTCTTTCTAAGGACCATTAGAAGCAAGATTCCTATAATGGTCATCCTTCTAAATCCTCTTCTAATGAAAATCTCTAAGCCAAAAGTAACATTTTAGCTACATGTGACATTAGTTTTCCTCATATGACATGAATAACTAACAAAATTACATCAAGCAAAAGAGGTATTGTTGATTTCCTTATAAAAAATACTTGGCTGAAGCAATGAGCTTAGTTTTAGGAAAGGAATATAATTCGAAACATTCAAAGAAGATGGAGCAGTTAAGAGAGTGACCATGCAGGTCTCCTGCTGTGGGATGTAGTTTCCTGATCCGCTGCGTGCTGAATCCACCACTGCATTTCTACCAACACCACGCTTTCCAAGGGCTGCTCCCAGCCAGACTGTGTGTGGCAGAGAAGCTAAGTTTCCTGCAAGATGGGAGATTCTCCTAATGGGTGGCGTGGGCTTGAGAACTTCCTATTTTCCTGGCTGACCCCTTCTTAAAAGTGTGCTGCTTCCAAGACACTTTCTTCTCCAATCCTCCTTCCTGCTAACTCTTCTGCAGACATCAATTCTGCATCCTGGTCTAAGGACTCTCTCTAGTGTCCCACTCCTTTGCCTGCAATCATACTCAAGTGTTCTCTTTCTTGTCTAATCCCGTCCTAGAGTCTGCTTCTCAGTGGACCTGAACTAACGCGGAAGACGAAGAGTGTAAAGAGCTGGTGTATCCATTCATAAGCTGGGGCTTTTTTGCATAAAAATAAGTAGTTGTCATTTAATTAAAAAAAAGAAAGTCCCACACCTGATGGGATGTCCTCATTGTTTACCCCTGGACTGGGTTAGGTGCTCCAGAAACGTTTTTACAAAGTCTAGACTGGCTTTTTTCTGCTAATTAGGAGTCTAGTATTCACTTTGGTATAACTACAACTACCCTTACTCTCAAAAGGGGCAAATGGTAGAATATGTGTTGCCATGTCAACAGGTTTACTTACTTTAAAATATATCAAAAGTGCAAAGCACACATGTGTGCTTTTGTTCATGCCACGTGGTCAGTTCTGACTCCTAGTCATCCTGTGTACAGCAAAGCAGAACCCTGCCCAGTTTTTTCAGAAGTGGGTGACCAGGTCCTTCTTCCTAGTCCGGAAGCTCTGCTGAAATCTGTCCACTCTCGGAGACCCTGCTAGTATTTGAAATACTGGTGGCATAGCTTTCAGGATCACAGAAACAGCAGACGCCACAGTATGACAACCGAGAAATGGGTGGTGTGGTTTCCTGACCAGGAAATGAACCCGGGCCCTGGCTGTGACAGCACTGAATCTGAACCACCAGACCACCCGGGCTGGCTTGTGTGTGCTTAACCTAACTGTAATATATACCTTAGGGGCAGTTAGTTGTACACTAATCAGAAATTCAGAGGTGGCAACAGGAAGTGCTTTTATCTCAATCTGTAGCGGAGGGTTTGTTAATTAGGGATATTTGACAAAATTTTTCATTGGTGAAATGAGTGTTCTTTTTTAAAAATATAAGGTTGACCAGATTTTACAAACCGCACTCTCGTTGAATGAAACTTCAGCACAGAGCACCAAATCTATAACTTCTCTTGACTGTATGTGCGCACGTGTGCGCGTGCACACACACACACACACTCACACTGGAGGTCTCCAAAGCCTAAGTGAAACGAAGACTAGCTGATCAGACATCAGCATATCATCAGCCTTGAAATAAGTCTTCCTTTCAAGGTAACAAGTGGAGACTTTACCAAACTTGTAAGATCAAGTTAAATGTGTGTGTGTGTGTGTGTGTGCATGCATATATGCATACATGCCTACCTATTAATAAATATTTGTACCTTTGGCAAAATTTAGACTGAGATCTGATCATGAGGTTGTAGTAAAGATAGTATAGTACCTACCTAGCTCTGATAGGGGTTTATTAGACCTGACAATTGTTGAATGACCAAATTTACTTAGGTCAGTTTACAAAAATGAGAGTCTGTTGTATGCCAAACATCTGAAAGTTCAGGATATCTGGAATTAGGAGAAGAGTGGATGGGGAACTCTTGAACTTCTTTCCTCCATCACCTGTCTCAGGTTCTCCACTTAGATCACTTGGGGATTTGTCCTCAGGGACTCCTACAGTTTTATGAGATGCAGCAGCTGCAATTGGGCCATTAAATCAATGGAGCAGGATTTGTTCTTACTGAGCTTCCACAGCATAAAAAGGAAAAAAATGTTTGATTTTTTTTAACTCACTCAAAATCTAACTGAAACAGTGAGCTCTCAGTTATTGATATATGTTATAGGCTTTTTTCTCCATTAGGTGCTTTACCAGAATACTACATCATCAGTGTTTCCCACCCATGGTAGTGCTAAACCCACTTACTTTCTGACTCTTAAGAAAACCTATTCCTGTAGCAGGAATATATTGGTTAAATCGATTTACAGAAGTGCCTTGTTGGAGAAAAGCATAGAAGAATGAAACAATGGAAAACCTCAATTTTTAGCCAATATATGTTCTCACCAAGGCAGACTTAAATTGTATTGGAGGAAATATAACAAACATGAACCACACAAAATTATATCTCAAGATAGCAAAATTATCTCAAGATTACTCTAATAAAAATCTCAAAAAAAAAATGCCAATCCTCTATGCTAGTTGACATTATTGATAAACTGAAGTACTTTGGCTAGGGCTGGAGAAAGGAAAAATTAGATGATAATGGAATAGTAACATAAGCTCTGTTTTACACATGTATCTATCTACAGCAAGAATTATATCATTGTACTGTGACTGTAATGCACGTAGCTGTGCTACCTATGACAGCTACACCATGAAAGATGGGGGATAGGGAAGATACTAAAGTGCTTAAATAGTTCATCTGAAGAGTTAAAATCTAAACTCTAAGTAGACTGAGAAAAAGCTAAGATTGTATATTTAAATCCCCAGAGCAGACAATAAAAAATAAGGCAAAGTGGTATAGTTTAGCTAAAAAGCCAATAAATAAATAAAATGGGATTCTAAAAAATATTCATTTAATCCAAAAGAATAAAGGGCTGAAACAGAGAAACAAAAAAAGATACATAAAGCACAAAACAAATAGTAAAATAGTAAGTCAAAACAGAACCACATCAAAAATGACTTTAGATATTAGTGGACTAAACACTCCAATTGAGAAGCAGACACAAGAATGGATAAAAAAGCAAAACACAACTAAATATTGTCTAAAAGAAAACCACTTAAAATATGAAGATGCAAACAAGTTGAAAATAAACGGATGGACAAAAATATACCATGTAATAGCAAACTTAAGAAAACAAATGCATTTATAATGATAAAAGTATAACACATCTGGAAGACATAAGAATTACAAATGTGTGTGTATACATTTAGAATTTATAATGAAACTTCAAAACACATCATGAAAATATTGACAGAATTTAAGGGAGAAATAGAAAATTTCATAAATATAATTGGAGATTTAACAAACCTCTTCCAGCAATTCATAGAATAACTAAATGCACATACAAAATGACAAAGACATAGAAGATATTTACAATTCTATCAACCACATTGAACTAAATGATATGTGTAGAATAGTACTGTCAACAACTATAAAGTTAAAATTCTTTTCAAGTATACATAATACATTCACCAAAATAGAAGATACGCTGGGCTGTAAAACAAGTCTCAATAGTTTTGAAAGTATTGAAATATTGCATAATATACCCTTTAATCAAAATTGAATTAAATTAGAAATCAATAAAAAGAAAATATCTAGAAAACCTCATATATTTGGAAATTAACAACTCACTTTAAAATAACCCAAAGATTAAAGAAGTGACAATAAAAAGTAGAAAATATTTTTAACTAAATGAATAAAAATACTATGTAATAAACTTGAAGGATGCAGCTAAGACAGGGCTTAGAGGAAAATTTACAGCTATGAATGCTTATATTAGATAAGAAGAAAGTTCTAGAAAAAGCAGAAAAAACATAAAGTAAGTAGAAGAAAGAAAATTATAGAGAGTAGAAATAAAAAAACAAATCACAGAAAAAAATGATAAGGACAAAATTTCATTCTCTGAACAGAGATACCTAAAATCATAGATTTATGAAGAAAAAGAGGGAGAGAGTTACCAATATCAGAAACAGACAAACAAACAAAAAGGTATTTTTACCAGCAATCCTACAAAATTAAAGAGATAAAAAGGAGATTACTTTGAACTACTTTATGCCAAACATTTAACAACTTAGATGGAATGGACAAATTCTTAAAGAAAATCTACAGTCTTCTATTAAGAAAATTAGATTGAATATCAAAAAATTTTCCCATAAGGGAAATCCCAGGCCGAGATAATTTACTGGTGAATTCTATGAAAGATTAAAGACGGAAATATCACCAGTCTTAAGAAAATATTTCAGGAAATACAGATAATGGCTACACTTCCTACACCATTTTATGAGGCCAGTTTAACCCTTACATCAAAATTTAGCAGAGACATTACCAAAAACAAAGAAAGAAAAAGAAAATTGTAGACCATTATCCCTCATACAGCAATTCTGTTTAAATATTGGCCATTAAAGTGCAGTACTACTACTACAAAAACGTCAGTGATCGACTGGGATTAATCCCAAGAGCGCAAAGTTGGTTTAAAATCAATAAATGATTGAAAATCAATGTATACTTCACTATAATAACTGAAAAAGGATAGAAACTGAAAAATAATAATTCAAAAGATACAGGAAAAATGATTTGAAAATTCTCCCGTCACTCATGACAAAAAACGCTCAGAATCTCCTAAGATTAGGAACAAGATAAGGATGCCCATGTTTAGCATTTCTATTCAACACTTTACTAGAAGTTCTAGAAATGGAAACAAGGAAAGATAAAAGAGAGTAAGATAGGAAAGAAGGTAATAAAATGATCTTTATTTGCAGATGACATTTATTTACATAGAAAAAAATCCTAAGGTATCCCCAAAACAATTACTACTAGTAGTTAATTATTCACCAAGATCATGAGAAAACAAGGTTAATATACAGAAGTATACAAGCTGCAAACAACTGAAGAATGAAATTTTTAAAAATCATACTTGTAACAGCAGAAAAATAAATTCTTACCACAAAATTGACAGAAAGCCTATAGAGAAAGCTATAATAGAAACAGACTGAGAAATGACAGATATTATGGAATTAGCAAAAAATTAAGAACAGCTATTATAGATATGCTCAAAGAGTTAAAGTAAAACATGAACATAATAAGGGAAATGAAAGATATAAAAAGAACCCAAATGGAAATTATAGACATGACTATCAAAAAAATTTACAAGTGATGGGATTCAGAGCAGATAAAACATTGCAGAATAAAAGATGAGTAAACTTGACATCAAACTGAAGCTAGAAAGAAAAGGACTGAGAAAAATAGAGAGTCAAAGTGACATGTAGGATAATGTTAAGCAGTCTGTTTATGCATAATCAAGTTCCAGAGGGGGAGGTGGGTGGGCAGAAAAAAATATTTGAACAAATAACCGAAATTCTCCCAAATTTGATGACATTAGACTCACAAATCCAAGAAGCTTCAGGAAATTCCAAAAGAAGAAACATGAAAAAAATCACACCATCATGTCACAATGAAATTTTTAATAAAGAGAAAATATTTAAAGCTGCTGGAAGAGTCTTCACAAACATGAAAACAAAAATAAGAATTGTAGCAGACTTCTTGCCAAAACTACGCAAGCCAGAAGAAAATGACAGATTTTTAAAGTACTGAAAGAAAACAATAATCCATTACATATTGAAAATATTTTTCAAAATTGAAAGCAAAATAAATACATCATCAGACAAACAAAATCTGAGAAAATTCATTGACAACACTCCTGCATTAAAAGAAATGCTACAAGAAGTTCTATCAGCAGAAGAAAAAAGATACCAGGTAAAAAATTAAAGATACACAAAGGAATAAAGAGAGCTAATAAATGGTGAATATGAAGAATTTTCTCTTATTTTTAATGTTATTTTGAATTTCAAAATATTCTGCTATGAGAAACTCCTTTAAATACAAAACATAGATAGGTTGAAGAGAGGATAACGTACATATATAATGCAAACATCAAACAAAACAAAACCGGAATGGCAATATCGGTATCAGATGAAATAGACTTCAGAACATGAAATATTACCAGAGACAAAGAGTGATATTTACACAATGATAAGTAAACATCTTTTTGTTAGCATAACAGGCAGACAGAAAAGAAAGATACAAAATTCAGATTCAAAAGGCCTGAACAACACAATTAACTGGATTGACCTAATTGACATATCATACATTTTTAAGTGCAAAGAGTTGAAGTTATACAAAGTACGTTTACTGACAACAACAGAATTAACCTAGAAATCAATAAGAAAAAATCTGGAAACTTCCCAAATATTTGTAAATTAAACAACACATTTCTAAATAATCCATGGATCAGAAAAGAAATCCAGGGGAAATTAGAAAACATTTTTATGAACAAAAGTAAAATTTTAATATATCAATTATTGTGAGAACAGCTATAGCTGGGCTTGGGAGGGAATTTTGTTAGATAAGAAAAAGATCTCAAAACAATAATCTGAGCTTCCACCCAAGAAAGGAAGGAAGGAAATAATAAAGTTAAAGCAGAAATTGATGAAACTGAAAACAAGTAAACAACAGAGAAAATCAATGAAATAAAAAAACTGATTCTTTGAAAACAAAATCAATAAAACCAGTAAACCTCTAGCTATAATGATAAAGAAAATAAGAGAAAGATAGAAGAAACAAACATTCATTAATAGGAATGAAGGAGCTGTCACTACAGATTCTAGTGATATTAAAAAATAATGTCTGTATATTAACCATAAACAATTGGACACTGAAATTTTTAAAAATACGGTTTGCAATAGTGTCCAAAAAGTACAATATTTAGGGATAAATCTAACAAAAATGTGCCAGCATTGTATACTAAAAACTACAAAAACTTGAAAAGAAAAATTGGAGAAGACATAAGTAAAATGGAGAGATAAATTTTGTGCATGGATCTAATGACTTAAATATTAAGATTTCAATTTCCCCATATAGATGCAGAGATTGAATGCAGTCACTAGCAAAATCCCATCAGATTTTTTTGTATAAGTTTAACAAACTTATTTTAAAATTTACTTGAAAATGCAAAGTCCTAGAATTTCCAAAAATTTTTAAAAATAAAGAACATTTACAACTCAATAATGACAAAACAACATAAAATGGGCAAAACGGTTGAACAGACATTTCGTGAAAAAGACATTTGAATGGCCAATAAGAGCATCAAAAGATAGTCAACACCATTAGTCATCAGGGAAAAGCAAATTAAAACTGAGATACCACTACCCACCCACTGGAATGACTAAAATTAAAAAGCCTGACAGTACAAAATTTTGTAGAGGATGTAGAGCAACTGGAACTCTCACGCATTGCTGATGATAATGTAAACTATTAAAAGAATTTTGAGAAACACTTTGGCAGTGTCTTATGAAATTAAACATACACTTACATACAACCCAGCAATTCATTCCTAGGTCTTTACCCCCCCAAATTAAAATATATGTCCATACAAAGGATTTCAGATTTTTTTCTGAAAAGCTGGATCTAAAGTGGATTAGGACCTGAAAAAAGAAGTGGCACAGGATCTAAAATGCATATTTATATGCTGTACTAAAATGTTCATAGGCGCTTCATGTGTATTAGCCAAAAACTGGACATAAATGCCCAGGAAGAGATGAATGTGTAGGCAAATTGTGGTATATCCATAAAATGTAGTACTACTCAGCTACTGAAAGAAATGAGCCACTGATGTCTGAAACAAGGATGAAAAACAAAACAATGCTGGAAAAAGAAGCCAGACATAAAAATGTGCATTCTGTCTTATCCCATTTACATGAAATTCTATAAAAGGGAAGTCTAATCTATAATGACAGAAAGTAGATTGCTGGTTTCCAGAGACCCAGGGTGGAGAGTAGGGACCAACTGCAAAAAGGCACGAGGAAATGCTGTTGAGGGATGTCCCCAGACTTTGTGCAAGAGGTTACAGAAGTGCATGCATTTGTCAAATCTCACTGAACTATATACATTTACAATGGGTGCATTTGACTGAATGTCAATTACATTTAAATAAAATGCATTAAAAATCAAATTTTAAAAGCAAAGGAAAAAATCTTCAAGTGGCTAATGTAACATTCAAGAACTGAGAAAACCATGATAACATATTATATTATAAAAACTGTAATATTGTCTGAACTTCCTGGTATCCTGTTTTTCCACTTTAGTTTTTCTTAACATTTCTGTTTTTCAAAAAGATGGATTGGTAAGTGTGGGGGTGAAGTCCTAATTTCAACATGTGCTGCAATAGCTAGAGGACCAGAAGATGTTTCACGTTATAAATACTCAGGGGGGGAAAGCCTGCATTAAAATCAGCATGAATTTGATAACATGCCTCAGAAGTGTGGCTGATTTAATTATCTAAGGATTCAAAGTTTTCTATCCCAAACACGCCAGTCATTCTTTCTGAAAATTCGTGGAGGGCATAGGCAATATCCAAAACCTTGCAAAAGACTATCATGTTTCTCATCTTTTAGAAAGAGTTTGAAGTATAGATGCCATTTACAGATTTTGACTTTGACTCCAGTGATCCCAGAATTCTCTGTGGTCAGGATTCTCGCATTCCAGGGTTCTAACCCATTCCTGCTCTTTGCTCTTAACATCAAGTTAAGTTCTGACTGGGGATTTCCAGAAACACACATATGTATAGGGTAGACTAAGGCATATTTTTACAGAGATGGATAAAAAATAATTTTAGAATCCCATCCTAGTACTGATGAGTAGTAAACATGGAAATTTAAGAGAATTCCAAATCAGACATATGGATTTTTTTCTTATATGATAGACATGCCTATGTTCCTATTTATTATGGATGAAAGTACACAGAAAAATAAATGCATAATTAGATTGCTATGAGTGTATATAAATATCTAGAGGTCTGTGTCTATACTGAAAGGAAATATATCTTCTAATATCCTGGAACAAGAATTATGTAATCTTTCCCCTGATCACTTGAATAAAGGAATTAAGATACTTTGCAAGTTTTGTTTTACTTGTGGAAATAGTACACTAATTCAAGTTTACTTAACAAAACAGAGAAAGATTTCACAAAAATGGATTGATTTTGAATGGAAAAAATTGAAGTAATATTTATAAATTCATGAATTTATTCTCCTAACACTCTTTCTATTCTATAAACAGAAATTCTATGCATCATTATGCATTCTACGCATAGTATGAAAGCCATTAGGGATATAAAATGGTAAAATATGAAATCTTTGGTTTCTTTGGAGAGTCGCCTAGGTGACAAATATAACATAGAGAGCAAAAGTTTTTAAAAATATAGAGCACACAGGTTCATTGGAAGGAAAGGCATGTATAGTAGAATAAGACTGAAATATCCACAAAAACTTGGAAGCCTTTTAATAAAGAAAAGAGTCATACACTGTTGTAATAGTTGTAAGATGTTTGGTTTATGGGAAATATTATGCTATTAATCAGCAGTAAGTCATTGTGGTTAGAAGGGTTCAATTCAAACCACTTACATCCAAATCCTGCCTGGCCACTTAATGCTTATGACCTTGGGTAGATTTTAACCTTCTGATCTTCAGGAGCTTCCTAAGATTTTGTATGGCTTAAAAATGAGAAAATACAGGGGCCACCCGGTGGCACAGTGGTTTAGTTCCCGCTTGGCAACCCGGTGTGTGCGAGTTCGGATCAGTTCGGATCCTGGGCGCCCGCCCGCCCGCCGACGCACCGCCCGTCAGCCTTGCCGTGGTGGCGTCCCATATAAAGTGGAGAAAGATGGGTGCGGATGTTAGCTCAGGGCTGGTCTTCTCTACAAAAAAGAAAAAAAAAAAAAAAAAAAAGAGAGAGTGAAAATACATGTAAAGTGATTACTATAAAACTTGCTATGATAGACACTTGGTAAATTTAAGGTGTTAGTAGTAGCAGTAGATTTATTATCATTAATTACTGTCTTTATTATAAACATAATAAATAATATCTTAATTGATAGAAGTGACCAAATAAAGTAAAAAGGAATTGGAATCATTCTTCTCACAATTATTTTAGGAAAGGTAACTGAAAAGAATTTCAGGTTTTCTCCTCTAGGAAATGATCTAAACTATAGGTTTATAAGTATATTGAAACAGCTTAAATGGCATAAAGAATACTTCTTTTTCTTATTTTCAAAGGGCAGAATTAGTTCTATAGGTTACCCAATCTCCAGTGGAAGCAGGGCAGAGATAACCTAAAAAGTATGATACAAAAGAGCAGTCTTCCATATGGTAGCATTGACCTACCTGATATCCTAGGGGTTAGACCAGATTACCACCGGCATGGTCTATTTCTTTCTAATCCTGGGGTCTTTAGCAATTATTTGTATCCCTTGGGGGATAAAACCCTGCCAAATGGCTTCAAAGCTGCAATTATAATGCCTCTATACGAGACAAAGGTGGCAGATTGGAGTGTGAAAATTGCTTAGGAGATGTCCTGTCAATCTACTCTTGATAATGCTCTGGCAAGAATCTTTCTCAACTGGCTGCTTCCTCATGTGCTAAAATGCGCTTCTACCAGAGAGCCCGCATGGCTGCAGAGGAGGAAGTGTTGCGGCAAACTTGATCTTTGCTCTCCGTAAGCTCCAGGAAAAGGCATGTGAAAAGTGCCATCTGTGGTACGTGGCTCTTTCTGATCTAATGCAGGCCTTTGACAGTATTAATAGCAGAGTGTCGCAGCAACCTCTCAGAAAATACAAATGTCCAGAAACTGTGGATGGCCCTTCTTTTTAAATGCACCATTGCCATCTCTGGGAGAATCCATCAGGGTAAGGTCCAGTATTGTCTTGTCCAGGTTATGTCACTGTGAAAAGGAGGAGAGAGTAGTTGATCAGCAGAAAAATGCTGTGAGTCTGGTTCACTAGTTACGGCCTCCTATCTGGTCTCTGGGGATGTTATTATTAAAACCATTTGGAAACATTCAGATATCTCTGCAGCTCTACTTTTTTTTTTTTTCTTGATGGTAAAGGAGCAGTGAGGGTCAAGGGTATTACTAGACCTCAGTTCCACGAAACTGTGTATCAGGAAAGCAACAGTTTACTAAAGAGCCACTTTATCTAAATTAAACATCATGAGAGACCAATAATTAATTGGGCATTCAAATTGCATTCTGCCAGGACACTAGCTGTGGAATTTATTCTCCTACCTGTCTGCTAGCAATTAGGGATTAACAAGGGGCTAAGGAAGAAAATAAATTTAATGTGGATCCATTGGTCATTTTTCTTTGACTACAGTTTATTTGTTCCACCTGGGAGTTTCGGCCCCTAATTGCTGAACTATTCATTTTCGAAAAGATCTCAGACACATTTCCAATAGAATGGCAATGGAAGTTCTTGGGAATTCACAAAGTGACATTTTGTTAGCAGGGCTTTTCAGAGAAACTTAAAAACAAACACGATATATGGAAGAGCATAATAATGAGATGCTAATGAGAAGTCTGGGATTTTAACAACCTAGAATGTGGGATAATGAGGAAATAAACTTGTTCACCCTGTTGCACAACTAACAAATTTTCGTGTCCTGTCTGTGTGTGATATGCCCTTGACTGCTTTTCAGTTCAGTGGAGATGAGGAGTTTTCAGTGGGGGCGAGGAGGAGGAGAGGATGGGAAGATCAGGAGAAGAGGGTAGAGATGGACCTAAAGGGAAATATTTATGTATTGATTGCATAGGGAGAAAAATCCAAAGGAACAAACAGTGAGAAATGTCTCAGCTGGTAAGGTGAGAATTCCATAGAGCAAAAGTCTATTTAAATGGGATCAAATTTATACACAAATTTATATATGATTATGGCAGCATTATTCACAATAGGCAAAAGATGGAAACAACCCAAATGTTCATTGACAGATGAGTGGATAAACCAAATGTGGTATATGCATATAATGGAATATTATTTAGCCTGCAAAAGGAAGGAAATTTTGACACATGCTACAACATGGATGAACCTTAAAAATATTGTGCTGTGAAATAAGCCAGATAAGAAAAGACAAATATTATTTGATACCACTTATATGAGGTACCTAGAATCATCAAATTCATAGAGACTAAAAGTAGAATGGTGGTTCCCAGAGGCTGGGGGAGAGGTGCATGAGGAGTTAGTATTTAATGGGAACACTGTTTCCGTTTAGGATGATGAAAAAGTTTTGGAAATGGAAATGGATGGTGGTGATGGTGGCACAACAACGTGAATGTACTTGATGCCACAGAACCATACAGTCAGAAATGGTTAAAATGTCAAATTTGATGTTATGTATATTTTACCACAATAAAAAAGGATCAAATAAACATTTTTTTTAAACTATTAAATTGGTCCTAACAGGTTAACATAAATGGAATCCTATATGAGTTGTTCTAGTTCTAATTTGAACAGAAAATAATTTTATCAAGATGCTTAGTCAACCACATTTGGTTGTCAACCATCTTTGACAAGACAAAAGAAAATAACAACTTTGGGGAAAAGATTTTGAAAAAGCAAATGAACTGAATTCCTTTTGAATTTCTCAAGACAACTATGTTTGTCCTTGTTTATTGAGGAAAATATCAGATAAGATTAGCAGAACTCTTGATCCTTTCCAGTTGTTGTTCAAGTACTTATTTGGGAGTAGGCTGGAGGTGGATAACCTTTTTTAGGTACATATAGTCCTTCCTCTGCTATCTTTGCTACTGCTTCTTTTAATTTGTACCCTAATCATTTTTTCCCTTCAACTGTAAGTCCTTTGAGAAGAAAGCCCATTAAATAACTCCTAAAATGGGTTTTCGAGTGTGTGTGTCCTACCTCCTTATCACACTAGTTTTGTAAACCATGCCCAAGTCACTGGACATCATTGAGGATTAAAGTGTGTCGCAGGTGCCTATTGAAGAACACACAGTTATTGAGTAGCAGTTTCCTTTCCTCTTTTGTAGAGAGAATCCTTTCATAAAACACTCCCCTAAATTCCACCTTGCCATACTCAAGAATATAAAATTAAGTATGATCTTTGGTTCTTACTAGAACTCTCTAAGTAATTCCTATCATTGAACATCTCTTCGCCCCACCGACTCTGTTTCAGCTCTCACCTGAGAAAAATTCTCTTTTGCCTACACTTGTTAATTTTTCTCTAGCTCTCTATGCAACTGTTTAATATTTAACTTGGTAAATGTATTTAACTCCCAAGTTATTAGGGATACAGCATGGCTTACACTGATAATTAAATTTAGATTGTCACACATGACAAGAACCTAACTTAAAAGAAAGAGTTTTGTCTCTGTAGAGTACTGTCCATACTCATATGTGTTTCATGGTGGATTTAGGAATGCAGAAGTGGAACAGTGCAACTACAAATGGGATTCTAAGGTCAAGACAAAAAGTATTTAAAGCTATTTGCGGTAAAGAGGCAAAGAGATACAAACAATTTTCATTTGTTTCTACTTAGTAAATCAGATCTAGTAGACATGGTCTTTGTGTGTGTGTGTGTGTGTGTGTGAGGAAGACCAGCCCTGAGCTGATATCCGTTGCCAATCCTCCTCTTTTTGCTGAGGAAGACTGGCCCTGGGCCAACATCCGTGCCCATCTTCCTCCACTTTATATGTGACGCCGCCACGGCACGGCTGACAAGCAGTGCGTCCGTGGGCACCGGGGATCCGAACCCGCGAAGCCCAGGTTGCCAAAGTGTGACCTAAATCGCTGCGCCCCGGGGCGGCCCTGACATGGTCTTTTTGAACATCCAGGAAGGAATTTAAAGCAAAGAAGAAAGTTCACTGGGTCGCACTGGGAGAATATTGGCAGAACCACTGTATCAGGATGACAGAAAAAGACTAGCATGATGTACTAATGCATTTCCTCTAGTTAGAAAAAGGTAATTAACTCAGCAAAAGAGAAACAATGTTGTACTTATTTACTTTTCTTTTGGGTATGGCTGTGCTAAATTTGTAGAGTTATATAGTATCTAATCCTTTTCAAAATGTGTCCACAAGTAAGAATAAAAAGCAGAGACATTGAGTTGATGCAAAGTTTTTGAAAATATTAATTGAAACTATCCAGAATGAGGAGTCTATAGCATATAAATTGGATAGAGATCCAAGTAGCTATTAATCATCATTGCCCTAGTCTGGAAGTGCTCTAGAAAAACAGTAAAATGACATATTATCACCTTAAAAAATAGATATATGCTTAGACGGGAAAAGGTATCTCACACACACACACACACACACACACAACATAAAAAGAAGTTGATCAATTTTATAAAATAGTAAAACTTATAGAATATAAAGCCTTAGCTTAAGGCAGAGCCTATCTGATCTTTAAAGTATTAAGAAAATTCAGTCAATAATCCAAAAAGAAATACTCAGTCATCATCCAAAAGATTGTCTAAAATAATGCTAATATTAAGGCAATTACATTTCCATGTCCCCGTGGTGCTGTAGAGGAATAGCCACACTCTTGTGACTCTGTGAATAAAAAATGTTAGATAACAGATGAAAAAATAAAACATACCATGTGAAAGACCTTCTCAAGAAAGAAAATAACAGAAACAGACATTGCATAGAATATGGATTTTAAAAGTCTTAAATTATTAATATTTTATAAATCTTCCTTGTGTCAAACAATAGCCCAGTTCTATTATCCAACTCTATAAACTGTAAACAAATACAATGATGTTGTAAAGTGATTTAGCTAAAATTTATATTCTATGTCTTCTGAAGCAACATGATTGAGCGACTAAGTAGAGAACATGTAATTACTCCCATAGGATGAAAAAATTACAAATGCTCCCCAGGTAAAACTTTTAGGAACAATGTTTGCTTGTAAAACTGACTCAATCTGATCCTCAAAATATGATATAGCTCTAAATTTCATAATCTTTAGTTAGTTATTAATAAGCCATATTAATATCTTGTATAGTATTTGATAGTATAAGACAATGCAACACAAGGCCAAAATAGCTAGATGAAAGGAAAAAAGGCCATCAATCTTCTATGTTTCTGTCCATATGTTAATATCTAGTCAAACCGAAATGTATATGTCTTGATCTCATGTAGATAATACTTATCTATAAATTTTAGTGTCATCTCCCCTCTTCCTTTTCTGACACACATCTCAATGACTAATTTCTGAGCTTATATATCTCTGAACTCTGGTGAGTACCTGAAAGGGTGCTTCTCAAAATTGATGGTCCGTGGTACCACGCCTCAAGATAAGCTGTTCTTTTGTCGTGGTAATATCTAAAGATTTTCTTTTTTATTTTTTTATGTGGTTTAGTTGACTTGGGGTGGATCAAATCAATTTTTTTTTTTCTTGATTGGGGGTAATGCTCTTCCCCCAGTGTCCTCCTAATATTCACTTCCGTGTGGAGGGGGCTTCACTCTCCTGTTTCTTTTGCTACCTTCCTATCATCTCTCGGGTGGGAGATCTGAGTTATCTGATTAGTGAGTTTGGGAGATGAATTGGGCGTGCGTGTCTCAGCCCTTCCTGCCCACTTATTCTGGCAGTAGCTGCCTACAGGAAGCAAGTTTTCTCCTCGAAGTCTCAGTCCTGTAAGGAACACAGGGCAGGCCCCTTTGGAGGAGATCATGAATCCTCACTGCTGCCTGTGCATGGCAGACTGTATCCGATCATTTATACTAGGAGGCCTACTATTGCCACAAACCTAAATCACATTCTCCATCATCAGCTTTATGAACAATAGTGGCTCTCCATCTTATATGCTTTTGTTTTATCTTGCAACTGATTTGGAAAGCAGGCAGGAAGGAAGGGGGTTATAATTTAGTTGGCCCCCTCAAAATCCCAACATTCCTGAACACCCATGCCATTTTTGTCTGTTTCAGGGTTGCTTCAGCAGGAGGAGAGAGGGACTCAAGGAGGTATTTTTTTCACCAAGTAGGCTAGTAAGTTTTGGAACCATAAATGTCATTAAGAGTGAAAAAAGAATAGAAATTCACTTTTAACATCAAATTCATTAGGATCATAGAATCTGATTTTAGGACCTTAGTACCTTTCCTAAATGAACCAACATACAAATATTTATTGACCAACTATACACTATTTGTTTCCAAAGTCAGTAAATTTGCTATTTAACTACATGGATTCCCAATACATTTGGTAGAGCCTATTTTTACTAGAAATTAATTTTGTCCTTTAAAAAAAACCTATCAAAGATCATTTTAAAAATTAAATATCCACTGATTATCAATTTTTCATTAAAACCCATTAGCAAAATTACCATATTTTTAACAAGAAAATTTATTTCAGTTACAAAGGCTAAAAGGTTAGTCCTTTCTCTGATTCAGTAAACCCAGGAACTTGACTTGGAAGGCCAGAGTCACGGAGGGAGACTGCCAACCACTCCGTGCATATTTATGGACTTGTTCTTGTGGTAAGTACTCTCCTGACAGCCAGTGCTAAATCTAATCAATCATCCCTTAAATACATCATAGTGGAGATTCACCTCACTCCTTCATTAGCATTCATTAGCAATTAATCAACACAGCAGGAGTCTCTAGAAAGTTCAACAATCCATAAGGTACATTTACATTAAAGATGAGCAAACATGAGGAGAGATAAAAAAGAAACAGAGATGAGCAGTGTCAAATCTGTGGGAGAAAACTAAATTTTGATTTGATCTTCAAAAAACAAAAATCAACAGAATTTGGTTATTCAGCCTAAGACTTAAACTCTTGATTAACAAGCGGTAGCCTGCATAACTCTATTACAGTTGTCACAGACAGATTTATGCTCCCATCAGCCTGCTGAGTACATTTGTTCCACTTCAAGTAAGCCTTATGTATTGTCATTACATCTTTAAAAGGAACGAAAAGACGTTGCATCCAATTTTTTGCAATTGTGGGCAACAGCTTAATTCAGTCCTTGACTGTGTTCTTGCCGAGAGTTGAGGGTTATAATGGAAGGCGATTTCCCTGCAGGATGAAAAGGAATCCTGCTGTGGAGTATAATACCCTGAACCCACGACTGAGAGCTGTATTGTGCCCACTGAAGGGTCTCTCTTCAAAATGAGAGAAATGGGGAGGGGGTGTCCTTCACTGGTCAGCATCAGCATAGGATCAGGAATCACGAAGTCCTCTCCTGACTAACCTCAGAATTCCTCTGAGCTCTCAGCGAACCTAGCCTCAGTTTTCCCATCAGCAAAAGACAATTTCAGGAATGATTTCTTGAGGGTGAAAAAATTAATAGTGAAAAAAAAATTTTGCGTGCACATTATTTTAATGCCTTGGTTTAATTATTCCAACTTACCATCTGACTTAAAATAATTCAAAATCACTGTGCTCACATGAGAAATGTGCAATAAGTGGATAATTTCTAAGCTTCAAAGTAATATTAACTCACAGAAGTATGTCTAAAGGTGACATAAAGGTAGCAACAACCTAAGCCATCTTGAGTTAATATGAATAATACCAACTTGGAATATAAATGCTAAATGATAACTGATATATTCTAGCATGTGATACATTCAATTTAGACATACAGAAGTGTGCGTGACTATTACAGGGTTACAAACAATATTCACTTGGTCCACACATGTTGAAGTCTTTGACTCAGGTCATAAATTGAAACCATTTTTCCCCAAACAAATACCTCAAACTTCAGTATAATCCAAACACCCTGCATCAGTAAACTTATCTCAGCAAGTAAGAGCACCAAATTGCTACCAACAGGGTTGCTTTATTTTGGGAGCAGTAAATGGCCTTGAAAGATTTTGGTCTCACACTGCAGTGGAAAGAAAGACCTAGATATTTTTTCTTTTCCCTTTAAAGAAAATTTTACAAATGTCACAGTTTGTTGGATTGGTCCGGTGTGGTTCTCTATGGTTATAATTCAAAATAAGAGTGAAGTAGCTGGCAGCCCAGTGTGGGTCATCATTTGAGTTTCCGAATAGACTTCCGAACTCTTCTGAACCACTGCCACCTCTCTCGTTGAGTTGTTCTGGATGTTTTCTAAAAGCAGACTATATTCTGGATTTATTTTGAAGAAAAATAGTCTTTGTAAAGTTTTGTCTAAATAATTTAACTTTAATTTTTTTTTTCAAATACCTTTTGTCAAAGTTAAACTCATTTCTACTGCACATTTCAGACGCTGGTAGTGTTGTGCTTAGAAATATTTTTTCTTATCCTGTTTCTCCACTTTATCCCAGCAATTCCCTGCACTGAAGGAAAACAATACAGTCTGGATAGGAAAGTGAATTCGCTGATAAAAGCACTAAATTAGAGACATGTTAAGATATCACTCAGGCCGTGGAAGGCTACTGTGCTCCACTTAAGTCCAGCGGGAGCTCACATCCTCATCACCAGAGCCTCTGACTGCAGTCATTGGCAGTGACTGACAGGCTCACATCAAGAGGCATCAAACCTTCATACATTTTTAAATACCCCAAATGATCCTAATGGAGAATTTAAAACAATTTGGGAATTCGATATTAGGGAAAGGCATTCAAATGCAAGATCAGACGAACATATTAGCCAATACTCAAAGTATTAATGGACCTTAGAACTAAATCTGTCCAGTTGAAGTTAATTCATAAGGCCTTCTGGACACTAGGGATGGTCTTTAGGGTAGGGGTGGGGAGGACATAGTCAGGAAATGGGAATAAACGATGAACGAGATGGGGAGAGGGGATGGGAGTCAGCGCCACTGAGATAGATGCAGACAGAGAAGTAAGTGATTGGTTTTGTGTCTTCTGTTTTTCAGACAATCTGAATCATGCATTACACCACATTCCAGTCAATTAGATAAGAGCATTCTCAGTCTCATAAAGTCATGAATTTAAAAATTGCCAAAATAAAAAAGATTTCACATGGTTACTATGTTTACAATAATATGGCAAGGAGCTGCCATATTATCCCAAAGGTAGCACATTCCTAAAGCACAGAATAGAGATGTTGCTCGTTCTCATTTTTAATGAAACTTAGGAAAGAGAGCAAGCCAAACTTCTTATACTAGTATGATTTTAGGCATATTGCTTACTGTCTCTGCTTCAGTTTTCTCACGTGTAAAACAAATAATAGTATCAACCTCTCAGGAATGTTGTGAGGGTTATGTGATTCAATTTTCATAAAGAGCTTAAAAGAAGGCCTGGTATATAGTAAGCATTGCTGTTGTTATTAAAGTCTCAAGTCTTGGAATTTCTTAAGTGCAATATAATAAAGATGTTCTCTGGAAAAGATGATTAGAATATATTGGATTGTCTTAAAGGTCTTTAGACCAAAGGTAATTTTTCTCTCTTCAGATTGTTGAAACTCATTCCTCAGTGACAGTGGTTCCTTGTTGTCATGTCCCCTGATTTCCTGTGAGGCACAAAAAGAGAAATTATGAAGCTTGAAAATAAGGAATTTAATTCTATCTTCACAGAAACATCACCCCTATGAAAACCATTAATAGGTTTCTTCACGAAATACTCCTGAAGGCAGGCATAGTGGAGAGGATGTGGACATGTCCTCCCATCTTCTAGCCTCTGTGACTGTAAGGAAATTGCTCAACCTCTTTCAAGTTAGCATCTTTATTTTAAAAATAAGTTGTGGTAAAAGTTATTGTGTATCTATATTTCTTAATTCAATGCCTGGCTCATTAAATGGTAGATATTAGTTCATTATCACTCTAATTACTAAAAACAGATTAGGCAAAGAGCCCAGAGCTGAGATTCAGGAGCAAAATTCAGAAACACCTTGACAAACTCATTCAGCTGCAATGCATGAAGGAGTAGTTCTAGGTGTATATTTGATTAAAGAAATAAAGAACTATCTTTATATCTGCGGTTTTCAATGTTTTAATATATAGGGATGAGGTTTTTAAAGCAACGGACCACATGAACTACTCACCCCAATTTTCTGGGTTGTCTAATACATTCTCAGGACTTTGGAAGACAGCAATGCATCTGATGAACTTTTGATAAAGCATGTTACAAGTAAAATATGTTTGTACCAGAATTAAAATGTAGGCATATAAGTTTAAATGCTATACAAGTTTGCCAATAAACTCTCTAAAGTTCTCTGGGCCACAAATTGTGACTTAGGAGTGAGGAATCATTCTACCAAGTATCCACTCATGCATCACACAAGTAGAAGGAGTGAATAGAAAAAAATATCTTTGTTTTTTCCTATTTCTTGGGAAAGTGTCATAACTGATATTGAGGAATGATGGAAAAGAAGCCATTATACAAAAATGAGAGCTCTGAAAGTGCAAATAAGTTCAGCTTTTAGGATAGGACAGGTACACATAGACATGAGTTCAAGGGTAGACCACAAAAGGAGACAAAGAAGGCACATCACCATCAAAAAATGTCTCAAACCTAGTGACAGAAATCCAACTAGGTGAAGAATGTAAGGGGCGAGGCTGATGCAAGTAACCAATGAATGTCTACACAATAGAAGAAGCAGTACAGGAAAGCAGATGGCCAGTGTCAGATGTCAAAGAGGGATAAGAAGCCTGGAATTTAAGGACAAGATACGTTCACTAGAAGCAAGAGATATTGGATACTCTTCAGATAATCTACCAACTAAAAGGACAGAGAAGAATAAGAGAAGAACCAAGTCCTTGGAGAAACAGAGCATAGATGAGGAGCCCGCTGCCGCAGAGCTGGGGCAGAAGACAGGAGGATTTCAGGCATGAGGCAGTCACAGGGGATTGGAAGATGAAGGCAGGGCCTAATTCCCAGAGAACAGGGTATCAATGTCATAATAGGAGCAGCAGCCAATCCTGCTCGATCCTGAGTCAATCAACTACCTATTCAGAGCTCCTTCCGTCTGTGCTCCAGACCAGAGACTGGATCCAGAGTTTTCGATAGGGAAGAATCTTATGGATAATTAAATGATTCCAACTGTTAAGATTAAGGATAGATGGCCAGCAGAGGTCTCTGCTCTGTGGATAATCCAGCAGCCTTCCTTTGGCTGCTGTCTTTGTCATTTTGACTTCTTGGTCCCTGATATTGAACTATGGCTCTCTCCTGGTTTAAGATATATTTTTCATGTGAATGCTCTGGATTTAGTGAAATCAGAACTGCTCAACATACAACTATTATAGCTAGAGTTATAAGAATGTTTAAAATAAAAAAGGAGCCAGGACTCCTCATCAAATGTCATCAGGAAAATGCAAATTAAAAGGCAGTGACAGACCACTATCAGAATGGCTGGGATCCAGAGCACTGACACCACCAAATGCTGGTGGCATGTGGAGCAACAGGAACTCTCATTTATTGCTGGTGGAATTGCTGCTTGGAAGACACTTTGGAGGTTTCCTACAAAACTAAACATACTCTTACCACATGATCCAGCAACCGTGCTCCTTGGTATTCACCCAAAGGAGTAGAAAACTTATGTCCACACAAAAGCCTGCACGTGGATGTTTATAGCAGTTTTAGTCATAATTGCCAAAACTTAGAAGTAACCAAGACATCCTTTAGTAGGTAAATGGATAATTAAATTGTAGTGCATCCAGACAATGGAATAGTAGTATTCAGCGCTAAAAGGAAATGAGCTATGAAGCCATGAAAAGACATGGAGAAATCTTAAATGCATATCACTAAGTGCAAGAAGCCAGTCTGAAAAGGCTACATACTGTATGATTCCAACTATGTGACATTCTGGAAAAGGCAAAACTATGGAGACAGTAAAAAGATCAGTGATTGCCAGGGGGATGGGAGAGGGGAGGAAAAGAGGATTTTTAGAGCACAGAGAATTTTTAGGGTGGTGAAAATACTCGGTATGATACCACAATGATGGATCCATGTCATTATATGCTTGTCTAAATCCATAGAATGTGCACATCAAGAGTGAACCCTAATGTAAACTGTGGACTTTGGGTGATAATGACATATCAATGTAGGTTCATCAGTTGTAACAAATGTACTGCTCTAGTGGGGGATGTTGATAATGGAGGAGGCAGTGCATGAGAGGGGCATGGGGTATATGAGAAATCTCTGTACCTTTTCCTAAATTTTGCTGTGAACCTTAAACTGCTCCCAAGCAATAAAGTCTTAATAAAAAAATAAAAAAGAGGAAGAACAAGAAAATCAAGTCAGAAATTCAGCCATTTTCCCAGAAGTGGATGCACTGCCTGCTTTGGAATGACATACCTTCAATACTGATGCTCCTGCTAATTCTTAGTTGTCATAAGTTATTTGACTGACCTTCATTCTTAACAGAAAAAGAAACATTTGTAGATAAAATCTTAAAAATGATTTGGGGACAGTGAATTCTTTTACGAATCACACACAAGTTAGAAATGAGAAGAGAACAGCCAAGAGTTATAACAGGACCTTGCAAAATAAAGAGAAACCTTTGTGAAAGGGAAATAAAGGAGAGAACATAAGAGCTTTCCCGCCTCTGCTCTTGTTCATTTTGTTTGCTCGTTGTTAAAGTATAATTTTCGAAAAGGTAAAATCATGACACTTAGGCAAATATAAAATGAACACATGTCAAAATTTTATTTAATTTAGTCATTAGTAAGGGAACCAGTAAGATGTTAAAGCTGGTCCAAAAACATTTTGTTTTTGAGAAGCTAGTATATATAGGCAATTTAACAAAAAAAATGTTTGGATAAGATTGCTACATTAGATATAAAACTGGTTAGTGTCCAACAGGGCCAAAACCAAAAACATTTGAGTTTATTTATTTCACTGGGCAGATCTTATTTGCATCTCTACTGAAAACAGAAAAGTCTGCAAATTAATCTCTGCCCTTACAGCCCTTACAATGTTGAAAATTGCCTAGCCAGTAGAAAGTCAAGCCAAACATTGCAATGAGAGAGCAGCCAGGAATCTCACTCGCCCATTTCCAAGTTTTGAGTAATTTTTCTGACACTACTATCACTGTACTACATGCATGCTTTCTTTAGAAATGAAAACCCAGGCACATTTTAACCAGATGTTTTTACTAACAAGAGCAATAACTTATTTGCTATGTGTGTGAAGATATTAATATAACGTTCTGTTCATATAGAACATCCATTTTCTCTAAAATTCTCAGTCATTGTTTTCTTGAACGTGCTAGGCTGTTGCCGAGGGCTTTATCTAGAAATCAAATCAGCTTCGTGAGCGGCACTTGTGAAGCATATTTTGCTTGTAATCAAAGGTTGTTTTCAACTAATTCAAAACCAGAAAAAATGTTAAGCATTTCACGGTGAGTAATCACAGTTTAGTTTAGGTAAGGATTTATGCGTTGATTACAAGTTATATGCACTTGAATATGTAGCCTAACACTGGATCCCTACTTTATAAAGCAAGAAATCCGTATTAAGATACTTGTGGTCATTAATGACTTTGAAATGGTAAGATATAGTATCATGAGAAATGAATAATAAACCTGCAGAGAATATTAAACTTCTCTATCATTAACATTAGTTACATAGTGGAATTATTAACCAGACAGGTTTGATTCTAGTTCTATCTTATGAAAGACAAGTAAGAAACTGGTTAACTATTAGTTATAGAGTGTCAAACCTTCTAGAAATGTTTTTCATTTTTGGTTTTTAATGAGACCAGTTTAGCATGAATGATCATTAGTTAGAGTCATATAACTAATTTAATATAATCCAGCCTCACATACACACAGAATTGCCTGATTTTAGTTTAGAGAATCAGGAAACAAGGCTTGAAGCATATAGCATGTAACAGTGTTTTGGGAAGGTTGTATCCAAAACAGTAACCATAACCATGTCTGGCTATTTTCAAATGTAGAAACAAAATTAGCCCTGACACAGTTACAAAAAGGAGCTCAAAACTCAAATTAGGGGCAATTGCATTCACATGGCCATCTGATACCTATTTACATGTGTACTTCTCACTACACAGATTAGAATGTTACAAAAAATGTGAAGGCAGTGGAGATTATATTCATTACAAAACTTCTTTGTATAACAAATTTCCCTAAAACTTGTAAATTATGATTCAATTTACAAAATTCAATTTACTCAGAATTATCAATTAGCACATTTATTACTCATAGCCATTTTTATCAGTACATTCATGTAGGTCCCATGTAAAAATGAGCTCAATAAACTAGACCTGATAAGCTTCAGAGATAACCTAATGTCAGTGTTTAAGTCACAATGAAATTAATTTTTAAAGTATCTGATTGAGCTTTAAAGATGAATCCATAAGCAGTGAATAGAAAGTTTCACTTTTTAATGTTGTGAAAGTGTCCTTATTAATTGCATTAAGATCTCTAAAGACTTTTCTCGTGCATGTGTATGAGGAAGACTAGCCCTGAGCTAACATCCTTTGCCAATCCTCCTCTTTTGCCAATCCTCCTCTTTTTTGCTGAGGAAGACTGGCCCTGGGCTAACATCCGTGCCCATCTTCCTCTACTTTATATGGGACGCTGCCACAGCATGGCTTGACAAGCGGTGCCTCAGTCTGCAACTGGGATCCGAACCTGTGAACCCTGGGCCTCTGAAGCGGAGCGTGCGAACTTATGCGCTATGCCACCTGGCCAGCCCACTTTAAAGACTTTTAAAAATAACTATTCAGCTTCCCGCTAGGCTCTTGAGCTCCAAATGGAGCTTTTCTCCACACTTAATGCTTGGACTTGGTAAATTGTTTTACTTTTGCATAAGAATCTTGACACGCTCTCTCATACCTCTGGGTACTCATTAGACCCAGGGCCAAACATTAGAAAGAGTGATTATTTACCCTCAAGAGGTTTATATTCAAATGGTCCCAGCATTCTTGTGTACTTTATGCCTTCCTTGATGTGTTATTTTCCATTACCTCCTGGGTTGGAATTCAGACCTTAAACGAGTCAAGCAATTAAATCACCATGGTATACTATTTTTTGCTATATTTCAGTTTGTTAGGAAGGCCCCCAATAGTAGTTCATATATTTCATACGGGGCACATAAAAAATAAAAACCCCAATTTCAAGGGGATGCATCTGTTATATACTTAAACTCTGTCATGAAGCATGTGTTTTCAACTATCTCAATTCCAGATTTCCTGGTTTGCTAGAAGTTGCATGAAAATTTAAATTGCATAGTCCCCTGAAACCACTCTACAAATAAATGCCAGCTACTTGTACTGGTCAGAAAAGGGGGAAAGTTCTCAATAATATAGGTTTTCCGTTCCCAGCACTGGCTGCATAACTGTCATTAGTTTTGGTCCTCTTCCTCAAAAGTCCAGTTGGGATAAATCCCACCCCCTGAAAGGCGTGGAACCAAACACAATTATTTGAAGCATGCGTGCTAATGATTCTCAGATCTAGAATGAGTCCCAAGGCTTTGACTTTCAGAGTATGGTGCCAAGTATAGGCCTAGAAACGAGCAATGGGTGTGAGAGGCAGCAGTCCTCTCAAGAGTCCTTGTGCCTGCTCTTTGGTGTATGCTCTCTGAATTGGTGATGAGATTCAATCCAACAAAATTGGTTGCAGCATACTTGGGGGTTCAGGCATAGTGTATCAAAGAGGGACATTAGAGTTCCTGACTTTGCATTTGAAATCTTGGTTTATTTCTTCATCAATATATGCCAGGCCCCTAGAACACTGCCTAGCATGTAAAATCATTCAATAACTGATTTTTGAGTGAGTGAATGGATAAATGAATGAATGAGACGAGATATGAAACAGGAAATAAGAAGAGCTCGTTTAAAATATATCTGGGCTAAAGGTAGTCTATGAGTTAATAACACACACTCATAAAACGAGAGAAAACCAGCATTGTTTGGAGTTAAAGGGAAGGACTTTATGAAGAAGGCGTGATTTCCTGTGGGCTTTGATTGCCTGTCGGGGTTGACGAGGAGAGAGAAGTGAGGAGCTCCTGGGTGCGAGGGGCTCGATGGAGGACACTGCAATTATACTCACTGAGCTTAGTGAGTTTCATAAAAATTCAATGAAACTCAACTCAATTTGAATGAAACAAACTCAATTGTAACGTCAGAAATTCAATAAGAAGCCTTAGTTTGAGAATGCCCAGCTTGTTTTCATTGAAATATTAGTTACTGTTATTTCTCATTGCATTTTGTTTATGAATTAATTCATTCAATTAAATATTTGTTAAACACCTACAATATAAGAGGCTCTGTGCTAAAAGCCAGATATTCAAATAAGACCCCATCCTTGTCCTTAAACGTCTCACATTCTCATGGGGATGACTGACAAGGGAGCAGAATGTTGCACATTGTTATAAATAAACACTATGAGAATATTCTGAAGCCACATCTCCTCACTCGTAACAAAGGCCACAGAGCTCTCATTTGCTTTGTGAGATCAACTTCTGTGTGAACTGATGTGCACCTTATTTTATTCAAGAGAGAATTTTTAGGCAGTTAGTAAAATTTTATTTTTCCTCCTTTTCTGGATTTGCAGCTAGTATTGTGCCATCAATTCAATAGAACAGCATATTTAAGACATAAAAAGAAACGGGTAAATATTGAAGGCCTTTTCACTCATGGACTGGTTTCCTTTCAATAAACTCTCTGTCAGCTTCCGCTGTTTGGCACTCAAGAAGCCGAGGAATCTCATCTCATTCAGTCCAAATACTTCCAATTGGGTGAGACTGTTAAATTATGACTATCGCAAGAGATTCTAACTTTTCAAGAGCATTTAAGAATCAATCAGTTGCGTTTCCATGTTTCTAAATTTTCTTAAAGTCTAAGCAAAACAGACTCAAAGGTTTGTTTCCTATGTTTCTTCTTTGGTTGAGTTTATTGTGAATTGGAGATAATGAATGCAAAATACCGGCCCGTAGCCAGCCTTCAATTTATATTAGGCATTGCTAAGTAACGATAGTCTCGATTAGAACTGACTTCTCTGCTTCATGAGAGGTGCAGATGTGAGGAGACGTCATGGACTGTCTCTTCCCCAAGCACTGGAATGGTGAACACGCTAGAACACTGCTAGCAGTCATTGTCATTTATTGAGCAGTTCCTTTGTCCAAACTCTTTACCTACGTTCTCTCTTTTAATCTCCAAACAGCCCTTTAAGATAAGAATTATTATCCCTATTATACTTTAGAGATCATGAAATAGAGGCTCATAGAGGTTAATTAACTTGCCAAAGACCTCAGAGCTAGTAAATAGCAGAGCTGGCTTCTATCCCGAGCCCTCCATGCTCCTAAATCCTGCATAATACTGCTTCCTGGACCTGTGAGAGGCTGGGGACAAGTTCAGTCCATTTCTAGAGACTTTCTGGATAAACAGGGAATCATAACTCATGATTTTTATATGTTTTTCCTAGACAACTTGAACCCCATTTACTTTGGTGCTGTAGCTACAAAGGTCTTCCTCTAGGATTTTCATTTAGAAGGTCAAGAAAGCTGGTTCAAATCCTATGCAGTAGGAGGTTTGCTCCTCCTAGTGACAGGTTTTCTGTTTCTCTGAATGTCAGCTCAGAAGGATGACCTGCTTATGCTTATACTGACAGACTGAGAGTGGGAGGTAGGACATGGTGATGCATCACTTGCACAGATGAGTGACTGGAGCGTTCAGAGAAGGAGCTAGTGGTGTTACACGGTTTCTATGTATCTCAGGGGCAGAGGTCATACAGGAGGTGCATGATCGCCATGCCATAGGCCTTATGGCGGACTTTGCTTGTTGACATCCCAAATCCATTCTCCCTCTTACCTTATTAACTAAACCTTGATTTTGTTCAGGTTGTTAAAAATATTCACCTCACAGACTCTCTTGCAGCTAGGGAGGTGTAAACAGAAGTCTACCGGGTGGAGCTTTGGGAAAAGCTGTTGTTTCCCTTAGGAAAGACAACAGCATCAGCTACACTTCTTTCACCCTTTTGTTTTTTCCCCTTTCTGTTCAGAATTCAGGTGTGATACCTGGAGGGAGATTAGAAGTCTTGTGACTCTGAATACCAAACCCTCTCGTAAAGATGACAGAGCGGGAAGTTGGAAGGAACTTGGGTCCTTATTTAATTACTTGAGCCAGTGCACCAGCCTGGGATTGCCTATTTCTAAAAGTAGAAAAGCCAATCCTTATTTGGTTAGGCAGTTCTAGTAATGTTTATGTTATATTCATTTCCAAATTATATAGATCTTGATCCTACTTTTAACTCAATACCTTCATTTATTGTCAGTCCTCAGCTGGATAAAAATCAGTTAAAATAGACTCTATTATAGTAAATCTTAGTTATAGCCTTTACTCATGAGCACATGTAACTATGAATCTTTAGCTTTCTCTTCAATACTACACAGACAAGAATTTGGACAAATAAGCAGAATTCTTTTTTATTCAATTTTCCTCCCATTACAATCTTACATGTAGTCTACCTCAAGGCCTCATGTGAAAATGAGTTAAAATATGTACAGTTATAGTGGAAGAATGGAACTATTTGCATATAAAATACAATCATTAGTAACGCACTAATAGTTTGCTCTGATTACTGCCTGCTATTTTAAATTTGTTAAAGGTTGTTCAAATATGTTATGAAAAATTTTAATGAATTATGAGTAAAACTCTCTCAGAACACGGCACTGCTTTTTTTATGAATATGAATGCAATCAGTGGGTTTCTGTAGGCTCTAGAATTAGGCAGAATTAGGCCCCAAAATGATCAATTCTAGAAATGAGATAAAACAGAAAGACAATAAGAATGCAAAAACAGAGAGAGACAGAGAGAGGCATAGGGCAGCACAGGACTTTTAAAAAGAGGGAGAGCTTCCTCAAAATGGAATCACTGAAGCGATCTTTAAAATTAGATCTCATTCAAGTGAAAAGAATCACCCTATGAGTAATGCTGTCATAAACATGATGCTAACAATTGAATAATTATTCCAATAAAGTATTTAAAATCCATTAAATATCTTTTGCAAAGAGAAATTTAAATAAGAAAATAAGTATGAAAACAATAAAGGTGTAACTTGCCAGTGAATTCAACTAAAAATTTCATCAAATCCCGGCTCTCATTCACCTGAGTTCAGGGACCCACATATTTTGCACGTTGATTTCAATAAATATTAATTTTCTCTCCCCAAGTAAAAAATAATACACTTGATCCAAATCAGTGGGTAATTATAAAATGACCCTCAATGGTAATAAGAAAGGTTAAGAATAAGAAAATGCTGCATAAATGCTTTCTTATCATGGATTTTCTTGAAGCCTTTCACAGAGTTAGAACATTTTTAATTATAACTTCTACACAAAAGGCAAGAATGTGCCAAAAACTACATTCTTGCACTTAAAATAAGAGATACAACTTTGAAATTTTGCTTTTAAATCACCATTAGCTTTGGAGAAAATGTGATCACATGAATGTTAATTTGGCAGAATGGTCATAAATAAAAGGTGATGACAAAGGGCAACGTTCAGAGTGTGGAGCAACGTCTTGTGGGGGCCACAGGGGTCGGCGTGAAGCTCTTGTCTTCTCTAACATCTGGATTATTGATGGTTAGCATTAATGATGTGAAAGAGAGCACACAGCATGTTAATAAAATTTGCAGATGTTACAAATTTGGAAGCTGTTGCACACACCAGGAGACTAAGAATTAATACAAATGGATCTAATGAGATTACAAATACGGGAAGAAAAGAGGAAAATTAGATTCCATTTAGAAAAGTGCAACTAATCAATCTGGGGGGAGGTAATCGGAAACATGTTCACTCAGCAGGTCTGAAGACAGACTTGGGAAGTAATCAATTCGAACAAAAATGCAAAGCACAGTAATAAGACTGCTGGGATCAGAGAAGGAGTCTAGCTCCATGATCACTCGGCAGGGCCATACTGGAGCATTTCTTAGCCAGAACCCGCCTGTGGAGTGAGTAGATCTGAAGGAAGAGGCTTGAAGGCAGGGGACTTTTAATTTGGAAGTTAAGAAGTAATCGTCCCCTGGTGCAATGGCAGCACCAACAACCACTTCTAAATTCTTGGCTGAGCAGCCCCGTGTACCCCAACTTGCTACAGTGTTAAAAGAATGGGTGCTAAAAATGCTATCAACATAACTCCCCTAGCCTAGGCCCATTCAGGTTCGTGGTCCAGTACAGCTACTCTCCTGATGCCAAAGGAAGTGAGGACTTCAGGAAGTGGGATAGGGCTGCAAAGTAGTGTCGATCTTACTCAAAGGTATAAATATAGCCTAGGGGAAAGCAGACCAGCATAAAGGTATGGAGCAGACCTTTGGGGTCATCTCTATTAGTTATGATCTATGTAACTTTGGGAAAATAATTTACCTTGCTCTAATTATTTAGCTGCTATAAGATATCTAATGCCATTCGTCTCTGTTTTCTCATTTGTAAAATAGATATAATAATACCTGTTTTTCAGAGATGTTGGAGGATAAGCAATAATGTCCATTAAGTGATTAGTGCAGTCAGTACTAATGATTTCACTATGAATTTGGTTGTTTATTATTCTGTGAATCTATGAAGTTCTTTGAAGTCAAAAAGCCAATTGGAAGTCCTTGATCAGTTATTTTGGGAATACTATAGGTTAAACTTTTAATTCATAGAGCCCACATGCAGACAAATTTAGACTAGGAATTGTCATAGTCAGACTAGATACGATCACAGCAGCACAATGAGCAATGATTCAGTAATTAAATGGCAATTAGAAAACCAAATTACCCAGGCTAGCATGTCCTTGGAGAGGAAGAAGGAAAGTGAGACAGTGTAATACTGAACACTGTGAAAAATCACGGTCAGTCAGGTGGTGATGGGATCTCAACTCCACAGACTCCCGTCTGGAGAGCAGAAACAGTCCTGGCAGTCAGCTTTCAAAGATTCAAGGGTGGTGTTCAAAAATCAAACTGAAAATGTAAGACAAGATCTGCAAGAGTGAGGCCCCAGAAGATCATCTTCTGTCCGCTGGGTTGAGTCAGCAGAAATGACAAATAATAGCAGGAATCCCAAGAATTTGGCAAAGAAAGATAAAATGTGGTCATCAATAGCAGAGTGAGCAGGGGCCAACTTCAAAGGCCAGGAGTCAGCCTAACATGAGGACAAGAGAAGAAACAACTTCCGAGGCAGCAGAGGAGACGACACAGGTGATGGACTGGGAAGATGGGGCGATGCAGGCTCAGGTGAATCAAGGTTCTGTAGACAAAAGCAACAATGGAAGACCTAAAACAAGAACCACCTGGCCAAATCCCACAAGCCGTGAGACCCAGAAATCATACTCAGCATATTCTTTTCCATGATTTCACCATATTGAATTCTTCCTTTGGGCCTGATGATTTTACCTCTGGTATAACTCTCAGTGTGTCCATTTTTTTTTCCCCATTTATGTGGCCACTACAAAGTTCAAGCACTACCATGCCATATACTCCCAATGGATCCCTCTGTATCCATTCAGCTTCCTCCTGCTGGCACACCCTTCCTAATCCCTTCACCAAACTGTAGCAAGAGTGATCTTTTCAAAAGACAAATATATTCATGTACACATATTCCATTTCAGGTTTCTGTTTAATACCCTTCAGTGATACTTTGCTGAGCTTAGGATAAAAGTTAAAGTAGTGAATGTGATGGCCAGGCCTTACATGGTCTGGCCCTGCCTTCTTCTCTATAGCTTCACTATGCACAACACCCCTCACACTCTCCAGCCTTCCTTTTGTTCAGTCCTGTGCCTGCCTTATCCATCCTCCATCTTTTTATCTTTTCATCTAGTTTGACTCTCTTGTTACATCTAAACTCAATCAACACTTCCTCAGAAAAGCCTTTGCTGAGTCACTGCTCTCTCTTTTAGATACCGTATATCACTGGTAACATTCATCACAATTTCACATCTTTTGTGGGGTTCTGTAATTGGGATCTATTCCTATCCACTCCCCTCAGAGTTATTGAGGGCAGATTCATGTTTCTTTATACTGCCCAAAATATCTCTAGCATAGGTCATTATTTGGAAGTCTATATAATTGGCTAGAGTGTTCAGACAAAATTTCTGGTTCTTCTACCAGTTTTCTTGGTGTGGATTTCTTCTCCTCTTCAATGAGACCTATATTGAAAGACTGGTGTAGTATACAAAGAATAGTCACTCAAAGATGCCCATGTTCTAATCCCCAGAATCTGGGAATATGTTAGGTTACACAGTAAAGGGGAATTAAGGTTCCAGATAGGATAAAGTTGCTAATCAGCAGACCTTAAGATGAGGAGAGTAGCCTGGATTATCCAGGTGGGTTCAATGTAATCACAAGGGCCCTTATAAGTGAAAGAGGCAGGCTGGAGAGTCAGAGGGAGAGGGAGAGAAGAAGATGAGAGTGATGTGATCTGAGAAGAAACTGACCCGATATTTATGGCTTTGAATATGGAGGAAGGAATCCAAGAGCCAAGGAACGTGGGAAGCCTCCAGAGGCTGGAAAAGGCAAGGACGTGGATTCTCCCCTCGAGCCCCAGAAAGAACAGAGCCCTGCCAACACTGATTTTAGGCAATGAGACTTGAGTTGGACTTCTAACCTGCAAAACTGGAAGATAATAATTTTGTGTTATTTTAAATCACTAAGTTTGTGATAATTTGTTATAGCAGCCATAAAAAACCCCACAAAAAACAGTCTTTATCTCTCTTGAAAGTAAGTAGACATGGATGGTCATTCACACTGTATTACAAATGTAGTTATTTTGAGATGGTTGAGAGGGCTGAACACAGCCACCTCAGCCAAATGCTCTATCTTTTCTTCCCATTGGCTAATTCTAACAATGAGGCAAGCTGTTGGCAGGCTCCCAGGGACTGTTCCTACTGGTAACCTCTTCTAAGCCACTTTCCTTGGGGGCAATTGCAGCTTGTTGGAGTGACAGCAGCTGCCTACGACTATTACTATTAGAAGACCCTCTCTGCTCTGTCTCTGTAATTGAGCATAAGTGAGCCCATCTTGTTACACTAAATGGCCCCAGCCCCTCCTCTGTGTGACTACTCGCTGCTCTGCACGTACTCCAAAAAATTCACATGTGCTCCTGATTTATGGCCTCTGCTTATGTATGTACTCCCCAATAGCTTGATAAATTAAAACTTTGTTCTATGAGTTTCTCTCCAGGAACAGGCTGACCACAGGCAGGAAACACACCTACAAGGTATCCGTCACAGCTGACAGAAGAATGGAACAATGTGATGCATGGAGCCTGTCATGCCTAGAGACCAACATCCCTGGATCCCCTTCTTACTGCCCATTTTCCCTATATAACTCCCTCAAGATTCTGTAATCTTTGAAGATGGTTTTTTGAGACATTAGTCTACCATCTTCCCAGTTATGCTGGCTAATAGAATTAAAACTTCATTTCTTGATCCCTAACTCATTGTGATTTATTGGCTCTGAAAATGGTGAGCAGAGTGAGCCCATTGCTCGGTATCATCTCCTATAGCCTAACATTTCCAGATGCTTTCGGTCTTGGCAGTTCCCAGTGCAGCTCTTATTAGTGGCTCTTTTAGGATCCTCATTCTCCCAATGTTCGTGAACATCAATAACATTCCATAGTAACCAAATAGATCAAGACTACTTCCTCCAGGAAGGTGGCTCACACTGGGAGACCTGTAGTGTCAATGGCCCACAAAGTTCATTTTTTGTTCAAGTCTTCCTCTATTATGTGAGAGAAGCAAGACTGAAGCACTACACAGCAACACCACACAGCAGCCTGTCTTCATTTCTCCCTTTGCTTCATCTTGCTTTTTTCTGAGGTGAACAAAGGAGGGCAAACTGTCTTAGAGCTCTAATGTCCGTGGATAGCATCTAAGAGAGCTGCAGGGAGAATCCACCACTCAGGTACCTAAGAATCACGGCATCACCCCCAAAATCCTCTAAACATGTCTATCCGCAAGCCACTGGGACCACAAATGCAAATCCGACCCCAGAATGTCCAAGAGAGCTCATAATTCCATGAGTTAAATATGCAAATTATATGCTAATAAGTATTTGGTTACCCACGTAACCAAAACTGACACATCATGAGAGGCTTACAAGCTCAAGCACCAAGTCAACTTCTAATAGCAAGAAGATGGAAATATTATGAAAGAGAGGCAGGACAGCACAATGGGAAGAGCACAGACTACTGATCATGGGCACACTAAGATCGGGCACGTCTGTCTTCAAACCCCAGTTCTGACATTTACCAGTTACATAACCTTGAAAAACTACTTAAACTCTCAGAGCTTCAGTTTCCTTATCTGTAAAACAGAGGTGATAATATCTGTTTTACGGTTTTAAGAATTAAATAAGACAATATGGTCATGCATCACTTAATGATACATGGGTACACGTTCTGAGAAATGGGTCATTGGGCAATTTTGTCATTGTGCAAACATCATAGAGTGTACTTACACAAACCTAGATGGTATAGCCTGCTACACACCTAGGCTATATGGTACCAATCTTATGGGACCACTGTCACATATGCGGTCTGTTGTTGACTGAAACATTGTTATGTGGCCCATGACTGTAGATGTAACATATTCATCACTGTGGCTGGCAAACTTTTGACAAACAAGAAATAAGTCCTTGATGCTCCTAGAATAAAGAAGTTTTATCAGTGAATTCTTCCTAAACTATGAAACTATTCATGAGAAAAATTCTCACTAATAAAGATTATTTGTCAGATATGGGATAACAGGTAGATTAGGTTTGTCATCAGGGTCCCTTAATTTGTCCTGTTCCTGTATCACCCCTTGTAGTCACCTGTCCCCTTCTTTTTCTTCCATACTTGACCAAATACAATTAAAAAGCACCAAGTCCCCTTGGACCAACTCATGACCCCTCCTAAGGCTCTGCCCGGCCTTTCTTCCTCTGATCAATCTATCTGGTCATGACATTAGTGTGATTACATCTGTATGATGAAACAAACTCAGTGAAGTACTTAGATTACAGCCCACTTCTCTCATCCAATATGACCACCCTACACAGAGAAACAGGCACATGTTCAAGAACTCAAGTTTACTCTGGACACCGAAGAGCTTAATATAACAGTTTCTACAATGTACTAAACACAATGTACTTGCTTGAGGCTTAAGTATAATCTGATTTAATCCATTCAGTCAAATAATAATTAAAACTAGCATTTACTATTTCCTGTGTGGCAGGCACTGTGACATGTATCATCTCATCAAATCCTCACCACAATCATGTGGGCTAAAGATTTTCATAATCTCCATGTCACAGATGAGGCAACTGAGAGATAGAATATTTAAGTAACTTGACTGAGTTAGGGACTTAAACAGAAAAACCACCTGCATATTATGTACCCAAACTTTCCACTTTTCAAATGATTCACGTAGATTTCTTTAGCTTATATTGCTTTCCATGCAAGTGAGTTAAAAGCAGTTTCTTCTAATGACACCTTAAAATGGAATCACTCATTTCATTTTAATCAGGGCCCTTAAACTCCGAATTTGGGTAATTAAAAGCAAAATGAAAACTATAAGAAACTAAAGACAGCAATGGCTATTATCACAATGGTAAAGCTTTAAGCGTTTTATATTTTCATATTTATTCCTCTCACTTTTAACTGCTATATTTACTTTTTGTTTAAACACTGAAATGTGTCAATATAAATCCTTGCTATGTGCAATGAACTGGCAGGAGTAATTTAACTTTAAAACATCATAAAAATCATAAGGAAAAGAACTATTTTTACATTCGTAGAAACTTTGCTGGACTATTTTACTGAGTGACAGTCAATGGGAGCAGACGAGCAATGCAGCGTGATTAGACAACTCCCAACATACGGAGCTGTTGGGTTTCTCAACCCCACGGGCAACAGAAATGGCAGAGCAGATTTGGGGGAAATTTTACACATTAGCACATAAACAGTCTGTCAAGAAATCACACTTCTCAGATGTCTATCTCCTACAGTCTTCAAGACATTACAAACTATCAGAAATGTGATTTGCAAGGGAGAAGTTTCCTAGCCTCCATAGAAAGTGATTGTCATCACTGACAAAGTCCAGGAATATCAAGTGAAAAATAATAAATCCTTTAAAAAATTGACCTGGCAGTGGGTTGTGCACCATTACAGCTAAAAAAAGTAACTCAGTAAAGGTTTTTTTTCAGAAATTTAATATGTTGCCAGCAAGAGCAGATTTGAGCTATGTTGAGTAGGAAACCAGATTTGAAAAAGGACATACTAAAAAAAATGTACACTGTAAAGCAGCTCTGAAAGTATATAGAAGCGAAAAAAAGCACTTGGCGACAGTTTGTAAAATGGGATGAATCAAAAGCCAATTAAGAGATCAAGATATATGGAGCCAATATCATAAAAGTGGGGGTGACACTGTAAGCAGCTTGGAAGCTCATTAGAATGGAGAGGTGATAATTGTATGCACTGGAGGAAGGCAAACTGTAGAGTGTTGAATGGAAATGAGGCAGAGATTGAGAAGGAAAGATCTCAAACACTTCTGCAGTGTGGTAGTAAATAGTCAAAAACAAAAATGTGAGAAATGAACCCCGTGGTGAGGTGAAGAAAACCTCTTTACTAACCCTAAGGTTCATGGTTGATAGACTCGAAGAGGCCATGGTTCCTTGAGAAAAGAAATCATGGGTTTACTCCTCACCCCACTAGAAAGAGGATGTTCTCCAGTCGTCTGTGCTCCCCCTCGTTTTCTTTTAGAGTGGCCTCGAGGGAGTCTGAAGACTGGGGATTAGAGATCAAGCTCCACTTCAATTTCTAAACTGTTTCACTGGGCTGCATGCCAGCTATTTTTTTTTCTTTCCTTTGGTTTATCCCGTCTCCATGGCTCTGGGTTTGTTTTTTATTCAATAAAGTTTGTCCCAGCCTATTTTACTGCTGTTTAGCTTTTTTGTATATTATTAGCCTTTCCCAGAATTTCTGAAACTCTTGTTCCATCTCTCTCCCTGATGATGACCTATCTGGTCGGAGTGCCTGCAGAGCTTTACTCTGGACGGCAAATGAAGTAAAAACAACGTCTTTCTCTTAATAAAGTCGCCGAAGTGACAACTCCCAGACTACAGCTAAAAAGCACCTGAAGTTTGGTGAGACCCAAACTTCTTATGTTCGCTTATTCCTAACCCTCTGAGTCTCTGCTCACAGAATTTCTGAGCAGTCAGCCTCCCATGGCTTCTGTCGAAGCAACAAGATGCTTCCATAAACGCTCTTATAGGTCAACCGCTTCCAAACTGCTTCCACAAGTTCTCTCTCCTTATAAAGTGATTGGAAGGACGGTTGCTTCAAGGCCAAGATTAGATTGCTTTTGTTTGTTTGTTGGTTTGATTCTTGCCCAGTAAAATAGTGTTATTTATGAACATCTGAAACTATTATTCAAAGAAAAAATATTAAAGCCACATTTTGTAATTTTTTAAACTAATGAAGTGTCAAAATCTACAAAAAAGTACACAGCGGAAAGAAAACACTGGGTAGCATATATATAATGGACTAGCTGTGATTAGAGTGAACAAAAAGTTAATTTAATATTGCAAACAAGTAAAATTTGAAATAGACTCAGAAATTAGCGATAGACTGAAAAGAGATAAAACACAATGGAGCAATTAATTTTCTCCAAAAAATGAATTCCTTTGGAGGACAGACAACACTTAACCACCCTAGAAAACTTTGCAATTCTCTATTCCTCTTAAACATAAGCATCCTTTCCCTCCAGAAAGTGTTTACTGTAATTACTGTCTTAGTATAATATTTTTTAAAAGTGAACACTAATGCAAAACAAAACCCAAATCAAAACCACACTGCTGACTTCCACTTCCAATCAAGATGGAGTAATAGGAAAGAGATTTACCCTTCCACCTGAAACAACTAGAAAAAACAGACAAAAATATGAAATAATCATTTTCAAGCTATTGAACATCAGGCAACAAAGGAGACTAATCCACAAGAGACAGGAAACAAAAAGTTGAATCCTGTAATTGTTCCAGATGATGGCAAAAACACACTATGCCTTGAGAGAATTTCCAGGACATGGCACAAAGAATGAGAACCGATATAGAGCCTGGCACACATCTTGAGTTGAGCAGACAAAGCTGAGAATTCGGGGAAACCAAGGAGGCTAATGTCCACAAAGCAGAGCACGGGAGAGTGGAGATCTGTACATGGAGAGAACCCTGGAGATCTGTAGAAGTTTCCCTCAGTTATTTAGCAGAATGTTGATCAGCACATGAACATTAAGAAAATACCCAAGGCAAGGGAAAGGACCACCTAAAAGAATTAGAAGGCACAGTACCTAGAGCTCACACAAGGCTGGGAATAGGGCCTGTGCCAACAGCTAGAGTGGAAAATTCATGGCCTATTGAGTAGAGTACTCAGATCTTACCCCGGCAGTGGGGGAATAATTAGCCCTAGATAAAACATGGCTCTGGTCCCACCTAACAAGTCTTAAAAGAAAGACCTGAAAAGATCAATCTGATTCCAAGTAACTTGACTACATCCTACAACAAAGCTCAAAAATATTTATAGGAATATATAATATCCAGCATCCAATCAAAGATTACCAGACATGCAAAGAAACAAGAGAATATGACCCATGACGAGAAGAGAAACTAACTAATCAAAACTGATCTAGAACTGACATAGACAGTAGCATTAGCAGAGCAAGACTTAAGACTTAAAAGTTTTCTCAAAACTATACTGCACTTGTTCAATAAGCTAGAGCAAAGATTGCATATGTTAAGTAAAGGTGTGGAAGATATTATAAAAGATCTAAATTGAACTTCTAATAAAAACTACAATATATGAGGTAGAAAGAAGTATGCTGGATGGGATTAAAAGCAGTTTAGACAATTCAGAAGGAAAAAATCGTGAACTTGAAAACATAGCAGTATTAAATACAGAGAGAAAAAAGTTTCAAAAACAAAATCAGAGCATCAGTGAGCTGTGGGACGACATCAAGTGGCTTAACATATGTGTAATAGAAGTCCCTGATTTTGGAGAGGGGGAAATGAAAAAATACTTGAAGGAAATGGCTCAATTTTTTCCACGTTAGATGAAAACCATAAACCTTCAGTTGCAAGCATGAAGAAAACTACACCAAGGCACATCATCATCATCAAATTCTTCAAAAGAGTAAAAATGAGAAAGTCTTCAACTCAGCCAGACAAAAAAGGCACATTATGAACAGAAGAACAAAATAAGGATTAAAGCAGATTTATCACTGGAAACATTCCAAGTGAGAAGATAATGGAACATTATCTTGAAATACTGAAAGAAAATAAAAACTGTCGATTTAGAACTGTATACCCCAAAACAAAGCTGAAAAAAGACTTTTCAAGCACACAAGAGCTGAAAGAATTCCTCACCAGCAGACATGCACTACAAGAGATGTTAAAAAAAAAAAAAAGGCAGAAAAGAACACGTGGAGAGCTGTTCTACAGAAGGAATGAAGAGCACCAGTGATGGGAGCTATGTGCTCTTATCCCAGATAGCCACACAGCAAGTATGATAGAGATGGCTAACTGGGCGCCAAACATTCTTCCTCCCCTTGTATAGTGAGAGTAATTACTAGAAATCTGCCATTAGCCAAGGACTACATTTCCTGGACCCCATTTGCATCTAGCTGTGGCTGTGTGACTAGCAGAATAAAGTGTGTCGCTCTGGGCTCATCAAGGGTATGATCTCCTCCCTCTCTTTCTTCTGTGACAACCTTGAAGGTCACGTGTTGATGATGGCAGAAGACACACTATGGAAGGAAACTGTGTAATAAAGAATTTGGTTTGCCCTTGTCCTTGGTTCCTGGGAGGTAGCCTCTAAACCCTTAGAATTTCCAGAGTGATAGGAATGTCTTTGTTATTCATAGTGGACCCCTAGTTTATGTTAATGAGATGACTCAGAATGGGGGCTGGTCATGCCAGAAATACCAACCATGTGAGTAGAGGGTTTGGGCTTTGAGCCATGTGACATCAGTCTAACCTCCAGGGAGGGGAAGGGGGCTGATGACCAATGGGTCAATCAATCATGCCTACACAATGAAATCCCAATAAAAACTATGGACCCTAAGCATCGGGAAAGCATCTTTGGTTGGCAATACTCTGTAATATCACTCACCGTTGTGCCAGAACCCTCCCAAACCTTGCCCTGTGCACCTGTCCCTTTGGCTGGTTCAAATTTGTGTCCTTTAGCAATAATAAAACTGTGATTGTAAGTGTAACACTTTCCTGTGTACTGTGAGTTGTTCTAGTGAATTATTGAACCTGGCAGGGGTAGTGAGAATCCCTGAATTTGTAGCCAGCTGATCAGAAGTGGGTGTGGCCTGAGGACCCCCACACTTGCAGCCGGTGTCTGAGGTGAAAGTCATGTGGAGGATGGTGCCTACAACCTGTGAAGTTTGGTCCGACTCCAGGTAGTTGGTGTCAAACCTGTGCCTTGAGTCACCACATGGAAGTCTACCAGCCTTCCTGCATTGAAATGTTATGTGAATAAGAAACACACATTATCTAAAATTAAGCCAATGAGTTTGGGGGATTTATATGTTACAACAAGGATAGTTATCCTAATTGCATTACAGTTAGCTCCCTCTTTCCTTCAAGTTTTTCTCAAAATGCATCTCCTAGTGAGACTTTCTCCATTTACCCAATCTAAAATTTCAGCCCCCCCCAACACTTCATATCCCCCTTTACTGTTTTATTGTTCCCCTTAGCAGTCCATATATTTTATGTATTTATCCCCTTTATTTTCTGCCTGCTTTAGTGGAATGTAAGCTCCAAGAAGGCCAAGATTTACGTTTCAGTTGTTCACAGCTTTATCTGTTGGGTTTAGAACTGTCCACATGTAGTATATGTTTACTGAATTCACGCATGAAACAATGGGCAGGATGTATTAGATGGAAAAACAGGATGCAATGAGAACAACTCATAGAATTTGTTAAATTGCAATTAGCTAAAGGAGAGAAGATAAAAACTTTAAGTAGACCAGAGACAATGGGAACTGGAAGAAAATGGCAACGGTGTTATTTGGAGAGAGAAACCACAGGACTTGGAACCTGTTGGGGAACCAGGTGACGAGGAAGATATTAAAGAAATTTTCATTTTCCATAACCGGGGAAACTGAAGAAATTATGAAGCAGTTAGCAGAATTAGGGACGTTGGGAAATAAATCCAGTTTAGAAGAGACTTAATTTGGGACTAGACATTTAAATGTCTTCTATGATCGCATGGCCAAATGATGCAGTCAAGAATGCTCCAGTCCTAAGGGCAAAACACAGGAGTTAAAAGGAGAGGAGTGTTGTGGAGGAAATTTCCAAATTAAGCAGGAAAATCACAGGTTTATGCCAATGAGGTATACTGGGTAATTTTTTGTGGAATAAAAAAAGTCTTTAAACTTGTTAAAATTAAAAAGTTTTAATTCAGGTTCAATTTATTTCTCTAGTTGATGTCTCTTAGAGACCCACAAGTGAACCCTTAGAGAGTATTAGAACATTACTGAAACTATTATATTAGAAAATCTCAGGCATAGAAATTCATTTATTATAGACCAGCAGGGATATTTACTTCCTTCAGCATCTTCAAAACTCATGAGAATTAAATGGATCTTATGTCATGGCTGAAAATAAACCCAGAGTACTTCATTACTGCTTCTTAATAACAAAGCCCTTTTGCAAACAAGCATGCCGTGAGCAGAACTTAAGATGAGTAATCACATCCGAACAGTTTAGATTATCAATCATCCTATACATGCATAAAATATTAAACATAATGAACATGTTAGGGAACTATTGATCTATTCCAGTTCAAGTCACAACAAAACACAAATGGCTTCTTAGTTATTGAGAGTATTTATTAGACCCTGGGGTTTGTACACGTGAGTAAGTAGAAGGCCTTCAGTGTATGACTTCCAGTAGCGACCAGGCAGCTGAACTCTTAACTCACCGAAGATCACAGCAAGCTCTTTTTATTGAATTAATATGGAAAGGCTATTCTATAATAGGCCGTATATTTACAACTGTCCCTATTTGCAGTGTCAATTTTATAAACTCAAGTTTTATTCCATCCACAAGTCTCCACAATCATGAATAGTCTATCTGCCTGGTTTCCATTCCAGAAATCAGTCCACCATCCAGCTTCTTTCTCCAACTTCCTTGCTCTCCTCTTTTCACCCTTATCTTTTGCTTCATCCACCTTGTCCCCTTCTTTCCATGTCCTTGGGGCCATGTTGTTCACTGTCTTTATCATTTCACTTGTTCATGCTCTATCCTGTTTCTTCCATGTGGAATGCCCTTCCTTTGATTTTTACACAGAGAACTCCTACTTATACTTAAAGCAGAATTTCTCTAAGTGTGGTCAGAGTAATCTAAAGCACTTGAAACAAAATAATTTAGGAAAAATGTCAGTTTTTACCTCAAAATTTTCATTTTTAATGAGCTCCTATACAAGATCTTTTCTGGGCATGTGACGATCGGTTCCGCCCTGGCACTGTGTTGCAGCGGATAAGCAGTTGCTCGTGCCCACGGGCTGGTCTCGGATGTGTGCCTGTGATCTGACTGCACACAGGGGATGCCCAGTAATTGTCGCATGCAGGTTGCTAGGCTTGACAATGACAGATTCTGCACCTTTACAGTTAATTATCTCAAAATGTGTGGCAGGAGGATGGGGGTGAGATAGAAATGCCTTGGAATTGCTTGGGTCTCCCCATACCTGGTGGCTTCTTGCTCCACACAGGCAGCCAACTATTGCCACTACCTCCACGTGCCTGTACAAGCAGTTAAAGGAAGCACTGGGAGGCTGCCCACTCGTTGGGTTTTTAGCTTGGAGTTTATCCTTTGCACTCTTCAATGCTGACTCCATAATGAAACATAATGAAAGTAACTTCTTCTAGGACCTAGTTATCATTTCTGTCAATACTTGAACCAGATAAGTCTAGCACATCAGCACCCCTGGTGATTCTTACACACACAAAAGCTCAAGAACTTGTTTTAGGTCTTGGTAGATTGCTGCATAAAGGGTCCCAATTTATTCATACCGCCCTGTATGCATGTCCCTTTGCCATGTGAATTTGCCATTTCTCCCATCAAGAGTGGAATCTATTTCTCTATTTCTTGACTCTGGTCTTGGCTATGTGACATGTTTGACCAATGGATCAATAACAAACATGAAGCAAACAGAGGTCTTACACATTGGAATTGCCCTCTCCTGCTTTTGGAAAATTTTCCCTCTGTGAGTTAGCCCATGCCAGCCTCTTGGATAAAGAGAGACCAGCTGAGAAAGGTTCCAGCCATTCCAGCTGTCCCAACCCCAGTACATGTCACCTAAGGCCCCAGACATAAGAGTGAGGCTGTTCTAGCCCATCCATCCCGAGGCGATTGAGCCCAGACTAGAGGAACCACACAGTCAAACCACAGATTTGTAAGATATAATAAATATTCATTATTTTAAGCCACTATGTTTTGGAGTGGTTTCCTTCAGAGTAAAAACACACAGATCCAAAGGCTTAGCTCAAAAGACTTTATTTCTTCACCTCCCTCCACCCCAGAGCCCACCCACCTTCTCCCCACCGTTCTTCCAGAGTCCTGTATTCACAGCATTAAAGAGAAATCAAGGTTTTGACTGTGTATTAAGTTCCAGAACTGCACTAATACTCAACGTATCTACAGAAAAGATAATACTATCCCCAGGTCTATAAAAGACGTGGAAACTGAGGCTTAAAGAGGTTACGTGAATTGCTCAAGATCATAAAGGCAGTGACTATTGGTAGATGCAGTATCCAAATCCACTGTAGGTTCTGGATACCTTGAGGTTTAAGACAATTTTTCATTTGTCTTTTTAACTGGGTAGTGGGCATAATGCAGGGAATAACACAGGTGCTTAAAAAATACTTATTGAACTAAATTGACCTTTAACATTACACTTACATTCTCAAGCCCTCTTCCTGGTTTGTTTTTGTTCAATATTTGCCTCTCACTCCAACAATAAAAAATCCCAATGAAACCAACAAACGAAAAACCCAGAAGGCTGAAAATGGCATTTTTATGGTCTCAAGTATTCCTAACTATAGTATCTTTTAAAACGGCTTTCACAGGTCCCCGCCACTTTTAGGTTTTTGACCTTGGTCTTATGCCCTTCCTAAAATAGTCACATTGCAATGCATTTTGGATGACCAGATATTTCTATGGCTCACTTAGATACCAAGACCTTGATATTTATTAAAAAGGAACATTTCAAGAACGAGATACAGGTAGGAACTATAAAATCAGTCTCTCCTTTACATAGAAATAGATCTTACTAAATTTTTAATCCTGGTCCGATATTCCTTTCAAAATCGCTTTGAAACCACTCATGTTTTGTTGTCATTCCATTTAAAGGAGGACTGTGGCACTACACCTGCCTTAAGTCTAGTACTACATTCAAGACTGAATTTTTTTCCCTACACTCATACTGCCGACAAGCGTTATCCGGTAAATTCTCAATGTCTCGTGTGTGTGTGTGTGTGTGTGTGTGTGTGTGTGTGCGTGTGTACATGGAGTAGAGAGAATACATGACGTCACCAATGCGAGAGACGAAGAAACCAGGGTCTGGCAGGGTTTGCAGCCTTTCCAGATGGAATAGCAGCAGCAAAGCAGGACAAAAGTCACAACTCCCTTGAATAAAGTCTTATTTTTCCCCAGGCAATTCTGGCCTGGATTTAAGATTGTCAAAATCTTCAAACTTTTTCCCAAGCATTTGGAGTTTTTAAAAAATGGATTTTGCTCCCAGGCAGTTTTCCTTCATTTTAGGAGAAATTTAAAGAAATCCAGCATTTCTTATTCAAGTGAGCTTAAATCATTAAAAAATAAATACAAATAAAATATACTCAATGCCCCAAAGTGTTTAAGAATTTTAATCTGTCTTTTGTCCCATTCCTTAGAATTATTTTTCAAATGGTTTGGATTTAGCCAAACCTAAAATAGATTTTTGCCAAGAGTCTTTTTCCCCCCCTTAATTTTTAAACCCATGTGTATGTTAAAGGAAATTTAATACATATGCTTCTAATTCATGTGCACTTAACTCATCAGAATGTTGTTTTGTAAGACCTGTTTGAAGTTTAAGAAGTCTTTAAAGAGCCTCCCTTTAATAAGTCTTTTCAAGCCTTTATTCTTAGAAGCAGGAAGTCACATTTTGCCAGAAGTAAATGAATTTCAACTCCTAAAGGTTCACATTTAGTCCAAAACTGACGGCCAAGACACTTTGTGAGTAACTTGCAAAAACAAGTTCTTTCGCCTCTAGGATAAAGTTGTTTGATTTTTTCAAGCCCCAAACTCAGAAAACGTACACATGCTTTTACCCATCTTATCTGAACAGATGAAAATTGTCAATGATATTTGTGAAGAGAACATAACTTTAAAATAATTATCATTCTAAATTCATCCTAAATATCCTAAAGATTTGCTGATAGACTTTGCTGATAAGCTGATAAGATTGTTTTCTCAAAATAAAAACACAAAAAGTAGTAGATATTGAGCCAGAAATAAATGATAATGGAGGGCAGGTAGTGAAGTGAGATATGGAGAGATATCATTTACAGAGTAACAGATGACAACAACTCAGTGCATATAAATACAGCATAACAAGGACTTTGATGAGTTTTTATCACAGGTCCGCGTGTCAGAGAATCTGACATATATGAAATCTGAGGATTAAAGAAGAACAAAGGGGCTCAAGGCAAGATGCTGAACAAAAGGCCGTCAATGAATTATGAAGACAGGAAAGACAACAGAGAAATCGCAGTGTTTTAAAAAATTACTACTTGAGCTAGGATAATATCCCATCAGATTTATTTCCACTTCCTGCTGATGGCTGCAGCTGCTCTCTCTGATTCCCTTTCTTGGCGCAGTCTCCTGGGTCCAGAGCTGGTGCCCAGGAAGAGGGCCTCTCCTGTGTCTGGTTGGTCAAAAGAAGGGCCAGTGAGAATCACCGAGGACAGGAAATCACAGTTACCCTGGCTTCTTTACAATTAATTCACCTCTGTCAAATAGCACAAGCAACACTCAATGCTGTAAGCAGAATAATAAACATTACACTTTTTATTTTGCTTTCTATTGAACAGAACATGTGTGCAACCCAGTGACTATCATGCTATCCAGCCTGGAAGAATGACCAGAGGTTATGAAATATTTACTCATAAAAAGTTATGCTCGTACTAAAAGGATTTTTGCCTGACTTGAAGGAAATCCTCATCCTGTCTCTCACTGAGAAAGCAGACGGGGCCCTAGAGTGACCTGGGGTGGCCTGCCAGGGACGGAGCCCATCTGGAATAACCTGCACTGTGACATTTGGAGGGAGGGCCAACACAGCAACTAATGTTCTCTTCTTGCTCTGTCCCCTCCTCAGGAAAGAAGGCCCTTGACAGAAACCAAAATGTTACTTAATGAACTGTGTTTATTTCTCCTTTGCTTTGCATTTTCTCTTTGTGTTTTCCATTATCTCTGATTTTATCTCATTCTTTTCTTGGGTTCCGTCATTTTTTTTTTCCTTTTCTTCCCCTACAGTCTCCTTACTCTTCCGACTTTGCATTTCCTTCATCTCATTTCTATTTCTCCCAAGTCTGTGTCTCTGTGCCCTCATCACGTTCCATCTGGTCTTTGTCCCCGGGTTCACCTCTTCCCCTGCCTTTGACTGGTCTGGCCTGTGTTTTCTCTGTGCCTAGGAGCACAAAGGCAGCTGCTCCTTTTTTTTTTTTCTTTTTCTAACATCCCTTCCATCCCAAGCTTCAGCTCTGCACAGTAAATTGGCAATGGCAGTAGGAAAACTCCACGTTAACTCTTGCTTGACAACAAAGAAGAAAGGGAGGAATGTATGCATCATTAGGAACTGACTCCATGTAGAGGTGCAGATGTACTTGAGAAACTAGTGGGTCAATTGTGACATTAACCATTAAGTTCTCACCTGTTAATTATGCCGCAGTCCTGCTGAGGCACCTAACCATTGCATCAAGAACCAGGCTTGACGCAGCCGGTCACCTAGCCCAGCTTCCCAGCCAATGCAGGCATTAGGCCTGTTGCATCCTGCCAGTGGTCATTCACTCTGACTGAATACTTCCGGTGATGACCCTACTATTTCAGGAGGCCCCCTCTGCTGTGATTAGAAACACTTATTTTTAGAGCTTCCTCTTACTGAGCTTGAAACAGCCTCACTGTGATTCCACTTACTGATCACAGGTCTTCTCTCTTCACTGTTGGAGTAGCCGTCTCTGCACCACAAGAACAGCTCTCTTACCTTCGAAGTTGCTGAGTTTTCTCCAGCATAGATATTGCTGGCTTTCCTCACCACACCATAAGCTCTGTGAGGACAGGTACAATGTCTCTCACTCACTCTGGTATTCCCAACTCACAGCAAATGTCCCGTATATAGCAGGCACTAAATAAGCACTTGCTGAATAAATGAATTAGCCCTTCTTAGAGAAGAGACCATCAAGCCTGGAAAATTTAAGTAACTAGTTCAAGTTCAACCAGCTGGAAAACGGAGGAGCCCAGACACACATCCATCTTGTTTTCTCAGAACCCACAGGCCATGCTTTTAGCCCCTACACTATTTTGCTAACAATACTCTTTGTGTGTAGTTGTAATGGCCAAGAGCTATGTGGATGCTAAGAGAACTAGTAGACCAGAAGAAGCCTGGGATTGGGAACAATGGCCACAGGAAGCAGAAGCTTCTCAAGTGGAAACTGCGGCAGGGATGCAGCCAGTCCCACAGAGCACCCAACATAAATAGGAGGGACAGCCCTACCCAAGGAGCACCAGGGCGGGATGCTCAGAGACAAGACCCAACCAACCACGCTACACCACATGGGAAACTGTGCATGGCCAAAGGGGCTTTCTTCTAAAGTCATTAGCATATGCAAATTTCTACACAGTCCCCAGATACCATCTTGAGAAGGAGGAGGAAAAGAAAAACTTTTTAGAGGGGTGACAAACACCCCTATTAGTGAGTGTGAAGTTTGAGTTGACTGAATACTAACCCAATGAGGGTGAGTTAACCTGAAAGAGGCTCTCAAGTTTATGTTCCCCCATTCCCCCAGTATGGCAGGTGGGGCTTCCAGAGCAAGACAAGTTATTTTTCTTTTTCTTTTGGCACATATGTGCATTGTTGAAAAATTTCAGCCCTTCTGTGAGGTTATTCAACTAGTCATTATGTCATATTATTACCTACCTAATATGTCTGTAATCCACAAAATATTGTTAAATTCCTTGTCAAATATACATATTTATTTGAGTGAAGAAATCACATACATTTTGCACACATGTCTATAGTATACATTTCCATGTTATAAAAATATAGAAGTCTTTCATTCAAATGCTTGATCTCTCTTTTTCTGTTTCTTTTTTTTTCTTGAATAATTCTCTCATGAGGGTCATAAACTATGTAGTATTAAGATTCAGTGTTCGTCCACTGCTACGTATCTATTTTTATTTGAATGATGGAGTGTCTGCTGACCTTCATTTGCCTGCTCCTGAATATTATAGATCATATTAATAATTATTCAAAAGCCTTAAAACCATGCCTTTAGTTTTAGTTTCTCAGGCAATTTCTTCTAGCATTAATTTCAAATTCAAATAACCGCCATGACATTAGTTAACATAAAAATACTACAGGTATTTGTTCCATATTGTTGATTGTCTAGGAAAAAAGGATTATGGCCAAGTTGCATTTCTTTTCATCTTTATTTCAAATAAACTGGGAATGAGTCATGATTGCTGGCCACTCACTCTTCCCCTCTCCTTTCATCTTCCCGCACCCCCATGACTCCACACTTCAAGAGAAAAAGCTGTGATGACCAAAGACAAAATGGAATCTTCAACATTTCACAATGGGGCACTAATATGGAGAATAGGCCTCTTAGTGGGAGGATTAGAGAATTATAAGAACTAGAAGAAGTGGAAGCAACCCAAGTGTCCCTCTACTGATGATTGGTTAAAGAAGATGTGGTATATACATACAATGGAACACTACTCAGCCATAAGAAAAGACAGAATTGGATGGACCTAGACGGTATTATGTTAAGTGAAATAAGCCAGAAAGAGTAGGACAGACACTGCATGAATTCACTCATATGTGGAATATAAATGAACACACGGACAGAGAGAACTGATTGGTGATTACCAAGGGAAGGCGGGTGGGGGGTGGGCACAAGGGGTGAAGGGATGCATCCACATGGTGACAGACAAATAATAAGGTACAACTAAAACCCCACAATGTTATAAACTATTAAAACATCAATAGAAAAAAAAGAACTAGAAGGAAAAATCTCTTTTTATAATCTCCCTGTTCTTCTCCCTCTTTCCTCCCATCTAACGGGTTTTGGTAAAACCAGGCCTGAAGGTACCAGCTGAATGAGCCCACCGTCACCCTTGGGAGGCCAAATGGGGCACCATCAGGCAGATCTTAGAAGAGAAGCCACCCTTTGTTCTTGGATTCTTCTCCTTGTGTGACTTTCTCTCCTTCTCCAGCTCTGTGGTAGCTAAGGAGGTGGCACAGGTCCTGGAGGTGACTTCCTCTTGCATTGCATTCCTCCCCAAAGCCTGAATGTACCCAGATGTATTCAGGTGCAGAGGAGAAAACGTGAGGAGCAGGAACTTAGAGAGGCCTTAAGGTTCTTTGTTTGACACCCTGCATTACGGTAAAGGGACGGACAATCTTCCGTAGAAGAGGAAGATCATGATCAGCAAGATTTAGGAATTCACAGAATTAAGCAGCAGAAATTCATTCAGGCAGCTCACCAGGAAAAGAATCAGATAGGGATTTGGAGCTAAAAACCTAGTTAATAATATAAAGTGCCATTTGCCTATGATGTCATCTGCTATAAACCCCATGGTAACTAGTGTGGAAGTGGCTGCACAAGGAGGCAGTGCAAGATTCGGAGATTTGATCCGGATCCAGGCCTCTTTGAGTGACAACTAACAGAGGTACAGTGATAACGTGGCGTCCTCACTGCAAACGAGTGATGAAAATGCTTCTTCCCTTCATGCCTTTCTGCAGAACCTCAGTTTTACTCAAACACTTGATACCCAAATGTTCCCAAGAGAAGTAGGACCAACCATCTGCTCTCCAAGGCCCCAAGTCTTCTTTTCTATCAAGAAAGGTGTTGTGTGAGATTCTCTATCCCCATTGGGAGGCTCGGAAACTCCTTCAGACATTTTGGACTGTTATTCTTCACTGGCCTTATATAACTTTTTCAAATGCATATTGTTTAGATATAGTTTACCAAGTTCCAAAAGTACCTGGAGTTCTTTTTACTCACTATGTAGACACATTAGGAGATATTTAACCAGAATAATGGAGCCCTATTAAAAAAACTAAATTATAACTTCTACATGTGCTACCCATTATTCTTTTTTAAAAAAATAATTAGTCTGTTTATTATTTTCATTGCTCAAAAAATAGAAGTTCCTCACTTGGTTATCATATCTTCAAGAATCATTATATATCAGCAGATATCAGGGTTACAAAAGTCAAAGGTGGTTATTGACTTTCGGGAAGGGGTTCAAGGCTTTCTTCATCTTGGGGACTTGTGTTACACAGGCCGTTTCTGATTTCTGTGGTTATCTCAGAGCGCCAAGTTGCTTTTGTTTTCCCCTCTGATCTGACTGTGTATGAAATGTGTACGCTGATTATCACGGCGGTAAAACAGGGCACCAGTTTTCCTTATGCATGGTCTTTCGGTTCCTTGTAATCACGTGTCTTTTCTTTACAGGATCCTTGTACGTGTCTCTTCCACTGCCAGAGACGTGCTCCCCCACCTCTTCCTCCAGCCAACTCACACTTCTTCAGATCATAGCTCAGTCACCATTACAGCAGAGGGAACTTCTGTGACCCCCGGCCTAGATCCTCACTCCCCAGTATTCTTGATCTCCCTCAACTAGATAGCTTTCTCTTCGTATTACGCAGCAACAGCTTCATGGCAGTAACTGAATTTTGTGTAGCACTTCACTACAAAAGATTGCCACGTACCTCATCTCAGGTAGCCTCAAAATTAACATGAAGTGGGTGGACGAATGCTATCGTCTCTACTGAACAGAAGGTAAAGCTGAGCCTGGGAGCGAGGAGGAGACTTGCACGACCAAACATCACGCAGTGGCCACCCTGCGACTTGAACACAGAACTTCTGATGACAAATCCCATTATATCTGCGTGCCACTACCTCCAACCTCTTGGAGAAGGAAGACATATTGTGTGTGAATTTTCTTTCTTCTCCAATACATATTTTCACCAGATTTTTAAAAATTGTTTTATTATTTAATCTCTAGTATGGTTTATGAGATGTGATTTTTCATATTGTTAGGGTAACTGTCACAGTATTTGATATTTATATTATAGTATTTGAATATTTGTCACAAAACAAATAAATACTCAGCCAGTTTTCAATTTTCATAACAGCCGGAGGCAGTCATAGTTGATTTAGCAGATAAGAGAGAGAGAAAAGGAAGTTTAGGGGAGAGAGCAAGCATCTAAAACAATTGTGAAGAACCGTAAGCAGAGGTTAAGGCAAAATTTTTTTTTCTCAAAACTCCCTCTATTCTGGTTAAATGTTCTTTGACGTTGCAGTGCTGTACTAGAGCATTCACTGTCAGCTGCCAAGAGCCGATTGTTAAATATTCAAGAATTTGTGAATTGGCAGCTTAAAAATTGGCCATGGTGAGAGCGTTTACACCCCAGATATCAGCAAACACCACAGGTCAGCACTTTCTCCCTTTCGAGCAGGTTACCAGCACACCACTGGCTGCTGTCCACATTTAATACTGGAGATGATTGTTTTAAAGTGATGGCTACATGACAAAAGCAATTGAATAAAAACAATAAAGTCAAGAATAATAAATTTTCCTTATATATTTTATATCTTAGAGTTTCTCATATATTATCTCACTTAATCTTCACAAAAAGCCCGTGAAAGCGGTGAAGGTATTATTTATTGTCTCAGGGTGCAGATGAGAAAACTGAGGCCCCGGATACCGGAGCTGGGCGTGGGGTGTTGAGGCTCAGATCAGATGTTGCTGTATCCTTGTCCGGTGTCCCCTCTACTCAACCACACAGCCTGAAGTCCTGCTCACTGGCAGTGCTTTACTTGGGAAACAATTTGTGCTTTTGAGAGAACAGGGCAGAAACACACAAGCTTTGTGCAGACTTTGCCATACTTGGAAATGGATGGGAATTCTGTTTTTGTTTTTCCACTGACAATCTGCAGAATCTGGAATGTTTTCCCTGAAAAAAGAATCCACATGACCATGTGCTAATGTGAGTTTTTTTAGCCCCGGTTTGCCACAACCCTCTGTTTGTTTTCTCTTAAATGTTAATTTCTAATTTAAAAAACCTGCTCAGAGAATAAACACTGAACTCTTGAAGACTATTTTTAAATATCTTCTTGGTTGCTTGGTTAATTGGAGCGTGTATATGCTGGATTGACAGTTCTAACGATTGAATCTACTTATTTATTCCTAGCTTAGAAATAGTACTGAGGTCGTGGGGAGTCGTGACGTCAGCAAGACGGTGGGATCGGAAGTCCAGCCTTCATTCCCTCACAGAAATGCAGATTTAACCACAATAGACGTAAAAATACCTTTAGAAGTCCGGGATCTAGTTAAGAAGTTGCAGTACGTCAGATGTGCACAAATCTGAGATCAGGCACATGGAAACAGTCAGAGTGACTTCATGTTACCCATGTAAGCCCCTCTCCCAAGCTGGCACAGCTCAGCGCCTAGAGGAGTTGCTACTTCTCCCTGGGGGAGAGGAAGAGAGAGTGGAGCGAACAACAGCATCCCTGGGTCTTCAGTGTGCTCCCGGAGGGGCAGGTTTCTGTCTCGTGTCACAAAGAGTGTTAAAGAACTGGCACGGTCCACACAACTGGGACAGCCAGGGAATGGGAACCTTCCTCAGCCAGCAAGGCTCTGCCAGTCTTGAAGAAGGTGCAGAACTGAGGCCTCTTCAGCAGGATGGAGTGAGGAGTGGAGCACGGCTTCAGCAACCCAAGCCTTCCAGTGTGTTCTCCAAGGAGCTGGTACTATACACTGAATGTTCATAAGCCCCCTAAAATTCATATGTTGAAACCATAACTCCCTATATGATGGTAGTAGGGGATGGGGCCTTTGGGAGGCAATTAAGTCATGAGGACAGAGCTCTCATGAATGGAATTAGTGCCTTTATAAAAGAGACCACAAAGAGTTCCCTTACCACTTTGACATGTGAAGACACAGTGATAAGATGGCCGTCTATGAACCAGGAAGCAGGTTCTCACCAGATACCAAATCTGCCAGCACCTTGATCTTAGACTTCCCAGTCTCTAGAACTGTGAGAAATAAACTTGTGTTGTTTATAAGTTATCCAGTCTGTGCATTCTGATAGAGAAGGCCGCACTTATTTTATGAGACCAGGATTACCCTGATCCCAAAGCCAGACAAAGATGCTACAAGAAAAGAAAACTACATTCCAACTTCTCTGATGAATATAGATGCAGAAGTTCTCAACAAAATACTCACAAACTGAATTCAACCACACTAAGGCTGAAATAAAAGGATTATACACTATGACCAAGTGGGATTTATTCCTGGGATGCAAGGATGGTTCAACATATGAAAATCAATTAATGTGATACACCATATTAACAGAATGAAGGATAAAAATAACGTGATTATCATCTTGATAGATGCTCAAAAAGCATTTGATAAAATTCAACACTCTTTCATGATAAAAACTCTCAACAGTCTAGGTATAGAATGAATTTACCTCAACACAATAAAGCAATAAAAGCTATATACGAAAGCCCACAGCTAACATCACACTCAGTGGTGAAAAAACTGAAAACTTTTCCTCTAAGATCAAGAGCAAGACAAGGATGCCTACTTGCCATTTCTCTTCAAATATAATACTGGACCTACATTAGTATAGAAATACACTATATATACTCTAACTATAGTATTAGAAGTCTTAGAGCAATTAGGCAAGAAAAAAAAAAACAGAAGGCATAGAAATTGGAAAGGAAAAAGTAAAATCATCTCTGTTTCCAGATGACATAATCTTATGTGTAGAAAATCCTAAAGGCTCCACAAACAAATTGTTAGAGTTAATAAACAAATTCAGTAAAGTTACAGGATACGATATTATCAGATAAAAATCAGTTGCGTTTCTATACACTAACAATGAACTATCCAAAAGGGAAATTAAGAAAATAATCCCATTTATCATAGCATCGAAAAGAATAAAATACAAAGGAATAAACTTAACCAAGGAGGTGATAGAACTGTACACTAAAAACAATAAATCATTGATGAAAGAAATTAAAGAAGGCACAAGTAAATGGAAAGACATCCAGTGTTTATAGATTGGAAGACTTAATATTGTTAAAATGTTCATACTTCCCCAAACTATCTACAGGTTCAATGCAATCCCTATTAAAATCCCAATGACCTTGCACACTGTTGGTGGGAATGTAAAATGATGCAACTGCTGTGGAAAATAGTATGGTAGTTCCTCAAAAAATTAAAAACAGAACTACTATATGATCCAGCAATCCTACTTCTGGGTAGCTATCCAAAAGAATTGAAATCAGGCTTTTAAAGAGATATATGCACCCCATATTCATTGCAGCATTATTCACGATAGTCAAGATACGGAAACAGTCTAAATGTCAATGATGGAGGAATGGATAAAAAGAATTTGTTATATACATACAATATAATATTATTCAGCCTTAAAAAAGAAGGAAATCCTGCCATATGCAACAACATAGACAAAACTGGAGGACTTTATGTTACGTTAAGTGAAATAAACCAGTCGCAGAACAAATACTGCCCGATTCCACTCATATGAGGTATCTGAAATTGTCAAAGTCACGGAAAAGGAAAGTAGAATGATGTTTGCCAGAAGCTAGAGGGCGGGGGAAATAGGGAGTTGCTGTTCAACAGGTATAAAGCTTCAGTCATGCAAGAGACATAATTTTAGAGATCTGCCATACAACATTGTGGCTGTAGTCAATGATACTGTATTGTGCACGTAAAAATTTGTTAAGAGGGTAGATCTCAGGTTAAGTATTCTTTTTTTTTTTTTTTTTTTTTGTGTGTGGGGAAGACCAGCCCTGAGCTAACATCCATTGCCAATCCTCCCCTTTTTGCTGAGGAAGACTGGCCCTGGGCTAACATCCTGCCCATCTTCCTCCACTTTATATGGGACGCCGCCACGGCATGGCTGACAAGCAGTGCGTCGGCGGGCGCCCGGGATCCGAACCAGCGAACCCCGGGCTGCCAAGCGCGAACTAAACCGCTGCGCCACCGGGCGGCCCCCAAGTATTCTTAACACAATAAAAAAAAATCACATGGCAAAGAAAAGGGGCGGGGGGGTGTGTAAGACGATGTAACTGAAGCCCTAGCAAACTAATACAGATACAGAAAACTTAAAGAACACTGTCTACCAACTTCATCCAACTGACATTTATAGAACGCTGCACTCAACAATAGCAGAATATACTTGTTTTAAAAATTGAAAACAGAACATTTACTAAGATAGACCATATTCTGGGCTGTAAAACCAAAGACACAAGTCACACAAGTTATGTTCTCTGACCACAATAGAATTAAATTAAAAATCAATAACAGAAGGTTATTTTTTCTTTTTCTTTTCTGATACATAAATTGATCCTGTTTCAGTACTTGCATACTTGTGGAATGTGATATCCAAATGATCCCCTTGTAGATTTTAAATTATTACAACAAAGAATTTGGGAGAGGCCAAAGAAAGGGTCTTCCATTTTAATCTAGACATGTTCTGGGCAAAAGCCTTTGTAGAGTACACACAGTTCCAACCAAAAAATTGGGGATTAAGTTATACAAAAAACCAAAAGCATGTGCACGCAAATATGTATTATTGCCTTGTTTATAACCACAAAAAATAGAAACAATGTAAGTATGAACATTAATTATATTAGTAACAAAAGAAAAATGAAAAGGAAAATACAATCTGAAAAAATGTTAGGATGTTGCTCAATTATCAACACCACAATTTAAGTCCTCAGTGACTTACCTTTTACTCCAGGAAATTCTGCATTAACTAAAAAACAACCAAAAAAGGTGAATGTTATAATCCAAAATCCACCAATTTTTAGCTTGGTAAATGTATCTATCTATTTATTTGTTTTATTTTATTGAGGTCACATTGGTTTATAACATTGTGTAAATTTCAGGTGTACATCATTATATTTTGGCTTCTGTGTAGTCTGTATTGTGTTCACCACCAAAAGTCTAGTTTCCATCCATCACCAAACATATGTGCCCCTTTACCCCTTTTGCCTTCCACCCACCCCCTTCTCCTCCAGTAACCACCAATCTGTTTTCCATATCTATTTAGTTGTTTGTTTGTTTTTTTATCCTCCACACATGAGTGAAATCATATAGTATTTGTCTTTCTCTGTCTGGCTTATTCCGCTTAACATAATACCCTCAAGGTCCATCCATGTTGTTGCAAATGGCACAATTTTGTCTTTTTTTATGGCTGAGTAGTGTTCCACTGTATACATATACCACAGCTTCTTTATCCATTCATCAGTTAATGGGCACTTGGATTGCTTCCACGTTTTAGCTATTGTGAATAATACTGCAATGAACATATGGGTGCAATATACCTTTTTGAATTAGTTTTCACATTCTTTGGATAAATACCCAGAAGTAGAATAGCTGGATCTTATGGTATTTCTATTTTTAATTTTTCGAGAAATCTCCACACTGTTTTCTATAGTGGCTGCACCAGTTTGCATTCCCACCAGAAGTGTATGAGGTTTCCCTTTTCTCCACATCCTCTCCAATACTTGTTATTTCTCATCTTTTTATTAATAGCAATTCTGATGGTCACAATAAAACCATCAATTTCTAGAGAAAGTATAAAGTCTGTAAAATATTTAATCATCCTTTTAAGCCATAACAATAATAAGAAAACCACTATCATTTTACATTTACATGGAAATTCCGATTTACAAAGTGATTTCTTATCTCTTACCTCATCAAAGCGTCAATATGTCCATAAAATAAACAGGATGTGGATGATGCTCAGTTTTCAGAAGAAGAAATCAAGGAATAGACATATTAAGAAAATATACAAATTGGAGCTATGAACCAATTTAATCCCAAATTTTCTGGTTGGAATGGTGTGTACTCTACAATTAGTTCTTCCAATGCCTAAACTATGGAATTACTCAACTATGCGTGATTTGCGATAAACATTTTCCTCGATGTTGGAACTGAAGTTTTATATATGAAAAGCAGATTAACTTATTGACATATTTTATCCTGTTAGTAAAAATGTGATAAAGAAAAAGTTTCTTCCAAATTACATCTGGAAAAGTGCGATCTACGTTGCTTATCGCGGTCCCAAAGTAAATGACTTACAAAGCTCAAAACAAAAATCACAATGTCTGGTCAGAACACAGAACAAATGGCCCACTAATTTTCTCTCATATGTACCTAGTCAATTTTCTCTTCCATTATTAGAGTCCCGGATCCCATTACAGTGCAATCAATGTAATGAATGCAGAAATAAATAAATTAAATTAGAGTTGTGGGATTCTAAGCATTTTTATCTGTATTGAAAAAATAATAAATGAACCTATATTTCTTGGAAAAAGGAAAAGAGAAACAATACTGAAAACTGTTTTTTCAGACATGCCCAGGCAGCCTCGTGGGACTGCTCACACGTGGCATCATGGCAGTTACCTCATCATCAGAAGGCAAACGAATGGTACACTTGTCCAGAGCCGCCTTTAGCTGTTTAAATTTTGCGTCCATAAGATGAAATGCTTACCAATAATTTTGCTGGTGTCCCCTGACCGTTAAGTTTTGTGCCATATGTTGAACAAAGAAAGTGTCAATGCCCTAATAAAAACATAACCTTTGCTTTATGAAAATATAAACAAATTTGCACTGATCCAATTTCACTTTTACCGCTTTTCTTTCCACTGCTATGCTTTCCCACCCCAATGTGGCAAGCATCATCCAATAGACTGAATCTCCATGAGCTTTTTACAGTTGTCCTCTATAACCTCATTTGATATTCAAAACCATATTAAAAGGTAGGTATAGAAACACCAATCCACTTTTGCTATCATAATATGAAGAAAGAACTGTGACCTAAGAGAACTATAATAGAGTATCCGTTCAGAGACTCTGCAGTGTGGAAGCATTAATATTTTAGTATCAGAAGACATGGGATGGACCTTGAAGGCATTATGTTAAGCGAAATAAGTCAGACAGAGAAAAACAAATACTTTATAATCTCACTTATATGTGGAATCTAAAAAAACAAAACCAAACAGAAAAATCAAATTCTTAGAAAAGAGATCAGACTTGTGGTTACCAGAGGCAGAGGGTGTGGGAAAAGAGGGATTGGAGGAAGGTGGTTAAAACTTCCAGTTGTAAGATAAACAAGTTCTGGGGATGTAATGGACAACACGATGACTACAGCTAACACTGCTGTGTGATCTATAGGAAAGCTATTAAGGGAGTGAACCGTAAGAGTTTCTCATCCCAAGGAAAAGTTTTTTTTCTTTCTTTTCTTTTTATTGTGTCCACATGAGATGATGGGAGTTAGTGGAACCCAGTGTGGTAACCATTTCACAATAGATGTATATCAAACCATCATACTGTACACCTTAAACTTACACAGTGATGTATGTCAATTATTTCTCAAAAAAACTGGAAAAAATAATAAAGAAGACACGAATTCTAACATCTAGAAAAGTATTAATTGGAGGGATGAACAAATAAATAAATGATTTAATTTCTGGCCTCGTGACTTAACAAGTGAATGACATTAGATCAGTCATCTCAAAACTTCAGAGGTGAATTGTGATGATCCTTATTTTCCAGAATATGGTAAGTACTAAAGAAAATAAAGTACATGAAAATGCTTTATAAATAGATATAAATTATATAAATATGGTATCTTATCTAAATATTTATTTTCATATCCAAATAATAAGACAATATTTCAATCACTGTGGATAAAAATTCGCAATGTATTCTTTCTCAGATAGGTTGGTTATACAGTCCTATTTATTTAATATATGCTGGTCATTTTCCTGAAAAACACAGTAAACTATTAACCATTTAACTATAGTTGTCTAAAAGAACCACTTTTGCGTTCACTGGTAATTGGTGTCTAAATTTTCACATTAAGATGAATTTAAATGTAAAGCCATGTCACTAGACATCTAATACATTACATAGGATTGTGTGAGTTTTTTTCCTGTTTATTCAGTTCCTTCAATGGCAACAATTAATTTATAGTGTGTGTGTGTGTTTAGCATCTGTGAAGTTCTCCTGTGGGTTACTCCATTGAGAGTAAGGCTTTACAAGCTGAAATGTGAATGAAGTAAAGCAGTTGTTAAGAAGAGATGGAAAACATTATGTCCTTAATTGTGTTTCCACACCTGCATTTGTGAATTCCATTTTTGGAGAGAGAGGGAGATATGGAGACAATTAAAGAAGTTGCTGTATGGACCCTATTGGTGGTGAGTCATTAGTGTTCACAGGGGCATTAGAGTATTGAAGGAAATCCAAGTGCCGAGAGAGATAGAGAAAAGCACCAAGTACTTAATTACTGGTTGTGGAGGTTAGCATTAAAATGAAATCATGCCATTAAGTTAATAAAATTCACATTAATATTGCTGCTGATGGACATGTTCCTATGTTTGAAAAGCTATTTATGTAAAGAAATGAACACAATTTCATTATTTTTAAAATAGTAATTTTGGTTTCTGCTAGGTGCATTACGAAATGGTGTAAAGACTATTAGAGGTTATACTTCAAAAGTGAACTTGTTTATTAATCTCCACATTTCATCAACATTTCTCTTGGATCAGGCAGCAAATATTCAAGCAACACATATTTGCTGAGGGCCTATTGTGTGCGATGATCAGTGTGGTGCTGGTGTTTCTCCTGGGGAGATAGTTTCTTTTTTCAGGCACTTGCTCTACCATTGAAATAACTGAGAATCTAATCTGCCTCTGACTCCTGGCTCCTGCTATGTGCTTCTTGAGCAGATGCCAGCTTGCTGTGTAACACTTTGCACAAAAGCTGTTTAGCACTAGGCCTGCTAAATCCCTAGGGCTCTGGTCCATACGACAATGAATGAGTTTCAGGGGAAATAGAAAGAATGTGTGATTCTTTTGTGAAAGAAAGAACTGTTCTCTCAGTACTCGATAAGAACCTTTTTGGTCGTGCTTACCAAAACAAGACATGGGTGAGAGCAGAGGAAAAAACCATCAGCAGTAGCCCCCACTCCATCCACATTAGACTGAAGATGTGCGTGAACATGGATATTCTGGACATGGAGGCAGCCTATTAAAAATGCATGGAATGTAAAGGTTCTACTTTCCACATCTTAAATATTATCACATAAGACATTTAAATTATTTTTCTTTCATTACAAAAAATGAGTGATAGGAAATACTATAAGACAGATGGTTAGGTCCCATTTTGATGTCATTAAAAGAAAATTGCATATTTTGCTCTGTGCAATAATATAAGAGATTATTTAGTGAAAAGCACATTACTAAAGAAACATTTTCTGTGCAAGTGTTTGGGCATAAATATTTTCATTGTAATTTAATTTCTCTGCTATTTATGGCGCTTATATTTTTAAAAACCAGCTAGCTCACCTTGGTATCTAGGTGGCTTTTATTATTGTTATAATTGCTGAAATGCTTCAGATAATGGTTTTACTGGTATCAGTCATGAGCCAGAAATTTCTTCTCAGAGTGCCTGACTCTTTCCAGGATCTTAAGAAATCATACCTCATGTTTCTTTTAGTGACCATGACTCCCAAATCTGCATAAACTTATTTACGGGGAGCTTATTTCTTAACCTTGTTAACTCTTAATTAAAACACATGGCTTCATTGGTTTTATGTTTAAGGAAAATTCAAAAGCTTCCCAATCATTTGTAACATTTTAGGTCATCATAAACTGGACAATTAGTTTCAAACTTATTAGTGGAGAATTTCTCTTTGATTTTCTGTTACTGCCAGACTCTGCCCGTGTTGGCTAAATGGACACCTGTGTCTTCCCCAGCGCAGCAGATATCAGCCATGCACATTCTGGTTTCTTTTTGTTTTCATTTTAGAACTTACATCATAGGATTATAATAAGAAATAAATGAAATAATCTATATCTAATGCTTGGCAGAGGGTCTGAGACATTGTAAACTCTCAATGAATGCTAGTTTAATACACACACACATACACACACAGAGAGAATATGGTAATGCTGTTTGGCTTCAGATAGACAAGGTCCTCCCAAAGGGATCACAGGAAGCTGTAAATTGTTTACTGGGCAAAGCACACTGACATTACTTCTTACTTTTCAGTTCTCCCTGACTCATCAATCAAATATTTGTTGACTCCCTACAATGTGTACAGAACTCTTCTGGGTGCTTAGAAAGATGCCAAGTGGTATAAAATAGTTTGTTTCTTTCAAGAAGGTACAACCTAGCCACAGAGATATCACTTTCGCTCAAGAAAAAGTAATTATCTTCAGACCAATTGCAATTGCAATTTCTTTCTCTTAAGTCCTTAGTTATAAAAATGGCCCTATGTCCTCAATTGTCACCAAAGAATTTAATCAAATCTCTCCAATTCTGAAAACTTCCATCCATTGATTCTGATTTCAAAAACCTTAAGCTATTTTTCTCTTATTAAATAGCACTCACTTTCTAGAATCCTCAGTTCCTGATCTTGTTGTGGTCATATGGAGGAAATAGTGAACTGAAACTTAGGAAACATTGAATCAATTGTTGCCAGAACCACTATCCAGGTCTGTGACTGTAAATAAAGTATTTCACTTTTCTGAGCCTGAGTTCTTATGTTTAAAATCAAGAAGCCAAAAAAAAAAAAATCACAAAGCTTTTTGGCAACTCTAGTAGACAATGGCAACTTTGCTGCCGAGGGTGGAATGAAGCTCCTTGAGAAACTTATCTCCATCTTTGTTAATATGATATCCATCCACCTTGATTTCTCAGTAATACATATCTAAAAACAATCCTTCTAAAATAAACATAATCTACAGAAATTTCACTTGGAAAGTTCTTGGCTAAGTTGCCAAAATCATGAGTTATTTTAAAAAGTGAAGCAGATAGTAGGTAGAGTGTGGGTCGTACTTCAGTAAAATCATACATTTCCTATTTTCACCACTGAAGACCTTCCATCTATCTGGGAAAATTGAAACAAATAAATGTAAATATACCCTATATATGTTTAAGTGAAAACATGAGTGCATCATGTTTAAAAGTTTTCTATGCATCAAGGGAAGAGAAAACACCCTTGTAAATATTAGAAGCTATTGTTCTGAGAAATATAAACATAGGGAAGACTAGCAATCTTTAAAGGTCTTGATGAAGAGCTAAAAAACTTTTTCTCCATGAGTGACTTGAAAAGTTGATTTGGATCACCAAATAGTAAAAGTTTCATCTTCCACTGTATTAAATTAATTCAATGCAAAGACAATTATCCATTGTTATCTTGAGAAAAACCAGCTGGTTACTTTTATCCATGCATACATACATCTAGAACAAAGTCAGTCACATTTTTAAATCAATTTTCACTACATTGACTGCCTTTGGATCTAAATAAAAATAAGTCTTAAGAAGTGAGAAGATAACTGCAAAGTAGAAACTATCCCTTTTAATCCTCCGATTTTTATTTTTAAGAACTCAGGTCCTAGGCAAGAATCCAATAAACTTACTAAGTTACACAGCCAAGGGATTGGAGCTTCATTGTGGAGAGGTGACAGTTAGTTTTCTTGCTGAGAAGCTCTTCCCATAGACCATCAGAGTTTTGGAAACATGAGACAACAATGACAAAAATAACCCAAACATTGTTTAAGGTCTCCAAGCCACCAGCGGGTCATGGCCACAGGTCCAGCCCCAGCGGGTAACACATGAGAGAGTGTCACCATAGAGCATAGCAGCTTATCATGTGCGGGTCTCCTCTAAGAATACAAGACTTTGCTCTACAGCACAGTCGTGCCCTCCCACAACCTCTAAAAGAGGACCCCCTCAGGGGCGCCCACCGTGACTAAGGACACTTAAGGCAAATGGACAATGGGGGTACTTGCACCCTGATCCTCAGAGCCTGCTTCTGGTCCTTGATTTTAACTCATACTTGCCACTTACGAGCAAGTTTCAGCATCTCGCATTACTCTGTGAAACCAAATTACTTCAGTCTTATTTTCAGCTCTAGTACTATAGCAGCTGAAGTGTTCTGTACCCAACCCTCAACTCATTCCCCCATACCTATGAACTGAAGCCAGGTACACACTGAACAGGACAGTCGTTCATGAAGTACCTGACCTCCGCATTTAAGGTTTAGCTATGTCTTCTGTCAAGATAGTGTTAGTATTCCTACTCTACTTGCGTTCACCCTCTGACTTTGGAATAGTCAGTATTGAGCCTTTGGATACTGGGAAGTAGATTCAGGCTTATGACTCTCCTGCCTCCTCAGCCATGAGCATAATGCACCAGTTCACGGGCTGCCTGCCATTAATTTCTGAGTTAAATACTGGTGCATGAAGACTAAGAGGGCTCATATGAGGGGTTTCTTATACGACTAAAGGCAGAAAGGTAAAAATATGGAAGTACAAATAATAAAACAATAAGAAGACTAGCACTTAGCTAATAGTAACAATAATAAAAATAGTAATAGTAATATTAAATTAATAAGATAAAGAATGACTACCTTTTAGGCACTGTGCTTAGCATGCCATATAGACAAAAGAATTTAACCTTAGAACAATCTTATGACGAGATATGTCTTCCCAAATTTCAGGTGGTTATATGTTTCAGATAGTGGGGTTGGGTAGGTAGGACGGGACAAGCAGAGATTTTTAAAAACGCTTCAGGTTAAAACTGAAAGAAAAACTTAACAGATGAGTTATATCTGGCAACTGGCTAATGTCCAAGAGCAATCAGCAAATTAGTAAATCTTTCCCACGTCAACCAACCTAATGTGTGTTCACAGGGGAATGGTTTATGCATTTCCTGGATGATGTCTTTATCAGAGCCAACTGCTGCGCTGAAACAGTCCTCACAACCCCACAGAACCCAGGACCAACTGCCGATTCCACACAGCCATGACTCTGGGAGGACAGTGCCCATCAATGCTTACATTTATGTGTCTCACAGTGCTTTACATTGAGGCTCATTCTGTGTAAATACACTTAGATTATTAGGATATCCTGCTGCAGAGTTCAGCCCATGCCATAAAAGATCCTGAACTATTCATTCGCATCAAGCTGATAAAATCAGGACCACTCAACTCCCAAATCTGGAAAGTTGGGGTATCTGTGATGAAGATTTAATGAAATTACTTGTTCATGATTTGGTGAACTGAATTTCTTCTCACAATTTGGAGAGCTGAATTTCTGCCAAGAAAGATATATTTTGTAGATGTGTTACAATAGAAAGCCAAATATGAATTTTTGTGAAGATGACAGCTTACTGGAAATGGTAAAGATTATCTTTGACATCACTAGAGTTCCTGTGACTTCTGGCTTCTAGTTGAAGAAGGCTGATGGGAGCACCACCGGACAGAGGAGGGAGAAGAGATAGGATGGGTATGTATTCACTGGGCTCTGGTCCTGAAAGGTTGTCTTGGGCTGGCTCTGTCCCTTGACTGAAGGTCTCTGTCCTTCCAGGTTCAGGCAACCTACTCCTCTCCTTCATTCCTTCAGGCCTACGAATGAGAACAGTCATCTCCAAGCTTCTACATTTTCCCTTGTGGTAACCTTACATTCACATCCTCAAAAACAACCCGTTGTAAAGAAGCCTTCACTGGATTATCCGTTTTGAATGCACCATCTGTTTTCCGTTGGAATGTTGACTGACAGAAACATCACCCCTGCCCCTGATATAACACAGTCCTAGATTTATCATGTGTTTGCCTTCTCCACCATCCTTTTTCAGAAGAGTTCTCTTTTTAAATCCCTGGGTTAAACCTACTGATCTTTATTTTTCTACCTTCAACTTTCTTTCACCTTCAAAAAGGCTGTGGTCAACTGACTTTTTATCCATTGTTTAATGTTAGCTTCAAGCCACATTATATCTGCTCTTGCTGTAATCATAGTTTGGTTTTCTAAACTTAAAAAGCTACTACAGCCCAATGGATTCAAAGACTCAAAACTCCCTGTGAACATAAGCTGCAGATGGCATAAAGGACTTGTGCTAGTTAACAGTGGCCTTGATGACACAAGTAGTGCTATATGTAAATGAGCAGTCACGTGAAAGTGGCTTTGTTACTTGAGACTAATGTGTTTTAGGTAAAAAAAAAAAGTTTTGTAGTATAGAGATTTCTGATAATTCTTATCAATCTCAGTTGCTTAACTGACCCTGGAGTAGTCATGGCAATAGCCTTTGCATCTACAGAATATCAAAACAAACCTTCAAAGTTAAAGAGAATCATTCATCTATTGATTCAGTTGTTACACATGTATTCAGTGCCTACTGTAGGTCAGGCACTATGTTTGGTTTCTAGATTTCAGAAATGAACAGGACACAATCTCTGCCTTCAAGAGACTCACAGCTAGTGGTGGAGGCCGAAACGTAAGCAGAAAGGGGAATACAACACAATAACAGCAATAATAGAGTAACTAATAAAATATTGTAGGAGCATAAAAAAGGAGTAACCAACCTGCATTGGGTGATTATAGAAGACTTTCCAGAGGGGACAATTCGTGGACTAAATCAACAGGAGTGGACATGTACAATTGCCTGTGAACATATCCTCCTGAATGTCCTGTAGAAAATTCAAACTCAACAAGATCCAAAGTCGACATGTCATCACTTATCTTAAACATGCCTCTCCTGTATTTCTCTCTGTTTTCAGGTCCCATTCAGTCACCTAAGATATACAAACCAGGGCATCAGCCATATCCAATCAATCAATTACAAAGTCCTGCCAGTTTAATTCCTTCGCAGGAATGGAAAGAGAGAGCTGACTAAGCACAGAATCAGAACTGATGAGAAAGTTGAGAGTTCAGCTGCTGTTGAAGGTTAGGATGGGCTAATCCTCATGTTTACAGGTATTCCTCCAATAGCATCCACACTTTTACTGAAAAAGAATAGCAAAGCTAATCATTGAATGATGTAACTCTTCAGAGACAATTTATGAGACTTTTATATTAGACTATCTGGGATTTCATTTTCACACCAGTGCCCTTAGAAAATTAAATATTCTCCCTTGAAGTGAGAGTGGGAAATGTAATTACTTTAGACACACCAGAGAATTACTGCTTCTCCTGAAAGATGTCACTTATGGAATATGCTTCACATGTGAATATTTTCAAAGCCAAAAAAAAAAAAATTGAGACTCACTGAGCAAGAATAAGAGGAAATGAGAGTCTCTGGGCACTTATCACTGGTCATGATACTAATCTGCCCTTCAGGAGAGATTATTTCTCATTTTATGATAAAGCCTTCTTGAAGATTTTAGTAAACAGAGGACATAATGTAATTTCATTTAAAATAGATTTTTACCAAGACCAAAGACTCATTGAAATGCCTACAAAACATTGAGGGAGCCAACTGGAAGTGATAGCAATTTTTAAAAAGTCAATCCATCAAGAGTATGTTATCAGTAATGGGGAGGTAATGCAATTTGAAAATAGCATTAGGGTAAAATAAATGGAATTCACAAATTACTTAGATTACAGCACAGAATTTTGATGTCTAATGCAAACTGAGTAATATTGCTGCTCTTCAATTTTTGTTCATTTTACAAAGTAACTAGCCTTAAGTGTGAATATTCTAAAACTGCTTATGCTAAATAAAATGGATTCTGCTTTCCTTTCACATCAGCAGCAAGTGCTTAGTAATTATTGCTGTCACTGGGATGTTATACTTCATTGATCCGGGCATTGACTCTGATGACGTCGATTGGTGCCTTAAGCTTGAATGGTGCTTAGTGAACAGTCTCACATTTCTAAGAGTGGATGCTCCTTGCTCTGTACGTTTCCATCATCCCAAGGAGAAGCCACACAACTTGGAAAGTGTGAGTAGACCATAACCGTATGTATATATTTTAGTTTAATGTATAATAATGTCTTACATATACAACAATTTTTCATTAGGACCATTAAAGGACTCACTTCATTAAAGTCTGTATCCTAGCGTAGAAGAATAACAAACTGTTATTAATTCTTTAGCTGAAAAACTTTGAAGCACAAAAATAAGAAATTGTCCAAGATATCTCTGTCTGTCTCTCTCTCTTTCTCACTCTCTCTCTCTCACACACACACACACTCAAAATAGAACCTATTAAAAATTATTTTACTTTAGGCTCAAATTGACACATTGCCTTCCTGTCCTTCTCTTATACCTCAAAAAATACCCACTGTTTCTCATTTTTTGGCTGTTTATGTTACATTTCCTTATATATATATAAAACTTTTTCTTTAAAGTTTAGCAGCATAAGACAAAAAGCCTTTGGGTAAGAACACCTCATACCACTAAAAATTAGCCTCTCCAGTAGTGCCACCATTAGAAAACCATCATTATAGGAAGACTATAAATTATCCTCCAAGAAAGTGGGAATATACAAATGCCATTCCCTTTGACTATGACTGTTCGCAAACTTACTTAAAATAGCAGTTTTTTCTCTAAGATGGAAGAAGAAAGTGAAGAAGAATTTGTCATAAATATAACTTCAGCGCATGTAACTCCAGCCAGTGGGGTCCAATAATAAGTCATTACTAATGTTTAATGAAAAAGAGACTTCACTGAGCCTATAAATTCTGATGGCTGAGACATGCACATGAAACACTTCTTCATTTTGTCCTCATTGGAATGAACAACATGCAATATTTGATGTTATCCAAGTTTATCAGGAGACATTTACTTATGATGCTTTTGAAGACTCCAAAATGATAATTAATTCATTGAATTTTGGAACCTAAGTCCTAATTCCCAATGCTTCTTGAATCTTCTATTGCTTTATAGGGATCCCGCCTTCAAGGATTTCAGGGGTGATTCTGTGTTGAAGGTGTCCTCATAATGGGATCAGAAGATAAAATGACAGATACATGCAAAAACCTTACAACATTTTAATATACCAATTCCAATGAACTAAAATAAATGAGAAGTTGGAAGTTTTCCTACCTTTTCCTTGGTTACCACATCAATTATTCCTGGCTAGCTCCCCATCTATAATAAGGTTGGTACACCCCCAGATTTATCTAAATGGGAAACAAAGCAAGCTTTCTTAGGGTGACTTAAATTCCATTAGGTTTTTCTCCCAGTAAAGAAAACCGGTGTTGAGTTACCTCATCACCTGCTAGAAAAAAGATGGCATTCCACGGTATTTACTTTAAAGCCCAAAGTGAGGAACTCAGTTATGCTCCTCAGTCCTTGGCTCAAATGGCTTTATTTCATATTTCTAAAACATCTGACCTATCATAGAAGCAACCTCTCAAATGGAATGCATTTAGTGGTTAAAAAGTCATATTTGTTGTTTACAAAGAGGAAAAGTAGTAACTCTGCAGTGGAGAAATCTGGTAGACACCAGGACAAAGAGCCAGCATGTGCCTCCTGGTGTGAGACTCTGAGGAAGACACACATAACTGACGTGGCATCCCTGCCCGAAATGCATACACTGAATCCACTCGTGGGAAAACATCAGACAGATGCAAATTGAGGGGCAATCTACAAAATATACTATTCAAAAAAACCAATGTCATGAAAGACAAGGACACAGAAACTAAATGCAATGTGTGCCCCAGGATTGGATCTTGAGCCAAAAAACCAAAACCAAAACAAACTAAAAATGCTATAAAGGACATATGGCAACTGAAAAAATTGGAATAAGGTCTTTAGATTAGATAATTGTGTTAACATTGTTTCCTATTTTTGATCAATGTACTGTGGTTGTATAAGTGAATATCCTTCATCTTAGGAAGTATACCCTGCAATATTTAAGAGTAAAGAAGCATGATATCTTCAACTTATTCTCAAATGGTTCAGAAAAGACACACACACACACACATACACACACACACACAGAATGGGGGGAGGCAGAGACAGAGATACAGCAAATGCGGTAAAATGTTAACAATTGGTACATCTAAGAAAAGAGTATACAGGAGTTCTTCATACTATTCTTCCAACTTTTCTATAAGTCTCAAATTATTTCCAAATAAAAAGTTTTTAAAAAATTATGTAGGTTAAGTGTAAAGAGGTTTTATTAATTCTTGGAGGTTTTGTGAGATCACTTGCATTTCTGATGATGCATACTACACTGATTTAGGATGGGACTGGACCAAAACAACTTTTTGCTCCAGCCAGTGATTATTTTGCTGAAGGTCTGATAGTTTCTCCTCCGTTTGCTGGTGGCCAACACAACAATTTCCCAGGCTTCCCTTGCAGTATGTATAGTAAGTCACACGCCACAACAGAATGGTGTTCTGTCTCAGTTATTTTCATAGGAAAAAAAAGCTGTTATTCTAATTATATTCAAAGTAAATGGTTGGCAGCTACTAGCACTTGGAAAACATCTTTTGATGTTGGCTGAAACAAAAGCATTATCAACTTGACATTCACTCCCACATCCACTGTAGTCACTGTCTTAGAGATACCAAAACAAACATGGGACAAACGAAGAACAGAAGCCAAACAACTGCCTGTGCTTTGTGGGCCATCAGGGAGCAAGGGGCGGAGCCAGAGGCCATGAGACTCTCGAGCTTTCTCAAGTTGGCTCAGGACCAGTCTTGGCCATAGACACACAGAACATTTGAGAGAAGAGGTAGAACTGTATTTTTGCATGAGAATATCTTTGGCTCAATCTACTGTTCATTCTTTTGGTTTCCTTTTATGAAAATTGAGAATCTCTTTAGTTGTTGAGTAGAGGTGAACCCTGTGTAAAAGTACAAATACGTATTTCTGTAATGGTCAAATAGATCATGCCTATACAAATTCATAGCTACTCAGCTAGCAAAACGGTATGGGTCACAGGTAATGCAAAATTTAAAACCTGTAATGTGGCCTGGTTGAGGCTGACACCAAACAATGGTGTCCGCTTATCAAGGGCCCATGATGAATTGTTTGGGAAGAGTTGCTCAGCTTCCCCATTTCCCCTTTATCCTGAATTGTTCCTTAAGATGAGTGAACCCTCAGATAGAGGCAGAATATCAACTAGAATAAGGCCACTGCAAACGCTACTGTTGCACGTGAAGGGGTGCTCTGGGCTAAAACGTTCACCACAAGAGATTTGACTAGTAGGTTTACTGCAAATAACTGTCAGAGACAATACAGTCTTTCATCAGGTTAAAATTAAGTTTACCCTTAATGAAAAGCTCTTGACTATGAAAGCTTAACTGTTTCCAGTGCCTGAGTTACACCCTGTTAAGAAGCCATCCATATAGGATGATTTGTTATTTCCTTTGAGCCAGTGAAGTATAAGTGGCTATGTAATACTCTCATTCATAGATGCACAATGTCCTAATGAATGAGGAGCTTTGGAGGAGGACAATCTGAGTTCCAAACCTGGCTGTTTCAATTACAGCTGTGTAAGCTTTGCATAAGTTTACTTTATCTCTCTGTCTCAGTTTTCTCATCTATAAAATGGGCATAAAAATAGTACATGTCATAGGACTATTGAGAGGTTTAACTAAGCCAACAGTTATAGCATCTTTATGTGTGGTATTTAATTAGCATGAAATAAATGTCAGTTATATTCCTACACGCAGGAATGTAAATGGATATGTCAGGATGATCCCATAGACTATAAAGTCTAGAACTCCTGACTAGGGTTACCAAATTGAAATATGAGACAAAAGGAAGACCTAACTTCATTAACTCTTTTATCCATTTGTTTGCCTTGCTTTTCATAAGCTCTGAATTCTCTTATGCTTATTCATGCATTTAGGCATATGAAATCTTAAAAATGGTTTTAACATAAGTCAGTTGGTTTATATCCCATATTCCTTTGCCTCCCCTTTCTGTATCCCACCCTCAGTCCCCTAAGTTTGGGGACAAAAAAAAAGAAAGTTGAAATGAAGTGGTGCCTCAGCAGCCTGCCTTCCCTTCCCAGGGTAGCAAGACAAATAAAGGTTTTGTTGTTTGTCTCAAGATAGCATCAACACAGCCTGCAGCACCACTGTCAGCACCAGCCCTGCGATGCCAGGGAATCGCTGGGAGTGTCACTGTGCTGGTGCCAATTTGCTGCCTGGGCTCCTTCAAAAGCCACTTCAAAGTATCTGCCAGTTTCTAAACTTCTCCCCCAGGCTCGTGAGAGGAATATTGGGACCTCTGCATGGGATCAGATGTGTGGTTCTCCACATGCCCCACTCCACCTCCCCTGACTACAAACTTGGGTAAGCCGCTCTTATTCTCTGCACCCATAGGACTCTAGCCTATATAGAAGAGTCCTACCAATGGTATTCACAATAATATTTGAAACTATGAGAATTTGTAAGAAACATCCAATAAATTATCTAATTTAGCTATTTATCTAATCTATCTATCATGGAAGGTTTGATTTCTATAAATATTTCAAAATTTAATAATAAATACTCTTCCAAGGATTCAAATGCACATAACTTATTTGAGAGGTTTTGGCGTGGTATCATGACAAAGGGAAGAGAAGGAAGCCAGTAAAGGTTGTGTTAAGTCACCACAGTGGGCAGCTAAGGCTAAATCCCATGGGGAAATGTTGTGAAACAGTATAAAACACAAGCCACATGTGATGGCTAATTTTATGTGTTAACTTGAATAGGCAATGGTGTCCAGTTCTTTGGTGAAGTACTAGTCTAGATGTTGCTATGAAGGTGTTTTTTAGATGTGACTAACTCTACGATCAGTAGACTTTCAGTAAAGCAGATGACCCTCCATAATGGGCATGGGCCTCATCCAATCAGTGGAAGACCTTAAGAGCAAAGACTGAGGTTCCCTGAGGAAGACAGAGCTCTGCCTCATGAATGCAACATAGAAACCCTGCTCGAGTTTCTGGCCTGGTCTGCCCTGCAGATTTCACACTCAAGACTGCAAAGTCAACTCACCTGAATTTCCAGCTGCTGGCCTGCCTTATAAATTACACACCCGCGAGCACCTACATGAGCCAGTTCCTTAAAATAAATCTCTCTCTCTCTTTCTCTCCTTTTATATCACACAAGGGGTAAGGATACTTCATTATTGACACACCGGCTCTCTCCAGTCCTTGACTGAGGTTTGCACCCAGGGGTAGTAAAGCCCTGGTACTTCTAGCCTGTTCCATACATAAGCAGAACATCCTTTTTGTTTTTCTTTTTTCCAGCTTTGTACTTTTTTCTTTATACTTTTTTCCAGCTTTCTTGAAATTGACATATAACATTGTATAAGGTGTACACTGTGATTATTTGATACATATATATTTTGTGAAATGTTTACCACAATAAAGTTAGTAAACACTTCCTTCGCCTCACATAATTACCATTTTGTTGTTATGGTGAGAATATTAAAACTGTACTCTCCTAGCGACTTTCAACTATACAGTACAGCTCTGGAAAAAGGCTGGAAAGTCTTCAGACATGGAACTGAAGATACTGATGATTGGAAGTGGGCTGGAGCACACCAAAGTGGTGGGGTCCAAGGGATATGAGTCAAGCACTAACTTGCCTGCTCAATCCACTCCTTGTACCTGCTTGCTCCAACTGATAGCTCATCGTCATTTCTAAAACTAAAACAAAAACAAACAAGCAAAAAAATCTGGAAGGTTTAGTGGGTTAAATTGCAGCCCGTGTTGTTGTAGTTGGTCCCTTCCCACTATCCCTTCTGTATTCTTGCTCCCTCAGCCTGCACTTCTGCTAGCCTCAGTTGCTCGCCTGCTGGGATAGCCCAGACCTTCATACCTGAGGGGTCTGTGCCTCTAGTTGTCAGGCCCTTGTTGGGTCATGGTTGCTGCAATTACCCATTTACAGTTTGTACTGAATCTAGGAAGCAGCCAGAGATGCCACAGTGAATCTCCTGAGTTTCAGACGCGCTCCAGCCTCTATTGTTGGAGGCGACTCTAGCTCTTCCTGATAATTAGGGTCCTTCCCCTGTTTGCTGACCTACTGGCATGAGGGTCCCCAAATGACCACGCAGCAGTTATTACTTTAGTTCACTAAAATCTTTGTTTGCAGATGATATGATCTTATATGTAGGAAATCCTAAAGACTCCACCAGAAAACTGTTACAAGTTATCAAAGAATTCAGAACAGTTGCAAGATACACAATTAACATACAGAAATCATTTTCATTTCTGTACACTAACAACAAAACATGTGAAAAAGAACTAAAGAAAACAATCTCATTCACCATAAAATCAGAAACAATAAAATACTTAGAAATAAATTTAATCAAGAAGGTGGAAGATCTGTACACTAAAGTTACAAGACTTTGATAAAAAATTGAAGAAGAAACAAAAAAAATAGAAAGATAGCCTGTATTCATGGATCAGAAGAAATAATATTGTTAAAATGTCCATATCACCCAAAGCCATCTATAGAGTCAAGGCAATCCCTTTCAAAATTCAATGGCATTTTTCACAGAAATAGAAAAAAAAATCCTAAAATTTGTATGGAACCACAAAAGACCCAAATAGCCAAAGCAATCCTGAGAAAGAACAAAAAAATTAGAGGCATCACAATTCCTGATTTCAAAGTATACTACAAAGCTACAGTAATCAAAACAGGATGATACTGGCATAAAAATAGACACATAGACCAATGGAACAGAATCAAAAGCCCGGAAATAAACCCACACATACACAGTCAACTAAAATTTGACAAGGGAGCCAAGAATACTCAAGGCAGAAAGAATAGTCTCTTCAATAAATGGTGTTGGGAAAACTGGATGACCATATATAGAAGAATGAAATTGGGACCTTATCTTACACCACTCATAAAAATTAATTCAAAATAGATTAAAGACTTAAGCATAAGAACTGAAACCATAAAACTCCTAGAAGAAAACAGGGGAAAAAACTCCTTGACACTGTTCTTTGCAACAATTTTTTGGATATGACACCAAAAGCACAAGCAACAAAAGAAAAAATTAATAAATGGGACTATATCACAATAAAAAGCTTCTGTACAGTAAAAGAAATAATTGACAAAATGAAAATAATGGAATGAAAGAAAATATTTGCAAGTCATATATCTGAAAAGGGGCTAACATTCAAAATATATAAACAACTCATGCAAGTCAATAGCAAAACATATATATACAATCTAGTTGAAAAATGGGCAGAGGAGCTGAATAGACGTTTTTCCAAAGAAGACATATAAATGACCAACAGGTGCATACAAAGGTGCTTGACTTCACTAATCATCAGGGAAATGCAAATCAAAACTACAATATGATATCACCTCACACCTGTTAAAGTGACTATCATCAAAAAACCAGACATTAGCATTGGCGAGGATGTGGAGAAAAGGCAAGCCTGTGCACTGTTGATGGGAATGTAAATTAGTTCCTCCACTGTGGAAAACAGTATGAAAGTTTCTCAAAAAAAATTAAGAATAGAAATACCATATGATCCAGCAATCCCATTTTGGGGTATATATCCAAAGGAAATGAAAACAGGATCTCAAAAGATATATGCACCCCATATTCATTGCAGCATTATTTACAACAGCTAAGATTGGAAGCAACCTAAGTGTCCATCAATGGATGAACTGATAAAGAAGATGTGTTACACAAAGGATGTACACAATGGAATATTATCCAGCCATGAGAAAGAAGGAAATCCTAACACATGCGACAATGCGGATGAAACTTGAGGGCATTATGCTTGGTGAAATAAGTCAGAAAGGCAAATACTTTATCACTTATATGTGGAATCTGAAAAAGCCGAACTAAGAGAAACAGAGTAGAGTGGTGATTACCAGGGGCTGAGGGGTGCGAGAAATGCAGAGATGGAGGTCAGAGGGTACCAACTTCTAGTTGTGAGATGAACAAGTTCTGGAGATTTAATGCACAGCATGGTGATTGTAGTTAATAATACTGTATTATGTACTTAGAACATTGTAAGAAAGTAGATCTTAAATGTCCTCACCACAAAAAAGAAATGGTAATTGTGTGAGGCGATGACGGCGTTAGCTAATGCTATGGTGGTAATCATTTTGCAATATATAAATGTATTAAATCAACATGTTGTACACCTTAAACTTACATAGTGTTATGTGTCAATTATATCTCAATAGAGCTGGAAAAAAATTTGGAAAACCTATTTTAAAAAGGAAAATAAAGGTCTTAAATGTTCTCACTACACACGAAACTAAACTAAACTAAAATAAAATACTTGCTTTGTCCCCAGTAGAAGGAATCCTCTTGGGAAATAAGACCTCTAGTCCAGAGAAAATAAAGTTGAGGGGACAGGAGTCACAAAGTCACTATGAGGGTCACTGACTGAGAGGGGCCACTCTTACTTCCATCCCTTGGTTCCTAGGTCCATGTCTTCCACTGCTCAGAGATACAGCACCATATAACAGCTGCTGCTTCAACATATAAACCACATCTTGAAGGACAGCACCCCAAATCGTAGGATATTATCGCCAAGTTGGTGACTTAGCTGAGCCTTCATGAGGCCATTTCAATGTTCTATCAGGCTGAGAGCTTAAGAGTGTCTGGTATATGTCTATACATAGAACTTGCAGATCCTGTGATAATGTGCCCATTGTTGCATCTTCTTCACCGTAAAGTGGTTTCCTTGCTCTGAGGGAACATTCTACAAGATCTCATGACAATAAATCGGACACTCTATGCACATTTGGATCGGGGTGCTGGCCAAAGCCCTGAAGCTGTCAAGGCACACCCTGAGGTTGACTCACTCCCCTCCAGGATAGAAGGACTCTGGTTTGAACCTGCCACCAAGTGGCTAGTCGGTGCTCTTGAGGGCTTATATCATCCTCTATGGTGAAGGTCATCTGACATAATCAACTTGCCGTGGCTGGATGGCTAGAGTCCTAAAGGGATGGTACTTCAAAGGAAGGACGTAGATGTGAGCTGCATGTGTGTAGCAGAGGTTGGTGACTTTGGGCTCTGTGATACCTGTATCTGTGATTTATTTGTGCTCTCCAGGCCTGCATGGGTTCCATCCCAAAGGTACCATTTCCACTGTGCAGTGGATTACTGCTGCACCCACTTTACCTTATGACTTTGTTGGTCTAACAAGACTCAGGACATGATAAGCAGTTCTGATAGCGTAGTTACTTGTTCTATAGCCAAGCATTTAGTGTTCTATAACCAGAGAAATAACATGTAATGGCTACTGTTTCAATATATACACCACATTCTTAAAAGACTTGCCCCAAATATGCAGGATATCCTCTCCAAGATAGTGCCTTAGTCAAGCCTTTAGGAGGCCATTGCACTCAGGACAGGGTATGACCTGCTGATTCACTTCATATACTGGCTATGGGGGAGGCGGTAGCTTCAGGGTCTTTCACTTGGTTTTTCCTGATATTATAGCTCTTATTCCACTAGTCTGGGAACGAACGTGAATGAACCACCTACTGCTAAGCATATCCATCCCAATTATGCTTGCAAGGAATTGGGAAAAAGGTCATTGGACCAACTATAAAGCATACTTGAGTCAGTCAAGACTTCCACATGCCACGTCTTAACAGGGAGCCATGCTGGGACCAATCCATCACTGCATATTCAATGAGTCGGGGAAGGGGAGATGTTTTTAAACTTATTTTTATTTATTTAACATTTTTAAATTTACTCTTTATTTTTATTTTATTTATCTTGTTTACTTCTATTTAGACAACAAGGAGCCATATCTGAACCTGATAAGAAGACTGTGCATCACCTTGACTTTGAAGGAGATGGTTGGATGTGATTTGGGATTGTTTCCCTTAGAGAATGGGTGTGTTATAGTGAAGAAGGAAAAGTGAAACAGATACATTGTGATGAGAAGGGAAGATTCTGGAATCTAGTCCCAGTGCTAGATGGCCATCAACTACATTTGGTCTTTCTGGACACAGGAAGATTATGTCTCCTAGCAAAACTTTGGATTAGGTTGGGGTCACCAGATTGGGTTCTAGTCAATGAAATGTACACCATTTCCTGGTCTAGGCGTTAAGCGTGTCACATGATCCTAATCTCCTTCACTTTGTTTATTAGCCAGCAGAATGCAGAACATCCAAGAAGGTCTCTGAGGAGGCTTCAGGAGACGGCAGTGCTACAGCATGGAAGGAGCTGAAGTCCCTGTCACGATGTGAACAGAGATATGAGCAATAAATAAACTTTTATTATGTTAAGCCATTGAAATTTGGGGGAGGATATATGTTGTAGCAGATAACACTGATTATGTGAATCCAAGCCCTTTTTTTGGGAGTATTTCTATTCATTACTTGGCTGTCTGAAGTTCTCTGTCTAATAATTTATTCAAAAAAGTTTCATTGAGGGGGCCGACCCAGTGGTGTGAGCTCCACTTCCACAGCCCGGAATTCATGGGCCTGGATCCTGGGCATGGCCCTACACACTGTTCACTAAGCCATGCTGTGGCAGTGTCCCACATACAAAATAGAGGAAGATTGGCACAGATATTAGTTCAGGGCCAATCTTCCTCACCAAAAAAAGTTTCATTGAAACTATATTACTTGTTTCCTGGCATATTTTAAAATTTTTATCTCTGGATTTTATACTTAAATAATAGGTTATAAAATTCTCTATTTTATACTTTCTTTCCCTGAGAACTTTGCAGGCAATACTAAATTCTGTTCTGGCATTTAAAGTCACTAGGGAGAAATCTGAGTCCAGTTTGAATTTTTATGCTTTTTGGGTGAGTTGGTCTTTCTTTTATACTGTAGGCAAAGAGAATTCTTTTTTTTAAGAGAAATATAATTGATATACAGACATTGTACATGTGTAGGATATACAAGTTGATGTTTTGATACCTGTACATTGTGAAATGATTACCACAATCAAGCTAATTAATACATCCATCACCTCCAAAAGTTACCATTTTCATTTTCTTTTTTGTGTGTGTGCAGTGAGAAGACTTAATTTAAAACTATCCTCTTAGCAAAGTTCAAATATATAATACAGTATTGTTAACGATAGTCACCATGCTGTACATCAGATCTTAAGAACTTACTTACCGTTCGTAACTGACACTTTCTACTCTTTGACCAACATCACCTCATTTCCCCCTCTCCCCAGGCCCTGGCAACCACGTTCTATTCTCTGCTTCTCTGAGTTTGACTATTTTAGATTCCACAGATAAGTGAGATTATGCAGTATTTGTCTTTTTCCGTCTGACTTATTTCACTTAGCATAATGTCTTCAAGGTTCATCCATGCTGTTGCAAATGACAGGATTTACCTCTTTTAAGGGGCTGAATAATATACCACATTTTCTTTATCCATTCACCCATCAATGAACATTTAGGTTGTTTCCATATCTTAGCTATTGTGAGTAGTGATGCTCTTTTTGTTTAAGTCCAGTATATTTCTAAGTTATATGCCAATTTTTATCATTCTGCACTTATTTATTTACTTACTATTAAGACTTTTTTTAGAGTAGGTTTAGGTTCATAATAAAATTGAGGGAGAGGTACAGAGATTTCATATACCTCCCTGCCCCCACACATGCATAGCCTCTCCCACTATTATCATCCCCCACAGGGTGGTACATTTGTTACACTTGATGAACCTACATTGACACACCATAATCACCCAAAGTCCCTAGTCTACATTACCATTCACTCTTGGTGTTGTACATTCTATGGGTTTGGACAAATGTACAATGACATGTATACATTATTATGGTATCTGCATTTATTTTAAAGGATGGTGCACCCGTTGAAACTATAGGTTTAATTCTTCCTTTATTTTGGAGGAATTTTCTATAGTTATATTTCTGTGGTAGATAGGATTCTAAAAATCACCACCAATATTCCACATTCTAATCTCTGGATCCTGTGATTATGACGAGTTATCTCTCCCATGATTATGTTAGATTAAAGGCACAGTTGATCGTACAATAAAGAGTTTATCTGGATGGGTCAGATCTAATCACACGACCCTTTTAAAAGCAGAGAGTTTTCCCAGGTTAATAGTAGAAGAAAAAGGCAGAGAAATCAGAAGCACAAGAAGAATTTGATATGCTGTTGCTGGCTTTGAAGATGGATGGGGCTACACGAGAAGGAAGTCGGGCAGCCCCTAAAAGATGAGAGTGACCCACAGTTAACAGCCAGGAAACAGGGACCTCAGTCTTACAGCTGCAAAAAGCTGACTTTTGCCATCAACCTGAATAAGCTGGGAAGCAGATTCTTTCCCAGATCCTTCAGATAAGAGCACGGTAAGTCAACTCCTTGACTTCAGCCTTATGAAACCCTAAGCAGAGAACCCAGTTGAGCCATATTGGATTTCTAATCCGCAGAAACTATGAGATAATAAATGAGTGCTGTTTTAAGCTGCTAAATTTGTGGAATTTGTTATGAAGCAATAGAAAATGATGACTATTTTAAAGTAGTTCTCTTGTTCTATTCTCTTCTTCAAAACCACCTATTACACTTGGGTTGAATTTTCTTTGAGCTCAATATCTATCTTTCTGTCTATTTTTAATCTTTTGTTTATTACCATTTCATCTTGAATGACTTTCTCATCCTGTGCTGATACTTTCCTGCATTGCCAGCAGTGCCTAGTCTCCCTTATGCTACTTACAAAATGGTCTTTATAATTACAAAGGTATTTTTTCTTCTCCTTCAGTCCTGAATTATAGCTACTTCTGTTTATCTCCTTTGGTTGCCATCATATCTTCCCTAAACCCCCAAGTTTCTACTCTGAACTCACACTTGTAAAAGATTTATATTTGTTTTATAAGTCACAGCAATACCTTTGGTCTCAATTTTTATACACTCCTTAGTAACATTTTTCTAGTGAATGTACTTCATTTGTCATTTGTTTTCCTTGTTCCTTTCTTCATTTTTCCTTGTAGTATTTCTGTATAGATCCTGTGCTTTTATCTTGTTTATATCCTTTTTGAATGATAATAGCCCCCTCTGGACAAGTAATTTGGAAGAGATCTGTGTAGAGTGAGAGACCAGGTCAGAGTTCCAGGCCAGCAGAAGCTCTCCCTGCTACACCCTGAGATTTCTTTGAATAAAAGATTGTGCGTGTGAGTGAACTGTTTTAGTTTTTACATTCCCCCAGCAATAGATGGTGGTCAGTATAGGGCTGCTACCTACTCAGAGATGCCCTCTTCCACTCTGTCTTAACTACAATTTCCCTGCAAAGATGCAATGTCTATTGGCTTCCTCACCATCCTCACTGCATCCTCCTCATTCCCTCATTCCATCATCCTACCAAAATAGGATAAAAGCTCTGGCCACCAGCCCATATGCCCTGTTTTTACTGTTGCAAATAGGAGATTATTTCTTTTTTCTCTCATATTATGCCTCCCACTTCGTAAGGCTGTTCTCAACTGGTTTGTCTGAGATCTACACCTTCCAGTATGGTTTCTAGGCATTTTTCTAAGGCCTCTTCGATCTTAACTCTATTAAGCACATATCATGGTTTGAGCCAAGCTTGTAAATGGAGTATGTGTGAGCAAAAAGAGGCTTTTACCAGGTTAGACAAATTTCAGACTATTAGAGTTTTGGGGAGGTTGTTTGTTTGATCTTTTGATTTTTTTAGGCAGGAGATGCAGGGAATGACCAAAGAAAACACTATTTTTAAGATGCTAAAACAGTAATGGATAATGTATGTCTGTATGTGAGGGCATGTATCCATAGGGCAAAGAGAAAAGGAGGAATGACAGGGCTGTCTAATTGACTGGCACAAAGTTTTCTAGATGACAGACCATTCAGCCATACATGCTTTTAACTATATTACTCATTATGATATACAAAAGCATAGACATCAACATTTTACCCTTTTCCAAATATATAATGTGAAGTATCCATTAGTGGACATCTGAAAACTATTCTATGATAGAGGATAAGCAGAATATGAATGAAGATAAGAAAAACAGTTTAAAATGTACATAAAACCATCAGAAGAATAATTCAAAAGTATTATGTTATAGACAGAATTTGTTGGCAAAAATTGTAGGTGCTATCCAAACTATTCTCATGACCCTTAGAATAATTACTCTTGAATGCTAAATTTCAGAAAAATCAGTAGCACTGCTTTCCTACTCATTGAAATCACGGTTTAGACTCCAAAATATCATTTTAGCCAACAGTTCCCTCCCCAATTAAACATTTGTTATAACAAAGAGCCAAGTAACTGGTTTCTTTCCCTTCACTGCAAAAAGGTAAATGAATCAATGGGAAGGGAAGACACAGAAAAGTACAAAACTCTATATAACCAAAAATTGACTGTCAAATGTGTTGCGTCACTTGCCTAGAAGAAGAAACCTGAACCAATTAGGTCAAAAGTCAAAAGTAGAATTGCTATTAAAAACCTAAAGGTTCTGTTTATCTTCACTATTTATCAAGTAAGATCTTCCCTTGAGAATTTTAGGACAAAATACTATAAAATAAAATACTATGAAACCTCAAGTACCTGTATTATTTACACAAAAACATCTCTGCACAGTCTCCTCCAGCAATCACATTGATCCACTCGCCAACAGCATGGAAGCTATTTAAAAAGTCGTTTTTTCCTTTTTGTCCTTTTCCATTTTGTGATTTTTTTTAAAAAAAAGTTTAACTTTGTTCACTATAAGCTAACCAGATGTTCTTTAGACTCTCTATAAGCTCTTTTTAGAATTATGTCTTAAAATCCTTTTCTTTTTGTTTTCATTTCTCTAACCAAACAATCTTCTCTTTTCTCTGTTAGTTTTTGTCTTGAATGAATATACCAGTAATAACCTCAGTCTTAGTTTCACGAGCAGAAGAATTTATTAAATAATTCTTTGGGAAACTTCCAATGGCTTCCCAGAGCCTTAGAAATAGTATTCTCCCTGACACATCTGCTACAGTATACTTTAATCGCATTTTTTTTAGCACCATGAATGCAATGCAGTGTGTCTCATTAAGTCAGGAGGTAGTAAGAACCAGAGTGATGTGATGATCTAGTTGAGCAGGGTGAAGAGAATTGGGGATAAAGGAGTGAAGGGCAGAGATTAAGCATGTGTGTGTCAATTATGCAAATGAAGATTAACCCATTCCCTGTCCTTGAGGAAGAAATCCCTTTTAGATTATTCAAGAACTAGAATCAAAGGAGCCAGGAGAGCATAAACTCATGCTTAAATGAAAATACACAGAAAGTTCTAGAATAATCCCATCTGTTGTTAAGTAAAGTGGTTCACTGACTTCACTCCCTCTTCCCAGAAGCCCTTTTGGAAGTAGCAACAGCAGTGTAAACATAATAGAGAGGTCAGAAATCCTCCACACAATGGAAGTCTCTCCCTAAAGGTCAGAGGTTAAATGAGATGATCTCTATGAGCCTCTTCTGATTTTTGCCCTCCCAGAAGTTTCATTACTTTCCAGAATTATGCAATTATTTAATCTCTAGGGCAGATGTAGAACAGATCAAAAAATTATAACAAAGGAGATAAGTCTGACTGTCAAATAAATATTCTATCAGCCACTTGTAGTAAGAATTTATTAAGAGAATTTGAAGTGAGAACCATGACAGGGAGATTATTAACTATTTAAAAGGAGGGGATGGAATTAACGTCACACTAAAATAGCAAAACTATTCAACAATATTACCCTAGTGTAACCCAAATTTCTGCAAGTGTTATCAGCTGATATATTTTAATGAACCATAATAACAACAAATCAGATTTTACTGGCCTTTTTCGCTAGGTACTCCAATAGGACCTTTGGTTTCCTGGGAAGGCCCCACCATCACAGTAAGAGACCCCAGAGTATCATATATGCTCATTCATCAAGAAGTCCTTCCTTCCACATGTTGTTGCTATTTCAACAGGAATTCCAACACCTGTCTCTAGGTGGAGTCTCTTTGGAGTCATTGCCTATTAGAAGAATTTGGAATCTGGATAGTACCAAAGTCCTTTGTGGAGGAGCACTGCACCGTGGTTTCCTTCTAGGTGCCACTATGGTCCTATCCCTTACAGGGCATTCTGTCTGCCCCTCCCAGCTAGAGTGTCTGATTAAAAAAATTCAACATTCTCCAGAGGATTATAACAGATTCTAGAGTCTATACAATATAAGAGTCATAATGTTATATATGTTACCATTGGCATATCAAAAAAAAAAAAAAATTAAAACAACAACAAATGTGGCAGATTCTGAGGAGAAAAGACAATCACCAGATATCAACCCTGCAATGACCCGGATGCTGGAGCTCTAAGATAAGGGTTTTAAAGCAGCTGTTACAACTACACTCATTGAGGTAATAGAAAACACACTTGAAATCAATGAAAAGAAAGGAACTCAGCTGAGAAATGGAGACCATAAAAAAAGACATAAGTGGAAGTTTTAGAACTAAAAAAATACATCTGAAATTTTTAAAAAATCTTACTGTGTGGGCTTAATAACAGAATAGAAACATCGGAGGGAAGAATGAATGAAATTGAAGCTAGAGAAATAGAAATTATCCAATCTGAAAAACAGAGAGAAAAAAGATTGAAAAAATGGACAAGCCTAAATAATCTGTGGAACAATATCAAAATACAAATGTAATTGGAGTTTCACGTGAAAAAGAGAAGGACTGAGTCAGGAAAAGTATTTGAAAAGATATGGCTGAAATTATCCCAGATTTATTAAAAGACATAAATTTACAGATTCAAGACACTCAACAAACCCCAAACAGGATGGGCTCAAAAAAAAAATCACATCTCAACACATCACAAACTGCTAGAAAACAAAGATAAAGAAAAAAAACTTAAAAGCAGGTAAAGAAAAATTATAAGATACAGGGGAACAACAATTTAAATGATCCTGGATTTCTCATTAAAAACCTTAGAGGTTGGGGCCAGCCCAGTGGCATAGTAGTTAGGTTCGTGTGCTCAGCTTCGGTGGCCTGGGGTTTGAAGGTTTGGATCCCAGATGTGGACCTCTGCACTGCTCATCAAGCCATGCTGTGGTGGTGTCCCGCATGCAAAATAGAGGAAGATGGGCACAGATGTTAGCTCAGGGCCAATCTTCCTCAGAAAAAAGAGGAAGATTGGCAATGGATGTTAGCTCATGGCTAATCTTCCTCACACACACACACACCCACACACACACACACAAAACAACATAGAGACCATAAGACAAGATCTTCAGAGTGAAGAAATAAAGAAACTGTCAACTCATACTTCTACATCCAGTGAAATTATCTTTTAAGAATGAAAGAAAAATAAAGACATTCTCAGACAAAGTAAAATTTAAGGCACTACTTGCCTGTGACTTGCTCTACAAAAGATGCTAGAAGTTCTTCAAGACGAAGGAAAATGATACCAGAAGAAAACTGGATCTTTAGGAATGGAGGAAGAGTAATAGAAGTGGTAAATAGTGGGGTATTGTGGGTTGAATTGTGTCCCTCCAAAATATATGACGAAGTCCTAACCACTGGTACCTGTAAATGTTGGAAATTGAGTCTTTGCAGATGTAAGATAAGATGGGGTCATACTGGAGTTGAGGGAGCCCTTAATCTAATATTACTGGTGTCCTTATAAGAAGAGGAGAAAGGACACCAAGACAGATGGACACAGAGGGGAGGATGCCATGTGAAGACACAGACACAAAGAGGAAAGATGACCACGTGACAATGGAGGTCTAAAAACTCAAATTAAAATGCAGAGTTCGACAGAGTAGATTTAAAAAAGCAAGATACTACTATATGCTACCTACAGGAGAAACACTTTAAAGGTAAAAGAGCAGACAGGTTGAAAGTAAATGGACAGAGTAAAATATACCATGAAACCAGTAAGCATAAAAAGGCTGGAGTGGCTGTTTTAATATCAGTATCAAGGGATTTTGAGACAAAATGTAGTATCAAATATACAGAAGAATAATTTTTAATGTAAAAGGAATAATTCATCAGAAAAAAATTATCAATGTGTGAGCAATTAAAAATGGTGCCTCAAAATATATAAAGCATAAACTGACAGAATTAAAGAGGACAGTAGACAATACCAAGATCATAGTAGGAGATTTTAACACTCCTCTCTCAGACACTGAAACGACCAAACAAAAACTCAAAAAAGACATAGAAAACTTGACAATAATATCAACTACTTGATCTAATTGACATTTATAGAGAAATGAGTACTATTATTATTAGCTCTCTTGAAAAGTTATATGACTTGCCCCAAATTCGCACAGTTATTAAGTAGCAGAGCTGGGAACCAAGCCTAGGGATTTCAGCTTCAAAGTCTATATCCTAACTGCCTCGTCTATTCATTGTTGGTCCAGCTATTAAATAAGACAACTGTCATGGGATTCTAAAAAATTCCCTGAAAAAATGCTAGGCTTTAAAAAAATGTCCAAAGTTATTATGTATATTTAGCATCATTAGTTGAATTCAATGAGGTGTAATACAAAGTGGATTGAAATTATTCCTATCCTCAAAATATCGATAGATCCATTCCTAGATTCTTAGGCAACCATAGAGAATCATTACATTGCCATAAGGTTTCTTGTGCTTGATTATAAGGTAACCATCTTTAGGAATAACAAAACATTGATCTTATAATTTGTATTTTGTTATGAATGATTCTACAAAACCTCCTGAGTTTCGGTTTTGATTAAGAATGTAAAGAACTGTAGACAATTTTGATAGAGTAGGGAACTGAAGTGGGTTAGGAAAGAGTGAGAATACCATTAGCAGAAGAAAGGAAGAAAAAATAAGTTTGGGATTTCCAGAAGTCTTTTCCTACTCAACAATTAATCCTAGGACCAACTTGGAAGAAGGTAACTGTTTTTATTAAACATTGCAAATGAAAGTATAAACATTTCCTTTGTCACGTACATCGCAACTTCATTGCTTGATAAAAACCCTGGAAGCTAGATCCCAGCTAGGATCAGCAGGAGTTGCCGAGGATGTCGCAATGATGCCTAGAGGGGGTATACGATTTGTCTGTGGACACTACCTGCTCTCTGTGTCCTGCCTCTGGCCTGTGATCTATCTTCTGTGAATCCTGGGAAGTGTGCAGTGTGCATGCAGCATTCACATAGCATTCGCACTCCAGCCAGTCACTGTTTGGCCAAGCTAATCTTTACTCAGATATCCAAAGATCTTCCCAGGCATTAACGCACCATTCTCCACAAGAACAAGGGGCGGCTAACATTTCCACTCTACAGATGAAAAGATGGAGACTCGGACAGGCTCTGACCTAGATGCTCCTGGCCAGAAATATAATGTGGAAATTTTCCTGAAAATAAATGTAATTTTAAAAATTAAGTGGAAAAGTAGTTTCAGATATTTAAAAAGAATTTAGGGCATTTAAGAAACCCCCTACTGTTCCCTATCTTAACATTTCTAACTTATTAAAATAAAAAACTGAAAAGACAGCTATGATAAAATAATTAGAAGCAAGAGCCAACAGTGCAAAGGGAAAAGGAAAACAGAAATTCAAACTTTTCTAGAATCCTGTGGGACAACAGGTAAAAAGAGAAAAGCACGCAAGAGAAAAATCTTGATGTGTATGCACTAATAGTGTTAGTACAGTAAAAGAATAGGAATAGGCCAAATGGTTTAAAAATGATATATTGTGAGAACATTGTTCTATCATAAAGCAGGAAAACTAAAAATAAAACTCTTTCCTCTGCATACAAATATGTAAGGAAGTCAAGAATTAACAAACGAAAAAAATCAGTATATCCATTTTAAGAAGAGAAAAGAAGGAAAGAGGAGATTAAAAAAAAAGAAAGATGGCATATGTGACCTCTACCTCCCCCTACTGAATTTACTTTCTTAAGTCATAGTAGCAGATGGTGAACCGGTGAGCTTCCTTTGATTTAAGCCTCAAGAACTTTACCATTCCGATCATTTTTGTTATGTTTCCTAGTGCTGCAAAGAGCAACCATGTTTACTGCTTGCTAATAAAGCAATCAAATTTACCACTATTTGATTGATATTCAAAGGTACCTTTTTAATAAAGCACAATTTTACAGCCATCTGTCTTATAATGTGACATCCTAAGAAGCAGAAATGTGGTGAGAGGACTTTGGTATGTAGGGCCAGTCACACTCCTCCATGGTCTCCATCCATAGGCCATAAGTTAACAATTTTATTCACACATTTATCAAATATGTACTGAATATGATAGAACGTGCTCGGCTCCATATTAGATACAAGGGATAAAACAGTGACGAGGAAGCCACCCCTGGCTTGAGGAGCTTCCTGTGCAGTTCTCACTAGACTCCTGAGCGGGCAGCCCCAGTGTTATGAGACTGGTGCTGTGAGGGGGGTGCAGAGGTTGCTCAGAGCTTGTAGGAGAGGCTCAGAGCAGTGTGATCTTAACAGAGACTTACGGGTGAAGAGGTGTCATCCAAGCAAGTTAGAAGGAAGATCGCTCTGGGCACAACAAATGGTTCATGCAAACCCGAGGAAAAACTGGAGTGTGGAATTTTCTTTAAATTGCCAGTTTATTAAAAACTTGAGCAAAGCAAGACCTTCAAAGCTACCCCCAAAATAGATACAAAAATAAGAAAGACATACTTTTCTCCCAGATGATTTAGATCTTGAGGACAGAGTACTTGAATTTAAGTCAATTCCGTTCAATGTGCATTTGCGCATCCCCGTTTACCTAGTAGCAGAGTGTTAGGCGACTTGGAAATGCCTTGTGATTAGTGCTTTCCCCTAGAGAACACCGAGGCATGTGATACACGACACATGCAACAACATAGACGGCAATGAAGGTCGAAAGGGGAGATGCAGAAAAGTCTGTAGTGACATTCAAAAAGGAAGGAGTCATTTTGGACTGATGCCCTCAGGGCTGGCCATGCAGGGGACAGGCAGTGTCTTCCAGGTTCCGGAGGATGCATCAGAGTTGGTCCAAGCCCAGATGAACGTCAGATGAAGAGCATGAGACTGGAAAGCCATGCTTTTAACTTTTCTTGGGGAAATAGAGGTTTGTACGGGTTTCGAAACAAATCGTGGTAATGAAAGAACAAAACCACGTGACATCAGTGCAGTTACGGAAAGAGTGCTGACCGGAGACTGGGAAAATGTGGGTCCTACCATTCACACAGTCACCAACTCACTGTGCAGCCCTAGTCGGAGGACTTAGCCACAGGATGGGGGGGGGGGTCACAGTTTTCTCATCTAAAGGCATAGAGCTAAATGGGCCTGAGGGGTTCCTTCTCACTTCGAAGAATGCTTGTTCTCAGCTAAATTTAATGCTCGGCTGCAATAATCATTTTATACTAGGTTCCTTGATTTACGTTGAGAGCTGAATGCCAAATTTATGCAGACTGGGTGAAAAATAGCCAGTAGTCCTCTGAGTAGATTTCAAACAGATTAATATATCTATCTCAGTGGATCTTCACAATGTAGGAGACTGGTGCTTCTTCAGAAAGTCTAGCATCACTTTATGCATATCCATGCTTTTTTATTACTATCTGGTTATGTGTCTGCTTTCCAGCAGATGATGAAATCCTCGAAGGCAGGAGCTGTGTGTTTTATGGGTTTTTACTGTGTCTTCAGTATCTAAGCTTAGAGCTTGGCTCATAGTAATGGTTAATCATGATAATGATGAAGATGATGATATGGCTAAATATTTTGAGCTATTAGTGTGTTACAGATACTTTGAAAAGTAACATTTCATTTAATCTGCCCCCAAACCATATAAGGTAGGTATTACGGTTATCCCCATTTCATAGATAAGGAAACTGGAGCCTATATAGAAGTTAAGCAAATTGCCCAAGTTCACACAACTCCTAGATCAGGCAGAGAGTACTCAAACCCAAGGCATCTGGCCCCAGAACTCGTGCTTTTCAGTACTTGGAGATGCTTGATAGATGCCGGTTGAATAAATGAATGCTGCTTATTTTTTACAAAGGGAAATGGCATCTGACCTGGGTGGGAGGAGGTGGACTGGGGGTTGCAAGAGGAGAAAGAGTATGTGAGTCAGAAGGGAGTGCCACAAGTAAAAGCCTGGAGGGAAGACACTGCACTGCGGTAGGGAAGAAGCAACAAGCAGTTTGGTGGTGTTGGAGAAGACAGGAAGAAGGTTGTTGCTGAAGAGATAAGGAAGGACCACATCACGGAGTGACGCGCACTGCTCGTGCCATGTGAGTAGCCAGGGGGACCATCGCCACTGGTGGATCTGACAAGGGTGAGTATTCTAATGGGGACAATGAGACAAATGTTTGAGACCAGGGCTGTTCTGGAAAATCCTGGCTATGCCCAAGTAGTTGCCCATGAAACTCTTTAAAATCCTTCCTTTGATTTTGTGTCTTTGCCGTTTCTTCTGCCTGTAACACCTTTTCTCTTCCTATTTTTCCTTACTCATTACTCCTGGGTCTTTAAAATGCAGCTCAAATGTCATCTCCTCTAAGAAATTTCCTTTCTGTCCTCTTCCCCAGGATCTGTTCACCAGTTTTTTCAGCCTTTCTCCCAGGTTCTGGACACTTTGCAAGCCAGCATCACCCTCCATTCTCTTGTCTACCAGCTTTTGGAATAAGATAACGACAAAGTAAATGCTGTTTAACCAATTAATTGTTAATCTCATTTTTAATCATTGTTAATCTGTTAATCGACAATTGCTTCACTGTGGTATTTATATATAGTCTTGGTATAAGACCTTGAAAATAGCTTCCCTACACTACGTCTACCTCAAGACTGCCACTATGATATCGAAAGTCTACACGGTACAAAATAAAGTGCAAAGACAAGCAACTATACGGCAAATGTGCAGAACATCCAAATTCAGTTTCAACAATTTAGCACAAAAGGAAATAGTCAGTCCAGTCATCTAAGCTTTACTACCCAATCTCTTCCCTCTCCTTTTCTGATAAAGGCTTACTTCCTTGTCAACACACTGCAGTTTAAAAAGAAATCCTGCTCTTATTTCTTTGGTCAGCCCCTGAGTCTGCCACCCAGTTCTCCTAACTCACTCAGCGAGAAATTTCTCCAAGGATCAGAGTGATCTCAACACGTCCCTTATAGTCCAATATCTTCCTGGGATCATTCCCAACCATTTCTCCAGGGCATTATTTGTGTACTGTCCACTCATTTATTCAATGTTCAACAAATATTTACTACTTGGTGTGCCAGGCAGTGTGCTGAGAACTGGATATATGAAGTAGACAAGACAACCACAGACCCTACCCTCATAGGATGTAGACCCCCAAGGGAGGTATAGATATAAGACAGAAGAAATACAGGGTGCCACAAGGGGAGAGACAAAGTCATCTTGTCCTATATTCAGTTATCAGGGAAAGTTCTAGCATCTGAATAATAATTTCAACTTTGCTAGGAAAAGGGAAGGGATGAGATGATGGTGTGGGAAGAAAATGTACACAAAGGCAACCAATGCTTGAAGATTCAGAGGCAGATAGAGTTGGCAGGCTAAGAAACTGAGGCTAGTTCCAGCAATTAGAGCCCAGATGCGGGGAGTGTGGTTGGAGGGACCAGAGTAGAGGCTCAAGAGGTGGCTGAGCCGCAACACGCTGAGCTGTATACAGTACACCAGATTGAAGGGCTGGGCTTTTGCCGTAGGGCAACCATAGCACAGGATTTAAACTGCGGACTGACAGTTCAACTTTTGTTTTGGAAAGATTACTCTGGCCTCCTTCCAGAGGAGGGATTGGAACAGGACAAAGCTGAGGCTGTGGTAGTGATTCAAGTCAAGATTCTGATTCTCTACAATTATGTTCATAAAGATGGACCAAAAAAAATCAAATGGCAGATATTTAATATATAGAACACACTGGAATAGGTGAATAATTGGGAGCAAAGAATGAGGGAGGCTGGGGATAATGCCCTGGATTCTAATAACATCTCTCCTGTCTGATTACCCCAGTTCAACCTGAATCTTCTCAATTCTGGGCTTCTAGAATCACCTCATTTAGTATGTGCCCTGAATTCTGTGCTTTAACTGTAGTTATCTGCTCATGTATATATTGCTAATTCCAGTCTTGAAATCATATGAAATATAATCAGGACTGTGGTTCGGTTTATTGGTTACATTTATTTCCTCTGTGAAGCCGGCCCTGACTCCCCTGGCAGACAGAGGGGCTCTTTCCTCCAAGCTCTTATTGCATCACGCATACCTCCATCATTGCAACATTTCGTTGCAACTGTCTGAGTCCCCACTAGATTGCAAGATTTTAAAGATGATATCTTTTTATCTTGACATTTCCAGTGCCTAGCAGAGTGCGGGAGAACATGGTGCAAATTTAATATGTGTTGATGTAATGTATTACTTCGTTCCACTGGTATTGCCATTGCAGTTTAGAAAATCTTTTTTCCTGACACCGTGAGGAACTCTGCTAGAGCAAATAGATGCTCTGTGTCACTTAAGTCTATTAAGCATTTGTATTAATTTAAAATGAGAAAAACTATCGTGGGAAATAATTCTAAACTGCTTCCCCAGCTATTTGTTCTGCATGCTGATGGAACCAATAATGTGAAGGGCAGTGAGTATGAGTAGGTTACAGCTTCCTAATGCACCACACACCGATGAGATGACTCTCAATGCAAGCCATTTATAATGTCCTCCGCTTCATATTCAGGCATTGACAATCAGAAACTGAAGCTGAAATGCAATGATTCATTCAAAGTAGACCTGACATCCAAACCTCTCCGAGTTGCTCATCTGCATAATTGTATGTGTTATTCATTTTCTCTCTCGCTCGGTCACTCCTCACTCTCTACCATGAAAATGCCACTGTGATGCATTTGCCACCAAAGCCCCCAAAGCCTGAGAAATCACAGCTGGGGGGAGAGAGAACAACACAAATAAAATCACCCTGGTGGCAGCATTCACATCTTCACGTCGTTTCCTTGCCAGCCTGGCCTTCCGTGTACGTCTGGGTGCTAGTTCTATCAAACTTCTGTCTTGTATCAATTTTTAGCAGCATGGATAATTTATTGCATCTAGGATGATAGAAGACCAGCTTTATACATCATTCAGCTTGCGAAAGATGTGTAGCTTCACTTCCTTAATGGTGTCATTTTGGCTGAATGCTATTAACAGATTACCCCCGCCTAGGGCAGTGGAGCATGTGTGGCGGAAAGATAACCTTGTGTTCGTAATTTAATATTAACTGTTTTCTTCATAGTACCTCTTTCCAGTACATTAACAACAAACCAATATGGCCTTGTCCCCTGCGGTCATATTCTTCAGCAAAAAAATGGATTACATGATAGCAAGTTCCTGAAGATTTCCAATGAAGTATTACAAATCACTCAACACCCGCTCTGCAGAAATGAAAAATAAACAGGCTTAGATTCAATCAAATTTAATTCCTCCAATTTAGCTTTACCGCACTTCAAAGGGTGCTCTTATTAATGTCTTGGTGAACAAATTTAACAGTCATTTTTCCTCCTTCTTATACGAAAGCCTCCAGTTATGTAGAACATATAGTGAGATCAAGAAACTGTTTTATTTTATTTCACTTTTTTTAGTGACTACTCTGTCACAGTTTGATATAAAAGTATAAACCATTTACAGAAAACTCTTTATGGAATTTTTATCCTATTCCATTCCCGGGAGCTAAATTTATATCCTGCGTTAGCTATCATAGCACTAAAGTATTTTAGTCTTCTCCCTTTGCAAGCAGTTCGGGGCAGTCAGAGGTGCTATCACCCGCCACCACTCACAGGCACAGGCATTATGAGTTTATCTCATCTTCTGCAGCAAGTACCAGGCCCAATTCATTCCTTTAGGCTACTTTACTAATAACCTATTCCTTATCAGGGCCTCTCCACCTCAGCTTGTGATCAAAGACCCAATTAATGGAATGGAGAAAGGTGAAGCATTCAAATAATGGAGACAGCTGTTTTTCTCTGTTAGAGAAAATCCATTTGTATTGTTATCGCTCTCGCAAGTTCTGCAGCTCCCGTTTAATTCAGTCTCCGTCTATTTCTGCTGATGATAAAAAAAAAAAAGTCACAATGAACTTCGAAGAGAATGGCAGCAACATCACCGTGTTTCAGCTCAGTCTGGGAGTTATCAACTTGAAAGGGAAAATACAAGCAGTTAAGGGGAGGAAATGTCCAACAAAGACCATATCAAAAATTTTAAAGTTTTTTCAAGCAGCATTCTCTATTCATCATTCTGATTTTTTGTCCCTTTTCTGCCCTATACTGTATCACTCAACTGTCCACCTCAGCAAAACAGAGGCTGATAAAATCTTGAGTTCCACGTCAGTTGAAAAGTAATTAAGGCAGAGAGTAATCATAATTGGCTGGTGGGGACATTTTTGTGAACTTCATGCAATTATGGGCCCAGGAAACCTTATTAGAGCTCTGACTTGAAGTTGGACATTTCTCTTCGAGTCACACTATTTTCCCCTAAACTGGTTTTTAAACTGTTTATTTTTTTCCCTTTAAACATTTCAAGCATTTCCTGCCCTCAATGACATGCATACTTTTCTTAACTGAGCCCCAACATGAAAAGATTCTATCAGTGATTCTCAGACACAAAGTATGCCCATGGCCCCATCATTCCTTTCTAAGAAATTTTACTCGTCTGTAAATGCTCTGCCTGGTAATGGAGCAGGAAAGACCTCTTGGTTTTAGAGTTAATGCTATACTGTTTATATTTTCTCTTAATAAAAGTGGGTCAGATTCAAAAGCTGGAAGAGAAACAAAGACAGTCCTTTGCTCTTACTTTGTGTGGAACATATTTCCTTGTAAGGGTCTAAATCCAGGATTGTTTTCAGTTTTGTCAAATAAGAAGAGAAACATGTACATTGTTTTTCTCCCCCCAGGAGAATTCTCTTGGAAAGCAAGAATGAGAATCACATATTTGAATTCCTGCCTGAACACATATAACTAGCAAAATAAACACGTACAAAGCTACAGTATATGCAATGAATAGAGACAGCAAAATCTTAAAGGGCTCTTATCCCAGGCGGATAGCTCACAGGAGATTCCAAGATGCGTGTGAGACAGAGTGGAAAAAAACAAAAAAGCATTATGCATTTGCATGTAAGATGAACATTTAAAAGAAGATTTTATGGAAACGAAGAATAATATGAACCGGTAAACAGTTTGGGTCTTTCTATCATTTTTCCTTGACTTCAACCTTTAGAAACAAAAATTTTAAATTGGCTTTTTCTTCTGTGTTAGAATAAGCAAGTCTTCTTTTATTTGCATGTCATAGATCTTTATATCCTTTTCTTAATGTTGAACCTAGAGCAAATAAATATGAAATAAAAACAAATCACCTTTCTCAAGAAGATATAAAATAGTAAAAGCAGAACTATCAATAATTTCCCTTAGGCATACTAAAAGTATATAGACACTATTGGTGTCAATGGTGTAGAAAAAACAAAACAGATTATGAAATGCAGCTTTAATCCTTCAACTGTGAAAGGAAATATCTATAAACCTTTTACTTTTTAGTGTATTTTAACTTTATATAAGGCAGTAACATCGTCATATAGTAACTTTTCTCTAACAATCTCAGATTTGTGGAAAAATTTGCTTTTTTTTCTTAGCTAGAAGGACTTTGTCAGTCAGGATATGCTAGATTATATTGTGATAGCAACCAACCACAAAAATCTCCATGGTTTAAAACATTTATTTCTCGTTCACATTATGTCCAGTAGGGGTCAGCAGGGTGTGCTGTCATCACAGGTGCTCAGGACACAGAATGAGAAAGGCCCCGTCGTCTTATGGTGCTGCCTCTTCAACACGAAGCTTCCGAATCTGCCAAGGAAGGCACGAGAAGCTGGAGAGTGCGCCTTCCATCCACGACGCACTTCGGCCTAGAAGCGGTGGTCAGCACTTCCACTCAAAGTTCATTGACCAAAGCAAGTCACGTGGCCACACCTAATTCCAAGGGGACTTGTTCTCGGGGGAGCCGGGAATCTCAGCGAGCACTAGTGTCTACCACAGGCACTGTGTGTATTTGTGCCAGTGTTTAAGAAAGGACAGCGTACTGAGGGCGATGTTCTTTGTACAATCCCCCATTTTGCAAGATGCTATAATAACATGACGTCAGGGGAGCCACATTCCAAGTTTGCTTTTTAAATTTTTTTAAAGATAGATGTCATATATACTATATATAAGAAACAGGATTCTACCCAAAGTATAACTTAATCTGTGATTTTAAAAAGGCTTTATGCTGGAATTTTACCTTATTTTACAATATAAAGTCCTTGAGGGCACATATGCAGAATTTTCCTGATTCTAAGTGAATAAGAGCACTTTTATGCTCTCTCTGATTTGTAGTTAGATGTTAGATGGCAATCTGGCTGGATAATTTCTAAGATGGAGTATTTTGGCCTAGAACACTTAAATCTATATTCTTTTCCTTCCTCCCTTTTTTCATTCATTCACATATCATTCTTTCATTTGTTCATTTATATTTACCCCATAAACAAGACTGAAGACCTACTGTAGCCAGGCACTTATTAATTTTTCATATCCAAGGATCAGGAAGAAAACAGGTTTCTAGTCCTCAAGAAACCCAGTTTAGGAAAGGAATCAGAATATAAACTGCAGCTATACCATATGAGGAGAAAAGAGGGGGGCAATTACTGTTTTATAACCTACTACTACTAACAATAATAGCAAGAATTATAAACACTGAATGTCAGGCACTACTTGTGCTACTCACCTCATTTGATTACACAAGTGGACAGCAACTTGATTACCCCGAGGAAACACGTGTAGCCGCCTCTTCCAGCTCACGTCTATTGCTTCCTCCCACCTTCCCTGCTTCTCTGAGTTGCTCTACATCCACCCCCTGAGTTCCCTCATCACCGCCCCTACCGCTTCTCACAGTGTTGGTCTTGGGTGCTTCTCCGCCTTTGACGTTCTAAATATCTTCCTCTGTTTCTCCACTTCTTCAGGGCTCGAGTATAATTCCTTCTCTTGAGTCTCATTATGAGCTTTGAGCCCTATAGGCTCTAAAATTTATTAAACTTTTGCTATTTGACCATTATGCACATAAAAATGTCTCTATCCACTGACCAGACTTTCTAATAATCTTTGGTTGTCCAAAAGGAGGTCAAAGGTCCTTTGCCCCTTACTCTCACCATAGCATAACACTCAGTTGTGACCTCATAACCAAGTTCTATATCTATATCTGTATCTCCAGTTGCCTAAATCTGCACTTGAATATATGAAATTTCCTGCGATAAATCAGCCCCAATCATCTTCCTTGAAACAAGACCCTTCCCTCAAAATTCTTATTTTTGCTAATGCTACATCCAAGCATAAAACTTTTGACTCATCTCTTCACCTCTATGCCAATCACCAAGTACTTTGAGATCCTTCCTATAAAATATACCCCTGACTTTTCTTCCCTCTGCCATTACTTCTATCCAGCCTTTATTACTTCACTTCCATATTCCTGCAAGAGCCTGTTAACAGGTCTGATGGCTTCTCATCTATCTTGCCTCTAACCACTTAACCCACTATGACAACACAATTCTCCTAAAGGGAAGTTTTTTAAAATTTATTTACTATGTTGCTCCCCTATTCGACAACTGTGATGGTTGGTTTTACATGTCATGACTGGGTCATGGGATGCCCAGTTATCTGGTTAAACATTATTTCTGATTGTGCAGGAGGATGTTTCTGGAAGAGATTAGCATTTGAATCAGTAGACTGAATAAAGCAGATTGCCCTCTCCAGTGTGGATGGGCATCATCCAATCTGTTGAGGACCTGAATAGAACAAAAAGGTGGAGGAAGGTTGAATTAGCTCTCTCTGCCTTACTTGGAGCTGAGACATCAGTCTTCTTCTGCCCTTGGACTTAACACCATCAGCACTTCTGGTTCTTAGGCCTTTGGACTCAGACTGGAACTGACACCACCAGCTTTCCTGGTTCTCCAGCTTTCAAACAGCAGATCATGGGACTCCTCAGCCTCTATAATCACATGAGTCAATTCCTTATAATAAATCTCATTATATATATCATATTATATTTTATTTAGACATACAACATTACAGATATATGGATATAAATTGCTTCCGTTTATCTGGGGAACCCTGACTAATACAACAACTGACAAAAATTTCTCATTGTCTGCAGAGTCAAGATCAATGTCTATGCCTAGATTTTAAGGCATTTCACAATCAGGCACTTCCAACGCTCCCTCCATCCACTTCTTCCCAGCTATCCAAACTTTACAACACACAAATCCTCTGTTCCATTTGGGTCAGTTGTTACACAAATGGAGTCCGTGCTTGTTTCAGCCTACAAGCCACTGCTCATGCTGTTTAATGAATTCAAGAATCCTACCTAGTTTAAAATATAGCTCAAATTCTACTTCCTCCAAGAAATCCTCTCTACACTTCAACTTACATTTGTTTCTTCTGTACCACTTGTAGACTGTACTACTCACCATGGCCCAGGCAATACGTTGGTGCTTTGTTATTTAACTGCTCATTCTCTTGTTTCCATGTAAGCACGCCCTGTCTTTCCTAGTGCACTGTAAGCTTCAAGTCAACTTTGGGCCATACTTCCCATTTCTTTTCTACCTTTTACAATAGCTTGCAAAATGCTTCACGTATGAGGTGCTTAATAAATCCCTGTCGAATGGATGAGTAAAAAGATCTAAGATCTTTTTCAGCACTTGACCCGTATTCTCTCAAGTCATAAGTTCTGTTATTTTCAGTTTTGGTTCATGATTATGCCTTTATATCGTTTTACAATCCTTTTGCATATTCTCCTAAATATCACTTAACAACATAGTTATGTTTTATAATGTTAGATAAGAGCATTAAATGAGAATAACAAATAAAGGATATAACCATGGTGTGGTTTTAAAAGGTTCTTGTAGATAGTGCTCGTATCATTTATAATACGTTTAGGCAGAGAAACGCATTCCAAAGCACATGTTATTAAGGGAATCAGCCTGCTCTGGAAATAGCCAAAAGTTGAGAAAGTTTTTTCCTAAGGAATTGCCTCCAAGTATTTGGAGGTTCAGAGCTCCAGAATCACCTCTGCTTCCCTGTGGCGACTAGGAAAGCCTCCTCCCATCCGGTAGAGCATCAATCAGGCATTTGTTTGCACAGGAAGCGACAAGCCAGGGGACTTGGGGATGTGGATAATAAAGCTCATTTTGATCTAAAAAATGGGAATTTGTGTGCTCCAGTAATTATGTTTATTTTCATTTCAATTAGACTGAAGTTTCCTTTCTTTTTTTCTGGTCATTACGTGGAGTTATTTTGTTTCTTCTATTTCTAAGCAAAGTCTTTTTCTTTTGAAGAGCCTGAATTGGTTCTATAGAATTTTATACCTGGAATACATTTCCACACACTTATCCAGACTCACGTGCATATAAAGATACCATGCGTTGACAATTGCTTGAATTTATCAAACGACACTGTGTTATTCACATACACATATATGTCCGTCCTCTCTCTCCTGATAACAGGTGCTGGGAGGTTTCCTTCCCTCACCACCATCTCTCTGGTGTCAAGGATTCCACCCTCTGTTTAAGGAGGCTTGTGTATGCTCTGGGCAGATAAAGCGATAGATTTCAACAAATCTCAGAGCCTGGGCAGGCCTCACTTCCAGATAATCTTTAGCTGTCAGTTGACAGGCAGCTGTCAATGGGTGGTTCTCACCAGACTGCAATTCAAAAAGTGATCTTGTGGCTTTTCAGCCCAGACCACATGCAGAGCCCACTCTAACGGCAACACACGTTCTGTTGCCGTCTCAGCTCCTGACTAGTGGATGGGCTGAGCTAGGCCATCTTTCGAGGCTGCGTTTCAGAGCCACCACGAGCCCATTTGTACCTTTGAACAAATTAGAACAAGGCACTCTTGCTCAAGACAGTTTCCTTCCATCTGTCAGAAAATGTTCATAATATCCTGATTTTCTTGGAACAAGACAGTTTCCTGCTATCTCCAGAAAACTGTCATATCAAATACACAGATCTGTGCTGTCATGTGAATGGCACTCTCTTAGATGTGCCCCCTTGTGCAGCACATACCTGCACATCTGTGTGTGGAATGTCCTGTTTACCTCGAGCACACAACCCAGCATCTCAGGCCTCACCAACCTTCTCCAAGATCCTGCTCCATCCAACTATTCTGTCTTTGGTGAGCATCTTTGTCTCATTCCTAATATGGATGAAAATTATTTCAGGGCTTCTTCACCAAGCCTGAGGCAGGCTTTTCATTTCAACTATCTATATTTTTCATCACAAATTTGAAATATCCATCTAGGCATATTTGTGAACTGATCTTTTTTTAAAAATCAGAAATAGGATTTTTTAAAATCAGTAAAACAGTACAAATCTATATAATTTCTATTGGTGGCAATTTGGCAATATCTGCAAAAATTTTAAGTATATATCCTTTAATCCAGCAATTCTAGCAATAGATATTTAACCCGCAGATAAGCGGGTGTACAAAGATGTACATATAAGGATGTTCAATGAAAGAAGAAACATTCAAATATGACCTAAGAATCCTTCAACAGGAGATTGACTAAATAAGTTATGGTACATACCTATGACAGAATAATAAACAGACCTTAAGAAGAACAAATTATAGCAACATGTGTAAATCAGGAAAGACTTTTAAGATTAATTCACACATTCATTTATTCATCCATTTATTATTTCAACAAATATTTATTGAGTGCCTACTCCATGACAGGCACTGTTTGAGGTATGGCCATTCCACAGTGAATGAGATAAATATGATCCCTGCCCCATGGAGCTTATATAGTGGGAAAAAGCAGAAAATAAATTAATAAATAATATATAGTGATAAGTACTAGAAGGAAAAATAATGCAAAGCAAGGGAATAAAGAGTGATGGAGGCTATCAGATAGGATCATCCAATTGTTTTCCATGAAATTTATACCAATTTAGATGTTCACCTGCAGTGTGCAAGTATCCCATGACAGCATACCCTCACCGACGTGAAGGACTATCACTTTTGAAATAAATGATAATTTTACATGTGCTGCCTTTTGTTGATATAATTTGTATTTTTAAATTAAAAAACAATTAAATTTTTGTGATATTCAATGCTCTTTTTTACATATTTTCTAGATTCCAAATCATAATGTGACTATATTCATGTCTATTCTTTCTATGGCAACGCATCTGACTGTCACACAGCAAACTGACAAACTGATTCAGTGGTGTGCTGGAACCCACTCAAACTGGCTCACACGATTCAAACATAAGATTATCAGGAGTTCTGAAAGTGAGTTGTTAAACCATTGATATTGCAGAATTGACCATGGCAAAAGTACTCACGCCATGTAAATTGACAAATGCTACAAATCAGGGCTTTTTTTTTTTTTTCTCAATAGAGCCAGTTTACCAGCACACCACTGGCTTAAACAATCCCTTACATTACAAAATAATTAAGACAAAATTGTTGCCTCTGAGAATTATTTGAGGCATTCAGACCTCTACAGAGAGTTCAGTTCTTCCTGCTAATCACTCTGAAAGCAATCCAGCCCATAATTAGCAAGGGTGGAAGTGATATTTTCCACAGGAGAAGCAAAGAGGTTAAAAGATCCTGGTTCAGTATAGGTTCCTTTGAGGAATTCATTCTTCCTCTCTCTCTCTCTCTCTCTCTCTGCCATTGCCATTTGGGGGATATGTTGCCTCTTTGGATTCTGTGTCTCAGTCTCTTTTAGAACCAGAATGGGACTCAAGGCAAAAAAAAAAAAAAAAAAAAATTAAAAATGGGCAAGATACTGTCTACTCTAGGCCAAAGGGTCACTCAAGCACCCCTCCAGGTCACCAGAATAGGAAAGCAAACAGATATTGAGAACCACCACCCAGATTATCCTCGTTACAGACTGAATGTTTGTGCCCCCCAAAATTCATATGGAAATCCTAAACTCCAATGTAATGGTATTAGGAGATGGGGCCTTTGGAAGGTAATTAATTCATAAGGGTGGAGCCTTCATGACTGGAATTAGGGCTCTTTCAAAAGAGACCCCAGAGAGCTCTGTAGCCCTCTTTCTGCTGTGTGAGGACACAGTGTGAAGGTGGCCAGCTGTGAACCAGGAAGTAGGCTCTCACCAGACACTGAATCTTCCAGTGCCTTGATCTTGGACTTCCCAGCCCCCAGAAATATGAGAAATAAATGTTCGTTGTTTAAGCCACACAGTCTATGGTATTTTGTTGCAGCAGCCCAATTGGACTAAGACAATCCTCCTGGTATATTTTCAGTGCAGTGATTGGCCAAAGATTCAGAGGTTTGGGAACTTGGCTATAGTGTGTGGAATTACATCCTCTCAAAAAATATGTTTAAGGGCCGGCCCGGTGGCGCAGTGGTTTAGTTCACGCTTGCCAGCCCGGGGTTCACGAGTTCAGATCCCGGGCGCCCGCAGACGCACTGCTTGTCAGCCATGCGGTGGCGGCGTCCCATATAAAGTAGAGGAAGATGGGCACGGATGTTAGCCCAGGGCCAGTCTTCCTCAGCAAAAAGAGGAGGATTGGCAACAGATGTTAGCTCAGGGCTGGTCTTCCTCACACACACAAAAAAGAAAAATATGTTTAAGTCCTAACCCCTAGAACCTATGAATGTGACTTTGTTTGGAAATAGGGCCTTTGCAGATGTAATCAAGTTTAGATGAGGTCATACTAGATTAGGATGGGCCCTAAATCCAGTGACTGGTTTCTTTATGAGAGAAAGGAGAAAGACATTTGAGTAGAGAGATACAGAGAAGACACAGGGAGGAAGGGCATGTGACGACAGAGGCAGAGAGTGGAATGAGGCAGCTACAAGGATTGCTGGCAACCACCAAAAATTAGAAAGAGGCAAGAAAGACTTTTTTGCAGAGTCTTCAGAGGGAACGTGGCCCTGCAAATACCTTGACAACAGACTTCAGGCCTCCAGAGCTATGAGAGAATACATTTCTCTTATTTTAAGCCACCAAATTTGTGGTACTTTATGATGGCAATCTAGGAAACTAACACATTGACCATCTCTGTCTTTTCTTCATGATGAAACTAATAAATTCCCAAGTCTAAAACTATGGTTGATAATCATCCTCTTGTCTTTACTTTATATAGCAGAGCATTATCTTCTGAGGGAGTGCTTATGTGACAATATTGTATTTTCATGAATAAAATTATTTTGAAAACTTCATATATTATAAGCAACTAATAGTGTGGATACACATACATTTGTCAAGAGAACTGCTTAATCATTCCATGTTAAATGTCATTTTAAAATCAGAAGAACTGAGATGAATAAAGAAATATGAAAATGTGAACCTAGCATCGATTTCCTGAAAGAAAAAAACAAACAGTGTGATCAAGGTTTAGTAATAAACTATCAAAATAGAGGAAACATACAGAAAAATATTTCTGTAAAATCCAGAGGAACACAGAATAAGCAATAAACAGCATGAGTTTATAACAGCCAACCCATGCCAGAGGAATTTGATTGATTTCCTTTCAGTTTCATTACAAAATTAGAGCACAAAGAGAATCCTGTAGTAGACACTGTATATTTGAGCATTAGAAAATACTTAATTGGATCTCATGAAATCCTGCTTTAAAATTGGCCTGCACAAAAACACATTCACATAAATGGAAAACGGGTGAGAGGAATATAAACAAGGAATAATGATAAACAGCAACAGACAGAGTGTATGAAAGAGGTATCCAGTGGTGAGTCAAAAGAATCAGGCTTAGACTGAGTTCCATTTAACATCGACTGTAATAATCTGGAAGAATGGATTGCATTCCATGTGGTCATTAAAATAGTACAGGATACTGATTAGTGGAGTCCTTGAACCCTATGGAGACTAGTAATTCAACGGGGTCACCACAGCACAAACATGTAGGCAAGACGTAAAATGAATTTTGCCATGAAAATAGTACAAGATGAAGTGCTGGGAAGTAGGGATGATGGTAGGAGGGTTAGAACATCCAGAGAATAAGGACACAATGGTGAATAAAACATGACACAATGGTGTGAAAGCCTAAACAAAAGACCTCGTATTGATTTAGAGACTGTAGTGCACTGTATTGTTGGAAAAGTTCATTTGGGTCTAAGACTGTAGATAAATGAAGTTGACTAAAAAATAGAGAAGTCACTTTCCCCCACTGATTTATGTCATGACATTAAAAATCAGTGAGAACCATTATCATCTCCCCGGTAGAGATTCGGCAGATGACAAAACTAATTCTTCCTGGCACGTGTCTTAAAGTAATAGACCTGCTTCCTGGTATATAATGGAGCTGTTTACAATAAGAAAGATTGTGTGGATTGATTGAAACATAAGTGAATATTCATTCATTCAGCAAATATTTACTGAGCAACTTAATATGTGATAGACACTTATCTAGGCGCCTATCGTTTACTAGCGAACAAAAGTAAGGTCTGCTCTCATAAAGCTTGCGTTCTAATGGAGATAACCAGAAAGTCAACAAACACAATGCAGCAAAACAGAGGAGAATAAGATGGAGTGTGATGGAGCAGGGGACATGTGCTACTTTGAGTAGAGTGGTCAGGGACAGCAACTCTCGTAAGGAAACTCTTGAGTGGAAAAGCAAATTGAGGGAGCAAATCACATAGACATATATGGTAGGCATTGTCCAGTTAGAAATAATTAATGCAAAGGCAGTGAGGGAGGAGGATATTCAGTGTTCAGGAAGCTGCGAGGAGACCAGCATGACAGGAGCAGGTAAGCTAGCAGGATAGTGGTTGGTGATATAGCCCAGAAGTGACCAGAGACCAGATCCTATAGGGTCTTTTTATAGCTGCAGCAGTCATGGAAAGACACCATTCAGATCTCCTGCTGTGTGGAGCAAGGTTGCCTGACAGATCCAGCTGCTGTCCCGCAGGATTCACCTTCACATCTGTGCCGAGGCCATGCTTCCCCTAATCTGCCCCTAGTCAATGCCTGAGCACAGCAAGAGTACCAGTATAGGCCCATTTCTGCCCAATGCAGGGCTCCTCTGAAAGTTGTCTTTGGCTTGGAGCCTTATGAACCTGTCACTACACTATCCACAGCTGTCCTCCATCAGTGATCACCACCACCACTGCCATCCTCCCAGCCTCCAGGGAGAGGATACCACTCACCTCTTGTCCACTTCTTCCCAAGTGTGAGATGGGTCCTTTGTCTAAATCATCAAAAACCCTCAAAAAATAAATTGGACAGTAGAATCATATGTGCATTTATCTTACCTAAATCATGAATCAACTGCAATTATCCATCAACAAGAAAAGAGAGACACAGGAGGTAGAGGGGGAGAGAGAGATAATTGAAATAATAAAGTGTGGAGCATTCTTTCACACAATTTCTTTCAATGCAACTAGTCACCAGAGGTTGGTCTCAGGTTCTCACACGATTTATTGTGAGAATCTTTTACAGCTCAGAGTATAATTTAAAGACATGTATTTTTGGAACACGTTATGCAAGAGGATCATGGATACACAACAACAGCGCCACATGGTGCAAATCTTATTGGGGAAAAAATTGAGAAGGAGAGAAGCAAAAAAGCATATGCATTGCACTGTCATTATTCTATAGCATAGGCCAGGCTTAGGTAGTTAACACACACCATGGCCAAGATTCCAAAAGAGAAGGGCTTGCCCAGGCCAGTAGGCTGGGCATGTGACAGAGAGCACACCAAGAGAGAATGAGCTCTACCCTACGTCGAGGTACACAATTACAAGTTAGAATAAGAGGGGCTAGGGAACACCCAGTTTCTCTGAGTACCAAACAATATTTCAAGGAATCTCTTGGTCTAGGAACAATGCTAGTAATTTCACCTACTAAAGGCCAAAGTCTACACATGAGGGCTAGAAAGATCCTTGCCTGTCCTTAATGCTGACACCAGCTAAAGGCCTTGCTATGTCTTTGCAAACTGGCTCAGTCCAGCTGAGCCAGCTCTCTGCCAAGCTACCAGAAAGAGGGAGAAAATCGGCTTCCAGTCATTCGAATTTGTCTGTCATCAGTACACATGACCCCTAAACACAAGTCAACTACTACATCTGATAAACAGCCAAAGAGACAGCAATTTGATGGGCTTTCATTTCTGTCTCAATCACTTCTTTGTCTTTCCTTGAATCAAAATCACTTTCTTAGCTAATTTAATACTATGTATATAAATACTATAACTTCCATTAGCTTTGATATATATAGTAAGACAGTGAAACTCAGAGATAAATTAGTTTGTCCTAAACTCTTCTGCGAATAAGTCACCATTTTAGTTCTGACTCTATATCGAGCTTTGTCATAAAAAAAATTTCATTTGATAGGAATTGTTATTTTTGTCATTTCACCGATAAGGGAATTGAGACTAACGTTATTAAATCCATGAGCCAGGATTTGAATCCAGTAACGTCTGAGCCCAAATCTCAAACTCTTTTCATAAAACCCAAGACTGAGGCTCCGGCCCATCTCACCCCAAAGTCCCTCACTGGTAGCCACCAAAACGCTCGGTATTCAACTGGAGATACCTTTTGGGACCAGGAGGCATTCTTAAGCAAAGCCGTTTGTGATCAACTCTGCGGAAGAAGAATCTCTGCAGATACTTTGGTATTGTAGCCTTTGCAAATTTATTTAATATTTGTATAGTGTGTGCTATGTGTAAGCCCATTTAATTCAATCCCCATAATAAACCTACGAGATAGAAATCTTTATCTCCATTTTACAGGATCTTGCCTAAGGTCACATAGCTCCTAAGCAGGGAGCAAAGGTTTCACCTCAGGCCGGCTAGCTCCACGCCAATGCCCGTTACCACTGGGCTGTGCAGCCTCTCACAGGAAGCCCAGCAGCAATTTTCTTCTAGAGTTCTCTTGGTGGGAAAGTGACAGATGAATCCTTGCGAGAGAGAAAAGAATTGGGAGTCAGTAGCAAGTCGTTTTCTCAAGGAAGCATTCCCCAGCTCCTCCTTTCCTCCACAAGGCCAGATCTGGCTCCTTACCTGCCCTCCTCTCCCCGAGCAGTGTAACGGAGAGCTTACAGCATGACCTCTGGAGCTACACAAAGCTGGGTTTGCCTCTCCACTCTTCCACTTACCAGCTGAGTGAGTTTAGGGATGTATTTAGACTGTTTGGGTCTCAGTTTCATCATCTGGAAAATGGGGCAACAATAGTAATTGTGATAGATATAGTAATAGAAATAGTAACAGTAAACTTTACAAAAACATCCCAGGTTTTTATGAAGTTTAAATTAAATAAGATAGAAATGCATTTAATATGATAGTAAATGCTCAATAAATATTAGCATTTTTATTATTGCTATCACAGGACTTTGTAATTACCTTTTTACTGTCTATATCTCCCAATATACAGTGAGCTTCTTGTAGTCGCAGTGTGTGACACACAGTGAACTTTCAGAAAATATTCATTAAATGATTGATGTCCTCATTCCTCTTTCTGAGAAATTCCTTCTTGTAGGAGTTCCTCTCTCCCTCTGAGCTCACAATAACACTCTTAATTATCCCAGTGGAAATATCAACACAAAGATGTCCCCAGTATGCACTGTGCCACGACTGATCACACAGCACGCTCCGTGTCTGTACACACGTGAACTCCAGGCTTTCCTTCTCCACAATTTCTCTCTAACTGCTGATGCTTCCTGTACAATGTGCCTCCTTAGTACAGTCTGAAAATGGAGAGTGAATGGAGATAATTTGGTATATTATTTTGTAGAATATAAAAGATAATTTCTGCATTCCATTCCAGATGTCTACACAAAGTGAAGTTCTTTTTTTTTTTTTTTTCACTATCTGCTTGTCAATAAATGTAATTTTAGGGAGAAAATGCTATTTTTTTCTGCATATATATTTAAATATTTTCAAAGAGAAGTGATATTGCCCCAGGGAAAATTCTGTGAGGTACTAGGTCTAGAGCTTTTTTATAACAAGTTGAGAACAGTTAAAGTCACCATCTTAATATTACTTTCAAACCAAGTCTCTAAACTGGGACAAGAAGATCTAAAGAGACTCCTTCTTTCTTCCAGCCACTCACCATTTCCTGTTTCTCTCAGTTGACTCAATGTCCTTTCCCAGGGTTCAGTTTGTCGCCCTCCGATGACCTCTGAAGAATGAAATGTACAATCTGCCTAAACTCTACTAGTGTGTCAGCCGACTCGTTCTCATTGTGGACCTCAACAAGCACTGAAGAACAAGGTGTTGGATAGAGTACAGATCATCAGCTCATCAGAGACTTTACCTGGAGAAACCAATAGAGCGTCTAGTCTTCACTCCAATGTATTCACTACTCTTATTGCTTCTATCTGGATGTATCCTTAGCCTTATGGTGAAAATATTTTTAAAGAAATCTTAATTATCAGAGTATTCCTGTTCTCGTGGTTTCTTTGGTGAGGAAGATTTGCCCTGAGCTAACATCTGTTGCCAATCTTCCTCTTTTTGCCGAGGAAGATTGACCCTGCCTAACATCCGTGCCCATCTTCTGCTACTTTATATGTGGGACACCTGCCACAGCATGGCTTGATAAGCAGTGTGTAGGCCCATGCCCGGGGTTCTGAACCTGCAAATCCTGGGCCACCAAAGTAGAGCGTGCAAACTTAATTGCTACACCATCAGGCCAGCCCCAGAGTATTCCTTTTAAACAATTTAATAGGTAGTATTTGCAAAGACTCCTTTAAAATTACATTGTTTCTGTCATACTGTCTTTCTTTACAAAGTTAATATGAACCTTAGGCTTGATATGATCTAATTTAATTATTTCAAACTTTTAGACCTCTTGTATGGCAGATGGACACTTAATTCCTGGGTTGTTTGATGTGCCTTTTGATAGGTAACTTGGCTAGAAGACTCTCATCTCTACTAGGACTTGTTCCAAATGAAGTTTTGATGTTTATAAGACACTAAAATTCAAAGACAGAAATAACTTGTGGCAATAATAAACCAGGATATATATACCTTAGAAAATTAGTTTGCAGAAAGACTTTGTAAAAGATATTAGTCATTTAGCACATGAACTTAGAGAAGAACACAAGAGACACAAATAAATCTGGCAAAACAAACTCACACATGTTTTTAAAGAGAAATCTCTAAGTTTCCTCCTTACTTATATAACTTACATAAATAGTTTTTTTCCACTACATAGACAGGAAAGAAATAGTTCTTTTGCACTGGTGCTAATAATTGAAGATGAAGCTAAGACACCAAGCCACTTCAGGAAAATCTACCTGTATCCTAAGATACTCATTATCACTCTAGATATAAAAGTCAGTACTAAATTCCGTCAGCTTAAGCAGCATACCAGCTGAAACAGCTCTAGCCAAAAAGGCCAATTCCTGAAAGCCTAAAAGTCAAAACATTAAGCTGAAGTGGCAGGGATCTATTTAAGCAACTAGAAACCTGCTGAAAGTGATTAAAAAGATCCCTTGACATCACTGACTTGAAATCACCTGAGGCCATCTATTTGCATTACTTCCTCTTCTTCAGACCGTACAATAGCTCCTACTTGGTTCCTTATGGCATCTCAGGTCAAATCCAAATCTCAAACCTTCCTCTCCAGAGTCATATGGGTCTTTCTTTCTCTTCTAGCTCTTCAGTGTCAGCCATGGCCTTCTTTCAGTTCCTTGAACACACCAAGTGTTTTTCCTTCAGTACAGCTTGTATACATGCTCTTTCCTCTGCATAGGACACTCCCCTACCCATTCCAAACACACCTTCACCCCACAACCAGACCCTACAGAGAGTTTTTACAATTGTTCTTTAAGGTTTTCAGTTTAAATATCACCCCTTTAGACTTTCCCTAGCCACCCTATATAAAGAAGGTCTGCTGAATTCTTTATCACAGTATTCAACTTGTTTCTGTCAAAGTATTTATCATGATTTATAATTATATATGTATGTACTTTCTGTTGTTTACTTATTTATTGTCTGCCCCTCACCCAAACTAAAGACTATCTCTATTTTTCATTGTATCGCCAAAGCCTAGTACAGCACATGTCATATAATAGACTCTCGGTAAATGAATGTTGAAAGCACAACTAAATGAACGAATGTAAAATAGGAATTGAAAAGGAGAAACAAGAATAATGACATAACAATAAGTCTAGTGGTAACCATGTCCTGTGCATTTAAAGATCTTACATTCAAAGTCGTTGTCCCACACCCGAGTTCTCAGTCTTCTCAGCGTATTAGTATCACATGGGGAATCTTTTTACGGTACCAGGTGCATAGGCTCCATCTCAAAACAATTAAACCTGAATCCCTGGGAGGTGCATCCCATGTTTTGGTAGTTTTAAAAGTTCTCTAGGTAATTCAAATGTGCAACTAACACTAGCCTATTTCAGTGGTTCTCAAATGTGAACTGCATTGGAATCCTGGAGAGTTTGCTAAAACAGATTTCTGGGTCCCACTCTCAGAGTTTCTAATGAGTCTGCACTTCTAACGATTCCCAGGTGATGCTGCTGTTGCTGGACTGGGAGCTAAGCTTTGAGAACCACTAGCTTATACTTTCACGTAGATTGTATTGGGCCTAACTTTGGGAGGAAAGGAATGCTAGCAGGGCTATTTTATGGAGGGAAACAGAAAGACTTGAAATGAAAATAACAGGATGCTTTAGGCATAGTTGCCAAGTTAATCACTTCCATGTTGCTCACAACTGAATAGAGATGCCAGAAATCACAGAATGCCATTCAGCTGAGAGATGGAGGCAACAGGAGAGTCAATACATTGGCAACACACTCTGCACTAATTGTATATAGAGAATCATGAGAAGAAAAAGCCCAAGGCATGCTAATGAAGAAAGATGATGCCATATGTCTCCAAATAGCCTATAACTTCTCCATCAACGCAATCATAAACTCAATTCTGGTAATAATGCTATATTTGAATAGACTGATTTCTATAAGTGATTTTAAGAAATGTCTTTACATCTGCATGCAGTACGTAGCCTGCTGGTTTTTAGAAAGTTAACATGCACTTGGAGTAGCAATTAACTGTGCCTTTGCTTTAAACTTTTCCTTAATGCTTAATATTTATGCTTTAGCTGGAGTGTTCCAGCACTCTGAGAGGGTCAGTTTCCTGGGTAAAGGCAGGGGATGCAATGCATCTTGAAATGCAGTGAGGCTGATCTGCACACTTAAGAGCTTCAGTACATCATTTTGCAATCACATATCTCAGAATAATTTATACAATCAATTAAAGAGCATTATCAAGGGATGATTTGACAACTGTTGCCATGCCAACCAGTGAAGTAGACAGCGCCTCTGTGTTTATAGGCTGCACCTGGTGATGGATGGAGCAGATTTTGAGGACTCAGACAGAATCACAGATGTCCAAAGGTGTGGAGGGAACATGATTTAAAGCTTTGATGTTGTGCCATTTTTACTGGCAAAAGAGTGTTGATGGCATGTTGTTCACTTTCTCATTAAAATTCTGTCATTTTTCACAGTGTTCTGCATTCAGAGCTGAAAACTGAAGTGAGAATGCACTTTACAGACTGATAAAATATGATAGCAAAATGGATGATGTTCATTTGCAGGCTGAATTAATTTTTTAAAAAAAGTTTGTGTCAGTGCATTTATGAAAAGCCCGTTAATCAGAAACAACTTTATCAGCCTTAATGGGCATATCTTAAACAGTTTTACATTAATAATTCAAATTTTGGATGGCAAATGGCTTGCAGTACATTGAGCTAAAAAATGTTTGAAATGGGTCACAGTAGAACACAACAGAAGCAGAAAGTGCACTTTCCAATGACCAAGGTGGCCAGGTTTCCTGATGCCAGTGGCCATAATGAAATCAACAAATCTTAAAGGCTGTCTTAAAAGACAGACTGGTCTTTTCCCTCACTGAGTTATGTCAGAATCCGAGGGAAGCCCAAGAGCGTTCCCAAGTAGAGACCCTATATTGGTAAGCCACAGAGATGAGATTAGAGTTTATGTCTATAGGATTGGCAAGCCAGTTCTCTTTCCAGCATGCCATAATTCCTTGCCCTATTAAATCATGCCTTTTGTAAAGCAATTGATTATATGCTAATATATGTGACAGAAGCACTGTCCACAATGTTTTTTTTTAATAGTGTGATGGTTATAAACTTAGAATCTAGAGCCAGACTATTTGAACCTCAACTCTCTCTCTTGCTAGCTATGTGACATTGGGCAAGTTATTTGATTTCTGCCTCAATTTCCTCATCTGTAAAATGAGGATAATAGTGTCCACATCTTATGATTGTTGTGAGGATTAAATGAGTTACAATATGTAAAGAACAGTGCCTGAAGTGTTTATCCTCACGGTCATTATTATTACAAGTATTATTATTATTACTATTTTATCTTTTAAGGCTCTCAGCCTTTCTATAAACAGCTGCAATCACTAATTTTTGCTTTTCATTCAAGAACATGACTTGATGTAACATGGGGAGTAAACTGCAAAGTCCAACCAATGATTTCTTAAACTGAATGATCACAGGAAGTTACATTGAGAAAAAACTTAATAGTAATAAAGTGAAATAAAAGATGTAGATACAGGCACAGGAGGCAGAAAAATGTGATGGCATCATCTAATGTTGTACAGCAAAATTTGGTTTCCTTCTACCACCTCCTTATTTCTGAGGTGTAACAAGCTGGGCTAACAAAACAGAGTCTTTTGGAGAACTTAAAAGAATCAGAAATGCTTTAAAGCAAAATAATCCTCCAAAGTTGAGCTCAGAGGCCATTTTAGCAATAAAAAGATTATCTTTTCGAGGCTAATTTGAGACAGAGTCCTGAAAGCCTGCTTTCCTTTATCCTCTACTCTCAGAGGCAGAAAGACACTCCTCTCTGCTTGAGGGAAACCAGATGAAACCAAAGGACTGATGCTCTGGCTTGAGGCTGAGAGGGAAAAGAAACGGACCCCTATAGGTCCAGGCAAAAGGAGACGGCGAATCGTGAGGAACGCCACACATGGGAGAGGCTCCCTCGTGCCAATCGGAGGAGGACTTGTGTGAACTGATAGGTGACTCAGGAGAAAAGCAAACTGTTTTTAACTCGTTCTCTGGATTCTTGGTATGTGCTTGATCTATTAATAAGATTTTTTTTCTGTGATGTACTATGCCTTCCCATTCTTCCAACATTAAATGCATAAAACCAGGGACAATTTATATAACTAAGAAGTATTAAAAGCTAAGCGATTATTTTGACTGATGTGAGACACAATAATGTGAGTGAATTTAAGAGTGAACAATGGGTTCTCAGCAAACTTTGATTTCAGTAGCCTCAGCAGTTAGAGTCAAAAGCTGGTGACCAAATCCGAAAAGTAACCTAGGTACTGTAGCCAGCGGGAGATACCCAATCATGAGTGCCTTAGGAAGGCACTGGAACTGTCTCTGAAAGTATGTTAATGCTATGGTTGATTTTGAATGCCACTAAATAACTCTCTAAAGTTGGACACAGCCAATCACTTGTAGGTAGATACACCTATCTGCAAGTGGACAGGTTTCCATATAAGGCCAATTACATACCACTAGTTAAGACATAAAGCACTATAAATATGTATGAACATGCATGTAAATACCATTGATTTGCATATGTGATTATGCCACCTGAAGATTTCACTTGCAGCATTAGTTCTTGGCTCTTCCTCTTGGTGTTCACCTTTCCTAAAATGAGATTAGAAAAATATGAGAATTTCTATATACACATACACAGAAACATACATAGACACATACCCACTGTATAAAAAAGTGCTATGTATGTGATATAACATATAATAATCTCTGCTTTAAGGAGCTTACAAAAGAGTTGGAAAGAGAAAAATATATGAAAAGTTAGATAAGAAGGGAAGACACTGAAACAAAAAGTATCAAAAGGTGGTTTATACTTATTTGCCAAAAAATTGGTATGAAAGGTGTTTAGAGTAAGGTTAATATTTCTCTAGAAACAAGAGATTTTTCTCTTGGACTTTCTACTTATTTCATTTCCCTTTTCTCTTCAGCTTGATTTTGAGAAGTTTCTTTATTTCCCATTTTATTTAAGGTATGCAAGATTTATTTTTGCCCTTGATATACATAAAAGAAATGTCAGTATCTGATTATTTACACATGTTCTTCAGCATCCTGGAAATAGTACAAGGTTTCTATGTTTAGAGCCCTTGGAAAGAGAGTTTGCTTTCTAGATATTGATAATTGTCAATATTTTTCATGTGGAAAAAGAAAAGTCACTCATTCATTTAGCAAGTAAGAATTTACTGAAAGCCTACTGTGTGCCAGACACCAACGTTACAAAGAAAGAAATATAAGCCATGATTTCTGCCCTTGAAGAAAGATGTTTTTAAATGAAAATAAATAATGAGAGCTTAAAAGTTTCCAAAAATCTCTCAACTTGCTTGATCTCTATGTTGGTCAAACTCTATTTGTGGGGCAGGACTTTTTTCTGGCTGTTGTTTGTTTGTCAGTCTCTCCCCAGATACTTTGGTAAGAGTCCAGATGTTTGTAGCATCCTGGGAACTGAAGGCAGGGCCTCTGTGCATATTTCTGTACTCCTTTCTTTCTGCCTCCTTTCTGCCCTCTTACCGTCTTTTTTCGGTCCTTTCCTGGAGCCATTAATCTCATATCTTATCTTCTGGAAAAAAGAGGGAGGAAAAGGAGTAGTAAAGACACGTGGAGTAAGATACACAGGCTTATAAAGCATATACCATGAGAAGGACAATGGATACATTGTTGCAAAGAACTGAACATTTCTGAGTTGAATCTTGAACTTGCATTATTCACCAGGCACTGTTCAAGACACTGGGGACATATCGCTGCCTGAAAGACAAGTTAGAGAGTGTGTGTGGGAAGCTATCCCTAAACAAATGTGAAAGCTTTAGGCAAAGGGATTTCAAAACCAGTGGTTAAAGGAAATGAAATACACATGGACAGACAGAGAGAGATAAAATGTGACTTTAGTTCAAAGTTACTTTATGACATACAGATGACCTGACTTAAAAAGAACTGAAACACAGAGTAATTATGAATTTGCTCATAAGACAAAAATATGCTGAAACACTGCTAAGATTAGCCTTATGTAGAATAAAGGCCTTTATCTCCCCATCTCTTGGATCTGTCTCCTTCAAACTACAAGTACAAACACTTTGAAAAGAAAGATTGCATATGTTGATTTCAAGCTCAACCTATGGAACTTTTGTTTGGTTTTTCCCTTCAGATTTTTAATGTCACCAGAACAAGAGAGATTAATCCATTTTAAATCCCACAATACCAAGTGCATTCAGGGGGCACTAAATAAGTGATTTGTATTTTTAAAATGGCTCTCAAACGTTGGGTGGCAATCAAGACTTAACAAATTTGACTCATTTAAAAATGCATTTTGTATTCTTCATTCTGCTGTTGTAAAACCAGAGTTCCTCAGTCATAGAACTTAGGTCTGATGTCTGATTGATGAGTAATCATAACAATAATTTTAATTAATTTAAATATTACAAAATTCTTTCATTTTCAAAACTCTGTCTCCTCAATTGTTTTATTTGCTCTCTCCAACAAGCCCTCTGAGCTTTACAAATGAATTGGATGGACAAGATAAATGAAAGGAATAACATATTGATCATTTATTTGAAGTGTGCCAGGCCCTGTGCTGACTGCTTTACGTATGTGACCTTGTTAAATCCTTATGGTAAATCTGTGAAGAAGCTTTGATCAGTCACTTACTTGCTCTGTGACTTTATTTATCTGAAAAATGAAGATAATAATAGTATTGACTTAGCAGATTTTCATAAAGATTAAATGAGTTAATATATGTAAAGTTTTTAGAACAATGATTAGGGCACTTTAAGTATATAATCAGTCTTACTATTATTATTGTTGCCATTTTATAATATCTCCACTCTATGGATGGAGAAATTGAGGCTTTTAGAAAATAAATAACATATGTTAACTAGGTAGTTGAGGAGAACTTTGAATCCAGATATATTCGACTCCAATTTCCATATTATTCAGCTTCCAAGATCACTACAGAGAATAATGTTTATCTATTCACTTGATTAATGGTTATTGAGTTCTTAACTTTGTGCCTATTACCAAAATGGGCACTTTAGGTGATAAAAGGAGGTGTAAAAATACTCTCTTAGGAGACACACCCACAAATGTAAATAGTAATAATAATAATACATGTTAAGCAACAGTAAAATGATATGAGATCGATGTCACAGGGCAGGATGAGATTTAACTCCAAAAAACCAATGGAGACAATAAGTGTTTTGCGTTTTGTGTGTACAAGGCAGCACTCTGGGTGGAGGTGGTTAGAGACAATGCAGTAGGGAATGCTGGAATTACCCTGGACTGCTGAAAATAAATTTTTAAAAGGGAAGAAGAATTAAAATAATGATCATGGTTCTAGGAGATAAAGCCACAATACAAGCATGTCAATACTAGTAAAAACTAATATGCTATTTTATTCCAGAGATTATAGAAACAGAATTCTTATCAAATATATAAAACTCAGAGGCAATAATAAAGAAAAAAATAGAGAGCACTAGAACAAAGTATATGTCACAAAGGGTGAGTGCTGAGGGGGTATGAATTTCATACTGAAATCAATGCCATGGAAAGTGGGCATTGATGGCCCATCCCACTTTTCACGTACGTGACAGCCTTCTTAGATAGGAGTCAATAGCAAGCAACATGGAAACTGTGAGAACAGGGGAATAGGGGGCCTTCAGTAATGGGGTACTCATGGCGAGGACTAGATGTGATGTCACCTAAGGGGCCAGGGAGGGGGCTAATGGCTGTGGGTGTGAAAATAGGGCGCATCCTCTCTGTGGAAAGTTCCTCCAAGTTCTGTCAAATAAATATGTCTGGTCAGGATGCCTGCTTACCAATTCTATTTCATTAACAGCCATACAGCAGGAAGCCTGTAAGATCTGGTCATGGATGTCCCACAGGCACCTCAAATTCACCATGTTTTAAATAGAATTCATCATGGTGGCCCAGATTCCATACTTTTCCCTCCTCAACATAAACCTAGATACTTGCTTTCTCTCATCTTGCCCCATTTCCTCCAACAGGCAACCAATTCTGTCAATTCCAATTCCTTAATGTTTTTTCTCCCTGTTCCTTTCTCTTCATCTTCGTGGGTGCTGCCTTAATTCAGGTACTAATCATCTGTCTCTCAGATTTTTACATAAGTATCTTAGATAGATAAACTTTCCTCTAGTCTCTTTCCCCACCTCGCCCCCCAATCAGTCATCCATAAAGCCACCAAAATAGTTTTTCTAAAAAGGCAAAGGTCATGTTATCATCTCCATTGTCTTTGGAATAAAGTCCTAGGTCTCCATGGCCTACAAAGCCCTCCATTGGGCCACTCTAGATCCATCTCTCACTTACAGCACCAGTCATGCCAAAAGCCTGGCCAGGTTCCAAATGGGTCAGGAGCTTTCACTTTCATGCCTCTGTTCATATGGCTCCCTCAGCCTAGACTGACCTGCTCCTGTCTGCATGGTGAAGAACTACTCATTTTTTAAGACCCAGCTCTGTCAGCTACTCTTAGAAGTCTTTCCTCGTTGTCCCTGGAGAATTGAAAACACCAACTTTCAGTCTCCAATAATCTTCTATCGTTTTACTTCATTATAGTTTTTTATTAACTTATTTTCTCAACTACTGTGCTTTCAACTCCTGGAAGTCAGAATTTTTGTCTTTTTCAAATTTGCACCCCTGATATCTTGGAAAATTCCTGTGCTACTGTAAGTGTTAATAAAAATCTGTTGAAAGGCTGAATGAATTAGAAAATTAGATGCAGCCTATATTTATACACACACACATACCTGTGTATATAAATATATATATGTATATACATATATTAACTGTGCACTCATGTCTCTTCTTGTGGTACAAAGAAACCTCATCTTTCAGAAGTATTCAGGAAAAAACAAAGAGGAAAGCTTTATAACACTGGGAAAATATGAATTTGGTAAAGCATATGTGGAGATGACCAGCCATAGGAACCTGCCCATTTTAGAGAACTATCTGAAAATCATAGTATATTGTTATTATCAACATTAACCACAAACAGGAATATCCACAGACTAACTGAACTGCAGAAATAGAATACTGCCTGAGAAACACAGGAGGGCGTTAAGACCTTCTCAAAGACAATGGAAGATAATTTAAGAGCCAATGACTTTCTACAGGACAGAACCACTTCTGGTCACTAGAATGATATATGGACACTAATCAGCAGGTTTGTAATGGTTTCTGCTACTTTCCATCATGACACAGAATGAAAGAGGCCCCCTTCCAACTGGGACAGTCTTTCCAGAAAAGTACTTGACTTCAGGGAGTTAAGTCTCACTTAAAGAAAATGGATCAGGGTTGATCCTGTCCTGTCAGGGAAAAGCCTGCAGGACTTACTTGCCCTTTTCCAGCTCTGGTTTCTCTCACTTCCTTTTTCTAAGAAATATGGTTCTTTTTAAAGGCTTATAACAAAAAAAAAGACTCATGAGGATTTTTAGTCATTGAATAGCTCTTATGAAACAATATCATGATGAGTAAAGTGAAAATTAGGGCCACATGACTAAAATTTCCCTGAAAAATACACATATCCTTTAAAATGAAGGAGGAAAGTGCCAGGAAAAAAATATGTTTTTAATTTGCTTGAGTTGAAAACATTTGAAACATATTTTTAGACATTTGCCAAGGATTTTCCAAAAACCATTGGATTTCTCATAACCCCTGAAAGATGTCTTTCTTTTGAGGAATGGCAGGGAGCAACTGACTCATTTACTAACTCAAAGTCCTATCTCCCATGGCTTTTGACCATTACTAGCTTTTTTCACACTTCTAAGTTTCTTATTTTGGGTCAAAACTAAAATATACATGCTCATGTCTTTGGCGAAGAAGGGAGAACATTTCACTTTCCTATCTTTTCATTTTTAAGAAAGAAAATATTAATGACCCTAAGGTATTTGGCATGAGTGCTGGAGCTATGTAGACAAAGAAGGTGACTATCTTTATAATTTAGTTATAGGGTTAGTGACACACCCAATTGCTGTCTGCTGTCAGAGATCTCCATGATGGCCACAGTTAAGTTTTTCATCTCTTTCTATATGATTTTAAATTTGTATGGGGAGAATCACTAATGCACTGAGTAACAATTCAAAAGGGATTTTCTGTAGAGAAATTGTTCATATGACAACTGTTAATGGGCCTTGATCTTCTCCATCAGTTACTAAAGCAAATTAGTTTGTCAAACCTACTGCTTGACTCCTTGGTGCTGAGAGGAAAGTTATAGAATCTTTAAGTTGCAAATCTACATGGTTCCACCATGCCAGAGAATGTAGTACTCTAGGCATGGGCCATCGTAAGGTTTGGCCTTGAGTGTGTGTGCGTGAGAGAGAGAGAGAGAGAGAGAGAAGGAAGGAGGGAGAGGGAGAGAGAGAGAGAATGTGTTCCGTGAGTGTATGTGAGTATGAACACATACATGTGGATGGAAGGGGAAAGAAATGATGTACGTGACCAAGGGGTAACTCTCGTTTTCTTACCTCAGAGGAAGCTGTGATGTAATGAAGAGTCCTGTGCTCAAATCTGGAGGGTCAGAATTCAAATTCCATTTTTATCTAATTATGAGGCCTTGGGAAAGTGCTGATTGTGTCTGTCATAATTCCTGCCCCACTCACATTTTCCTCAAAGTGAAGCTGCCCCTAACCAAAGACCCTGGTGGCTAAGCAACAGTATAGGACTTTGTAAAGTCCCTCTCCCTAAATGTAGCTGATTGGACCAAAAGTGCTCACCTAATCCAAGGGTAACTGATCACTAGGCAATTCAGTGACCTGTGAGTCTAACTCAAAGGAATGAGATGAGCTAATCAGACTCTCTCTCTCCCTTTCTCTGTCACTCTCTTTCTCTTCAAAATCTGCTGTCAGTGCTGGGAGCCATTGCTAGAAATCATGATGTATAGCTGGAGCTGAAAAGGACATGATGGCCTAAAATACTTGAAATCATGATTTTAAAAGGAAGCATCTGGTAGCAGGACAAAAAGAAGAAGACAAAGAGTAATTGTACCATATTAGTGACAAAGCTCCAGGGGCTGGACTATGCCTCTGACATCCCTAGACATCCAGAATGACACTTTGGCTCCATCTTCATGATTTAGAACCTGTTGAGTCTTGTGTTCTTCGCTCTTCTCAATATTTTTCTTTTCACTCCACGTAGATCCCAACAATAACCCCCTTTAGTTGAGCTTTTTTGGAGAGAGGATGGTGTCTCTTTACCACTCATATCCAGGTACCTAAATGGGTCTTTGGATGACTATGTAGCTCATAATGGAAACTCCTTTAGGTGACAAAAATCTGGTTGAGTTTTGATAACATCCCTCGTAAGCAATTAGATAAGATTCCATCTTCTACATCAGTCTTTGTCAGGGGATGGGTTTCTTCTAGTTATAGCATCGAACCAGGTAGTGTCCTGAAATCTTCAACCCAGTTTGGATATTTAGCTAGCGGCCTCACATTTTGTGTTTTCACCTTAGTCTCATCTCTCTTATTCTTCTCTTTGGGACCTTTTGTGAGCTCCTCTTTTTCTGAGATTACTGTCAAATAAAGAATCTCCAACTTTTCTTTTATGTTCATAATCCCTCTCCAACCAACCCTGGGCATCCTGGCCTTTCTGTATCTGCCCCATAGCTACTCTTTCCACTCACTAGTCCTTTCAAGAAAATGAAAAAAAGGAGAGGAGATGGTCATAAGAACTAAGTACCCATTCAGAGTTTGCCTGGAAGTACCTATTCAGAAGCTGCATAAAAGGAAACACAGCTATCCCTGTTTAAAACTTAGAATTTGGTACAGAAGTTTATTGGTCTTGTGCCTCTTTGTGCTAGGCACAGAGTCCTCGGCCTGAATTAGTGAGTAAAGGTCAGAGAAAATCATAGAATTGTTTTAATGCAAGAATTATAACAGCAACAAGACTTCTAATTATTTTTGTGTTAATATGCATAAGCCACTTATATATCACTTGTATCACTTATTATCACTTTGGTTTTTACAACAATCTTATTAGGAAAGTATTCTTCTCATATTAATCTTATTCTAAAATGAGAAAGGTAAAAAACTGCTTAGAGTCACCAAGTTGGACGTGGCAATCCTGGACTACTAAACATGGTGTAATTCCAAATTCCTTGTTTTTTTGCCCTAATTGATTTCTTTTACTTTACTTCCTCTTTTAAAAACAATCAAACCGATTTCTTCCAGCCTTGTTGACACCAGCTGCTAGTGGCAGAGGTCGCCATAAACACTCGGTTCATTCCCTCAAGCAGGCCCCCGACCCAACTCCCAGGGTCCATATGCAGGAATGAGTTTCCCTTCCCTTGTTCCTTTGGCATTCTGACAAAATCTGACTATTTTTTCTAAAACCAATCCCTGAGCTAAGCTTGAAGTGCCTGCCCTGTGACTGTAATAATAACTGTCTGCTTAATCAGAGACTCACTCAACAAACACTGTACCAAGCTCACACATGATACAAAAGGGGCTGTCGGGCTAACTGATGTTGGGTATCCACGCCTTCTGATTTTGAGCTTTCAGAAACTGAGCTCTTTGAAAAGATTGGGATAAGGAAAAAAATCTTAGTATAGCACTTTCTAACAGTGGCCTCCAACTTGACCGTTCATTGGAATCACCTGGAAATCTTTTAAAACTACTGATGCCTGACTCCCACCCCCAGAATTGTGATTTAATTGTCATCTGAGCATTGGGATTTTTTTTTTTTTTGAAGCTTCCCAGGTGATTCTAACATGTAGCAATTTGGGAAACAGTGGTTTATATCGTCTCTACTCCAATGACGCAGAGATATGAATGCAAGTACTATTCCATCTTATATTTGAATTAGCCAAACAAAATGCACAGACTCCATAGTCAGACAATCTGCACTTACTGGATTTATAAACCTTGGTAAGGTTTCTTATCTGTAAGATGGGGATAATGATAGTATCTATCTGTTGGGAGTGTTTGGAAGTTTAAATAAAATCTGGCTTAAAAAGCACTTTGAACAGTAAGCATTTCATAAGGTACTAACAGTTATTATTATTATTAACTCACTTATGTCACAAATCACATCGTGTCATGGTCATTTATTTACTCATTAGGTTTACAAACTCCAGGCAGACAGGACCACGACTTTCTATTCCTAGTGTCTGGTACAGGGTTTGGTCCACTGAAGGCAACCAATCGGAATTTGTTGAGTGGATAAGTGGATAGATGAACTTAACTAGCAGCATAGTGGGGTGGAAAGGACAGTGGAAATGAAAACCAAAGACTAGGGTTTGAACCACACCTCTGTCACTAATCAGCTGTGTGGACGTGGGAAGGTCCCTGGCTATTTGAGGGCTTGATCTCTCCTTCTGTAGCCATTAGCCAATGGCTTTGATCACTCAGTATGTGCCCTGGTCTATGCTAGGCATTGGGGATATGAAGATGAGTAAGACACAGGCCCCCTCTCGAGCTGCTTCCATATCATGGAAAGGAAGGTTTATTTCCTTCCTCTCTTCCTTTCCTGGGCTGAGAATTGGCTCAATAGTTGTTCTATAATAACAATTGTAATAAGACAACAGCATCTAATTTCAAGAGCTCCTATTGTCATACCCTTACTGCCTTATCTCTTTTTTTCCCTTAAATAATAGTATGAGGTGCTAGAAGTGGCCAAGCCGAAGCTTAGCAAGATGCAAATAACTGTTAAACCAAACCTGTGAATAAATGAGTTTTTGAGAGCATCTACCACTTTCATTTCATCTGAAAAAAAAATTCAGTTTTTAATAACATTCTGTGAAGAATAAGAAATGACAAAAAACATTTACAATGGTTTCACATGAAGAGTTTCTTTGAGTTTATAGACAGTCTGTGTATTCAAAGTGAAGATCTTAAAATGTCTAAATCTTCACCTCCAAGCACTTTTCATCTGAAATGAATAGGTATTTGGTATGACTTACACAGACAATTGCCTAAATTTCTGAAGTCACATGAAGAAAAAAAGAGTCATGTCAACTTATTCACATAAACCCTGTAAATATTTTTAACTCATTCTCTGCACATGCTCTTTGTTTTCCATCAACAGAGGCAAGGTATGTACATATGGATCCTTCCCCTTTGTTTAGTTAGTATACTCTCAACAAGGTGTTCTAGAAAAAACACAGATGGAGCCAGGTTTGACCCTAGCCTCTTTTACCTACTGGCTGTGTTACCTTGGGCACGGTATGTTAAGTAAGCAACATCCTCCTCTATGTACTCGCCGGTTAAATGAAGATATTAGGACTGATTTTGCTGGGATATTGTGAGGATTTCATTAATTACTTAATTGAATTAATTATATATCATGAAATTTGCTTACTTGTATAATTAATTTAATTATATATCATGTGGAAACATTTGAAGTGATACAGATGCTCCATAAATATAGGCATCCCCTTCAAGAACAAACTCTTTCCGCTCTTACCCGCAGACAGACGTCACAGTGTCCAACGATCCGCCCACGTGGAGCAGTGTTCTTCGGAAGTGAAGGGATCCAGAATACACCACTGTGCAGTTTTGGTTTTGGTTTTGTTTTTGTTTTTTCTGAACTCCCCTTATCTGCCTAAAAGCAGAGCCATCAAAATAATTCATCTGTCCTAAATCCCCTCCTCAGGAGTTTCAAAACTAGGAAAGATTGACTCCTATCACGGGAAACCAGAAGTTGGCACCAAGATAAGAAATTACCTAAAGACTGTCACAAAACTATCCTATCTTTCATCTTCTCTCTGGAGGGCCTATTTATCTTTCCTAAAAGTCATTTGTTTTCCCATAAGTGCCCTTTTCCCCCTCCTCTTCGATTAAGATGGTATGTAAGCTCCAAATTCTGCCTGCCTCCTTGAGTCACATTTTTTTCTGTGCATACCGGTTAGGTACATGAATAAAACTCTGTCTTTTCTCTTGCTAAAAAAAAAAAGAAGAAAAGCAAAAAGAACAGTCTCCTTAAGCACAATTCTCACTACGTCAATCACTGATTTAAAAAAAAACGTGGTTTGCCCATTGCCCACAAAATGAATGCCACACTGGTTAGCAGGTAGACCTTGCCACATCTGGCCCTAAACCACCAGCCTTCCCGACCATAACCACACGGCCTTCTCCTGCTCAGACACTGCCCTCTGCTCCAAGCATGCCGGATACCTGCTGCCCCACTCCCAAAACACAGGCTTACTTTCCGCCATCTGTGCTTGTGCTCTCTCTTTTCCCCTTACCTCCCACAGCATCTTTTTCACTTCTTGTATAACAGTAAAAATATTCTACCTAATACAAAATTTTTTTGTACAAATATCTATCTTCCTAACAGTATTATAGGTGTCTTGAAGGCAAAAATGGTGTCTTACTTCTCTTTGCATTCTTCCCAGCACTTAGCAGACAGCCTCACTCATAATGAATGCATACTAGGAGTTGCTGAATTGAAGTTACTTATTTGACATTAAGTAGACACAGCAATAAGTAAAATATGTTTTTCCATTTTTCAACTGATTATGATGAGAGAGATTAAAATGGGCTCCAAAGCAGTTGCACTCAAAGTTAACGGAACTCAAAACATTTGCCCACTTGCAAAGCAGCTGGGGTGATACGGCCGGGTGGCAAAAGAAAGAAAAAGAGGGCCCTGAAAGAAGTTGCACAGACCTAGCTCATTGCAGTCCTGTTTTCTAAGGAGGCATGAAGACATCAGGGGTGGGAGGGGACATAGGCTGGTAGTTGAGTGCAAGAATTCTGGAACCACATGGCCTGGGTTTGAATTCTGACTCTACCAGCTACTGCCTTGGGGCCCTTGAGCAAGTAACTGGATCTCTCTATACATCATCAGCAAGTTAAAGATGAGCTCTGTGTGAGGAGTAAACGCATTGATATATGTGAAGCATATAGGATAGTGCCAGGCACTGTGAGTGCTATATAAGTGTTCATAAACAAATAAGGGATATGTGTCTTACAGAAATTCCCTAGGAAAAGGAAAATTCAAAACACAGACAAAAGAGGTGATGATTGTTGAAGCAAAGATCTAGCACAGTTTTGTATACAATCATACATTGCTTAATGACAGATACATTCTGAGAAATGCGTTGTTTGGCTATTTTGTGGTTGTGCGAACATCATAGAGTATAATTACACAAACCTAGATGGCATAGCCTACTACACACCTGGGCTATGTGGTACTAATCTTATGGGACCGCCGTCGTATATGTGGTCCTTCATTGACCGAAACGTGTTTATGCGCAGCATGACAATAGTTTGATTCCAAACAATCTATGTCATAATCTTCTACAGGCTTAGTAAATGCAGATTTCTGGGTCCTATACCAGAATTACAGATTAGACTTTATAAGAAAGTTGGAGGAATCTAGGAACTTGCATTTTAAACATTCCCAGGTGGTTCTGATGCAGGTTAAGAACTACTTGTATATATCCTGATGTTCAAAGTGTGGTCCAAGGAGCAGCACCAACATCACCTGGAAGCTTGTTAGAAATGAAGAATCTCAAGCCCTTCCCCAGACCCATTGAATCTGAATCTGCATTTTCACAAACTTCAGGTGGTTAGTAGGCATATTAAAGTTTGAGAAGCCTTGGTTCTAGAAGATAGATATTTGGGAAATAAAATCCACCCATTGGGAGCGATTTCTTTTTCCACGGGAGAAGGCGACCTCTTCCTTTAAGACTAGAGAGAAATCAGCGATGGAAGTTGTACATATGTATTCATTTATTGATGCAACAAATATGTGTTAGGTGCCCACCACAGGTCAGACACTGCTTTGGTCCTGAAGAACAAGACAGACATGGTCTCCACTCTACGGAGTGTATCAGCTAAGGAACGACATGACTGATAAACTCTGAAATCTCACAGACTTAATCCCATAGAAGTTTATTTCTCAATAAAAGTCAAGGATATTCCTGGTTGGCAGGTGGAGTTCCATAGGGTCCCAGGAACCCAGGCTCCCTCTGTGACCTCGCCCTCCCTGGGTACCAGAGTCCTAACTGTATCCTGTACGTATGGCTGGTTGGCAAAAGAACAGAGAGTTCAGAGGATCTCATGCGAGGTGTTCATGGGCCCTGACTGGAAGTGGGGTGTATCCCTTCTGCCCACATGCTATTGGCTGCAGCTCAGACACATGGCCATCCTAACTGTAAGTCTGGGAAAGGCAGCTCGATATGTGGCCAGCAGGGAAAGGAGAGTGGGATTTTGGTGAACACACGGCAACCTCTGCCACATTGAACTTACCATCTAAAAGCTGAGGATGCAGACTACAAGGGAAAGAAATAAAGGACCAGAAAGAACAAAGTTAGCATTGGGAACCAAGAAAGAAACCTCAGAAGAGATATTTGGTGCCTGACTATGATCAGGCAGACTCCTTTTAGAGTAACGGTGAGGTTTTACCAAATTAAAAAAAAAGTAAGTTACATGTTAATTCATCTAGTCTTGGCAATAACTCTATAAGGTAAGTACCATTACTTTCTCCACTTTACAGATGGGAAAACTGAGGCACAGAGAGATTAAGCAACTTGCCCGAGTTAGTAAGTAGCAGAGTCAGGATTCAAATTTAGGAGCCCATGTGGTTAACCCATGTGCTTAACCACTAAGCAACACTGCCTTTTCTTGGCTGGGCTCACACAGGCTGGGTCCTAAGAGCCTGAGGAGCCATGTGGAAGCTGACAACACAGCAGACAGCATTATTTTTACACAGACAGACTTACACTGAGATATAGTGTTTAAACCAATAATCAGAGAATTGCAAATTATCACCTAGGAAAAACATGTATTTCTTTGGTTAGTACACATAGCCCTACTCATGAGTTTTTTTTTCAGTTGCAAGCAACAAAAAGCAATTCTGATTAATTTAAACAGATAATAGATTCTTTGAATTGATACCAGGTAGCTCATGGAATAACAGGAAGGCTAGAAATACTAGAACCTTCCTCCTAGCATGATTGTTAATCTTGAGTTAGATCATTTCTGTGTCTTAGCCTAGTTTCTCATAAAAGCAGAGCTTGGGCTAATGAACAGGTAGAATGTTCGGGAAGTGATCTCAGGAAATAGAGAAAGCCAATACTATAATAAGTTATTGAGTTGGCCACCACTATGGATAACTCTAAGGAATCTTATAAAATGTCATCAGAGATGTCTTCCCAAGAGATAAGAGAGCAGTGCATCATCTTCCATCCTCCTCTGGTCAAGAGTGGCCCCATGGGCGTTAACTTCCCTTTCACATTGTGGTTATGAGAAAACCCCATGTCAGAGAAGCCCCAGGTCAGGAAGCAAGCAGTATACCCTGCAGGCCTGAGGGAAGGTGACATCAGGTTGCACCTGGTAAGAAAGGTGGAAGCCACAAAACTGGTGCTAAAGCAGTGGCCAGAGGAAGAAGTGAGGCTCAGAGAAGGCAAAGCGGCTGATACTGTCCACAGCCTGCTTGGCACAGTACTGCTTGACACGTGGTAAGTACTGAGTAACGACTGTCAAGCAACACACCTGGGTACACAAAGGGAAGAAAAGAAGACTCCTCAGGTGATTCTACTGTGGTGGCAGGGGGCATTTTCAGTGACACCGAAGAGCCAGCTAAGTGGTCTGGTCCTCAGAGATGAACTATGATTCCTTATTACTAGATGTCTTTTCCTTCCAAAAGCACTTCAATTTACATGAATGTTAATTACTAAAAATTTAGCCCTATAATGATGTAATCAAATAGGCAGTCCTCAGCTCTGAATGGATAAAATAAATTGCCCTTTTTTAAAAATCACTTATATCCAATCTCTACATTTTCCCCTTGATTGGAAGGCTTACACTGACAAGTGCAAATCATAACGCACAGCCATACACGTGCGTAATGCATATAGTTTCTTTAAATGAAGGGTGCTTGATTAAAGGAGGATAAGAAGGATTAAAATGGGGCAAGAATCTCTGGGGCATCTTTTAAAAGTCTGTTGGTCAGAGATAATCACCCTGCAACTTTGCATTTCAGAGTAGCAAGACCTTACGAACTGAATTCATGATGAAAACATATGCTCTTCTTGGTAAGCCATCATTGAGTACATCTGGAAATCAAAATCTAGAAGGGAAGAACAGGCATTTTCTCCTAAAGAAACCATTAAAAAGTTGCTTCAATCAAGCAAGAGGAGAAAAGGGGGAAGAGGAAGATATTGATCAATCTTAGTGGTCTTTCCTCCGGACCGTTGAAACAGGTCACAGAGCTTTCTTGCTCTCTTCACCTCTCCCAGCTTGGTATATTTGACCAGAAGAAAAGAGTTTCTGGTCCTGGGAGTTCAGATTTTTGGAGAATTTGTTTTGCAATGTGAGGGTAAACTGAGAAATAATCATTCCAATGCTTGACATGTATTAATTTTGCCATGAAAAATCTGGGTAAAAAAGAACAGTTACGAAATGCAAATTGTTTCAACAAATTTGGATTAGTGTGCCTGACTTTGGCAAATTACAGACACTACCTGGTTTCTGTAAAGAGTCACTTGGGCAGGAAACAGATGTTTGTTTCAACTCTCACTGGGCTGCCAAAGGAAGGATTGTTTCAGTCGAAGCTTGCTGTATTAACTACAGAATCACAAAGGCTATAACAACTTCAAACTACTCTTTTCAGAGATTAAAATGGCTTGATTAAATAATTAAATTAGGTTCTTGAATGGCAAAGGCAACCCCCTCACAAAGAAAACAGTATGTGTGCCCTGCACATTAGGAAGAATATAAGGAAGTACTGCAAAGGGTAAAACTGTCTACTGCTCTGTATGTCTTTTATTGGATCATATATATAGTTTGTCTTATGTAATTTTAGCGTCTCACCCCAGCATTTGGTCCCACACATAACATGAGTAAAGTAATATATCTAAAAAATGACTACATTAATATAAACCACTATATAGAGATAGGCAGTGGCCATTTACCACATTTTTCTTTTGTGCCCAGAAGAAAAACAGAAATGATAAATCTTAGCCTCAGAAAGATTAGAAATACTACAAGTCAGCTAGAAATAGTTCTTCCTATTTCCCTGAACTAATGTGGCTGGCAGCCCCTGGCAACATGGGATGCACAGCATGCCCAGGCTCTTGCAGCAGTCTTGGAACATGAGATCAGGTCGCAGAGACAGGGAGGAGTCAGACCAAGAAGAGAAAGAGCATCCAAAAACCAGACCTGGTAGGCCTTGTGGGGCTTCAGAGACTTTTTTTCCGAATTAGTGTAGAAAACCACTAGAATTTTAAGTAGAGGAGTGACATGACCTGATTAATCTTCTTAAAAAGGCTGTTCTGGGCTGGCCCCATGGCATAATGGTTGAATTCAGTGCACTCCGCTTCGGTGGCCTGGGTTCATGGGTTTGGATTCCAGGTGCCTACACTACTCACCAGCCATGCTATGGTGGCAACCCACACACAAAATAGAGGAAGATGGGCACAGATGTTAGCTCAGGGCCAATATTCCTCAGGAAAAAAAAAAAAAAAAAGTTGTTCTGTTTGCTGTAAGGAGAATGGATTTGGGATGCAAAGTTTGGAAGCTGGGAGTAGCTAGAATGTGCATGATGGCAGACCACATTGGAATCTGTGCACGACTTTGCTGAACACTTTGCTTGAAGGGATCTCACTTGTCTGGAATTAGTGAATCAAGTTACAAATGCACTTGTTTCTTGCTTTGCCATCTATCTATCTATCTATCTATCTATCTATCTATCTATCTATCTATCTATCATCTATCTATCTATCTATCTATCTATTTATCTATATGAAGAATACATATGATTGCCAATATTAGAAACACAACTGTTGTGTGGCTCAAAGAAAAGGAGGTTCATTTGCCTCATAATGGAAAAAGTCTAGACATACCTCATGGTTGATTGGTGTATACTGTACTCCCAGGTCTCTTGATCACATTCCAGCTAGGAATAAGGAGAGAGGGGAAAGAAAAGAAGGAGTTTCTCTTAACAAGAGTTTGACCTTTAATCCAGAAAGGTCAGGAAAGTATTTCTACCAAAAAATCATTTGCCAGAATTGTATCACATGGCCAATTCTAACTACAATGAAGGCTGAGAGATCAAGTATTTTTATCCAGGCACTTTGCCATCCCAAAAGCAGAATTCTCTTGGTAGACAAAAAGGAGGAATGGCTAACAGGGAGGGACAAGCAGGGTCTGCCACTCTACTAGTGGTACTCTCTAGCCTATATGGAACATGCTTACCTAAAACAGCAATCAGCCACAACATGAAAACCATTAACACATTTGCAGATGCCACTTTAAAAGCCTAACACTGAAGATGTGCTCATCAACTATAAAACATATATTTAGTTTGAGAATAGAATCTTCAAAATAATAATCTACTGATGTTGTACTTAGAGTGCACTTTACTCTTCCCAGGAACTGGAGTATCTCAGCATCCATTATATTGTGTTTTTCAGTCAAATTGCAATGGGATTGCCATTCTTAATCCAGATGTGGACATTTTGGTCACTTGCTTTTGGTGCTATTGTTTCCTCCTATCCTGGGATTCTGTGATCAACATCAAGGTTATTGAAGCCATCCCCAAAAAGGCAAGAGGGCTGAAACAATAAGAAAAGTTTTACAAAAATTAAAAAGACAAACTAAAAAGTAAAGCTAGATTTAAGTTTGTTTAAAATTAGTGAAAAATAGTCAAGTTTCTAAATCTATAAAAATTGCAACAATGAGCAAAATAAGTAATATTTATTTGAGGGGCTAGATTATTTCTTAAGTGTTAGAATTTTATACTGTTGTTAAATGCTTAGTAAGAAGTTATCTTTTACAAATATATATATACATATATGTTTCATGCTTCCATAGGTCTCTATTTTTTTTTCACTTTTATGGAACAAAATTTCCCAACAAATGGCCTCTTTAGTTTTATAATAAAGTCAGCAGGAAAATAGCATTCAATTTGCTGCAAGAGTTTCCTCTAGACTGCCTGAAATGTGTAGGGTTGATCTATGTGAGTTCTGGGATTCTAGCTGTAGGACTCCACATTTCCATTGTCTAGAGGTATTTCTACCTTTTATGAAAGCAGAGCTAAAGCATGTCTGACCTGAAGCAGGTACGTATTTGACTTGGATGGAAGTGAGGAGGAAAGGAGAGAAGTTGACTGTTTCAGTGACTTTTAAGGAGAACACCACTGTGGTAGCTAGTCTCTGAAGATGGTCACCCTGATGAACCACACCTCCTGCAAATCTATGCATAGTCCCCTCCCCTGGATCCAGGCTGACCCTAGAACTCACCTGTGATTGATCAATAGAATGCAGTGGAAGTAATGCTGCATGACGTCTGAGTCGAGTACGTAGAAAGCCTTGCAGCTTCTCCTGGGGTCTCTTTGAAACTTTTGTTTTGAGGGAAGACATTTGCCATGTAAGAAGAATGACTGCCCTAAGATTTCCATGCTCTGAGTAAGCCAAGATGGACATAGGCCACATGGAGCGAGAGAGAAGGGCCCAGCCTGAGCTGTTCTAGCCACCCCAGACCAGGCACCAGACATGTAAGTGAAGAAGCCATCTTGGATATCCAGCCTAGCTGAGCCTTCATATGACTCCAGCCCAGCCACCATCTGACCGTGAACACACGTGAGGCTCCAAATGAGCACTGACCATCAGAACAGAGGCAGAAATTAAAACAACAGAAATTTATTGTCTCGCAGTTCTGGAGGCTAGAAGTCCTAAATCAAGGTGTCGGCAGGTTCCTGCTCTCTGGGAAAGCTCTAGGGGAGGATCCTTCCAAGCCTCTTCCTAGTTTCTGGTGGCTGCTGGCGATCCGTAGCATTCCTTGGCTTCTTGATGTATTGCTCCAATCTCTGCCCCCATCTTTACATGGCGTTCCCCTCTCTGTGTGTTTGTGCCAAATTTTCCTCTTCTTATAAGGACACCAGTCTTTGGATTAGGGACCATTCTAATCCAGTAAGGCCTCCTCTTAGCTTGATTACATCTGCAAGAACCCTATTTTCAAATAAGGTCATATTCACAGTCCTACCAGGGGTTAGGACTTCAACACATATTTTTGAGGGACACAGTTCAACCCAGAACACCCTCCAGTGCCTTCTTGACTCAAAGTCACTACAATGGCTCACACACTTTTCCTCCATTCTCGCTGAAGTATCTCAGACTGCTTGCTCTGCTTCCCTGTCTCACAGGGCACACTCTCTCCTCAGGACCATTGAACCTGCTCTGCTCCTTCTGCCTGGTACCCTCTTTCCTGAGACACCTCCTCTCCACCCTCCCTCCCCCTTCAGATCTTTAGTCACCGCGTCAGCAAGGCCTTCTTTGACTTTCCTATTTAAAATTCCTTTACTACCCCCCACCCTTCTAACACTCTCTATCTCTTTTCTTGGCACCGTTTTTCTCCTTTTAGGAGGTTACCGCCTTTCTGTGAACAGTTGCTGAATTCCCATTTCACAGTGAGCTGAAGGATCTTGCTCACAATCATGGAGCTAGGAAATGGAGAAGCTGACTCCCCGCCAGCGTACTCCCCAGTTTGTTCTCTTACTTAGTGTTCTATGAAGTCTCTTAATGACTACTTTCTTTAGTTAATTCATTACCCACCTGGCTGCAATGTAAAAGGCCCAGGCTTAGTGACAATTAACAGATGGCTTATGAAAGATAAACTGTACCTTGCCTCATTTAAAAATTTTTTTTTTTGTCAACATTCATAAAAGTCTGGTTTTTAGTGAAAGGTTCAAGGCGGAAATTCTGAGCATGAGGGTATAAGCCAATATTTTTATTTTCTTGGACCAGTGATCCAGAAGGCTGACTGAGCAATAAATCAGGAGAGTTTATATTTTATTGAGTTCCTATCATGTCTATAACACTGGGGGTTTCTGGGGCCTAAAGAACACCACAGACCCATAGTTGAATGATTCATTTCACCAACCAATATGTTTATACAAATCAATCAGGAATGATTGTCAATGGCACTATTTCTAAACCAAGTCTTGTTTATTGGCATGATGTCATGTAGACACAATTGTTTATTTGCACGATGTCACATGCACACACATACATTTGCTTATTTGCCTGATGTCGCCACCAAGAAAAGGGTCACCCCTGGCTGAAGAGGTTTCTGGGAATTACCCATAGCTATGATAACATTCATAATAATAGTTACCATTCATTGAGCACTGCCTAGGTGCCAGTCACTGTGGAAAGTGCTTGATTTATTGCTAATTTAATTTCCATAACAACACTGAGGAAGGTATTTTATCTCTGCTTTCCAGATGAAGAAACTGAACATCTGGGAGATTCAATAACCCGGCCCAAAGTCAGCCAGAAAGTTAGGATGTGAAAATAGTTCTATAAAATTACAAAGCAATACTGTACAAAGATCGTGCAGTACATTTATTAATTAACAGTGAAAAATATTCACTGAGCAGTGAAGAATATTCACATTAGCTGACTACACACACTATCTCCCTTTTAAGAGTGTCTACGCTGGTAGCCATGTTGCCATCACACACGGTGTTCACGATCATAAGGACACTTCTGTCTTGAGGAGTTCCCAAAAGGCACACAAAATTTTTTGTTTTTTATTGTCAGTATTTCAGGCAAATCATCATCTTTCCATTATTTGGCAATTTATCTTAGACTCATTCCACTACAATTGCAAAGATGATAGTTTTCTTTCTATCAGTTGGAATACGGTAATGTTTTCCAGGAAGACGCTGGCCATCTTGATTGAATTTGGAAGCACCTGGCCTCTTACTAAGCCACTTGTGAAATCTTTCCTTTCCTCTCTGACTCAGGTTTACAAGCCGATGTGGCCACAACTGACTGGCGTAGGTGGCTCATCTCATCAGATTTGTATTGATTCTAATTAACAGCAACGCAGATCAGTTAATTTATGGCACCTGCATCCCAAACATCTGGGGATGCACTTTTTTTAGGGACTATAGGTTTCATGTACTGACTACACGTCTCACAAAAAATGAGTCACATCTTTGATATGTGAAAAAACTAATCAAAATAAGCTAACAGGTCTGAATTCTGCTGGGAACTGTTTTATCATATGGATTTACAAGTAGTTTTTCTTTTGCTGAAAGAAGAGAAAATAACCTTCTTCAAAGACTTATTATCTCTTAAAACCCCTAGGTCAGCTACCAGGGTTTCTTCAATAAATGTGGGTTCCCCCAGAATTCGGTCCTAGTAATATTATTCATCATTATATTCTCCACACCCACCAGTGAGGCTGGCACTTAGACGTTTCTCAATGCACACTCAGTGAGTAAGTGGAATTAACGCTAGACCCTGCCCATACCAGCCGTGTAGAATTGCTCCCCATTCCTTGTATCCATCAAGAGAGAAAGCACAGGTAGGCAGAGAGATGATGCTGATGAGATATATTCAGGGATACACTTTTTTTTTAAATCTCTAGAGTGAAAAAGAAAGAAAAGTGTTATACAAGGCTGGACAGAAATCCTGTCTGAAAATCATGTGCCTACGATTGTAAAACCCTCACACCTCGATAGCCACGTTACATGAATTATTTTACTTGAGATAAGTAGGGAAAGTATTTAATTTCCATTTTATAGAAAACTAGAGAATACCCAATTTAACCAATTTGACTCAAGTCATGCAACTAGTTGGTGACATTGCTAGGACCAGAAACCAGGTCTCTGCCTATCATCCTTTGTTTCAAGATGAGCAAGAGAAGGACGTGCAGAGCATGCGAAAGAGAAGCAATGGATCTTGTTATATTAGTCAAGGTCTGAGCACATTTTGGGTACAAAGCTCTTCCCATTAGTAGTGTGTGGCTGACTTGTGCTCTTAACTGATACAAGGAGCTCACCCAACAACTCAGCAACCCAACATAACTGCGACTTACTTTTTTTTTGCCTCTTACAGAACATTTCTCTGAGGTAATCTACAAAATGTCATCTGGGAAAAAATATATCTTTTTGGATTTTAGACACATCCTGCATGAGTCTCTTGTTATCTCTGGGAGAGAACTGGGCTTCTGAGAAAAAGTACAAAATAAAATCCAACATTGATTGAGAACTTAGTATATGCCAGGTACAGTCTAGATGTATTACATATATGACCTCGTTTAACTTTCACAAGAACTAAGAGGTAGGTACTATTTTCGATCTCATTTAACAAATGAGGAAAATGAAGTCAGAGAGAGCTAAGATTTGAGCCCTGGAAGTCTGGCTCCAGAGCCTATATTCTTGAATGTTACATTAGAGTGTCTGTCAGTTAGGCTACTACTCTTAACTAAATCTTCTTGTTCTATTCTTATTTGCAATCTATGCCTTTTCCCTAGAGAAAGACATGTAGGAGTCCTTTGAGAGCATTCATCCCTTCATGTTCTCAATCTTTTATTTAGCTCTTCATTTATTTGTTCAATAAACACTTCTGAGAATGTGGCGTACTCTTTAGTAGATACTGGGGATGTAAATTGGATTGGACGTTGCCCTTTGCCTACAAAAGCATATAACCTGCAGGTAAGATGGACAAATAGTGTTGATACAGGGTGATATTGTGCTTTGGTACTAAGAAAGCAGCCAGGAGAAATATGAACCTCAGTGTAAGGGAAGAAGAATAATTCAGGATTCAGGATGAAGTAGCATCTGAGCTGAGTCTTAAAGGAAATATCATAGTTTTGTGGATGAAAAAGGTTGATAAAGGCACTCCAAGCACAGGAGAAAAACACAAAAAAGCAAAAAAGTCATATGTATTCAGAGAACTGTAATAGTTCAGTACAAGTTAGTGATAGAATCAACAAGACTCAGTGAATGGGTAGATGCGGTGGACAAGGGATGGTAAATTGATTGGGCATTGTACCATTCATTGACATGGCATGGCGGCCCAGGGGAAAGATGAGAACTTTAGTTTTTTGATATTGTTGGATTTGGGGTTCCAAAAGAAGAGTCCTATGGTTGAGTGATTTTTCTCCTGCACAGCCAGCATAAAAAAAAAAAAAATTGGCATATGGGTGGACTAATCCATAATTGAGAGTTTGCAGGGCAGCTAAGGCATAGAGGGCCTAGTGTGCTGGTCATGAAAGGAGGAAAGTGGTAGAATGATTGCACCATCAAGCCCACTAGAGAATAAAGTGGGCAATAAACTGGGAGAATGGGGAGGGCTTAAGGAACTGGAGGTCTCTGAGAAGAAAACACGTGTGCTTGTACTTGTGAGTGAAGCACTGAGAAGGCTTGAAAGTAAGAGGCTTTGTCTGAAGATTGGTACTTTGTGGTTTAAGACTTCCAGAGTTGTAGAAGTGATGGCAACTTTCCTAGTGGAGAAAGTTAATGACATTACCAAATATACCTCTATTGGCTCGTTCTCTGGAAGTTGACAAAGGCTGAGTGCTTTTTAGAGAAAGGTAGATGAAATCCACGTGGTGTTCTTTGTTTTCTACAAGGCTATCCTAAAAAGTGGCATCTGTGATCAATTGACATATGTAATTTCTGTTACTTCCAGCTATTTGGTATAAAACTATTTAATAGTAACGTCCTCTAGAAGTACTGAACAGAGAAAATCCATCTATGAAATACGTTAATCAATAGTGTAATTTGTTCTTTCACTCACCATATGGAAAGTACAGTAGAGTATATCATTTCCTGGATGTATTATCTGTTTCATTTTTCTTTTCTTGAAGGGTTTTCTGACACATACTTTAAAGACATCATCCCTCAGTTAGGTTTTGGCCTGTTGAACGTCAGGCTCTTATTTCCCTAGAGACAAATCATGTGCAAGACATGTCCATCTCTTGAGACTGCTCTGTGGGGATTCAGAATGTGAGAGCTTTGCCAAACAGTTGCTGAAAGGCAAACAGTTGATCTACCCCAACATTTTTGATACAAAGCAATTTTCTCTGAAATGCCAGATTTGGATGAAAATCAACTCATTGAAAACTCATATAATAATGGCAATTTCCTTTGGGAGCAAGTTCAAGGAAAATACTGCTTACGAAAATGAAGATAAATTATGACATCAGAGATCAAGCTGTATCATAGGGAACATGAAACCAGTTCTTGGTACATTGAACTTGGGTTTTTTTGGTAAAACTATTACAGTCATATCTCAAACAGAACTAGGTAACCATTTCAACCAACAGAACACCAATACCACTCACTATTCAAAAGAGAGAACATATGTGATTTAACTTAGATAATTTTTCTTTAAATGTCTATAGTCCAGCATACCTCATTTAAACTTATTACTTAAAGATTTTTACAAATCATAAACTACTAAAACAGTAAAATCTTTAACGTTAACTTTTAGCTTTTTGAAAACTTCTTGAAATAATTATTAAGAAATGCTTTCTTATTCTAAACATACTACATCAGACATGGCTTTTTGTACTAAATTTAGGAAACTGTCTTCTTGTTCTCCTGTCCTCAGTTTCCTCATCTGTAAAACAAGTTTATGCAAATGAGAATTAAATGTGATAATATATGTGAAATACCCCAAACAAAGGTCCAAAATGGTAGCACATAAAATAAATCTGGGGGTAACTTTCTTTGAGTCACTTCCTGGTGGGCCAACATTATAGACGATATTAAGGATAACCTCTTTGCTTACCAGCACCTTTAGGTTGGCTATTTGAGACCAAGTAAACACAGCAGTGGTCCCTTCACTAATCCTTCCGAAGGATATACCATACTGTTCTGTTCATAAGACTGGACTGGTAAGATTTAAAATGTTTAGAAAAATGGAATGGAGTGAGAATTTTTTAAACCCCATTAGTGACCTGGGAATTTTTAAAAACTCTATCATTTATGTCTCAGTATCTTAGCCTGTTCAGGCTGCTATAACAGAATACCATAACCTGGGTGGTTTATAAACAACAGAAATGTATTACTTACAGTTCTGGAGGCTGAAAATTCCAAGATCAAGGTGCTGGCAGCCTCGGTGTCTATTGAGAGCCCATTTCCTGGTTCATAGATGGCTGTCTTTTTGCTGTGTCCTCACATGGCAGAAGGGGCAAGAGAGCTCTCTGGATTCTCTCTTATAAGGGCAAAATTCCATTCATAAGGGTTCCACCCTCATAACTTAATCACCTCCCAAAGGCCCCATCTCCTAAAACTGTTGCATTGGGGATTAGGTTTCAACGTATGAATTTGGGGCAAGGAAGAGACAACACAAACATTGAGTCTATAGACGCAGTAGATAAAATCTCCCATCTAATGTTGTATCAGTATATTGTTGGTAAATTAAAACTGCTGCATATACTATGAGTATTGTTGATTATGGGACTCAGCCTCCTAGTCCTTCGTTTGAAGAAAACCACCAAGAAACCAAACTAACTCCTGACCAGGTAGGAGGAGTAATGTGGGAGACAGAATTTGGAAATAGCCACATAGGTGCTTATTTCATTTAAATTGTACCATAAGCTTTTTACAATCCTTATAAAATTCAAATGTAATAATTCTGATAGTAAGACATGATTTGGGCAATTAGGAAAGAACGAGGTCAGAGTCTAGGATATATTTTCCCTTGGTATGAATTTGGCAAACAGTGAATACAACTGTAGAAGTGCCAATTCTGGCTGGCATCTAGAAAGGCGGTTTTTCTCAGGAAAGAAATGGCAGAGTTTTGTAGAATCCCTGTCTTTCTGCTACTGGAATTTCATTAGGTTTATTCTTTTTGGTGAGTCCTGATCATTTACTCTTCATTTTCTCTTGTTAACTCTATGGGTGTGACCACCAATTCTACTCCAAAGGAGTTCAAAGCAAAAACTATCACTTTTCTCAAAGAAGAAAATACTATCCAGCAATTCCACTTCTGTGTATATATTCTAAGGAAGCAAAATCCCTATGTTGAAGAGGTAATCTGCACCTCCATCTTCGTTGCAGCATTATTCACAGTAGCCAAGACATGGAAACCATCAACAGATGAATGGATAAGATAATGTGGTATATACATACAATGGAATACTATTCAGTCATAAAAAATGATAAAAATAATAAAAAATAATATAAATAAAATATAATAAATATAAATAAAATTTAAAAATAATAAAAATCATAAAAAATTCTGCCATTTGCAACAACATGGATGGATCTTGAGGGTATTATGCTAAGTTAAATAAGTCAGAGAAAGACAAATACTTTATGATCTCACTTAACATGTGAAATCTGAAAAAAAAAAAAAACCCGAACTCATAAAAAAAGAGATGAGATTTGTGGTTACCAAAGGCTAGGGATTGGGGGGTGGGAGAATTGGATGAAGGGCGTCAAAAGGTACAAACTTCAGTTATAAAATAAATAAGTACTGGGGATGTAATGTACAACATGATGACTATAGTTAATACTGCTGTATGGTGTATTTGAAAGTTACTGAGAGTAAATCCTAGAAGTTCTCATCCCAAGGAAAAAAAATTTTTCTGTAACTATAAGAGGAGATGGATGTTAACTAAACTTATTGTCGTAATCATTTTGCAATGTATGTAATTGAAGTCATTATGCCGTACACCTTAAACTTATACAGTGCTGTGTCAATTATATCTCAATAAAACTTAAAAAAAAGAGAAAATCCTGTATTTCAGCAAATTACAACTATATTGGTTTGTTAAACACTTTCTTCAAATTTCATGCCAGTTTCTTTTTTGACAAATTGTAAGTTTTGGCCAATATTCTACATAAGAAGCAGGTGGGCTCTTTCATAATTGAGGATTGTTACATGCTCTGACATCTTGTGAGAAACTCAGAGATGCAGCAGAAGATTGGCAGCTCTTATTGATAGCTACTCAGTCTTTGACTATGGACAGAAACCGATTACGCATGAATTCATCTGGATTCATTGTTACTAATGTACAGACTGGGTATCAAATTGGACATATATAAAATGGGGATGGGTTTTGGCCTCCCTCTCTTTACCTTGTACCTTAATGACTTGAAGGCAATACTTAAGAAGTAGGAACTACAGCCATCTGTTACCAAATATAGACAGCTAAACAGTCTTCTCTAGTTCATTGTTTTCAGATGGATAATCAAGTGATCTGGTGCCCACTATCTGTCATCTCAGTGCTCATCAAGGTTGATCTGATCAACTAGACAAATGTCTCCTTCACTGGACCTATAGTGACATTCTGGCTCAAAGGCAACTACCACCCCAGGTAGCTAAGAATAAAGTTAAAAAGAGTAGTTGTTGGAGGAAGTCATTAAGAGGACGGGACTGCCAGTTGACCCTCAAACTGAACCTGGGCAATCAGAGGCTCCTCACTCCTTCCCCCATCCTTGGGATGTGTGTTTCACTTGTCTCCCCCACACTAAGAAGCTGCCCCAAGGACACAGCCTTGAGATAGTAAAGTGTTGTTGAAACCATCTGGATGGTGTACATGACTAAGCTCAGTTAAGTCCTCTATACAAACTTCAAGATACTGGCAGGCAGGTGCAGAGATCTGCTCATCTTGTGGCTGCCCAAAACAAGCCTGGTAAGTCAGTCCCCTTGCTTATTACACCTGCCACCTGCCATCTAGAGTGGTGTGCCTCTTTCTTTGATCTCTGCTTGCCTTCTGTGTACAGGGGTCAATCAGCGAACCAACAGTAGTTGAGTTTCCATGTGATCTTCATAAAAAAGAATGAGTCAAAATCAATTACTCTAAAACCCTGAATCTCTTCTAAAACACTGAATCTAAATGATTCAAATGATCATTTTTAACAAGTGGCCTGCAATATTTAATTGGCAAATATCTGTCAATTCTCCATATGGAATCAAATCATTCCATTAACCACAGTTGCATTTTTCTCACTAATCTCTATCTGACGTTTATAAGGAGCTAAGTTGCTTTAAATTAGTTAACCTGTGTGTATTTCACTGAAACTATTTTATAGCTACCACAGGCAGTTGGCAATACTTCATTCGAAAATCCTCCAAAATAGAATTGGACTTCGGGACCTCCGTCACCTATGGGCATAAAAGGTTCAAGTGGCCCCAGAACTTTTTCTGCATAATACCTTGTCCTACTTGTAGACAGTACTTCAGACCACCTCACCACTGACATCAGTGGAGTGGCACCAATCTTTATTTTAATTAGGTACTCTACTCTTCCTTTGACCCATTTATCTACTTACTGTAGCCAGTTATGGATTACATGTTCTTTTAAGCCATGACCTCAAAACACTTTTTTTACAAGGTGGATTATAAATAAACACTGGTAAGAATAACAACAGCTACTATTAACAATAATCAATTAATACCTTAGACTTTTTGGAAGAGGCCCACAGCGACTACCCAGTCTTCTAGTTTAACAGCTGAGATCCAGGATATTTAGGCAACTGAAGTTTGGGGCAGGCTAGGGTGAAAGTCGATCATTTCTGATTCTCTGTTTAATATTCTTCCTCCCATTCCAAGGTGCCTCGAGGGTCAGTTACCTCTGGTTTTCCAGGGCAGCGGTTCCTGCTGTCATCCTGTGACCAGAATAAACAGCTGGAATCCTTCTATCCTCTGCCAGAATATCACTAGAAACCATAAAAATAGGGGTTCCCTTCCTCTCACCCTGACCCCTTCCCAAACCTGAAAATTTTCTAAACAAAAATTCCTGTTTGATATTATTCAGATAAACACAAAAGTCTAAATTTGGGTTTTTAAGATTGAATAGTAAAAATGTTTTATAATGCATTGAAATGCTCACACCCCATTCACAGGGTTTGCAGCTGCATTTACATAGACATTAGGAATCTGAGAGTTGTTTTAAGTATTCCTAGCTGGCAAGAGGAAACAGAGGGAATCCAAAATTAAAGGATTAAATCCATCCAAGGGGCTATTATCAAAAGAAAACTCCCCTCATTCTCTAAGAAAGACTTCCAAAGTGGACAACAGCCAAGATTTTTTTTCCCCTCACCTCCTATCAAAGATTGTGTCCCTAATTTTAAAAGTCTAATGGTGCTGGCCTCTTTCTGGGTCCATCTGTGCTATATCTGGACTCTCTCTGCCAAGGAGACTCAGGGTCTGGTTTTGTTCAATTGTACTTTGCTCTGTGCTTTCTTTTTTATGTACTCTTTAAATGGTTATTTTGACTATAGTTCTCATCAAACAAAAGATGTCTATCTTTTATCATTTGGAGATATTGAAAAGAATGTTTTTCTTCTCATTGCCTCTCAAAGCATTTACAGCCATTATATAATGAGAAGAGAAATTCCACAGGGACCAGCTACCATAAATACGTGCAGGTTAAAGTTATGAGTACATATTTTATATTTGATATATTCAGTTCAATATCTGAAAGGACCTGAGTAAATTTATGATGTTCTATTGCAAGCTATGTGATTTTTATAGACTCTAGGGAAAATATATTCTAACTTTTGCTTTTTCATATCAAATGTATATTGAACAAAAGACAGCTTGCCTTCTAAATGCACCTGGTCAGACTGAAAGTCTAAGTATTTAAGCAGTATTTTGAAGTATACTCTGATGTTTGAAAATGCATTTGTTTTGCATAGGTCTCTTCTGTCACAAGGTCAAACTTGGAAATATTATCCACACTTTTATGATCAGTCCTAAAGTATAATGATTATATTATTTGAAAATGCAGCCTGCTGTGATCTGGAGTCTAGGAATGGTGAAAATGAGTGACCCTGGAGCCAGCATAGTCAATGGTGCCCACATGAGCTCCTCCGGGACAGAGGTGGAGATGGCGATGCCAAGGGCAGAAGAAGGAGGGAGCAGAAGACCACAGGGATGCAGTCTTTGCTGGCTCTGGTTGATTAGAAGCCTTAGGCAAATTCCAAGGAGGTTAAGGGAGCCGACTCTGGTCAACCTGTGCGGGTTGAACCCCAGCTCCAGAAGTATACCAATGGTGTTCTCTTGAGCAAGTTATTTAACCTCTCAGTCTCAGTAGTCTCATCCGTAAAACAGGAAAACATTAGTGCTCACCTCATAGGATTGTTGAGATTCAATAAATAATGTACATAAAGCTCTTATCCAGAGACACCCCTATAAAATAGTGGTTAATAATGCAGACTCTAGCCTCAGAGTGTCTAAGTTTTAAACATAAACTCACCACTTACTATCTGTGCAATTGTCTCAACTTCTTTCAGCCTCATTTCCTCTTTGGGAATATGGAGATAATGAACAACAGTAGCTTGGCTGTGCAGATTACCTTAGTTAATCCATATAAAGCACTTAGAAAAGTGCCTAATGCATGATAAATGCTCAAAAATATTAGCTGTTTTTCTTACAGTTCCTGAAAATGTTACTTGGAAAGCATCTAGGGCCAAAGAAACAGTGTTGACTTTTAATTGTTTGCTTACCTAGTTACCATAGCAAAAGCAGGGAGAAACATCCTCCCTCTCTTTCTCTTCCTTTCTACCAGTATTCCTTCTTGTCTAAATCCATTTGCCCTGCTCCCAGGAGAAAGAAGGTGTACTTGCTTTGGTTGTGGGAGAACGGGGAGGGGCACACATTAGGCTTGCATCCTGACCCATCCTCACCCATCTGTCTAGCAATACCTCCAGAATGTGGTGTGCATTGGCCTGCAAGCTGTGAAATCAAATGGTTGCAGGCATGTGTATTTTCCTGAGTGGTATTACGAAGAACTCTCCTTTGCCTGGACTACATTCAGGAGGCCTTACTTAGACTTTCATCTTTATTCATGGACTCAGCAGGTGTGGTCTCCACTGCTGGTGAGCAGTCATCTGTGGCTGCACGCTCGACAAAGGTGATTTCACTGGATGATGAATCTTACTGAATATTACAACTAACAACTCTATTGTCTGTAAGTGGATAGGGTTTGAGGAACAGCCAGGTGTACCAGTCCTGAGAAGAGACAATGCTGCACTGTGTGTTATCAGTTTAATAAAGCATGTGCTTGCTGTCAGTAATATTTCTCCTTAAAAAAAAAAAAAAAAAGTTTGGTTGACAACACAGTTCTTTGAATTGTGGCATATTAAGCCCTTGAACTCACAGATTCAGTTGTATTGACATGATGAACACCTTACACAAATGTTAACCTTTCTCACTCATCACCCAAGGCCATCTTGAAAAAAGCAGGTCTGTATATGTGTAAGGAGGGATTGAGGTGGCTCGAATAAGGAGAGAGAGAGGTGCAGAAAGTGATATGGAGCTAGATTTAGGTAGAAAACAATTTCCTAAAGAACTTTTACTTTTGGGGTTTATCACCCATAAAACTTGACCTTTTTTCCAGAGAGAAAGAATCCATGATCTTGTGAAACTGGGTGTCTGTAAATTTTTCCCAAGCTTCTCAGCAGCAAAACTTGTTCTTCATCCAATTGTAACTCCTATGTTGGCAAGGTAAGGGCTTTCTATGTATCTAATTTACTGCATGTCTTTCCAGGCTAGGAATGCAATACAGGACTCTTTACATTAATTGAACAATCAGATGGTAAAAAAAAAATCTCTTTGGCTATTTGCTGTGTGAAGGGAACATTTTTTGATGATAAAATAAGTAATTCCATATGCACATGAACTGTTAGTATTCGATTCCTGTTTCTCTTGTAATGTCCTTGGTCTTTTGTCTTTTGAATCAATTAGGTCAGTCTCAGGGGGATAATAAAAGAAAGAGAAAGAAAGAAAAACAGACCATAGTTTAAGCCAGAACACTCTAATACTGTCCACTCAACATATGGTGTTTATAGATCTTGAAAACAGAATCAGGAGGAATGCTTCAGATTAGAAGGGCTCTCCCCACATCAGGGATGGTTTTAATTTTTAGCTTTTTAAATCTTTGGTCCTGGAGTAGTTCTTATTACAGTCAATAGAGTGGTTAGTGAAATGAGGGTAAAATGTCATAATTATGTTAGTTAAATAAGATTTGTATGCCTCCATTAGTATGCAAATATGCCACTTTGTACTCTGTTTTTTAACATATATATATATATATTAGGTGAGGGCGGTTCAGCCAAGGATAGACGACTCACCTAGTAATTCTGCACCTCTTTTAAGGCACAATGTGAGAAGTTGCTGCACAGATCTAGAAAATCTTTGCTCTGAGCCAGAGCAGCATGGCTGACCTTTGACTCCACAGGAAAGTCCGCTCTCTGTCCAAAGCCTATTGGTCCAGACAACCCAGCACAGATGGTGTGAGCGGTTCTGCCCAGCCAGTCGGTGAGAACAGGCAGGCAGACATCTGCAGGTGAAGGCCGGGAGGGAATCACGGCTGGAAGGTCATTGAAAGTCGATGCACAGGAAGGCTGCTTCCCCGGCAGCAGAAATTACCCTGTAAGACCTCTGCAGGTCCACATAGGCAGTAGGCCAAGGGCGACGCACACCGCATGCTTACACTGTCCTGAGAAGGGGATCCAGGGCCCGGTGTCTATTAAAATCCGAAACACCTGAAGCACATCTGACTCTAACATTATAACAAGCTTCCGCCTAAGGTTCTGAGCACCAAACAGCCCTAGGAATGAGAACGTTAGCCCATTAAAATCACATGGGAGTTAAAAATCCGATGCCCAGGCTATATGCCGCACTGATTAAGTCCGAATCTCGGGGGCGGGGTGGGTCCGAGCGTCAGGACCCACCTCCACACGCCTGCTGAAGGCGGGGCTCAGGGGGAAGGGCCGGCTCCTCGGAGCGCAAGCCCCGGACTGTAGTGAGTGGTGGGACGTGGAGGCCCGGCTCTGGACGCCCAAAATGAAAACTGAAGCCCGTGGCTGTGGTGATGTCGCCTTCTCCTAAGACTGTGTGGTACGGGAGAGAGAACGGGGCCAAGAGTCTAAAGTCTATTATCAGCCCCAACTTTGCCGGTCACTTCAAGCGAGAGCCTCAGTTTCCTCGTCTACGTTATAAAAGAGTCGGGTAAATTGATCTCCAAGGTTCTCCAAGGTCCTCCTATTTTTGTTGTCAAACGCTGGTGTAAAATTTTGCACAGATTATTTTTTCTTTTAAAAAATTGTTAATTGACTTTTTCTCGTGATTAAAAAATGAGTATCATAATTTTATATTTAAAGACCCTCTCCCACCTTTCCAAATATCGTGTAATAGTAGCTGAGACATTTTTAAAAATTAAAAAGACATAGTTCTGCTCTTATTACTCCTATTCAACGTTGTATGGGAGATCCTAATCAGTGCAACAAAAAAGAAAAACAACTAAAAAATTACACAGATTGGTAAAAAGATATAAAACTTTTTATTCACAGATGACATGATTGCCTATGTAGGAAATTCCAAGAATTTACCCAAAAAAAGACTACTAGATCTAATAAGTGAGTTTAGCAAGGTCTCAGGATATAAGGTCAATATACAAATATCAGTTGTATTTTTATATTCAAGCACTGAAAAATTGCAAATTGAAATTTTTTAAAATACCATTTAAAATAGCACAAAAATCCGAACTAGTAAAAGATGAATCTAACAAAATTTGTACAAGATTTGTATGTTAAAACTACAAAACATTGATGAGAGAAATCAAGTGTGATGTTCATGGATTAGAAGGATCAGTGTTGTCAAGATGTCAATTCTCCCCAAACTGATAGATTCAACGCAACTCCAATCAATAACTCAGAGGGCTTTTGTAGAAACTTAAAAGCTGATCCTAACATTTATATGGAAAAGCAAAGGACATAGAATAACCAAAACAATTTTGAAAAAAAAAAAAAAGAAGGGAACAAAGTTTAGTCATTCACGCTACCTGATTTCAAGACTTACTATAAAGCTTCAGTAATCAGGACAGTGTGACAAGACACATCTGACTTTCAGGGTTAGGTGGGGCAGGAATATGGACTGAAGAAGGCACCTGAATCACACCACATGTTTCCATTGGTGTGGGCAGGATCCCCACCCATGCACTAGATCTAGTTTTGTAAATAAAGTTTTATTGGAATATAGCCATGTATGCCCATTTGTTTACATCTTGTCCTTGGCTGTTTTCATACCACAATGTCCAAGATGAGCAATTGTGACAGAGTCGGAGATCATAGGGATCAGTTTGCCAGATTTAGCAAATAAAAATATAAGCTCAGTTAAATTTGAATTTCAGATAAATGAAAAATATTTTTTATTATAAGTGTGACTCGTACAATAATTAGGACATATGTATACTAAAAAATTATTTGTGGTTTATCTGAAATTCAAATTTAACTTGGTGTCCTGTATTTTCTTTCTTTGCATGAGCTCAAAGACTAAAATACTTGCTGTTTGGACATTTATAGAAAAAATTTACCAACCCCTGATTTAAGATAAGGAAGAAAACTTTCTTTAAAAATTATATTGTCAGTATTTTTAAGCATTTAAAATTGTTCTATCATTAAAATAGTTGCAAAATTAGTAAAGTACAAATATATTTGGCTTCCTTCAGCTTTAGATTAAAATATGACACCAAAAATTCTAACAAGTTCACTAAATTTTTTGCCAGCTTCAAAACTTCCAGTAAACCCCTCTGAATATGGGGGTATACTATAATTTGGAACAGTGTATCACAAACGTGCACATCAGATTCACCCAGGATGCTTTTTAAAAAATACAGATCTCTTTAGGCCCCAGCCACAGAAATTCTGTTTCATTGTGTCTGAAATGGAAACCAGGAATATGTTTTGGTTTTTTTTTTTAAGTTCTTTGAGGTGATTCTGATATAGAGGCTGGAGAACTGGTGAGCTGTAGCAGTGCTTTGCAAACTGTAACATGTGTCAGAATCAGCTGGTGGGCTTATTGAATCACAGACTCCTGAGTTTCTGATTCAGGAAGTCTGAGGTGGGACTCGAAAATATCTAACAGTGTTCTAAGTGATGCTCATACTGCTGGTCTGGGGACCTTATTTTGAGAAAAAATGTTTTAGAGAATTTTACGTACTTAATTTGTGGCTTTCTTAAGTTCAGATCTATATAATTAACTAAACCTTCATAATATGCAAAATAATGGAACTTTATTAGCATAAAATGGATTGTATTGCTTGTTATTCCACCATAGTATCAATTTACCTAAAAGAGGAATGATATAAACACATATAAGTTTTTATATGTGTTTTTCAAACCATGTTTTGCCATAAACCAGAATGTCTCTAATCTTATCAAAAAGTGTTAAGAATGTGATCAAACCTGTAAGTCTTAAATATGCCATTGAAAGGTTATTGTAAAAATAGAACTACCTACTAATAAACCAGTTCAGCAAAGTAATGAAATAATTAGGGATAAATTTAACCAAAGAAGTGAACCACTTATACACTGAAAACTGCAAACATTGTTGAAAGAAATTAAAGATCTAAATAAATGAAAGACATCCGCTGGTCATGGATTGGAAGGTTTACTATTAAGACGGCAACACTCCACAAACTCATCTATAGACTCAGCTCACTTCTTTGCAGAAATTAGCAAATTAGTCCTAAAATCCATGTGGACATGCAAAGGAACCAGAATAGCCAAAAAAATCTTGAAGAACAATGTTGGAGGGTTCACAATTTCCAATTTCAAAACTTACTACAAAGCTACAGTAACCAAAAGAATGTGATACTAGCATAAGAATAAATATATAGAACAATGGAATATAATTGAGAGTCCAGAAATAAATCTTCATTTTTACAGAATTCATTTTCAACAAGGATGACAAGACAATTAAATAGCCTTTTCAATAAATGGTGCTGGTACTGCTGGATATTCACATGGAAAAGAATAAAATTGTATCCCTACCTCACACTGTATACAAAAATTAACTCAAAATGTTTCAAAGAACTAAACCTAAGAGGTAAAAACTATAAAAATATTAGAAGAAAACTTAGGTGTAAATATCTGTGACCTTAGATCAGGCCATAGTTTCTTAATACGGCACCAAAAGCACAAAGAACAAAAGAAAAATGTACATAAACTGGACATCATCAAAATTAAAAACTTCTGTGCTTCAAAGGGCACCATCAAGAAAGTAAAAAGACAACTCAGGGGCCGGCCCGGTGGCGCAGTGGTTTAGTTCGCGCTTGGCAGCCCGGGGTTCGCGGGTTCGGATCCCGGGGGCCTGCCGACGTACTGCCTGTCAGCCACGCCTTGGCGGCGTCCCATATAAAGTGGAGGAAGATGGGCACGGATGTTAGCCCAGGGCCAGTCTTCCTCAGCAAAAAAAAAGGAAGATTAGCAATGGATGTTAGCTCAGGGCTGGTCTTCCTCAGAAAAAAAAGACAACTCCAGAAGAAAATTTTTGCAAATCATATATCTGATCAAGGACTTGTATCTAGAAAATATAAAGAGCTACTAAAACTCAATAATAAAAAGACAAATAACTCAATTAAAAATGGGCAAAGGATCTGAATAGACAACTCTCCAAAGAAGATGTACAAATGCCCAATACGTGCATGAAAAGAAACTCAGCATCATTAGCCAACAGGGAAATGCAAATCAAAAGCACAATAAGATACCACTTCACAACCACTACAGTGGCTGAAGTTAAAACACACACACAGAGAACATAACAAGTACTGGAGACGATATGGAGAAATTGAAACCCTCATGCATCACTGGTGGGAATGTAAAATACTGCAGCTACTTTGGAAAACAGTCTGGGAATTCCTCGAAAGGTTAAACATAAGAGTTACCATATGACGCAGAGAAATGAAAATATATGTCCACACAAAAAACTTGTACACAAATATTCATAGTAGCATTATTCATAATAACAAAAGGTGGCAAATAACCCAGATGTCCATCAACTAATGAATGGACAAATAAAATGCATTATACCCCTGCAATAGAATATTATTCAGCAATAAAAATAAATTAAGAATTGATACATGCTGCAACATGGTTGAACCTTGAAAACGTGACGCTAAGTTAAAGAATCAGTCTCAAGTGACTGCGTATTGTATGATTCCATTCATATGAAATGTCCAGAACTGGCAAATTTATAGAGTCATAAAGTCAACTGGTGGTTACCTACGGTTGGTAGAGTGACAGTTAAGGGGTGCACAGTTTCTTTTTAGGGCAATAAAAATGTTCTAAAATTGATTGTGGTGATGGATGCACAACTCTGTGAATACACTGAAAGGTGTTGAATTGTACACTCTGAAAGAATGAATTGTATGGTGTGTGAATTATATGGCAATAAAGCTTTTAAAAGAAAATAGAACTGCCTATGTAAAGGGCATTGTCCTGAGATAAAATATATTAGGCGTTCTGAGGGTCAGTTGCCAAGTTCTACTTTCTAATTCTCTTTGAAAACATATTCTTGAATTTACATTGAGTGTTTCTTGCTTAGTTAATTTTGTAGTCTTCATAGTAATCTACAGTACCACATATTTCCACTGTTTGTGCAAATAAGCAGCCTTTGCTTCAAATGGATGTTTCTATTAACACTATGCCTAATTATTGAAAATAAACATGTGCAAATATGAGCTTCTGCTGACTGCCTCTCAACCTATCTTTTCCTCCTGCTGGTTCATGCTGAGGGGCCTCGGCTTACTGAAGCTTGTCAGGGACCCTGGTTTGTATGAATATGCCCTTAACTGGCTGTAACATATGGAGTCCATCCTGAGAATTAACATTCAAATGATTCTTTTCATCATCCTGGTAAAGAAAAGTCATAAACATATACATGTAATAAAACAAATAAGGAAATTTCCATTCAAAATAAAAAGCTCAGCTCATGAAAGACTGCATTTTTAAGATAATCCTTTTTTCTTTGATGAGTACAAGCAGACTCCCAGAAGTGTCCCAAAATCAAAATCATGAACTAAGATGAGTTTGTGTCTGAATGACAGAATATTTAAATTAAAAAAATAAAATACTCGGAGCCACCTGGTGGCACAGCGGTTTAGTCCGCACTTGGCAGCCAGGGGTTCGCAGGTTCGGATCCCGGGTGCCCGCCGATACACTGCTCGTCAGCCATGCCGTGGCGGCGTCCCATATAAAGTAGAGGAAGATGGGCACGGATGTTAGCCCAGGGCCAGTCTTCCTCAGCAAAAAGGGGAGGATTGGTGACAGATGTTAGCTCAGGGCTGGTCTTCCTCACAAATTACTAGACACCTGATAATTTCAACTAACAAAATTGACACTTTCTGAAGTGTAACAAGAGCTTGTTTTCTCCTTTTTGTTTTCCTTTTAAGCTTTCAATGCATTATTCACTTTCCTTTTCAATTATTTATACTTCACACCATTTTTGAGGGTACCACAAATTCCCATCCCTTACTTTCACACATTGTATCAGGACCATTCTAATACTAGGGAGATTAACCATCATGACTGACAGGGAAATTGTTCTGACAGACACAGCAGATAATCCTTGGAGGTTTCTACCAAGTGGAGCACAGATATTCCTTTGTAATAGGGAAGATTTAAGTCAATATATGGAAACCAGGACATGAGACAAAGTATATTTTTCCTTCAATGATCAGGTGTTCTACAATAAATATGAAAGAATTTAACAAGACGGTACATGTGAAGTGGTCCTATAAATCACAATTGTACAAAGGTTAGTTAGTACTGGTAGTTACAACAGTGATCATTTCTTAGACCACATCCACGGTAACTCCTTTGCAAAGCTGCATGGTTTGAGGAGCTCTCAAGACTAAAACATCAATCTGTCAAGTTCCAAGGATATCAAATTAGAGATCAAATCAAATTTACTCATATTTGGAACTACAGCGTGTTGCCATTTTCCTAGAAAAGAAAATATATTGTATTTTTCAACATGATTTAGTGGTAAAAAGATTCTCATTATTGAACCTATTGAGACCTAGGAGATAGTCAATAAACAGTGATGAGAAGGTTCGCTTTCAAGGAGAAATGCCCAGCCTCTGCTAATATTTCCTAATGCAATACTGGGCCAAATTTGATTTTATTTCATTTGGTGACTTCACAGCCTCTGAATAAGAGGTTCTTGTGAACTTCTGCAGTTTAATAACTGCAAAGATTGATCAAAATGAGTTTTTTAAGTAAATGCTTCAAGTGAGTTGAGAATGGATACCGTTTCTCAGTAATATTTGTTTTGTGGAAAGGGTTTAGTAACTTGAAGTTCAATTCTTTGGAGGAAGGGGAACCGTTAATGGTAAGAAATAAGGGCCCATGGATTTCAACTGATTCCCCCATCCTCCCTATGAAGTTATAACTATAGATGATAGAGCATATTTTTTTAAACTTCCTCTTTTATATGAAGGTAGAAGTAAAGTGATAAATAGTTATCTTGATCCCAAATGAAGAACTAATTTCAAAGTACTTTGAGGCTCCTGACCCTATATCTGCCTAGTTTGTGGTAAAGAAAGGCTAAGTTGAGTAATTACCTGGCCTGAAAGCTGTTCTTTTTTTTTTTCTTTTGAGGAAGATTGGCCCTGAGCTAACATCTGTTGCCAATCTTCCTCTTTTTTTTTTTCTTTTTTCTCCCCAAAGCCCCAGTACACAGTTGTATATCCTAGTTGTAAGTCCTCCTAGTTCTTCTGTATGGGATGCTGCCTCAGCATGGCTTGATGAACAGTGAGTAGGTCCATGCCCAGGATCCGAACCAGCAAACCTGGGCTGCCAAAACAGAATGCACGAACTGAACCACAACACCACCAGGCCAGCCCCCTGATATCTGTTCTTGTTTCTACTTTTCAGTCATATAAGTTTTCAGTCATATAATTTTTCTATTTTTATTACATAAACAATAAAGTACTTATAATTTGAGTTGTTTTCCAAATCTCCAATGATTTAATTTTTAGACTAAAGATTCTGAAAACGGTTGATTCACTATGGATCTGTAAGAAAAACTTCTCAAAATATATAACTTTTTCTTACTGCTTCAATACAATAATACCATGTTTCATAGAATCTAAAATTCCGTGAACTGCAAGAAACACAAATGTTTTGTGTACATTGAAAAAAAAGACTGGGGGGCTGGCCCGGTGGCATAGTGGTTAAGTTCACACGCTCCACTTAGGCAGCCTGGGGTTCACAGGTTTGGATCCCGGGCGTGGACAGATGCACTGCTTGTCAGCCATGCCGTGGCGGCGTCCCATATAAAGTAGAGGAGGATGGGTGCAGATGTTAGCCCAGGGCCAGTCTTCCTCAGCAAAAAGGGGAGGATTAGCAACGGATGTTAGCTCAGGGCTGGTCTTCCTCAGCAAAAAAAAAAAAAAGACTGATGCCAATTATACTATGTCACGATGCTTCTTATCACTTAATACTTTTTTATATTTAATAAAAGAGCTTTTCTGAGACTTATTTAGGCATAAATATTTATCACCATATTCCTACATAGAAAGGAAAATAAAAGCAAAATAAATTTATTATGGCTTTGGTAAATCTTGGTGTGTGACAGGAAATTCTTTAGCACACATCTCAGTAGCAAACGTACCACAGCATCCACATTGGCCATCTTCCTTTCTAAGCACGTGGCCATTGCCTTATAAGAAAATGTGAAATTGTAGTCATTCCTCCAGGGATGAATATTTGCCTCACTATATCACATTTATGCTTCATTGACCTGTGTCGTTCTGTTAAATAAAATTCTATTTCAATGCTAAATTATAGTAATATTTTATATAACATTTTGCACAGCACTTAAACTCAACACAGGTACCAGACTCCATTGAAATAACAACGAGAACAGCAACAACCGTGTTCGTACACAAGCAGGCAAAGACTACTATGTCATGCTGGGCCCCTGACCATCAGTTGTAAGATGCATGCTGATTTTAAGGATATTAAAATGTGAAGACATGTGACTCTTAGAACTGATGGAATCCAATAACAATTCCTTATATCTGTGTCGTGGTAGCTATTAGCATGAACTTGGTAGTGAGATAGACATAGGGACTGACTTAGTCGTCTAATTGCTGTGTAATGCTGAGCAAATGACTTAAGCTCTCTAAGCCTTAGACCTCTCATTTAAAAATAAGTGTTGTAGCAGTACCTACTGTATAGGATTATTGTAAGGATTAAACAATATAGTTTCTACATAAACTGTTCATTAATTATTAGATGTTATGATTTTTATTATAAGCGTTACTTTTTTGGGTCTTCATGACTGCCTGTAAAGTAGGTAGGAAGACAATATTATCCCCATTTTGCCACTGAGGAAAACAAGAATCAAAGAGATTGTGATCTGCTCAAGATTGCAAAGCCAGTAAGTGACACAGTGGGAATATGAGAGCTCTTTCCATATTCCTCTAGACGGAAACTGGTAAACGTACAGAAATTTCCTATTCCCATCAAAAATGGTGAATTAGCTTGAAGAAAATAAAAATGATCTGAGCATTGTGGATATTTTTGGTTCTCCAGCAGTCCACTTCTCTTCATTCTAAGAACAATACATATTCCCAACTTTGGGATCATGTGCTTTGAATTGGGCCGCAATTCCTTGTTCCAGGGACAGACCGTAAGGCCCAGGTTTAGCCAATCCAGAACTTTGAATTCCCCTAGCTGCAGAGATTGATCCAAGAATAGGCACTTAACTCAAGCCAAGTCAATCAGAATAAGTCAGAACTAATCTCAAGACTTTTACTTGAGTAACCAGAAAGAGATATTTCAGCAGAAAGGACATTTTCCCCTTCTGTTTGGCTTTAAGTTGAGGAGGTGTGAGGCTGGAGCAGCTGCTGCCATCTTGTGACCACATGGATCCTAAAAATGAAGCCAAAATACTGAAGACAGCATGGCCAAGCCAGGCAACAGAAAGAAACCAACTACTAAATCCAATATGTGAGCTTGTGAATCCATTCTTGAGTTCAGCCCTGTTTTTTACTTTTCAGTTATTTGAGACAATAAATTTCCCATCTCTGCACAAATTATAGCCTCACTCTCCTGAGCGAGGGGCTCAGGAGAGGGCAGTACAAGCCAAAAAGAGGTATGTGTTTGACAGGCACCATGACTGCTGGGTCCAATACACAATTCTTTATCTTTGTTCTGAAAAAGCAAAATTAGCCAAATAGTAATGATTCAACACCACCCATGTGCACTGTACACAATGCCAGGGAGTGTCAGTTTCCATAGCGCTGTCCAAGCGTCCTGAGGGCTTTCTATATTAATTTATAGTAAACAACACTGTGGGAAGAGTTGGTTTAGATACATTCACATATCTTGTGATGTGAGTGATATGCACATAGAATTGTTTATCTCACCCTAGCTAAGTCCACTCCGATTGGTGCCTTCATGCATTTGGAAATGGTTGACACTACGCAATTAAATTTGCTGCCTTTTGACACTTTAAAATCTGACTAGTTAGAAATGCAAATGTAATTAATCCAACCAGCTAGTTACAATAATTTATTCTTACATAAATCTATCTAAACATGCTACAGAGTAAAATCTGGGCTTATCAAAGCAGCGTAGCACTAATATTTGAATATAAGAAGGGTAAAGTGGCAAATTCAATCTCGTTCACTAGATAGGTAGTTAATTTTCTTTGCTAAAAAGTAAAATAATATTTATTGAGGAGCTTAGTGTATCTAAGTTTCTTCCACGAGAAATTAACAACAGCTGGGACATTTGTACACAAATAGAGAAATCTCTATGTCCCCATATTTTGGGATTTCCCTCTTATTTCCACTAGCAGAGGAATTACAGTACTATTTTGATTTTCACATTCCTTTAACATGCTGACTTAAGTTGTTGCTTTAATGTAACATTTTTAAACCATCTACTTCTTACTAATCCACATGTGTTGCAAAAATGTTTGTACACAGAATGGGGTTCCAAAGAGAAACAGATTGTGACTTAACACCACACACATGGAGTTTAGTTGGATTTTATACATAATTATATACAGTATAGATAATAAATCTGCATAGGCACATGTGTTCAATAAGTATGAATATTAGCATACATATACACTTCTATTTCATATGTTATTTGTCTTTCCCTTCCCTTATAGGACAAAAATCCAGGGAGAAAAAAAATCCCTCGCTTTAGCACCTCAGGAAATGGTCCACACATGTTCCTTGAAAAAATAATTGCTACTGACCATCTTACCTCGATATGGCAGCGGAAGGGTTAAATGAAAGGAGGCTTGATGGCTTGCTGTTGACTGAAATGAGGAGGGAGAAAACTGATCAGCTGTCTTTCTTCAGACCTCATGAAGCTTTCTCTCTCTCATTCCTCTTCCAGCCTTGCCCGGAGGCGCGCTGCCCCGTTGGTTTCCCACGAGTGCTCATTTCACAGGAAGAAGTTGGGAATGAGTGCAGCAGTAGCTGCGATCTCATCTTTATTTCACTGGGTCAGGTTTTCAAACTTTATAAATCTCAACCAATAAGAAGAAGTGCATTTCCCGTCACAACTCAGTGCACACAAATATTTATGTTTATACTTGTACATGTCTAACTGAAACAACAATTTCTACCAGCGTTGACTCTTCCTGCGTGTGATGCCCTCTGACAGTCTTTATTTTATTTTGTTCTATTCTCTGTATTTTATTTCCTTTTTACAAATGCTGATTAAAAACCACTAAGTCGATCCCATGATCCTTTATTAAGTCATGACCTAGAGGGTTGAAAAACACTGTTCTAGGGATGAAAGCAGCTTAAGCTAGAAAGAGCTTGAGTCTTGACATAGGTTTAAAATCTGGCTTCCTCAATGACCTGCCATGTGACCTCTGGCAAATCACTTAGCTCTACATGCTCAGTTTCCTCATCCATACAATGGAGAAAATACTACTACTTTGCAGGATGATTGTGAGGATCTATGAAATGACACGTAAAAACCCAAGTCCATTCTCTGATACACGGTAGATTGAAAGTAATGTTAGTTCCTGGACCATCCCTTAAGTCTCAAAAAGCCTGACAGGCAAGTTCTGTGTAGAAACACTGCCTGCCTTTCAAAGCCTTCTAAACCTTCCCTCTTTTCTTCCTTCTCAGTCTTTTTCACAAACCCAGACACAAAACATTTGTTTAAATTAGTCTCCTACTCGAAGGCTGAGAAATTACTAAAGTAAGGTACATCATATTTCTCAAACTTTCCCACCAAATTTTGTGCAGATCCAGATAATTAACAATTCTTTGGAATATTGGGTTCAAAACTTCAATATGGGGGCTGGCCTGGTGTCATAGTGGTTAAGTTCACGTGATCTGCTGCTGGTGGCCCGGGGTTCTCAGGTTCAGATCCTGGGCGTGACCCGACGCACTGCTTGTCAAACCACGCCATGGCGGCGTCCCATATAAAGTAGGGGAAGTTGGGCACAGATGTTAGCCCAGGACCAGTCTTCCTCAGCAAACAAAAACAGAAACAAAAGAAAACTTCAGTATAAATTTCAAAATCCTTAGAGTGACCCTTATTCATCATGATCTGACTCTGCTCTTCTCCAATATTCTGTCAAACCACTTTCCTCACCTTCTAAATCACACCTGGCTCAGGCTCACTAGTTGCCACCTTGTCATGCTCTGCTAGCTTTTGTATTCTGTGTTTCCGTTGTGCTGGCCTTACCACCTCCTCACAGCTTTCCATTCTGCCACTTACTGCCTGTGTAATCTTGGGCAATTACCAGTTAAATGTTTCTAGACACACTTTCCTCATCTATAATACTATTTACCATGTGAGCGTTCTCGTAAGGATACCATGACATCAGGGTTGTAAATTGCCTGGCACATAATGAGCGCTCAATGAACAATGACTGTTAATGTCATCAATATTATGAACAATGACTATTTTTATCATAACGTTTATCAGTCAACACTGAGTTTAAGAGTTATCTGTTCTAGGAAAGCTCCACTGACCCTCCTGTTCTAGATTACACACCCTGCTTCTGGACTCCCTTCACACTCTGTGCAGACATCTTATCACAGTTTCACTGCACCGTGTTCTAAGTGTTTGTGTTCTTGCTGCAGCCTCTACACTGGAAACCTGGAGGACGAGGACATGTCTTTCATCTCCAAATCTAGAGCATTTAGCAAAGTGCCCAAAACATCACAATGTTTCATTAGGTTTGTTTATTTAACTTGTTTGATGGGTGACCAGAATACGAAAGTGCATAATTACCATCTCTACTGTACCTATTAGAACTGAAGTACTTAAGAAGAAAAGAGTAATCGCTGGAGTAAATACTATTCAAAATGAAAGTGCTGTTCTGTAATTTCAAAGACAAAGTAGTACTAAGGAATTATTCCTTCATTTTTAGCTTCCTCAGATTTCTTCAGCAACTTGAAAAGCAAGGGCTCCTTTTTTCACTGCCTCCAATGAGTATTTTCATTTGTGGAACAATGTATTGTGTGCCAGGCACCCTGATCCACGTGCTGGAGATACAGCAGTGAGCAAAATAAAAGTCCTCACCCTAGAGAAGTTTGCATTCCAATGGGAAGAGGTAGTCAAGTAACATACGTAAGTATATTATGTAAAATATAATGTAGATAGTAATACACGCTATAGAGAAAAAGAAAGCACAATAAGGGAAGAGACAGGATTTCCAGTTCAGGAAATCTGGGATTTGTTATGAGACAATATTTCAGCAAAAAACTGAATGAAGTAAGGGAATGAACAATGTATTTAGGTCTCTTAAACACTTCCTATGCTTAATTCTAAAATTTTCCAGGGCTGAAGATGATAACGACTGAGAAAACAACTACGTCGTCCCCAGCAAGTGAAGGGGAGACGACCTTGGACGGTTAAAGTGGCATAACAAGCAGAGATGTTAGCTCACGTGGTAACTGGATTCTCAGCCATGACCTTGCAGGAACACACTGAACTCTATTTATAATCGCTATGTCAGTGACTCTGTGACTTAAAGCAAGTGGTCCAGGACACTTTTATGCCATCAACATCTTTTTATCTATTCAAAAAAGCCTGAACCCTGACCCACATTGGCTGGTTACTTGTCTTGCTATTTCATTTATTTGACCACTAAAATTTGTGGAAGTCCTTTCCTTCTAACTTTAAATATCTTAAACTTGACTGACTCCTGCATCTCTTTTAATACTTCCCATATTCTAAGGCTTCATGGCTCTACTGATAGTAAAATGATATCCCAGCCTGACGTTTCTCACTCCTTTGACCATTTGGTTACAAGATCCAAGGTCATTCTATCCACCCAAATTTGTTTCTTGAAAACTCACCTCCAGCTCATATTAATATAGTCATTTCAAAATTTCTGAATTAACTCTTTCACTTTTTAAAATGTTTCCAGTGAAGCACAATAAGTTACAAAGCCAATATAATTTCTCAAAGGGATATTTCTAGTCATGTTCAAGTTATGTAGACATACACTCAGGGCTGTAGGGAACTGAACTTGAATAAGTCAAGGGGGCCATCTAAACTCTTTCTGACAAGAGTTGAAATAAACCTGTATTACCCAAATAGTTTCTTTAAGTAGCATTGCAAACAAATCAGTAAGGAGGGAAAAAACTACCTCAGCTGTATTTGTGTCTAGTTTTGCCTTAGTGAAAATGTCTAACTTATAGGTAAAACAATAAGATCCCACCTGCAATGGATACTACAACTTACATCTCTAAATTCTTTGGGAAGCATGTCTGTCAATACTATAGTAGACTTCATAATAGTCTCACATCTTAATGATAGATGTAATTGATTAGTTTTTACTGTGGCTAAAAATTGATAATGCTGTATTATTAATTCTTTCATACAACCTTAGAAATACATACAAACTCATCTTATGTGATTTAACAGTATTGATTGCAAATATCTCAAATGTCCGTTTTCAACCAGAGGAGCACAAAATTCCACAAGCACATAGGTGACATAGAAATATTCGGTTAAACAAATGATTTAAAGAAGCTCTTCCCATCTATCCTCCAGTCACATGTCTATGACCTTTTCACCCTCCTAAACAAACAAATCCTTTAAGAATTTATGTGCTAAAGGAATTTTTTTTTTTTGGCATGTGTGTGTGGAGGGAAGCAGGTAGTGATGGTGGCCTAAATTACAAAAACAATTGCCTTAATTTTTCAACTGGATATGTGTAACACAGCTTCATTCAAGCTGAAAATTTGTCTAATATTAAAATAATATACAGGGTCAGTATCATTCCTCTGCTGTATTTAATTATTTGTAAGGCTGTTTTAATTGTTAATTGGCTCTTCTGTGATGTAAAAATAACCAGATTAGCATTTTCCAACTTTGGTCATAAGAATCATCAGATCACAGTCCAGACCTACCAATTCAGAATTTCCAGGGAGGAGTTCTGAGATTCTAACAAGAAAACAAAGGCTGCTTTTTATGTTTAGACATATTTGGGAAATGCTGAACTAAGTTATCAATGAACTGCAAACAAAAGTTGAGAATCATCATCTTGCATATGTGCAAATCACTTCTTATGGTCTTTCCTTTGACTCAAAGCCAGAATTAAGAGTAAATGTGATTATTATTGACTCTACTGTAGTAGCAAGTAAAAAAAAATGTCATTCCAATAAATGACACTACAATATCTAAAAGTTACCTTTGTTTGGAAATGAAAATACCTTGAGGATTCACTCATGGTAAAGCTGAGATTAGGAGAGCATGTAAGAAGACCAAGAGGGATTTCTTCTTTCTGTGAGTCACAAGAGTCCATCATAATGTAGTAAGAAAGAGAAATGACATTTTTCTTTAGTAAAATAGTATTTCAATGTTTTATTTACTCTTTTGTTCAAAGACAGAATACCTTTGACCTGGTTAGTGTAATGGGGATCTTTTGAACAGGAAAAAAATTAATAAGTAAGGTAAGAGTATTCCTAAAGCGGGATAAAATGTATACAGTTTTCAAAAATCTGCTTGAAGTCATGAGAGCTAACAAGGCAGTGACGTCGCAGAGGGAGGGAGGCACGGAGAAGTGAGTCCGATGTTCAGCACCCTCAGGGGTTTGCTGATTCTCAAGTAGAAGCTGAGAAGCTGAACTAAATTTCTCGGTGTCTTACACGGCTGAGGGTAGGCAATTGGAGCACAGGACCTGTTAAGGAGGGAGGGTTTTCAGTGCAAATACTCTAGCTTTTAGCTGAGACCCCTGAAGGTTACACCCTAGAAATAAATGAAAACCAAAACAAGCTGGGCCCTACAGAGACTGAAACCTGTCTTCGAGTCAGCTCAATCCCTGATTGGATTGAAGTCACCTGCTTGACTCTAATTGCCTGACACAAGTGACATAAATCATCTGAAGGAAGATAACACGTCCAGAGACTCAAATTGTCTCTACAAATGTTCATACACAATGTTCACTATGAAATTCAAAAGTATAGGGCATACCAGGAGACAAGACCTGGTGATCAAATACAAACATGCAAAACAAGCACACAAATAAAATATATAGTAGAAATAGGCCTGCAGGTGATTTAGATATTGAGATATCAGAAGCACCAGACACAGACTCTTAAAGATATATGATTTTATGCTCAGGATATTAGATAACAAAATGAAGAATGTCAGCAGGAAAGTGAAAATTATTTTTAAAAAATCAAATGCTAATTTTGGAATTGAGAAATACAACTGAAGATGAGGACTCAATAAGTGGATGTGAGAGTCAGGATCAAGGAGAGAAAAATACCACCAGTAATTTGAACAGAGGAAATTTAATATAGAGTTAGTTAATTAGTTAGTTGTTAACCAGGTATAAATTTGTTAACTAGGTAACTGAAAAGGTAGTAATAAGGACTCTAAAATATCATGAGAGTAGCAACTTCAAGACATTACTACCATAGCTAGAGCAGAGATAAGGGAACAAAGGGAAGACATTGAAGTTATTTAAACTTAGAAACTTAGAGGAGGGGTCCCATGTAGCTGACACGTGGGCTTTTGAGGAGGTGGCACTGGCCAGCTCGTGCTCATGTCTCTGAGCCTGAGACTTAAATCTCTGGGATTCTGGGGTCTCTGAGAAGAGCACAATGAAGCTAGCTTTGCAAGAGATGGAAAGACTGCAAACTGCATGCAGCTGATTCTACAGGAAGGCACTACAGGAAGCATGCTGGGGGTAATTCTCCGAGGGTCTTCTAGGAGAAAGAAATCTCACAGGAAGCCCACAGGGAACAAACAGGAAGAAGCAAGTTTCTCCTTCCTCCTGCAAACTTGCAGTCTCCATCTTGTGCTGCCTATTGGCAGATCCTAATGTAGAACCAACTGACAAAGTAGAAATGTGGTTTGCAGAGACCAGTTCAGCATCACAAAGCAGGATACAGAAGGGTGGGTATGGAGCTGAGCGGCAATAACATAATTACTGACACAATTTTAACAGCAGGTTAAACAGCTGAAGAAAGCATTTGTTAATTGGATGATACTGAAAAAAATATCTAGACTGAAGTTGCAGTGAAAAAAAGAGCAGTAATACAGAAAAGGGCATAAATTAAAAGGTCTAACATACATGTAATTGGATTCCCAGAAAGAGAAGATGAAAAGAATGGAACAGAAGCAATATTTGAAGGGATAGTGACCAATAACTTTCCAAAATTGACAAAAGACATGAGGACACAGATTCAAGAGGCCTGATAAACAGAAACACACACCCAGGGACATTGTAGTGAAACTGAAAACCAAAGACAAAGAAAAAATGTTAAAGCAACCAAAAATTTTAAAACAATCAAAATCTGTTTTCCTTTTGTTCCTGGAAGTGATTAGTGATTCTCGTTTTAGTGATTGTCACCACCAGTCACTCAGTTACCCGTGCCCAAAATGTGCTTGATATCTTTCTCTCATTCCTACATCCAACTGATCAAAAGTTCATTCCTTTATGGCTCCAAAAGATAAATATATTTTTCTTTCTATCTTCACTGCTGTCACCCTATTCTTAGCCACCATCATTCCTAGCTTGTACTACTGAAATAGTTTCCAAACTGTTTTCTCTGTACCCATTTCACCTCCTTCAATCCATTCTTCACACCATAGCCAGAGAAGTCCTTTTTAAGTGCTAATATGATCTTGTCACCTTCCTGATGAATACCTGTCAGTGGTCTCAGTGCTTTTAGGACAAAAACCCAAAATCTTTACCATGGCCTACAAATTCAGTTTGACACCTGCTTGACCCAATAGTCTCAGCTCCACTCTTCCCAGCTTGCTGCACTCTTCCCGGCTAGCTCCACTCTTCCCAGCTTGCTCCACTCTTCCCGGCTAGCTCCACTCTTCCCGGCTAGCTCCACTCTTCCCGGCTTGCTACACTCTTCCCAGCTAGCTCCACTCTTCCCGGCTTGCTACACTCTAGACTTTCTTTTGGATACACAAATGTGAAACCCTTCTTCCCACTTCAGAGCCCTTATAGAGAAAGGCCACACAGCATAGGAGTTAACAATATGAGTTCTGGAGTCACACTGGATTTGTACCCATTACCTACAAGTCATAAATCGTTAACTTCTCCATGTCTCAGTTTCTTCATAGAGATTTTTGAAAGTACCAATTTCATAGGCTATTGTTGGATTAAAAATAACATATATGGTGCTTAGCACGGTTTCTGGTACATAATAAGTGCTCGATCAATGTAAGCTCTTGGTTATTCTTTTCCTTCTGTCTGGAATCCTTGCCTGCCCGTCCTTAATCTCCTTCACCAGGTTAACACATATTTATCCTGCAAAACAGGTAAAAAGTCCCTTCTAAAAGTAAGTCTTCTTAGACACCCCAGATTTAAATCAACTGTCTCTGGTATACATTTTCTCACAGCACTCTGTGGCTTTCCCTTCTATGAGTCATCACCTTCAGAATTCAGTTTTCAATTAGTTGCTTAAAGTCTCTCTCTCACACTAGGATATAAGCCCCACAGTGGTGAGGTCCGTGCTGGACCCCTTCACTGATATATATCCACGCTTAGCACAGTGCATCTCACAAGGTTGGATCCTAGTGTTGGATCCTAGCTGATGAATTAATGAATGAATGAGCAAATTACTTTATGTAGTACAAAAACAGCATAAAGCATTGCCTATATCCTTAAGAAGTGTTTAATTTAGTTAAGGAATAAAAGATTAAGCTGCATGAAATAATCAGGAAACAATAAATGAGAATATACCGTGAGCTAAGTAAGTAGAAAGACAGAGATTATTGCTTGCCAAAATTATTGAAAATTTAAAAATGTGTGAAAAGTAAGAAGTGCTTTAACTAGATGGTAAAGATTGAGCTGTTTATTATTTTTGGTACTATAAATTTATGGGGACCCATATGAAGAAAACTGCTAACCTCTACCTAGGGACATATAAAAAGTCGTGAATAAATGGAGAGACATACAATTTTCCTGAGTGAGATGACCAAATACCATAATTAACAGGCTTAACAGTATTCCAATCAAAATCCAAAATTATTTTATTTTTGATAAAATGATTCTAAAGTTCATCTAAAAACAGATAAGAAAAAGGAGATTAATCAAAGGGATTTGCCTTAACAGATATTAAAACATATGTATACAGCTCCAATTTTAAAACAGCAATGTATTGTCACTAGAGTCTACAGAGAGATGACTGGAATGTGACAGCTCTAAATCAGATATTTCATGTATGTATGTAAGAATTTAATATACAACAAGAGAAAGATCAGAAACTAATAGGAAGAGACAGACTGTTTCACAAATTATGTTGGAAAATGTGGCTATTTGTGAAAAAACTCAGTATAGATTCTCAACAAAATTAATACCAGATGGATGGCAGGGTTAAATGTAAAAAAATTAAACTATAAGGAAACTAGATTATGTGCTCATTTCAGCAGCAAATATACTAAAACTGAAACAATACAAAGAAGATTTGACATGCAAATGTTTTAATCACTCCCTTTAAAATCAAAACACAATAATTTAAAAGAAGTAACTATAAACACCTCATCCCAATATATAAAAGCAAAGGAAAAAAATGAAAATGGCAAAGACCAATGAATTTTACTGCATAAAATTTTAAAATTTCTGTATGTTAAAAAATGCAAATAAATGTAAAAATTGGAAAAATTTACAAAAATAAATTCAATTAGGGTTTAACACCCTTAATATAAAAAGAGATTGTAAAAATTCATAAAAAATACTCCTATACTCCAATAGAAAAGTAGGCAAAGAAAATGAATAGACAACACTCAGAAGGAATTACAAGAATCAAGCAGTGTAGTAAACAAAGAAATTAAAACAATATTGAAATAGCTTTCGCTACATATCAAATTGGCAAGATTTATAAAACTGATAGTATTCATTGCTGGTAAGGATGTAGTGAGGCAAATACTTTCATAGGCTAGTGGTAGGGTTTTTAATTAATACAATCTTTCTGGAAAATAGTTAGACAATATGCATTAAGAGCTGAAAGAGCATTTTGACTTATGAGCCATTTTTTAAAATTCTATTTGTGGAAAAGAAAAATTAACAAATGGAACCTCATCAGACTGAAGAGCTTCTGCAAGGCAAAGGAAACTATGACAAAACAAAAGACAACCCACCAACCGGGAGAAAATATTTGCAAATCATATATCTGACAAGGGGTTAATCTCCAAAATAAATAAAGAACTCATACAACTCAACAACAAAAAACCAAACAACCTGATCAAAAAATGGGCAGAGGATATAAATAGAATTTTCCAAAGAAGATATACAGACGGCCAACAGGCACATGAAAAGATGTTCAGCATCACTAATCATCAGGGAAATGCAAATCAAAACTACAATGAGATATCACCTTACACATACTAGAACGGCTATAATTAGCAGGACAAAAAAACAAGTGTTGGAGAGGATGTGGAGAAAAGGGAACCCTCATACACTGTTGGCAGAAATGCAAACTGGTACAGCCACTATGGAAAACAGTATGGAGATTTCTCAAAAAATTAAAAATCAAAATATCATATGATCCAGCTATACCACTACTGGGTATTTATCCAAAGTACTTGAAATCAACAATTCAGAGACTTATATACCCCTATATTCATTGCAGCATTATACAATATAGCCAAGATGTGGAAGCAACCCAAATGCCCATAGATTGATGAATGGATAAAGAAGATGTAATACACACACACACACACACACACACACACACACAAACACACACACACAGTGGAATACTACTCAGCCATAGAAAAGGCAAAATCGTCCCATTCACAACATGGATGGCACTTGAGGGTATTATGTTAAGTGAGATAAGCCAGACAGAGAAAGACAAACACCATATGATTTCACTTGTATGTGGAAGATAAACAAATACATGGACAAAGAGAACAGATCAGTGGTTAACAGAGGGGAAGGGGTTGGGGGGGCATAAGGGGAAAAAGGTCACATATATATGGTGACTGACAAATAACAATGTATATCCAAAATTTCACAATGTTATAAACTACTATGACACCAATAAAAAAAAATTCTACTTGTGAATACTAATTAAGGGCATGGCAAATTACATATAAAACTAAAATATAAAAGTTAAGTAGTAATAACCGAGAATCAAGTTGTACATATATTATGGTTGCCAATTTATAAATATGCACAAAAAATACTAAAAGGAAATACACCAAAATGTCAACAGTAGTTATTCCTAGCTGATGTGATTAAGTGTAATTTACTTTCCCATTCTTTATATTTCTATCTATTTCTGACTTTTTTGCCATGCTATTATAATCAGGAAAAAATTACATCATAAAATAGCAAAAGCAAAGTAATGTTAACATAAACTTAACCACTGTTCACTTGTGAGAGTCTGGCATGTGTCATTTTTGTCTAATTCATCTCATGGGTCTTATAGAGTAAAAGACTGAATCCATGCCTATGCACTGAATAGCATCAAACACACAGTATGCAATTAATACACTTTAAATGATTATTTGAGGTGAGGAATAATAACCGGCAGGTAAGAGCCTGAATTTATTGATTCAAAAGCAGAAATAATTATATGAGGTTTTAAGTGTCTCTCAACTCTGAAAGTATATTCATTGTATTATAGTGAAACTCTCAACTACTTCGTTTATAAGGCAAAAAACATGCCAATGTCTAGTAACGTGATTCATTAACTGAATAAAAATATTTATTCTTGGTTTAAAGATTTGCCACTATTTTCTAAAGTAATTTAAATAATTAACCCTATCACTCACTAATTACATTTGTGAGAAATTAAGAATAAAACATTGCCAAGTCATTTGAATTCAATTACAATTAATCAGATGTACAGTTGTGTTGCCTAACTTTGGATATACAATCTCAAAAATATGGCACATCTGCACTGATAAAGAGAAAGAGAAGATTTCCTTAGCTTTGCCAAAATCTAGGTGATTTCCTCTAATTCCATGTGTTTTTCTTTCTGATACAATTATTTGTCTTGCATTAAAAATATCTTGTTTAGGGGGCCGCCCGGTGGCGCAGCGGTTTAGTCCGCGCTTGGCAGCCCGGGGTTCGCGAGTTCGGATCCCGGGCGCCCGCCGACGCACTGCCTGTCAGCCATGCCGTGGCGGCGTCCCATATAAAGTGGAGGAAGATGGGCACAGATGTTAGCCCAGGGCCAGTCTTCCTCAGCAAAAAGGGAGGAGTAGCAACAGATGTTAGCTCAGGGCTGGTCTTCCCCACAAAAAAAAAAAAAAAAAAATCTTGTTTATAGTAAAGAAATGACTACACAGTGAAAAAACATACAAAACAAGCCAATCAAATTTGTATTTTTCACTTCTCCAATTGCTCCTTCTTGGAAATGCAGGATAATTAGATCCAATGCTACAGAGGGTAATCAATACCCAGCAAATACAGCAAAATACAGTTTCTGTTTTCTAAGTAATATTTGCTTTTCACAGACCCTCAATCTTTATTTCCTACCATTCTGTGAACTTATTCAGTTTTCTCTTCTACCTCCTAAAGACTCCTGAGTTATTTTGGGCCTCCATTTTAATGGTAGAGCTAGGGAAATACCCAACAAATGAAAAAGCCATCTAACTAAAGTTAGAAAAAATCAGTGAGGATGCTAAGCCTACTTGGAGAGAACTCCTAGTTCTATATTCTGCTTATTGTGTGGTGTTCACAATGCCATTTCCGTTGTCAAAAGATGCTGAGAAGAGAGAAACGTGTTAAACCACTGTCTTATAACTTAATGTTGACACAAAATGTAAGGGAAGGGGTAGAAGAGAATATAAAAAGTCGTGCCATAGAGGACATGAGGGGGGAAGAAATGGCTGCCAATGTCAACTGTCTGTACTGACTCTTCCTAGTCTGAACAAACAATGATGGGACTGCTAAAAGGGCTTATAAGACTGAAGTCTTGATTTCAGTACAGTCATTTCCCATTTTTGCTAGTTACCTGTGTGAATCTGACTTGTTTCACTTCTACCGTGTCCCATAAGGCTCACTCAGCTGGACACAGCTGCCTTTGAAAACGGGAGCAGAAGGTAACAAGTGGGTTTGAATAACCTGCCACAAAATCATTTCTACTATCAGAAATCCACATTTTAGTTTAGTCAGCCCTCATATTTTTTCGTTTTTCTGAATTCCTGTTGAGTTCTCACACCTCTTGTTGATGTGTGGTCAATACCATTATACCAAATAGAAGATGCTAAATAAAGTATTTCACTTAGAAGTGGCATTTTGTTGATTACTTGCTGTAGTAATGGTTGATGGGAAGTTAGGTGCAAATTATCCTGTTGGAACATATTTTGTCCCAAGATTACAACTTAGCTAGTGCTGGCAACACCAGGATTCTGTTTTCACTGTTAATTCAACAAAGATTAGCTTTGAGGAACTTAGGTAAATAGATGACAATATTTGACATGTAAGTATCTTGAGATATCAGGGATAGGAAATGAGAGGGATGGCATGATTAATTTAAATAGTAAATTTGAACTCTGGTTAGAAACTAAATATTTTCTGTTTTGCCAAAATACTACCAGTATTAGAAGCTATAACCTGATAACCACTAGACTTGTAGAAAAACACAGGCTCATATATCAGTGTTCCTAGCCTTCCAATGTCAATTTTTTTCCTACATGAATTAACCAGTTGACTGTAAAAACCAGGTACTTTCATTGATTCATAGTTTTACAGTTTCAAAACATTCTCATTCTGCCAAATCACTTGAAAAAGTATTTTGTGTGTGTGTTTGTGGTGAGGTGTTAAGAACAAATGAGACTGAGAGGATTTGACTCCACCACATATTTTCCTTCACTGAAGTGACCACAGACCAATATAGAATCCAAAGACCAAGATACATTTTAACACTTAAAAAATTCAAATATATTGCAATGTTTATTTGAGGCTCACGGAAGATAGCAAATGTGAATATGCATTGAAAGGTGCTATAAATTCTTGCCATGTCATTCTTTCCGATTACACTTTATAGATTAAAACTATAAAGTTTTTATGTTATTTGTTGCCTAAGGAGGTCATGAAGAGATTTTTGTTATTTTGTCATTTATTCTTTGTCTAAAAAATAAAATTTCATTTGTCTAAAAAAAATGCACATGAGAATACCAGAAGAGACTATTTTGCCTTAGTGATTTAACCTTTGGCTGAGGCTGTATTGGTATGTAAAGCGGAGTGTACGATCTGTTTCGATTTCCCAAGTTCTATCTCAATTTGTTCACAAATTCATACTTGAGGGACAAAGTCAACTCTGTGAACATCTTTCAGCTCACAGCTTCACAGTGGCTAAAAGGGGTGTACAAGTGAAGAAAAAACTTAGCCCTCATTGACTGCCAAAAGTCTCTTCTGTATTGTAAAAAGAAATGTAATTGCATTCACTGGTGACAAGTGTGGTGCATTTGGCAGACAAGGGGAAGGACTTTGCTGTGTGTCTGCTGTTCAAAAATTCTTCTCATTCTGCTAACACTTTCCTCCTCATGTCATCAAAAATAATTTTTTACTGATTATGTTGACACCCTCATAATGCCAGAATTTTTCTTACATCTCAGATGTAACTGTCTGTCATGCTCTGCATTCAAGTGTGTTGTCTCTTTTTTAATATAGCATATATGTAAAAAAAAACTTTTTGAAACTAACAAGTTCAAGCTTTACTTTGCTTTATGAAGACTAGTTCATATCTACACAGGAATGGACAGCAATACATTCATTTTCAACTTTCAGAAACTAATTTTATCTTCTTGACCATTTGATGCCTTAAAGTATATTAAGCCATGTTTGTTAGCTTACAACGCAAAGTTGTGTAAAATGAGACAATTTTAGAAGGTGAATTACTTTTGTCATGTCACTTGTGGAATGGTTTCTTTCAGGATATTTTTAATTTGAAAGAGATAAAATCTGCCAAGAATAAAAATGGAAAAAACAAAAATTCACCGCAGGTTGTTTTGTGTAACAGTGGTGTTCCTGAAAATGTAGCCACAAACCAAGATGTATTTTCGCGTTGATTTGTTTTTGATTTGAAAGATGTACTCAGGACTCTTTTGCAAAAAATATATTCAATGGCATCTTTTTGGAACAATTCTTAATTCTACAATGTTTCTGATATCTGTGTTTTTCACTAACTGACCTCTTAAACCTTTATTACAAGTGGTGAATGAGTGTAATTTCTTCTTCAGATTGCAGCATATGGTTTCTGCAGCTTCTGCAAATAATCCCCCCCTTCTCCTTCCTCAATTCCTAATAGAATTAATTGGAAGACTCCTTCTAGCAGACAATCTCATGGATAAATTGGAAATAAAGGTTAATAATTTCCGTGGCTTTGTGCCTTCTGAACCATGTTCAACTGAAGATCATTCTGCCTGGAAATATTATCACTTATCCAAAACCTAGTCAATAAGATGCAAAAAAGACAGGTTGAAGAGTAAAAGAGACAGAACCAAAGCGAAATATCAAGGAATAGAATTAAATCAATAAAAAAGCTGAGGGGGAAATACATATATATTTTTTTCCATAACCCTGTTAAAGGAAAACTACGAGAACAACATGGTGCCTGATGGAGCTCATTTAATGTGTGCCCACTGGATCATTAAATCTGTAAGTTGAGTCACAAATATATCTATTAACCATCACTAAAAATAGCTCATAAATCAAGCAAATACTGAACTGACATGCTGCTAGATCAGTTTTCTTATCAAGAGTTTCAGAAACACAAGTACTCTAGTTTACCAGTGGGATTTCCAATGCCGTTTAGGTGTGGTTGGTTACAAGTAAGGGAAACATTGGAGACCAAAGGAAGAGTTTCATTGTAAGAGATGTGGTAAAAATGCTATAACTCATCTCTGTCTTAGAGGGACTTACATCTAGACAGAATCATCATACTCAGATTAAATTTAAGAAAATATATTACTCAAGAAAAATGTACAGCTCAAGATACAAAGTTAATACTGATTATAATAGGGTTTGGGGGAGAGATAAAGAATTAATTTTAATTCACTTGCATCAACAGAAATATCAAAATATGATGGCTCTTCACTCATATATTTGTTTACCAAATAGTCTTGCTTAAATCTGATTTTAATTTAAACAATTTTTCTAATATATTAATATTAATTGATATCAATATTAATGGAATTAATTGATAATAACATTAATTAAGTTAATACTAGAGTTTTAATTTGCATTCTTGACTTGCAATGTTAAGTATTTTTTCACTTGTTGTAACATTATTTCTCATAATCAAATGGTCTGTCAAAAAGTTTAACCAGTCTGAAATCAGTGGGTTGACCTTAAATGTGTATCAATTCTTTACATAGGGGAAGGTGTATTGTCGGCAGAAAAAAACACCAAAAAACAAAACAGCTCTGAGCCTATACCTTTTCATTTCAGGACATTAAACACCCCCTGCCCTACTCCCCTAAATTAACTATGGAAGTCACAAAAGAGTGTTCAAAAGTAGTCTGAGCTGCTGTCACCACGTGACGTTTACCACATTTTTTTTCTCTCCTTTCAGTTTCTACTGTGTTGTGTTTGCTGTATGACAAGTGACTTGAATTAGCCACACCCTTGGGGAGGCAGACAGCTCTTTCTGTGTAAAGACCGATTGGCACACCAAGGAGACTGGAAGGGAGCAATCTACCAAAATGGCAGCAGGGAGAAGTGGGAAGGACATACTCAGGAAGGCTGGAGAAGAGGCAGAAAATGAGAGCAGAGACTATCTTGTCTCATTTGAGGAGAGAGTTTGTGGGGTTGAGAGAACTATGTGGAGCATGGGAAACTAAAAGTAACTGGAAACCAACTCAATTTTTTGTTGTAATTTCTAAGGGAATGTCAAAAAGGACCTATATTGTAATCCATATCAATATTTCTTAAATTTCTCTTTCTTTATCCAGGATAACAGGACTTTGTCATATATGTTGCAAATATTTTCTCATTTGTCTTTTACCTTTTGATTCTATTGTATAGAATTTTAAAATAATCGTACGTTTTACCATTTTAGAGAGTCAAACTTTTTAATTAATAATTATATTTTTAATGTTAAGCCTATAAATGTTTTCCTTTCTCCAAAATTTACGTAAACATTCACTTATATTTTTCTAGTTCTTTTATTATTTCATTTTTACACTCAATTCATTAATCAATTGATTTTATCCACCAGTTACCCCATAATCATTTATAAAATAATCAAAAATTTCCTCCAATTTTCAAAATCACATTTATTACATACTAAATATTTAACCACTCTGAACTTCATTTGGAGGATTTATAGTCTGCTCCACTGATCTGCCATTTATTCCAACACATGTACAACATTCAGTTAAGTTTTGTAATTTTATAATATTTGTTACCTGGTGATATACCCCCGCCCATAATTATTATTCCTGTTGTCTTTTTCTTGGCCTTTTAAAATATTGTGGTTAAATAAACATTAAAAAAATTGCCATTTTAACCATTTTTAAGTGTACAATTCAATGGCATTAGGTACGTTGACAATGTTATGCAAACATTACCATTGTCTAGTTCCAAAACTGTTTTGTCACTTCAGAAGGAAGCCCTGTACCCAGTAAGCAGTCACTCCTGTTCTCTCTCCCTCTGGTCCCTGGCAACCACAAATTTGCTTCCTGTCTCTAATGGATTTCATGTAAGTGGAATCATACATATTTGTCCTTTGTGTCTGGCTTATTTCACTTACCATAATGTTTTCAAGATTCGCCCAGGTTGTGGTATGTATCAGTATTTCATTCATTCCTATGGCTGAATAATATTCCATTGTATGGATATGCATTTAGTTTATCTATTCATCAGTTGATGGACATTTGAGTTGTTCCCATCCTTTGGCTAGTGTGAATAGCGCTGCTATGAACACTGGCATACAAGTTTTTGTTTGAATACCTATTTTCAATCCTTTTGGGACTGGAATTGCTTGATCATATGGTAATTCTATGTTTAACTTATTAATTAATAAGGAACCATCAAACTGTTCTCCGCAGTGAACCATTTTACAGTCCCACCAGCAAAATACAAGGGTTCCAATTCCTTCCTTCCTTCCGTCCTTCCTTTATTTTTTTTCTATTATGAATTGAATCTCTTTTTTCTATTATATTTTCTAAATGATTATTGCTGATATATAAGATGTGGTAGGCCATTTTGCTAGTGACCTATTTAGCATTCCTTCTCCAAATTTTTATGTTACTGTATAGATATCAGTAAAATTTAATGCCTGGCTCTATACTGCTTTGTATTACTGTCAAGTTGTTTTATGCAGGAAAGTGCCCTCTTCTTAATAATATTTCAAACTCTTCAAGGTCAGGAATATCTACATCATCCATGGCTTTTGTATTACCCCCAGTACCTAGTACAATTATTTAAGAAGTATTTATTGACCTTACTAGAGATCATCTTATCAGTTGTGTGACAGATACTTTGAAGAGAGCATATGATATAGAATTCTAGGAAACCATCTACAGGTTATTAAAGTAATCTGTAGAATCACATCCAGTTTGGATCTGGGAAGTAAATAAGTTAGTGTAATTCCTTTGGAAGTGGAACCAAGAGAGAAAAATCCAAGAGAAAATGAGACGAATAGATAGAACTTGGTCAAAATGTACCTTCATTTTTGTCTGTATTCACTGATACACGGAGGAAGTCATATATTAAAGGAACTGAAATAGACTGAGATGATTCCATGTCTTCCCAGATTCTTCTAGTGCCATTAGGAGCTGCAACCAGGGGCTGCCCTGTGGCACAGCGGTTTAGTCCGCGGTTGGCAGCCCGAGATTCGCGAGTTCGGATCCGGGGCGCTAGCGGATGCACTGCTTGTCAGCCACGCCGTGGCGGCGTCCCCATATACAGTGGAGGAAGATGGGCACGGATGTCAGCCCAGGGCCAGTCTTCCTCAGCAAAAAGAGGAAGATTAGCAGCGGGTGTTAGCTCAGGGTTGGTCTTCCTCACACACACAAAAAACTAAGCCACTTTAACGTTAGAAGTAACCAAATATAAAAGACACTTGTAATACCAACATGGCAGAGTTCCTGCATTTTATTCTAACATGTCCTAATCTTGTTGACAAAAAAAATGAATCTTTATAGTTAGAAAAAGCATTTTAAAATTCTGAATCTAACATTTCATCTAATCATAATTCATCTAAGCATAAACCTTTGGAAGAAGCATAGAGTTCTAGTCCTAGTGAGTAATTCTGTCTGAAATTGCTGTTATTTATTAAGAATAATATGTAACAGATATAATCATAAAATTTTCCTACCCAATTTGGTGCACTAAAGCAAATAGAAATGTTCTTAAATTTTGAACTAAAATTCTATCTTCTTCACTCAGATGAAGTAGAACAGAAAATAGATCTAAAACAAAAGAATTCCTTCTTTTTTCATTATTTATCTCTTTTTCTATTTCTTCCTCTCACACACACAAACATACACTTTCTATTTACAGGTGCATTTGCTGAGTGTGTTATGTATTCGTTTCTTCACTAAATCTCATACGTATTGATTTTTCTAAAGTAGCATTTTACTGGGAGATGCTTCATGGAAAAAACGAATGCTGGAGTTACATAGATTTGAGATGTGCTACTTGCTATATTGCATTCTTGGAAATTCACAGTTCATATTAGTAGAGTGAAGGCTTCTAGAAGTTCTGCAGGAAAACCAAACATTGTTTAAATTGGAAAATCCCAAATTTATTTGACCACGGAACCATTTTACCAACAACACCAAACACCACTCACAATATCATAGTAGTCAGGATATGCTTGGTCGTGCCATAGCAACAAGTAACCCCAAAATATCAGTGGCATAACATGATAAAATTTCTTTTTCAGTCACCCCACGTACTGAAGTGGTTCAAGAGGAAGTTCTACCCATTGTGTACACTCAAAACCAGGTGAGTTTTTCTTTTCACTACAGCAATAGTAAAGAAATTCAGCAAATCATGCACTACTTTAAAGATGTCCTCCAGGAAGTGACATTCTTCTCTTTCTGTCAAATCTCATTGGCCAAGGCAAATATTATTGCCATGTCCAACATCAGTGTCAAAGGGGGAGTATAATTCTACCACGAACTTCAAAGATGGAGAGCCAAAATTCTTTGGTGAACAGCAGGACTACCACAAACACACCCTGGAAAATGCTGGGCTGAGGAAACAGCTTTGGTGCCTATTATTCAGTAACTCAGCAAACAAAACACATTTAAGAAATAAATACTCTCCAGCAAGTGAACGATCCTGGGGTTCACTCAGTCTGTCAACATTGCCACCTTGGCTTCTTGGCTTTGCCAGCTGCATAGTGCGCTCTGTTCCAATGGAGTTGCCCCATCTATGGCTCAAACACTGATGTGGTCCCTTTGTTGATGTTGCTTCCTGGCAATTGGTGGCCATATTAATAACACAAAGCAGTCATTCAGCAGGCTGCCTTGAAAGCTACCAGCATTTGTAGGTCTAGGACAGAGGTTTCTAAAGCAGGGCTTACTCCAAGAAAGAGAAGGATGCCAAGTAGCTGGACTTCGTTCTGCTTTCCTGGTGTCAATGCCATCATTTTTGGGTTTCTCTCTCTTGCATATGGGGATTTCTTATGTGATTTTGCCTATACCAAGCATTCTATGGTAAAACATAGTTAACTCTTGACCATGTTTTCTTTAAAGTCCCTTTCAGCCTTGACATTTTAACATACTCTGATTGGCAGTAAGATGAGACTTTTGACACACTCAGCATAGATAGGACAAATAAGGGTCAGTTCAGCTAATCCAAGTTGCTTTCACTTGTTGAACTATGGGAAGCTTGGCTGTAGTCTGTCTTCCTAATGATGAAGACAGTGACCTGCTCCCAAGAATGTAAAACGGGGCTGGTTTCCCTGCATTAGTGTCTGCTGTGTGACTCTAGTCACTCGCCACAAGTCTGAGGAGCTTGGTTTATTCCCCTGAAGAAACACGAGCTACTCGGGTCAAACTAAATCTGTACAGCTGGCGTGTGCACAATGTCCAGACCTGGTATATGCCTCTGAACACCAGTTCAGTTCTCTCAGCCCCATCCAAGTCTGATGTAGCTAGTGATGATCCAAAGACTCCTGGGGTCAACCCCCAATTGAGGACTGGAGTCTTAAGTCCACCCAGTTTCAACAATGTCACTTGACATTTGGATGTTCTTCACTTCCCATCCCTTTTAATAGTTTTTATGAGGCCACCAAAGTTTAGCATCAGGATCACAAAAGGGTTTCATCACAAGTGATAATTCTGATATATTGAGAATGCTCCTTGGAATGAAATAAGGAAAGATTCTGAGGTCAAGAATAGATTCAGCAGAAAAGAGCACCATTATTTATTAGTGATGTCTGCAGGGCAGTGTTCATGCCACATATTTGTCATCCTGAGGCCTTTCCGATCCCATAATAAACTTTCATCATCAACATAGTGATCTTGGAACTGGCCCCTTTGTATTTCCCACATCTAGAAGAGAAATGAATAATGTCCCACGTGTCAACACTCAAGATTCACAGCAATAATAATGAGTGAACAATAAGACATCGTATATTGGATGTGGGATCAATGCTAAGTTTGTTTTACCTTTAAATGTGAAATACATACATAGTCTGTGTTTGGCACTTTCACTAAAAAGAGATAACTGGTACTATTTCTGTTACTTTAATGATAATTCACATTTATTCCTTCAAAGTTAAATAACAGTGTTCACTTCCCATGAAATATTTTCTTATCATTTTTTATTTCTCAGAATAAAAATTTCCATGCTGACATTTCAGATCTCAGTAGTATGGTTGGAGATAAAAATTACGATCATATAATTGTACATCAGCACAATTCACAAGGCCAAAAAAGTAATCCCAACTCAGAAAGCTGAGGCAGATTCTTTTTTAAACCAGTTTATTTCTGTTAAATTAATCAATCAACCATTCTAAAAGTGAAATCTAAACTTCCAAATGTGAGGATTTATACCTCTAGTAATTAATATTTTTCACATCTAAATGAGCAAAATCTAGGTCTCTTTCTGTTTATTTTAAGACTAGTATTGTCCCCCTGTACGGCAACAACCAAATCCAGTTATCATATTTATTCAGAACCAGCAAGAACTGTGAATTATCTAGTGAATTATCATCTATACCTTTGGGCTAGGATTTGCATTTATTGTCTAAATGAAATATATGAGGAATCTCACAGCAGATTTAGATGGCAAAATTCTAAGCAAAATGCTGGATGCCGCTCCATCCTAATTTTGAAACTCTGCTCAACTTGTCAAGACCAAAAGAGTGAAATATGGTGGTGAAGACTGGCTAGTTGTTCACCAAATTTTATCCCATTTCTTCCTGGGCACAGTCATATGACATATGCAAGCCTTCCTTGCACTTAGATAAATCTATATGAGACTAGTTCTATTCAATAGAATATGGGAAGATGTAATGCAAGACACTTCCAGGCCTGCCCTTTAGATCTCTCCCATCCACAACCATTTATCCTCTTTTCCCATTCCTTTGCTAAAGTGGGGGATGGGGGAACTCCAAGAACCTAGAGAAGGGAAGAGATGAAAAGCAGAAAGATCTAGGTCCCTGAGTTGCTACTTGGGTAGGAAGTGACCAACAATGAGTTGACTGTTGCCTAAGTATTAAATAAACTATAAATGTATTAAGCCTCTAAAGTTTTAGAGTTGTTTGTCGCATCAGTTATTCTATCCTGACTAATCCAATAAGTATGACATCAGAAACTAATGATGATCTTGATCATATTGTCTCCATTAAAATTCCTGGACAATAAACCAGTAAATAATTATCATCATCAATAAATCACAAAAATCAAAGTGAATACCTACATATGGCACCATAAGAACAACTCACTTTTACTGAGTCCCCTTCATTTGCCCAGCAAAATAGAATTTTGTTATCCCTATTTACAGATCATAAAAAGGAAAATCCAGGTGATTAAATAACTGGATCAGGATCACTTGGCTAATAAATAATAGAGCTAGGACTCAAATCTAACTGATGGCAAGTCCTGCATTGTTAAGCACCAAACTGCATTGCCTCTCAGTCCTCACAATCATCGTGTCTCTTTTCTAACAATCATAGAATCAGATCGACTTGTCTGTTTTATCACATCAGAGTATGCCCACTGCTTGATCTGACTCATTGAACTTGATGTTTTTGAATTCTGAATCTGTTGAAAATTATAACTTTGAAGTTTAAATGTGTAATCATCAAAGATCTTGCTTACAAGCCACATAGTTCACTTAAGCTAGTTTAGATAGAAAAAGAGTTTATTAAAGCTAGTAGGAAATTAATGGAAGCTTCAGGAGGCTTAAAGGCTCACATCCAAGATCAATCCCCAAATTGCACACTAAGCCTCACCAGTAGAGGCCCTTCTGAGCACAGATATGGCTGGTAACACAGTAGATGCGGCAGATGTACTATCCCTGGGACATCTGCCATTACTGTGTCAGAATGTCTCTCTTTCCTCCATGCTCCGCTATTCTCGTGACAATACAGATGCTATGTGGCAACTGCAACTGGCTCTTCATGATGTTCCTTTCTGAATAACGCCATCTCACAAGAGTGGCTGTTTGGTAAAGCCTACTCCCCAGCAAAAGGCTGGGAAATCAAGTTTTGGCTTCCACCTTGAGCGGATAGGTCTCATTGTGTGGGAAATTCCCAAGAATAAGAAGTTTGTTCAAAAGATGATCAGTGGCCACAAACATGACATAGGTCCACCAAAATGGTAACCCAAAGTCAAATGGAGATCAAGATTACAGAGGAATAGAAACTATGGTCCTTCTAGAGGAAGCTGGTTCACAAAAAGAACAGAGCAGAGGTCCAGAAAAAAGCAGCCTCAGGAAAGATAGAGCTGCTGCTGATGACTTCTAAGTTTTGGTGAAGTCTGGCTGTCCTTGTTCAGATTGGTTTCCACGTATTTTCATAATACAAAGGTCCCTGCAGTTCTTACATAGCAAGTTCATGAATACACAGCAGGCAGTGAACACTTTCAAAATGTTGACATGAGTGAGTAAATCTGATAGTAAGACTTCCAGAGAACAGAGCAAGAATTCTGTTTCTAATGGATTTAGGAGGTGCTCCTATGGTGTTTAAGGCGATCGAGCGTTGACAGCCCACACACTTGGTTTGAATCCTGGCTCCACCAGTTGCCTTATCATCTCACTATGTTGTAAACTTCATGAAATTATGGGTCATCTCTCATTTGCGTTGGTGTCAATTATAGCCCCTGCCTTGACACAGAATTTAGCAATTAATGTTTGTTGAATAAATTCTTTCAATTGGTAGTAGCAAAAATCCGAATTTTATTTATTTAGATTAAATAGAATGTACAAGTGACGACTTAGTAATTAGGAAGAAAAATGCATTGATAATATGGGTTCCCAGCAACCCATGCTTAAATGTATTATTTCCAGAAGGGTTGCTTTAGAAAATCAATTTTATTGTATCATTTTTAATTGCCACACATGCACAAATTGGCCTCAAAACACCATATAATTATTACGGTGGCTATATATCACATTGACTATGCCATTACTTCTCCTAAGTTCAGACACTAGTTAACATATGATAGAGTATTCACCACCTCTCTCTCTTTCCAATGTTTGTGTCCAAACATTGTTTCTTAAGTCGTCATATTGATTAGTACTCCTGGTAGAAATGATGAAAAAATATTGATTTGCTCTTGTAAACCTCAGCTCTAACTAAACTATCTGGAGTATTGCTTCCTTGAACTCCATAAGAGCTCTCTTCTCAGACCTCTTCCATTCTTACTGATTACATCTGCAGATGGAAATCAGGTGTGAAAAATCCATTAAGATGCCTCACAACAGAACAGACTTTGACTCTTATTGAAGTCTCATGTTCTCTCTTCCTTAATTAAGACACAAGACATTTTACCGTAGAGAGAGAATGACTTAGATTATGGATCTTATTCCTTCTAATGGCATGCATTTCACCCAATTGGGGGATAATACATTTCTTACTTCGTTGCTTTGCAAAGAGTCACTTACTTAGTTCTTCCAAGGGAAGAATAAAGAGCGTGATTTTACTTTATAAAGAGCACTCCGTTACCCTGCTACAAAAAAGAAATGGAGTATACAGCTGTTCCCCCCAAATTATAACATGTTTTTTCACTACACATTTTAAAACCCAAATAAAGAATAGCATTCAAATGAGTTAGTGACACAGAATCTTATTTTAGAGCTAGAATAACCCTTAACATTTGCAGCACAAAAAAGCAGTTCTGAGCACAGGCTTTGGAGTCAGATAGCCTGGATTAAAACCCCGGCTTTCAATTTACTAGCTGTGTGTACTTAGGCAATTTACAAAACCTCCTGCACCTCAATATTTTCTTTTGTATAATGATAATTATAATGATAACCATAAAAATAAATAATAAAATATACTAAAAATAAATGTAAAATAAATAAAAATAATAAAATGTAATAATAACTATAACAACACCTACCTCATAGGCTTGTGGTGAGGATTAACTGAGATAACGCATTCCAGCACTCAGTTCGTGTTCATTATCTTCACTTTTAACACTTTGAAGTATAGCATGCTCATTAGGTTAAAGGAAAAACCAAAAAAACTTTCTATAACCTTTCTTGATCTTTGGTAATTAGATAAGTAAGCCTCAAAATTTTTATTTTCTGAAAGCTTCACTGAGAATGTGAGATTTGAAAAAAAATCACTGATCTCTACAAAGGAAAAAAATGTCACAATAGAGAGTTGCTCCAGAGTGATAGCAGTTTAGTATGAACGTGCAGACAGGACAGTCTCTCTCTTGATGGTTCACGTTTGCCAGCTTATTTCCACCAACATATTTACAATAGCTGGAACATTAAATGAAGACTCAGCCTACAGTAGTTTGGCTTTTGTTGCTTCCCAAATTAAAATGATTACTAAGAACAACAACAAGAAAGCATTATCACTAATGTCCATGATAAAGGCTGGATCTACCAACTTGCACGGAAGTAGACTTTTTATAAGCAAAAAGAAGGGCATTAGGAATTTGAAAGCCCAGCAAATGCAAATTAGATTGCATTTTACAAAATATGGCTGCTATCTTCTTCAATGAATTTCCAGGGAATCAAACAAGGATGAAGGAATAGTAGAGGCTCTTCCACTCCTTCTGAATTATGTCTTCTGCCTGCTTTTATATTTAGATTAAAAAAATGCAGCAACAATTATAACAACTATCTATCATGAGGCACTTACCATGTGCCAGGCATTCTGCTAAGTACTGTACATGCATTATTTCATTTAATCCTCCCAACAAGTCTATGAGGAAGTCATTTTTCTAATTTCGCGGGCAAGGAAACTGAGCATAGAAAGGTCCTCTTCCAAGGCTAGTAAATGGTTCATCAGTACTTCAGCTGGGTCCGAAGCTGGGGTGTTAACCACTACACAAACTACCTCTAAATAAGGTAGAACACACCAACTGAACAACCGAAAGATTCCCAACCACCTTGTCAATCCTGGAGATTTGAATCCAGTGAACATTCACGGGCTGGTGCCGGCTGGGGGAGCAGATGTGTGGATGGACTCACTCCACTCTGTTCCATACACTCCTTCCCCATCGCCAGATGTGTACCTGAGGCTACACTTCTTGGAGGCTAGCTTTGTTTCCTGATGCCAGAGAAAGAGGACAACTTGCTAATGAGGCATTTGCCTTAGAGCTTCTGACACTAAGTCGTGGGGAACACGCCTGGGCCATAAGATTACTCAGAGAAAGTCACTCCTTTGAAAACTGCTCCTTGAGCTAAGTTTTGAAGCCGCTGTGGATTTTACTGATTTACTGTATTTGGAAGGCACTCAACTGAAGAGAGGTAGTATGCCGTATGGGAACAAAGCTTCAAAATCAGTTCTAGGACAATATGAGGTTTTTTGCTTATTGGCTTTATAATAAAGAGACAGTAATTTAACTTGTTTGAATCTCATTTGTTTTATGGAGATAATATTTTATTTACTCTGACACACCTTCTTTTGCATTTTAACATATCTGAAATTTGAGGTGTCTTATAACCGACAACCATCTCTGCTGGCCAGGTGGCGGTGGTAAAGTATTTGTTTTCACCTGCGTGTGTGCAAACAAAACTCACAGCATGGGTGGCAATGGAGAGAAGAGAGCATTCACTCTGTGAATCTCACGGGACTACACCAGGAGTGATGGGAGGGTAAAAGATAGGAGTGCCTATAATGTGGTTAGAGATACAAAGCATAAACACATGAAATGTTAACTGTGAGTTCATTTTCAATTCATAATATCTTATCTACTTCCAAAAATTATTTGGGGCAAGGGGAGGTTACGTATCACATCCAAGTTCATGCAGGTAGGCAGACTTGGGAAATGAATCTGTTCCTATTCTATGCTGTTCTTAACCTAACTCAACTCTCCACTCCCCATGGTAGTGAAAGAAACAGCATAGGCCTAAGTGTGAAGAGTTCAGAAAAGGGAGTGATCTTGTTTGTGCTACGGAAGAGAATGAATTGGGATTGGGGAGCCAACAGGGACTTTTCCCACTAGAGAGGAGAATCAAGAGCACTCTAGAGGCGAAGACGGTGTGGACAAAGGCACAGAGGCAGGAAGAAGGAAGCTAATTTATCCATAAATAAATAAGTATGGTTGGCAAGGTTTGTTGAGGAGAGTAATGGGGTCCAGAGGTGGAAAGGAGGGAGGAGGACTCACTCTGAAGGGCCTTGAATCCAGATCGTGGCGTTCAGCCTTTATTCTGAAGACAACTGAGCTGCCAATGAAGGTTTCTGAATTCATCAAATTTTAAAGTTGAATTCGAGGAAGACTAGTCAGTCAGCTGTGTGCAGCTGGAGATGATAAGGAGCTGATCTTTGTAAACAAAATGCAAGGAAAGAGACTGACACAATTTATTTCCACGTGAAGTCTTGTTTATGATAAATGTGATAGATGAGGGGAAAATAAATTTTACGGAAGCTCATATGAAAAAGAGCCTTGTGAAAGGGTTCAAATAAGTTATTTGATTATTCCAATGCTAGACTTTTCAGATCCTGTAGGGGATATGAATTATCACATCACCTGTGTGTTGATCATTGAGTGCTTTTTCCATTTTTTCCCATGGGGTGCCTGTTAACGACTTCTGGAGCCAGAGGTCCGGTGAACATGGTTTCCAAGGACGGAGTACCGATGAAACGCTGAGTTGCTCCTATCCTGGTTGTTGACCAAGCCGCAGCTCTTTATTAGTAGTTTCGATTCCAGCCTTGGATTATCAACCTCAGATCTTTCGTAAGCACATTTTGTATTCAACTTGATATTTTTGACTCAGAACCATAAGTGATCAAGTTACTGAAATTAACTTAGATGACACGTTGTAAGAACATTTTGTGAAAGTAAGTAGTAGATCACAACTGACATGAATATATATAGTATATGCATGAATATAAGTGCATATGTTTGTGTGCTTGTATATGTATGTACTTGTGTGTATATTCCTTATAGTCAATTCAATTCCACAAAACTCAGTAATAGTTATTATTTCATGCCTACTTTATGGAGAACATATTAAATAGTAGAACAGTAGAAAAAGTACCTTGAAAACATTTTTCAAAGTCTTTACTAACAGCAAAAATAATGTATTACTTGCCATCAAAATGGACGTTTTGTGCTTGCCTTAATTTTGCTTCTGTGACTTTTTCAGCAACACGCGTAATTGTAATCAGCAGAATTGTAGGAGGCTGCTGTTGTTTTTGCAGACTCTATTCTTCATCACACCTTCAGAAGATAGGTTTTAAATAGCAGTATACACCATCTAAAGCAAGAGTTTGCAACAAGTTTAATCAGGAATACAAAAATCTTTCTCTTTGTCAAAGACAATACTGACCTCATTTTCAAGTAGGCAAAGAATCAATGATTTATTTACTTTTTGCACACAAGAAGAAAGTCAAGCCATCATCAGTCTCCTAAGAAAGGCTATTATTATGAAACTCTCCTTCCTTCTGAAAAAACAAAACAAAACTCAAGAATGCTTTATTTCTTATGTTTCAGCAAAATTCAGGGGTGTGTTTCTTCTCAGGCACGCCATGTTGGTTTTGGCGTCTGTGCTTATACTCACGGAGTCACCTCTGCCAGGAATGTTCTCTCCCTTTGTTTTAGTCCATTTGGGCTGCTACAACAAAATACCACAGCCTGGGTGGCTTATAAACAGCAGAAATTTATTGCTTCTGGTTCTGGAGGCTGGCAGTGTGAGATCGGGGTGCCAGCGTGGTCATACCAGGATCCTATTCCGAGTCGCAGACGTCTCATCGTGTCCTCACATGGTGGAAGGATTAGGGAGCTCCGTGGGGTCTTTTCTAAGAACACTAACCCTGTTCACGAGGGCTCCACCCTCATGACCTAATGACCTCCCTAAGGCTCCACCTCCTGATACCATCACCTCGGGGATTAGGTTTCAACATACGAATTTGGGGGGACACATTCGGACCATAGCACCTTCACACCCTCTTTTTCATGGCATCTCCATGCCTCATTGTGTTGCTCCTCCTGAGAGCGTTCCCTGAAGCAAGTGCATGTTGCCCCCTAAAATGAGTTGTTAACTGAACTGGTTCGGAAGCCTCTGCCACCTCTATCCCCTGCTCCGTGGTGACCGCTTGCCCGCCGCAACCCCGTGGTCAGTGGGTTTAGCTCTCCAATAAGCACAAGGATCACCACGGCTTCCTTATCGCCATCAGTGGCCCCTAAATGCGGCTGCACATCTTGCTTAGAAGGAAACAAACTGTCTCACGTGCCTGGTGAGGACCTGTGAAACCTCCCTCCTGCTGAACTTGACCTCAGCCCTACCATCCTCGTGCGCATGCTGCCACTAACAGTTCCTCAAGCCCTCCGGCTTGTCCACATCGCAAAGCCCTCACACTTGCTCCCTCTGCCTGCCCGGTGTGCTCTCCCTCCAGATGCTCATGTGACTCACTCTTCATCCAGCTTTCTTCTAAAATGTCACTTCCTTGGAGTGGCCTTCCTGGGCCATCCAAATTAATAGAGTGACACCCTCAGTTCCATCACTGCTTATTCTATCCTCCTTTATGTGTTTTTCTGGCACTGATCACTAACTAAATATTTGTCTAATTACTTGTTTATCTTTCTTTCCCATCAGAATATAAGCCCCAGGAGGACAGAGATTTGTCTTATTTATGAATGTCTCTCTAGAGATTCTGATTCTGCAGGTCAGGAGGGGGGGCCAAAAATCTATTTTTAGTAGATGGCCCAGGTCACTTTGAAGCAACTAAGTAAAACAGCATTTGAGAGGCACTAACTGACGTCAAACTTTCCCTAAGCCTGAGGTGCTTTTTGTTGGAGGTTTATTTTGATGTTGTTCTTCATTGTTTTGTTAGTTTTTAAAGAAAGAGAAACCTCTCTCCTGTCCAAGTCCAGAAAGCCCATGCCCCACTGTGTGGTGACACGCCAGGAACATCTAAATAGCAAGACTGAGAACTGCAGAGGGAAATGGAGGCAAGAACTCCGAGAGATGGTATAATTGCCCAATAATTGAGAAACGACTGTATATTGAAGAAAGCATATGCTACTAATTTGCTGGACCCCAGTATATGAAGTATTATCACGGTCATCTTTTGCCCATTTTCAGTTCCTGTCACATAACATTTATGTGAAACATTCCCTACTTTTTTTTCTCACTCTCAGTGTCTGTATTATCACCAATTCCTCTTAAGTGGCTTGGTGGGTTATACTGACACGCTTGAGGGAAGTGGGGTGGATTCTGCAATCACAATATCAACTGCTTATGTTAGTTTTTTCTGGGTCAGAATAGCTTTGGCCGGGACCGCGTCTCCTGGATCTTAAATGTCTCTGCATTGTTGGAGCAACTCAGGGGCAGCAAGTTGCTGTCAGACTTGCTGACATCTAGGGGACATGTTGCCTAGACTTTGGTTCTGAGAGAACCAAGGTGAGCAGGCCTCTTCGTCTCGGTTTACGATAAGCTTCACACAAGAGCCTCCTTGGGATTTTAAGTAAGAAAGGCAGAGATGGTCTGATGAAGATACTAAGATAAAAGAAGGAAAACAGTTTCAAATATAAAAAGTTCTGTTGCGTGTAGAGTAAATGCAGGAGAGGAGGTGGGAGAACTAAAGAGAGCGAAGAAACCCAAAGCAAAAGGGGCAGTGAGAAGAGGGAGCAGAGATGGAACCAGAACCTAGAAGAGCCCTAAGTGGTCACAAGAAAGACCACGAGGCCTCAACTATGTCAGTTGTCACGGGGAGCTGCGAGATGTCTGAAATCCCACAGTATTTTCTAACCCCTTGCTGGTGGCATCCTTTCTGGTCCCACATGACTATATCAAGAGAACTGTAACAACGAACTGTTTATCACCAAGAACCATAGTCAACAGGTCACACCGTGAACTGAACGGTTGGTTCCCTCACCTCTTTGGCATTTGTGTCTTCTGATGCTGCCTCCTATCACCATCTGATCAGCTGCAGATGGTTTAATCTTCTCTCTTCAAACCACTCCTCTAGCTGGTTAAATCACCTCCCTTGCTCTTTCTGTTCCTCCGGCCAATTTGTTCATTTCTGGGAAAACTGGTACCACATTATTCTAGCTGCAGACTCACAGTTGCATTTACAATTAATATTTATTGAGTGCCAACTGGGTGCTTGGCCCTGCATTAGGCACTGAAAAGGACTCCAGTTGCCAATGGTTTATGTAGGTCCCACCACGGCGTCCAGGCAGCTGTGTTCTCCCCACTGTCTCATATTCCCACCATCTAACTTATCTCTATCTTGACAGTGGAATACAGAACTCCAACACAAGAACATTAGCATTAAAAACTAAAAGCAGATATTCCTTCTCTTACCCACCAGAAGTTTTCTCCCCATTCAAATGTTTTTATTATAGTAAAATAGACAGTTGTATTGTCTTGATCTTCAGGAGTTCTCATAGACTCTCCATCTATAATCTTGAAGTGTTTTCAGCAAAGGTTATCTCATCCTGAAAATCCCAAGAGCAAATTGCCAAATTACCTTGGCTCTACATCCCTGCTTATATGGATGGAGAGATGGGGAAAAAATATTTTCTGTATTCGTCTGACTCAGTTTCCCCCAGTATGACTGAGAACAGACTGACCAGGGACAGGTTTGAGCAAACACAACTTTATTTATTCACCTTGGAGTTAGAGTATAGACACCCATACAGAACAGCATCCCTTTGCTCATCCCCCCCCCCCCAATTCCAGAGAAATAGCTGTATGTTCTTTCGTGGCAGACACATTCTTCTAGAATATTATCAAATACATCATTAACACTTCTTTTAAAAAAATGGTGTCCACCATCTAGAATTCTCTGGATTTTGCTCATATCTTTCATATAAACTACAAAGCATTTCCCATTTGCCCAACATATCCACTTGCATAAAAACGTCACAGAGGTGTTTTCAAGAACCACTTATAAGGGAACTACTTCAATGGGTCCCGTTTCTGTTCTTGTCTGCTAGTTTCTGACCTGTTCCACTTTGAAGAGAAAAAAAGACACATGAACACGTAAAGGGCTAGGCAACTCAGGTCAGGCGGCCTGTCTTTTGCAAAAATAAATGATTAACTACTGAATTAACTATCCAACCCTAACTATCACAATTGCGGGGGTGAGGAGGTGTCCATTATTTTAAAAAACTTTTTTGTATTTTTTTTCCTTGTGTGGATTACCAAGTTCCTGGGATAAGAAATGTGAGAAAAGCCACATTTCCCAGGAACACAAGTTAGAGAAGCCAAGCCTTGGGGCAGGGACCCAGCAGACACAAGGAGGAAGCTGAATGGACGGTCCCAAGCAACTCTCCCACTTAACCAGCGTCCACCACCATGCTCTCTCCAGACACAGCCTTTGCACACGCTTGGTCACCCTTGTTCTTCGCAACTATTTTTTGGCCCACAGAGTTGAGAACACTCAGAGGGAAGAGGGATTTCTGCAACAATGCAGTACATACACTAATTTTTTAAAACCCTGTGTTCTGAAAATTACACATAAAAATTAACAGTGTTCATGGGGTGGAAGGAGGTGCGTCGGGGCTTCAAGCTCTAATCAACTTTATAAATAGATCATGAAAAAACGTGTGTCAGACAGGATAATTCGGACCTCAGCAAAGTTGGAGACCGCTACAGTGGGCATTGAACAACGTCCACTAACGAGGGGAAAGTGCTGGTGACTTTTAGTCGGAGGAGAAGGGTGGGCAAGGCAGTGGGAGCAGAGCTCTGCGCCAGCAGGTCTGCATTCAGGTGTTGGGGGGGGGGGGCCGAGCGACCAGAGAGCCAGAGCCTCACGAGGTTGGGATGACCCTATCTGGAGAAGTCGACCCAGCTGTAGGCACTCATTTCTAATTTTATCAAAATGCAGCCAAAAGGGCCTCTGCTGCCCTGCATGTGCAGCAGCTAACCTAAGAAAACCCAGCTCTCTTCTCCTCTGGAAGGTTGTAATTCTCCCCCTCTTCCAGCTCCTCTTGCCTGGGTAATCATCTCCCCTAAACTAATTTGGCTTTTGCATTGTTCTGACATCACTCCCTATTCACCAATCATGGATGAGCCAATTCCTGTTACAGAGGCATGCTTTGCAGCTGAATAAACTCTACAGATGTGCTTCAGATAGACTCCCAGGCCCGGGCCACTGGGTGCGCAGCCGTGGCACACACTGAGGATAAGGGAGGCAGAGAATACAGATTTTTTTAAACTTTTTTATTACACAGTAAAGAATACAACAATACCTGAATCATACTTTAAAGATTCACAGGTTGACAGACCATACATTACAGTCCAACTAAGGAAAAAAGGATAAACAAGAAACCACAGTTCAGACATAGTAGACTTAAAAGCTCAAGAGTATGCTGACAAAAGCATGATGCCTAGACCCCCCAGTGTTAGTCTACCATTAACTTGTGGTACATGTCTGAATTCAGTATTGCACAACAACTTTAATTTTTCACAATAATGTCGCAGAACCCAAAATAATATTTTAAAAAATTACTTCAAATCTGCATTTCAACAGTCTCCAATTTTTTTCTGTCCCTTGAGGAATTCGGACAACATGGAGTCGCTTTCCTTCCCTAAGTATTCCAGACGTAGGCATGCTTTGCATAAGTAAACCAGCCTTGAAATTTTTAAATCCCCAAGACATGCACCTACACATTAAAAAAAAAAAGTTAAGAAAAAAATTAAAAAGACAGGCGGCCCTGTCACACACAGTCTCATGACAGAAAAAAGAGAAAGAGAAAAGAGTCAGAGACAGAGAAAAGAGAGGACGCCCTATTCCTATCAGCGACCACCATTCAATTCTATCCAATGAAGATAACTTGTTTTATGTTATACCTACAAATTATACTCTCACATAGCCTGTACATAAGTGACAAGCAAAAAAGGAAAGTAACAAAAGTTTTCTTTTCTTTCTCTTCTTTAGGTTTATGAGGTCTGCATTGTTACCAAGAAGTGATATGGTTTGCAGCTGTATGAGCTTAACTTTTGGTATCCTGGTTCTTTTGTGCCCATTTGGTTTGACTAGACCAGTTTTTGTTAGCTACTGGTGCAATATACATGCTGTCAGAGGTAGAGTGAAACTTTTTGCCACTGAGGAGAATGTAGCAAAACAGGAGGAGAGGAAGAGGAGAAGGAAGAGGGGAAGGAGGAAGAGGAATCAGAGATAGAGCTCAGAGTCAGGGATTTTTTGTATTTGTTTTCACTCAGGGTGCCCTGAATTAAAAGTAACGAGACGTACTGTACTAATCCTTATTTTACACACTCGTGTTAAGAATAACAGTGCTGTTTCACATACATCACAGCTTCTAGAGATAAAGACATGTGGGTATGACATACCTCATTTTTGGGATTATTTAACCCTTCGTAGCCTAGAACATATAATAGCTCTGTAAGAAAGGACTGTCCAGTGTCACAAGCAGACTAGAAAGCAGAGTGAGGTCAAAGGATTCTGGGAGCACCATGATAAAATATAACCCATTCAGAGCCTGGTTATGTGCTTTCACTTCACTGTAAGCAGGTGTGCTGGCAAATGGACTTCCAATATGCAGAGAGACATATTTATTCGCTCATCAGAACGTTCTAAACTAAAAAGCCATTTAAAAAGAACACCACCACCCAAACAAAATCTAAACCAACTTGCATATGAAAAGACAGGGGAAAAAATGCTAAAAACGTTAGGTTTAAGAGACTTAAAGCAAACCGATTTAGGATAGCATCCATGCAGATACTCAAAAGCCATTTAGAACTGTATCCAGGGGCTACATTAAAAACAAAACAAAACAAAAAACAACCCAAAGCTAATGGATCATTTTAGACTTTTAGATAAATGCCTGATGTGTGTATGTTCGTGGAGAAGTGTCTTCCCAGCCTTGAAACTTTGGTCGTCTACACAGCCTGCAGCACTGCTGACTTTCCCTAAAGCACACAACCACATCCTGGGCTACTGTTTTCAAAACTAACAAGTAGTTCTGGTCTGGACCCTGGACAACGAAGGGTTAATGGATTCACACTATACCTTGCTGAACACGTTTAACCTGCTGATCATTTGGAAAGTAGTACTGGTGCTTTTCAAAATTCCGATTTTGGTCCATCAGATCAGTCTTTGGCTGACTTCCCTTTTTGTAAGAATACTGTATAACCTGGCATTCAGCAGTGTTAAAGCTGTCAGTCTACACCTCAGCATTTGGAGCTCTCATGATTTATCTTTTTTTTTTTTTTGTAAAATTAGAAATATTTAAACAACCTTACAGCAATATGCATGCACTGTCTTTTTTTTTAAAGTAGGATATCTTGTTATTTTTTTAAGTCCCTAATAATGGTTTTCAAAGAAAAAAAGAAAGAAAAATTCCACTACTACTCTATGCTACAGCTAAACTTGGTGAAATGGCTCTAGCATATTTAAAAAGAGTTTGCTCAAAAAAAAAAAAAAAGAAAGAAAGAAAAAGCATGCCTAGGGAGTCATTGTGACAGTGCAAAATACATTTATGTACATCCCTCTTACAAAAACACCAATATGTTAGCATTCCGTGAAGCATGCTGGTTTTCAGGAAAAAAAATCCTATAAGAGAGTGAAATAGCAGCTCCGAAAGATAGCCTTTTTTCTTTTCTTTTCTTGAGGACAACCAAAAAAGAGTCTTTTTTTTTTTTTTTCGAACTACTAGAGATATATCACTAATACATACAGATATAAAAGCAGCATAGAAAGATACAGGTTTCTCACCAACTAGGAATAAAGAGACTAAATGTGGGCATATGGTTAAACTACAATGCATCTTCACATTTGTCCAACACATTTACAAGAAAAACACCATCGGGAAACCTCACAGGACAGAAGTGTTTTAACACCAAGAGAACTACTAGTTTTTAATTAAAAATTCAAACAGGGTGGGGTTGAAAAAATTTGGAAGGGGGCTGGAGCTGGAGCCACCATTTTTTAAAAATTATTTTTCAATATAAAATGAATGAGCTGGAACAGACCCAATGTCTTACTCCGTGGAACCTTGCAAGAGTGAGGAAACGTTGAAGGGTTATTTAGGGCAGCTGGCTGACGGCAAAGCTGCCAGAACGCTAATTAACTGCAGGCTGAGTCTCTTACTTCTGTGTGTGTGTATATATAAAAAGGAGCCTTTTGTATTATGGCATTTTTTTTCTTGCTGCTGTATTCATACATCCCACTGCAAATCACCTTTCATTTTTCATTCTGTTGACCTGGATATTATTATTTCTTTTCAGAAACAGGAACAAACCCGAACATCTGTGTCTCCTTCCAATATGCTACGCATCTGCGCGTTTTGTAGCGGGTCTTCAAAGTTCAGTTAGCAACCCACGGACGCCATTCATCTTCTTGTTAAGATGTCTACCGCTGTAGCCAATGCGCATGCCCTTGAGAGTTTTCCTTTTTTTCCATTATTGTATATAAAGAACATTGTGACTTTTAATATTAGCATTTTTGCTTTCAACAGCAATTAGCAATCTCTTGGTTTGCTGTTTGGTAAAGCATCGGTTAATGAGGTCATCTAGTTTAAAATCCCAGCTACTGGAAAATAACAGGGAGGAGGTCAAATCTATCTTTTCATGTTATATTCTCTGCTCTCTTTTCAGTTCTCTAAGGAAAAGATATCTTTGTTATCCACAATAAGTCATTACGACCCGTTACTGGCCCTCTGTTTTATTACCGCCTCAAGACACACTCAGGTTCTCTCTTGCTGAAGGATTGAAATAAGCTAGTTCATCTATAAACAAACAAACAAAACAACGACTGTGAGCGTCTGAGGATGAGGAACTGGTTTCGTGTTGGTTGTGTTGTCTTTCCCCCGACAGTTCTGAGTCCATGTCTAGCGAGGCGTTGTCTCTATGGTGGAAGGGGTCCCCGGGGTCGTCGACCTCGGGGTGGCTGCTGGTGGTGTGTCCATCGGGCTCCCGGCCCCGCTGTTGGGCGTGACGGAGGAGCTGACCGCGGGCGTGTCCCCCTGCTGCTGGGCCTGCAGGGTCTGTCCACAGATGTGGTGGTGCTTCTCCCAGTCTTTGTGCTGGCAAAATGAGCCACAGTATCGAGCTGTGTTACAGCCACTGCAGGTTTCACTCGCTTTACGGCCACAATTCCAGCAACTCTAAAGGATAAGGCAGGAAAAAGCAAAAGCCCAAATTAATACATTGTCCAGGCAAAAACGTGATGAAATCTGCTAGGTAGCACCACCCCCTTATTTTCAAGAACTATACAGTAAGAATGAAAAATCCAGAGGCACCCACTAACCACACAGAAGATGGTTTTGGTGTGATGATTGCCCAAACTTTTCTGCCAACAACTATTATGAGATCTAACAAACTGGTTGAAGCTCCTTTCCATTTTTACTGTAAAATCCCTTCCTTTTAGGTTTGGCTATTTTCACATCTAAATTCTCTGTTCATCCATACTAACAACTACATATCTATAAATTTTTTTCCCTTCTAATGCCAGTACCACCACGGTCAGACACAAATATATCACTCCTGCAGACGCTCCTTCCTTCTAGACACTAACAGGAATCAAAAAGGAACTATAAGAACCCTATATTAGATTCAAAGAAATATAATGTAGCAGATAGAGGATTCTATTCCCCGCCTCCTCAGGCTAGAGAAAGTGAGACCAGGTGCTTTAACCTCTCCATGGGTCAATTCTTCCCACTGCCATCAGTCAGTTACTCAGTGTGCCTGACCATCAAATGCTAGGACAATCTCCAAGCACGCTCTTCACGTCCCCTGGAGAGCAGCACCCTTGGTTTGTTTTTCCTCTGATATTTTCTAAGCACCCAGAACAATGCCTGATATATAGTAGGTGCTCAATAAATATTTGTAAAATGAATGAATCAGACTATGCCCAATTTGTCTTTGAAAAACTAGAAATACTAAAACTGGGTAAATAATAATTCTTTTTCCATACAATGCTTTCCAGGTGATGGAGTTCATTTGCAGCTCGTTTGCACCTCAGCAACTCTGGGTGGTCAGAGAAGTAGAGGAAACTAAAACCTCAGAGCCTAGCCAGCCCACTGCCAATCTCTGGCCGTACTTTCAAGGGGTGAGAAGAGCCCAAATGCCGCTGCCTCTGAGATTTCAACTCTGAGATAAATGCACCACGGATCAGAGCAGACACACTAGAGACAGAGGAGCAGCCATGTGGGTAGATCCCAGGCAAGGAGGGTGGGTGCGGGAGGAGACCAAGGATGACAGGTGCCCTCGGGAGCCCTTCCAGGGGTGGAACCTCAGGAAGCGAACTTCCAGTGTTGGTGGTTCTTTTGGCAAGATTGTCCTCGCTGTGAAACGCTGTTATCAAGTGACCTTAGCTTTGTGCCATTAATCTTTTTATTCTTTATTTTCCTTGGTTTTGATTATTTTCTCGCAAAACAAACTTCTAACTATAATCTGGTAACTCCAAACGGCTGACGGTATGTGGCTGTATGACAATTAAAATACACTTTTTACAGCCCTGATGTATGTGGATATTAACAAGCTCCCTACTATGTCCCTGCATTTGTTCTGTTTTCAGCACGCTGGTAGGTAGCTTAAGGTGGGCTCAAGAGCCGACTGAAAATACCCCAGTGGGATGTCAGCCCTTCACGCCGGTATGCATGGCTTTACCACTGTGCAAAATATGCAGTGGAATTTTTGGCAATCATCCTAATTTTGCTAATAAATAAAGGGGCTCCTAGAATCTTTCAAGGGTTAGAAGCCTGTAAACTCAAGAACTCTGGTTTAAAACTTAGAAAGAGCTCAGCTCTACACTCATTTCTTTACCATTCAGAAATTATGGCCCAACAAAGGGGGAAAAAAACACAACAACTTAAGATCTCAAACTCTGGTCAATGGGAGGTGTTTTAAGTGAACATAGCTGAGAAAATCTAAAAACTTGGCTTATATGTTAATGTCATAAGTAAAATTGGAATTAAAATTAATAGTACCAGAACAAAGTAATATTTTTTCTATGTCAATTTAATTTAACCAGGAAAATATCTCAAAAGATGTGTACCTCTGGTCAGAGGGTTCATTACCATAACTAGAAGTCCTTCTCTCTCAAAATTAATTCAATCTCATTGCATGTACTACGGTTCCACAAAGAGGTGAACGAACGTGGGCCTGGCCCCTCCTTCAGAGGAGTGACGTATGACCCTGGGCTCTCAGTGAAGTTTACTTCCTTGAGATTTAGTCATTTAGAATCATGCCAGCTGGATCCTGGGACAAACTCAGCAAATAAGCAAAATTCCTAAATTACATCAGAAAATCCCAATTAGAGAACAGAGACCTAGATCCAAAACAATATTTTAAGGAAATTAAACATCTAATCTGAGTCAAGTGGCTTCTTTAGGAAATTCCCCGGTGTGAGTTCTATCCTTTTTCTGGCAGAGGCACATTTTGGCAGACGCAGAAGTGGTAACTGCCCAGTACTCAATAGCTTCTTCAGATTGAAATCAGATGTAGGCAACCTTCTCAATTTAAGCTGATTAAACACACAGACTAAACCAGGTAATTACAAATGCATGTGTTGGAGAGTGGAAAGAGGAGACAGAATGGGGACTTCTTTATTTTTTAAAGTGTTTTCAAAGATGGGAACAATTTTACAAATAAAAAAGTGGAATTATGCCAAATATAGAAACAGATGTGTTGGGTCGCAAAGCTCCTGGGAACTGCGCCTTCTTGCCTAGCATCGCTGGGCTCTGACTCAGGATTCAAGGGCTCTGGCTAGTTTTACCTCTAGTCGCATTCCCAAGTCGTTCGATCCCACTCATTTACCACCCACCACTGGGACAAAAACATCCTTCAGCTGTACAAAGGTACAACAAAGAGCAATTCAAATGAGCTGTTGGGAAAAAACCTACATATTTTTATTGCTCTTGATATTGCATTGCAATGAATGTGTAGGGAACTCTGGCACAATTATCCAACTAATAGAAAACTCTGAAGTGCACATTCCTTTTTAAAAGCTCATTAGAAAACAGACAAAGCAATTTCTATTAATATATTTCTCTTGGATGACTCTACCGAATTTCCCGTTGGCTAATCTATACCTGCAGCACTGGTGCCTGACCCGTGGCACCGAGCCCCTCAGCAGTCACACTTCTGGGAACAGTGGAATGTGCAGAATTGTTTGAGTACTCTAACTTGGACTCTTATAAGTTTCTAAGCTTTCTGCTATTCACAAAGGTGGGAATTGCAAATTGTGTATAAAACCCAGAGGTATAACCATAAAGGCAGAGATAAAGATGGATGACGGCTTAATCTAATTTTACATTTTTCAAATATGTGCTTTTTATATTCAGGCCAGTATTTCCTGTTAGTTGCTCTATTTATTTGTTATTTATTTTATTATTTTTAAAATAATTGAGCTTCCCTTTCACTCCTCTAAGGAACAATGCTGGTGACTGAATTACCACAATAATGTAGAAGGCTCAAGGACAACATTCCATAGCAAATTCCATTCTCAAAGCTCATGGCACTTTACAGTCTTCCCTTATTTGTGATAATATGCTCCCCTTTTGGCATAAAGAATATTTTTTCCCTGTCTGAAAACTGGGATCAGTCCATTGACCAAAGTTAGGCTGTGACTCAGATGAAGAATATGAAGCTGAACACAGCCCTCCCCTTTGCTAAATGTACTAATAGTACAGATGGGACGGAAACGGAGAATCAAAGCTTCTAAAAGCCGGTGATGTGTCCAAGATTGCTGATACTTTGTGTCATATCAGCAGTTCTCTTCATCCCTAAAAACAAAATTATTTCCCTCATCTCGTTATTTTAGACATGCAGAGAACCGTCTTTCTGCCCTACTGGCAAAATACATTCTTTCTGAATCTTACTGTTGGAAATCCCTTTTCCAAGAAACAAAACGTTTTCTCCTGAATTACCTTCAGTTTCTCCTGGTCTTATACACCCATAATTCTCCAGAAAAACCACTGCACACAATCAATGCTCAATAAATTAAGTAGAATAATTATAATTAAAATTCCCAAAATGTAAAGAACTCTACGGAAGGCAACACATTGACTTAAATCATATGAAGTTCACAACATCTTATATTTGCATTGCACTTGACAGTTTAAAACCACTTTCATATACATTTTGCAGCTTAGGAAACTGAGGCCCAAAGAATAAATAACTTTTGCAGTAAACCACTTGCCTAAAGTCACACAGACGTGAAATTACACCGCCAAGGTTTGATTCACCTAGGTCTTTGGACTGCAAACCAAACACTCTTTCCAAAATGCCACTCGGTCAATTTCAGATCTTTCTTAGAGCCTGCTCTGGCAGAAACAGTTTAGAAGGGCATTCAACTCCTGAAAGTGGACAAGGTTGGACCAGGAAGTTGGAGCACCAAGACAAGGTATCATGGTGTGTGATGGAAATGGCTTCCAGTGCCGAACAGCTTCCGAGTCAGGCTGACTTGGGTTTTCTTCCCAACTACACCACTTAGTGGCTTTAGAACCACAAGCAAATTACTAAACCTCTTGGAGTGACAGCATCTGTATGGGAGGAATAATCACTGCAGGGCTATTCAGGATTATGTCAGTACGAAGCACAGAGCCTGAGGTTCAGTAGGTCCCACATAAATGGCAGGAACTAACATCACCTCCTCCTTTTGGCTGGAAGCAAACGAGACTATATGCAATCCGTGCTCCAGATCCAGCATGGTACATTAGAGCTAGGCAGCTCGCGGCCCTGTGCCACCCCCACAGGCACTGACAGCTACACAGAGAGAACGTTAGCTTACTTCCCCTTACATTTTATTAGTGACCAATTACTTTTTCTTCGTCCTCAGACTTGCTGAAGACTCACCACTACTGACCATTTCTCCATCCCTCCTTTTTAAATTCTCCTTGCTGAAATCCCCTCTAACTTTGGTTTTTAAGTTACTAAAATTCTGATTCTTATACTATAACTTCTTCCTTTTCTGTTTGTTCATTTCCCTCTGAATATTTGGCAAGGGGGAAGCTAGCATAAAGAAAAGAAATATCCTTCCCTTCCTACACTCTCCCCTGTCAGATCTCATGGTTTCAACTATCAGCTGTAAGAAAATGCCTCTCAAACCTGTTTCTCCAGCCCTCATTTCCTTCCTGAGCTGTGGTCTCCTACTCTCAGCTGCCTCTTCTGCAGCTCCACCAGGGTGCTCCTCTGTCAACAAGTCAGTACCCCTAAACCTGACCCTCTGATGCAGTCTATTTCAGCCACAAGCAAAGCCCAAGGCTTTGTCATCTTATTGGAAACTCCCCTTTTTTGGCCCCTGCAACCACTCAGTGCCAAACCCCATAGAACTTACTCCCGTGGTCTCTCTTCCTTCTTTTCCAACCTCACAGTTACTATCCAAATTCCTTCGTTGCCCTACCTGTTATAATAGCTTTTTAATTGGTTTTTCAGCTCTCTCTCTTACACACACACACTGCTCATTTGTAAGGTGACTTGTTTATAAAATGCTTCTACTCATGTCATGTGCACCTCTCAACCACCTTGCAAAGTGGATCACATAAACATTATCCCAGTTTTACAGATGAGAAAGCCGAAGCTCCAAGGGGTGACCCACTCAGGATCTTTCCAGGCCCACTGCTCTGACCACTACACCATGAACATCTGTGGAATCAAACAGCTGGACTTTTAATGAATGAAACAAACAAAAATCTTATTGTAACATAGCTCAAGCTCTGAAAGCTCCAAATTCTTCTAGGGACCAACGGGTCTGGTCAGATGGTGAGGACTTGAACAGGAGCTGGCTGTGAGACCCCTGTGGAGTAATGTGGGAACTACCTCCTACAGAGTCCACTCAGAACCACAGTGGGTCTGCATAGGTTCCACTGGGGACGGTTCCACTAATTCTAGAAGGAGTAATGAAGACGAACCTCTCAGAATGACTTACTAGCACTATCAGGGCTTAGCAGCCTTTGGAAATATAAAATTTAAAGATTTGGGGGCCGCCCGGTGGCGCAGCGGTTTAGTCCGCGCTTGGCAGCCCGAGGATCGCGGGTTCGGATCCCGGGCGCCCGCCGACGCACTGCCTGTCAGCCATGCCGTGGCGGCGTCCCATATAAAGTGGAGGAAGATGGGCATGGATGTTAGCCCAGGGCCAGTCTTCCTCAGCAAAAAGAGGAGGATTAGCAACGGATGTTAGCTCAGGGCTGGTCTTCCTCACAAAAAAGAAAAGTTTAAAGATTTGGTCAGGGTTTCCGCTTAAGTGTCACAAACTGCCCAATTTTGATACAAACGGTGCAGTTGTGCACCTATGTAGGAATAACGAATAAAGGCTGTTTTAATCTGGGGAGAAAATATCACCTGGTGGCTTAAAACTCAAAACTATTAGAACAGTACCCTTATTTATTATCTGTTCTGTGCTCGCTTCCAGTCCCTTGCTTCAAACCCTACACTAGAACAAGATACGGGTCTCAGGGAAGAGCAATAGCAGGTTCTTTTGAAATAGCTCCAATCAGACAGTGTTCCCCAGAAACAAAAAAACAAACTATAAATGTATACAGATGGGAACCGGAAATGAATAAGGAAAAAAACGAAAACGTTTAAGATGGCTAGATCTGGAAAATTTCCCTTTTTTTTGATTTAATGCTGGCATTACATTCTTGGTGAAATATATAATACATTGTAAAAAGGGAAAGTACAGAAAATATCATATTGCTTAGCTGTTTGCCCCAAGTCCAGCATCATTTTAACTGTTAGTGATAACAATTATTACTCTATAATCACAAGTAAAGTTTAAGAACTAAGTAGGAATAATCTGCAGGAAGTCCAATGAGGAAAGAGATACCCTTGTACATAATCAGGAAAAAAAAATTCCCATTACTGCCGTGTGGCTCTGAAAAAGGTGGCCTGAGAGCCAGGCAGCCTGGGCTGAAGACCAGCTCACACTCACTGTTGTGAGACCCTGCACAACGGCCTACCCTCCCAAGACGCAGCTTTCTCAGCTGCAAAATGAAGACACAAGCACCGTCTACTCTGTCTGAGCTGAGAGGAGGAGTAAACGATCGAGAGGAGAGAAAGCACTGTCTACCACGCCTCGTACAGAGTTAAACGTTCCCTGTAGGTCTTTTTCTTTCACCTCACGCAAAACAAACTTCATGCCACCCCCAATAACTATGCTGACCACGGGTGCCCGTGTGCCTTGGACAGCCTGGTTTACAGGACTGGCCTGTCCTGGAAAGAGCACCCACTTTGTACCCTGGAAAGTATCCCCGTTTGGATGATAAATTACATGGCCTATACAAGTAATACCTATGCGTTATTCATTCCCGACTCCACATTTTCTTCCTGCTGTTCTCTCAGTTCAGTATTTTCAACTCTTTTCCCCTCCGTCTGGAACTTTTCCATTCCTGACTGCCTACGTTTCAGAACCACTGGTTTTTCAAAGCAGAATGGGCATTATTAGGTCCATTTTACCCACGTGAAAATGAAGGCAGGAAGAGGAAGGCTAAATTAAAAAATTACAGAGACAAGAATTCATGAGCATGTGTCCTTAGCACAAACAGCTCAGGAGAAAGGCATGAACAGCCAAACTGGGCCTAGAACTCTGGTCTTCGGACTCTGAAGCCAGGTTACTTCTTAAAGTCTCCATGAAGGGTAGAGAGAGAATAACAATTTGTGCATTTATATTATCTACGTATGTATTTTTATAGATTCAGATTGTATAGATCATATCTGATCTAGGTAAGAGATGGGTACATATTTACAATAGTAGGTGGCTCCCAATAAAGGGAAGGGGAAAAAGAATGTTGTTTTAGTCAGAACAATTTGGTATATCTTGTGAGGAAGGACTGTGGGAAATATGAGCAGATAATGATGCCTTGCATTATAGCTCTCGAAACACTTCAAATTAAAACACTGATATTAAAAAAAATCTAAACAACACTAAGGGGTAAGCAAATAACACCTCATCCCTTGAGAAGAGACGGAGGCTGAGAGGAGCAAAGCGAGTCATCCGAGGACCCCTGATACAGAAATCGGGCTGGAGTCAGAATTCAGGTCTTTGGGGTCCTCCTCTTGGATTCTTCCTGTCACACCCACCTGTCCCTGAGCTTTGCTAGCAAAAAATCATCTAAGCCTGAACATGGCCCTTACCCAAACCAAGACACCTGAGAGTGAAAGGGGGCACTCAATAACCACACTGGGACAACAGGGGTAGACTGGGATGTATGGTCACCCTGCTCCCTACCCTTGTGTATTCCAGCGCGGTCTCCTGGTTTCACATTAGACAGCATGGGCTATCTAAGCCTTTGTGCTCTATTTACCCTTCCCAATCCACAGAGGAGACCTGTCTGTCTAGCCAGATTGAATAACTGACTTGAGCTTTTAAAAAATGTTTTAACTCATGTTATTTATACACAAAAAATGAAGAAAGGCTGCCTCCTCCACCACCCACCCACACACCTTGGGCAGAGCAAAGCCAGCACGTTTCTGAAGGCTGTTCAAGGAAGATCACCTGATGTCTCTATCCCACACCCTGTACATCCACGCACACCCTCTTCTTCCTTGACAGCTAACCAACCATCAAATCCTGCCCGTTCTACCTCGTGGGTTTCCAGCCAACACATCCAATTTTCTCCACCCCCAGAGCCACTACCAACCATCTTCATCTAACCTCCTTCCTCCCCATCTGTCTCTTGAAACAAACCAGTCCCTCCTTTTCATTTCCTCTAATCTCTCTCCACACTGCAGCCTGAGTGATCCTTCCAGAACACTCATCAGCTACACAGGCATCCTGCTTTCAGAACCTGGCAAAGCTTCCCTTCCCTTCTTCCCTTTATGATAGAATTGACGCGCTCACTGCCTGAGGAAGCAGTGAAGAGGCAACAGGGGTGAGGGCGGGGGTGGGGGGTGGAAAGCAGCTGCTGACCAGTTCTTGATTATCCTCATGTGTGAGATGAAACAAAACTTTTCCCAGAAGAATTCACACTAAACTCTATTAAGACTCATAGTTTAGTGCTTTGACTCCTCTAATGAACTGTAGTCAACATGAAAGCAGAGACCACTGTCCCTTCAGTGCCCAGCACTGTCGCTGACAGAACAAAAGCTCAATCATTTGTTATTGAAAGGAAAGTGAGTAAATGAACATGAGTAATTTAGAGTTATATGTATCAAACAACAAACTGCTCTGGGCAGGTCACAAACATGATTTTTTAAAAGAATGTCCATTAATTTCTGGGTCCAGTTTAAAATCAATGGCTCCAACATTTAATGAGAATATATATTTTTTTCAACCAATTACTATGATGGCCAGACTTCTTATTTTTTCCCAGAAAATGGAAAATAATTCATAAACATTCTAAAACACAACGTTATGTGGGCCTTATCTGAGGCTGAATGGTTAATATTCAAGAAAATTCCCTGAATATAAAATCATAGAAGAGCATTCCGAGATGTACCTGCACTGTCTTCTCTAAAGATCAGCTGGGCCACACAGTCCCGACTGTGGCCCCAACCACAGACCCCTACCCTGGGGCCAACCATGATGAAGGCTGGAATAAGGAGCTCTATCCTAGCCCGAGGAAGCCAGAGCTGTTCTAGCTGTCTGGGAAGGGCCCAGGAAACTTTCTAGACTTACAGTGACTTGCAAGCATCACTTCTGAGGTGGCTTTTGTCAGTCGCTTCTGTGAAAACGTACACATTCCTCAAGATGAGGAGAGAGCAGGGTGCAGAAATATAGTATGTTGGATGCAAAGTTGTGTCCTCACTCTTAAATGAAAAGTAAAGAATTCCTGAGGAAAGAAAAGCATTTACCTACAAATTCAAGCTAACCATTGGGCAAAAGGTACGGTTGAACTGAGCCTACCACCAGGCACTTGGATTGTTCTCAGACACTGTCATTCCTCAAGGGAATTAGCGACACGAATTTAGGGCCAATGGATTAACCTTTTACTTCTCTGTCAAGTCCTCGGTCAAACCTTCTGGAGGAGTCTTGGCTTCATTCAAATGAAATCTCTCTTCCATCTTTCACTCTCCTATTCTCAGGAAAATGTCTACATTACTTTGAAAGAAAAGAGACTTGATCCTTCGAGAGATCAAGCTCTCTCCCCCCTGCCCCCGTGCCCAGTCTTAGAAGTAGTCTTGTAGTTTAAAGAGAAGGAAAGTAAGAAACCAGACTTAAGTTGCCTTTCTTTATCTGCATCCAAAAATTACCTTCATGATCCTTACGAAAAGATCCTTATTTCACTGTTATGGAACAATGCAAGGACCGACAGCATGCTGTGAGGGCCAGTTTAGATCCTGCCACGGCCTCGCTGTCCAGGTGAGTTTCCCATCTCAAAGTTCTAGCCACTGTATGAGACACGTGCACTCATCTTCACGTCGTGGTAAGACCAAAGCTTTTCGAGGCTTAGAGGCTTCTCAAAATCGCAGAATTGTAAGAGGTGGAGCCAAAAGTTAAACCTGGTTCTGTGAATTCCAAACCCTTCCTCCTAGCATAGTCTGCCTTAAAATCCATGAGACAGTGTCATTTAAGACAAGGGTAATGCTACATTTAAGACCAGTTTCCCAAGAGATCCAAAAGGAAAGAAAGGAAAGAAAAACGATTACTCCAGAAGATCACTCATGTGTAGGTTATTTCATCCTATCTACTACTTATAACTACTGTTTGATCCACCATGTTTTTAAAATGCTAAATACTAGTGTCCAGATCATATATTTTTCTGGATAGGTGTTATGAATAAAGGTACAAAGCTTATACTACTGAAAGAATACAGCATGTTATTAGCTGAATACAAAGACTTAATTCTCAATTTCTTCCTAGACATTTATCTTTAGAATTTAGTGACCTACAAAATAATCTTAACATACATAATAGCCCTAAAATGCTCAAGTGAAAGTGATAATGTTTTAAAGACAGCAACAACTTTGCCCCACAGTATCACTAACTTGAATAGAGCAGGACAAATTTTCTCCAAAAGATGCTAATAAAAAAATTTTTTTTAACACAAAACAAAGTCCTTAAATATCTTAGCCACAAGATGCCAATAAAATTGAATTTGTCTAGTTTAATTCTACAATGGAAAAGTCAGCAGCTAAAGGGCAGATAAACTTCCCTTTGCCCCTCTTTTCCTGAGAAACTTTCCAATGTTGAAAATCAATTCCTTTTGTCCCCTTGTTATTCATCTGCTACACATTAAATAGAAACTCTGGGCATTGAGTGATTCCCGCAGGGTCTTTCATCTACAGAGAAACCTGGTACAAATTAAATTCTTTCTCTCTCACAAATTATAGATATGTATTATAGTAGACCACCGATTTATCAGTTCTTGCTTCTGCTAGTTCAGCTTAGTGTGACTAGCTAATTGTACTCCTTTATCTCAAGTTACTTTGGGGTTGGGGATTGTGGTGTTGTATTAATTAATTGAAGCATGACCATGTTCCTCTGACTTAACAGGCTCTATTTTAAAAAGTATTCTGTCATATTTTCTTTTAGTTACTTCCCAGATCCTTGAGCCATTTAGGCTATGTGTGTGTATTTTAATATACTGGAATAACACTAAATAATATTACCTCTGGCAGTGATGTTATGCTATAAAATGACTATCATAATGGTTATTACAAATAATGTGGAAAAACAGACTGTGCAGAAAATCTCTTAGAAACGTTTAACTGATGCAACATTGTTTTAGCATTGGACTTGAGGACCAACAGTTAAAGGAATGACTCTGATTCCCGTCACGCAATGTGTCTTTAAGGAGGGCACAGCGTACACAGGGTACCTCTATTAAATCTCTTCTATCAGAAGGAAACCCCGCACATGTGCTTACACACACGCAGATGATGAGTCTCTAAATTGTGCTAGGAAGTTACAAGAATTTCACTTTAATCTGTTACCCACCAAATATATTAAAAACCTTTTTTGGCAAAGTTGTTCTTTTAAATCTCTAATAAAGACAAAATCTGATCAGCCCTTGGTCAATTCCACAAGTGCCAGGACTCCCCACATTATTCTATTTTTCTCCCCCAAATTTGCCTCAAGTCCGATGTCCGCTTTTACCTGAGGTCTCTTCGCATCAAAACGAGCACTCAGCAGAACTACCTTCCCCCCACGCCTCACCTCACTCGAGTCCTCCTGCTGGTTGATGACAGCCAGCGCGTCCTCCGCGGCCTGCCGCTTGGCCTCGGCGACCGTCCGCTCCATCTTGGCGCGCTCGGTCGTGATCATGTCGTGGGCCTTCCGCTCGGCCTCGGACACGGCCTTCTGCAGCTCGGTCATCGCCTGGCGCTTCACCTCGTTGACCGCCTCCTCTGCGGGCAGGCGGGCCAGACAGGACAAGAGAACATTCCTGTTAGTGCTGGGCCTCGGATACTGACCCCTGTTAAAGAGAATTCTATAGAACAGACGTGACTCTCATCCCAACTGTTGGGCAGTTCTTCTGGCTGTCTAAAAAAACAAGAGATTTCTGAAATTCATTTAGGAAAAAAAAGGGTGAGATTTGTTTCTTTAACTTGCACTTCTGGGAATATTTTTTAAACTACTACAGTAGTCCTCCCTTATCTGTGGTTTCCCTTTCCCCTGTTTCAGTTACCCATGGTCAACCACAGTCTGAAAATACTAACTGGAAAATTCCAGAAACAAACAATTTGTAAATTTAAATTGCATACCATTCTGAGTAGCGTGACGCAATCTCCCACCTTCCCGCTCCGTCCCAGGTGGGACATGAATCACCCCTTAGTCCAGCGTATCCATGCTGTATACACTACCAGCTCACTAGTCACGTCGCAGCTCTTCAGTTATCAGATCGACTGTCGGGATATGGCAGTGCTCGTGTTCGAGTCACCTTTATTTTACATAATAATGGCCCCAAATTGCAAGAGTAGTGATGCTGGCAATTCGGATATGCCGAAGAGATGTTATTGTTATTGATCTCTTACCATTCCTAATTTATAAATCCAGCTGTATCACAGGTATATATGTATAGGTAAAAACATAGTACAAATAGTGTTCCATACTATCCGTGGTTTCAGGCATCCATTGGGGGGCTTGGAATGTAACCCCCAAGGATAAGAGGAGACTACTGTATATCATTACTACAACTTTTCTATCAAACTGTACCTCCAGAAAGGATTCTGAGACCAGACTAAGTAGTTAAAGGACAACCACCACCACAAGAAACCTGTCTAGACAATTCAGACACACACAGAAGTAGTTTGTCACAATGCTATAGGTTAATATGAACACAGGAGTACACGGGCAAACCTTTCAGTAAAAAGAGAGGAAGGGAATGCATTTTATACATACACACACATAAGTGCAAACACTTATTTTGCTGGTAAAATATACAGCCCAATAGTGAAAAGGGAATTCATAGAGCAATTAAATTAATGCAGATCTTTTAAAGAAAATCAATGATAAAACAGACGATCCAGCTTTTCTTTTTCTTAAGTCATTCTCTAAGTAATATGGATATATGCCTTTATAGACTAAATGACAGAGATTTTTTAAAATCATTTTCTCATTTCCAAATTTGAAGCTGTTGTCCATCTACTTAACCAAACGTATTTACAGTTCGCATAACCAACTGTTGCACTAGACAAAATAAACCAAATCACACCACAGGCCCAAACGAGCTGGCCTGACTACACACACCTGCAAGGTGTCAAATTATCTCTTTATTTTTGGCGGTGGAAAGGGTGCAAAGATTTAACTAATTTACAACATAAGATTGACAACTAAAACAAGTAATTTCCATTTTAAAAAATTAACTGTTCTAATTAACAAGGGAAAATATCCTCCCCCGAATTAGTTTATCTAATTTTCATCTTTATTCAAAGCAAAATGACAATGATTAATTGAAAATTTAATAAGCAGTAATTATTAACTTGGCAAACCTAGTACCAATTAACACTCTATTAAAACTAATTATGATATGTTTCATTCAAGTGTTTGCACTTAATTGTTTCACCCACTTAAAAAGCACCTTAATTAAATGTTCCGTTTAATTAAAAACATAGATTCCTAATAAAAATGTTTTACTGTAGATTAAAAATGTAAGAGATGCAAATACTCTTATGGTTTCTTAAGTTTCTATAGTTTATTTCACACATCTCTGGTTCACGACTTGAGGACCATCAGACGCCCTCCACTAGTAATTAACTGTCATGACTTTTGTAGCCTCTGTCATTTTAGCAGCATTGTTTCTGAAGGTCATTCATTTGCAATTACTGTCTGCTAGGCTTTATAAACTAAAATATTAGGAAAAGATCCAGACTAGAAATATTAACTAGAATATGTTAAGCCTTTGTTGGCTGCTTCAAGACGTGCATTTAAACTTTGGACAGAAACAGAATACTGCACAGAGTTTGCAGCACCTTCACCAGGAGGCGAAAAGACGCCTCTGTTACCCCATCATAAACGTTCTGGGGCACCAGGGAAGTCCTGCCCTTCTAACTATATAGCCAGGGTCTAATTTACTTTGAATATTCAAGGTGAATTAAAATTCTATCTAACTGGTAATACAGGACAATAATTTTTGCTTACGATCAAAGCTGTAGCTTGACTAATTGTATATGCAAATCAGGCAATTTGTATTTAAATTATGCATTCCTATTCTAATCCCACAGGCATATACAGATCAGCAAAGAGAATTGGTAGGACATTTGCAAGGTGCTTGAATATTTATTACCAACTGCAAACATTCACTGATCATTTGAAAAAGAAATATACTGAAGAAAACATTCAGTTGCAATTTAAAAACCATCTTTATGTTAGATTTTTTCTCCAATTTTATAAAGCCTTTTGTAACTCTAGAGTGCATTTTTTACTTCTGCTGTTGCTTTTAAAAATACTACTTTTAGGGGAAAACTGATGTGGCCTTCAAAATTTGTTGGGATTCCAAAGATTTAAAAAGGTATATTGTTGTTATTATATCGTATTATTGAGGCAACATGCAAAATTTGAATAGGGTCTGTAGATTGGATAATAATGCTGTCTCAATGTTAATGTCCTGATTCTGGTAACTACACTGCAGCTATATAAGAAAATATCGTTGTTCTTAAGAAATACACACCAAAATATTTAGAAGAAGGGAACATCACGTCTGCAACTTACTCTCAAATATTGGGGAAAAAAATATGATGCATAATAGAGAAAGAAAAGGAGTGAAGGAGAGAGGAAAAGAGAGAGAGAAGATATTAGTAAACAGTAACATACGGAAAACTGGGTGAAAGGTATAAGGGAATTTTTATACCATTTTTTGCAACTTTTCTGCAAGTTTGAAATCATTTCAAAATAAAATGGTGCAAAATATTATATGATCTACTTTCAAGCACAGGATATACTTTTTGCAATTAAAATTTTCTCCAAAATGTGATGCATTGGTTATACTAAACAGAATTTTAAGACTTCATCCCCTTTGATGTTTCTGATTGATATTTCATGATATTTCAAATGCTTTAAACTTTATTTTATTTACTTATCTTTTGCCACAAAGGTAATGTATAATACTTTTGCAAAGGCATACTTTATAGGGTTTTTCCTAAAAGAAAATTTGCCCACAGCAAATTTGACAATCTTGGAAAAAACGCTTTCAAATTATAACAAGCTGAGTGCGATGTCACATCCAGCCCTTGGAGTTGGCATCGTGCTGGATGCCCTAATGCTGTGAACCCTAGAGATGCTTTTTAAGAAGCCTATAAGGATAAATATCATAAGCGATTATTCGAGACTTCCAGATGAAACTGTCAGCAATACTTTGGGGATTTAATGTACTCCTTAAAATTTAGCATCCATCCATAGAAAACTATTCCTAAACTGTTCTTATGGAGCAGATTAGGGATATCACTGTGAGAAGAATACAAATTTAATTGACACCATTTTCAAGTCATACTTTAGATAGAAGACCTAATATAGATGATGGGCACATCTAAAAAATATTCCAAACATTTGCTTGATAAAGTTTAACCCTTCTTAGAGTGCATGGACACAGCAAAAGTAAGTATTGTTCTTTTTCTACTCCCGAACTCCCCACAACGTCAAGTACCCCCAGAATTGGTTTCAGAAAACAGACGGTGAAGAAAAATAACATTGGACTCAATAGATTACAACATGTCAAGTTAAAAAAAAAAACAACTGATTAAGTGGAAAATATATAGTGCAGTTTTGAATCTGTTTCCAATTGCTTACCACTTATGGTAGGACTTCCTTTGTGCATAGCTATTCAAGTTGACTTTCCAACAAAGGTGGTACATTCAGAAAAATCTGCTCTCACTTAATAGCAGTCAAACAAAGACTTGAGCAGATAATAGCACAGAAGGAATTTGGATTACACAAGACTTTACTGTCAATTTTGCTTTATGAACTATCAAGGATTTAACTTAAGTACACATAAATAAGGGAAAAACAGAGAAAGACTCTCTCCTTCGACATAAAAAGTCTTCCTTCTGCTGTCCAAAATGGCAACTCTTTGTACCTCTTATTGGAATAAGTTGCACTAACAGCTTAAAAATGGGGGAGAAAAATGGTCAGAAGGAAAATGTAGCAATTCTTTTTTCAGGAAGGTGGCACCCAGCAAACTTTAACAGCTTAGGAGTATCCCATAACTATCACCCATGTCGAAAATCTTCTTAGAGGTGATACTATAAATCTGGTAAGACTATGTAGCTGAGCAATGTATATATTTAACCTTTGACCTTTAAGCTGAGTGGATCTATCTGATTTGCACATTGGACATGCAAGAGAGCTTTCTGGTTCTCAATCTAAACTACTAAGCCTAGAATACTATCAGATCTTGAAACTTATCATTCTTACAAAAACAGGTATTTCTTAGGAAATCTATAAAAATACTTAGATAAGAGCCAAGTGACCAGAGAGTCAGCAAATTGCACAGAACTACAGACACAGCTGGGTCAAGTCAAAACCCAAAGAGAAATCTTTTGTAGGGAAAAAAACCCTTTCCCTTGACTCTTGCTCCTTGATTAGGGTTCCCAGCCCTACGCCCATCTGACCGTTTGCAGAAATAGCATTTTCCGGTTTCAACTTAAATAAACTATTTTAGCAGTTGGGAGTTACAGCAGCTCAAAGCCACGGTATGTGTCTGCCGTGTCATCTTTAACTCTTGAAACAGTTCTGTGCTTTATCTCCTGAGCTGGGTTTTATAAAGTTTTTGTTCAACTTTTGTAGTGCTGGTGTTCCACCAAGATTCTGCCAATCTGAACTTCTTTAAGCCTAATAAGACCAGGAGTCATCAACAACTTTAAATCTACTTCAAAATGCAGAGCAGTATCTCCTTTTTTTTCTTGAGGAAGATTGGCCCTGAGCTAACATCTGTAGCCAATCTTCCTCTTTTTTCTTTTCCTTTTTTTTCTCCCCAAAGCCCCAGTACATAGTTGTATATCCTAGTTGTAGGTCCTTCTAGTTCTTCTATGTGGGATGCCACCTCAGCATGGCTTGATGAGCGGTGAGTAGGTCTGACCCAGGATCCGAACCAGCGAACCCTGGGCCACTGAAGCGGAATGTGTGAACTTAACCACTACACCACTGGGCTGGCCCCTAGAGCAATATCTCTTAATGAAAATCAGACAGTGTACATGGAAAGGAAAAACAGAAGTTTAGCAACTTGGCCATTTAACTTAAAAAATAATTTAGCTCTGGTCATTGACTATTAATTAGCATGGAAGATCAATTTTAAAAATTGGTTGTAACCATAAAATCTCTGAGTGCCTCAACAAGTCAATTAGATTTGATGTGATTTTTTTAAGAATTCAGGAGATATATGTCAATAACACCTCAATAAAAAAAATGCAGGAGAAAAGGCTGAAGTATTCAATTTAATTTATAAAACATCAAATTTTTTTTATAAAGGAAAAATTGTATGAAAACTGAGACCTCATATGCCAACTTTCAGTCTGAAACCATTACAGAGAAATATTGCCAGACTCTCAATTACAGTGGCACTAGCAGATGCTACTAAAATAAAAACAATTTCATGTTCTAATCAGGCCTGGTTTAAGAATATTAATCAGGATTTTTAAGTTTTGTTTTTGGGGGGAGGGCTGTTTTGTTTTTGTTGTTGTTGGTAGCAGCGAAGTCCTTTCTTGTCACTCTTCACATCACTGCATTAACAACTGCACACAGCTGCCAGAACACTAAACTCGTGTTTTTAAACAATTCTTACCAGCTTTCTTCCAGATCTCCTCTGGCACGTATCCAGAAGCAGGCCTGTGGAGGAATTCCCGATGCGCATCTATGAAAAGGATAAAAAGCGGGTGGAGGGAGGAGGAACGCACCATGAGCACTATTACGTCATTACACAGAGCAGAAGTAAGCAATGCCCATGCTCTCGGCTTCTCTACAAAAACATAATTTTAAAAGGCTGAGCATTTCACTTCTAGAAAACAAACAAAAATAGCAACACTAGTCATCAGAGCTCAAGGAAAACAGAAGGTAATTGGTCTGTATGCCTTGTATGCTCAAAGTCAAAACAACTTGAACGATTTCATTATACAATATGATGTTTGGGAACCCCGTTCCCAGCACTCCCTCACTTTGGGAAATTCTATGGGTATATATTATTTTGTTAAAGAATATAAATTGTATTGATTGTTTTCCTTTCGAGAGACAAATTGATAGTTAAAAAAAATCAAATGTAAGTGTAATGTAATTTTCACATAGCTCTGATTCTACCACCTTTCAATAAATAGTGAGCCTTACTCCATGGCTAGCCAGTTCTCACACTTAATTACTTAAAAATCTCACTGAGCATTAAACATTTTCACACAAATTAGATGAATTTGACATGGATGAAAGCAAGAAAGAATCATTAGAATGGATTCACAGATATTCAGTTGATCAAATAGAATTAGTACATGCTTCTCAAAAAAGAAAATCAAGTTCTACTTTAAATAAAATGCTGTAATTATGCTGAAAATTTAAAAGTTTGAGAAAACAGATTAAAATAAAGTTGATGTAGGAATGCTAACCTCCAAAATAACATGTTCATGGAAATGACATGAAACCTTTTATATTTTGTAATATATGCTTGACAATAAACTTAAAGTGTGTACAGTCTTCCATAACTAAAATATGCACTACATGTCTTCCATATTGGATTTTCAATGAAAGCTTGTGTACAGCCATGTGTTGCTTAAAGATGGGGATACGTTCTAAGAAATACATCGTTAGGCGATTTTGTCTTTGCACGAACATCATAGGGTGTACTTACACAAACCTAGATGGTATAGCCTACTACTAAGTATAGCCTAGACCTAGACTACATGGTACTACTATTATGGGACCACCATTGTATCTATATGTGGTCTGTCGCTGACAGAAACATCGTTATGGCACATGACTATATTTAGACATTTTGGGGAAGAAAAGAAATCATTTTAACTTTTATAGATATAAAAATAATCCAACCTACAATAACTTTTGAGTAATTGAAATTTTCTCTACATTCATAAGAAATGTCAAATAGCAGACTGAGTTTTTAAAATAATAGTTTATCTAATGGTGTGTTGAAGATCAAAAGAATCCAGTCCAGTCTTCTGTATTTTATCGAGCTACAAAATACTGAAAATAGAGAAAAGTACAATCAATCTGGCTGAGTATATATCATTTCACATTTGAATGCTTTAAACACACTTGAGAGTTTTGAATCCTTGTAGGGCACGTAGATTATCAGTTGGCCAGAACACAAGATTTCCCCAACTATTCTGAATTAGCGAAAGCTTATTATAGCTTAGTGAAGGGCATATGGGAACTCTCTGTACTCTTTGCAATGTTTCTTTAAATCTAAAATTATTTCAAATATAAAAAGTTTATTTTAAAAAGTTTACATTATAATTTCATGACTACTTGAAAATCAGATGGACTGGAAATACCCAGACATTCTCATGTGCATATTCATTTCTACAAAGTAAATGATGAAAACCAAAACATTTTTAAGTAATTTTCATTCATAAAACAGCTAGATAAAACTGTTTGGTGCATATATGGCTTCAAGGAAATATGATATGGCTAATTAGATTTGTCAAGATTACCTCCCAAACCACTCTAACTATTTCCAGAAGAAATGAAGTGCAATGAAGTTCACATTTAGCCGTATGACACAGTGAAACAGAGAGATTTACTTATGACAACTTTTAAAGACAATTTTTTAGGAGAAAAGACTTTGGCTTAAGAATAATTTATTGGATAAGAATAGATATGTAAAGTCTAAAGACAAACAGGAAAAATATGCCTTCTCCAAAGTACCAAAAAAAAAAGTTTTTCATTTGTTGGGTTCAGGAAAAATCAACAGCTTTATAAAAATTATTTTTTAAAAAATGGTCAATCGTTACTACAGGTAACAGGAAAGGTGACGTTAAGTTATCCAAAGTTCATGCATGAAAGATACTAATTACCAGCCCCAGGCAGCACAGGCAAAAGAGGGCTCTAGTTCTAGAGCTCGGTGAAGTTCAATCTCAGCTTTGCCACCTACCAGCCCTGTGACATCGGGCAAGTTAGTTTCTCCATGTCTCAGTCACCACATCTGTAAAGTGGGGACAATACTGCTACATGTGAGAACACTGCTGTGGGGAATAATGAGGTACTTCCTATTACATGCTTGGCAAGGTACATCCTGAACTCTCACTAGATGTTAGTTGCTATTACCCTTATTATTATTATTATTGGGTTAGGAAGATTGGCCCTGAGCTAACAGCTGTTGCCAATCTTCCTCTTTTTGCTTGAGGAAGATTGTTCCGGAGCTAACATCTGTGTCAATCCTCCACCTTCCTAATTATTATCGGCATTATTTAGTAGGTTATCCAGTAAGAATGGATATATACTTACTTCCTTATAAATAACTAAGGTAAAAAGAGCACCTTGAAGTTTCTGTTTTCTCCCAGCACTTAAATCCAAGTAGTACAAAACTTTAAGAAAGCAAAACCACTGAGGAGGTTTGAAATAAGCAATATACGTCAGGAATTTTTTACTCTCTGAGTCCATGTCACTTGGGATAGAAGTTATTTCTATAGTCAGCAATTCACTGTCTTAGTCCTTGGTGGAAAGTCCTCAAGTTTCTTGGATGATACTTTTATATTTACATATATATATTATTTTACAAGATCCTCTCCAGTTCTAAGTTACTGTGTCCTAGGTAAACATCAGGTCTACTATGGAAAGAATGGAGTGATCTATAGGAGATGTTCTCCTCAGAAATCTATTTTGATACACTGATGAATACTATAATAGCTACAGAAACAAAATGACTAATAAATTTAATAGCTTCTATTCTGTTTAAGTAGCAGCAATAACAAAGTCTATAAAAGCAAAATTGAGCTTAAAAGAACAAAAAAATCCTGAAGTTGACCAATGTTCAAAGAAGAGACAACTTCTCTCCTAGGAATTTCTTATTTTAGAATATTGCCTAATCTAGACAAACCCACACACAACACCTTAAGTTTCTAAGGCTCGGATTTTAAAGAAACTAATTTTTAACCATTAACTCTTGACCACCTATAAAATACCAGTTGCTATAAAATGGATGGTTTACTAAAATGTACTTGTAGAAACAAAGACAGAAGAGCCTATACAAGATGGTTTAAAATGTGAAAGGTATATATATGTAGCTAGAAATGGAAAAAGAAAAGTCCTTGTAAATTAACTTTAGTCTGCTTTGGGATGCAAATTGCTTGGGGGAAAGAGAGGAAGAGGAGGAGAGCCTCCAGGAGATAACACACCTATAAAGAGAGGAGACCAAGTCAAAGTGGGGAAAAGGTTATAAGAAATGTGAAAGAACAGAAAGAACAATCAACGATGTATGAAAGAGATGGAAGATGCACTACACTTACGACAGAATGGAGACCATTGGATACTAGATACAGCAAGGGCCGCCATCAATATACATGAGGGATGAGCTGATAGCCTTTGGAGAACCAATGTGACCTCACATGACCCAGGACAGCAATGCTCAAAGCTTGGCAGCACTAGGTATAGCCTTCATCCTGTAGTGGGCAGAATGAGGCTGTGGTCATGACAATATCTATTACAAAACCACCAAAAGAAAGGAAGGGTAAAGTGAATTCATCTTTTACAAATGCTATTTGTTTTTGTTTTTAAGGATAATAAATTCAGAAATTTCAATATTATATTTCAGAAGCCCCAAACCCAACCTAGAAGCCACCAACTGCATTAGTTTTCCATCTTTAACAATAAAAATACCTACTAGTCCAGGAGGCAATCATCTCTTCCTGTTTCCAAAAGATGGACATATTTAATTAATAATCGCATCTTTTTTAACCTAATATACTTAAATATGGTAGGCACGTTACATCAGGAGCTTAGCTGAACGGTCTTGAAGTGAAGTTCATGATGTGATTTCAAGGAATCAACACAAATGTATAAAACTCTAAACTTTTCTATGCAAATATACTCTAACTTGTCTGTGGTTTTTATACTCTGATAGTATAGAAGTTAAATAAAATATTTCTTTGGTTAGGAGCAAACTATTCTTCTATAGCCTTGTATTATGAATTAAGTTCCCAAGGTACAACTGATTTACTATATTTAACAGAATTCCTCTTTTCTAGTTTCTCTGCCTATTAAATCAAGTAGCCACCTAAAAATTGCTGCCTGGAATAATTTTTAGATTAAAAAAATACCTAAGAATCTACTATAATTTCATAATCTTGGATGCCAAGCAAAAACACTAGTTTCAAGTACCTCTATTCTTTAAAGTTCCTTTTCAGATTGTATGTTAAAAATAATAATAATAGCTATTACTTATACCACATCTACTATGTGTCAGGTACTGTCCAATATGTTTTACACCTACTAATTCATTTAATACAGAAATACCTGTGAAATATGTATCATTACTATCCCCATTTTACAGATGAGGAAACTGAGGCACAGACAGTTTCTTGCCAAAGGTCACAAAACTAGTAAAGAGAGGAACCAGGGATTCAAACCTAGACATTTGGCTCAGAATCTGTGTTTTTAACCTTTGTGCTAGATTCCCTGAGCATTTATTTAAACAGTACTGAGAAATTCTATAATTTAATCACATGGCCGTCATAAAACTTGTCAGCTAGAGGAATTTTAAAATACTAATTCCTCTACCAATCTACTTGGGGCAGGGGGTGGTATTAATTGAAACAAACTTCTGAATTTCTAAACTTTTCATGAACAACCAACTTGAGTTTCCATTTAATTTAAAACAAACAAAAAGCCTCTGACATTTCTCTTTCTGGCAAGAGCTGAAAACCTTTACCAAAACATACATGAAAGTATTTTCTAAATTTCATACCCTCTCATCACAATATTCAAACATTCGAAAAACACAGGGAAAAATGCATTCATATTTCAGAGATTTATGCTTCAGTCTCTGACATTAGTCTTAAATCTATCATTAGATAATTCTTCTAACTCTCTCTAACAATGTAGAAGACTTCTACAGAAATATAGAGGGGGCACACAAGTACAAGATTAGCTGTAGAAAGATTCCAGAATAATCCAAAGTCAGTAAAAAGAAAGTAATTTAAAGGAATAAATGTCAGAAGCCAAGAGAATGATGTAAACAGCATCCCAAGAGAAAAAAAAGGAAATGAAGACAAAGGAGGAGAAAAGACAAACCACAGGGACCCACAGAAACACCTAGCACGTGAAAGGCTAACCAGCAGTTACCTACCTATGTAGATAAAGGTAATTCTACTTCAGTGATCAAATCTGCCTGTCAATCCTGATAGCATTACATTGCTCTTCAGTGATGTACACAATGTAACAAAACTTAAATGTACCAGTAACAAGTATTACTTTGAAAATAGACAATTGTTTTAAAAATTAGCTTTCCAATTTTGTTAAAACTTGGATGTGTGGAGTTTTCTCTGAAAAACAAGTAATTATACTAAAAATAATACAAATCTATTATTTCAAGGAAAAATGTATTATTTCGAAAGTCCTTCAAGGCATCAAATTGTTTTTTACTTAAAGAACAGAAATAACATCATGGGTTCAGTGTGTACTCAATTCCAAAATTGTTTAAAAGGCTGTCCAAAATAGTCTTTATTTAATATCTAGGGAAAACTCCAAAAATTCAATCATTAATAGATTAATAACTTTATCTTACTAATCCCTCACACTGACTGAATACTATGGATGTATTTCAAAAGGGAGAATGGAAATGACTTTAACAAGTACACCACAGCAGTCATGAAGTTACATTCTCCTCTGTGCAGTCCCCCAGTACAATTTAAAAATGCTAAGCAAATGTGTATGAGCAAACATTGCCAGTGTTTCCAAGCAAGGGAGGTAACTAGGGCAGTATTTTGAACTAAACATATCTGCTGAAGTTCAGGTCTCTTGAGACTACACAGCAGCTTAAGAATGGAGAGAATCAGGCGAAAAGAAACACATACAACATAACCATAGGATATGGAGATCGACACGCACATAACAAGGTACAGACACATCCGTAGCTCTACCTGTACACACACTCCACTACACACTTTCCAGAGACAGAAAGTAGATCTGTCCGCCAGTAATCTCCAATCTTTTCATTGTACATCAACACATTCAACTCCAAACCCAGGAGAGAATCTTAGGAAGCACTTAATGTAAATGGATGTGGCCGCCTGCCCCCTTATTATAGCCACAGCCCAGCCCCACGCGACGGAACTCAAAGGCTTTAAGACTCTACTAGCAAAAGACGCAGAGCGAAACAACCGCTAGATCCTAAAACCTGCACGCCGTGTGGGGCCCCTGACAGTCTCTCTCTAAAGTTGACACAGTTTCTTAGAAGGCAAGCTAGGGTTCCGTGTCCCTAAGGAACATGACTGTTTTAACTGAGCCCAAACAAAGAAATGAAATACCTGTACCCTCTGAATAATACAATCTACAAAAGCTTCAAGCCAAAGCAACCTCTCAATTTCACCAAAAATATGAACTCATCAAGCATTATTAAAAGGAATATAATTTGTGTACTCTTAAAAAGGAGTTTTTTAAACCAAGTTTGTTCTTTTGTTTACATAACAGGGAAGCTAAACCTATCTTCCTGAGGCACAATATGCATCTGCATTACCAGAATCTGCATGTGATTGTGGGGACTATACAACAAGAGTCCTGTGTTCTGTGTGCCGAAAATAATTCAGTTAGGTGTAAAGTCTTATCAATTGCTGTGATTTTTCTTTTACAATGGACAGCAGATGACACTGATGCCATCAGCCCAGGGGACTGAACTGAAGTGGCCACTGGTGCTACACCACCAGGTGTCTCAGGGCCTATCTCCTCCACTAGATCAAAAGTTCCTCAAGGGAAGGAATGCAGAACCGCTTTCCTGTACTACAGTGCCTAGCACGATGCCTGGCACACAGTAAGCACTCAATAAATAAGTGCTGACTCATTGAATTTGTTCACTAGACCAAGCTAAACTGGAATTTTTTTTTTCCTTTTCTTTTTTTTTCCTTTGCTGAGGAAGATTCACCCTGAGCTAACATCTGCCAATCTTCCTCTTTTTTTGCTTGAGGAAGATTGGCTCTGAGCTAACATCTGTGCCAATCTTCCTCTATTTTGTATGTGGGTCATCAGCACAGCATGGCTGGTGAGCGGAGTAGGTCTGCACCCGGGATCTGAACCCATGAACTGGGGCTGCTGAAGTGAAGCACATCAAACTTAACCACTAGGCCATCAGGCCGGCTCCTACACCAGATATTTTTATTCCCAAAGTTTTATTTACTTTAAGGCTCTCAATTTTTGCCTATACAGGATGGTTACAAATACCCACTTTATTTGTCCTGAGCAGATCTTTCATGATTAACCAATTTTTGTTCACAATAAGGAGATAGATGTTTATTCTTCTATGCTCTAAATAGTTTTATTTGAACCAGTATTGGTGCAAATCAAGCTTAAACCTATTTTCATGCCTGCCTTAACATAATCTAACACACACACGTTTGCCTTTAAAATATGCTTTAGAATAATGCCTGTTGGGTAAATTAAGTGACTTGGAATCTTCCCTTATTTAATACTTATTATGGTAATGGGCATTCAGCATTTAGGGATTAGCGGAATCCACAAACCTAAATGCAAAGGAAACTTTATTGTCTAGTAGTAATTTTAATAAAAAAGATAATGTGATCAACAGCCGGGTAATATCGCAAGTTTTTAATTTTTGATAATCAGCCATGAGTGATAATGAGGCCATCGTGAGCTGAATCTGCACGCGTGTAATTAGTTTTGCTTTAGAGCATGGACTGTACCCTAACTCGAATTACCTGACAGGTGTGGGCCTAAAGATAAGAAAACGAGACGAGAGAATGGTGATCAACACCAACCCATTTCCACGAAGTTTACTCAAATGGTATACACATGTAATGGGCAGCAATATAAATGATGACAGCCTATTATTAATTCAGGAAACAGTTCACAGGCCACTCAAAAATTCTTTCAAATTCAAGATTTCTTTTCATATATTTGTGATTATATTCTATTTATAACTCCAACAATTCCCAAATATCAGTACTAAATACGGCTACATATTAGCATGCAATTTCTAAAGCACAGCTATATTAATAGTCCTGTGCATAACTAGAATTAATAAAATCATGGTTAAGCAACCTAAGTTAAGGTCAAATTACAGGAAGAGAGCTACATCTTTATCACTAATTTTGAAGTGGCAGTGGGCAAACTCTACAGCCCTCAGGTCTCTCTTCTGGGAGGGATATAGCATGTTTTTTTAAAAATATAAGATACAGCTACAAAACAAGATTGTCTTAGAGACTGTGTCTTATTCAAAAAGCAGACAACACACATCCCTGTGTGCAGTGCCCTCAAACACTGGTGTGCACCAGCAGAATCCCCGGAGGGCTTGCTGGAAGGGGAGAGGCCCTGGATCCACTCCCTGAGATTTTGTCTTTGCAAGTTGGAGGCGGGGTCCAAAGGGCTGTGTTATGAAGGAACACACGTTTCAGTGATGCATATGAAATCCTAGTTCAGCTTTGAAGCTTTCCCATAAAGCCAACACGTTAACCTGGAAAAGGAGTTTAAGTTTTGTGTCTGCCTCTTTCTATGCCAATCTGCCCACTTTCCTAACAGATAGACAAGACATATTTGAGCATATATAAAGTATTTATTATTCTAAAATTTCCTGCATATCCTTTATTTTTGAAAAGACAAGTTAAAAATAAAATCAGCATTAATAGCATAAGAAACCTCTGTTCAATATGTCCATCTGAAGAAATGGTACCTAATGCAACTGGGTCTGGGTTGACAGGACTCTGCTGCCTGGAGTGGCTGCTGCTACTGCTGCCGCCCTTTTTTAAGTCCTCTGCGTCGCTGTATCGCCGGATCCAGTAATTCAGTTCCTCCCGGTCCGCTTCCTGACATCGCCTTAGCACAGTGAGAGATCGCCTTGTTTTCTCCACCATGTCCATTATGCAGTTTAACAGCTACGGGGGAAACAGGGGGGAAGGGAAGAACATAATCACCACAACCTAAAGACTGGTGGGTAGCGAAACAAACCATTTTAGAACAATGAAGGAGGCTATTTTACTCCCAAAGACTTCAGTCTAACATTTTCAAAGGTTAGATGTGAAATTGACACTCAATAGATGAGTCAACTCACTGGGGATGAGAATAAAAAGTGGATGGTGTGAACATGAGTCATAACTGGGAGATTTCGGCTGAAGGCATACAGCCAGTGAACCCACCTTTCCAAATACTAATCCCATCACCGCATAAACTATATGACCCTTTTGCAAGAAAACAGCAGCCTCTTGATCTGGCTTTGAGGAGTCCTTTCCATAATCTAAACATTTCTCTTACAAAGTGACTTTGATATCAATTTAGAAATCAAATTCTATATGCTACTTCAAACATTCTCACTATGTTTTTCAAGGATAGCAGCAAACATAATAGCTTCAAAGCATCCCCACGCTTTCATTTTATCACATAAACTGACTCCAGCTGTTTACAAAACATTTTTTAACCCAACTGATTACCGATATCTTACATGGTCAAGATGTTTCCACTCCTCTGCCCATTCTCTGTCTGTTAGTCTGTGATCAATCATTTCTTCTTGACGTGTGCCATGCAACCCTACAAATGTGGAAAAGAAGGCTGAATCACCTTAAGTCATTCAGGACATAATCCACATGCACGCAGGCACTTAGCAAAGATGGGCAAACTAAACAAGGTGGAAATATATCTGATGCTGAATGGAGACGTGAGTCATACTCAGATTCAGAATTACCTAATGGGCTCCTCATAGAATGATAAAATGTTAGAACTAGGAGGAATTCTAGAGGTCATCTGGTCAGAACCCTTTCTCTTACACATGAAGAAACAGGGAGGAAAGTGACAGCAAGCCCTGAGCTAGTTATCCATATAACGTTCCCTAAGCGAAAATAGAAAGATATCCTAACTCTTAATAAATACCAGAAACCACAAGTAGACATTAAGTGGTTTCAAAGTGTGGCTTTCCTGCATTAAAAATAAAGACAGCATAAATCATTTTACATGGGCAGGGACATGCTTTTCTAAAACAAGCGTGGTAAAAGTTTTCCACATTTCAGCATAGTATAAATGGACCCAATCCTATTACATATACTTCCATGACACAATTAGGCCATGAAGAGAGGCTTGTATAATATGAAAGCTACATATATTCATTCAATTTACCAAAAAATAAAAAACAGAAATAAACTGAACATGCTTTATGAAAAAAAAATCAACATACCAGATATAATTTTGGACAAATATTGTAAATCCAAGCAAAGAAGCTGAAAATCCTAATTTGTAATCCATTGCATTAGTATTAATGCTGTTTAGCATGACAGTTAATAAACTACACAAAACTAACGTGAATGTTTACCGAGACAGCAACAATAGTAAGGAACATGAGCAGTCAGCTAGGATGCTTCATCAGAATAGAAAATAAATGTGTCCTGCTAGAAGGATAGGATGGAAGGCTCTCATCAGAGATACCTGGAAACGTGTTGCTCCCCTTACAAGTTCATTGTGCATAAAACACCTTACATTCTATTGTAAAGGAAAGGCATTGAGCTATGGCAATATTCTCTATTTTAAATAATTAAAACCATTCTTTTTGACTGCCACTTCTCACACTGTTATTTCGAATAGCAAATTAAGTCTGGCATGGTTTGGGCTCCCAGACACCTAGGTTCCTTTCTCTGGGCGTTTAAATATAGAGTTAAATGACAATAAGAGTTATGAAACTCCGTGTACCACTTTTTGTGAAATCTGCATAGTTAGAAATCCCCTCTTTTAGCTGATTTAGAGAAATAAAGATGAGTCACATGACTCTTTTCAGCCAACCATGAAATATGATTTCATTTCTAGCTGATGGAAGTGAACAAATGTATGACAGCTCTTTCTCAGACTAAATAAAAAGCTGAAGATAAACCACTTTGCATCATTTCTGTCCAATTAGAACATACTCTGAGATACATTTTAAAAGTTAAAATTGTCAATGCCATCTATTGGTAAAAAAGTAAAATTGCAAATATGTCTTAATAATTTGCATAATAGAAAAGACATCAGAGAAAAGTAACATTTAGTTATTGCTCTGTTTGTTATGACTATTTCAAGTTGAAATGTTTGCCAATATGTAATTTTTGTTGACTTATTTGTTGCCTGTGTTTTAAGGAAAAAGCATCACCATTGAATGACTCAACAGAGAAAACAACCGAAGGATGAAGATATAAACGTGGCACTGCCTTGCACAATGGAGGCATCCTACTATTTGCCTTTAAGGACCAAGAACTCCAGCGGTCTCAAAATTCAAAAATTCAGCAAACTAAATCAATAATGACAGGAGCTCTAACACCTGGAATAAGATTAATGAGCAATAGGAAGGATGTCTGTGTCTAATGGGATTCCAGCACTAATGGAATAGTGCTAAGCATCATCTCACTTAAAAAAAAAAAAGTACATTAGAAACATGTTTGAGCCCAAGTGATTGGTGAAAAAATACAGAACTCATTTGCTGCTTCTGAACTCGAAGGGCATTTGTTGGATAGAATCAAATCTTTAAAAAGAAAAAAATAAAACAACTCAAAATCTTACATTTATTATTTTCTCTATTTCAGATACTTAAATATTCATCACCACACAATTTTTATTTATATTCATAATACCAGAGGGATGTTCTGGGGGAAAATAGCTCCAACTCATTAAAATGCATTTTCATTTGTAGGAAATTTGACAGTAATGTTGAGTCTTGACTGATTCCTAACGAGGTAACTCTAAGTTTACTCAAAAACTAACGCTGCTTGTAAAGTTATTTTATTAAAAGATTCTAGTGAGTGTATGTCGCTACATATAACAGGCACTTATAAATCCTACCAGACTCTATACCTTTATAACAATTTTTATATTCTCAAAATGGCAGCCTGATGTAATACCACAATTTGTTATTCATACATCAAGATTTTATTTTACATTAACACACACTAAACTCTGCCAGACTTTAGGGATGGTTAAGTAGTTGCATTTATTTATAGAGATCAGCACTATTAGTTTTATAAGCTAATATAATTAAAGGGTAAGGAATATGGTCTGAAGAAAAATCATATAAAACCAATGGGCACAGATATAATTCATAAAGGGGTATTTTACATTACCAGATGAAAACATAATCACTGCACATAAGCGTAATTACTTCCTTGGTGATTACTTTATAGCGCACTGGAACTAATATTTCATAAAATAGCATTTGCTGCCTAAGAAATAGGCCATTTCCTAGCACCTACAAAGTGAGATATCTTGAATTGGTCTTACAATAACCTGGGACTCCACTTCTATTTGAAAACGAGCAATCATGGTTTGAGGGCATTAAGTCACAAATAAAAATGGCAAGGCTCTTGCTTAGAAGGAGGATGTAACTGGGTTGGATGGGGTCAAAATATCAATCCAGACTGAGAAATAATGCAACCACTTTAGAGAGCTCTTCAGAAATGGTACCTGAGAGAACATTAGACAGATTGGCTATTAAGAAAGCACAAATTATATGCTTAGCCATTTGTCTGATACTCCATATTAATGTAGAAATGACTGTTGTGGAGAAGCAGAACTACTATTTTACTATCTCACAACCAGGGCATCAATCGCCCCTCCCCTCTCCCTGACTCTCCCTTTCTGCTTTCCAAATATTTGGAGAGTTGTGTAGAAAGGCAAAAAGACCCTACATGTGGCAGCCCCTATTTGCCAGTAACCTAGTTAGAAATCTAACGTAAATTTCTGCTCGCCACACTCTCTCTGCCTGTGGCTGAAAAAACACTGTCCCCACTATTCAAGCAGTGGATAACTGGCTCGGGGCCTTTTCCTGAGTTCTGCATCCTTGGCTCTGTGTTCTGGTTTCTCACTTGGACTTCATCCCTTGCTGTTTCCAGTATCCTGCCCACCAAATCGTCCATGTCAGGAAAGTCTGTCAACAACTAGCTACGAGGTAAAGGAAGTCCTGCTGGTGGGTGGCGTGGACACAGGAGAAGGAGAAAGAAGAGAGGGTCGACTGTTGCTATCAGTTGATAAATAGCTTGACTCACCGAAAATTAAGAACTGAAGGAGCCCCAGGAACAGCGCTGGGATGCCATTGCCTCAACCACTGACCGTGCATCGAAACTCACTGCCTTCCTCTTCCTTCTCCTGTCTCATGGTGGACACTTGTTCTTTAAAAGACAATGTCTCCTAAATGCTTCACTTGCAATAGTTTTATGCAAAGAAGGAATGAACACAGGCAAATGGAACACACATTTACCCAAACTCATTTCTTCTTTGGTATTCTGATCTTTGACACTACATTGTCAATACTAAATTGAATCACTGGCACTTTTGGGTTAAAAAAAAAAGTACCAAATCATTCCTCAAAGAACATCTGTTGAGTTAAGCCACAGACATCATACCACATATTTTTCAAATCTGAAATATCATGGAGACTGGAAAAATCAAAATGGACCTTAAGACTATCTGAAATAAAAGATACAATGAAAGAAAAGAAACACTTTAAAAAATATATGTGGCAGGTCGACTGCACATGAAATCTCTCATGTTGTAAAAAACTAAAAATTCACTTTGCATTTGTTAATACATGTGAGGGTTTTATATTAATTTAGATACTCCCCTCCAAAAAAAAAATAACCTACTGTCATAAAGAACGTAATTAACAGCTGTGCTTTCTCTCTCTTAAAGAGCATATTAATATTAACCACACTTTCTCATAAAGGAGACAATATAGAGAAGAGAATTTTCACCCCATCACAGATTTCAAGCCTCAAGTTCAGCAGAGAAGTAATGATGCAAGTCTTCAAGCATCCAATCCCATAAGAAGTGAAGAGATCCTTCAGTCTTACCCATAGGTCTGTTTCTGTCCCTGAGGTCCCTGTGGCTGGGGTGTCGATAGGAGTCCCTGTAGTGGTGGGCAATGGCCATATCATCCAAACGGTAATGCTGAGGTGGAGGTGGGGTGGGGTGAGGCAGGCCGTTGGGCTGGTAGGATAAGCCGTTATTTGGACTGTACCGCTGGCCTGGGCTAATAGTGCATGGTCGCTTGCTTGGATGTTCTGAGTGCAAAGGCTCTCTGTCAAAGCCATTTTCTTTGGTTCTGAGTGGGGAAGAAAAAGAGTTTGTTTCATAATGTTCTCAGAAACCAGCATAGTTCAGACACTCACATTTGAACTTGTAATATAAACAGAATATTCCTTTATTGACCAGAAACTTTCTAAACTTAGCTTCCTAGCAGTCCTTTGGGAATGCACTGAAATCCATGCCGAGGCTTGGGATTACAAGCCTGCACACAGGAGAAAATGTTTCACTTCTCATCAAATTGGCAAACATCTTTACAGTTGAAGCTCACGTGGTTAAGTCACGGATAAGAGGAAACCCAATCTCCCCCCGTAAATAACATTTTCATTCAAAAGAGAGTACTTGCCTTCTAACCGATTACCCTAAGACTGGTTGTATTTGATGAAGATTCATCAGGGTAGAACAGCATCACTCTCTTGATGAATTCTTAAGTACACTTATTCCATTTATCCAACCTGGCAACTGACTTCCATGTCAGAGAACATCTAAGAGCTGTGTTGTCCAATCAGTAGCCATATACGGCTGTTTAAATTAAATGTAAGTTAATCAAAATTAAATAAAGTTTAAAATTCAGTTCTTTAGCAGCAGTAGCCACATTTCAGGTGCTCAATAACCCCCTGTGGCTAGTGGCTATGGTATTGGACTTGTGCAGATAGAAAATATTTCCATCATCTCAGAAAGTTCTATTGGACAGCACTGATCAAACTGAACTAATGCAATAAAAACAGTGCAACATCTGGGACTCTGACATCACCTTGGGTCACCAAGACAACAGGTCAGCAGTCATACAGAACTATCTGGTACTAGAAGGAGGATCTATGTGAACCCCCTCATTTTAAAGTTGAGGAAACACAGGCCCAGAGGACTTGTGTGACCTGTCTAGAGTCATCAGGTCTTAGGGCAGGATAGACACAGCATGACTGCACTTCATCATGTGATACACAGAACTCTGACCTTGGCATCCCGAAGGAATGCAGGATGAGACCTGATAACCAATCACTGCTCCTAGATTCTCACACAGAAGTAGGGCTCAAGAAATCTTTTCTGGCTGAATGTATCTCTCTATTCTTAGAGACTAACTCAATATACTCAGTAAGACAGGGACAAACCACATCCAACTCGGACTGGAGTCACAGCTCCTAAACTAATTTTTCACCCAGTAGCGGGCCCCCTCACAGGATCAGCACTCCATTCTTAGCCCAGCGCTATCATCCATTTTCCCTGGGAAATTTCCCCATGAGAATTCTAGTAAGTACAGTAACTGCAGATTTCTGCATGCCTTTTTGATTTTAGGTTGGTGACAACAGCATAGACGCCTTAAGACACGCTTCCTACCTTCCCAGTGTCTAGCATAGTCTTTGTCTGATTAACACTGGAGGGATCTGAGTGGAAACTGACTTGACAGCAGAGATCATGAGGGGCAACAGGATTCTATAATGAACCATCCTTTGTGTCTCTGTAGGGTAGAGCCCCAGTGATATTCCACGATAGAGTTAGAGACAGAAGTCACAGGCACACAAAGAACCAGGGGAAACTCGGCAGAGTTCAGTACGAAATAAACGCACGCCCACTGCGTGCTGAAGAAAGACGCACTGTCCTGGCGATAGGAGACTGACCAACGCTGGAAACGACAGCAGGGCATGGTCCCTCGGGAGTGGCCAGAAGTCTCAGTGCTGCTCCCATCAAAGTCTGGGAGTGTCTGCACTAAAATATACTGACTCCATACATATTGACCACTGACAGATGATGTCCAGTGTAGCTCAGACATTAAATGCATTGCTTTAAAATAAATTTTTAAAGTAAAAGAAAACACTCTAGATATCGATTTATCTTCTAAGAGGATATCTACGTGATTCTAGTCTGTATTTTCACATCCTACACATTTCTGAATAATATTCTTCAACATTCAATGCATGTTACCAACATAAATTGGAAAATACTGAAGACTATTAGTAGCTATGAAGATAATGCTAATCTAGCACCTATCTTACTGGCAGTGTGGTATCATGGAAAGAGCACTGGACTGGGAATCAAGAGACCTGAGATCTAGTCCTGGTTCTTCCACGACTAGCTGTGTGACCTTGGGCAAGCCACTTAACCTCTCTGGACCTCAGTTTGCTCATCTGTAAAATGAAAGGGTTGGACTAAATCGTGGTTTTCAAACTGTGCCACTTGAGGTGCTTAAGGGATTCTGCAGGCAATGAAGAATTTTCCCTCAAACAATCAAGATTTAAGGGACTAGAGGAACCCACTTATTATTCTTATTCACTTTAAAAATTGGGGTTCCACCTAAGGTTTCATTTTTAAAGGAAAAAGTCCGCTGTTAAAATCAAGTTTGAAAACCACTGGACTAGATGATTTCTGAGGTCCTTTCTAGTTTGAAAACTCTGCAATTCAATTATCCTATGTTTACATCTAAATGCCATGGTTATGCTGATCAGAACCTACAGGGCTGATGGTCCTCTGGCCAAACTGTGTCTAAGTCAACCACCTGAGCCAAAAGAGAATTTCTCTGTTCTTTGCTTTGAACAATTTAATTATTTATAGCTGATTTTTTGTGCAAAAATAGAAAATATCCTCTCAATGCCTTAGAGCAGCCCCTGTTGCATTTCTAAATATGGAAATACCTTTGACCCAGTTGTGTCAAACCACCTCAACTTACTGGTTTTGTCTCTCCTTGTCCAAAGATAACAGCAGCAGGATACAACATTAGAAGAATTCTTACAATTTTCAAAGTGGTTAGATATGTTCTTTATCTTTACCCTCAGATCAGTCATCTGATCAGTGCTATTATTCCAATGACCCATTATTATGAAAAAAGAGCTCCCCCCCCCCGACCCCAAAACAAGGACAGTAACATCCTAAGAAGCAGGGCTAGGTCCTGAGTCTCTCTCATCATTTCGATCTGGTCTCCACTGTCCAATCCTGGCTCCCATCACTTTGCGAGCTACTGAAACAATAAAGCTCATCACCTCACAGAGGTAGTTATATTTTAACAGCAAAGCATTAGAACGTTCACGGTCCATAGAAATAAAGCTATGAAAGGTCTCCCTGGTGCTTCCTTGAATCACACATGTCTATTCATAAGACCAACCCTGTTCAAAGGATGTATGTCCAGAAGTGTAATTAAAATAACTTAATTGCTATTTGTCTGTGCCTCTTAGAAATGCCTACAACTATCCACACCTCATCTGCTTGGACAAACTCCAAATTTGTATGTTTTTTTGTTGACCTTTCAAAATGTATTAGGCAAAACTAACAAATAGTTTTTGTTGTCCCATACGAGCATACTCTTGAACTAACTCAAATTCTCATGGGAAGTCCATCATTTCTCATGGATTTCTGGAAGGCATTTTTTATTTGTTTTTTTTCAATCAACCTGAGGATATTCTATCTCCCTACCAGAAGAAATTTTCCTGAACATAATCTAAGCACTTCAACATTTAGATCCCCAATCACTTCTCTCTCAGGGTCCTAAAATAGAGGAACACACAAAACTCAGCTGTGTGACCTTCAAATGACCTTGAAAGTTAACGTTCTGGCTTCAGTTTCCTGCCTAGGAAAATGAAACTAATAGGAAAGAATATATGTCAAAAAAACCCAAAAACAAACTTTGACAACCTAATTTGCACTTTACCCCACCTCAGGCTGTGTTTTCTCAGTCCCTCCATAACAGGCTGTGTGATAGAGGCTGTGTAAAATATAAAATATTTTAAATGTCATGATTGGCTAGTGTGCACTGATAATTCCTTAGTACGATTGTATAAAATAGTATAACATTCAAGGAAATGAGGAAGAATGAAAATAAATTATCATAAAATCATGACAATAAATAGAACAAAAGGACCATATCAATCTCCTACATGACAGAAGCAGGCATAAGTTTTCTTCCTAGATTAAAATTTTTTTTTAAGTGGGGAAAATATCACTAGAAAGATTGTTCCAGGGAGAGGCAAATTAGTAGAGCATAATAAACCTTAGAATAGCAAGGAAGAAACTTAAAAATTCTAATCTTAGTCCTGTTAAAAATAAATACCTGCCTTAGGTGCTCCCTCCTCCAAGTTATCACAGGTATTTCAAACAGAACATGTCCAAACTGACGTCATCGTCCTCTGGTGCTTTCTGTATTAGTCAATTATGCCACCTCTACCAGTTATCCAAGCAGAAACCTGGAAGTCACTCTATAACTTTCGTCTCTGAATCAAGTCCTGCTGCTGGTCTCTTAAGCAACTCTGGCACAGGTCTCTCTGCCCTACCACAGGACACCTTATTATCTTGGCTGATCACACCACTGTCCCACTCTGCCAGAGCTGGGGCTGAAATGCCGACAGAGTCTCAAAATAATTTAAAAAAAAAATTCTTTACTTTTGTATTTTAGAAGTCTATATCTAAATCTCAGGAGGTAACAGTTCTAGTAAAGAAAAGCCCAAAGATATTAATAACTTAATATTAAACACATCTTCCTTCCCTTTTCTAACACATGCAGTTTGTTAAGGTTTCCACAGAAGGACTAGACACTGAATCAAAGGGGGTAAAAATCATTCTTGTCGTCACATTTTTAAAACACAATTCAGTAAAAAGTTTCTTCAAGAACTGTTAGGAAACAGGTGAGTTTAGATAAGAATTTTATATAATACCTTTCTATTGGTGTTGAATAATGTATCTGAAACAAAATATATTACAAATTCCTGTCTCCTTAAAAAGAAAATCAAACCTAATTCTTCACGACAACCTGCGGTGGTTTCTGTGTTTGGCTAGCACCTTGGAGGAAATGGGATACTTCGACGGTGAAGAGCAGAGACCTGAGTGACACAGGAGCATCACTACCGAGCCACATGGGAAGAAGCGGCTTCAGTCTCTCCATTACTAAACAATCACCGAGGACATAACTTCCTGAGTAGCATGCTAATACCTTCAAGAGTAAATAAGATGCAGGTGGATGCTGGCCACTCCAGACATATAAACATGATACCTGGACCTTCAAGGATTACAATATGCAGGTTCACAGAGCCTTCCCTCCCCCATTGAGAAGGCGGAATGCTTCTGTCACGCGTCTCCTGGAGCTTGCCACCTGCTCAACAGTTAGACTGCCTGTTACAGGCTGTCCTCTTGCCTTTCCTAATTTCTGGCCACTGCAGAAGATTTCTCTGCTCCTGCTGTCGGGAACTACGCTTTCTTACTCTAATCTTACTTCTTATTCTAATCTGTTACCTATACATTCCAACTGGAGCCCTGCAGTTCTTTCTGGTCAGTGAATCAATCACGGCATTTTGTTCCTGGGCTGTTCATGGCTATTTTCATCACTGTGGGTATTTCAGAGATGCATCTTTTAAAATGATAGAAAGCAAGACAGTAAGCAAGAAAGCAAAAAAGAATCTTGGGTTATACTACTGAAAATGACTGTATTAAATTTAATTATTTATCTGTTCGAGTGGTGTTTTGTTGTTGTTTTGTATGTGTGTGGCGTTGTTTTGCTTTGTTTTGTTTTAGACACCTGGTGTGTGTAACGCACTAACCTGAGCTTTAGTGGGCATACAAAGATGAGCAAGACATGATTCCCCAAAACAGTCCATGAGATTATGGTTTAGTATTAGACTTAAATTCTTTTTGGAAGAGTGCTAGCAAGAAATCTTTTACCATAAACACAATTTAATTAGAGATATAAGACTTCTATACTTTCACACAGGATCTGAACTCAGCAGGTACCATAAAAACAGTACAAAAGTGGTATGGGAGATCAGAAGGAGAAAAGATCACTCCAGAACATACACTCGAAAAAACAGGGGCTAAGGGGGTGGCTGCAAATTTGGGCTGTGCTATTTGCTGGCCAGAGGAACTCAAGAGGCTTAACCTCTATGAGCCTCTGTGTTTTCATCCACAAAATGGGGATGATTATCTTAGAGCTACTAAGAGGACTATATGAAAAAAATCTACATTAAGAGCCCAACATATTTGCCATTCAATAACTTCATCAAAGCACTTTGTTTTCAAGCTGGGTCATTCAGAGAATGGTGGTACAGAATCATAGTCATAAGAACATGGGTGTTCAAGTCAGAACCTAGGATTAGAATCCCATCAGTGCCTCTTACACACCATGTGACCTCAGACATATTATCCAGCCTGCCTGAATCTATGCAATAGGACTGTCAGGAAAATAAGTGCTATGTGTTAGTATGTAAATTATTTAGCACAGAGCCGGACACATCTTAAGTGCTCAGTAAATAGTAAACATTATAATATTTATGATTGGGAAACCTTCATTCAAATAGTAGATCGTGTCTGAGTTAGCTTGTGAAGTATGAGTAGAATTATGACGTATAAGAACCAGAGATCATTTATTTTTTGTTTCCCTTGCCTGAGTAGACATGGTATTCAAAAAGATACTGCTAAGACCAATGTCAAAGAGCATACTGCCTGTTTTCTTCTAGGAGTTTTATGGTTTCAGATATTACATTCAAGTCTTTAATCCATTTTGAGTTAATTTTTGTGCATGGTATAAGATAACGGTCTACTTTTGTTCTTCTGCAGGTGGCTGTCTGGTTTTCCCAACACCGTTTATTGAAGAGAATCTCTCTTCTCCGTTGTATGTTCTTGGCTCCTTTGTCAAAAGTCAGCTATCCACAAATGTGTGGTTTTATTTCTGGGCTCTCAATTCTGTTCCATTGATCTGTGTGTCTGTTCTTCTGCCTGTACCATGCTGCTTTGATGACTATAGCTTTGTAGTATACTTTGAAATCAAGGAGTGTGATACCTCCAGCTTTGTTCTTTTTTCTCAGGATTGCTTTGGCTATCGGGGGTCTTTTGTAGTTCCATACAAATTTTAAGATTCTTTGTTCTATTTCCATGAAAAATGGCATGGGGGTTTTGATACGGATTGCAATGAATCTGTAGATTGTTTTAGGTAATATGGACATTTTAATTATGTTAATTCTTCCAATCCAAACTGAAAAGCTTCTGCACGGCAAGGAAACCATCAATAAAACAAAAAGACAACCTACCAGTTCGGAGAAGATATTTGCAAATCACATTTGCAAATCAGCAGCAAAAAAAACAATCCAATCAAAAAATGGGCAGAGGATCTGAACAGACATTTTTCCAAAAAGATATAGAGATGGCCAACAGGCACACAAAAGATGTTCAACATCACTGATTATTAGGGAAATGCAAATCAAAACCACAATGAGATATCACCTCATACCCATCAGAATGGCTATAATGAAAAAGACAAGAAATAACAAGTGTTGGAGAGAATATGGAGAAAAGGGAACCCTCATACACTGCTGGTGGGAATGTAAACTGGTACAGCCACTATGGAAAACAGTATGATGATTCCTCAAAAAGTTAAGAATAGAACTACCATATGATCCAGCTATTCCACTTCTGGGTATTTATCCAAAGAACATGAAAACACTAATGCAAAAAGATATCTGCACCCCTATGTTCATTGCAGCATTACTCACAATAGCCAAGACTTGGAAACAACCTAAGTGCCCATCAACGGATAAATGGATAAAGAAGATGCAATATATATATCCCTATCCACACATACATACAATGGAGTACTACTCAGCCATACAAAAAGACGAAATCTTGCCATTTGCAACAACATGGGTGGACCTTGAGGGTATTATGCGAAGTGAAATAAGTCAGATGGAGAAAGACAAATACTGTATGATTTCACTCAGGTGGAAGATAAAAAATACAAAACAAAACAACAACAAACACATGGATACAGAGAACAGATTGGTGGTTACCAAAGTGGAAGGAGGTTGAGGGGAAGGCGAAAGGGGTAAAGGGGCAGATTTGTAAGGTGATGGATGGAAACTAGAGTTTTGGTGGTAAACACCAGGCAGTCTGTTCAGAAGTTGAAATACAATGATGTACACTGAAATTTATATAATGTTATAAACCAATGTTACCTCAATTTAAAAAAGAGGGGTGGGGTTGAAAAAAAAGAACCAGAGAACAGAGCAGAAACTACCAGTCAGAGTAAAGACTAAGGCAGGGCTAGACCCTAGGAGAGGAGCAGGAAATAAAGCTAACAAGTTAATGTAGAGGCTGGAGAGTGGAGAGACCAAAATGTCCTCTATGACCATGCTATCTTTCTCATCATGTAAGTATAACTTAATGCTATTTCACTGCAAGCCTTCACAATTGATGTGACTAATATTAAAAAAAAATCATTTCTACAGGGATGATTACTCACTTTTTGAAACTGAAGAATGCATAAAAGATGCAAGACAAAACAAGAATGCATGAATATAATATAAATTTCCTACATTTTTTCATAGAAAACTAAATGCAGTAGACAATACAAATTCTTACTTGCACAGTCAATTAACCCTACAATTCCTTGTAAAGTATACCTACCTCTTCTCTTTCAAAAGACAAAAATATTGAAACTTCATTCATTTTGCAGAAAAGGAAGAACGGACCTAGTAGGTTCAGCTGCTGTGCACTGTGCTGACAAATCTTACATATTCAACCAACAGGGTTTCAAAATGACTGCCTTCTGACCCTCCAACCTTCAGTGTTTCCTAACTTACTCATTAAGCCAGGAAACCTGGTTGGCTGTGAATCCTCTATCGTTATAAATATTTATAAAACTCCAGAATATTATACTATTGCATTTACCTACTTGACCAATTATAGAGAAGAAATAAATGAGGAAAAAGTAAAGGAAAAAAATTCTTAGTTGTGCTTTCCTTATTTAAACTCTATACATTAAAACATTTTCTGCAATTGAAAGATTTCAGGTATGTAAATATGCTGGTTTCTCCACTAAGAAGCTTTGTGACTTTAAGCAAGTTCTTTGGGCCTTCGTGTTCTCAAGCATAAAGAGAAAGGGCTGGCCTGCTAAATCCATAAGATCCCTGACAAATTATATACTTCTCAAGTTCAAGCAAGTCTTCTTAGAAATAATGTTAATAATTGGGGGAGGAGGAAACACCTATTAATGCAACTATGTGACCTTCATAATAAAGTTGAGATGTGTTAAACTGAGAGTAATTTAAAGCATAATTACATTAAAATGATGACATACACACACACACACACACACACACACATATATATATATATATATATATATATATATGAAGGGGATTAATACTTCACGTCAATCATTTGAAATGGGGAGGAGACTGTATTACCCATATAAAACCAATGATCATTCGATTTGATTTCTTAAGCAAGAAAGATTCTCTGAGTCAGAAAATTAGCACAAGTGAGAAGACAATATTAAAGACAAATTATAACAAAAAGCTGCGATATCAAAGTTGTGAAAAAAGAAAGACAGCAATGATAATTAACACAAGTATTTTTTTGGAAAATAATTTTTATCCATTCTGCAGTCTCAACAAAATGCAGTTTTACCTAACTGCTCTTTGCCTCCTCACTCCATTTGAGAGTTTGAGCATCTTCACGAGCCATTGTGGTGAGCAATTTTAAAGAATGCTCTTAAAACTTCTTGTCTCTATCTCTATGGTCACTGCATTAAACCAGCTCCAAAACAGGTTCATAGTCCCTTCTTCAGCTTCTCCCATCACAGAATGGCAAAATAAAGGTCTCCCATAAATAATAAGCTTTTACATATTAACAAAGAATAGTAATCAGAATTTCCTATTAACTTTCTCTAATATTTTAGAGAAAAAAATAGCATGATTTTTAAATGAAAATTGTCTTTTTCTAATTTGGGTTCTACCATATTCTACAAAGACCTACAAATCCAATACAGTTGTTCAGGGACTTACCCCACAGCTAATTTAAAAAAGAAGTAGAATAAATTTCACTGTTCCATACAGGGTAAAAAAAGATTTCGTAGACTTCCCCAAAGTATTCATTTCTCTATAAATAACAATAATGTTAAAAAAAAAAAAAAACCACAACCCGTGACAATTGTATTTAAGGATGAGAAGAAAGTTAAATTTGCCAAAACCCATCCCTGAAACACATGACGACTATTTAGTAGATTAAATCAGCAATCGTCACAGAATTTAAGCCCTCAAAGTTGTAAACAAAATATAGAGCGCTCTTTGTTCATGACATGTCATGAACAAATTACCAAAATGTGTTTTCTCCTCAGGTGTCAGTTTTTCCCTCTTTTAGTGACTGATGGTTCCCAGTGTTATTACAGAAACAGATTGATCTTTTTAATGAGCCAGTTTAATAGACTCCAAAATCTCACCGTGGCTGCTCATCCATGTCAGACCATATGCACCAACAAAACATTCAGTAAAACAAAAAAAGCTCTGCTGTCAGACAGCTCCACACTCTATAAAATTTCATACAGTAGATCTGGATATACAGATAAATAACCAGAGAAGAGGAAAATGCATATGCAAACAAGATGCAGAAAATATATGCAGAGAAATACTGCAGAGGCCCATATTTTCTTGGCTCTGATAAAATTCCCACAAGATACAAATGTATTTACACAACATATTCTCATTACCCTTCCTCCTAACTCTTAAGGAAATCCATTTGCCATCTTTCCATTATAACACACACTTCAGGTTCCACTTGAAAAAGAATGCTCCGTCCAAAAAGCAACCGTGTGAATTGTGACTCCAGCGACTGTCTATGAATAACCACAGGGAGGGTAAGACAGAGGCCTTTTTAAGAGAGTTCTACCTCACTGAATGCAAACATGCATATACCAGCAACAGATCATCAAAACAAAAATGCTAATTTTCTGTGGAATTTATATGAAATTTCCATATCAATGTTAGCACATTGCTCAGGGCTTACCTCAGCACTGTCTGAGGGGAGTCTAAAGGCACAGTACATTCAAATATAAAGCACTGGGAAAGAACCAGTGGGGAAAGGCTGAGAATATAGAGAAATAAATGAAACAAGTTTTCATTCTGCCTGTTATGGTTCCTTAGCAGTTAGGGTTTCCAGAATAGATTATGTCCATTTCCAATTTTGCCTAAAGGATTATCTTTATATTTATCACAGCTATCTAAACCTTTCCCTGTTACCCTCTCCTCTTCCCAAATAAATGTTCTTCCCAAATTTCCATCTAGTCTCTTCCTAATTCTTCTACCACATTGGCCTGGAAAAATGGAGCTGAAACATCTCAATCCCTGCCTGCAGTACTGATTTCCTGCAGAGTACATGGTTAGGATCAGACAGGAAGGCACACAGGAACCATCCGTCCTCGGGCTGCTTCTTGGTGTCCAGTATCATGTGGACACACCACTCAGACACCTGGATTAGGTAATTCCCTTTCAAAGCTAAAGTCCTAAATGCTTACACGTGACCAAGGAAATAGGACTTTTAAAAATAAGAAAGCAGCACTGTTGGTAGGTCATGTATAGAGTTGGGTCTACAGTATGTCAGAGCAAACTAATGTTTAACCTTTTGCTTTAGGAATTTTAAACTATTAAGCAGTCCTATGTCAAGAGGAGAAATATTCCAGAGACTGTAGCATAAAAACTGCTTAACAGAGGATTATGTAATAACTGTATGTAAACTGGCTGGCTTTTAATAACATTCTGATTTGCAAAGCAGCTAATACATTTAAGGGCAGCTAAGTCAGTCACAGATAGATGTCTCTGAGCAGCTCCAAGGATCATAAGCTCCTGTGAATCTGGAACATCAATGTGCCCGAGTGTTAACCTCTCAGAGGCTGTTATACTCGTGCCTGATGAAATGCAGAAAGGGAGAATGGATAAGCAGAGAAAGGAAACAAAGCACACGGCAAATAAGTTTTTGCATAGAGTTTCATTTTAAGATTCTCCACATTTCACAAATACTATGCAAAATGCTGCTAATAAGACTTTACATTCCTATATTAGAAAATAATTATACATAAGGATGACATACTCAGGAAAATCATTTTAATAAGGTACATGGGAAATTTCATGTATATCTTATTCAACAACTACTTTGTAGGGTTTAATGGAGAAGGGGCTTTATTTTACATTTCTTAGAATTTTCAGTTATGAGGGCAGAATGCCTGAGACAATAAAACTGGCTGATAAATTAAAATTCTCAGTAAAAATGCCATCTATTAGTTCTATTACTTAACTCCCGTCTTCACTCAGTTCATCTAGCTCACAAGAAGTTTTCTCTTAGTTCATATAAAACCCAAATTAAATAGCTACTGCATTGTATTTATTGAGTAATACATAAAGGCCAGCTTTCAAAACCATCATATTTTGAGAAAACTTGGAACAGCAAATTTCCTAACACTGAAGGGTAAAATATGTGGTTGGGTTGAATTACATCATAAATGAACATTTTAATATTGACTGTGTGTCTAAGAACCATCAGTGGCACTTAGCACATTTGAACATCATTTATCTTCACCTTTTACTTTACTATTACAAGCAGCCAAGATTAACCTGCACTAAAGCCTGATACAGGCCAGAGATCCATCACTCTGGAACATCCCAGGCCAGAGCCAGATTCCCAAGATGGCCACTCTAGCTTGTTGCTATTTTGCAAGAGGTGTCAGTCAGCAGTTTAGACGTGACATGAAACATGTCCTTCTACCACAGGCATGAGGAAAAGGCCGCAGTTAGGCCAGGGTCCTCCTCGCTCTCACCTGTCTGGAGTTCGCCTCTTCCCGTTTTCGTTCACATCGAGAAGCAGCTCTGAGGAGTCAACAGGTGAGGTGGTGCTGGCATCCAGAAGCAGCTGTTCATGCTGGGCGAGGTACTGGGCAGGGTTCTGTTTGGCCAGCCTTGCGCAGTGGAGGAGTTCGCGCTGCAGCAGGGGCAAGTTGGCCTGCAGGAGCATGACAGGAATGAGAGGATTGACTGGAAAGCTCCTTCTAACCAGTACACCTACTCTGCTTCTCAAACACTGGTGGAGCACAACCCTCGGCTAAACAAACATGTCACTGAATGCACGCACTACGTCTGATTCCCAGGCACAGCTCTCAGGACTGGGCTGCACTGACAGCCTCCGCCAGGCCTGGACTGTCTGGAGCGTGAGGTGTCTGACCTTTGTGCGCCGCCTCACCTCTCCGGCCTCCATGCCCATTGATACCATTGGGAGCGGCACTTATTTATTTTTAAGGTTCTTTCATACTTAATCATAATAGGATTATAAATAGCAGGATATCAGATACCGACTCCATCCATGAGCAACTTTTGTTTTCCACAAGGAAGATCGAGGGTATGTGAAATGTATACACAGTCTGATCAATCTCAAAATAGGCTCCCTGACATGTTCAGTTTTGTATCTAGTGACTTACCCAGGTAAAACAGGCTAATTCTATGAAATATCTTTCTTCAACTACTAACTTCAAATGAAAACACACAGAGATGAACGTAGAGATTATTTTTAATAATCATCAGATTCATACAACATTTAAGTCGTGGACTGAGTTTGGTCAGATATCCCAGTTGGAATTCATGCACAAAGCAGCATATACTACTAGTCTACAAAGGTAACCTGCTTTCTATAGCAGCCTTCCAAGGAATATGTATATATTTTAACATCAGAAGAAATCCTGTGTTCCCGTCACTCTCACTCCTCACCAAGCCCAGCACTGTGAAAAAGACTCAGAACACGCTCGTTGATAGATAATTGTCACAATCTCAGATGTAATAAAAGGGAAGGAAACAATTTCACATATAGTAAAGCATTAAAATGAAAACCTTAGGTAAGTAAACTTACTCTGACATTATAAATCCAGGTGGTTGTTGCTTTTTCTCTTCTCTCACCTTTATTTTTATGGTTTACTCTTTTAGAGGGGAAGGGAAGAGAGTGCATCACACGGGAGAGTCAACAGCACTCATCCCCGATCACACTTCACTCTCCGAATTCAAGGGAAGATCAATAACATAAATCTCTCTGCAACATGAGGATTTTGTTCGTAGGGACCAGGTGCTGTGTACACTTATTAACCTATCGGGTAGAAAAGTGTTTCTGAACACAGGATGTCCCAGTTGCCTCAATCTTTGGGCCCAAGAGCCTTACAAAAGCCCTCTGGAGTACCAGGAACAGGCACCTGGACTTGCAACTCGAATCCATTTTTTGAGACTATTAATCAAGGAAGCATCTTACAATAATACCAAAGAGTATTTCTGGTATAAAAGACCATGGTATTTGCTAAAGATAAGCACCTACCACACACCAGAACAATGGAAATGACCTCCTACGCAAGAACCACGCTAAAAAGAAACCCTCTGCAGTTAGTCCAGAGGACAATGTGGGGAACATATTTTCACATGTTGTATAAACTCTCTTTTTCCCTCCCTAGCGAAGGTAGGTCTCGGCTATCATGTGCCAGAAAAGAATAAAATAGCAACTCCATGTGAACATTTAAAAAGTTTTTAAGAATCATTCTGAAGTATGTGCATAAGATTTAAATTGTCCAAAACAATAAACTGCAAACCTCTCTGGTTCCTGGTTCTTTAAGGATCCCAAAGATAAAAAATGGTAGGACAGGGGCCAGCCCGGTGGCACAGTGGTTGAGTTCGCACATTCTCCTTCAGTGGCCTGGGGTTCACCAGTTCAGATCCTGGGCGTGGACCTACTCACTCATCAAGCCATGCTGAGGCAG